>CM028135.1:1039295000-1041795000 GCA_016271365.2 Neoceratodus forsteri
CAGCCTTCCAGAAAAGGTGTTTAGGGAAGACTAAAACAGTGGTGGGGTTCAAGAATGCATGGAATAAGCACAATGGAATCACTGGAAGGAAAGGGGAGGGAGAAAGAACTATAGATTGGGTACAGTCTGTGGTAACAGTATAGCTTGGGAGGAATAGGCAGACTGGATGAGCCAAGTGGTCCTTATCTGCTGTTAAATTTGATGTTTCTATGTTTTCTCTGGGATCCCACTGGTGAACTCTCTCATCCCTGAAAGTTGCCCTCTCACCATAACACTTGGGTCCTCCTCCCAGCCAATATGCCACTGACCTGGTCTGTTTATCACTTGTCCCTTGGTCCTTCAACTATTTGATCAACCTCTAATGGGGAAACCAAATTAAAGACTTTGCTAAAGTCCCAATACAATATGTCTATTGTCTGACTTTTGATCATGCCTTTGTAAACCTGGTAAAAGAAGTTGATCAGATTGGTTTGGCATGACCTTCTTGAGATAAATACATCTTTGATGCTTGTCACCCTGGAGACCATTTGTCTCATGGAGCTCCACTAACCACTCTTTAAGGATGGTTTCCATCAACTTGCTAACTAATGAGGTCAAGCTTACTGGCCTATGGATCCCTGGGTCTTCAACATTAGCAGTCCCCCAGTCCTATGGCATCACTCCTGTTTCTAGTGAGTAGTTAAACAGGTCCTTCAGAGGGGCTGCAAGTACCGCTGTTATCTTACATATTATCCTTGGATGTATGTCGTAAGGCACGAGGGATTTTTCCTCTGTAAGGGCCTTCATAAATAGTACATTGATAGCCTCACCTCTGGCACAAACTTCAGCACAGACCTAACAGACTTCCATTTGGGAAGAAACCATCTTCGAGACCAATCATTCAAAGACACATATGGATTTTTCCACACTGTACCCTTGAGTGCTGTCTGAAAGGATTAAGTAAGTCCATATTAATCTAAGAATCTGGAGAAGACCAAAAAAACACTCAGTGCTTTAGATCTTGATAGTCCCTCAGCTTGGCTTCTATGTAGCATTGACTGCTACCTGATGATTCCTTCCTTAGCTGAAATTGCTGTACCAAGGAAATTCCAGCTGGATAATGAGCCTCGGAGACCCTAACAGGTCACTGGTCAATTTATTTTGCCATTTCATCCCATAGTTGTTAGGGCTTAGCTTCAAAATCAGGAAAAATAAATGAAATAGTCCCCACTAGGGACCTGCTGTATCAGTTGTATGGGTCTGCACCCCCCACACACACACCTCTTACTAGAAGTGTGGAACTCTGGAACCATCTAGCACCAGTTTCTCCCCCTTAAATTACCTACAGGCTATGTTAACTGACCCACAGGCACACAGGGCAGACCAAACAATTAACCTTTCAGTTCACATGGAAGTTACATGCTTGCCCTGATCCGCAGCTTCACATAGATAAAGAGAGTTAGTGTAAGCACTGTATGGGCTTGTATATCCCTTCCATATAGATTTTGGAATGCATCACAATAACCCCAAATGGACAGCAGAGGGTTGGAACATATCCCTGCCTATATTTGTTTAGAAATGAGACTTTTCTGGAGCACAGCTGACTAAGAACATTTGCTTTTTGTGAAGGTTGTAGATATTGATTCCTCCACTATGTTCTGTGCAAGTTGAGTAAATATACTGTATATTTGGTAGTTGGGCTGTGCAGAGCAATCTCTCAGCAATTATCACAGCTTGTGCTACAGGGTAACCATTTATAACAGCTGTGCTACAGGGTAACTGTTTATATAGTGGTCCCTCCAACAATGGGCAGCCTGGTCAGCATGACAGTGAAACTGTACTTGAGCCATTGATTAAAAGAAACATTTTACCTGTCTTACACAAGGTCTATTTCATTAATATGGTCTGCACAACAGCTTCACGGTCAAGTCTCTTGTCTGTGAAGTTTAGGGTGGCTAGATGGATGCTGAAATACATCATCATGTATAATGTGGTCTTGAATATGAATGCCACATGAAGGCCAGGAAGTGAGCATCAGATGGTCAGTATTATAAGGGTTCTGATCAAAATCAAATACTATCATGTCTAATGATAAACTGGAACACCATGTGATGTGCCCATTCCCAACAAACCTCAATGCCACTTTGAGCAGTTCCATGCCTAGAACTGCAAAAGGCATGCCAAATGGCTGTTCTTTGGGCAGAGAATATTTTTGCCATGTGGGAGACTCAGGTTTGGGAGTAATCCTGTGCCTCTGCCAGTCAAATGAACCAGTGGCAGAAGTGCTACTGTTATCAGTGTTCTAGCCCTAGTCATGGGGGAAGAGGGACACTTCCATACTAATCTTATAGTAATTCATGTGGCATACATGTTTATGGACAGAAAAAGACTCATGGACTATCTAGTCTGCCCCGTTCCTACCTAGGTCCTTCTTAGCTTAGAACTGGCACAGGTCGGATTGGACTTAACCCATCTCTGTCAGCCCCAACTCCTCCCACAGTCCATGTCGTGAATCCAGTCTGACTATCCCACTCTTACTTGAAACACATAACCGTTTTTATAGTAACTAGCTCCTATGGCACATGGTTCCACTTCTTTACCACCCATTGCATGAAGAAGGATTTCCTCTTATCTCTCCCAAATTCCCCCTTCCAGCTTATAGATGTGGGATCTTGTAATGAAACCCTTGCTATGCTGAAATGTGTTGGCCATCCATCCTGTTTATACCTTTCAGGTGCTTGAATGCTTCAATCATGACCCCTCTATTTACTGACCTCTAGTGAGTACATACAATGGTCAACAAGTCTTTCCTCATAAGTCCTCCTTGTTAGCTGTGAACTATTTTGGTCACTATCCTTTGACTGACTCTAGGTTGTCTATGTCCTTTTTTAGGTAAGGATTCCATAACTGTGTAAAATACTCCAGGAGGGGCCTTCCAATGGACCTGCACAGTGGTAGAATCACTTCCTTCTATCTGCTTGAGAAGACTCTACCTATGCAACTCAACATTTTGCTAGCCAAGTAAGGCCAAGGAAAGTCAGATTCATACATACATAGTTCTTCTGTGAGAAGCATGCCATAGAACGCAGGTAGCTTGTGGCACCAGTGGACAGAGTGGATGACATGCGGGAGTGTAACAAAATACAAAGAAAGTGCACATTAGCAAAATGTAAATAAATCAGCAAATGGTTGCTTACAGATAACATTTTTATGCAAACTCAAACAAGGTATATATGGTAGCACAAACGACAGCTCTGTACCCCAGCACTTCATGTCATCCAATGATGCTTCAGTAGGTGCAGTGTCTGTATACAAACACGTCATGCTTTGTAGTGCATGTTTTAAAGTTATAAAGGTGTAATTTCCTAATCAAAATAATAAAAGGCAGTGTAAACTGGCAGTGACAAGTTCTGGTCAGAGCCACTACAACTGCTAATGCATTAACATGATAAGGGTGTTGCATGGGCTTAAACATAAAGTTGAATTGCCATAGTCAGGTCCATGTATAAATGTTGTTTTTGGTAAATTTAGATAATTTATCTGGTTGATCCTGTGTTTCCCATGTGTTTAAAATGCAAGCTTTGAGTGTGTTTTGTACTATATGGGGAAGAAGAGGGAGCTCCGCACCAAGGCTTTCAAATAATGGTAGAAGGGAAGGAATGGTGCAGGGAGGAGAGGTAGGGCTACACTGGGGACTGTAGGCCACACTGAAAGGATAAGAGCCTATACAAAGGTGATGGGCTGCTTCCATCCAGGATTGAACCATAGTCCTCAGTGGACGGTTTAAATGTTACTTTGATGGAAATTTAAAGTAGCTGGGGGGGTGAGTGAAGAAATTGTGGAGGTATAAAGTGGCCTCCCACAGACTGAGATAGAGAGTAGGGATATCTCGAGGGGATAGAGACCATTCATGATGCAAGTTATTCAAGGAAGCAGGGGGTTAGCAAAGGAGAAAGGAGGAGAAAGGAGCAGTCAAAGGAGAAAGATGAGAATAGGAGAACAATTGGGAAAAGGAGAAATCGACAAGGAAAGAGCTAACAAACATGGAAGGCAACGTGTGCCAAGGTTACAGTCTGGGAAATGAGATTCCAGATCTAGAGGACATCATAGCGGAGACAGACCTGGAAAATGTGGCCATTACTGAATCGTGGTATACTGACAACTAGGTCTGAGACATGGTCATGTCAGGCTATACAATGTTCAGAAGAGACAGGGTAGGGAAGAAATGAAGGGTAGTGGTGCTTTATGTATAGGAAAACATAAAAGCAACAGAAGTACAAGGAATTCAGGGAAGATTGAATGGACGTGGGTCACTCTGTAGTGGAGAAATGGAGCTGCTATTTGGGCAGAAGTGATCTACAAGCCTCTGGTACAGGGGAGGACTTTCTGGTGGAGGACTTCAGTGTGCTGGATGTAGTTTGGAGCCTTTCACCTGCAGTGTCAGCTAGGAGTAGGGATAGCCTGGATTCCTTGCAAGGGGCATTCCTTAGGCAAGTAGTCAGTGAACCCGCTCATGATGGGACAACACTGAACCTGATTCTTACTAACAGAGACAGTATTGCAGATATCAAGGTTGGACAACATCTGGGGACCATTGGTCATCGTGCAGTGTAGTTCTACACAAAAACAGGGGCAGACTCCAACCATACAAGGGCAAGTGTACTGGTCTTCAGAAGGGCTGAGGGTACAAATATTGTTGAATGCTTCAGAAATTACCTGGAGGGGGAGATGACTGTGGGGGGGGAATGAAAAGTGAGTCAAATTAAAAGACAGCATAGTGAAGGCAACACACCTCAGTGTCAGACAAGTGAGCAAAATAAAAAGGAAGATTACACTGTTATGGTTCTTGACAGAGGTGGAAAAAAGGTTAAGGCTGAAAGAGTAAAATTCAGAAGGTATAAGGAGACTGAAAGGGAGGAGGATAAGGAAGCAGATCAAGGAAATCAAAGAGAGGCAAGGAAAACAGTAAGGAGCTCAGAGGTACAAAGTGAGAAAAGAATAGCTTAGGCAGTATCAAACGAGGACAAGATATTTTGGGGGTATGATAGCAAAAAAAGAAAGATGAAGGGAGGGATTGTATGGAGGGGGACCAAGAAATGGCAGATATATTAAACAAATACTTCTGCTTGGTGTCCAAAGTAGAAGATGAAGGAAAGGGATCACAGAAATGCACCAGCGGCTTTGAGAGAACAGAAATGGACAGTAGTCCCTTTTCTGAGGAGACAATCCAGATACAACTCATTAATCTGAAGGTGGAAAAAGCAATGGGGCCAGAGGGAGTGCAGCCAAGACTGCTGAGGGAGCTTTGGGAGGTACTAGCTGCACCTCTGACAGACTTATTTAACAGATCACTGGAGACTGGACTGGTCCAGAAGACTGGAGAAAAGCAGATGTAGTCCAACTTCAGAAAAGTGGTAGCAAGGAAGAGGTGGACAATTATGGATCAGTCAGCCTGACATCGGTGGTGGTGAAGATAAAGAAAACACTATTAAAGGGAATAATTGTGAAATATCTGTAATCCAATGAATTACCGGACCCAAGGTAGCATAGTTTCATGGGAGGAAAAGTGGTGCCAAACAAATCTGATAGATTTATTTGACTGGGTACCAAACAGCTATTTTTAATGCAAAAAAGTGCAAAGTAATGCATTTGGTCCACAGAAACCCAGGGGTGGAGTATAAAATAGGGACAGTGATACTGATAATGACCAAGCAAAAAAGAGATCTTGAGGGTAATGGTATCGGATGACAAGGCAGTCTAGCGGGTTAGTGGGATGCTGGGATGCATAGGTAGGAGTATCCCCTGCAGGAAGACAGAGGCAGTGTTGCCCCTATATAGGTCACTGGGCAGCACACCCCATCTGGAGAATTGTGTCAAATTCTGGAGACCATATTTTTGGAAAGAGATAGGCAGAGGGCAGGTGGGCCAGGGGAGTGGTGTCAATATGGTGCACGATCTGCATCAAAAGCCCTATGAGTAGAGACTAAAAGAGTTTAAAATGTACACCCTGGAGGAGAGTAGGGAGAGTGGGAATATGGTAGAGACCTTTAAATACTTGTACAGGAGGGAGACATGTTTCAGAGAAAAAGGTGCTCTATAACAAGGGGTATGATATGAAGCTGGAAGGAGGTAGATTCAGGAGAGATATGAGGAAGTACTTCTTCACAGAAATAGTGTGGATTCCTGGAACATCCTTCCCACAGAGGCAGTGGGGGTGAAAGCAGTGGTGGGTTTCAAAAATACCTGAGATAGGCATAACAGAATCCTAGGAGGAAGGAAGGGGTGGAAGAGAATGTACTGTAGATCAAGTAGGGTCTGCAGCAAAAGTGATCATAATTAAAAATTGGCAGAGTAAATGGGCCTAGCAGTCATTGTCTGCCATCAGTTTCTATGTTGCTATGTATAACAGGTTATGTGATTCAAACAGATATAGTGTACATTTATTGATATGTGCAATGCCCATACAGTAAACTGTGTGGCACGCATAATTCATGTTGTACTATGCTACACATGCATGATAATCAGATGGGCAATAATATATGTAAAAGACAAAGAACCTCTGTGCGCAAACACTGAGGCAAGGGTTACCCCAAAGGGCATTTGACTGGGAAGCCAAGTTTCAAGAAAATACAAAATCACACATGTATTGAACAAGGGAGAAAAAAATCAAAGGGAACTCACATGAAGCAATATTCTACTCATAAAGTGGTGACAACATGATAGGTACATAGTGTATGAAGTTACTATATTATGACGGTATCCAGCTGTATACCAGTGCTGAGTTGTCTACATTTTGGGATTTTTTTAATTTATTTTTGTGTTGTTGTTGTTTTTTTTTTAATAATCCAGACAGTGTCTACCCACTGACACATCACCAAGGATGCTCTTTACAATTTGTGACCTTGTTTTTTTTGTACTACTGTTTTTATTTTTGCAAAATTGCTTGCAACCTGGCAAATAAGAAACAAATGTATAGACAGCAGACTTGCAAGAACAATTGGACCTGCATTTTCGAGTGACAAGAAGACGTTAAGCCTGGAATGAGCTTAGGCCTTAATGTTGACAGTATTCCTATAAATTACTGATGAGGGTGTAAAGGTGATGTTTCCCCTGAGGTAGAGGCCCTCTTTCAGAAATTTTTATCCATGAGTGTGCTCAGAGTACCTGAGATCATCATTCTGAGAACCAGAAAGCAGATTCCATTCAGTGTTAAAGGCCAATTTAAAATGTCCTGTTTAAAATATAAAGAAAGGCATTCACTTCCTATTGCAGGGTATGGGACAATAAAAAAATCCATAGTCACCTTGAAAGAACTTCTAAATTCCACTTTTATTACAGTAATTAAATTTACAAACAAATAAATTAAGATTTGTACCCCGTATCCAAACAGTTGCCATCAGAGAGTCTCCTCCCTAGAGTCAGTATGTCTGCCTCTGTGTGGACCCACTGAATGTTACAGGCAGGGATGTCATTCCAGGTTAACCAGGTGTTACAGTTGACACCCCTATGTTTTCTTTGCAACCCCCTATAATGAAGAGGAATCAACATTTATATAGTGCTTTTCATACACAGTGTATCCCACAGCACTTTACAAGCAATGCTAGACTGGTAGTGAAGTGACTGAATGTGTAGTGCAGCCATATCACACATCAGCACCCACACACAGCCTGGATAATTGCATGATCTGGTTTATAGGAAGGGGAATGTTGTCCAGGACACCGGGAATGTCCCCTACTCTCTGTGAAGAGTGCCCTGGGTTCTTTTACTTCTACCAGGGTGCCCACCAGGACAGCACCAGGATGGGTAGAAGGGACCTCGGTTTAACATCTCATCTGAAGGACAGCACACCACAGCAGTAGAGCACCCCCTAATATTGCACTCGGATGCCACACTTTAGGTATGAGTCCAATCCTGGTGTGGGACGAGAACCCATGACCTCCTGGTACAGAGGCAGATGTGTTACCAAGTGAGACACACTGATGCTCCTTGCAACCCCTGTAAACCCCTAAAACTTTGTTGCCTAGCATGTATTTATATAAAATGTGATAGGTGGAGAAGCATTGCTACCCATATGATTCTGCTGAAATGATACTCTGCTATTGGAAAGGTATCACCTTCCATTGGAGGGCTACCCCTCCTACAAATATACAGCCACTAGAGTTCCAGCTCATAAATTTTCTAATTTATCAGCTGCATTCTAATAGGCTACAATATGCTATTTATTACATTCGGTTTAAAGCCACACAGCAGAATCCACTAGACTTACATTGATCTTTAATTAGTATACTTATGGAGACTCATAATATGAGTAGTGTCTTCTAAAACATGTTCTTACCTTCTTAAAAAAAATCTATTTGTAGAGCCATCATTAATGCTACCCTCTGAAGAAGAAAAAAATCACTCACAACTTTTCACTTGGTTGATGGTGCCATTGAATTGCTGTTGCCCTTCCTACCCCAAAGGGGGTAAGATTTAAAAAGAAATTATCTGTGATCATTAGCAGCTTGAGGACAATAAGGTGCCAGTAAAGACCCCCTTCCCCTTTTAATAGCAAGCAATGATTACTAACCATCAGTGTGCTGATTTTGCAACAGAAGAAATTCATGTTTTTTTTATGGGAGAAAAAAAAGCATGTGCTTTGTTTTGTCAGGTTAACAATGGGTTTACCTTATCAACTGCAAACTGCTTTCTCTCTCTCTCCCATCTCTCCCTCTCCACTCAGTCCTGTCCATAACACAGGGATCGACTCTTACCACCCACTCCAGAAAGTGACTTTATACACAAGGAACCATGGGGCTTCAGTTCACAAGACAAAGTAAGGGACTTGAGAAAAAAAACTCACTGGACTAATTGTTTTATCAGGTCTTTGATTGTAGACCCTTCTGCTTTGTGCCTCATTGACTTCAGTGATCAACTTGAAAGTAGTTGCCATTGGGAAAGTGATTAGTTTGAGAGTAGCTGCCGCCACTGGAATGTCAGTGGGGAAGGGAGGTGCTTGCACTGACCAACAGCATTGCATGGCTTAAACTGAATGTGCAGCACCAGCAATTCTTAAACACAAGGTCCCCAGCCTAAAAAAGCTGCAGAGGGACTATTTTAATATAAAGGAGGTACAAATCAACAACAATCCCACATAATCAGAAATGCACAATCAGATGGATTTTGTGCATGCTGCCTACCTCACGATGTCTTAGCAGCTTGCATGAAACAAACTGAATAGAATGCCACTAGGAATTAGATCAGTCCTGAAAGGGTTAACATAAAAGCAGACAGGATTAAATCATTGCAGACTGCCAAACACACACACACACACACACACACGTGAGCACGCGCGAGCATACACGCACACACTCACATTCTGAGAGAGAAAGACTGAAAACCAAAGAATGCAAAATGCCAGCATACAAAGGTAAAGTACACACACAAAAAAAGGTTAAAACCCTGACAGTCACCATTTGTGGGCTCAAGAGTTCAAGTTGGGAGCAAGGAAATAGTGCAGCTATTGCAGTGGTGGGGAAGGGTTGGGTGGGGAGATGAAGGAACAGCACTTTGGAGGCGAGGCAGAGAGATGTGGTTCATTTCTACTCCAAGCACCTAGTGGAAGGAGACAGTCTAGGTGTCCAGTCACATGCTTCCAGAGTCCTTTCTCTCTCTCTCTCTCTCTCACCCCTAGTCATAGCAGTATGTCAGCATGGTGACATCACCATGCTGCCATGAAAAGGAACACCATAAAATACAACTGTTAGGAAAAAAGGAAGAAAGCTGAGGATAGAAAGATAAAAGAGTGAAAAATGGAAAGATCACTATAGTAGATATAGGGATGTGAGGGAAGTGGAATCAGAGAAGGGCTCCTGGGAAAAGGATCCTAGCAAATTAGATAAGCGATGAAAGAAAAAAAAAACCTGTGTGATTGTGCTATAATAATTAAAAATTGCATAAGTGCTGAAATAAGAACTAGGGTATGAATCATGTAAATGAACAAGCAATATGTTAGCTGAGTAGCAGCAGTCTGAATGATCCAGAAATAAAAACACAGATGCCAGAAATAAAAGAAACGAATACAGCTAAAGTCCCACTGATAATTTTCATGTGTATTGTAGCCACCAAGGCGAGGGCAACAGTTAAAATGTATGGAATTGTTCTGTAATACTCAACCAGGAAAGACACACTAAGTTGTGCCAGCTTGTGTCCAGGTGCATCCTGGGAGTGGCCTCCGTGAACCATGTTTTATTAGAATATTAAAACTGGGAGAGGTCTGTTTTTAAAAGATTTTCAGACCTATAAAGAGTACAAGATTCCAATTGTGAGAGAGCATTATACTGAAAAAATACAAAATATGTTAGAAGCAAAAATCAGGAGGCTGGAGAAATATTAATATAACAGTAAGAAAAACAAAAGAGAGGAAAACATTACATGGGTCAGAATAAAAGAAGAAATGCAGAAAATATTAGATTTATTAATAAAGTCTCTTAACAGTTTGGTAGAGATCCAGTAAAGAAATGTATATTTACCCAAGCGTCTTTAAGGCCATCTGGGTACAGAGATCTCAAAAAGAAAATTCATGTGACTCTTGCTGTAGTAGTTACTTTATTTTATCTCCGCCGTTATTCAGTGGTTTGACATGGTCTATTCTCAAAAAACATACTTTATCTGGGGTACTATTGTCATGTAGAAGGCTGTGTTGACCCAGTGAGGTTTCCACAGTTTCGCTGAGTGAGGCAGGGATGTAGCGCTGGGTCTCCTTAGCTGTAGGAAGCAGCAGAAGAGAATGGTAGCCATGTAATGTTCCCGAAGAGCGAGGCACAGTTGCCGAACAGCGAGACACGGTATACTGGACATGTGAGGTGGTGAAAGTGACAGGCATGCTCATTCCCATTTCTCCCCTTCCCTCCCATCCTGCAACATATCTCCCCACTGTTGTTGTTCCACATGCAGCATTGAGTGATATATTCAGCCTCTACATGATCGTTGAGAGACAGAGAGAGAGAGAGAGAGAGAGATAGAGACAGCAAGATCAGGACATCTGAAGCTGAATTCCTGCAGTGTCCTCTCTCTTATTTGTGGTCTGGATACAAGGGGAAATAGGAGAGAGAGGGAGAGAGAGAACCGCTGCTTTGAACACTTGCAGGCATCAGTAGTTGGTGGGAAAGTGAGCAGAGGCATGCATGTACAGACAGACAGTGAGAAACAGTGACAGCAAGACTGAGACATCTCTCTCTCTGTGAAACTGTCACCTACACCCACATGGCTGTCCCAGCAATGGATTACTGAACATGTTTGATGGTGCCCTCCCACCCACCCCGTACATCAGAGGGGAGTGAGAAAAACAGACAGAGTGAGCCACTGAGGGACAAAAGAGTAACAAACAAGTTTTTGTATTATCAATGGACTCGTATATTCCCTGCGATGACAATGTAGAGTGGCAACAATATGCAATCGCTGTCCTTATAGAGATACTCTTTTCATAGGAGTCAATCTGGTGTCAGGAGGGCACTCATTTCAAATCATGCTGACTGTTCTTGTCCTCCTGAGAACATGGCATATATGAAGGAGTTAGTGCTCAGGGTGCAAAGTAAGCTGTGGGTTGTATCTGTTGCCATCTCTTTTTTTCATGTGCTCCGGGGTTTCGCGTGTTTCAGAATACATACACATAACAGACCAGCCAAGAGCTGGTAGCTCAAGTTATAGTATATTTCCTGTATACTTGCTGTTTGAACATGAAAATGAAACACTGCTCTTTCTTTTTTAAAATACTTGTTGATAGTGGTCTTTTTATATTTATAGTTTCTTTCCTCCACCTGACCCTCCCTCTCAGCACCCACCAACCTACTCACCCCACCAGAAACATAACAGTGTCACTGGGGGGTGTCCAGCCCCCAGTGCAGGAATCATCATTTGTTTCTTTTTTTTTACCTGTAAAAAAACCAAAGTCCATCAGATGTCTTTTGCACCATTACACTGCCCCCCCACTTGACCATCCCACTCAGCACCCCCCCAAGCTTTCACTTATTGATTGGGGGTCCAATGTCGTAATCCTCTCTGGACTGCAGACACATCTTCACTCTTCAAAGTCAGACCATGAATAGAGATGCACCAAAGTTTTACTTCGTCTGTGAAGTCGCCAAATTCACCTCCACGTATCAATTCGTGAAAGTTGTCACTTTAAATGACAATTCGGCAATTTCTAACTTTGCCTTGCTTATAGGTTTTTTTTAAGTTCAAATTGCATTTCAAAAAAAACAAAGCAAGGAGAAGTTACAAACTGCAACTCCCCCAAATTTCTTGGGCAGGATTTTTGACAGGTGGTGCAGAGTGTGCATCCAACCCTACACCATGGGACTTTGAATTCGGCTGTGCGCCGATCCCCTTTGCTGCAACTGCAACTGATTTTCCATTAACGGGTGCAGTTGTGTCAGTTTCTGTGATTTATGGCTTCTTGCACCAATGCTCTGGTGCAAGCTCCATAACTTTGTCCTGGAGGGATGGCGCAAGAAAGACCACACTTATGTGGTCTAAGGACCTATGCCAGGTACAAGGGATGGAAATTTCTGTCGCCTGGTGAATGCCGTATGCCCTGTGCGCCATATGTTTGGTGCACTGAGGGCTTGCAGCATTCATTCACAATGGAAAATCCAGTCCCTGGTTCCTAGTCCCCCCCTCCACTGATCGTTGACCTCAGTGTAAAAAAATATATAAATTAAATCCCTGGTGTCTACTGGTCCCCCCATCACTGATCGTTGACCCAAATGTAAAAAACATTTATGAAATCCCTGGTGTCTAGTGGTCCCTCTCACCAGTCACTGGTCCAAAGGTAAACATATATTTATTTAAATACCTAGGGTAGGATTTTCAACAGGTGGCGCAGGGTGTGCGTCCAGCGCTGGGCTATGGGACATTGAATTAGGCTCTGTGTTGATCCCCTTTGACGCAACTGCACCCGATTTTCCATTAACAGGTGCAGTTGAGATAGTTTCCATGATTTACGGCTGCTTGCACCAATGTTCTGGTGCAAGCACCATAACTTTGTCCGGGAGGGACAGTGCAAGCAAGACCACACTTATGTGGTCTAAGGACCGACTTTGACCTGGTGAATGCCGCATGCCCCGTGCACTGTATGTTCGGCATACCGAGGGCTTACGGGCATTCATTCACGATAGAAAATCCAACCCCTGGTGACTAGTGGTCCCCCCCCCCCGCCGAGGATTTGTGAGATTCATAAAAAAAATTGAGAAGAACTGTGACATACTTTATCTAGAACCAAGATTACAGCATGTTACCCAAAAAGATCCAGAATTTACATATAGAAAGGGTAAAAGCATCAGTGGGCCTTTTGGTGAACAGTTTTTATAAAGGGGAATAAAGTACAACATGGCTAGGAGAGGCCCCAAAAGGAACACAGAGATGTAGCTATTGTGTACAGTGCAATGTAGCCAAAAATATGAAATGCTTTCTAAACCCAACAGGCAAAGAATGGTACATTTGTGATTTTCTAACATGTAGCACTCATTGAGTGGTATACTTTATACTATACAAGTGGTGAGACATTCCATATAGGACACAATTAGCGTGAGTGGAAATAATGGATGGCAGAGCATGTTAGAGCCATCAGGACTGATGAATGTGCTTATGGTTTTGCAAGACGTAAGCAGTCAGTTGGACACATCAGAGCACAAGTATTTCCTTATCAGTCAGGAAAAGGTTAAAAAACACCCAAAGGGAGGAGACTGAGAAAGTATACTTAACCAGTGATAGAGCTTTTGCATTTTCCACACAGGAGCAAAGAACTGGGCAGAACTTAATGAAAAATTACAAGGGGTAAATTTTTTTGAGATAGCTTCCTCATCATGAGTATTTAAAGCAGTAGTACTATGAAAAAAGAATTGTGCTTTTTTGGTAGTTTATTCCCTGTGCCCTGCTAATCATATACCTGGTACTCTTTCTTGCCGGCATTGTACTATCACCGAGTAATTTGCTCAGTTATTCTCTGTTTTTGTTTAAATTTCTGCCACTAAGCATGTTGCACTGGAACCCCCCTCTGCTGCCAATTGCACATGTGAATGACTTTCAGGTACATCAGGAATGTTCAGCAGAGGGTCCCTCTGCTGTTGTCAAAAGACATGATGTGACCTGTAAAAAAGCGCAGCTGAAAATTAGCAGCCATATTTATTGTAGCGCTACAACAATTCAAATGAATTGCAAATATCTAAAAAACTAAAAATGACTGAAAAAAAATATTTACGGATATGGAACCTGGAACTTTGGCCGCATGCTTACAGCTGGAAAACAGAGTTTTGATAGCTCACTTTCTGATTTCGTAGTACTGCTGCTTTAATTGTTAATACTGTTTTGACTAACTGATGCCTATAGTTTGCTGCCATTTAGAAGTGTCCTGATATACTGTACATATATCCAAGAATCAATCTCTGATGCAGACGTATCTTCCTGTATAAGGATGCTGCTGTGCTGACTGTCTCCCGCCTGTCTTTTCACCGCGGCAATCAACTCCTCCACATACACTCTTTTGTCTCTCTTCTCTTCCTCAGATCTTGATCACCTCCTGGCGGTGCAGCTACTTTCCAAATAGCCATCGCCCACCTACCTTGGATCCCAAGCAGCTCGGCAAGATATTGATCACCTCCCAGTGGTGTGGCTCCTTTCCAAATAGCCTCCGGCCACCTACCCTGGACCCCAAGCAGCTCGGCAATATCTCGATCGCCTCCCAGTGATGTGCCTCCTTTCCAAATGGCCACTGCCCACCTGCTACAGACCCCAAGCAGCTCAGCAAAATCTCAATTGCCTCCCAGCAGTGCATCTCCTTTCCAAACAGCCATCACCTACTTGCCCCAGACACCAAGCAGCTCGGCAAGATCTTGATTACCTCCCGGTGGTGCAGCTCCTTTCCAAACAGCTGCCACCCACCTGCCCTAGACCCCAAGCAGCTCAGCAGGATCTCAATCACCTCCCAGTGGTGCAGCTCCTTTCCAAAACTGCCATCACCCACCTACCCCAGACCCCAAGCAGCTCGGCAAGATCTCGATCACCTCCCAGTGGTGCATCGCCTTTCCAAACTACTGCTACCCACCTGCCCCAGACCTCAAGCAGCTTGGCAAAGTATGCTTTTTTTCTGTGACTCCACACTGGCCTGGTTCAAATCTGGTGCCATCCTCAGCAGAGCACTGATTGGCTGCATCTTCTCCAGCTCCTTCAAAGGCCCTCACCAAGATTTGCTGCTTAAATATTTTCAGCTTGATTTGTCCTAACTGAGTACTACACCTAAATTGTTCACTTATATTGCTACTGCTTACTTAAAAGTGTAAAATGTTATTTAATCTGATTTTACTGTGATTTCCTCCTTTACATTACTCCTGTTTAGTGCCTGTAATTTAATTAATTTCAAACTGTATATCTTTGTGTTTTTTGACCCTTAGACCTGCCTTCCACCCTCTTAGTATTTTTTTCTCTTCCTCACCTCCTCCTCTAGGCCTCCACCAGCTAGACCACCCCACACTCTCTCCCCTTCTCTCATTTCAACCCCCTTCTGCCATTTAACCCTTATTGCTCCTTTTATTGTCCCCTGCTGTGCTGTATCCCGCCTGTCTTTTCCCCATGGCAATCAACTCCTCAACTTAAACTATTTTGTATCTCCTCTCTCCCTCAGATCTCAATCACCTCCTGGGAGTATGGCTCCTTTCCAAACAGCTGCGCCCACCTGCCCCAGACCCCAAGCAGCTCAGCAAGGTATGCTTTTTTCTCACCCTTCTCACTGACCTGGATTGAATCCGGCACCATCCTCGGAAGAGTACTGGTTGGCCGCATCCTCTCCAACTCCTTCCAAGTCTCTCACCAAGATTTTTGGCATGCATGTTCTCCCTCCCACCCCTTTCCCCAGCACTCTTTAAGTGGTCTCCATACACCTAAGAGACCGCCCCTACTACCCACTCCACCAATAGGAGTAAAGGCAGGCTTTCTGCCCCTTAAAAAGCAATCACACTCTAAAAGCTACAGTACATTCTGGTTCATTTCAAATCCTTAAGATGCTTGCTTTTACAACCATTTTTCTATCTCTTTGCTGCACATCTCTACCTCCAAAAAATGACATCCCTGCTTCACCATCCCCCTGTCCTAACCTCTACATCACTCCTCACCCTCTCTGTCTCTCTGTCCCCCCAAACCTGCTTTTATCTCCCTTTTCTGTCCTCTGCCACCATCCATTTTCCACCTTCTCCTTTTACCAGTTATGTCAACTCCTGCCCACATCACACTTTCACCCCCAACCCCTCTGCCCTAAGATTTTTACACTGTAAACTGCCTCCTGTACAAGTGTTTACCCACCCTCTCCTCCATATAATACACACATCAAGTCCTTACTAGATGAACATTACATAAACTGTCCATCCTTGCATACAATAAACACAGAAGGCTCCTCCTCCTCATTTCCTGGTCCATCCACCCTAACCCTGGCCCTCCCAGTAATAACTGCAAAAACCATGGCATTCCCCCCATGCACTCCAATCAGCTGAAAATATTGCACTTCAACATTCAAAGTTTAATGGCAAAAAAAAAATGAACTTGAATCATGGCTTTCTGCCCATAAATGTGAGATAATTGCCTTACTGAAACCTGACTCACCAATAAATTCCTTCCAATGAAATACTCTTAGATGGGAAGCAAGGAAAGGATGAGAAGGGACTTGGCAAGGTTGAAGGAATGGTCAGAAGTATGGCAGCTTGGATTCAATGCAAAGAAGTGCAATGTAATGCACCTGGGAAACAAAAACCCGGTGGAAGAGTACATGGAGGGGGGAGGTAGTAACAACAACAAAAATGGAAAGGGACTGGGGGTAATCATATCAGATGACCTTAATGTTGGCAAACAATGTGAGAAAGCAGTAGATGAAGCTGGGGGGATACTGGGATGTAGAGGGAGAGGCATCACCAGCAGAAAACAGGAAGTTGTTATCCCTCGGTATAGACAGTTGGTGAGACCCCATCTGGAGTGCTGCATCCAGTTCTGGAGACCCCATCTCCACAAGGACATAGGATAGAGGCAGTCCAGGGGAGGGCAACTAAAATGGCGCAGGGTCTGCAACAGAAGCCTTCTGAGGAGATAGACTAAAGCAACTTAATGTGTATACCCTTGAGGAAAGGAAGGAGAGGGGGGGACATAATAGAAACTTTTAAGTACCTCAATGGAATCAACAAAGTCCAAGAGGGTAGCATCTTTCAGAAAAAGAGATGCGTAAGAACAAGGTGACACAATTTGAAGATAGAGAGGGGATGGCACAGGGACAATGTGAGGAAGCATTTTTTCACAGAGAAGGTGGTGGATACATGAAACAGCCATCCTGAGGAGGTTGTGGGGTCTAAAGTTGTGGGAGAATTCAAGAATGCATGGGACAGACATAAGGCAATTCTTTTGGGGGTAGGAAGAAATAGGCTGTTGGTTAACTAGGATCTGCAGCTTATCCTGTAGGTAGGGAAATGGGCAGACTAGGTGGGCCAAGCGGTCCTAATCTGCCGTGAAAGTCGATGTTTCTATGTTTCCCTCTTCAGGAAAGCAAGACATGTTAGAAGAGGTGGTGGTTGCCTCTTTTAGATAGCTGATCACGTATCTGCCTATGAACTAGTCACTCCCCTCGCTACCCCCAACCTGGAATCCCTTTCCATTAATCTCCTACTTGGCAAAAAAAACTAATAACTGTCAGTGTCACCTATCTTCCCCTGACACCCCCCCCCAAAAGAACTTGATGATTTTCTAAATCTCAAAGAATTGCCTCCCCTTGGTAGAGAATGGATAATCCTTCGAGATTTTAACCAAAACTGGCACTCCCCTCTGTCCCTCACTGCTAAGGAATTCATCTCTAGCCTATGCCTCCACTAACCCATCTCCTCTCCCACTTATACTCACTACAAAACAGGCACTGACTCCCTGATTGATTGGATCCTGGTTTCTCACCCCTCCCATGTTACCTCTTCTGGGGTTCTTCGTGATTACAGCAGTGACCATTGTGTGGTTTACTGCTGCTGGTCTGCTGACACCCTCCCTAGGGAGCACAAATACATCCAAACCAGACAGTTCAAAAAACTTGATCCAACACAGTTCCACCAGGTGGCCCTGATCACAGATTGGTCTTTTGCCAAATTCATTAAGGATATTGACTTCACCCTTGAAGAATTTAGCTCCTTGCCATTTGCAACCACTTTATGCCCCTTAAAAAATGAAGGTCAAAGGACACAGACAGGAATGGAACTTCTGGTCAGAATACAGGCAACAGAAACTCCCCCACCTTCTCCAAATTTATAAAACTCTCTGCAACAAATGCAAATCCGCTGTCTGGTCTGCCAAAATCTCCTATCTTACTGAGAAGCAGTGCAGCTCCTGAGGAAACCCAAAGCACACGTGGAACATGCTAAACAACCTCATCAGGAGAGGGGAAACTAATGACCAGTTTAGCCTTTCCTCCACTAGGCATACTGCCACTGATCACATTGAGGTTACCTACCTCTTTAACCACTATTTCGGTGATCTTGACAGATAAAAGCCCACCGAAGCATCCTCCCCCAGATACATCCCCACCCCTCCCAAGACCCCTCTCAAGTTTCTTTGTTTGTTACCTCACCCCCTCCAAAGAAGTAGATCTCATCAAGACCTATGACCCTAAGCCCTCCATAGGGCTTGACAACATTGATTACAGGGTCCTCAAACTGGTCTGTGAATCCATTGCCACTCCCCTCAACAATGTTCTCAACTACTCTTTACGCAATGGGTCCTATCTGCTCAGATGGAAATGCACCATAATCAACCCCCTCCACAAAACTGGCCCAAAGATGACGTCTCCAACATTAGACCCATTTCCCTTCTAACCCCCCTTTCCAAAATTTTAGAGAAAATCAGGTGCAAACAAACCTCTGAATTTCTCAAAGTGTATGCCCTTCAGACAGAAGCCCAGCATGGATTCAGGTCGGGCCACAACACTGACACTGCCCTTATCAAATTCACCAGCTTTATCAATAGAACAATTTGTGGACTTCACAAAAGCTTTTGACCTTGTAAACCACAATGTCCTATTATCCATCCTATCCAACCTTCACTTTTTGCCAAATATCACTAACTGCTTCCAAAACTACATTAGCCACAGGTCATACCAAACCATCATAAATTGCGTCCTGTCCAACTCCTGCCCTATTAAGTTTGGAGTACCCCAATGGTCCATTCTGGGTCCCCTCCTTTTCTCCCTGGTTGTTAGTTCTCTTCCTGAAATCTGTGTGAACACAAAACTCATCCTGATTGCTGATGATGCTGCCCTTTTTCTGCAAAGACAAAGACCCCACCTCCTTACTCAAAAAGCTGCAGAATGATTTCAGTAGCCATCACTCCTGGTTCCTGTCCAAGGGGCTAGTGCTAAATGCAAAAAGAAAAAAAACAAATCAATGGTTTTCTCCAGCCCGCGGAAACCACTGTCAATTGATTTCACACTACTTGACAGTGAAGGCAATACAACTGAAAGAGTCAGCGAATTTAGATACCTCAGATTGCTTCTTGACAGCCACCTCAACTTTGATGCACACATAAATCAACTAATTAAGAAAACTCACCAACAGCTGGGCTTGCTATACAGAGTGAGGCCTTTCCTGACCGATGAATCTAAGACCCTGCTCACTACCAGTTTCCTGATCCTGCCTTTTGACTATGGCACCTTGGTCTACTTTCCAACCCTCACCCAAAGCAATCTCCAGAAAATCTGTTCCACCTATCACATCATTTGTTTTGTCTCTGTACTCTCCAGACTGACCCACCACTGTGACATTTACAGAATCTCTAACTGGATCTCCCTAGACTGAACAACAAAATACTCACTTTCTTCCTTAAACTATCACTGCACCTCCTCCCAGACAGCATTACTTCCCTTTTCCTTAAATCATCCCATCCTCAGACCACTAGATGGTCCTCCTCCCTCTCCTTCTCCATCCCTTTCTGTTGGACCACACGTGGCCAAAACACCATCTCCTACAAGGGTGCCAAGCTGTTCAACAGTATTCCACCTTCTATCATGGAGTGCCCCCTCTGGCCTCCTTGAAGTATAACCTAAAGTCTCATCTTTCTCAGGCCTCCATCTACAAGTGTCCCACCATGGGAGACTCCCACTTGGTGCTCATTCTTTCCTCCTCCTCAACAACTGAATCTCACCCTTATTTAGCGGAGGCAGGATCTCCTGCTCTGATAATGGCAAGCACTTTTCTACCAATGCACTTGTAAATGTATATATTTATATTATATTGTTCTGTATCATTTTAGTTCCCAATTGTCCTAAGTCTACTATAACACTTTTTATACCAGTGCACTTGTAAATGCTTATCTTGTTATGTTTAGTTACATATCAGTGCTTAATTGTCCTAAATCTTGTCTCCTGCTCCCCATTTTGTAATCCTTTTACTGTTTTGCCTTACATTATGTAACCTCCTGTTGTATCTGTCCAAGGTTGAACACTTGTGAAAATGGGCAACTTATGCTCACATGTCTTTCAAGTATAATAAATAACCTGAACTGAACTGATAATTCTAGCATTGGTATTGTGTTCTAGTGGTGGTATATGTGTGATTTTGTATTTCTTTGAAACTCGGCTTCCTGGCCAATGCCATTTGGGGTAACCCTTGTCTTAATGCTTATGCACTAAGGTTCTTTGCGTTTTAGCTTGTTTTTTGTCTACTTAAATGATGCTTCCTCTCATTTTGTAGTCCTCTATACATGCAGTGGTTTGGTTAAACTATAAATCATTTGTCATCACAGATGAACTAGAGGGACTGTTTTTCTATCTCTACACACAGCTACACCACTAGCTGCATGTAAGGAAGTATGCCGCCACAAGTGTGGTAAAACAGTCAGTATCCTTTTCCTAGTTCAATACTTACAGTGGGACAAAGCAATGGTATCGTGTTCATAATTTCTTTTTCTGTTTACCTTTTATTATTATATCCTCTCAAGATCTGCAGAGATGTTATGGTGCTTATTAGATACAGTGCATATAATGTCTATGACACTACCTTGAATAAATTAAATCATTTTTTTAAGTGCATATTCATATGCCATCAAGAAAATGTTTACATGGCATTATGCATTGTTCTTTCATGAGCATTTATATTTCAAATCACTTGGCCAATTAGTGGAGTACAAACAGTGTTGTGAAATTAAGAACTTAATGTTACTGGAATGTTGCACATGCCTAAGTTTAAAATCCATTGTAGTATTTAAATAGTAGACTTGCTCTTTACAAAAGTCTGTTTATCAATGTTATACACTGATGCAAACAAATACTACAGAGAAAAAACAAAACATTGCAAATATGATGCTGTGGTTTAATGGAATGGGACCTGCCAGTGAGGAACCTTCATTTTATTACCATTGGAGATGGAGGCTTAATATCCAATAAACACATTGCTTTATTTATTATATATATATATATATATATATATATATAGAGAGAGAGAGAGGGGGGGGGTGCAAAACAAAATGGTTATATTAAATGCATGCTGAAAATAGAAAACAGAGTTAAAAATATACTTTTCAACCTTAGGTCTTCTTCAGGAAATATGTAAAAGAGAAAAAAAAAAAGTGTCCCACCACCTGGCTCCCAAACGCATTGTAACCCCAGCAGCAGGCAGACCAGTACAGCCCACCTCTCTTCTCCATGGCCAGCCCACCCACTGAGCTGTCAATGAATAAACACGTAAGCACTCATTCATTTACAGCTCAGTGGGTGGCATGGAGGAGAGCTGTGCTGGTCCACCCACTGCTGGGGTTTACGCGATGGGGGTGGGAGTGGGTAGGTGGAACACCTAGCTGCTGGGGAGGCTGAGTGGGGGGCACAGGACCACCAGGGATTTGGGACTGGGAATCAGGGATGGGGAAGGGGTTAAAATTTAAAAACCAAAAACCACTAGACCATCATAGATTTGTTTTTTTAAACTGGAGAAGTGGAGATAGGGATGCGGGGGGGGGGTGAGGGTTACTGTACATTTTGGGGCAGGTTACTAGGTGGAGGGGAGGGACAACTAGCCACTACGGTTTATTTTATTAATACCAGGTGAAATTTTCCTGGTAACTTTCGCGAAGTTTTCCGCTCCGCCATAGGTGGAAGTTTGGAAACTTTTGCAAAAGTGCCTTGATTTCCGCAGAAGTTCTGCAGGGGAAAATGGCAGTTTCCCCCACCCCTAGTCCCAAAAGGTGATTTCAAGGTCTCTGCACAAATTCAAAATCACCTTTCGGGCAAGAGATGAACATTTTCTTTGCCCTTGTTCATAAGGTGTGGGCCGGACTATAAAAAAGCTATGTTGAAAATTTGGTGTAGAAATATTAAACAACAACAAAGTTATGAGCTTACATTGAATTTTGTAAACATTGGCTCGTAACTTTGGTAATATTCTCTATTTTTTTCCCAAAATTCACAACATAGTCATATCTTTACAGCACCTCTTGAGTGTGACAGCTATCCATTTTTCAAGTCCTGACCAAATTGTTTTTTTTTTTACATCACGAAAGGTGATTTCAAAGACCCTGCATGAAATCACCTTTCGTGCAGGAGTTGAAAATGTTCTCTGCTTTTGTTCATGAGGTTGGTTCATAAGAAGGTAATTCTGCAAATTTGTTGTAAAAATATTTAAAAACAACCACATTGTGAGTCTACATTGGTTTTTGTGAACGCAAGCTCATAACTTTGGTAAGTTTCAATATTTTTACCCCAAATTGAGAACATGGCCATATCTTTACAGTGCCTCATAAATGTGATAACTGTCATTTTTCAAATCCTGACCAAAATGTTTTTTCACATATCAAAAGGTGATTTTCCAGTCCCTGCACAAAATCACCTTTATGACAGGAGTTTAAAATTTTCTCTGACATTGTTCATGAGGTGGGGTCATAAGAAGGCTATGTTCTAGGCCAACCCAGTGGCACAGAGGGTTGAGGTACTGGATGCCTTACCTCATGCTATGGCTGTGACCCGGGTTCAGGATTGACTCTGGGTCATCAGGGTGCCAGTGGGGGGGTGAAGTAGGACTGGGCATGCTGGTGGGCAGCTCTCCTCACCTGAGGGTGGTGAGGGTGGGTTGGCAACCCCCGTAGTTCTGCTCCCACTGGGTGGAGGTCTGGTGGGTAGCATAGGTGGAGAGGGAGTGGTAGAAGTAATGGGAGGTAGAAGGGGCTGAGCTCACACTACAGGGTGAGAAGCACACCTCCATATGCTCGCACGGCTGTGTCCCAGGGCGGCAGGGGGTCAGGGGAGAAAATCTAAAAAAAATGCATATATTCCCCTGTTGTCAGGTGGCAGGAGGAAGTGACGGGGACCAAATGGCTATATAAAACAAAAAGAAGGCTATGTTCTAAATTTGGTGTAAAAATATGAAAAAAAAAAGTTATGAGGCTGTGTTGAATTTTGCAAATGCAGGCTCGTAAGTTTGGTAATAGTCAATATTTTTACCCAAAATTTTCAGCACAGCCATTTTTTACAGCACTTCAAGAATGTGATAGCTGTCATTTTTCAACTACTGCCCAAAATGTGTTTTTGTCTCCCAAAAGTTGATTTTGCAGTCCCTGTGTGACATCACCTTTTGGCCAGGAGTTGAATATTTTTTCTGCCCTTCTTCATGAGGCAGGATCATAACAATGCTAGTTTGTAACTCTGCTGTACAAATATTACAAAACAACTAATTGCTGATTCCTCCCATTCAGCCCTATCGGCTCTGGCCAGAGTTTATTTTAATGGTTGTATAGTCCTATCCACATAGATGAGAGGACAAGTGCACCAGATAACATAAATTTCAAAAGTTGTCTAGCAATGAATAGTCTGAACTCTACCGACTGTATTCCTCAGAGGTGATGAATTTCCTTTCCATTTACAGAGTGCAGACAAATGTTACACCTACCACAGTGGAAAAAACAATGGCTTTCCGAAAATCTCATAAATGTGCAAGAGCTAGTGGTTTGATGTACACTGTGAGTTAGAATAATGCAGATGTTCTTTTGCCCTACTGTGGGTGATGCATGGTTTAGATCCAAATGACTGGAATCGGTCGAGATCCTCAATGAGGGCATACCAGAAGATAGCAAGAATAGTTGACATCTGTGGCACCAAATGACTAAATTTAATAATAAAAATGATCACTGAATGAGGGTTCTCTGTTACTGCCTTGGGGTTCAGGTTTGATTTGGGTGTAAGCCAGTTTAATAAATTACTGTACCATGTTGAGGCTGGGGACAAGATGATGGCTATCCCCCAGTGTCAGGGCACACTCCCCATAACTTGACAAGGGTCTTTTTTTGACACTGTACAGGTGAATCCCCACCATGGGGGTTAGCCATAGGAGCCTACGGGTGCTGTTTTGTTCCTAGGAGACATGGTGGCCATACTTTGTTCAAAGAATGAGTGAGAGGGCAGTCTCTTAAAGAAATCAATTTCTGTACAGCTTTGTTAATGTATCTGTTCTATATTTATTAGCAGTTATGGGAGGGGGTAGGCTTAAAGGTAGAATAGATGTCCCACATGGTCACTTTCTGCCCTCACTTTCAATGTTTCTGTGTTTCTATTTCAATCCAATAGCCATTCCATTTCACCTTACACTACAGTTACATTTTCGTGCAGAACACTATATAAGTGCACACAAACAATGTATTTGCTCTAATTTGGCTACATTTTATGATTTTGAAATTGAAAAAGTCCCTTTAAGAAGCCTAATGAAGCAACACATTGGAGCTATTTGAAATAAATTTGCAAAAAGAGATAAGGTTGTATGCACGTTGATTTCTTTGGGAGAGTGACCCTCCTCGCCCATTTTATGAACACAGCATTGTGGTAACATCCTGGGGACAACTCTCACCTATCTTCTAGAACGTGAGCAAGGCCATTTCCTGCTACAGTACTGGACTCTAAGACTTGGTGACCAGCCTGATGTGGGTTACTATCTGAGGCACAGAAACAATACAATAAAAATGCTGTCCTTGCAACACTCAGGGCTGTATTCTAAATACCTATGCACCACTAACAAGTGGCAAATAGGCAGTGATACTGTGTATCTGTTTGCTGCATAAGGGGAGCCAAGCAGGCCCTCATGAGTAGAGAGGTGGCAAGCTTTTAATTCACTGGTGAATTTCCAGGAAAGTTGCCCACTTCACCTCCACAGAGCAATCTGAAAATTTTTGCTAGTAGTCAAAAAATTCAACTACTGTATATGACTTCGCTGGGAATTTTGTCGCAAACAGCAGAATTTTGCTCATGAATGGTGAAATTCTGCATGTTACGGGTGAAAATTCACATTTCATGGATTGATCCATGTGCTGCAAATTGTGCTAAATTCACAGATTAATTCATTGAGCAAATTTTACCACTTTCACCCATCTCAACTCATGGTTGTCACCAACCCCTGCAATCCTGTACACCCTCAAATGTGTAATCCCATCCATTCGAAGGAGCAATGATGGCAGCCCAGTTGATGTGTGTGGCTACTACCTGTAATATATACAAAGCCAGACATATGTGGCTTAGGATGACTGTGGTAGTTGCTTTCCTTAGTACAGGCAGACTCTGTTGTAGGGGTCATCACATACCTAATCCTTGAACTGGAGCACCCCGACAGAAATTTCTTGCTAATGCACAGCCTTCCTTCATCACAGTGGACTGGTGGGCTGGGGGATGAGGCCAGAAATCTGTATAATGTTTTTTTAAAGAAATAATATATACAGAAGCAGAGAACTTTCCACTGCAGATTGTTGTATCCCAGGATCCCCTGCAGAAGTAGACTCTGGTATCCATTTTGTGGGTCATCTGTGCTTCCAGCTAGAAGCCTGGTGTCCGGCTGATCCACTCCTTCATGGCTGCTCTTACCCTCTGTGTGTGCTGCTATGGAGGCAGCCAGGGTCCATTTATTCTGTCTGTACACTAAGAACTCCATGTGGCATCACATCATGGAGCTCCACAGACCTCTAGTGCATGAATCATGTGTACGCCCATCCTCTATGTAAATTAAACCCTTTAGTTAAGGAAACAGTGTAACTTAATAATAATAAGTAATAATATAATAATAATAAATCTTTATTTGTACAGCACCGTTCTCAAAACCAAGGTGCCTTTACAATAACTGCACATAAAACAATAAAATACACACAGATCCAATAACTGCTAAATTCATAAAATACAATAAAATATCATCATCAGGGGTAAGCTTTTAATCATAAATAGGTCTTAGAGGCCTTTTTAAATTCCTCCACAGACACACACTGTCGAAGCAGACGGGGTAGAGAATTCCAGAGGGCAGGGGCCACGTACATAAAAGCACGGGCCCCTGAAGTGTTCAAAGAAACCCTCAGAATCTCTAGCAACCCCTCGTCCTTGTCCATCTGAAAAGTCTGACTTTATTGTACAAGTTTTCAGGTACATATCTTGCAGAGACATTTAGTTTGATGAGCATTTACACCAGAGCATAAGCACATTTTTCAATGTTTCTTTTATTACTTAAATACAAACATGTGGCTGTCCTTTGCCTTAGCAATCTCTCACCGTCCTACTGTCCCCTCAGTTGGTTAAACATGTCTAAATTGTCCACAATGTGTTAACATCAGGACAGCACTACTGAGATAGCTCTGTATCTGTGTGATGCCTCAACTGATTTATTAAGAAATGGCTACAGAAAGCTGGCAGAAGTACAAAAATGAAGAATTCATCCATTGCACAACATTGTGCACACACTTAGAAAACCAAATGTAATAGTTATGCCATTTTGGCTATTTATTTTATGTGGCAAGTGGATGTTAACCAAAAAAAGAGGAAGCAGAACAGTACTGCAGCTTTGAAATCTATTATGACAACATATTACAATGTGTGACCAATTGTTTAAAAAGCACAAAAGCACAGCTTGAATCTTTGCATAGGATGTCAATCTTGAATAGGTGACGTGCACTAGCCAGACTTTGGAAGCCACTTATTCTGCCAGTAGGTAAGCGAAGGTTAGGGTGGTACAAAGAATGCCTTTCTTGGATAATGAGATACAATGCAGACGAAAGTAATGAGTCAAGTTTGAACTGGCATGCTAGTGACAGCGAAGTGCAGGATTCATGGGATACAAAGTAAGCATATGATACTAGCAGACTGCACTGTCAAGCAGATGACATTTTTCCCTGCCATATTATACTGTGAAAGCTTGTCAAATTACAAAATACATACTGTATGTACAGAAGCATGGCACTGCAGAGTCTGATCTCATCAGGAATGGGAAGATTCACTGCAAAGCACAGTTGAGATTGCCTAGAGCTTGTGGAGTCCGCAAGTGCCTGCATGACAGCAGTGATCAGAGCAAAGTTTTACAGATGATAGGAAGAAATTCAGTGTGTATGTCTGCTGCCAAAACTGACAGTGTTTAAAGTCTGTTATAAGCAATCTTTTGCTCCCAGTAAATGCTTTGATTTAGGCTCCATTAGCTTTAGTCAGATGCAGCTTCCCTCACTCAATGTTATCCATGGTGGCGATTAGTTAATTACAAAGATATTTTACAGACAGCAACAGCTGCAAATGACACAAAAAGAAATTTTAGCAAAGAACAGACTTCATCCCCTTTTTGTTTAAATTTTATGATGAACTAAGGTGTCACTAAAACTTAAAGGTAATTTTTTTTCTGACAGATACTTTTTGGGCAGACTTTGCATTATTTCATACAAATACAACTTAATGTTGATTGGATACCTTCCACACACACATTCAAATCAGGACTTTGTGTGGGTGTTGATGTGTGCCACAACACGTTACAGTCTCTTCACTACCAGTCTTCTAATTGCTTGTAAAGCACATAGGGATGTAATGTGTATGAAAAGCATTTTATTTCATAAATGCTAATTTATCTTCTTGTTCTTTAAATGTGGGAAAGCCTTATTAATAAATTAGGGCCAAAGGGACATGACTATTAAGAATTTAAGTAGTGTAGTAATTATCTGATAGGATTACTGAACTCTATAGGAAAAAAGGCATTGCGGCATAGTGGTCAGCGTACTGATTTGGGAGCAAGGAGGTCCTGGGCTCATACCCCACAATAGTCAAATACAGTGTGAACATAGGTATGTCTCTTAACTTTTTAATGCTCCAGTCCACCCTGCTGCAGAAATGGGCAGAAGCAGGACCCCGAATGGCACAAAGATATTTCATCCTAGCAGGGCAATGCTGTACAAGTGCACTGTAAAATAAATGCAAAAAGAAACCAGTCATTTGGAACAACATCATCAATTTATAGTAAAACCACCATATCAGTCTCAGTTTCTCAATAGGCAGCGTACTTACCTATGGCCATGGGTTCTAGCCTCACAGCATATACTTGAGTTAATAGCCAGTGCTGACATTGTAGCTGGTGCTGTATTACTATTAAGTTGCCATTATTTGGTTGCAACATTGTACTAAGGTCTCATCTACCCTTGTCTTGTTCATGCCCAGGTGTAAGTTAGTTAAAAGTCTCATGGCACTTATTAAAGAAGAGGAGCAGAGTTACCACAATGTTGTGGCCAACATTCCCCTCGTCCATAAAAAAGACCCATTTAATCCACCCCAGACCTGAAAACAAGCTGCACAGTGGGCTCTTCTTAGTCAAAAATTACAACTAAATAAATAAATAAGTATCAAATGAGATACCCAGCACACAAGTGAGACATCATGTTACCCACCCTAATCACTCAGTTCTCGATTTATCACCACTGGTACTTAGAGGTAACTTCAGAACCACATAAGGAAAAGGACCTGGAAACTTAAGTTCATTAAGCAACATGTGACTTTGAACAACACAGTATGTATTTACTTACATGATACTCACCATAACATTGGGATATCCCACTTTTAATTACAACTGAACTCATGCAATAAGATAGCATTTTTTAACCTTTTATCAAAACCTTGTGCTTCTCTGTCCAAAACTTTTAATTTTTTTTCTTTCAAATTATCTTTCTGTTGTTGACCCTTTGCACATGACTAAAAGGAATCCTCACACTTCTACATTTTTATATTTAAAATGTAATTTTTTTTGTCAGGTACAGTACATAAATCAGTGCAATAATGATACAGTAGGAGTGTACTATGTCACATGTAGTAAGAGATTACAAACAGGTTATGTCATTGACAGTACAGGTCTTTATATGGTGACAGTATCATGTAGCCTACCTAAAGAAAAATGGCCAGACAGAAGGCCAAAGTCTGTTTCATGGTTCAAATGAGTCTTTAAACTCTAATGAAGCAAACATAGACTTTGACAGCAGATAAGGACCGCCTGGCCCATCTAGTCTGCCCATTTCCCTACCTACAGGATAGGCCACAGATCCTAGTTAACCAACAGCCTATTTCTTCCTACTCCCCACAAGAATTGCTTTAGGCCTGTCCTGTGTATTCTTGAATTCTCCCACAGTTTTAGACCCCACAACCTCCTCAGGAAGGCTGTTCCATGCATCCACTACCCTTTCTGTGAGAAAATACTTCCTCACATTGCCCCTGAACCACCCCCCTCTATCTTTAAATTGTGTCCCCTTGTTCTTGCACATCTCTTTTTCTGAAAGATGCTACCCTCTTGGACTTTGTTGATTCCACTGAGGTACTTAAAAGTTTCTATCATGTCCCCCCTCTCCCATCTTTCCTCAAGGGTATACATATTAAGCTTCTTAAGTCTGTCCTTGTAAGGCTTCTCTTGCAGACCCTTCACCATTTTATTTGCCCTCCTCGGGACTGCCTCTATCCTGTCTATGTCCTTGCAGAGATGGGGTCTCCAGAACTGAAACAAACTGAGTATTTTGCAAAATACAGTATAATACTCAAGGTTGCCATCTGTCTTGAAACTGTTGTAATTTCCCCTCTCAATTGGTAAGTCAGTTTCTCTAAGATATAAATCGGAGACACAATCTGCTGCCATTGAAGTATGGTTGAGGGGGAGCAGAGTTCAACCAAAGCTGGGGAATGGCCTTCTTTGCAGCCAAGAGATAAATGTGAAACAGTGAATTAGACAGATATCACTGTCCTTCCAGTGGAATGCCAAAGGGAGGGATGACTATGAAACTCCTTGAATTAACCAAAGTGTTATTTTTTTACTATTTACAACTGTATGAAAGCCACCAATAGCATCCAGCCAACATTTCACGGCTGAAAGGACCACTTCTTCAGGGCCCACGTTGGTCCTGTTTTGTAATACAAAAAAATACTTTTTGGTACACATATTCTTATAATATTATTTGTCTATTTCTGAACCAATACTGTTACTTATCTGTTTCAAATATTACAGATATTTAAGTAGCATGCAGACACATTAAGGTGCTTCGGGTCATAGCATTTAAAAAAAATCTTTTTGAACATTCAAACAAGGAATAATGCTATAGCTGAATATCAGCTTCTCTGACCTCCTCAATATTTGGAGGGTGACCTGGGGATAAGGGAGCCTTGTTCAAAGGGACATACATTGATAGTTTATGTAAATAAGTAACATTTGAATAAACAGCATTTAAAAAGTGGTTATAGCATGATATGAAAAAAGTATTTGTTCAGAAATAGACAAATGATGTAATAAGAGTATGTGTACCAAAAAGTATTTTTCTGTTATACAAAACTGGACCACTGTTGGACCTGAAGAAGTGGCCCTTTCAGCCACAAAACTTTGGCTGGATGCTATGGGTGGCTTTCATACAGTTGTAAATAATAAAACTAACACTTTGGTTACAGTCAAGGAGTTTCAGAGTCATCCTCCCCCTCCCCCTTTTGGCAATTATAAGCAAACAGTGTGTAACCAAGGCAGACTCCACCACATTACTTAAATTAGAAGTAAATGGTTTAAGCATCCAGTATCCTTACCCCCACACCTTCCAGTGAAATGGCCAGGAGAAATGTGGGAGAGTGTGGCATCGGAAGGTGACACATCTTCAGTTTTAAAGTGTCAAATCTCCACCTGCCCTTTTCCAAACAAAACTGTAGAAGTTTACTGTGATGAATACCAACAGGAATATGCAGGTATACATCCTGCATGTCCAAGGATACAACTAATCCTGGGGTTTCAGGTACAGAAGAAAACACACAAGTGACAGAATACTAAATTTCTTTTACCTAGTGGCCTGAGGTCGAAGATCAGGGGCATGCCAACACTCATTTTGGGAATGAGAAAGTGTCTGGTGTGGAAGCCTGTGTCCCTATATAACTCTAGTTCCCTCTCTCAACTGCCCTGTTATGTAGGACCCACACTTCCTCCAGAGAATGTAGATCTGCCATATGGCCTTCCAGCTCATACAGTTTTCCTGGAGGATTATCCAAAGGTTTCTCTATCAGTTCCAGGGAGTAGCCATCCCAAATAATCTTGAAGACCCATATATACATGGTAATGGTCATCCACTGCTGATAGGACAGTGATATTTACCCCCCCCAAAAAAAAAGGAGAAGAGTGATCAGAGTTGGGCAGTTGAGGTGGACATGGGGCTAGTGTCATGTCAAAGGACAGTGCTGGAAATGTTCTCCATCTCTAACTTAAGCTACCTTCTTTTTCTACTGCTGTTGAAAGGGCTGAAGTCTGAACTTGTGGTTGAATCCTCATTAGGCAGGCTTGCTATAAAATGACTGCTATTGGCAGAGATGTTTTTCATACCCTTAAGTGTCATTGTCTTCTCAATGAACTCCTTAAGCACCTCCTACACATGTTACCCAAAGAAATAAATTCTGTTAACTGGAACATCCAGGATCTTCTGTACAACATTAGAAGCTATTTTCAGCCTGGAGTCCCCTGCTACAAATCCCAGCTGCAGTAGTATGAACCACTGCATCAGAGGCACCCAGAACAAGCCTTGGATGGTGGCTGAGTCAAACCTGTGTGCAATAACAGCCAAAGGTCTTTCTCCTAGGAGGACTTTTAAAGGCTCTCCATGAGATCTTTGCACCTGTTTCAAATGGAGAATTCATAACACAAAATATGAGATTGGTTATCTTACAGCTCTGAGGCCTAGATTGGCTCAGGTGAAAATCCATTTCCCCATGATGTCAGTCATGTAAGTCTCTTTGTCAAGAGGCTGCACAGTGAATTTCTTTGGAGTGTTAATGACTATCATTGGTTGCTCTGATAAAATTGCTAAAGGTTAGTTATGGTACACCAGTTTGATGTGGATTGCAATATATATATGCTTTTTATATGGGAGTTAAGAGATTGTTAGAGTATAAGCTGGTTTCCTCAAATCTGCCTATACAAGAATCTCTAGAGCAGGCTGGATCTGTGGCCCCAGAGACACATTGAGAACAGGTTTTTATAACATACTGCATCTCTATCTTCTTAGCTATGACTGTAGCCATTATCTTGGAATTTAGAGCCTTGTGCATATTCTTCAGAAGTGACTAAAAAAAGATCCTCCTGAGAAGTCTGCACTACTTGGCCGGGTAGGGCAACCTCTTGAGTAGAACGGTACTCCTCATCATCCTCTATCTTGTTGTCAGTGAGATCTGTATTTTACTCTCATTCATAACCTTGTAATGGGGAAGAGATGGTGCCGTAGATCAAGAGGGGTCTGCAGCAAAAAAAAAAAAATAGAAGGTAAAAAAAAAAAGGGAAGACTTGATGGGCCCAGTAGTTCTTATCTGCTATCACATGTTATGTTTCTGTTTCTATGAAGGCAGGAGCTTCCACAATGGTGAAGATGAATGCAAGAGACACTCACCTCCAAGAACTAAAACCTGTCCTGACACTAACAGGGATTTCAGAAAAGGAAACTGTATTGCCACCAAAGAAGGCCTCAGCACTGCAGGAGGCACCAGAACCTAGGATGGCACCAACAACAAGGATGGGCTGATAATTGGGTTGGCAGCACTGGCACCACCAGTGGCACCAACACTGATGGCAGCGCAGGCCCTAAGAATGCCACTGACCCACTGAGCACATTTTGGATACATCACTAACACTGAAAACCGAACTTCGATTGCCTCAGGAGAGCTGCCAATTGGCCAAGTTGGTAATCCAAAACATCCTAGATGGAATGAAAAAGTCAAGTGTCATATCATCTCTTGTCTCTGGTGATGCAGAAGACACTGGAATCTTTGCTGACTTGGGGCAGAATGCCAAGAACTTGATCTGGGCCTGTGTTGTCACTTTTCTTGTTTTTATAGCTGCATAGCAAAGCTATGCTGATATAGTATATGGTTAGGGCTTATTGTCGATGAAAACCGGTGGCTTTCTAAATCTTGTTGTAGGGCAGTTCAAAGGTCAAAAAAGTTGTTGTACCATTGACGTGACGTCAGAATGATAGTACAACTTTCAGCTTTGAACTGCCTTCTGATTGGCTCATACTACCAAGCTCAACGTAAAAAAAAACTACTGGAAACATGGTGGCGGCAGTTTAGCAAGCGCCGAGTAGAAGACTCTGCCCATTTTGACATGAGGAGCTACCATTGCTCCATGTCACAGAAGTAATTTTTTTATTTTAAAAGTACTAATGCCAACACTGGAGGGAGCAGAAGCGGTGACAAGCGAAACAAGTGCCAGCGGGAGCAGGGAGAAGCAGGAGCGAGTGGCAGGAAGAGCGGGACAAATTTGAAGTGAGCTGGAGCAGGGAGATGCCCGAGTGAGAAACATGGTAAAACCAGCCAGCAACTGAAACAAACAAATGTTCATCAACAATAAGCCCTAACCATATACTATATAAAACAATGGATGGTCGCCCATCCTCAACTAAGGCTGTTTCCCTCTCGGGAGTTGATGGCATCAGAGAGACTGCTCAAGCTTCGCTCTTGAGGTCTCAATAATGTCATCAACTCCCTCGAGGGAAATGCAACCTTGTTGTGGATGGGCAACCATCCACTATTCTATATGTCTTGCTAGTCCATAGAGAGAGGGAGAGCTACCTAGACTGTGTCCCAGAACAGGAAGGGTGAGAGTTGTAAGGGCACATAGGCAGTAGGAAAGTAAGTGTAAAAATACATAGAGGGAGGAGACAATAAGCATACAAAGCAACAGGAGAGGGGAGACACAAAATAAGTCAAGATGGGAGTGGTGCAGTGCAATGGCTGTGGAGCAGCAGTGTTCCGGGAGACATTCTGGAGGCTGTGATACTGCCCTGTTTGTAGGCACCTCTCTGGTCTGAGGGAGAAGGTTGCCCATCTCCAGGCTGACCTGGCTAGGATTTGTGAAACCTCTTCCCCCACCCAGGGACCACCAGGGCCACCACCGTTACCACAGAGGTTGCTGCAAGAAAGAGGAGCGTTGGACCAAGGTGGCCTCAAGGAGGGAGAGGATGGTGAACAGGAGGCATCCCTCCAGTTGTAGCTCCACAATTCATATGCTGTTCTGGCAAAGAGTGGTTCCTCATGGAGGCACCTGCAGAGACCAAGGAGGATGCTGTAAACCTCCACAAAGGAGCCCCACAGGAGGGTGGCATGAGACCCCACAGGGGAAGGAAACAACTCCTGGTGGGGGACTCAATCATTAGGGGGTAGACATGGGGGAGGAAGGGGTTAGGGAGGTAAGGTGCCTACCTGGTACCATGGCTTGGAGGAACAGGAAGCTAATCCTCAGGATCACAGGAGCAGCTGCACCAGGGAGGGAGCTGGATGTCATTGTCCACCTAGGGGCAAATGACCTGGCTGTAAATGGGATCAGAGTGGTGCAAGAGAAGTTTGTGGAGTTGGGGAGGGGCCTTAAACAAGTAGCATGTACGGTAACCTTCTTGGAGGTGCTGCCTGTCTATGGCAAGGATGATGCTATGGTATTCCGCACCATGGGATTCAATGAATGGTTGAAAAACTGGTGTGGAGCTCAAGGTTTTGGCTTCATTGGGGACTGGGGAGCCATCTGAAAGGATGCAGGCTTATACTAGTGTGATGGTCTGCATCTGTCCGGGATGGGATCCAGGATCCTATGTGACAGGTTTAAATGCTTCATTGGCAAGCATTTAAACTAGCCAAGGGGGGAGACACTGAAAAGGGGCAAGGAAATCCCAGCCTCCCCCCACAAAGCACAGTAGTTAGAGAGGTAAACACCAAGGCAGAGAAGTCAGTAGGGAGCAAGACAGGGATAAATGCAGAAAAAGGTGTTAAGGACAGGGATGGGGCTAAAAGGGGTAAGGCCATAAAAAATAAATGGAAGGTAATGAGTACCAAAGCTCGCAGTCTGTGCAACAAGCTCCCTGAACTAGTGGCCTTGATGGAAGAGGGATGCCTGGATATTGTGGCAGTCATTGAAACATGGTACACAGAGAACCATGAGTGGGAAGTCAACATACCAGGGTCTACAGGAGGGACAGGGTGGGTTAAAGAGGAGGAGGAGGAGCTCTCTCTATATAAGGGAAGGGATTAAAGTAACAGAACTAAAGAGTAAACAGGAAGTTGATGAGTCACTATGGGTCACCCTGGAGACAGGAAATGGCACCACAATCCGCATGGGGGTTGTGCACAGACCTCCATCTCAGGGGAAGGAAATGGACAAGGAAATGATAGAAGGCATCCTTAAAATGGCAGAAAAAGGGTAGATATTGTTGATGGGGACCTGAATATGCCAGATGTTAACTGGAGTACCTTTGCTGCAGACACATCCAAGAGCAGGGTCATTCTTGATGCCCTACAGGGGGCATGCCTCAGACAGCTAGTGTTGGAACCCACTCGGGAGGGAGCAACCTTAGACCTGGTACTCTCAAATGGGGAAGGAGAAAGGATCTCAGATTTAGAAGTGGGTACCCTTCTGGGAACAAGTGACCACTAAAGAGTGTGGTTCACAATAAACACAGCCATATAGTCAAGCCATACAAAAACAAGAGTATTGGACTTTAGGAAGGCTGACTTTGGGGAAATGAGAGAGTGCCTTAGAAAAGCACTAGCAAATGGGCAAGAAGGAGGGGTGGAGGAACAATGGGGAATAATCAAAACAGCCATCGTAGAGGCAACAAGCCTTTGTGTGAAGCAAATTAATAAAACAAAACGAAGGAAAAAAACACTATGGTTCTCAAAAGAGGTGGCAGGGATGGTTAAGGAGAAAAGGATAGCATTCAGGAAATATAAGGAAACACAGAAGGGCAGGACAGAGAACTTTATCAGTTAAAGCAGAAGGAGGCAGGGAAGGCAGTCAGAATAACAAAGGCACAAACTGAGGAAAAGATAGACAACTCTGTTAAGAAGGGGGATAAAACCTTTTATAGGTACACTAGGGAGCTAAGAAAGACCAAGGGAGGAATACAGAGACTTAATAGAGGGGAAGGAATGTGGGCAGAGGGTGACAGAAAAAGTGGGGATACAGAACGAATATTTCTGCTCAGTATTCACAACAGATGAGGAGGGGGGTGCCTAAACCAAACAAGGGAGAAACTCTGAATAGGGGGATCAATACCAGTCCATTCACAGAAAAAAGAGTTTTGAAAGAACTCTTGAAACTGAGGGTGGACAATGCTATGGGGCCTGATGGGATTCACCCAAGAATACTAAAAGAACTAAGGGTAGAACTAGTAGCACCACTGACTACTCTCTTTAACAAATCATGAGAGGATGGAGTGGTACCTGAGGACTGGAGGAGGGCAAATGTGATTCCACTTCACAAAGGTGGGAGCAGGACAGAGGCAGGAAACTACAGACCAGTTAGTTTGACTTCAGTGGAAGGGAAAATGATGGAATCACTTCTGAAGGAAAGAATTGTTGAGTACCTAGAGGCCAGTGGGGCACAGGACCCAAGGCAGTATGGTTTCACAGCAGGAAGGTCATATCAGACGAACCTAATAGATTTCTTTAACTGGGTGACCAAAGTAGTAGACCAGGGAGGGGCTGTGGATATGGCCTACCTAGATTTTAGCAAGGCATTCAACACAGTCTCACACAAAAGATTAATATACAAGTTAGCCAGCCTTGGACTGGGTCCCAAGGTGGTAGCGAGGATAAAAAACTGGCTGGACAACAGGACGCAAACAGTAATAGTAAACGGAGTCCACAGTGAAGAAAATATGGTAACTAGCGGGGTACCGCAGGGTTCGGTACTGGGACCGGTCCTCTTTAATATCTTTATAAGTGACATTGGAGAGCACCTGGAAGGAAAGGTATGCCTCTTTGCAGATGACACAAAGATCTGCAACAGGGTTGATACACAAGGTGGGGTGGAAAGAATGAAAAGGGACTTGGCAAGGTTGGAGGAATGGTAAAATATGTGGCAGCTCAGATTCAATGTAAAGAAGTGCAAGGTAATGCATCTGGGAAACAAAAACCCAGGGGAAGAGTACACAATGGGGGGGGTGAGATAATAACAACAACAAAAATCGAAAGAGACCTAGGAGTAATTATTTTTTTTTATTTAAAGTTTATTGAGAGAATGTTGTTATTACATACCCATGGCAGACATACTTGTTGATGAACTGGATACAATAGCACAATGAGAACATGAGTCAGCCCACCCGACCACCCTCCTATTTCCCACCCCACCCTCCCTGTTGAGCAGAACCAATTTATCCTAAAATCTGATAAGGTTCTCATTACAATCAGCTAAGTCAACAATGTACTAGTTTACTATAAAGCTGGGTCACCCCTGATGTAAGGAATAAAGGGTGTATAAGGGATCCCAGATTTTCTTAAATTTCTCCAATCTGTTTTGAAGACAAGCAATGAACCTTTCCGTACTAAAGTTCACTAAAAGTTCGGAGATCCATTCATTGTAAGTTATCTCATTTTAGTCAGTCCAGTGTTTTAAAACTAGCTTTTTCACTGACATAGCTATTAGAGTTATATGGTATTTATGTGCCCGAACTTTAATTCCTGAAAGATCACCCATAATACATACTGTTGGGCTGAATAGGTCACCAAGCCCCAGGAGAGGATCACTTGATTGCTTAATGGATGACCACGAGGGAGACACTTTGGGACAGGACCAGAACATGTGAGAAATTGTTCCCTCTGCCAAAGTACATCTGGAACAAGTGGGAGCAAGTTTAAGGCCCAATTTAAATAAACGGGAAGGGGAATAATATACATTATGTAGGATAAATAATTGCATTAATCTGAGCCTATCCTGAGTCATGAACTTATGGTAGTTGTGCCACAGTTCCTGCCACTCAAAGTTGTGGTCCGGAAACATAGAGGCCCATAACTCCATAGGCCCCGACCAGTCAGGAAATTTCCAGTTGTGAATGGTATTGTAAATTGCTGAGACTGCTCCGGAGTGGCCACAAAACTTTGAGAGTTCTTGGATAAATGGAATGTATTCTGTCATACTGGACACTTTACCTAAAGCCTTCATTACAGAATGATGTAATTGTAGGATCCGGAATCTATATTTATTAGGAAGTGCCAATCTACCAATTAAGTCATTAACCGGGAGCCACTCCCCATTGCTCGAGACCAGACTAGAGAGTTGTATACTCTGTCGGCCAGGTATCCAATTAAAGGGAATTAATTTGCTGTCTATTTTAAATTGGGGATTCCCCATTACAGGCTGATTAAGATCTCTGCCTGGATCGTATCTAAGATACCTACATACCTGGGCATGAATCTTCAATGAAGTTAAAATAGTGGGATTCCTGATACTCGATGGGAGCGATCTCTGCTTGGCAAATAGTAAACCCGCGGGATCTAAACCACATGCTTGAATTAAAGCAAGTTCTATCTTAAGCCAGGCAGGAGCTTCAAGTACATTATCCGGAGTAAGCCATTTTAGGTACTTATTGATATGATTAGACCAAAAATATGTAGGAATATGGGGGAAGTGAAATCCCCCCTTTAGCCTTTGGGGCTGTCAATTTGTAATACGCTATGTGTGTGGGCTTATTGTGCCAGATAAATTTGGTAATGAGAGACTGGACCTTGTTGAACCATGACATTGGGAGATAAATATTGAGCATGGAGAGAGAGTAATAAATCTGGGGAAAAACATTCATTTTGATTAAATTTATTCTGCCTCATAGGGCTAAAGGAAGGGATGATCATCTAGTGAGATCCTGAGAAATTGTGAGAATTATAGATTCAAGATTTAACCTAATGACGAGGCCCGGACTCCTGGCTAGCTCAATACCCAGGTATCTCAACTAATCATACTTCCAACTTAGTCCCATGGACAGTATTTCAGCTTTAAACACTTTATGATTTAAAGGAAAAAACACAGTCTTATTAACATTCAGTTTATAATTGGAAATACTACTGAATTCTTCAATAATGTGCAACATAGAGGGTATGGATATCTTGGGAGTAGCGATTTGTAGGAGCAGATCGTCTGCATATGTGAGAACTTTTACTTCACACGGGTGGATTGGGATCCCCTGTACTGTCTGACTTGCTAACAACTTGTGGATTAGGGGCTCCAGACAAATATTGAACAACGACAGTAACAGGGGGCACCCCTGTCTAGTTCCCGACCGCAACACAAATACCTCTGAGAAGACCCCGTTATAGGTCACTCGAGCGGAAGGCGAGTGGTATACAGCATTAATTCACTCAATGAATTCTGCAGGGAAACCAAATGCTTCCAGGGTGAGAAACAGGTAATGCCAATCTACCCTGTCGAACGCCTTCTCGGCATCCAGGAAAACCAACACAGCCAGATAAGGCGCATCTCTAGGCACTGAGAAGACGTGCGACAGGGTATGCATATGATCCAAGGATAACCTGCCCGACATAAACCAGCTTGCTTGGGGCCTATCAATGTATCTATTACCAAATTAAGGCAGTCTGCCAACACTTTGGACAAAATTTTAAGGTCAATGTTCATGAGGGAAATAGGTCTATAGTTAGAGACCTTATCTGGGGTTTTGTCCAGTTTCGGTATTAAAACTATAAGTGCTTCAAATAAAGATAAATCAACTGATTCCCCAGCCAAAATCTGTTGAAATAAGGGGAGGAGCATCGGAATTAACTGGGTTTTAAACTTTTTGTAAAAGTTTGCAGAAAAGCCATCAGCCCCTGGGGATTTATTCATGGGTAACTTATCCATCACCCTAGCAATTTCATCCGCATTAATGGGAATTAATAAACGGTTCCTTTGGGTCTCAGATAATTGGGGCAAATTGACACTGTTCAAGAACTGGCGTGTAACCTGGTCGTGAGGGGGGGGTGGCATAGGGCTATATAACTCTTTGTAATAATTAGTAAATTCTCTTAAAATATCGACAGAATGCATTTTAGAGGTACCATCTAAGGTCGAAGTAATCGAGGCTATATATCGGGATGCCTCCATTTGTTTAATCCTAAGCGCTAACAGACGCCCCGACTTTTTCCCTTCATCAGTATAGGCCGATCTGGTCTTTAACATGGCAAATATCGCTTTTTCCTTCAAAATATCATTATATGCGGATCTGACTTTGATTAGTTCCTGTCTTACCGATTTGGGGGATTGTGGGGAAAGGTTCCTCTAACTCCTCATCATAGCTAATAATCGAGACAGCTTTAGAGTAGCCGCCTTCTTCCTGTGGGAAGCCATACTCACTAAAATACTCCCCTCATGTCAGCTTTAAAGGCAAGCCTATAGCATGTCGGGCTCCCAGGGTCATAATTATTTTCGTAATATCTTTGAATATGCCCCTGAATAAAATTAATGGAGTCCGATTCTGAAAGCAATTGGTCATTTAATCTCCACCTCGACCCTCTGCTAGGCAATGAAATTAGGGAGAACTGGCGTGTGATGATCGAGTGGTCAGATAGAGGGCCTGGTAGTATTTCGGCATCTATCACCCCCGGTAATAATACCTGAGATTGAAGAATATACTCTATTCTGGAGGAGGAGTGGTGGACGGGGGAATTGTAGGTATAGAGCCTCTCCTGCTGATGTAGAATCCACCAGATGTCGCAAAGACCTATGTGGTCCATTAATTCCCTTAATGCCCGTTGGGCAGGCGAGAGGCCTTTTCCCTGCTGATGCGTTTTATCAATCAAGGAATCATAGACTAGATTGAAGTCCCCCCCTATTATCATAGGTAAAGAAATAAAGGGTATTAAGACCTGTATTAATTTAGTAAAAAAACTGGGTGTGTCCTGATTCGGACCATAAATAGTACCCAACAGGATCTCCTTGTTGAAGAGCAAGCTGTGAATTAGTAAATATCTACCTGAAGGGTTTTTCACCTCCCTGATCATCTTAAACGGTATTCTCCTGTGTATAAGAATCACCACCCCAGCACTTTGAGTAGAACCCCCTGCAGAAAAGAACTGATTAAATTGCTGCTTTTGTAACTGTGGCGATTCTGTCTCTAACAGATGTGACTCTTGGATACATACAATATCAATTCCCAAAAGCTTAAAGTGTTTTAAGACTTGATACTGTTTGATTTTTTTCCAGATCCCTTTTACATTCCAAGTGGCTATTGTAATTCGGTTAGCCATAAATGTCTGTTAGGTAAACCATACCCATCTGGAATAGTGCGTCGTATCCTAACCTCCAAGTATGGACCCAGCTTACTTAGATAGTTGTGCTCAAAAGTGTAAACCCCCCTACCCCAAACTCCCATCCCAACATAAAGAGAAAACACTTAAGATATCCCCACCCAACCTCACCACAAACTGCTTGCATTCCGCAATGCATACACTCCAACGCTTACCAATCCCAGTCACCTCCCCGTCTCACTGCCCTTACATATACAGCATCCACTGCTAATGGGAACAACCAGAAAATAAATATAGAGACTATGTTAAATGCCCCCCTGTGATAACTAGGTACGAAATGTCCGCCCAGAGCTCGGGCTTTCCAGAAAGGAGAAGGAAAACGAGAAATAGGATGGGAATAAATGAGAATAATAGAGACTGCCCTTAACCCTCTGTCAGAAACCTACAAATGGGCACAGGAATGCTGGGCCAAAATATATTTGAGAGACCCTCTTAACAGGAGGGAGATGGGAGAAGGCGTACTATAAAACTCTAGTACCCCAATGAGATTAAATTATTATTCTGCCACCTGCACAGGGCAACCCTCGCTGTGTACAGATTTAAGGGCTGTGCGAGAGACTAGGAAGACTGCAGGACTTTTACGCCCTCATGTGGCCTTTAAATGTACTAGGCCTACCTTCTCGTTATAGGGACTACCTTGAGTTGAGATCGTGAAGCAATAAAGGCTATATATAGAAACAACAACAACATGCACACTGAAATTTAGAGCAAATTAGAAACAGAGGGATAACGGTAATTTAGACATTCTTCCGCCTGGTTTACAGCACTCTGTCAGGCATGACCTGCGGGAAATAAAATCAGCTCCCTTCCCAAAAACGCCATATGACAGGTGCAATTAGGCCAACAGGTCCCTGCACAGTCACTTTACGAGTCCAAAAGAGAAAGTCCACTGAGAACCAGAACACCAGTGAAAGTAGAACATCCATCTACTTAAAGACGAGAACTTAAAATCAATAATTTCTCCTCGGCCTCCTTCTTTACATCAACGTCCTGGGAACAGATCTGGGAATGCTTTTTGCAGGGCTATCTTGGCACTCTCACAGTCCTCAAAGGACGACCATACTCCCGCAATGCAAACCTGCAACCACGCAGGATAACCCATACAAAACTTCACTGATGCCGCAATAAGCTTTGAGACTATTGGATGGAAAGAAGCTCTGCGCTGCCTGACCGTAGCAGAAAGATCTTGAATGATCCGAATTTGTTTCCCCTCCCATAATACTTCTTGCATATCTCTAATCTTGCTCATTAGAAATTGTTTCTCCTGAAAATTCAAAAATCTTGCTACCATGGGTCGAGGATTTGCTCCCTGTACGGGCATCAGCCTGAGGGCACTGTGGGCATGCTCAATAGTATAGGCTGGGCCAAACGGGGAAGGGCCCGACAGCTTCTCTGCTAACTTCTGTATAAATAAAATCGCGTTTGCCCTCTTCCTCCTTCTCTGGGAGCCCAATCATGACCAGATTCTTTCTGCAGCTCTTCCATTCTAGATCTTCAATTTTCAACTCTAGCTTCTTGATTCTTTGATGATTATCCACAACTTCTCAACTGGTACACTCTGTTTTAGTCTCGAGGGAGACAAGTCGAGATTCACTGTCCACCATTCTGGTTGAAAGGTCTTCCAGCGCTATGGTGATCTGTTTTACTTCATTAACCATAGATTTAACATCTTCCCAAAGTGGTTTCAATTCTTGCAGAAACATCTCAAGGGTGAGAGGAGTCGTGTCGGGGTTAGGACTTGGAGAGGCTGCACCCGTGGCTAACTTTGCACCGGCCCCAGCTTGGGCCCAGGATCTTTTACTGCCCTTCTCTGGTGTAAATGGAGGGGTATGCTTCGGCATGGCTAGCCACATTTCAGTCTCCATCTCGACCAAATTTGGTGCCGGGTAACTCACTGGATCCCCACTTACTCTCCTGTAGCGCAGTTTAGCAGGGAAAGTTGCCAAAAAAAGCTCAAAAAAGGCATTAGAGAATGGGAGAGGAACCGGGAAGCAGCTACTCAGACCTCAGCGTCACGTGATCACCGACCTAGGAGTAATTATATCAGATGACCTAAAGGTGGGCAAGCAATGTGAGAAGGCAGTAAGGAGGGCTGGGGGGACACTGGGATGCATAGGGAGAGGCATCAACAGTAGAAACCAGGAAGTTGTTATCCTCTCTACAGACAGTTAGTGAGACCCCATCTGGAGTACTGCATGCACTCTGGAGACCCCATCTCTGCAAAGACATAGACAGAGTGAGACTGTTCAGAGAGGAGACCAAATGGCAAGGTCTGCACCAGAAGACATACGAGGAGAGACTAAAGCAGCTTAATATGTATACCCTTGAGGAAAGGAGGGTGAGGGGGACATGATAGAAACTTTCAGGTATCTCTAAGGGAATTAACAAGGTATAAGAGGGTAGTATCTTTCAGAAGAAGAGATGCAAGAACATGGGGGGTACAATTTGAAGATGGGGGATGGCTCAGAGGTAATGTTAGAAAGTATTTTTTCACAGAGAGTTGTGGATGCAAGGAACAGCCTTCCTGAGGAGGTTGTGGAGTCAGAAACAGTGGGGGAATTCAAGAATGCATGGGACAGGCATAAGTCAATTCTAGTGGGGGGCAGGAGGAAGTAAGCTGTTGATTAACTAGAATCTGCAGCTTATCCATCAGGTAGGGAAATAGGCAGACTGGGTGGGCCAAGTGGTCCTTATCTGCTGTCAAATTCTATGTTTCTTTGTTTCTATGTGTCCTTCACACAGTGGGGTTGAAGCACACACATTTCTCTCCATTGACCACTGTGCTGTCCCCCCCCAGATGGGCACACTATTTTCTGGCTCCGTGCTTACTTCTGGGTTCAGAGCTAGCACTTGCATATTTTCTTGGTGTCTAGTGGCACCCCACCTTCTGTTCCTATACCTATGTGTTTCCCTGGTTTCTAGTGGCACTCCCATGCTCTGATCACCATTGCTGTTATATGCATAATGTTTCCCTGGTGTCTAGTGGCCACACCACCTTCTAATCACTGGTTCCATATTTATATAATGTTTTGCTGGTGTCTAGTGGCTCCCCTGCCTTCCAGTCACCATCTCCCTACATGTGTAATGTTTCTCTGGTGTCTAGTGGCACCCCACCCTCAAATCACCATCCTTGCATCCAAATGTGAGTTCTAATAAAGAACAATTTCCCTCAGTGTTTTTTCCCTCTTTAAGCCTGTAAAAAAGAAAATGGTCCCTCACTGATTCCCATACTTACACAATGTTTCCCTGGTGTCTACTGGCATCCACACCCTCTGATTGCTGACCTGTATCCAAAAGGGGCAGCTGCAAAATAAGGGGTGCTAGCTGAACATTTGAGCAGACTTGATAGACTTCTAGTACTTTACCCACTGGCAAATTTCGTATGTTCGTATGTGAGCTATAATAGGGAAAACTGTCCCTCAATGTTTTTTTCCTCTCTTTAAAACTATAAAAAATGGGCACTCACTGATCTAACCACTGCTGTCCTGACCTCCCTCTCAGCAGTCACCACCCAATACCCCCACTGTACTCCCCACACACTGTCACTCACCCACTGTACTCCCCACACACTGTCACTCATGAACATGTCTCACAGCATAGATCCACTCTCCAACTGAAGACACGTCTTGCTGCTGGAACTGCTGACTGCAATATGAGAAACTACTGTAAGGTAATTGTGGTTCGTATATGTTAGTCCCTAATTTTCAACATGGCCTTTTTGGGACCCCACCCCATGATCAATGGTAGTGGAATTATGCAAATCATGCCCAAAAGACAATTTTGCAGTCACGTGGCAAAATCACCTTCTGGGTGAGATTTGAAAGTTTACACCACCATTGATAATGAGTTGGGGTTATAAGAAGGCTATGTTGAAAATTTGGGATCAAAATATGTAAAAATGACAAAGTTACAAACATATGTTGACTTTTTTCTGCAATTGTTCATAACTTAGTTACAATTAAATATTTTGACTCCAAATTTTCAACATGGCCATTTTTGCATACACCTCATGAATGTGACAGCTGTCGTTTTTAAATCCTTGCCAACATGTCTTTTCATGCCTGTGGTACAGAATGACATTTTGGTGGTGCAGAATCACATTTCAGCAGAGATTTGAAAACTTTCACCAATGGGATTGATGAGCTGGGGTAATAAGAAGGCTATGCTGAATGTTTGGTGTACAAATATGGTACAATGTCTGATTTATGACTGAACATTGCGGTATTTCAATGTTCACTCATAAGTTTGTCAATGTTCAATATTTTTTTACCTACTTTTTCTCCACCTTGGCACCAGGTTGCCTCATACTTTCCAGGCATTTCTCTTTCTCCAGCCACCATCCATCCACACCTGTCTCCCAACTGGGCCACCACCTTGTTACCCCTATGGCTTACCCTCCCCATGGTGGGGTGGTGGAGAGCCCCCAAATCCTCACCAGACCAGATCCAGTACAGGTGGTGCCCTCGGAGATAGTGTGTTAGGCAGATGGCCATCAAGAAACTTGACCTGACTTCCATTTTTCACTTTTTCATTTTGGCGCTGGAGCATGCAATGTCGACATGGGTGTGCCACATGCATGTCCACACATAACATGCCTGCTGGCTGCTCCTTCTCTGTGCCCCACTGTATTAGCCAGTCGTGCCAACACCTAGCCTGTGCTAGGTATCAGACAAATGCCAGTCACTGTTCCCCACCCTCTCTGGGAGAGGAGAGCAGTCCTCCAGACTCTCAGTCCTCTCCCACCGTGGCTGGCCCCCGATGACCAGCTCGCAATGTAAAAATGGGTTGCTGGCATGGCAGGAGGTAAGGCATCACTGCCTCAGCCCTCCGCACCTCCGGGCCAGCTTAATTTTCAATATTTTGACTCCAGACTTTCAATATATACATTTTTCTACACCATCTCATAAACATGATTGGTGTCATTTTTTAAATCCTGGATAAGATGTATTTTCACACTTGTGGTACAAAATGACATTTTGGCCAATATACTGTAAATGCTACATGTCAAGTTTATAAGGGCAGTCATAAAATGACTATCTTGAAAACTTGAGGTCAACATAAAAAAATGAGCGAATTTGTCAAGAGTGAATGTGTGAAGAGTGAATGAGTAAATAGTGAATGTGTGAACAGTGAATGTGTGAAAAGGAAATGTGTAAAGAGTGAATGTGTGAAGATTGAATATGTAAAGAGTGAATGTCTAAAGAGTGAATGTTCCAGGCCTTGAATTTCTGTAGTTGGACGGAGTCATCCCATATTGCACTGCCCACAGGGTCGTGAACATCTGCACCACTTCGCGCATCAGTGTCACCTTCAGCTTTCCTCAGGTCAGAAGCAGCCTCTCACTTTTTATGGTGGCATCAGTACCATCATTTTGCAGTCATATTGGCTCTGATCAGAAGTTGTTCTTTTTATGTGACAATAAGGTCAAAGTCAAGTAGTCCCTGGAACCCAATGCCAAGCATGAGCAGAGCCAGGGTCATTTCTTTTTATGACTATGGAAGGATTGCCTATCCTCCTGGTTAAAAGATTAGAAACATAAAAACATAGAATTTGATGGCAGATAAGGACTGCATGGCCAACCCAGTCTGCCCAGTTCCCTACCTAATGGATAAGCTGCAGATCCTAGTTAACCAACAGCTTACTTCTTCCTACCCCCACTGCCTAGAATTGCCTTATGACTGTCCTATGCATTCTTAAATTCTACCACAGTTTTTGACTCCACGACCTCCTCAGTAAGACAGTTCCATGCATCCACAACCCTTTCCATGAAAAAAATACTTCCTTACATTACCTCTGAGCCATCCCCCTCTATTTTTAAATTGTGGCCCCTTGTTCTTGCACACCTCTTTTTCTGAAAGATGCTACCCTCTTGGACTTTGTTGATTCCCTTGAGGTTCTTGAAAGTTTCTATCATGTGCCCCTTCTCCCTCCTTTCCTTGAGGCTATACATATTAAGTTCCTTAAGTCTCTCTCTTTATAAGTCTTCTGGTGCAGACCCTGCACTATTTTAGTTGCCTCCTCTGGACTGCCTCCATCCTGTCTATGTCTTTGTGGAGAATGGGTCTCCAGAACTGCACACAGTACTCCAGATGGGGTCTCACCAGCTATCTGTACAGAGATAACAACTTCCTGTTTCCTAATGGTGATGCCTTTCCCTATGCATCCCAGTATCCCCCCAGTCCTCCTTACTGCCCTCTCACATTGCTTGCCTACCTTTAGGTCATCTGATATGACTACCCCCAGGTCCCTTTCCATGTTTGTTGTTGTTAGTATCTCACTCCCCCATTGTGTACTCTTCCCCTGGGTTTTTGTTTCCCAGGTGCATTACTTTGTACTTCTTAGCATTACATCTAAGCTGCCATACATTTGACCATTCCTCCAACCTTGCCAAGTCCCTTCTCATCCTTTCCACCCCATCTTGTGTATCAACTCTGTTGCAGATCTTTGTGTCATCTGCAAAGAGACATACTTTTCCTTCCAGTTCCTTTGCAATGTCACTTATAAACACATTAAAGAGAACCGGTCCTAGTACTGAACCCTGCTGTACCCCACTAGTAACCCCCCTTTCTTCAGAGTGGACTCCATATACTATTACCCACTGTGTCCTGTTCTCTAGCCAATTCTTTACCCAGGCTACCATCTTGGGACCCACTCCAAGGCTGGCCAACTTGTATATTAATATTTTGTGTGGGACTGTGTCAAATGCCTTGCTAAACTCTAGGTAGGCCATGTCCACAGCCCCTCCCTGATCTACCACTTTGGTCACCCAGTCAAAGAAATTTATTAGATTCATCTGTCATGACCTTCCCGCAATAAGTCCATGCTACCTTGGGTCCTGTGCGCCCTGGCCTCTAGGTACTCAACAATTTTTTCCATCAGAAATGATTCCATCATTTTCCCAATCACTGAGGTTAAACTAACAGGTCTGTAGTTTCCTGCTTCTGCCCTGCTCCCACTTTTGTGAAGTGGAATAACATCTGCCCTCCTCCAGTCCTCAGGTACCACCCCATCCTTCCATGATTTGTTAAAGAGGGTAGTCAGTGGTGTCACTAGTTCTACCCTTAGTTCCTTTAGAATTCTGGGATAAATCCTATCAGGCCCCATTGCTTTGTCCACCTTCAGTTTTAAGAGTTCTTTCAGAACCCTTTCTTCTGTGAATGAGCTGGTATCAAATCCCTTATCCAGAGTGTTTCTCTTGTTTGGTTTAGGTACCTCCCCCTCTTCATTTGTCAATACTGAGCAAAAATATTTGTTTAGTATCTCTGCCTTTTCACAGTCACCCTCTGCCCACCCTCCCTCTCCTTTATTAAGCCTCGTTATCCCTCCCTTGATCTTCCTTCACTCCCTGATGTACCTATAAAAGGTTTTATCCCCCTTTTTAACTGAGTTGGCTATCTTTTCCTCAGTTGGGGCCTTTGCTGTTCTTACTGCCTTCCCTGCTTCCTTTTGCTTTAACTGATACAATTCTCTGTCCTGCTCATTCTGTGATTCCCTGTACTTCCTGAATACTTTCTTTTTCTCCCTAACCTTCCCTGCCACCTTCTTTGAGAACCATAGTGGTTTCTTACATCGTTTTGTTTTGTTTATTTGCTTCACACAAATGCTTGTTGCCTCTGTAATGGCAGTTTTGATTATTCCCCACTGTTTTTCCACCCCTCCTTCCTGCCCATTTTCTAGTGCATTCCTTAGGCACTCACCCATTTTGGCAAAGTCAGCCCTCCTGAAATCCAGTACCTTTGCCTTTGTATGGCTTGACTCTACTGCTGTGTTTATCATGAACCATACTGTTTGATGGTCACTAGTTCCCAGATGGCTACCCACTTCTAAGTCTGTGATCATCTTACCATCTCCATTTGAGAGTACCAGGTCTAAGATTGCTGCCTCTAGAGTAGGTTCCAGTACTAGTTGTCTAAGGAAGGCCCCCCTGTAGGGCACCTAGAATGACCCCACTCTTAGAACTGGCTGTTGCAAATGCACTCCAGTTAACATCTGGCATATTCAGATCCCCCATCAGCAGTTTCTCCCCTTTTTCTACCATTCTAAGGATACTTTCAATCATTTCCTTGTCCATTTCCTCCCGCTGAGATGGCAGTCTGTATATAACCCCTGTGCAGATTGTGGTGCCATTGCCTGTCTCCAAATTGCCCCTCTGTGCTTCCTCTCCTCCATGTTTACCTTTTTGTTCTGTCCAGTAGAAGAACATTGCCTAGAGAGAAATGGTTGCCAGACACAACCTCATAGCTGGAGCAACTTATCTTGTCAGGTGCCATACCAGCCATAACTGTTTTGGAACGTTGTTGAATGAGGTAGAGTTATGAGAAAAACTAGATGATAAAACAACCAAACTGTTACAGACAATAAACTCGGTTAGCAATGTGATAGAAGTGTGATGAACTAGTTAAGAATGCTGTTTGTATGCAAACAATGTTCTGGTCTCCTAGAGGAAAGTGCTGCACTTCAAAGGTGGGAATGAAAGAATTAAGGCAGTTGGATCTGGTACCACTATATACCCTGAGGGTATTTAGATGATAACATGCATTGGTGCTTGGCACTGTTATCACTGGGACTAAAAATTCTGGTTCACACATGGTCCTGTTGCCTCCTGCTCTAAGACCAAAGAGTTGGACCTGATGGACAAGACTGATTATTGGATGATGCCAATGTCACAAAGGGGCAAGGGAAATGTTTAATGTTAAATGTATTATATATTTATGTAAAATATTTGGTCAGGAAAGCACACTAACAGCTCATTTCCAGACGTGTCCTGGGGAACAGTGCAAAATGGCGATCAAATACTGAATAAATATGGAATAAAAATTGCATATTTGCAAAACTACTTGCAGAGAGGCATCATAATCTAATTCATCATCTTGCAATAAGGATGAAGCCACAGGACACAGAAGACAATAATGAGATTTACTGGCTTCCTTCAAGAAAAGGGGGTAGGGGCATCAAACACATTAGCCCACCCTAATTTACATAACATTACACACAAAAAAAATTACAGTTGTATTTATATGAAACTATGGTGAGCATGTACATAAGTACAAATATGTTGTAGAGGTGATCTGGCAGTAGACTGCAACACAGCAGTGGCAGGGTAGCTAGCATAGCACATGGAGTAGAGGAGGGGAGTAGAAGGAGGGGAGAGAGAGAGGGAGGTAACAAAAAGGGATGGGGAAAAGAATACAGGGGAATTGAGGATCAGGGTGAGCATGGATTTATGCTAGGTAGGGGGCCCACATTTTTCTCCAGGTTGTGAGAGTAACTTCTCCATAAGCCTTAAAGCCAGAGCCTCTTTGAAAAATGACTGCCAGTTGTATAACATTAGGGTATATTATGCATGGCAGAGGTTTTCTAGATTCCTGTGTGAGGCGCATCATCCTTCCTCATATCACCTCTGTAACACTGCTCTTTCTATCTCTCTCTCATGCTAAATCCACTGCTGGTTAGGCTGCAACAGACAGACAGATAGACAGATAGACGGACAGACAGAGAGAGAGAAGCGAGACAGACAGGAGATAGATAGATAGATAATATAAATATGAAGAAAGAAACAGTATATAAATAGAAAGAAAGAAAGACAGGCACACAAAGAGATAGGCAGAGAGATAGGTAGATAGACAGACAGATAGATAGATAGATAGATAGATAGATAGATAGATAGATAGATAGATAGATAGATAGAGAGATAGACAGACAGACAGACAGACCTTTCTGACACCAAGGCACACAACCAGGGAATAAAAGAATGCAACCAGTACATTACATACTAGATAGATAGATAGACAGCTAGATAGCTAGACAGAGAGACAAAGAGATAGACACAGACAGAAAGACAGGTAGATAGACAGACAGGTTGATTACTACACCTTTCTGACATCAAGGCAAACAACCAAGGAATAAAAGAATGCAATCAGTACATTACATATTTGGACAATAAAAAGGTAAGTAACAAAATTAAATACATTATCCATAAAGACACAAAATCTCTTATGTTAAAAATGGTATTAAAATCAGAACATCAATCAGGTACCCAGAATGACTTGGATAAAAAAAAAAAAACATGTTTTAGAATTTATTTTCAAAAATGAGGAAGAGGGTCCACAATAAAGGTCCCACTCTATGAGTATTTCATTTATATATGTTCCTCCTCATCTCCCCATAAAACAAAGGCCCACTCCCATGACCTCACCACTTACGTGTGTTGTTGCTCTTCACCTCCCTCTTTTATAATGTCTCCACTCCATGACAACACCACTCAGGTCTGTTCCTCCTCTTAATCATACTTTTCTTCTACTGACCAAATGCAATGTTGGAAATTAACAAAATTCACCTGGGGAATCCATCACCTTGATGTACGATTGCAAATACCTGATAGGGGTCTAGGGGCTCATTCCATCATCATATGTTATATTTGTACACTTGTTTAAGTCACTTTTATGCCTTTAAGAGACTACGTTTTACACAGAAGCAGCCATTGATCTTTTTGTTCCTGCAGCTGTGTCAGACTTTCAGTTTCACTCATGGAACGAAGTTCTCCTGGATCTCTGTGTTTACACTACCGGCCCCATATGCACCTTGGAACTTTTTTATGTTTACTCTTTTTTGCACTACCCCATACTGGCACGTGCTATTTTATTGTAGCTGCACTATCTTGTACCAGATTCTTTTTGTAAGATTTTTTTTTTTTGCTGTATTCATACCTTAATTATTCTTGTTCTCCCTTCCCCCAGAATGCAACCAGAAATATGCTCTTATTAGCTCAGAATCCGGGAGAAACTTTTGATAAATGGCTATAACAAATATCAAGGGGCTTTGCGACATGGTCTCCTGATCAGTAGAATCTGAGGCCACCAAAGTCCTTTCATCAGTTACTCAAGCAAAGATCTGATCCTAGGCCTTCAGTTGCGAAATGTTAGTACATCAAACCCCAGTCCTCCAATTGCTCAACATTTTTTAACCATAATGACCATTCAAGGATCTGGATTTCAGCCCATGCCTCATGCAGTGTAGCCACCCCATCACATTACTGACTGTTATCAGTCCACAACTCATGACTGAGCATGCCTAGTAAGAGGCATATCAGTGAATCAGTGCATGATGTCGCCCCAACACTAGCTACATCTGGGAGTTTTGATTTCCTTAATTCTTACTCCATGCACTGACTTTCATTTTCAGTGCAAAGAAACAGCTGCTAGGCCAGTTGATACCAGTCAGCTCTTATCCATTACATCAATAGCTTTAATTTACGGCAAAGTGAACTTTTATTGGTGCTTTTCTTGATTAGCCACTGGATGACTTGGTGCATCTTCTGGTGTTGCCAGCATGGAACAAAATACTCCATGTAAGCAAAGTGTGGGCCCTGTTGTATATATGGAAAGCAGTCTGTGAGCAACGTCATCTAGATGTGAGATGCTGCAAATAACAGAATCCAGTGCTGTTAACAAAATGCAGCAGCAGCACACTCTAGTTGTGAGAAAAGAAATATGGAAGTTAAAAGAACAGTCCAACATCCTGTTTAGAAGGACACTGACACCCCTTCCCCAGATATCACATTGTCCCTAGTTTAAAAAGCTAATATTATGATTGTTCACATTCTGTAGAATTACCTGATGTGGCTGGTTGTTCTGTACCATTTCCTTTTTCTTCATAAACATGGAACACCATCAGTCCGCCATATTATTGTTACCACACTATGTCATGTAAGTAATAAGACATGATGGGGTCTCTGTTATGGTGCTCTAACTGCATACCCAGGGGCATAGTGCAGCACACCACCATAGTCTGAGTGCCTTTGGCACCTGAAAGTACAGTTAGATCCACATAATACACAACCTTGAAGTGTCTTATTGCAACTATGAAATTGTTAAACTAGGAAAATTATAAAAAATGCAACCTTTCATATTAATAATCCCAATTGTCTTTATTAATTGAAAATAGTCCTTTTCCAGCTGTCAAGCCTCTGTCTATATGTGCATTCAATGGATGGAATAATTGTTTAGCATGGAACGCAGTAATTCAAACTTCACAGAATTATACTGGCTGAATGTTCACTTCTCCCCAGGCAAACACATGCAACAGAAGTCCTTAATAAAACCAGGCGATCAAGTCTATCTATGGTAGGACAGGTAGCAAAGATTTCCCTGGTAGGCAATTAGGATAGATGTGAGGGTGGGGTTACATGGTCAGAAAAGAAGCTGCAAAAAACAAAACTGTGAGTAGTATTTCATTTTATTTTTATTTGTGTATGTGCAAACGTAGGGGGACCTAAATGAAAATAACATTTAAGGAATGTGTGTGTTCTTTTAATTTTGAGGGCCTCTGATTTTTATTACCTAGATTATTTTTTAGTCAGTAAAAGTGACAGACATGCTTGTAATGCCATTTTGTAAGGGTGGCAGTCATGTGGATAATGCCAATCAGGAATGTTACATCCTGTAACTACTGGACTTATGACGCAATGGGAAGAAATTACAGCCTCTTGAGCGGCTTGACTGTGTGGGGTTGTTCTTAAAGTTCAGGAAGGATACAGTGAGTTTTGCTCTTGAGGTTATGGGACATTACACACCTCAGGTGTGTAAAAAAAATGTCATAATACACAATCACCTATGCATTATTCTCTGTTTTTACAAAGCTGTCCCTATGCATCAGAGGCACTTTAAGAAGAAATGATTTGAGGCCTCTAGTGATGACAATATTCCTTTATTGAGAATTTTCCTTTAGCTTAATGAATGTTTGAAGATGCTGACTCCCAGATTGGGAGTTTATAGCTGGATTCCAAGCAGGGGCTTTTTGTGAGCCTGTCCACTAGATGGGGCAGATCAGACAGCTCCCATAAAGTCACCACCTAGTCAGGTTTATTGAATTGCAGTTTAATAATGTCAAGTGAATTAATTTTCAGCAAATTACTGATGGATAGATACATGCTATAAGTGCCCCAAGGAGCAGAGTAGAAGAACAGTATATGATGGAGCATAAACATACAGCACAAAGTCTCAGACGTTCAGGTTGGTTGCTTATTCCATAAAACATGCATTCAACAGCATACCTTTCAAATTGTTTCTGCATTGTGGCAGCTGCGCTTTATATAAATATGGAGGTCAATAAATAAAATAAGACCGAGTTCTGATGTACAAAAATACATTTATTTTCAACAATTTCAAAACCACTGCCTTTTTTACAGTAGAAATAGTCAGATGAAACAATAAAACCAAGAACAATATATATATATATATTTATATATATATATGAAGAGTCATGCAATTATTAATGTGTAGAGTACAAGTATTGCAATTGTCTGCCCATTTAAACCACTGAACCATAATTTAGATGTTTCTCTTTGAACTGGATCTGTCAACTACAGTATGTGAGTTGCACATGCTCCCTGGTCATCTACTCGGACTAATAACCCTGTATACATTTGAGTTTTAGACAACATTTCTAATATGTTATCTTAGAATCTATACCCCATGGATAGCTGAGAACTGACATATGTCTGTTGATATGTTAATAAGCAGAGGTTTGCTAATGTGCCTTCAAATGTGAATACTGGCCTAAATGTCCCTCACAGTCACTCTTACTCAGAGATGTCTTTCATACCTTTGTATTATGCCTATTTGGTCATTGTGGTCTGATCTGAACAATAAGCCATTGCTAAAAGAGCAGAGCAGTACTGTAACTAAAGTGCATTGTAGCTAATCTTTTCAGTTGCTTGGCATTTATTTGAAATCTCTAATCTAAACACAAACAAAGCACTACAAAATGTGTTAAATTATGACAAAGAAGTTAAATTTGACAGACAACTGACACACTTTGAGAACCATGACCTGGTGAAGGAACAAGGCAAAGGTTCTATCATTTTAGCTCTAATTAACGTTAAAGTATTTTCATGAAATAAAAACCTATATACATCATAACTATCTACAGTTTGTTTTTTTGTGTCATCAGTATTAACATGCACAGATTCAGAGCCCCATTCATAAACATGTGCATGCTCTATTGGCAGCTAACCACCTATGAATTTGGTAGCACGTTTCTGACCCTACTGTACATGTCAAAAATGATCAGTCAAATTGCATGAGAACACATATGTCCCACCCCTAAACTTGCCAATTAACCACACGCCTGGTTTCATAAATGCCTTTAAGACTGACCTTTGTCCTTGCCACCAAGCAGCCTTCAAATTGTTCATGAATAACTACATGGTAATTAACTCTTCACAGTTCACTAGGCTTCTACCAGTTGTTTATGAATGTGGCCCTTTAAGCAAAAACCATCAGTGTCTCTTGAATAAAAAAGATCAAAAACTTCAAAGATCGAGTGGCAATGCAGTATTAAACGCTAGTGCAGTTTGGAATTTCCTTTGTGCTTTCACTGTTTGCGATTGTTGCAATACCTCCTGAAAAAGAATGAAAAAAAAGCATGTCTGAATACACATTCAGTCTAGAAAATGGACTTTACACTAATCACTTTCTGACTAATACTACACCTACTGTTAACAGTCTGTTTGCTGTATAATGCCTGGGTTGTCAAAGGCTCAGCAGGGGCATGGGGGGGAGGGATCGAGTGCCCCAGAGGACACTCTCCTTTCTTCAAAGAGGGTTGATGCCAGCTTTCTGCACACCACTGGCAGCTAGGTGACTACAGGTGGAAGTGCAGACAGGAGTAGCTGGAGTGGGAGTGTTGTTCACTCACTGTATGTGCTAGCACACAGTCAAATGCATATTTGTTTACTGAGTCCTCCCTGCTGGAGGCCCTGGGTGATAAGAAGGAATTAGAAAAGGGGCAGTAGAAAGACTTTGGCCAGAAGGAGCACATCCAGTAAACTTAGGATGTGCTTAAGCTGTTGTTGCCCCTTACTCACTTATATTCTGGAGGAAGGACATCTGACCCTCTGGCTCAACTAGAACGCAAAACAGAATTTCAAAATCTTTGCTTCGTTAAGTTTATAAATCTATTGCTCAGCTACATAGAAAATGACAGTAAACAACTATAGGAGAAAAAGATCAAAAGTCCATTCCATCTGCTCAAGTAAAACTTTACTTATTCCCTATTTTTTTTTTTTAGGTGTTTAACCAGGAGTAGCACACTAAGCTGAAAGCTTTTTTACAGGTGCGACCTGGGAGTACAGGGAAGTTAAGTGACTTGCTCAGGGTCACACAGTATGCAAGTGGAAGCTGTTTGATTCAGACCCAGGTCTGGTCTGCTGGATGTCACCAGATTTGCAGCACAGAGACTTAAACCACTGTGCTATACTGCCTCATTGGCCTAAGCCATATAGGAAAGTTCCCCTGAGTTCTGAACATACCTTTCAAGTGTCCCTCTTTGTGATGGACATCCCTCATTTTCCCCTTTAAATTGCTCTGTCCCTTATCCGTCCCTCATGGAAAAGGTACTGCCCACACAGTGAATGTGATGTAAATTCAGACTTTAAAGCAGAAACACTTAATATTCTAAAATACTAAATCCAAAATAAACTTTGTACAAGTAAACACTATGGTTTTCACATTGTTCTGAGCTTGTATCTCCACATTTGTGGATGTGTCCCTCATTCTGAGGGTCTGTATCCTTCATTGTCCCTTATTTTGAGTGTCCAAAAATGTCCATGTCCCTCATTTAAGTGACAAAAGGCTGAGAGGTATGGTTCTGAACCATCTTTCAAGTGTTTAGAACCTCTCTTCCCATGTTTCAACCATCACTTTCTGTGTTCTGAAACTCCTTTCATATTCACTTACATAAAAATGTAAAATCAGATGGTTCTACAACAAACAAGCAGCTTTAGATATGAAAACCATGTATTCCTTATTTTACTGTCTGACTCTTGGTAGGTGGTGAATATTTTCACTTAAAAATGTTCCTTTAGCTTTTGAATATTTTCCCTTAAAAAATGTTCCCTCATCTTATAAATCTTTTGTCTATTTAACCTACTGCCGTATTCTTCATGGGGACTGTAAGTTGGTGTTTCATCTGAACCCACGGAAGATAAATTTGCTTTGACAACTTCAGAACATGGGGACCAGCATATTCAAAGGTCTTTAGCGATTGCTAAACAGGTTAGCCGCTCACTAGCACCACTTTGTGGGCCAAAGCAAGGAAGGATCACAAAATGTCCTAGTAGGATAGTATAGTTAGTGTGTTGCTAATAGAGATGTTGTGAAGTTTAAATCTGCCAGTGAATTTAAGGCAGATGGCACAAACCCAGCTTCGTGGATAATTTCACAGATTTTTGCTGCACATTCAAAATACATTTTTTTTACAACTTTGCATAGCGATTTTGCATTAACTCCACTTTTGGGTGTACCGAGGACAGGATTTTGTGAAAATTATGCTTCTGGTAAACAACTTGTCACAGGGTCCCATGGAAGAGCTTCTGCAGGTCACACTGTACACCTCTATACACTGTCTGTGCCTCACTTTCCGTTTTGCATTGCTGGTCAGACAGAAAGAGAAGAATCCTGCCTACTAGTGGAGATTAACAACAGATTGACTAATTAAAAAAGCTAGTTTCCAGCAATTTCTTTTCTGTTTTGTGTCTTTGTTTATTGCTTTTGTTAGGGAACACTCTTGTTATAGTTAATGTTTTTTTATTTTTTTTTTTTACTTATTTGGTTGTTTTATTTTCCTCCTTTTCTTGACTATTTCTGTCTATCTTTATCTCTCTTTTTTTGGTAATGCAATAGTAAGGATGGGTTTGCACCCATGACAGTGCCATACAGCTGCATTGGGTGGGCATTTTTGGGAAGCAAGCATGCATAGCACCTCAGCCTCCTCTTTCTCCTAACCCAGCAGCAGCAGAGGCAAGTGTAATAGCAGTAGTCCCCTGAACCTCCACTTAGCCCACGTCTTTTCATGGAGAGGGTTGTGGATACATGGAACAGCCTTCCTGAGGTGGTAGTGGACTCAAAAACAGTGGAGGAATTCAAGAATGCATAGGACAGACGTAAGGCAATTCTAGTGGGGGGTAGGAGGAAGTAGGCTGTTGGTTAACTATGATCTGCAGCCTATGCATTAGGTAGGAAAACTGACAGACTAGGTGGATCAAGCGGTCCTTATCTGACATCAAAATTTTATGTTTCTATGTTTCCATCTGCAGCAGGAGGAAGAAGAAAAATCAGCATTTATATAGCACTTTTCATATACAATGTATCCCAAAGAGCTTTACAAGCAATGCTATACTGGTAGTGAAGTGACTGAATGTGTAGTACTGGCCATATCACACATCAACACCCACACACAGCCTGGACAATTGCATGAGCCAGTATGAAAGAAGAATAATGAGCAGGCCCGAAACCAGCAGCAGCAGGAAACAACTACAGAGGTATGTCCAGGGCTGTACCCCCAATGTAACCCTTGAGTACCTTGCATATGACTGTAATCTATTATAAGTAACATTATTATGTAACCTATATGTACTCTATGTTTACTGTTCTATACCTGTACTGTTCTCACTGTTGTAACTGAACTGTGTAACTTTGTCTACCCCCCTGTGACGAGGTGCCTTTGTAAATGAGTCCATGACTCAAAGGCTGTAAATCTGACTTTTCTAATAAATAAATAAATGACAGTTCCCAGTTTCCCCTGAGGCTGAGTGGCCAAAACTCCCTGTGCCCCCCATCATGGTACCACCACATGCACCAGCTCACCCAGAGGAAGAGCCCCACTCAACATCCTCAGGCTCCTCCGTTCCTCCACCACAATAGCTAACCATTACAAGAGCTAACAGTACCAGAGATGTTCCCTGGTGTGGAAATTTTTTGAAGCTGATGCAAGTCATGACAGAATTGTCACTTGCAAGCTCTGTAAGATCTGGGTCAGCCTGGACAAGAAAGGCACCCATTTGCATACTGGTGGACAGCAAACCCACCTAACAATAATGCACCAGGAGCAGTGGGAGTCATGGCATAGGAAAGTCATGAGTGGTGGTCCCCCCTCTGTGCCAGTAGAGGTGCCACACATTGGATGTCACCCACATTCAGAGCACATAGAAGGGTTGCATTCAAACCAAATAGATGCATCTGCATCCACCGTGGTTCTAGAAGCAGAACCAGCAGCACCCACACCATTGCCAGCCAGGATAACGGCAAAGGACCTTATCAGTCTTAGGGATAAAATAGGGGACCAGTGGTGTAGGTTCCCCTCAGTGGAGGAGGTGATGCAGTGGATCCTCTTAAATCAGGAAAGATTCCTTAAAGGCATGGCCAAGCTGTGCCATGGTGGTGCGGATGCTGGAGGCAGTAGTGCACAGTAAGTTTGTGAAATATCCAGGCCATTAATTTTTTTAATAAAACTTTAACTTCATGGCCCAGATATTCAAAAGGGTTGCGCATGGCGCAACAGTGTTGCACCATGCGCAACCCACTGATGCGCCCCTGTGTGATATTCAAATGGGAATTGCACCTGGCACAAATCCCAATGCACCAGAGCGCATCAGTAATGTATGCAGGCGCAGGTGGGGGGGTGTGCCTATGTATACTCTGCACATCCCGATATTCAGCCCGGGATGTGCTGAACCATGCATGCACAACTCCTACTTGCGCCACAAAAAGTTAATCCAAAAAAAGGAGCAACGGACGACCACCCACAGGTGAGCTGCCGCATTGCAGGGCGCAACACGGCAGCTGCCACCTGTGGGTGGCCACCCGAGCTCCGGCAGCACCTCCGTGGTGGCACCCCCCCAAAGCCCAATTGCAGGCATTGGTATGAAATAATAGAAACCTATATCCCTGGTGGTCCAGTGGACCGCTGTCAGCCCGATCGCAGGCTTAAGTAAATTAAAAGAAGAATCCTGTATCCCTGGTGGTCCAGTGGACCACTGTCAGCCTGATCGTGGGCTTCAGTAAAAGTATAATGATTCCTATATCCCTGGTGGTCAAGCAGACCCCCCTCCCCACCTGCCTACTGATCCCCACTGCCCCGCCCCCCCCAGTCTGTGGTGGGCGGCAGCATCCCAACCGCCTACCGCCCACCAACTGACACCGTCGATGGGGCTGTCGCTCATTGTTAGTCCTGGCGTGAGCCAATGGGCGTGCCCATACTATACTATATGTTCCAGATATGTGAATGGATCTTCACATATTTGGAATGTGTGGTACGGTATGGGCTGCATGCCCATTGGCTCATGCTGCGGACCAGTGGGCGTACAGCCCTACCGATGATGTCAGTCGGCGGGCGGTGGGGCAGCAGGCGGGTTGGGTGCTGCTGTACGCCGCTGACCAGGGGGGAGCGGGGCGGTGGGGATCAGTGGTCGGGTGGGGAGGGGGGGTCCACTGGACCACCAGGGATATAGGAATCATTATACTTTTACTGAAGCCCGCAATCGGGCTGACAGCGGTCCACTGGACCACCAGGGATATAGGAATCATTTTACTGAAGCCCGCGATCAGGCTAACAGCGGTCCACTGCACCACCAGTGATATAGGATTCTTCTTTTAATTTACTTAAGCCCGCGATCGGGCTGACAGCGGTCCACTGGACCACCAGGGAAATAGGAATCTTTTTTTATTTTACAAATGCCTTGATTTGGCTGTGGGGAACATTGCCGTGCTGCAGGGGGTATTGGTCCCCGACGGCTGCTGCCTGGCAGGGTGCCAGGCACAAATCATTGGGGATCAGCGTACCTGCATGCAAATGGGGCCATAATGACATGCAAATGGCCCCATGTGCGCCTTGCATACATTATGGCCCCATTTGCATGTCAGCTTTTGAATATCGTGGTTGCTGCACCTTGCGCAATGGAACTTGCACTAGTGCATCCACATGCTCCATTCTGGCCACTGGCGCTGGTGCAGTGCCACTGCGCCATGAGCACTGTGGGTGGCCAGGATGCGATATTCAATGATGCTGAGCCATGGTGCAGCTCCATTGAATACCACCCAGTCAACGCCTACAAGAGCCCAGCTATGCTTGTGCCCAGGCTTCACAGCCTGGCGCAGTTTGAATATCCCACCCCATATATGCTTTTTTTGTGAATATGGGAAGAGTCCAAGAATTTGATGATCAACCCCCAATTAATACACAGATGGTAACTGAAACTAATATAAATGGTAATGGGTTCCATTTTCAGGAAGATGAAGAAGCGCTAGTTTGTGATGCCCTACTTAAGTTGAATAGTCCCAAAGCTATGGGATTAGATGGAATGCCAACAGCCTTATTAAAATATGCAGCCCTGTCTTAGCAAAACCACTAGCATATTTATTTAATTTGTCCCTCAAAACAGGTGTGTTTTCATTAGAATGGAAAAAAGTGAAGGCTATACCTGTATATAAATCTGATGATAACTCAGTCATAAATAATTATCGACCAATATCTTTATTACCTATAATTTCTAAAGTCTTTGAAAATTACTAGGTGGGTAATTCATATTGAATTTGGAAGAAAATAATTTATTGTGTCCTCAGCAATCAGGGTTCAGAAGATGACATAGTACAACGACTGCATTATTAAAAGTGGTCGGGGATATTCAGGAATTTGTGAATAAGAAATTGATGGTATGGGCATTTTATTGATTTAACAAAAGGGTTTGATATGCTAGATCAGCATATGCTTCTGGATGAATAATATCCCTGGGTTTCTCTGAATCTGTACTGGGATTACTGGGAAGTAATCAAAGAAATAGATCCCAACTAGTCTTTTTGGATTAGTATGTATCTAACTGCCTGACCACAGACATCGGAGTTCCCCAGGGATCTAGATTAGGCCTGCTGCTCTTGAATGTTTCTATGAACTCTCTGAAGATCCCTCGTCATCTTGCTAACTATCACCTTTATGCAGATTATATTATTCTTTATACTGCAGGCTTTTCTATAGTTCAGATCCAGGAAGCCCTGCAGACATCTTTTAATATTCTGCAGGACTACCTGTATCACCATAAATTAGTTCTTAATCCAGAACAGTCTAAATTGATGTTGTTCAGAGGTCATGATCAAGGCCACTGATTTACAGTGATTAAAACAATTAAATTCCATTTTCAAGATTTAAGATTACAGAATTTCACCGGTGATTGTTACTCTAATTTCCAGATTTTACCGGGATTCTGTTATCATTCTTTTAGTATGTGCATAAATAATCAGAATTAAAGAAGGCTTAATATATGGAGCATTAAATAAAGCAAACTGAAAATAGTACAGGAAGGAATTAATAGAAAAACACACTTTTTTACAGATTTACTGATCTGATAGAAAATGCCAGATTCCATGAAATCTTCATTTTTACCGGTTTTCAGGCAGCCCTAATTCCAGAATTTTACCGGATTTTCCGGTAAAAACTGAAAAACAGTGGCCTTGGTCATGATAAACAGTTAACACCTGGGAACCTGGAAATTGTTACATATATGGGGGACAAACTTGACCAAGTTGTTACATATAAATATCTGGGACTTTGAATAGATGAAGGTTTGAGGTGGAATGAACATGTAAATCGGAATGTTGGTATTCTGCATAAAAAAAACTTGGGGCTTCACACCAGGTAAAAAAAAATATTTACCTACTGAAATAATTGAGGCTGCTATATTGCCCATAATCCATTATGGTGACATTATTTATGGTAGTGCTACAGAATCTATATTACATAAATTGGATTTACTGAGTAATAGATTTGCTTGTTTTGTATTAAACGCTCCTTGGAAAATATATCAATGTGTGCTTTATTGGTAGTTAAATTGTCCTGGGTTAGGAAACTGTCAGAAGATGCACATTATAGAAATGATGCACAAAGTATTTAAGAAACAGTTACGAAGTTACGTACTAGACACAATGCAAATTAAAAAAAGGTAGAATAAATTAAAGATCATCTGAGGGATTCGAATTCTGTAGTAAACTGGAAAAAAAAAGCAGCATAGGCAGGGCATCTTTTAATTATAGAGGGCCTACTGCATGGAACTCTAGTCCACTCCATCTAAGAAGTCATTCAAGCCCGGTGATTGTTGGTAATTTAAAAAACTGACTGCTTCAAGAAAGCTTTAAACTACAGAGTTGCTGCCCTGATTTTGGGACAAGATAAACTTCCTGGTTGTGTATAAGATGTATGTTATGTATTGCACTTTATAGTGACTGTTTTGTGAAGCGTAACTTAGGTATTTGTCAGTGTATATAATATTTATTATCTATTATGTATGTTTGTGTTCATGACATCTTACTGTATATGGTACCCACTGTAAATGAGCCTTGTTGCTCAATTAGAATTTTAATCATGTTCATGCTTTTTCATACAGATTAGCACGAATACAAATTTACTCTACTCTACTCATATCTTCTTTTTAGTTTTTCCTTGAAACATTCTTACTCATTTTGTGAACAAAATAAACCCATAAACAGGTTAAAAAAATCTTTCATATTTCACTCCATTGTGTATTCTACGTATTTCTGTACTTTTTCACTATCTTTAAAAAAACACCCTCCAAATAAATTACTATTTCCTATCTATATTTTCTATGAACTTCTTATATGTCATATCTTTCCTTCCCCTCTGTTTCTGTTTCTTTCCTGATTTTTTCTCAAATACCAGAATATGTCAGGCTGCTAAAGGTCACTGGTAGTGCCACATACTACTGCACTGTGTGTCACTGCCCCCAACACTGTTGTGAAACAAATTGGGCTTGATGTTAAAGGGCTGATACAGAGCTTGCATCAAGCCCTGCATCAAAGGAACTGCATTGCTGCAACTGCACCTGATTTTATACTGTTCGGCACAGCTGCAACAGGTTCCTCAGTTTATGGCAACTTGCACCTAATATTTGGTGCAAGCCCCATAAAATGGGTTCCATGAATGTCTAAGTTAGACCAGGGAAAAACTGGCCTAACTTGTGGCATTTGATGCTTGGGATTAAAAATCCTGATCGTCGGCTGGGAGAATGTTGCAAGCTCTGTGCACCACACGATCAGTGCACCAGGGACTTGCAGCATTCTCTGGGCTCTTTAAATTGAGGTCTTTGTTCTCTGGGCTCTAAAAATTGAGCTCTTTGTGTTAAATTGTGAATTAATCACATTTAACATTAATGTTGTTCTCCCAGAAATTTTCTCCCTTACTCAAATAAATTTGTCTGGTTGCTACATGTCACCACATGGTATTATGCTGTGTGCTACTATTCACAACACTGTTCTTGTAACACACAGTAGTGGAAATGGTGCAAAAAGCACAATGTACATGAATGCTGCACTCCTAGATATTTTGGCACCTGATTCTATAAATACTGTAAGTCAGACTTCTACATGCTGCCGAGAATTTTTCTTATGATGCCCTGAAATGAAATGTGCTTCCCAAATAAATATATCCTGCTTCTGTGTGAGTCTCTCCCCACAGCACCTCTTGTAAAGAACTATAATTGCCAGTTAGTGTTCAAGCACAATATATTAAACTCTTAGTACCCTGCCTTTTTCCATAGCAGGGTGTACCTTGGTGTCCAGAAATTCATTCTAATTGGCTGTAAATATTCACATTATGTCCTGAAATGAGATGGGGTCACAGAAGTAAACTGTTGGTGGTGCTGCTGCTGTGTGAGACTCCCCACAAAGCACATCTTGTAAAGAACTTGAGTGGTCACTTAGTGTTAAAGCACAATATATTAAATTCTCAATTCCCTGCATAATTCCAAAGCAAGATGCACCTTGGAGACAACAAATTCACAGTATGATAAATGTGCATGGCTGGAAATACTGTCATGATACCCAGAGATGAGATGGGCTATCCCAATTTACAGGAGGAGAGGAGGCAACAGATGGAAGAATTGAGGCAACTAGAGTCCAAGAGGGAATGAGGGTACTAAAGGTAGACAAGGCACCAGGGCTGGATGGTATTCACCCCAGGGTGTTGAGGGAGATGGCGGAGGTGTTGGAGGAGCCACTGGTGGATCTGTACAGCACCTCACTGGAGTCAGGATGTGTGTCACTGGACTGGATGATGGCACCTGTAGTACCATTACACAAGAGTGGACCAAGGGATGAACTGGGTAATTATCACCCGGTAAGTCTCACCTCCATAGTGTGCAAACTCATGGATACAATACTAAAGGAAAGGCTGGTGTCATACCTGGAAGACAATGGTCTCCAGGATGTGAGGCAACGTGGGTTTGTTTCAGGGAATTCTTGTCAAACCAACCTGATACAATATTATGACCGGGTGACAGGTGAGCTGGCTAATGGTCATGCGCTGGATGTTCTTTACTTGGACTTCAGCAAGGCCTTTGATTCTGTACCTCATGGGTGGCTTGGGGGGAAGCTAACTGATGTAGGGATAGGGGCAATAATGATGAACTGTATTACAAGCTGGCTGAGCGGGAGACTGCAATGGGTGGTGGTGAGAGGGGACCTCTAAACTCCAAGGCTGGTGATGAGTGGGGTGTCACAGGGCTCTGTGTTGGGGCCAGTATTGTTTGGGCTCTTCATATCAGACATTGCACATGGGGTGGTGAGCAAGATAAGTCTGTTCACTGATGACACCAAAATCGGAGCAGTGGTGAATGGAGAAGGGGGATTAAAGCAGCAGCAGGGGGACCTAAGCAAGCTAGAGGAGTGGTCAGAGAGGTGGCAGCTGGGGTTCAGTGGAAAGAAGTGTAAGGTTATGCACTTTGGAGTGAAGAACCCAAGGAGAGAATACTGGGCGGGAGGTGTTAAGCTGGGGATCACTGAGGAGGAGAAAGACCTAGGGGTAATGATAACAGGGACCATTGACAACACTGCCCAGTGCAGGAGAGCAGCTGCAAAAGTGAACAAAATGCTGGGGTGCATAGCAGGGTTTTTTCATCCAGGTGAAGAGAGGTTATCTTGCCCCTTACAGGTCTCTGATAAGGCCACACTTAGAGTATTGTGTGCAGTTTTGGAGGCCATACCTAAAGCGTGATATCAGGCTACTGGACAGGGTGCAGAGGAGGGCAAAAAAGATGACATGTGGAATGGAAGAGACAGACTATGACAGCAGGCTGAAAGACCTGAATATGTATACACTTGAGGAGAGAAGGGGGGGACATGATAGAGACATTCAAGTATCTGAGGGAATCAATAAGGATGGGGCAGATGTAGTCTTTAAGTTAAGGAAGGGAAGGGTCACCAGGGGCATGCACTAAGAATACAGAGAGTTTAGGATGGAAATGAGGAGACACTATTTCACAGAGAGGGTGGTAGCAAAATGGAATGCCCTACCAGAATGGGTGGCATCATGTAAATCTGTGAACAGTTTCAAAAGGGAATGGGACAGGGAACAGGGGAGAGTGAGGGTGGGGGAGGTGGGGGAGTGACAGTAGGATGACAAATGGAAGGGGGGTGAGGAAGCTGCAATCTAGGGGTGCTAGCTGCACACCCGAGCAGACTTAGATAGACCGGGTGGTCTGTTTCTGCTGGCACATTCATATGTTCATATATATGCTGCTGCAACAAGCTGGTGCTGGGCTGCCTGAGTCTCCAACCACAGCAAGTGCTGTGATGCACTTTAGTGCCCGGAAAAGCACAGTAAATTCTCCTGGCTGGAATTTTTTTTGTGATGCCCTGAAATGAGATGGAAACCTGGAACTAATATGCAGTTGCACTTTTTTAATCTACAATAGCCTACAACAACTGAATGAACAAAATGATATTTTGTTTGCTTTGTTTCCTGGATCCAGATGATGGTCTTTGACTTGTGTATCTCTTTGTTGTGACCAATCTGCTCAGTTAATTATGTTTTAGTTTTTTTGGCTTTGGGGCAGGGGGTTGGAGGGGAATGTAGACTATTGTATTTCTTTATGTTTTTTTTATACAGCTGTTTGGTCCCCATTGCCTCCTCCCACCAATTGGCGATGGGGACACATATGCACTTTTTGGGGGGGGATTTTCTCCCCTGACCCTCCCCCCAAGGTCCCAGCACTTGGCTGTGTGAATGTGTGGAGACATGCTTCGTACCCTGTGGTACCATCTCAGCCCCTCCCACCTCCCATTTGTTTTGTCGCCCCCTCTCCACCTACGCTACCCACTGGACATCCACCCAGTGGGAGTGGAACTATGGGGGAGGGTGCCAACCCACCCGCACCAACCTCAGGAGAGGACAGCTGCCCACCAGCATACCCAGTCCTGCTCCACCCTCCCCCCACACCAGCACCCTGATGACCTGAGGTCATTCCCGAACCTGAATCACTGGCGTAGCATGAGGTAAAGCATCTAGCACCTCAACCCTCTGTGCCACCAGGCCGGCTTAAACTATTGTAATTCTAACCATCTTTTTTACTGCTTTTCCCTTTTCAGGTATTATCATTAGGAAGATGAAATTCTGTGACTGCATAGGTTTGGTCTGGATCTGATGTTTGATTTAGCAATGTTGCCAGCAAGGAAAGGTAAGTATTCTTTTTCTTTTTTCAATTGTTGGTTTTAAATACTTAAATGTTATTTGTCTCATATCTGCCAATAAAGTCTCTAACAGTCTTCTGTTCATGTTCCTTTTTTTTCCATTATCTTTCAGCAGTTTTTGAGCAAGAGGCACCAGCCTTAACCACATCAGTCATCTAGTGGCGAAGATGGTGATGGCTTGCTTGCTGAAGGAGGTGACATTTCAGTGGAAAGACATCATGTATGTCAGGAACAGTATCACAACTTAGGGAAAAATAAAATGAAAGTAAAAGAAAACTGAATCATTGCAAGGTTTCAAGTGATGAGGAGAAAGTGATGGACAAAACATATTTTTTAAGCTTTAATCATCCTTATCAACGAAGCAGCCCTCAGAGTCTTTCAAACTGGAGTTGTCGCCACATGGGAATTTTTTCTCCATCCTTGCTTCATCAGCCTCAATATTAGGTAACTTACCCATGTTGACTGTCTCATACTCTTCTGGTTGATCCTCATCACCACTACCATAGAAACATAGAATTTGACGGCAGATAAGGACGGCTTGGCCCACCCAGTCTGCCAAGTTCCCTACCTAATGGATAAGCTGCAGATCTTAGTTAACCAACAGCTTACGTCTTCCTACCCCCACCCCCTAGAACTGCCTTATGACTGTCCCATGCATGATTGAATTCCACCACTGTTTTTGACTCCACAGCCTCCTCTGGAAGGCCGTTCCATGCATCCACAACCCTCTCTGTGAAAAAATACTTCCTTACCTTACCTCTGAGCTGCCCCCCCTTCTATCTTCAAATTGTGGCCCCTTGTTCTTGCATACTTCTTTTTCTGAAAGATGCTACCCTCTTGGACTTTGTTGATTCCCTTGAGGTACTTGAAAGTTTCTATCATGTCCCTCCTCTCCCTCCTTTCCTCGGTGCTATACATATTAAGCTCCTTGAGTCTCTCTTCATATGTCTTCCGGTGCAGACCCTGCACCATTTTAGTTGCCGTCCTCTGGACTGCTTCCATCCTGTTTATGACTTTGCGGAGACTGGGTCTCCAGAACTGCATGCAGTACTCCAGATGGGGTCTCACCAGCTGTCTGTACAGAGGGATAACAACTTCCTGTTTTCTGCTGGTGATGCCTCTCCCTATGCATCCTAGTATCCCCCCAGCCCTCCTTACTGCCCTCCCACATTGCTTGCCCACTTTTAGCTCATCTGATATGACTACCTCCAGGTCCCTTTCCATTTTTGTTGTTGTTAGTATCTCACCCCCATTGTGTACTCTTCCCCTGGGTTTTTGTTTCCCAGGTGCATTATTTTGCACTTCTTAGTGCTGAATCTAAACTGCCATACATTTGACCATTCCTCCAACCTTGCCAAGTCCCTTCTAATCCTTTCCACCCCACCTTGTGTATCAAGTCTGTTGCAGATCTTTGCGTCATCTGCAAAGAGACATACTTTTCCTTCCAGTCCCTCTGCAATGTCGTTTATAAAGACATTGAAGAGGACCGGTCCTAGTAGTGAACCCTGCGATACCCTACTAGTAACCCCCCTTTCTTCAGACTGGACTCCATTTACTGTTACCCTCTGTGTCCTGTTCTCTAGCCAGTTCTTTACCCAGGCTGCCATCTTGGGACCCACTCTCAGGCTGGCTAACTTGTATATTAATCTTTTGTGTGGGACTGTGTCAAATGCCTTGCTAAAGTCTAGGTAGGCCACATCCACAGCCCCTCCCTGATCTACTACTTTGGTCACCTAGTCAAAGAAATCTTTTAGATTCAACTGACATGATCTTCCCGCTGTGAATCCATGCTGCTTTGGGTCCTGTGCCCCTCTGGCTTCTAGATACTCGACAATTCTTTCCTTCAGAAGTGATTCCATCATTTTCCTTATCACTGAGGTTAAACTAACAGGTCTGTAGTTTCCTGCTTCTGCCCTGCTCCCACTTTTGTGAAGTGGAATCACATCTGCCCTCCTCCAGTCCTCAGGTACCACCCCATCCTCCCATGATTTGTTAAAGAAGGTAGTCAGTGGTGTCACTAGTTCTACCCTTAGTTCTTTCAGAATTCTAGGATGAATCCCATTAGGCCCCATTGCCATCATGTGGTAGAAATGCAAACATGACTGCACTGTGTGGAATGTGCTCCACCTTCATCTTAATAAATGCCAGTATGCCAAATATTTCTAGGGGATAGATTTGTACACCTGTTACACACAATTTCAACCACAGAAATAAGTACAAACTCCACACAGACAATCAAGAGTAGACAGCTCAGATATCTGATGGCTACCAAGGTATGTGTGGGCCAGTCAGTAACTTAGCTACCCCAGTACTGAAAAGGCTCTTCTGTGATGACATGTTGTCTTGTTTCCACCATGTCTGCATCCACCATGTGTTGCAGGGCATACCATTCTGGTGCCTCACCACCAGCCTCATCCTCCGCCTGTTCCTCAATTACTTTAGCACCCACCAAGCACAAAACATCATAAAGTGGATTTGCTGGGATCTCATCTTGTTCCGTGCATGTTTTATTAGCCCATTTACCATACGAGTGGTAGCAACATTGGTCTCTGTTCAGTTTCATGTTGTGTCTTACATAACTGTGACTTTAGCGCCTGTGCTCCATGTATGCATCTTATTAGGAGATCATTTAATTTTGGACCTGGTCATGCCCACCTTCAAGTATAGATGACAGGCCATGTTTATACCATGGGTCAAGCATGGTGGCAATCCCAAAATATGCAGACTGCAGAAAGCCAGAGATATGTGGTTCAATAAGGCACAGCTTTCAGTATCACCACCTGCCTCCAGAATATGTTGTATACTCAGCAGTTCCTACCTCAGCACATGCAGAAATGGGATGGCATGACTGATACAGGCAGTGTCCCCATTCAGTGACTGGGTTGCATGTTCAAATGGCCTTAGAGTCATGATCATGCCATCCATTAGTCACCACCGGTCTGTTGTCAGAAACATGGATACTCCAGCAATGAGTGCCATGACTAGTATGCAGCAGAAGGTATTCAGACATGGCCTTGTACTGCTTGTACAAATGCTTGATCGTGTACAGTGTCAAGTTTCAGCTGGTGATGACTTCCTCCTTCAAGTGGTGCTGATGCAATTTTTTTTTATCTACAGGTGCCTTATTAGTCATGGGTCTTTCCAGAATGGGCAAAGTGGGCACAGGTGTAAAGGACCACAGTCAACATGGACTTGATATCAGGATATGATACAACCCCCCACAAAATAAGATTAATACAGTGTGCCAGGTATGGCACCCTGAGAACCTCCTCATTACCCATGCATTACACTTCACTCAAGACATTATCACTCACTATGAAACCCACGTTCAGCGCATGGGGGTGCAGCCACTCATCAGTCTTGGTCAGGAGCATGCTAGCATTTTGTATTTTATTTATTTCGGCAATCATAATTACGATCCTTTGAGTTAAAGATTCTTTTTCAAATGATTGATTCAGATATACTCTTATGAGTGTGGCATGTTGGTGAATATCTGGAGTACTGCTACCACCATAATTTGGCTTAGTACAGTTTTTCCCATGCCTAGAGGCAAGTAATACTTTAGGTATCTGTGCCCAGTGGGTTGTAATATGCAGATAGCAGATACCAGCTGTTTGGCCCCTGGTCCACATATTCATGCCAAAATGTATACATAGGGATGCTGCATACAACATGGCATGTATTTCCATGCCTGACACAGTCCCGTAAAGCTCAGGAATGGCACAGGTGGAGAAGTAGGTTTGCAATGGAACCTGCCATTTGCAACAGGCATGCACTATCAACCTTCTGAATCTGGCATGCTCCACAAAACAGAATGGTAGTAGGTCAATTGCCAGTATTTCAGTGGCTACTGCATTCAGTTCCCATGCAATACCATGATTGGGTGGGTATTTTGTATTACACTCAAACATGCTATGCAGTGTAGGCTGCACCTTTTGGGATGCTGGGCTACAAAACAGCTGGACTGTGCATGGTGGCATGGCTGGTGGATAAGGTTTTGACTCAGGGGGATTCACGGATGTTGCTCAAATGAAACCAGTGATCTTGGGTGTTTTCTGGAGTGGGGTTGATATGCTTTGGTGCCTGTGGCTACTAGTACTCAACCCACCACTGCTATTAGTGCCACTGCATGGCAACCCACAGACTCCTCCTTATCTCTGTAGTAGTCTTCCACAGTTAACTCTGCATCGATCAGGACTGTTTCCCTGCCACTTTGGAATGTCTTGTGAAACGAAGATGACAAGGGAGAGGGCTCCCCTGCACCAGCTTCCCTTTGGTGCTGAGTCAAGCTTAACAGGTGCCTGAACCTGAGGTGTGTGTGTTGGTCACCAGTGCTTAGGTGCCTCCTCTTTTTTCCACAGCTAACCCACATGTGACACAGCTGTCAGATAGCCACTGTTTTGTCAACTGGGTCCATCATGCAAAAATCCCAAACTAGATATTTTGTAACCCTTGAGTTTACATGGTGACTGTACTGGGACAGGGGAAAGGTGACAATGAGTGTTTCTGGGGCTGATATCTGCATTGTGACAGTATGTGAGTCCTGCCGTGTGACTGGATCAACAGTCCTAACAAGAACAACAGCTGGAGAATTTCAGGGTGGGCTTTAGTAATTCCATGAACTAACTGTGGTGTGCAACGCATCACAGGTTCAGCAGCATGACCTTTATTTCTTTTCGGGCTGCAATAAGGGGTCCAAACCATCATCCCCATCCACACCCAGGCTGATAACCTCCACCTCCTCCGATCTGTACTCTGCTTCTTCACTTTCTCTGCCATCGCTTTTCTTCTCATCATCCCAGCCTAGGTTGCTAACCTCCTTCTCCTGAGATCTGTCCCCCGCCTCCTCATTAATGGCCCTTATTAATTATTAACGGTCACATAATGGTTGCGCATACTTAAAATGTGCTTGCCATGAATTTGAATTTAGATATATCTATGCGTTGTGTCTGTACACAAAATATGCATCTTGTCTGTAATTCATTTTCATTTACATTTCTGAATGCAGTTTTAATAGTCAGATAGGGTAAGACAGTCAGAGGAAGTAGGTTTCATAGCCTCTAGATATGATATGTTTATTACTCTGTCATTCCCTATGATTGAAAGGGTAGGACAGTGAGGGCAAGTTAGTCAGACGGTTTTCCAGAAAGGCTTGGAAAAGTTATTTGAATTAAATGTACTATCCATCATGTTTGTCTTTTAATTCAGTGTACCTAGAATAACCTGTTCTTTGTCCATCCGATTGTATTTGATACTGCTACTGGACTACCCTGAAAATAGAACCTTTATTATGACTATTTATTAATTAAGCATATTAAGTATAATTTATTCTTTATACTGTATATCTTTTTGTATTTATATTGTTAACAGGACCACCTTGAAAATAGGACCTTGGTCTTAAAGGTGCGCAAGTGCCATCTTGTTCCTATATACAAATAAAGATTTTGACTACTTATTTTCTCCACCTTCCCTTTCCTTCTCATCATCCGTGCATGCAGCAGTCAGATCTCCCTCTCCAGAGTCTTCATTATGATGATGCTCAAAACTCTCATTAGGAAATGAGAACTTATCGCCCTCATCAGGCTCAGCGCCACCACCAGAAGTAACAGGGGCACCAGCAGGAACCGCCTCAACCACCGCTCTACAGCCAGATATTTTTCTACTTCTTAGACTGATCCTCTTATCACCACTTCCCCCTCCCCCAGCACCCACCAGCATGGATGCTGCAGATGTGGCAAAGAAAAATGTGGCTACACTAATAACGCCGTCACTTCCGCCAACTACTTTTTTGTTATTACTACCAGCCTCAGATAAGTTGCTGCAGGAGTAATTTTCTTAGGTGTGACATTCTTTTGACCCCCAGAACTTATGCTTTTCTTGGCTACATGTCTGGCAACCTTTACATTACAAGTCAAGCATCTCTTTCCTGTCATTTCAGGTATTTTTATTTTTAAACACTGCAACGGAAGTAAATACCAGCAGCAGAGACAATATAAAAACTCAAAGCGGAACAATTTCCTGAGTAAACACAGTAGCTACAGCAAAAACACCACAAAAATAAGTTTAAAAAAAACAAATTTAAAACAACGGAGATATCAAGACACACAAGACGGGGTAATTCTACACAAAAAGAATTAAAGTAACACATTCAGTTCAATAACTAACAAAATAAAAAAATTACAATCAATATTTGGTAACAGACAGGCAAAACTAACATACTAAAATGCCAACAGAATAGGCCTAATGGTCTTTCATGTCTGCTCGTTTGGTCAGCCCCCACCCTGGGAGCTGACATTGCTGCCCCCCTCTCCCTCTCCCTCTCTGGCTTCTCCCTTCCCAGTCCCGGATATTCTCGCTGCACTGGTTTTTGCTTCCAGAACCCCTCCCCTGTACCTGTCCCACCCCCTCTTGAACCCCTCCACCATTTCTGCCTCCACCAGCCCCTGGGCAGCGCATTCCATGGCTCCACCCCCTCTCAGTGAAGTAACACCTCCTCCTTTCTCCCCTGAATCTCTCCCCCTCCAGCTTCCACCCATGCCCTCTAGTTGCCCCCTCCTTCCTTCAGAGCTACCTGATTGCTCCTCTCCTACTTACCCCCGTTATGTACCTGAAGACCTCTATCATGTCTCCACTACTTTATTTAAACACACAAAACTGTACTACAGAAATAAAATAACAAATCACAGACAAAAATAATTAAGAAGAAAGACTGAGAAATGCAAATAACTCTTGCTCACAAGCTCAGCCAGTGTTAGGGCTCCTTGCTTGCTACTAGTTAAAACTGTGCTCCTCCCCATACAGCACTGCTTCAATATGTAAAACAAAACCTACTGCTTTAAAGTAAATAAATCTGCAAAGCTACAAACTGCAGAAATCTAGCTGCACAAGGCACTCCATTTTTTTCTGACTAATCTGGTTCAAAATACTCCATGTTAGAAGTACTTCTCAATGGATATTTGATTAGACAAACGGGCATATTTCTCTCCAGCTCTCTCATCTTCTTAAGACTGCACTGAAAACAGTCTCTGCATAATACACTGTAAAGCTTGTTATGTTGCTTGCACGCATGTGCAAGAAACATAGTGCCATCATCGGAGATTTCGGAGGTGTGTCACCTCCTCCTCCAATTCAGTCAGTGTGCTGGCAGGAGCGGCCCCTGTAAGCCAATGCATTTTGGAGCTGTCTGTGACACGCTCAAAGCGCTGATGGCATACAGTTGAAAGGGGAACTATGCTTCAGTGAGCACCGATAAGATATCGGCTGCTCATCAAGCCCCAAACACGCCAGGCGTGCGCCCTGCGCGCATATGCAGCCGACGGGTGCCCAATCCCGCCGGCTGAGCTGCGTCCCCAGTAATAGGTGCCATGCCAGAGCCCACCCCAGTGTGGCAAGCAGTCTTTGGCTGGCGGGGTGCCCAATCCCCGTCGGCTGAACGCCCCGCGTCCCTTGTGCCACGCTGGGAGCCCACCCCAGTGTGGCAACAAATCTCATGGCTGACGGGGTGCCCAATCCCCATTGGCTGAACGCCCCCACGTCCTTGTGCCATGCTGGGGAGCCCACCCCAGCATGGCAAACATCCTACAACGTCTTTTTTTTTTAAAACCTGTAAACGCAAAGCGGTCAGCGGTGCGTCTCCCAGCCCCCTCCCACAACCCACACCCACCCACTGTGCACCAGCCTCCCACCCCCTTCACCCCTGCCTCGGACTCGGTGCAACGATCTTGGTGGACGGGAACACGTGCACTCTTCAAAGCCGACCGCGAACTGAGGAAATGCGGTAAGCTGTATTATGGGCTAGATAGGGGTTTCAACTGTTGCATATCTCAGGCATTTTTGGGAATTTTTGCACCAAATTTTCAACATGGGGTTTTGGGACCCCTTCTCATGAATTATGTCACTGTCATGGCGTTATTAGGGCCTGAAGGGTGATTTCGCACAGTGACTGCACAGTGACTGTGAAATCACCTTCAGGCCAGAATGCTGCGCTGCAGTGACATCATTCATGAAGAATCACTTCATGGACCAAACTGATATAGAAATCAAAAAACTGTTTCTGGTGTCGCGTTGCACAGTTCCTACGCAGGCTCGTAAGTTCACGAAATTTCAATATTTTCACTCCAGATTTTCAACATTGCCATTTTACCACACCTTCTTATGAGTAGTACAGCTGTCATTTTTCACATCTCACCCAAAATGTGTTTCTGCCCATGTAGCGCAGAATGACGCAGTCGGTGTGCGAAATCAATGTACGGGACAAATTAAGAAAATCACTGTGACACTGTTCATGAGCAGAGGTCTTAAAATGGCTATGTTGAAAATTTGGTGAAAAAATTCCTAAAAATGACTGTTTTACGAGTGTGCGTTGCACAGTTCCTACACAGGCTCGTAAGTTCGCAGATTTTCAATATTTTCACTCCAGATTTTCAACATTGGCATTTTATCACACCTCCTCATGAGCAGTACAGCTGTCATTTTTCACATCCTGCCCAAAACATGTATCCACCCATGTAGCGCGCAATGGCGCAGTCGGTGTGCGAACTCAATGTATGGGACACATTAAGAAAATCACAGTGACACTGATCATGAGCAGAGGTCTTAAAATGCCTGTGTTGAAAATTTGGTGAAAAAATTCCTAAAAATGACTGTTTTACGAGTGTGCGTTGCACAGTTCCCCGCACGCTCGTAGGTTTGTGAATTTTCAATATTTCCACTCCAGATTTTCAACATTGCCATTTTACCACACCTCCTTATGAGCAGTACAGCTGTCATTTTTCACATCCTGCCCAAAACGTGTTTCCGCCCATGTAGCGCACAATGGCGCAGTCGGTGTGCAAACTCAATGTATGGGACACATTAACAAAATCACAGTGACACTGTTCATGAGCAGAGGTCTTAAAATGGCTATGTTGAAAATTTGGTGAAAAATTCCTAAAGTGACTGTTTTACGAGCGTGCATTGAGCAGTTCCTACACACGCTCGCAAGTTCGCAAATTTTCAATATTTGCACTCCAATGACTTTCAAATACCTAAACAGCACATAGAAGCAAGCAACATTCGGCATTGACAAATGCTTGTTTCAGTTCCATGTGACATCCAATCCTACGGTACATTGCAAACTGTTCCTGTGTGCCCCACTCCACCAGTGAAGTTGACAAATCTGCCATCTGCGAAGTTAACCCTGAACTGCAGATCAGAATTCACAGAGTGGATTCAATTTGTGAATTTGGTCAAATTTGCAAAATTATCTGTGAAGCGAAGTTGGTCAGCTTCACACATCTCTAGTCACTAACCTGTTTGCCACTGGCCCTAAAATATGTCTGTGTGCCTATACAAAGCAGCTGATAGTGCCTTGCATAGAGGAGCACCAGCATATTGGTAGGAATGGTAAGGCGGTGAGTAGCCATCAGTGGTATGTTAATTATTGCTTCACCACACCAGGTCTTATGTCCTGTGCCCCCCAACCACAGTCCCCCATCCCCCGAACACCCCTGACTGTATACACTGCAAAAACCCTGATAGCTATGGGACCCCCTGCTCCCCTGAACACCCTGACAAGCTAAAGACAGTTTCCCTAGTGTCTAGTGGTCCTCACAACTCCCTATCTTCCCACTTGAGTGAACTTAAAATACTGTTTGCTGGTTTCCAGTGGTCTCCCACCCACCCACATTCCTGCTGAGCTTAAGACAGATTTTTCTGGTGTCCATTGGTCCCCCCAACCCTGATCGCCCCACCAAGCTTGAACACATTTGCCTTGGTGGCTAGTGGTCCTCAACACACATTTGAATCCCACTACCCCAGCCCCTCCCTACAGTATCTGCACTCCCCCCAATGGCGACCGGCTCCAGCCCTCTATTCTCCTCCATAGCCAAATGTCAATTGACAGTCCATAATTGCACTGCCTACTGTAATCAGCTGTAGTTGGGGGACTAGGGTGTGATGGCAGTGCCCAAACTAAGCAAGTGGGTGAGATGGTGGGATTTGAATGTTTGTGGGGGGGGTCCACTAGCCACCAGAGCAAATGTGCCTCAAGCCTGTGGTGGGGTGGGGCGGGGCAGTATAGCACAGTGGTCAAGAGCACTGATCCTCAAACCTGGAGAACTGTGTTTGACTCTGACAGCCACCACTTGCATACTGTGTGACAATAAGCAAGTCATTTAACTTCCTTGTGCTCCCAGGAAACACCTGGAAACACACCTTGAATTAGTTTTTGGTCTTTCTTGGCTAAAAATTGTAAAATAAAAAAAATAACTAAATAGAAAAGCATGTCAGGGAGATGGGGACCATTAGACACCAGAGAAAATATGTCTTAAGCTTGGTGGGTCGATTGGAGTGAAGAGACCTCTAGACACCAGGGCAACTGTGTCTTAAGCTCAGCAGGGTTTTGGAAGAGACCACTGGACATCAGGAATATTTATCTTTTTTGTTGTGTAGTATTGGTTGAGGAGGCCACCAGTCCTCCAGTACAAGCAGCCCCGACAAGTGCTGTGGGGAGGGGGGCTCAAACTCTGTTTGCTCCAGGCCTGTAATGAGACCATAATGAGATGCAAATGACCCCATTATGTATTCCTAGTGCTATGGGGTCATTTGTATCTTAAGGTCCCAATATGGCAGACTGATTCAAAGTAACAATTTACATTAGTGGGCCCTAACAGCACAATTGCAATTGCAATCCCCCTAGTACCCTATTGGCCACTTACCTCATGTGCCCAGTAGGGTGTCAAGATTTGCAATCACAATCTGGTTGGCGCCTGGCTGGTATACTAGAATATGCCTTTTGTGATCGCAGAGTGCCCTTGTATGCTCCAATATACCTGTGGTTTGCTCCAGACACTAATTAGCTCCTTGAAAAACATTTATTGGTCCTTAATCTGGACCTACGAATATCCTGGCTAGACACGTGTGCTGCAGCATGACTTCTACTGCTGAAATGAAGAATGACGTAAATACGATAAACTTAACTGACTGGATCTCCTCGCCTTGTAGAACAGGGCTCCTCAAACTTTTGACTATGAGGACCCCCTGATCAGGACGAGTTATGGCTCAGGATCCCCCTGTTCATATCCAAATATGTATAAAGGGCCCCTGAGCATGAACTATCCTTCCCAAAGGCCCCTATCCCCAATCAGAGATTAATTTGTTGCCCTTTTTTAACTTTATTCAGTATTTTAATTTTATTTATTTACATCCAATGGATTTCATTTTCCCTAGTTTTCAGATATGATCCTATTAATGACTGCAAATAAAATGAAAAATCAAATACATAAATTGTTTAAAAAAGAAGAGATGAATCAGTGATACAAGTATTGTGCTATCTTCCTTGGGTTGTTCAGTCTACACAGTCGATGTCCTCATTTAGGTTATGAAACTATATATATACCTATAACCCGTGTGTCCAGTTCTTTATCTAATAGTTCATCTGGGCTCGTGAAATCACTGACTGTGATCTTAGGCGTATTTTCACTTTGGCTGACTGATCCAATCATCTCCTGCTCCTTATCGTGCTGTACCTGCGCATAAATATTAATCCATGGGATTTTCCTGTATTAAACAAAGGGAATGAGAGAGAGAGAGAGAGAGAGAGAGAGAGAGAGAGAGAGAGAGAGAGATAAAGAAAGAGAGAAATAAAGTGGTTACAAAAGATAATAAAAACAAGAATTTCTACATCTATCTCAGTCATTACAATGCCTTTTTGTACGGTTCATTTAGCACAAAAATATATTATCCCAATTTGAAGGCTGAATACTGCTCATTAATGTATTCTACATATACAAATTGACAGAGATAGGAAATCACCAAGGGGTGACGTTAAAGAATACAGGAAATTCTAATTTGTCACTGTGACTCCCATGCTTTTTTGCTGTTGTTGTTAGTGGTGATTTTTTTCATGTTTGTAAAAGGTGCAATACTAATAGCACCAGGGAGACAGAATCCATGTGTTTATCCACATGACAGGTACAGCATAGCTGATTTCAGTGCAAGCTTCCTTAAAGCGCCCTACCAGGGAGCACCATATACTGTAGGTGACAGGCTAGTTCAGATGCCATGCTTAATATTTAATTCTTGCCCTCTTATGTGATATGGCCATCAAGAGTGCTAATTATTGTTAACTATGTTGGACACTTGGTGGGTTTTGTGATGTGGAAATTTGTCCTCTAGGAGGTGGACTGAGATTGCCGAAGCTCTTTTTGCCCATTAGACACTGATAAAATAATAAGGGCTTTTTGCCACCACTAATGGGGCCAGACAAGAACCACTGGCCTGGAGGTTAAAGGTTCCTTAACCCATTACCAAAGCACTAAGTCATCTAGAACCCAGGATTCCCAAGTTTTAAAACACAGTTCATTTTCAGGGCAGCCTGTGGCACTGGAAGTAACACATTTATTTATGTTTTATTGGCACTGCTAAGTGTGGTGGGGGCTGGGTTCATGTCCTTGTTCCAGGGTCTCCACAGCAGGCCTTGTCCATGCAGATGTTCTCCTACTCCAGGGTAGGTGAATGGGTGGTTTATGCTAATGTGTGGCTACAGCATGACAACCCAGCAGAGTACAGTGTCAGACACACTGCTGTGAAATTGGTGGGTAAGATCCTAGTGAAAACACTGGACCTAATCATAGAACAAAACCTACGCATAGAGCAATACCTCTGGGTCCCTGACCTCCATGTCCCAGTTCAGGCATGTATGTTTTCCACTGGTGCTGACAGCCTTCTGAGGCTCCACCATGATGGAGGAAGTCATGGAAAACTGAAAGCAGGAAGTGAGCACACAGTGCAATCCCACACTGGGTGCTGTAGGCCGAGAAGCCAAAAAAAGTGTAATATTTGTAGGCATTGATGTAGAGGCATCTCTGTACTCTTCAGGGGTGTCTCCTTGATCCTCCTTCAGGTGAAGAAACTACTTATAGGGTAGGACTGGGGTACAAAGGGCCCATCTGGAATGTGGATACAGGAGCCCACCTGAAAAATCAATAGGGAAGGGCCCAGGGTGACACACTCATAACAGTATTCCAATTAAATTTAATACTCATGCTGTGTATTTGCATCTTACCCTTGCGTTCAGTGCCCCAAAAACCTCATTCAATTAGAAAAAAGATAATAAAGCTAAGACTAAGCTTAAGAGACACCTGCTCAATAGGAGCATATGTCTTTGCTACAGTACCTGACCACGTACAGCCACCTGGGTAGCTCAATAGACCCTCCCAACCTCCATCCTGGCAGTATAACGGTCCTCCCCTTACAGACGGGGTGCACTTATGTCCCAAATTTATCCACCTTCCAATCTGCCCACACAGCAGCTAACCCTAGGTCTTTAGCTGCTGCTCACTATTCCAGAGCACTTTTAATCTAATCAATAACTAGTGATGTTTAATGTTTAATGGTCTCATTACGTGTAAACTCTATGTCCTTACAGCCTGCATGTCTTCCACTACCTGCTGCCCGTAAACATATGTATTCTTACTGTTAAAAACTATTCAGTCTCCCGACTGTACTGATCTGTTACCTGTACGTTGTTGTTTCACCCGGGTCGCCCCTGAAAAAGGGACCTTTTGGGGCCCAGCGGGTCTACCCAGTCATCAAAATTCAATAAATAAATAAATGCAAAGATTTCTAGAGTTTAGAAGTTGTCCAGGTACCCAGCAGAGAGGGGCCCACCTGGAAATTTCCAGGTATCCTGGTGGATCAGTCCAATTCCAAACCAAGGTGGTAGCTAGGGCCCCAAAAGGTGGAAGAAGGCCATGCTTTAGGATAGGGAAACCTCAGCAACTGCAATTATCCATATTAAATATGCAATAATGCACAACAGTGTATTACTATGGTCCAATAATCGCACCCCTTTGCTGTGTGTCAGCATCTTGTACCCTTAAACACATCCAAGAAGTGCAATTATTGACCAAAAGTGTACATTCTTGAAGTGTCTTACTGCACTTGTAACATTTCTTTCAAAGCAAAAAAATCAATTTAAAAGTGAAATTGTGCAGTTATGGTGAATTATCATATGGTCATGTGACTGGTTTTAACCAACCAGGTGGCTTCATTTCTATATGTCATTGTTCAATATTTGTAGTAATCATCTGTTACAAAATATTGATGCATATCAATTTTTGTATCAATAAATAAAAAAAAAATATCCTTCATGAAAAAATGGAACATTCAACTTTTCACACTTTGCACTTCAGGACCACTTGATGATTATTCAAGACATCCAAGTGCAAGTGGATCTTGGTGCTTACTGGTTAAATCAGTACCAGTGATTTATAAGTGTAAAAAACATAATTTGTTCACTGTGCATGTACCAAAAATCCACCAAACTACAGCACAATAATTTGTCAGTTAGCTACAAAATTATGAACAATTGCTGTTAATGTATTGCAATGGTATTTCTCCCACGTACCTTTTAAATTTATAGATTAAAAAAACAGCCAAGCCTACAAACACTACAGACAGCAGCATTAACATTGCAGAACCACTGTGTCCAGGACTGGAGTCAACCAGAGGTGCTGTGAAGACAAACACATAAGAAATACTGTAAGACTTCTGGGACTTCTGTAAACTACAGAGCTATGATTTCACCAAGGGGTGGTCAACGTGGGCTGAATTATGATGTAAAAACTAATAGAAAAGAAGGATGAGATGGCGTGATTTTCAAACCCTGCAAGATCAGACCAGAACTGGTTCATCTCAAGCCCTCAAAAAAAAGGACTATGTGGTACACCAAAGTCAGGGGCAGGATTTACAGGTCTGGACAAAAGCTGCCAGAATTTGCATCTAGATTGGGATTTTTTTTAAATGCTGCATTCATGATTGCAAGTGCATTTCAAGATGACAGAACCATGCCTAAAAAAAATGAGGGGCCATTATTTTCTACACATACTGAATTTGCATGCAACACAAAAGATCACCCTTACAACGGTCAGTCTTCACACAGAATTTGGCTTTCTTCAAAATGTTTATGAGACATTATGTTTCAATGTCTCACCATGCCCATACTATACCTAATATTCAGTCACCCAATAACATATTAATAATATCCATCCTCCATATCCCTTGCCCTTTCCAAGCCCACCCTGGACCTCTGGAGTGCACTCACTATGACATTGAGACCCTTCTGCAAGCCTGATACAGCCCTGTCATTGCCAATGAACTCCTAGAGAAGCAGTTTGGCAGCAGTTGGACCTATGCTAGGGGCATCCGTTGATGACTGGCTGTGGATGTGTGGCTGTATCAGCACTGTTGAAGTATGCTGGTAGCACAGTGAGGGACATAAGATGGTTGTAGGTGATCATGGTGGTGAGTGAGGTGTGACGTGGGACATGGATGTTATAAAACTTGTTACAGGAGCTAAGGGTCAGGCAAAGTTGATATTGGTGAGTGAGTCAGACGTGGGAGACAGAAGTCATTAACATATTATAGGGGGACCAAGCACTGAGTGGGGAGTGAGCTTGACAAGTGAGTGGGACATGGATGTTAGAAACATGTTATGTAGGGCTAAGGCTCAGGAGAAAGATGGGACAGGTGAGCTTAATGGACATGGGAGGCTGATGTAATAGACATTATAATGAACCAAGGATTGGGTGTGAATTGGGCTTGACAAGTTGGTAGGACATGGATTTTAGACTCATGTTCCGAAGGCCTAGGGCCAGGTGCAGTGCAGGATTGATGAGTGAAATGGACATAGGAGATATACTGTATGTTACACAAGTGTTATAGGGAGGGGGGGCTAGTGCAGGGTATGGGGTGGGCTTGGCATAGGCAATGGATTACACAGATGGGCTTGCATAGCCAGGAACCCAGGAGGGCATCTGCACCCCCTTTAGAATAACCTGCTCTAAGCAGTGCATAGGATGAGAACTCCATTGTGGAGGATTGTGCAGCCATATGCAACTACAGTCTACAGTATATGCAGCATGCTGTCTGCATCCACACTTCCAATAGACAGGGTTGAGGATGCAACCAGATTCACAGTCCAATGCAGGGTATGTTGTTAATACTGTCACGGATGATTTGGCTGCAGGCCAGTCTTGTATACAGTACATGCCACTTCTTTGTGAATCCTGCCCCTAGAACAAATGAGACCCATTTCAAGACTAATCTTCAAGTCAAGGATAGTGTAAACTAACATGGGAAACTCGTTATAGAATGCAAATCATATAGTTTTTACGTTTTTTATTTTTAATATAATATAAATTTGGATTTACACCTTTTTGACACAAAAATAACAGCATAAATTTGGAAAGCCATGGGTTAACAGTTTTTTTAAATGTTTTAATGTACCTTTCAAGTCAACATTTTCTGCTATACAAAATGTTTAATAGTCAATTGAACTGTGAAATAAATTGTACACTTCATTATAACACAGTTAAAGTAGTTTCTTAAATAATCTTCCATTTCAAAGTTTCTTAATGTCAAGGTGCCATAGTAAAGATCCAATGGTTTGCACTCTGAAAATCAGTTTATAATTGATGTTCTGACCTTTAGGTTTTCCTTAGGAAAGTTACACAAAAAGTAATTAATATTTCAATAACTTTGCTTGTATTTTTTCCTTTTAGATCATTGCTTTTTTATCACTATTATTCTCAATGTCTTCCCTTTTGGGTCCTCTGTCTCCTATCCTGCCGACTGTGGTTGTCTTGGCTGCATACCTTTTCTACTGGGGGGATCAGTGTGCAGCTGTCATCACGACTGATGCCTATGCCTCTCAATCATCATCATCCAGAAGAAGGTGTGTGAATATTGAGCAGCCAGGTCCCTCTCTTACCAGAAACTGAGTGCTTTGACTGTGTGATGCATGCATCACCCAGCCAACCTCATCAGGGGATTCTTGGAACTCCGTGTGAACCATTCTATGCCACTGGGCTAGCCCTTTGTTATTAGTGCTTAGATATTATCCACCCAAGTCTGAAACCACAGTATACTACAGTTTCATTTGATTTCAGATGCCATCAAATATTGATGGCATCCAACCATTGATTCAATCACCTTGGATCAGGTATGGATCCAATTGGAGCCATGTAGTCTGATCTGAACCAAGGGATCCAATAGCAAGGTTCCATCACAGCCCAACTGTATAAGGGTCAGATCCAAACATCCTACCTTAGGATCCAAAATGTGACCTTGGAACCCCAAAATCTGACTGGGGATCCAAAACACTAGTTTGAATGGATAACGCTCAGATTCAGAGATGGATAGTGGGACTATTCATTTCAGGACAATTGGATCTTAAAAGGCACTATCCAAGCACCCTAGTGCATTAGAGATGATATCTGTAGATGACTTAAAGGTACAGGTCACCTGGTGGCCCAAGGGAAGCACATCATACCCCCATCTGCATGTGACCCATTTTCTTTGGAGTGGAATCATGTCCCTAGAGCTGAATGGGTAGAGCATTGTCCATGGTGGCACATACCAGCCTGGGGAGGGACACAACTATGACCCTGTGCAGCAACAGCCCATCACAGTGCACAGAGTGGAGAGCTCTTTTGTGAGTGGTAGGTCAATCCTACCATCATTGCATAGATGTTAGGTCCTGAAATGGTTACATGTAGTTCCATTGGGATGGTAGGAGGGCTAAAGGGCACTACAGAGAAAATGGAAAGTGCTGCATGGCATAGGATGAGAGCTTTTACTATCAGGCTCCACTAGCATGGAGCCCCCACACCAATCAGATGTGTCCCTTGGGGAAAGTGAAACCTCCAACCTAGTACTGTGTGGAATTTTAAAACTCTGGTGTAACAAATTTCAGCAGAATTTTCAAAATTCCACCAAATTTCACCACAAATGGAATGGTGAAATTCCGGAGCAGAAAATAGCTGCAGAATGATTTTCCATGGAAAAAATGCTGTTCCATGGAATATTATTCCACGGATCTCAATATTTTCTGCAGAAACTGCTGTGCAATAATTTTCTGCGGAAAAATAGCTTTTCCGTGGAATATTATTGTGCAGATCACAGTAGGTGGAAGTCCACTGAAGAACAAGCAACATTCTGGCAGAAATTCTGCTGGTGGAATGGCCATTCTGCTCTAATTCTGCCAGCAGAATTCTGCATTCTGCACAGCACTACTCCAACCTCATCAGAGCAGAGGGGGTGCATCGCTTAGGAAGCTAGCAAGGGGCTTGTGGCAGCCAACATTGGGAGATTACAGGTCAGAAGACATAGCTGAACAGGAGCAAAAAAAGCAATAAAAAAAAGAAGAAGACCAGAAAGTCAAAATATTAATTCTAACAGTATTTTCAATTGTCAGTGTGCATTACAGTATGCAATATTTAAATGTTTTCTTTAATTTGCAGACTACACACTGATGTAGTTCCCTGATTATTTTTTTTTGTTGTTGTTCTTATGTAGTATAAATGTGCCCTTGACATTGAAAAGAAAACGATACAAGATCAAGTCAGGTAAAAGATTCTTGTTTGCTTTGCACAGATTAGGGTTAGTCAGCCTTCTGCCAGCACTACTCTTCATTTGCTTAGGGAGTGTATGTCAGTTTCTTTTTTAACGGGGTTCACCCATGCCACAGCAACATACATTTTGTCTACACCATTTATGGTGCAGGTAAAAATGCCACCCCAGCATTACAGCTCCAGGCACCCCCCAAAATTAAATATTACCTCCTCTGGGGTGGGTATGCCCAGGATGGGGTAGAAACCGTGTGGGCACAAAAGGTGATATGAGTGAGGTGTGATATAAAATCAAGGTCACTCTTTTCACTGTTGCCCTTGTTACAGCACCGTAATTGCCATGGTAATAATTAGTTGGCAACATGACAGGCTACATTTTACTGGTCAGATCAGATAAAAACCTGCCACTACAAGGGATGCACCACACTCTCAGAAGCTGTCTAGTAGCACCAAAATAAAGGATTTAGCCAAAGGTGCTGCTAAGTGAGTTTATTCAATGCTAATGCCAATTCAGGATAGAGATGTCATGATTGAAGTCAGTCCAAAAGCCCCAACATTTCTATTGTAAAAGCTTCATCAGGGGACTGGCCATAGGATTGTGCTCACCACTTAAATATTTCATATCTGACTAATTGCACCAATCAGTTGATGGACAGTTACACTTTGTGAGGTCAGAGTGACATGTTGATATGGATGGGGTCTAACAGTGTAACAAGTTTGATAAAGTAGTGAACATCTGAAGACATGTTGCAAAGTATTGTAACAGTATAAAATTCTAATAGTTAATCATCAAATCCTTAACACAACACAGGCTATTTGATAATGTGTAGACAAATCAAAGTTTTAATTTTTTTAGTGAAAAACACATATACTGTACATATCTTACTGCTAGAAAAGAATTGTATTGTGGTAACAGACTATTTGTAATATAGTTAATTCAGAATCATATTGCCCCACCACTGAAACATGCTGGGTCTGTAAAAACATTTGTAAATATGAAAAGAAGAACGATAGAAAGCAAGACCAGGTAGACTAGATACTTCTGCTGTTGTGATCTCCTCTGTGGAAAGTGCAAGCATTCAATTGCCTGTGGGGGGATCAGCTGGTACAGAGAAACATCTTCATGGTGCTCATTAAATTAGCTTAGGTTTGAAAACAATGGAGACAAATTGAAACATCTCCTCCAAAACATTTTCTCTTTTTTTAATCTGCAAGTAGAAAATGTCAGTGTTCCAGCAACAGAGCATCGCTGTTATGTGCAGCTCTGCATCTCTGAATACCAAGCCACATACTGAACCTCAAAGGTAGGGGCATAGGTGCCAACTGTCTGACGCCAATTAACAGAGCCCCAGGAATGACATGTTAGAAAAGACAAGAAACACTGGAAATTGCGTTTGCTCTGAGAAAGACAGCCTTTTTCACTGATTGATTTTCAGCAGTTTATTGTGGTGCACACACACACACACACACACACACACACACACACACACACACCAAGGAAAGGATTAACTTACACTCATGGCATACAGATTTCATAGAAATTCAACCATAAACTAATGTGATGAATTTATGATCCAGTTGTAATATTTAACAAAGGCAGTTTAGGACCAAATAGCCTTGTCCAGTAGTTTGGGTTGTACAGTATAGCTAGGGTGGGGGATCATTTAAACATTTTTCCTATCTCATAATGCTTTAAGCATGGCTTTTTAGGTGGCAGATGAGGATCAATATATCTAAATTCAAGGTGCTGAATCTGGGTAAGAATTACAAACTCAAATGTTATTCATTACTTATTAATAGATAAAGAGATCATGGTGACACAGCAGAAAAGATATAGTATTTTAACATTTTGACCAGCAATAGCATGAATCAGCAGCAATGGTTAATATTCAATAGAAAAAAGCGAACAAGATGCTGCTTGGGATTAGGAACTTTATTACACTGAGAAATATTCATTCTGGAATGGTACATAACAACAGGCTGCAGTGGGGCCATGTGTGGACTACTCCAGTCAGGTCCTGGACCTCACCTGCACCTAGGAAAAAAAACAACATATTGTGTAGTGATGTCTGAAGTATGTAAGCCAGCCTGTCTCCATGAAATGCTCTTTTGTGGGGCAGGGGAATTCTGCCAAGTAAGTACTCACCTGCAAAAACAATATTGACTGATTGCAAAGGTCCATTCTTCATGATATTTGTGTTAGTGTCACACACTGTTAATGCAAGAATGCTATTCAAGACATTTTCACTAATACTGAGCAACTGCAGGTTTCTGAGGAGTCTTCAGGAAGTGTTAATTAATGCACTTCATGATGACTTTGGCAGCGAATGAAATAATCTGCAACAGCTCTAATATTGGGGAAATAGAAAAAGTGTAGAGTAGGATGACTGGGATAATAGAAGACATAAGAGGACACTTGTTATAAAGACTATGAGACCTGGGGTCATACCGTCCACAGAAAAGGGCAGTGAGAATGGACATGATGGTCATGTGATAAGATGATAAGGAATACCAATATACCATCAGCTAGCAGTGTAATCTAGTGGTTAGAGTAACGATCTCCGAATGAGCTTGGTACAGTCAGCAGACCTGGGTTTGATTCCCACAACCTCTATCTGCATACTTGGGATTCTGAGCAAGTCATATCACCACCCCAGTGGGTCACCCCTGAGAACAGACACTTGTGCCAGTAAACTGTGATAAGAGTGAAAATTAAAAGGCAAGTGCAATAATGGTGAAGGGGAAACGGTGATGGTAAATGGGCAACTGGGAACAATAGCAATCGCTGAAACAGAGACCTTCAGCTTTCACCCCTTCCCCAAGTTCTATTCCACTTGGAGTTGATAATATATAGCTGGGAGGTGTGGGGGGCAATGCCCCCCACAGAAATGGAAAACAGTGTTGTCGCCCTTTAGGTGATCACTGTTTATTCATGGTTGCCCTTTGCAGCCTCGCTTTTTTGGCCTCACTGTAATTCCTTTTCCCTTTTGCTTTCATGCTTATCACATGGAACCCTTGTGCCTAGAAGGCCTTACCCAGTTACCAAAGAATAAAAGGAAATCACTTGGGGTTACTGAAATGGTGTCTGACAGGAACTCAAAAGACACAAGTTGTCCATAAAGAGGACCACATCAAAGCAGATGTTAAGATGTATTTCGTTTTCTCACAAAGACTAGTACATACTGTGTATGGAGTGGTTTCCCAAATCTGCAGCAGAGACAATCCACAGTTTTGAATCAAAGCTTGACAATGATATTATAAATAAGGGTACATTAGATGATGCCCTATGAACTAGCAAGAGGGAGACTGAGTGGTCCATGGCACCTCCTTTTTCTTCTGGTACTCTGTTCTAACCATATGTTTAGTTTATTAAAAATATGTGAGACTATCAGTTAGGGTTCAGTCTTAAACAGGACAAGAAAAGTTTGTCATCTGTGTGCAGTTATTTTTAATGTTTCAATTTTCACAAATGATATTCATATCACAAAATGATCCATATTCAGCAATACCAGAATAAACACAGATATTAAAAAACATACTTAACCGTTTCTGTTTATGAACAGCATTCTGTGCAATTCTCTACATGTATCAATGAATCTGGAGGTTTGTCTGTCACTGCATGAGGTTGTATTGTAACTATGTCCATGTGCTATAGACAAATCAGAGCCATGCTCAGTGGTTTGAATCCATGCTGTGACATAGACATAGTTCTGAAGTCCTGGTTCAATGGGCCTAGGTAACCAGTGTATGGTTACGCTTGTGCTACTGTGATAAACTGTTTGGCCATTAGCACTCTCTATTCCATGGAGGATTACCACCTTGTAGGGGTACCAAAGGCAAGGAACTCTCAAAGAGGGTTCCACCCCTAGTGTTGCCATGGGAAGGATTCCCTAGGCTAAAGGTACCTTAGGAAGGAAGCTCCAGAAGAAAAAGGTGTGCTGCTGGTGGAGGAGGGTAGGATGGTGGGACAAAGAAAAGTGCTTCTGAGGGAGGCTGAAAGAAGGAACTGCTTATATAGCTTAGGAAGGGGGCATGGCTGGTTGCTTCACCTCACTGAAGTGCAGGCATGGCCTTTCAGTTCAAAGGGCCTATGCAACCAGTGTAGTGTTAAGCTTGTGCAACTGTGATAAACTGTTTGCCTGTTTGTATTCTCTATTCCATGGGGAATTACCACCCAGTATGGGGTACCAAAGCAAAGAACCCTTGAAATGGGTTCTACCCCTAAGGTGTTGCAGGAAGGATTTCCTTGGTTAATGGCACCTTAGGATGGAACAGAAAAAAGAAGTATTGAGCAGCAGATATGACCACAAGGCTGTGGAGCATAGACTGGCAGCAATAAGAGGCAACTGAAGAGACAACATTGAGATGGGTAGGTTGTTTGAATTGCATTAATAGCATAGGGTGAGCTTTCTAATTAGAGAGGGAACAGTAGAGAAGAGGGCCACCATCCAACTCTGTCCAACAACAGAAACATCTAAGTAAACTGGAGAAATGTACTGCATAATGAATACTTAGTTTTTATGACCTTCAGCACAGAGGAGAGTAAACACCCCATATGAGGATGAAACCTCTGAGGATCCAAGGCCTAGGTTGCCTTCCCTCCAGGCTTGAGATACTTCTAGTGATAGCTCAACTACTGCAATTTACAGATCCAATTCAAGGGGATTTTCAGTTTGGAGGAAGGCTCTCACTCTATTCCTCTAATGGGAAATGCAATGAGGGGGCTGCAAATGCTGCTCTGCAGCAAAGGTAGAATCCTGCTCAGGAGGCCCTTTCCTCAGGGTTAAAGGAAGAAAGCAAGGACCACTAAAAGGCACTCACCCAGCCTCCATGAAGGGAGGCCTAAAGGTGATGGTAGATGTCTGAGGGGCTTCCCTAAGGACCTTCTGAGAGCTGATACTGGGAAGGGGAGGACATGGAGACTGGGTGAACCTTAGGCAGTAGCAGGGAAAACAGCTTTTTAGTGGTGCTGCCAGTGTGGCCTACACAGCCAAAGGAGCTCTTTTGGGCATAAGGGCCCCACTCTTCGGTAGCTGAAGTTTTAAGCTCTACATCAGGAGGTGCCACTGAAATGTCTGCACAGCTAAAGCTCCACCCAGATTGAGGACATTCCCACTATGAGACAGATGAGAAGGACCCCACCCCAAGTTTCACATGCTCAAGATGTGGACATTGTTGGTGCAGAGGGAGACCATTGGCTGCAGAGGCACTGAGCCAGAGAAAGTAATGGCCATGGTAGGCAAGCCTCCGATTGACAAATGAGAGCATAAGGTGAGCTGCGAAGTGCTAGATAGGAAGAGGCCGGGCAAAGCCAGTGGCCATAGGGTAGGCAGTGGGATGCCAGGTGAAGCAGTAGCAGCATTTGATAAAGCAGCATTTGCAACAGCAATATAATATGGTAGATTAGATAGTAGGAGCAAAGTCAGCAGAAGGCAAGCCAACCAATTCTATTAAGGAAGCCTAAAATACATGACATTGAAAATACTCACATGGAGGTAGGTACTATTGATGGAGGTAGGTGATAGGAGGCCAGGCGAAGCCAGCAGCCATAAGTTAGATAGTAGGAGAAAATGTCAGCAATGAATTGAATAGGTAGTTGAATTGATACAGTTTATGCATGAATGCTTTAAATGCCTTTTAGGGTGCAAGGGAGGAAAGCAAAAATTCATATAACTTAAATAAAAGCATGCTCCCACTACCTGGAGCCATGATGCCCCACCTTGACATCACAATCCTCTGGCATGAGAATAACAGGGAAGTCACAAGCTGAGCACCATGAGACCTGACAGCTAATTCAATGACTGAAAGTTTCAGTATGGGTAGAAGTCAGGAATGGACTGCTGTGGTTTAGGTAAAAGTATGGTTTGGGAAACGTATGAAATAGCAACAAATGCCTGAATAACACAGTCATAGGAATGAGGAGTACATGTAGTAGAGCACAATAAAACTGTTTGAGCAAGCAATGGGAATGTAGTTCAAGTATTTGGAAGCCCACACTGAGTGTGCCAGGTGTAAACAATTAAAGGTAGAGGAGCAGAGGGATACTGCTATAGCATGGAGATGGCAAGTGGAACTGAGCACACAGGAAACATTTACAGATAACTGACAGATAAGTAAGGTAAGGAAACAGCAATATGTAAGCTTGAAAGCAAAAACAAGCAATGCGGACACAGGATGCTAGAAAAACAATAAAACCCAAAAGAAACAAACAAAAGCAAAGAAAACTACAGGAACTGGAAAGAAACATAGAAATTGTCAGCAGATAAGGACTATCAGGCCCATCCAGTCTGCCCACAAGCCATACACTAGTTTGTGGAGAGCAGCAACAAAATGAGAGAGAAGCACAGACAGACTGCAGCCAGAGCAAATACTGACCTAAAAGCTTGATAAGCACAAACCAGTCAGATAGTCCAGCACAGCCAGCAGAAATCCAAGCACAAGGGCAGGTAGGAGACAAACACAGCAGAGATGGGGAGGTGTAGAGCCTATTGAGAGGTCAGGCAGAGCTTCTGGTCACAAAGAAAAAAGTGCTTCTTAGGAGGCTGGAAGCAACTGCTTATATAGATCAGGAAGGGGCAAGGCTGGTTGCTTCATCCCATTGAACTGCAGGCATAATCTTTCCATTCCCTGAAAAGATCTGTACAGAATGTTGTCGATCAAAAGAAACAAAAAATACAAATTATACTTTTTACATCGATGCACATTTAGATTTAGATCTTCCCACCTCAGAGGCAAGTGTGAAGTCTGCTGAGCCACTTACACTGCCATATTGATAGATAAGGAATCATCTGTCAAACATCTAAGTATCTGACCAGTCTTGAGTTCTCATTGTTCAAATCCTACCACATAATACTGCATTACCAATATCGTAAACTGACTTGGAAGTGCTTTAGTCGAACTACATCCTGCTAAAAATCACACCTTAGGGGTGCATTAATTGAGACCACTTCCTGTCAAGGTTAAAGCATCATATGCAAAGGAAATGGCCACAAAACCAAAAATATCAAATTCCCTGACACAAAATTTATTTAAAATCATACACTGCAAAACAAAAACTTTAAGAAATATTTCTGAAAAAAAAGTCACTGATTCATAAGCTGCCCCTTAACCCCTCACCAAAATCATATTTTGTAAGCAAAACAAAAAAAAATGCCACTGAAACATGCACACACAATATCCAACTAAAGAGACCCAAACTCCATCTAAAAACACTCATCTTGCAGAAGAATCAGAATTCAAAAGACCTGTTGTTCCACTTCTGTCAATACAAGGCTAATTAAAACAACTAAATCATTTAAAAACTACAAGTTTACATAAGAGAAAACACATATAAGCCCACAACAACAGTCATTTCACCAAATATCTATGTACAGTGTAATGATATAAAATAAAGTATCAATTTTTACCATCTTTAAAGCAACATTAAACATTACCAACAGCTTAACCTAATTCAATATATCAGTTCATATCTGTATCCTCCCCCCCTTCCCTGGGATGAGGCTGAAAATAGGTAGAGTTGCCTAGCGCTCCTTTCCCAATCAATAATAAAAAAATAAATAAATAAAATGTAGTAAAAGAAATCCAGTCTCTTGCTGTTCTGTTCAGCAGCTCACTGTAGTGGTGTGCAGAGTTTTACAATTGCAGTAGAATAGAAATTCATTGAATGTTCTATATTCTGCAGAAATTCTGCCTAATTTCGTTGGAGGCAAAAGTGCAGAATTCTGTGGCAGAATAATGCAGAATGAGTTTGCTGCTATGTTTTTTTGCAGATCTCATTTTTTTCTGTAGAAATTGTTGTGGAAGAATTTTCCAAAGAAAAATGCTGTTCCACAGAATATTACTGAATTCTGCAGATCAGAACAGGCAGAATTCTACAGAAGGGTGAGTAAAATTCTGATGGAAATTCCAACTACAATATTCCCCATTCTGCACAGCACTAGCTCACAGTGCTTTCCAGCTGTGGGGAACTTAAGACACCTTTTCTTAATAGGCCAATGCCACTTACAGAGCATAGGAAGATGAGTGGACCCCACAATTCAAGTGTAAAGGGACCAAATACTTAAAAGGGCAATGACTTTCCAACTACACTTCAAAAACGTGATTCATTTCTCATTACAAAAGCATTTCAGCAATATTATAAGTGGAATAAGATATTTCTGAAGGGGGGGGGGATTTTCCTTCATTCAATATACCTCCTGGTGATTTTAGCCCTCAGCATCACCTTGGGCTGACACTCACTAGTCAGTACATAAACATATCATAATGTCCCTACTGTTATTTCTTATTTCTTACATAGCATTGGAAAGGTGAAGGTCAATCCTTACTTAGTAATCAGGTGTAACCATGTTAAAAACTGTTATTGCATATTAAGCTCTTTCAACATCTTATTAAGTGGCAATAGATTGTTTGCTGCTATACATATTTGCTGACTACTACAGTATTCAGACCACTTAATTTAAAGTGATACAGACAAGCCATTGCTGTATTTAGTGTATCAATACAAAAGCACTAAGCTTTATATCCACATGGCACTGCCATGTCAAGATCATACCAGGCTTTCATTTTTAAAACAATTATGTGTATGGACCAGTGAAAAGGTCCACTCCTTATGGTAGCAGCTTCAGTCCAGCTGAGACACCATTTTGGGCCTCCAAGAGGCTTTTTCTCCTGAGGTCTGCCTGCATGATCAATACAGTGAGGCAGTGTTTGGACCACAGAAACATTATATTTCTTTCATAGCCTCCATTGTCAGTCTTGTTATTCTTCAACATTTGACTGATGAGGCCCCTCCGTCTTATGCAGAGTGGCATCAAGAACTCTTGTTTGCTCTTACTGTTGAACATTCTATGTTGATTTTACACCATCACTACTCTGCTTTTCATAAAAACTGGGAACCGTTGCTCACCTTGCTGACTATTTAAAGTTACTAGGTCCTTCCCCCCCCTCTTAATGCAATGATGTTAATTTTCTTTGTCTCGCTGGTGGGCCCCCTCACCTAATTATGTGGTTATTGTTATGCTTTCTTCATAGTTGGTTTTATATTTGGGCATTTTTATGGCTTATTTTTATGTTGGCACACTTGCGCAGCCAACATCATGGGACAATGCAGCTTTGGAGGCGGGGTCGCTGTTGGGCGAATACAGGGCATGCACCAGTAGGTGCATTCCGCATTCCCCAATCAGCCTGCATGCTGGCGCCACACCGTGCATACATATTGTGGTGAGCACATCTAAGAAAAGGTCCGCTGCAATCTGAGCAAAGCTCATCATAAGCAGCAGTCCTTTTCTTGCTGTGCTTGCTGCCATTATTTGCATGGTCAGTGAGCGGGCGGCTGCCTAACTACTGCCGACTTCAGGGGTGCCCAGTCCCCCTGTCAGTTAATCCCCCCACTTTCTTTGTGTGCCAACTGGGAAGCCCAATCCCCATCAGCATAACCCCCCCAATTGTTGAATGCTGAGGGGGGTGCCCAATCCCCCTCGGCTCGCACCCCCCCACTTTCTTTGTGTGCCGATGGGGTGCTCAATCCCTGTCGGCATTACTTCCTCCTCTACCCTTGTGTTGTGTGCCAATGAGGGTGCCCAATCCCCCATCGGCTACAAACCCCTCCCCAAACAGTTAGGTGGCATGCTGGGAGCAAACCCCAGCATGCCAAATCCCCTGCAAAAAAAAAAAAAACTGTCCCTCAATGGTTTTTTTTTCATTTTTTTTCCTGTAAAATGAAAATGGTCCCTCATAGTCTCGATGCCCCTCCCCACCTGCAGCCACCCACCATGCACCCTGCCTCCCCTCACCCCCTCACCCCATACTTACCTGCGGAGTCCTGTGCGACGATCTTCTGTGGACCGGGAACACGTCTGCACTCTTCAAAGCCAACCGTGAATGGAAGAAATGCAGGTAAACTTTATAATGGAATGAATAGGGTTTTGTCAACTTTAAAGCATATCTCGGGCATTTTTGTGAATTTTGGTGCCAAATTTTCAACATGGGTTTTTTGGGACCGTTTCTCATGAATTCTTGCACTGTCATGGCGTTATTCAGTCCCGAAAGGTGATTTCGTAGTCACTGTGTGGAATCACCTTTCAGGACTGAGTAACAAAATGACAGTGCCACTGTTCATGAGAGGGGCTCTCCAAAAGCCTATGTTGCAAGTTTGGTGTGGAAACTAAACAAAATTACTGTTTTACGAGTGTGCATAGCAACTGCGCAACACACGCTCATAAGTTAGTACATTCACACTATTTTCATGCCAGATTCTCAGCATTGGCATTTCACCAAACCTTCCTGTGAACTGTACAGCTGTCATTTTTCACATCCTTGCCAAAATGTGTTTTTGCACTTTTGGCGCAGAATAGTGCAGGTGCTGTGCCAAATCACTGTTTGGGACACTTTACAAAAATGACAGTAAAACTGTTCACGAGCAGAGGTCTTAAAATGCCTGTGTTGAAAATTTGGTGACAATACTCCATAAAATGACTGTGTTATGAGCGTGCGTTGCACAGTTTGCACGCACGCTCGTAAGTTCGCAAACTTATATTTTCACTCCACATTTTCAACAGTGCCATTGTTCTACACCTCCTAATGAACAGTACAGCTGTCATTTTTCACATCCTGACCAAAATCAATTTTCACAGTTCCGGCACACAATAGCACTGTCACTGTGGAAAGCCCGTGTTCGAGACACATTATGAAAATGGCAGTGAGACTGTTCATTAGCAGATGTCCTAAAATGCCTATGTTGAAAATTTAGAGACTAAAGTCAATAAAATGAGTGTTTTATGAGCATGCATTGTGCAGTTTGCACGCACTCTCGTGTCTTTGTGAATTTGTAATACTTTCACTCCAGCTGTTCATCATTGCCATTTTTCCATACCTCCTTATGAACAGTACAGCTTGCTGAAATGTGTTTTCGCATGTCCGGTGCAGAATTGCACGGTCACTGTGTGAAATCACTTTTTGGGACACTTTCAGGAAATGACGGTGACACTATTCATCAGCAGAGGTCCTAAAATGCCTATGTTGAAAATTTGTTGGCCAAAGTCCAGACAATGACTGTGTTGTAAGCGTGTGTTGCACAGGTTCCACGCACCCTTGTAACTTTGTCAATCTGCAATATTTTCATGCCACATTTTCACCACTGACTATTGTGCACACCTCATTATCAACAGTCCAGCTGCCATTTTCCACAGCCTGCCCAAAATGCGTTTCCGCAGCTCTGCCGCACAGTGGCATACTCGCTGTGCAAAATCACCTTTTGGGACACATTAACAAACTCACAGCACTATGCCTCTCCACCTCTGCCACTGCCAATGCCAGAGCGACAACATTCGGCATTGACATATGCTTGTTATATATCTTTCGTGTATCCACCACAGCCTGTTTGTGTTTTACGCTACTTGTACTTGCAGGTCTTGGGGGGGGAAGGTTGATGTGCTGTTTTTTGTTATCTTTGTTGTACTGGTATACTATGTTTCTTTTTCTTTCTTTTTGTGGATTTGTTGTTTTCTTAATTATTGTACTTGTGTATAAAAATGTTTTAATGAAGTATATTTAATAAAAAATAATAATTAAATGTGTAATGCTATGTTCCTAACCCTAACAGTTGCAAAGTTAGCCCATTCTACAGATAAACTCTTTGAAAAGGGCTACCTTTGGAGCCATTTGAGCTATCAATTTTATTTTCCTTTTAATAAAAGCTTGGAGTGAAGTTGACGTGCTGCTGTCATGATGATACAGTTTTCATGCATCAGTGCAAATCGAATCAAATGTCAAACTATTAATTTGGTTGAACAATGCTTGATATAATATTAGCTGCTGCACCACAATAAGCTAGTGGTATTCTGTTAAAGAGAGGCTCAACCTGTATTTATTTTAATTAATGTATTTATTTATTTCATTCTTCTCTCTCCCTCCCTTCCTTCCTTGTTGTATTTCTCTTTCTTTCTTTCTTTCTTTCTTTCTTTCTTTCTTTCTTTCTTTCTTTATTCATTTTCGTGTTTCACTCACTTGGATAACCTCAATTGTGTGTAGCTTCTATTTTACCTGCAAGGCCTGGCAGGACAGCAGCATAGTAACTACATGCCAAGTTAACTATTTTTGATTTAATTCTGTTGCATGATTTGCATGGGAACTCCAGAGTTACTGCAATGCATGGTCCCTTACAGACTTTTGCATTAAATAACAATTTATTTGTAACAAACTGCTGCAACTGTTGCAGTGAAAAGGCTGCATGTTTTATAGTTATTAGTTTCATTTTACAATTTAGTAACCTCTGATAGACCAGCTGAGAAGCAACCCATTGTTTTCTGTGTGGTTCTCCTTTTACACTATTTTAAAGGTGAGAAACTGGCAAAATAATTCAAACATCCAAGTAACTGGACAAGATAAATATGGTAGACAAGGGGTGGACGAACTGAGATCAAGCAAGGAGCACTAATAAAGTTTATTATGCTACTTACGCCAAGAATGTGACAAAGAAAATCACAAGGGAGATGGGTTTCTCACGACTCCTGAAGAATGTGCATAATCTCCAGAATTGTAGATCTTAGGTTCTCTAAGATCTTGTTCTATCTCTCCCCCCATGCTCCAGCTCTCTGCCCTTCTAGAGAAACTACAGTAGTGTCTCGAGTGCGCTACAATGGGTTGCAGACATCATACTACAGATAACAGCATAGCAACAGAGATTACAACATAGTTACAGATATGAGAAACAATATGTATTGGTCCTAAGTCATTCTCCATTGAAGAATGACTTAGGAGACAGAATTACTAATGAGAATCATATGAGACAGAATATGCTTCCATTAGCATTATAGCTTGGACAAAAGAAGTGCTGACACTTCCAATCTACATGTGGCATTTCTTACTTACAGTATAAAACATAAAGACATAACAAAAGCTGTCTCTTTCTGTGTCAGCTTGCTTAGACAAAGAGAACTGCTGACAGGCATATCTGCCTGAGTATAAAATACACACTACATATAATTATGAGAATATAAGTATACAATAATCTCTGATGATTCCAAGCCCTCCATACCAGGCCAACTCGGTTCTGACCCAGAAAACTGAGATTTTTCATGACTCGACCCCAGTTGCCAGCCTGGTTCAGAAGTGCAGTCCAGAATAACACTCACCATCAAAAAGGCAGTGCAGGCTGCAGGAAAAAAAGCATTTCTTTTTTTCCCTGATCTCTACCAAAGACTCCCAAGTCCCTGGACCATAACATGACCAACAAAGGGAAACACTCATTATCCTGGGGCACCGAAGTGAGCCAACCAGTGAGGGTCTCTGTTCTGTGACTGATACAGGTTCTAGCAAATCCTCTGTGTCAGCCACCACAGACAACTCCCTAGGAAAGTGAGCATTGAGTGCATGTGGTGCTTTGTAGTCAATGGAGACGTGTGTGTGTGTGTGTGTGTGTGTGTGTGTATGTCCCCCCAAAAAATTAAAACATGGAGAGGAAGAGAGGGAGAGTACAGTATTCAACAGCAGAAAACAGCGGAGTTGCAGCAGACTGAGAGTGATCATTAAAGAAATATTTTTTTCGTTAGCGAGAGTACAGTGAGACAAACAAACTCAACAGCAGAGTGAAGAGTAGATAGCAGCAGAGTGGCAATGTTGCAGACTCCACAGTAAAATGATTAAATACCCATTTTTGTTAGTTAGACAGAGAAAGTATATACACATATTACATATATATATATATATATATATATATATATATATATATAAATATATATATATAGAGAGAGAGAGAGAGAGACCAACGAATTCAACAGAGTCAGAAAGGACAGGAGGACTGAAGGTCATAGTACCTCAGTAATTTTGAGTTGGTGCTTATAGTCCTATAGATTTTGAAGGGTGGTACCACAGATGTCTCAGACTCTGTGTTACCCATCTCTATGCTATAGTGCCATACAGACTATGGGGGGGGGTCACATCTCAGACTCTGTGTTGACCATCTCTGTGCCTTAACTAGTATTAGGTCATACAGTGCCTCACATATTTTGAGAGGGGGGGTTTCACCCATGTCTCAGACACTTCTTTGCCTGCCTCTGTGTTGCCCTGAAAGGTCAGAGTGCCCTAGACTCTGTGTTGCCTATCTCTGTGCAATACAGATTGTGAATAGGGGGTGTCACATCTCAGACTCTGTGTTACCCATCTCTTGCCATACAGATTGCAAGGGAGGGGGCATCACATCTCAGACTCTGTTGCCCATCTCGGTGCCTGAAGTACTACTAGGTTATATAGTGCCTCACACATTTTGAGAGAGGGGTGCAACCCACCTTTCAGACTCTGTGTTGTCCATCTCTGTGCTGTCCTGAAAGGTCATACTGCCCTAGACTCTATGTTGCCTATATCTGTGCCATATTGACATACAGACTGTGAAGGCGAACCACATCTCAGACTCAGTGTTGCCCATCTCTGTGCCAGAACTAGTATTAGGTCTTATAATGCCTCACATATTTTGTGACGGGGGTGTCACCCATGTCTCAGACTCTTCATTGCTCATCTGTGTGCTGCCCTGAAAGGTCATAGTGCCCTAGACTATGTGTTGCCCTTCTCTGTGCCATAGTGCCATACAGATTGTGAAGGAGGGGCATCACATGTCAGATTCTGTGTTGCCCATCTCTTGCCATATAAATTCTGAAGAGTGGCATCAGGCTTCAGACTCCATTGCCCATCTCTGTGCCTGAACTAGTACTAGGTCATATAGTGCCTCACGTATTTTGAACGGGGGGGTGCCACCCATGTCTCAGACTTTTCTTTGCCCATCTCTGTGCTGCCCTGAAAGGTCCTAGTGCCCTAGACTCTGTGTTGCCCATCTCTGTGCCATAGTGCCATACAGATTGTGAAGGAGGGGGTGTCACATCTCAGACTCTGTGTTGCCCATCTCTGTGCCTGAACTAGTACTAGGTCATATAGTGCCTCCCATATTTTGAGATGGGGGTGTCATCCACATCTCAGACTCTGTGTTGCCCATCTCGATGTCTGAACTATTACTAGGTCATGTGGTACCTCACGTATTTTGAGAGGGGGGTGTCACATCTCAGACTCTGTGTTGCCCATCTCTGTGTCTGAACTAATACTGCTAAGTAAGAAGTTAAGTTGGACCCCAAAAAATGGATTCAGAATCAGAGTCCATTAAGGAAATGGAACATGTGGCCAACACCAGCAGTATGGCTGAAACTGGTACATGTAACAATAAAATATTTCCCATAAACAAAGTCAGAAAAAGGGGAAATTCAATGCAGAAGATATCATTAATACATTCATGAAAATGAAGCAACACAAGCAGAAAAAGATGAAGCAACACAGCCAAAAAAAAGAAAAGAATGTAGGTGAATCCCCTGATCAAAGCAGTGCAGCACTGTCAGCATTGCCAGAAAAATCAGATAAAAGTAAAACACAAAAACAAGTAGCCAGAACATGTAGACCTGGAATGTCAAAGCTCAAGGAAAAGACTGTATCTAGTATCACCAGAAATGGCACTCCACAATATGCCACACATGCATATTGGACTACTTCATCAAAAAGTAGTGCCTCTGATGAAGGAAAGGTTGCAAATGTACAAGAACAAGATCACAATCACAATGTATCACAGTTACACTCTTCGAAAGGTGATGAATCAGAATGTCATGCTGATGAGGTAGAGGATGCCACCTGGGTTCCCCCACCCAAAAAGGAAAAAACACATCCAGCAAGTACTGTACCACCAGTAGCCACAGCCAGTTGTGGAAAAAACAATCAATAATCAAGTTGGCTCACCTGGGGACAGCCACAGTGTGCATGAACCAGGGTTAGAAACACCAGCCACCAAAATTGCTGCAGTTCCTGACATGATGACAAAACATTCTACCTCCGTTGTGTGAAGCTATTTTCATATAAGTCCCAAAACTGAATGTGTTACTGTCTGCAACTTTTCTCATCAGGAAATTATCAAGTGGAAAGTGAGGGGCCAGTTCAGGACAACATCATTAAAAAGGCACTGGCAAAGAGCACATCCAACCATTTGGCTGGGCAGCAGTCTTGAGCAAGGCACACATATCTGTTATGAAAAATAATCCTACAGACAACAGTGATGGTGAAGAGACTGAGAAACAGGGCAAAAAAACATGTTTGACTTCACTGTCAAAAGTATTTAGACAAGCTACAGCTTCACCAGTGCAATCCCATGTTTTGTTTCCCTCTGCATGAACTAAACAGCAGAGCATTACTGCAATGCTTGAACAAAAAACTGCCTACTATAGATCACATCAAGTCACATTAGAAATGACTCAGTTAATTGCCAGATTTATTGCCAAGGACCTGCAACCATTTTCTTTGGTGGAGAATGATGGTTTTAGAGCCCTTTTAAAATATTTTGCTCCAATTTACAAATACCAAGCTGTAAATGTTTTGCAACTGACTGTTCTCAAAATGTATGAATGAATGCAAAGTAAAATAAAATTGGCTCTTCAGGATAGTGATTGTGCTTGTGTGCCCATCACCACAGACATGTGAACGAGTTCTCAAACCACTGATTATATGTGCATCAGAGCACATTGGATGTCACAAGCATGTTCAAACATCACCACAAGCAGCAGTAAACAGGAAGGTAGACAAAGAATGGCAGCTCTTTGTGTTAGTATGTTTGGTAAGCATCACACCACTGACAATATCTTGGAAGAGTTGTATGAAACATTTCTGAGTGGTTAGAGCCCCTGCGACTCCATACTGAATGTGTGGTTTCAGACAGTGGCACCAGTATTATTAGTGGATTGAAACATGGTGGTTTTACTCACATTCCATGCTTTGCACACGCATTAAATCTGTTAGTACAAGCTTTTCTTCCCAGTGACAACAACATGGTAACACTAGTGGGAGCTGCAAAAAGAATCTGTGGCTATTTTATTCACTCTGTAAAATCACATGGTATCTTGGCTGACCTCCAGATAAAAAACAGCCTGCCAATATAGCAACTAAAACAAGATGTTCTGACAAGATGGAACTCAATGATTTACATGTGTGAGAGACTTCAAGCACCAAAGAAGGCAGTCCATGAGTATACCATGGAGCACAATGGAACAGATGGTGTTGTACTGAATTCATTCCAGTGGGGCCTCATGAAGCAACTCGATAGATTAGCAAAGAGAATGCTACTCTAAGCCAGGTTATTTCCATCATAAATTTATTGAACAAGGAGCTCAGGAGGCTGCATTGGGGGTGTGAACAAAAAGGAGACAAATCTGGTATATCTCTCATGGACCAACTGATCCAATGGATCCATTCACATATCTGGAATGTGTAGTACGGTATGGGCTACACGCCCATTGGCTCACGCTGTGGACCAATGGGAGTACAGCCCTAGACGGTGTCAGTCGATGGGCAGCGGGGTGGCAGGTGGGTGGGGTGCTGCCACCCACCGCTGACCGGGGAGGGGTGGTGGGGATCAGTGAGTGGGTGGGAAGGGGGGTCCACTGGACCACCAGGGATAATAGGTGTCTCTTACTTTTAATTCAGCCCATGATAGGGGGGAGTACAGGTCCACTGTACCACCAGGGATTGGAGTTACTTTATATTTTAATTCAGCCCACGATCGGGGACAGGTCCACTGGACCACCAGGGATTGAGGTTTCTTTTTTAACTTAGCCCATGATCGAGCAGGCAGCGGTCCACTGGAGCACCAGGGATATAGGATTAATTCTTTCTTTACTGATGCCTACAATCGGGCATGGAGAGGCACCACCATGGAGGTGCAGCCGGAGCTCAGATGGCCACCCACAGGTGGCAGCTGCCGTTTGCACCCTGCAATGCGGCAGCTCACCTGTGGGTGGCCATCCGTTTTTCCTTTTTTTTGGATCAACTTTGTGCTGGCACAGGTAGGGGTTGTGCATGCATGGCTCTGCACATCCCAGGCTGAATATCGGGCTGTGCAGAGTATGCATGGGCACACCCCCCCACCTGTGCCTGCATACATTACTGATGCTCTCCGGCACATCAGGATTTGTGCCGCACACTTTTCCCTTTTGAATATCACACTGGGGCACATCAGTGGGTTGCACATGGCACAACACAGTTGTGCCATGTGCAACCCTTTTGAATATCTGGGCCTGGATACGTTTTCTACCCCCTTCCCTCTCTAGCTATCTACACTTTTGAACAGGCTTGTCTTAATGATATTGAAAAACTTTATGAAGGAGAAGAAGATGGTGGACATTTTTGTAATATTTTTCACCAAGAACAGATGGCCTTAAAGGAATTAAAGGAGAACACTACCATCACAATAAAACCTGTGGACAAAGGAGGGGCCATTGTGATTCAGGATACAGAGGACTATGTTGCAGAAATCAGGCGTCAACTTTCAGATCCCCTTTTTTATAAACATTTGGTTTCTGATCCAACTTCTTTGTTCAAGAGAAATATTGATGTGACATTACAGAAAGCATTGTGTGATGGGATAATTACATCAAGTACTTGTTCCTTTCTCCAGGTTAGTCATCCGGTTCGTGCCACCATATACGCATTGCCCAAGGTACATAAAAGTTTGAGATGTCCTCCTGGACATCCCATTGTTTCAGGTATTGGTTCTCTGACTGAAACAATATCACAGTATGTAGATTCACATATCTGTGATTTGGTACTCAAGTTACCATCATATATAAGGGATACTACTGAGATTTTGGGGATCCTTGAGAACATGCAATTAGAACAGGATTGGATGTTGGTATCGATGGATATCCAAACATTATACACTAACATACCCCACGATGGGGGTAGTGGTGCACTGCGTATGTGGTGGCATGAATGTACTGGACTAGGAGAAAGGCAGATCGATTTTTTTATGATTTTGGCTGAACACATTCTGAAGTGTATTGTGTTCTATTTTCAAGAGGATTACTATCACCAGGTAAAAGGTACAGCCATTAGGGCCACATTTGCCTCTAATTATGCGACCCTATACCTGGGACAGTGGGAAAGAAATGTAATCTATAATGTTTATCAAAATCCTTTCTTCTGTAGCACTGACCTCTGGAGACATTATATCGATGATGTCCTGATGGTGTGGCGTGGTACTGCAGAAGAACTTGATGATTTTGTGAAATATTTACATGAATCAAACTGTAATTTGAAATTTTCTGTGCAACAAAGTATAGTGGAGATTCATTTTTTGGCTCTCCACGTTATTAAAAATTTGGATGGAACTGTGAAGACAGATCTATTTAGAAAATCTACAGATCGTAATACATTACTTTTGGCTTCAAGCTGCCATCCATGCCACACCATCAGGAACATACCTTGATCTAAATTTTTGCGTGTCAAGAGAAATTGCTCTGATCCTAGTGATTTTGAAACAAAATTGACAGAGATGTCTGATAGATTTAAGGCAAGATGGTATAGTACTGATGATGGAGCTACTGCTAAAAAGTATGTAATTGAGGTTCCAAGAGAACAGCTTTTGGAATATAAGCCTAAATTAACATCTGAGTTAAATAGGGTTAACTTTATTACTACATATGGCACCAATTCTAAAAAAGTAGAAGCCATTGTACGAAAACATTGGCCTATCTTATATACGGATGTGGCATTGAGTGAGCTGGTGGATACTTTACCACGAACTACCTATCAAAGGGGCAAAAATCTTTTTGACCATCTGGTACATTCTTTACAACCATTAGTTAGAGAAACCCAAAATTGGCTTCCTCCACCTCCTGGTGGTTGTTTTCAATGTGGCCATTGTAAATTTTGTAAAATAATAGATAAAGCACGGCATTTTACGTCAGTTAATACTGATGTGATGTTTGAAATAAGGGAATTTATAAATTGTTCCACTACTTCTGTGGTTTATCTAGCAACCTGTATTTGTAGTTCTTTTTATGTAGGGAAGACATCTTGTGCCCTAAAACGGACATTATGCAAACATCTTAGTGACATTCAATGTGTTGATACTAGGAATGCTCTAGCTAAACATATAAATACATCTGTGGGTTCACACCACTTTACATTTAAAGGAATTGAAAAAGTTAAAATTGGGGTAAGAGGTAGAGATCTTGAAAACCTGCTGTTACGCAAAGAAGCTTACTGGACTTTTTGACTTAGAGCTAATTGTGCTCCTGGTTTGAATGACAGGTTTGACATTACTCCATATTTAAAGTGTTCACAAAAGGGACATAGAAAACAGTAAATAAATAGTTGCAGAATTAGATTAATGTGTGCCTATTAAGCAGCATTATTTATTTATTTATCTTCACTTGCCTGCAATGATATTTTGAAGATAATTCTGTGTAGAGATATATAAATGAAAGATTGCTATAAGGCTACAGTGATGCTGCTGTATATGTTATAATTGTTGTGCTGAACTGGTTTCTGCCTTACTGCTAGGGTTCAGTATGGCACAATAGTGCAGAATAGTAGAAATAAAGTGTTTTTAGCACTTTATTATATTTTTTTCATTTTTTTCTTTTTTGCTGTCTTCATAAGTGTGTCTATATTTGGAGTATATAAGTTAAAATTATGTTGTTATATATCTTCATATTTTCCAATTCCTGTGAATTATGGCTACTCTGATGTGTTATATAAATAAAATATGATGGGTATCATTGTATTAAAAGTATATTATGGGGTAAATAATACTAAAAATGTTTTTTATAAAATATGAAGTACCATTTAATATATTAAAAAATAAATAATTTGATAGTAATAATTACTCTATATTCACATCAGAGTAATGGCTCCATACCTCTATTTAGTTATTTTTGCTTTTTGTTGATTGTTTTTATTATATTGTATTGACTACTGTTTCTTTAAATGATTCAATACATAAGAAATGCACATAAGGTGTGGGATTGCCCCGAGGAAGCGCGCATGCACGAAACTGGTCAGGCGTTGTGGAGTTTGTAGCACCTACGTGGTATTTTGCTGCTGTTCTCTATTTTTGCTTCGTTTTTATAGGCAATAAATGCAGTTTTGTATATTTACATTGGTGGATGGTGCCCTCATTTCTCGTCTACAAGATTTCAGCAATTGCACTGGAAAAGGAAGGGACTGTATTTGGCAATACAAGTAAATCACGTGGTGTAGATGCTGCATCTGACAATGCAATTATCAATTGGTGGTGATAGCAATAACTTCCACTTAGTGCTACCATGTACTCCTTCATCAACATTGGGCAGTCCTAAACAAAGTCCTCTTTCATGGCCCTTGAAAAAGACCTGTCATTTTGAAAAGCACACAGATTACTTTCACATTTCTTGGTCAAAATTCATGGAAACAGATAATTCAGATCTGTCTGTCATGGAGCCACTGTCTTTGTCTTTGTCTGATATCGTGGATGCCTATTTAAAGAATCACTCATTATTATTACTGATGACCCTTTTGAGTACTGTCTGGAAAAGAAAAACATGTGACCTGCACTACCTGACTTTGCTTTTAAGCTTCTTAGTTGCCCTCCCGCTAGTGTTTACTGTGAGCATAAATTTAGCAGAGCTGGAAATACTGTCTCTGATGGTAGCACAAGGCTTACTCCTGAAAATGTACAGCACCTTACCTTCCTAAAACAAATTCTGTTATCACTTCAATGAAGAGTGGCAGGAACATAAATGCGATGATGATGAACAGCTGCAACAGGTGTCTCCTAATAAGGGTGCTTCCTCTCTGGTGTCTGAAGTTGATGGTGATGATATTAATTAATTTCTTTCATTCTTTCTTTGAATTCAGAGGACAAAGGTCAGCAGCCATAACAGAACGATCAAGTAAAGAAAGTCCTTCTTGTGTGGTCACGGTGTATAATATTACTTATAAAATGGGATTAAAAAATCCAGACTGCTGATTGGCTAAAACTTAATTTTAGCCGTGTCCTTATCTGCATGTACTGTGCCAATTGGCACTAATTCTGCCAAGCTGACTGTATCACACAAAAATTTCACTGTCCCCAATACCATCTCATTCAAAAAACAAGCTGCAGCTCCATGCCATGCTAACCAAATGTGTAATAACTCTACAGAGTACTCCCATCACCTGCAAACCACTCCCCAGTTTTACACTGTTTCCTCACCCAATGCAATCCCCCAAATTATTTTTTTTATTTCAATAGTCACTCTGATCTTTTCTTTCTTGTTTTCCACTCTAGCAAACCAAAACTGACTCTTTACTCGTCCATAAATTTGAACATCCTCATAACGATGCAATACAACAGCTGTCACTCCTACCGATTCTGAAACTACACATAAAAATGTCTTATCCATCCATTCTTCCTCACAAAAATACACTTTTTATTGACCGCAACTTCTAACTGCATGAACGAAACACCAGAAGTGATCCTTCATTAATCACGTCACGTGGCCATACGGCCAACAAAGCGAATCTCTATAAATCGAGACCATACCTCCAAATCACAACCATCAGCACAGTTAAAAAATAACAAATAACACAAATCAAAGTAAAAAAATTAAAGAATCAACAAAACACATACCGAGTGAGTGGAGGGGGGCTCCCCTCACTCTGAGCTCGGATACAGCACACCATCCACCACATTTAAAATGAAACATAATGCAAAAATAGACAATAAATCAAACAACTAAACAAAGAGTAATAGTGCTGGTAGTGTTAGGGGGTGGAGAGAGGAGCTCAGAAATTACAATTCCATGCCTCCATTAAAACACTATTCAAGCTCACATATTAAGGAACTATTTTTTTACTATTTCAAATGTTAAAACTTGTTTTAATACTCTTTACCCCTCTATTTTTTATTTTTTAACATTAAATAAATATTTAAGAGCCCATTTTATAAGTGCAATAAGACACTATGAGGTGCGGGTTATCTCCTGAAAAGAGCATGCCCAGGTGCATAAGGCACTCGGCACAAGCACCTCGTGCTTAACAATGCACTTGGGCGTGCTCTTATCAGGAGATAACCCACACCTTGTCATGTCTTATTGCCTGCATCATATGTATTGCTGTATGTGTTTTTCAGTTTGAGAACCCAGCTGGAGAATAGGGGAAGGGGCAAGATCAACCAGATAAAAAAAGTAAGTTATAAAATACAAGTGATAAAAAATAATTGGCAACTCGGGCAGGAGTGTCTGGGATGGTCTGGGGTCCATGAGGTTTGCTATAACACCAAGTAGGCAAGCAAAATAATTACAAATAAAAAAAATCTCAAGTCAAAATGATGGGATTGATGGCTGGGGCCCAATTACATATCCTGCTCGTGCTGCCTGCCTCCTATAAAATAGCATGCCAGACTCAGCGAATGTCTACACTCTGTATTCTGCACTCTGCTGCTGTCTTTCTGATGTTGAATATGTTGGTTCTTTTCTCTCTTTCCAACATTTGACACACTGCTTCCTTTCACTGCAAAGCCCCAAATGACCTGCATACAGTTGGCTAGATTCACAAACATTTTTGGGACTAAGTCCAACACCGCAACGTCAGTTGCAGACCAAAATCTCCACAGCTGTGGAGATTGCTACTCACATCCAAAGCAGCTGTGGAAGATGTTACAGCTGGTCCCACCAGTCATAACATTTTTCTGCAGCTATGGGGATTTCCATAACCACACCACCCACAAGCTACTGTAAATGGTGTGAGCGAGTCATAAACCAGCTCCACTTTTTGGAATACCATAGCTGTGGGAGAAATTGCAGTTCTGCAAGTGGCAACCCACTTGCACTGAGTTTTTCTTGCAGCTGTGGGATTTTCAAGAGTTTTCTGAATCCAGCCCACTGTTTCCTATGAATGTCATGTGGTGGCTGACATACAGGATTGGCAAGAACAGCAGTCAGTTTATTTTATTGCTGTTGGCTGCTTGCTGACTTTGAAAAATGACACGAAAATACAGACACAATTTTTTAAAAACTTTTTTAACAGAGGGCTCTAATAGACTAATACTGATGCATTTCTTTTTTTCCCCAATTGTTTAACCAGGTGAGATACATTAAGCTGAAAGCTTGTTTACTGGTGCAACCTGGGAGCACAGAGCAGTTAAGTGACTTGCTTAGGGTCACACAGTATGCAAGTGGGGGCTGTGAGATTCAGACCCAGGTCTCCAGATTTGCAGCTGAGAGCCTTAAACCACTGCACTCTACTCCCTCCCTCCTTCTCATATTCAAATAGACTAAAATAAGTCTACAATTCATAAGAGTAAATCAGAACCTTTTGGAAAAAAAATCAGAGTTGGAATCAGAAACAGGTCACAGACAACTCACCCATCCCTAGAGTGGACGCCAAGGAACTTTTCTCCTTGATCTCAAATACAGGGCTGAGAGGGAACTCACTTAAACTCACAGGGAGGACATTCAAAAGGGACATCCCTAAGCAATGTTTCACAGAGTGGTGGATAAGCAGAGCAAGCTGCCAGAGAAAATTGCACAGCAAAAAAACAGTGAACAGCTTCAAGCAGGGATGGGACAGGCATATGGGATTAGTTAGTGAAGGTGAGAGATCAGACACAAAGGGGAGGGGTGGCCAGTATGGCCAGTGCAGAGTATTTAGGTAGGGTGGGCAACAAACTGGATTGGCTGACAGGCCTTTTTCTGCTGTCATTGTCTGTGTATTTATAACGCTAACTTGTAGTAAGTACATGGAAGTCATACAACTTGTTCAAGAATACACAATGAACAAGAGTCTGTGCTAGGATTTGAACACACGTTCTCCTGTTTCCTACTTTTGTGTTCAAACTCATAGCCAGACTGCATTTCTGAATACACGGCAGTACAAAAAAAATTAAAGAATGAGTACATCCTCAGCTGCATGTTTAAAAAATGCAATCTAATATTCTACTCATATTGTAAAGGAACAAAAATAATTGGGTTTGCTGTGATCTAGGGTTGTTCGCTGACTTTCCAATTAACCAGAGAACATTAGGCCAAAGCTCTTTCTGAGCGCTGCCAATTATGACGCGTCATTAATTACTAAAACAAAGATAATAATGGCAAGCAGAGACTCAGATTGTCAGATAGTCAGATGAAGGACTGAGTTATCCCTGAATGCAGCATAGCAAACTGCCACAGATAAGTTGGATGCTGAATGAGCTCAGCTGCTCATACTGATGTGAATTTCAAACTCTGAATCCTACCAGCATGGAAGGATAGCAGATTCCCAACAAGTCTTTTTAAATAACAAATCCTTTCACTTGTTAGTACCACACATGCCTGTGTATTACAGTATTGTGAGTTACACATCTATCAGTCACATCTCCTCTCTTGAGAGCTGTTGACAGGTGCCACTGCACATACTGGCACCTCTGTATAAGTCATATTCCAAAGCTAGGAGTGAGAAAAGAATGTCTACAAAGAATCTTACATACTGGAACATGATGTTTATCACAGCCATAGCAGGAAAGGCAGGATGCTGAAGGAACCCCTCATGCTGTAACACAGCTGCATGTCACCCAGAGCTACTCATTCAACAAGTACTGTAGCACCCAACACTAGCATTACACTCCTTGCTCATTTCAGTTATAGTAATGGGTGTCACCCTTTGTGTCAGCACAGCATTCTGAAGCTCTTTGTTTTTGTATATGTTCTTGTTCTTCATGACAATTAGAAATGTTACATCTTATTTTACACCGTGTTTCCTTCCCAGTTCCTGAAGTATCATCTTGCACTTTAACAGCTGTCACCTTTTTAATATTAATACATATCAGCATCTGCATGTTGGTATCCTGAAGACTATTTCTATGTTCACATCCACAAAACACCATTGAAAATATCACCACCATTAACAGTGTAATAATATATAGTTATTTACAAAATAATAGAGGTACTCTGATGTGGCATAATGAAGTCAAATACGTGTAATATGCTTGTATAATGTACCTCAGCCTTCCCTCTTTTGGGAATGACTGCAGTTGTGCATTTATAAACTCTAAACTTTTAATAATCTCTAAACATGGCACAGATGCTTTTATTTAACCAGAACAAATTTGAGAAGCAAGATCTTTCGATTAAATAAAACATAGTGGCACAGCTACTCCTTCCTCAGCTTACAAGTGTCTAATTTGCATTTGTTTACACATAAATAATAGCTAAACAAACATCAATATATTAACAAGCTAAACTAGTTTGTCATGGTTTATACCACATAACAGGTATAGGGAGTTATTCTGTTTAAAACAGAGACATAAGTGAGATATGCATAGATAGCAAAATGGTTTTCATGTTCTTCAACCCCACAAATGCGAGCAGTTATCAAGTACAGCTCTAATTTGCATTTGCTCAACTTACCCAGGGTCAGCTGTGTAACATAAACAATGACTTGGACTCCAGGCTTGAGCTCAAACTGAACCAGATTTTGACTGAGTGCACTAAACATGACTTCGATAATCTGAGGGAAGATGATAGATAATGTGAAGATTAGAGGTCAGCAATATTGTTTGGTACATTAAATGCCATACAATAATGGGCATATTATTTCTACATTTGTTGGGCTATATTGCAGCAGCATACATCATACTGTATGCCCATAATAAAAACAGCATGAAGAAAAAGGTGTACAGCCTAGTACTGTATAGTTGGCAATGGACACCAGTTATGCTGGTTTGCAAATGTGCCGTTTGGTAAATTGTGAAATTGCAAATGGCACCCCATTTACTAAGCATTGGCAGATCTGGTTACATAAGAAAGTAATACTCAATAACCCCCCTACTCCTCCCACCTTCCAAGAGATCCCAAAAAAACAATTTTAGATGTATGCATTGAACACATTTTCTCAACATTTTGAATCCAGTCTTGCTAAGCATTCTTACCTCAGAAAAGATATTAGTTGTACTTGCCCTACCAACTTGCAAGGGGGGTTCCAACCAAATTACATGTGTAAGAGGAATGAACTAATATTTACTACTGTATGTTGAAATTGCTCTTTTTCAGTGCATTGCACTTGCATGCACATCGAATGTATGCACATTCTAGATATATGCACAAAAATGGCATGTCCTGGTCCCAATCCTAGGTACTGGATGACAATAGTGCTTGTATGCCAACCAGATGTTCATTGTCTGTGCACTTTTTCCTTCAGACAGGAGCTCCACAGGCATTAATACTGTCAATCACACCTATTAAACAGGTGCTCTGTATGCTGCGAGTGTTAAAAGTGAACAGTGGGACAGTTGGGTTACTGAGTGGCTCAGTTGATTTCAGTACAGTTTTGATTGTCTTTGCATGTGTATGTATTAGGAATTAACTGTACTAACATCATCAGTTGGGGTATGTAAATCACTGCACCATACCTTACGGGAGAACTACAATTAAAATTTACAAAAGCGATGTTGTGCAGTGTTTTGATTTGTGTGTGTAGTCCTGGTGCAGTCTTTCTTTTGTTTGCTGTTAAGGTTTTTTTTTCTAAATTTGTCTGCTTGTTTTATGTCCCATGGGTATCTCCATGTCTGTCTATTCCATTTCCTTTCCTTTTCCCATAATGCTTTATGTCCCATGTGATAGTGATGCATCTGAGACCATAGACTGAGTGTTGACTTGCTTTTCATTCTGCAGCAGCTTTGTGGCATTAAGAACCTGTTATTCTGACCTGAAATAAACAACTCTTTCTAATCCATGCTTTTTGTTTTCAATGTGTGTTCTCAAGTATAGCCTGCAGGAGTGAATGTTTTCTTTTTAAAGCTTTTCTTTTCATCAAACCACACACATCCATAATAGCACACACATCACTACTGGTCACCAATGCTACAGCATAATTAGTGAAGACTACAGTTTTTTCCTTAAAGAACAACTCACTCAATTATCCCTCAGATGTTTGTCAAACTGTAAATGTAGCCTTAACTACTGCTCATCGGACAAAGAGAGGCACTTGATTTAAAAGAGTAAACAAGCCTTAATTAATGGTCTCAGGTGCATCACTGTCACATGGAACAGGAGGCATTATTGGATAAGAAAAGTGAATCAGATAGCTATGGAGATTCCTAAGGCCCATGAAACATGTAGGCACATTTTGTAAAAACTCCTAACTGCAACAAAGGAAAAGGGCATACTTCCATACGTAAATTAAAGCACTCTGAACAAAGATTTTTGTAAATTGTGAATGCAGTACCCCGCTAAGAACCCATTACACAATCAAAAACACCAGGCCCTTGGGAGGAATTGTGGGCCCCGGAAAAAGTTCAAACTCTGGGGCCCCTATGCAGTTGTGTACAGTAGCATGCTGGGTGTCCAAGGCCCCTCTTTGGTGCCGGGCTCCAGGAGTTATCCACAGCTCCCCCACCCTCCCAAGGGCCCTGAGAACCACATCATTAGGGATGCACAAAATGTTAAATAGTTGAGATCTCAGCTTAATATAGGTTTTAGCTAAAATACATAGATTATGACCCCAAATCTAAACCTCATATTCTTTTCCAGTTCTCAAAATAGCTGGTTGTATGACTCACCCAGTCTTCCACATAGCCAGTTTTGAACATGGCCAGACTTTGGTTGTCCTTGCCTGTCCTTGGGACTGACAGGAATTGGCTGTATAACATATGGCCACTTGGACCATGGAGCAGAGCATGTCCTTCCATCGGTCACCACCTATGAGGTAGGTGGAAGGTGTTGGATGTGCCAATGTCTTGACAACCAATTGTGTGCACCATCCGTCCAACTTAGCATCATGTTTTGCTCTCCAGACTCATGTATGTTTTGGAAGGAGAGCAGCAGACAAAGGGAGAGCAAGCACACAGTCTGGGAGGACTTGCAGCTGTGCACATGAATCTTGTCATTGCTCATGCATAGTTTTCAGTCCCTGCTTATCGCTGCTGCCATCACCATTGTGTTGCTGACAGTGTGATCAGTGCTACAGATGCCACAAACTTTGTAACACCTGCTCAGGGACTGAAGTGGTGCTGAAAACCCACATGCCTCTCCATCCCCCCACCAGACATCTCCTGCTTGTTTCATCTCCCATTGCTGCATTAACTCTCCAGCTCTTGACTTCCACCAATTGGGTGGTGCATGAGCTTGTTAGAGCATGATTTTCAAAGCACTCATACAAGAACCTCTTCAGCTGCTCCAACTTGATCAGTGCTATGGACACAATAGACTTTGTAACACTGCTCATAGAAACATAGAAGTTGATGGCAGATAAGGACCGCAAGGCCCATCCAGTCTGCTCATTTTTTCTGCCTTATGAATGTGCTATAGACCTTTACTGTGTCAATGGTCTATCTATTCATACTCATCTGTATTGCTCCCTTATGCCTATCCCATGCCTGTTTGAAGCTCTGCACTGTATTCATATCCACCACTTCCTGAGGTAGGCCATTCCATGCATCCACCACCCTTTCTGTGAAAAAGAACTTCCTCACAATACCCCTTTATTGACCTTCCTCTAAGATCATGCTGTGTCCTCTTGTCCTGCTATTTTTCTTATATTGAAACATGTTAGACTCATTCAACTTGTTAATGCCGTAAGATGTTTGAATGTTTCAATCATATCACCTATCTCCCTCCTTTGATCTAGGGTATAAATATTAAGCTCTGTTAATCTGTCCTCATATGTTTTCTGATGCAGTCCCTGCAACATTTTGGTTGTCCTTCTCTGGACTGCCTCCATTTTGTTAATGTCCTTGTGCAGGTGCGGCCTCCAGTACTGCATGCAGTACTCCAGATGGGGCCTAACCACTATCTTGCAAAGAAGAATTATTACCTCCCTATTATGACTTGTGATACCCCTACTACTAATACACCCCAACATCCCTCTTGCCTTACCTACTGCTTTAGTGGTCTGCTTGGATGATTTCAGGTCATCTGTGATGATGATGCCCATTCTCTTTCTTCCCTTGTGATTGCCAGCAACTCCACTCCCAACTATAGGTAGCTTCAGGGTTTCTCTTCCCTATGTGCACGATCTTGCACTTCTTAGCGTTAAACCCCAGTTGCCCGCTCTTCTGACCATTTTGCCAGTTTTTCCAGATCTCTTCACATTCTACCTACCCCATCTGGATCATCTACTCTGTTGCAGATCTTGGTGTCATCTGCAAACAGGCAAATGTTACCCTCCAGTCCATCTGCAATGTCACTGATGAAGATATTGAAGAGGACTGGTCCCAAGACTGATCCCTGAGGCACCCCACTTGTGACTTGCATTTCTTTTGACTGTATACCGTTTATCACCACTCTCTGTTTTCTGCCCACCAACCAGTTTGCCACCCAGCTGACCAACCTCTTACCCACACCAAGCCTTCCCAGCTTATTAATCAATCTTCTATGTGGAACAGTATCGCGAAAGCTTTGCTGAAGTCAAGGTAGGTGACATCAGCTGCACCCCCTTGGTCCACCACTCTGGTTACCCAGTCAAAGAAATCTATGAGATTAGTTTGACAGGCCTATCCTGTTGTAAACCCATGCTGTCTTGGATACTGTGCTCCTATGGATTCCAGGTGTTGCACTATTCTTTCCTTAAGGAGTGCCTACACAATCTTACCCACTACTGAGGTAAGACTGACTGGTCTGTAGTTCCCTGCCTGCTCCCTGCTGCCACTCTTGTAGAGCGGGGACACATGAGCCCTTCTCCAGTCTTCTGGGACCCCTCCTGTGCTCAGAGACTCACTAAACAGTTCTGCTAATGTCTCTGCTAGTTTCTCCCTTAGCTCCTTTAGTACCCTGGGATGATTGCAATCAGGTCCCATTGCCTTGTCCACCCTGAGCTTAGTGAGCTCTTGTAGGACCCTTTCTTTCTTTTGTGAAGGGACATGTGCACACCTCCCTCTTCCCTGTGTCCATGGTGCTGAGCTGCGGCACCTGCCCTACCTTCTCCTTAGTAAATACTGAGCAGAAGTATCTATTTAGAATAGATGCTTTTCCTTGGTCCTCCTCCACACACTCCCCCTTATCCACTTTGATATTAGCAATACCCCGTCTGGACTTTCTCCTTTCACTAATGTATCTATAGAAAGTCTTTTCTCCTTCTTTTACTGTTCGTGCTAGTGTTTACTTGGTTTTGGTCTTTGACTGCCTTACTGCCTTCCCTGCTTCCTTAAGGAAGTTTGGTATGCTTCCCTATCTTCATCCCACTGCATTCCCTTATATTTCCTGAAGGCCAACCTTTTGGCTCTGATTTTTTCTGCTACTGTTTTTGAGAACCAAATTGGTTCCCTCCTTCTTTTTGCTCTTGCTTTTCTCCCTAACACAATGGGATGTTGCTTCAAGTATTGCATCCTTAATGCTTGCCCATTTTGCCTGTACCCCCACACCTATATTTTGTCTTGCCAGGGATAGATTAACTCTGATGGCAATCTTATCAAAGTCAGCTCCTCTGAAGTCACATATGTTTGCCTTAGAATGGGATTATTTAGATCTAGTGGCCAAATTGAACCATACCATGTGATGGTCACTGGCCCCAGGTGACCTTCTAAATAGAGGTCTGTGATCCTTTCCCTGCTAGTCAGTACTAGATCCAGATTAGCCCTGTCTCTCATGGGTTGTTGCATCAATTGATTGAGGCCCTCCCCCTGCAGGGAATCCACTATGTTTTTAGTTATGGCGGATGTTCCTGCTGGTATTGACCAATCTGTATCTGGCATGTTGAACCCTCCCATTAGCAGATCCTCCCCTTTAGCTGTCATGTTTTGTATATCTTCTAACAGTAATATGTCTATGTCCTCCCCCTTGTCTGGAGGTCTGTAGATAACCCCAGTTCATATGGTTGTCCCATTTCCTGTTTCCAGGGTAACCCACAGTTCTTCTGGCTCCTTACTTGTATTCTGAATTTCTGTAGCTTTGATATTTTCATTGACATAAAGGGCCACTCCACCCCCCCTTTTTGCACAACCCTGTTGTTTGGTGTGGGGCTGAATATCATCTTGCCTCTCCCTTCCCCAACCAGACACATCTTGCCTGCTTCATATCACATTGCTGAAGAAACTCTCCAGCTCTAGACTTCCACCAATTAGCTGGTGCGTCAGTGGGGCCAGCTCTCTTTTTTCAGCAGTTTGCCACTAGAGGTGTTCTGCACTGCAGTTTAAAGTGCTAAGGACTGGAGCACAAAGGACAGTGAAGGAGTCTGCCTGGCATCAGCCATTGGCTGGCCACACTTCTCCACAGGCTCCGGATCTTTAAGCTCCCTCCACTGCTTTCTGTATTTTAAGGACCTCCTGCTCCATCCACCAAACCACTACCTCAGTCAAAGGTGGCTTTCTTTGCTTCTACTTTACTGCAACCCTAGTCACACCCTATCTGGGTACAACACCCAAACTAGTTTTGTGTCTTCTATATTTTTCCTGCTCGCTTATCACAGCTACACTATCTGTGTGCTTTAGTATTTCTAAAGTCTGTTTCATTGCCAGCCTAATTTACTAGCACAGGTGACAGTTATTGTTTCTGTCTATTTTACTTCAACCCTTGCTACACGCTATTTGGGTATACCCACCTAACTGCTTTTGTGCCTCCTATATTTTGCCTGTCTACTTCTCACATCTAAGTTGTCTGCTTGCATTATTACATCTAAAATCCATTTCACTGCCAGCCTAATTTACTAGCACCCTTGTTACCCCCTATCTGGGTAAAGCCCCACTGTTAGCTTTGCATCCTAGGTTTGACTGCCTACATATTTTTAAGTCACCCTATCTGGTCCAGCCATGATAGCAGCATTCTGCTTGAATTTTAGACAGTGTAGTTTTTATTCACTTGTTTCAAACTACTGCCTGTTTGTCTTGATCTTATTTTTATATTAGGGCATTCCAGTTTTATGCTAACTGGGTACATATTGTTTCTCTACCCCTCCTTCCATTGTAGGGAGTTGATCTGCTTGTTAGCTTACTACTGTGTACACATTGTATCATATTCACTGTTATCTTCAGGGTAATTGTACTTGTTATACACCCCCTGGGTTCTGTCACATTTTATCTCTGTTTAGTTTGCACAGCATAGTTTTATTACCATTCGCCTACTTTTATTTAGTCTCACTAGCAGAAGGTTGCCTTGGCATTGTTGTTTTGCTAGTGTCTGGGAAAGTTGTTCATTTTAGTTATCAGTCTAAATGGTAATCAACCCCTACTCGACTCGTCTGCCTTCTCTTATTCCACTTCCTTCCCTCAACCCCCTCCCCTCCCATCCCATCTCCACCCTGTCCCTCTGCTTTCCTTCCCCTGGTCACCCATCTGCCCCTTTGCCTCCTCTCTCATCCTCTCTTTCCCATCTCCTTTCTTCCCCCTTCCTTAACATGGAGTTTCTCTACCGTTCTATCCTGTTCTTTCCCTGCTCCACCCCCTTCCCAGCCAAGGGAATGTAAGTCCTTTTCTATTCTCTGCATGCTTACCTTGCTTCTTCTCCTTGTTGGAGATGTGGAACTTAACCCTGGTCCCCCTCCCCCTCCTCTCTTCCTAGAGGTCTTAGTGTTTTCACCTCAGTGCTAGCAACCTTCTCTCTAAATTGGGTCTCCTCTCTGTATGGGTCTCTCAATGCTCTCCAGACCTACTGTGTATCACAGAATCCTGGCTGTCTTCCAGGATTCCTAATTCCAGCTTGTCCATTATGGACTACTACTTCTTTAGGCAAGATGGGGTAAATGAGGGAGTGTGGTTGCCCTATATGTTCTCCAGAACCTCTCCTTCACTTCATTTGTGCAAGGCACTCCTACACTTAAGGATGCTGCACTATCCTCCCATAAGTTTCTTCTGGCCAAACTTTCCTTTCCTTCATCACAACCCATTTTATTGGTGTTTTCTATGCCTCTCAGAGAATAGTCCCCTCCTCTCTGGTGAATTCACTCTCTACTTTCATCTCACATTCCTCTGCAGGTGAGTTCATCCTCTTGGGTGACTTCAACATTAATTGGCTTTTCCCAACCTCCAGGCCAACTGCCCATAGGACTGAGTCCCTTAACCTTTCACAGTTCATCACAGAATCCACAGGACTCAGTCTCTACTCATCATACCATATCCTCCTGGATTGTGTTCTTTCCTCATACCCTGACCACACTGTTGTAGTAGGTATTTTGCCAGACACCTTCAGTGATCACTATGTGACATTTTGTGTCAGCAAAGTCTGGCTCCCTCCCTCCCTCCTCCCCCAAATACATCTGATCCAGGTCCCTTTTGTTACTGAACAAATAAGCTCTACTGATTGACCCAGTTGCAACTGACTGGTTCCCCATGCTCACCACCCCAGACTTGGATATGGCCCTTACCATCTTCCACTCAGTATTTACTTCTGTCTGGGACAAGGACATCACCATTAGGAAATCCAGGGTTAAATCCTCTAACCTCCCCTGGATCACCTACAACCTCATTGATTTGTGCAAGGCACATGACCAAGCTTGTGTCAGGTATAAATTATGTTGCTCCCTGTCAAAACTCCTCTCCGACAGGGTGCATAGGAACTCTTGCACTAAGGCTGTTTGTTCCACCAAGTCCTTGTATTTCAGGCTAACCTCCAGAATAATCTTAATTCCTCAGACAAATTCTGGAAGGTGATTCACTCACTTTTTGCCCCCTCCCCAGCCCAGTCCTCTCCTCCTCTCCCCTGGTCCTCATGGATAATGGCTTACCAGTACCTGACCCTCCTGCAGTTGCTGCTCTCTTCAATGAGTTTTTCACCATTTTTGCACTCCCCTCCCCTGCCTCCTGGCTCCTCTCCTTTCCCACCTTCTCTTCCCCCAACCCCAGAGTGTTTGACATCCTCCTGTCACTCCCTGGGAAACCCTGCTCACCTGTTCTTCAACCACCCCTTCCAAATCTATTAAATGCCATTTCTTTTCAATGCTTTTATTTACCAGGTAGGTACAATAGACCAAAAGGTCTGTCTGCAGGTATGACCTAGGTCTTTACAGAAACACAAAAGATCATCCTGTGCATAAAAATTACATTTTATGCACATACAAGAATAAGGGTAATTATTATCGCTATAAATTTATAAAAGATTTAAGAATACCTTAAAGAAGTTAAAAAAAGAATACCTCTATAAATAAGCTGCACCAAATTTAAAGCTACAGACAAAATACATTTTTTTTACAATTTTCCATAACAATTGCATACAGATATAGATGACTGATGAGCTAACAATTTATTCCTAAAAATTAAAATGTATGAAGCCAGATGAATCCCTGCTGTGAGATTATTCCAGTTTTTAATTACAAGATAGGAAAAACCTTTTTGTTCCACTGCTGTTCTGCAAGATGGGGTCACTAACAAAGACTGTTCAGCTGACCTTAGACCTCATCTTGGATCATTCTTTAGAATCATATCAGCAAGATGGTTTCTGTCACCCAAGTTAATGTTTTTAAAAATAAACTGAAACAAGTAATACGCATCTCTTTGTGCCAACGGCAACTGATTCACTTTTGCATATATATTACAGTGTTCTCTAAATGTACTGCTACTAGCAAAATGGCATATCACATTATATAGGACTTGTCCCTTGCTTATTATCCCAGTAGAGGCAGACCCCCATATTAAGTTGTCATATTCAAGAGTCAATGGTGGTAATTTCTTCTGATCACTGCTTTTGTTTCTAGGGGTACTATATTTTTTAGCCTATACAAAAGTCCAACCTTTCTATGTAAAATGTTTTGACATTTTCTATATGTTTGTCATAACTTAAGAAGGAGTCTAATGTAAATCCTAAGTATCTGAGATGTTCAACATGTTTAAGTACTGTTTGATCTAATATCTTAGGACAAAATTGACTTGCATGATTAGCATATTTCTGTGATGTACCATAAAGCATGGCCTTCGTGTTCCTCTTCTTCAGCGAAAGCCTATTTGTTTCAAACCATTTCTGCAGTTTGACAAATTCCAAAGATGTATTTTTATTCAAGGTATCAATAGTTTTATCAGATGTACAATACATAACACTGTTGACAGCATGCATGATCAAATTTAAATTAAAGCAAAAATTAAGCATGACATTTACAAAAACTATAAATAATAGCAATCTCAATACCGAACTTACACCATACTGTACTGAAGAAGTCAAAGACAAGATACCATCTAATCTAATGTATTGTCTACAATTTTTCAAACAGCTGCCAAAGCATCTTAATGCTGATGCACCAACACCCATATTATCCAACTTGGACTCTGGGAGGGAGTGGTCCACCAAGTCAAATGCCTTGCTCCAGTCCCCAAATGCTATACTGGTCAGGCAACCCTTTTCCATATTTTGGCACAGATCACTGGTGAACCTGACCAAGGCAATATATTCCCCACATTCCCTTCAGAAGCCAAACTGGGATTCAGTGAGGAGATGGTGCATGTCCAAGTATTCCTTCAGTTGGCTGTGCACCAACTTCCCCTGAATTTTGCCTATGAAGGACAGCAGGGATATAGGTCTATAATTTCCCAAAGTTTCAGGTCCACTTCCTGTATATAATGGGACAACAAGTGTTGCTTTCCAAAGTTCTGTATTTCACAAACAATGAAGGACATATTTATTATTTTCATTATGTGACAAGTCAATTCTTCTGCTCCTAGTTTTAAAAAACGTTGCTTCAGTCCCATCCACCACAGGTCCCTTAGTCACATCCACGGTCTTTAAATGATTCAAAACTTACTTTCTTGAAACTAACTTTCGGTAAAACCTACCTGTGTAGAACACCAATTTTTTAACCCCTGTTATATGTTCCTTTTAAATAAGTCTCCAGATTTGTAAAGGATTCATTAAACTTAACAGCAGTCTCTTTTTTTTGTTTGTTAATCAATTCCCTATCCTCATAAATTATTTTATTAACTTGTGCATTTGTTTGTGGTTTGACCTATTCATGTACTGATTTCCAAAATGTCTTTCCATCAGAAAATGTTTAAGTTTGTTAGAATTAGTAATATGGCTCATTAGATTTTTACATTTTTTGCATCTATTTCGCAGTTTCCTATATTCTTGCCAACACATTGCCAAATGCCTTATAACTTTTCTACAGACTACCCCATCTCTCTGATTAACAGTATTACATCCTGCTTCAACCACCTGTTTACATTCCTCCAAACCCTTTTAGTGGGGAAAGGTGCATGTTTATAAAAAACCTGGTTTAGAATAGAGATGTTGTGAAATTAAATTTTGATGGTAAAATTGCTGTGAAATCAGCAATTTTGCCACATAAACCATTTTTCGAAATTCTGTCATTCCGTGAAATATTTCGCCAGGTGTGAAGTTGTGAAATTTCACCATGAAATGCATAATTTCACACAAAATTGCACAGTTTCAATTCTGTGGGTGAAATCAGGTGAAATTTCACATTTCACGATTGAAATTATGCATTTCACACCCGAGAAATAGTTTGCAAAATGCGCCAATTTCGCATATCCAAATTTCGTAATTTGCACATCTCTAGTTTAGAATTTGCTGAAAAAGTTCCTAGGGTCTATTTACCTCTGTTATACAATTTACCTGTAAACAATTTATGTTACTTCTGATTTAAAGTTATTCTCAAAATTATTTCATTACCAATTACATTTTACCAGTCTTGAAGTTTTTTCCAATGTCAGCTGTCATCAAGGCCTCATCTTACCATCTGAGGAATATCGACCAGATAAAACACTTGGTCAGACCAGCCCAGTGGTGCTGAGGGTTGACGCACTGGGCACCACACCTCGCGCTATGCCGGCAACCCACGTTCGGGAATGGACTCTGGTCACTGGGGGTCGGATAGGAGAAGGAGGATCGAGCATCCCAATGAATGATCTCCTCCTCCTGGGGTGGGTTACCAGGGGTGCTTTCAACAGCCAACACACCTATGCCAGTGGAAGCATGGGCATTGGGAGCATAGGCGGGTCTCTGGAGTTGGGGAGGGGAGGACACTGTGAGGCGCTTGACAAAAACGTGCATCAGTACACTGTCTGTCTGGACGATTGTCCTCTGTGCTGGTGTCCACAGGGGAATTGGGAGAAAAATGGAGAAAAAACACAAACACCCCTGGCCTTATGAGCATAATGAAACCGGGGGAAAGCCCTGAAATGCCCTGGTGGATGGAGTAGGAGGGGGTATGAGGCCCCCTCTGAAGCCAAGAAGCTGGGCAAGTTAAAAAAGAAACATCTGGTCCTGCCTGATGATCTTCCAACATTGTTCCACACCTTTGTGACCTCCCACCTTGACTACTGCAACACCCTATACCTAGAGTTACCAGGGTGGACCTCCACCATGTGCAGCTGGTGCAGAATGCAGCTGCCAGGTTGTTAACTGGCTTGCTGAGATCTTGCCATGTCACACTTGTGCTTCATGGACTACACTGGCTCCCGGTATAGTGGAGGATCACCTTCAAGGTCAGATTATTGACTTATTAGGCCCTACACAGACAGGAACCAGGGTATTTGCAAGATCTCCATTGCCCCTACCACCCCCTCCACCCTCTCTGTTCTACTGATGAGGGATTGCTAGAGATTCCCAGGGTCTGTTTGAAAACTTCAGGAGCTAGATCCTCTGCTTTTGTAGCTCTGACCCTGTGGAATTCTTTACCTCATAGGATCAGAGATGCATAACTGCTGAGGCTTTCAAATGTGCCTTTAAAAATTATTTATTTAACCTTGCATTTCGAGATGCTTGAAATTCCTTCTGTCTATTATTGATTTTTGTGTACAATTTTATTGCTTTATATATGTTTTTATTGTTTTATTTATATGTATAAAGCTATGATCTGGCTGTGGAATAGTGTTTAACAAATAAAGTTTGCTTTGCTCTTTTTTTTGGTCTTTTGTTACTCCCTGTGGAAAATATTGGAACATGGTCACTCACACTATCTGGCAGAGTTCCCCAAACTGGAATATTTATTCTGTTGTTTGTCAAAATTCAATGAATCCACTTGCCCTCATTAATTTTATTGTTGTGTCTAGTTGTTTCAGTTATGATTTCAATCAATCAGTCTTTACTTAGCCAGGTGAAACTCCATTGAGCAAGCTCATTTTAAAGGAGGGCCTGGAAGGTACAGAATAAATATTACAGTAGCACAATAGAGCATATAGCACAAATGGGCATATCAATACAATACATAGCAATAAAAACAAGGTACAAGGATTTCAGCCAGTTTACTCTTAATAAGTTTATTTTGTATTCCTCACAGTTTGCCACCAGCCAATTTAGATTTCTTATTAGCCATTATATCTACTAACTCATGTAACCATTTTTTATGATTTTATGGAAGGTTATAGATTACAACTAGCCATAATTGCTTAGTTTTTCCAAATCTTATTTTGGCCATAAGTAAAGGTCTTTGTTTTTATCTGTTCAATCTCTAATACAGCTATCTATTCCATCAAATAGAACACAACCTCTTCCCCCTTTTGTTAGTCGTAGGATAAGGAATTATTCTATATCTAGGCATGAAAATTGCTGACTCTAAGACTTTTTTCTGTTTGCAATGATTCACTAATAATCCTTATTTCAGGAGCATATGTACTCATCCAGGCTTCAGATTCAACCCACTCTGAAGTTAGAATACAAATGTTCATGTGGGTGACTCTAAAATCTGGATTATTAAACCAGTCTCATTTTAAATCAATTAAACTGTTACCAAAAGGCTCAGAACGTTTCTCAACATCCCTGGCAAGTAAAAATGTTGAAATTAAGGTCAAATTACAAACAAGTAATTTTAATTTATTTTTCTGCAAGTGCATCGCAATAGCTGGATCTTTATAGTTAAGTAGACAAATCAAGCCTGAGTGGCTTGGATCCTTAATTGTCTCCATCTGTCAGCTCCTGCCATCACCTTCCCCCTTACTCACCTCCAAAATCTCTTCTTCACCCTCTGTACTGTCCCTCAATCGTGGAAGATTGCAAAGGTTCTCCCACTTCATAAAGGGGGTGATCCCCTTCACTCCTGGCAACTTCCACCCTATCTCCCTCCTCCCTTCTTTTACAAAGTTGCAAGAGAAACTAATCTACTCATAGCTTTCTGACTTCCTCCACTCCTCCAACTTCCTCTCTCCCTTTCAGCCAGATTTCAGAAAGGATCAATCCACCATCCCCCCCATACTTATGGTCAGTGGCTCCATTCTCTCAGAAAAGGATCATGGGGACATCACAGAGGGCATTTTCATCAATCAGACCAAAGCCTTTGATTCAGTATCCCATTCACTCCTCCTGAACAAGCTGAGCTTTGCAAGCCTTTCAGCCCGAACTGTCAACTGGTTCCACTCCTATCGGGTCATTAACAATCATTACAGGTAACAGGTGGTCTTTCCCCACCACTCCCTTTCCAGGCCAGAGTCCCTCAGGGCTCCATTCTGGGTCCTAGGCTCTTCTCCATTTTCCAAAACCACCTGCCCTCTGCCTGTGCCAGCTTGCTTATTCACATGTATGTGGATGACACTGTTCTCTATACCTCAGGCCCATTGACTGTTTCTGTGGAAGTCTTGCTCCAGAAAGATGTTCGCAATGTTCTGCACTGGTTCCAGTCCAACCAAATTTGGATCAACATGAAAAAGCAGTGTCTATGACCTTTAGAAGCAGCCAAAAGCTGACCAGTCTCTCCCCTCCCCATCTTCTCCATGCTTGATGGTACCCCACTTGAAGAAGTCCCATCTTTCTTGTTCCTCTGTGTGTGGTTAGGTAGCAGCCTTGACTTCTCTTCCCACGGTGATGCCATCTGTGCATAACTCTCCCCAAACTCAGTGTCTTGTATTGCAATAAGAATTACCTTTCTCCCCAGGTCTGCTGGGAGCTTGGTCACCAAAATGGTCCTCCCAGTTTTCTACTATGGGGATGTGGTCTATGGCACTGCCCCATCCACCACCCTTACCAGACTGGACACCCTCTGCAATGCCTTCTGCTGCTTTGCTACCAACTCACCCACTCATATCCACCACTGCTCCCTTTACTCCACCCTATCCATCCTTCCTCTGCCCTCATATTGCCAGTTTAACTGTACTTCCTTTATCTCTAAATACTTTGTTGGGTCCTTCCCCTTTAACTTATCCTATCTCCTCTCCCCCATCACTTCCTCCTCCTACTTCCTCCACTCAAGGGACCCTCACACCTTCTCCCAACCCCAGCCACACTCCTTATTTGGGTAATATGCCTTCTCATATCACTTCCCCTCTCTCTGGAGCCATTTACCCTCCTCAGTCAATCTCTCCACCTCCCTTCCCACCATTAGGCACCATCTAAAACTTCTGCCCCTCCCTCCTGTCCCTGCCAACCTTTTACCTCAGATCTTCCTATCCTTTCCCTTCCCTATGATTTTGATCACCCCTTACCTTTTCTTCCCCATGTTTTATGCCTCCTCCCAGAATCAGCTGAGCCCCCCTTCTTACAGGCACTAAGCACTTTTCTAACATGGTGATTGCACAGCTGATTTGTATGCTAAGTTATTTGACCTCTACTACTGTATGTGCAGTGTTTTGCCATTGTCTGTTTTGCACTCAACGTATGCATTTTATGTCAATGTCAATGTAACTACATCATCTGACTGGCTGTATTTATTTGTAATTGTGTTCTACCTTTTGACCCTCCCCCAAGACACACCTAGAAATAAGCCTTGGCTCAGTGTGCCTCTCCCAGTTATGAATTTTTATATAAATAAAGTGATTTAAAAATAAATCTATACCTTTGCAGGCCTCGTGTCCAAACTGCACAAGACAGAAATGTAGAAACATAGAAGGTGGAGCAGAAAAGGCAACTTGACCCTTCCTGAGGAAGTTGTGGGGTCTAAAACTGTGGGAGAATTCAAGAATGCATGGGACAGACATAAAGCAATTCTTGTGGGGGGTAGGAAGAAATAGGCTGTTGGTTAACTAGGATCTGCGGCCTATCCTGTAGGTAGGGAAATGGGCAGACTAGATGGGCCAAGCGGTCCTTATCTGCCATCAAAGTCTATGTTTCTATGCTTCTATGTCTGCCCAGTCCTATCTATCTAATGTGTAATGTAAGAGCCCTAGGGAATCTTCACACCACCTGTTAACCTCTTTTTTTAATACCATATTTACCAAACTCATGTGTCTGTTCCACCAGCAATTACATCCCCCGCTACTGTTTTCACACAGACCACCTCTTTTGGCAGCCTGTTTTACTCTTGTACCACCCTTTCAATTAAAAAAATATTCTCTGGTATCCCTCTCGAATGTCTCCCCTGCCAACATTGTGGAGTTTCTGCTGGGGTCTATGTTCCCACCCACTTTGAACAAGTCCTCAGTATTGACTCTGCTTACCCATGGAGGTATATGTTATGTTTCATTTATGTTCCTTCTCTCATTTCTTGCTTCCAGCATGTACAACTTTAGATCTTACAGTGTCTCCTTGAAAGTACTTCCCTACTATCTCAGGATCCTCTTGGTTACTCACCTCTACACTGTCTTCACTGTCCCAGTGCTTTCTAAAATGTGGTCTCCAAAACAGCATGTATACTCCAGTTGAGGATGAACCAAAGACCTATGCAATGGTGGAAGCACCTCTCTTCTCCAGTTGCTGATCCCCCTTCCCCTGGATCCTAACATCATATTGAACTGTGCAGTTGCCTTTAAATTGTCTGAAATGATCACCCAATGTCCATCTCTTTTATTGTACTTTCCACTACTACTTCCCCCATTCAGTACTGTTTTCAGATTTCTTACCCCAATGTGCATTATCTAGCACTTTATGGGGTTCAGTTTTAACTGCTATAACTTTAACCACCTCTATATTCAACCCAGATCCTATTCCAGAATTCTGACCTCATCCTCGCTATCCATCCAGTCACAGATCTTCATATAGTATCTTCCACATAGAGGCATATCTTGCCCTGCATCTCCACCCTAATGTTGCAGATGAAGATGTTGGAGAGGACCAGTCCCAGGACCAATCTCTGTGGTACACCACTAGCGACCACTCTATCCCCTGTGAATTCCCATTAATTACCATCCTCTGTGTTGTGCCACTCTGCCAGTTTCCCACCCTGTTGTTAACTTCTACCTGTACCCCAGGTCATGCATCTTATTTACCAGCCATCCATGTGACTTACAGTCAAAAATGACACACTTGTCTCACAAGAAACATTTTGCGCAGCACATATAAACTTATAATAGGTTCATTTTGTCTGTCTCAGAGGCAGTACACCTCTTCAAATCCCATTCTTGACCAGTGCTTACTGATTCAGGTCACCAGCAAACGTTTTAGTTGTCAAAGTGTTTTTTAGAGCCTGAATTAAAAAGGTTATTAAAATGGCCATTTATCTTAAGTAAACATGGCAGATCAATTTAAAGGGACTAAGTAGTGGTAACATGCCTTACTGTACACTGTGTAAGAAGAGATTGGTTGTATCAGGGGTTGGGGTGAAAATTAAAAAGTGGGATCACCAAGACATTTGGGTGGCTAGTAGCCCCACATTGAGGCTACTAGGATTTGGGACTTAAGAACCAATGTTTCTAGCCATAGCAAAACTGTACTTTAGATGGTGTCACTACAGTCCCAAGCAATTTCTCATCTCTTGAGACAGGTTCAGGTCTCTGGAAATGCTTGTGGAATTTGTGATGCAGAGGCACAGGTGGACTGATTAAGCAGTTCATAATAAATGGGCAGATTTGGAAACTTGTATCTGGAGATGCCAGCAAACTCTGCACACAGTATAAATGCTCATCCCTGCTAATGAAGCTGGGAAAGGTGCAGATATTAAAGACCCAGAGTCCTATCCAACCCCAAATTACTATGTTACTGTGCCCATGTTGAACCTTTATTTGTGCTCTACTGATGACAAGGAACCTTTGTAAATGAACTACTCTGGTCAAAGGTATATATCCAAACTTTACAAATGAAAAAAAAAATATCATAAAACACAAATGGACTTGTGCCCAAAAAAGTAAACATGGAGGAAAAAACAAACTAACTGAAAGTGGTCTAAAAGACAAAGAACCTCAATACAAATATATTGAGGCAAAGGTTATCCAACAGAGGCATTGACAATAAAGCAAGCTTTCAAAGAAATATAAATTTACATAAACTCCCATAATGGGAGGCCATTTGGTACCCCACTCTCCTGCTTTAAGCAGTACCAGTCTAAGTTCATTCATACTGTACTTCCCATTATGCTATGCATTATGAGAGTATGTGTATTGTTACATTTAACTGAAATTAGCACTATCACCATTTGGTGTGATATCAGTACTCCAAAGGCAATTACCATGGAACCTGTTAAGCATCTCTTCTGGACAAAATAATCTGCCCTTACAGCAAATGTATCCTTAAACAGAAACCAACACCTCCAAGAGAACTTTGAAAAACATATTTTTGACTCAGTTCAGGTTATATTTCACAATAGCTCTGTATTTCTTCTTCTTATTTATTACTGAGGTCATACCATATGCATGAAAAGAGTATCTTTGTTCCTTGAGAGTTCACCAGCTCCTACAGTTAATTACCTGCCTTATGTCACAACAGGCTGTGATGTCACAGCAGAGGATTATGACTTCAAGTGGAGGAATAAACTGTAGAGCAGATAAACTGCAAGGAGAAAGAGACTGTTTTTGTGCAAATTCCCTCATTGAAAACAAAGGGAAAGATAAACATGTATAGAAGAGATATGACATATACTGTAAGCTGAATTTTGTCTAAATACTATCTTTTTCATAGTTTCCCAGAGGCATCATCATCATCCCATTAATAGGCAGGATACAGATTACTTCTTATATGTGTTATTTATGGACACCCAGATAGCCTTATTTAGGTGTAGCACCAATTCCCAAGAGTGGTCTGAGGAACATTACAGCATTGCTTTTTTGACACTTCATGCACTAGTGCTGTTTCACTGTACACCTTATTGTCTTGTTAATGCCATTGCTCTATAACATGATTTACTACGCACATTATGTATTTATGTACTGATGTGTCATGCACTGTTATTCCCCATTTCTCTGTTCCCTGAGATGCATTTGGAAATGAGCTGTTACTATCTCAGTATACCCTTCTTGTTAAAGCTTCTGAAATATAAATTACACCAGCAGAATACTGAACGTTAGGATATAGTGACTCTGCACACAATCAAAGAACAGGATAAAGTGCTGATCAATACAAAAAACTTGCTGTTGCACTAAATCAAAGGACAGAATAAAATACAGCCACTGTATATACCAATATATTGTCAATACCATCTGTACAGGTGCTAAGGTTGAGTGATTGGTTTTATTTATTAAAACACATGGTTATCCCATGAGCAGATGAGTCCCTGGTTCTATGAACAGCCTGGGAGAAAAATATAAAAGAGATAAAAAGCATATGCAACAATACAAAAACATTAACAGACCCAATAATTAAACGAAGCATCAACATATTTCACTTCCTAACAAATGTGTTCTGAAACCAATTTTAAATCCATGAAGTGATGAATGATTAAACACATCCATAGGCAATGTATTGACAGTGGATACAGCAAAAAAAAATCTCTCTCGTTGATTAGTTAACAAAAATAATATTTCAAAGAGTGTTCTATTTGAGAAAAGGTTTAATAGAGAAAGTCAGGCTAAGGAAAACAGGTCAGTGATATTCTCGGACAAACAGTTGAGTAAGTTTTAAAGAGAAGACAAGCCATCCGATAGCTATGCCTCTGTCTCATTGACAAACACTGCCCAAAATTTAGTAATTGGCAGTGATGGGTACCTATAGGAAGTTCTGCAAACAAAATGTAGTATTTTTTTTTAAATTTATCCACTGTTATTTTATTTTATTTATCCACTTTATACAGTGCTGTCTTACAGGCAACACCATAACAAAGGAGGCCATAAGGAGGCTGATTATAGTGGTGAGCAGGAAAGAAGAATTATGCCATGGCAAAAGCAATACTGGGATGGTATAGCAAGACAGCATGTGATTGGTTTAATGAGGGCAAGCTCAGCTCTTGTGGGGTCTGGTTAGCTAGATGTCCATAACCCTTTTAACACTCCTCACAGTTCTGGAGGCTATAGTGTTATCTGAAAAGATGATTCCAACTGATCTGAGCAGTGACAGCAAAGGTGTTATTGTATCTACAATGATTTTATGCATTCTTTGACTGTTGAGCAGGTACCTGTTAAGAGACCTGATCTGACATGATGTGTGTATCACAGTTAACAAGTTTCTTTGATAATCAGATTAGAAATCATGAAAAATTATAAATTAGTGAGACCCATTTGATCTCCCTTCTCTTGTCAGGTAGGAGAATTCATTTATTTATTTATTAATATTTCAGATTACACCTTTGAGCCAAGGCTCATTTACAAAAGTTCCACATCATATTACAAGGACATGTGAAAAATATAAAAAAACAGAACATTAACAAGCATTTGTCAATGCTTAATGTTGTCTCACTGGCATTAGCATTGGTATTTGTAATGCAGGAGTTAGAGATGCATAATAAGAATGGCAGTGAAGTACTGAACTGATGCCAACCCCACCCCCAACCAGCAGAGACTGACAGGCATTGGGTGTGCCTTTGGATTGTCAGCTATAACACTCCTAGCATTTTATCTCACCCTACCCTGTAGACACTGACAAGTGTCATGGTGTGCTTTGGGGTCTTTGGGCTTTATACTTACCCCCATTCCATAAGGAAATACACTGAGACGGTTGCAGTATAGGAGAATGGGGTGAACTTTAGGGCTGAACACTTCAAGGCACATCTCTATACCTGTCCCTGGTTGCAGGGTGGGGGTGGGGGTGGAATGGCATGAGCATTACAGCCAATGATCCCAAGTCACACCCCTGATGCCTGTCAATCTCTACAGGATGGGGTGTTACAGTTGGAAACCATAACATGGTAGACGTTTGTTGGTACTTTCACTCCCAATTTTCAACATAAGCTGTTTTTGACCCCACCTCATGAAAAGCGGCACAATCAGTTTGTTAGATGAAAAGTGGTTTTGCACAGCGGCTATGCCATTTGGCGACATGGGGATGAAAACATATTTTGGGCAGGATGTGAAAAATGACAACTGTATTGTTCATGAGGAGGTGTTAAAAAATGGCAACGTTGAAAATCTGGAGTGAAAATATGAAAAATTGGTGAAGTCATGAGCATGCATAGAAACTGTGCAACACACATCCGTAACCCAATTATTTCAGGGATTTTTTAGCCACATTTTCAACATAGGCATTTTGGGACCTCCCCTCGTGAACAGTGGCACTGTGATTTTGTTAATCTGTCCCAAAAGTTGATTTCCCACAGCGACCATGCCATTGTGTGCTACAGGTGTGAAAACACATTTTGGGCAGGCTGTGAAGAATGACAGCTGTACTGTTCACAAGGAGGTGTGGAAAAATGCCAGTGTTGAAAATCTGGCATGAAAATATTGTAAAATTTGCGAAGTTACAAGGGTGCATGGAAAGTGCACAACACATGCTTGAAACACAGTCATTGTTTTTACTTTTGTCACCAAATTTTCAACATAGGCACTTTAGGACCTCTGCTCATGAAATGTGTCACCGTCATTTTCTCAAACTGTCCCAGTAACTGATTTTGCACAGCGACTGCGCTATTCTGTACCGGACGTGCGAAAACACATTTTGGCCAGGATATGTAAAATGACAGCTGTACTGTTCATAAGGAGGTGTGGAAAAATGTTAATTTTGAAAATCTGGAGTGAAAATATTACAAATTCACAAAGTTACGAGTGTGGTGGAAACTGTGCAACACACACTCATAAAACAGCCATTTTTGTTAAATTTTTTCACCCAATTTGCAAAATAGGCTTTCTGAGAGCCCCCTTCATGAACAGTGGCACTGTCATTTTGTTAATCTGTCCCGAAAGGTGATTCTGCACAGTGACCACAAAATCACCTTTCAGGACTGAAAAACGCCATGACAGTGACTAAATTCATGATGAGGGTTCCTAATAACCCCATGTTAAAAATTTGGTGCAAGATTACCAAAAGTGCCCGAGATATGCACCAAAGTTGAAAAACCCTATTTACGCCTTTATACAGCTTACCAGCATCTCTTCAGTTTGTGGCTGGCTTTGAATAGTGCAGATGTGTTCCCGGTCCACTGAAGATCATTGCACCATGCTTCAGAGGTAAGTATGATCTGAGTGGGTGTGGGGTGGCAGGTGCGCAGAGGGTGGGCACAGGTTGGGGAAGGGCCACTGGACTCGATGAGGGACCGTTTTCTGGTTTGCAGGTTGTAAAAAAAAAATTGCGGGACCATTTTTGCTTTACAGGGGCATTTGGCACACTGGGGTGGGCTTCCAGTGTGCCAACTGAGTGTTTTTTTGGAAGGGGATTCTGTAGCCAGTGGGGGATTGGGCACCCCCATCGGCACACAACAAATGGGGGGACATTATGCCAACAGGGAGTGGGCTCCCCCATCGACAAATTAAACTGGGAAGGGAGGACATAATGCCGAGGGGAATGGGGAACCCCCTCAGTACATGCTTTAAATGGGGGGTGCATTAATCTGACAGGGAGTGGGCTCCCCTGTTGGCAAATAAAGTGGGTTTAGGCGTGCTGAAAGGGGGATTGGGCACCCCTGGAGTTGGCTCTGCACGGTGGCAGTCAGCACTGCCATGTTTATGTGAAGGGCTTCTCCAAGAAAGGTACATAGGGAGGGCGTGTTTTGGTGCCACTGCATGATGATATTAGCTCTCATTGCAGCGGACCTTTTCTTAGATGTGCTCACCACATTATCTATTCCTGGTGTGGTGCCTGCATGCTGGCTTATTGGGGAATGAGGGATGCACCTACTGATGCATGCCCTGCATTCGCCCAGCAATGACCGTGCCTCCAAATCTGCTACTAATGCAATATGTTGGCTGGCGTACAAGTGTGAGCCAACATAAAAAGGTACAGACATTACAGATGATTTCATACAGGGAGCCGCCAGAGGCTTTGTTAGTAAATAAATGAAATTAGCTAAGAAAAACAACTGGGACAGTGCTCCTGGTATTGTACAATGTATATCTGGGGCAGATGCCAGAAAGGTGAAAGGATTGGAAGTGCTTACAGAAGGTATCTTAAGGTAGGAGTGTAGTAGTAGGGGAGAGTGGCAGGATGATAGAATAGAGGTCTGAGGGGAAATGTAAGATAGGGGAAGGGATCAGTGTGGAAATTGGGGGGGTGCAGGTGTGAGGAGGAAGAAGGAAGGGGAGAGGGAGAGCAGGAGGAAAGGGAAGAAATGGGGGCAAGAGTGAAAGGGTAAAAGGGGGAGTGGTGGTGAATGGATAATTCTGTCCCAAGTGTGAGGGGAGGCAGTGTGATGAGGGAGTATAAAGTGGATCTATGGGTGGTTATGGTAGGAGGATTGGAAGGTGGAAGTGCTAAAAGAGAGTTAAGAGGGTAAGGGGAGATCATTAGGGGGGGCATTGCAGAGCAATTTAAGCATAGCAGTCATAATGGGCACTGGCCACTGGCCACCAAATGTTGGTGAGGTCTGCATTTAAAGAAGCCAAGACTGGAAAATTAGTTATTTCCACCAGGATTGAGTTGAACCAGAATGCCTAAATTGTTCAGAAAGCAGTGATGAGACATCCTGTCACAATCTAAGACTAATCTGCGTGTGCTCTTGAATACTACATCAATGTTATGTCATACAGTGGAATTTGCTGACCAATCAGCTTCACTTCCATATTCTAGTGCAATACTGGTAATAGCCATTGGTGGAGCAGCAGCTTTCTAGTGCTGTACTCAAGGCAGCAACTACTGCAATATTGTAGCACCAGTTTTCGTTGCACATTTCATACAACTCTTGTTATGTGGTCATCAAATGTCAGCTTTTGGTAGAGCCAGATACAAAGGTATTTGAAAATAATGACATTTTCCAGTGCAGGTCCCACAGTAGGGGTGATGCTCAGTGAATTATGTGATGGTTTGCTGGTGAAAAGCATTACATTGGTTTCAGTGCCATTCAGTAGCAATCCATATTTGCACATTGACTCTTGGATCTTGTTAAATACTGGTGGAAGGAGATGCTGAGCTATGTGATGGTCTTTGCCTTTATGTAAATGACCGTGTCATCAGTGTATAAGTGCATGTAGGTGTCTGTATCTTTCCAGATGTTTCGAAGGTCAGGATCAACAGGCTGAATACTGGCAGCTGGCATCAGTAGGAATCCAATCTCAAAAACATTCTGATAAAATGTGACTTCAGGACATTCCATTCCTTACCAATCAAGTTACTTGCATGAAATTAGTCTCACTGACCCATAGACTTCCTCTGCTCCTGATGCTTCTCATGTATTGAATTCCTAATCCCCTGTTATGACAGCACAACATATTGGCATGGAAACAGTTTTGATGTTGCAAGCTGCAGACTGTGATTTCAGGGAAGGACAGGCAGTATAAATGCATACAGTCTAAAGGGAAAACATCCTGTTTTCATGTAAGTGTCTTCAGTAAAAAGAAATGAAATGTCCAGAAATTCAAATATTGGAGGAATTGTGTGTAACTCAGTTCTGCTGATGCCAACTATGTTTTTTTCCTGGAAATCAGAAAATAACTTTAAGATATTACATTTGGGATTACAAGCAAAGCACTTTATATGGTGACATCCTTATCAGTGCATGTCCTTAATAGGCAAGTTTCACAGTGTTTAAAAATAAAATGTGGTGCCCTATTCTCATTAAGAATGACTGGGTATGGGCCAGCCTGGTGGTGTGGAGGGCTGAGGCACTGGTGCCTTACCTCCTGCCACACCAGCAACCCGTGTTCCATGACAGGCCCAGGTTGATGGGGGAGGCTGGGTAAGGATTAAGCAGCAGCTAGGCAGCTCTCCTCTCTTGGATTGGGGAGGTTAGCCTTCCTGGCTTTTGACTGTCACCATCTGGAAGTGTGATGGTAATACAGGCATCTGAGGGGGCTAGGCATTTGGCCAGGGGGTGGGGATTGGGGCCATTCAGGCCAAGGTGTACATGCATGCTTCCATGCACACGCACATCCTTGTGTTGAGTTTCTGGGGCCCTAAGGAGAGAAAACATTGGTAGAAAATGTGGAGGTTGGGCTCTATGAAGCCCATCCAGCATGCAGGTGCCCTGCCCAATCTTGGGGACTAAGGTAGGTGAGAGGCTTGGGACAGCTGTACAGGTGTAACAGGAATGGGCTGATACATCCGCCCAGCCTGCCACTGAAGGATAAAACTTATATGGCAAAAAAACAATGATTGGGTATACGTGCTAGCTGTGACCATAAGGCATCAGTCACAACTTTGCAACCCCCCATCACAGGAGTTGCAATCCTTTCCTGTACAGCCACCAAAATGCTTGCAACCATGCAGGAAAAGGAGTGAGGCCCCTCTATTCAAATGGCAAATGTATTGCACACTCCTATGGGTGACCTCCTTTCCCTTTGCCACCAACAGAACATCTCCAGATAGGCATACAGGGATTTCAAAGCTGAGAAACGATGTATACGAGATTGCAGAGGAAGGCATGCCCTAGTAATAACAGCTGATTGGCTAACCACACTTACAGTGACTAGGGCACATCATAACTGATTCATTTAGTGATCGGTGAGCCAGTGATGAACAGTGAGGCTGTTCACCACAGAGAGAGACGGTTTCTTATCACATTATTCTTATGACTTATTGCAATGCAGAAGGGCATTCACAGGTGTACACCACAAGCTAGCTTCACTGGGGATCTCTTTCACACTCAGGTACCCTGCTTTGCTCCTGGATCAGGTCAATGGCACCTGCAATATATTCTAGACACCAGATGAAACTGAAGGCTTCATCACAGCAACCTGGCACTGTGAGGGGGCCTACAAACTCCACCTTATCTCCCTCTTTTTCTCTTCATTGTGCACTTGCCAAAGCTGTCCTTAATCATCACTTTTATTCTTTCTGGCCATTGAGCATATAGCCACAGCTATGTGGGCATACCAGAGCCTACAAGTCATTACATTTGGCTCTGAGGAATACAAAATCAGCCAATATGCAGATGATTGTTTGGTGTTGCTTTCTAATGCCCCCCCCCAAAAGCTGCCAAAGGATTACCTCTCAATGAACTTTGCCCAGAACATGTAATTGTGGCCTTTGGCCTTACATGGTCCGCTAAATTCATTAAATACCTGGGGATCAGAGTCACTGCAGACTTTGCTCAATTGTGCTCTGCCAATATACCCCTCTTTCAAGTAGCTAGATTACAAGGAGAGTTTCTATGGCAGGTGGTCCTCCTTCCCTAGCAATACAGTACAACCAAACTCTACTCCCACTGGTTAAAAGGAGGGTGGACCCTTCACTGGCTTTATGTCTATTACATTGGATTCATCGCAGTTCAGACATGCCAGTTCCTCCCCTCCTCCACTGCAACTCCACTGTGTGTGAGCATTGAACAGTCTCTCATGGGTGACACTCCACTGGCTGGTTACCTCTATGCTCCTATCCCATCTCAACTGAAAGGATGGCTCACAGTGTCAACCATAATCAGAGCCTTATCCAAACTGCAGATGTTAGGCACTATAAATCACCTCTGATACCTATCACATGGTCCCCCACTTTTGAAAAACCCAATGTCATGCATAGCAAACAAGCCCATCCACTGGACGTCATGGAAAAATGTAGGAATGCATTCAGCATTAGATTTTATAGTTCCAGCAACAAATCACTTCGACTCCTTTAAAGCCTTGAAAACTGGGATGCACCAACAACTTCAGACTTTTGGCACTTCCTTTAAATCTATAGTATGATCACTACAAAATTAAAGTGGTGACCTCTCATATTTCGCTTGGACCTTCACTGCCAGGCTGCCTCCTCTTTTTCCCATTGCCAGCTTGGTGTTTGCTGAGAAAAGGCTAGGCAGGGAAAATACACAAAGCAATTAGAGATGCCTTCCTGTGCCCCATGGCCAAAGCCAGATGAAAGTAACAGACCTCTTCACAAAATCTGACAACAGAATGTAGATTGGACCAAATCTGGCAATTGACTCGTAGAAGTTGCCCAGACACACATAGCTTCTGCATGAAGGATAAGATCTTGCACTGGTGGTATTGAACCCCAAACCAACTGAAATCCCTAGGTCTCCTCTTGTAAGGTCACTGATGAAGATGTGGGGCCGCTGGTGCTGACCTCCAACATATATTATGGAACTGCCATGAGATATATAAGTTGTGGACCAACATACATTAAGAATGCTCCCATATCATTTGGAATCTGTCTCTCTTTCTCATTTACACTTTTTATCTTGAGTCTCCTGGAGGAAATACTACCTCTGAAATTCACCATGCTGCAATGACTCTTAGCAGGGGGTATTGAAGCCAAACAGTTCCTTCTTCAGAGGTGGCTAACCCAAAACATCCCTTCCTTTGTTGAAATGGCTAGCAACAGTACATTCTCTGGAAGCAAATTTCCAGAATGTCCCATTTTGTGAATAATTCCATGGAGGTGCATGAGGAGATTTGGTACCCCATTCATGACCACCATGGGGACCAATAGCCACAAGACTGACCCAGACGGAGATAAAGATTCACTCAAACCACCATGGACAGGATAGGTTTTGACTTGTTTTCCCCAAGACTGGCTACTTCCTCTACCTATGTGATATATAAAATTCTGCATCATATCAACACTTACGCCCCTCAGATCAAATCCAACTCCCTCAGAAAAGTGATGGGTCCTGCACCTTCCTTTGTAGAGACACTGACCCACCGTGAGATGTAATCTGTGTGGTTGGTGCCCACTGGAGAAGGACAAGAACTCTCTTCTACTTCCTGTACTCCAAGGTGGGTTTAGTCCACCATATGCCCATCCCTCCTCCTACTATCTCAAAATTGTTATTTTAAAGGTCCTAGTTAATTATGTGTACAATTGGTTGGTACAGGTACTTCTGGCATACCTAAGTACTGGTCACCGTTGTTTCCTTATGAAATTTAGGACCACACTACCATCCTTTGTATTAACTGGTTCTTAAATCTTTGTAAATGATAATGGATCTTTGTATAATCCTTTTGCAATTGCTTTAGCAAAAATAATTGCTACAGCAATACTCTAACAATGCTCACTACCCAATAGTAGGGTCAACCTCTACATTTTCCGTATCTTGCTGATTCAGAAAGCAAAGAAAGTCACAGTGAGTAGAGCTGTGCAAAATGTGGAATTCTGCCAGCAAAATTCCAATGGAATTTTTTTTAAATAGTTTTAGTTTTTATTGATCGAGAAAGGAGACCTAAGCAATTTTGGCTATTTTCAGCTTTGTCCTGGGGAGGGAGGATAAATATGGAAACCAACTGGTATTGTACCAGATTAAGCTGTTGGTGGTATTTTTATAGTAAGTGGGGCAATATTTGGCCAGGACAATGGAGAAATTCTCCTACTCTGCCTGCGGGGGTGCTGTCCCACCTGCATGAAGGATGGATGGTCCCAGTCAAGAGGAGTCCACCGACATGGAACGAACTCTGACACAGAGGGAGCTAGAGTCTCAGAGTACTCAAAATAGCACTATTAGTTTCAGTGACTTTAGAGATGAAGCTCTTTTAGAAGATGAACTGGGACTGCAAAGAGAATTGGAGAAAAAAATAAGAACAGCTTTATAAAATGAAGAATGAAGTAGAATAGTAATATGTACTAGAGAAACAAAAGTTAGAGGAAGACAAAAAAACAAAGTGCCTATCAACTAGTTCAGACGAATTATCAGGTAAAAAATGTCAATAAACTGACCTGCATAGTGATACCGAATTTCTGGATGCAGTAATTGATGGGACATGCACAGAGACTACTGCTTCACAAAGTAAGCAACAGGACTGGTCCCTGGAATGAGCACTCCATGGAGTGAGCTGGATTGAATCTCCAAACTGGACCTAGATCCATAAGTCCCTTGCCAGGAACCACAGTGTCAACTAGACACCAACTCTCGCATCATATTTCCACTGAAATAGTAGAGGTAAACATTGAATATGGGCCTTTTCACAAGCCACAACAAGAGGTAATGTTGGAACATCCTGGCACTGTACAGACTGAGGAGTCAGAGGTGGGGATATCCAAACACATTATACCGGCTGAACAGAGACACTCAGACAATGGAATGGCAGCTGGTACAGCTGTGTAACATCCTGGCATTGCACACACAGTAAGGGTGGAAGCAATGGAAACTGATGAACAACCGACAGGAGCACCCCTCAATTAAATTTCCAGTGAACAGACTTTACCTTCACCAGCCCCACAGTCATGGTTACAAAGAGTGACACAAATAAGAACTGAACTGCCAAAAAGAACTCCTACCTTCCACGATATCTGAAGTTTAGCTGGGTACAGAAGTTGATGATGAATCTTGACATGCCAGAGACGGGCTCAAATCAAATCAAACACTTTGTGGCACTGTCTGGTTCTGAAGGATAAATCAGGGAAAAGTTGTATTTCGGAATTGCCATATTTAAACTTCCTTCATCTTCTTGCAATAGCCAGCAAACAGTCCCTGTCTCCTGTGCCAGCACAGACCACCATGAACGTGTGGGGGTCATTGGATCCTTTCTGTTCCCTTCGAGATTGAAACCTGTAAGCCTTCTCCGAAAGATGCTGAAAGGATCATGGACTTCATCGAGCAGGAGGGGTCTAAGATGGATGAAGATACTGACTCAGAAGGAGAGTGACTATTATTTTTATTTTCTCTCTTTTTTTTCCGGTTCAATGGAAAGCAGTAAAGTATAACCAACTCTTTTTTTTGTTTTGCTTCATTTTGAAGGGGTCTGATTGATGCACTGGTTAAGTATGAGCAGTCTATAATGTTAGGTTTTTTGTTTCTAAATACAGGGGAGATATGGCATTGGATAATTTAGGATCTAGTATGAGGACTCGCCTTGGACTGTTACGCTTGATTATGTGCTGTCTCTTACAGAAGTAAGAAACAACGTGGACTTACTATAATATTTACAGGTCGTTGTTGTTTCTCTCCTGCAATGCAATTTGGGGACCCAAATTTGTTTGTTAGGTTATCTAAATGCTTTCAGAATTTAAAGGTGGGCTGGAACATTGCTCTGAGTTTTGGGGTTGTAACTAATGTTCTATATCAAAGAAAGGGCATTTGGGTTAGACTGCTTTTACTTAAATTGTTAAGGGGATCTTGTATAAACTGGAACTTATGCTCTGTGGGTATATTTGAAATCCCGCAGGGGGAGCTGTGGGCCTAAGGGCTCACACTCTGGCTGGTTCTTAAAGGGACTGGCTAGAGTTGTTTTTTCCTCTATGTGGGATCCTCCATGGACTGTATGCTTTTGAAATATGAGGTTTTTGGTAAGTGGGTAATTCCTCCCTTGGGTTTATAAGAGGGGTGATGCCAGTTTAGATGTAGATGTATTGTTAATTCTTATTCTTGTACCCTATGATTTGGACTCGCCTGTGTACATGTGCTTTTTGTAAAGCATATTGTTTTACTTGAAAAGCTCAATAAAACTATAACACAAAAAAAATAAGAACTCCTACCAATGGTAGACCTTTGGAAAGCAATCCACAAAGAGCTGAATCACTTGGGGCAGGACCACCTTTCATTAGTACTGAACATTCAGGGATCACTTGATGCTGCTGAAGCAGTAGCACCTATTTTGGTTAGCTCCCACTCCTTCCCTTCATTAAACCATTATTTTTTCAACCTACTGACCCTCAATCTGCACAAGCTCTTTTGGAATTACTGTGATAATGATTCAATTTCTCAGGGTGCGATATTGGCCCTATGATGTGACGAATGGATGCAGAAATGAGACCAGCATTGCCCCACCACACTCTGCCAAGCACGCTGGAGAATTCAAGCTCTTGGCATATGCCAACAATATCTTGCTGCACCCGGTAGACCCCGCCTAAACCTTTCCCATGGTATTCTTGTTACTGTCTGAGATTGGGAACCTGGCCAATTACAAGGTTAATCTAGGTAAGACTGTGGTTTTCCCACCTAACCATAGTCTCACTAAGAATGATATGGCACCCCTGGGACTACAGTGGAGCCCCCAACATCTTAAATATCTCGGGCTCATGCTAACCAGACAGGAGGTGTCTATGAAGAAATGGAATTTGGACACCCTTCTTTTAACTATTCAGCAGGACCTAGGTAGATGGCAATACCTTCCGATATCACTCTGAGGGAGAATCAATATTGTTAAAATGAATGCACTACCTAGATTGTTCTACCCGCTAGACTCCTGAATAAAATGTGAGACGTAGTTTGACTGTGTGCCCACAGCAAGTTAAATGTTAAGGGAAATCTATGTCACAAAGGTTTAGAGGAAAGATATTATCCCAGAATTATGCACCCTTCAACTACAGGGACAATGGAACACCTGTATTTTCAGTGCCCATTTATTATTGACTTTTGGCAAAAGGTGGATAGTAGATGGGGGAAAACCTTTCTTTCAGAGATTACTCTGGAAATCCTTTTTGTCATATCTTTCCATTAGAATGGAATAAGCATAATAACAGTTCTTTAAGAGTGACCCTAGCATGTTTTAAATTCTGGATATGGCAGATGTAGATTGGTTCTACAGCGAACTGCATTGACAACAAAAGAATTGTTACAAATTATACATGCGATTCAGCAGAATGAATGGAAAACATGTTCTAATGCAGAATACTTCACACGTTGGGGCTCATTACAATGGCTCACCTAATGGACAAGTAGGTAAAGAGTCTATGGTTAAGAATGTGCACTCTAGTAATTATAGGTAGAAATATGAGGTGACAGAGTGTTAGTTTAAAGAAAAGTTTAAAACAATATTCTTTGAATGAATGTGCTGTTTGGTTCAAAAGGAATATTAATCAAGCATGTTAGCAGTTTTACCTAGATTGCTTTCCTTTTAGGTTTCAATTTTCCTTAGTGTGTTTGGGGGGGAGGTTCAATTGAATAACATATGACAAAAACATGTAAGGTTTAGAGTCCTTCAATTCACAACACAAGTTTTTTCTGATATTTGGGATGAGACTTATAATTGATGTAAGCATGTAGTGTATTATTATCATCAATTATCCTTATCTATTGTATTCATATTTAGTTTGTTGTTGTTTTTAGGCATGTGAAGTTAACATGGATCATATGTTTTCTTTGTTTCTTCTTGTTTATATGCCAAGATATTAAGTTTTAATGAAAAAATTCCCCTATTCTAGCAGGGATAAAAGTAACAGATGAACTGATAATTCTGGGCATACAGTATGGCATGGGAAATCCAGCAAAAGTTAACTTGGAAAAAAAAATACATGAATGAGAACAAAAGGTAAAGCTGTGAAAAAACTGGCAGCAAACAAAACAGAAAAATGTAGGGATTATTAATTCTTCCTTGCTACCTATTTTACTTATTTAAGTGTAGTTTAGCTCCTCCAAAAGAATTGGCTGTAAACATTGATTTGATTTTTATTTGTATATGGGTAAGCACTCTGGGATAGAATCCCTTTTACAGGTATGACCCACGGTCAATATAATTATACATACAAAAAAACACCAAAATCAAATTTTACATCACATCCAATTACATAAATAGGAATATAAATTCCACGTCATTAAAAATAGATCCTAGTAATAAACAAACTAAATAAATCACGGATATATGCTGTGAATACCTTTAGAACAGTTTTTAGTTTTCCCTACTTCTAAATTACAGAGATAGTGTTCATTCATATTAGTACAACAGTTATTAAAGATCTCTAACTAAAAACAATTACACTTAGACACTTGGACATATTTAATTTAGTTTTCCAGGTTATATGGGGAAGTAGACTAAATCCAGTTAAAAGGAATATTCTCTATTTGCCACAGAAACAAGGTGTATTGGATTTACTGAGTCCAATTAGTTTCTTTTATTTTATATTCTCATATTGGAATTTTTCTGGGATTTTAAAATGGGATGTAAACTCTGGTACTAGTGCTGTGCAGAATATGGAATTTTGCAGGCGAAATTAACATGGAATGACCATTCTGCTGGTGTAATTTCTGCCCGAATTTCACTGGTTCTTCTACAGAATTCCACCTGCTGCAATCAAATAGCATTTTTCCATGGAAAATCATTCTGTGACCAGTTCCACAGAAAATATTGAGACCCACATAATAAAATTCTGCAGAAATGTTGCAGAAAAACTCATTCCTCATTTCTCTACTGCAGAATTTTTCCATTCCATTTCTGCAAAATTCTGCAGAATTTCAGCAGCATTTAGAAAATTCTGAGACCTTTCATTCTGCTGGAATTTGAAAATTCTGCACAGCATTATATAGTATCCATGGGCTAATGAACGGATGGATTCCTTGATAACCAAATGGAAGTCTGGAGTAATACAATGAAAAGAACACAACTTATTTCATATATATATATATATATATATATATATATATATATATATATATATATATATGTATATTTATATATATATATATATGTATAACATTATGGCAAGTGGGATATGGAAAATATTCTCACTCCTGCAGTGTGAGCTCTGTATTCTCGTGAGTGCTGAAGACACGAGTGAGAATGCACAGCTCACAATGCAGGAGTGAGAATATTATCCTTATCCCATGATCTGCACATCATGTGTGTGGCTTATACCACTGGGGTGAGAGCTTTAGGGACATTTTTTGTGTTTCTGTGTGTTTCCTGCCCATTCTGCATGTGGTGTTTGTGTGTGGTGTGTGTGTGTGTGTGTGTGTTCTGAATGAACTGGGAGTGAGAAACACAGGTGAGTGTGTTTTGCAAAGCTAACTGAGTTATTCAGAGGCTCACTAAGAAAGACAAACTGCTGCAGGTAGCACTGAGAAAGACAAATTGCTTTGTAAAATTTTAATTTAGAATTCAGATTGTTCTCAGGCTGAGCTCAGCACAGTAATGGGCTAGGAGTGTTAGAAACTCAGTGGAGCACAGGTGAGAGTGTTTTGCAAAGGTAATTGAGTGAGTCAGAGGCTCAGTGAGAAAGACAAACTGCTGCAGGTAGCACTGAGAGAGAGAAACTGCTTTGTAAAACAGTTTCATTTAGAATTCAAGTTGTTTTGAATCTGAGTTCAGCACAGTAATGGGCTAGGAGTGTTAGAAATTCAGTGGGACACAGGTGAGAGTGTTTTGCAAAGCTAGTTGAGTTAGCTGCAGCTTTAATGAGAAAGAAAAACTGTTTTCTGAAGCAGTTTCCTTTAGAATGCAATCTGAAGTGCAGATGTTCTCACTCTGGTGACATCAGCAGAGTGACAATAAATGTGATATTCTCACTCCAGTGATATCAGCAGAATGAGGAGCCATTTACATGTTAAACCCAAAATTGTGCACCTTAATAACTTTGCAACCATTTGATGGATTTTTCTGACATTTGGAATACACGATCAAGAACCATGTGCCTTGGGATCTGCCAAGTTTCGTACCAATTGGATATACAGCTGCGGAGTTATTAAGCGTGATCTGCACGTCGCATGCACGCTTTTCTGGAATTCTCACCGTATCACATCGGTTTGCGAATGACCGGCAAAAATCTTCAGGGAACATGCAGCCAGGGTCCCCGATGTGTCTTTCAAAGATTTCGTGAAAAATTATTAACGGTTCAAAAGTTATTCAAAAACAATTTCCCATTATAAGTCAATGGGAAAAGTTAAAAAGTTCGACAGTGCACTTTTTACTGTTGCAAATGGCCCTGTTACTGTCGCAAATCCACCATTTTGTTTTCAGTTAGTGGTCAGAAAAATGCTTGGCATTTAAAATTGAGAACCTCTAGCAACCTAATTCTTTTTGTATTCACCTAGTCGGGCCCTGAGGATGCTAGCCATGTCTTTATGTTGTGGTAAAACACCCCAGAAATATGTTTTTCAGATTTCTGGAAAAAGTACTTTCGCAAAGTAGTGTCGAACTCACAAAAGTGTCGCAAATTTTTGCGAAAGCTTTCATAAATCACGACACTACTTTGCAACACTATGCTCAAAATAACAGTAATTTTTTGGCACTCCGCTACAAAAGAATGGTTTGGAGTTTTGGGCTGAAATTTGGAGAGAACGCAGCCAACATCTCACAGATGTGCCTTTCAGTGTTTTGTTGAAAAAATATTACACTGCAGCAAAGTTACAGTAATCCAAAGTTGACACTTTTTCCCATAGGATAACATTACGGCATACGACGTATTGCAGCAATCTTTTGGCGCCCTGCTGCAAAATAACGATTTGGTCTTTTGGGCTGAAATTTGCAGGGAACACAGCCAACATCCCACAGATGTGCCTTTCAATGGTTTGGTGAAAACATATTACAGGGAGGCAAAGTTATGGCACTCTGAACTTCTGTTTTTTTCCCATAGGATAACATTACGGCATTCGCCGTGCCTTTCAGGGCTACTATTTCGAAAACAGTGCGAGATACGGACTTTTCATCAAAAAAACTCTTAGCCCACTCAGGGGACTAAGTACAAAACTAGCCAGGAAACTGATAATTCATATGACTTTTACATTTTATTTCTATGTCGTACGGTTACTGAGATATAAGCAATTTACTATTCCAAGTCCTCATTTTTGTGTTCCGAGAGTTATTATTTTACATACATTCTTTGTACTCACTGTCTTTCTCTATACAGCTTTTGGGGAAAACCATCCTGTGCACTTACATTACTGTTACCATTACCATTTCCGCTTGCAGTTCCGTACCCGTTTCACTTACCGTTCATGTTTACACCACCATGTGCATTACCCTCTGCATTTTCATTTGCGTTTGCGTTATTTTTAACATTTCTGTCTACAGTACTGTTTCTCTTTCTGTTTCACTTTGCGTCACCATGCGCATTACGATTTGCGTTTGTGGGCACGCTCCCGCCGCTGTATTACGTTCACTATTTCTCATTATCATTCTCAAAAAGAAGGGAAATTAGAGGCAAAAAACTCTGTTTAATGCATCAGTTAGGGTTGTTCCACAGCGACAAAAGCTAGGAAATTCGGTGTTAGGGTTGAAAACCCTAACTCCGAATTCACCTCCTCCAGCACCACACACACACAGACACACACACACACACATTTGCAAGTACGGGGGAGGACCAAGGCAACACGGCCAATGACAGACAACCAGCAGCAGGTGACAGAAATAATAAACAATTGTCTAAATGTACTACAAGACATCCCCACCCACCTGACCAGGTACTGCATGCTCAGTGGAGATCAACAGCAAAACTGAGGCCATGTACACCAAATGTATACATCCCTGATTGCAGCTGCACACAACATACCACACTTAGTAGTTGCATAGCCTTACCTACCGATGCCCCACACCACACCACATGTGGTGAGCCACCTGAGCAATAGAGTTGAGCAAAACCAAGGAGTTGTACAGGTATAATATCCCTGATTATAACAAGGGTTTGAGAAATGCAGCTTTCTGATTGGCTGTAAACATTCTAACAGCCATATGTTTAGTTTTTATTAACATACATGTAGAGCCTAACCATATGATGAACATGGTTTAATGTTGTTTAAAAAACAGTTTTATTATGATAGCAATAAGCCATTCCCAGGTATTATGTTAATGGTCAGTTTATCACTGTCTAGCGACATGTGGCACTCGGCTATGCCTCATTCAACATTAAACCCCTAGAGGGTGATTAACAGACCATTTAACATAACTGTTGGTCATGTCTTATTGCTTAATTACCTTCATGTGTAGATACTCTCCCTCTGCTAGGCACTGCAGGAGCTTTGCAACACAGTGTCCCATCCAGTTACACCATCCACTGTCTAGTTACTGGACAATGGCTGAGAATATGAACTCATGAAGATGAACAGTGTAACTTGATCATTACAGTCATCGAAACCTTAGTGTGATTATAACTGACAGAGTCAGTGATAGAGAATAACCCCTGCCATCCTAGTACACTTATCCCATTGTGAGTTAAATCAGTACTAAAATACATTCTATTTATATCTACACTATACTTACTTGATTCCTGTTGTAGCACAATTAACATAGTTATCACTTTGATAGCATCAGTGACAGAAATGTGGCAAACCCAAACACTAAGCATACAGCCTGAGTATGAAACAACTGTTAAAAAAATTAGGCTGTGTCCATAAGTGGCATAGATCACTCATTGCAACAATAGTAAATGTATCACTATTTCAATAAGTTAGTCATCACAGATGCAATGACATTGTCTTTATCAGGTACAACATACTCAGTAAGTGCCTACAGGAAAATCTATCCTATAGACATCTCTGATACAGCTACGTCATTGTTGGCTTAGTAGTGCTATGATATTTAGAAGTTGCTTGGCCTGATCCATGCAATTACACTGTTTCTTACAAAGAATACTTACTGCATCTTTAGCATTCAAACACACTGAAGGTACAGTATATGTATGTACATCAGCAGTACACCATCATCAGTAAGAATGCATCTGATACTGGCAGTACGAATTTCACAGCATTGAACAGGCAATGCTTTTCCATACATTTACATCAGCCTCTCTATCTTGAGTAAACAGTTGCAGTAAATGTACTACTATGTAAATCACATACTAAATGCAACACTACTTTTATCTTGAGCATGGCTGTGTCTTGTAGTTAATTTATGTAGTTCTCTTAATTAATGTATACTCACTAGTGTTAAAACCTTTGTACAACTGTGATCATGCACCTTCAGCAGTTATATTGACTAACGGCACAGTACCAGTTGTGGTGTGGTGTGGGGCATCACTAGGAAAGGCCATGCAACTACTAAGTGTGGTATGTTGTGTGCAGCTGCAATCAGGGATGTGTACGTTTGGTGTACATGGCCTCAGTTTTGCTGTTGATCTCCACTGAGCATGCAGTACCTGGTCAGGTGGGTGGGGATGTCTTGTAGTACATTTAGACAATTGTTTGTTATTTCTGTCACCTGCTGCTGGTTGTCTGTCATTGGTCGTGTTGCCTTGGTCCTCCCCCGTACTTGCATATGTGTGTGTGTGTGTGTGTGTGTGTGTGTGTGTGTGTCTGTGTGTGTGTGGTGCTGGGGGGTGGTGAATTCAGAGTTAAGTTTTCAACCTAACACCAATTTCCTAGCTTTTATCGCTGTGGAACAACCCTAACTGATGCATTAAGCGGGTTTTGCCTCTAATATATATATATATAATATTCATTGTAAAAAACTCTGTTAATGCATCAGTTAAGTGACTCAACAACAAAATAGGAAATGCAGTGTTATTACTACACACCACCACCACCACTCCCATGCCCCATCCTCAAACCCCCTAACTCTGTATCCCTCCCATCCCACCCCACACACACACACAGACACAGACACACACACACACACACACATATGCAAGCAGTACAAGACACATCAATCATCATGGTCCAGCAACTGTATGAGTTCTGCTGCCATCTGAATGTCTTGTGGGTACACACGCATGCTGTGCAACCATGGGAGATGGCCCACAGTAAACATTTTTCTGTTGCAAACATCAATAACAAGATTTAAGCAAATGCCTATATTTCAATTGTTAAGAAATGATGAAACACACAGTATGTTAGCTATAGATAGCTGTATTGGAAATAAGAGTTTGGATAACCCTAGCAACAGTCAGTGTATGTTTGCATATTTTTTGTGCTAGAGTGAGTCAGTTCTAATAACAAATTGGTAATAATAATAAAAGTAATGTTTTGTAGTATAGTTTACAAGCAACATGTGACATCAACAGTTGTAATATCCAAAGTTAACCATAACCTGCTGCTAATGAATATTTCCAGTTAATGCAGCAGTATTACAACATGTGATGGTGCTAGTTTCATACCTGAACAGTATGTGAAAAGTATTGTGCATGTGTCAGCCGTGTCTATCCTGCTACCACATGCCTATGTGGTGGCAGTGATACCTGCAGCCAATCATTGAATTATAACACATAAAAATCAATATTTAGAAAGCTTGTGCAGACTAAGTTTCACTTTATGAAAAAGATATGCCAGCTATAATGTGTGATCATACTGTGCCAGCAGTATAGAGTTGATCATACTGTATTTGTTATTCATTACATAATGTTATGTGAAAGGATCACAGTGTCATGGTTATTGTGCTTACAGATGTGACTGACTGGTATAGTGTCTTACAGTCTTGCATGTATCTTGCACGTGTGTGTGTGTGCGTGGGGTGTGTAGGGTTGGGGGAATGCAGAGTTAGTGGTTTGAGGATGGGGACGTGGTGGTGGGGGGTGTGTGGTAACCTTAACACCGCATTTCCACACTTTTGTCGCTGTGGAAACAACCCTAACTGATGCATTAATGGAGTTTTTTTGCAATGAATTTCCCTTTTTTGAGAAAGTGTAATATGAATAGTAAATATTATGTGTTGATGGGAGGGGGCCCTATTTCTGTATAATTATATGTGTTTGTGGGAGCATGGGCCCTCTGGGCCCTGCACTCTCACTTATGCATAAGCACAGAGCCATTCAGCAGTCCTATAGACCAAGGAATCCTTCTAACAGAAATTTGCCAATATCTCGGGAACCGTAGCAGGTAAAAAAAAAAATTTAGGTGTCGTTATAATCATGCGCGTGAGTAGTTTTTGCAATATAAGTTGATCTAATCCATATCTCACATCGTTTCTGAGATATGGGAGCTGAAAGGTACTGTGAATGATAACTCTGAGGGCATAATATTGGCCTACAGACATGAAAATGAGCAATTGGAATGGTAAATCCCAAATATCTCAGGAACCGTACAAGGTAGAAAAAAAAAATCATTCATTTCATGTTATTTATGGCTTTCCAGCCTACTTCTGCACTTAGTCCATCCACAGGGGAACTAAGAGTGTTTACAATAAAAAGTCAGTATCTCAAATCATTTTTGAGATACGGGCCCCTAAAGGCATCATGGATGCCACAATGTTATCCTATGGGAAAATTTCTGAACTTCAGAATGTTGTAACTTTGTGCCCCTGTAATTTTTTGGCACAAAACCACCAAAAGGCACATCTGTGGGACCAGATCTTGCCAGCCTGCAAATTTCAGCCCAAAAGAACCATTTTATTGCAGGAGGATGGCAAAGATGTGCAGTTATTTTGAGAATACATTTGCAAAATACTTTCACAAATCACGAAAGTTTTGCAGAACAAATCACAAAACTTCCGCATTTGTGAAAGCATTTTGTAAAAGTATTTTTCCCACAAAGTTGAAAAATGTATTTCTGGGGGGGTTTAACCCCCCAAAAGAGATATGGCTAGCATCCTCAGGATCCGACTTGGTAAACACAACAATCAGTGTTTACCTAGAGGGGCCTATTTTTAAACGCAAGGCATTTTTCTGTGTCACTAACCAAAAACAAGATGGCTGAATCACAAAAGTAAAAGGGCCATTTGCTAAAGCAAAAACAGGCATTTGAGAAAGTTTCGTGATTTTTGCTAACTTTTCCCATTGACTATAATGGGAATTTTATTTTTTTAATAACTTTTGAACAGTTTAATATATTTTCACCAAATCTTTGAAAGGCACATCGGTGATCAAGTCTGCATCTTCCCTGTAATTTTCAGACCAAAGAGACAAACCATGCAGGCTGTGGGCACGAGCAAAGAAACGTGCATAAAGACCATTTGTTTGCATTTTTTGGCATTTTGCAGCTCCGCAACTGTAAGTCTGACTGCAATGCAACTTGCCACATCCAGAGATCTATGGTACCTGATCATGCATGCAAAATGTCAGGCAAATCCATCATATGGTGGCAAAGTTATTAAGGTGCAAAATTTGAGGTTTAACACTAAAGTGCTAACTCAGCCCTAACAGCAGTGGCACTACTGTGCCACTATGATATATATATATATATATATATATATATATATATATATATATATATAGATAGATATATATGTATATTGTCAGAGTTCAATGGTCATGTCTATGTTAACCAGAAGACTTCACACCTTAATAACTCTGCAGCCATTAAACACATTTGCATGACATTTAGCATACGCCATCAGGGACCAAAGATCTATGGAAGTGGTAAGTTTTGTTCTGGTCAGATACATGGATGCGGAGATACTGAGTGTCACAAAGTGTGAAAATTACCACTTTTTGTCAAATTATTTGTCACGCAGATGTGCAAAAATGGCTTGGCATTTTGGTCTGAATTTTTTAGGATGTATAGGTACTGGGTCACAGATGTGCCTTTTGAAGGTTTGGTGAAAAAAAAATCAATCTGTTCCAAAGTTAATAAATTTCAAAGTTTCCTGTTATTTCCTATGGGAAAATTTAGATGTGAGGCTCAAAATAGGATTCTTGATTATGACTGCAGAACCTTGGTTCGCAAATGCAGAATCCTACTTCATACTGCTGCCATTTTGTTTTCAGTTAGATAGGCAAACAAGCTTAAATTTCAAAAACAAATACTGGCTTTTGGTAAACACCAACAGTTGTGTTTACCTACCCAGGGCCCAACGAATCAGATTTTCTGGTCAGTTTTTGAAAAAAGTGTCCAGACATTTGAGAAAAAGGATTTTTTTGTGTAAATGTTTATTTGTCACTTAATAGCAAAGAAATTATTTGGAATTTTTGAATTAAATTTTCAGGGTACAAAGGGCTTGCCTAATAGATGTGTCTTTTGCTGGTTTGGTGAAAATATATTACTTTGCTCTAAAGTTCTGCAATTTTAAATGTTCTCTAATTTCCCATAGTATTACATTGTAATGGGAGGTGTACACAGTCATTTCTTTGTCACTGCGCTGTGAACACATGGAATTTTTAAGATACAAAGGGCTTGCTGCATATACAGTATGTACTATTTGCTTGTTTTGTGAATATATTATTAATTTGCTGTCCACTTATGCAGGTTGCATATTTTTCTGTGTTTCTATAGGATAACATGGCAATGTCAGGTGTTTCTTTAGGTCTGCACAATATGGGATGGGAGCGCTGAGCCCTTGCTCCCACAAGCAACCAAGATTATCACCACACTATCTCAAAAAGTATGCATGGATGGGCGCACAGTGCCTTGAGGGCCCTGTGCTTCCACATGCAAATACAGATACCATCAGAAATTACAGATGGATGGCAATGTGTGGTCCCACATGCAATTAAGAAAGCCATTATGGAGTGATGGGAGTGCAGTGCTTGTGGATGGATTGCAATGCAGGGCCCAGAGGGCCCTGCGCTCCCACACAAATATACATAGCATTATGGAGTGTTCGGAGTGCAGGGCCCTTCAGGCCCTGTGCTTTCACATGGAAACAAGGATACAATCATAATCTTTCTAGACACATCTATGGTTGGGAGTACAGGGCCCAGAGGGCCTTGCACTTCCACAAGCAAATAAGCCAATGATTATACTATCTCAAAAAGTAAGGAAATTATTTTCAAAAAACTTTGATAATGCATCAGTTAGGGTTACACCATTAAAAGTTTGGAATTGTGGTGTTAGGGTTTCCAACCATAACACCCCACCCTACCCTCCACAGAGCAACAGGCATCGTAGGGTGCCATGGTGTTGTCAATCCTAACTCTCACCCCATTCTCCTATACTGTACTCATTTCAGCTTCCTTACACATGGAATGGGGTGAACATTAGGGCTGACAACCCCAAGGTACACCCCAATGCCTGTTGGTCCATGGAGGGTGGGGTGTTAGGATTAAAAACCTAATACCACATATATGTGTATATATAGTATACATATATATATATATATAAATATATATATATATTGTAGAAAACTTTGTTAATGCTCCAATTAGGGTCAAAGTGACAAAAGTTGGTGAATTAAGTGTTACAGTTTCTCTAACCCTCCAACCCTCCCAAACCAGGCAGGAGAGCAGATGTGGAGTGCACCTTGGGCTTCTCAAGCCTGTTGCTCACCCCCATTCTCATAAAGTCTATAAATCTGACCTTATTTACAGATGGAATGGGTGAGCGTTTGGCTTGCGAAGCCCAAGGCACACCCCACACCTGCTCTCCTAAGTGGTTTGGGAGGGTGGGGTGTTAGAGAAACCCTAACATCTCATTTCCCAACTTTTGTCACTTTGACCCTAACTGGAGCATTAACAAAGTGTTTTTGCAACTTCTATCTATCTATCTGTCTGTCTGTCTATCTATCTATCTATCTATACATTCATTGCAACAAACTTCATTAATGCATCAGACAAATATCTATGTATAAACAGGCTAGGCCTAGTGACAAAGTCTAACTGCTAGACTGCTTCAGATACTATTTTGCTCTGTACTATGTCTACAGCAATGTAAATAAATGCTTAGCTAATATCTTGTGTAGGCTACTGTACAGGCACATCACCTCCCCTGTATTTACTGTATGCTGCTCAGTCAGTGGCAGTGCATTTATTATAAATCTTGAATTGTGGTATTGTATTGTATGTATATGTAACTGTATAGCCTGCTGTGTTATATGTATTATGTATTATGATGTGGAGCCTTTGGAAATGAGTCCATTACTCAAAGGATTGTAATTCCGATATCTTACAAATAAATAAATAGGGTTGTCATTACAGTGACAAAAGTTTGGAAATTTGATGATTGGGTTACCAACCCGACCCCCTCACCCCACCCCCACTCTCCACACACCAACAGGTGTTGTGGTGTGCCTTGGGGTTATCGACCCTAACTCTCACCCCATTCCATTTGTAAGGAATCCAAATGGTACAGTATAGGAGAATGGGATGAGAATTAGGCCCAGTGACCACAAGGCATACCCTGATACCTGCTGGTGTGTGGAGAGTGGAGGTGGGGGGATATGGTTGTTAATCCGAACATCGAATTTCCAAACTTTTGTCACTGTAAAACAACGCTAACTGATGCATTAAGTTTTTTCAATGAACTTCCCTTCTTTTTGAGAAAGTGTAATGTTACTTGTATGTGGTTGTGGGAACACATACATTTTATAATTGTCTCTGATTTTCATGTGGGAGCACAGGGCCCCATCTATAGATAAGCGTACTGATTTTTAATGATATCGCATCTCTGTGTGGGAGCACAGGGCCCTCCAGGCCCTGCACTCCCACTACTGCATAATTCAGGGCCTTGCAGTCCCATTATTGCATAATGGGATCCACATTTGGGCCCTGCACTCCCATGTACCGATAAGTGTAGAGACATAGAGCATGCCTAGAGCCATTCCGGGTAACTCTTGTGCTGCAAAAGTTGCAATATCTTAGGAACCATAGGAACTTTGAAAAAAAAAATACTTTGCAGTTGTATTCATGGCCTTGCCACCTCCATGCATGGTTAGTACACCTAATGGTGAACTAAGCTGCTCTCAGCAAAAAATCCATATCTCAAACTGTTTTCAAGATTTAGCCACAGAAAGGCTGTCACAATGTTTTCCTATGGGAATATTTGCAAATTCAGAGTGCTGTAACTCTGGAACCAATGTCAATTTTTTCACCAAACCAGAAAAGAGCACATCTGTGAGGCAAGGGTGTGCCACCCTGCAAATTTCAGCCCGGAAGTCCTAACTGTTTTCTTGCTAAGTGGCTAAGAAATTTTGTTGGGGGGGCTGTTTACCTTCTTTCACTTTCAGAACATATGTTTTCCCCATAGGTTATAATTGGAAACTTTAAACTTTAATAACTTTTGAATGAATTAATATTTTTCAACAACCCTTCAAAAGGTACTTCCCTGACCCAGTTCCCATATACCCTGAAACTTTCAGACCTGACAGACAAACTGGTCAGGCTGCAGAGACAAGCAAAGAATTTGCCTAAAATGGCCAAAAAAGTGTTGTTTTGCACTTTTTTGACACATTACAGCTCCACAACTGCATAGCCAACCTGAATGCAATTTGAAAGATCCAGAGATCTATGGCAGCAGATGGTGCATTCAAAATTTCAGGCAAATCAGACGAAAGTTAGCAAAGTTATTAAAGTGCAAAATTTGATGCTTTAACATTAAAGTGCCTACAAAACTTTAACTATATATATATATATATATATATATATATATATATATACAGTATATATATGTGTGTGTGTGTGTGTGTGTATATATATATATATATATATATATATATATACTGCAGAAGCTTGAAGAATGGTCAAGGGTTTGGCAGTTGAAATTCAACACAAAGAAGTGCAAGATAATGCATATGGGTCACAAAAACTCTGGAACAACATATCTGTTGGGGGGGTGAGGGTACAGCATGCACCAAGCAGCAAAGGGACCTTGGGGTTATCATCTCTGATAACCTCAAGGTATGGAAACAGTGTGACAAGGCAGCAGGTAAGGCAAATATGATTCTGGGAAGCATAGACAGTGGCATCACTAACAGGAAAAGGGAGATCATAATTCCACTTTACAAGACACTAGTGAGGCCCCACCTGGAGTACAATGCGCAGTTCTGGAGACCTTACCTACATAAGGGCATAGACAGGGTAGAGAAGGTTCAGAGGATAGCAACAAAGATGGTACAGGGATTGCATCACAAATTCTATGAGGACAGGCTGAAGGACTTGAATATGTACTCCCTGGAGGAGAGGAGGGAGAGAAGGGATATGATAGAGACATACAAGTACCTTACAAGGAGGAACAGGGTGCAGGAATACACTATTTTCCAGTGAAAATGATGTTCCAGAACTAGAAGGCATGGGATGAAGTTGGAGGGAGGGTGATTCAGAGGAAAAATGAGGAAGAATTTCTTCACAGAAAGGATGGTGGACACTGCATGAAATCACCTTTTGGGACCAAATAGTGAAATTTTACAGCCAGTGTACATGAGGTGGGCTCCCAAAAAGGTCATATTGAAAATCTGGTGAAAAAATTCCTAAAAATGGCTGAGTTATGTGTGTTCATTGAAATGTTTCTATGCACGTGCATAACTTTGGGAATTTTCAATATTTTGACTCAAAATTTTCAATGTAGCCATATTTTTTCATACCACCTCATGAACAGTACAGCTGTCATTTTCAACATCCTGTCTAAAATGTATTTTCACACCTGTGGTGTGGAATGGCATTTTGGCATGGATTTGAACTTTTTTGCCTATGGGGTTTATGCAGTGGGGTCATAAGAAGACTATGTTGAAAATGTGAGGTCAAAATATGAAAAAATGCCAATGTTATGACCATTTGTTGCAGTTTTGCTATGCCCACTCATAACTTTGGAAAGGTTAAATATTTTTACCACAGATTTTCAAAATAGCCATCTTATTACCCCACATTTGTACCAATGATGTATACAAAACTAGCCAGAATGTATTTCAGTCTAAAAAAACTGACATAACAACAAGAATCAAACAAAAAGGAGGGGACATAATATTTTCGGGCATATTACCAACACATAGGTATCTCAATTATAAAATTGAAGCAATTAAGTCAATTAACAACTGGCTAAGAACCTTTTGCATAAATGACAATTTGGGCTTTATGGATAATTCCATTACATTCAGCAACAAATCTATATTTAAATCTGATGGCCTGCACCTCAGCTTGGCAGGATCCAGGATCCTAGGCAGGAAATTGAATAAAGCTATTGATTTCCATTTAAACTGGTGCAAGGGGGGCAGCCCATGTCAGTAAGTCATTCAAACATGAATACAGTAATAGATTATAATATTGTTATGGGCTGGAGAATGATACTTATAAATTCCAGAAGCCTTACGAGTAAATATGATGAGTTTAAGGACTTTTTTGGTAACACACGACATACAAATAGCCTGCATTACAGAAACCTGGTGGGATATTAATGATTCTTTGGAGAAATCAATACCAGGTTATAACCTATATCACAAGTCTAGATTATATAGGAAAGGTGGGGGCATAGCGATATATGTACATACCTCCATAAATAGTATACAGTTGTCTTATGACAACCTTGATTCAGAAACTATTTGGCTTAAGTTAATACCATCTAGCAGCCCTAAAAATCATAATTGGGATTTTCTATAGACCACCATCTAATACACAAGACAAAGATGCTATTTTTTTGGATTTACTCAATAATTTAAATCCTGAGGACAATTTAATAGTGTTGGGAGACTTCAATCTCCCTAATATTGACTGGAAGTTAGCAAAGGTGGGTAATAGAAACTGAACAACTGTATTTAGATGCATTCGATCAGCTGGGTTTAGTACAATTGGTACATGAAAATACTAGAGGAAACAAAATCTTGAATCTTGTATTAACAAATATGGGTGACTTAATAAATGGGGTACAGATTCTACCCCCACTAGGCAATAGTGATCACTTTAAAGTTCAATGTACACTAGGGGGGTTGGAGATAACTCACAATTTAAATTTATGTTCTAAATCTGAAGAAGCATCTAAATTAAATTTGGCAAAAGCAAATTTCTCCCATATTAGGCAAGATCTGGCATTTTGGGATTGGTCTAAGGCTTTTGAAGGGAAGAATACTGAGGATATGTGGATTGTACTTCTTAACAAGCTTAGTAAATTAATTACTCTGTATATTCCATCAAATAAGATTAATCATATGAGAGGCAAAAAATCCAATCCAAGCTGGTTAAACAAACAAATTAAACACTTAATCAACAGCAAGGCTAGACTATTCAAGAAATACATGAGGGAAAAAACCCAGAAGAACTACTTAGCATACAACGAATGTGCTAAATTAGTTAAGCTAACTATAAAAAGAGCGAAGGCTCAGCAGGAGATTATTTTGACCAATAAGATTAAAGACAACAAAAAATCTTTTTACTCTTATATTAACAGTAAGAAGAACCATTATTCAATAATAGGACCCTTCAAAGATATTAATGGTGAAATGGATAATGAGCAGTAGACAGTAAATATACAAAATAATTACTTTTGTTCAGTCTTTAATCCTGGAAATATACCCTATATTTCTGATAACTTGGCTTCTCTATCAGGAAATATTAAAATAACACTGGCAGGAGGCAAAGAGTAGGCTAAAAAAATTAGACATCAACAAATCTGCAGGCCCAGATAGTATTCACCTCAGAATCCTTCAAGAACTTGCTGACCATTTAGCGGATCCACTTAGCTTTTTATATCAAGCATCCCTGGATAGCGGTGAGGTTCCTCAAGCTTGGAGGAATGTTTTGGTGGTCTCCCTCCACAAAAAAGGATCTAGATCTGAGCCAGCCAACTTTAGGCCCATTAGTCTGACATCACTAATGGGCAAAGTTATGGAGGGGATTTTAAAGGATGTCATAGTTGATTATATAGCAGCAAATAATTTATCTGACCCAGTGCAACATGGTTTCATTAAGTCTAGATCATGTCAGACTAACTTATTATCCTTTTATGAAAATGTCAATATAGAATTGGATAATGGCAAACTGGTGGATGTAGTTTTTATGGACTTTGCCAAAGCTTTTGACAAGCTACCTCATGAGGAATTAATACAAATTTTGATTAGAGTGGGTATTTACAGTAACATCGTAAAATGGATAACTAATTGGTTGACTGGAAGGAGGCAGAGAGTGGTGGTCAGTGGCGTGATGTCAGATTGGTCTGCAGTTACCAACCGGGTACCTCAGGGGTCTGTATTGGGTCCCTGTCTTTTTAATGTCTATATTTCATCTTTACAGCTTAGTAATCCTTACATATCGATTTTTAAGTTTGCAGATGATAGTAGACTGGGTACAACTGTAACTTCTACAACTGAGGCACTTTCTTTGCAATGGGCCATAAATGAAATTTATGAGTGGACCAAAGTCAGTAAATTGGAACTTAACATCTCTAAATGCAAAATTATGCATCTGGGTCAGAATAATAGTAAACATACGTATTTTATCAGGGACAACAGTCTGGTATCAACATCTGAGGATACAGATTTGGGCATCAAAGTCACCTCATACTTAAAGTTTAACTCACATTGTAAACAACAGGTTAAAAGAGCAAATCAGAATTTAAATTGCATCTTGAGGCACATTTCTAGTAGACACGACAATGTTATTATGCCATTGTATGGAACCCCGGTGAGACCACACCTGGAGTATTGTGTCCAGGTGTGGTACCCCCAGAATAGAGAAGATATTGTTAGAGTGGAAAGTGCACAGCACAGAGCAACACGATCAGTGTCTGGACTGAAAAACCTATCCTATGAGGAGAGATTAACTAAACTCAAATTATACTCATTACATTACAGAAGATTAAGGGGAGACCTTTGTATGATGTTCAGAATCTCTCAAGATACTACATTAAGGGAAGATCTTAAACTTTCCTACAAAACAGGCTGGACTAGTGCTAGAAAGCATAGCGTGCAACTCGATTTGCCGAAGTGGAATACAAACCTAAGAAAACATTGGTTTACTGTGAGGGTGGTGACAGCATGGAATAGCTTACCAGCAAATGTGGTGGGGAGTTCTAACATGGACACATTTAAGTCTGGATTAGACAACTTTCTGTATGATAAAACTACTACATTTCAACAATAAACAATGGCAAGCATCATGGACGAAAGTCCCATAGCTTGAACTAACTTATGAAACTTATGAAACCTCATGTATGTCTCAGCTCAATCTATATATATTATAGTGGCATGGTAGTGCCACTATAGTTAGGGTTGAGTACCCCATTTAAGGTTAAAGTGTGACATTTTGCATCTTAATAACTTTGTCACTGTACTACGGATTTGCTGGAAATTTGGAAGGCACAGAGCAGTACAATAGATCGCTGGATCTGCCAAGTTTTGTAACAGTCGGTTATGTGGTTACGGAGTTATAAAGCAACAATCCATAGCAGATTTACGCATTTTTGCATATTCTTTGCTCATGCCCACAGGTAGCATGGTTTGCATGACCAGTTCAAATACTTCAGGAAACATGTGGCTGGGGTCCTCGATGTGCCTTTTGAAGATTCCGTGAAAAAATATTAAATGGTTCAAAAGTTATTCAAAAAACAAGTTTCCCATTATAGTCAATGGGAAAAGTTAACAAAAAGTTCAACAGTTTCACAAATGCAGTTTTTAGTGTCGAAAATGACCCCTGTAGTGTCGTGAGTCAGCCATCTTTTTTTTCAGTTACTGGTCACAGAAATGCTTGGCATTTAAGTTTGGGACCCTCTAGGGCACAATTCCTTTTGTGTTCACCTAGTAGGACCCTGAGGATGCTAGCCATGTCTTTTTTTGGGGGGTTAAACACCCCAGAAATATGTTTTTGAAATTTTTGTAAACTGTAGTGTCGCAAAGTAGTGTCGCACTTACGTGATTTTTTTTTGTAAAAGTGTTGTGATTTGTGACACTACAGTACTCAGCGACACTATGGCCAAAATAACAGGAATTATTTTCCACCCTGCTGCAAAAGAACGGTTTGGTCTTTTGGGCAGAAACTTGGAGGGAAGAAAGACAACATAACACAGATGTGCCTTTTGGTGGACTGATGACAACATATTACAGGGATGCAAAGTTATGGTACTCTAAATTTGATACTTTTTCCCATGAAATAACATTACGGCATCCACCATGCCCTTCGGGGCCCGTATCTCAGAAACGCTTCAAGATACAGACTTTTTATCAGAAAAATGCTTAGACCCCTGCTATAAGTGCAAAACTAGCCAGGAAAGGCATAATTTATATGACATTTAAAAAAAATTTCTACGTCGTACGGTTCCTGATATATAAGCAATTTAGTATTCCAGGTACTCATTTTCTGCTCCGAGGCCCATTATTATGCATACATTCTTTGTTTTCAATGTGTTTCTATATGCAGCTGTTGGTGAAAAAAAGGGTGTGCGTTTCGTTTTTGTTACTGTCATAGTTAGCGTTCCCACTTGCGTTTCCGTAACCGTTCGCATTAGCTTTCCAGGCTTTGCCACCGTATGCTTTACCCTTTGCATTTTTGTTTGCGCTTGCGTTTGCATTACTGTTACCATTTGCATTTCCATTACTGTTTCTGTTTGTGTTTCATTTTGCATCACTGTGTGCATTACCATTTACTTTTGTGCATGCGCTTCCATTTGCATTTGCATTTCATTTGGCATCATCATTGCTGCTACCGTTAGCATTAGCATTTCCTATTGTGGTACCATGGCTGTGTGTGTTACCATTTGTGTTTCTGTACATGCTTGCATTTGCATTTCCATTTGTGTTGCTGTTCCCCTGTATGATATCCTGTGCATTACCCTTTGCATTTTCGTTTGCGTTACTGTTAACATTTGCATTCCCATTACTGTTTTTGACTGCATTTCATTTTGCGTCACCATAAGCATTACCATTTGTGTTTGCATACGCGCTTCTGTTTGCATTTGCTTTGGTGTCATCATTGCTGTTACCGTTAGCATTTGCATTTCCTATTGTGGTATCATGACCGTGTGCATTACCAGTTGCGTTTCTGTAATTGCTTGTGTTTCCATTTCCATTTGCATTACCGTTCCTGTCTATGTCACCGTGTGTGTTATCCTTTGTGTTTTTGTTTGTGCCTGTGTTTGTGTTACTGTTAACATTTGCATTTCCATTGCTGGTTTTGTTCGTGTTTTGTTTTGCGTCACTGTGTGCATTACCATTTGCACTGCGTATGTGCTTCTGTTTGTGTTTCCTTTGGCGTCATCGTTACTGTTACCATAGCATTTGCATTTCCTATTGCGGTACCGTGACCATGCGCGTTACCATTTGCACTTCCGTATGTGCTTGAGTTTGCATAACTGTTAACATTTGCATTCCCTATTGTGGTATCATGACCTTGCACATTACCAGTTGCGTTTCCATATGAGCTTGCGTTTCCTTTTCCATTTGCATTACCGTTCCCATCTATGCCACCATGTGCGATACCCTTTGCGTTTGCGTAACTGTTAACATTTGCATTTCCATTACTGTTTTTGGTTTTGTTTCCTTTTGCATCAGCTTGTGCATTTCCATTTGCATTTCCATATGTGCTACCGTTTGTGATTGCATTTCTGTTTGTGTTTCCATTGGTGTCATCATTGCTGTTACTGTAAGTGTCTACATTTACAATTACATTAACGTGCCCATGTGCATTACTGTTTGTGTTTCTGTACGTGCTTGCATTTGCATTTCTGTTTTCATTAACATTTGTGCTTGTGTTTGTATTACCGTTTGTGTTATCGTGTATGTTTGTGTCACCATATGGGTTAGCGTTTGCACTTGCATTTGTGTTGCAGTAACTTCAGTATTTATAGTGCACATTCTCAAAAAGAAGGGAAATTCATGGTGGGGTGGGGTGGGGTGCATCGGGGTGGGACCCTAACATTGAATTTCCTCACTTTTGTCACTGTGGAACAACCCTAACTGATGCATTAAATAGAGGTTTTGCCATGAATAAATATATATATATATATATATATATACATACACACACACACACACACACACATATACACACACACACACACACACACACACAATAGGGTTAAGTGATAAATGAGTGAGATAAAACAGTGTATCATCCAGTCCAATGTGATATTTTTACCCTCTGCTCTACTGTGATGATATCAGCCATTTACACACACAGGTCACACAAAGGTCACTGATATCATCACTCTAGGCAGCTTTCCCCTCAGCATACAAAAACACCTGTGCTGTTACCATAGACACAAATGCAGAACTACAAGAGAGGTCCCACTGCTGCCTGCAGCTAACGCAGCATTACAAAATACTATCACCTATTCCCCCCACTCTAACTTCCAGCTCATTAGTGGTGGACCAAGGGGGAGCAACCAGAGTGGTGGACCAAGGGGGAGCAGTTGATGTCACCTACCTTGATTTCAGCAAAGCTTTTGACACTGTTCCACATAGAAGATTGATAAATAAGCTGGGTAGGCTCGGGTTGCGTCAAAAGTTGGTCAACTGGGTGGCAAACTGGTTGACGGGCAGAAAACGGAGAGTGGTGGTAAATGGTATACAGTCAGAAGAGATGCAAGTCACAAGTGGGGTACCTCAGGGATCAGTCCTGGGGCCAGTCCTCTTCAACATCTTCATTAGTGACATTGCAGATGGACTGGAGGGTAAGGCTTGTCTGTTTGCAGATAACACCAAGATCTACAACAGAGTAGATGATCCAGATGGGGTGGGCAGAATGAGAAGAGATCTGGATAAACTAGCAAAATGGTCAGAAGAGTAGCAACTGGGATTTAATGCAAAGAAGTGCAAAATCATGCACATAGGGAAGAGAAACCCGGAAGCCACCTATAGGCTGGGAGGGGAGTTGCTAGCAGTCACAAAGGAAAAAAAGAGACTTGGGCATCATCATCACTGATGACCTGAAATCATCCAAGCAGACCTCTAAAGCAGTAGGTAATACTAGGGGGGTGTTAGGGTGTATTAGTAGAGGTATCACAAGTCATAAGAGGGAGGTAATAATCCCTCTTTACAAGACACTGGTTAGGCCCCATCTGGAGTACTGTGTGCAGTATTGGAGGCCACACCTTCACAAGGACATTAACCAAATTGGAGGCAGTCTAGAGAAGGGCAACCAAATGGTGCAGGGACTGCATCAGAAGACATATGAGGACAGATTAACAGAGCTCAATATGTATACCCTTGAGCAAAGGAGGAGAGAGGTGATATGATAGAGGCATTCAAACACCTTAAGGGCATTAACAAGATGAAAGAGTCTAACATGTTTAAATATAAGAAAATAGCAGGACAAGAGGACACAGCATGAGATTAGAGGTGGGCCGATTAAGGGGAATGTGAAATTCTTTTCACAGAAAGGTTGGTGGATGCATGGAATGGCTTACCACAAGAAGTGGTGGCTATGAATACAGTGCAGGGCTTCAAACAGGCATGGGATAGGCATAAGGGAGCAATACAAATGACTATGAATAGATAGGCCACTGACAGAGCAAAGGCCGATGGCACATTTATAAGGTAGAAAAAGAAATGGGCAGACTGGATGGGCCTTGCAGTCCTTATCTGCTGTCAACTTCTATGTTTCTATGTATTATTGTGATAATCTCAGCTTGACTGCAGCCAGAATTCTAAAGAGCACAGCTTCACAGAATAGTATGTTCCTCACTGCTGCCTGCAGCTAACTCAATTACCACTAAAAACACTCACCTATTCCTCAAACTCTGCTTCTCATCCCATTATAATTACTGTGAAACTCTCAGCTTGACTGCTGCCAGACTTCTAAAGAATACAGCTTCACAAAATAGTCGGTTTCTCACTCCTACCTAAAACTAACTCATTTACCATTGCAAAACACACTCTTCTGTTTCCAAGAGTTTGTAACACTGCCAGCCCATCCAGAAAAACCCACACACAGAATAAGTAAACACATAAGCAGGAACAGAACACAAGACAACATGACAATACTTCTGAAACTCCTGGCCCTATTGTATAAATCGAATACAAGATGTGCAGATTGTGTGCTATGGTAAATATTGTCACTCCTGCATCGTGAGCTCTGGATATCTCACTCTGCAGGAGTGACAATATTTGCCATATCACACTCATGCCCATCATGTAACCCCTATATATAAATATATATATTTTATAGTGGCGCAGTCGCACCATTATATTTAGGGTTGATATGTCACTTCTATGTTAAAGTCAAAATTGTGCGCGTTAATAACTTTGGACCCGTTCAACAGATTTGCCTGAAATTTGGTATGCACAGTGGGACATGGTAGATATCTTGATATGCAAAATTTCATTTCAGTTGGACTTATGGTCTTTGTGCACGAAAACACTGAAAATGCAAAATTATTCAGTTTTGGAGGCAATTTTGGGGATATTGTCCATGGTGCTGCATGGTCATTGTGTGGTGGGCCACTCTGTGACATGGCTCATTTGAAAGAGGTTCACTGGCCAAACAAGCCGCTTTTCATTTGGTGAAAAAATATTGAGTCATTATAAAGTTATAGCACTTTTAATTTCCCATTATAAGTCAAGGGAAAAATTTATATGGTTATTTTGCGAACAAAGAATGGGGTTTTGGTCAGCTGGTCCCTCCTCATAATCAAAGAATTTGCAAGCTCACAATCAAAGATTCTTTGATCCTGAGGGAGGGATTAGATGGCCAGATTTGGAGGGACCAGTTAACCCAATTTTAACAACTTTTAGAATTTAATATCTCAGAAACGGTTTGGTCTTTTAACTTGAAATTTGGAGAGTGTTGACAGGATGTCCTGTGAATGTGAATGATGGTGCTTAGGTGTCAGAAAATACATTCATTGTGAAGAGATGGTATGGTGCAGTTTACATTTTACAGACAGCGTTTTGCATTGTGGTAGGGGCTTGAAATTTATAGAGTAGCTAGCCTTACTGCCATGGACATACTTTTCAGTAGTTAGGTGTGTAAGATGTAAACAGGTGCGGAATTCTGCCACTCTGACCAATAAAAAGCTTAAACTTTAAAATGTTATATCTCTAACACGGTTTGGTCTTTTAAATTGAAAGTTGCAAGGTATTGAGGGGATGTCCTGTACATATGAATTATGGCATTTAGGTGTTGAAAAATTAAGTTGCTGCAGAGATGTTGCATGACAAACTTTACATTTTGCGTATAGCGTTCTGCATTGTGGTTGGCACTTTTAATGTTAAACCTCACATTTTACACGTTAATAACTTTGCAACCATTCAACAGATTTGCACAAAATTTGGTATGCACAGTTTGGTGTGGTAGGTCTCTTGATTTTCTAAATTGTGTTTCAGTCGGATATATGGTTTTTGCACAGCGAAGTGCCAAAAAAATGCACTTTTCACCACTTTTATGCATTTTTTGTCTGTGGCGCTGCACAGACACCATTTGGGCTGTTAGTCCAAAACATGGGACATAGAACGAGCTTGGGCCAAGGAACATGCCACCTTTTGTTTGGTGAAAAAATATTAATCTGTTCAAAGGTTATTACAATTTGAAATTCCCATTATATCCTATGGGAAAATGTATATGTATTTTTGGAATGTTAATGAGAAAGACCAGATGGCCCTAGGAAAGACCAGATGGCCCAAATTGGGATGACCATATCTCAATAACACTTTGGTCTTTTTACTTGAAATTTGCAGGGTGTTGAGGGGATGTCATACAGATGTGAGCTATGCCATTTAGGTGTTGTGGAAATAATTTCTTGCATAGATATTCAGTGACATAATTGACATTTTTCCCATAGGATTACATTGCAGTGTGTGTCATGACTTTTGGTGCCGTTATCTCAGAAACGAAGCGAGATACAGACTTTTCGCTACAGATGGCTTGTGATCTAGCCACTGGAAAAAGATTTGATATTGTAGAGTAAGCCTGCAGTGGAATTTTGTTTGTATATTGCACAGTTCGTGAGATATTGTGAAAGTACTGTCACAAGGGTTGAAAGAGTGCCTGTCCAGTGCTTTTTGGTGCCCTTAGCTCGGAAACAATGTGAGATATGGGTATGGTCTTTTGTTACATGAAGTACTCACTGTCACGATTACAATGATGCTAGAATGTTTTTTGTAGCTCTTACGGTTCCGATATGCGCAAATTACTGTTACAAGGGGTTGGTGCCCTATAATGCTGCTGCATGGCTCCATAGCTTTGCATAAGTGAGAGCATGGGCCCAGATGCATATAGTTATGCAATTCTGGCAACTTGGTGGGAGCTGGCCTCCGCACTCAAACCAATACATGTTTTTTTTACTACTTATATTACATTTTTTCCAAAAGTAAGGAAATTCTATGAAAAAAAAACTGTGGTAATTCTTCATTTAGGGTTAAAACAAAAAAGTCAGGAAATGAGACATTAGGGTTGAACCCCTAACCCCCCCTCACACACACCACCCCAATCCTCCACAGTCTGACAGATGCCTTGGTGTGTCATTGGAGTCATGAGGCCTACATCTCCCCCAGTCTCCTTTACTGTAGCATGTCAGCATGCTTGGTCATGGAATATATTATAGGGGTGCTGTCGTGCCCCTATATTTATGGTTATGAAGCCTCTTCTATGTTAAACTCAAAATTTTGCACATTAATAACTTTGGACCCTTTCAATGGATTTGCATGAAATTTGATATGCGTGGTGGGGCATGGTAGATCTCTTGATTTGTCAAATTTTGTTTTGGTTGGACTTACAGTTTTTGCACACCAAAATGCTGAAATACATTTTTTGCCAGTTATGTGGGCAGCTTTTTTGATTTTGCCCGTGGTGCTGTGTGGAAGTTGTGTGGTGTGATGCTCTGTACCTTTGCTCAACTGAAAGAGCTTGGGTCAAGGAACATGTCACTTTTTGTTTGGTGAAAAAATATTAATCCATTCAAAAGTTATTAAAGTTTTAAATTGCCATTATAAGTCAATGGGGAAATTTATATGTTTATTTTGCGAAAGAAGAGTGTGGTTTGGCCATCTAGTCCCACCTCACAATCAAAGAATTTAGAGTCTCGGGATCACGAGGAATTATTTGATCATGCTGGCCGCCATCTTGTGTTTAGTTTACAGTCAGAAAAATTCAAGTATCTCTGCCCAGGGGGGACTTCTGAGGTGAAACTATGGTGGGTTTGGCTCAGGGGTCTTGCTTCTATCGAGCCATGCCAGCGGTTTCTTTCAAAATGGTCAAAAAATAGAGTTTTTAACTTTTTTATTCTTTGATTGTGGCTCGCTAACAATCTTTAATCATGAGCCTGCAAATTCTTTGATCGTTAGATTCTTTGGCCACCATCTTTGATCATGAGGGCATGACTAGATGGCCACTTTAAAAAATAAATTTTTCAGCTCAGGGGTGGCTTATTAAGCCAATTGAGGGCGGGTTTTGCTCAGGAGGCTTCATTCTATTGAGGCATGTCTGCGGTTTCATGTATTTCTGCCTAAAAATTGTCTTTTAACATTTTTTATTATTTGATCACAGCCTGCAAATTCTTTGATTGCAAGCCTGCAAAATCTTTGATACCGAGATTCTTTGACAGCGAACTTTGATTGCGAGGGTGTGACTAGTTGGCCACTTGAAAAAATCAATTTTCTCAAATTAGGGTTGGCTTATTACGCCAAATGAGGGTGGGTTTTGCTCAGGGGACTTCGTTCTATTGAGGCATGTCTGTGGTTTTATGCACTTCTGTCTAAGAATTGACTTTTAACATTTTTTGTTTGATCACGACTCTGCAAATTCTTTGATCACTAGCCTGTAAATTCTTTGATCACGAGATTCTTTGACCACGATCTTTGATCACGAGGGCGCGACTAGATGGCCACATGAAAAATTACATTTTGTCAGCACAGGGGCCACTTCTAAAGGCAGACTAGGGTGGGATCTGTTCAGGGGCCTTTGTTCAGTCGAGTCATGGCTGTGGTTTCATGTATTTTTCTCTAAAAAGTGTTTTAACATTTTTTATTCTTTGATCATGAGCCTGCAAATTCTTTGATCATGAGCCTGCAAATTCTTTTTTTGTGAGATTCTTTGATCACGGGGGAGGGACTAGATGGCCAGCTTGGGAGGGACAGCACAATTTTAACAATTTTTCAAATTAAATATCTCGGAAACGGTTTGGTCTTTTAACTTGAAATTTGGAAGGTGTTGACATTATGTCCTGTAGATGAGAATTATAGTACTTAGGTGTCAGACAATACATTTTTTTGCAGAAATATTGTGTGACGCAGTTTACATTTTGCAGACAGCATTTTCAATGGTGGTAGTGGCTTTAAATTACCAGGGTAGCTAGCCTTACTGCCATAGATGTACTTTTATGTTGTTAGGTGTGTAAAATGTTAATAGGTATGGGATTCCACCAGTGTGACCTGAAACGTTCACATTTGATATCTCAAAAAGAGTTTGGTCTTTTACATTGAAATTTGGAGCATGTTGAGGGGATATGCTGTCCATGTGAATTATGGTGTTTAGGTGTTGGAAAACTCATTTGCTGCACCCATATTGCGTGACACACTTTATATTTTGCATATGACGTTTTGCATTGTGGTACTGGCTTCACATTTATAGGGTGCCTAGCGTTACTACCATGGAGGTAATTTGTAGTGGTTAGGTGTCTGACATGTAAACAGGTGTTGAATTATGCCACTCTGATGACTGACATTTTGCTTTCTTTCAAGGTGATGGGCCCCACACTCCCAACCATATGCGCTGCCAGCAATACATATGATATTGTTGTGAGGCCTAAATGTCACCACATTCCATCTGCAATCATATTCACAAGCAACAGTAAAGAAGAATGGGGTGCATTTAGGCCTCAAAACCCCAATGACACACCCCATCAGCTGTCAATCTTGGGATGATGGACAGGTCCTCGAGGGGGGGATGGAGCAACCCTAAAGGTCTTATTTCCTGATTTTTTGTGTTTTTACCCTAAATGATGCATTAATGAAGTTTTTGCATAGTATATATATATATATATATATATATATATATATATATTTATATTTTGCAAAAAAATTGTTAATGCCCCAGTTAGGGTCAAAGCAGCAAAAGCTAGGAAATGAGGCATTAGGGATTTCAACCCTAACACCCCACCCTCCAAAACCAGGCAGGAGAGCAGGTGTGGGGTGTGCCTTGGGTTTCTCAAGTCTAACACTCACCCCATGCCATCTGTAAATAAGGTCAGATGTGTAGACGTTATGAGAATGGGGTATATAGAGGGTGAGGGCTGCTAGACACCCCAGAAACAATGGGGATAAATATCGGAGGTCAGAACAGGGCTAGAAGGATGGAGAGTGCCACAAAACAGATATCATAGACCATTTTCTTTATTACTGGCATATGAAAAAGAACTTGCTTCATATCATACTGTGGTTCATGCTGCGGTGATATCAGAAACCAAAGGCAAAATGCCTATAATAGTTTTCATCCCGGTGCCCATACCTAAGTGGTTCCCTCCTATTGAGAATACACTTGTCCAGTCTATTCTTAAATGTTTTATTTTCACTGAAAATTAGCTCTAATGGTAGACTGCTCTATATTCCAATTACTCTCTGTGAAAAAAGGCCCCCCTGCTGTTTGTTTTTTACTTGAATCTATGAAGTTGCAGTGGGGCTCCCCCTGGTTTCCACATTGTCCTGTTGGTATGCAAACCCTATTTCTATAAATAGATAGGGGTCATTTATAGCATCACACAATAACAAAAGGTCCCCTCTTTGTCTTCTTCTGTTTCCAGAGACATGAAAGTTCTAATCTGTTTTTGTACTCCTTGTCATGTAAACCTATTTGTTTCGTGAATTTTATCTGTATCTTTTCAAGTTATAATATATCAGTGTTTCTGTGTGGTGACTGAAACTGGGAACTGTAATCTACACACGGTCTTCCATAGGCATGATACAGTAGGAGAAGTACCCTAACATCCCTGGAGACAATTTTCTTCCTTATGTTGAATAGAATCTTGTTTGCTCTACTAACGACTGCATTGGCTTGTTTTAAAAATTTAAAATCATACTAACATACTAACATACTATTTGTCAGCAGATTAGGCCTTACGGTCTATCGAGTCTGCTCGAACCTCAGATCCCTAGTTGGGTGCCGAGGCCCTCCCCTTCCCTCCCTTGTGTTCCTGAAACCCCTATCATCCATTCCCACCCCCCTGGGACAGGCCATCATCTGATACATCCACTTTCTGTGCCTGTCCCACCCTCTCTTGAAGCCCTCCACTGTGGATCTCTGAACCAGCTCCCCAGGCAGTGCATTCCAAGGGTCTACCACCCTCTCAGTGAAAAACCTCCTACTCTTTCCCCCCTCACCCTTCCACCTTCCAACTTCAAACCATGCCCTCTGGTGATACCTCCCTGCTTTAGTCTAAAGATCCCCTCCATGTTTACCCTATTTATTCATTTGAGGTACTTGAATACCTCAATCATGTCCCCCATGTCTCTCCTCTCCTCCAATGAAAACAGGCAGAGCTCCTCAAGTCTGTCCTCATACGTCAAATCCCCTAGCCCTCGTTTCATCTTAGTTGCCCTCCTCTGTACCCTCTCCAGAAGCTGTATGTCCCTCTTCAAGTGTGGTCTCCAGTACTGTACACAGTACTCAAGGTGTGGTCTAACCAGTCCATTGTACAGCAGCAGAATCACTTCCTTGCTCCTAGAGGTGATCCCTCTTATGATGCATCCCAACATCCTGTTTGCCTTGCTAGCTGCTCTCCTGCACTGCTCAGAGTTATTCATACATGCATCCACCATGACCCCTAGGTCTTTTTCCCCCTATTGAGGCCTCCAGTGCCTCCCCTCCCAGGATCTGTTGTTCCTATTCCAAAAATCTTTCTCTAGTGTAGTAACAGAGAGAACATCCCCTCATAAGAGATACTGGTGGCAATTATTTTGGGGACCCAAGTAAATAACTTTCCATTTATTGATAATTAGAGCCATACCTCATGACTTCATCCACTCAGAGATATTGTCTAGGTCCTTTTGGATTGACAAAATGTCTTCAAGGGTACTGCAGCCCCCCCCCCACTTTGAGGCAATCTGCAAACTTGGTATCATTATTTTGTTTATTTTATAGGTAAGATCAGCAACAAAAACCTGGAATAAATAGGGTACCAACACGGACCCCTTGGGGACTCCACTGGTTACTCCTTATGTCACAGAATGGTGCCCATTTAAAGTTACCCTCTGAGTTCTATCTTCCAACAAATTATGTATCCACTATATGAATATATGGTTTACTTTTCTCCACTTCAGTTTAATAACTATGTGGTCATGTGAAACCTTATCTAAAAGTTTGCTGAAGTCGATAAAGATTATAGCATAGGATGCTTTATTATCTAGTTGTTGGCATACAGTTTTGTAAAAGCATAGTAGGTTTGTCAGACAAGATCTTTTTTTGACAAAACTGTGTTAGATACTGTCAATGCTCCCTAACTACCTGTCCATTCGCTCTTTAACTATTCCTTCTAATAACTTTCCAATTAGGGATGTCGGACTTATTCATCTGTAGTTCTCAACCTTTGTTTTTTCTCCTTTTTATGTTTGCTTGTGCGTTAGCGCAAGAAACATTATGTTAGAGAAGTAGGGTTTTGGAGGTGCGGCACTGTGGCGGCCAAAGCCCCCACTGCATTCTGAGGCTTGGCCATATTTCCCCAATGTGATGGCATGCTGCTGCTGACACTTGTTCAGCAAGCATGCCACCAAGTTGAAACAAATTCACTGCTGCAACGAGGGAGTGATCCATCATTGCAGGGTGTGTCTTGCCTGATGTAACATTTCAATAAACATGGCAGGTGGCGGCTTGCTGCCCACCACTCACAGTCCCTAGGAAGCTGACCTCAGGGGCACCCAATACCCTTGCTGCATATGTGCCCCTTTACTGTAGTGCTCTGCCAAGGGGGTGTCCAATCCCCGCATCATGCCCCAAACACAGACATGCTTACTGGGGGGTGCTAATCCCCTGTCAGCATATTAACTCTCCCCATTGTGTCAGCATTTTCCTGGCACCCCACCCCGATTGTGTGCCACACTGGGAGCCCACCCCAGTGTGGCTAACATGACCTCCCCAACCAAATGTACCACACTGGGAGCCCACCCCAGTGTGGCCAAAATCTGTGAAAAAAAAACAGAAAACAGTCCGCGGTGATTTTTTTTTACTTTTCTTACCTGAAACAAAGGAAATGGTCCCTCGCTGTCGGGTCCCCTTCCCCAGCCAGCACCCACCCTCTGTGCACCCTACATCCCCATATACACCTTTACCCCATACTTACCTCTGGAGCCTGATGCAACAATCTTCAGTGGACTGGGAACACGTCTGCACTCTTCAAAGCTGACCATGAACTGAAGAAAAGCTGTATAATGGCATGAATGTTTTTTTTTTCCAACTTAGGTGGATAGGTGGAAACAGGAAATGGGACAGCCATAAGAACCGGGGTTGTCTACAGGCCCCCAGACCAGGGGGAGGACATAGACACATTACTGTTAGAAGATATGCAAAACATGACAGCTAAAGGGGAGGTTCTGATAATGGGAGACTTCAACATGCCGGATACAGATTGGTCAATACCAGCAGGAACATCTGCCAGAACTAGACACATGGTGGATTCCCTGCAGGGGGAGGGCCTCAAACAACTGGTACAACAACCCACAAGAGACAGGGCTATCCTAGATCTAGTATTGACTAACAGGGAAGGGATCATAGATCTCCAGGTAGAAGGTCACCTGGGGGCCAGTGACCATCACATGGTATGGTTCAATTTGGCTACTACATATAAATCATCCCATTCCAAGGCAAAAATATGGGACTTCAGAGGAGCTGACTTTGATAAGATGGCCAGCAGAGTTAAGCTAGCCCTGGCAAAAGAAACACAGGTGAGGATACAGGCAAAGTGGGCAAGCACTAAGGATGCAATACTTGAAGCAACATCCCATTGTGTTAGACAGAAAAGGAAGTGCAAAGAAGAAGAAACCACTTTGGTTCTCAAATGCAGTAGCAGAAAAGGTCAGAGCCAAAAGGCTGGCCTTCAGGAAATATAAGGGAACACAGTGGGATGAAGATAGAGAGGCATACCAAACTGCCCTAAGGAAAGCAGGGAAGGCAGTAAGGCAGGCAAAGTCCCAAACTGAGGAAACACTAGCACGAACAGTAAAAGAAGGTGACAAGACTTTCTATAGATACATTAGTGAAAGGAGAAAGTCCAGAGGGGATATTGCTAAGCTCAATGGAGAAAATGGGATATGTGAGGAGGAGGACCCTGTAAAAGCATCTATCCTAAATAGATATTTTTGCTCAGTATTTAGTGAAGACAAGGTAGGGCAGGGCCCACAGCTCAGCACCATGGACACAGGGGGGAGGGAGGTGAGCACTACTCCTTTCACAAAAGAAAGGGTCCTACAAGAGCTCGCTAATCTCAGGGTGGATAAGGCAATGGGACCTGATGGCATACATCCCAGGGTACTTAAGGAACTAAGGGTGGAACTAGCAGAGCCATTAGCAGAACTGTTTAGTGAGTCTCTGAGCACAGGAGAGGTCCCAGAAGACTGGAGAAGGGCTCATGTGATCCTGCGCCATAAAAGTGGTAGCAGGGAGGAGGCAGGGAACTACAGACCAGTCAGTCTTACCTCAGTAGTGGGCAAGATTATGGAGGCACTCCTTAAGGAAAGGATAGTGCAACACCTGGAATCCATAGGGGCACAGGATCCAAGACAGCATGGGTTTACAAAAGGAAATTCCTGTCAAACTAATCTCATAGATTTCTTTGACTGGGTAACCAGAGTGGTGGACCAAGGGGGAGCAGCTGATGTCGTCTACCTTGACTTCAGCAAAGCTTTTGACACTGTTCCACATAGAAGATTGATAAATAAGCTGGGTAGGCTCAGGGTGGGTCAGAAGTTAGTCAACTGTGTGGCAAACTGGTTGACAGGCAGAAAACAGAGAGTGGTGGTAAATGGTATATAGTCAGAAAAGATGCAAATCACAAGTGGGGTACCTCGGGGATCAGTCCTGGGGCCAGTCCACTTCAATATCTTCATTAGTAACCTTGCAGATGGACTAGAGGGTAAGGCTTGTCTGTTTGCAGATGACACCAAGATCTGCAACAGAGTAGATGATCCAGATGGGGTGGGCAGAATGAGAAGAGATCTGGATAAACTAGCAAGATGGTCAGAAGAGTGGCAACTGGGATTTAATGCAAAGAAGTGTAAGATCATGCACATAGGGAAGAGAAACCCAGAAGCCACCTATAGGCTGGGAGGAGTTGCTGGCAGTCACAAAGGAAGAAAGACTTGGGCATCATCATCACTGATGACCTGAAATCATCAAGCAGACCTCTAAAGCAGTAGGTAAGGCTAGGAGATGTTAGGTGTATAAGTAGGGGTATCACTAAGTCGTAAGAGAGAGGTAATAATCCTCTTTACAAGACACTGGTTAGGCTCTCATCTGGAGTACTGCATGCAGTACTGGAGGCCACACCTTCACAAGGACATTAACCAAATTGAGGCAGTCTAGAGAAGGGCAACCAAAATGGTGCAGGGACTGCCTCAGAAGACATAAGAGGACAGATTAACAGAGCTCAATATGTATACCCTTGAGCAAAGGAGGGAGAGAGGTGATATGATCGAGACATTCAAACACCTGAAGGGCATTAACAAGGTGAAAGAGTCTAACATGTTTAAATATAAGAAAAATAGCAGGACAAGAGGACACAGCATGAGACTAGAGGGAGGCCGATTAAGGGTGAATTTGAGGAAATACTTTTTCACAGAAAGGGTGATGGATGCATGGAATGGCCTACCTCAGGAAGTGGTGGCTATGAATACAGTGCAGGGCTTCAAACAGGCATGGGATAGGCATAAGGAAGCAATACAGATGCGTATGAATAGATAGACCACTGACAGAGCAAAGGCCGATGGCACATTTATAAGGTAGAAAAAGAAATGGGCAGACTGGATGGGCCTTGCGGTCCTTATCTGCCGTCAACTTCTATGTTTCTATGTTTCTATATCTTGCCCATTTTTGTTAATTTTGGTACCAAATTTTCAACATGGGGTTTTTGGGACTCCACCTCATGAATCCCATCACTGTCATGTCGTTATTCAGTCCCAAAAGGTGATTTAGCAGTCACTGCACGGAATCACCTTTTGGGACTGAGTAATGAAACAACAGTGTTACTGTTAATGAGGTGGGCTCCCAAAAAGCTTATGTTGCAAATTTGGTGAAAAAATTCAAAAAAAATGACCGTGTTACAAGTGTGCATTGCACAGTTTCTACGCACGCTCATAACTCTGAGAATTTTTAATATTTTCACTCCCGATTTTCAGCATTACCATTTTTTCACACCTCTTTATGAACAGTGCAGCTGCCATTTTTCACATCCTGCCTGAAATGTGGTTTCACACATGTGGTGCAAAATGGCGCAGTTGTGGGAAATCAGTGTTCGGGCAGACTGACAAAATCACAGTGCCATTGTTCATGAGCAGAGGTACCAAATGCTTTCATGAGGTGGGGGTCACAAAAAGGCCATGTTGAAAGTTTATAGTGCAAATACCAGCAAACACACTGGGCAATACGGTTTCTAACCATAGCATCCCACCCTCTACAGACTGACAGGTGTCAGAGGTATGCCTTTGGATTGCAGGCCATAATGTGCATGCCATTGTACCCCCATCCTGCAGCTAGTGACAGGCATTGAGGTGTGCCTTGGAGTCTTCAGCCCCAGAGTTCACCCCATTCTCCTATACTGCAACCATTTCAGCATATGTTCTTATGGAATGGGGTGACTGTAAAGCCGAACACCACAAGACACACCTCGACATTTGTCGGTGTCTGCAGAATAGGGTGAGGTGAAATAGTGTGAACATTATGCGTGATGACCCAAAGGCATACCCCAATGCTTGTCCATCACTGCAGGGTGGAGGTGGGATTCGCGTGAACTTCAATACTTCACTGCCATTCCTTTTCTGCGTCTGTATAACTCTTGCACTTCCAATGCTAATACCAGCAAGCAAACATTCGGGAATTGACAAATGCTTGTTAAACATTGGTATAATATTTGCTGTCCTCCAATCAAGTATACATGACCAGTGTTCAGGCTACTTTCAAATAATATTTTGAGTGCCTATATGAGTTGTTCATACAGTACATAATTTTAATAATTTTCCCTGTGATGCCATCTGGTTCTGGTGAACAATCCTCCCTTATTAATTTTATCTACTCTAATATTTCTTGTTCAGAGATTGTAATATGCTCTACATGATTTGTATCTAACTGAAAGGCTGTATTATGTTTATTACTATAAACAGTACAAAAATAATCATTTAGTAGGTTGGCAGTTTGCTCTTCCTCATTTTATCATTTTGTTTTGGTGTTGTAGGGGCCCTAATTTTAAGTAACCATAGAATGTTTTACTATTGTTTTTTGTTGTATTTTTAGTCAGGTGTAATTCCATCCTGCTCTTTGTATTTCATGTTTTATTCTTGCATGTCTTTTCTAGTTGTTTGTATTTGTTCCTATAGTATGGTAATAGTGTTTTTTTAAGTTTTAAAAGCTTTGTGTGTTTTCCTAATTAACTTCCTTATCTTATTGTTTAACCATTGCAGTCCTAGTTTTCCATTGATGTTATTCTTTGTATATTTGGATATGTATTTATTGCATAAGTCCATGATTTGTGCCTTTAATTTGTGCCACATTCTTTTAGTGTCACATTTAGCAAACATACGGTCCAAATCTTTTTCGGACAATGTATTAATCTTTCTTATATCTGATTTTTTATAGTTAAAGAAAACACTTTCATTTTTGTTAGTGAAATATGACATGTTTATGTTGAAGATAACTGAAACATAGAAACATAGAAGTTGACGGCAGATTAGGACTGCAAGACCCATCCAGTATGCCCATTTCTTTTTCTACCTTATAAATGTACCATCGGCCTTTACTCTGTCAATGGCTTGTCTATTCATACTCATCTGTATTGCTCCCTTATGCCTATCCCATGCCTGTTTGAAGCCCACCACTTCCTGAGGTAGGCTATTCCATGCATCCACCACCCTTTCTGTGAAAAAGAACTTCTTCACATTACCCCTTAGTTGGCCTCTCTCTAATCTCATGCTGTGTCCTCTTGTCCTGCTATTTTTCTTATATTGAAACATGTTAGACCCTTTCACCTTGCTAATGCCCTTAAGGTGTTTAAATGTTTCGATCATATCACCTCTCTCCCTCCTTTGCTCTAGGGTATACATATTATGCTCCATTAATCTGTCCTCATATGTTTTCTGATGCAGTCCCTGCACCATTTTGGTTGCCCTTCTTTGGACTGCCTCAATTTGGTTAATGTCCTTGTGAAGGTGTGACCTCCAGTACTGCACACAGTACTCCAGATGGGGCCTAACCAGTGTCTTGTAAAGAGGGTTTATTACCTCCCTCTTCTGAGTTGTGATACCCCTACTAATACACCCCAACATCCCCCTAGCCTACCTGAATATGGTATACCATTCACACAGCAACAGCAATACTGCAAAGACCATTACAATGACAAAATCTGCAGTTCACTGTAACAGTCAGCAGTATTGCCGACACTACTGTCTGCATTGATTTCACCCCATCCCTGAAACAACTCCAACTCAGAGTTGATAATCTAAAATGTGGGTGGTGTGGGAGCAGAGCCCCTCGCATGGGAGGTGGGGGTGACAAAGCCCCCCCCCAAAAAAAAAAACTTCTGCTCCTGATGGCACAATGCCAACTGTCAGCATTGTGCCATTGCTGTAATGCCAATCGACGAATTTCATGTTGATGCAGCATGGGGGAACTACTTAATTATGGTCACTTTTTCCTAGGGGTGGTCCCACAATACAGACATTTATATGTATTTCTTCAGTCCCCAGTACAATGTCTAGTATATTAGCCCCTCTTGTAGGGCTTATCACATACTGATGTAGAACAAGCTGTCCGCAGGTTGTACTGAACATTTTATTTTGTATTGTTTTTGCAAGTAAAGCCTCCCAGTTTATATCATTTATATTCATGTCTCCCAAAAATTTAGTTTGTGACTCATCACATGCAGGTTTGAGTTCTTTGATTTTATTTATTTATGACTTTGATAACCCGGCAAGTACACTGATCCCAGGGACCATTTTCAGGCCTGACGCAGGCCATGACAATGGCACAGGAGGCAATTAAAGCAAAGTACAACAGAAACATAGATGAAAGCTAAGACAATGTTGTAAATGTGATACCAGAGAATACAAGGAATGGACCATGGCAATATTTGGTACAGAAAACTTAAAATACATTCCTTAATAATAAAATATGTTCTTTAATAATACCCTGAGTATCTTCCTAGGTAGCATCCGGAGGTGTATCCTAGTCCAATAATAAGGCTATCCTTATTATTTGTCGATAACTGTACCCATGAGGTTTCTGTTGTTGCATTTTGATCTTTTTTTTTATTTTGATATGACGAATGTTGACTGGTTTTAGTATACTTTTGATGAACATAACTATCCCACCTCTCTTTTTATTAGTTTTGTTCAGGTGGAATGTTTCATATCCAGGGATACTGCTATTCTAAATCTTAAATTCATTCCACCAACTCTCTGTGATTGCTAGCACATCTGTGTTATTATACTTTACAATTGGTACTAGTTCATCAAATTTTTTATTAAGGCTTCTGGCATTAGCCATATAGCATTTCATGTTTCTATTGACTGATCTATCATTTTTTGGATGTTTTATCTCTATGAAACATAGAAGCTTAGAATTTGACGGCAGATAAGGACAACTTGGCCCACCTAGTCTGCCCATTTCCCTACTTATTGGATAAGCTGCAGATTCTAGTTACCCAACATCCTAATTCCTCCTACCCCTCACTATAATTGCCTTTTGTCTGTCCCATGCATTTTGAATTCCCCCGCTGTTTTTGACCCCACAACCTCCTCAGGAAGGTGGGTCCATGTGTTCACCACCCTCTGCATGAAAAAATACTTCCTCACATTGCCCCTGAGCCATCCCATATCTTCAAATTGTGCCCCCTTATTCTTGTACATCTCATTTTCTGAAAGATGCTCCCATCTTGGACTTTGTTGCTGCCCTTGAGGTACTTGAAAGTTTCTATCATGTCCCCCCTCTCTCTCCTTTCCTCAAAGGTATACATATTAAGCACTTTTAGTCTCTCTTCATATGGCTTCTGTTGCAGGCCCTGCACCATTTTAGTTTCCCTCCTTTGGATTGCCTCCATCCTGTCTATGTTCCTGCAGAGATGGGTACATTCAGTTTCATCTACCTGTGGTCTTGTAATTTCCCCTGAGGTATACAGTTTAAACAAAGTGTGTTTAAAGAATCCCTGAAGCTTTTCCCAGTATTTTGCCCCTTTTTTATTTGGGTGCAGTCCATCCTTAGTGTAGAGTGTATGATTTAGCCTAAAGATCTCCCAGTTATCTATAAATAGTATGTTTTCTTCTTGGCACCAGTTTGACAGTCTTACATTGTTTCATTAAATTGTTTTATTCTTCTGTTTGTGAGCTCTAGGTACTGGTAAGATAGTACCCTTATGGGTTCCCATGGCTCACTATCCTGATACTCACCTGCCCAGGCACTATTGTCTGACAGGTGCAGTGTCCCAATAGTGAGCATCTCAATGGTAAACTAACCGCCAGACGTTGGCAGGGGTAGAGTAGTAGATGTGACAGCTTGCTACCTTACTCCTGGACATCAAGGGACAGTTGTGTGGGGCAGTTGGCTGAGCTGCTCCAGTGGTATACAGGGCTACACCACTGGCAGCTCTGCCAGCATGCTCCTTCAGACCCAGGTTCTTCTCTGGGTACCTTCCTTTCAAGGAACTCACCCACATAACATATTTTTTACTCTGGGGTCCACTCCCCATTGGAGGTAGTTATTTTAGTTAGGGGTATATGGGGTGCAGGGGTGAAGCCCTCAACATTATCCACTTGATTTCGTTTGTGATGCCCGACATTGTAGTGTCAGGCATACAAACTGTTCTGTGCTGTGGAATTCGGGCCACTAAACTCGAGATCCTGAGACTCAGGATCTCGAGTTTAGGGAATACATAATATGCCCAGTAAGATACCTGAAATTGCCATTCTACATCCAGTTACTTGCATTTCATTTCCCATATGTATTACACAATACGAAACAAGACTTATAATGTAAACAAAAAACATATTTCCAGGTGATTTTTGCAACACACAAGAAGGTACTGTGGTTACTAATGGATAAAATAATTCCTTCTCGTATGTAGGCTACAGTCTGGCTGGGCTGTCATGAAAAATTAGGGGTTAAAAATAATGCAAAACATAGGAAGGCAGCAGATAGAAACTGTCCTAGAGAAGGATGTGAAACCTATTAAAAAACAATGGAACATCTATTTGTTGTGCTTCCATATGTTAAATCTTTTTGGTAACAATTAACAAGAGAGTGGAGTAATCCAAGATGGAAATCAGCAGCTTACGAAAATACTGTGGTGGGACATATTGATTTACAGTCTAATACTGGGAACCGTACTCTGCACTTGAGTTTTGCCTGTATCAAGTTATATTTATTGCAATCCAGTGTAAATGACTTTTTCAACAAGCAAAACAAACTGAGATTTTGGTTATAAGAATTATGAAGTCTAAACTCCAGGATATTTATAATTACGAATGCAGCATTTTGCCACAAAATAATGTGCATAAAAGATGATGAAATTTTGTGCAGAATCTTGACTAATATTTAAATATATATAGCAGCAGTATCAAATATATTCATCAATTGTAAATATTTAACCTGAAGTAGTTAATAGAGATGGATTTATGACGAGATGATTTTCTAGTAAGTGGTGATTTTCATGTTAAGAAATATGTATGTTTGCATTTGTTGGGTTGATGGTATGTATATTTCTTTTCTATAATAAAAATCTCCCTACTGTTTTTGAGAAATGTCATAGGTTAACATCCACTTGAGCAACCACCCCAAAATAAGCAGACAAGGCCCCAGTTTAAAGTATCATCTGAAAGGAACACTTCAGTAGTGCAGCACCTTCCCTTATGCTGCACTACAGTGTTAGTATTGGGATTGAACTCAAGTTCCTAGTATGGGAATGGAACCCATAGGCTTTCAATCTTCCAGACTCAGAGGTGAGTGTGCAACCTGCTGAGCCACTGACACTGCTATGAATGACAATTCCACTTTTAAAATGTTTTTTAGAATGTTTTTATTCTTAAGAATTCTGAAAAGCATTAGCATGCAGACCACCAAATAATATTCAGCAGGTTATGTGATCCATAGGAATAACTGTGTAAAATGAATCCACAGTTTGCATAAACTGAGGAATATGGTTCTGCAGTTTGCATTCCACTTTTGAAATGTCAGAACTTGACTTCTGATGAAATGCTGTGGGTTTAGGCAGTATTTCTGAATTTCCAATGAATTCTGTCAGAAACAGAGTTTTAAAAAATTCTGCACAGCTCTGTGAAAAAGCTGTCACTGGGTTTATGTCTCAGCTTCCACTAACAGAGAGATACGATCCAATAGTCCTAGGCATTGCCTACAGTGTTTGTCTAGCCACCAACATCTGACTGCTCCTTGAAGTTGATTATTCTGCTATCTGTTATAATTGTCAGTACTGTTGTGCTTCTATTAATTTACCCTTCTCCTATACTCCCTCACTTTTAGACATGTGCCACATTGCTTTTTTCTCCCTTCTATCTGCTCACAGTGCCTCCATATTTATTGTCATTGTACAGAATTGCATTCCTCAGGTTCTTATGTTGCTTCTATGTGTTATCACTGTCTGCACTGCAATGATCTAAACTGGTTGTACTCTACCGGGTCGTGCCATAAATAGGCAAATGTTTGCCTAGTGCATCTTCCAAGGTAAACAAAAACTAACTAACTTAATAAATAAATAATTAACGGTGCTCACAGTATACCATAGATAGTGATAATTGCTCACCCATATCAGACTGTACAGATTGGACAAAAACATTAATGTAATGTACAGTATGTGTAAGTTAAAACATAAAAAATAAACAATATTATTTGTGTTTATCACATCACCAAAATGAAGATAACATTTTAAGTTCAATTGTGGCTAGGTCAGTTGAAATTACATCTACAAAGTAATGATTACTCAATGTGAAAGCAGATAGAACAATGCCTAATGACAATATTATACCTCTGCCACACTCAAAGGAGAGCAGTGAAATCAAACAACAATACTTCACTAATTTCAGAGCTTTTTTAAAAAAAAAACAGGAGAGACACACTAAGCTGAAAGCTTGTTTACAGGTGTGACCTGGGAGCACAAGGAAGTTAAGTGACTTGCTCAGGGTCATGCAGTCAGGGCTGTGGGATTCAAACCCAGTTCTCCAGGTTTGTGGCTCAGAGCCTTTAACCACTGCCTCCTTTACATTTTAAACTGTTTTTTCATAAACTGGGTACACAATGATCTGACTGGCAATATGCTTTTCATCATCATTTGTTGGTCAACAGGAATTTCATAAATAGTTCTGATCCTGCCCCTTCAGTCATAAAGATAAATGGCATATTTGGTGTCATGCCATTCCTGCTCTGACAAACGGGCAATTTTGCAGTTAATTTTCAGATATTATCTGGTACAATTATATATGCTGCTAGGGTAAAGGAGAAGGAGAAGGAGGGGGAGGGAGAGGGGGAGGGTGAAGAAGAAGAAGAAAAAGAAGAAGAAGAACAACAACAGCAACAATAACCAGCATTTATATAGTGCTTTTCACACACACTGTATCCCAAAGTGTATTTTAAAAGCAATGCTAGACTGGTCGTGAAGTGGCTGAATGTGTAATGTCAGCCATTTGGCACATCATCTCCCAACACAGCCTTGGACAATTGCATGAACCAGTTTTAAGGGAAGGGGAATGTTGGCCAGGACACCAGGGAAACGTCCCCTGCTCTTGTGAAAAGTGCCATGTGTTCTTTTACTTCCACCTGGGCAGCACGAGAGATGGGAAGAAGGGACCTCAGTTTAACATCCCATCCAAAGTACAGCACAGTCCAATAGTACATCACCCGCATAGTACTGCACATAGCTGCCAGCATTTACTGTGGATATGAGCCCAATCCTAGTGTGTGACTAGAACCTATGACCTTCTGGCCAGAGTCAGATGTGCTACTAACTGAGCCACACTGGCAGCTATGTGGAACTGGCTGACCAACTATAGATACTAGAGTGATCCATGGAGAGTGACTTAGAGCAGATAATGTACTACTGGATCATTTCTTTACCACCAATGCTTCGAACTGTATATGGGGGATGGGAATCAGAATGACTTGATAGGGACTGTAAATTGAGCACTGCTGTACAGAGAAATGGTAGTCTGTATGAGCAATGCCATGTAGTAGTAAAATCTGTGAATCACTGTCAAAACAGAAGGGTCAGGATCTGTGGGGATTTTCTTTTAGTTGAATGGTTAGAGTTGCTTCTCAGGTAGACTGAGGATTTGATTCTCAGCACGATCTTGGGGTGTATTAACCACAGCAGATAGAACTGATAACCAGGTGTTTTTGAAACATAACAAGTACATTTCAGACATAACAAGTACTGTACATGTATTTTTTTTTTGTTGAAAGTATATTTACTTGTTCTAAGTCTGCTGCACTTCCTTTGTTCCGTTCTGATACATTTTTGGGGGGTAAAATAAAAAGCTCTGCAGATGTTGGCAAACCAGGAAATACTGCAATCAAAAGCTGCTCCTCTGGAATATGTGTTACCTAAAAACAAAACAAAGAAAGGTACCATCATGTCATATCCATGGGCTCAGAGGGTTACATGTATGTACTCATATGGAGTACCGAGTCAGTTCTTTTCACAAAATTATATAATGTTTACTTAATGATGTTATTCTACAATGACAAGCAAATGAGGAAAATAATTTGAACTGTCAACCTTCTAGTTTGAAAACAGATGCCATTATATTCACCACTTAAAAATCACATTTCATATAATGCATGGATAGCTGCATAATTAACTGAAAAGGCATAGCATACAAAAAGCCATAGTTTACAGTTCTGATACTAGCAAATCATAATTCACAGTTCTAATACTGAAGGGTTGAGTTATGGTTTTATAGCACCATTAACAAAGAGAATTTTAACTAATCAGTGACAGCTGGGGCACAAAACACACAAAATCCTAAAAATATTTACAGTTTTTCTAAAATGTATTTTTCAAAGTCGTTACAGTTCTACATATTATGAATTATAATTAAATGTTTTTTTCTCAATTGTTTGCATCTTTGACTACATTTATCACAACAAAAATGAATGAAAAATGACAGCTGTGAACAATGCAAATAATTCCTTCTTGTGGTTCTGTTGGCATCATAAACCAGATGTCACCAAAACTCCTCGATGGGATTACGGCCATGTAAATTCACAGCTGCTCGTTTATTATTGTACATGTCAACATAGGAATGAATGAGCTGAGCATTGTTAACTATGCATACTGCAACCACATAAACTATTATAATTACAGCTTCATTATATTAATTTGATATTAACATCACTGTTAATCTCAAAAGCCTAAAGTAAGTCATTGTGTCTTAAACAGACTGCTGGGGTTTCATTTTATTGGGATTAGCCAGCAATGTTACCCTCAAAAAGGAATACCAACATGGAGGAATGCTGACTGCAAGCTCATTTTTATGATTATGTGTGTGCCCCAAAAAATGCAGAAGCAGCAGATAATTGGAATTGGTTACTAGAGAGGTTAGAACATCACAAAGCAACACATTGTTAAAATCAAGAAGGGCATGAGAAATCACCCACAATGTTTGTCTTCAAGAATGGAAAATTACTCTGCAAAGTAGAATTTTAAATGTATTTTACATTCTGATTGATAATTATAGATTTGTATTCCAGTCTAGTTGGAGTGCTTATGTCACATGCAATTTATTAGCAATTAGAAGTACAATTAAATAAAAATGTAGAATTACTTTAACATTTTATCTGCTTTATTAATGATCCAGCTACTGTAGTTAATTAAAAGATTTTTGAAGATTAAAGTATTTCAACAAGTTTTAATAATGCTTCCTTTGTTAGGAAGCTTACAATGGCAGAAACCAACCTACAATAGTTGGGTCTGGTAATTTTTTTCTGCCCCATTCTTGTGGGAAGGCATTGTGTTGTTGATCTGAGGGGTGATCTAGTCAATCCTGCCCCTTTGTGTTGTTCATCCCACCCCTGTTCTGGCATACGCTCCCCTCAGCTGCCACAAGGAAACTCTAGCAGACCAGAGTCCCCGACCAGGTGAGCTCCCCCTTCGGTGCTGCTTTTGCTTCTGACACCACCCGCATCACCTTCGGCTGCCACAAGTAAACTCCAGCGGGTGTGGTCCTTCTAAGAAAGCCAGAGAAATATTCAATTTTTTGGTACCCACTAACCTCTGCTCAGCGATTGGCCACTTCTCGAGGAGAACTCCACTTGAATGTACCCCACAACACGCCGAAAGGACTGTCTTGCTCTACTATTTTTCTAGCCTATTTTCAGTTCCTCAGCAGCTTCTCTATCTCTAAATTTTGATCAGTATTGATTTTGAATCTTGTAGGAAGAAAGGTCTTCAATGTATTCAGCTAAATCATAAGTGCATTTAGACTTCTGGCTAGCAAGAACTTCACCAACTGTTTAAAACTGTGATTTAGTCTGTGTTTTAATCTGTGCTGAAGATGCTGCTGCAGAAAAACTGAGATTTAGTCTGTGCTTAAAAAGCTGCTGCATAAACTTTTATTTTTTTCAACCTACTCATTTAATTCATTGATCTGCTCTGCAGCAGTGACTTTCTTTAGTGTGCTAATATTTTTCTTAGCCCTGTTATCTCTATCTACTCATTTTTCTCAGCAATTCTATATCCTCTCACTCTCATTTCTGCTGCTCCCTCTCTCCTACTAACCACCCTCGGAGCTCAGCCCTGACCAGTCCTGCCCCCTCCCAGCTTTTTTGTCTCTCCACCATTTGTGCAAATCTCTGTCCCCCGATTAAACTAATCCTTCCTCAGGCACCTCTGGTCCCCTATTGCTAAATTAGGCTGTGTCTGCATAGCCCCTGCCCCCTAATTCTAGCCTTATTTAATCTAAACATCTACTCTTTTTCTCTCCCACAGACCAAAGCCTCTGACTGGGTGTGCTCCCCCTGTGGCGCAGCTTTTGCTTTTGATGCCACCCGCATCGGCCTCTGCTGCCGCAAGGAAACTCCAGTAGGTATGGTCCCTCTATGAAAGCCAGAGAAGTTTTCAAATTTTTGGTACCCATGAACCTCTGCTTGGCATTTGGCTGCTTCTCGAAGAGCATTCCACTTGATTGGCCTCCACAACAAGCCAAAAGAACTTGCTTGCACTACTATTTTTCTAGCCTGTTTTTGGCTTTTTAGTAGCTTCTGTAGCTCCAAATTTGGCCCACCCAGACTCCACCCTGCTGTGCAGCTTAGCCAATTGAAAGCCAGTAAATCCCTCCATTAGCATTAACCACAATTCCTCCCCTTGTATCCCCTCATTCTGTGGCTGCCTGCCAACTAACCTAACAGCTCAGTCAGTTGTTTATTTCTAGGAAACTTATCCTCATTCCTTCACCACTAATTCTTCTCCCTTAACATTTAACACTTCAGCTTCTCACTGCTGCCCCTATCTCCCATATTTCCTTATCCATGGTGCTGTTTTTCCAAATCATGTCACCCTCCCTTTCACTCCCCCTCCAGATACTCTTATTAACTCTCCTTCCCTCCCCTCCCACGACCCCTTCTTCTTTCACCCTACTCCCACAGTTGCTCCAGCCCTGACCCACCTCTTCCAGTCTCCCTCTTTTTACTCTCCCTATCCACTGTCCCCTCCCTGCTACCCCTGGCCCACTCAATAACTCTCTTATTTCCTCCTTCTTCCATTCTCACAGCCTGCAGCCTACTCTCCTCCCCTTCACTCCCCTGTTTCCCTCCCACCTCGTAAACCTCAAAGCTCCTTTTCGCTGCCTAAACCTCTTTTACCACCATCTGTATGCAGTTCAGACAGGTCTAAATGCCTCCCACAACTAATCCTCTTCCTCTTCCTCCTCCTGCTCCTCTCCGGTGACATCCATCCCAACCCTGGCCCCTGCTTACCCCAACCCACTGCCACCTCAACCGCTACCCTTCCTGGGTCTTCCTCGTCTCAGACTCTATCTTCTCTACCAAAAGGTCTCTGTATTTTTCATCTCAATGCCAGGAGCCTCCTCCCTAGAATTGATGCCCTTAATGTATGGCTTACCCAATATCACCCTAACATACTCTGTATCTCTGAAACCTGGCTATCTGCCAGAATCCCAAACTCTTCCCTTGCCATTCCCAATTTCACTCTATTCCACCAAGATAGATGCAGGCAGGCAATCCATTCCCAGCTCTATTATCTTCAAAGGATCCAGCTCCTCTTCCCACAAACTCATTATTGCCCACTTATTCCTTCCCTCCTCTGCCCCCTTTATATTGACGCTCTTTACACCCTGCCCAAGACCTCATCTGATTATCAAGGTCATCTCCTCGATCTCTAGCATCACCTCCAATGATGAACTCCTGCTCTTAGGTGATTTCAGTCTTGACTGTCCCTCCTTATCTGCCAAGACTACCACCCTTATGATCAAGGCCCTTAACCTCTCATAACTTATCCAGGAATCTACCTGTCTAAATCCATAGTCCCAAAACCACTCCTTTCTAGAATGGATATTATCCTCCCATCCCTACCACATCTCTGCATCAGGCATCCTCTCTGACACACTTAGTGATCACTGTATTACCTATTGCATTCATAAAATCCACACTCCCCACTTCCCTCCCAAATTTATATGGTCTTGGCCCTACATTCCCTCCATGCTGTCACCCTGCAGCAAGATCTCTAATGTGCTGACTGGTAACCTGTCCTCTCTGCCCTAGATGTGGACCTTGCCTTATCCCACTTCTGCAGCATCTTTAACCCCATCTGGGACTTTCACACACCCCTCAGAAAAGTCAGGGTGAAAGGACACCACCACCCCTGGATTACTCATGACCTTGTTACCATGTGTCACACCAAGGACAAAGCCTGGAGATGCTAGAAAACCTCCCATGCCCCACATGACCTCCTTTCTTACAAACATCTCAGAAACAGGTGCACCAAGGCTACTCACATGTTTAAGGCATTCTATTTCAAATCACAGCTGAGGCAGAGCCAAAACTCCCCTGCTTCTTTTTGGAAAGTGATCCACTCCCTCCTGGATCCCCCTTCCGAGCAAACTTTCCCCAGTCCTCAAAATCAGTGGCTCCCCAGTCCTCAAAATCAGTGGCTCCCCTATCTCTGACCCTGTCTCTGTAGCTGAGGCTTTCAAAAAGTACTTCATCTCCTGTGCCCTGCCAGACTCCCCTTCCCCCTCCACCTGGCCCTTTTCCCTGCCCTCCTGAATCTCTCTCTCTCTCCCCCCTCCCACCAGCTTCCTCTTTCCTCCCTTCTCTCCTCATGAAGTTTACACTACACTCATTTGCCTCAACCCCTCCAAATCAAGCACTGACGGTATCCTCCCTAAATTGCTCCACATCACCGCACCCTCTATAACCACTCCTCTGACACATGTACTAAATCTTTCTGTCTCTCCATAGCTACTGTTCCTAATGCCTGGAGATCAGCCAAGGTCCTTCCCCTACGCAAATGTGGTGATCCCTCATCCCCTGGAAATTACCGGCCAATCTCGCTCCTCCCTTCCTTTGCTACAATCCAAGAATCCCTTATTCTTGCTAAAATTTCCAACTTTCTCTCCTCAGATAACTCACTATCACCTGTGCAATCAGGTTTCTGGAAACAACACTCCACAATCACCTCTCTGCTGCATGTCACTGACTCTACTCTCACTGCAATGGACCAAAGCCTAATCACCACTGCTATTTTGGTAGATTTGGCAAAAGCTTTTGACTCCCATTTGTCTCCCATCCACTCCTTCTTCAAAAATGTAATTCCTTCTGCCTTGCAAAACCAGCAGTAGACTGGTTCTGCTCATACCTCCAAAATCGACATCAATCAGTTCAAATTGGCAATGCACTCTCTACTCTTGTCCCTATTCTCTCTGGGGTTCCTCAAGGCTGCATCCTTGGCCCAATCCTCTTCTGTCTTTTTATAAACGTTCTTCCCTCAGTCTGTCTTTCTTCTAACATTCACATGTATGCAGATGACACTGTCATGTATGCCCATCCTTCAACTGCATTATCCAACCTCTCCAAAATTACTTCAAAGGGGGTTCAAACCTGGTTCCAATCATACCAACTAAAACTCAATGTCAAAAAGACAGTTCACATGTTTTGTGGCTCCAGACAGAAGCTTGCCTTCGTCCCCAACCCCAGCGATCACCACCTTGGATGGTTCACCACTTGAGATGGACTCCGCCTTCAAATACCTGGGTGTCTGGCTAGATAATCACCTTGACTTCTCAACCAACACCAAGGCCCTCTGCACCAAACTCCTGCCCAAACTTGCAGTCCTTTACCACCACAAAGCCTGCCTCCCTCTCCCCACGTGACATGAATTAGTCCTTAAAACGATTTTGCCAGTGCTGGACTATGCAGACGTAGTCTATGGCACTGCTCCACCCACCTCCCTCTCCAAATTGGGCACTCTTCTTAACTCATTCTGCCATTTTGCTACTGCCCCCCTTACACATCACTGCCTCCTTTATGCCCCACTCTCCCTTATTCCACTATCTCATAGGTGAACTGTCCACTGCGCCTCTCTCATAGCTAAGTATTGGTTTGGCTCTCTTCCCCCCATCTCTCATCCTGACTTACACCTGTCAGTTCCACTACCTACTCTCTTCACCACAAAGACTCATGTTCTTTCTCTAGCTCTCATACTCACTTGGCTGCAGGCCACTTCTTGTACCATCTCCCTCTTCTGTGGACCAATCTACCTTCTGACCTTCATCTTGCTTCTCTGTTCTCATCCCTCAAAAAATCCTCAGACTCCTCCCCTCAGTGCTCTCAGTGCTCCTAACCCCGCCTCCATCTTGCTTCTGACCCCTTATGGATTTTTCCAACTATCCTATCTGGTGGATTTGCTTTGATTTCTCCCCCTCTTAACTCTAACAATATTTTTTCCCTCTCTACTCTTCCTCCCTGAGAAAATAGGTCCTGGCTGGTCTGAGACTGTTCCCCTCCTGAATACAAACTCAGCCCCTACTTGCTCCAGTTCCCCTACCAAAGGGCCTATAAGTGTCTTAGAATATAACTATTGTTTACATTTATGTGCTCCTGCCTTTTTACATTGTGTCTTACCTTTGTACATATTATATATATTGTTCCTGTACCCAATTATCCTCTTGTAAATTTTTGTAAAATATATTTACTGAAATAATATTTAAACTCCAGTGATTGCTTTGCTTCGTACCTGGGTTGCTCCTGGAAATGAGCCTCGGCTCAGTGTGCCTTTCCTGGTCACCAATTTTAAATAAATAATAAATAAATAAAAACATGCTCTGATGTATCCACAGGGAGGAGTGAGGCTGCATGCACTATTATAATCAATGGGATGAATTTCCAGTGTAGCTGTCCTAGTGTTAAATAGCAATTGGAGGATAAGTAAGACATTGCTTCATAAGCAAGTCCATTGCTAATCAAGCACTGTAAGTCATTGCCCTTCTTTTTGCTAATTAACACAAGGAACTCTGCATAGAAATCTCATCCCTTTAACTATAATGGGAACACAGTTCTGCATCTTTCCAAGCACATGTCAGAGTGTATGCTAGTGAGGGGGTGGGCCAGGCATCAAGAAGGGAAGGAATCAGCTGCCAGATGGCCCCACAGGTTAAAAATATTATTCTTTCCCCTAGGAACAGGGGGCAGAAAAAAATTACCAAACCCAACTAGGTAGGTTTTTGCCATTTAATCTTCCTCACAAGGGAAACAATTACGATAAATATAAACATGTTGAAACTTTTTTTGACAGAGCTACAGCTTGTGAATTTATTCAATAGTAGGGAATTTCTTACATCCTAATTGGTCAAAAGCATTTCACAACTGTGTGCTATGTGTTTGACAACCAATGGTATCTGACTTCTTTTGGCAACCAGGATGCAGCACACCAAAATATCAATGCTTCCATGAGCAAGTTTCCACTTATCAGTGATTGCCTTTACAAACATGGTAAGAGATTTAAATCTGCTGGATATAGATTGGAGCTTTCAAACTGCAGCTTCAGCTAGAAGCAGAGACTTCCTAGAGTCCCTGCAGGGGGCATTCCTCAAGTAACTAGTCAGTGAACCCACTCATTATGGGGCAATACTAGACCTGGTTCTCACTAACGGACAGTGTTGAAGATGTCAGGGTGCAAAGCCACTTGGGGACCAGTGATCACCATACAGTGATGTTCAACATAAGGACAACTGCAGAATTGAGCCACATGTGGCCAAGGGTCCTGGACTTCAGAAGGGCACATTTTATAAAAATGGGTGAATGCATCTTGGATGATCTGATGAGGCGGGGTGGTATCCTGGGAGGTGGAGAAGCAGTAGGCCAAACTAAAACAGGGACTAGTGAAGGCAACAAACCTCTGCATAAAGCAAGTGAACAAAAACAAGAGAAACAGGAGACTGCAATAGTTCTTGAAAGAGGTGGCAGAAAAGGTAAAGGCAAAAAGAGTTGTTTTCAGAAGATAAAGGATCCACAGAAGGAGAAAGATATGGAGAAGTATCAGGGGAAACAGATGGAAGCTTGGAAATTGGTACAGAGCACAAAGGCAAAAACTGAAGAAAGAATAGCCCAGGCAGTATCAAAAGGGGACAAGACATTTTTAGGTATGTAAGTGAGAAAAGAAAGAGAAAGGAAGAGATTGTAAGGTAAAAAAAGGGAGGGGGGGGACTGTACAGATGGTGACTAAGAAAAGGCAGACATCTGAAACAAATACTTATGCTTGGTGTTAACAGTGGAAGGGGAAGGGAAGGGACCACAGAAAAAAAACTGCAGGAGCTGTGATGGGTGGGAATAAAACACTGGTCCCTTTTCTCAGGAGAAAGTCCTGAAGGCACTCGCTAACCTGAAAGTGGACAAAGCCATGGGTCCAGATGTGATGGATCCAGGGGTGTTGAGGAAGCTCAAAGAGGTACTGGCTGCACCTCTGACAGTCCTGTTTAGCAGATCACTGGAGACCAGAGAGGTCCCAGAGGACTGGAGGAGGGCAGATGTAGTCCCACTATATAAAAACAGTAGCAGGGAAGAGGCTTGCAATTATAGGCCCATCATCCTGACATCAGTGGAGGGAAAATTAATGGAAACACAGCTAAAGGAAAGGATAGTGAAACACCTTGAATCCAGTGGATTACAAGATCTGAGGCAACATGGATTTGCAGAGGCGAAATCATGCCAAACAAATCTGATAGATTTCTTTGACTGGGTGACCAAGGAATTAGATCAGGGAGGAGTGGTGGATATGGCTTACCTAGATTTCAGTAAGGATTTCAACACCATTCCACAAAGGAGACTAGTGAGCAAGCTGGGTAGCTTAGGGGTGGGTAACAAGGTAGTAAACTGCAAAAGAATTTGGTTAAGGGATACAATGCAGATGGTAGTAGTAAACAGAGTTCACTCTAAAGAAAGTAGGGTGGCCAGCATAGTACCTCAGGGTTCAGTGCTAGGATCAGTCTTCTTTAATGTCTTTATAAGTGACATTACAGGGAAACTGGAAGGGAAGGTCTGCCTCTTTGCAGATGACACCAAGATCTGCAACAGGGTGGACACTGCAGGGGGTGTTGAGAAAATTAATATAGACCTGAAAAACTGGAAGAGTGATCAAGAGTATGACAGCTGGGTTTCAATACAAAAAAGTGCAAAATAATGCACTTGCACTTAGGGTACAGAAATGCAGGTGTGGAGTACAAAATGGGTGGAGTAGCATTGACAATGACAAAGCAGGAAAGAGACCTGAAGGTAATCATATCAGCTGATCTAAAGGTGCCCATGCAGTGTGACAGGGCAATTGGAAGGGCTAGTGGGATTCTTGGGTGCACAAGAAGGGAGGTGGTGTTGCCTTTGTAGAAATCTATGATAAGACCACACCTTGAGTACTGTGTCCAGTTCTAAAGACCACATCTCTGAAAGTACACTGACAGACTGGAGGGGGTCCAGAGGAGGACAACTAAAATAGTACAGGGTCTGCATCAAAAGTCCTATGAGGAGAGACTAAAGTACCTCAATATGTATACACTGGAACAAAGGAGGGGGGAATATGACAGAGACTTTTAAATATCTCACAGGGGTAAATAATGTACAGGAAGGGAGTATTTTTCAGAACAAAAAGGTGCACTAGTACAAAAAGACATGCTATGAAACAGGAAGGGGGTAGATTCAGGAGAGATGTTAGGAAGTACTTTTTCAATGGTAAATTGGTAGATTCCTGGAACAGCCTTCCAGCGGCAGTAGTGGGGGCAAAAACAGTGGTGGGGTTCAAAAATGCCTGGGATGGGCACAAGGGAATCATTGAGGTAAGAAGTGGGGGAGGAGGAAGAGCTGTAGATCAATGGGATCAGTGACAAGAATGAAGGCAGAAAAAAATCTGGGCGTACTGGGTGGGCCCAGTGGTCCTTAGTTGTCATTAGATTCTATGGGCTCAATTCTCAAAATGTTACACATGTCACAAAGTAACTTGTGCCAATGAGAATGGTGCAAGTAGCACTTTGTGCCACGAGTTGCGACATGCGGGATTCTGCAAAGCAGCCTGCGACGATTGTGTCAAAGTAGACTTACACCACCATTTACTCCATCCACCCCCTGTGACATGGCACAAGGGGGTTTAAGGCAGAAGTTGTGCCCTATTCTGGAAGGACGGCAGCCACATCCACTAATTTGGAGTTCTATACAACCCCTGGAGGACATCCATCAAAGTACATTTACACCAGCTATTAGCTGGTGTAACTGTACTTTGCATCCAACGGGGTTGCTCCAGTGTGCCAAGTGACCCCTACAGCCCCCCTGACATGATCACACATAAGCCTCTGCCAAGCCCCGATCCCTGATTGTGCTTATAAAACAACCCTTTGTGGGCTACCTGCTCCTCTAGCCCTGATTCCTCAAAATATTAATGAATAGGCTCCCTTCCAGCCCCGATCCATGAAAATATTCATTTTTGACATGTCCATTTTTGTTCATGGCTTATAACGCAGCCCTGGTGGTCTAGTGCCCCCCCTCTCCCAACAGTGCCAGACCACCCTGCTCCCCCTGACCTGTACCCAGTTGGTGAGTGGCACAGCCCACCTCTCACCTCCATGGCCAGCTGCTGACTGAGCTCTGCTATGAGCGCATACTGTAAACAGTATGCACTCAGTGAATGACAGCGGTTGTCATGCACTAAGCGCATGCTATTTATAGTACACGCTCATACAGGCTTCAGTTGGTGGCTGACCATGGTAGTGAGAGTTGGGCTGTGCCAGTTGCCAACTGGGTATGGGTTGAGGGAGCAGGGTGGTTTGGCACTGTCGGGTGTGAGTGTGGGTGTGGGGGCCATTAGACCACCAGGGCTGAGTGACTTGCCATGAACAAAAACAGACATGTCAAAAATGAACATTTTCAGGGATCGGGGCTGGGAGGAAGCCTATTCATTAATATTTTGAGAGATCAGTGCTTGGGGGGGCTGGTAGCCCACAAAGGGCTGTTTTATTTGAACAATTGTGGATCGAGGCTGTGGGCTGCTTGCCCCTTCTTCTGTGCTATGACGCAGGCATATGGCAACCTGTACAGGTGTGCCCTCCATTTGGCGCACTGCTCCGATTAGCTTAAGTCATGGGACTGAGACGCGGGGACCCTACCTGATACAGAATCGGGCACGGGGTTCTTGGCACTATGGCATTTGGCACAAGTTGCCTTTAGCATGGCTTGCACCATCCCTTTGAGAATCGGACACTGTGTTTCTATGTTTCTATGGCTGCCACCTTTATTCACTTTAGTAGGCCCTCAAATATAAAACTCTTTTGAATTAAAAACAATCACTTATATGTTCTTTTATAATCCCATCCTTATACACATGCAGAGGTTGAAAAAAATGAAATACTACTCGCAGTTGTAATTTTTGTTTCCTTGTGCATGCACAAGAAACATCTTCCGGTAGAATGACATTTCAGAGGTGAGTCAGGGATGAGTCCAATGCAGAGCAATCTACAGTGGGATCATCCCTGGCAGACTAATGAGAATGCAACCATCCTGTGACATTAGTCACAGTTTCACAGCTGGAAGCCATGTTCTGGTTGAAAGAAATAAACTGCTCCAATGAGAACGCTTCATTCCTTCATTTGCATAAAGCATCACCCAGCAAGTAGACAGCTCTGTCTCCCGCTGCCATCAGCCTACATGTCGACTTTCACAAGCTGTGCCCACTGCCAGTGCCACCATCCTAAAAGCCAAATCTCCCAAGCTGTGAACTGTGACTAACCAGCGAGCAGACAGCTGTGTGCCCCTCCCTTGTCATACCGAGTAATATCCAGCATGAATAGTGTCTAAAGTTTCATGCTGCCTTGGGCAATGTGATACACCAGTACTTTAGCCCACCTTGCTTCCCCTCCATTGCTGTGTGCCCCCACTGCAGCTAAACAGAGCCACTTATCTTTTTTAAGCAAATTAAATTGTTCCACATAACCACAGGGAAATCTATTTCCTCGCTCCCAGCACATGCCGTACACTGAGAGAAAGAGAGAAAAAGAGAGAGAAAGAGAGAGACGGAAAGACCGCAACTTGTTACAGTGTTTTCCCTGTGGCTCTCTCACTGACTTCTCTCGTTCACCTTACAGCATTTCCGTAAGGATAATCTTTTTTTATTTGCTGATATAGAGCATCTGCCTGCCAAAGGAATTTGCATCACAACAATCTGTTTCAGACTGTATGGTGTATTGAGACAACTGGTTCTTTAAGGCAGCACATCTCTGGAAAACAAAGGGTAACTAAATGAACTAAGTACTTTCTCAATGAAAGGAGAGAGAAAGAACCCCTGTCTCAATCATCATTAAGTCTGGTTCATAATAGGAAACAGTTTGGTTGTGCCATGTTAGTCCACCACAGTACTGAAAAGTAAAGGTTAAATGTAAGACAATTTATCCAGAATGCTAGCCCCACCTATTTGAAACTGTCTCACCTTTGTTCCCAGGCTGTGAATTTTCTAACCCCACACCTCCTTCTGCAGTTTTTAGAATGACATGATGTGGCACAGTCCAGAACATGATATTTCATCTGCCACCCTGCATATGTTAATCCTGCTTTTTATGCAGAGTTTCAGAGGAGGAGCAGGTGTTACCCTCATGGGAAAAGACCAAGGCAGCCTGATTTTTTATTTGCACCAATGTTAACATCCAAAAGGATTCCCTCCTGAGCACCAGATCATTGAAACTGCCACCTCGGGGCTGGGCACTGACTTTTCCTGTCCCCCTGAAATCTAAAGACATGCTCCTGTGTATCTTTCACTTCCGTTATATGATTCGCAGTACCATAAGTTCTGCCCCTTCAATCTGGCTCGAATGTATTCCCCCACCTGTGTTTTTAAATTCCTGGTGGTTTTCCCAATATAAAATGTTTCCATTTGCATGGGATCTGTTCTCTGTATTGCCCTGTAGTGCCCGTGTTGCTCCATATTGCTCTAACTTCTAGTGGTCCTGTTTTTGGCCATTGCTGGCTCTTTGCTCTTTTAACTCCCAAATAGTGAGGTGAGTCAAGGGGAGGTGAGGGGTGAGCTAGCATGGAGAGTAATGTGGTGTGAAACATGAAAAGCAATACAGAGTTTTGGAGAGCCAATGGTGTAATTGGAGAAAGGTGTGAGTCAGAAGTCATGTGAGGGTATGAGGGTATTTGAAGGTATTTGCATCGCTAGGCAGCTTTGGGTATTTCACTGCTATGAACCACTGTATTTTTGCATCAATGTAAAAAAGTGCATGAACGGCCATTTTGCTTGCTGAGCTCTGACCAAATCTTTGATTATTAATGGTTTCTTTTGGCTTGTTTTTGGAGATTTATATATGGTACCATAAAGACTTTTGACATATAAACTTACAGCATATTATTTGCAAATTTATAATCCTTTTTTTAAGTTTTCATAAAAAAATTAAAAAGTGATAAGATTACATAGAAAATACATATTACGCTTTCTAATTGCCTTTAAAGGAAAACTGCACCCTCATATTTTCTAGATGTCATTTGCTTCCATGTCAACAGACAACTCTTTTCATGTAGCTGTTAAAGATGTATGCAACTGCTTTTGTTAGTTTTCACACTTCTTACTAGGCACTGTCACTCTCCTGGGAGGGTCCATTTCGTGGTTGTTGAAATCTCTTTGTCCCTGAGAGCTGCATTAGCATATGAGAACATGATGTCAGATCAACCATTTATATCAGGTATCTCTATGCTAACATAACAAATATCCTGCAAAAACTCTCCAGAAACTTATAAACCGAATGGAGTTTAAAGGGGAAAAAAACTGCATTGCAACTCAGATAGCTTGTAAAACTCATTGAAGGTAAATGTGGTATTTCACACCTTCTTGCAACTTGGTTCTTTTAAAACTACTTAAGCAAACAAGCATACTGGGGAGTTTAAAGGTTGATTATGCATCACATTCTCATATGCTAATGCAGCTCTCAGGGACAAAGAGATTTCAACAACCATGAAATGACCCTCCCAGGAGAGTGACAAGGCTTAGTATGAAGTGTGAAAACTAACTGAAGTACTTGCATACATCTTTAGCAGTTACATGAAACGAGTTGTCTGTTGACATGGAAGCAAATGACATTTAGAAGATATGAGGGTGCAGTTTTCCTTTAAATGCTCCTACGTCATTTCTCCTGCTTGATGCTATAGCGGTTTCCCTTGTTTGGAAATTGTATCTGTTGCACCTGTTGGCAGTGCTCCCTGTGCTCCTTGTGCTGGTCAGTCAGACTTTTTAAGAACCCTCCTGAGCAAAGTTTTTCCAGTCAGGGGTCATGAACTGCTTAAAACGAGGTGAACTCTAGAGTGTGCTCCATAGATTTATGGTAAGAACACTTATTTTTCTGAACTCATCATTGAGCTTTAGCTTTGCATTAGGAATGTGGACTCTATTTTCTGTGTATCCCTTATCCTTGTGTCTTTTTTCAGAACCAGATTTGATTGCCGAGCTTGTGTATCTTATATGGCCGCTGCCCCCCCCCCCAACTGCAAGCCACCGGCAATTATTTACAGTGAGCAACGTCAAAGTGTTACAACCACTAAATACAGAAGACTTATGGAGGTGGTTCAGTCACTGTTGACTGTTGTCCAAGAGCACTTTCAGCCATATAATCTTCATTCTGACCACTAGTTATTACACCATCACTGTACCTGAACTGTTAAAGTAAGCTTACTTATATGATTCATATAATCTAAAAAATTAAATATATATATATATATATATATATTTAAGTACTGTATTGCATTTGTGTAATTGAGATTTTAGCTGGATTTTATTTTTTCAAGAGAGTAAAAAAATCTTTGAATTGAAGTTTTATTCTAAAGCGATAAATCCCATTATATTTGTTTGTACTCTTATATTGATCTTAAAACTTAAACAGTGTTCTCATTTAAATATTTACTGGATTTTGTGGCTGTTTATAGTTGTTTATAGCTAGTGTTGGGCTTTTTGCCCTTGTTTTTAGTCTTGGCACTATAAAATCATTTAAGGGACTGACACAATTAGGTTAATGACATCTGACAATTTTAACCTTTTACTTATAGGGTTATTTAATTTAAACGACTACTACTACTTAATACATTATAATTAGATTACTGTGTAGTTATTATGGAAGGCACACATGCACTCCTTGAACCACAGCCCATCCACCCACCCGACATTGCATCAGCCACCCAGTCTTCTGCTCTGACACCCAGCCTCCACTGGCTATCATCAGAGAGCGAGGAAACTTGCCACCCCAGTCAGGGAGATGAGAGCTGCCTAGTGGACACTCAGTCATCTCCCAGCTCCCCCATGGACCCCGGCACAACTTACGCCTGGTTGGGGGTAAATTCAGAACCAATGTTAGGAAGTACTTTTTCACAGGAGGGTCGTGGACCCTTGGAACAGTCTATCACTTGAGGTGGTGGCTACTAAGATTGTCAGAGAATTCAAACAGGAATGGGACCGTCAATGTAGTCACCTCAACAAGAGCAATAGATAGGGGGCATAGACATCTCTGGCATCATAGATGGACCACACGGTCTCCTGTCAGCAAATTCTTATGTTCTTCTTAAAGCAGCAGTGCAACAAAAAAAGTTAATCTAAAAAGCTAATTTTCTGCTATGGTTATGCAAAATATTGGCAGAACTGTTGATTTGGGTTTTCCGGATGCTTCCTATGCTGTGTACTATACATCTGCATTTTTGTCTGGATTCTTACTCTCTTCAGCTCCTCAATATTATTTCTGTGTAAAAATGAGGTGGCCATCTTTTTTTCTTGATAAATAATTATTTTAAAACTTTCATAAAATTCCTAAATGATGATGGAAAATTAAAAATTTACCACCAAAAAAATTGGAATACATTTGGTATCAATTAGGAAGAAAAAAAGGTGGGGTCAAATTTTAGCCCGTTTTTGTTGCACTGCTGCTTTAACTAGCCCCTGATGTGTTTCAGGGCTGTTGTGCTTCACTCTCATGCTGCTCTCACATATGACTGCATGCTAGCAACTGTGCTTTACTGACATGCTGTGGTTTTCCTTTTGAGATTACATTGCTGTGAGAGGGGGACTAGATGGATAAACAGAATACTCCTAGAACCTGAATGGTTCTGTAACCATAATTGGACAGCTTTGGGAAATACATAATTTGCACTGTCTCCTATAAAGTGATAGAAGGACTCCTAGTGTCAGAATGTCTCCCCCCCTTGTGAGTGCTGATGACGGCCATGCATCCACCATTCTAGCACTGCAGGGACCATCCCACTTCTTTGGAGGGGGGACATTCTGGCTCATTGGGTGGGACCCATTTTTTTTCTATTCTAAATGTGTGCCCATTCCTGTTTTGAAACCATTCCACTTCTAGACATGTTCTTTTTTTTCCCTAGTCTCCTTTGATGGAGGTTGCCATGGGGTTGTGGGTTTCAAGGGAACAGCTGTGGATCACAGTAAGGAAGATGCAGCTACTAGGCAATATAACAGAAAGAACAGTTGTGACCTAATATTCTGCATTATTACCCAAATTTTCAACATAGCCATTTCTTCACAGCACCTCATGAATGTGACAGCTGGCATTTTTCAACTCCTGCCCAAAATGTGTTTTTCCATCCTGAAAGTTCATTTCGCAGTCATTGAGCAACATCACCTTTAGGCCAAGAGTTCAACATTTTCTCTTCCCTTCTTCGTGATGCAGGGTCATAACCAGGCTATGTTGCAAATTTGCCTCAAAATATTACAAAACAAATTTTCAATATTTTTACTACAAATTCCTTGGCTGCAGCCCTATCGGCACTTTAATCGGCACCTTAATTATCCAGTTGATCCCGCCTTTTAAACTGTGAAAATGTATCTGGTTGATCCTGCTCTGTGCTGGATTTGGACAGGAAACCTCAAGTCCGTCCCAACATGATTACCTGAAGGACTATGCTTAACTCCTGAACCTCAACTTGCAGTTCTGCACTATCATTTTTGTTCACCGACCAAAAAAGGAAAAACACAAAACAAAGTGTGTGTGTGTGTGTGTGCTTGTGTGCACAAAAGAGCTCCCTGCATGGATTACTTTAGAGGTAGGAAAGATGTGCCAGTGAGGCATGGAGGTGGTGAGGTGTTTGTAACTTTATTTTAATATGTGAACTGCAGTTGCTTGTTGAGAGCTATAAGTGCACATTAATGTTGGCAACTTTTTTTACTGTGGCCCTTTACTTTTGCCTTTGAATGCACCAAAATGTGTATTTGTTTTAGGCAACCAGAAGGACTGGGGTGCTAAGACTCATGGCTAGGGTTGTTCATATATTAGGAAAGCAGATAGCTCTGATTCCTACCCTCCCCTCCCGAATTATGATTTTCAAAATTGATGGCCAGAAATTTGAATTTGAAAAAGTGGTTGTTCGTGCAATTACTTATTACAGATCCTTACCCAGCAAGAAAGTAAACTTGGGCTCAGGCTGGCCTTAAAGAAGAACCCTTGCTCCCACCTCAAACACCCATTCCCCACCCTCATAACTTAGTGTGTCGCCTGTCCCAGTGGCTGTTGGTCATCAAATTCGAGTCCTGTCATGTACATACTAGGATCTTCATCTTATCCATTAGGTAGGGAAATGGGCAGACTGGGTGGGCCAAGCAGCCCTTTTCTGCCATCAAATTCTATGTTTCTATGTTTCTATGTGTAATTTCTCAGTGCTCACTGCTAAGGTAGTTCTTTGTGTTGCTTCTGACAAGCATCCATCTTCTGTCCTCCTAAATATGTCCCCCTTCATTCTAACTGTCATAGCAGAATGCCACTGACTGCCCACTACCAACTAAGGACCACCTCTTCTAGTGCCCCCCCAGCCCCTCCCAAAAATGAATGCTGTCCCTGGTGCAACTGCCTCTGCTCACAGTCCACTAATCCTAATCCATTTGACCGACCATGAAGAACTCTGAGACTAAAGTACGAGTCAAGAGTCGCATGATGCTTTCTTAATTTGGGGGGGGGGTGACCATCATAAACCTTGGCTCACCACTCCAGGAGATGCATACACATGCTTACAACTTCTGCCAGAGTGGTTGCTCTGGTTTTGTGACGGTCGGCCACCCATCTCACATCCTTCAAGAAAGCATCGCAGGATTTTAGACTTCTTCTTTGGACTTGGAGTTCTTTAAAGTGAGTTGGGTGAATAAGAGTGGGTAGTGGCACTAGGGCAGCTGTCGGTTTGAGCAGGGGTGGTGAACACTAGAAGTGGCAGAGCTTGGTTTTTATGGGACAGTCAGTAGCAACCTGCTATGATGGTTGAATTGGAGGGGTCATCTTCAGTATGATAGGAGGAGACAATGCTTGTCAACAGCAACACTAAGCACTACTCCAACAGTGGGTGCAGTGCACACACCCACCTACCTGACTTCCCCTGAGTTTGATGACCACCAGCCACCAGAAGGGGAGACACACTAAATCATGGGGGTGGAGAATGGGTGCTGGAAGTGGAGTCAAGAGTCCTTTTTCTTTTTTCAAGGCCAGCCTGGGGGTGGTGGGATTTGTTCCCTGATTGGTCCAGTAACTGAATCCGATGCATTAACTAGCATCACAACACTATCAGACTTGGAATCAAAAACTCTGAAACTCTGATGGATTGAAAATGGAAAGGAATTGACTTATTATGAGCAATATTAGTCATGACCCTCTTCCCTCTACTTACACAGTGTAATGGAGGTGAAAAAAGAAGGAAATAGGGGAGGATGCTGACTTGCTCCTGTTTGGTACTCCAATATATATACATTCCAGGTGTTGCTGCTGGTATCTCTGTAAATGGGGGAGTGACAGTTAAAGCAGAATAAACAAGTCTTGGCACCCTGCCTTTGGATATAGCACAAGATTTTGTTTCCAAAGAAGGTTAATACTCAAAATGTCACTGCCATGGGGAGGCTGCCAGGAACTGGTCAGTGGTTGTAAGAGCTGGGAGATGTCCAAGTGCCATCCAGATGGAGAGATAGCAGAGTGAAGGAGATGGAAAAAAACAATATTGAAATAAAAGAGGGGCCAACTCATTGGCACAGGAGTAGGATTTCCACCTGCAATGATGGTGACTTGGGTTTGAATCCAGACTTGGTCTGTCAGAGGGCTGACTGGGGAGGAGGAGGATTGAGCGTCCCATGGACTGCCCTCCTCCTCTGGGGGAAGGGGGTGTTAGAGTGTCTGGCATGAAAGTGTGAACCCCTGACGGAGGCTTGGGGATCCAATGGGACCAGTGCCTGATACATGAGGACGTGGGATGGACGTCGGGTTTGTCCCCTTGACATTATTGCACATCCCGCTACCTGTGGGGATTAAGCACTGAAAAAAGCTGTCCCCTTGACATGATGACCTGCTCTGCCTTCAACATCCACTGCCTTCGATATCCACTAGGGTGGATCCCACCCCATGGCCCTGACCCGGGGGGGGGTAAGCCAGGGCTTGCCTACAGTGTCCATTGGGAGGGAACAACAGGAAGGGCGGGTCTCACCTCCAAATGGAGGATTGGTGGACCTGAGACCAAAAAAAATAAAAAGAAAAGACACATTATCTCAGTAATGCTAAACATCTCGCAGCAAAGGCAGGGACCATGTCCATTGTTGATGTTCCTTGCCTGTTATTGTTCTTTGCCATGGGAAAGCACTGGTGGCTCTTGCTATTTGAAACTGTCCCGTGACACCTCACTGGGAGAAGGGGGGGGTGCAGACAAGAATCCATGGTTCAGTACAGTCCAACCAATGTGTTTTGTTTTGTTTGTTTGTTTTTTGGTTTTATTTTTGTTATATATAGTTTGATTTTTTTTTCTTCATTTTGTCACTTGCTCCCAGGCTCCAGGGATTTGCGTTTTTCAGGCCTCGGCTACTCCCAACCCTGTCAACCACTAGCCTGACACCTCCACTGTCCTCCACAGTTCTTCCCTCCATTGCAGGTTATGGGGGGGGCTGTCCCCCCTACCTACACAGTCAGCTTCCAGAAGTGGAGGTCAGGTTTCATGGAAAGGCGTCGAAGTGTGCTGACCGTACTAGAAATGACAGCTGGGGTTTGTCTCCACTATAGCTCATCCTTTAGCCCTTGTCATGAGTGCAGACATCCTCATACACAGCATGCCATTCTAGCAGGAGCAAGTTCACTGGCCCAGCTGCAGGGGTCACTGTGGTGGCTGACTGTCAGTGCTCTCCATGGACAAGGCACACTGCCATACTGCTCTGGTAGGTGTGGATCAGGAGCTTCTGGACAGCCAGGAGCAGTGCCTGTTTTATTGGATAAGGAGAGGAACTCTAAAATGAATTAGATTTCTTGCATGGGCTAAGATTGGTTGCTGTTTTAAAGGACCAAAGAAATGATTTATTTGATACATAAGAGGTTGTGGCATTATGTAATAGCACTTTGGTTTCTCTTTGTTGTTTAGGATTGGTCTAACCATTGCCCAGCGCCTGGCACAAAAAGGTGCCCACAATGGGCAATGTGCCCACAAAGGTAATATGCAATGGTAAACAGGAAAATGTAGACAGAGCCCTTGGCCAGCTGAAGTCCAAAGGTCTTGATGTATCATAGTAACATAGCATTTGATGGCACATAAGTACCGCTAGGCCCATCCAGTCTGCCTCTATTCCATGCCTGCATCAGTGGTCACTGACCCTACTTGGTCATTGGCTTTAGCCTTTCCTACCTACCTCTAGGGTTTCCTTGTGCCTATCATCATGCAATTTTTGAATCCCCCCACTCTGCTGGCTGCCACTATGTCATGGGGTAGTCTTTTCCATGCATCTGCCACCCTTTCTGTGAATAAAACTTCATCACATTCCCCTTTATCCTGCCTCCCTTCAGTCTTATATTGTGCCCCCTCATTCTTGAACACCTCATATACTGAACAATTTTGCCCACTTGCACTTTGTTTATGGCCTTGAGATACTTGAAGATTTCTATAACTACCCATTCCCATCTCTCTCCCAGTGTATTTATATTGAGGTCTTTTAATCTCACCTCTTATGTATCAGGGTTTGATTGCCATGTAAGGAAAGAGGACCACCAAGAAAGGCTAGTCAACATGCTAAACATGGAACTCGTGTCTGATGCAGAACAGGATTGTATTGGAAATGTGACTAATGGGGAGACACTGGGAGTGGGACAAAGAAAGATGAATATTTTGAGAGGGGAAGGGACAGATAACTTTGGGTGTGGTGCAGAGAGAGGTAACATTAGGTGTGGGACAGAGAGAGGTGACATCAAGAGTGTGGCAGAGAGAAAGAGTTGACATTGGGAGTGAGGCAGAGGGAGAGGTGACATCCAGAGTGGACAGAGAAGTGGCAGTGGGAGTTGACCAGAGAGAGTGGTGAAATTGGGAGTGGGGCAGAGAGAGAGGTGACATCAAGAGTGAGGCAAAGAGAGAGAGAGAGAGAGTTGACATCAGAAGTGTACAGAGAAGTGCCATCAGGAGTGGGCCAGAGAGAGTCATGAACTCGGGAGTGGGGCAGAGAGAGCAGTAACATTGGGAGTGGGACAGAGAGAGCGGTAACATCAGGAGTGGGCAGAAAGAGAGGTGGCATCGGGAGTGAGGCAGAGAGTGAAGTGACATCAGGAGTGGACACAGAAGTGCCATTGGGAGTGGGGCAGAGAGAGGGGTGATATTGGGAGTGGGGCAAAGAGGGGTGACATCGGGAGTGGGGCATGGAGAGTGGTGATATCTGGAGTGGGGCAGCAAAATTACATCACGAGTGGACAGAGAGGTGACATCGGGAGTGGAGCAGACAGAGATGTCACATGCTGTAAGACACAAGAAGATCCATTCACTGGACAAAGTTTTATTGTTTTTATTTTGACCCACTGTATCAGTTAGATCTACATTTTGTAGTGACTGTACTATTTCTTCGGGATCTACTTCAACAAATCAATATTATTTTATTCTTGTACATTATTTGGACTGTAATTTTTGACTTAGAAGTTTATGCAATTAGTTATGATGACATGGGGTAACAAGTACCCATTAGAGAGAGTGGTGACATTGGGAGTGGAGCAAAGAGAGTGGTAGCATCATGAGTGGGGCACAGAGAGTGGTGGCATTGGGTGTGGGGCAAAGAAAGATGTGACATTGACAGTGGATAGAGAGGTGGCATCATGAGTAGGGCAGAGAGTGGTGAAGAGTAGAAGAAGAAGAATCAGCATTTATATAGCACTTTTCATACACAGTGTATCCCAAAGTGCTTACAAGCAATGCTAGACTGGTAATGAAGTGCTGAATGTGTAGTGGAAGCCATATCATAGATCAACACCCACACATAGCCTGGACAATTGCATGAACCAGTTTATGGGAAGGGCAATGTTGGCAAGGACACCGGGAATGTCCCCTGCTCTTTGTGAAGGGTGCCCTGTGTTCTTTTACTTCCACCTGGACACCCACCAGGGCAACACCAGGATGGATAGAATGGACCTTGGTTTAAAGTCTCATCTGAAGGATGGCACATCCCAGCAGTACAGCATCCTCCTAATACTATACTCAGATGCCAGTGTTTAAGGTGCAAGTCCAATCCCAGTGTGGGATGACAACCCATGACCTTCTGGTCCGGAGGCAGATATGCTACCAACTGAGCCAGGCTGACACCAAGAAAGGTGACACAAGGTGTGTGGCACAGACAGGTGACATTGGATGTGGGGCAGAAACAGGTGGCATCAGCAGTGGAGCAGTGAGATTTGTGACATTGAGTGTGGGATGGAGAATGGTGACATCAGGAGTGGGACAAGGGGAGCCATGACATCAAGAGTGGGGCAGATATAAGGGTAACATCAGGAGTGGATTACAAAACACATGTCTCAAGTTTAACCCAAACTATTAAAAACAATAATTTTTAAAAACAACAAAGTTATGACACTATGTCGCAGTTTGCAAAAACAGTCTCATAACTTTAATACAGCCCTGCCCCATACACCATGAAAGGAAACATTCGGCATTGACAAATGCTTGGTGTTGCTTTGCTCACTATGAAAAATCCCTTCCTATCCTTACTTGCATAGAACAGAGACCTCTGTGGCTAATCCTACCACAGATAACATTGATGCTAGGGGCTCAATTTTCAAAGGTTGAAGTAGGACTTGTGTCAAGTCCTGCATCAATCCCATTCTTTGGCACAGCTGTGCCAAACTCCTTTGGCACAACTGCTCCCGATTTTAGTACATCGGGCACAGTTGTTACACTTTCTACACTTTACAGCGACTTGTGCCAAATATTTGGCTCAAGCCCCATAAGAAAGGTCTGCAGCATGCCGCAAGTTAGACCAGGAGGGAGCTGGTCTAACTTGTGGTATTTGGCATACGGGAGCGAAAATCCAGATTGGTGCTGGGAGAATGCCGCAAGCCCCATGCACTGTATGATCTTCACACCGGGGCTTGCAGCATTATCGGGCTTTTACAAATCAAGCCCCGTGGCTGCATATGAGACCTTCTGTTTTAAATGTGTGTGGGAAGATGCATATTCTGCCAGTGGATTTCTGCAGAATTTTGAATTCTTATATTCTATGGTAAATAAATATTCCAACTATTGAATGAGTGTAAAGACACACGGTTCACAGGTGTGGATGGACTACTTTTTACTACTGACATTTAACAAAAGAAAATATGATACTTAATAAAGAAAGTTGTTTCTAAATGGCAATTAATAGCTTTCCCTGACTGCCATTGTACATTCTCTTGCAGACTTTGAAGATTACTGTTACCTTTAGTGTGTGTGAATCAGCTGTGATAAGCTCTGATTAGGGATATGTCAAACAGAAAGTAACACCAGTTGAAGCATGTTTCTAGTCAGATTACTCCTCCCCCCACAATGCACATGTATTTGCATACCCATGATGCTTTGTGCTGGGTTTGATTGTATCTTTTTCCCATAAACCACACACACTGGGAGTGTCTGCCTTCGTGAATCATACTGTATCATTCATGCAATTTATCGATTGTTCTTTATTATCACTATTTAAAATTGTTTCATCTAGTTATACTCATTACAGCAATAACAAGCATTTGTCAATGCCGAATGTTGGTTTGCTTGCATTGGCAATGCAGGAGTAAGAGAGATGCAGCATAGGAATGGCAGTGAAGTATTGAACTGATACCAACCCACCCCCACCCTGCAGAGAGTGACAGGCATTAGGGTGTCCCTTTGGGTGTTTGGTAGTGCAGTGCGGGAAAACATGTTGTGCAGGATGTGAAAATTGACAGCTGCACAGTTCATAAGGAGGTGTAAAAAAATGCCAGTGTTGAAAATGTGGCATGTAAATATACCAAATTTGCAAAGTTACAAGGGTGCATGGGAAATATGCAATGCACGCTTGCAACACTGCCATTTTCTGGGCGCTCGGCACCAAATTTTCAACATAGGCATTTTAGCACCTCTGCTCATGTACAGTGTCACTGTTATTTCCTCAAAGTGTCCCAAGTGATTTCGCTGGCGACCACGCTATTCTAGTAATGCGGAGGTCACGAAAACACATTTTGGGCAGTATATGTGAAATGACGGCTTTACTGTTCATCAAGAGGTGTGGAAAAATGGCAATGGTGAAAATCCAGAGTGAAAATATCACAAATGCATGACAGTATGAGCATGCACACAATCTGCCAATGCACGCTTGTAACACAGTCATTTTAAGGAGTATCATCACCAAATTTTCAACATAGGCATTTTAGGACCTCTGCTCATGAACTGTGCCACTGTCATTTTCATAATCTGGCCCAAACACTGATTTCCCACAGCGACTGCACTATTGTGCGCCGGAAGTGCGAAAACACATTTCGGGCAGGATGTGGAAAATGAAAGCTGTACAGTTCACAAGGAGGTGTACAAAAATGACAATGCTGAAAATCCGGCATTAAAATATTGCGAATGCGCGCAGTTACGAGCCTGAATAGCAACTGCACAACGCACGCTCCTAAAACAGGCATTTGTTGGATTTTTCCACCAAATTTGGAACATAGGCTTTTTGAGAGGCCACCACATGAAAACTGGCATTGTCATTTCATTAATGGGTCCCGTAAGGTGATTTCACGCAGTGACTGTGAAATCACCTTTCGAGGCTGATTAACGCCATGACAGTGATAGAATTCATGAGGAGGGGCCCCAAAAACCCCATGCTGAAAATTTGGTGCCAAAATTCCAAGAAATGCCTGAGATATGCAGCAAAGTTGAAAAAACCCTATTCATTCCATTATACAGCTTACCAGCATTTCCTCAGTTCGCGGTCGGCTTTGAAGAGTGCAGACGTGTTCCCAGTCCACCGAAGATCATCGCGCCGGACTCCGGAGGTAAATATGGGGTGAGGGGTAAGGGAGGCAGGATGCGGAGTGGGTGGGTGCGGTGGGGGAGGGCATCGAGACTACGAGGGATGGTTTCGTTTTACAGGGAAAAAAAAACAGGAAAAACATAGCAGGACAGTTTCATTTTCCAGGGCATTTGGCATGCTGGGGTGGGCATCCAGTGTGCCACCTAACTGTTTTGGGGGTGTCAGTAGCTGATGAGGGATTGGGCACCCGTCGGCACACAACAGGGGAGGAGAAAGTAATGCCAACGAGGATTGGGCACCCCATTGGCAAACAAAGAAAGCGGGGGGCGTGAGCTGAGGGGGATTGGGGACCCCCCTCGGCATTCAACAATTTTGGGGGTGATGCAGATGGGGAGTGGGATCCTCCGTCGGCACACAAAGACAGCGAGGGCGCCACGAGCTGAGGGGGATTGGGCACCCCCCTCAGCATTCAACATTTGGGGGGGTTTATGCTGACAGGGAGTGGGCTCCCCTGTCGACACACAAAGACAGGGGGGGATTACCAACAGGGGGATTGGGCACACCCGATGTCGGCAGATGTGAGGCAGCTGCCCGCTCACCGACCATGCTCATAATGGCGGAGCACGGCAAGCAAAGGACCGCCGCGTCTGACAAGCTTTGCTCGGATTGCAGAGGACCTTTGCTTAGATGTGCTCTCCCCATTATGCATGCATGTTGTGGCGCCGGCATGCAAGTTGATTGGGGAATGTGGGATGCACCTACTGACACGCCCCCAAATCTGCACTCTCTCAATATGTTGACTTACGCGCAAATGCAGCAAGCCAACATAAAAAGGAGATATGATCAAATGTATCTTCTCTCAGGTAGATGAAAAAATAGTATTGAGAGACTCATCTTTTGGTGAAAAGGAATTGTGAGCATTTTGGGAGTAATTCTCATAAAAGTCTGACACTGAATTTACAGATGTTGGCAGTAGTTAGAGGTTGCTTATTCCACTGCCAGATTTCACCCTGATTTGAAGCTACAAATATGAATTCTGGTAGATATTAGTAGGAGAAGAGATGAGCATTTTAGGAAGATTATTATCTTTTAGTTTGCAATACCTGAATATGGTTCTTTCTGCATAATGACATTGTCTTTTACATGTTTCAGTACCGTTGGTACTTCCATAAACTTCTCAAAGTGCAAAAAAGGGCCAAATTTACATTTATGTAGTGCTTTTCAAGCACTGCATTCCAAAGTGCCTTACAAGTAATTTATTTTCCCAAGATATCACAGTGGAGATTTCATGTCTCATTTCCAGTGGAGTCCTACTTCTGCTAAGGATAGCGTGATTATTATAGGTACAATTGATACATTGATTGTTTTTTTGTTTTGTTTTGTTCTGTGCCATTTTTCTTCCTGCAAACATTTCCCAGTGAGACTTGTTTAAATTGTTCTTAGCTTACTGAAGATATAAGCATAAGACACTGTAGGGTGTATGGATTGCTATGTGATAACTACACTTCCGGGTGCTGAAGTACTCACTACACACCTGGGCACGTGGCTAACATATAACATCCCACATCCTGCTGTGTCTTTTTGCTTACATACATATCTAGTTTTGAGAGTTTTTTCATGTTGATCTTAATCTACAGTTTGATGCATAATTCAAAACGATGCATTTCATTTATATAGCATCATTGGACAGACCCTGAGGTAAGTACATTACAGAGTATACTGGACTTACCTATCACTTGCTTTAATATTTTATGTTGAATTTTTATCTTTATACCACTTTTGTGATCATTTTTGCAGTTGCTTTTTTTTGTTTAGCCAACTGTTTTCCTATATTGTAGTGGTGTTTTTTGCTAGGGGGACTGTTTTTACCCCTTTAGGTTTATTGTGGAGTAAGGGCCCTCCTGCAAGGAAAGTGGGGCTGCAGTGGTTTGTCCTTTAGTTCATAGTGTTCAGAATGACAGAGCAAATTGTGCAGGCAGTTAGGAGTGATGTAATATTGATGGTTAAAAGTGGCATAGTATCGACTGCTAGAAGCAGCATGGTGTCAATATCTAGAAGTGGCTTTCAAGAGGCTGTGTGGAGCATTGGTTGGGAGTGACATGAAGTTTTTGACTGAAAATAATGTGTCATTGTGGAGTTAGTCCACATGATGGAGTAGGTGGCAGCATGGGAGTGGCAGCAGCAGCAGCATGAAATGTATGACATGTGAAGAGTGAGCTGGCACTTCTAAGGACAAGGTTGTTTGGTAAGACATGGAGATTTTAATGTAAATGTAAGGTTGTAGGTGGTATTGTTTCTTTAGGTGATTTTTTTCAAGGTTTTAGTTTTTTTTCAGTGTAACATTTAGCATAGGAACCTGTGTAATTGGTTTAGTGTTTTTTTAATTGATGTTTTAATTGATTTATTACACTGTTAATCAAGTGTTGCTTGGTTGGTAATTGTTCAATTGGTGATTTTTTTCACATATTGTGTTGTGTTTAGTTATGTTTAATGTGTGCTTTTTTCTCAAGGTGTGCAGCTTTAATTGGCAAGTTATGCAGTACATATTTATAGACAGACAGATAGAAAGATAGAGTAGATAGATAGATGGATAGATAGACAGACAGACATATAGAAACTGTCAGTAGATAGTTGCCATAGATACAGTTCCTAGATTTTAAAATTGGTAACTGGGAAAGTCACATTGACCTGAGGCTCTTTTCTAGGTGTGACCCGGGAAATGGGAAAGGGGATGCAATAAATCATGCACAATACAATAGATCATGGGATAGACATAAAGGAATTCTGGAGGTCAGGGGTAAGGGGCAACAGACTTCTAGGAAAACATAAACTGAACTTACGAGCTCAAATGGGCAGACTGGGTGGGTCATAGACCCTTATCTGCTGACACTGTCTATGTATCTATGTATCTATGTACAGTAGTGTAGAAGTATTCCACAAAATAAAGGGCAAACTGTGAATAGTGCAACATGGTACAAGTGTAAAATAACAATAACGATAATGGGTGGCAGAAGCTGAGACTCTGACCATCACCACAACCCAGCACAACTGATAACCGTAGGCTGAACAATTCTATGCAGCAGTAGCTGGGATATAAGCAGACCCCAGAAGGGGTACCATATTTGGGGTGGCACCAGGGACAGGTCAGGGATAGGGCTGACAGGAGCAGGAGGTGGGGGACAGGAGTCTAACTTGGCATCTAACGTAAGCAGGAGAGGGTAAGAGAGACAGAGAGAGGAAGGTAGCAGGTTCCAGAAGGGGAGAAGTGATAGGAGAAGGCTGACTGCCCAGCAGAGGAAGTAAGGGTGGGGGAGGGGGAAGGTGCAAGGAACCTTGAATTGAAGGGAGTATGAGACAAAGAGAATGGGTGGGATGAGTCAGGCTAAGTAAGAGGGTAGTCATCCAAGCAAGTATTTGGAGATAAAGAAGGCACAGTGAGACTGGTGAAGGGATGGAAGTGGGAGGATGGAGAGGTAGGCGTAGAGGGAGCAGTGATGAGTACAAGGTGGCGTTTATTTATTTTATTTATTTCTTCACTCGGACATAACCTTTGAGCAAATGATCTTTTTCAAGGGTTCCATGTCTTGACAGGAGGACAACACAGCAAGGTAGTTACAGAGTATGGGTGCACAAGTACAGAGACAAAAAATACAAGAAATAACACCAATTGGTCTGACTATTCACAATTGTAAGCCATCTCATATAGAGGTACATATTGCAGTTAGTACAGCCCAAGGTACATGGTTAGTGCTTTGGGTTTAAGGAACTAATTTAGCAGGAAGTAAAGCAGTCAGTGGAGGTATTGTCATTATTTCATATACAGTAAAGTCAGGAGGGGAGAGACTCAAAATAGGCTTTCACACCCTGTACGTTAATGCAGTGAAGAGGAGGCTTTGTCGTTAATTCAAGTCAAGGGCTGGGGGTGGCATTTTTGGTGCAGGACTGACCTAGTAGGAATATACTAGAGAGTAGTGTGAGGAAGGACCATACACAGAATAAGCTGGGGGGAAGACAGGTGCTTTGAGACAATCACATCTGTGAAGAGTCAAGGGCAGGGGAGGGATTTATTGTAAAACGGAGTGCAGAGTTAAGGAGAGTAGATAGATATCAAAACTCTGGACAGACAGTCAGATAGATCTAGATAGGGAGAAAGAGATAGACAGACGTGGATAGATAGATAGATAGATAGATAGATAGATAGATAGATAGATAGATAGATAGACAGACAGACAGACAGACAGAAGATATTACAGTGGCATGGTAGCACCACTACATTAGGGTTGAATTAGAGTTTCTTTCAAAACCCGTATTTGACAGCATATAACTCAAGCATCTTAGGACCTAGTACTGGTAAACTTTATTAACAACAAAACTTGACATACACTTTGTCATTTTCTTTTTAACATATAACTTTCAAACCTCTTTTCATTTGAAACATTTTTCACTAATATTCTTTTTTTCTGAGCAACCTTTGCTTCTCACCTCAGTGATGCTTCAGGGCACGCCCAAGCATGCTGGTGCCTGCCCCCCCCCCACAAATACTCAGCCAGGGGGGTGATCCATTTACCCAGCCAAGGTGCACACCCAGGCGGTGCCCCCCTTCCCCCCTCCTCCTCCCCCTTTTCTTCCATCTTTCCTTTGTTCACTCCTCTGTGCCACTTCTAAGCCCAGGCATTTTCTGCTACCCACCTTCAGCAGACCACCCTTGGCCATCCACCTTTTCTTTCCTTTTTCATGTCTTGCCTAAATCACCCCTTCTTTGGGAGGGACAGTGTGCAAAGAAATTTAGTAGCCAAAGAGGCAGTTTCTTCACTTCTCACCATTTTGAAGCCCTTCTGGTAAGAACTTTTAGCCCACCAGTCTCTGAACACTTATCCAGACTCTGCTGCCCTGTGCTGATCTACTGCCCATCTCCCGAATGCTTCATTCTCTTATACCCCCCCCCGACTGACATCCTCCATTGGTGACCAGTGACAATCCTGCACAACAGGCGAATCCTGTGACCTACATAGTTATGAAGATGAAACATATTTGTTTGAGCCACTGCCCACTTTTGAGGGCAGCAGGGGTTATTGTAATGTTATTAGATATCATGCTAGCTGCGCTCTCATTGACTTTGTTCAGTTGTGACATGTCCAAGGTGGAAATTAATGCTAACCTATCCAAACAGAAAATAAATGTGCTTACTTCATTTTAGTGATATCACAAGCAAAATAACGTGTTCATGCATTAAATCACACATACATTGTTTAAATTTGGGTCATTGTGTAGTACATCTGGTAATAAACTTTATATTTATTTATTTAATTCATTTAAAATTTGATAACTGGGAAAAACACACTGATCTGAGGCTGGTTTCCAGTTGCGACCCGGGGGCAGAGTAGATGGGAGTATTGACATGAAGAGCAAATATAATGTCAGAGGTGCATAAACTAAACAAAGTACAAAATATAATGCAGAACAGAACCAGGAAGCAGTAGAAGGTGCAAACCAAGTGCAGTATAGAGTTTCCATGAAAATAAAACAATTGTTAGACTAGGGTAGACAAAATGAAGTTAGTTGTAAAATATTATTTGAGGTCGATCTATACATGTTTGAGGTCGATCTATACATGTCTGATAAATATTGTGAGACAGCCTGTAATATTGCTGGCCCATTAGACACACAAGTCCCATCTCATAACCTAACAGAGTCCAAAAGTCTATCAGAGACCCTGTGTGAGCAGGTTTTAAATGCCTCACCAAACCCAGTTTTCCCTGGTGAGCAAATCCTATGCTCATTCAGCATAGCTGTAGCTCTCGAATATTGCAAGGATAACATCCCTTTGTTTAGATTAAGGATCTGTGGTGTCAACCCAATATGTTGAATATTAATAATGGAGTAGAGTTTATTAAGTTGGAACCGGAGTTTAAGATAATCCTTATACTGACTCAACTTACTCTTAGAAGAATATGTCTGAAGCACAATTTTTAAACCTCTTCTTGTTTCCTCCCACCATGTACTAAGGTTACCCACTAAATATGCAACAGACATTCGTGCTTTAAGATATTCAATAATCTTGTGTTTTATTTTCTGTTCCCTTAAAAGTGTAGTGTTTAGTTTCTAGTATCCGTGACCGTATCTTGGCCCAATATCACTTCCCAGTACAATCAGAAGGACTGCATGGTCTGAAGTCTCTAAAGGAATGATGTCTGCCTTTGAGATACTAATATTCTTTTTTGTAAATATAAAGTCAATTCTTGTAGAAAGTGCACCTCTATAATAAGTATGACCCCCTGCTGTATGAACACATCAAAAGGAATCTTGCAGGCTACTCTGGTGAATAAGTGAAGTAAGATAGTTGAAATCACAATAAATTTTAGTTGCATTTGCACCCTTAATCCAGTACACAGTTGAAATCCCCCCCCCCATATCACTATTTTTGTTGTGTATAAATAAGGGCTGATTTTTTGATATAGGTCAATACGTTCTCTTTTTGTGAGAGGGGCATAGATATTAATCAGTCTCTACCCAAATCCTTGAAAGGTAAAATCTAAGATAGATCTGATATGTCTACAAGACGTGACACCCTAAACCCATCCCCTTTAAACAATATCCCCACTCCCTCACAAACCCCTGTGCCAAATGAAAAAAAAAAGAGGGACCCCAACACCACAATTGTTGGGCTGAACAAACTAAAGAGTGTTTAACCTAGTATCCTGTAATAAACATATGTCACAATTCAGATCTTTTAACACAGATAGTGTTATCAACCCACATTTAGGATTCCGAACACTATTCACATTAATGGACGATACCCCTAAACAGGGAAAGGCTAATGGCACAGGATATAGAATACTTTAAGGTGGTTTCCTTAATCTAGAACTCCTAAGAATTCTAGTATGAATCCTAGGAGTCTAGTCCTCATCAACTCCCTCTTCAATTCGTTCCCCATCTGATTCAGAGGAGAAAGGAGAAAGGAGCAAGGTAAGAAGCCTCCGAGTCTCCTCCTTCTTCAGAATCTACAGTAGAGGGCCTAAGAACTGCATATTTATTAGATAAAATAATACCTTCATCCCCTGGGATGCTAGCTTTTGCCACTTTAGACTTGGGCTGTGTTTGCTTCATACCCCTTTTATTCATGCTACTCTTGACCATGGGGGGGGGAGAGGGAGGCATTTGGAGTTCCATGTCCTTGGACTCAAAAGGCAATTCAGAAACTGCAGAAGAAAGTACAGTATCAGTACTCTGAGAAGGATCGGGGGGGGGTAGGAATTACTTCTACAATCAAATTTTGAGCTTCAGCATTAGAAGGACCCGAAGGTGGAGGTGGAGGGTTTGTATGATCCAGAGGGTCCTGACTAGTTTTCTGTTTTCATTTCTGTATTTCTTTTTTCTGAGCTTCTTGTAAAATAAAATCCTGACTAGCATGATCATTTCTATTGTGAGTAGCCCAAGGGCAGGCTCTAAAAGCATGTGCAACATCCTCACATAAGTTACAACGTAAATCCTCAGTGCAGTCCGAACTATGGTGACCAAAAGCTAAACATAAATTACATTTGATTCTGTCACATGCTGATTCCAACTGTGTATATGTTCCGCACCTAAAGCAGGTTCTTGGTTGGCCAGGGTAAAAACAATGGCCTCTCTCATTACCCAAAAATAAACTGTTAGGAAGATGTACTGGGCCTAAGGTATTGTGTCCTAAATGAACCTGTATAACCCACCCCCCCATTCCAAAGACATTCCTCATCAAAAATAGGTCTAGGATTCCCCAACACATCATAACGTTTCTGCAACCAGTAAACAATGTCAAGGATAGAAACAGATTCATTACAAAATAAAACAGTGATATTTTTTATAGATGGTTTTGTCAGTGGTATTGCCTTGAAAGGCAACCATAGTTCAGTGTACTTGAAAGCATCATATTTGGTCCAAAATTGGTCAAGACCCTGTGGGGAAGTAAAGCTTATATCATAAAGCCCAGAGTCAGAAACATGTATCAAAGCATGGATTTCTGTTGAAAAAAAACAAAAGATCCCTTCAATAAATCATGACCAATATACAAGCATTCAGGAGTCACTTCCAGGCCCCCAAGGTATTCCAGGCAAACTGCATTGCGTCTTTGCAAGGGGGGGATCCTGTAAAGGGGTCTTTCCTCTGAAAAGGCTCCCAAGCAGATTTTGCACGCTCTTGAAAATTGGGAGCAGTTCTGGGAGCTTCTTGCCCCTCGTCCCCTGACTCAGCCCAATGAATCGATGCTACAACTTCGTCTTCTGAAACTGAGGACTCTGTAACTTTTGGGGGGCTTAAAACAGACTGGGACAAACTTTCCCGAGTAGAAGTACACTGTTGTGCTAATCTCTGGGCAAGAGCTGCAGCGTTATCAGCTACAGACCCAACTGTACTGGGAGGAGAAGAGTCCCCTGGGATCGGGTTATGGGCTGGATCCAGGATCCAAATCCCTGCAGCACCCCGCTTCCAACCTGCAGCAAGCAGGGAGCATTCCAAAGATGATGGGACGGATCCCCGAGCAGGCTGTGCTGTCAAATCAACCTCCCTGCCTTCCCGTAACACCAGTGAAGAAATAATTGCATTAGACGACTGTTCAGGAAGACTGTTAGGTGTACTTACAGAAGGTGTAGTTTGAGAAAACAAATCTGAATTTGTTGCTCCTGTCAGGGGATTTTGCTGATGTAACTGAGGAGCATTCACCAGAGGTGACTCAGGTGTCTGGAATGAACGTAGAGTGACAACATCGCTTGGGTTAGACATACCACCCTGAACTGTTTCTTTCACAGCTTTTCCTTGCTGTAAGATTAACTTTGCTGCTTCTTGCAAAAACTCAACAGAAACATCAAGGCCCTGCCCAGTAGCAGTGTCAGGCATTGCGATATTCATTTTTGCACTTTTGGTAGCAACACAATGCAATTCCTTATTTTGCTGCAGAATATTATTTAAGCAAGTGTCATTTGAATCAAAAAGTCCATGTTGTCCTTGTTCTTGGATTTGAGATGTAGTAAATTGTTTCATACTCACTGCATTCAATACTTCCAGGTTCTCTAGTGTGGTCTCCTGAGCTGGACCTGTGGGCTGGGAGACCTTCTCACCCACAGGTACACCAGCAGAATGATTCTCCAGTACACGTTCCTCCATAGTGGCAGCTCCCCCTACTGACAAAGAGTAGTGGAATTTCCCAGGTGTCCTGGCCAAATTTCCATCATTCACTAAAAATACCACCAACAGCTTCATCTGGTTTAAGGTCAGTTGGTATTCATCTGTATCCCCCTTCCCCAGGTCGTGCCTGAAAATAGGAAGGATTTGTCTAGTGCACTTACCCGGTCAACAAAAACTAACTAAATAAATAAATAAAATTGTTATGCCAAGGATTTTCTTTAGGGTTATGTTAATTTTGAATGTGACAATATAATGGTCACAATTGATGAGTGGTTCAAGGACCCTTATTTCTTTAATTGCATCCAGGTTATCTATTAGGGCTAAGTCTGGTATGGTAGCGTGTCATGTAGGTTCTTTGATCATTTGCTGTGGGCCCTGTTCAGTACATATGTCTAGCACTATTTGCTCCTGCTTAGTGACACTAGTGCCCATATTCCAATCAATACCAGGGCACTGAAGTCTCCTAACAGCAGAATTTCATAGAAATACAGAAACACAGAATTTGATGGCAGATAAGTACCGCTTGGCCCACCTAGTCTGCTCATTTCTCTACCTAACAGATAAGCTGCAGATCTGAGTTAACCAACAGCCTACTTCCTTCTACCCCCCACTAGAATTGCCTTATGTCTGTCCCATGCATTCTTGTATTCCCTCACTGTTTTTGATTCTATGATCTCCTCAGGAAGGCTGTTCCATGCATCCCCAACCCTCACTGTATTACTCGGTATTATTTGGTTTTATTAAAGTGGAAGAAGGCACTAGGCCCATCGAGACCACTTTCCCCACAAATGTGGGGGGAATTGTCTTCTCATTCCCTTTTTATTATTTTTTAACTGCCCAGAAATAATCTATCGAGTTGGACCTTAAAATTATCTTGAGATGTTTCATCAACTATATACTATGGCAGAGAGTTCCACAAAGCTGCAGTTCTAACAGTAAAAAAATATTTCCTTTTATTAGTGAATGCCTTTTGTATTTGAATTTGTCTGTTGTTACATCGTAAACCATAAACCTTATCCATATATGTTAGTCCACTTAACTTCATCAGATGTTTGTCATTTAAAATATTAAAGAATAACAACAGATCACCCCATCTCGTCTCGCTTATAGGTCATACAAACCCAGAGATATCACTCTATCTTTATATGGAAGATGTTTTATACCAGGGATGAGTTTTGTCATTCTTCTTTGCAGACTCTCAATCAATTTCTTATCCTTTTCCAAATATGGTGCCCAAAATGAGGATGCAAAATCAGTATGCGGTCTAATATAAGCTTTATATAATTTTGTTATACAGTCTTTATTACGCGTTATAAATGATTTTTTTATACCATTGACAACACGATTTCCTGTTTGGGTAACTGTAATGCATTGACTACTCCAATTAAATTTATTATTAACTAAAACTCCTAAATCTTTTTCTTGAGTTCCATTCAGGATTTGAATCCCACATAATACATAATTGATACATGGATTCCTTTTACCCAAATGCATAACAATGCACTTGTCAGTATTAAACAGCATATTATTATCATTTGCCCATTTTTCTAATATTGTTAAATCCATTTTTAGTCAATTGATGTTTAATTCTGAATCCACCTCAGCTGAGATTTTAGTATCATCGGCGAATTTACTAATCTGGTTTTCTACCTCATTTGAAGATCTCCAATAAAAACTCCAAACAAGGTAGGACCTAATACCGAACCCTGGGGCACACCACTAGTAACAGAAATACTGGAGGAGACTGCATTCCTGATTCTAACGATCTGACTTCTATTCTTCAACCATTCCTCAACCCATTTAACAACATATCTATTGAATTGCAATTTAATTAATTTCAAAACCAACAGGTTGTGCGAGACCTTATCAAATGCTCTACTAAAATCCAAGTACACAACATCAACCAGAATTCCTCGAGCTAGACTACTACTTATACTTTCATAGAAGGTTATTAAATTAGTAGTACATGATCTTCCCTTACAAAATCCATGTTGAGAATTATCTACTAGGCCCTTAATTAGTATTTCTTGATCCAACCTTGCCTTTAATATTCTTTCCATAATTTGACATACCACCGAAGTGAGACTAATGGGTCTATAGTTAACCACCCTACTCCTATTACCCTTCTTATGTATAGGTATCACAGTAGCTAACCTCCAATCCTGGGGAACCACTCCATACATAAATGATTTATTAAAGATCAAGTATAAGGGAAATAAAAGTGTATCAGAAATTTGTTTAATAAAATAGGGATTTAAATTATCTGGACCCGAGGCTGATGTTTCCTTTAAACTATTAATGGCATCCTTTATTTCTAACACAGTAATTTCCTCATAAGGACTAGAATAATCATATATTTGATCTTTTGCAGAATCATTAACTGTAAATACTGTCCCGAAATAATTATTAAATACATTAGTAACAGCTAATTCGCTTTCTATAATTTTACCTTCATGAATGAAGGTAGCTGTTGAGGGATTTGAATTTTTATTTTTATTGATATATCCAAAAAAGGATTTTGGATTAAATTCCAATGTTGATAACTTGAGTTCAATACATTTTCTTTCTTTAATAATGAGGGATTTAGTCAATTTAAGTTCTTTTTTATAATTACATCTATTTGCCTCACTCGGATAAGCCTTAAGTTTCCTAAATGCTTTTTTTTTATCTGTTTTTGTATTTTTGGTGCTAACCAGGTAGGAATTTTCCCTTTTTGGTTATTTATTTTAATTGTGGGAATATAGTTTTGTTCAAGATCATAAATCGTATCCTTAAGAATAAAACAAGATTCTTCTGCATTCTTATCTTCAAACAAGGTAGACCAATCAGTATTTAGCAGTATACCCTCTATATTATTATAATTTCCCTTATAATAATTATAACGATGTTTAATTTCCCTACTACAATTTTTGTTACCTATTAACTAGAAGGTGATACCATTGTGGTCACTGAAGCCTAAAGATTCAATTATTTCTATTTTATCCAATTTATCAGGAATGTTAGTCAGGATAAGATCAAGGATATTTTTTCCCCAAGTCGGTTCCATCACCATTTGTTCAAGACCTAAACTAGTAATTAACTCTAGATATTTATGACCAATATTTGTAGTTGCTGTAAGATTTAACCAGTCAATACCTGGGAGATTCAAATCCCCCATAATGATAAGATTAGAAGATTCCGAATATTCTTCCAGGTATTGTATAATCGCTTGGTCATATACAAAATCAGCATTTGAAGGGCGATATATATTTATTAGTATAGTTTTTTGTTTTTGATATTGGAATTGAACACAACACCCCTCGATCCGTGTCCCGTTTACCAAGTCTATAGCAGATTCAATGACTGAAATTGTGCCCTTTATATACAAACAGACCCCTCCACCTAATCTATTGCCCCTATTTTTATAATACAAGTTATAACCTGGAATAGCATTAAATCAATGAGACTCATCATTCCACCAGGTTTCAGTAATAGCTATGAAGTCTATTTCATACTTTTTCATTCTACCTGCTAACTCCGTTAACTTAATTATGTTTAAGCTTCTAGCATTACACAGAGCCGTCTTCCTCTATCTTCAAATTGTGCACCCTTGTTCTTGCACATCTCTTTTTCTGAATGATGCTACCCTTTTGGACTTTGTTGATTCCCTTGAAGTATTTGAAAATTTCAATCATGCCCACCCCCCTCTCCTCGAGGCTATACGTCTTAAGCTACTTTAGTCTTTCTTCATATGTCTTCTGTTGCAGACCCTGCACCTTTTTGGTTGCCCTCCTCTGGACAGCCTCCACCCTGTCTATGCCTTTGTGGAGATGGGGTCTCCAGAACTGTACACAGTACTCCAGATGTGGTGTTACCAACTTTCTGCACAGAGGGCAAACAACTTCCTGTTTTCTACTGGTGATGCCTCTCCCTATGTATTCCAGTATCCCCCAGCCCACCTTACTGCCTTCTCACATTGCTGGCCCACCTTTAGGTCATCTGATATGACTACCCCAGTCTCTTTACATTTTTGTTGTTGTCAGTATCTCACCCCCCATTGCGTACTCTTCCCCTGGGTTTTTGTTTCCCAGGTGCATTACTTTGCACTTCTTTGCATTGAATCTAAGCTGCCATACATTTGACCATTCCTCCAACCTTGCCAAGTCCCTTTTCATCCTTTCCACCCCACCTTGCATATCAACCCTGTTGCAGATCTTTATGTCATCTGCAAAGAGACATACTTTCCCTTCCAGTCCCTCTGCAATGCCACTTATAAAGACATTAAAAAGGACCGGCCCCAGTAATGAACCCTGTGGTACCCCACTAGTAACCCTCCTTTCTTCACTGTGGACTCCATTTATTATTACCCACTGTATACTGTTGTCCAGCCAATGCATTACCCAGGCTACCACCTTGAGACCCACTCCCAGGCTGGCTAATTTGTTTATTAATCTTTTGTGCAGGACTGTGTCAAATGCCTTGCTAATGTCTAGGTAGGGCATGTCCACAGCCCCTCCCTGATTTACTACTTTGGTCACCCAGTCAAAGAAATCAATTAGATTTGTCTGACATGACCTTCCCGCTGTGTATCCATGCTGCCTTGGGTCCTCTGCCCCACTGACCTCTAGGTACTCAACAATTCTTTCCTTCAGAAGTGATTCCATCCTTTTTCCCTACCACTGAGGTCAAACTGACAGGTCTGTAGTTTTCTGCCTCTGTCTTGCTCCCACTTTTGTGAAGGGGAATAACATCTACCCTCCTCCAGTCCTCAGGTACCATACCATCCTCCCATGATTTAGTAAAAAGGGTAGTCAGTGGTGTTACTAGTTCATCCCTTAGTTCCTTTAGAATTCTGGGGTGAATCCAATCAGGCCCCATTGCTTTATTCACCTTCAGTTCTAAGAGTTCTTTCAGAACCCTTTCTTCTGTATAAGGACTAATATCAACCCCCTATCCAGAGTGCTGCTATTGACTGGATTAGGTATCTCCCCCTGCTTTTCCACTGTGAATACTGTGCAGAAGTAGTCATTCAGTATCCCTGCTTTTTCACTGTCACTCTCTGCCAAACCACCTTCCTCTTTATTCAGCCTCAGTATCCCTGCCTTAGTCTTTCTTTGCTCCCTAATGTACCTATAAAAGGTTTTATCCTCCTTCTTAACCAACTTAGTTATTTTTTCCTCAATTTGAGTCTTGGCTATTCTGACTGCCTTCCTCGCTTCCTTTTGCTTTAACTGGTACAGCTCTCTGTTCTGCTCCTTCTGTGTTTCCTTATACTTCCTGAATGCTATCTTTTTCTCCCTGACCTTCCCCACCACTTCTTTTGAGAACCATAGTGTTTTTTTCTTTTGTTTTGATTTGATTATCTGCTTTACACAAAGGTTTGTTGCCTCTGTGATGGCGGTTTTGATGTTTCCCCATTGTTGCTCCACCCCACCTTCTTGCCTGTTTGCTAGTGTTTTTCTGAGGCACTCTCCCATTTTGACAAAATCAGCACTCCAGAAGTCCAGTACCTTCACTTTTGTGTGGCTTGACTCTACAGCTAAGTTTATCGTGAACCACGCTGTTTGGTGATCACTTGTTCCCAGATGGCTACCCACTTCAAGATCAGAGATCCTCTCTCCATCCCCATTTGAGAGTACCAGGTCTAAGATTGCTCCCTCCTGAGTGGGTTCCAAAACTAGCTATCTGAGGCATGCCCCCTGTAGGGCATCGAGAATGGCCTTGCTCTTGGATGTGTCTGCAGCAAAGGTGCTCCAGTTAACATCTGGCATATTCAGGTCCCCCATCAGCAATATCTCCCCTTTCTCTGCCATCCCAAGGATGCCATCTATCATTTCCTTGTCCATTTCCTCCCCCTGAGATGGGGGTCTGTATACAACCCCTGTGCAGATTGTGGAGCCATTTCCAGTCTCCAGGGTGACCCACAGTGCCTTCTCTCCTCCCTGTTTACCCTTTAGTTCTGTTGCTTTGATCCCTTCCCTTACATAGAGAGCTACTCCTCCTCCTCTTCTTCCATCCCTGTCCCTCCTGTAGATTGTGTACCCTGGTATGTTGACATCCCAGTCATGGTTCTCTGTGTACCATGTTTCTGTGACTGCCACACTATCCAAGCATCCCTCTTCCATCAAGGCCACCATTTTAGGGAGCTTTTTACCTGGACTACGGGCATTGGTACTCATTACTCTCCATTTTTTTATGGCTTTATTTATTTTCGCCCCATCCCTGTCCTTTTTGCCTTTGTCTTTTTCTCCATTTACCCCTGCCCTTCTCTCTATCATGATCTATGGAATGATCACTGATATTCTCCATTAGTTCTGTATGGTCTTTCAAGTCTAGATCTGGGGCGTGATAACATACTCTCACCCTAAGTTACTTTCAGTTTTCCCTTAGTATTATTTCCATGTATGAACTTTCATTTAAGCAATAAGGCATGACAGGGTGTGTATCGTCGCCGAATAGCATCACACCTAGGGTGTGTCAAAGCACGAGGATGCAGGCCGAGTGCCTCCACCACCCTAGGTGTGACATTATTCAGGGATGACACACACCCTGGAGTGCCTTATTGTGATTATAATATGGCTATAAAAAATCCGACACGACAAATGATTAAGCATTAAACATAAGAAACACATCTAAAGTTATAACTTTATTATAATTAATTGAGACATAAAATAGAGATAAAATCGTCCATTCAAGAGATTTGCTGTATCCCTCCATATTACTTACACTGACTTTTTTGTAGCCCATTTTATTACTTTGAGCTTAGCAATATTTTTTATACTCCTGCTTTTATCTCATTTTTTACTTTGCAGTATTGTACACCCAAATATTGACAGTCCCATTTAGTTTCCCAATAGAGATCAACCATGCTGCAGCAGAGGCACCTATATGGTTATTTTCTGTGATTCCATGATTTTTTTAAACAGAAGGGAAGACTGTTCTAACAAACAGAAAAAAACAATTGAAGAGACATAACAGGATATGCGTTGTAGTTGGATAGTGGCACACCTTGGGTGTGTCATGAGGCATCGCTGAGTGCCGTCACTTCAACCACCTGAGAAGTGCTGCTACCCCACTACACCACATACCCTGGAGTGTCTTACTGTGATTATAAAATGGGTTGAAGATGGGGGGGTTAAAAAATGCACCAAATCAAAAAAGAAACATTATTATGACTTTTTTAAAACAGTCCCAGTACTATCATGCCATCTCATGTTTAAATATTATGTACAGCAAAATTCATGCATTTTTAATTAGCTCTTACACCCTCTAGTTTCCTCCAACTCACCCCCTTTTACCCATCCCCTCACCTTTATTTCTTCTTCTTTATAATATTCCCTCCCTTTTCTGTGTCTTGTTAATGTTCTGTCTTACCAACATTCAAGAGATGAACTGTTTCCTACAGATAGAATACAATAATTCAAACCTCTGCTGAGTTCTGCTGGCAGAATGTTTCCTCCCACTAGCACACAACAGAAGGCCTCAGATGGAACCAGGTCTTTTGTTTTATCTGTAACAGCTTAAACAACATAGATTTCTCTAGTAAGCAGTTTAGGATAGGAGGGGGAATTTTCATGGTCAGCAAAGAAACGCCGTAAATTACAATTCTAAGTACTGTAGTACTTAATTTTTTAAGTTATGTATGTGTGTGTAACAAGAGTATTATGAGGACAAATACTATTTAATTCTTATATTTATAAATTTAATACAGTTTTATTTTTAGGGCCCAGTTGAAGGTTTTTAGTGAGTAAAGGTGACAGCCACATTTGTGATGGCAGTCAGGAATGGCTGATAATATTGATATTATTGTGAAGAGGCTACTGGACCTTCTTCCAGTGCTGTCAACATGGGATATCATCACTGGGTTCTGAGCTCCCTCAGCCAATCAGATTACTGGATTTTTTATAGCCCTATTATAATTAAGCAATAAGGCATGACAGGGTGTGCATTATCGTTGAATAACGTCACACCTAGGGTGGGTCGAAGCAGGAGGCCACAGGCTAAGAGTTTTCATGACCTACAGTAGGTGTGATGTTATTGAGGGACGATGCACACCCTGGAGTGCCGTATCATGATTATAATATCTATGCTATGGTGCTCCTTAGAATGTCTGTAAATGGCCCAGTGAAACCTCTGCTTGTCAGTAAATCTATCCAGTTTTGTTTTTTTCTTTCTTTCTTACTTGGAAAAGGTTATGGGCTGTTAGAAGCTTGTAATATTGGAGGGCTTAGTGTGTAAAGCATTTTCTGAAGGAGAGCTATGATGTACATAAAGCCACTCAGTTGCTTGCTGGCCAGCTTTCTGCAAATGAAAGTAATGAAGCACTCTTTCTCTCATTGGAGTGCTTCAGTCCTTTTAAGTGCACAAAGTTTATGCTCATGAAACTGTGGCCACCTTCATACTCTGTTTGCATGATCATTGGTCTGTCAGGGATGAGCCACACGTAGATTGCTCTGCATTTTGCTAGCCCATGACACACCTCTGAAATGTCATTCTCTGAAGCAAAATGTTTCTTGTGCATGTGCAAGGAAACATAAAAACAACAAACTTCATTTTCATTCATTTTATTGGATAGCAAATTGAGAGAAATTCTCCCTTTTATACTTGCATCCAAACACAAATACAAAGTACATTAACAAAACTACATATAGTTTGGCTGGCCCAGTGGCACTGAGGGTTGAGGTGCTGGATGCCATGCCTAGTGCCACGCTGGCGATCCGGGTTCGGATGTGAGCCCGGGTTGTCAGGGGTTGGTAGGGGAGGATAGTATTGAGCGTCTGGAGGACTGCTCTCCTATTCTGGAGAGGGTTGTGGGTTTCCACCACTCTGCAGCGGCCTCTGGGGATGCCTGGAGTCACTGCTTGAGCTGGTGCAATGGAGGGAGGAGTGCAGCAGACATCAGCACATCAGTACACAACGTCATTGCATGTCTGCACTCCTAGGGAACAAGGTGGAAAGCCAGCAGCACCACTCATGGCAGCTTGATAGCCGCAGCTTTCTAAGCCTGGCAGCGGCCTGGGGGGTGACCTGACATGCCGGTACTGGATCCTGGCCTGACGGGGGGACTTAGGGGGGTCCCTCTCATGGGTACAGCAGCATATGCCAGCTGGTGTGTGGGGGTGCCCCGAGGGGCCGTCGGGGGAAGCGTAGCGGTGGCTGGATGTTAGGCAGAGTGGTGGCTGCACAGGAGGAAAAATAAAGCAGTGATAAAAAAAATACATATAGTTCCATGTCACAGATAAAAATATACAGTCACTAAAACCCACATCATCATATAAATTAAATATGGGTAATTAATGAAATTTTGAGCGTACATTGAAATTTTCAGTGCACGCTCATAGCTCTTATAATTTTCAATGTTTTTACACTAAATTTCAACACAGCCATTTTTCACACCCCCTCCTGAGCATGACCACTGTCGTTTTTCAAATCCTGGTTAAAATGTCTTTCGGATGAGATGTTAAAACCGAGATCCCATCTGCCTGGATTGGTGGTAGTTTAGGTGGATGTTAAAGATCCCATGACACTTGTCGAAACGAGTAGGGGATTTCCCCGGTGTCCTGGCCAAATTTCCCCCATTCACTACAAATACCACCAACAGCTAAATCTGGTTCAATTTCAGCTGCATACCATCTGTATCCTCCCCCCCCAGTTGTCCCTGAAAAAGGGACTTCTAGTCCCAGTGGGCCTACCGGGTCAATAAAATTCAATAAATAAAATGTGTTTTCACACTTGTGACATGAAATGACAATTCAGACAGTATTTTATAAAAGACACTTATCATGTTCAGAATGAGGGGTCATAAAAAGATTGTGTTGAAAATGTATAGGTTAAAATGTGAAAAACAACGAAGTTATGAAGAAATCTTGAATTGTTTTAATGTTTACTCATAACTTTATTTCTGCAGATTGGTTCTATGACAACGCCACAAAACAAAATACAGAGTGGTAAAAACAGTGCGGTGAAAGCTGTGCAAGTCAACACGGTGCATGAGCGCATGGAGAATACTGCCAAGAATTTTTGTTTAAGTGTGATTTCCGATTACAGTCCCATGCCACCATGGACCACCACTCCAGTGAAATGTTAAAACTTATATATGTTTCTTCTTCAGATGTATTCTCCAAGCACATTTTCCCAGCACTGTTTCCAGTTGTGCTGTATTTGGTTTTGCAGAGTTGTCATGCTACTCTGTAGATTTTGGCCCCTGATGTTCAATATATCCCTTATGCTACCCACCTCTTGAACATGACAGGTGCCATTTTTCAAATCCTCTCTGAAACATGTTATCACACTTGCACTGCAAAATCACCTTTCAGATAGATTTTAAAAATTCCCCCTGTCTTGATTATAACCACAAGTCATAAAAAGACTGTTGGACATTTCGGGTCAAAATGTGTGAGCCCACTGAAAATTAGATCAGTACCCCTCATCTGGCCTATCCTGGGTAAATATAATGTAAAAATGTGTACAAAAAGCAGGACACCACTGAAAATGGGATACTGCATCTCATCTGATCTATCCTGGGCAAATATTTAGTAAAATGTATAAAAGCAGGTCCGCAGTACAGCAGACCCCATCCCCACCCTCGCCACACACCCACACAAACTGAACTGTGCTACTATGCAGCTCTGTCCTGCTCAGTTTTACCTAATTGTACATATGCTTTGCTTAGTTATTGTTCTCTGACTTTTAACCCTATACCAGTTTTGAAGACATAACTTATAACTGTCTGCGTACACTTACCACGTGCTATTATTTATTGTATCACTGTTCCTCCCTTTGTAACCCTTTTCCCCGGGGTCGCCCCTGACAAAGGGACATTACGTCTCAGTAGGCCTAAATACCAAAGTTCAAATTAATACATAAATAAATGTCCTGGGAAAAACAGACTGTAAAAGCTGGATCCTACTAAAAATGTAGCTTGCCTTTCAACTGGGCTATCCTTGGTAAATATATTATACAAAATGTGGGAACTGGCAGACCAACAATGCCGTCAACTGCTGCCTGCACTCAACACGCTCAGTCCTTATTTAACATTTTTGATGACAAACTATGAAGCCTCAGGGGACTCTCGCCACTGACAGTAGTAAGCACTAGATCTGCTGCCTTAGCACTCTCAATGTTTCAGACTACACAATCTTCCCATGCTTGACTCACCAAGCCAGTCGCAGAGAGCTGCCCTCTAGGCTACAGCAAACCCCCAAACCCTGCCCCCCCATGCTAGGGCCCAAGATAAGCAAATATGAAGCACTTAGAAAGCCAGCAAAGTTAAGTACCACTGCCACTACTGATTGCTTTTAGCTCATCCTGACCTCCAGCCGACCTGCAAAAATAAAGTTTTATACTGGACTCAGGACTCACCCCTGTTCTTTCGTCTCAATCTCCTTATCTGCTCAGTCAAGGTCAAGGACTGAAGGGCCATCCCCATAAGAACTGCCACAGCTGCTGCCGCCCCCGCCCCATCCATGCATGATGCAGCATCCCAACCCATTCCGAGGCAGAGGCAGTACAGTCGCAAGGCAAATGGGTGGGCTACAAACTTTAATAAAATAAGCAAAAAAAAAAGTGGACAGCTATACCCAGAGAGTGGTGATATTTTCTCCCCCACCACACATGGTGAGCCATCATGGTTTCCTATGTGTCTCATAAGCACAGCACTGAATTACTTGCAGTCCAATTGGAGCAAACTGTGACCTTTGGATCGGTGCTCACCTGCCATTGGTGGTTAAAGGTAAAGGGCCACAGGCTGGCAGGGTAAGTGGCAGGTATGCATGAAACAGGTCATCTTGAACGGGCATGTAGCAGCTGCTGGAGAGATGGGGGAGTGTGCAGCGGGCAGATAGGATCACCAGCTCAACCGGTCTGGGACCACATTCTCGAACCGCGGGTATCCCTGGTGTGTGTAGCAATGGAGCACCTTGGTGCAAGACACCATGTACACACTGCACACCTCGCCCCACTGCAGCACGTGGCAGCAGTCACACACCTCCTTCCTGGTGTAGTCAGTGCAGCTGGTGGGGGGTGCTCGTGGGCAATTGGCCAGACACGCCTCAGTGCAATGCACGCAGCAGATGGGCTCAGTGGCAACTAATGGCAGGGCCAGCATGAGCAAGTTAATCAGAGTGACCAACAGCCAGTAGCAGCAGGACAGCAAGGAAGATATACTCATTACACAGTGATGAAGATTAAAATCAAAACAAAGTGTGAGCCTCTTAGAGAACTGCTTTTCCTAGCAACAACTTGGTGTGGTGTGAGTACCTGGAGTGGTTGCCGGCATTTAAGCAACGGTAGATTGTTAATAATTAATTTTTATCTTTGCTTGTGCACAGTGCAAAAAACATATTGCGGTAGCTTGGTGCCAAAGCAGCTTCTGGAGGTGCGGCACTATTGTGGCCAATACTGGCACGGCATTTTGGGGCGTGTGTGATGTCCACCAATAATGGGCGACACAGTCGTTGACACTAGTTTGAAACGTTCCCAGCAACTTGAAAGAAAAATAATCCCACCTGAATGTGCCCCCCCACCCACACACACACACACACACACACACACACATGCATTATGTATAATGCTCTCCCCACACACTGTATGGTCAAGGGGGTGAGCAATCCCCTGTCGGCTCCAATGCCCCCCAACAGACAACTGGGTGCCATGCTGGGAGCCCACCCAGCATGGCAACAGTCCATATGGCTGAGGGGTGCCCAATCCTCAACAGATCCACTGTCCCTCTACCACAAACAGCCCTCCAGCTGCCATGCTGGGAGCCCACCACAGCGTGGCAAAAGTCCTGTGTTGTCCAAGAAAAAAAGAAACCTGAAAGAGAAAACCTGCCCTCGTTGACTGTCCTGACCCGCTACCCCACCTCACCACCCTCTGCACCCTGCCTCCCACACCCCTCACCCCATACTTACCTCCGGAGTCTGGCCAATGATCTTCGATGGACTGGGAACACGTCCTGCACTCTTCAAAGCCGACCGCGAACTGAGGAAATGCCAGTAAGCTGTATAATGTAATAAATAGGGTTTTTTCAACTTTGATGCATATCTCAGGCATTTTTGGGAATTTTGTCACCACATTTTCAACATGGGGTTTTTGGGACCCCACCTCATGAATTCTGTCATTGTCATTTTGTTAATCAGCCCCAAAAGGTGATTTCGCGGTCACTGCATGGAACCACCTTTCTGGACCAATTTACAAAATGACAGTGCAACAGTTCATGAGGTAGGCCCCCAAAAACCCTATGTTGAAAATTTGGTGAAAAAATTCCCCAAAATGAGTGTGTTATAAGCAACCATTGCACAGTTTCCACGCACCCTTGTAAGTTCATGGATTTCTAATATTTTCAGTCCAGATTTTCACCACTGGCATTTTTCCACACTTCCTTATGAACAGTACAGCTGCCATTTTTGACACCATGGCCGAAATGTGTTTTCACACTTCCAGCACAGAAATGCGTGGTCGCTGTGGGAAATCCCTGTTCGGGACAGATTAAGAAAATCACAGTAACACTGTTCATGAGCAGAGGTTCCAAAATGCCTATGTTGACAATCTGCTGTAAAAAATCCCCAAACTAATTGCATTATGGGTGTGCGTTGTGCAGTTTCTACACACACTCGTGACTTCACCAGTTTTTTTAATATTTTCACTGCAGATTTTCAACATTGCCATTTTTTCCACCTCCCTATGAGCAGTACAGCTGTCATTTTTCACATCCTGTTTGAAATGTGTTTTCACGCCTGTGGTGCCAAATGGCATAGTCACTGTGCAAAATCAGCTTTCAGCTAATGAACTGATATTGCCACTGTTCATAAGGTGGGGGTCAGAAAAAAACCCATGTTGAAAATTTGGAGTGAAAATGCTAACGAACGCCTGAGACGTTAGGGTTTCCAACCATAACGCCCCACCCTGTAGAGATTGACAGGCATCAGGGGTGTGACTTGGGATTCTCGCCTGTAATGCTTATACCATTCTGCAACCTGCAGCCAGTGAGAGGCATCGAGGTGTGCCTTGGACTCTTCGGCCCCAAAGTTCACCTCATTCTCCTATACAGCACCCATCTCACCATATTTCCTGATGGAATGGGGTGAGCATAAGGGCCAAAGACCCCAAGGCACACCATGACACTTGTCAGTGCCTGCAGGGTAGGGTGTGGTGAAATGGTGTGGCCGTTATGCCCGATGACCCAAAGGCACACTCCAATGCCTGTCAGTCTCTGCAGGGTGGTGGCAGGGTTGGCTTCAGTTCAGTACTTCACTGCCATTCCTATTATGCAGCTCTCTAACTCCTACACTACCAAAGCCAATGCCAGCGAGCAAACATTCGGCATTGACAAATACTTGTTAACTCAGCCTCGAGACAGAGATTAGCTGTTTCCGAAAAGGAGGAGTGATGTGCACAAAGTCACTCAGCTGCTTGCCAACCAGCTTTATGCAAATGAAAGTACCAAAGAGCTCTCTCATTGGAGCACTTCAGTCCTTTCAAGTACACAAAGTTTACGCCCATGAAACTGTGACCACTGTCATACTCTGCTTGTGTGGTCATTGGTCTGTTAAGGATGAGCCCAATGTAGATTGCTTTGCATTGGGCTAGTCCTTGACACATCTCTGAAATGCCATTCTCTGAAATAAAATGTGTCTTGCACACACGCAAGGAATTATAAAAAAGATGGCCACCACATTTGGCTTACAAATTGCATTGTAGACCTGGCAAGGTTTAGGATTGAGAAAATAAAACAAAACTCATGATGTATAGCATAGGAAGTACAATGCATAGAAAAGTGTATTTGACAGATATGCTAATATTCTTCTGATTGTAGCTGAAACTAGCTTTTTGAGAAAACATTTTTCATTGCACTGCTGCTTTAAGTACAACTATACACTACATATTGGACAGAAAGGACAATGTAACAATCTGTAGAGGAGGTGGATGTGGAAAACAGGGCTGGCAGTATAGCCTAGAGGTTAGCATAATGAACTATGAATGAGCTTGATACATCCAACAAAGCTGGGTTTGATTCCCACAACCTACACTTCCATACTGTGTGACTCAATAAGTCACTTAGCCTTCCCAGTGCTTTCAGGTCCCCCTAAATGAGCCTTATGCCCAGGAGGCCTTATCCAGTTACTAAAGAATAACAAAAGAAAGAAAGGGTAATCAACAAAACAAGAGTGCCATCAAGTGTATCGGTATACAGTGTTCAGTTTCATATTGAATTGTCAATGCTTACTCAGCCTTTTAATAAAAACTAAAGTTCAAATAAAAACATTATTTAAGTTCTGTCAGACATGTATATGTTGCATGGTACAGTAGCTAGTTTTCCAATACAGTTGGGCTTGCATGCATTCATCAATTTCGTATTACAGTGACTTCATTTTTCATATCAGGGTCCCAGCTCCCTTTTTTATTGCTGCACATTTGACAAGCATAAAGGCTAAGCTATTCAAACATGGAGTTTCAGTTCTGAACACACACAACTTACTTGTACTAGAGCTCTCTTGATGACCCGGCTGATGTCCTGTCTCCACTCAGGAATGTCTGGGTTGTGTTCATCCAGATTAGGAGAAAATGACAACAGTCGAGACTGAAAATATTCTGCAAAAAGTTGAGATTTACATGAGTGATGTCATTCCTTTTCTTCTGAATTACTGTATATTGTAGAGATTTGTCCCTGCCACCAGTCATTGAGCATGCTATAGTTTTAAAGCTCCATCCCAAGCAATGAGGGAAATAGAATCTGAACCTTCAGTCTCATGGTTTCACTGTAGGAATAAACTGTGTTAGCTTGACAAGTCACCCCAACCACAATAACGCTGGTAGAAGTCCCTATAAATAAAAATATTTGCATCTATGCTGGCCCATCGGTGAAGCAGTTGGATTTCCACTTGCAATGCCAGTGACCCAGGTTTTGGAGCAGACTCAGGTCACTGGAGGGCTGGCCAGGGGGAGAACAGCTTGATCATCCTATGACAGCTCACCGTCTCCAGGGCAGGAGGGGTGGGTTGGCTGATGCCCACAACACTTGTGCGTGACCTCTGGCGAAGGCTCAGGGGGACCACAAGCCCCATGAAGGGGACGGGCAGCCATCAAGATGCAGTGGACATCGGCATGCATGCCTTGACATTGGTGGGGGGCTCTCACTGCACCTGAGGGAGAAAAAGTAGATAAACTCTTGCCGGCTCCAGGAAGATGGGCTTCCTGGAGCGTGCCTCCTATGTGCCCTGCTCATCAGATCGCCTCCATGGGGTCTGACGAAATGAAGGATTTCAGGGTACAGACCTCACCTTGTCCCCGCTCAAGGGGAAAGCTGCAGCTCCATGGGGGACTGGGAGGTGAGTCTGAATGGGTGTGAGGCAGGAGGATGACTCCCTGGATGCCCTGAAGGGCAGTGCAGGCAGGCACTAGGAGGGGATAATTAGAAATAAAAAACCAAAAATATTTGCATCTTTGTAAATATTAAGTATATCTTCACTATTAATTGAGTGTTTTGTTACACAGCAACTTCATATTTATTTGAAAACTGTGCAGAAAGTCATGGTAGGAGGTATTTACATTTGAACCCTAATATATATTCTCCAAGCTATTCAGTTTTATCACTTTCTTTTTGTTTAGCATATTCTTGTACCAGCAGAAGTGATGGATTAATGGAAATGAGTAACTCTGAAACATTTCTCATAATCTGTTTTGTTACATTATACAACAGATTGAATTTCGTGAAAACTGAAGCTCGCCCTACTGCACCAAAAATTCAATTCTGCAAACACAAATAGAATGGTGTCTGATGGAAAGCAGGGTAAAATTGGAATTCTGCAAGCATCCCCCAAGATACAAGCATTGTTAATATAAGGCTGTTATCCTATTTTAAGATCTGACTGCAGAGTATTTGAAAGTGAGTACACTTACCATACACCACTATTATCTTTGTGTCCTGGAGAACAACATTCCCAGAAGACACTTGTACTGTGATGCTGTTCAGTCCTTCTGTGGTAAATGTGAAAGAGAGACTTCCTTCCAGAGTAATCAGTGGCTGTGGTTTAAAAAAAAAAAAAAAGAATGTCATGAAAAACTGACAGCTGCTTAAAAATGTTATTTGGATCATCACAGGAAATGCTAAAGGATAGCAATTGAATATAACAATGTACAGTACCAAAAAAACTAAAACTTGAGATTTTTCTGCATGATAGTCCCGATTCAATTAGGTTAAATGTTGCCCAGGCCAGTTCAGGCAGCGTTTGACCTCCCCCCACTCATTATTGGTATGGATGATTATAAATCAATTTTCACTTTGCAACAACAAGAAAAAAAATAGCTTGCATCAGTTCATCTTAAATTCTGTTCTGTGCACTGCATGAAAAGCATGTAATAAAAACTAGATTTATTACAGGATGCCTCAGTAAATTGCATAACCTGTTCCCACACATCGATGAAAATGGCACAAGCAAATAATGTTTAAATCTGGACTCTGTGTCTTTCTCATGATAGTATCAGTAGTCAAGTTAATTACATGAATGTTAAAACTATGGCATAAGAACACATACTGTATAATGAACATAACACAATATTGATGATGAATCACCTATAAATACATTATAAAATACAATGATAAATCACAACAAGTACTGCATATATGAGGCACTAATCTGAAACCACATGCCTATTTAGGAAGTAGAGATGTTTATATATCTAATTAAATGCATATCCAGTCTGTATAGTTATATGGTAGCAAAATACATTTCAATTGATTATAATAAAAACATTCTCCATAAGTTTCCTCAGAAAAATCTAACCAGGGATGTGTTTAGGATTGGAGTACATACAACTCCTGACCATGTTGTTAGTGTCAAACCTATTAAGTACTAGCTGGGTAAATGCCCATCCTTAAAGGAAAATTATTAGCATTAGATGAATGTTATCATAGCTTCAGTGCCACCTGTGAGATTAGTAGCACCCAATAACAGCTTTTGTCTTCTAATAAATTGGCATGTAACAATTATGGGATAGATGACTGAGTCATCACACAGAAAACCCTGGACCCTATTCTGTCCTGTGTTCCCCCAGAATATTAATCTACCAGTTTAAATTGTACATTTTGCTGTACCATATTGCAGATTTGTGTGAACTGTTGTCCGTAAACAGCAGACAGTGCTAGCTATATAAGTACTGTACGTCTGAGTCTTTTGACTCATAGATTCAAACTGAATGCACTAATTCGCTAAAGGACCACCTATGCAGCATCAGTGGCTCAGCAGGTAGCACACTCACCTCTGAGGCCAGGAGATCAGAAGGCTGTGGGTTATATCCCCACACCAGGCACTTGGGTTAAATCCCAATACTGACACTGTACCTTTCAGATGAGACATTAAATCAAGGTACCATCTGCCTGGTGGTAGTTCAGGTGGATGTTAAAGATCCCATGGCACTTCTCGAAAAGAGTAGGGGAATTTCCCCAGCGCCCTGAACAAATTTCCCCCATTCACTAAAAATGCCAGCAACAGCTTAATCTGGTTCAAGATCAGTTGGCATTCATCTGTATCCCCCTCCCCAAGGTCATGCCTAAAAATAAGCAGAATTTGTCTAGTGCACTTACCTGGTCAACAAAAACTAATTAAATAAATATCAGGGCAACCACAGCAGTTTATTTATTGATTCAGTTAGAAATGCTGAGACCAAAGACTACTGAAATGACAATTAGATTTTCTTTGTTTAAGCACAATTCAATATTTCTCTTGTGCCATCCATATGGAAGCAATTTCTCTCCATCATGAATGGGATAATCTACTTTCCCCCGATCATATTGAAAAAGGGATACTAGGACTAGGATTGCTCTATAGTTTCTACTTCTCCTCACTCACAAGGAACGAAGCTCAAATCAAGATGGATACCCAGGGCCTATAGTAAGTACACAGGCATCAGATGGAAGTCTAAGACAATAAAAGACATTCAAAGCTCTGTATATTTCATTTACAGGTGTAACTCCTAAGAAAATAAGAATGTGCTGGCAAAAAAAGACCATGCATTCCATTTAGTCTGCCTGAGATGTCTGCCCCCGCCCCATCCACTGCTCTTGTTGAGGTGACTACATTGACTGTCCCATACCTGTTTGAATTCTCTCTCAGTCTAAGAGTGTACCAGTTGTAGGATAAGTAGTGGACATCCTACTAAGGGCAACTCTGGTCATGCCACTTCTTTAGAAATATCAGACAACCTTTCTCTATTATGATCATAAAAGTTACTGTTACAAGTTTATTAGCCCTCTCCAAAAGACTAAGCAGGTCTAATCAAAATAAAGTAGATTTATCTTGTTGGACATACCCTAGCATAAATCTGTCACATTCATTTCATCCCAGCACTTACATTTTTCAGAACTAGTAAGATTTAAAGAGGTGAGAGAGCGCATCCATCCTATCCTGTGCTTTTACTGATCCATGCCCTGTCCTTGCCATTAGGTGTTCCCCGGAAAAATCTAATAGTAGACCCAGAATTATCCTTAGGAAATGATTTTGTACCAACTTAAGTTTCTGAGTATCTGCCCTTGGATATCAGAACCATATGTAGAGTGCGTTGTCAGCCGGTCCTGAATGCCACCTCCGGGGCCTTCATGATAGCCTGAGGGGAGCCGGCCTGGGTCCTTGTGCGACAGGACCGTAACTAGTAAACTTTCGGTAGTATGGTGCCTCCACCTGGGAACTTGGGCAAAATAACCAATGATAGTCCCCCGTTCCCCAAGAACAATACTTCCACGTCTAGAGCCCCTCCAGACAATTCCCAGCAATACACAGTACCCCAAAACAGTCGTGGAGACAATAATTACCATAAACACTGTGGGCCAGATATTCAAACTGCGCTATTTTGTGGAGCAAGCCCTTGCACTGCACAAAATAGTTGCGCAAGGGTGTGACCAGAGTGATATTCAAAGGAGTTGCACCCTTGAGCAACTCCTTTGAATATCACCCCCCGGCCACAGCCACTGTGCATGGTGCAGTGGAACTTGCGCCACCGCAAGTGGTCAGAGTGGAGCATTCAACTTGCGGTGGCACAACTACCATTGCGCCATGTGCAAAATCCCGATATTCAAAAGGTGACATGCAAATGGGGCCATAATTCATGCAAGGCACGGGGGGGCCATTTGCATCTGATTATGGCCCCATTTGCATGCCATTAGCATGCAGGTGAGCCGATCCCTGAGGACCTGCGTCTGGCGCCCTGCCAGGCAGCCGTCGGGGACCGACGCCCCCTGCAGCCCTATCACAGGCAAAACAGTGTAAAATCCCCACCACCACCCCCCACTGGCCCGATCGGAGGCATAGTTTAATCCCCCCCACCAGCCCGATCACGGGCAGCAATGTGTCTCCCCCCCAACACGTCCCTGGTGGTCCAGTGGACCATAAATCCCGATTGTGGGATGGAATAAATAAAACACACCCCCGAACACATTCTTGGTGGTCCAGTGGACCGTAAATCCCAATTGTGGGATGGAATAAACAAAACACCCCCGAACATAGCCTGGTGCCTAGTGTCCCCACCCCACCACACCCACAGCTTCACCATCCCGCTTCCCCGGCAGCGGCGGGCATCAGCATCCCACCGCCTGCCGCTTCGACTGACTGCCTGGTAGGACTGCATGCCCATTGGTGCAGAGCAAGAGCCAATGGGCATGTAGCCATACCGTACCAGACAGTCCAGTTTTGTGAATGAATGTATTGTATGAATGTGAATGTATGAATGTATTCATTCACAAATCTGGACTGTCTTGTACGATATGAGTTGCATGCCCATTGGCTCTTGCTCTGCACCAATGGGCGTGCAGCCCTACCGGCAGTCAGTACGGTCGCGGGCAGCAGGCGGTGGATGCTGCCGCCCGCCGCCGCCGGGAGAGCGGGAGGTGAGGCTTCATGGGTGGGTGGGGACACAGACACCAGGGCTATGTTCAGGGGGTGTTTTGTTTATTCCATCCCATGATCAGAATCTTCAGTCCACTGGACCATGAGGGCTATGTTCGGGGGTGTTTTGTTTATTCCATCCTGCGATCGGGATCTTCGTCCACTGGACAACCAGAGATGTTTAGGGAGGGGACACTGCTGCCCGTCGGGCTGGTGGGGGTTAAACTATGCCACGATCGGGCCAGTGGGAGGTGGTGGTGGGATTTACACTCTTTGCCCACGATCCAAGTGGGGGGCATAGGGTGGGGATGAGGGCCAGCCACAGGTGGCAGCTGCTGTGTTGCACCCTGCAATGCAGCAGCTCACCTGTGGGTGGCCCTCGACTTGAGCCTATTTTTTTTGGCTCAAAGTTGTGCAGGCGCAGGTCGGGGTTTCGCCTGCACAACTCTGCACAGCCTGGCTGAATATCGGGCTGTGCAGTTTATGCATGGTTCCTCCCCCTCCAGTTCAGCATGCATTCATTTGAATTGCGCTGTTGCTCAGCATGTTTCCTGTGGTGCAACTGCCTCCTGCTGAATATCGCAGTATGGAGCAAGTTCAGACTTGCGCAGGAGCAACCCTGTTGCGCATGGCGCAACCCTTTTGAATATCTGGCCCTGTAGGTAATTATTACAGGAGGGAGTAGAACTGGCAACTTTGGCTGCAAAAAATGAGATCAGGTTAGGCACTTATACAATACTCTCCAACTCAGAGATTGTACTCGTAATACCATTGGTAACACCAAATGCAACTTCCCTCAATGCTCCCACCTGTCTGGTACCAGATCTGTCCCAATGTCTTTTGGAGTACCCCTCTATGGTGACAGGCCTGCAATGCCACAGGTTGGTTGATGTTGGGGCCCTAGATGAAGAACACAAGGCAAAGCAACGTGGAACAGAAGCAATCAATTGAAATCCCCTGGTTGCAAAATTGCACTTATCTGACACCGTGCAGATGAAAAAAACATCCTTGGCCTCTTTCCACTCCAATGAAACCCTCTGGAGCACTTGACAGATGGAAGCTAGGAAGGTGTTTCTCAGCTAAAAATGAACTACAGCTCTATCGCTCTGGCAGGGAGAGTTCAATGAAGACCCTGATCTCACTGGGGTCTCAGGCAACACACTCCTTGGGGTGCAATATCTTCAAACATCAATTAGGTAAGAGTCTTTTGTAAATCCAACTGTGAGGTCCTCTGAGCTAAAGATGAGCTCCAGACCCTCAAACATCCTATTAAAAATCTTCATGGAAAAACACAACCTGACCTAGTAGCAATCCACTTGGGCTCTTTGCAAGCAGTTCCAGTTTCTCTTTTCATTTTTCAGTCCCAGCACTGTGACTCAGTGTCTGCAGGAATCTTGACCAGCTAACACAACTTGGTGCAGTCTCTCCTGGTTTCTCTTCACCTTAGGGACTGAATTTTGACAGGCTCCTGGGGCTATTTATAGCCTCTCCAGGCTCTCTGCTGATTGGTTCAGCGGTTCCCTGGGCCAAAACAGTCTTGCTTCCTTTTCTCTCTTCTTCCTTCCTCCTGCAGCAGTGCTCTCCTCCTTTGTTTTTGTTCTCCCTGGACCCAGCCACCAGAATTAAAAGGGCCAGGGGGAATGTTTTCTTAGCTAGACCACTCTTCTTGCAGCCATACAGAAGGTGTGGGGGATTACACATGCAAGAGGATTGAGATCGCTTTTGAGGGTCCTTGCTAATGCAAAATATAACTTCCCAGCAAATTTGTATGCAGATCCAGGGATATTCCAACTGTCCTGTTTGTTGCATGCTTCATGGGTCTCAGAGCACATCCCTGGCTTTAAGAGTACTTACAGAAGGAGTCGGCACTCAGTAACTTCCCAAAAGGATCCAAAATGATGAAAGGAGACAAATGTTGCCAGACGATATGAAGCAAAACATACCATTTATTAAATCCAAACAGACTGGTAAAACACACAGGACTCCACCACAATGGATGGCTGACCCTTCCCCAGTACAGTCTCACTCTGAGACCGATAGTCCGCAGTCAAACGTTTTTGTGCTGAAGAGCATTTTCTCAAGATTGGTGCCAGATAGTATTGCACGTCTAAAATACATAGTAGCCAGGACATGCATTTTTGTTGTCCTGCTGTATTTATAAGTGCATACATATTTATAGTTAGCATTTTTAAGATATTGAAACATTTTTAATCTGCATATAACCTTTTGACCTCCCACGTTGGGTCTCTTTTTTATTCTTATTCTGGGTATCCGTCATCAAAGCACAGGTCAGGAAGCATAGAGAAAACCAGAAGCAGTTGTAGAATTTGAAAAAAGTGTTTATTAGTACTAGCAGTAACATAAAAAAAAAACTTGTCCAGTATAACTATTTACAAAGTCAGAATGATCAGAGAAGATCCATTTGAGTTTACCTTCAATCTCTGCGTCTCTTGCAAGAAATTGCAAAACATTGCAGCTCCTTTTTTATAAGTCTGTCTCGAAGCTCATTAAGAAAATAACATGCTTCTCACAGAATGTTCTTGTAAATTTCCAATGTTCTTGTCAGTTTCATGCAGGTGCAGCACTACAGTACATTGTGATCCAGAACTAAACTCTTGTCTACAGCTTCTGCAGAAGGCTTTAAAATTGCATCTCAGGTTAATCCCTTAAGTTCCAATTAGCTTTTCAATCATCTCATACTATAATTAAATACATTTCAACAGTAACACTATATAATTTCTAAACAAAGGGATTCCAATATCAGTTACATTTTCCACATAATGATGTGCATATATTTTAATACCAGCAGATATGCAAGGGATGAAAAGACAGAAAAGCAAGGGAAGACTGAGAGACAGTCAGAGGCAAAGAATTGCAAGCCTGTCTGGGTGATCAAGTCCTAGGTCTCACGGGAAAACTTGGTTGCACAAAATAGACAGGAAAGGATAGAACAGAGAAGATCCCTGCATTCAAACTCTCCATAACAACTGGAACAGGATCCTAGTCAACCCTGTCACAGGAGCAACTCTTTTATAACTATTTCTAAACTATTCTAGCATTGCAACTTTGTTTTGTACAGTCTCATTTTAACACAATTAATATAGTAAATTTAAAATAATTCAATAGCATTTTAACATGAACTTTGAACTTTTTATTGGTTTGAACTTTTTATTCTCTTTTATTCTCATTTTTTATTTTGCCTGGGTCTTTTCTTCTTTTTCACCTTTTTGCACATCTGTACTTTACTGCATATCACCATTATCTTTTATCCATTTAAATTATTATCATCACTTGATCACTTTCTGACACAGTCACTTTAACTTCTATGTATTTTAGATGTGCAATACTATCTGGCAGCAGTCTTAAGAAAGTGATCTTCAGCACAAAAACATTTGACTGCAGACGTTTGGTTCCACCGTAAGACTCAACTTGGGAGAGGTCAACCATCCATTGTGGTGGCATTCTGTGTGTTACATCAGTCCTTTTGGATTTATTAAATGGTATGTTTTACTTCATATCTGCTGGCAACGTTCATCTTTTTTCATCATTTTGGATCCTTTTGGGATGTTACCAAGTGCAGTATCCTTCTGTAAGTACTTTTGCATTGTTTTTGTTGGCACCAGCCTGCATTGTGAGCCACCCCCTGTTGCATACATTTCGTACCTGTCTTAAGAGATATTAGACACCATTGTAATGGAATTCCCTCATGACCTTTGAAGAATCAGATGAATACCTTTGAGCAAGCATGCTCATTTAGAAAGGTTCCTCATCAGTTTCAGCAAACAAAAATAAATAGACAAACTCGTGCACAACAATGACAACAATTAACAAGGAGCATTAAGGTAGCAGCCATAAGAGGCATTGTCATGCAAATGTGCAGGGAGTTGGCAACATGAGGCACAGTCAAGGAAGTACATAGGCATGGAGTCAGCAGAAGGAAAATAGCAGAGGCCAGGCAACACCCTTCAGCACTTTATCAGGTAGGTAACACAGCTGAGATGGCCAGTTGAGCAGGTGCAGTGGCCAATGGAGCAGTTGCAGGGTGTGAAAGGGAAGAGAGGAGATTTTGCCACAGATGGTGCCAGATAGGAGAGCCTTTAGTAGTCCCCTTTCGAACTGACCAATTTTTGAGAGTCCCATCAGAGACCCTGGCAAATTATTTAGCCATTGTGGTGCTTTGGCTGCAAATGAGCACTTAGCTAGATTTGTTCAGCAGTACAGCACAGGTAGGGTTTCACCAGCATTGCTTCTGGTGGAGTATAGGCTTTGGGCAGTTTTGTATTTCTGGAGAGGTGAGACCTATAAGTGCTTTCTTACCTAACATACAGGACTGGTACTTGATCCTGTCCTGCAGGGTGAGTCAGTTTGTTAGAGCATATAGTGTGCAGGTGTGGGTGGTTCAGTCTGCCCCAGAGAAAAAGTGACAGGCTTTGCTGAGAGCCAGCTTTATCCTGCTAAGTACTGTATCAGAGGCTGCCCCATAGGCAATGAAGCCATAATCAATTACAGGTAGAATGTTACTGAAAACATTAATTTGTTTTGCCATGGGGGTGAGATTGTGCCTCTGCCTGAACAGTGACCCCAGTTATCTATAGATGTTACCTTGGTCAAGTCTTATTCAAAACAACTATGAGTTTGTAGCAGAATGGCTCCCAAAAAAACATAATTCTAAACATATCATGGTTAATACGAAGATCCCACATGATGGTATTTAGATTAAACATATTTCATGCTCTCTGTAAATCTATGAGTGCTAATAAGACTAGGATGTCATCATCAGCATACAAGAGTATGGACAATGGTTCCTCATCAATACAATGGAAACAGGTGATCTCCCTTCGTAGTATTTACAACACCTTTATTATAGGTATTAACTAAGTAAGGAGCCAAACTGCATTGCAGTTACACCCTCTTATTTGTGGGAAAAGAGGGACCTTTCCTCTGATCCATATTGATCTTGGCCAAGGTGCTCTTGTGTTACTCAGCAGCTAAGTGGGACGGCAAAGTGAAGAGAGGAGTCTGACCGGAGTGTGGCAGGCTCTGTGACTGGCTATTTCCTCTTATCTTTTGCTGATAACACTCTATCTGTCAGTGTTGCCATCTGTGAGTTACCAATGACTGCTGTGAATTACAATTTCACAGCCTGCAAGCCTGTGAGTGAAACCTGAATTGCTGTGTTTGACCTGTTTTACCCCCCTTCCCCTTAACTCGTAGACTGATTTTAACTTTAATCACATTGAAGCTGCTACAGGACCTGAAGTGTGCTGCATAGACTGCTGTTTGAGTCTGCACATGAGTCATCTGTTATTGAGAACTGTGTATGCTAAAGTTCTGTGGAGCTGTGACTGATTTGGATTGCTAGGTAATAGCACAGTACCTGACCTGCTTGCAGCATTATTGCCATCACCTGCTTTCATTGAATTCTGTACTGGTCTCCACATTTTTCCAGATGGTGGCAGCTCTGGGAAGTGGAGGGGGGGCGATTTCAATATAAAGGCTGCCTTCTACACAGCGGCAGCGTAAGCGGCAGCAGCTAAGTGGGACGGCAAAGAAGAGAGGAGTCTGACCGGAGTGGCAGGCTCTGTGACTGGCTATTTCCTCTAATCTTTTGCTGATAACACTCTATCTGTCAGTGTTGCCATCTGTGAGTTATCAATGACTGCTGTGAATTACAATTTCACAGCCTGCAAGCCTGTGAGTGAAACCTGAATTGCTGTGTTTGACCTGTTTTACCCCCCTCCCCCTTAACTCGTAGACTGATTTTAACTTTAATCACATTGAAGCTGCTACAGGACCTGAAGTGTGCTGCATAGACTGCTGTTTGAGTCTGCACATGAGTCATCTGTTGTTGAGAACTGTGTATGCTAAAGTTCTGTGGAGCTGTGACTGATTTGGATTGCTAGGTAATAGCACAGTACCTGACCTGCTTGCAGCATTATTGCCATCACCTGCTTTCATTGAATTCTGTACTGGTCTCCACATTTTTCCAGATGGTGGCAGCTCTGGGAAGTGGAGGGGGGGCGATTTCAATATAAAGGCTGCCTTCTACACAGCGGCAGTGTTAAAAGCGGCAACAGCTAAGTGGAGGCAACAAAGTGAGGAGTCTGACCAGAGTCAGACCGAGGGATGGACTGGGCTACTAGAGTTTGTAATATCTTGCTTAGAGTTAATCATTTCTTTTGGGTTTGTACCTATAGATTAGTTATGATTAACAGAGGGATATTGTTGTGTGTAGCCTATACACTTTGTGTTTGTGTACTGATGGGTTATTTTGTTCTATGTGTTAATAATGACTTTAGAACGTATGAAAATAATCAGATTCTGGAGTTCCAGACTCAACTGTTTATTCCTAATTATAGTCATTTATTTGGTGTAAAGGTTAAATACATGTGTTATAATTTGGGTTACAGTGTTAGGAAATATAAGACACGGAAATGTGTTCTGCCTGTTTGTATAAGAACCTGGTTACATTGCTTTCTCTTGTTAATTCGATCTGGCAATGTTGAAAGCAACCCTGGTCCTTTAGCAAACAATATGGCAGATAGTGATTTTTTTTTGCAGCATTCATATGGCCTCAAAATTATGCATTTTAATGTATTAAGCTTAATATCTAAATTTCATGAGGTGGAGTCATGGATTAGTTTATATAATCCGGATGTTCTGGCACTGACTGAAACCTGGTTAACCTTACCTGTTCTTGATACTGAACTTTGTATACCTGCTTATAAACTTTTTAGAAAGGATCGTGTCACTGGTAGAGGGGGTGGGGTTTTGTTTTATGTTAAGGAATATTTAATGGTAAATGAGATCACTATATTTAACAGTAATTTGGAATATTGCGAACATATTACTATTCAGTTATTGCTGGATTTGTCAAAATTAACTATTTGTTGTGTATATCTTCCACCTAATGGTAGCAAATCAGGCTTACAAGAACTTGTAAATGCTTTGAATACTGGGGTTTCTACAGAGTTAATACTACTGGGGATTTTAATTTAAATTGATGGGTTCAGATATAACAAAGTTAAATACGGTCTTGTCTCAGACTGGTTTACAACAAATTATTACTTTGCCCACTCGACACAATAATAGATCAGAAATCACACATTGCTGGACTGGATATTAACAAATAGACCTATTAATATGATAAAATGTGGTTTGACCTCTGATTCGTTAAGTGATCATCATCCAGTCTTCTGTATTTGGAAACATGGGGGACTGAAGAAGTCTAAGCCAATTATAAGGATTTCGAGATCTTTTTCTAAATTTGATGTACATTCTTTTTGTACAGAGTTGGGTAAAATAGATTGGTCTTTTTTATATTCTATCCCTGATGTGGATTCTGCATTGCATTTTTTCATTACTGAGTTTACACATGTTTTGGACCAGTTAGCTCTCCTTGTTAAAAGAAGGGTCCGAGGGAAAACTTATGGGTGGTTAACACCTCCTTTGATTAAACTTATGAGACAACGAGACAAGGCCTGGAAAACGTATAAAATGAACCATTCTGCTTCTGGTTATCATGCGTATAGGACTTTAAGGAACCAATGTAAGGCTAAGATAAGGAAGGCTAAAACAGACTATATTCGTCATAAACAATGTGAAGGGTTATCTAACGCTACTACTTTTTGGAAAACAATTAATAATTTTATAAGGCCTAATGTTTGTCAACCAGGTTCAATGAGGTTGAACGGTGACCTGTTGTCTTGTCCACTGAAGATAGCTAATGAGTTTAATTTGAAATTTACTGCATTGCCTGATTCCTTTAGTGACCAGTCCAAGGTGAACTACTTGGGATTGACTGAAGACTTTACAGTTAATCCTAAACTGTACTTAAGGACTACTACTCCGAAGGAGGTAGAGAAGTTGTTGCGTTGTATTAAGAGGGACAGCTCAGCTGGTTCTGATGGCTTATGTCCTAGTTTATTGGCAGATGCTGCCTTGGTTATAGCACTTCCAGTTAGTATTATTTTCAACTTGTCTTTTGTTACAGGTACCATACCTAATATATGGAAACATACTTTGGTCACTCCTATATTTAAATCTGGTTCACAACATGAGTTTTGTAACTACAGACCTATTTCTATCTTGTCTGCTCTAGCTAAAGTTCAGGAAAGAATAGTTTATAATCAGTTGATTGGGTATGTGGATCGCTTTGGATTATTGTCTCAGAACCAACATGGTTTTAGAAAGGGAAGGAGTACTGAGACTGCCTTGGTCGAGTTCACGACAGCGGTACTAATGGCATGGATAAAGGGTGTCTGACAGGTGCCGTGTTCGTGGACTTGACCAACATGTCGACTCAGTTGATCATCAATTGATTTCTAGACTTGAGTCATTGGGAGTTGGTGAGTCTTTCTTGGACTGGACGAGGATTATTTAACAAATAGGTTTCAAAGGGTTAAATATAGGGTGCTGTATCAGACTCTGTAATGGTTAAGTGTGGGGTTCCACAAGTTCTATTTGGGGCCACTTTTGTTTTCTTTGTTTTTTGATCAACTAGTAAGTGTGATTAATAATGCTTCTCTAATACTTTACGCTGACGATGCAGTAATTTATACGCAGGGTTTGTCATTCGGAGATCTAGGTGTTTCTTTAACAGAGGAAATGTGCAATTTTCAGTCTTCACTTATGGCCTGTAAATTACTCTTAAACAAATCTAAGACAAAGGTGATGGTTTTTGGTACCCCACCTAGACTGAGATCTGAGGTTGGTACTTTGGAAGTTAATCTCTTGATGGATTACTGTTTGACTATGTTGATACATTTCAATATCTTGGGGTATTACTAGATTCTCATCTAAGTTATGAATCTCATTTTTGAGGGTTACCTCAAGAATACATTGTAGATTAGGTTCTTTGTACAGAATCTGTTCATTTCTTATTCCTGAGTCTAGGTTGGTTATTTCAAATTGCTGCTTACTTCCTATTGTGAACTATGCAGCTATGATTACTGACACTGCTTCTGCGACAGTGATTTCAAAGAAATCCACTTTACTTCACTTGATAGCTAAGTTTGCTTTAAATTGTTCTAAGTCATCTCATCATTGTGTGATTTTGAAAGAAATGGGCTGGTTACCGGTTTCATTAAATTTCCAATATTGTGTGGCCAAGTTCATATATAAAGTCATGGACTCTGGAATTCCACATAGTATTTCAAAGTTTTTGAGACCATATATTGATGGTCATTATTCTAGACATAGGTCAGACAGTAGGTTTCTCGAGATTCCTTTTATGAAATCTAAACGTGGACAAAGATCCTTTGCTTATATTGCTCCATTTATTTGGAATGAAATTCCTCAAGATATTAGGTGGTTGTGTTCTGTCAAAAAGTTTGCCGATGCATTAAGGATGTATTTCGAATCTCAATTTAATTGTAACTGTTTTTTATGAATTTTTTTTTATGAATTTTATACGTAACAAAGACATTTTTGTCTGCAATTTGCTGCATTGTATATGTATGTTTGATTATGTATTATCTGTATGCAATATATGTGGGTCGCACCTGTAAAAGGAACTTGTTTCCAGTGTGCTTACCCGTTAAGCTAATAAACAAACAAACAAACAAACAAACAAATACTCTCTGAGTAGAGAAAATATTTTTAAATCAATATCTATCACAAGTCACTATTGTTATATTTGTGTTGCCATTGGGTTGTGCATTTGAGAAACAGTAATGTGCTCAGAGATGGCCCAGGTTCCAGTTATTTCAGTGGCATAACTGGATAGCGCAATTGAAATGGTATTCCTGGTGGCCTGGGTTCAAGTCCCAGCTGAGGCACTTCTTCTTTCTCACCTCTGTTTGTATCTTTCACATCATTAAATTCTTCCATAGTAATCACAGTGAAGGGAGTAAAATGCAGCTCACAGATCAACAAGAAATGTGGGTACGTAGTAGTAGAGCGACACTGGTAACCAATGTTGACATACACTGCACTGTTATATGCAGAGGAGACATCCCTGTCATTCACTGTAGTGGAATTTCACTAAATGATAGCAAATTCAAACTGCAGCTAGATTTTTGAAACTGCAAGATTGGCCACTATCAAACAAACAAACAAAAAAGCAAACAAGCAAAATGAAACAAAAAAACATTGCTAATTTAGGATATAAATCGAATGCCTAATGTTATTGGTACACACAAAAAAGTACACCTCATCCACTGCAACACTACGCAGATAGTATGTCTGGATTGTCCTTCATTAGAGAATCAATACAATTAAATTCCTTGGAATTATGCTAGACTGTCATTCTTTATCACAAATCACAAACATGTAAATTGCAAACTGTATGCCCTCAGCACTTCCTATTATTACTTATTTAAAATTTGTCAAATCATTAAAAGCCTGTATATATTTAGAAAAAAATGATTTTGTTGAGGCGGGGGGGGGCAGGTAGTTACAAATTACTATATATGTTATTTGTAGCACATTAGCCATTAAGGTGCATTAAAGAAAGTTTAAGAGAGAGAAAGACAAGAGATTAATACCAATAGTTGAAGGAACAATCTAACCACTGAGGCAAAGAAACTGCTAGCCATGTAGAGTATATTCTAGCCATGTACAGTATGTTCTTCTCCCTGCTCTTGAGTACAGAAATGTTGTTTTACCAAAGCCCCTGAAATAATTCAAAAATAGGAAACAGGTGTGGTCCTCCTTTAAGGACTCTTTAGAAGCAGAAGCCAATATTATAGCAAATGTTACTATTATATAATTGTAATATTATAACATTATTTAAAGAATAATGGATGGGGTGGTTTGTGTAACGAGACTTTACACACACCCTCGGTTTGGGATGCTACATAAATCCCATGGGCAAAGCCCAAGGGGTTTATAAAAAGCATCCCACACCAAGAGCGTGTATAAACTTGAGTTTTATGCACAACTTCATCCTTTATTTTATATAATTGCGGACCAGCACTTTTTTTGCCACAGCAATTATATAAAAGAAAAGAAGACAAGAGATTGGTGTTGAGAGGCAGCCATTGACTGGTCAGGATTCAGTACGGTCTGCGGTCTACCAATATTTTAGATATTACGGTTTAAATAAACCTTGCAGAGTGTACCTCACTCATTTCTTGTTTTTAATTTTTTTGACTTGTTGAGGAGATTTACTTACCCCCTTCCCCGAGTGGTGGTTGAGGCATCTATCAGGTTAAGCGAGGAACGTGTGAAGAGAGTGAGACAGTGCATGCAGCTGGCGCTGAGGCAGGGAAACCCAGTGCATGTTTGCCATTATAATCAGCTGGTTATAACGGCAAATTATAACTGGGTTTCCCTATGGGAAAAAGCACTGGCCAGTAATTATATATAGAATAATACGTAGGGAAGTGTGTATAATGAGGATTTTAAATCCAAATTTAAACACTTACCCATGTTTTATTTTTGTATTTACTGGTTCTTTGACCATTGCATTTTTTTCTGTTGCATGGAATAACTGGTGAGACAGCTGTGTTTTCCAACTTTATTGCAACACAAAGAACAGAATGATTTTTTTATAGGAAAGGGTTTAAATGAACTTTTAAAAACATTTCTTAACACTTGGTAACACTTAAAACATTTACAGCATTTTCAGATAGTTCTACATCAACATTTAGAGTACTTGACAGTGCTGTTTAAAACTAGTACAACTGCAAGTAAATATGCGTTAAGTTACAACATTTGTAAAACTGGTAAAACTTTCTTTTTGGGGTAATTTGAACTTTTTGGGTACTCATCAGTCCAGCGTAACTTTAGATGAAGGATTCTCTCTCTCTCTCTCTCTCTCTCTGTGTCTCTGCTGTCTATCTCTGCTGTGGCAGAGGTGCCGTCTAAGGGAGTGAGAGAAAAGTTCTGTATTTAGAAGAGTGTTAGACAGTGTTATTGGAATGCTAGCTGTGGAGTTAAAGGTTGACTTACATATGTTCTTGTTGGAGTTGGAGTCAGAGTTGTAGAGTCCCTGGTGTAAATCGAGATGAGGCTGGCATGTTTTTTATTGTTTTTGTTTAGATTTCTTTAAACTGCTACAATATGGTTTTTCTTTGTGGTGCCTGGACAAGAAAGCAGTTTGTTGTGCTGGTGGTTTGCAGGTGCAGCATGAGCGAGTTGACAGTGCGAGGGAAGGCAGATATGCAGGTGTTTACCTGCCATGGGAAGTGTTGGCAGAACTTTTGTGAAAGGTAGTTGGATAAACTCTGTTATTCATGGTTCATTATTCACATGTGTGAATAAAGGAGTTTATCAGTAGAGATGCAGAGAAGTTTAACATCACTAGCATAGCAGAGGTGAAGTGGCCCACTCCTCCTTGACATATAGCTATGCGAAGTGCCCATTGAAATGCAATACTTTGCCACTTCACATCATGACTTCGCGTTATGATGACTCCACGTTACTTCACTTTATTTTATTTTAAAGGTAGAGAGAGTGAGTATTGTAACAGCCCACAGATCACATGGCTCACGGTCTGCAGGTAACATGCTTCAGGCAAGAAGTTAATCATGCAAGAGAATGAAAGACTTTCACTTTTGCTTTACCTAGTGTGGGAGAAAGAGCTGTGTTTGAGAGGAGACAGAGAGATAGCAAAAAACATAAACCCTGGGTTAGAACCAGAGCACCTTCTGGGCTAGTGGTCCCCCTTCCTGAAGCAAGAGGAGGTAGTAGTGCCATGGAAGCACCACCTCTGGTGGCACCTACCAGCACCCGCCCCAGTGCCACCACTTGGCATGGCCCCCACACCAGCGGTTCAGCAGGAATAGAGGGAGGAGCCACAGCAGTCACAGCTGCAGCAGCAGCAGGTTTCCCAACCCCCAGCCCCAATTGAGCACCAGCAGCAGCCAGCAACAGCATTTGGGGCCCCCACTGCCTGTGCCCGGTCCTCCCTGCAGCTTATTAGTGTTGGAGTTTTTCACTACACTGCCTGCAGACACCAGTGTAGTGAAGTGCAATCTGTGTGGTGAGGTGGCGCACCGTGGCCCCAAGGGAAGTCATCTGGGCACAGATGGTCAGCGCACCCACCTATGCAACCACCAACATGAAGATTGGCAGGCCAAGCTTGCCAAACAGGGCAGGAATGTGCCTGCTGGGACTGCTGGGCTACAGGTGGCAGCACGGCCTCCACCTGCATGTGGTGTCAAGCAGGGGTGGGACATGGAGCAAGTGGCTGCTCCACAACCTGCAGGTGATGGTGGCAACCCTGCATGAATACCTGCCACACATGCCAATTTGGGCCTGATGTGGAGTGAGTTGGACCATGTGAACCACCAGATTGACAATGTGGAGCAGCAGTTGGAGCCCATGGAGGTGCATCAACTCCAAATAATGGGCATGCTTCAACTGCTGCTCTCACACCATAACACTGATCATTAGTTTTTGTTTGACCTTGCACCCACCACCCTATCCATGAAAAAATAGTTCCTGATGTTGCCCCTGATCCATCCCCACTTGTTCATGCACATCTCTTTTTCTGAAAGATGCTACCCGCTTGTATTTTGTTGATTCCTTTTCAGTGCTTGATAGTTACTATCATGCTCCCTCCTCCTTCCCTTGCAGTTACACATATTAAGCTTTAGACTCCGCAATATTTGGGAAACTGCTTAACTTGTTGTCATGGGTTGAACTTGGGCAAAACTCATGCCATCAGCAACTTTACTACCAACAGCGGGGACAACAGCATCTCCAACCATAATTGAAGCTACTGATTGGGCTGTGAAAAACATAGTTGGAGAAATCCCATTACTGGCATCAACTATGCACTTCTGCTGCACACTGCTACCAAGCACATGGCCATTCTTGCCACAGGCAGCGGTGCTATGGCCAGAAGCATCTTTGCATGCATGTCTCTTTGCAGGCATTTTTTTGGATTATACAGAAAATTCACAACAAATTGAGATTTCTGAAGTTTGGGGTGGAAGGGAAGCTAAAAAAACAACAACTGTTTCTTATAAATACTGATTGGGCACTAAACGGATGCAAACGCACAGACGCAGATTGCACACCATAAAGAGATGCAGCCATACAGGCACAAAAACACCTTAACCAGTGGTTACACAAATCAAAAAGTGAAGAAATAAATTGTCCTTTTTGCCGGTTGGGGGCAGGGGGGCTACAGTAGCAGTTCACCATCTGGATAGAAGGAAGCAGTAAAAAATACCGCAGACGGTATCCGATTAAAAGTGCGGCAATTGCTGTGTGGCACAATAAAATGTGTCTGACTTGATGGCATGCACACACACTCACACACTACAGGTAATGCGCAGAAAATTAAACAGTGCAGTACACTATATAACCAAATCTTTTGAACAGAATGAAAATATGCAATGCATCACAACAAACAGAAAATAATTATTAAAAATTACTTCAAGTATTACTGTATGTACATAAACACTCCAATATTGACACACACTAGTACAAAACAGAAAGACTGCCTTTCTCATGTGAATCTCACTCCACCACAGATACTCCCCTTCCCCGAAGCACATTTCAACAGTGTCTGTCAGCACACAGGCTGAATGTTCTAAATCAAAATTAACAATCAAAATGAACAGAAGAACAATCAACACTTGATGATCTAAGCACAGTGGTGTTTCCTATAGTCGATGTACTAAAGTTGGACCAAAATAATTGGATCAAAAGTCATTTTTGAAAGCTTTATCGATGGTTGGCTACTCAGAGCTCTGAGAGCAAACTGTCTCCAGCTTTACACTACACACACTATACAGAAGTGGCGCTCTGCAAGACAATATAGAGCCCATGTGACCTGCCCTCCCATGAATCAATGCAAAATTTACTTCACTTAGCAATAAACAGGTGAAGCAAAGTGAAATCCATTCAAATCAGTGGCACTTTGCATTAAAATTAAGGAGAAGGTAGTAAACCAAGGTGAAGTGACATGAAGTCCATTGAAATAATGCACTTCGTGTTCCTAATTCTGAGGTGGAGTAATTCGCTTTGCGTTGCATAGTACTATGTGGATTGTGGTACAATTTGTGAAGAGCTCCGCGCAGCAAAGTGGGAGCACTTCGCCCACCTCTATTTGTCAGCCACTGCCAGCGGCTGATAAACATGGTGACTAACTGGAAAATATAATATTATATTAACCCTTAGGACAAAGAACTTCAGTTTTTTTAAATGAAAGCTTGGAGTAAGTGCAATATGATTAAGTCATACCCAGACTGTTTGCATGTTTTATTGCATATCAATACATGACAAGTGTCTCAGTACAGTATGTACAGTATGCACAGTCATGCTGCATTTACTACAAGCTTTGATTTTAAGATAAACAAACTAGCCATTATGGTACTAAAGTTATACCTCTTGAAAGATAACTTATAAAGGCTAACTTTGGAACCTTTAGGGTGAGAAATGTAATTTCTTTAAATAAAAGGTTGGATACACAGCTACATGTCTTAGCTAACTGTTAATTCACTGTATTTACATGCTAAAATATGTTTGTGTTACTGTACATCAATAGGTATTGCAGTAATTCACATATTGATCCATTTTAATGCATATTGATGCACAAAATGTGTATTGATATGGCTTAGGCATGTACACGTACACTTAAATCTGAGCTTTCATTAAAAATCTTTACGTTTATAGCTCTAATAGTTCCAAACTTAGCCCTCACATTACAATAACTTTCAAATGTGTAACTTGTAGGGCTAAGAACTGCCCTTGTTTTTTTAAAAGAAAACCTAAGGATTAGTGCTACATGGCTGAACAACAATGGATTCAGGACTGATCATCGACAAAAGTTTCGTCGAATGACCATACAGCAAAACCGTCATATCGACCCCATTTGCGGATGGTATACGGTTTCTGACATGCAAACATGTTTTTCTTTGGTGGGGCTTCTCTGCCGAACCCCCCACATGGGGAGCTGTGCCCCTTGCACCCCCCCAAAGATAATCAACTCAGAGTCAGAGCTGATTAAGGGATGGGGTACAAGACCCCCTTGAATACAATGCCAGGGTCCAGCACCGACACTACAGTGACCTGGCGCTGTAGTCACTGAAGTGACAGTCACTATCGAGTTTTCACTGTCAGCGGTGCATACGAACAACAGTGATACATATACCTTATATTTATATGCATTTAAACATGTGAATATGTATCAGTACACATACTTATACATTTAAACATATTTAGATACATGGAAAGTGTAATGACATAGCTTACGCATGTAGCGCTGACCTCAGGTTTTCATTTTAAAAAATAGTATTCTTAGCACTAATAGTTTCCATGGTATACGATACCTGGTTTGTACATTGGGTGGGGCAAAATTCAGAGGCCTTCAGAATGCCCCCCAAACTGGCAGAATCAAGATGCTAAAATACTGATTTGCCTATTCAAATGAGTTTTCCCCTCTTGCACACTGGTGCAGCAGCATATTCAAAGGTTTGCAGCAGCAGTAAAAGTCCCCCAAATGGCACTGTTTAACACTGCTGAGAACCACCTTTTAACCACATGCTAAGGCCACACGTCCACCCCCCCCGAAGGCAGGGCAGCTGTACTGCAGTCACCTGCCCCCGTACCAAGCTGCCCCCACAATTTCCCAGTGTCATATAGAATAATAATAGAATAATATCCTAGTGGGATAGTGATTCTCCCAGTCTCCTTTTGCCATATAGAATAGTATCCCTGGTGGCATAGTGTTACCCCATGAATCTCCCATTGTCATGTAGAATATGATTCCTGGTAGTCCAGTGCCCCCCAATTGCCCAGTAGATATATTTTAAAAGTTGCATATGGTCCAGTGGTCCCCCTGATAGCCCAGTAGATATATTTTAAAGATCCCTAATGGTCCAGTGGCTCCCCCCCCCAATTACTCAGTAGATATATTTTAAAAGTTCCTGGTGACCCAGTGGTTCCCTCAGCCCACCTACTGTACACTAATCCTCCTACTCACCCACTGACTGAGGACCACCACTCTGGACCCCACACTCACTCCAATTGTTGGTTCTGGGGGGATGAGACGGAGCAGCAAGATGGTTGCTGTGCTGCTCTGCTCACCACAACTCGCTCCTCCGTGCTCTGTGTTAATGTGGCATTTAGATATTAGGTAAAAACTCTTTTATTTTACCGACTGAATGAAAGCTTTATTATTTTAGCTCCCCGTTTGTGGCATTGAGCTTTTTTTAACATTTGGATCATAAGGAGACACTGTTTGTCCAGGCATTTGATACTAGTACTCACAGTCTAGCCTTTGCTTGAGGTTTGCTGACTAAGAAGTTTTCACTCCCCAAGCATCAATTAGTGACCAGACCTGAAAAAAAATAATGAGACAGCAGCTGGTGGTTGAGCATGATAACGCAAGAAAAATGAAAGGTATCAGAACCAACATGGAATTGTCTCAAGGAAGAAGGAGTGGCATGCTGGAGACCTGCAACTGTAAATGCACTAGAAGTACTGTAAGCTCTAATATGCTTAAAAATGGTATGCTATCCATGCTAGTGGGCTAGAAAATTTTGCTCTGATCAATACTTATTTACTACACTCAGTGAAGCGATTTCTGTGTTCTTTTTTCCTTCAGATATAAACTGGTGATGTGAGGCCCAGTCAAGGATTCAAGGATAGAAAATGTGTGGAAAATGGGGATGAGTATTGTTTTGGCAATATTGAAACACCCCACAAATTGAAGCCTTTGTTCTGTGAGATAACTGAATTCTCCAGGTGGTGAAGGAACACAGTAATAGCGGATGTTTGTGTCGGGGTCTGTGGCCAACCAGAGAGCCAGTAACTATGTGGAAACATGGCTATGGAGTGGAATAGGTGTTTCACAGGTGCTCCCTGCCAGAGTCGGAGAGGGGAGACTTCAGGATGAGTGTCCTCGACTCCGGAAAAGTGATTTGAAAGTGCTTTAAAATGTGTAACTGACTCCCAGAGTGGGGAGACTGGATCAATTTACCAGAAAAAGCTGAAGACAATTTGAGGGTCAGTCCTTGTTCGCATTCTCATTCTCATTTTTGAAAGACTCCGGTGAAGGAGAGAAAGGTATGTTTATAGGTGACCCTTCTCTAAGGAGGTAATGGTTGTGGATTTGCAAATGGGGGCCAATAAATTTCATTCAATTTAATGCCCATTCTAAACTGTTGTATAAGGTAAAATTATTTTAATTTGGACTGCTTCATTGCCATTTTTAATTACATTTTTCTGCTCCTATAATGGGATTTTGAACTTAAAAGAATAAGCAAGATATGACACGAGTTGCCTGCACCTATTGACCCTAATCTTGGACTGGAAATGGGTTCGGACTCCTTAGATACAAGCCAGGAGTACATTGTATGAATATGAAGCTCTGTTACATATGATATGTAGTATGATGTGATAGTTAATTTCTGTTTATCATAATTGCTGTGTTAAAAGAGTTTTAGTACCTATATAATTCAACTACTCTTACTGAAGAGTGACTACTCATTTACATATGTATTTAATTAGACTAATTTTAAAATATGAGTAACAAAAACATTTGAAATGGATGCATCAAATATATTATGTACAGAGCTAGATGTTCTAGTATTTCTAGACATGTTGGTACTTTATTTGTCAGTTTTTAGAATTCCACAACCAGGGATATAAAATTAATAATTTTACTGGCTTTTAGGCAAATCAGATTGTTGTAAACTTTAAAAGGGCCCTTCTGATGTAATGCAGCCTGTTGCAAACAGTTGGTGGCCTGGGGGTTGGCTTGCTGGTGTGGGGAGTAGCACTGCCACAGGGCACCTCTATGGCATCCAGCGATGGCCACAAAGGTGTGCAGAATTGGGAATGGTTGACTAGGTTGGCTTGTGGCACTTGGGCACCAATTCCAAGGATAAAATGACCTGTGAGGAGTAGACCAACCTGGGGCATGGAATCCTATTGTGTACCTCAGGAGTAGCCAACAGGAGTGGCTAGACTGGGGGTGGTCAATGGAGCATGGAGCAGCATGTGCTGCATGATGCCTCTGTTGGAGTTACCCTCCAAGTCAGCATGTCCTATGGGCTACCAGATAGGCAAAGAAGCGATATGGAACATTTAGGTAGGTAGAAATATGTGGGACAAAGGAATTTGGGAGTGCCATATGGCCGCATTCAGTCTGCTGCTCATTCTGTTCTCCAAGTAATGGTGTCAGACTGGTTTGCAGTTTGGGTGCAAGTGGTGAGGCTTGATTCCTTGCATACTAAAGGAAACCTAGGTGGCTTCCCATGCAGTTGTACGAGGCATTGCATTCTAGGCCAGTTTTGCTAGTCGGTCAATTATATTTTAAGCATTTGGTAGTAGTTGTGAACAATATAAAAGATTTTTTTGAAACATTAGCATTATTAGGACATTGCGTTTGGGGCATAACCCTGACTAGGAATTAACCTGTTGCAGGTAATTTTTTTGTATAAGTATCATTTTATGAAATATGTGAAGTGCACCAAGATTGGTCTGAATATATATTTTATGACAGAACAATATGATTAATATTGTTAAGTATCAACTTAGGAATGAATTAGCGATGTACAGGTACTTTCTGACTGATGCTCATTGATACTTTTTAGTATATTTTCATAACTTCTATTTGTCTCCTGTTTGTTTTATAAATAATGACTGTATTTGAACTCAGTTTTTGTCAGCAACTTGTAAAAAATTGTAATGACCAATTGATCGATCAATAAATTGAAATTCATTCATGCGTTGGTTCTGTGAAAGTGGTAGCTGGCATAGCCCCCCTCTCACGTTCTTGGCTGACCACCATCTGAGAGTCATGGAGTGTGATCATTTACATTTTTTTTAAATGAAAGCTCAAAGTCAGCGCTACATGCCTATGTCAAGTCAAGCCACTTTCATAGTCAATGACAATGACAGTGACAATGATGGCAGACACAGACCAATGGCCCATCTGGTCTACCTGAGTTCCTTATTTAGTCCTGAGACATACTGTCCCTCTAGGATCCTTGCCCTTCCCATCCCTCTTATTCTCCTCCCAGTTTCTGCCACCCCAAGCAATCAATATACTCTTCAGTCTGTCCAAACCATGCTTGAAACCACCAACAATTTTAGCCCTCACCATTTCAGCTGGTAAATTGTTCCACAGCTCCACCACCCTTTCTGTAACATAATACTTCCCCATGTCCCTCCTGAATCTCCCTACTGTCAGTTTCCACTCATGTTCTCATGATGTGAACTAGTTTTCAAGTTAAATAGCTCCCTGCAGTTCACCTTGTTAATTCCTTGTTGGAACTTGCAGGTCTTTATTATATTTCCCTTCTCCATTCTGGTCTCCAGCAAGTACATGTTCAGTGTCTTGAGCTGCTCTTCATAGAACCTGCCTGTTGTCCTGAATTATTTTTGTTACCGTGCACTGCACCACCTCCAGCCTAACTCTATCTGACCTGAGGTGAGGATTCTAGACCTGGTAGCAGTACTCCAGGTGTGGCCTTAATAAGGATCTAAATAGGGAAAGTATTACCTCTTCCTGTTTGCTATCATTGGGTTCTATGCACGAATAGAGCAGAATGGCTATGCGCATATATCTGGGGCATGTAGCCACTCATTACCATTGCACCCCCACGTGAATGCACAAGGGGCGCCAAACTCCACCACACCCACCCCCATGTCCACGGACTGCACTACACTGGGGCATTTTAGGCATGCCAGCACTTCGCCATGTATTCACTGAACTGCACAGTGCTGGCCACATGGGTGTGAAGGGTGGTGCAGAGTACACCAGGAAATACACTGCTATAACCCACTATGCGCCCCCACAGTCCCCATCCACCTGACTCTGAAGGATCAGGACAGTGCTCCCCATGCTGCCCCTGCCCACATGGCAGCCAGAGAGGGCAGTGGCAGAGGAATGGGTGAGTGTCGGATGAACTAGTTGAGGTGGCACAGGGATTTTGCAAGGGGGGGTCCATGGGCCCTGGGCTTGGGGAAAGGGGTACAGCCACAGTGTATGGGGCTCTTCCACTGCTAAGGGCATGCAGGTTGGAGGTGGGTCCTCATGCCGGGGTCCTGCTGTGCACCGCGAAGGTGCTGATTGCTGAGGGCCAGGCCGGTATACAGATCAGTCATGGGGTCATGCTGTGTGGGTCTGGATGCCTGTAGTCAGCATGCACTACCCTCGGACCCACACCCTGCTGCATAAGGGATCCACTGATGGACTCAGGATGGGCATCCCATTAGATGCCCACCTGAGTCCTTGACTCTGCCCCTAGCCACCCTGCAGAGTCCTGCGCACCAGTGGAAGGAGCAATGGACAGGTGGCCAGCATAGGTGAATGCCAGTATGGGTGCACCTGTCCGCAGGAAACAGGGCCATGGGTGGGATATGTGACTTTTCCATGCACCACCACCTACTTCATACATAGTGCCCCACACCCTTCCTGATACATCCCATTATCCTACTTGCTCTGCTATATGCCTTGTTGCGTTGACTCAGTTGCTTGAGGGACTCACTTGTGATAACACCAAGGTCTTGTTTATCAGCTGTAGTGCTAAGTATCACCCCAGCCATCCAGTACACTGTCCTGTGGTTCTTGTTCCCGTGATGCATTACCTTGCACTTTCTGGCACTGAATTTCAACTACCAAACTTTAGACCACCCCTCTAGCTTTTGTAAGCCATTCAGCATTTCACTGACTCCCTCATTGCTATCTACCACCCCAACAGAGCTTAGTGTCATCTGCAAGGAGATGAAACCTGCCCTAGATTCTTTTGCCAATGACATTGATGAATATATTGAAGAGGACTGGACCCAGGACAGATCCATCTTGAACACCACTCATGACCTCCTTTTCGTCTGATATGACCCCATTGACATAACCCTCTGCTGCCTCCCTTTTAGACAGGTACCCACCGAGTTTACTGAGGCCTAAGCTGCATCCAGATCCTCCATCTTCTTCAGCAAAAAGCCTTGATGAAATCAAAGGAGAGCAAATCCACAGCATGGCCCCTATCCAATTCGCTGAACACTCAGTCAAAGAAAATGATCCAGTTAATCTGACAAAACCTCCCTGCCATGAATGCATGCTGTTCACTACACGGGAGACTGTTGCTTTCCAAGTAGTCCATGGGGTCCTGTTTGACCAGTGGCTCCATCAGCTTCCCTTCAACAAAAGTAAGACTGTTGGTCTGTAGTTCCCCATTTCTTCCTTCTCTCCCCATTACAGAGTTGAACTACATCTGCTACCCTCCAATCTTTCAGAACTGCCCCTTCCTTAGTGAGCTATTGAATGGACCTACCAGGGGTTCAGCCAATACTGCTGCTAGGTCCCTGAGTAACCTTGGATGCAACCCATCTAATTCCAGGGTATTATTTGTCTTTAGGCCTGCCAGCCCTTTATGGACCCTTTGCTTGTCAATATTGGCTGCTTCATCTCCGGGACCACCTTAGTGACTACTTTAATGCTACTCTCTGCCAAGGGCCCACTATCCTCCCTAGTGCAAACAGAGCAAAAGTAATCATTATGGATGGCAGCCTTTTGCCAGTTCTCCTCTAGCACCCTAACCCCCTCAGCTGGCCTTATAATTCCCCTCCTTTCTTTCTTTTTTCCCTAATATAACGTCTCCCTTCACAATATGCAGTGTTCTGTTTGCTTTTGCCTCCCTAACCCCTCGCTTTGCTTTCCTATTTTTCAGAAAGTATTCTCCTCATTCTTCCTCCCCCTGCTTTACTTTATACTTGTACAAGGCCTTTATCTTAGCCCTCTTCACTTCCCTGACTCTTGCCAGGAACCGTAATCATCTCTTGAACCTATTCTTTTTGGTTACTATTCTCAAGCATAACTTCGATGCCTTTCCATGCATCAAGATGCTTCAAAACATGTCAACATACATTTATTTGTATTAATACAGTCAAACCTCTTTAATCCAGGAGGATTGGTATTCTGCTGATTCTATTCAGATAAAAAAAATTTGATGGATTACTGAAACAGTATGCATGAACATCAGTTTCCATTCACCCTTTATTAAGACACTGGGCACTTCAATTACATACTTTCTTAGTGTTGTATGTCATTTCATTTATTTGACAAGATTACACTTTATTCAATAGAGTATTGTATTTTCATTTTATTCATTTTTTCAAGTACTCAGTAATATCTGTTACGCTTCTTGTTTCCGACGCCTACGCTCTGATGATTTTTTTTTCAGGTCAAGTACACCTATCAATGTACTTGACTGTTTCTTGTGTACTGTGTTGCTCAAGGCATAACAGGACAATACTGGGACTCATGCAAGCCTCATTTGCCAAAATGGGGGTGGCAAAGGATCAGACTGTGAGACTTGTGTGTCTTTGTCCCTTTCTGGGAGATCAGCTGCATGGTTTTCTGCCAGACAATGTCAGCAATGTCATCATCATTTAGTGGAGGACATGTTTCAAGGGAATCCTTGACAGCAGTAAATTGATGAGCAGTGAGTGTTCCATAAACAGAGTCAGGCAGGAGTTGGAAAATAAACTGAAGCCATGATACAGTCTAGTGTTAGATAATGTCATTGAAACATAGAACCACAGAATCTGTCAGCAGATAAGGACCTGATGGCTCACTTAGTCTGCCCTATTTTCTCTATCTACAGTGTCACCGCAGATACTACTTGGTCTCCAATCCCCCCCCCCGTACCACTAAGATTCCTCTGTGTCTATCCCATGCATTCTTGAAAACTGTCACCATTTCCTCCCCCACAACCTCCATTGGTAAGCTGTTCCTTGTGTCCACCACTCTCTCTATGAAGAAGTACTTCCTCACATTTCTTCTGAACATCCCCCTTCTAACTTCATAACACAACCCCTTGTCCTTGAGCAGCTTTTTCTGTGGAAAATACTTCCTTCCTGTACCTTGTTTTGCCTGTAAACTATTTGAATGTTTCTATCATATACCCTTTCCCTCCTTTCCTCCAGGGAGTACATGTTATGTTCCTTGAGCCTTACCCCATAGGGCTTTTGGTGCAGGCCATACACCATTTTGGTTGCCCTCCTTTGTACTGCCTCCACCTTCTCTAAGTCTTTATGGAGGTGGGGCCTCCAGAACTGTACACAGTACTTGAGGTGCAGCCTAACCAGTGATCTGTATAGGGATATTATTACCTCCCTCCCTCCCTCTGCTGGTGATTCCCATTCCTATGCAACCCAGTATGCTTCCATCCTTCCCCACTGCTTTGTCACACTGCTTCACTTCCTTTAGGTCATCGGAAATGATCACCTCCCTGGTCCCTTTCATGCTTTGTAACTGTTAATACCTCTCCTCCCAGTTAGTATGTTGTCCCCAGGTTCTTATGCCCCAAGTGCATTATTTTGCACTTCTTTGCATTAAAACCCAGCTGCCAAGCCCTTGACCATTCTTCTAACTTTTTGGGATCACTTCTCATTTTTTCCACATTGTGTCTACTCTGTTGCAGAGTTTTGTGCCATCTGTGAACTGGCATACCGTAAGTCACATTACAAAGCTTATGAAAATCTGGCTACTGATCTTTCAGTATGTAGTAAAGCAGTGGCAGATCCCCACAGAGCCTCCATACTTCTAGAGTCCTCGGTCAAATTGGTCTTTCTGATAAAAAAGAAAGACAAGGTGAAGACCGCTCACACTGCATGAGTGGGTGTTCACTAAGTGAGGTGCAAGCCTCAAAAGTTAAATAAATGCAAATAAAACGAGCACTCAGAGCGGGAAGTAGTATGCTCGTTTATTCCAAAAAAGACAAATCCAAGACCCCTGCGCTTCGGCTCACGCCTTCAAAGGGGGTATCTGATAAGGAAGTTCATTGAGTCCTCTGACAAGCTTCATTGCATGTCTCTGGAAGATTTCATTAACCCTTTTATCTTTATTAATGATGGGGAACCAGCATTGGGAACCATAATCAGTGATAAGTGATCAGTGAGCTTCTGTATAATGATAATAGCATTGATTAACTACTTAAAGTGAACTGGCATTTAATACAGCGTAATATTTGTCTTGCTCTCTTGTTTACAGATTCGCCAGATTCACAAAAGGTTACGGATGGTGCAAAGTGACTTGCTCCACAAAAAATGGTGCAGGTAGCATTTTGCACCACATGTTGAAACATTTGGGATTCTGGAAAGCAGCCTGCGACATGCTTCAGGTTGCTTGTGCCAAGGTGGACATTAACCACCAGTTGCGCCACAAACCCCACTGCGACATGGTGCAAGGGGGTTTACAGCAGCAGTTGTGCCCTAGTCAGGAAGGGCGGCTGCCAAGTCCCCAAACTGGGATCAGAAACAACCCACAGTGGACAGTCATCAAAGAACATTTATGACAGCTATAAGCAGGCATAAGTGGTCTTTGCCCTCCACCAAGGGGTTGCCAATGTGCCACCATTGTTGCAAAATATATAGCCCTCATGGGCTACATCCCCCCAACAGCCTTGTTCCCAAAGTCTACATCAAATGAAGCCCATATGGGATTGTGGACACACACACCCCCCACATGCCCAGATCCTGAATAGAACTGGTAAAGGAGCTCATGTGGGCCAGTGCCTCCCCTAGTTCCAAAGCCCCAACTGGCATAACATAGAAGCCCTTATGGGCTATGTGAACCCCCCCCAGCCTGATCCTCAATATCCTTTCCTGCCCCGGAATTCCTTCCCAGTATTGAACTAAACAATATTGTAATCAACATGCCTAATATAGCCCTGGTGGTCCAGTGGCCCCACCCTCCACCCAGCAGTGCCAGCCCACCCTGCTCCCCATACCCAGCCAGCACTGACACAACCCACATCTCACCACCATGGCCAGTCCCCAACTGAGCTTTGTTCTGAGCATGTACTGTAAACATACGTGCTCAGTGAATGACAGCAGCTGTCATTCACTGAGCGCATATATTTACAGTACGTGTTGGATTACAATTTTGTTTAGTTCAGTACTGGGATGGCATTTTGGGGGCTGGGAAAGGGAATTGGGGAATGAGACGCACGCTATGGGACCATGCATGATTCAGAATCGGGTGTAGGATCCAGGACACAGGGGCCGTTGGCGCAAGCTGCCATTTTTGCAGCTTGCAGCTAACTTTTGTGAATCCAGCTCATAATGTCTAGTGGAGGTGAATTTATCTTAGACGATTACCCCCAGATCTTTTTCATTTATTTATTAGCTTTTGTTTACTGGGTAGGCACACTAGATAAAGGAATGCCTATTTTCAGGTACGACCCACTGCAGATACAGTAAAGGGGATTATTAATATGTTTTTGATTTAGTCTTCCTGTTCTACTCCGTAGTTTTCAATAATTAGCTTCATGTTACATTTATCTACTCAAAATGAGGTATGGTTAAGGTCCTGTTGAAGATGTTCTAGTTGCTGAACTTGATCAACTGTTTGTCCCAAATTAGAAGAAGAAGAAGCAGCATTTATGTAACACTTTTCATATACATTGTATCCCTAAGTGCTGAAATCGAGATAGGATATGCACAGCATTGATGTAACTGCAGTTGTCAGTAATTTGGATGGGGATATGCCATTCCATACAGAAAAAGAATGGCTGGATTGGCAATTTAGCCAACACAGAGCTGCTTTCCTTTGGTTGTTGCAGGAGGAGGAAGAAAGGTGTTTGCAACAGAAGAATCTTTTAAAAGGCAGCAATCCTCTGGCTCAAATTCAGATTCTGTGGACTTCCCATGACACAGCGAGCCCCTGTCGGGTGAAAGGAACTCAGAGCTAGCATCTGGTAACATGTTTGATGAACATCTGAACTCTACAACTGCTGACAATGAAACTGTCAGTTGGCAAGGAAAGGTGGAAACACCAGTCACTAAGTCGGCAGCTGGAGCCATGTCTGTTGCAGGAGATCAAAGCACTGATTTTGACAATTCCCATCCACAGGTTTATCATTTGAAAGCACCGCTGCATATTCTGGCTGCCCTGAAAAATGCTGGTTGGACCTCAGACTCTGAGGGAGAGGGCTGGAAATCCCCGGGACCTGTTATTGATATTGAAATACTGAAGACTTACACCCTCAGAAACCTTAAGGTATGTGTACCAATGATAGATGTTACTGCTGTTCATTCTAACCATGCACACACAGCTGAACATGACTTTAATTTAACTGTACCATCCAGCTTTGATTTTGCCGCTAACCTGGATCCCCAATTGTTTAAACAGCCAGCTCAGGGGAATCCTACAGTGCTGATCCCCTCCCCCCATTGAACTTGCCATCACAGCTTGCTGAGACTGCTAAGGGGACTATTGATCATAACATGTATATAGCCAATACAGGTACTCCTGGATTAAAGGACACTGAGAACATAAACATTATCACTGCTCCTGAGACTACACATAATCCTGTCTTTCATCCTATACCCAAATTCTAAAGAGGTAACAATCTTTGTGTTGAGCAAATGAGTCTGGTCCCTAGAGAGGCACCAGGTCCTTTAAGGAGAAAATCTATACTACAGGGGGAGGAGAGATAAGCACAGAGAAGGGCCATCCCACTTGAGGGCAGGAAAAAATACTCATATTTTTTTTTAAAAAGGTAACCCAGAACCAGCGAAAAGACACAATGCAGTTTGCCTGCAGCATATGGGAGGCCTTAAAGAGATCCCCAATAGAAAACATGTGGGTCATGTACTTCTTAAAGGCAGTATGTGATTTTTCGCTACTGAATTATGCGCACTTATTCACACACCGGGAGAGTCCACCATTGATGTAAGCTTTAAAATGGTGGTAAACCTAGAGAGGTTTAGAGCCAAATATCAACAATTAATGTGGACCCCTTTGTGTGCAATCCCACTCACAAAGCATGAACGGAAAACCATGATGATCCTTTCAAAAATGAAGGAGTCAGCATCATAGGTATCTTACACTGGCTGAAACAGAAGTGCACACTGATTGTTACTCCAGATCCTATTATGGATTCTGAAAATATTTGGACTGGGTGAGGTGTATTCGAGCTAAATTGCACTATGGAAGCTCTGGAGTTCTGCATTTTCCCAGTAGATTTATTTCTAGGCTGAAACAGGAGTATCTTGTTCTATGTTGGTCATCCTAAGGCACGCTATAAGTGTGGCTCTCGAGCACATCTGAGCAGTGCATATGACAAGGTCAGATTAGGACACTTTTCTGAACTGGGGCATGTCAGTAATTCCTGTCCAAATCAAGTTAAATGCAACCTTTGTGATGAGGAGGGACACTCCTTCTGGGCTTACCCATAGGATTCCCACAATAGAAGGGATAAGATGGATTTCGTGTAGCAAGTGTTTTATGTCAATAATGCACAGAAATCAGGGGCAAAGAAGGGAAAAAGAGCCCCCTGGATGATCTTCTACCAACCAGGTAGAGTCTTCCCCCGATTTTGCAGACAGACAAAGTACATGACCAGAGGCTATTTCCTACCCACGCCATACTGTTTCTTCTTGGAAAGATGCCCAAGAGATGTCAGAACTGTAGCCAAGTGTCTCCCAAGGCCTGAAGCACCATCCAATCACTGCTGATCCCATGGTAGAGGCTGTTTCGGAACTGGACCTGTCACCTGAGCCAACAACATCCAGTCCTTCTCCCTTGGTAATACCGGAGACACCGATGAAGACAGCAGTCCCCCAAAAACACAATGATCACTTGTTGGACCCTAAGGCTGATGTTATGCTCCCCCCTCCGATGTCTGCAACTGAGAATTTTATGAGTTACTAGAAGATCATCATGTGCTCAGCCAAACCCTTTGAGCATGAGCATGATAACCCTTTTGAGGTTTTAAGGACCACAAGGAGTGTGAAGAGGCAGAAGAGGACTCAGAAGCCTTTCCATACCATCCTCCCAAACAGACCAGTCCTCTGAAGCAGAAGATACTCGTATGGAAAAACAACCCATCACACTTCTGAAGAAGAGAAAATCGACTAGTAACAGACAGATCTCTTATTAATCTGATCCTGGCAAGGGTATTAATGTTGGTTGTTCTATTCCAGAATATGGATTTGAGATTGATCAATATATATGCCCCGCAGTCAAAAACCAGCAGGATTAAGATTTTCAAATGTATACAACCTTTTTTATATACCTTGAAGGGTATAATTGTTTTTTTTTGGGGGGGGGGGCGATTTTAACTGTAAATTTGTAGCTTACTCACAGGCTCACACTAAAAAGGAATACCGTGATTCTTCTTTTCTGTCACATACAGTCACCTCTGCAGCTTTAGTCAATGCTGTTTAAAACAGACACCATATATCTACCAGTACGTTTTGTAAGGGAACCCTAACTACCAGAATTTATTTTTTCTTTTTCTCCCCATTGCCACAGACAACATCAGCGACAGGTGTGCCAGTTGAAGCTTCGGACCACAATTTAGTCCGTTTAGTTTTTGAGACCACAGTAAGAAGGATTACTGAGAAAGGCCCTAAGGGATTAAATGCATACTTACTGGAAGGAGTTTGTAAGTACATCTTAGTCAATGTTTTATTGATAAGGCTACGCTGATAGATATTTATACTGTATATATAATTCTATAATACAGTAGTGGGTAGATTTTATTTAATTGTTTAATTGTTTAATTAGTATTTCGGAAAGAACTTTGAGCGTGAGCTCTTTTACAAAGGTTCCACATCAGGGTGAACAATAACACAATACACATATTCAGTAGTTACAGAGGCCTGATCATTAGGCATTAAAGATCAATTACATTACAATTAGATAAACAGGAAAAAAAAACTGAGCAGTTGTAATTGAATACTAAACTATTTCTAATCGGTTGCCCAGGGTAGCACACCCCTGGAAACCTCCAAATCCGTTGATAGACGATGGAAGAGTAACTGCATAGGGTTTAACACTATCCCAGATGGCGAGAGGCTGGGTGACAATGAAACAAGGGGACTGGGTTTGAAACCAACAGCAGAGGCGAGAGGTGGGGATAGTGAAATGGGGGGCTGTGATGGGGAGCATCTCAGAGGGCTCTGTCAGTTATGTGTGTGTGTGTGGGGGGTTTGGGAGGGGCAGTACCAAGTGCACTTAAAGAGGACTGATAGCTTACTTAAGCCCTTGGCTAGGCTGGAATGGAGGCAGGGTTCTCTAGGTAGTCCAGCTGGGTGTTACCTTGGGGGTAGGCCTGTCTATCAAGTGGGGCCTAAGAAGCAGGTACATTTTGAGTTAGACATTAGGTGCTGTTTGAGGCCTACTTTGAATTGAGACAGGCTGTTGTTTGTTTGTAATTTCTTCAGGAGTTCATTTATCCAGAGGGGGCCCGATAGGATAAAGCACGCTGCCCTAGTGAGGTTCAACAGAATGGTATGGACAGTGCTCCATTCGTTCTCCGTCTGGTGATGTGTGTTGAGAGAGAAGCCTCGAGCAGGTTTCCTATACAGGGTGGGTTTTTTCCGAGGAGTGCCTTCTTTTCCAGGAGGCAAGTTTGGTATTTGATCCTGTCTTTTAGGTTAAGCCAGTTTGTATGCTCATACAGGGTGCAAGTATGAGTGTAGTGATCTGCATACAGGGTGAGGTGGCATGCCTTATTGAGTGCAATTTGGACACTTTTGAGCACTGTATCAGTAGCAGCTCCATGGACCACCAGCCTGTAGTCTATCGTGAAGAGTATGGAGCTGGAGACTGAGATTTGGAGTGCTTCTGGGGTTAGGGATTTATTATGCCTATAGAGGACCCCAATCTTTGCGTTTGCCACTTTGACAAGGGAGTCTTCGTGGTCCATATAAGTGAGAGAGTCATCAATGGTGACTCCAAAGTACTTGAACAAGTGCACCTGCTCAATCTGCTCACCGGCCTTGTTGGTGATTATGAGGGGAGCATGCTTGTGTTTGTTGTAGGGGCTGGATTGTAGCATGGCCTTGGTTTTCTTGTAATATAGTAGCAGCTTTTGCCTACTGAACCAGTCCTTAAGTTTATTTAAAGATTTCTATAGTTCTGTTTGTAGGGCAACTTGACAGGTGCTGCTGCTCAGCAGCATGGCATCGTCCGCATACAGAATACGTTTGGTGTCACACGTTGTGGGTAGGTCATTTACAAAGAAGCTTAAAAGCAGGGGCCCTAGAACTGATCCTTGATGGACTCCTAGGAGTACATCTCTGGAGCTGGATAACATCTGCCTGATTTTGACTCACTGGCTCCTGTGTGTTAGGTAGTCATTGAACCAATGCACAGTGTTTGGTGCCACACCCAATCTTTGGAGCTGGAGTACTAGTGGAAGGTGGTTGATGGTGTCGAAGGCTTTGGTGAGGTCAATGAAGATGGACCCCACCAATTTGCCTTCATCCAGTGCCTTGAGCACATAGTCAGTGTATTCCAGAAGTGCCATGGTGGTACTGTGTTTTTGCCTGAAGCCATGTTGGTTTGGGCAGAGCAGATTGTACTTATTGAGGTATTCTGTGAGTTGACTTGCCGCAATTTTTTCCAAAGCTTTGGATAGCGGGGAGAGGATAGATATTGGCCTGTAGTTTGACACCAGAGCCTTGTCACCATTCTTATGCACTGGAGTTACCAGGGCTTGCTTCCATACCTCTGGAAATTGAGCTAGGACCAAGGATTTATTAAATAGCATTGTTATTGGCATGATAAGAACATCAAGGGTGAGAGATAGTAACTTCATGTCTAGCCCATCACTCCCCAATCTGGTTTTGCCTAGGACTTTCCTGACCATCGTTAAGGCCTCCTTCACCGTCACCTTCACAAAGTAGAAGGCTGGGTGGTTAGTTATGAGCAGGCTGGCACAACCTTGGTCCTCCACAGGCAGAAGGTAGTCTGGAGGCAGCACTGAGGACAGGTCTGTAAAGACCTGGTTAAAGGCATCAGCAATGGCTAGCGGATCTGAGGAGGATGAGTTATTAATGTTGAGCATCTTAAGGTGCTGTTTTTATCTTTACCAAGGATGTTCTTGATGTTGTCCCAAAACCTCCTTCCATCTCCCCATGCGTTGTTAAGCTGGGTCTTATGGAAATTGGCTTTTGAGAGCCTGATAAGTTTGGTGCACCGATTTCTAGCCCTTTCGTAGCACTGTAGGTCATGCTTGCTGCCTGAGTTTCAGGCTTTTTCCCAAAGGCAGTCCCTGTCCTTTAGGAGGGAGAGGAGCTTGCCATCAATCCAGCTGTTAACCTCCCCCTGAATTTTCCATTTTGTGCGTGGTGCCTGGATAACACAGATGGAATTGAAGCCCTCAGTGAAAAAACTAAGGGCCTGGTCCAGCGTAGGTGCCTTGTTGATGGGGGACCAGTTGTAGGCAAACAGAGCCAATTTGAGGGATCCAAGTTTGCCTTCCTGCAGAACCCTGCTGTCGATGAGGCGAGGTGGGCTTTTGGCAAGTTTAGTGGTCCATATAAAGAAGATTGGGTAGTGGTCACTTAGCATGTCCGGGAGAACCCTGAATTTGGAGAATCGAGTCGGTGAGCTAGCTAAGACCCAGTTAATGAGGGTGCTGGTACCAGCCTTGTAGTTCTGCCTGGTGGGGTGAGTTACGAGTTGCGTGAGATTGTGGGAGGTGATTAGGTCTCTGGAGGGTGTTGCCTCCTCACATAACCAGTTAATATTAAAGTCACCGGTCAAGATGAGTTCTGAGCCCTTTCTGAGTGCGCAAAATTCTTCCATAACAAGAGGAAGGCCTTCCTTGGCTTTTTTGGGGGGCAGGTAAGTTGTGGCAATGGTAAGGGTCTTGCCTTTTAGGCCGACTTGTATTTTTACCACTAGTAGCTCATAATCCTCCACAACTTTGGAGATGGGGAGGACGGAGCAACTCAATGAGTTTCTGGCATATAGGAGGCAGCCACCACCTTTCCTGCCTGTTCTATCATTTGTATATTTTATACATTATATATATTTATTTATTTAATTAATTTTGGTGATCGGGTGATTATTTATTTATTTAATTTTGGTGACCAAGTGAACCCACTGGGACCATAGGTCCCAATTTCAGGATTTTAAAATGAACATTAAAGTGATGTAGTCACAATTCACAAATGCCTGTTTCACATAGTATGCCACTGCCACCAATGCTTCAGATGCTGAAACTACAGTTTGTTTTGTAAAAAAATCTGTCATAGTCATTTTTTTTGTATGTTTTTGTTTCTGCCTGCCCTCCAGTTTTCTCTGTCCCCCCGAATGCTGTCATGCAAGGGAATTGTCAATGTTTTACATACAGCAACAAGGAATTCTGGGTAAATTATAAAGTTTACTTAAATGTTTGTTACTCAGAGGTGCAGGCCCTTATTTCATTTATTTATTTATTTGGTTCAGAAAATACCTTTCAGTCATAGTCTCATTTACAAAGGCTCCACATCACAGAAATGAGAGACAGACTGACAGTAATAACAATTGTACAATGAAGGTTCAGGTTTGTTGCAAAGAACAGCAAGAGTAACATTCAAATGCTAGGAATTACTTAGTTAGATCCTCCACCATACAGGTTGAATCACAGATATGATACAATTCCTAGGTTAAGTGGCAATGGGGGGTATAGTCAGGCCAGAGGCCAACGTCAGTGGCCCTCAACAGTGGTGAAGGTGAGGGAGGGGGCAGGGTTCAGGTGCGGTCACAGGCACTTGAAGTCAGGAGGTGTTCCCTAAGGCAGGTTTTAAATGGTCCAAGTCTAAGTTCATTTGCCAAGGAGGTGGGTAGGCTATTCAACCACAGAGGGGCCCTGTAGCTGAATGACCTTTGGAATAGGGAGGTGCGGCAGGAGGGAACCGAAAGAAGATGTCTATCAGAGCTACGGGTGTGCTTCACCTTGAGATCTGGGTTGACTAAGGGGGTGAGCCCTACTGGGGACAGTCCAAGGGTAATTTTTTTAACCATGAGACAGGTATGGAGCCTGATTCTGTTGTCCAGGTTAAGCCAACTGGTGGCGCTATAAAGTGAGCAGGTGTGGGTGAGACGGTCACAACTCAGGATGAGCTGGTATGCTTTATTTAGGGAGAGATGGAGTCTGACTAGGGCTGAGGTGTTAGCTGCTCCATAAATCAGTAAGCCGTAGTCAAGCAGTGAGAGGACCGAGGAGGAGATTGCTAGCCTGAGGGCGTCAGGGGTGAGACAGTGTTTGAAGTGGTGCAGCAGCCCCAATCTAACATTCAGAGCCTTAGATAGGTGGTGGACATGAAGGTGAAAGTTAAGCGCAGGGTCCAAGGTGATGCCCAGGTATTTAAAGGAGGCCACTAGTTCCAATGGGTTCTGATTTGCTGTTAGCATCTGAGACTAGAGCTCCTTTCTGGTGTTCTGCAGGTGGGAGAATAGCATAACTTTGGTTTTAGTGTAGTTGAGAGTAGTATTTTGGTAGTGGGGACTGCAGAATAAACCTACTATATAGACATATAACCTAATTCTATATATATGTGTGTGTGTGTGTGTGTGTGTGTGTGTGTGTGTGTGTAGCAAAGCATTGAGGGTACAGTGCATAGCTGATTTTTCTGTTTCCCTTACCAAAGTGCAGTCTCCTATGTCGGTAGTGTTTACAACAGTACAGTCTGCAGAAAAGTTTCTGGAAAACAGTTTTTGTGATGCAGATAGGCCAAAAAGATAATTTGCCAATCTTTGTAGATGTTTGACTTTTACTGCCTGCTAGTGAAGTGACAGGTCTGAAGTGGCGGCTCCTGTGGGAGTGTGATGATACCTTTCTATGTTTATGATATAGGGCCTGAATTACTACAAGTAGTTCAGGAGTATAATTATGGGTCAGACTACTTTTCTTTTTCTTTGGTGTCCAGCTTCTGCTATGAGTCCAAAATTGGGAAAGAAAAAGGATGTCTACAATACCAAGACCAAGGCCCCTGGAATTCTGCGGTTCTGCGGTTGCTGAATTTGCCACAGAATTCGCATCATGCCGAAGAATATATATAGTGACACATAATTCATTGTTTTTGGTAAATTTTCTTATAAATACACTGTTTTTCCATAGTGTCAGGCTTTCTTTCCCATCTTGTTTATCCTGAAGCCCCTCCTCTATGCTCAGCATATGCTGTCATCGATGACATCACATCATAGTTAGCCAATGACAGGACTGTGTTCTGCCAGAAAAGTGAATAAATCATGCAGCAGAAATCAGAAAATTCTGCTGCAGAACACCAGGGGCCCTGACCAAGACTGACCAACAGAGGTCTCTGTTTCAACATAGTGCTTAAAAACTTTGTTTCTCTTGCATGATGTCACAGTTGGGGGTTGCAGCACTGAGAAAAAAGGGGCAGGGTTATGCAAATGAAACAGAGAACAGAAATAAAAGCATTTTGTTTAGAGGAAAACAGCACTTTTTGGCAGTCTGAATGGTGGGAGATTGATTCACAACTCCTTCAGGTTACTACTCCCATTTGCTATGGCAAACATGACAAATTACATTAAGGAATTTTTACAAAAATGGGCTAGAAAACAAGAACAATTATACGTATTTAAAATACCTGGACCTATGTTTTCAACTACAAAAACCTTTGAGCTTGTAGAAGGGTCTGGATGTGACTGTTCCAGTCAAATCCATAGTATAAAACAACAAATGGAGCAATATCAGTATAACAAAAATGAAATCAGCTCTCCAGAAACAACAGTTTGGCACTCAAGTGAGGTCAGGGAAGGTCAACCCCTTTGAAATTTGTCACAAAAGAGTCCAAAAATAGAATCATATCTACTCTAGTGGATGACTCAGGTGTCTTGCACTCTACTATTACAGCTCAGATTCTGTGGGTGGTAGATTTTATGTTTTATTTTAGTCTTTGTTAACTGGGTAAGGCCCACTAGGCACAAGTGCCTCTTTTCAGGGGTGACCTGGGAGCACTGGGTGGTTAAGTGACTCAATCAGAGTCACACAGAATGCAAGTGGAGATTGTGAGAATCAAACTCAGGTCTGGTCTGCTGGATGTATCAAGCTCTTTCACACCTCATTCCTCTAACCTCTAGGCTATACTGCCAGCCCAGATGAGTATGTTTCCCACACATTTGGAAATTCAGCCACCCCAGCATCTAACATAGAGACTTTTTTGCCCATTTACAGATCCTCACTATTTCTGAAGATCTTCAAATCTACCTTCAGAAAGATATTACTAGGGACAAAGTTTGATTAGCTATTAAATCTTTGCAGATCTCTGGAGCACCTGGGGAAGATGGATTACCGGGTGAACTGTATAAGTTGTTCCCTGAGGAATTTAGTAATTTAATAGTATAGGGCCAGGATATTCAAAGGGGTTGCACTTGGCGCAACCCACTGATGTGCCTCAGTGCGATATTCAAAAAGGGATGTTGTACTGCGCAAATCCAGATGTGCTGGGGAGCACTAGTAATGTATGTGGTGCAAATGTTGGGGGCGTGCCCATGCATATGCGGCACATCCCAATATTCAGCCCGGATGTGGCGCATATGTAGGCACACACCCACCTTGGACCACATGGAGGGTGCAAAGAACCACCCAAATCAAATAGGAGCAAGGACTGGCCACCCACAGGTGAGCTGCCATAATGCAGGGTGCAACACTGCAGCCACCTGCTGTGGGTGGCCACCCAAACTCCCAAGACACAGGCAGGGTGTCACCCACCCACACACACACCAGATCGAAGGCATCATAAACCAAAGACATTCCCTAGTGGTCCACTGGAACCTACCCCCTCGCCCAATCATGGGCGTATTTCAATAGATTCAGTCCCTGGTGGTCTGGTGGACTGCCCCCAACCCAATCGCAGGCTAATTAAAAATAAATAGCTCCCTGGTGGTCCAGTGGACCTACTCCCCAGCCCTTTCATAGGCGTAGTTACAATAATAGTAATCCTGGTGGTCCAGTGGACCGAATCCAGCCCAATCGGGGGCTTTGTGAAGTAAAATGTATCCCTGGTAGTCCAGTGGACCCATTGCCAAGCCCGACTGCAGGCATTATAGAAGAGAAAACCCTAGTGGTCCAGCAGTACCCCCCTCCCCACCCATCCGTTCAGACCTGCCACCCCACTCCCCCCCCCCGGTCAGCGGCGAGCAGCAGGTCCCCATCCGTAAACTGCCTGCGCTGCCCGCTGACTGACAATGTACGAGTAGCTGTATGCCCGGTTGGTCCCTGGTGGGGCCAATGGGAATTATGACCGCGTGTACTACACAGTCCCAATGTGTGAATGAAATCCATTCACATATTGGGACTGGTAGTACAGTATGGTTCGTATCACCATTGCCCACGGCCAGGAATTCAATGGGTACAGCCATACTGTACACTGTCAGTCAGTGGGCGGCTTGTGGGTGGGAGCTGCCGCCCACCGCTGACCTGGGGGAGCGAGGATGGCGTCTGAGGGTGGTGGGGAGGAGTGTACCACTGGACAACCGGGCTTCTTTTCTACAGTGCCTGCAATCGGGATTGGAAGCGGGTCCACTGGACCTGGATTTGGTCCACTGGACCACCAGGGATACTATAATTTTAACTACGCTCACGATCTGGCAGGGAAGCAGGTCCACTGGACCACCAGGAAGATATTTATTTTTAATAAGCCAGCAATCTGGCTGGGAGTGGTCCACTGGACCACCAGGGAAACTTTAGTTTTAATAAGCCTGCGATCGGGCTGGCGAACCAGTCCACTGGACCACCAGAGTTTCTACCTGTTTACAATGCCTGCGATCTGGCGTTGGGGTGCTTTGTCACCGACGTGCAGGGGGCATCGGTCCCTGATGGCTGCAGCCTGGCAGGGTGCCAGGTGCAAGTCACTGGGGATCGGTGCACATGCATGCAAATGGGGGCCATAATGACATGCAAATGGTGCCATTTGCACCTTGCATGCATAATGGACCGATTTGCATACTGACTGCTGAATAACACGGTTCCTGCACCTAGCGCAACCGCACTTGCACTGGGGCATCCCCCTGCTCTTCACTTGCCACTTGCACTGGCACAGTGCCACTGCACCATGTGCAATGCAGGTGGCCACAGTGCCAGATTCAATGGTGCTGAACCAAGGCGCAGCACCGATGAATATCACCCAGATCACACCCTGGCGCATCCCAGTTGCACTGTGCCCAGAATTGCGCCCCTGCCTGGTGCAGTCTGAATATCCTGACCTATGTATTTAATGCTTTATTACAGCAGAAGGATCAGCCTGCACCCTTGCTGAATGGTATTCTGTTTTTTATTTATAAATCTGGAAATAATCAGAATTTAAACAATTGGCACCATCTTACTCTATAAACACCGATATTAAAATTTTACCAAAACTGTTCAGTAAAGATCTGGCTTTAGCAGCTTTTGATTCCATCTCAAATGTGTGCAGTTCCTGAATGACAGATAGGAAAAATCCTGATTCATGAGAGAAATATTTGAAAGTGGTCAGTTAGGACGAACAGGTTCACTCCCTTCCCTCGATCAGAAAAAAGCCTTCAATAAAGTTCAACAAGATTTTCTATTCCAAGTTCTCAAAGAATATGCCATACCTACAGTGGCAATAACACAAAAGTTGACCGGTAGCACAATTTACCGAGCATTGAGCAAATGTGGTACCCATTGAATTTTTCAATTTCAATTTCAATTTCAACTTTATTTTTAAAAGGCGCTTTTCTTAAATCAAAGCGCCTGTACAGATAAACATGACAATAAATATAATAAATCCAATCAACAGAAATCCTTAAAAGCTATATTAAAAAGGTGGGTCTTTAACTCCCTTTTAAAACTAAGGACGCTCATGAATAACATGTATACTGCTACTGTGCAATGACGAGCAATGACTGGCAATGGTCAATAGAATTTGTTATAACATTTTATAAGAATGCAACTATAACTTTATTGGTGAATGGGAAATTTGGAAGATCAGGTATGCTAACTAATGGAGTTCATCAGGGATGTCCCCTCAGCCCTATACTGTATGCCATTTGTATTGATGCGGTCTTTAGACACACAGAACAAGATGTAACAATCAAAGACATTAAGATGGACTCTTGTAGAACTTCTAGCAAAAACCTCTACATATGCAGATGACATCTGCATATTTGTTCCAGACTTCACAGATGGATTGAAAGCACGAAAACATTTTTATGGGTACAGTAGGGTAGCTGGGGCCCATCTAAATAAAATTAAGAGTAATGGGATTTGGTTGAATAGTACTCAAAACACTCATGTTACTAATATTGAAGACATTCCAATAGTTTTAGAGCCCATTAAAATCTTGTGTCCATGATGTGGCAGACCTGAAATGGCCTCCTTTAATTGGGAAAAGAAACTAAATATGTCAGAGACTAAGATTTCCAAATGGTATATTTGGAAAATGTCTAAGAAAAAAAGGATGTACATGGTAAAGACCTTTTTAATTCCAGTCTTTTGATTTCTTAGCTCTATGTACCTATACCCCCTCCCAGTTTTGATGGAAACCAGATTGCATTTTTTTTCATTTAGTGTGGGGAAGCTATCTTAACCCGGTTAAAAGAGAGCACCTGTACAGAGCTGTGCAAGATGGAGTTCTTGCAATGATTAACCCAGTGGTTTTCTTTTTTGGTATTTTTTTTACCCATAATTTAAAACCACTTTTGCATGGTACCAAGTCTTTGGGATATTATTTGGTTATGTGCTCATGGCAGGCTCATTGTCAAAGGGAATGCCAAACATAAACAGAAGGTGGAAAGACTCTGTATAAGGTCTGAATGTACATCTCAAGAAGAAAGTATAATGCATTTGTTTTTTCAATGTAGTTACATTCCCTCTTTCTGGAACATTTTGGCACAACATTGGAAGATCCCACTCTTTGCATATACAGTATAACATAAAGTATGAAGTGCTTATTCTGGGAGGTAGATCTAACCCTCAGAACTTTTGGCATAACAGCACCATGAATATTGTTTGCACCTGCCTCAAATGGTAGATATGGTAATCAAGGTGTCAGTTTGTTTTACATAAAAAAGATATTGCATATCTTTAGTGCAGCTATTTTTTTTTTTTGTAGAACAGGAATTACATGATATTAGAACAAGAGAATACAAGACATTACCAAACTCAGTTTTTCATAAATATTGGCACAACATTTTTTGTCTAAAACATTTTTATTTTTTGTAATCACGAGAGATAACTGGATGAATGGTGTATTACATTATGTGTGAGGGTCACTTTACATTTGTTTGGTACACTGTGTTGGTATGCAAATTTATGTTAAGTGATGTTTAACCTTGGTATACTGTTCAACAGAAAATTCCCCTACCCTTGTGAAAAGTGCCATGGGTTCTTTTACTTTCACATGGACACCCACCAGGACAGCACTAGAAGTGGGTAGAAGGAACTGTTGTTTAACATCTCATATGAAGGACAGCACACCCCAACAGTACTGCATCCCTCTAGTAATGCACTCAGGTGTCACCGTTTAGGTTTGAGCCCAATCCATGAGTGGGACTAGAACCCATGACCTTCTGGCTCAGAGGCAGATGTGCTACCAACTGAGCCATACTGACACCAGTTGGAGTAATCTGTGAATTTCTGGAACCACCCAGATTAATAGAAGACCCAGACTAGACCCCTGTGATACTCTGCTGGAACCCTTGGTAACATTTGAGAAATGGTTCCTTAGCCTAGCATGTTGTATTCTTAAAGTAAGCCAATTTGCTACTAGTTTATTATTTTAGGGGTTATACCCTGTAAGTGCTCCAAGGTTAAAGGCATAAACTAACACATGTGTGAGAGACTTCTTCCACCTTGTCCCCAAGACATGGAACATCCTTCCGTTGACTCTGGAACAGTCTCAAACAGTAACTAACTTCAATAATATGTTCTTAAAGTGCAATGAGCAATGTTGTATGTAATTTTCAAATTCCAACAGAACTCAGTTCCACAGAATTTAAAAAACGCATCCAAATTCGGTACAATTCTGTTAGCAGTGTTAGTAGTGGAATTCTAAAATTTTGAACCTGGAATGGGTTTTTGTGGCTCAGGAAATCTGCAGTTTACATAAAAAACACATTTCTTTTTTGGTATTCTGTGGTAAAGTATTCTGTAGCTTACATGGTCTGCATAGAGCTATTATGCAGTTTATATAGAAATGCTTTTTGGAATTCCATAGCATTCAAAAGGAATGTCCAAAAAGCATTTTGTAAGTGGAACTGACTTTCCACATAAATTTAGCAGGAACAATTCTGCATTCCTCACTGCTCTAGCAAGGAGATCTGTGTAAATGCATCTTTAATCTCAATTGTACATTTATTTGGAATTTATGACAAGCAAAGGTACACTGAGCTGAGGCAGTTAATTTCCAGGTACATTACGTGAAGTGAGTTACGTGGACCTGTTTTATTGGCAGTGGCAATGTTGTGCAAGATACAGGGAAAATTCCATTACTCTTATCTTCCACATGGATAGACTATTTCAGTAGGTAAAAGGAATCAGTTTAATTTATCATCCAAATGATGGCACCACAACGGTGCTGTACCCCCTAGTGCTACACTAAAGTGTCAGAATTAGGTATTATCCCAAGTTACTCATAAGGGACAGAAACCCATGACCATCCAACCATTTAACCTCAGAGATGAGCGTGCACATCCCTTGATCAAGACAAACAAATTAAAGAAAGGCTTAATATGTCATGCTAGGTCAGACCAAGTGCACTTGTTTTAATGAGTAACCTGTCTTATATGTAATTTCAATTATCTAATTAAGCAATAATGCATGACAGGGTATGTGTTGTGCTGGGATAACATCATGCCTCAGGCAGTTGGGCACAAAGCCACAGGACGAGTGCATTCAGCACATGAGAAGGGATGTTATCCCTGCACAACACACACCCTGGAGTACATTATTGCCATTATACAGTGGCTCATTTTTTTATGGGTAAGTATACACAAAAAAAGTAGTGCTGTTTGTTTCTGGCCAGTATGTAGAGCTCCTGTGGTATGAGTGTGTCTCTAACACACAACTCCCAACCTCCCTTTCTCTCTAATTACATTCAGTCTGGCTTTCTATCCTGTCCCTTCCTGTTTGGCAATCTGGGTCTCTTCCCTCCAACACACATCCCATTGGCAGCTTTCTGCATGCAGGTCTGGAAGCCACTGATCTCCATGATTTCCCCTCTCCTGCTCGAACTATCTTCCCTGCTTTTCTCTCTGGTCCTCTCTTCCACTCAAAATCTGTATGCTCCTTCGCCCCACTTTTCTGTTTATTGCAGTATCATGGGATATGTCAGGTTATGCTGGTACAGTCAGTACCTGGAGATCAAGTGTGGTGGAGAAGTGAAACCACCAATGAAAAATGCAGTGAGTAAATGAGGTAGGAGCAAGTACTGCTGGGAGGACTATGCTGACATTCTCAAGTTGATCAAAGTGATGGCTTTATTGAAGATTTAGTTTGTGTGCTGTGGGTGTGAGGGTTTGTCAGTGCCTGGAGTTTAAGTGCGGCAAAACTGCCAATGAAAAATGCAGTCAGTAAGTGAGATGGAAGCAAGGACTGCAGGTAGGACCGTGTGGTGACTGTCAAGAGGACTGCACAAACATTCTCAAGCTGATCAGAGTAATGGCTTTATTGAAGATTTAGTTTGTGTGCTATGGGAGTGAGGGTTTAAAAAAACAATCATTTAAATAATCTGAAGTGCCATGCACTTTTGTAAAGTGTCTCACATGTAGAGATGGGCAAAACTGGAAAATTTCAATCAGCAAAATATTTCACGAAATTCACGCATTTCGCAAAATATTTTGAGGGTGCAAAATGCAAAATTCCGCTGGCAAACTGCAGAATTCCATCCATGAAATGCAAACTTTTGCCAGAGAAATGCAAAATTTCACAATGCATGGGTGAAATTCTGCATTTCACCCGTGGAATTTTGCATTTCACATACGAGAAATATTATATGAAATGTACGAATTTCACAAAATATTTTGTAGGGCAAAATTCCAAATTTCACTAGAATTTTGCTGGCAAAATTAAATTTCACTGCATCACTACACACATGCTTACTCCATACAGGTTGGAAAGCAGAGAGTGATACAGTAAAGCTGTTCTCAGCATCAGCAGTGACTGCTTGAAGCCAGCCTTAGTGTCAGACTACTTTTATGTTTCAGATTTTTTTTAAGTAAATAGCTGGCTAAATAGTATTATTTTGTGTCATAATGGACACATGAAATGTGTGGAGGATGGTTTTAATGGTAGTGGGGGGAGAAAGTTATGTTTAAATAAATTTGTGAAGTCCTGGCAAACAGCACAGTGGCCATGCCAAGTGTGGACAACTTGGACATGACATGTGCAGTAATTTACTTTATATTTCATGTGGTCATGTCTGTGGTGGGACTTGACCTGTGATGCAGTGCTAGGATCACCACCAGGTCAAGCTCTCAGCCAACAAATCAAGTTTTAGGATGCATTCTTGTCATTGTATAATGGAAAATTATACTCAGTATTTTTCTTGCACAATAGGGGTAACCAGTAATTAAACAAATATAATTAAAACATGAAGAGTCGCTGACACAGCATCAATTAAGTAGTTATCACTTTACTGTTTTAACTTTACACACAGAATACCAATGCTCTGTAACTATACCTGCTGTAATGTATATAACTGCAAGTTGTGTTTTTCCACAATATCCTGCACTAACTGTACTCAAACCTGGGACACAAACGAAAATAGTAATAATTCCCTAGCCCACTAATCATGGTCATTAAAATTAAATAAATAAAATATTTGAATACTTTTCAGTTTAACTATGGTTCATGATGGCAAATTATTTATTTTTTGTCTGTATTGACATTTTTCAATTCCCTCACAAAGGTGTTTCCTACGTCATTGCTACAGTAACATATACTCACATATGTCACGAGTCTGAAACTGTAGCAAACAATACAAGCCACTATCTATACTGAAGGACCATTCCAGTACCAGACAAACTCTGGTCAGAGCTGATACGGCTACATAGTGCTTTTAGGAGCTGTTTATGCCCTACAGGGCTCTCTTTGAGAAGGCAGCTGGGATAAAGGATCAGCAAGTGCAGCAAGGAGCTACTTTTCAATGCAGCCGTGCCAGCGGCAGTGCAAGACAAGGAGGGAAAGTGCATTGGGCGACAGGAACCACTATTTAGTGAAGCTGCTCCAAGGCATATGAAGAGTCTGTGGGGTTGTTAAAGAAGAAGAGAGGAGGCAGGCAGCAGCTGGAGCTGCTGTTTTGTAAAGCTGCATCATAGTTAAAGCAAAGTGGGAGGGGAGGACAGAGAGTGAAGAGAGTTGGCTAAGGAGGCAGCAGCGAGAGTGGCACATAAACAAATAATAAAGAAGTAAAAATGGTACCTCCTGCCCCCCAGAGCTGTTTGCTTGCCAGCTGACTTTTTGTGACTCTAGAGTATGCCATCTTGTGCATGGCACACATCATTTCCTCAATTGCAGAAGAAAAATAAGTGCCCCCCAAAGTGGGTGTGTTTATGCAGCCAGTGGAAGGGAAGCCATGCATAAACACAACCACTGGAAACTATGCCACAGCACTGTGGAAGCACACTGGACAGCGGTCCTGTCATGTGCTTCCACAGTACTACTCTTAGATGTTGATGATGGCATAACAACCATGGAGCTTTGCCCAAGCAGCAGTAAAAAAATGTACTATGGCTATACATCTTCCTTCACTGCCAAATCATTTGACAGTCAAAGGCATTGGCTAATTCCACTTGATAATAATTTGACAACAGTGTGGATGTTAAGAACTGAAGATGTGGCAATCAGATTCAAAGGGTCAAAACACTGCAACACAGTAAGGTACTGTGTCACCTAAAGGTTCAAAGCAGAAGTGCTTGTTAACCAAGGAGGCATTTCATTATACCTCTTTCAGCAGTAATTCAGTCCTTATAGCCATTTATTCTTTAATTAGATAGTTGTACTAAAGTCTGGCATTTTATTAATTAATGTAATAATTCTTGGGGTCACCAGATGACCCAGAATTAGCTCAATAATTTAGTGGACTGCACTTATACCATAAACCCATATCTCTGAGTGGTGACCTTGCCAAAGGTAGTGTAATGGGTGAGGGAAGCCGCTGACGCTGACCACTCTCAAAATGGCCTGGTAGGATCAGGGCACAGGTCAACCCCTGCTACAACTTGGAGGGAAAACACAAGGTAATCCGACTACGCTAACCACTCAGAGGTGGACTTTTGTGTATCGCCTGGCCAGTGGGTGCCAGGGGAAATTTTGTGGAAGAGGGACCAAGTTCAATTGTTACTACTGGGAACACAATGAGAGGCATGAAGCTGACTTGAATGCAAAGAACAATGCAAAAGTTTATTACATACACTAACATTTTACTGTCAAAAAAAGCCTAAATTCTAAAATTCTAAACTGTAAGCTCTAAGAGGTAAAAATATTTACAAATTACTAACTTATACTGTACCCTACTAAAAAAAAATCAGCTGTAAACAGTCTAAGCCAGCCACCTTTGCATGTCTAAATGGGAAGGGGAAAAAGCAAAATGGGGAACCAGCTGCCTGGGGCAGGGGAAAACACAGAACAGGACACAGACCAGGACTATTTCGAGGCAGTGTGAGTCATCGGCACAAAGGTCTTCATAGACCACCAGAAAATGACACCCCTCCAGGAAAATGTCTGCCAACTCCACCCAGCCACAGCCTCTATGTGGACTGCCAGGACATGAGGTCACCAAGTCACAGCCCCTACATGGACTGCTGGGACATGAGGTCATCCAGCCACAGCCCCTATGTGGACTGCCAGGACACAAGGACAGACAAGGACATGACAGCTGGTCAGGGAAAACAGCGTCGGGCACCTGGGATCACATGCAGGCTGAAGGGTGGTGGCACAAGAAAACTTTTTATTACTACACCTGGTGTTGGTGTATTTATGTTTAAAATAAGCATGACTTACTTGGCATGTTACAAAATCAAACAGTTTGTTATTCGATTAAATAAAATCTCAGTGGCACTGTCACTTAGTGGCAATCTTTGGCTGGTAGGCATTAATACGAATTCCTTGTTAACAAACCCAGGTCCACCTCGAAAATGAGCTTGCTCAACGGTGATCGCCTGGTTAAATAAAGACTTTGATTGATTGATTGTTTGTGCAAACAGTTATTTAATTACAGTTTCATGGCTCGACAGAGCCCTGCACCTGTTCCTGTCCCTTTAAAATCAGCACAAGCTACTTCAACTTCCATCTGGAGGCATTTACAAAAGTTACCATTCATTTGTACAGTTCCTGCCCCCTTTTAGACTTGAGGGGTCTGTCGTTGCCCCTTTAACATCTTGTGACTATTTTATAGTCTCGGGTCACATATGAAAAAGGGCCTTGGCTCATATGTTTACCTGGTTAACAAAATAAATAAATGAATAAATAAAAAATAACTCATGGACCTGGAATTACCCCTTTTAGTCTCTCAGGCCTGACTGGGGTCTTCTTGTCAATCACTCTGGCATGTCCCACCCTTTCTCTGTCTACCCAGTCGCTAAATCAGGGAGCCCTTCCTTAGAACTCCACCCCGAGGGTGGTCCTAGCTGGGGTCTTGCCTGGCCCCACATTTTCCTGGCTCTACGGAGCCTTACTGAAGTTCCACCCCATGAGTGGTCCATTGCTGGGGCCTTGCACAGCCCAACAGATGCTGCCAGCACCTGAAAGCACCCAAGTTATTTAATTTTAGAAAAAAAACAGCAACCATGTCCTTTGTGGATGGTGGCCTGCACCCAAACCTGGTGTTGCCACCACTTACCCATGCCACCCTCTTCCCTTGGGGCCGGGACATCTGTTGTTAGTGATGGAGGGCCTGAACCTGCCTCCTCCCACAGGCCTCCACTGAAGCTGGTGCTGGAGGGGCTGGCCTGTCTCTGCCTTCACTGTCCCCCCTGACGAGACCTCCGCTGATGCCACTGGACTGGAAGGGATGGCCTAATGCTGCAGGCACCGGCCCTCCCAAAGAACCTCCCACTGCTGCTGCTGCCACAGAAAGGCCGGCCTGAACCTACTGCCCCTTCCTTCTGACCACCTGGCTGAACTGTAGGGGATGGCATGGACCCACCATCCCTCCTGACTGGACTTCCAAGGACTGCTGGACTACTGGAGGGGATGGCCTAATGTTGCTGCCACCGCCCCTCCCAATGGGATCGGCTAGTCTGTAAGGAATGGAGGGGATGGCCTGGACAAGCCACCCCTTCCAACAAGGCTTGCCACCGATGCAGCACAAGGACCTGACAGACTACTGCCACCACCAGAGAAGAGCAAGTGGTCACTGTTGGACCGGCTGGGACATTGAGAAGGACTTCAGGACATCAGGTGAGTCCCTCCTCTTTTGCTGAGTCCTGGCCAGCCTAGCACTCCCCTCATACTTGCTGCTGCTCCTTTCAGCTCTGCTCCCAATGGACTGGAATGAATGGCTATTGCCATTCCAAAAAGCTGAGGATTCCATCATGGAATCCTCACAAGCCCATCCCTGCCTGCTTGCCCTCACAATCGGGCCCACATGTGCAGTTGTCCAGCATGAGGTAATTGGGGTGGGGGGTTCTGCTAAGCTGAAGCAGGCAGGGAAAACAAACAGCTTAAAATAAATGTTTTTAAGTGGAGCCCAGCTGGGGCTCAACACTTGGAGGGGGGTACCTGACACTACCCAGGGCATCGCCTAACACTGGGGCACCTAACCTGCCCACCCATTCCCCTAGGGCATACCTAATGCTGGGGCACCTTCCCTACCTAACCAGCCCCCAAAGCACCTGGATGACCATATTTGGAGGGCACCAGGACACTGGGGCACCAAAGTAGCACTCTACATTCCATGATTAGGGCTTTACATTGTCCCATTGTGTCAAAAACCCCTGCAGTCGAGCCAGGTGGTGGGCATATTACATGCAGTTGCCACTTATTGCTGAGTGCTACAAATGGCAGAAGGTTAGGTTAGGGTGAGATCTAAGTAATGTGCTCAGATCAGTAACTGGGCTCATCCTTTACACTGGGGTGAGGGGATGATATGGAAATCATAAAATGATTCCAAGGCCAGTGCAGCCTCTGTCACCATACATGAGGACAGGTTGACCGAGCTGTGGAGGGAAGCCACAATGTGCCATAAGCCAGGTCAGGTCTGGGGTAATTGATGAGGTCAGGTAGGTGGGACTGGACTATAGCTCAGGGGAAGGAAAAAAGGTGGAAACAATAGCGGGTGCACAAATTGTTTTTATACTAATGTTTGTAATTAGTGGTGCAGAAAATATGGCAGGGCGAAACAGTGCCACTCCAGCCCCACTAATGAGGTCACTTCAGCTGCATATTCTGCATCTATAATGTAACGGTGGTGCCTCAACAGCTTCAATTGAAGGGACACAGACCCTTTAAGGTATCAGAAATCCAGTCCCTTTCTTCCATTGTCTGGACTATCGTGACAACCTGAAGCTAATACTTTGTTTTGGGTTTGTTTCTGACTGTATATATGACTTTGCTGTTTTTTTTTTTTTTATTTGTTTTGCATTGACTCTTGGCTGCCAGATTCTGAGACACTTCTCAAACCTTTCTAGATCCCTTTTAATATCCATGATACAGTACCTTCCTCACTATCCGCCCTCCCACATAACTTAGTATCATCTGCAAATAAGCTAACCTTACCTTTTATGCCCTCCCCTCCTATGCCATAGAGGAACAAGTTACAAAGAGAAATGAGAACTGGTCTGAGAACCAACCCAAGGAACCTTCTTGTCACATCCTTCTCCCCAGAAGGTTGTCCATTTCCTACCACCGTTTGGGTGCTCCAAAGCCACTTCCCAATCCGGCTTAAGAAGGCAATGAGGTTTGTGTGGCATGGTCTCCCCATTACACAGCCATGCTGCCCTCTGCCCTATAGGCCATTCACTTGTACTGTAGGTACCTACTGTTTGCTCTGTGATGGGACTTTCAGCAGTTTTCCAACAACAGAGATATATGTAAGCCAAACAATAGCAAAGCAGCATACTAACCTGCTCAGCTCTATCACGGCCAGATAGAAACACTTATATCACCTCAGGAATGACATAAATAGAAAGAAAATGGGTTGATGTTATTGTTTATCGCAAGTGCAACTGAATTATTTAAGTTGTTTCTATTTTTCCTTGCACGGTTATTTTAACAGCAGTGAAGCGGCCCAATGTTGCCTGATAATGGTTGTTCAATTGCAACATGAAAGGCACCTATCAAGTCAGCATCTTAAAGATTCTGAATGCTTCACTGGAGAGGTAATTTAAGCTCAGTGGTTCAAAACAAAAACTCTAAACCATAGGTTTAGCACACATCTGTGTTACACAACAGAGACGAAGAGTTAATAGAATGGCACAGATCTCTAAGTTCATTTAGATTAGGCCTCTTGGCTATTTGTTTGCACAACTGCTTATGTATTGAACTTATCACCTACTTATTGTCGACACTTTTGTACCCTCTCTCCCCCAGGACTCATCTGGAAATGAGCTGTTACCAGTGCAGTACTGTCTGTCTTTCCTGGTACAGCTTTTGAGATAAATAAATAAATACATACGTACATACACTAATAAATAAATATTCTGGTGGTAAAGACTGCATTTGTTCTGTGCAGGGTGATCTGGCATTGTATCTTCAATCTACAGACCAAATACAGTGCCCCCCCCCCCCGGTCCACAAGAGCACTGTGTTTTACTTCACTATTGTGGATTTCAATTAATTCAGATTAGGCCCCTTGGCTACTTTCTTCCCACCCTCTAAGCTGTTTCAGAAGGCACTCATTGGCACCAGTCATATTATGTTAAAATCTACCTTAATTAGGTATCCAAGGCATGAGTCACAATTAGTAGAGAAAAAAAAAATATATATATATATGTAAATAAACTGCCTGACAGAAATAAGTTACAGCCATTCTGTCATGATATAAATGACTTCATAATGCATGTCAGTAAAGCAGGTCCTTAACTCTTGGGATCACATGGCTCAGATTCATCACTAAAACAAGCATTTGTCAATGCCGAATGTTGATTGCTTATATGTGCTGGTTAGGTATTTGGAAGTGAAAGTACCATGCCTAAGAACTGTCATGTGCCCCCCCCCCCCCAAGACATCCACTGTGTCTTTCTGTTCAGTACTCACAGAAGAGGGGGAGGGGCAAGGGCCACAGCAGTACAGCAGCTGCCAAGACATGAAGAGGTGGACAATAGTCCATTCACAGGCAGAAGAATCCTGCAGAAGGTGAGTAAATTGATGGTGGACAAAGTGATGAGACCAGATGGCACACACCCAAGGATATTAAAAGACTCTATTGAGGTCGCTCACTCCCCCTCTCTCACTCGCTCATTCTGTTTCTCCTGGTGCTGCAGGCTCCCCTTTTGTACTGGGCTCCTGCCTCCATTGGCGCCTTTTTCTGGCAACAAAGAAATCTGCAGCAGTCCTGAGAGAGCTCCATTGAGCTCATTCTCTCCCCCCCCTCTCTCACTCGCTCATTCTGTTTCTCCTGGCGCTTCAGGCTGCCCTTTTGTACTCAGCTCCTGCCTGCATTGGCATATTTTTCTACCCACAAAGAAGTTCACAGGTGTCCTGACAGAGCTCCGTTTAGGTCGCTCACTCCCCGTCTGTCACTCGCTCATTGTGTTTCTCCTGGCGCTGCAGGCTGCAATTTTGTACTGGACTCCTGCCTCCATTGGGGCCTTTTTCTGCTCACAAAGAAATCCACAGCAGTCCCAACAGAGCTCCACTTAGCTCGCTCACTCCCTCTCTCTCACTCGCTCGTTCTGTTTCTCCCAGCGCTGCAGGCTGCCCTTTTGTACTGGGCTCCTGCCTGTGTTGGTGTCTTTTTTTCTGTCCACAAAGAAATCTGCAGCAGTCCTGATAGAGCTCCTTTGAGCTCACTCACTCCCACTCTCACTCGTTCTGTTTCTCCCACTGCTGCAGGCTGCCCTTTTGTACTGGGCCCCTGCCTTCATTGACACCTTTTTCTGCCCACAAAGAAATCTGCAGCAATCCCGACAGAGCTCCGTTGAGCTTGCTCATTCCTCCTCCCTCACTTAGTAGTTCTGTTTCTCCCAGTGCTGAAGGCTGCCCTTTTGTACTGGGCTCCTGCCTGCATTGGTGCCTTTTTCTGCCCATAAAGAAATCTGCAGCAGTCCCAATAGAGCTCAGTTGAGCTTAGTCACTCCCCCTGTCTCACTTGTTCGATCTTAATCTGTCCCAAACATTGATTTCCCAAAGCGACTGCGCTATTCTGCGCCAGAAGCACAAAAACACATTTTAGTCATTTTATGGACTTTCATCATCACATTTTCAACATAGGCATTTTAGGACCTCTGCTCATGAACAGTGTCACTGTGATTTTCTTAATGTGTCCTGAACACTGATTTCCCACAGCGACTGCGCTATTCTGTGCCAGAAGGAGGCAGTATAGCGCAGTGGTCTAAGGCTCTGAGCTGCAAATCTGGTGTTGTCCAGCAGACCAGACCTGGGTTTGAATCCCACAGCTTCCACTTGCATACTGTGTGACCCTGAGCAAGTCACTTAACCTCCTTGTGCTCCCAGGTCACTCCTGTAAAAAAGCTTTCAGCTTAGTGTGCTATACCTGGTTAAACAACTAAACAAAAAAAAAAAAGAAGTGTAAAAACACATTTTGGCCAGGATGTGAAAAATGACAGCTATACTGTTAATAAGGAGGTGTGGGAAAATGCCAATGTTGAAAATCTGGAGTGAAAATATAGCGAAGTTATGAGTGTGCATAGCAACTGCGCAATGCACTCTCGTAAAACAGTCATTTTTTGGAATTTTTCCACCAAATTTGCAACATAGGCTTTTTGAGAGCCCACCTCATTAACCCTGGCACTGTCATTTTATTAATCTATCCTGAAAGGTGATTCCATGCAGTGACCGTGAAATCACCTTGTGGGACCGAATAACGTCATGACAGTGGCTGAACTCATGAGGAGCAGTCCTAAAAACCCCATGTTGAAAATTTGGTGCCAAAATTCAAAAAAAATGCCTGAGATATGCAGCAAAGTTGGAAAAACACTATTTATGCCATTATACAGCTTAGCAGCATTTCCTCAGTTCGCGTTCGGCTTTGAAGAGTACAGAGGTGTTCCCAGTCCACTGAAGATCATCATGCCAGACTCTGTAGGTAAGTATGGGGTGAGGGTGTGTGTGGGGAGGCAGGGTGCACAGAATGTGTACGTAGGTTGGGGAGGGGCCGCCAGACTCGACAAGAGACCGTTTTCTTGTTTACAGGGGTAAAAAAAAACATTGTTGGATTGTTTTTCTTTTTACAGGAACATTTGGCACACTTGTCTCCCAGTGTGCTACCTGAGTGTTTTTTAGAGGGGCTGTAGCCAACAGGGGATTGGGCACCCCAGTCGGCACTTACAGGGGTGGTGGATGAGCCGAGGGGAATTGGGCATCACCCTTGTAGACTACACATTTTGCGGGGTATACATTATGCTGATGGGGAGTGGGCTCCCCATCTGCAAATTCAGTTAGGAAGGGAGGACTGAAGCTGGCGGGGATTGGGCACCCCATTGGCAAACAAAGATGGGGGGGCTCATGATGCTGAAGGGGATTGCACACCCCCTCGGCATACAGCAGAAACCGGGGGGGGGGTAGGAGATTATGCCAACAGGGACTGGGCTTCCCATCGTCAAACTGGGTCGGGGGCATGGGGACCGCACTGCCCTGCAATGATGGGTCGCTCCCTCATTGCAGCGGAATGGCTGACGCTGCAATGACAAGGCAGCCCCTGATTGCAGCAGCTAAAATGTTTCAAGGTGGTGGCATGCTGCCTGAACTAGTGTCAGCAGCAGCGTGCCACCCCATTGGGGAAAGCGGGCCAAGCCTCAAAAGGCAGTGGGGGCATTGGTCACAACACTGCCGCACCTCCACAACCTGCTTCTGCAGCAAGCTGCCGCAACATGTTTCTTGCGCATATGCGCAATCAACATAAAAATGTTGTTCATTAAAAGAAGAAAATGCCTAAACCAGGCCATTCCTACTGTTGCATACAAAACATGACTTGGAGAAGAACAAATGCAAACACACTATGTTGCTACCTAGGACCAGTGACATTACAGTATTGAACAATAACACCAAGGGCTTTTTTTCTGTGTTAGAAATACACGTGGCTTGGAAACAGTTCCTTCTACCTACATTAGTGGATGGAACAAGAACCTGCACACAATATATAGCTGTAATGAAAGAGTGAAGAAAGCTTAAACTTTATTGACTTTTTACCCTGAGGTAAAACTTTCAAGGAGTATTTCAGAGACCCACACTTAAATCTTCAGAAATATGATTATCTCAAATTTAAGGTTACAGCCAAGATTAAGTGCTGACGCTTTCAAATAAAATTATACTTAATTCTATTGAAAGTTTTCTTTAAGTGGTTTTGCAATAGTAAGTTACATTAGGGTGGACTTCTGCAAGACCACTGGTACATTAATTTGGTTCAAGGATCTCTCCATTAAAACCCATTCTGGCTTTACTTGATAATGTAATGTACTGTACATTAAGATTAAGTCAGAAGTTCTTTTCTCTGTGTTGGTGTAGCTAACTTTAGCAAAGGTGTACATCAATAATGACACTTCAGGGATGCTGCAAGACCAACCTGGCAATGATTGTTTTCTCTTGGGGTGCTTTTATAGTTTCATTTCCTATTTTGCTTGAAAAAGACAACACTGGAAGACAGGAAAGGCATAGAATATTGCCTGTATAGCCAATCATCATGGCTGGCTCTGGAGTGCATCAGAATATAATACAAGTAAACAGTCATACATTCCAAAATATTATTTTAATTGTATTATTTGACCAGGAAGTGGATGGGGTCACAGGGACCAAATTTTCATCAATGCCATCCAAAAAAACACACAAAAACATATAAATAAAGTCACTGCGAGCCTCTGTGGGTTCACCTCATGACACCCACAGGGAAGACAATATGGGTGGGGTGATCTATAGACAACAAGGCAAGGGGAAATTAGAGAGATAGCGATCTCAGGGAAGAGCTGACAACGGGAGTGTGAAGGCAGAGGTGGTGGTGGTGGGTGATCAGAACCTGCCAGATATCAACTGGGACATGTCAGCAGCCTGATGCAGCAGAAGTCAGGCCCTGTTAGATATATTACAGGACCCTACTGGTGCAGCTAGTTAAGGAACCCACTAGACAGGCAGTCATTCATGATTTGGTGCTCACCAACTAGGAGACTGTGGATGGAGTGAGGTTAGGGGAGCCACTTGGGTCCAGAGACCATAACATCATTTGGTTCAGGCTGGCCCTCAGGACCAGAATGCCTCTATAAAAATCACTGAAGTCTTAGACTTCATAATTGAGATGGTCCAAGTTAAACTGTCCAGGATGGACTGTATCAGAGGTGTGCGGAAAAGACGAGGGCAATCAAGGGGACCATTCTTGAGGTAACAAAGTTATGCATGAGAATTGTTACAAAACAAAACAGGTACAAGAGACCAATATGGTTCCCAGAAAGGGTCAGAGAAGCAGTGAGGGCCAAGAAAAAGGCTTTCATCAGGTACAAGGAAAAGCAGGGGAAGAAGGAATGGGGAGAATACCAAATCAATGCTTGAGAAGCAAAGAGGACAACAGGGAGGCAAAGGCAGACACAGAGATGCTTATTGTGGAAGGAGTCAAGGGTGGGTAAAACAGTTCTGCAGATATATTGAGGAACAAAGGAAGAAGAGAAGGGTTATTGTTAGGCTACGGGGGAAGGGGATACTAGAAGACAATAAACAAAAAGTAATCATCCTAAATGATTACGTCTGCTCTGTCTTCACAATGGCAGACAGCGAGGCCCCTACCCCAAAGTGGCATCAACATCACTGTTAGGGGCATCCCTGAAATTAGGCAGCCTGTATTTACCAGGCAAAGGGTCCAGAAAGAGCTTAAAGCCCAAAAAGTAGGTAAAGCCCCATGGCCAGATAGGATGCAACCTAATGAGCTCAAGAAAATGGCTCCAGAACTGACTGAGCCACTAGCAGTGCTATTCAATAGTTCAATTCAGATAGGGTAGTTTCAAAAATCTGGAGGGTAGCGAATGTAGTCCTACTACACGGGGGGGGGAGTGGTGGCAAAACATGTCATACTTACTTCCACAGTGGGTAAACTGATGGAGTCACTGATCATAGAGGACCTTGTGGACTACCTAGAGAGCAACAATCCACAGGATAAGCAGCATGGGTTTATGGCAAGGAGATCTTGTCAGAGCAACCTGATAGTTTTCATTGACTGGGTAACAAAGTTAGTAGATAAGGGCCATGCTGGGAATTTTCTCTACTTTGATTTCAGCAAGGCATTTGACTCGGTGCATCCAGAAGATTGTTGAAGAAGCTGGAGAACCTGCTGGTGAGGAACATAGATGAATAGGAAACTGATTGAAGGAGAGACAGCAGAAGGTGGTGGTAACAGGGGTCAAATCCCAAGAGAGGGAGGTCACAAGTGGAGTGATGCAGAGAACTGTACTGAGTCCTGTCCTCTTCAATATGTTCATCAGCAACATTGGAGAGGGCATCCAGTGCAAATTGTGCCTCTTTACAGATGAGATGAAGCTCTGCTGTAGGGTAGGTAGTGACACAGATATCAGGCAGATGCAGTGGGATCTACAAAGGCTCAAGAGGTGGTCTAAAGTTTGGCAGTAGAAATTCAGCGACAAACAATGCAAGATTATGCACCTAGGGGAGAAAAAAAAAAACAGGACAGAGTACTAGATGGAATGGGTTTAACTAAGTACTATGGCAGATGAAAAAGACCTGGAAGCCATCATTGGTGACTCTCTCAAACAATCAAGCCAGTGTAACAAGGCCTACAGTAAGGCTAATATGATACTGTGATGTATTGGTTAGGGTACTGGCAGCAGACAAAAGGAGGTATTACTACCGCTATAGAGGTCACAGGTAAGGCTGCACCAGAAACATTGTGCTCAGTTCTGGAGTCCTCACCTAAGGAAGAACAGGGACATGTTGGAGATGGTGTGACGCAGGGTGACAAAGATAATTCAGGGTCAACAGGGTAGATCTTATGAAGATCATCTCAAGGCACTGAACATGTACTTGCTGGGGACCGGGCAGGAGAGAGGGGAGGATATGATAGAGATGTTTCAAGTTCCTAATGGGAATAAACAAGGTGAACTGCAGGGACTATTTACCATGATTATAGAGTCCCGAACCCAAGGTCACGAGTGGAAACTGGCAGGGGGAGATTTAAGAGGGATGTGAGGAAGCTCTGTATATTATGGAAAGGGTAGTGGATCCATGGAACAGTCTGTCAGAAGAGGTGGGCGCCAAGATCATAAATGGTTTGAAGCATGGCTGGGACAGAGTGAAAGGTCTGGTGGTTACTCAGGTCAGTAGCAGTAGAAAAGGTAGTGGGGGGTTGGGAGGGATAAAACACTGCATGAGCAATAGGTCCTGAGGCAGATAAGAAAGCAATGCAGATTTGATGGACCTGTGGTCTTTTCTGCCATCATTCCCTATTTTCTATAAGAATTGCCACACTTGCTGAAAGACTTATCCTGGAGAAAAATTAAAAAGGTTTTCTTTATAATTAAATATAAAAGGTATAAGGGTTAACTCAGAAGCAGCATTTTAACTCCTCACCTAATATAAACATGTCAAACACCAAGTAGAATGCCTCAAGAGTATCAGTAGAAATCTGTGTCCAAAGATATACCCATTTTAATAAACAGAGGCCAACAGCTAAAGCCCAGGAATACAAGGTAAAGCTTCCTCTCTAGTTGCCCCTCTATATCATACTTTAAGCAGCAAAATAACAGCTTATCTAGTAATTTATGATATTTGTACATGCTGTATTTATTGTTTACCTGTTAGCATGTTACACTTTTGTTAGTAAATGTGTGACAGTATGTTTTGATCCATGATCCCAGGTCACACCTTTAAAAGGCGCTTAGGTTCCAGTGTGCTTACCTGGTTAACAAACAAACAGACATTTACCCCTAGAGAAACAAGGTGCTTTCACAAGGGCCATTCCATACTATGCACAATGTTTTTTTTATTTATTGCTAAGCCAGAAATGGAAAGGATAGGAATCTGATTTTATGATATATCTTTTTATAAGTATCCTATAGTGCTTTACATCCATGAACAGCTGACAACAGCAATGCACAGATAGGTTAAGTGATACTTAAAGAGGTTTTTTTTTGCTTAGTAATTTTTATTAGAAATTGTAAACATGTATTTTCAACCATAAAATAATACAAGCACCCTCATCAACAGATGGAAATAAGGATTGTATGAATTACCTCAGTTCAGATACTCCAGACTTTTCTCAATGGGTCTGGAAGTAATCATAAACAGTCACGTATCCTGTCACAGAAACATTATGTAGTTAATTCATCATGTTCCAGCATTGGAAGGGGTGACTGGTGTACTCCCCAACATGATGGGACAAGCATCACAGGAGTTCAGATATCAAACTTCACCCAACAACTAACACACCAAAATCTGTCCAATGGAAAATCATGTACACAAATGCTCACAGCCTGGGAAATAAGATCCCAGACCTGCAGGCAATAATGTCAGAGGCTAAACTGGACATAGTAGCAATTAGTGAGACGTGGTTTACCAGTAACCACACTTGGGAGACTTCAGTACCTGGCTATGTATTGTTCAGAAGAGACCGAGGTGCAAAAGGGGGAGGAGTGGCCCTGTATGTTAATGAAAATATCAAAGCTACAGAAATTCAGAATACACATAAGGAGCCAGAAGAACTGTGGGTCACCCTGGAAACAGGAAATGGGACAGCCATAAGAACTGGGTTGTCTACAGGCCCCAGACCAGAGGGAGGACATAGATACATTACTTTAGAAGATATACAAAACATGACAGCTAAAGGGAGGTTCTGATAATGGGAGACTTCAACATGCCAGATACAGATTGGTCAATACCAGCAGGAACATCTGCCAGAACTAGACTCATAGTGGATTCCCTGCAGGGGAGGGCCTCAAACAACTGGTACAGCAACCCACAAGAGACAGGGCTATCCTAGATCTAGTACTGACTAACAAAGAAGGATCACAGATCTCCAGGTAGAAGGTCACCTGGGGCCAGTGACCATCACATGGTATGGTTCAGTTTGGCTACTACATCTAAATCATCCCATTCCAAGGCAAAAATATGGGACTTCAGAGGAGCTGACTTTGATAAGATGGCCTACAGAGTTAAGCTAGCCCTGGCAAAAAGAAACACAGGTGAGGGGGACAGGCAAAGTGGGAAGCATTAAGGATGCAATACTTGAAGCAACATCCCATTGTGTTAGACAGAAAAGGAAGTGCAAAAGAAGAAGGAAACCACTTTGGTTCTCAAAAGAGTAGCAGAAAAGGTCAGAGCCAAAAGGCTGGCCTTCAGGAAATATAAGGGAACACAGCGGGATGAAGATAGGAGGCATACTAAACTGCCCTAAGGGAAGCAGGTAAGGCAGTAAGGCAGGCAAAGTCCCAAACTGAGGAAACACTAGCTAACGAACAGTAAAGAAGGTGACAAGACTTTCTATAGATACATTAGTGAAAGGAGAAAGTCCGAGGGTATTGCTAAGCTTAATGGAGAAAAGGTAGCATGTGAGGAGGAGGACCCTGTAAAGGCATCTATCCTAAATAGATACTTTTGCTCAGTATTTACTGAAGAGAAGGTAGGACAGGGCCCACAGCTCAGCATCATGGACACAGGGGGGAAGGAGGTGAGCACTACTCCCTTCACAAAAGAAAGGGTCCTACAAGAGCTTGCTAAGCTCAGGGTGGATAAGACAATGGGACCTGATGGCATACATCCCAGGGTACTTAAGGAGCTAAAGGAGGAACTAGCAGAGCCATTAGCAGAATTGTTTAGTGCGTCTCTGAGCACAGGAGAGGTCCCAGAAGACTGGAGAAGGGCTCATGTGATCCCGCTCCACAAGAGTGGTAGCAGGGAGGAGGCGGGAACTACAGACCAGTCAGTCTTACCTCAGTAGTGGGCAAGATTATGGAGGCACCCTTAAGGAAAGGATAGTGCAACACCTGGAATCCATAGGGGCACAGGATCCAAGACAGCATGGGTTTACAAAAGGAAGGTCCTGTCAAACTAATCTCATAGATTTCTTTGACTGGGTAACCAGAGTGGTGGACCAAGGGGGAGCAGTTGATGTCGCCTACCTTGACTTCAGCAAAGCTTTTGACACTGTTCCACAGAAGATTGATAAATAAGCTGGGTAGGCTCGGGGTGGGTCAGAAGTTGGTCAACTGGGTGGCAAACTGGTTGACGGGCAGAAAACAGAGAGTGGTGGTAAATGGTATACAGTCAGAAGAGATGCAAGTCACAAGTGGGGTACCTCAGGGATCAGTCCTGGGGCCATTCCTCTTCAACATCTTCATTAGTGACCTTGCAGATGGACTAGAGGGTAAGGCTTGTCTGTTTGCAGATGACACCAAGATCTGCAACAGAGTAGATGATCCAGATGGGGTGGGCAGAATGAGAAGAGATCTGGATAAACTAGCAGAATGGTCAGAAGAGTGGCAACTGGGATTTAATGCAAAGAAGTGCAAAATCATGCACATAGGGAAGAGAAACCCTGAAGCCACCTATAGGCTGGGAGGTTGCTAGCAGTCACAAAGGAAGAAAGAGACTTGGGCATCATCATCACTGATGACCTAAAATCATCCAAGCAGACCTCTAAAGCAGTAGGTAAGGCTAGGGGTGTTAGGGTGTATTAGTAGGGGTATCACAAGTCGTAAGAGGGAGGTAATAATCCCTCTGTACAAGACACTGGTTAGCCCCATCTGGAGTACTCGTGCAGTATTGGAGGCCACACCTTCACAAGGACATTAACCAAATTGAGGCAGTCCAGAGAAGGGCAACCAAAATGGTGCAGGGACTGCATCAGAAGACATATGAGGACAGATTAACGGAGCTCAATATGTATACCCTTGAGCAAAGGAGGAGAGAGGTGATATGATCGAGGCATTCAAACACCTTAAGGGCATAAACAAGGTGAAAGAGTCTAACATGTTTAAATATAAGAAAATAGCAGGACAAGAGGACACAGCATGAGATTAGAGGGAGGCCGATTAAGGGGAATGTGAGGAAATTCTTTTCACAGAAAGGGTGGTGGATGCATGGAATGTCTTACCACAAGAAGTGGTGGCTAAGTGAATACAGTGCAGGGCTTCAAACAGGCATGGGATAGGCATAAGGGAACAATACAAATGACTATGAATAGATAGGTCACTGACAGAGCAAAGGCCGAAGGCACATTTATAAGCTAGAAAAAGAAATGGGCAGACTGGATGGGCCTTGAGGTCCTTATCTGCCGTCAACTTCTATGTTTCTATGTTTCTATGCTTCTGAGTTGCATGTTCCTCCAAAAATCCTCCTTTTGCAGCCCATACCACTCCTGCAGATTTTGTAATGAATATATCGAGGTGGAGCCTGGAATCATAAAGTCCTGCACTACCCAAACCCCTGCTGCCCTCCAGCAGAGCAATGAGATACAGTCCTTATTTGTACCCTCGGATTGCTCCAGATTGGGGAACTGCTGGACGGGGGTTGGGGGCATACCCAGGGCTGGACTGGACACTCATTTGTTCTGTGGGCTTGTTTATTGCCCTTCTCACCATGGCCAGCACATCGCTGCCTCTCTTCACTCAACCAGCCCTTGAACTGCCTTCAGGTTTAGGCAGCCCACAGCAAGGAGGTTGCTCAGTTTCAAGCAGCATGTAAAGCTGTACAAAGTGAAAAACAACCACGTTAGTACACCCTGTACCTGTGAAACAGACATCAATTTGTCAACTAGTTCAGCTCTGCAAAACAACTAAACTAGTAAATCCTGTCTCTCTGAAACTGACATCAATTTAGAGTTCCACTCTGCCAAGCAGCTCTGAATTGCAAGCTATCTCAGGACTTGTATGCATGCTTTTCCACTGGAACTGACAGCCACTAAGAGCCAGGGGTTTAGCACAACAAATAATGCATAAGATACTAACCATTGATATTTGATCCCTGGATTGCTGCACAGTGGAGATCCATGAGCAATAGATCAGACTGGTCTGAAAAATCTCTGAGCAGAAGAGAGTGTTTGTGAATAGCAAACATGTTCCCCAAAAAGCAACTGGTTCTTCCCAGCATATATCAGAAAATGTTTTTGTGAACATTTCATTAGGATATGGGATACCGGGTGAACTGATAAAACTTTGGGCTTCATCCAAGACTGATACTATTGGTCATGTGTGGCTATTGAAGTAGAGAGACACTGTAAACACTGGAACCAGTGCATCACCCATAAGAGTCTACCACAATCTGGAGAGGCTTCCAGATGTGGTATGGCTTCTGACACAGAATGTCACCAGATGAAGCTAATCCAGATGTCTCTGACCCTAAATATAATGGAGGCTTAGGTCAGGAAGCACAAGCAGTCCAGGAGAAATTGTAAAAATCCACCAGTGGTGATTTATTATAGGATAGTGCAACACCTGGAATCAATAGGAGCACAGCATCCAAGACAGTATAGGTTTACAACAGGAAGGTCCTGTCAAACTAATCTCATAGATTTCTTTGACTGGGTAACCAGAGTGGCGGACCAAGGGGAAGCAGTTGATGTCGCCTACCTTGACTTTAGCAAAGCTTTCAATACTGTTCCATATAAAATATTGATTAATAAGCTGGATAGGCTCGGGATGGGTCAGAAGTTGGTCAACTGGGTGGCAAACTGGTTGACAGGCAGAAAAAAGAGAGAGGTGGTAAATGGTATACAGTCAGAAGAGATGCAAGTCACAAGTGGGGTACCTCAGGGATCAGTCCTGAGGCCAGTCCCCTTCAATATCTTCATCAGTGACATTGCAGATGGACTGGAGGGTAAGGTTTCTCTGTTTGCAGATGACATCAAGATCTGCAACAGAGTAGATGATCCAGATGGGGTGGGCAGAATGAGAAGAGATCTGGATAAACTGGCAAAATGGTCAGAAGAGTGGCAACTGGGGATTAATGCAAAGAAGTGCAAGATCATGCACATAGGAAAGAGAAACCCTGAAGCCACCTATAGGCTGGGAGGGGAGTTTCTGGCAGTCACAAGGGAAGAAAGAGACTTGGGCATCATCACAGATGACCTGAAATCATCCAAGCAGACCACTAAAGCAGTAGGTGAGGCTAGAGGGATGTTGGGGTGTATTAGTAGGGGTATCACAAGTCGTAAGAGGGAGGTAATAATCCCTCTTTACAAGACGCTGGTTAGGCCCCATCTGGAGTACTGCATGCAGTACTGAAGGCCACACCTTCACAAGGACATTAACTAAATTGAGGCAGTCCAGAGAAGGGCAACCAAAATGTGCAGGGACTGCATCAGAAAACATATGAGGACAGATTAATGGAGCTCGATATGTATATCCTAGTGCAAAGGAGGGAGAGAAGTGATATGATTGAAACATTCAAACACCTTAAGAGCATTAACAAAGTGAAAGAGTCTAACATGGTTCAATATAAGAGAAATAGCAGGAAAAGAGGACACAGCATGAGATTAGAGAGGGGCCAACTAAGGGGTAATGTGAGGAAGTTCTTTTTCACAGAAAGGGTGATGTATGCATGGAATGGCCTACTTCAGGAAGTGGTGGATATGAAAACAGTGCAGGGCTTCAGACAGGCATGGAATAAGCATAAGGGAGCAATACAGATGAGTATGAATAGATAGGCCATTGACAGAGCAAAGGCTGATGGCACATTCATAAGGTAGAAAAAGAAATGGGCAGACTGGATGGGCCTTGCGGTCCTTATCTGCCATCAACATCTATGTTTCTATGTTAAATCACATGAATAAAAATAAACCAGTTAGAAAACATTTCAGCATCCTTCTTCTTCAGGTCAGCGTCCACTGAGCAAATTAGAAGACAATTCAAGACATGAAATCAGCTTGTCTTCTCTCACCCACCCCCACCCGACCTTTATTAAATACACTAAAAATCTGCCCCATCTACCTGTTTCCACCCATTAGCTTCTCTGTGTTAGTAAACTCTTCAACCTTGTAGGGTCCTCAGACCTTCCTCTGAGCCACAGCTATCACTAGCTCTTCAGATTCCCATATCTTGCTAACTCTTGCTGTAACCTCATTTTTATAACTTACCACTGAAAGGGAGGACACAGTTACACCATAGGAAATACCTAAAAGCTTTTCTCAAATGCATAATACTACTGCTGCAACTTCTGTCAGGAAATATTCACTCCGATTGTGGATCTCCACAATCTGGCATCAATGAAGTCCGACAGCTCTGCTACTCTATCCTTGACAAGTATAAATATCTGCAGCCTCCTTCTGAAACTCAATACCATCACTGTCTGGACCTCCCAACACAACCTGGACATACTATCGGTTGTTGAGATGTGACTATCCCAAAAGATCCCTGACTCCACTATTGCCATTCCTGGTTACATAGTCTTTAGGCATGACAGGCTGACTAAGAAAGGTGGGTGCTGCATCCTCTACCTTAAAGACACACTTGTGGGTCATGTTCTGGCCCTACCTAGCACTGAAAATGACATTCAGATTCTAGCCATTAAGGTACTACTAAGTGCACACAATAAGGCATTGACCATTGCGTCAGTATATACAGTATATCCCACCTAAGCTGACTAATCAAGGTCTTCCCTTCCTCTTCGACTGCATCAGCTCCTGTGGGTGAAACTCAGAAATTAGTCTGCTTGGTAACTTCAATGTCAACTGGCTGGCTCCCTGTGCAAGCACCTATAAGGACACCTTGGCAGCTGCCAACCTGGCACAAATGGTACAGTCACCCACCAGGATAAACTACAGGTTGGGGACCTGCTCTATCCTGGACTGGATCTTCACTAATTGACCCGAACACATCACTAAGACAGAAGTACTCCCAGACACAATAAGTGACCATTCTCCAGTCATTTCCCTCTGGTCTAACAAATTCAACAAATCCCCACCAAAATTCATTGCCAGTAGAATACTTCTACCCGATTGATTAGGTCCATTAAAAATGCACCTGTGATCACTCAACTGGTCTCCAATTGATGATGCTCAGGACGTGGACTCAGCCCTAGAAACTTTATCACTTCCTCTAACGCAGTGTGTGATGTTCATGCTCCATACAAGAAATGAAAGATTAAGGGACCAATAAACTCATGGGTGGCTCATGACCTCCTTGAATGGATGAGATCCCGTGACCAGCTATGGTACTGTGCTAAAGCATCCAACACCCTAGGGAATACTCAGGCCTACAAATCATCCCGGAATGCTTGCACAAGAGCTGTCTGCCAAGAGAAAGCCTCCTACTATAGGAATGCCCTTGCAAACACCTGGAATGATGGAAGAACATTCTGGGACAACCTCGCCACAGTAATTGGAAAAAAAAAAGTTTCACCTGCAATGCTCAACACTGATGGAACTATCACCCTGGATAAAGTAACCATTGCTAACACCTTCAACTCAACATGTTGTGACCTTAGTCATGTGTTCCCACCTAACTTCTTTGATCCTACACCAACATTAACCCATCCCACTATCCCTCAGGCAGCCTGGCTGCGCCCCCCCCCCCATATTTTATTTTAAGGCAATCACTGAAGGGCTAGCCAGGAAACATCTACTCAAAGTACTCGGGAAGTCTGGGCTTAGTGCTGACTCCCTTGATTTGAAACTCATCACCGTCACCTTTGATGAAGTTGTGCCACCCATTATGAAAATTCTCAACTGCTTTCTTATGCTCTCACAATTTCCAAACAAATGGAAGTCCACTGTGGTGACTCCTATCCATAAAAGTGGTGACAAGACTCTCACAAGCAACTACAGGCCTATATCCATCCTTCCCCCACTCTCCAATGCTTTGGAAAGGATAGTTGCTGAACAACTTGTAGACTACCTGGAAAAATATAACCTCCAATGTTCCCAACAACATGATCTTTGAAAAGGTCACAGCACCACCACTGCACTACTAGACTTCACCTCCTTCATCCACCAGGCACTAGACCACAACCAATTGGCCGGTGCCACCTTTATTGATCTGACTAAGGCATTTGATACAGTTAGCCACTCCCTACTAACCGGACAACTATCACATGTTGGTCTTTCACTGGATGCCACTCGCTGGTTCCAAAGCTACCTTAGTGACCGCTCTCAGCAGGTCAAAATTGGAGACACAATCTCAACCCACCTCCCAGTCTGTTTGGGTGTACCACAAGTTTCCATCCTTGGCCCCCTACTCTGCAGCATCTTCGTGAATGACCTCCATGCCACTTGCCATGAACGAATTCTACTCTATGCAGATGATGCAGTCATTTTCTCAAGCTATCCCGACCCCCATCTCCCCTAGCAACAGCTACAGCATACTTTCTCAGACATTGAAACCTGGTTCAGGTCATGTAAACTCATCCTAAGCTACACAAAAATTAAATCAACACTGTTTCATGGTACTCACAACAAACACAAACTCTGACAACTGCTAATCTACAATTGTGGTGGCACTGTGCTGGAACAGGTAGATCAGTTCAAATACCTGGGAGTGACCCTTGACTCCACTCTTTCATATTCCATGCATATAAATAACCTTGCTAAAGCTGTGAATACACGCATGGGCCTGCTATATAGGCATAGGCACTGTCTGACAAACAAAGCATTAAAATTTGCCATCCTGAGCTCAATCACCTCTATAATTGACTATGGCCTCGTAGTTTATGGATCAGCTACTGACACAACCCTCCAGCATATAGCCATAACCTTAAACAAGGCCTACCAGTTCCTCGCCACAGCCTCTAGACTCTCACACACAAGTGATTTCTATGAACAGGCTAACTGGCTACAACTTCAGAGTAGAATTAAGTATCAGACTTGCTTACTTGCTATGAAGATAGCACTAGACCTCCTTCTACCAGGGATTCAGTTTATACTTTCCCCTCACTGTGCCACCTGCCTTACCAGGAGTTCTGGAACACTAGTCTTTGCAGTTCCCCACTGTCAGACCACTCAAGGGCAGCACTCCAACAAAGTTAGGGCCTCTAACTGGTTCAACACACTCCTAGTGGATATCACCATTGCACCAATTCTCAGCTCCTTTAAACACAAACTACAGCAGTATTTAGTGGCCAGTGCCTGCTGTGACTGCTACACTTAAATTCCCCTGCACACCCTCCTGGCATCTCCATTACTTATGTACTCTCTCCACACCCCAATCCCCCCATTAACTCTTTCCAATACATCGGCCACCTTAGTCTTCTCCCTTGCCTCCCCAGATTTCACTCCTTCCTTTCTCTATTCCCTCTCACATCCTTATCCCTCCCCTCACCTATTACCCCCTGCACCTCCTAGCTCTCATATTCTCTCTCTCTCTCTCTCTCCTTTCTCCCCAGCCCTCCTTAACACCCTTCTAGTTCTCATTTCTCTCTCCTTTCTCCTCCTTGCCCTTACTAACTCTTCTCTCCTCCTCCACCCATTCTGTTACCCCCACTTACATCTCCCATCCTTTCTCCCCTCCCTTCCTTCACCACCTACTCCTCTCCTTCACCACCTACCTTATCCATCCAATCCCCCACCCCCCTCGGTTCTTCCCTGTCCCCTACTACCTTGACCTCTCACCAACTACTTCTGGCACTCTCATGAACTTGTCAGATCACTATTTCAATTGTAACTGCCCCAGGCTGTCTTTGCATAATGTCTGGTGATATTGCACCATTGCTTCTGTCCACGTTGATCCTGACAAAGCCTTTGACAGCTCATGCATTCTGTAATGTTTTACCTGTTATTAATTCTATTGTCTTGTCTTATCTGGACAAAGCCACTGGCAGCTCATGTACTGTAATTGTATTAACTGTTATCTACCTGCCTGTTCTTGTCTATATTTGTCCATTGTCCATGACATGGAATCTTTGTAACAGAGCATTGTTTGCTCAAAGGTGTTAACTGAAATTGTCATAAATAAAAAAAATTTAAAAAAATCTGTGGTCTCTCTTTATCAATCTCTACACTAGGACATAAAGCACACTGTCCTGTCTCTGTTCAAATCAATCACTCGACTGACTTGCCCTGTCTCTCTTCACGGTAATGGTAAAGCTAATAGAATGATGGCATGCATAGGAAGGGGCATAACTGGTAGGAAGAAGGAGGTGCTGATGCCATTATATAAGACCATGGTTAGACAGCACCTGGAGTATGTGGTACAGTTCTGGAGGCCTCATTTAAGAAAGGGCATAAATGTAATAGAAAAGGTTCAGAGAAGGGCAACAAAGATGGTGCATTATATGCAAGGGAAACCATATGAGACAAGATTGACAGAATCAAATCTGTATCTGTTGGAGTTCAGCAGAGAGAGAAGAGACAAGATAGAGACGTTCAAGTACATGAAGGAGATAAAGTGAGGGAAGGAAGTATATTTAAAAGGAAAGTCAGAGTTAAAACAATAGGTCATGCTTTAAGATTGAAGGAGGAAGATTTAAAGGTAATGTAAAGGGGGTGTTATTTCACGGAAAGGGTGGTTAAACCCTGGAACAGATTACCTGAGGAGGTGGCAGGTAAAAATGGTGCAGGGATTCAAGATAGAGTGTGATAGGCATATGGGGTTGATCAGGGCATATGAAATGAAATACATTAGCAAGAGGTGATGACCAGGTAGGTGGCATCACTAACTGCACATCCCTACAGCCTCTAACTGGACCCTTATCTGTGATAAGTCACCTACTGACTCTATCACATCCCCCCACTTAAGAGGAAAACCATAAGGGAAGATTTGGTTTTCCTTTCTCTAAGTATAGGACTTTTTCCTTAGGTTCCACCCACTACTTAAACCCACACTATCTCTTACCTTCTGTACAGTTTCAGACACCTGAGGGTAAATAATTGTGTTACCACAACCCAAGATCTGTTAATGTTCCACACCTGCTTATCCCTATGTATGTTTTTGTTATAGGTACAAACAAACAAACACTTAATGTATTTTATTTTGGACTCTTTGCCATTTACCATATACACGTTTCATAAACCTTTGCCATTCCATTTTCATTTCAGCCTTTCAACCTTAGTTAAGAAGTGTTTTTACTTTTATGCACCATTCAGCCTGGGAGGAAGACCACAAGATTTATTTGCAGTTGTTTTGTTACAAAGCCAGCATTATGGGATCACAGTTCTAACAGCCCCAGTGCTTTGACTCTGGATGGGTCTTCTTCAGGTGATGACAGAAATAGCAACTGGGAGTGCAGGGACGGGATGTAAAAATTTAGTTGTTTTGCACTTTGTGCAGCTTTGAGAGCTGCTTGAAACTGAGCAACCTCTTTGATATGAGTTCCCTGACCCTACCTCACAAAAATGACTTGAGGGTAGCACAACGGGAGGAGGCAACATTGGCTGACGTGGCAGCAGATTGACCCTTTTACACACCATATTTACAGGGAGGTCATGGGGACACCAGGGACATTGTGACTTTAACTGGGTGTTTGACTTCCATTTGCAGAATGATAGGGAGCCATAAGTTCCTCTGCAATGATTTGATCAAGATCATCGATGAGTTCCACATCCTTTGCCAGAAAGGGTTTGAATCTTTCAGTGTTCTGAGGTGGTTCTATTACTGGGATCCCAACATCCTCTGATAGGAGCAAAGTCTTGACTGTGGCCCCAAATTCAGTTAGAAGAAAGGACATTGCTGTTGGATTAAGTGGTTTGGCATTACTTACATTACTTCCTCCAGGTGCTGAAGGGTGAAATTCCTTGGGGAAAGGTGCAGGCAGATATTTACATGATATTAGACAACTGTAAGTTTCCTCATCCTCAGAGCTACTGTAAATTACATTAGACTGAGATGCTGTGGGGCAACAGGCAATTCAGGTAGAGGTGCATGGTTCCTCTTTGTTCAGATCTCATTCCTGGTGACATACCTCATTGACTTTGAGAGAGGTACTTGGTTGACTGGTTTAGGCAACAGTTGACCAATTGAAAAAAAAATGATTTTGATGCAACATTATAACCATAACATTTCCTGTTTCCATTCTCAGACAATAAACTGGCAATTTTGGAAGCTGTTTCACAATTACATAGGGATTCAGTTTCCATCAGTCCTCAATTATATATTTGACTGGGATTCCCAGGTTCCAGATAATTACTCAGTCCCATAGCTGGAGAGCTTGCTCTCAGACTCTTTTGTCATGTCTGGTTTTGCTGGATAGATTGGACTTCTTAGCTGCTTCTTTGTCCACTCTATAGGCTTCATTCAGTTGAGCACGCAATCTCTTGGTGTAATCCTGGTATGCCTCTGGCAAGGCACCATCAGCTGATACCCCAAAAAATAAGTCTACTGGAAGTCTGGCTTCCTGTCGAAACATTAGGAAGTAGGGTGAGAATCCTGTTGAGTCCTTTTTGGTGCAGTTGTATGCATGGACTAAGAAAGGTATGTGCTAGCTCCAGCATGGCTTTTTTGTAGGGTCCAGTGCCCCCGGCATATTAAGCAGAGTTCCATTGAATCTCTCTATCTGAGGATTACCCTATGGATGATAGCGGGTGGCACAGGACTTCTTGATGCCCATAATGCTGGTAAGTTATTTGCTGAAACAACTCTCTAAGTCTCTCCTTTGGTTGGAGTGAAGGCAGCTGGAAAAACCATAATACACAAAGTATTCTTCGTATAAAACTTTAGCCACGGTGGTTGCCTTGGTTCCATATCAAAATGGCACCTACAAAAAAGTGCCAAGAAAAAGAGGAATGAAAAACAGCCACAAGCAAAACAGTGAAGAACACTACAGTGTGCTCCAAAATCAGTGTATGGCTACACTTCTTTTTTTCTGTGGGGGGGGCTATGCTCCTCGCTAACCCCCTTCCTTAAAATAACTACCACTGGGATGAAATTCAGGACAGGGGAAAACTCGAGGGGTTACTCACAGGAGGACACAAGTCAGGGAGGGGAGATTGTTGGGGGCAATCAAATCTTCCCTTACTGGGGGGTGGAGGGGAACAGAGTTGGGAGGGGCGGTGGGCAGAACGGGAATTTAAAAATTAAAACTCCTCAAAGCCAGTATCGAACACAGGTCTGCCAGCCACACAGGCAGTGACTGTGAAAACTATACTATATGGCCAGCTCAGAACTGGCCAAACAAACAACTACCTACGTGCTTTAAACAGTAATTACCTCTGTGCCTGCCTGCCGAATTAAAAGCACTGAACTTAACATTGGTTCTTAATATATCATAGCTCATTTCACACTCGCTATTTTGACTTCACCCAAATTGATTTGCTGTAATTGAGTAGCTTAAATCACAGGATACTGGTTGCCTCCTGGTCTTTTGTGGGGAATTCCTGTTCATACCAGGTGTTGTGGTTGGTCAATACCAGAATGTTACTGATCCTCTTCTGGTCAGGTTCAAGGGAAAGGAAGTCCATGCAGACCAGGTCCATTGGTCCAGTACTGGTGATATTTAGTGGAGTCACCCTCTTGGTCTCATTGACTTCTTCAAGCCAGTGACACTGAGCTACACTGTCTCTGGGGAAAGGTAATGTAAGTTTTTTCCTAAAAGTATACAGCAGGGAATTCCAGCTCTGCAGCATTTCTTCAAGAGATGGTGTATGAAGTTGTAATGGCTCCTTTTTGTTGTTTTTTTATTTGCCTACCATGACACTGACTCTCATGGTGCTCTCTTTGGGCCACTCTTGTCCCTGCATTCTCCTATCAAGGGTTTGCACTTAGTCAACTTTTACCATGCCAGACCACTGACCCTTGAATGTGGCCCTGCAGACTGACACCCTCTGCTGCAGGGCCCCAGCCAGCCAGTGGCCTACTGATCCAGGAAGATATGTTTACTGTCACTGGGATTAGAGGGGTGCGAGGGACAGAGATGGTCCTGGTGCCATGGGAGAAAGGACCCATCTGTCCTACTGGCTCCCAGTGGGTGTTTTCCTCTGTTTTTGTACACCCCTCCTCCCACCCTTAATGTTATCACATCTGACCACCTGCTATGCCAGCCTGTGGGTAGGAGACAAATGTCATATGTAGACCCACAATGTCAAGGTCACCCCACTGCCCACAGGAAGTGCTGTTGAAGAGGGCAAAGAAACCAACCCAACCTCCCTTCCTTGTTCCCTCCCAGAGCCTGGGATTGATGCCTCCATGGCACTTCTACAGCTACACCAGCCCATAAAGAGTAGGTAAGCTCATTCAGCAAGTGCTGCCACACATATTTATTTATTTATTTATTGGTATAGTCAGAATTACAATCCTTTGAGTCAAATACTCATTTCCAAAGGCTCATCGTTAAGTAGGACAAATACTTAGACAGGTACATAGATTAACAGGTAGGCACATAGTTACAGAGTTACATGAGTTTCCAGGTACATAGTTACAGAGTAACATGAGTTTCAAAGTGCACAGGCAGGTGGATATTTACAAGATTTACCAGAGTCCATAGTAGAGTGGTACTTCACAACAAGTAAGTTCAACCTTGGATTTTATTACATGGCTACGAACCAAGGCTGGCGCAGAGCTTTATTCCTGCAAACCAGTTTTTACAGCATTTATTACAGGTGGGAAATAACATTGGCTATACAATGAGGTAGCTAGACAGTACATAGTGCAACCAGGGATTTTGTAGCTGGGGAGAGGGGGTAAATTGCAGCCCTAGGGGCATTGTCAAGAAGATTGGAATGAAGTGGCAGGCCAACAATAGGGTCTCGTATGAGAGGAGGCGCACAGGACTGGTTATGCACAGCTGCAGTGCTGTGTGGTGAGCAGGTGGTTCCTGAGGGTGAGTTTGAAAGCACCTATTTTGGGGAGGTTAGTGATGGTGTCAGGGCAGGAGTTGAACCAGGACAGGGCCCTATAGTAAAAAGATCTCTGGGCAAGTGACGACCTGGCTCTAGGTATTAGAAAGGTGGTCTTACAGGTTCTGTGTGTGGGGATGGTAGTGGATGCACGTTGGAGTGAGGAGGTCAGCCCAAAGGAGAATGACCTAGGATTATTTTCTTAGTTAAGAGAACCGTCTGATAGTGAATCCTCTCCTCGAGGTTGAGCATGTTGGCGGTGGAGTAGAGTGTGCAGAAATGGGTATGCCTGCCTGCACTGGTCAGGAGCCTGCAGGCCTTGTTAATAGAGAAATGGATTTTATTCAGAGCAGTTTTGTCTGCTGCTGCATATATCGGAAGTCCATAGTCTACTAGGGACAGGACTGAAGAGGTGATAGCTAGCCAGAGTGCATCAGGGGGATAGGCAGTCCTTGTGCTGGTAGAGTAAACCTATTTGTGAGTTCATGGCAAAGCAGAGGGTGTTGATGTGGGAGTGGAAGGTGACCACAGAGTCAAAAGTGATGCCCAGGTATTTGTATGAGGCTACATGCTCCAGAGGGTGTTGCGTACTGGGCAGAATCTGGAGTGTGGAGTTTCTGACTTTGCTCTGATGGTGGGCAAAGAGCATGGCTTTCATTTTTTTTAGGTTGATGATTAACCTGTGGTCAGAGAACCATTGCTCTATTTGGGTGAAGAAGTACTGGAGCATGGCTTGCAGAGCAGATGGGTTTTGATGAGAAGCCAGGATGACAGCTTCGTCCGTATAGAGCAGCACCCTTCCAGCACAGGCATTGGGAAGTGCATTTAGGTAGAGACTGAATATGAGAGGGCCCAGAATGGAGCCCTGGGGAACTCCAGAGTGAACGGGCGGTGTGTTGGACAGTGTGCTATGGATTATAACACACTGGGACCTGGAGGACAGATAGCTATGAAATCAGGCTAGGGGCTCAGGGGGAGAGGCCTAGCTGGTAGAGGGAGTTGAGCAAGAGAAGTTGGGAGACCGTGTCAAAGGCCTTGGAGAGGTTGATGTACACAGCTCCAGTGAGGTTACTGGAGTCTGAGGCAGAGTGGATGAAATTGGAGAATTCTAATAGGGCAGTTATGGTGCTGTGCCCAGCTCAGAACCCATGCTGCTCTATGCACATTATGTCATGTTTCTAGGTATTCCATGAGCTGCACTGCCACTATTTTTTCTAATGCTTTTGATGGGGGGAGGGTATGGAGATTGGCCTGTAGTTACTTGGAGAGTAGCAGTCACCACCTTTGAGTATGAGTGTAATGACTGCTGCTTTCCAAGCAAGGGGAAACTGGCCCAGGCATAGCGAATGATTAAGTAGATCAGTGAGTGGGAGAAGGACTATGTCAAGTACCAGCTGAAGGAGTCTGGTGTCCAGTTGGTCATTCCACTGGCTGGTGCCATTGAGGGCCTTAGCTAAGTATGGTCTGGCTTCATGTGGGGATATTGTATACAGGTAGAAAGGAGGTCTATGGAGGCTGGAAGGTTGGGAGGGTGGGACACGGTCAAAGAAATCATTGTGGAGGACTGCACTGAGGTTGGAGAACGCGGTGATCAGGTAGTCCGTGATACTTTGGGGGTTGGAGGAGACCATGTAATTGATAGTGAGTAGGGGAGGATCAGGACTTGCCATTAAGCTCTTTGATGTTATCCCAGAATTTCCAGGCAGTCCCCCAGGAGGAGGTGAGTGAGGTTTGGTAATGTCCAACTTTGGCCATGCGGATTGCCCATGTGCATTATTGCGCTCGGCATTGTACGCTTGTCTGTCAGCCTTCTTACCGGACTCAACAGCTCTGTGCCACATATGGAAGCACCGCGTGCTCTGCTGCCACAATATACAGTAGGGAATTCCAACTCTGCAGCATTTCTTCAAGAGATGGTGTATGAAGTTGTAATGGCTCCTTTTTGTTGTTTTTTTATTTGCCTACCATGACACTGACTCTCATGATGCTTTCTTTGGGGCCACTCCTGCTCCTGCATTCTCCTATCAAGGGTTTGCACTTAACCGACTTCTACCATGCCAGACCACTGACCCTTGAATGTGGCCCTGCAGATTGATACCTTCTCCTGCAGGTCCCCAGCCAGCCAGCCAGTGGCCTGCTGATCCAGGAAGATATGTTTACTGTCACTGGGATTAGCGGGGTGCAAGGGACAGAGATGGTCCTGGTGTCATGGGAGAATGGACCCATCTGTCATACTGGCTCTCAGTGGATGTTTTCCTCTGTTTTTAAAACCCTTTCTTCCACCCCTAATGTTATCTCATCTGACCATCTGCTATGCCAGCCTGTGGGTAGGAGACAAATGTCATGTGTAGACCCACGATGTCAAGGATACCCCACTGCCCACAGGAAGTGCTGTTGAGAGGACAAAGAAACCAACCCACCCACCCTCCCTCATTCCCTCCCAGAGCCTGAGATTGCTGCCTCCATGGCACTCTTACAGCTACACCAGCCCATAAAGGGTAGGTAAGCTCATTCAGCAAGTGCTGCCACACATATGGGAGCACCGCGTGCTCTGCTGCGACAGGAGGCATAGCTGAACAGGGTGAGATCACTCTCATTTCAAGAGCCTGAGAGTGCTGCCTCCATGGTACTCACACAGCTCCACCTGCCCAGGATGAGTAGACAAGTTCATTCAGCAAGCCATCTCACCTACATGGGAGCACAACACACTCCACGGGCACCAGTGTGCCTGGTCAACCTCTCCCTTTTCTGTTTGGGTAACAACCCTACATTTTTTCTCTCTCTCTATCTCACTCTCTCTGTTGCAAGACATGAAATCCCAGGGGTGCTGAAAAATAATTTTATACAATTGCTAAGATAATCTCTAAACATACAGCAACTCATACAGTGACCTTGTCAACAAGTAATGAGTTCCTTATAAATCCATATTAGTGTAACTGTTTAGCATGTGGTATTACGAAGCATATAAGAATTTTGTTTCTAGAACATTTGTGATTCCAGTCTCACAATTCTTGGCAATGAATCACAGTATTTTAAAATATTGTTTGCTCTTCTCAAAACACTTTGTGAGACACATTAGTCTATAAGGGACAAGCTTTTTCAGCCATTGAGTTTTAAAATGTTGTCAAAGTGAGCATTCCCTATCATGATATGAAAATAAAAATCCCATCCCCCCTAAATTACTGAAAAAATGTCATGCCTCCCAATAGGAACAATTCCTTACAATACATTGCACCGTACTCTAGGAATAGCATTGTGAAATGTCTTGCATAAGTGACTGAGTTTATTCGCCGGGGACAATTTGCATTCACTTTTCTCAGGCTCATAATGCAAAACATCAGTGACTCATAGTTCAAAGCAGTAGTGTGTATTATGGTGTAAATGTAAAACTATTTCCTTTTTATTCAATTTTAGGTCCCTTTTTTTCCTGCCTAAGTTGAAAGATGCCTTTTACACATGTTGCGTCTCCTTTAGCATTTTTTTGGATCTCAAATCATTAAAAAGAGTGCTTCATTTAATTTGATAATTACAGGTCTTCATTGCTAGTCTCAATTGTTTCTGAAACCCTATTATTTTACATCTCTTTTGTGTGTTACTCTGGTAAGCTAGAATGCAGCAGACTCCACTCCTTGACCTTATGGGACAGTGGATATTAAAACTGGCATTACATGCCGATGATCACATTGGCTAGCCATATTAAAAGGAAACCTCCTGTAAATTAGTTAGCATCTGAAAACAGACTCAACATGCAGAACAATGGACATCTTACAAGACAAAAGAAAATGGATGATTTAAAATGGAATAAAAAATTACAGTTCCACAGTTTTCAACGCACTTTGCCCTGCTGGTTTAATACTTTGGTAGCATACATTGTCAGGCTTGACTAGGCAGCCTACTCTCATCCCTTGGGGAAGGGGTTAAGTGTGACTTGCTACTCATCTGCCACCTGTAGGTGCTTGGGTGGCCATGCAGTCTGAACATGCAATAAAGAGGAAGGACCATGCACAGGATGCCGGGGTGTCTGCATGGAGGTGGAGCTTCCAGACTGCACCCATTGCACATGCATGGATCCAGGGTGAAAACTGAAGGAAAAGTCCCTCTGGCCACATGATGAAGTCCAGTCCTTCACAAGCCCCAGACCTGCTACAGGGTACCCCATCATTGTCCTGCAATCAGAAGGACACAGGTGGGAAGGTAAGCCCTGGAGAAGCCAGGTGATGGGGCTGGGAAGGCCAGGAGAGAACAGGCATACAAAATGTGTATGGAAATTTGCTTTTAGTACATTATACAGTAATTACATACTGCTTTTATTGAAATTATTACTGAGCAAAACATCTTTTTCTGTGTGATAAAAACTTCTGTCTGTCTGATTCTCTGTCATTCTCTCTCCATTTCTCTTTGTCTCCTATAGAATAGTGATCACCGATCAGAGTTGTGTGGAATGGTTAGATTCTCTTAGAAGAGGATTCTGCCAAATTTTGGAGAACTGCGGAATTCCATTGGTACACTAGCAGAATTATGACATTATTCATGTAAAATGTTTTTTGCAGATTATATAAACTGGCTTCTTTTTCTGCAATCCATGGAAAAATATTCCACCACTTATGCAATCTGTTGAAAATGATTCTGCAGTTTACTTAGAACTGCTTTTTGGAACTCAGTGGAATTAAAAAAGACATTTCCTGAAGCATTTTGGAAGAGGAATTGCCATTCACAACAATTCCAATGGCAGAATTCCACATTCTGCACAGCCCAAGTAATCAAATATGCCTGCATACACTTTTAATCCTTTTCAATGTGTACCTCACAATGTGCATGCATTTAAACTTTAGTTAAAAATGTGACATGGATATCGTACTGCCAGCTATAAATGGGGAAAGGAATGGGACTAAAAATATTTGCAATCCCTTGTAGACTGAATGTTGTAATATTAAGAGGCACTTTTAGGAAGGTAGGCCTCCTCACAACATTCACACACACATTATCTGTCTGTCTGTCTTATCTATCTATCTATCTATCTATCTATCTATCTATCTATCTATCTATCTATCTATCTATCTCTCTCTCCCTCTGTCTGTCTGCCTATCTAATGTGGTTCTAAATCAGTTTCCACTTTCTTTATGCCTATCTCAAAACAAGCATTTGTCAATGCCAAATGTTGCTTGCTTGTATGTGCTGTTTAGGCATTTGGAAGTGATAGTTCTATGCCTTTCTCCCAAGTCATCCACTGTGTCTCTCTGCTCAGTATTCACAGAAGATTGGGAAGGGCAAGGGCCACAGCAGTACAGCAGTTGCCAAGGGGGTGAAGAGATGGACAATAGTCTATTCAAAGGCAAAAGAGTCCTGCAGGAGCTCACTAAATTGAAGGTGGACAAAGCGATGGAACCAGATGGCATACGCCCAAGGATATTAAGAGAACTGCGAAGGGACATAGCAGTACCTCTGGCAGCCATGTTCACTGAGTCATGCAACATGAGTGAATTGGAGGAGGGCACATGTGGTCCCTCTACACGAATGCAGCAGCAGGAAGGAGGCAGGGAACAATAGGCCATTCAGCCTCACCTCAGTAGTGAGGAAGATCATGGAGGCATTGCTTAAAGAAAGGATAGTGGGGCATCTAGAAGCCCTTGGAGCCCAGGACCATAGACAACATGGATTCACAGTGGGGGCATCATGTCAGACAAATCTGGTTGATTTCTTTGACTGAGCGACAAAGGAAGTGAATCAGGGTGGGGCAGTGAACAACGCTTACCTTGATTTCAGCAAAGCCTTTGACACTATCCCACATAGGAGGCTGATAAACTAGCTGGGTAGGCTGGGCATAGGGGAAAGCGTGGTAAACTGGGTTAGAAACTGGCGAACAGACAGGAGGCAGAGAGTGGTGGTAAATGGGGTGCAGTCTAGGGAGAGGGGGTTACCAGTGGGATGCTGCAGGGTCTTCATTAGTAACATTGCAGAACGGCTGAGGGGAATTTTTTCACCAAATTTTCAACATAGACATTTTAAGACCTCTGCTCATGAACAGTGTCACTGTAATTTTCTTAATGTGTCCCATACATCGATTTCGCACACCGACTGCACCATTGTGCGCTACATGGGTGGAAACACGTTTTGGGCGAGATGTGAAAAATGACAGCTGTACTGCTCAAAAGGAGGTATGGTAAAATGGTAATGTTGAAAATCTGGAGTGAAAATATTGAAAATTTGCGAACTTACGAGCATGCGTAGGAACTGCACAATGCACACTTGTAAAGCAGTCATTTTTAGGAATTTTTTCACCAAATTTTCAACATCGACTTTTTGAGAGCCCACCTTATGAACACTGGCAGTGTCATTTCACTAATTGGTCCCAAAAGGTGATTTCATGCAGTGACCGTGAAATCACCTTTCAGGCCCGATTAACGCTGTGACAGTGCAAGAATTCATGAGATGGGGTCCTAAAAACCCCATGTTGAAAATTGGGGCCCAAAATTCCCAAAAATGCCTGAGATATGCAACAAAGTTGAAAAAACCCTAGTTATTCCATTATACAGCTTACCGGCATTTCCTCAGTTAGCGGTCGGCTTTGAAGAGTGCAGATGTGTTCCTGGTCCACTGAAGATCGTCGCGCCAGACTCCGCAGGTAAGTATGGGGTGAGGTGTAGGGAGGCAGGCTGCGCAGTGGCTGGGTGCGGGTTGTGGGGGGGCAGGGAGACTGAGGGACCGTTTTGTTGTTTACAGGTAGTTTTTTTTTTTATTAAGACGACGCAAGATGTTTGCCACGCTGGAGTGGGCTCCCAGGGTGGCAGCTGGAAAGACTGTTTGGGGGGGCTGTAGCCAATGGGGGATTGGGCACCCCCATCAGCCATAACAAGCTTTGCCATGCTGGGGTGGGCTCTCAGCATGGCAGCTGGAAAGCTTTTGGAGGGGATGTGCAGCCGTGGAGCCGGCGGGGGATTGGGCACCACTGTCGGCTATAACAAGCTTTGCCATGCTGGGGTGGGCTCCCAGCGTGGCACCTGGACAGTTTTTGTGGGGGTGGGCATGGAGCCGATGGGATTGGACACCCCTGTCAGCCATACAGTGTGTGAGTGGGGCCATCACAACGCAGTATGCGTAAGCTTGCAAGTCTGTGTGTGTGTGGAGGGGAGCTCTGCTCACTGAAGCGGAGCTCTCCCTTTCAACTGTACGACCACTGCATTTTCAACTGTTGTCATAGACAGCTGCAGCAGTGATTGGGGAACTGGGGCCGTGCCTGCAAACACACTGACTGAATTGGAAGACAGGTGCCACACCTCCGAAAACTTGGATGATGGCACTATGTTTCTTGCACATGCATGCAAGCAACATAAAAAACAAATCCCCTGCTCCTACCAAGATCATTATTTCTTATTTTAGAGCAGGATTTTCAGACAAAATGGTACTGATGCACAGGTTGTTTTTTTTTTGTTTGTGTGTTTGTTTTTGTGTAAAACTTGGGAACTTTATTTCCAAAGGCTCATGAGTTTTTACAACAGTTTTCAAGATTTGCAGCTGCTTGAGTCAAAAAAATGTCACTTACTCTACTTCATTATTTTGATGCATGCCTTAATTTTTTTTTTTTTTTTTTACACACACACTGCTATATTGACTGCAAATTGTCTCAACTGCACCTAATAGTTACTCCACTTCAGGGGTGGCCTAGCAATCAGATACATGCTCTGCAGTTACATCAGAAGGGTGCCATATGTCAACAGCACCCTTCTGAAAATGTAGCCCTCTTTTTCAACATCTTTTCTGAGCAGCATCTCTCTCTTTACACATCTTCTATATTCAGTTTTATTCCCGTAGGTAGCAAACTTAATTAACCGTGGGGTGTTCTGCTCTTTTGTTTAATAGGGAAGAAGCAAAAATAACTGATTCATTCAAATTTTGGAGGTTTGATTCTTTTCCAGCACAAAGGGTTTTAGTGTCAGAGAATTGAACAAAGTCCACATTGGCTCACACTACCCAATCCAATTCAAATTTTTAAAATTCAAAATAATGTTCACTCCCACCACAGCTGCAAAATGTTATTACATATCACAGCTGTGGGCCAACTCAAACTAAATTTGACTAGAGGGCATTCCCAAGTTTGAATCATATTTTCAGAGATTCACAAGGCTCTGTTTTTCCATGTTACAGTGCAATATTCAACTGGAATATGGTTCCTCTAGCTTACTGATTTACCCCCCGTTCAACGTACTAGCTAAACAGTTTTCTTGCTAGATGTAGGAATTTTACTCTTCATGTAAATTACTTGCAAGCAACTGTGAATGCAGAAAGGCAGTACAGAGTACTGGTAAAGAACACTGAGCTACAAAGCTAGAGAACTGGGTTTGAATTCCACAGTCACCCCTTGCATACTGTGTGACCATGACCAAGTCATTTAACTTCCCTGTGCTCCCAGGATGCACCTGGAAACAAGCCTTGGCTTAATGTGTGTTTCCTAGCCAAAAATTATTAAAAAAAATAAATAAATGTAGCTAAGGAGCTGACCCATTCAAAGACCGCGTATACATAATGAAAGTGAAAAAGGAAAAATAGTTTATCACCTGCAGGAGGTAAAGTGTTGACAACATATCCCCTTTTTATAATAAAGAAAGAAGTCATTTACCTAGTAAGATAAAATTATAGAAAATTGGCATGCTGCAGAAAACTCTTGTCCAGAAAAGATTGTTTCCTCATGATTTCTTAGGGTTCTGGAACCCAAAGAAGTTGCAAGACATTGCTCTTGATTAGAGCTGCAATGAAGCTTTACTTCGCCTGCGAAGTTGCCACAAAGTAGCTGAAATTTGTCTCCTCTGAGTTTCACAAAGTTTTCCCTACCTCAGCAACACTGACTTTGCCCAGAATTACAAAGTTTTCCACATAAATGGCAGAATTCCACCCGCAAAGTGCAGAACATTGCCCACAAATGGCGAAATTCCACCATTTGCAGGCAAAATTCTGCCAATTGCAGGTCAGATTCCTCACTTTGCATACGGAATTCTGCACTACGCAGATTGATTTACACTTCACGAATTGTGCTACATTGGTGGATTAATTCACAGAGTAAAATTAGCCAACTTTTCCCATCTCTACTCTTGCTTAGACAAGAGATGTCTCAAACATGCCACTTCATTTTTCATAAAGCATAAATATGAAACACAACACCTTTATAGAGTCATCAAATGGGATAGGTATTGGTTTATGCAGTTTAACATCATCCATAACTTGTACTGTTCTCCTATTCAGCTACACAGAATGGGTAGACTACCTGTTGAGCTTTGTTCCAGGTGTGGTAAGCAACTGGTAATCTTCTTCATATCCTATGGTATTGCAAGGAAGTGGTCCCTTTCTAGAATTTGATTTGTAACCACCTGGATCCCCTCCTGGGGCTATCTGATGCCTTCCTCCCCGAAATATGTATCTTGGGAGACTACACCAATGCCCTGGTCGAGAATCAGAGACCACATATGGCTGTGATTTCTATATGTGCAAAGAAAGTTATTCTCTAACATTGGCTTGACCAGGAGATACCCCAATATCTTGAGTGGTACAGGGAGATACTATCTGCCCTTCAAGCTGAGCATCTTATTGCCAGTATGGCTGACCAGCTTTCCCATTACAGATGTATTTGGGAACTGCTGCAGGTTCTACTTACAACTTGAGTATCCCTCCTAATACACAGGTGTCCTCCTTCTGTGGCATCCTATACCACTCTGTTTTGTCATCGCATCTCCTGGGTGTCCTCTAGTGGTAGAGGGGGTTGGGGTATAAATGGGGGGATTAGTGGTATGTAAGTGGGAGGGTTGTGTAACTTATACCTAAAATTGTACACCTGCTAAATTATTTTCTATTTTGAGCACTCTTGGATATTGTACCTCATGTTTACAAGTTCCTCTTTGTGGAATGTTGTTCCGTCTACTGGTGTTCTCAATAAAGTATATTTAATTTGAAAAAAAGAAATCTTCCACAGTGACTAGTTTCACACTACAAAGATGACCGCACTATTCAAAGGCTTTCTAGTACTGTACTGAACGTGTTATCCCCACCCCCCCAAAAGAACACACACACAAAACAAACTCTGTCTTTCTCTGAGAAGTACAGCACATTATAAGATGCCTAACAAGTGTTTAAAAATTAAACTTGTCACCTGTAGTGCAGCAGATTAAAAAGGAAACCGCGATGAACAGAATGAAACGCTGACCCGTAGTTCTCCATTGGAAAAAGCAAATTGTGAGGAACAGACCATAGTGGGTGCCGCAATGAAAAGCTCTAAAATCACAACAGAAACTCACTCCTTCAATATATATTTTAACAGCTGTTTTTTTTTTCTTGAGAGGAAAACGTTAGCCACTCACCACAGTGGCTCTTGATGGACATGCTTGCTCCGGAAAAAGCCAGCGAAATGCACACAATCACTGAGGAGGCTGCCAGTAATAATTAACACAAAAAAATACAAATATTAAAAAAAAAAACAACACTAAATAAAAGAGCCTGTCTCCATGGTAGTGGTGGTGTGGTGGTGGTGGGGGGGTACTGAAACATATCAAAGCAAGAAAGCAGTTTGCACACAGTCACTAAGGATGCTGTTACTATTTGTGGAAACAGAACATACAATACCAATAATAATAAAAAAAACTAGCAGTAAATAAAATAGCATGTCTCCGGTGGTGGTGGTGGTGGGGTGCTAAAACAGTGATCAGAGCAAAAAAGTACTTTAATATAGGTACTACATTTTGAGTATTTCAGCTGTTAAAACCTTTTTTTCTTAATTTTTTTTAAATAATTACTTGGGGGGCCCATTTTATAAGTGCAATAAGACACTCTGAGGTGTGGGTTAAGGCCTGATAACAGGACTTCCAGGTGCTAAAGGCATTCGGCGCAAACAATTTGTGCCTCATAATGCACCTGGGATGTGCTCTTATCAGGCCATAACCCACACCTTGTTGTGTCTTATTGCTGGCTCATTTACCTACCTTCCCAAAATATAATGAATGACTGTCTACATTTAGTTATGTATGTTACTTTTTCATTTCTATTAAAAACTAAAGTACACAGTATACCAGGCGGAAACACCAGGATCAGCTGCTGTCAGTTCTCTATTTCAGTGAACCAACAGAGGCAGATATTCAGCAAACTAGTACAAAAACTTTATTTGGTTTGAACATGTATTGCAAACACCACAAGCAGTTCAAAACATTAGTGAGGGTGCAGACTTGCCAGACGTCCGACTGTTCTTACATTTCAGTGAGTAAGCCCTACCTTCACTCTGAGAAAGGTGGGGCTTACTCCCTGAAATGTAAGAACATCCAGATATCTGGCAAGTTTGCCCCCTCACTAATGTTTTTTTCACAGAGGATTTTAGTCCCCCTGGCAAGATGGGTGGCTTATATCAGCCCTGTTCTCGTTATCTGCAGTCGTCTCCAGCAGCTGCCAAAATCCAAGGCTGTATCCCCCATGGGTTGCCCCCAGCCCTCACAGCAGGGCAGAGGAGGAGGGCCATCATTCCCCAGCCAATCAACACATCCAGATTGACCCTGGATCCGGCGCAGTGGAGTGTGCTGTGCCATGATGGACAGGGCTTCAGTGACGTCACCTTTTTCCTCCCTTTTCTCCCTGATTCCACGGACCTGCAATGAGCCCGTTGTGTGAGCTTGACCTCTTTTGAGACACCCCTGTGGCTCTGGATGTGAAACTTCCCACACAGCGTGATCCACATGGCAACAAGCTGGATTCCTTCAGGTGGTGGTCAAGCAGCAAGTCACAGATGACCCTCTCCCCAAGGGAGAAGAGCTGTCCTCCAGACACTCAATCCCCCCTTCCCTGGCCGACCTCCAGCAATCTGCACCCATTCCCAAACATGGGTTGCCAGCATGGCAGGAAGTAAGGCACTTGCAGTGCCTCAGCCCTCCATGCCGTCGGGTCAGCCCCTCCCTAATGTTTTGAACTGCTCGTGGTGTTTGTAATATATGTTCAAACTGAATCAAGTTTCGGTACTAGTTTGCTGTATACTTGCCTGCACTGATTCACTGAAACATTAGAGAATTACCTGCAGCTGATTCTGGTGTAGCAATGTGGTAAGGAACATGGAAGCTGCTTCTGAACGGATACACTCATCTGCAAAGCTATGAAACTACTAAATGGGTGAGCTCTGATCTTTTTTCCTTTTTGTCTGGAAGGCAAATAGTAATATCTCATGAGCTGCTTCATGATAGCAGCCACAGAATCATTAAAAACTGTGTCGGATGTTGTCTTTATCCAATATATGTATTCACTTGAAACAGGTAGATATGAATACAATCAACATTGCAACTTAAAATGTATCATTATTGCACTAACAAAATGGGCATTTTGTTGGTACAGGGTGTGTGTGTGTGTTTGTGTGTGTGTGTGTGTCTGTACATGTGTGAAGGGAGTTGAGAGAGAGGACGACAAGGGAAGTAGTCATAGAGACAGCCAGAAACCTGAGGGGAAGGCTGGTGGTGATAAATTGACATTAGCTCCCTTACACATACAGTGATATTTTATTTGTTTTTTTCTCTTTTACTTAGTAACCTGACATGGTTTACAAATAAAAATAATGTTTTCTAAGCCAATTACTAACAGTGGGTAACTTCCATCAGCATGAACCACAAAACAAATATGCATGCGAGATAAGCTTTTACTGCCACACAATAACATATTGTGATTAGGGGTGGGCAAAGTTTATAAACTAAGTGAAATGCCACTACTTTGTGAAAAGCCACAACTTCGGGTAGTGGAAAGTGACACTTTGGGTAGTTCTTTGAAAGGTGAAGTCGCTATTTTGCTTGGTCAAGTGCTTCACAAAGTGGCATGTCACAAAAAATGTCACTTTAAGTTATGGTATTTAATCAAAAAAAATCTCTACACCTAACGTTTCTCCCCAGCTCCTGTGAACTGATTACAGTTTTAAAGATTCACAAATTTTAATTTGTTGCCTCTAAATCATCCAATCCCCTCTCTTTCATAGCAAAGCCTAATACCATCCTCCTAACACCACTTTAATATATTTCCCCAAATCTCCTCCCCAACCCTGTAGAGTACTCAAGCCCCCCCCTCCCCATGCCACTTGCCCTAGCAACAAAATGCATACAAGTCCACTGGCGCAATGCAGAGTGATGACAACTGGTACAGACCTCCTGCCGCAACCTGGACTGACCACCATGGGATGAAAGAGAACATGGCAACAGTAGTATTGCTACTATTCGCACACACTCAAACTAAGCAGATGTGCCCCCCCCCACACACAGTTTATCTGGAAAAGGCCCGTAAATTGCCTCTTTTTAACAAAATTCATTCTCCACAATCACCATCACAAACTACAGGTGTCCAAGCAATTAAGACATACAAAACAATGACCTACCTTTGTATTGTTTCCAAGCCACCAGAAATAAATGAGATTTCCGGACTGACTGGGCGACACAACTGCAGTCACATTGGCTTCTTTATTTTTGATGGCCACAAATGGAACACTCAAGTGAACATATTCGATTGGACCTGGAGGAGAAAATATTAAAATGTGATCATGTATAATATTTGCATTTGTGACAGACACTGGGATTTATGCGTCCTTCCTCATTCACATTACAGTATGAGTCACTCTCAGTGAAAGGCATGAGATCATTTGTTTCAGTTTTAGTTCTGGTACTATTAACAGAAATTGCCCAGATCTATGCAGCTTTTCTTTGCAGCCTGCATCAGGATGAATTACCAGGGTTTGTAGTTTCCTTAAAGGAATTTTCAACCTATCTCAGACCATCTGAAGATTGTTCTAATACCAACCTACTATAGAAAAGTGCTATAACAATGAAAGATCATTTTAAGTCTGTATTAAAATAGTCTAACAAGGCTTCCATTGTGTGGCTATTTTCAGAATGATCTATAGTCAAGCTCTGTTCTTGTGTAGTTCAATCACATAACCCCTTAATAAAATAATGTACAAATGATGGGATTCAAATGAACACAGTCATAACGCAGTACAATTTTAACCTGTATTAAAAGCTGCCAACATTGTGATATCTACAGCTGGAAAGTACTGTACACACTAATATTTTGAATTTATGTGGCTTAAGCCACATTAGTAATCCTATTTCACTTATTAGCCCATCATATCCAGTTAGTAACCATGTTTTTACCTTGACTGTCTGCATTTTTCTTAGGCATTTCAGACTCCAGTGCACACACAAAGAAGAACAGTTCTGTATTTGTCTCCTAATAACTTCATTAGCACAGAAAGCTACATTTATAAAATTATTAACGTGCCAAAGGTCCTTTATCTCTTGTACCCTTGTTTCTGAGCAACAGCTTCATGGTTGAAGTCCTGCACCAGGATTTTAGACTCGTGCCATATGTTGAGACTGACAGTTCACTACTGGATACAACTTTTCAATCCTGATAGCTAGCCTAGCTGAGATGCAATATGCCATTTACTGCAGCAGAAGTCCCACTGTTACTGACTTTACAGCTGGGTGGCCTGAAGTGCCAGGAGGTTAACTGAGTTGCTCAAGACCACAAAGTAAGTCATTTTCTATGGAGGGATTTGAACCTTGTTCTCATGGTTCACGGTCATGCACTCTAACTGCAAAGCTTCACTGCTTCTACGAAATTGGCGATAATGGCAATAGTGCTGCAACCCTGGAGCTTCTTTTTTTTTGATTTGTTTCAGATTTTTTTCTGCCTGTCCCCCATCTTGTTGGCACACCCCCAGCCAAGTCAGCAACTCATCATGTGGAATTACAGGTTACCCACCACTTACACAGATCCATATACTGATGGGTGGCCTGTCATGTGCGACTGTGGGTAGCGCCACATACAAGCGAGTGTTATTGAGTGCATCAATATGAACGACTCAATAATACTGCTTCCGTGTAGAGCGAGTAGGGAAAAAGAGCACTAAATAAGAAAGCTCTTGTACTGCAGAGGGATACGCACTACACTTGCGAGAAAAGGGGATAAAAAGAAATATTTGGCCAAGCCTTGCTGAGCTGGCTGTGTGATGTAGTGGCTTGAGCCACTGCCAGTGGAGTGTGTGGTGCCAGGTTCAGATCCCACTGCAGGTAAATGTTTTGCTTCCAAAGGGAGTTTCTATTTTCACCTATGTCTGCTCCCTCTGGAGTTGAGAATCTTTATTTTGGGAGGTGCAGGGGGCATAGCCCCCAGCAATAAAAAAAAAAGGAAGCATTGTATTCTTTAGAGGACCATGTCTGTTTGTGGTGCTCTCTCTAAGTTGAAGTCATCCTTTTGTCGGGGGTGATTTTTTCATCGCTCTATGTGAGTGGCACACTAAAGGACTCACCCTTACCACATAAAGCCACAATTGTGCAGTACCTGCAGGGGATGGCAAGCAAGCTGAGGCATTTTCTACCATTTCCTCCCCAGGTGATCTGCACATGCCTACTGTGTCAGCACACACCCCCCCACCTTTGCTTGTCATGCTGATGCTGCCTCCTGGCCTCCAATACATGGCAAGCAACCGGCAAGACTCAGAGTCCCCTGTCCCAGACAGAAATGAGCCATCCTTGGGACACTCAAACTTCCCTTACTCAGCAGGCCGCCAGATGACCTTGGTTCATTCTCAAACCCAGGTCACCAGCATTGCAGGAAGTAATTCATCCAGTGTCTCAGCCCTACATGCCACAGGGCATGCTTCACAACTGGAGTGTCTGAACTTTAGATAAGATGTGAGACTGGGATACCCTTTCTCTGTCCTTGGCGATTGTCCAGTGGAAGTGAAAGATCCTGAGACACTTGTTTGTAAGAGTAGGGAATAGTCCTGGAGTCCTGCTGCATATCACATCTCACCAAAACCAATTCTAGTGTAATTAGCTATGGCTGTGTGCATCCTGTTGCTTACTTGACTCCTACATGTGTTTTCATATAGACCCTGTACCGCTGATATCTAGCTCATTGCACTGTAAACTGTCTTGCAGGTTATAGCCTGGATGTTAGAGCAAAAAGCTGGGAATGATCTTGGTATGTCTAGCAAGCATGGGTTTGATTCTCAAAACTTGAAAACAGCGTGACCCTGAACAAGTCTCTTAATCTCCCCAGTGCCCTGTAGATAGGCCTTGTACCCAGTGGGGGAACGGGGTCATAATGCCGTAGGAGAAACAGCACAGCAAAACAATGCCGCAGTCACAACAGTGCGTGTAAAAAACAGTCAGTGAAAACACCAACCAAAACAATTATTGCACGGACCAGACAAACAAATGGGAAACATTCCCATTTCTTTTGCACCCCCTGACGTGTGGGGCTTCACCCCCACACACACCAAAACTAAATTAACTAACTCTGAGGGTGTGTGTGAACCAAGGGGATTAGGGAAAACTAGCAAGAGGAGGAACTTACTTTTTTACCAAAAAAAAAACAAACATGTTGGGAGACAGGGAACCAAACCCCGATCAGTGGATCTCCACTGTGCCACATGTTTGCGCCTTAGCCACTCCACCATGGGAGTGACTCAACCAGGCACAGCACCAGTGGTGTCTTCAGCCCTTTCTACAGTTTGCAGTCAGCCACAGGGGTAGTGGTACTTTCCTACTGCTATTACACCCCTGTCGCTCTAATTCATTCTGCACTTTAGACCACGTGGTTGTTCCTGCACTGTTTTGGTGGCTATATTGACCTGGTACCCTCAGTGGGCATTACCCTGGTACAAAAATAGAAATAAAGGAATTGCATGAAATTCATTATATATGGAAGATGCTGTATTAAAAATGTATCCTGTTTTACTGTATACCTTTCTAGCCTATGCTACTTTTTTATCTCCAACAGTTCAGAACTATTAGTGACTAAAACCTGAGCTTCTGCACTGCAAGGATGCACCAAACCAGCCCTCCTTGTATAATACGTTGGAGTTAATTACCGACCACAAAAACAACTAATGTTAAAATATACTACCTGGATATTCAATACATTCCTCACAGTTCTAGAAACTGCAGTGCCGTCCTGATAAACTCATCCTCTGACAGAAGAATCCCTGCTGCCTTATCAGCATTGTAAGAAGGTGTTATATTAAAGTACCATGGTTTTTAAATTAAATGTCAAATATAATTTGCCAGAGTAAAGAGTAAAGAAAAACCAATAAAAAAGGAACTGAGATCTGCTATGGAACATTCCCCTGCTGCTATAAATGTTGTCGTCCCCAGAACCCTAACTGCGGGCTTTTGTCTGAATAACTAAAGAAAATGGTTTAAGGGATGCATTTACATTTTAAAACAACTTAACAAAAAAAGTCAGCCCACAACATATCCTCTCTAAATTTGAACAGTGTTTTTTTTTCCTGATGTTCATTCCTGAGTATTGTTTGATAGAAACAGGACTGTGGATTTTAAATTGAAGAAACTCTGAAAGATGTATTTTGGTCTAATAAATATGCACCTCAGAAAGAAGCAACATTCTACAAAAATGGTTCTAGGCACATCTCATGATTAAGAGGTTTGAGGGCTGTGATTTACGTCCTTAAATGCCAGGGCTTTTATCCAAGCATTGCTTCAATGCTGCCCTTAATGCGAATATCCCACAGGACATCCTACTTGGTTTTTAAGAGACATTGAAAAAAGTCATGCAGAGCAGGGCAGGGATTAAATACAGCAGCAAAGTGACAATTAATTTATTAATCTAGTGGACAGTTTCAAATCCAACAAAATCTTTCATGGTTTTGAAAAACCTTATTACCGGAGCGCTCATGTACTGGATTTCATCCAAAATCCAACCACAAATCCATGACCTTTGGAAAAAGGCAATCAGCAGCCAAACTCCAGTCCCCCCCATTGTCAAGACACTGGATCCCCTTCTCAAAATGTCTGGAGATCTAGATGGATGGTCACCTTGGCATCTTCTGCCACATTTTTTATTCTCTGGTAATCGGGTAAGGCTCACTAGGCAAAAGTGCCTGTTTTCAGCAATGACCAGGAGCACTGGACAGGTTGCATGACTTGTTCAGATTCACAAAGTATGGAAGTGGTGAGAATCAAACCCAGGTCTGCTGGAGGTACTAAGCTCATCCATAGGTTATTACTCTAACCTCTAGGCTATACTGCCAGTACATACAGTATATACATACATTGATGCTATCCATAGAAAACATCTACCTATATCAGGCACTACTGTATATCAGAATAAATCCTGTCTCCTCCTCACTATTTGCCAGGAGATTATTGCAAAAATGATCCTTTGTATCCACCCACTGTTGGAGAGTGGACACAGAGTGGAGAGAGAGGAACTCAGGGAAGACCTGGATAGGCTAGACAAGTGATTTGTAGTGCTGTGCAGAATTTGCAAATTCCGGCGGAATGAAACTCTGCAGAATATTCAAAATTCCACTGAAATTCCACCAAAGTCTGCCCGGAAATGGAATGGCAGAATTCCGCAGCATGAAATAGGTGCAGAATGATTTTCCATGGAAAAATTACTGTTCCATGGAATATTATTCTGCAGATCTCAATATACTCTGCAGAAATAGTTGCAGAATAATTTTCCACAGAAAAAATACAGTTCCATGGAATATTATTCCTCGGATCACAGTAGGTAGAATTCTGCAGGCGAACAAGCGAAATTCCGGCAGAAATTCTGCGCACGGAATGGTCATTCTGCACTAATTCTGCTGCCAGAATTCCACATTTTGCACAGAACTAGTGGTTTGGCATTTGGCAACTTTGGTTCAATACTAAAAAGTGTAAAGTTATACACTGAGGACAGAAAACCCAGGAACCAAATATTGTTTCGGTGGTGTGCAGGTAACCAGGCCACAGGAAGAAAAGAACCTGGATATGATTAACATGAGAGACCTGAAACACATGGTACAGTGCAGAAAAGCTGCGGACAGAGCAAATCAGATGCCGGGCTGCATAGCCAGGGCAATTACCAACAGGAAAGTGAACATCATTCTGCAGCTGTACAAGTCTCTAGTGAGGCCGCACCTAGAGTAAAGTGTGCAGTATTTGTGCCCTTATCTTAAGAAGGATGTCAACTTGCTGGAAATGGTCCAGAGAAGGGCAGCCAAGATTATTCAGAGCCAGGAAGGCAACATCTACGAGGAGAGGCTCAGAGGGCTCAACATGTACTTTCTTGAGGACAGAAATGAGAGATGGGAAAAGACTGAGACCTTCAAGTACCTTAAAGGTATAAACAGGATAAGCACCATGGGTCTCTTCAGCCTTGGTGGAAACAAGACCATTAGGGGTAACAGCCTGAATCTGGTGGGGGGGGGTGGAGTTTCAGGACAGCAATGAGGAGGTGGGGGCACTTTTTCACCAAGAGGGTGGTAGTTAAGTGGAATCATTTATCGGAGGAAGTGGTACTCCTAGAAACAGCAGGCAGCTGCAAGAGAGGTTAGAACAGGGTGAGAGGAAAGTTGCAGGTAGAGGGGGACAGAGGGGCAGAGGGGGTATTTGATAGGTGTCAAAGGGGATATGAGGAGGGGTGGCAGTTCTCTTTGGAAACACAGAGGGGATGGAGCACTTGAGCAGACTAGATAGACCGTAAGGCCTCTATCTGCTGGCACATTTGTATGTTCATATTTGATCACAGGGATGAGGTACACAGTGCCTCCTCTAAATGTACCCTAGCCAGATGGGGCCATCACTTCCACTCCTTCTGCTATTGCAGCTAAACTAAGAGGAGTTAAATATATAAAGCACACTACTGATTCAGCTTTGCATTCAGTTCTGAAAAGGATCTACTCATTAAACTGTCTCCAAAAACTGGATATGTTAACCTATAAAGCACACAGATTATATATCTATCCAGACTTTTCTTTCCAAATACAACAAAGAAGGAAATTCCTAGAGTATTATCAACAGGCATTAGAGCTTGGAGGGTCATTCCAGCTGTTGGCACTTGCAAAAGCGCAGCTTTCTCTTAAGAATAAAACATATTGGGAGTCATGTGATGTGCCTGAGCTGGACAGATGCAGGGCTATGGAGCTCTGTTCACCCAGGATACAATTTTAATAATAACACCCTTTTTCTTCAGTCACCCAAGATCTGAAGTACACTTAACCCGTGCCTTTGGGTTCAAGGATGCCGAATTGGTCAGAGGAGGAGAACATAAGTGTGGCTCAGAAAAAATATAAACTTTCTGCGTCACCGACGAGTGAATCATCTGTTGGGCTCACAATGGAGCCAGTTATGGAGAGGGAATCTACTCCTAGCCTAGTAGCACGGAAACTGGCCAAAATCGCCTCAAATTTCATATTGAAGAGGAAATACATTATAAGAAAAACCCGCCATTTCCCCAGCATCCAACAGAAAAACCTCGACCACAGAGGGTAGTTGGTCCAGGAGGTTGGCAGGTGGTTAGGAGGAGCAAATCAGGTGCCCCATCACTCTGCTTCCAACACATTACCTCCAAAACCATATAAACACTACAAACAGGTATCTGCCTCTATCTCTGAAATCAAATAAAGAAGAGGCAGAAGACACTGCAGAGCAGGACACTGCGCACAGGAGCTAGCACAACAAAACTCACCCAAATCAGGAACCAAAACAAAACAAGCACAAAGGAAATCCAAAACTTGATCATAGGAGACTCATGATTCGGGAGTTGATACCCATCTCCAGCCAGGGTGATGGTCAGATGTCTCCCAGGTACATCAGCATGGAGAGACACTGACCGCATTGCAAAATTGTTCACAAAGCAGGAGAAAACATTGATGTCCTAGTACACATAGGGACTATCGATCTCGCCAGCCGGGTCAGTTGTGAGACCAAGGAACACCTGACTAGGCTGGGGACAACCATTATCTATTTCGTCTGCATCTCCTTCTCTGAGATCCTGCCAGTCTGGGAGAGGGGAGCAGATGGTCGGAAGGTCAGAGAAGGGGAGATAGGGAGCTAAACACGTGGCTCAAGGGCTGGTGCCAGGAAAAAGGACACAGATTTGTAGGAACTGGCAACAGTTCTGGGAGCGAAAGTTCTTAAATTTGATGGACTGCATCTAACTAAAGAGGAGTCAGTGCATTGGGGCAGAAGTTTGATGTCTTTGCAGAATATTTAAACTAGCAAATGGGAGAGGGTGCACACATCGTCGAATGGGAAGAACACCCTCCACCCTCAGCTAGTGGTCAAACAGAATTCAGCATGTTTGCCATTCATTTGCATCACCAGGTAAGAAAAAGGTTTGTCTCCCCATACGACGCGACAGGTAAGGCGCCAAACTTCACCCAACAACTAACACACCAAAATCTGGCTAATGGAAAATCATGTACATAATGCTCACAGCCTGGGAAATAAGATCCCAGACCTGCAGGCAATAATATCAGAGGTTAAACTGGACATAGTAGCAATTAGTGAGACGTGGTTTACCAGTAACCACACTTGGGAGACTTAGTACCTGGCTATGTATTGTTCAGAAGAGACCGAGGTAAAAAGGGGAGGAGTGGCCTGTATGTTAATGAAAATATCAAAGCTACAGAAATTCAGAATACACATAAGGAGCCAGAAGAACTGTGGGTCACCCTGGAAACAGGAAATGGGACAGCCATAAGAACTGGGGTTGTCTACAGGCCCCAGACCAGAGGAAAACATAGACACATTACTGTTAGAAGATATACAAAACATGACAGCTAAAGGGAGGTTCTGATAATGGGAGACTTCAACATGCCGGATACAGATTGGTCAATACCAGCAGGAACATCTGCCAGAACTAGACTCATAGTGGATTCCTGCAGGGGAGGGCCTCAAACAACTGGTACAGCAACCCACAAGAGACAGGGCATCCTAGATCTAGTACTGACTAACAAAGAAGGATCACAGATCTCCAGGTGAAGGTCACCTGGGAGCCAGTGACCATCACATGGTATGGTTCAATTTGGCTACTACATCTAAATCATCCCATTCCAAGGCAAAAATATGGGACTTCAGAGGAGCTGACTTTGATAAGATGGCCAACAGAGTTAAGCTAGCCCTGGCAAAAAGAAACACAGGTGAGGGGTACAGGCAAAGTGGCAAGCATTAAGGATGCAATACTTGAAGCAACATCCCATTGTGTTAGACAGAAAAGGAAGTGCAAAGAAGAAGGAAACCACTTTGGTTCTCAAATACAGTAGCAGAAAAGGTCAGAGCCAAAGGCTGGCCTTCAGGAAATATAAGGGAACACAGCGGATGAAGATAGGGAGGCATACCAAACTGCCCTAAGGGAAGCAGGTAAGGCAGTAAGGCAGGCAAAGTCCCAAACTGAGGAAACACTAGCACGAACAGTAAAGAAGGTGACAAGACTTTCTATAGATACATTAGTGAAAGGAGAAAGTCCAGAGGGGTATTGCTAAGCTTAATGGAGAAAAGGGAGCATGTGAGGAGGAGGACCTGTAAAGGCATCTATCCTAAATAGATACTTTTGCTCAGTATTTACTGAAGAGAAGGTAGGGCAGGCCCACAGCTCAGCATCATGGACACGGGGAGGGAGCTGAGCACTACTCCTTCACAAAAGAAAGGGTCCTACAAGAGCTTGCTAAGCTCAGGGTGGATAAGGCAATGGGACCTGATGGCATACATCCCAGGGTACCTTAAGGAGCTAAAGGAGGAACTAGTAGAGCCATTAGCAGAATTGTTTAGTGAGTCTCTGAGCACAGGAGAGGTCCCAGAAGACTGGAGAAGGGCTCATGTGATCCCGCTCCACAAGAGTGGTAGCAAGGAGGAGGCGGGGAACTACAGACCGGTCAGTCTTACCTCAGTAGTGGGCAAGATTATGGAGGCACTCTTAAGGAAAGGATAGTGCAACACCTGGAATCCATAGAGCACAGGATCCAAGACAGCATGGGTTTACAAAGGAAGGTCCTGTCAAACTAATCTCATAGATTTCTTTGACTAGGTAACCAGAGTGGTGGACCAGGCTGGAGCAGTTGATGTCGCCTACCTTGACTTCAGCAAAGCTTTTGACACTGTTCCACATAGAAGATTGATAAATAAGCTGAGTAGGCTCGGGGTGGGTCGAAGTTGGTCAGCTGGGGTGGCAAACTGGTTGACGGGCAGAAAACAGAGAGTGGTGGTAAATGGTATACAGTCAGAAGAGATGCAAGTCACAAGTGGGGTACCTCAGGGATCAGTCCTGGGGCCAGTCCTCTTAACATCTTCATTAGTGACCTTGCAGATGGACTAGAGGGTAAGGCTTGTCTGTTTGCAGATGACACCAAGATCTGCAACAGAGTAGATGATCCAGATGGGGTGGGCAGAATGAGAAGAGATCTGATAAACTAGCAGAATGGTCAGAAGAGTGGCAACTGGGATTTAATGCAAAGAAGTGCAAAATCATGCACAGAGGGAAGAGAAACCCTGAAGCCACCTATAGGCTGGGAGGAGTTGCTAACAGTCACAAAGGAAGAAAGAGACTTGGGCATCATCATCACTGATGACCTAAAATCATCCAAGCAGACCCTAAAGCAGTAGGTAAGGCTAGGGGGTGTTAGGTGTATTAGTAGGGGTATCACAAGTCGTAAGAGGGAGGTATTAATCCTCTGTACAAGACACTGGTTAGGCCCCATCCGAGTACTGCGTGCAGTATTGGAGGCCACACCTTCACAAGGACATTAACCAAATTGAGGCAGTCCAGAGAGGCAACAAAATGGTGCATGGACTGCATCAGTAGACATATGAGGACAGATTAACGGAGCTCAATATGTATACCCTTGAGCAAAGGAGGAGAGAGGTGATATGATCGAGGGCATTCAAACACCTTAAGGGCATAAACAAGGTGAAAGAGTCTAACATGTTTAAATATAAAAATAGCAGGACAAGAGGACACAGCATGAGTATTAGAGGAGGCCGATTAAGGGGAATGTGAGAAATTCTTTTCACAGAAAGGGTGGTGGATGCATGGAATGGCTTACCACAAGAAGTGGTGGCTATGAATACAGTGCAGGGCTTCAAACAGGCATGGGATAGGCATAAGGGACCAATACAAATGACTATGAATAGATAGGCCACTGCAGAGCAAAGGCCGATGGCACATTTATAAGGTAGAAAAAGAAATGGGCAGACTGGATGGGCCTTGCGGTCCTTATCTGCTGTCAACTTCTATGTTTCTATGTTTCTATAAATCAAAGCCTTTATGGGAGGTATCTGAGCAGATCTGAACCAAATAACGTTGCAGTCAACGGCGGTAAGGGTCTCGGTGGAGGCACTGGGTTTCCCAACAGAGCAAGTGGAGAAAAGAGTGAGTCAGATGGAGGACTGGGCCTTCCCTGCAGAAAGGCATACTGGGCATCTATTGAAAGACACCTGAGCGATATGGGACAAACTGAATGATTTAGAATCCAGGAGCAGACGTTGCAATGTCCGGCTGTTTGGGCTGCCGGGAAAGGTGGAGGGGGACAATATGATCAAATTTCTACAGAATAAGCTTCCAATCTGGCTCATGTGGGAGCCGGAGACTGTGGTAGAAATTGAAAGGGCTCACCAGGTTCCCACGGGCCCCCCACTGAATGGTACTTTGACACCGGTGGTATTTAAATTGCTCTGCTTTCGAGTTTGTCAGCAGATATTGAGGGACTCCAGGGAGCTTGAACATATTCGTTTCAATGGGGCGAGGTCGAATTTTCAGCAAGATTTCCCCCAATGGGTGCTGCAGTGCAGGAAGGCCTTTATTAAAGTGAGAGACATGACCTGGGCAAATAATCTGAAGGCCTACTTGGCACCCCCAGCTACCCTGAAGTTGGTATCCTGTGAAGGCACTCATTTTTTTCCACACCGGGAGAAGCTGAGGAATTTCTGCATCATTTTAAAGCTGCTGTGGGACCTTTGGAAAAGAGGCAGCCAAGGAGGGACTCGAGTGGTGGAGCAGCGGTGAGAGGGAAGGAGAATGACCACCGACAGGATCTGCAGGAGGCATCGACGAGGAAGCCCAGGTCTCAGTCAACCCAGCCGACAGACCTGGAGGAGGAGTCAGTGGACTGAATTGATGACAGTGGCATGCTGAGGTTTCTTGCCTGAACCTTGGTTCAGCTCCTTCTTCAGGTAGGGGTGGTTGCCATGTTATTTACCTGACAGCTTGATATTGTTAAATGGGTTGAGATTGGGGGATTGTAGGATGGGGGTACGAGGGAGGGATGTAGGCTGATTGACTCAAGGATTTACAGTAAAGCACCCCAGGGGGTTATGAGAATGGGAGGAATCTGTGGGATCCTTTTGAGGAAGTGGGAATGGTTGGGAGGGCTTGCTTGCAGAGTGGTGTATTGGGAGGGATTAGGCCAAAGAGGATATCTGACTAAGGATTTATTTATGGCCATGAGGGGTTCGATGGTGTGTGGGGGCTGGGTGCTGTATAGGGCTTGGGGATGGTTAGCATAGGATCGCTTATTGGCATGGTTACAGAGGACCGAGGGGGCAAGAGCTGGGGTATTAGAAGGAATGAAGGGGGCTGGAAGGATGATGGCTCTCTCACATATGCTTTAGTGTAATTCTCTGGGAATCAAGGGATATGGCAGCTAGGGAGGTATTAATTGCTTTCATGGGCAACAGAGTTGAGGGGCTGATTGCTGCTCTTCCGTGCTCCACATTGGCATCTAGATAGAGGGCCTCGTAAAGCACCCTTAGGCACAGTCAGCCTCTGGGAGAATCATATAGACCATATGTGTAGAAATGGCAGGATGTAGAGCACATTATGGAATGGGGGGTTAAGATCCGAGTGGTCAGATCCACGTCACCTGTTGCCAATGCTTGGTGACTCTTGGGGCAAGACTACTCAAGGACAGCTTGGGGAATGGAGGGGAAGGTGTGTAGGGAGGGGCAATGTGGATGGATGAAGGGGTATATGCGGTTAGAGTTAGTGTGTGAGGGGGATATGTAGTGGGATAGCAGTAAGGGAGACTAGAGGGGAGGGGGAAAAATAATAATCCTCCAAGGCAAGTTTAGATAGATTAGAAGAATTGGGAAGGGTAGTTCTGAGGATCCCAGTGGGTTTATTAGCAGGATATGGGACGGGTTTGTGGGACAGCGAGATTGCTGTTTGTTTTTCTGTTTTTCTTATTTTAGGTAGGAGTGGATGGATGCCGCAGGCTATCTGAAGATACTTACCATTATGACAACTTCTGGAAGAATAACATGGCATGTGAATCCAGACTAATCAGCAGCACTCTAAGCTATGGACTAAGGGGGGCTGAGTTGCTTGCTAAGATCTTGACATTGGTATCTTTGTGTATATCTTGGGGAACTTTGTGCATTTTTAGTAGGACTTGCTGGCAACTGGGTTAGGGTGGGAGAAGGGGAATGTTGGAGAGCTAGAGGGGGTACCAGGACTTGTTTCTAGTTGTAGGAGTAACTGGTGTATGGGGCTGGAAGGAGGGAATGTAATTAAAGGTTCAAGGGTGAGGAGTGCGTGGCTCAGAAAGTACCTGGGAAGACTATATTAGTAAAGGGGATGGATGTTTTCCTCTATGGTTTGTGTATAGTTCTCTGGGTGAGGGGGGGTTGTTTGGTTGTTCATTCTTCGCTGTTTGTGTATCTCTATGTTAGGAAGGGGGTAAAGCCAAGTCTCTAGAGCGGAGGGGCGGAGGGGGAAACCCACGCAAGAAAGGGGGGGTAGTGGAGGTTAGGATGGTGGTGTATCAATTTGTGTTCTGGAATGTGAGTGGGTTGAATGGGCCCATCAAGAGGAGAAGAGTTCTGGGGCATATCACGTGTTTAGGTGGGCAAATTGGCTTTTTGCAAGAATCTCATCTCCTCAACAAGGATGTGGTACGGATACAAAAGGCTTGGAAAGGTAATGTGTTTGCAGCCTCTTACTCACTCAGGAAGCAGTGGTTATTAATTTTAATTGCTCCAAGTCAAAAATTGGATCACAAAATCAGTGTTTCGGGACCCTTAGCGGCGATGGTTACTAGTGACGGGTATGTTAGATGGCCAGCTATATACCTTAGTTTCAGTGTACGCACCTAATGAAGATGGTGCCTCCTTCTTCAATAGTCTGTGTCAGCTGGTACAGGAGAAGAGTAAGGGTCAGGTGATAGTGGGGGACTTTAATGAAGTCCTAGATCCATGGTGTGATCAGATTGGGGAGCTCACCCCACTCTGCTACCCCGGGCTCGAAAGCCTTAGTTCAAATGATGGAGGATAGAGGGCTTAGGGATGTATGGTGATTACATTATCCGAAAGGGAGGGATTATACATTTTATTCATCCGTCCATCAGTCTTATAGTCGAATTGATCTGTGGTTGGTGTCGCAGGTGCTCCTGCTGGGGTCACAATATTGTACCATTGAGCCTATTGTGATTTCAGAGCATGTACTATTGGTATGGACCTGCACTGGCACTCAGGACACTGACAAAGCAAACAAGTGGTGCTGTAACATTAGTTTTTTTTAAGGAACCCTCCTTCTGTGATTGGCTTTGGAGGGAGGTGTCAGATTACATGTAGGATAATCACACAGGGGAGGTCTCATCTCAGTGAGTGTGGGAGGGATTGAAGGCATTTATTTGTGGTAGATTGATAGCCTACTCTTCTGCAAAGAAAAAGGAGAGAGCAGAGCAGCTGAGGGCCCTTTTGACCCATCTTTCCTCTTTGGAGGCTCAACATAAGGCAGGAGAGACAGGGCCAACACTAGTAAGGCAATTGAGGGAGCCACATTTTCAGATTAATGTCCTGACTTCTCAGCAAGCCTAGCTAGGTCTGTATTGTATTAACCAGACATTTTGGGATGGGCGAGAAAAGACAGGGTGCCTGTTGGCATATAGGCTTAAAAAGAGGGAAATGGAGAGGGTGATCCAGGAGATCAAGGGGTCCAAGGGTCTTGCTCTACAGCCAGGTAGGATTAACAAAGAATTGACATTTTTTATATTAATTTATATTCTTCCATATCCTTGGGTAATGGCAGGCCAAGGTGTGGGGCTTTTTGAACTCTGTGAAGCTACCCAATCTGTCGGTAACCCAAAGAGAAATTTTGGAACAGTCGATATCAGAACTGGAGGTGAAATTGGCAATAGAACAACTTCAAGTAGGGAGGAGCCCTGGCCCAGATGGTTCCCCAATAGCATTCTACAGAGCGGTACAGGATCAGGTCCTTCCATTGATCACAATGGTATGTGATGATGTGTGGAGGGAGGGGCGCCTTTCTCAGACTATGTGTGATGCTGTTATAATGGTTCTGCCCAAAAAGGGCAAGGATCCCTTCCTTTGCACCAACTATAGGCCAGTGTCACTTTTGAATGTGAACTACAAGGTACTGGTGAGGGTGTTGGCAAATCAGGTGGCCCCCCCTGCTGCTGTGGCTCATACATCCAGATCAAACTGGGTTTGTGGGAGGGAGGAATGGGGCAGATCACCTCCGATGCCTGGTGGATCTTATTAGGGTAGCCCCATCGATCCCCATGGTTCCAGTGGTGGTGGGGTTGGATACAGAAAATGCCTTCGACTCGATTGAGTGGTCATACTTGTTTGCAGTTCTAGAGAAGTTTGGTTTTGGACCATGTTTCAAAGATGGGTGCAGCTCATTTATGAAAACCTCAGGGCATTGGTCTTGACAAATGGTAGGCTATCTCCACCATTCAACCTGTCATGGGGGACTCGTCAGGGATACCCCTTTCCCCAGCTCTCTTTGTACTGGCAATTGAGCCTTTGGCTCAGAAAATCAGAGGCTTGGAAGAGATTGTAGGAGTACAGGTAGGGTCAGGAGTTTAAAAATCATGTTGTTTGCAGATGATATCTTGCTTACACTTGTTGATGCAGCTACCTCTCTCCCCCATTTAGCTCATTTGCTAGAGCAGTTTAAGGAACTATCGAGTCTCGGTAATAATTGGGCAAAGACTTGTATTGTCCTGATAGGTCAACCCACTTCAGGTCTTCCCCAGTTAGGGGGAGGCTTGAAGTGGACAGAAGGCCCAATAACGTATTTAGGGATACAGATCTCTTTGAAGCTGATAGACTGGCCTACACTTAATTTTGCTCCCCTTCTGGAGTCCCTGAAGGGGGATGTAGCCAGATGACACCACTTATATTTATCTCTATGGGGTAAGGTCCAGGCCATGTGCATGATGTCTGGACCAAAACTATTGTACGTTCTCCGCTACCTCCTGCTGAAAGTCCCTGAATCCTGGTGGAAGCAGCTAGATAAGGTTTTATCTTGGTTTTATTGGGAAGGGCAAAAACCCAGGATAGCCAAGGCTCGACTAATGGCACCAAATAGTAAGGCTGGGTTTGCAGCACCATGGTTCAGGGCTATTATCTGGCAGTGGGACTTAGACAGATCTGGCTGTGGATGCATGGGGAAAAGTTTAAGGACTAGATTAAGTGGCTTAGACTTGAACAGGACTGGTATGCTCCACATCCCCCTGAGGGCTGTTTACTGGGCACCAAGCTATCCTTTCTGAGACTAGCCACCACAGATTACTTAGTTTATATTTGAAGCCAAGTTAAAAGGCTTTTGAGTCCCCAGTGGGGGGTACCATTATCACTTTGGCTCCTGTGGGGGAACCCGGGGGTTTCCATCAGCGGTCAACCCCTTTTTTGGGAGACGTGGATGGGGACTGTTAAGGGTCGGGGACCTTCTTTTAGAAGGGAAGGATTCTTTCATACCCTTTCTGGATCTCCAGGAGCAGGCAAACCTACTGAAAGAGGAGCATTGGAAATGTCTCCAAATGTGGCATCAGGTAGGTAACTTAAGGAGGGGTTTACTAAGGAAGGGGTTAAGGGAGAATGCGAGGTGGTAGTTGGGTAGGAAGTTAAGACCCAGGACCCCCAGACTCTTCCATGGGTGGGGATGATATATGGTAATCTTCGTGATTGCACAGCACTAAGCATTTTAGGTATTCAACAGAAATGGGAGGGCCTCCCGGGGAAACAGCTTAGGGATGAGGAGTTGGGGAAGATATGGCAGAATGCTTACAGTCAGGTTAGGGACTCGGTTGGAAACTGATGCATCTCAAGTCACTTTTATTATGGTATAGAATGTCTACGGTCTTGTTTCATATGCGGCTCCTCTCACACTCAAATTGTTAGCGTTGCAATGGCTGGGGGGGTCTTTACTTCATATATTATGGGAATGTCCGGTCTTAAGGCGATGGTTGCAGAGGATTCAGTGGGGTGATCGGTACTGTTTTAAGAAGACATATCTCATGGGATGCTTCTATTCTGACTTTAGGGAATACTAGGGTGTTGGATACCTTAAACACTGATCAGAAAGCTTGGTTTCTCACTGCCATCACTGAAGCCAAGAGGTTAATTCTTCGTAGGTGGCAGAAATCAGACGCTCCCTCCTTGGATGAGTAATATGACTGTATGTTAAAAGTAGCAGGCTTTGAAAGATTATTATATTTTGCAGGGCGCAAACCCGATAAGTTTTTGTAAGTATGGGGACCCTTCTTGGAATTCATGCAGGTCTCTATCACACATGGGAGGACTTGGATCCCTCACCGCTCATGTTCCAGGACAACTGGTAACCTTCAGGACAACCAGTAACTAGGCATGAAGGGTCATGTCCCCAAGGGGGTGGAGGTGTGGTTTCCAAGAATCTGCATCTCATTCTCCTCAGGCCCTGAGTTGTCCTTCTTGACACTAGAGACTGGCTTATAGGTATATTATTGGACCAGATTGGTCCTGGTGAGCTCCTAGTGTTAGTTACAGTGGGAGGGAGGAAGGGGGTGGGGAGTAGGGGGATTTGGTGATCTGTAAGGTTTGTTTCTCATATGGTGCTTTAGACTGTATCTCCATGGAGATTACTCCAACTAGGTATATTTAGTGTGTACAGACGGTTGTGTTTTTATGGGTTTTATGTAAACGTTAAATTTCAATAAAATGTTGATAAAAAAGAGAATAAAACGTATTTTCTTTGCAATAGACCAGCTAGTTATTTTCTTGTGAGTCCAGTATGAACATGACTCCTCTAGAGAAGGGAGCCCCCCTCCAACTCAGATAAAGATCTCTCAGCAGCAGCACAAGGTACTGAAGAAGGAATGTTTTGAAAATCCTTTTTCTGTCCATCAGTTTATTTTTGAATGAAACTAAACAGTATTTAAATGCCATGTAATATCTAACTAGATATGGGCTGGGCTGGGCTGGCAGTATAACCTGAAGGTTAGAATAATGAGCTGTGAACAAGCTTGGCACATCCAGCAGACATTGGTTTCATTCCAACAACTTCCACTTGCATACTGTGTGAACCTAAGTAAGCCACTTCACTGCCCCAGTGCTCCCTGGTCACCCCTTGGCATAGGGCCCAGTTGGCCTTATCCAGTTACCAAAGAATGAAAAAAATCTAAATAGGAAGTTAGTATTGATTAAGATTGTATACCTGTCACTTTTTGTTTAGTATAACACCCACTGATTTTTGGCCTTAAGAGACCAAAATGAGATAATATGACATTATAGTTAATCACTGATATTTTTTTACAGCTCCAGAACCAGTATACTGTAGAGTTTATTTCATTTTGTTAAAACATTTTTACCTGTTCTACTCTGACATATATGCTAGGCGATTAATACTGTGAAGATGTATGTTTGCATATTATTTGCTTTCTCCTATGCTATGGACAGATACCATCCAATATATAAAACAAAAGCCTTACGTTATGATTATAAAAATTAATAAAATTGTAAGTTTAACTAAGGGTGACAGAAATGGGGCAGTGGATAATTCTATATAGCTTCAAGTTGGGCCCCATAAATTTCGTTCGACTTCAAGAATTCAGCTGAACCACTTTGGTTCTCAGTGCATATGAACATAAGCATTAGTCAGCAGAAGGAGGCCATTTAATATATCAGGTTTGCTTGACTGTGGAGCCCTTGATCTAGAGAATACGGTATGCCCCATCAACCATCACTGCCAACCCTGGTTCTTCCTGTCACCCTGTCTGGTCAATGCAGCACTGCCAAAACAGCGCAAGAATAACAGTGCTGCAAATAGCGCCAAAGGTAGTACAGTGACAGAGTTTTTGCAGCATGTTGGAATAACCACTTCCTCTGTCACTGCACACTCACATGGGGGAGTGCTGTAGTGGCTGCCATTGTGGTGCCTGGTCAAGCCCTCCCGTGGTGGAGTGGCTAAGGAGCCAGCACCCAACGGCATTGGAGACCTGGGACTGTGGTTCAGTTTCCCCTAGGTCTCCAGGTATTGCTACGTTTTTTTATTTAAAAAAAAGAATGCCTCCCTCCTGAGTTTAACCCCATCCCCAAAGTTCACACCCCCTTGGAGTTAGTTATTTTTGAGCCTGGGGTGTGTGGGGCCAAGACCCCACATCGGGGATGCTGAGCGTGAGTCCCTTCAAAAGACAAAGTCCCATTGTAATCAATGGGTGTGGTTTAGCTGTAAGGTCAGTGTTTTCACTGACCTTATTTTGGCATACATTGTTTTGGTTACAGCATTTAATGCTGTGTGATTTTCTTTGTGACATTATGACTCCGTGCCCCCTTTCCCACCCTCTTTTGCACCTCACCACCACTGTCTTCTGATTGACAATATCCGATGGGAGCTCATTTCGCAGTGACACTACCTGTTCTGTGAAAAGCGGTCTCCTGACCTCCTTCTTGAACCTCTCCCCTGCCAGTCTGCAACAGTGCCCCCTTGTGGTCTTATTTTCACTTAGACAAACCAGGTCCATGATATCCACCTTGTTCATGCCTTACAGGTACTTGAAGTTTTCAATCGTGTCCCCCCTTTCCCTCTTCTTTTTGAGTGAGTACATATTAAATTCTCTCAGTCTGTTCTCATATGCTCTATCCTGCTGTCCTTTAACCATCTTAGGCACCATCCTCTGTACTGCCTCAAGCTGGTTGATATTTTTCCTCAGGTAGCGACTTTAGTAGCGCACACAATACTCCAGGTACTGCCGCACCAATGATCTCTACAGTGGCAGGATAATTTCCTCTTTTCTGCTCGAGAAATCTCTAGTTTTACATCGCAGCATTCTGTAAGCCTTGGCTGCTGTTTTTCTACAATGCATTGTCTGTTTTCGGTCACTGGTAATGGCTATCTCTGAAGTCCTTATCTTCTTCTGATACAGTGACATTGGCTCCCCCTTTAGACTGTACTCAGCCCTCGGGGTTCTTTCTTCCTATGTACATGGCCTTGTGCTTGTTAGTATTGAACCTCAGCTGCCAGATACCAGACCACCTCTCCATCTTCACCAGATCCTCTTTTAGATCCTATACCCCTTCATTTAAGTCTACCTCCTACAGAGTTTAGTGTCATCCACAAAGAGGCAGATCTTGCTTTTAATGGCATCTCAGATGTGCTAATGAACACAACGAACTGCACTGGGCCAAGCACTGCCCCCTGCGGGATCCCACTGTTAACTTCTCTCATACCTAAGGGTTCCCAACCACTACCTGTGGGGTCTGAAGGCGCATCTCTTTAAGATAGCATTTTTAGATTAGTAAGAGTCAAGTTAGCAATCTGCTGTGATACCTTTTTAAACTGGAATTTTAAATGATTGTATTTATTTGGTTTTATGCTTATTTATTGTTGTATGTGTTTCCTATCTTGTACAGCACTCAGAGCATCCGAGAGGGTGTGCTCAAACAAATAAATCTTTACTTACTTACACCCTCAGGTTCCTACTACTAAGCCAATCTGCCACCCACTTTGTTAACTTGCTCTTGACCCTAGGTCCTCCAACTTCCTGATCAACTTCATGTGGGGCACCTAGACAAAGGCCTTGCTGAAGTCCAAGTATAGAATGCTAACCACCTGGCCCTTACTGCTGCCTTAATTACCTTGTCAAAAAAGTTGATCAGGATGGTTTGACAGGACCTCCCTGACATGAATTCATGATGCCCAGTACAGCAACTGGCATGGGTAAAGCAAACTATACATAGCCTTGAGGTCTGCAGTAAATAATTACTGTAACTGACTTGTGGCAGGTGCTGTTAGCATGCATCTGCTGTGGATTATGGATTATAGAATTACAGAGTCTGCAAAACCCACTAGACTGCCATGGCCCACTGTGAGCTACAATAATACCTACTATTCATTGCTGTCCTCAAGCTACATACACCCCCCCCCCAATAGTCTTCGCTTTGTCTCAATGCCCATTACTATACACTCTCAGGTCCTATTGTTTTGCAAGTTACATAATAACAACCCCCAAGCCCAAGCTTGTCATTTTTGGAATTTTTGCGAGGTGGTGCTTGCCAGGTACCAAGGGATGCATCAGTTGGCTACCATAGTGGCTATATTACTTGAATGAACCATCTTGTCCTCCCATTTCCTGTGCCTGACTCAATTACCTTTGCTGCTGTTGCTGCTGCTGGTCCATGTAACCTAAGTGGGGACTGAGAACGGATGTAGTTGTTAGACTGAGAACGGATGTAGTTGTTAGGAGGATACCATGATCTTGTTTTAAATCACTTGACAGAACTCTGGTTTCCAAAGCTTGAATAGACTTAACTGACCCTAAACTATGATATAACACAACATAATTGAATATATAATCATTTTAATTATTCATATTATTTTCATGCCAAGAGAACATAAATCATGAAATTAAAGTCACAATTTGCTCATGCTGCTTGACTCCTGTCCTGCATAATATTTTCAGAGTCCATTAGTGATGGGGAGAGGGGGGCTTTGAGCAATTGCACAGTAAACGGTAAATGCAAAATGACTTTTTTCAGGAACTAGACTTTACCTTTCTGGATTGATCCCTTCTATCATTTCTATTCCAAGTAGGAGAACTGGAAACACTTGAAGGGGGAGTGGGGAAAATTGGTGTACTGGATTTCTCAGGATGGTTTCATTACTGAATGCACTGATGGCCAGCAGGGATGGCTGCTTGCACTTCAGTGGGAGTGGAACTAGTGGAGTTCTGGGGACTATTAAGCCATGGTTTATTTGGCTGTACTATCATGCATCCAGCAGCCCCTGTCCTCACAGCCCCATGATCCTGACTCCCAGTCCCTCTTCCACAGTGACCAGCTCTTTGTCCGCTACCGCTGCTAAATGGCATGATAGAACATTTATCTGCTCCTTTACATGCCTCCACTCATGCATCCCTTTCTCTTCCTGTTGTTGTCTTCATGTTTTGTACATACTTTGTGAGTAAACGCATGTCAGATAATGACATAACACAGTCACCACTGGATGTTAACAGAGATGACTCACAAAAGTCAATGATGCTTAGAAGCCAGCGTTACATGCATACCCAGTGCACGTACACATCATAGTGGCATATGATGCATGATGTGACAGGGAAGCACATACAGTCCAGAAACATTTGATCCCTTTGACTCATGGCAAATATTTACATCAGGTGCCCTTGAGATGTCAATGCCTACTGATACAGTTAATGAGGTGTATCCCTATAGCAGAACATATACCTGGAAAAAGCCTTGTGATAGCAGACACATTGTCAAGACATCTGCTAATAGACCAAATAGCTGCAGACTTAAAAGAGGTTGTACAGGCAACCGTGAATTCAGTGGCAAAGGCATGGCCTGCATCACACCAGAAATTAAAAATGATCCAGGATGCTGCTTCAGAGAATACACATCTAGTAACAGTATTGCAATATACTATGTATGGGTGGTCACAACTCATATGCAATGTAAAGGCTGAGGCAAAGATGTTCTCAAATTCTAATTTCTACTAACCTATAGAAAACACACTATTATTCCTGGAACTCTTTAAGGCAAGATGCTGGACCAGACTGATGATGGTCATTTAAGAACTCACTAAATGTTGAGAATGGGATAAACAATCTGTATGGTGGCCAGAAATTAGCTTGACAATTAAAAGCAAATTTTATGTACAGTATGTGAACATTGTCAGGACTTAAGACCCACTCAAGAAAGAGAACCTTTGATAACATCACCCACTAGAAGGACAATGGAAAATGGTAGCTGCAGATCATCATCACAGAGCTCAGCAATACCTTGCAGTAGTCAACTACATTCCAGGCTTCCCAGGGATGTTACACTTGACTGTCTACATCCTGTAAGATGCTGGTACATAAGTCAAAACGCTTGTTCACTCGCTATGGCATTCCACATCAATTGATATGAACCACAGTTTGGTTTGAAAGAATTTCAGTCATTCGGTGACAATTATGGCTTTGCGTATCTTACCTCAACTCTATACTATCCTTATGTAAATGGAGAGCAGAAGGAGCAATTCAGACTGACAAGAGGATTCAAAGACAAGACAACCCATTCCTGGCACTGTTAATTTACAGAACAAGTCTTAATCAAGCAAGAGGCAGTAGTCCAGCTCAGCTGTTAATGGGTTGCCAGATTCAGACAATTCCTTCACTTCCCAGTAATCTGATGCTTCACTGGCCTAATCTTAGAATGGTTAAGGAGTCACAGAATGCAACTGAAGATACATATAAGCAGTGTTCTGACAGAAGACACTGCTCGATAATTGCCTTACTTAAATCTTGGAGACATAGAGTAAAATTAGATTTCAAAAGCAATGGACTGATCCTGTAGTAATAAAATACAATTATATGAAATTTGTTTCATTGTTTGTTTTCTTCAGTAACTGTATTCTTGTGTTTATGTATTATTTGTATAGTATGAAACTTGTGAAGTTACAATTATTGAATATTTTTAAATTGTGTTGTATTTTCATATTTGTGTTCGCTTGCACATTATGTCATAATTCTTGTACAAGTTGGAACTGATGCAGTTAACAGGACCAATTTGTAAATAGGACTCCCCTGCACTAATGGTGTTTGTACCAATATGTTTTGCTTGTATAAAAGTAAAGAATTCTACTTTTATGTGTGTTACACTGAGATCATATATCATTGACTCTGGCAGAGGATTTTACAGAAGGAATCGAAGACACTTGCAGTTTTTTTCTAGTTTACTGAAAGATACCAGTGAAGCTTCTCAGACTGAGACCACTGTTCTGCAGCTAAGGAATCTGCTGCTCCAGTTCCAACAGAACAAACAGTGTTGGTTTGTCAACAAAATTAGCTTCCTCCTTCTCAAGTTATGACTCACTCAGGGCATGTGATCACAAATCCTGCTAGAGTTGGAGACTGATAAGACTTTAAAACAGATATTGATTAGATTCAGTTACTTAATTGACCCAGCCCTTACAAATGTTAAAACGTTTGATTCACTAAATTAGGAGATCAGTTTCTGACTTAATGGTGAAAGGAAGACATAATGAGGAGTTAAAGCAAGTGTGACCCTGTGGTAGTGTTTAATAGATATTCAGGATACTTTTTTGTGACTGCTGATTTTCATATGGTGGTTTTTCAATAAAGAGAGTATTTTTTGGAAGACAAAGACTGGGGAGCTCAGTGTTTCTCTTATAATAGGAGTTATTTTAGAGTTTGGAAGAAGGTGTACAGAGAGAACTGGTGCTAAAGATGCTGGGCTTGATTCTCAAAACTAGGTGCAAGCCACGCCAATGATGGCTTGCACTAATTGCCAGTGTGCCATGGGCCCTTCACCCAATTCACTATTGAGTAGGGTCTCGGCGGCAAAGTCCTGCAGCTTCTGGAAACTGTGGCCATACACCAAACAGCAGGGCACATTGGGATGGTGTGTCGCAAACTGCAGGGTGGCTGTGCACCACTCTAGGATGGCCCTGGTGACTAGCAGTGCTCCCCCAGATCAGATCCCCTTTGTATAATAATCAATGACTTCCCAGGTGGTCTAGCGGTTCCCCCAGCCATTATCCCCTTTGTATAATAATTAATGACTTCCCTGGTGGTCTAGTGGAGTCCTTCCCCTACCCCTAATCTGCCCATATAATATAAACATATCTTTCCCTGCTGGTCTAGTGGACCCCTACCCCCCACCCGGCAGGCAGTACCCCACCACCTTGCTCTCCTCTTCCATCTCCCATCTCTGAAAGGACCAGCACAGCCCTCCATTCTCCACCATGGCTTGTCACCAACTGAGCTGTCAAAGAGTGCATACTGTATACAGTATGTGCCCTGAACAGCTCACTCAGCAGCCAGCCATGGTGGAGAGCACAGGGCTGTGCCAGTCCCCGGCTCAGGGATGGGACAGGGGAGAGAGGGGTGTTGGGGGGCTGTCTGCTGGGGATCCACTAGGTCACCAAGGAAAGATATGTTTATATTATATGGGCTGTCACTTTTTGGTGCTAATCCTAGTGAGTGGTGCCAGCTTTTTTCTTTGTTGATTGCTCATGCAACCACAGCACAGTCTTTTACTGTAGAGTGGCTAGTTTATTCCCTAGAAACTTAGAAACATTGATTTTGTCAGCAGATAAAGACCTTTGAGCCCATCTAGTCTGCCCCTTGTCCCTGTCTATTCCATCATCATGGACCCTTGTCAGTCATAGGTGTCACTACCTCTATCCATTCCTCTACTAATATGCCTCTGTGCTTATCCAACACATGATTGAAGCTCCACACAGTCTTTGCCCACACTACCTCCTCTGGTAGGCTGTTCCAGTTTTCCATCACCCTTTCTATGAAGAACTATTTCTGCTAGGGTGTGCAAAATTAAACTTCTGCTGGGGGAGTTTTGGTGAAAGTTGGAATTTCACATTTGTGAAATTTTAGAATGCACTTTAGCAACTTTCCTGGAAATTCTGACTTAGAATGGTGGAATAAATATATGAATTGTGGATTAATGTATTAAACTGTGGAAATAATTTCCACAGAACTGATCACTCTCTGTGATCAGTTCTGCGTAATTTCTTTCTGCAGTTTAATACATTAACCTGCAATTCATGCATTCATTCTGCAGTTTAGTAAGTCACTGAAGTGTGACATGAGTGTATGAATTGTGGATTAGTGTACTAAACTGGAGAAAGAAATTCTAGAGAACTAATCACTGAACAGTAGAATAATTACATGTATTGAGGATTAATGTATTAAACTGCATAAATGAATTCTTCAGAACTGTCATTCCACAGTTCATATGTATTATTCCACAATTCAGCCAGAAAAATCCACAAAACAGAACAAAAATTTGCCAAACAGATTCAGAAATATATGATTTCACCAGAGGTGGGAGTACAGAAGATTTCATGAAATTTATGAAATTTCATGAAAGTTCCACGTAAGCAGAATTTGCAACTTCTGCCCAGCTTTAATTTCAACACTTCTCTCCTAAACTTCCCCCTCCTAGCTTTTTTGCATGCTCCCTTGTTTTAGTGCCTTCCTTTCTCTGAAATACACCTCCCACTTGAAACGTGTTCACTCCTGTGAGGTACTTGCAGGTTTCAGTCTTGTCCCTTCTCATGCTCCTCCCTTCTGGGGATTACATATTGAGTTCCTGCAGCCTTTCCCCATGTGGCTTCTTGTGCAACCTGCTCAATGATTTTCTTGCCTCCTGGGTACTGCCTCTACCCTTTCAATGGCCTTGCAGAGTTGCAGCCTCTAGAACAGGACATAGTACTCCAGTTGTGGCCTCACCAGTGAGCGATGCAGTGACAGGACCACTTCCCTCCTCCTGCTAGAAATCCCTGTCCCAATGCAACCCAACTTCTTGCAAACCTTTCCCATTGCTTTGTTACACCATCCAGCTACCTTGAGGACATCAGATATCATGACCCCAAGTTCTCTTTCTTGCTTGGTGACTGTAAGCTTGACTCCCCCCATCTTATGCACAACCCCTGGGTTCCACAGCTCTAAGTGCATAACCTGTCACATATTGCAACTTCAAAATGCTGCAAACTGATACTCTGGCAAATGTTCTTCTGTGTATAGGAGTTGAAGATTTTTATTTGTAAGCTAAGGTATTAGCAGGAGAAAAACTCTGCAAGTTCCATAGTTTGCAATTTGTTTGGCTACTAATTGTACATTGCATGTTCACTCCATTCACAATTATTAGTTTCCACTTACAACATGGCAAAGAAAAAATATCAACCTGATTGGCCAAGACATCATTTTCCTATGCATCATTTCATGTGGTCACATTTTGGATCTCCTTTTTACATTCAGAATGACTGCTTATGTAACAATAAATCAACGCTTGCACAAGCTCAATGACCCACTCCAAGGGGTGTGGTATTGCTGAATTATCGCATACCCCAGAGATAACAAGGCAAGAGGCAGTTATTTGGATTATTCTAGAGTTGTCATTAAGGACTAGCCATAATTAATTGGTTCAAAAGATTTGGTGGAAAGTTCTTATTTTTAATCTCTGAAAGCAGATAGACCTCTTCTTTTGAGTAGGTAGCATGACATTTTCTTGGATAATGCTGATTGGCATGAACTAAGACATGGTGGTGTAGAATGCTATATTTATTTGTTTGCACTGCACCTCCTCCCTCCCCCAACATGAAAAATACTGCTTGCAACCCCACACACAGGTTCAGGAATTAACAGTGGGCTGCTATTTTGTGTTACGGTGTTCACACTGTGTTTTTTTTAAATCATCAACAAATGTAATAATAATTAATAATGACATAGTTTGCATGCCTAAGTAATTTCATTGCAATCTGATGGAATTTAATGTACTGATCTCCTACCACCATCTACTGTACCTACAAGAACCAGCATCTTTAGAAGGTGAACCATAGCTGTTATCCTATTTGTAACAAGTATGCAGGCATGCATACACCATATACAAGTTCATTTCTAAGCCCAAGATGGATTGGGACCATCACCATTATCCCCTAACCTATAGACACTGTATTATAATCAAGGTTATAGGATTATTGGTGCTTGCTGCTAAAATTAATAGAAATGTGCAAACACAATTGGTCCAGACAGGAAGAAAAGTTGGAGGCAGCTCAGTATGTCCATGGAAACTGAACTGATAAAAACATGGGCAAAAATCCTATAATCTCATGTTTTAAGCCTAAATTTCTATTTTTTCAGTCATTGTAAGCCCCTGACCTTGACCTTGAATATGATTTTCTGTTCTGCTTTAACAAAACGCCATGGAAATACATGTCAGAGTGCTGCTGTAGCTTTTCTCTCTTCTGATGAACAAACTGTACTTAGGAACATCAAAACAGGGAGGCTGCAATAAACAAGACTATACACATAGTCTAGGAGGGCAACAAGCAAGGTTATATTAAAGACATGTTATTTTTGTAGCTGCACCTCCTGTCTCCAGAACAGAAGAAATGTTTGATTTCTTCAGAAAAAAATTGCATGTCCCTTCCACTTACATTCAGGTTAAAATACCAATGGTTTAAGGAGGCAGTATAGAGTAGTGGTTAAGGTCACTGAGCTGCAAACCTGGAGACATAGGTTTGAATCCCATCAGCCCCCACTTGCATACTGTGTGACCCTGGCTGAAAACAAACTCTGGCTTAGTGTGACTTTCCTGGCTAAACAATTTCCTCTTCCCTAATGAGACTTGGCTGAGATAGCACCTGATTGATTTCTACAAAGTCATTGAAACCACTGGCCTTTAAGTACTGTAATAGGACTTTAGCAACAGGAGATAAGAGATGTTGTGAAATAAAATTTTGCCAGACAAATTGCTGCAAAATTGGCAATTTTGATGTGCGAAATATTTTGTGAAATTCGGCCATTCTACAAAATATTTTGTGGGGTGTAAACTTGCGAAATTTTGCAGTGAAATGCAAAATGTCACATTTCCTGGTGAACTTTCACAATTTGTGGGTAAAATGTCACAATGTCTGGGCAAAAATTTGCAACATTTTGCATTTCGTACCTGCAAAATATTTCTCAATTTTGCATAACACTACAGGAGATAAAATATGACATGTTATGTTACTAAGGCATTACTAGTACAGTACGCAGCAAGTTTTACCTTGTCATGGCCTTAAAAGTGTGTTTATTTTCAGAGCGCCTTATAGCAAGGTGTAATGATTAAACCTCCCAGTTTGAGATCAGATGGATGACATGGGTATTCTACATTTCTGAGAGGGATGAGTCATTTGTTCCCTGACTGAGGCTATTTGTTGGAAAGAGAAGGGAGGTTTTTACACCCCTCCCACCGTACAGGATGTGTGATGGTCAGGAGATGAGGGGCATAGACCCAGGTACGACTGGAGGAATCCGGACATCACCATTAATTTAAATATTCAAGGTTTTTTTACCTTATCCTTTTATGAGCAAAGGACTGTAACATATCCTAGTATCCCCTCTATTGTGGACCTACTGTGTGCTGAGCCTATCTAGTTACTAGTTCAGAACTATCAATGCATTTTTCTGGTCATTAAGATGTCTTGACAATTGCATGTTTTCCATGTGTATTTCAATACAAATCACAGTTTAAAAAAAAAGGTGTATTCATTTTCAGGAAGATATAATGTATGCACATTTCAAGTATGTTTTAAAAGATTTGAAATTAGAAATAGCTAACTGGTTGAATGTCACATTTTATATTTCTTGGTAATACTAACTTTGAAGGTAATTTATGGGGTTGTAATATTTGGGGACAGTGTTTTTTTTTCCACAGTTAACGCTGGTTATAATTCGCATTATAACCCATGGAATATAATGGTGAACATGTGCCAGGTTATCCTATGGAATACGGAGATGGAAAGTGACAGTTCGCGCTCGCTCTGCCATGTGATTGTCTCCAGAATAGTGACACTGTGGTTGGCAAAAAAGTCCCCTGCAATCACATAAAACAATGCCTTGGGAAGAGTGCAAACTTGAATTTTATGCTCTCCTGGGGTATAGGATTCTTTTATAAACCCTCAGGCTTTGCCCTCAGTATTTATATAGCATCCCACACCTCATTTGAGCACAAAATTCCTGTTATGCACACCTCTCCATGCATTATTTTATATATTATAAGTCAACAGCCGTGCTGATTCATATTTGCAGTACTGCTATTAAATATAATAGCTAAGGTTATGAAGGTAAAATGAAATAATATTAATCCACTCAGCCTTAAGTTTTCCAGGTATATATTTTAATGGAATTGTGGGATCATTTCTTTGTAGTGCAGGCTACTATCTTAAGAATCACCACCACCAGTGGCATTCAGACTATCCTGACATTTTGATGATGAAAATGAAACACCATTGGTAAATTAGGGTACTTAGTCTTCATAGCTGGATGCTTATCATTCAGTGACTGAAAGAAGAAACTTTGGTTTTGCTTAAATGGAAAACATTTAAAAAGGTGTATAAAATGTATAGCCATCCAGAACACTATGAAATATAGGCTTATTTACTGTATGAAAGGATTTGTTTTATGTGGCTTGTCTTTAATGCTTGCATTTCATTTGGCTTGTCTATACAGTCAAAATTTGAGATTAACTTGTTTGCCCTTGTAGCTAGTTATTTATCCTTGCTTTTTTGCAAGGATGCAGTATAGCAGTGTGGTTTAGGGCACTGAGCTGCAAACCTGAAGACCTAAGTTAGAATCCCACTGCCCCAACTTACATAGTGTGAGACCCTAAGCAAGCCACTTAACCTCCTTGTACTCCTAGGTCACACCTGGAAACAAGCTTGGGTTTAGTGTGTCTTTCCCAGTTAAAACAATTTCACCTTTCCCTTTTTTCTTTTCTTCAGTCTGTCATTTTATACCATACAGATCCAGCCTCTATCATTTCTGGAATTCACCCTCCCATAACCAAGACAACGGTAGAAAACTGCTTGAAAGGTTCCAAGATAAAACAAAACTTTCATTGTGATCTCTAGTGTTTTTCCCCCCAGATTCAGAGAAAACACTAGTTTAGAAGGGGATAGTGTTGTGTGAAATTGGAATATTTCGCCGAGCTAAATATTTTGCATAATTAATGCTTACACAAAATATTTCACTTGACAAATGCAAAATTCACCAAGGTTACCGTAAGGTGAAATTTCACCACTGTTGGCAGAATTACGCCACCTCATGGCTTAAATTACGCCTCCTATGGGCAAAATTTTGCCATTTATGCTGGACTGGTGGACTGTCAAAATTGCAGGTGAATTCACCGCAGTCATCAGCGAATTTACGCAGTGAAATTGGCAATTTTGCTGCAATATCACCAGCAAAATTTAATTTCGCTGCATCCCTAGAAGAGGAATGTACTTTTACAGAAAACTCATATTTTCTACAGCTTTCAAAAAATAAACTTATTTACCAAACTTTATAAATTATATGCTGCTCAGATATGTGGTGATATATGGGTTAGCTGCCTATACCATTCTGCTACTGGACTACCACTAGCTTATAGTTCCCCCTGCAAAATCATCATATTAATAATTATTTACATTCTAGTACATGTTAATTCATTTTGATGTAATTGAATTTTATTTGTAGAGAATTTCTGCATATAAGAATAGCCTTATTTAGTTGAATCACTTAGTTTTCGAGAGGGTCATATTGGAACCAAACAGCAGCAGAGGCATTAGTAACTGTGACTGAGTCACCTGTGCCTAATCCTACTGTGTTTGATAGCTTATCTGTCCTGCATAGCACCCATCTCCTCTCCCACTTCCTCCTCTGCCTGGTGTGACTCCACTGAGCACTTACCCCCATGCCCCCTTATTATCCCCCCACCTTCCTGCTTTCTCTTCACAAATATTACCCTCCCCCATATTCACCCCATGCCCCTGTTTCCCACTAACCTCACTTCCCCATTAAAACCCTTTCCCATATCCCTCTCTCCCCCCACATTACCCAGCCCTGCCCCTATCATCTTCTTACGTACCCATGGGTACATTCCTATCCAATCCCACCCCTCTGACCACTCTACCACTTTATCTGTCACACCCTTTGTTTCTGCCCCCACCCTTCCACTACTCTTATCTGTTCTGTCCTCCCCCTCCTTTGGTCACCACCAATTCTAACCCTCCTTAACTTTATCTGCATGCCCTAAAGCTCAGCTACCACTATAAATTGCTTGTCCACCTTAGGTATGCTCTAAGTACTGTTGCAATAACGTTGACCTCTCCTACCTGATGTATTTTAACTGTACTTGCTTGAATCTGTATCTGTATGTACCATATGTACTTGCCTGCTGTATATACCCTATCTGTTTTGTAATGTCTATGTACCTTGTCTATTGCCTTACAATGTGGAACCTTTGTAAACAAGCTTTTGGCTCAAAGGTGTTAATCCTAGATTCCAATAAATAAATAAATGATAAGTTGCAATGTAACAGGTTAATCTGAATTGAATATAATTTTCTGGCCATATGTGGCGTACTATAAAGTTAAAATCTCCAGAAATGCACAGTATGTACAATTATGCCTGCCAGGATGAAATGCTCTTATCACAGTCTCTGCCACTGATACAATGCAGGATCCTGCTGGAACACAGTATAGTCTAATCTCAGTAACCTCCATTTTTCACACAGGAAAGCATGACATCTTTATCAGAGTGCTTTATCTTGGTGAGCAGCACAGTAATTGAGAAATATTGACATAGAAAGTAATCTTTGTTAAACTACTGAAAAATGTGATGTTTTCTGTGGAGTTACATTTCCCTTTTAACTTAAAACCGAAAATCTGAGTTTGCGTAGAGTTCAACAAAGGTAAACCTGGAGTATGCCTGTCCAAATGAGAGTTTGTATTTGATTTGTTGCTCAAAAATGTAATAAAAATAAACTGGTGGCGGTAATGTCCAATCCCAAATGTGACAATTCTACCAATTTATTACCAGGCTTAGTTTACATGGTACATAGAAACAATGACATTCATGGCAGATAAAGACCTCTAGGCTGATAAAGTCTGCCCATTTTCCCTGCCTACGGCAAAAGCTGCAGACCACACCTGATCTCTGGCTTTACCTTCTTGTTCCTATCATTAGGGTTTCCCTATGCCTGTCTCATGCATTTCTGAAATCCCCCACTGTGTTGGCCCCCACCACCTCCATTAGGAGTCTAGCCCATGCATCTACCACCCTTTTCATGAAGAAATACTTCCTCATGTTACCCCTTAGTCTACCCCCTCCCAACCTCATGCCATGCCCCCCCATTACTGAACATCTCCTTTTTCTGAAAGATGCGACCTCCAGTGCATTATACAGTATATTCCCTTTAGAAATTTGTAGGATTCTCTCATATCTCCCCCCTGTCTGTCCTCCAGGGTATACATATTGATGCCTCCCAGTCTTTCCTCATATAACTTTTGGTGCAGGCCCAGCACCATCGTTGTTGCCCTTCTTTGAACTGCCTCCACCCTGCCTATGTCCCTACAGTGATGCAGCCTCTAGAACTAGGCACAGTACTCAAAATGAGGCCTTGCCAATGACGTATTCAGTGGCATCACCACCTCTTTTCTTCTGCTGGTGATACCTCTCCCTATGCATCTCAGGTGGAGTCCATCCCAGTGGTGGTGATATGTCATATTATCTGAAGACGTGAAATCTCTTTGTGAGGTTAAGCGCAAGAACGGGTAAAGCTAGTCAAGCTAAGCAAATATGAAGAACTGCTTGTGATACTCTTTGAGTATATGTCACTGGTGAAAACCTTATCATACATTGTAAGTACAGCTGAAAAACAATCTTTTACTCAAGTAACATGAAACCTATAATGGCGGTATGATGTTTTTTTTAAGCCATCCACTTTATCAATTGAAAAATGATAACAAAGACTTACAAATGACATGAAGATACATCACGGCACTGTCTGAGCCCAGGCTGTTTTCTGCATAGGCTGTGACTTGAAATATCCCAGCACTCTTGTAGATGTGTTTTATCCCATCCTCTGTTGAGCTGATGTTAGCATAGGACACTGCAATACCATTTCCGAAGTCCACCTGAATAGTTGTCCTTAGAAGATCACCCTGTTAAAGTACAAAAAAACCCAATACTGACTGATTTCTGCAAAACCTGAGGTCAGACAATGTTTACGTTTACTGAAGTGCCTTTACTTTATATCTAATGTCATTTTTTAACCAGGAACGGCACACTGAGCTGCGCTAGTTCATTCCCAGGTGTGCCTTAGGAGGTAGGCTACATTGATCTGTTTTTAATTTACCTCACTTGCACAATTTTGATACACAAGTAATAGATGCATCTCATTAGTTTTGTGCACTAAACTTATTTATTGAAGATATTTTGAACAACATGACCTATCAACTGCTGCACAAACACCCCTCTGGTACCCATTTTGCTGTTTATTATCTTGTCTTTTTAAATTACCTTACTTTTAAGTTTGGTTCAATTAACTACAAGTACCTAGAAACACAGAACACAGAACATGTCTGTCCTCAAGATCACAACTCTAAATGAGCTGGTCACAGCTCAATGTGTTCTCTACAGGCCAAACATTTAAAATAAATAAATACAATTAAATCTGGAGGTTTGTTTACAACAGAGTCCATCCCAGGATGTTTAACATTTACATAAAATTACAGTTACAGACTTCAAGATATTGTACAGAACAAGGACAATTATTATGTGCACTAAATTAATTCACTAGAAACACCAACAGCTTACTCTGGTTTATTTTGTCAGTTTGCATTAGTATCTGCCACTGACCCCACCCCTGTACCCACCCAGGATGAGGCAGAAAATACACAGAACTGCCTAGCCCTCCTTTCCCAGTCTACAAAAAAAAAATAGTAATTATATAATTATCCCCAAGGTTCAGAGTCCTGGACCCCACACTCTTCTACATTTTCCTAAATGACCTTTCCTCAGCCTGTTCCTCTGTGTCCATTTGCATGTATGTAGATGACACTGTGCTCATTGCCTCTGGCCCCTCTGCTTCTCGCCTTGCAGTCCATGTCGAACAAGATTTTGATAGCATTCGGTGCTGGTTCTGTTCCATTTTTCTGTCCCCTCAATGCAAAGAAGTAGCCTTCATGATTTTTAGTTCCTGGCAGAGGCATGCCTGGCTAGTGATGGGTGAAGTGGCCCCAATTAGCTCTGCGAAGTGATTCGCAGAGTGAAGGCAAATTCATGGAGTGCTCCACAATGCAAAGCGGAGTACTTAACGTTATAATGGGTAACGTGAAGTCCATTGAAAACAATGACTTTGCGTTACCCCGCCTTCCCAAACCACTACTCCACACCAATTCTAAAGGCGAAGTACATTGAAAACAATGTAATTCGCCTCACTTCACCTTGTTTTTAAGCTCCAAAGGTGAATTTTGCAGTGATTCATGGGATTTCAGGTCACATGGGCTTTAGATTGTTCTGCACAGCTTCAGTTAGGGGGTAGTGTGTGTAAGAAGCTGTAGGAGACAATCTGCTCAGAGAGCTCTCTGTGATTCAAACCTCAAACAAGCTGTTAAAAAAGCCTTTTTGAGTCATTTATTTTGCTGAAACTTTAGTTCATTAATTATAGGAAACCCTCCTGTGCTCATATCATTGAGCGTTTATTGTTTGTGTATGGATTTTGAATGTTAATGTGCAACATTCAGTCTGTGTACTGAGAGACAGTGGAAGTGTGCTTTGGAGGAGGGGCATATCTGTGGTGTAGGTAGACTAACTTGAAGAAAAAGACAGTGCTTTCTGTTTTGGTGATATTTTTCTTGTATAACTGTGTTAATAAACACACAGTAATAGTTTCAATATTTCTTGCCTTTTTTGCTGATTGTTGTGGTGCAGCAGTGCATAATTTTAGTTTGTTTAAAATATGTGGTTATATTATTGAAGTTTTCAATTTACTATGCATTATTTAGTGTGTGTGAGTGAGTATGTGTGTGATGTGTGTCATCAAATCAGACACCTTTAATTGTGCCGCATAATCTTTCAGCAATGTGAAACTGCTATCCACTGCAGCTGTGTGATTTGTGTACTTCTTTGTGGTATCTTTACTGGTACTAGTACTAGTGACTGTTACTGCCGCAGTGCATAATTTTAGTTTGTTTAAAATATGTGGTTATATTACTGAAATTTTCAATTTGCTATGCATTACTTAGTGTGTGTGTGAGTATGTGTGTGATGTGTGTCATCAAATCAGACACCTTTTATTGTGCCACATAATAATTTCAGTAATGTGAAGCTGCTATCCACTGCAGCTGTGTGATTTTTGTACTTCTTTGTGGTATCTTTACTGGTACTAGTACTAATAACTGTTACTGCAGCAGTGCAGTACACTGCCCCCCCCCGCAGCCCGCCCCAACTGGCAAAGGTATTCTTTTCCAGATTTGAATTTCTGATGGTGAGCACTGGTTAGGTGTTGTGCCTTTGTGTCTGCATCTCTTCAGTGCACAGCACAATCTTAATCTGTCTGTGCATTTGCATCTCTCTAGGGCCCAATCTCCATCTGTAATTTAACATACTGACATACTAAAATGCAAGCAGAATAGGCCTAACGGTCTTTCGTGTCTCCTCATTTGGTCAGCCCCCACCCTGGGAGCTGAGCTTGCTGCCCCCCTCTCCCTCTCTGGCTTCTCCCTTGCCAGTCTCAGATATTCTCGCTGCACTGGTTTTTGCTTCCAGAATGCTTCCCCTGTACCTGTCCCACCCCCTATTGAACCCCTCCATCATTTCTGCCTCCACCAGCCCCCGTGGACAGTGCATTCCATGGCTCTACCACCCTCTCAGTGAAGTAGAACCTTCTCCTTTGGCCCCTGAACCTCCCCCCCAGCTTCCCCCATGCCCTCTAGTTGCTCCCCCCTTCCTTTGGAGCACCCTGACTGCTCCTCCCCTATTTACCCCCTTCATGTACCTGAAGACCTCTGTCATGTTCCCTCGGTCCCTTCTCTCTTCCGATGGGTACATATTTAGCTCTTCGAGCCTCTCCCCATAGATCCTATCCCCCAAGCCCAAAATTGTTTTGGTTGCCCTCCTCTGGACCCTCTCCAGGAGTTCAATGTCCCTTTTTAAATGTGGCCTCCAAAACTGCATGCAGTACTTGAGGTGCAGTCTCACCAAGCAGAAATACAGTGGGAGTATCACTTCTCTCCTTCTGGAGGTGAGCCCCCTAGCAATGCATCCAAGCATCCTGTGGCCTTTGCCACTGCCCTCCTACAAGTCTCCGAGTTGTTCATCTTGACATCCACCACCACCCCCAGGTCCCTCTCAGCCATCGAGACTTGTAGCATTCCCCTCCCCCCAAGGGTGTACACTTGGCCCGGATTTCTGGCTCCCAGGTGCAGTACCTTGCATTTTCCTGCATTGAACCTCAGCTTCCACTTTCTAGAACACCTTTCCAGAGCCTCCAGGTCCCCCTGTAGGGCCACCCTCCCCTCCTCCCCATTCACCACCGCCCCCAGTTTTCAGTCATCCACAAAGAGACTCATCCCACTCCTGATACCCTTCTTTATGTCAGAGTTGTAGGCGTTGAACAGGAGGGTCCCAAGAACCGATCCCTGAGGGACTCCACTAATGACCCTCCTTGGGAAAGAGACTATCCCGCCAACTATGACCCTCTGGGTCTGGTTCTGGAGCCAATTTCCTATCCATCTGATCATCTGGTTCCCCACCCCCATTTCTCCCAGATTGTCAAAAGACCCCCATGAGGAACAGAGACAAACGTCTTGCTGAAGTCAAGAAAGAGGACATCCACTGGTCTACCCAGGTCCAAGGCACTCATCACCCAGTCATAGAACTCCACAAGGTTTGTCTAACACAATTTCCCTGAGAAGAATCCATGCTGTCTATCGTCCAGGCATCCCAACTTTTCCAGGTTCCCACCTAGTCTCTCCTTGACAATGCCCTCCATCACCTTGCCCACCACTGATGTCAGGCTGACGGGCCTGTAGTCCCTGCCACCCCCCTTGATTCCCCCTTGTGGATAGGCCCTATATGTGTCAACTTCCAGTCCTGGGACACCCACCCTGTCCTCAGAGAGATGCTGAAGAGCTCCACTAGGGGTTTCGCCAGGACGTCCGCCAGTTCCTTCAGCACTCTGAGATGTAATTTATCTGGCCCTGGTGCTTTCTCCGTCTTAAGGGACCTGAGGGCTTCCCTCACTCTTTCTGCCATGATTTCCACCTCTGCTACCTAGTCCCCCTGCTTTGCCTTCCCCCCCACCTGCCAGTGATGCCCCCCAGACCCACCAATCAGTAAGGGTCCCCCCTCCTCAGTTTCACCATCTCCTCCCATGTATGATGCAGCCCCCCCATTTTCCTTGGTGAAAACTGAGGCAAAGTACTCATTTAGTACCTCAGCCTGCTCCCCCGGGTCTTGTGCCCATCCCTCCCCTGTTTTAATCCTGCTAATCTGCCCCTTCACCCTTCATTTGTACCCAATGTATCTAAAGAACCCCTTGTTCCCTCTCCTCATTTCCCTGGCCAGGTTCTGCTCCTTCCTTGCCTTAGCCGTCCTCACCACCCTAGTGGCCCTTCTGGCCATCAGCTCATACTCCCCTCAGTCCCTTTCACTCCTTGAGCACTTGAATTGCCTATAGGCCTCCTTCCTTCCCCTCACCACCTCCTTGACCTCCCTGGTCCACCAGCAGGGTTTTCAGGCCTTACCAAATTTTCATCTTACTCTTACGCAGGTGCTGGTAGTATCCTGCACCCCTCCTGATGATTTCCCACCTACTGTCAGCGTCCATGTCTGGCCCAATCCCATCCAAGTGCTCCTTAAGGATCCTTCCCATTTCCTTGAAATCCACCCCCCTGAAGTCAGTTACCTCCATCTTTGTGCAGCCTTCTACCCCTCCTAGGTTCAGGCAGAACCAGACCATGGCATGATCGCTCCCTGCCAACGGGTCCCTTACCTTCAGGCCCCCAATCTAGTCAGTGTCTGCCAGGACCACATCCAGTATCCGCTCCTCCCTGGTCAGTTCCCCACCTGCTGTGTTAGGAATGGGTCCTGAAAGACATCCAACAACCTCTGTTCCCTGGCCACCGAGGATGTCATAGTCTCCCAGTCTGTTTCTGGCATGTTGAAGTCCCCCAACACCATCACCCTTCCACTTCCCAATCTGCAGTGTCTCCTAACATCTGCCACCAGACTCTCCTCCAGCTCCTACGCCAGTGCAGGGGCTCTATGTACCACTCCTATTTTTACTCTCTTGCCCCCCCCCTTGTTATCAAGGTGACTGAAATCGCCTCCACAGTTCTCTCCACCTCCTCCACTCCTCCTATGGCAATGCAGTTTTTGATTATTATTGCTACCCCTCCTCCCCTTCCCTTCCCTTCCTCCCCCTGTCCTTCCTGAACATGGTGTAACCCTCCAGGTGCAGGTCCCAGTCATACCCTGCGGTGGCCCAGGTTTCAGTGACTGCTGCCACATCCACCTCTCCCTCAGTTAGCATCACCTGGAGCTCAGGCATTTTATTGCCCAAGCTCCTAGCATTTAGCAGGACTGCCTTCCACCCTTTCCTATAATTCCATTTCCCCTGCTTGTGTCCCTGTGAGGATTCTGTCTTCCCCTGCTCCGTATCTTACCAGTTGGCCTTTTCCTACATTCCTCCAGCTCCCCAGGGGGGTGGTGACAGAGTCCCTCCTTTATCAGACCCCCTCAACAGCCTTTTCTCCCATTCCCCCTTCACAAGTTTAAACTCCACCTTTCACCAATGAACGCCTCTATTTTCAACTTAAGGATTTCCTTCCCCTCTGAATTGAGATGGAGCCTATCTCTAGCATACAGCCCCTTATCATCCCAGGTCTCCCCCCAATCCACCATCAACCCATACCCTCTGGCCCCACACCACTCCCTGAGCCACTGGTGTGTCACCCTAATCTTCCTCTTGTGTTCCCCACTAGGCCTGGGCATTGGCAAGATTTCCGAGAAGGAAATTGCGAATCCTATATCATGACAGACCCTGGCAAGCTCCCTGAACCTTGCCTGTTTCTCTAGCTCAGTATTTCCATCAATGTCATTGGTACCCAGGTGGACCAGTATGTCCGAGGAACCTCCACAATCCTTTGCAAGCTGATAGACCTCATGCTTGGCCCTGTACACCGTTAGTCCAGGGAAGCATTTTGTTCTAACTGGGCAGGCTTCTTCCTCTCTATCCCATTTCATCCCCCAATCATGGAGTCACTCAACAGGAGCATTCTGCCTGCCCCTTTTCCTCCATGTCTCCCCCTTCCATGTCCCTCATCCTTTCTACCGGCCCCTCCCCCCAGCCAACTCCTTGCTCCTCCCCCTATTTGTGTGCTACCTGCCATGCCCTCCTGATTTAACCTGGTCACCCCCCCCGATCCTATGCCCCTTGTCCTCCTGAGTATCCTTCTGTACCTGGCAACCCCCACTATTACTGCTCGCGACTGGTCCTTCCCCCATCTGCTAAACTAGCCTGGCTCGTCCTCCCTTCCTTTCCATCTCTATTCAGCCCCTCCTTGCTTGTCATTCTCCCCTGGCCTAAACCCTCAGTTCCCTTTACTGTATCCTCCTTTTACTTTTGGTCCTTCTCCTCTCCCTTTCCTCCCAACTGGTCCTTTTCCTTGTGCTTTCCTCCCTCTACCCCCTCATCCTCCTGCTCTGATCCCCTGCTCCCCCCATTTTTCTGCATTCCAAGTTCCCTCCATTCCTCCTGCTATCCAGCCTCCTCCTCCTGCCCCCTACTCCCTTTCCATCTCTAACCACCCTTGTCATGGCTACATCACCCCCCTCATCCTCAAGCAGAAGAAGAGAATTGAAGCGGTTACTGAGCTTAAAGTCCAGTCCACCTCCCCCCATTTCTTCCTTCTGTCCAGCCCCAGCAATCTGCCTACTTCCCTGAGAATGTCCTCCCTTTGGCCCCCATCTGTGAGGGTCCCCAGTTACCTGCCAGCTTCCTTCGTAATATCCTCCTTTTGGGCCCCATCTGCCAGGCTCCCTATGTGACCCCAGAGTACTCTTCTGCACTCCTTTCCATATACTCCTGCCCCTAGTGTTTGGTGCAACCCCGTGGGATAGCCCCTGCCCTATTCCCCAACCATACCCCCCCTTCCCCCAGCTGTTTCCTAAGCCCCTCAACCTCCTCCCTAAGCTGTGCCAGCTGGTAGCACACTGGGCAACCACCGAACTTCCAAACCCAGTCCAGTATCATGGCTGCCCCTCACCCTGTGCACCCCACCACCCTCCCAAAGATTCTGGCCCTGATGACATGTGGTCCCATCCCTCTCTAAGTAGGTTTCCTTGAGTGAGCCACCAAGTTCCCCACTAGTTCAAGACTTTTAAAATTTCAACACTTGAGTGGCTGAACTTTTCCCCACCTGACTATTATTCTTAAGAGTTTGCTCACAGGGGAAGTTTGCAACTCCCTAAGCTCCCCCCTCCCAGACTTTAAGCTCAACCCCCAGTGACTCTTCTGTATTTAAAAAAGGCAAAGGCAAATGCAAGGGGTGGGTGGCAGGGCTTTCCAGAGAGTTCTTAAGGAGTTAGGCCAAATTTTAAAACACAACTTACAAACAATAAAAACTTACAGAAACTTATGACAAAATTAGCTTTCCAGAACCTCACCACAATTTCAACTGCTACCTCCCTCTGCCACAGTCAGAATTTAAGTCACAGTTGTTTCTTTGGCTTCCCTTCAGAGTACTGGACAGGAGTGGTGCTTAATTCTGCATGAACATTGCACTCATTAATATGCATTTTTAAGTCAGGACCATCATCACGAGTCACTCGTGATACAAATTATGTTCTTCATCGTCATGGTCACAAATGCAGTCATAAATCACGATTCACGATCATTCACGTTACGAATCACAACATTAATTTTTTTTCTAGTTACTTGGCTGTATTGTAAGCCTGTTTTGTAGTATCTCTCCAGACTTCACCACCCCACCATTGTACTCATTGATACGTGTTTTTAAGTCTGGGAATTTTAAGCTACAGCTCATCGGGGAAGTACAGCCATAGGTATTCGCATTCCCAATACAGTTTCATACTGGTTATCTCACACCATCGACACCGAATCACGTTCTTCATTATCACAATCACAAATGCAGTCACAAATCATGATTCACGACCACATCATGAATCACAACATTCATTTTTCTTAATAGTTACTTGGATGTATTGTAAGCCTGTTTTTCAGTATCTCTCCATGCTTTATCACCCTACCATTGTACTCATTAATGTTTGTCTTTATGTCAGGGAGTTTTGTGCCACACCTCATCGGGGCTCAGGAAAGTGCAGGTATAGGCATTCATGTTTCTTCATCATCACAGTAACAAATGCAGTCACAAATCACAATTTACGATCACGTCACGAATCACGACATTAATTTTTTTTAACAGTTACTTGGATATATTGTAAGCCTGTTTTGCACTATCTCTCCATGCTTCACCACCCCACCATTGTACTCATTAATGTTTGTTTTTAAGTCAGGGAGTTGGACAGTGTCTGCAGTACATACAGAGAATGGAAAGAAGACTGACTGCACACATGCAGTTTAGCACAGTATACTTGCACTGCTCAGAATACAAAGTGTCACGCATACGGAAGACAACAAAAAATGCATAATTACACACAAGGGTCGGGGATGGTGGAGGAATACATTTGATAACACAGCAAGGAAGGTGTGGGGGGGCATATGGTGTGAAGGAAAAAAAAAACTAATGTGGGATCCCATAGTGATCCAGCAGCAGTTCCAGCATGGACATAATTTGCAACTGATGTCCTGCTATGTGATTCAGCTGCTGCTCCACAGCACTCACCTTCTCATTGTTCTCCTTGACAGCACTCCAGAGAACTGCCAAGTCAGCCTGTGTTACTTGCAGTTCTCTGGGGTCTACATGTTTTACAGGCTGACCTGCTGGTGGTGGTGGTGGTGGTGGTGCTGGTGGAACAGCAGGTGCTGCTGTGGCCCTCCTCTTCTTAGTGATGCCGCAATTTACAGCTGCACCCTCTGCCACAGAATGGCCAGAAGGTGCAGGCATGGTCTGTTCTGTGGCAGCCTGTCACTCCAACTGCTGATGATTGAGCATATGGGGGTGCTGGCCCCCAGTCCCCAGGTGAGTCCCCCTGGGGCCACAGCACACCTCCACTTGACATAGGTGGCACTTGACCACACTGCTGTCCCTCCCGACACTTAAAAAAAACTGCCAAGCAATGGAGGTGCAGGGAAGACCAGGCACAGGTGGGGGATGGCCAGATGAACTGGCAGCTGGCTGGTCACGGTGCTGAACAGGGATGGGATCCACACTTGGGCCCGGGGGAACAAGCACATCCTGCTCCAGAGGACCTGGTGCTGGACTTGGTGGTGGTGGTGGTGGTGGTTAAACTGCCTCAGAGTCAGGACAGGAGGTGGTGCTAGTCCCGCTTCCAGGGGGGGCACTCACAAGTTTGGAGCAGTCCAACAGGAATGGGCACCCATGCCCTCCACACATGCACACGGTACGATGCTTACCACTACCATGCTGCCCCAGAGCTGCCCTGCCCCAGACATTCCCTCACCCTGGTCCATCTCTCCTACTGAGCTTCCTTAGTCCAAGCAATCACTATTCACACTGTCACACAACACACACACACACACACACACGCGCGGAAACACAAACAACTAACTACTTATAAAGGTAAGAAAAATAAAATTTACAGAAAGAACAAATTAAGTAAAAAAGAGTCCAAAAAAGACAAAAAAAATGTAGCTTTTAAAAAAGCTGTTGGGTCTAAATCAAAGTTTTAATCTCCTCCTCACTCTGATCTCAAAGTATCAGCAGTCACAAAACACACTAGTCACTCTCTATCTGCACAGGACAAAGTAAAAGTGTCTGCTTGTCTGACTCACTTTCTTCCTGCCTAGCTAAAGAACATGTGACTTATAGTGCTCTAAGCCATGTTATGTGTGGGGGGGCTGCCAAATCTGAAACACCAAGTGGATCACTTAGAATCATAATGAGGAACGCAAAGTCCATTAAAAACAATGACTTCACCTTACTTCGCATTACCATTCCGCCTTAATGCAAAGTGGTAATGGCAAGGCGGACTGAGCACTTTGCATTGCCCACTCCGCATAGTGGAGTGGCAATGTGAAATGCCCACTTCGCTTTCACGTCACTGGCGGAATTTAAATTCACTGCATCTCTATGCCCGGCTCTCTTCCCTCCCCTCCTTAATCACCCTTGTTGATTCTGGGATAGAGGATGTAACCTCCATTAAGTACCTTGGGGTCTGGCTGGATCCTCACCTCAACTTCTCAGCACCTTCTGATACCATCCACCTCAAACTTCACCACAAACTTGGTGTACTCTATAGGAAAAAAAGACAGTATCCCTCTCCCTGCCTGCCATTAGCTAGTCGTGAAAATGATCTTCCCAATCTTTGACTAGGGTGACATGGTCTACAGTGCACCTCCCTTGTCCACTCTTGCCACACTGCAAGACAGGACTCCCACTTTCCTCATTTTGTCATTGTGCATGGAACTATCCTCCTTGTACCCACCATTGCTCACTCTACTCCTCCCTTGCTCTCCCTTCCCTTGTAACCAGACGTGACAACCACTGTGCTTCATTCACCTCCAAATTCTGGCTCAGCTCTCTCCACCCTCCTTAATCCCTCCCTTTTCCTACCCCTTCCAAAACACTGCTTTCTACTTCCTCAACATTTGTAGGCCTGTGACATCCATGCCCCCATAACAAAATGGAAAACCAGGGGCACTGGTAACCCATAGATCACACCAGGGCTTACTGACAACATGAGATCTAGAGATCACCTTTGGCAGAGGGTGAGGGCAACAGGCAGACAAGTGGATATTCAGGCCTATAAAAAAGCAAGGGATGACTGTACCCAAGCCATATGCAGCAACAAATATTGGTACTACAGGGACGCACTCACCAACTCCTGGAATGATGGTAGAAAGTTCTGGAGCAACATTAAGAATGTTACAGAGAAGGACACCAAACTGGCTCCTTCCATGCTCAGTATTGATGGCACCCAGACACTTGGACCAAGAACAATTGCCAACATAATTAATAATGCCTCGAGGAAAGGAGGGAGAGGGGGGACATGATAGAAACTTTCAAGTACCTCAAGGGAATCAACAAAGTCCAAGAGGGTAGCATCTTTCAAAAAAAGAGGTGTGCAAGAACAAGGGGGCACAATTTGAAGATAGAAGGGGGGCGGCTCAGAGGTAATTTAAGGAAGTATTTTTTCACAGAGAGGGTGGTGGATGTATGGAACGGCCTTCCAGAGGAGGTTGTGGAGTCACAAACAGTGGTGGACTTCAAGCATGCATGGGACAGTCAAAAGGCAATTCTAGGGGGTTGGGGTAGGAAGAAGTAGGCTGCTGGTTAACTAGGATCTACAGCTTATCCATCAGGTAAGGAAATGGGCAGATTGGGTGGGCCAAGCGGTCCTTATCTGCTGTCAAATTCTATGTTTCTATGTTTCTATGCATTTACGGATCTCAGAAGTGTACTACCTGGTGATTTCTTTCTAGTCCCCACAAATTCTGGCAATTTTGAAAACCATGACCAGCCACAGACCCTCCCATGATTCTATTTCAAAGCAGTCACTGAAAGGGAAGATGAAAAGTATATCCAGAGAGTGCTCAGGAAATCCAGAGCTAGTGGGTATACGCTAGACCTCAAACTTGTCACTCTCACATAAGATGAAATCCTTTCTCCACTAACTAAGATAGTTAACCTATCACTAATGCTGTCTCAATTCCCACACAAGTGGAAATCCACCTTGCTGAACACGGTTCATAAAAGCAGTGACAGAGCCCAACATGGGAACTACGGACCGATCTGCACTCTCCCTCTTCTCTCCAAAGCTCTCAATTGCATTGTGGCAGACCTGTTGGTTGAGTACCTCCACAAAAACCAGGTACAATACTCTCAACAACATGGGTTTAGAACATGGCATAGCACCACCACGACTTTGCTTGAATTCACAGACTTCATTCACACCTCACTTGACCAAGGCCATCTAGTTGGAGCAACATTCATAGATCTTACCAAAGCCTTTGATACAGTAAATCATACCCTCCTGACTGACCAGCTGTCCTACACAGGGCTATCAAAGGAAACCAATGAATGGTTTGAACGTTACCTTACAAATTGTACACAGCAGGTTAAGATCAATAATGTCCTTTCTGATAGTCAATCAGTTCTGTTGGGTGTCCCAAAAGGGTCCATATTAGGTCCCTTCCTGTTCAGTATCTTCCTGTACAGACTTCCTAGCTACTTCCAGGATGGGATCCTACTTTACGCAGATGATGCCGTAATCTTCACAAGTGACCCCGACCTCAAGCTTCTCGAACATCAACATCAGCACAGCTTTGCAAATGTGGAGAACTGGATTAGTAGGCACAAGATTATATTAAACTACAAGAAAAACAAGGTTATGCTTTTTAATACCCCCCAAAAGAAGCATAAATCCCACCCGCTTACAATCAGAAATAGTGCTGGCTCCCCCCTTGAGCAGATTCAGAACTTTAAATACCTTGGGATCACCACAGGTAGCACACTATCCTACTCACAACATATAGACAATATTGCCAACACAGTCAATACATAAATTAGGTTGCTTTATAGGTACAAATGAAGCCTGACTGCTAAAGCCCTAAGTTCAGCTATCCACAGTTCTGTCACCTCCATCATAGAGTATGGGTTAGTTATCTGTGGCTGTGCTACCGATATGTCCCTTCCACATGCATCCATGGCACTGAATAAGGCTCCTCACTGGGGCTGCATGGCTGACACATACTTGTGACCTCTATTTTCAGGCTAACTGGTTAGAGTTAAAGGACAGAGTCAAATATCAAACCTGCTTGCTTGCAAAAAAGTAAGTTTAGGACTCACTCTTCCAGGAGTTCAGGAGTTCTCCTGCAACCCCTGTTGCACATGGGGCTCTGACAACCAGATCTTCCTGGTCCCCCACTGCCGCACAACCCAAGGGCAAAGATCCTTCACCCATAGAGCTCCTCTCTGTCTTAACACCCTACACAGTAACGTAATCTGTGAAGCCAATCTGGGCCCATTTAAACATAAACTCAGACAGCACCTAGTGGCAAACTACAGCTGTCAATGCATTCAATAAGTTCTACCCTGTGGCAAACCATTGCTGTGAAGATACTCACAAATTAGCCTAGACCATTCTCCATTGCACTTAAGAACCTGATCCTAATCTATGAGCAGTAGACCCTCCCTTACCTAACCCCCTCTACTTTTATACTCTCATTCCCTATTTCCTGTCGCCTACCCCGCCACCAAAATTTACCCCTCTTCATCCCTCTCCCTAGCTTTTCTCCTCTTCATCCCCACTCCCTACCATTTCCCCCTCCCACTGCTTTTAGCTGTCTCTTGACAAGGCCTTCCAGGCTGACGATAAGCTTTATATGTAATTATGTACATATTTTCTCTCACGTAATTACATGCATCACGGCATACATTGTACAATGCCAGTTTCAATCTTTGCATGCATGTCTTCTGTAATTCCTCATTCAAATTGTTCCATTCCATGATGCTCTTTATGCTTGTACTGTGTAATTCCTCTTGATGTGAAACCTATGTAAAAGAGCTCTAGCTCAAAGGTGTTAATCTGAGATTTCAATAAATAAATAAAATAAATAAATATGCTGCCTTCTTGTAACATTTTCCTAAACTTTGGTCCTGTCTTCACCTGTCTGTCCACTCCAACTCATCCTTCTCCTCCCTTAAGTCCCTCCTTCATGACTTTACTTCTCCCTTCTGCAACAATATATGTCCCTTGACTCTTGTGTCCTCCCACCCCCTGCTGTGTTGCCCCACAAACCTTCCATCTGTGTGCAATTTCCCAACTACCCTAGGCCCTGGACTGTGTGGTTTTCAACTTCTCCTCATCAGAGATGCCATCTGGTCATACTTGTTCTGTACCTGCCCTACAGCACTGGCACTTGTAAATCTTGCACATTCGCAGTCTGGGTGGAAATATTCAGCACCTCATGGAGTTTATTCACAGCACTGTATTGCACTTATACCTTAATTACATTGTTTGCATATCTTTGTTTTGTGTGTGTCCTGTCTCTTCTGCCTGTTCATTGTGGCTTCACAACTGTAATGTATTTTACTTTTATTTTTATTGTAATGTATTTTTACTGTATTGTTTTTTATTATGTTGTACCATCAGTATGCTGTCTTTATTCGCTCATTTTCTATTGCTTACTCCCTAACCCCGATCCCACTAGGATGCATCTGGAAATGAGCTGTTACCAGCTTAGTATGTCTTTCCTGGTAAAGCTTTTGAAATAAATAAATAACTTAATTAATAAATATAGTGTTTCTATATGTCTCTGTGTATGGCATATGCTTCAAAATATTTTCATTTAGAGACCTCTGCCATGTTCATGTAATGCAGCAATATCTGCTAGACAGCATACAATTTCATTACATAGTTCTGTTTAGCAAAAATGTATTTCTGGTAATTGTAGCTTTATCATCAGTGTACAGCATTTTAATTTCTTCAGCTATGTTTAAACCAGCTTTTATTAATAATTTTGTAATTAAAATTCTGAGTCAGTAAAGATGGTCATCACTGTCAGTTTTTAAAATTCTGTTAACGTTGAAACTACCATGACAGTGCAGACTAGAGTCATACTGTGGATGCATTAGAATGGTACTAGCACATTTCTGATTCTAAACAGCACAACAAGATTTTTTTTTATTTCACCAGGAGAGACACACTAAGCTGAAAGCTTGTTTACAGGTGTGACCTGTGAGCACAAGGAAGTTAAGTGATTTGCTTTGGGTCACACAGTATGCAAGTGGGGGCTGCAAGATTCAAACCCAGGTCTTCAGATTTGCAGCTCAGAGACTTAAACCACTGTGCTATACTGCTTCCTCTAAAACTCTCCTCTGATTATTAACAGTGGGCATGGCAAGTGAGCAGGAACATTTAAACACTTCAAGATCACATGTCCTAGTTCAAGAAGGAAATAAAATAAAAAAATTAAAAAGAAAATGGATATATTTTTGTTTTTGCTAGGCATAAATTATTACTAAAAACTACATTATGAAATATATTTCCACTAGCAAGCATTGCTTCTTTAAATTGCAGAAAACAAATGTCCAGCTAGTGTGCACACACATGCAGTATACTGGGCATGGTTGTAATACAAGTTTTTGCTACAAATGGATGCATTCATTAACATTTAGGTACAATTCTGGATGACATTTCAGGAGCAGCTTTTGTCATAAATATGAATGCAGGAACATGCACAGTTTGCAGCTGCATCAGAGTCCCCTCTTCAGGAAACTGCACTTGTTATAGATTAAAGTTTTTATGTCATAATAAAGGCAGCAACTACAGTCTAGATGAATGTTTTCACAAAAACCTTCTTCAGCATCAAAAATGCAGAAGAAAGTAAGCACTACAACATGTTTCCAAACTGTGATATATTTTTACTAGAAATAAAAAATTAAATGTACAGTAAAATTTACCTAAGAGCACAAGGACCGGCCTTTGTTTTTTTATGCTTGTTGTGCGTGCACATGCAGTAAACATTTTGTTAGGAGAGTGGATTTTGAGGGGTGTGACACTTGTCAGTCCAATGCAGAGTGGCCTGCAATTGGCTTGTCAGTGTCACACCAATCATCAGCCTGGCTAATCATGACAGTATTCCGACTTGCTGGGCGGAAACTTTGTGTATTTCAAAGGAAAGAGCCAACCCAATTATAGGTCGACTCTCTCAGTTGATCTATGCCGACCAGCAAGCTCAGTGGATCTGTTATGATCAGCCTGCTGAGGTATCAAAGCGGAGTAAAAAACTACTATGGTTCTCAAAAGAGGTGGCAGGGAAGGTTAAGGAGAAAAAGGCTGCATTCAAAAAGTGTAAGGCATCACAGAAGGAGCACGACAGGGAACTGTATCAATTAAAGCAGAAAGAAGTGGGGAAGGCAGTCAGAATAGCAAAAGCCCAAACTGAGGAAAAAATAGCCAAGTCAGTTAAGAAGGGGGATAAAACCTTTTATAGGTACATTAGGGAGCATAGGAAGGTTAAGGGAGGGATAGCGAAGATTAATAAGGGAGAGGGGAGGTGGGCAGAGGGAGACAGTGAAAAGGCAGAGATACTGAATGAATACTTTTGCTCAGTATTCACAAAAGAAGATGAGGCGCAGTTACCTAAACCAGACAATAGAAGCACTCTGGGTAGGGGGGTTGACACCAGCTCATTTACAGAAGAAAGAGTCCTGAAAGAACTCCTAAAACTCAAGGTGGACAAAGCAATGGGACCTGATGGGATTCACAACAGAATCCTAAAAGAACTCAGGTAGGACCTAGTGACACCACTGACCACACTTTTTAACAAATCATGGGAGGATGAGGTGGTACCCGAGGACTGGAGGAGGGCAGGTGTGATTCCCCTTCACAAAAGTGGGAGCAAGGCAGAAGCAGGAAACTACAGACCTGTAAGTTTGACCTCAGTGGTAGGGAAAATGATGGAATCACTTCTGAAAGAAAGAATTGTTGAGTACCTAGAGGCCAGCAGGGCACAGGACCCAAAGCAGAGTGAATATACAGCAGGAATGTCATGTCAGACGAATCTAATAGATTTCTTTGACTGGGTGACCAAAGTAATAGACCAGGGAGGGACTGTGGATATGGTCTACTTAGATTTTAGCAAGGCATTTGACACAGTCCTGCACAAAAGATTAATAATCAAGTTAGCCAGCTTGGGAGTGGGTCCCAGGGTGGAAGTCTGGGTTGCAAACTGGCTGCACAACAGGACACAGAAGGTAATAGTGAGTGGCACACATTCCGAAGAAAGGGGGGTCACTACTGGAGTACCTCAGGGCTCAGTACTGGGTCCAGTCCTCTAACATCTTTATAGGTGACATTGCAGAGGGTCTGGAGGTAAAGGTATGCCTCTTTGTAGATGATACAATGATCTGTAACAGAGTTGATACACAAGGGGGGGTAGAAAGGATGAGAAGGGACTTGGCAAGGTTGGAGGAATGGTCAGACATATGGCAACTTAGATTCAATGCAAAGAAGTGCAAAGTAAGCACCTGGAAAACAAAAACCCAGGAGAAGAGTACACAATAGCATGGGAGGTACTAACAACAACAAAAATTGAACGGGACTTGGGGGTAGTCATATTGGATTATCTAAAGGTGGGTAAGCAATGTGAGAAGTCAGTGAGGAGAGCCAGGGGGATACTGAGATGCATAGGAATGGGCATCACAAGTAGAAAAAGGGAAGTGGTTATCCCTCTGTACAGACAGTTGGTGAGACCCCATATGGAGTACTGTGTGCAGTTTTGGAGACCTCATCTACGCAAGGACATAGACAGGATGGAAGCAGTCCAGAGGAGGGCAACTAAAATGGTGCAGGGTCTGCATCAGAAATCATATGAAGAGAGACTGAGAGAGCTTAATATGTATACCCTTGATGAAAGGAGGGACAGGGGGACATGATAGAAACGTTCCAGTACCTCAAGGGAATCAACAAAGTCCAGGAGGGTAGCATCTTTCAGAAAAAGAGATGTATAAGAACAAGGGGACACAATATAAAGATAGAGGGGGGACGGCTCAGCGGTAATGTGGGGAAATCTTTTTTCACGGAGAGAGTGGTGGATGCGTGGAACTGCCTTTCTGGGGAGGTTGTTGGAGTTAAAACAGTGGGGGAATTCAAACATGCATGGGACAGACACAAGGCAATTGTAGTAGGGGGTGGCAGGAAGTAGGCTGTTGGTTAACTAGAATCTGCAGCTTATCCAGTAGGTAGGGAAATGGGCAGACTGGGTGGGCCAAGTGGTCCTTATCTGCCGTCAAAGTCTATGTTTCTTTGTTTCTATGTATTACACCCTGCAATAAAGAAGATTGTTCATCAATATCTGCTGCTGGTGCCACTGTAACTGTCCCCCCACCCAACCCTTCTTCTCAGCACCCACCACCCCACACCCAACCCCACAAACAAAAATATAACAATAACATAACATAACATAACATAACATAACATAACATAACATAACATAACATAACATAACATAAAACATATCGGAACACAGAAGTCATTTTATGAAAAATCATTTTGCAAAACAAGGAAAAACTCAGTGTCTCACAGAACTGAACCAATCTTATAGTACCAAAAAGCTCAATTACAGTGAAAGTGCTATGGAGCTTTAGCAGTCCTCATGACTAAAGGCTGTTATTGCTCTATCTAGGTAGTACTGCTGAGGGTCGAGGGGTGAAGAGGGGATAAATCTGTCAGCAGGCACACTTGTCTTAGTTTTCATATTCAAGTATGTGCTGCAAAGTGATAAAAGTAGTTTCATCACTAGGATAAGGAGGTAATTAATAAAGCCATACTTCCGTCACTGAAACCACACTCAGGCATTTTATCAAAGGCCATGAGATAAGAACTTTGCTTGCATATTACCTTGAGTGGCTACTCGGACATTATTTGCAAGCAATGGTTTCGGGATGCCTACGTGGATTGAAAGGAAGCATGCATTATCCCTTTAAGTGTTTTCCAATATGTATACTGTATATATGTGGTGTATATACTATATATATATATATATTCTTTTTTTTCTGTTTTATATGAGTCATGCATGTAGTACAGCACTTACCAACAGGAAACAACTTAAATAAGATGTAACACTGCAGCTGTTATTTCTATTTCTACATACAATTTTTTTAGGTGGGGGGCTATTGCTACCCAGGCCTCATAGAAGTGCTAGGGCCATGCACAATATCCAGGGGCCTATATTTTATTTATTTATTTATACATTCAGAGTTACATCTTTGAGCACAAGTGCTTAGTTACAAAGGTCCCATGACACAGATTGCAGAGTAAACAAAGAATTAAAAAAATGACAATTTGGTAATATCAATCAAGACATGCTCTTAGGCAGCACACAAAGGAGCATTGTCAAAGATACAATAGTGTATAGTAGTTAGCAAGTAGAATATAGCACTGGAAGGTCTGTTCCAAGGCACATTGTCAGAAGCATTGTCAGGGACAGGTCAGTTAGTGAAGATGGGATATCAGCTGTAGCAGCTGCAGCCAGGGTTAGGTGTGAGAAACTTTCTTAGCTCCCTCTTCAATAGTGATCATTTGGGGAGGTCCAACAAGGAATCAAGAAGATCATTTAGCCATTATATCAAAGAGTTCAGTTAACAGGAAACATTACAGGATATGTACTTCAATGAGATGTCTCACACAGCCTAAAGAAGCAGATAGAGTGTGTATTTACAATAGATCATTGGAACAAAATGCATGGACTTAAATAAGGTGAATGAATAGATAAATGTCATTAATCTACAGATTTACAGCTTCATACCTAGTAACTGTTCTATATACCAGGGTCTCATTCAAAGGCTTCTGATGCTTCATATTTACGGGGTGTGTTCCCACATTTTATATACAGACTTAAAAGCAGAAATTCTTATTAATGTTTGTCACCTATTGCTCTTCATACTTTATGAACATGAAGGCACTAATATTCACTGTACTTCCAGCTTCTATCTTGAAGATATGTCCCACATTCTGTTCCTTTTCCTCACAATATAAGGAATGCTGTACTACATTTGTGTGATGGAAGGTTGAGAGGTGTGGTTGGATCATATTAGACATTCACACCAGTGATGTTTGTAGTTTCATAGATGGGGTGAGCCATGGGTTTCTTCTGTCACTACTACCTGCACCCACACTGGTACTGTCATCCCTTCGTATCTGTATTTTAGGGTCAATACACCAGCCTCATCCTTGTAGAGGATGGACATTTGGTCCAGCTTGGTGGGCACACAGCATGCCTTTGCAACTTGCTCCAGTTTCTTGTGGTGCACCAAGGTCCATAGGATGGCATGGTTTGTTGGCGTGACATCATCAGTCAGCAGGAAGTAGCAGGCACCCTTGCAGGTGAAGGTCTCGGAATCCTTGGGTACCAAGATGCATGGATCCCACTTGATCTCCTTGAAGTTCACCAGCAGGGACATTTTCATGCAGTCCTTGGATTTGGCATTCCTCTTTGATTGTAGTGCGGCTTCCTCCATCTCCAGGTTACCATGGTACCCAGGGAACCCTCTCCCCCAAGGGTGCCATTTTTGGCTAGTGCACATGCACATGGTCTTTCTCATGAGCAATCATTTCCTGCAGTTCTTCCCTGGATTCCATGGTCTCATTATTCATGTCATCTGAAAAAACTACAACAACAAGCATATTTTGCCTTTCTAGGCTGCTACTGATGAAACCCAAGACTCCACAAGTCCACATGCCACCATCCCCTTTGTTTTCAATTTGAACTTCCAATTTGTTCCTATATTTGTCAGTATGAACCCAATGTTTGATGGCGTCAGTCACATCAAAAGATTCCCAGCCTCTCTCCTTGCAATTGATTTCTTTAAAAGCAATGGGAGACAACCTTGGTTCCATCGTGCTGCTTTAACAAAGAAAACCATCCAATGATGTCAGTTGCTGATGCCGCCAAAACTGCCCCCCCACCTGATGATCTCTCTCAGCACCCACCTCCCAAAACATAAAATGGACACTGTGGGTGTCCAATCCCCCAGTGTTGCCACCTGAAATAAATAAAACCATTCCTTGAAGTGTCTGTTTCTGCCACTGCCTTAACTGTTCACCAACCCAACACTCACACTCATCACCCCTCCATACAAACAACACCAACACTGTGGGTGCCCAATCCCCCAGTGTCACCTCCTGAAATAAAGAAAACCATTCTGATCTTTTTTTTTTTTTACCATGTAAAAAAGAAAAATGTCCATCGATATCCATTGTGCTGTTAATCCCCCCCACCTGACTCTCTAACTCAGCACCCGCCCCTCGAAGCCCTTGCTTACCCACTGGGGGTCCAATGCAATAATCCTCTGTGGACCACAGACACATCTTCACTTTTCAAAGCTGGGCCATGAACTGAAGAAATCAGGTATGCAGTTCAATGAATTTCAATGGGGTTTGAACTTAGTAGCATAACTTGGCTATTTTTGCTCCCAAATTTCCAGACATGCTTTTTTGGGACCCCACCTCATAAGCAATGGCAGTGAAATTAGACAAATCTGTCTTGAAAGGTGATTTCATGGTCGCTCCGTGAAATCACCTTTCAGGCAGGAGTTGAATGTTTTCTCTGCCCTTGTTCATGAGGTGGGGTCATAAAAAGGCTATGTTGAAATTTGGTGTAAAAATATCTAAATAAACAGTGAAGTTATGAGCCTACATTGACATTTTCAAACATAGGCTTGTAACTTTGATAATTTTCTATATTTTGGCTCCCAATTTTCAACATATCCATTTCTTCACAGCACCTCATGAATATGACAGCTGTCATTTTTCAAATCCTGGCCCGAAGGGAAGCACCACAGAGGATCACCAGCAACAGCACCGACATCTCCCACAGCGACACTGCGGACCCAACGCAAAGTACTCTGATGCACACAGGCACGACAGATGGGACAACGATGCACGGCAATGCACATCCCTATGGACACTGCCATGATAGGCCATGTAGTGATGCACCACACAGCAATCATCCCCGGGAGTGAACCGCAGAGATCGCCCCCCCCTCCGAAAGTGCATTGATGCTATTTGGCTGTGTCGAGTGAGAACTGTGGAAAATGGTTCTGGACACAATGAAGGAATCTGAAGGCACAATAATAGTTCTACTAATAATGATATGTTGCAGTGCATATATGACACCAAATGGGATGCATGGAATATCTCTCCATTACCCATACATTTCTCCCTTCCCACCCCTGGTCACATACCTTTCCCCGGTTCCACATCCCCTTTTCACCACCAACTCCTTCTTCTTCCCTGTGCCATTGACCCCTCTGTCCCTTTCAATTCATGGTATCAGTAGACGTCAGGTGACTTTGAGCAATGTGCATTGTGGGAGGGGTCACTGTTTTCTGCAAGTAGCTGTAGTTATGGTCCAGTTGTGCATGTCACTGTGGTGGGGTCAGTGCAGGGGTGTCGCTTTCCCTACATGCTTCCCTCAAATGTGTTTTTACCTCCCAAAAGTTGAGTTTGCGGTCACTGCATGAAATCACCTTTCGAGTAGGAGTTGAAAATTTTCTCTGCACTTGTTCATGAAGTGGGGTCATAAGAAGGCTATGTTGTAAATTTGGGGTGTAAATATTATAAAAACAACAACAAATGTACTGTAAAACTTGAAATTTTCACTGTCAAACAATTTTCACTATATTTGCTGAAGTAATAATTTGAGCGAAAATTAATTTGCGTTAATTAGTGTTTCTTGCAATTTTCCCATTATAACGTATGTGGCTCTAATGATGTAGTGCAAAAGTTAATTTACACAGTTATGCTTGTAGTTGTGTTTGTGCTAAAATTGCAGTTCTATAGCATGAGTCTACATTAATATTTATGAATTCAGGTTCGTAACTTTGGTAATTTTCAATATTTTGACACCAAATTTTCAAAACAGCCATTTTTTCAAAGCGCCTCATGATTGTGACAGCTGACATTTTTCAAATCCTGGCCAAAATGTATTTTCACACTTGTCATGTGAAATTACCTTTTGGGCAGGATTTGAAATGTTCTTCACCCTTGTTTGTGAGGTGAAATCATAAGAAGGTTATTTGGGGTCATAAGAGGGCTATGTTGAAACTTCGGATAAAAATATGAGAAAATAACAAAGTTAGGAGTCTACATTATAATTTTTCAATGGACGATCACCACTGTGGTAATTTTCAGTTTTCAATATTTTGATCCCAACTTTTCAACATAGCTATTTTTCCACACCACCTCATTTCAAGATTCAAGATGGCGGCTGCTGTGAGTCAGCCAGATGTTTAGCTCTGAGTATTTATTTTTATTTTTTTTGTTTTTACCTGTTTCATTTTGTTTTCAGTTGTTTTAATTTATTAGTTTAGAGAGGGTTGAAGCAGTGAGGAAGTTTAGGGTGTGAAGCATTTTTTCAGGTGTTTTTTTTCTTTTATTGTGTTTGGGCATTCTGGTGTTCAGTACATTTCAGAATCTCAGAATGCAGGTGGAGTGAGTATCAGATTGAATTGCAGTTTGGCAGGCTGCTTCTTCAGTCTTACCCAAAATTTTTTGCTTTCACATCTTGGCAGTACCTTGTTAGGTGATCCGCCTTATTTTCTATGCATTTTGTGTTCTGTTTTTTTGGGGGTGCTTTTCACATCTACAGATAGCCCCTGTTTTGGATGTATGCTTGTGGCTTCATTTAGTTGCTAGCAGCTCTCAATCTTGGGCAGCCATTGGAGCAGACGGTTGGTCTTGCAACCTATTTATACATCTTTTGGCTGCTGCCTCTGGAGGATCAGGAAGAGGGGTCAAACCAAGGAAAACAGCTGAGGAGTTGGAGCTGGGCTGGTCGTGAGTATGGGATTGTGGGCCGGCTATGAACTGGACTTACTTCTGAAGAGGACTGTTGCAGTTGTGGGGCTCTTAATTGTATATGGGGTGGGATTGTTACGTGTGGCCCTTGGGTGGCTCAGGTTTTGCTGTGGAGAGTTTCTGCAGGAGGGTGGGAGCCTCTATAGTGAAGGGATTCTGCCTGGGTGGCTGTGGGAGGATGGTCCAGAGATCAGACTCCAGTTCCTTGCCATCTAGGTCTGTATGTGACTTCTTCCCCCACTGGGAGATTCAAGTCTGGTGACTGGCACTTGTGACTCTTCAGCTGTTTGGTGTGCTCAACTCTTGAGCTAGCTTGGTGGCTGGGTGCGGGTTGAGTGGCTTCCTTGGGAGGGTGTAGGAGAACTGCAACTGAAGGGTGGCGTGACCCCTCTCTCTAGGGCTTCCCCAGTTAGTGGCCAGTGGGCCTCCTATTGGGGGCTCGTACTATCTAGGGGGATGATTTTTCTGGCCAGGTCATTGAAGGGGCTCTGTTATGGCAGGAGCCTTTATGTTGGATGTGCCTTTATTCCTGGACCATGGATATCTGAAACACTTCTATGAGGTGTTATTGACTGCTCCACTCCTGCTTTTTAGTTTCTGGGGGGGAGGTGGTGAGAGTACCTCCTGATAAGTGGTTTATACATATTCATAGTCTGGAAGATGTGCCAGAGTGAGAGTCTGCTATTGTAGTTGAACATTATCAATAGGCTAGCTGGGGGTGAGAGGCCCAGCATAGCAGCTTTTCATTTGGACTACTGATTGAACTGCTTTCTTGCATATGCTGTTTATTCTTGCCTAAACTGTGGGAGTTTTATTGTTTGTTATTTTTTACATGGCAGTCTTATTTTTTATTTATTTTTGGGATAATTGGGGGCTGGGGCCCTGGCTTGCCAATATGTGTTTGATGACTGCTCTCCCTATCAAGTGCTACTCCTCTCCAAGCTCCGGGATCTCCGCCCCTTCAACTGTCCTTCATTGCCAACAGCAGTGAATGGTCACTGTAAGGCTTGGGGGTTAGTGGGTAGAAGATGGAAGGGGGGGCCCAGATCCTCGGGGGGAGAGCTGAGTGGCTGGACTGGAGTAGTGAGGTCTAAGAGATGCCCTGGGGCAAAATGGGCCCCAGAACAAGGTGTTCCTTGCCTGGTACCCATACCCAAGGGCTCCACTGTTAGCAGGCCTGTAGCCCAGTCAGCCCCGGTGTCTCATACAACTCAAGTGATGTTTTGCAATGCCAGGTCAATTAAAAACAAGACAACTATTATTGCTGATCTTGTTGGGTCAACTTACCTGGCCTGCATCACCAAGACCTGGCTGGATGAAAATGCTGTCCCCTTTTTAGAGGCACTGATTCCAACCAGGTTCTCAGTGATACACTACTTGAGGTATGATCACAGTGGCGGGGGGGTGCAATTTGCTTTGGATCAGAGTTGGATCTTGTAGTTGTGCCAGTTAAGGAGACCAGGTCCTTTGAGTGTATGGTGGTCACAGGTCTGAGGTGTAGGATTCTTCTTGTCTACAGTCCACCAGGAGGCAAAAATCATTTCCTGCAGGAAGTCAAAGACTTCGATGTTGGCTTGGTGTTGGAGTCACCCAGATTGATGGTGCTGGATGACTTCAATTCCTGGATCAATGACAAACTCTCATAATTTGGTCAGGACTTCCTCCAACTTATGAACTCATTGGGCTTCACATAGGCAGTTGTCTCTGTGACCCATAATCGTGGACACTCTCTGCATCTGGTCTTCCTCCTGGGGATGGAGGCCTTCAACCTGGTGGTGAAACTAGTTGGATGGTCGGATCACCACACTGTAAGGTTCAACTTCCATGCCCCCCCCATAGGCCTGCCCCTGTGGAGATGGTCCGGTATCGCCCTTTGAGGGTGTTGACTTCAGATGGCCTATTGACGGTGCTTGACCTATCTGGATTACCATGTGCAAGCAAAGGTCTGGAGTGCCTGTTACAGGCTTATAATCTGGCTGTGGTGGGTGCTTGTGATGCTGTATCTCCTGTCCGAGTTCATCCTCTCACTCTTCACCCTTGGTCCCCTTGGTTTGATGGGACCTTGAGGGAGTTGCTGTGAGTTGGACAAAAGTTGGAGCTTTGTTGGTGGAAATCATTCCATGAGGCTGACAGACTTACAGTGATGGACCACCAATGGGACTATCAATCAGCAATCTCTTGTAAGAAGGCAGAGTTCCTGTCCAGGGAGATTGCTGCAGCTCAGAATTGACCAGTTCAGCTCTTTCAAATTGTGGGCAGACTGTGCAATCCAGCCTATCTGCAGGTTTGAAGAGCTTCTTCACAAGAAAAGTGCAATGAGTTTGTTCGGTTCTTTGCTGATAAGGTTACCGACATCAGGTCCAAGATCCATTCAGCTGGCTTTAAGGGGAGCGACAGTTGCCAGTGTGGGGTCACAATGCCACGGTTCTGTTGGATGGACTTTAACCAGTTGGAGATCATGGATGTTGTGCAGATTGTCTAAGGTATGTGGCCGTCCTGCTATAGTTTAGACCCTGGCCCAATGAGCCTTTTGATAGGGCGCTTTGATGTCACTGGCCCAGTCTTGGCAGGGATAGTCTGGAGCTTGTTAGAGTCAGGTGAGTTTCCAAACTCCCTGAAGGAGGTGTTGGTAACACCGCTCCTTAAGAAAATTTCTCTCGACCCAGATTGTCCTGCTAACTACAGACCAGACTCTAACCTCCCATTAGTAGGGAAGATTATTGAGAAGGTGGTTGCGCTGCAACTGGAGAATCATCTTACCATCCATGATATCTATGATCCTCTCCAGTCTGGGTTTCAGAAGAGGTATAGCACTGACACTGCCCTTGTTCGGGTGCTCAGTGATCTCCTGATGGTGAGAGATCAGAGGACCTATTCCATCTTGGTCCTCTTTGATCTCTCAGTAGTGTTTGATACCGTGGACCATGGGATGCTGCTGGAGCACCTGTGATTCATCTGTGGCCTGTCTGGAATAGTGCTCAGGTGGTGTGGTATCAGGGATTTATTCCACTGGATCATTCTCTCTGCCATGTGGTGCACTGCAAGGCTCTGTGCTGTCCCCATGTTATTAGTGATATACATGCTGCCATTGAGGAACATTGTAAGGAAATATGGGCTGGGTTTTCATTGCTATGCTAATGATACCCAGTTCTATTTGTCCTTTGCGCCTGACTAGGATAGTACGATCTCGGTGTTTAACAACTGCCTCACTGAGCTATAGGACTAGATGAATGCCAGCTGGCTGAAGTGGAATCCTGACAAAACTGAGGTGTTAGTGGTGGATCCGGGTCATAGAATAGAGAGATTGGAGACAGGTAGTCCCTCTGGGCTTTGGCTTGGGGGTCGCCAGCTACTGACCTCTGAATGGGTGCTGAATCTGGGTGTTATATTTGATGATGAACTGGCTCTTCATTCGCAGTTGTCAGCTGTTGTCAAGTCCTCTTTTTACCACCTGAGGAATATCACCTGGATTAAGCACCTTGTTCCATACTGCAACCTTCCAGCATTGATCCATGCCTTGGTGACCTTGTATCTTGACTACTGTAACTCACTGTAGCTAGGGCCTCCCGGGGTTCATATCCACTGCCTGCAGTTGGTGCAGAATGCTGCAGCCAGGTTGTTGACTGGGTTTTCTCGGTCAAGTCATATTACTCCTGTGCTGTGCGAACTGCACTGGCTGCCTGTTCAGTGGCAGATCACCTTCAAGGTTGGTTTGCTGACCTATAATGCCCTACATGGACCAGGTCCTGGCTACTTTCAAGATCTGTTGTGTCCCTACTGCCTCCTCTGACTGCTCTGCTCAGCCAACAAGGGATTGCTAGAGGTTCTCAGGGTTCATTTGAAGACATCTGGGTCATGGGTGTTTATGTGTGCAGCCCCTACCCTCTGGAACTCTCTACCTCATCGGATAAGAGAGTGCCTGACAGTGGAGAGCTTCAAAACTGCCTTAAAAACATACTTGTTTGAGCTCACCTTTGTTGCTGATTTCTGAATTGTTCATTTGATAATGCTGGTTTTATATGTTTTATTTATTTATTGTAATTTGTGCTATGATCTCAGGAATAGTACCTTTTTAAAAATAAAGGCTGATTGATTGAAAGTGACAGCTCTCATTTCTCAAATCCTACTCAAAATGTGTTTTAACTCTTCTGGTGCAAAATGTCATTTCAGCCATTGTTTTATAAATGATACTTATCATGCTCAGAAGGAGTGGTAATAAAAAGATTAAGTTAAAAATTTGAGGTAAAATATAAGAAAAACAACTGTTATGAGGAAATGAATTATTCCAACATTAACTCATAATTGAAAAGCTTTGCCTGTAGTTCAATGGAGTGAGCTACCAGAGCTCCACCCTCGGAACATGCCAGTGTTACGGCGCTGTGCCATTAGGGTGCCAATCAGCAATGTTTCCGACTAACTATTGGTACCAGCTCCAAGGTGGGGTGGACCTCTGGGAGGGGGCGGCACCCCTTCCTGAGCTATATGAGCAGTACCTCCCAACCCCCTTCTGAAGCTTTCTTACCAGCTGGAGGCTGTGTTGGTCTGTCTTTTCCCTTGGGGCCTTGCCCCTCCCCTTCCTGGCATTGCTTGTGCTCTGTGCTCTGCTTGGTTTCTGGTGGATTCTGTTCATGTATTTGTCCTGCCTTGGTTAATATTTGTTTTGTCTTCAGCTACTGTGTGCTTCTTTGTGTGCTTGTTTTTTTCTGTTTTCCAGTGTTTGTGTTTTTAGTTTATTTATTTTTGTTTGGGTTTTTTTTAGTTTTCCAAGCATCTTGTTACCCTTTGTGTGCTCTGTGTTTATATTGTGCCCATGCTCCAGGCTCCTACCAAACCTCAGTTTTCCTGCAATTGTTATTGCATGTTTCAGCTCACACTGCAGTTTGCAGCCTCCTATATTCCTCCTTAATTGATTGCACCTGATCCTGGCTCAGCTGCTCAGCTAGCTGCTACTCCCAGTTTTACAGCTCTGCTCATGATTTACTCAGTGCTATGACAAATGTTGCATTGCTATACTGCCACTTTCTGCTATTATATGGCTGCCTTGTCTCATGTTGCTTTGCTTCTGGCTCCCTGTTATTCCTATGGCAGAGGACTGTGGTGTCTCAATGGTGCATCATGGCCCCAGGTAGCAGGAGCATGCTTTAAGTAAGTTAAATGAATCACCTGTTCCTTTGCTCTCCTTTCCTACGTGATTTCAGTTATCCATTGCATGCGTTAGACTTACCTCGCAGCCTACATGGCTTTCAAGAACTCATGCAGCCTACATGGCCTTCAGATGCTCATTGCATTACATTACTGTGCTGCATGCTAGTTACTGGATTAACCTATCTCCGCTTTAATGGCACTTAAGGTATTCATGCCAGTCATATTGGTTCACTATTCATGCTGAAATCATAGCATCAAATGCTTTTGTGTAAGCTATGATTGCCCCCTTTATGGAACTGGTTGGCAAGCATATACATAATTCAGCTTACCTCCTATGGGATACATAGAGAATAATGGATAAGTAATTGTGTTTATGGATTGTTTTCACATACCCAAGGTGTGTGATGACCCATAAAACTTGAGAGTTAAGCTCGAGAGGTTTATGTGGTCATCACACAATGAAGGTGTGTGAAAAAAATCCATAACATCAAACTTACCTATCTTTTATGTTTCATAATTGCTGGTGTAGAGGTTCAGACTGTATTTCTAACAGCTTGAAAGAAAAATACGTTTTTCACTAGAGTGCAATTTTATTTTTGAAGAAATTGAACTGTACATGAATAAAACACAGTTGAAAATACTGCAGTTGAAATACGTTTTGTGAAACAATGGAATGCAACAGTTTTAAAGTCTGTTTCTTTGGGGACTGTATATCAACTGGATTTCTGGTTATTATGAAGTGTCATATCAAACGGATTTTGGGTTATTATTGCCTTTGAAGAATAGTAACTTGAAATCCAGTTGATATGCATTTTTTATAATACAGTAATCCAGTTGATATTTATGGTCACCAGTATTCATATCATGCTTACCTATGCTGCTGCCCATTTTATTGCTATTGCAAATGTTGTTGCAAATCCTGCTACACATCTCCTATCTGCTAATTCTCATTGATTCATTTATGCTAAACCTCGTTGTTTTAGCCACTGGCATCACAGCCTGTCATAATCACCAAACATCAGTGTCACCATCAATTCGGCTTCCATAATGGAACTGGTTGGCTTGTTTTCTGCTGGTTACTACTACTATCAAACAACCAAATGCTGGCTCACACTGCAGCCTACTACCTCACCCAGGACCCGCCTTGGTTTTTCTCATTGTTGCAGAGTTCACTTGCAAGCTTTCAAGGCCTGCTACCTAATCTAAAGCTGCTGGCTTCTCCCAGCCTCCTCCTATCAAGCACTCAAAGTTGATTTGTGCTGTCCTTCACAAATCAAAGGCATGCCAACCATGTCCATTACCTTTTCTGGCTCTGGGCTTACCCTGTAAGCTGATGGTCTTGCTCTGCACTCACGAAGTCTGCATCTTGAGCATGTGAACCTGGCCCTTAGTGGGAATGTCCTCACTCTGGGTAGAGCTTTAGCATGCAGTCAAATGGCACATCTCTTGATGCAGAATTGAAGACTTTAGCTGTCGAGGGGTGGAGCCCTCACAGTGCAGGAGTGCTCTTTAGCTATGATGTCACCATGGCACCTTCAAAAGCTATTCTCCCTACAACCGCCTCTGGTTCAACTGGCTTGTTTTAGTCGGTAAGCCAGATGAGTGCTTCAGAGCTCATTGCTGTCCTCTTCCCACCTTAGGGGTCCATGCTCACTCATAGTACCCATTGTTACAGAGGCCTCTCACAATCCTTCATGGTGTTCTCTTTGGAGGGATCATGAGAGCTTTCCACCAAATTGGAATATTTCCTCCCCTTTGAGTGGATTTCTTAATTGCAGCAGCAGAGCCATCACTAAATAAACTACCCCTAGCCTGGAGGAAAGGTGACCTAGGCCTTGGATCCCCAGAGGTTTCCTCCTGAAAAGTTTTTTTTTCCTCTCCTCCATGCCAAAGGTCATAATATGTAGCTAATTATTAATAGTATATTCTCTAGTTTCCTTAGGTAAGTTTCTGCTGTTGGATGGAGATGGATAGTGGACCTACTCGCCATTCCCTCTCTCCTTAGAAGTCCCCTGATGTCTTCAGTGCAATCCATTTTATCAGTGCAAGCCTAACAGCCTGTGTGAATCATTTGTGTTTCATCAAGCTGTTAGTGTCAATCTGCTTCTCTACCTCATAGACAACATTTACTGCTCAATATTCTTTTTGGGGCTCCTTCCTATGGTACTTTTAGCCAAGGGAATCTTTCCTGTGGCACCTCTAGAGGTTTCTTGCCTTCGGTACCCTACAGGGTGGTAATTCTCTGTGGAATAGAGAATGTGAATGGACAAACAGTTATCACAGTTGCACAAGCATAACACTACTCTGGTTGTATAGGCCAATTGAATTGAAAGGCTATGTCTGTAGTTCAATGGGGTGAGCAACCAGCCACACCCACTTCCTGAGCTATATAAGCAGTTCTTCCCAGCCTCCTTCTGAAGCACTTTTTCTTTGCCAGACCATCCTCCCCTCCTCCACCAGCGGCACACCTCTCTCCTCAGGGGGCTCTTTCCTAAGGTACCTTGAGCCAAGGGAATTTTTCCCATGGCACCTCTAGGGATGGAACCCTCTTTGAGGGTTCCTTGCCTTTGGTAACCCCACAGGGTGGAAATTCCCCATGAAATAGAGAATGCGATTGGCCAAACAGTTATCACAGTTGCACAAGCACATCTGTACTCTGGTTGCACAGGTGCATTGAACTTTATTTTTTGCAGATTTTGACCCTTATGTTCAACATGTCCCTTGTGTTACCCCACCTCCTGAACATGGCAAGTGCCATTTTTCAAATCCCCTCCAAAACTTGTGTCCATAGTTGCACAGTGAAATCACTTTTCAGATGGAATTTTAAAAATTCCACCTGTTTTGATCATAACATCAGATCACAAAAAGGCTGTTCAACATTTGGGGTCAAAATGTAGATGACCACTTGAAAGTAGATATTGCCTCTCAGCTGCCGTATCCTAGGTAATTACAATATAACAATGTATCAAAGCAAGACACCACTGAAAATGAGATATTGCATCTCATCTATTCTGCCCTGGGTAAAAATACAGTAAAAATGTGTATAAGCAAGACCCAGTACAACAGGTGCTTGGTTGGCAGCCATAGCCACAGGAACTTTGGGCAGCAGCCCTGGTCACCAACATTTAAAATTTGGCTCCACTATAAAAGCAGAGCCACTACTGAACTAGGATTGTGCTGGGTCATGGGCTGTAGCTGCAGGAACTTTGGGCAGTAGCCCCAGTGAGCTTTTCAGTCAGTAGCAGTTGCCACAAGAAGAATCAGTGGCAGGAGCCGTGGGGCATTCGTTGGTTGCCATAGTCACAAGTGTTCAGTCAGTAGCTGTTGCCGCAAGAAGAATCAGTGGCAGGAGCTACCGGGGCATTCAGTCAGTGGCCATTGCTACAAATCAGCTGTGCTTGGCTGGGCTCCCTGCTGAAGGGGAGCCAATTAGGGTGGAAGGTGCCAACATTTGAAGCTCAGCTTCGATATAAAAGCTGAGCCACTACCAAACTAGGACTGTGCTAGGTCAGTGGCCTTAGCCACAGGAACTTTAGGCAGTAGCCCCAGACGCCAAAATTTAAAACTCAGCTCCATTATAAAAGCAGAGCCACTGCCAAACTAGAACTGTGCTGGGTCAGTGGCTATAGTCACAGAAGCTTCAAGCACGAGCCCCAGTGAACTTTTTCTCCACCCTCCCACCCTCACCTCTACTGATAGTTAAATACTCAGAGGGCTCCTCCCCAAGGGAAGATGAACCAGTAGGAAGCAAGTGGGGAGGTATTTCTACACAAGAAAAAAAAAGGGACTAATTGAACTGAAGATGGAGTATTAAGTAATGAATGCAGAATATGTGGACCTTGTTAATGAGTGTGTGCTCTACAGAGTGGGCCTAAATTCAAATAGAGCAAGTAGGTAGCTGAGGGGTATTCTCTAAAAAATACTAGATATGGTGATATGAGAAATTAAGTACTGAATGTAAAACGTGTAGACTTTGTTAAAGAATGTGGACTCTCCAGGGTGAGCCAAATGTGTGGACCTAGTTAATGAGTTTGGGCTCTACAGGGTGGACTTAAATTGCAGTAGTTCCTAAATTTGTTTAATACAGTTGATTTTGTGATTTGGGATAGGCCTAACCCAGCCTCCCCCATCCCTCCCTCCCTCCCCAAGTTCATCCACCTTTATAGGGGAGGTGCTGGGTCAGGATTGGTTGTCAGCACAACCTGGTACAGCCGTGGGACTGACTGATTATACCTGATCATTTCAAAGGGAGGAAAAGGGAAGAATAATAACATGGTTAGCTCTACTAAGGGGGAACATCCCAGGGGTTTGGACAGGCAGAATGAAGTAGGAGTGAGCTGGAGGTTTGGTAGTGATTCAGGTAGGGGTATGGGGAGGGTAGTAGGCAGCAGCAAATGTGGGGCAGATATCTTTTTAGGAGTCTCATGGAGAGCAGGGGGTTGCCTGGTGTGCAGGCAACTTGAGCAGCTCAGGGAAGAGATTTGCTGGTTAAGGGCAGAGATACGGAATGGGAATGGGACAGATTGGTGGCACAATCCATGGCCAAGGGCACATGGGTGTGCCCCAGAAAATTGCAGGCAACCCAGCCAATGGGGGAGAGAGGGGAAGGGGTAATTGGACCAAAATTGCCACCTCAGGAACCATTGGGTACAGATGAAGGGGAGTGGAGGAGGATAGGGAACTTGGGCAGGAATAGCCCTAGAGCAGATAGAAAATTCAGGTCCCTCGACATTATGCCAGGGAGAGCTCAAAGCAGGGAGGATGTGTCAAGCAATAGGTCCTCGGTGCTGGTACACTGGAGAAGATGAAGGGGAAGGACCTCATAGACAAGACTGGTGAAAAAGAGATTACTAACAACCCAGAGGGCTTTGGTAGGGTGGCTGAAGGGGGTAGGGCTTCAATGGGTAAGCATAAGGGGGTGAGAGATAGGTGACTGGATGGGGGGACAGTAGCTAAGGAGAGGGAAGGGGAGCAAGGATATTTTGGTGGTGAGAAGGGAACAGGAGAGGGCTCAAGGGGTTGAAGAGGTATGGCAGGGGGACAGGTCGAGTAATTGGAGTTGCGGAGAAGGGGGAAGGGAGGTATGGGGAGATAAGGGTAGGGATGCAGCAGGAGGAGGAGGAGGCAGGTGGAGCACAGTGGAGAGGGGAGGTAAAATCAAAGGAAAAAGGGGAGAGGGAGTGCAGGGTAGAGATTGGTGTGGAAGGGGGAACAACTGTGCTGGAGGTGGAGGAGGAGTAGCGAGGAAGGGAAGGGATAATGGAAGGACAAGGCAAGCAGATCATGGAAATAAGGTTGGGATCCTAGTGCTGGGAGACTCAATTCTGAAAGGGATCAGATGAGGAAGTAGAGGGAGAGGCATAGTCGCATATGGGTGGAGACCATGCCAGGCATGACAGCAGAAAGGGTAGGTCAATCTGTTCTGAAGTATGCTAAGAGGGATAGGGAGAAACTGCACATAGTTCTGCATTTGTGAACAAATGACCTGGCGGGAAATACAGTAGATGTAGTCAGGAGGAGGCTTGAGGTGCTGGGACTGAGTTGTGAGGAGGCAGGAAGATCACTAACCTTCTCGGAGGTGTTTTCAGTACCTAAGGCAAGCACAGCAAGGAAGCTAAGGATAAAGGAATTTAACATGTGGCTAGGAGAATGGTATCCGTCCAAAGGGTGTGTGCTGGTGGGGGGTGGGGAAGGATGTGGGAGGGCAAGGATCTCTACACCAAGGACAGGCTACACTTAAGTGAGGAGGGAAGGACAGTCTTGAAACAGAAACTGGGGGAATACTTAGCAAACAAGGAGAATCTAAACTAGAAGTCGAGGATGGCAAGTGGGCAGGAGTGAGGCAGGATCCACAGGTAGGGAAGCCGAATGAGCTTACCCCCCATACCAGCAGCAAGGGACTTAGAGAGAGAGGTCAAGCTGGGATGCTAGAAAGGGTGTGCAAGTAAGAAGAGGGGAAGGAAGTGAGGTGGAGGTGGTAACCTCGAACGCTAGGAGTCTAGGGTACAAAACAGCGGAGTTATAGGCTCTCCTGGCAGTTGGGGAGGTGGACATGGTGGCCATCACCGAGACATGGGCCACCCATTACCATGACTGGGACCTGGCAGTACCAGGGTATAGGATATTTCAGAAGGACAGGGTAAAAAGGAAAGGAGGGGGTTGGCACTGTATGTGAGGGAAGGACTGAAGTGCGTCAGGGAGGAAGGGGAGGAGGGCAACACAGAGTCGCTATGGGTGCAGCTCCAGGACTCCAAAAATAGGATCCTCAGCATGGAACTGGTGTACAGGCCACCATCTCAGACTGAGGAATTAGACAGGGAACTAGCGGGACAGATCAGAAGGACCTGCGGGAGGGGCAGCACAGTGATTGTGGGGGACTTCAACCTGCCGGGAGTGGAGTGGAGTACCCCAGCTTCCACAAATAGGAGGGAGCAGATACTTGTGGATGCCTTCCAGGACAGTTTCCTATTGCAGATGGTCAGTGAGCCAACCAGGTTAGGGAACACCCTACACCTTGTGCTGGCAAATGGTGAGTTTGACAGGGAGCTGAGGGGGAAGGAACCGTTGGCATGGAGTGACCACCACTCGGTGTGGTTCATGATAAACATGGGGAAAGGTGGAGTAGGAACAGGCACAAGAGTGTTAGACTTCAGGAGGACCAACTTCAGGAGGATGAGGGAAACAGTACCAGGGTATCTGGCCAGAATCCATCCAAATATGGACACTAACCAGAAGTGGAAGGTCATTAAACTGGGTATTGAGGAGGCAACGGCAACATGTATAAGGGTCCAGAGAAAGAGGGCTAGGGCCAAGAAGCCTAGCTAGGTGAGCAAGGGGGTCATTGAAAAAGTAGGGATGAAAAGAGCCTCCTTTAGAAGGTACAAAATAAACAGGGAGAGGGGATGATAGAGAAGAATATCTGAAGGAGTCGAGGGAAGTGACAAGGGCAGTTAGGGCAGCCAAGGCATCCAAGGAACTTAGGCTAACACAGGGCATCCAAGAGAGGAAGACTTTCTTTAGGTACATCAGGAGAAAAGGAATTATAAGGACCAAATAGTAAGGATTAAGAGGGATGGGGGGTGGGGAAAAACAGGGGCAGAACAGGTAGATGCATTAAACCAGTACTTCAGCTCAGTATTTACTAAAGAGAAAGGGGAGCTGTACCAAGAGATGAGGAAAAGTGGGCATGGGGGGAGGTGACATATGGAGAAATCCCAGTGGGCAGGGTACTAGAGGGCTTGAGGGCATTGAGGGTGGACAAGGCACCTGGGCCAGATGGAATGCACCCAGGGTGCTAAGGGAGCTGGCAGAAGTCCTGGCAGAACCCTTGGCAGACCTGTTCAATGCCTCCCTGAACTTGGGGGGGGTGTACCTCAGGACTGGAGGATGGCACACGTGGTACCCCTCCACAAGAGTGGCCCCAAGGATAAGCCAGGAAACTACAGACCAGAAAACCTCATATCCATCATGGGAAAGCTGATGAAGACAATCCTGATGGAGAGGCTGGTTTCCCCTCCTAGAGGCTAATGGGCTGAAGGACAGCAGACAGCATGGGTTTGTCTCAAGCAGATTCTGTCAGACCAACCTGGTGGAGTACTATGACTGGGTAACCAGGCAATTAGACAAGGGCCATGCAGTGGATGTTCTGTACCTGGACTTCAGTAAGGCATTCGATTTGGTGCTGCATGGGAGGCTAGGAAGTAAGTTGGAAGGCACGGGGGCAGAGGCGAAGATAGTAGGATGGGTAGTGAACTAGCTGCAAGGGAGACAGCAGAGGGTAGAGGTGGGAGGGGAGCTCTCATCATCAGGGCAGTGACAAGCGGGGTGCCACAGGGCTCTGTACTGGGGCTAGTGTTGTTTGGGATCTTCATAGCAGACATCTCAATAGACATCAAGAGCAAGATCAGTCTGTTTGCAGATGACGCCAAGATGGGAGCAGTAATGGATGACTTAGGAGGGTGGCAGGGGTTGCAGGATGATCTTGCAAAACTGGAGGCCTGGTCAGACACTTGGCAGCTGGAGTTCAATGCCAAGAAATGCAAGGTGCTACATTTTAGCACAAAAAAAACCCAAGGAGGAGCTACCGGCTTGGGGGTGTAACTAGCGTAGATGGAGAAGGAGAAGGATCTGGAGGTGATCATAGTGGGAGCAAGGAACAACTCAGCATAGTGTAGAAAAGCAGCTGCAAAGGATAACAGAATGCTGGGTTGTATTGCCAAAGGCAAATCTTCCAGGCGTGGGGAGGTGATTCTGCTGCTATATAGGTTATTGGTTAGACCACACCTGGAGTATTGCATGCAGTTCTGGCAGCTGTACCTGAAGAAGGACATTAGGTTACTGGAGGTGGTGCAGAGCAGGGCAACAAAAATGATCCGGGGGCTAGGGGACTTACTCTACGGGAGCAAGCTGAGGGGGTTGAACATGTACTACCTGGAGGAGAGGAGGGATGGAGGGACATGTTTGAAACCTTCACGTACATGAAGGGAATAAATAAGTTGGGCATGGGGAGGTTCCAATTAAGGAGAGGGAGGGACACTTGAGGGCATGATCTGAGATTGAAGGGGAGATGGCTCAGGAGGGAAAAGAGGAGACACTTCTTTATGGAGAGGGTGGTGTCTGGGTAGAATACATTACCAGAGGAAGTGGTATCCTGTAATACAGTGGGCTCCTTCAAACAGGGATGGGGCAGGGTAAGGGTCACTGGAGGGGGGAAGGGAGGAAAGGGAAGCTGCAGTATAAGGACTGCTAGCTACATAACAGGGCATACTTGATAGACCATAAGGCCTTTATCTGCTGGCAATTTTGCATGTTTGTATGTTCGTAAAAGCAATACCAGTGGCAAACATTGGGCATTGCCAAATGTTTGTTACTAAAACATCATAGTGTGCTGCACAGTGACAGTGTGCACTCAGCTATACCAGGGAATTAAGCAGTAAAAACATTTACAGCTAAGATGGGAAAAGGGCAATATTCTGCTTTGAATTGTGAAACTTTATTTATGCAAAACTATTTCACTAAGATATACCCTTTGATGTGAATGTATTTTGTTTTAAAAACTGACAAATTCAAAAGTGGTTAGACACCAGAATTACAAAACTTGAGGCTTGAATCTGAAGCCCAAAAGAGCAACTTACTAACATATTCCAATCTCCAATCTCCCTCTCTCTCTCTCTCTCTCTCTCTCCCCATCTTTCTCTCTTTCGATCTCCTTCTCTCTCTCTCCCCCCTCTTTCTCTCTTTATCTGTCCTTCTCTCCTATCTCTCTCGCTCTCTCTCTCTGTGATCACCTAATGACTAATACAGTTATTCATGGCTTGAGGCTTGAATAGGGCTTTGGAATACAGTATGCACAGAAGGAACTACTGTACATTAAAAGGCCTAATTCTTTCCATTCCCTTCTATGTTAGGGGTCTTTGGTTCCACAGATTCAAGTGGGATCAGTGGAAAAACCTAATACCCCTTCAAGGCAAGTCCAGCAGGCAGAAATATAATTATGTTTGTTCTACAACTCTTGCTCAAATACAAACCAGATTTAATTTCCTCCCAATATGAGCACCTATTCTAGAAGTTTCTTGTTCCGGTAACTTACAGTATAAAACAGTCATCGTTTTTGATCAAAATACCTATGGATCTTTCTTAGAGAGAGACTGTTGGGTCCCCAGATGCAGGAGTTGCTTTGATAAGGTAATGAGCATAACAATTGTATTAGTTTGAATCCATGCAACAAAAGAATCCTAAACTCTTTTTTTTTTATTTGCTACTCGAGGTAAGTGCAATATAGTCTTTATTTTGACCTTGTTTCCAGTGCTGTCTGGGGGAATAGTAAACTCTTAAGTTCAATTCAAAACCAGTCTAGAAAAAAAAACTCCAGCAGCACTCAGACAAGGTTGTACACTTGAGCTTTCGCCTAGAAGGACCAGTGATTTTACATGTTTTGTAGTGTTTTATAATTGCTATGCAAGTGACATCACATGTGCCATCTAAGTCTTGAGGTATGGTATGAAAGTAAGATTTTTTGCAGCTGAAAATGTCATAAACACAAAAAAATCAAAACAAAATCAAAATGTGTTTCATAATTAGCATCCTGAAAGTAGTACGCCAAATTTGCATTTATCAAGCTAATGATGTTAACATGCTGTCAGTGTAGCCTAGTGGTCCGTGTAGTGTTCTGAGAACAAGCTTGTTACATCCAGCAGGCCTGGGTTTGATTCCCACAACATGCACTTGCACAGTCTGTGACCCTAAGTAAATTACTTATCCTCCCTGTGCTTCTGGGATGCACCTCACAATGAGCTTCAGCTCTGTGTGCCTTTCGTAGCCAAGAATTGAAAATAAAAAAAAGCTAATGGATGGATAGTTTAGAAATATCATGTCATCTTGAAATAAATTGGGTCATTTAGAATGTAATGGACTCACAAGGTTCAAAATTGCCAGGCACTTTGAGAAATACAAGAGGGCAGTCTTCTACAGTTTTATATACACTATCTGAAACAGAGATGACAGACTGAATCATCAAATAAAAGGGGTAAAGGAAAACATTAGTGATCCTTCTGAATAGCACCCTGAGCTTTGTTTAAAACTAATGATACTAATCAGCCTCCACTGTAAAAATTAATTAACTCTTCTCCCTTAATAGTGTTATTTCACCATGAGGAAGGCCATACTAACCTCTCTCCTATGAAATGGAATAACAGTGCATTTAAAAAAAAAGTACACTGTGAATTCACACCAAAGAAATACAATTGCCTGATTTAAAAAACTGCACAGCACAACTGCACTTAAGGTTGTCATCTCCATTGACTATTTACCAGCCCATAAATGCTTTATGGCAGTCTGACCTTCCCTTTGAATATCATTCATTAACAGAAATACATCCACATCCACATGCATAAACATTAGTTCATAAATTAAGTCTCTAATATGAAAACCAAATTCTGTTATATTCCTTTTCAGCTGTCCTGTAGAACAATATGCCAACAGAAAGCAGGATGTATACCTGATACCCAGAGCACACCCTTGCACAGTCTGGGAAAAAGCTTTAGAAACACAATGTTATTGACAACAGATGAACAGTTAATGATCCAGCAACATTGTACAACTACTAAATGATGGAATAGAATATGCTATGCTTGCCTTCTGATTGACTGACAGGAATACATAAAGCAAAGCTGAACTGCACACCAATAAGTCAAGCACTATCATCCAGCAGCTGAGAGAACATTACTGTTCCCATCGAAGAAAAAACTGTTGTCCCCATGATACAATATCCTGGGGTTGGCTGTCATTGTGGAATAACAGCATACATTAGAGGTGACTTTACTATGGCCATTTACAACCTCAAAAGATATATTAATATTTCATAGGAAGAACCTAACCTTCAGTGTGTGTTCTAAATCTGGTCCCTCCTTCCCGTAGTCCTTTGTGACAGAATTCTGCCTTATCTGTCCTCGTCAGTGGCTGCTGTTAGATTTTGTTCTAATGTGCTGAACTCACTGCCTGTTGCTTCAAATTATTTTTCAGCTTCCAGGAAAACTGTTTAAATTATAATATAATGCCACAATTCAACTTATATTTAATACATTTTCTGAGCAGGATTTTCAAATAAATCTAGCTTGGACTTTGCAAAATTGCACAAAATAGTGGCAGAACAGCATCCAAAATGTTGTTGAACTGCATCTGAACTCCGAGAGTAATTCTTAGTGATTGCAGCAAATGGCACCATTTTTGTGAAGCAAGCTGTCATAAAGCAGGAAAACTAGTAGTGCTGTGTGGAATATAGACTTCTGCCAGCAGAATTAGCATGGAATGACCATTCTGCCGGCAGAATTTCTGCCAGAATTTCAGCAGTTCTTCTAGGAATTCCACCTACTGCGATCAACAGAAAAATATTCCATGGAACACCATTTTTCCATGGAAAATTATTGTGCAACAATTTCTGCAAACAGTATTGAAATTTGCAGAATAATTTTCTATGGAACAGCATTTTCTCCAAGGAAAATCATTCCACAGCTATTTTCTGCCACCTAATTCTGCCATTCCATTTCTGATGAAATTCGGTGAAATTTTGGTGGAATTTTGAAAATTCCACAGAATTTCATTCCACCAGAATTTGAAAATTCTATACAGCACTAAAAACTAGTGCAAAAACATTAAGTGTCTATGGTGCTTGAGTTTTGGAACCACTGAGCACACTGACAGAGTGGAGAGATGGCCCATGCATCAGCGTCCTCCCCTTTGAAAATCCAGACTTCTTTATTTATCTCCCCTTATTCGTTACTACTGAGGACACCTATATGAAAACTTAATATCTGTGTGTCAGATTTTCTAATCCTTCTTTTTCCCCTATGGAAGTCATAGTCTCAGTTTGCTATACCATAATCTGTTGCTGTGGAAATAATGATGACATCACAAAAAGTAAACTGTGACTTCAATGCAAGGGTGGCCTGCTGTTGAATCTGTGTTCGGTGAATGTATCGAAATCCAGCAGTTTAGACAGTGGTGAAGCAGGTCTGAAGGAACTTGTCTTCGCTTCAGCACTTTTATCATCATGATGTGGAACATTAATGGTGAGAACACATTCTGAGCATGTCCAACTGCCCCAATTATCCCAAATTTACTGCCCAGCTAATCACACTGATGTGCTTTCCAATTATGTATCAATTATTGTCTTCATAATAGCATGATGAAGATGCTAGCTGATGCATAAGTAGAAGGCATATTAGGAGGGTGAGCTGGATGTCATTATCCACCTAGGTACTAATGACTTGGCAAATGGGGAGCCAAAGGAAGTTCAGGAAGAGTTTAGGAAACTGGGGAAGGGTCTCAAGCAAGTAGCTACTTCTGTCACTTTCTCAGAAGTACTACCTGTGAGAGGCAAGGGAGAGCATGGAGTACATGCACAGGAACTTTAACTCATGGTTGAAGAACTGGTGCTGTGAGGAAGGGTTGGATTCATTGGTGACTGGGGACCCACCTGGAGGGATGGAGGTTTGTTCAAGCCTGGCGGCCTGCATCCATCCTGGAGGGCAATCCAAGCACTCAGTGATAAGTTTAAATGCTACATTGACAAGCATTTAAACTAGCAAAAGGGATGGCAGGCCAGCAAGGACAGTACCTACTTGCTCACCCCACAGCTAGTAGTGGAACCAGTGAACAGAGGGTGGCTATCTCTGCAAAGCAGTGTGCAAAAGATGGAGATTAGTGTCCAAGGTGGATAAGCAGAAAGGGGCAAAATTCAGCAGAAGGGCAAACAGCAAGAGACCAGGGATAAATGACCCAAGGAAGGGGCTGAGTAGAACAGTGAAGCAGTCTAGGGAGGTCAAATCATGGAAAGCCATGTGTGTAAATGCCAGGAGCCTTAGCAACAAGATGGAAGATCTGGAGGCTGTCATGGTACAGTCAGACCTGGACATTGTGGCCATCACTGAAACCTGGTGTAATGATAACCATGACTGGGAGATGGCCATACCTGGCTACAACATATTCAGAAGAGACAGAGCAGGCAGGAAGGGAGGAGGTGGCACTGTCGTGAAAAAATGACATAAGGGCCACACAGATCCAGGAGGAACAAAATGGGGAGAGATACTGTGGGTTAAGCTGGAAAGGAAAATGGGGCCAGCCATCCGCACAGGTGTGGTCTATAGACCACCAGCCCAGGAGGAAGAAACAGATAGGGAGCTGATGCTAGCCATCCAAAGGATGGCAGACAAGGGTGAGGTAGTACTGGTTGGAGACTTCAATATACCATACGTGGACTGGAGCATCCCAGCAGCAGCATCAACTAGGAGCAGATTTATCCTGGACTCCCTTCAGGGTGCCTTCCTCAAGCAACTGGTCATGGAACCAACTCGGCAGAAGGCAATACTGGACCTTGTGCTCACAAACAGGGACAGTGTGATGGGGGTAACAGTGGGGGAGCACCTGGGTAACAGTGACCACCAGTCATTGTGGTTTGAAATCACAGAAAGAGCAGAACCAAACCACACAAAACACGTATCCTGGATTTTAGGGGGCAGACTTTGGGAAAATGGGGAGATACTTGAAAGAGGCATTAAGGGAATGGGACAGGAATCAGGGGTTGAGGAACAGTGGGCAGTATTTAAAATGGGGATTATAAGAACAACAGAATTATGCATTAAGCAGGTTAGCAAGAGGAAAAGGAAGAGAGACCATTATGGTTTTCTAAAGAGGTAGCAAAGAAAGTGAAAGCCAAAAGATTGCATTCAGGCAATACAAAAAGACACAGGCAGAAGGGGATAGGGAGAAGTACCAGGAGAAACAAAGGGAGGCAGGAAGTCAGTAAGGGAAGCCAAAGCTCAGACAGAAGAACACATTGCAAAATCAGTGGGTAAGGAAAAAACCTTTTACAGGTACATAAGTGAAAAAAGAAAGACAAAGGGAGGATAGTGAGACTGAAGGGGAGGATGGGAGCACGTGGAGGATGACAACAATAAAGCTGACATATTGAACAGGTATTTCTGCTCAGTCTTTACTAAGGAAGAGGAGGGTAATGGGTCTGAAGGGAGTACAAGGGTGAGAATGGTGCAGAAATGGACACAAGTCCCTTTACACGAAAGGGTCCTGAAGGAACTGGAAGTAATAAGAGCTGATAAAGCAATGGGGCCAGATGGGGTGCACCCAGGGTCCTTAAAGAACTAAGAGAGGTGGTGGCTGAACCTCTGGCTATCCTGTTCAGCCAATCACTGGAAACAGGAGGTACCCAAAGACTGGAGGACAGCAGATGTAGTCCCCTTATACAAAGTGGGAACAAAGAGGAAGCGAGAACTACAGACCAGTCAGCCTCACCTCAGTAGTGGGAAAGATCATGGAAGCACTACTGAAGGCGAGATTAGTGGAACAACTGGTTGTCAATGGACTACAGGACCCAAGGCAGCATGGTTTCACCAGGGAGTCATGTCAGACCAACCTCATTGAATTTTTTGACTGGGTGACTGGGAGGTGTATCAGGGAGGGCAGTGGACATGGCCTATCTGGACTTCAGCAAGGCCTTTGACACTGTGCCACATAGAAGACTATTACAAACTGGGGAATATGGGTGTGGGCAGGACAGTAGTGTGGTGGGTAGGTAACTGGCTGGGTGGCAGGACACAGAGGGTGGTGGTAAATGGCTGTCACTCCACAGAGGGAAGAGTAACCAGTGGGGACCACAGTGATCAGTGCTGGGACCGGTCCTATTCAACATCTTCATCAGTGACATTGCACAGGATCTAGAAGGCAGAATTTCACTGTTCGCTGATGACACAAAGCTCTGTAATAGAGTAGACACACCAGAGGGTGTAGACAGAATGAGAAGGGACCTGCAGAAACTTGAAGAATGGTCAAGGGTTTGGCAGTTGAAATTCAATGCAAAGAAGTGCAAGATAATGCATATGGGGCACAAAAACCCTGGCACAATATATCAGTTGGGGGTGAGGATATAGCATGCACCAAGCAGGAAAGGGATCTTGGGGTTGTACATCTCTGATGACCTCAAGGTAGGAAACAGTGTGACAAGGCATCAGGTAAAGCAAATAGGATGCTGGGATGTATAGGTAGGGCATCACCAGCAGGAAAAGGGAGGTCATAATTCCGCTATACAAGACACTAGTGAGGCCCCACCTGGAGTACAGTGTACAGTTCTGGAGACCATACCTACGTAAGGACATAGACAGGGTAGAGAAGGTTCAGAGGAGGGCAACAAAGATGGTGCATGGGTTGCATCACAAGTCCTATGAAGACAGGTTGAAGGAACTGAACATGTACTCCCTGGAGGAGAGGAGGGAGAGGGATATGATAGAGACATACAAGTATCTTACAGGGAGGAACAGGGTGCAGGAAAACACTATTTTAAGTGAAAAAGATGTTTCAGGACTAGAAGGCATGGGATGAAGTTCGAGGAGGGGCGATTCCAGAGGAAACATGAGAAGAATTTCTACAAAGAGAGGTGGTGGACAAGTGGAACACCCTGCCAGAGGAAGTGGTGGGGCTGAAACAATCACGGGATTTAAGAATGCATGGGATAGACATAAAGGAATTCTAGAGGGCAGGGGTAAGGGGAAACAGACTTCTAGGAAAACAAACTGAACTTACAAGCTCAAATGGGCAGACTAGGTGGGCCATAGGCCCTTATCTGCCGACACTGTCTATGTATCTATGTATCTATGTATCTATGTAGTTTATCATGCCAGGGAGAGGAATTTGGGGACACCATTTTTTACTAAAAAAATAGATTACAAAGAATGCCTACAAGTCAAATGAAATTTGATTGTTTGCCACTAGTTACAACTTGGAAAATCACTGTACTGTGTTTCTGTCCTAAGACAGGGAAACATTTTCAGATTTTAGTTTGCACAGGGAGTCAGGGGTTTTCACCTTAGTTGACAGATGTACTGTGAAGTATGAAATGACGTTGGAAAAAATATGAGATTATATCATACAGTATGGGTACTGTTACAAATTATGAACCAATTTAAGTTATAGACCAGACAGTATACATACAAGCTCTGTAGGTCAACACAAATTACTTACTGTATATGATGGTGGTTTAATGGTTGAAAGAGTAACTCTATCATATCAAATAAATCTATTAAATCTGTTAATAAATGAAATGCAGACAACATGCAGGGCGATGAAGAGAGGTAGACCTAAAAGTATTTAGAATTCACGTTTCACAGAAAGGGGAATGGATTTGTGGAATAAACAGCCACCTAAGACACTGTAGTATCCCCAAAAGCTGTCCACTTATTTACATTCTTTACATGCATGGTTATGTCCATCAATCAGCTGAGGGAAAGGGTTTATAGATCAAAGTTCTTTGTTTCCTCTTTTTTGCATGTTTACATGAGAGCAAATGAAACAAACCTCACACTCTCCCAGTACCTGCCTAAGAAGGACAGGGACAAAGAAATTCTCTGAAGGGAATCATTTTGGATGGTAAAACTGGGGGGGGGGGGGCTGTATGCTCCAGTCCTTAACCTTAAAGAATGATTTGAGATTTTGGCTTTTTTGTAAATTCTCCCGTGTGGTACCTGCTGTTGATTTGCCTTTGAGATTTTGGTAACCTGAGAATTCTCCAGTAAATATCAAGAGGAGGTCCAGATAGGTTAAAGTACAATTGTGTACCTACCATAACAGTAGATCTTTGAGACAATCTCTTGCAGCAGGTAATACTTTTGGGTCCTCACCAGAGGGCACTGTCATGCACGGTGGTCTTTCATTAGCAGTGACCTCACCAATGGAGTGACTATAAAGGTGTGGGCTGCCCCCAGCATCCTCAGTTCCCTGCCAGCTTCAGGTCGAGGAGCAAGGACCAAGAGAAACCAAGGTACAACTAGATACCCCCTGGTTTTTGGTTTTTTGAAGTAAGGTTGCTCTTCTAGAGAAGGAGGGGGATGGAGGGGGGATCTTACCTGCTGCAAGAGATCCTCTCAAAGATCTACTGTTATGATAGGTACACAACTTACTATCTACTTCAAGGGTATCTCTTGCAGCAGGTAATACTCTTGGGATGATTTCCAAGCAGTAAGAAGTGATGGGTGGAAAGACTTAGGACAGGAGACCCTGCAAGACAGCACAGCCAAAGGCAGTCTGGCATCTAGAGTCAGTGTCCAAGTTATAGTGCTTTGTGAAGGTATGTATTGTGGATCATGTAGCGGCATTGCAGATGGTGGTGATAGACACCCATTTAAAGCAAGCAGCTGTAGTGGCCATAGCCCTGGTGGAGTTAGCGTGTACAGTACCAGGTAGAGGTTTATTGTACTTGTTATAGCAGAATGTTATACAGTGAGCTAGCCAGTTAGAGGGGCTTGTTTAGTAACAGGGAGGACCTCTCTGGAGTAGGCAAAAGACACAAAAAGCTGAGATGATCACCTCAAAGACTTGGTTCATGATGCTTAGTATTGGAAAATGCAGTGGGCATCCAGGGTGTGGAGCAAGGATTCCACTGGATTGTTGTATTCCAGAAAAAAAGACGGGTAATCCGATGGACTGATTCAGAGTATATTCTGAAACAACCTTGGGCAAGAAGGATGGGTTGGTCCGTAGGGAGACCCTGTCTTTGTATAAAACCAAGTATGGTTCCCTACACACCAGTGCTTGGAGCTCTGAAATAGGCTGAGCTGAAGTAATGGCAACTAAAAAGAGTATCTTCCAAGCCAGGAAACAGAAGTCACAGGAAGCTGCTGACTCAAAGGGAGTGAGGGATAATTTTTCTAATATATAGTTCAGGTCCCATGGAGGACCCCCCTCTTGGTGGGGGGCTTGAGATGTAACATCCCCTTCAAAACATCTTAGCTAGATGGTGTTGAGAGAGAGGTTTACCATCTAAAGGTTCATGGCAGGCAGATATGGAAGCAAGGTGAACTTTAACAAAGGAGTAGCTCAGGCCTGTTGAGTTGAGAGAGGACAAGTAGTTGAGGACGTCCCATAAATGGCAAGAGAAAGGGTCCATGGATTTGGAGTTTGCCCAGAGGGTAAATTGTGTCTATTTGGAGTTATAGTTCTTTCTGGTGGATGATTTGCGGGATGCAAGCAGTATATCCGCCACAGAGGAGTAGACATTGAGGCAAGCTATGAAAGCATCCTCAGAAGCCAGGCGTGAAGATGCAAGGATCTCAGATTGGGGTGGAGTAGGGTCCCTTGGTGCTAGGTCAGCAGGTCTGGGTGGCAGGGTAGTGGAATAGGGTCAGCCACTGTTAATAGTTGTAGTAGGGGAAACCAAATTTGATGTGGCCAAAGTGGAACAATGAGGATCAGTGTGACTGGTTCCAGCTGTAATTTCAGCAAGGTCCTTTGAATGAGGGGTACAGGGGGAAGGAAGCATATAAGAATAGTCCCATCCAGTTTTGGGACAGGGCATCTGTAGACCATTCCTTTTTGTTTGGGATAATGGAAATGTATATGGAGAGGTGATTGTTCTCTGGGGAGGCAAAGAAATCCAGCAGCAGGGTACCCCAGGCCTGAAAAATGGAATGTAGGACATTGCGATGCAGAATCTACTTGTGATTCCAATAGTGTTGACTGAGGGAGTCCACTAAAGTATTGTGATGGCCGGGTAGATGGACAGCTGTCAGTGTGAGATTCAGTTGTTGGGCCATGTGCCACACCTGAGTGGTTTCCTTGCAGAGACTCAGGGATCTGGTCCCTCCTTGTTTGTTGAGGTAATACACCACCGAGGTAATGTCTGTCTGGACCAGTAGGTGGCCTGGTATGAGGTAAGGGCAAAAGGTCTGAAAGGCAAGCAGAACAGCCCTCATCTCCATAAGATTGATATGGAAAGAGGCCGCAAGAGGGTCCCATCAACCTTTGGTCCAGTAAGGGCAGAGATGGGCTCCCCATCCATAAGTGGAGGCACCTGCGGTAAGGATTTCTATTGAGGGAGGACACTGGAAGGGGATTCCTGGATTGAGGTGGTGATGGACAGTCCACCATTGTAGAGCATTGCAAAGGGTGGGAGAGACATCTATAATGGTGTTGAAAGATCCCATCCTCGGTTGCCACTATTTGTGAAGTGCCCATTGTACTGGTCTCATGTGAAGTCTCGCTTGAGGAGCTATGGGAATGGCTGCTGCCATGTGCCCCTAGAGGCAAAGTAGTTGTCTGGCTGAAAGATGTCGAGCCCCTTTAAATTGGGAGGCAAGGGACAGAAGTCTTGTTTGTCTGTCATCCAGGAGGAAGGCATTGCCTAGGCCCATGTCCAATATCACGCCTATGTATTGAAGCCTCTGGGTAGAAAACAGGTTGGATTTTGACCAGTTTACAGTTATCCCTAGAGATTTGGAATAGCTGGAGGGTGGTCCACAGGGAGAAAAGGAGAGCATCCCTGGAATGTGCCTTGATAAGTCAGTCATCCCGATATGGGAAGACAAAGTGTCCTTTCAATCATAGTGCAGCCGCCACAACTGCTAGACATATGGTAACTATTCTCAGGGCAGAGGATAGCCTGAAGGGAAGAGCCCAAATCTAGTAATGTTGCCCTAATAGGTGAAATAGGAGGAACCAGTGGTGAGCAGGATGAATAGGGATATGCAAGTAAGCGTCCTTCATATCTAGGGCACAGAGCCAGTCCCCTTGTTTCAGGATGGGAAGGATGGAGGCTAGTGTGACCATCCAGAATCTTTTGTACTGAATGAATAGATTTAGATCCTGCAAATGCAGAATGGGACACAGGTCCCCAGTACACTTGTGTACAAGAAAGAAATGAGAGTAAAACCCCTTGTGTTGTTCTGATAGGACAACAGGTATAACAGCTCATTTTTGAATTAAGGCATTTAGTTCTTCACTGAGAATAGGTAGCTGTTCTGCTGGATAGGAGACAGAATTGGATGGGTGAGGGGGCAGTGTGGATGTAAATTCCAGAGTGTGTCCTGTCTGGATTATTTGAAGAACCCACTCGTCTGTAGTGATGGTGCACCAGGCCTCTAGGTGGAGGGCAAAGTGACCACCCACAGCTTCCAAGAATGACAAGAGGAAGCTGGGGCAGAGAGCTGTTAAGTCATAGGGCAGGGGCCTGACTGGACCATCCAAGAGGGTTGTGCCGGGAGCCTCTAGAGGTGGGGGTAGTGGTTTTGGACTTGGGTTGAGACTGTTGTCTTCTACAAGCAGACTATTTGTAGCCACCCCTCTGTTTACCAGGGCATTGAAATTGAAAGGACAACTGGGAACAGTACTGTCCTGGCTGTTGCGAAGAATGGTACATGCCGTGGATAGTCCAAAGTGTCCTACCTAAGGCTTGGAGGTAATCAAGCAGGGTCTGGGTTTCCAAGCCAAAGAGTTTTGTGCCATTAAAAGGGACATTTAGGATTTCATGCTGTACATCTGGAGTTATTTTCTGAAACCCTAAGCCAGGTGTATCATCTGAGGATAATCCCCATGGGGGCTGAAGTCTGGGCTGCGGTGTCCACGGCATCATAGCTGGAACATACCAGATGTTGGGAGATGGAATTGCTGGTAGAGATGGTGGCTAAAAGCTGTTCCTTTTCTTGGGAAGGAGGAAGCTTGTTGATCAAATCAATGGCAGAGGGCCATAAGGTATGCTGGTATTTGACCATGTGACCTATATAAGTAAGAATTCTTAAAGGAAAACTACACCCTCATAACTTTTAAATTTTATTTGTTTCCATGTCAACAGACAACACTTTTCTTGTAGCTGTTAGAGATGCATGCAAATGCCACACTTCATACTAGGCCCTGTAACTGTTCTGGGAGGCTCCATTTGGTGGTTGTTTATTTATTTATTCAGATTTTGATAATAAAATCTCATTGTCTCTGAGAGCTGCATTAGCATATGAGAACATGATGCGTAATCATCCTTTAAAGTCCCCAGTATGCCTGTCTGCTTAATTAGTCTTCAAAGAAAAAGCTGCAAGAAGGTATGAAATACCACTTTTACCTTCAGTGAGCTTTGCAAACTATCTGAGTTTTAATAATGCAGGGTTTTTCCCTTTAAACTTCATTCAGGTTATGTGTTTCCAGAGAGTTTTTGGAGGGTATTTGTTCTTTCAGCATAGAGATACATGATACAAATGGCTGATCTGACATCATGTTCTCATATGCTAATGCAGTTCTCATGGACAATGAGATTTCAACAACCATGAAATGGAGACCCCCAGGGCAGTCACAGGAGCTACCATGAGCAGCAAAAACTAAGTAAAGGTGACACATATGGCCCTAACAGCTACATGAAAGGAGCTGTCTTTTGGTATGGAAACAAAATTTAAATGATATGAGGGTGTAGTTTTCCTTTAAGTTCAGGGTACCAGCTTGGTAGACCTTTTTCCTTATATAGCCCAAGTGTCTGGATTCTTTATCAGGAGGTAGGGAGCTCATATGTCTGGGATGCCTGGTCCGATCATGAGTTGTTACTACACCAATTTATTCAGAGTCAGCCAGATGCATCAGCAGCCCATTCAGAAGGATAGTTCAAGAAATATGAACAGAAAGGAGAGGTGCGTGTTCACTGACTGAAATTCATAGAAATAGCTAGCACAGTAGGGCTGTGAACCCACTGAGCAACCCTTGTATGTTTCAGCTACTCAGTTAAAACTGTTGGCTAGGTTGTTTAACTAAGAGGGGACTGCAACCTTGGAAACCAGACAACAGAAAGTTTTTTTTTTTGGGGTTACGATCCTGTCTGCAGACTGTGGGACCCACCTTCACTTCGGAAGAGCCTGATACAGTTTACACCAATCACTGTTCAACTGGGCAGAGCTACTGCATATTTAATAGATGCAGGGGTGGGCAGGCCGAAAAATCAGACCACAACTGCACACTGCAAGTCATGGGCATAAGGAGAAAGAAGTAAAAAAAAAAAGCAAAAAAAAAACTAAATAATTACTTAAGCGAGCAGGTTTGATATCTGGTCTGGATCAATAAAAGCTAGCAGGTAAGATCAGTGTCCAGTTGGCAGCTTGCAAGCCCGTGGCTGAAATGGCACCAATTTTGAAAGTAGCAGCAGCTGGACTGGTAAAATGGACTCCGGGGGTCCGTACCTGAATTCAGTCTGGGTGGGGGTGGGTCAGAGCTCCGTCTCCTAGTAGGGATGCAGCAGGGATGCTGACTAAGTCCCTGAATTCAATTTGGGTGGGGGCAGGTCGGAGCTCCATCTTCTAGCAGAGTGTCATTGATGTAGATCCAATATAAATACAGGGGGGAAATGCTAGTGTTATCTAAAGGGCTGTGTCAGGGATGTTGATTTAATGTACATATATAATTATTGGGGTAACCACTTTGCTGCCACATAAAGAATGTCTTATGTATCAAGATCTCCAATGCTGTAAAACCAACATCAATGTTATTGGTAAGCTCAGTCCAATGGGCTGCATCAGGGATATTGATTTAATGAACATACAGAGAAGAACAGATGTATATAATGGTGACTGCTTAACTTGAGGGCTGCCATATGTCAATGATGGCTTATGTATTAGGGCTCTCCTATGTGGCATAACTAGCATCATTTTGTTTGTATGTTCTGTGCAGCTTCGAGTATCATCATGGTGCACTTTGAAAGGACCTGTATTATTCTTCCCTACCTTTGTTGCAGTGAATTTCCATAGAAGCCTCTAGATCTTATGAGTAACATATGGAAGGGGTGGACATGCTGAATCCTGTTTCAGCTGTACAAAGCAAAATATGGACTATCAATAACCCAATTTAGCTATAAGCAGAAGGACCAGAAAAGGCAGCACTCAGGAACACATGGCAACAGCATAATATATGCTACAAAACATTATTATGAAGTAAACCCAATGTGCAGATGGTGCCCTTCCCCTGAGGAAGCTTCATGGGATAGAGGCAAAGCACTGGGGTGTAGTTTTGGTCCCTGCTTTCTTAGAGCTGAACCTTGGATTTACTGCCTACTAAAGTTTTGGAACATATATTGTGCCACATCCATGTGTTCCTGAGTGCCCCTTTTTCCTGTTCTCTCTGCATTTCAGTTGTGTTAGTGGCAGCACACCAGTTGGAGGTGAGCCCAGCAGCTTTTGTGTTTCTTAACTGAAAGTAGAAATGGAAGTGCTGTTCTAATTGATAAAATATTTGCATTAGTAAATCACTAGTGGGATTAGTAACCAAATGTATTTTAATATTGGTAACTATTTAAATGCATGTATTTCATATTTCACTTTAAATGTCTGAATTTTTCAAAATAGTGACCTCATAATGATGTCATTACTGAGTGGCCTATAAAGGGCTAGTGTTTAAACTGGTTTGCACCATTAGAAAAAAATGCCTGTCTTGGCATGAAACAGTGTCGGGTAATTTGTACCGGCTGCAGAGGTTCACTCTTGTTAAACTACAGTATATCCACAGCACTTTATCAGCACATCTATTATGTGAAATTGTAAGTAGTAAGAACTTTTGCACTACAGTTTATTTGTCCCTGTCCTCCTTATTCACATACTGGGGGGAATGCAAGGTTTGTTTGGCTGGCTGTGTTATTTTGTAACTATCACACACCTATTTTCCCCAAGCAACACTGTTGTTTTTTAATATGTTTACACAATACCCAAAAGTTTTTCTATGACATCATTAACACATTGAAATTACAACTTCTACTAGTGGTGCACGTGTTTCACTTGTGTTGTTTGCTTTGTTCCTCCATGTTCCTCCACGTACCCTTCCATCAGTATGTCTCAGGAAGTTCTAATCTCAGTGACCCTCCTTGTAAAACTGCTAAATGCATAACTAACTAACTAAATGAAAACAAAGCAGAGTGCTTCATCTTTGTGACAAACACCAGGCCTTCTGCTGACCCAAGAGTGGGATGCCCAAACCTGATTGTGAAATGAGATATCAATCAATCAATCAATCAATCAAGCAGACAATCAATACATAAATACGAGGCAGAGTGCTTCATCTTTGTGACACACACCAGGCCTCTGGCTGGCCCCAGGCTGAGACACTCAAACTTTATTGTGTATCTAGATGTCCCCTGTGGCACAGCTCAGTGCTGCCACTATACCACAGTGGGATGTTGCCGTTTCAGTTTATTTATAACCCGGGGAAAGGGAAAGAGGGACAAATCCATGCCAGAATTTAATCAGGAGTGAGGAGCCATGAGAGAGATAATGGACCTGAAGAGCAGGGAGAGAAAGGTCGGACTAGAATAGGAAGTGATTTGTAAGACATTAAAGGCAAACATAGAAACACAGAAACATAGACGTTGATGGCAGATAAGGACCGCAAGGCCCATCCAGTCTGCCCATTTCTTTTTATACCTTATGAGTGTGCCATCAGCTTTTGCCCTGTCAATGGCCTATCTATTCATACTCATCTGTATTGCTCCCTTATACCAATCCCATGCCTGTTTGAAGCCCTGCACTATATTCATATCCATCACTTCCTGAGGTAGGCCATTCCATGCATCCACCATCCTTTGTGTGAAAAAGAACTTCCTCACATTACCCCTTAATCAGCCTCCCTCTAATAGAAACATAGACTTTGATGGCAGATAAGGACCACTTGGCCCACCCAGTCTGCACATTTCCCTACCTACTGAATACACTGCAGATTCTAGTTAACCAACAGCCTACTTCCTGCCACCCCCCACTACAATTGCCTTATGTCTGTCCCATGCATGTCTGAATTCCCCCACTGTTTTAGACCCAACAACCTCCCCAGGAAGGCAGTTCCAAGGCAAAGCGGTAGAAGGAGATGAAATGGAGATCCAGTCTGACCAGGATGGATTTGGAGGCAGTACTGTAAACCACATCTGTATTGTCAAACACCGGTAGGATCATTATGAGGATGAACTCATAGTGGACGGAGATTGGAAGGGTGGATTTGTTGTGGCAGAGTGGGCCAAGCTTAAGGCAGATATATTTGCATATTGCATCGATGAAAGAGGAGGAGTAGAGCAGGATTGCTTGGATTGTGGGTCATAGAATACAGTTCATCTCATTTTGACCTGATTTTCAGAATTAGGATTTTCAGAATAGCAGTCCAAGAATCCTAATTGTAAAATTATATGCAGAAACATAAATTTACATGGGAATTTAGGATTAAGGATTTAGGAATTCCAAATCTGATTCTGATTCAAAAGTCCATTTCAGAACAGAACAGGAATTGGATTCAGAGTCAGAGTTTGTTAAATTCCAAAATGGTCCTATCTTATCAAATTGCTAATTCTGAGCCTCCCTAAAGCAGAAGGTCAAATCCACACACTGAAATACTTGAAGTGGGGACCAGCTTCAATGAAGGTGCAATCAAGAGTCCTGAGGACTAGAGTAAGTTGCAGCCTCACTAGTCTTTACTTAGTGACAAAAGGGTACCATGTGATAAGAGCGATTGCAAAATAGCAATCTGCAAATCAGGGAGTGTACATCACCTACTTCAATAATGGTGATGCGCACTACACCAATTCAATAACAGTGACACTCCAAAACACTCTCTATTGGAGTGAACTACACTAATATTTTATGATTTTCCCCATGCAACCCCCATTATTTTAATAACTAACTCTGGGGGGGGGCCTGGCACTGGGGTAAATGAGAAACTTTGGGAGGTGCACATTAACGAGGCCGGGGGACCATACGGCACACATTCATGAGGTCAGGGGAAAAAAAACATAAATCCATCAACATATAACAAAAATAGAATTTCCACCCACGAGCTCCAATCCCTTTTCCTCCAGCATTAGTGGCAGTCACTCCTACCACTAGACCAAATGGCAAGCTGGGAACTGCCTTGCCAAACAACCCTCCATATACCCATATGTAATACCTCCATACAGATTCACTCTCATTCTCCTATCGCTATTTTGGTCCCCTTACCGTCACTCTAAATGCACCTCGCTGACTTTTCATAGTCGCTATTTTTACAGGTGGTCAAACTGAGTCTCTCAAATTGAGTTGCTCATTATGACTCACCCATATCACGGGTTACTGACAAAAGTCATGGAGATGATGGTTAGCATTAAGTAGGTGTTGGTTGCCGAAGTCCCACTGCAGAGGTATTTCCAGCTCAAGGACAGATGCCTCAAAGCAAAGTGAACAGTGTCATTGACATACATGTAAACATGCAAGGAGACACAAACTGAGAGAAAGCCATTTAGAAAATGGCGAAGTATAGCAGGCTGAGAATAGAGCCCCGTGGGATGCCAGGGGTGATGGGTAGTGGTGAGGATACAGCATCACCATCCTGGACAGACTGGTACCAGTCAGAAAGGTAGGAATGAACCCAACTGGCCAACAGCTCCAATAGTCCCTACCCCATCGGTTGAGTACTGTAACTGTTGCCATTCATATCCACTGGTTCTTGGTATAGATGTTTGGGTTTAAAAGTCTGGATGTTTCAAATAATCCCAAATAGGGCGGGGTATATTTCTATGAAATTCCAAGCATTTCATGAAATTTCTTGCAATTTTGAGGGATTCTGCAAAATTCTTTATTTGGTTATAACTCAGCCACTCTAGTAGTCAGAGACCTATAATATTTGCTTTTTGTAAGTTCTAATGAAGTACCAAATGTCATGATATTTTGATGAGTAATTGTGAATTTACTATGGCTCAAAGTCTGACTTTTTTTGACACTTTTTGAGAAATGTTTCTCTGCTTACAGCTCTGTTGCCTGAGCAGCTAGCTGTCTAGCAACTGGCATGAGTAGCATTCTTAGATGGGTGTTCGAAACTTCTAAATGTGGAGAGATTAGGTCAAATAAGTTTTAATTTACAGGGATTCATTACTTCACAACTTAATGTTTTGTAAAACTTTGTCATGGATTTCCAAACATTTGGATTTTTTTTTTGTTATCTTTCTCCTTGTCAGCACGGTCGGCTGTACATCTGGCTGCCGTCCTGTGCTCCCAGTACCATATACAGACCCTAGCTCCTAGCTACTTCCATGGCTTGCCCCCCTGGCGAGGTGGTGGGGAGTCCCCCTAATCTTAACCACTTTGAAATCGAATCCAACGCTGGGAGCGATGCCTCTGGAGCTGGAGTGCTGGGGTGATGGGATGGCCATCAAGCTGCTACAACCATCTGACCTCTTTCCCACTTTTTACTCCCCCTTACAGGAGCACGGCATACAATGACTCCTGCAGTGGGGTCGTGCATGCTCCAGCATGTGACCCCACCAAGCATCTGCTGTGCTCCTGCTCCATGTTCTTGTGACACCATGCCAATGATCCCCAGCCACTTCTAGGGGTCAGGTATGCACCGGCCACCAATCACCCCCATCCCTGGAGATGGAGAGCTGTCCATCAGCTACTCAATCCATCTCCTCCCTGCTGAACCCCAGCAGCCTGCGCTCATTCCCAAACATGGGGCACCAGCGTTGTGTGAGGGGTGGTGTCTGGCACCTCAGCCCTCAGCGCCACTGGGCCAGTTAACATTTGGATGTTTTTAGCTCCTATGCTTTGCAGGTATACCCCCAGAATTTTGTCTGCACACCCAGTAGTAATGGGCCTGGAATTTAAAGCAGCAGTACTACCTATCCAGGAAGTGATCAATTTCCATTTTCTGTAGATCTACAGAAAATACAGCGCATGCATGTCTGCCAATCTTTTAATGCTGCTGTCAACATGGTGGGAGGCATAAATGTAAACAAAAAACAAAGGACAACTAAGCAGATTATGAGGTGATATTACAATGCCAGCGGGAAAGAGTACCAGGGACATGCTCAAAAGAGCACAGGGAATAAGCTGTCGAAAAAGCATAATTATTTTTACATAGTACTGCTGTTTATTTTTTATTTTTTTGGCATTATTTGTTTATCCCCTCCTACATACTCCAGAGCTGCCTCTCCCTTGGGCTGTCATGGTCCCAGACAACTCCCTACTAACTCCCCTTGGCCACCCCTTACCTCACATCTGCACCCTTCCACGGGGTAGTCTGGTGTAACCCTTGCACCGGATGGGTCCCCACTCCTCTGAGGGGGAAGACACTGGTGGCAGAAACCAGCAAACTATTATCTCTTGGTCCAGGGAGCTGCTGAGGTATTCTGTGGCTCTCGGGGAGTCTTTGTGTATGCCTGGGGCCGGCAGCCGTCATCCGGCTAACTTCTGGAGCATTTTTTTCCATTTTTCTTGTTCCCCCTTTGCGTCACTTCATGTAGTGCCTCTAATCTCCATTGGGGGCCACTGCATGAGCAAAGGCACACCCTAGCCCACCCCAGGATAAGACAGCAGTCCATCGGACGCTCGATACTATCCTCTCCCTGCTGACCCCTGATGACCCGAGTCCGTTCCCGAACCTGGGTCACCGGCATGGGTTAAGGTAAGGTGCCAGTGCCTCAACCCTATACATCACCAGGCCAGCTGTACTGGTGCTTTAACTACACCAAAAAGTTGTATTTAGTCATTCAGGGCAGGATTTTCAAAAGGATCCACCCAAGGTTCGGCTGCTCCTATTGTCACAGCAGAAATTGCCTCCAAACCTTTTAGACCATCTGGTAGATCCTAACCCTTGTCAAAATGCCCCCTTCAAATTTACAATGGAAATATCATAGATTACTAATTGGCAACAGTTGCTCAAAAAAATAATGGAAGTACAATATGTAATGACATTAGAATTCCACTTGTGGAATTTAACATTCACAAAGCACTTATTGCCACTAGATTCAGTTAGCTGCATTAAGTTGTTTGCAGTCCTTAAGATACCATACTTCCTGAATATTTTCTCCCCACACTGCTTTTTTCTCTGTGTTTGGCCAGATGGACCCAGTGGGAATGCTTGTCATGTTGATTTCTTCCTTGTTTTGCCACAGACACCCTCCCTTAACAAGACAGTCCTGTAATACTTTTCCTATTGTGCCTACTTATTTGCAATACCATAGTCATAATTTCTTCTTCTTGGTGCTCAAGTCATTTTCTTCCTCTACCAGGTCTCAGTGAGTACCTCTAAGACCTGAACTTTCAAGTGCTTTGAGCTCTCAGACCAGTCATTGCTTCTGGGTGTGATTTGCATATGACCCGAGTTCAAATGAAAATGTTCCCCATACACTTTCTTCCTCCAGGTGGGGATTTACTATTTTTTTTTGCTTTTCAGCTCTACTGCCCTTCCCTTGATGAACCAATGCATTGAGCACCTGCCATTGGTAACCCCTGCCCTAGCTGCCTCCCTTTTGATTTACTTTAAATCCCTTTGTTTACACTTTCTATTGACATAACAGCAGCCGCTCCTGCATGGCAGAACTGCAGTCCACCTTGGTTAGGCTGTGAATCATATTCATTTGACTATTACTGCAGCAAGGAACAATTTGTTGCCAGCACTAGCATCATTGTCCTGAAATGCCCCTCCAACATTCTTGCTACAGTGGCCCAGCATCTTCTTCCATCATGAGTAAAGATATTCAGATACTTCCATCACAATGGCCTCAGTTGCAATTAGCTGTAATGCTCAGTGTCACTGTTTTCAAATGCTAAAATATAAATTGTTGTCTGCAGGGCTGTTGAGGAGTCAGCCGGTGGCATTGTGAAGAAACAATGCTACCCATCCTCCACAATTCATCTAGTCAGTGCGTTCTAGTGGTTAGCTTGCAGATGACAGTCAAGTGCAAAGTGATGGCCTATACTATTCTTGGTTTGGTTTGTTTTGTTTATTTATACTCTGGAAAAGTCCATGGACCAAGGGCCCATTTTCATGGGAGAGCAGAACAGATAAACAACACAATACATTTAGACACAATGCAAAAAATCACAATAAACAACAATACGTACAATATTAGAATACAGCAAAGACATTTAAATGATTGCAATACTAAGTGGAAAAGCATTTACACTCACTACTAGACAATAACAAATTCCTAAGAACATGTTTAAAACTATTTAATGAATTCCCTGCCCAAGTTATAGATGTAGAGAGGGAGTTGAAGAAAGTTGGCAATTTATAGAACATTGTTTTCTGACCTGTCGTTTTCATTCTGGGTGCTGAAAAATTTAAATTTAAAGATGACCTGATAGGCACTGCACTGGTACATTCTTTAAAAATAATATGGAAGGAGGTCGGAACTAGGCCTAAAGTCACCTTTTTTGCAAGATTTCCAATTTGAAATCAGTACCTCTGTTCAAGGGGAAGCCATTTAGTTTGTTTGTATAAATTACAGTGAGGTGTGCAGTAAGGCACTTGAGAGGCAAATCTTGCTATCTGATTTCATAATGTCATAACCATAGATAAAAACCCCTCTTCTACAGAGTAATACAACATAAGACCATAATCAATCACTGGGAGAAGAAAACTCTGGGACAAAAACATTCTTGTTGTTGGAGTGAGCTAAGAATTTAATCTATATAGAGCTCCAAGCCTTTGGTGGACTGGTTTAACCATACAAATAATGTGTTGGTCATAGTTGAGGGAATGATCCAGAGTAAAGACAAGATATTTAAATGTCTTTACTTGCTTAATTTCAATTTCCTTTAAAGTTCTTAACAGGAGAAGAGGTTCAGTCATCAAATTCTTCTAATGATTATAAAAAAAAACATAGATTTTTTTTTTCATCAATACCAATTTATTTAACAAAAAACAGTTCTGAACCTTAACAAAATCTGTTGCCAAATTATCCTGTACACCCTGGAAGCTAGAAGCACTCGTGAGGATCACCGCGTCATCAGCATTAAGAAATATGTGAGTGTTCACGCAAACAGAGGGCAAAGTGTTTAAAAATAAACAAAATAAAAGGGAGACCCAAAACAGAACCCTGAAGAATACCCAGTGACACCACAGATGGGGAGGAAATATGATCTTTTATTTTTGTAGATTGAGTATATTCATGGAGATAGTTATGGCACCAACAAATGACTTCCTGAGAGATGCCCAAACTGCGAAGTGCTAATACCAACAATTTATGATTTACCAAATTGAATGCCTTGGTGAGGTCCACAAAAACAGCCACTGCATAATGCCCCTTTTCTGAGGCCACAAGCAGGGCATGTGTGAGCCCACCAATGCGGTTGAGGTACTATGGCGAGGATGAAATCCATGTTGTGCCAGTGTTAAGAGATTATACTTGTGTAAATACTCAATTATCTGGTCCTGTAGATAACAATGTATATTCTTGATGGCCCTTCACTTAATGAAACTACCAGATGCTGGGTATCACTGTACTTTTATTATGGAACCCCTATAAATATTACCTTATTACCACTCAGTCCAGTTTTTGCATTCCTCCTCCATGGCAGCTCAAGTGCTCACAAAAGCTCATGAAATGCATTATTAGTCACTGATGATATTTTGCAGTTCTTGACCGATTATAACTTGTCCATTCTTTAAGCAAGAGATTAGGAGGTTGACATACACAGTCTCAGTTAAGGGGCCTTAAACAAACACCAAAAATGCTGACATTGAGTTCTCTGGTTTTTAAGGTGCAGTAGGGTATTAGAATTATGCAGTTGTTGCAAAATCTCATTAGAAATGTGACTGTTTAGTTTTTTGTAGCCCCCCCCCCCTTAAAGCTAGAGATCTGGAATTTGGAACATATCTCCATGAGGATTTGAAATGTATCAGTCTTGGTACAAGTTGGACTGGTAGGATTAAAATTAGATGGAAAGTGAAATTGTTGAAAAATTAAGTAAAATGTTTACAGATACAGTATGTCACATAATTTTGCAGAAGTGGAATCATAAATTCAACTGCATTTCCCTGGCAGAAGTTAAATTACACCCAGGCTTAATCCCAAATTCTGATTAACAAACAGCACAACCCTGAACAGCCACACCAGTGTGTGTGACCAAAATGAGGTACCTAACAATCTGAGAGTCTTACGATTATTTGAACCCATCAAACTGAATACGAACACCTTAACTTGGTGTTGCACAAATTTCTCCATGTCAGTGTTGCTCAGACCTAAGGTTAAGGGAAAAGTGAAAAAGGGGGGGACCTTCCCACTACCATCAAGTTAATCTAAACCGTTTGAGTCTGGGGTAACCAAAACAGGGCATATGCTTGGCAAAGTATACTGCTTTCATCATGCCTTCTATGCTCAATGGAGACATCTGTACCTTTTCATAATGCGTGTATGGATATATTGAATTATTATTGTGAAACCTCTATACTGCTTATACTATACTTATCTCTATACTAATTATGCCATGTATAATGAGATATATTTATTGTTGTGCAAATCTGTATGCAGTATTCTTATATAGTTATGGGTGACCCCTTATAAAACATGGCTTAATAGAGTTTTCAGACACTGTAATACATGGTCTTCAGCATAATACCTGTGCATTATGACAATCCCTTTAAAAATGGCCCAGCTGATTGTAATAATTTCAGTCAGCTTTCTTCCTCTTGTGCTCTGCAAAACTAATACATTTGAAATCATTACTCATACTGCATAACCACCACAATAGACTCAGAGACGTGTAGCTGCAATGGAGCGCATAACACCACCTCAACGCAGGGTTGAAAACCAACCACTAGATGCTACCTAGTACAACAAATGTTGTTACAAACTATGGAAAGGACTAACATTTCACCCATACGTGGCATGTTCAACAGACCTAGGTTTGCTAAACAAACCCTAATGAAACTTTTCTATAGCTATATATGTATGTTTTCAATATGTAAGCACCACTGTATAACACTAAGCCAAGAAGCATGTTTTCTCGCATAAATCTGTATGTTTGTCTAGACATGGAGCCTTTGCAAAGGAGTCTCTGACTCAAAGGTTGTAATTCCGAAACTTTAATAAATAAACAAATAAACTTCAACTAAGAAGAAAAAAAACCTTTGCAGCACAGCTAGTTATCTGAATAAATCAATGAAAAAAAGCACTTTTTCTTGCTATTTCTTCTCATCTGCTCCAGATCACTGTCACCTTCCACATACTGTTTCACTATTGCTTTCAGGCTGGTATTGCTGACAGAGAGCAGAGATAGCAGCCAGCTTAAACCTAGAGGTATCTGTTTATATTTGCTCTCCATACTTAAAAGTAACAGTGTAAGTGGGTAGGTGGAGGGAAGAGGCTTTTTAGTCAGAGTTTTGGGGCACTTTGAGATTTTTCTTTAAATTTGCAATAGGTGGTGTGCAAAGCCCAGCTCTGAAAATTCATCTTGTGGGTGAGTAGATTAAGAAAACCCTGTGAATCAGGTGTGTGATTTGGGTGAGGAGCTGCAAGAGGCTTAGTGGAGACAATTAGTCTGGGAACACCAGGAAATAGGAATGGGAGATAAAAAGAGTAACACCCAGTGTGTCCCATCACATGAGTGGGACAGAGCAGGAATGAAGAATCTGCCTTGAAGGTATCTATAGGGCTTTGGCAGAGTGATCACAGTCTGCAGAACACTGTGAGGGAGGGACACGAGACCAAGGGAGGAAGGTAACATATTAATAGATGCTGTTTTCAACTAGGCAAAAGACAACTACAAGTTGTAGTCATACTACAAGTGGGAAAGGAGTAGTACACACCCAGGATAAGGAAGGTACAAGAAGGAGGGTTAAAAAAAAGGGAAAACAAGAGACACCCTATCTAGGATAGGGTAACACAATAGTTTCAGAGAAGCAAAAGGGGCAGGTAGGAGTACAATAGGAGTAGGAAGAAGGCAGAAGGGTACAGAGAAATTTGAATAAACATCAGGCAAAAGAAGGAAAGATCATAGGAGTGGTGCAGTGCAATGGGTGTGGCGCCACAGTCTTTTGAGACACATTCTGGAGACTTAAGGTGCTGCTCCACTGGTACTCACCTCTCTGGGTTGCAGGTACAGGTTGCTGGACTCCAGGCTGAACTGGAAAGAGTACAGAGTATGCAGAAAGTCCAGAAAGGTGGCTGCTTGCAACAAAACACTGGTGCCACCACAAAAATCCATTTGCAAAGAGAGAAAAAGTAGGGCAACTCGGTATCTGAAAAAAGATCATGATGCTTGGTCCCATTAAAAATGTTTTATTCCAGAAAACTTAAAAACACATAGCAGTACCCCTCACCTACATACACAAGCCAACGTTTTACATCACACTGATGCTTTTTCCAGGCATGTGGTGCCAAATGTTGGCTTGTGTACATAGGTAAGGGGTACTGCTATGTTTTTTTAACTTTTCTGGAATAAAACAGTTTTAACGGGACCAAGCATCGTGGTCTTTTTCAGCTACCAAGATGCCCTGTTGTCTTGCTCTTTGCAACAGTACAGAGTACCTTCTTGCTCACTTGTGGGCCACCAAGTCTGTGGTTCACCCATATTGGTGTGACAGTCATTTTGTCAATGCCAATATGGGTGAAGGTAATATACCACCCAACATTATGGAGCCAGGCATTGTTGCTCCCGGGACATATAGCGCCAAAACACTGCCCCAGGAAACAGTCCTGTTTTGCGGGGGTGGGGATTCAAGCCCTGCACCCCCTAACAGTAAAGATAACCTCCCTGGGGCAGGCATGCTTTGGAGGGGGCAGAAACTGTGGGGGCACAAAGGATGGCATGATTGAGGGTTGATCTAAAATCAAAATCGTCCCTCTCACTGTTGCCCTTGTTGCAGTGCCCTAAATATGGCTCCCTAGTGTAGTCTCTGTGATAACAGTCTACCCTAAGTCTGCCACCCTTCTCCTAGAGGATGCCTAGGCAGAGCTGCTAACCCTTGGTGGGCATTTAGAATGGTGGGGGTGGTGGGAAGGTTACAAGATCCTCAGTCTATACCACTGCAGAATTCCTTCATTAAACTGGAGGGATGGGGCAACTGAAAATAGTTTTTTGTCACTGTGGGAATGGAGGAAGAGGGTGTTCTCAGAATTGGAGGCCCCAAAGGCTGGCCCAGTGGTGCTGAGGGTTGACACGCAGGATGCCACACCTCGCACCATGCCAGTGTCCCAGGTTCGGAAACGAGCTCAAGCCATCAGGGATCGACAGGGGTGGGAGAGGATTGAGCATCTGATAGACAGCTCTCCTCTCCCGGGAGGGAGGGGGATCTGTGCTCAGCACCTGCCTGGCCTCTGGTGGAAGCTGGAGGCACTGCAGGTGGAGAGCCCAACTCTAGAGGATGGGGAGTGGCGACGTCGGCGGTGATGCCATGACACCAGGGTGTGTGCCACTCCCCCAGGAACAGTGGAAACACGATGTGCCCAGTCTCCTAGATGATGGAGTACCGAACAGCAGAGACCCTGATGGCTCATGGCCTGCCTGACATCCCAGTGAGGCCAATGAAATGCAAAATTCTTGGGTTGTCTGTGCCTTTCCCCCGTACCCGTCTGGGGGGTATAGCCATGGTTCCATGGGGACTCACCAGGGTGGATTGGGCAGGTCGCGATGTGGGGAGACTGCCATATGTCTCTCCTGAAGGAGTATAGACTGGGCACAGGAGAGGAGGAGTAAAAAGAAATTTCAAAAAAAATAAAAGAAGTGGAGGCCCCAACGGAGGGAGGAACCCCCAGCCACGGAGGAAACAGCTGCTCTGGGCACCTTTTTTATTAGGGGTATAGACTTGGTAATAGAGGGATAAAGGGAGAAGGGTGAAGTGCCAGAGTGGTGCTTCCACTTGAAAAGATAAAAAGTATACCCAGGGGATCACTAGGGCAGCAGGAGATGGGAAGGAGCTAGATGTAGTTGTCTATCTGGTGACAAATAATCTGGCAAGGCTTAGTGACTTCAGTATGCCTTATAAACAGTGAAGCCTTCCCACTGCAACTTCCACAAGGAGTAGGACTATCCTTGACTCCCTACAAAGGACTTTTCTCAGGCAGCTACTCAAAGAATCCACTAGGGATGGGGTAGTGCTGGACCAGTTGCTTACACACAGGGACAGCATTGCAGATGTCACAGTGGGCAGTCCCTTGGGTACCAGTGATCCCCATGCAGTGTGGTTTAACATTAAGACAGGAACAGAGGCTAATAACATGAGGATGAGACTCCAGGACTTTAGGAGGGTACATTTTAAAGAAATGGAGGACTGCATCAGAAACTACCTTGAAGGGGGGGGATTGCCAGGGAGGGGTGGTGAGACAGTGAGCAAAAGCAATGGAGTGTATAACTAAAGTTCAAAATACACATAAGTGCTGCTAGAAAATCACTTAAAGTTCATTAGTGTTGGGAAGTAGATTTGGAAGTATGGTCACTGAAAAAGACTAGTGACTCCTTATCAGGATCCTCAATTTTTTTATAGAACTGATGATCCTGAAACGGAGTCTTGTGTGTCATTAAAGGGCAGAGAGAAACAAAGACCAGAACAGTTACGTAAGAACTTACCATAACAGTAGATCTTTGAGGGGATCTTGATCATCAGGTCACACTGCAGGAACTTTACCATCAGTCAAGCAGGATCCATCCAGAAGATTTTCCCGCAGTACCACTGAGGCCGCCCATACAGATGTCATGTGCCAACATCACCAACTCTATAAAGGCATGAGCTCCCTCTTCAGTTCTTTCCTCTGGAGACTAAGGGAGCACATCCATGCCATGGGGAACTGAGGGGAGAGAGAGAGAGGTGTCCAGGTCTGAATAAAAGGCTGGATACACCAAATAGCCAGTCCAAGAAAGGAACCCCAGACCGGGGATGGTGGGAGGGAAGGGCTGACCTGATGAATGAGATCCCCTTGAAGATCTACTGTTAAGGGAATTTCTTATGTAACTGTTCTATCTTCTTCGGCAGTTTCTCAGTCATCAAGTCACACTGTAAGAATGAGTCCCAAGCAGTGACAAGTAACTGCAGAACAGGCTAGGTGGCAGGTAATCCAGGACCTAAGACAGAAGACCCTAAAGAACAGCAAGGCCGAAGCCTGCATGGGCTCTAGATGCAATGTCCAGACTGTAATGCTTGGTAAAGATATGGAAGGTACTTCACGTGGCTGCAGCACAAATGTCAGCAGCAGAGATCCCTTTGAAGCAAACCTCAGAGGTAGCCATACCCCTTGTGGAGCGAGCTTTGACTGCCCCTGGCAATGCTTTGTCATGCTTGTCATAGCAGAACACAATATAATGTGCCAACCATTTGGACAAATATTGCTTAGAAGCCTGAATTCCCTCACTACCAGGGGTGAAAGAAACAAACATCTGTTTTGACTTTTTGCATTTCTTGGTTCAGAGCAGAAAACACTACAAAATTCTGTGCACTTCTGATGTATAGAGCAGTGCTTCCCCTGGACTGGCACACTCAGGAAAATAAACTGGTACGTGGATAGAGTGGTTCAGGGTAAACTCAAACACCACATTAGGTAGAAACTTAGAACTTGTGCACAAAGACACCCTGTCTTTATGAAAAATCATATACGGCTCCTCATACCAGAGAGCCTGAAGCTTGGAAATCCTTTGAGCAGAGGTAATAGCAACCAAAAATAATGCTTTCCAAGACAGAAAGAATAGCTCCCAGGTCAAGGTAGGCTCAAATGGAGACAGTGTCAACTTCTCTAAAACAAAATTTAAATCCCAAGCTGGGACAGGGGAATGGATTAAAGGCTTCAAGTGCAGGATGCAGCTGAGAAAAATATGGGATACACCCAACTGAGCCATGGTGTGGCCATCCACAGGCTCATAAAAGGCAGAGATAGCAGAAAGGTGCACCTTGAGAGAAGGGTACTGGAAGCCCGAGTCCGACAGTGATATCAGGTAGTCCAGAATCTGGCTCACCGGACAACTGAAAGGGTTCTGGTGATGCTTGGCAACCCAGATGGCAAACCTCTTTCACTTCATGGCATATGTGACCTTAGTGGAGGGTTTCTGAGCTGCCACCAGGACACCCGCCACTGTCTGGGACACTTTGAACTGGGCGATGACTATGTCCTCAGGAGCCAGGCATAAAGACAAAGAGACTGGAGAGTGGGATAGACCAAAGTCCCCTGAGTCTGCATCAAAAGATCCCTGCAAAAGGGCAGAGGAACCATAGGCTCCTCCGCCAACTGTTACAGTAATGGAAACCATATCTGCCATTGCTAGAATGGTGCTATCAAGATCATGCTGGCCCACTCCATTTTCAGGTTGATTAGTACTCTGTGAATCAGAAGAAAGGGAGGGAAGGCATAAAAGAACCTTCTGTTCCAGGAGAGGGACAATATGCCTCACCAGAAAACTCCAGACCCTGGATCTAGGGAGCAAAAACTGGTCAGTTTTGCACTGTGTGAGGATGCAAAAAGGTCCAGCTCTGGACAACCACATCTGGTGTACTGATCTTCTGTGATGGATAAGAGAAGTTACCACTCATGTATGCTGGACAGCGTCCTGCTGAGGCTGCCTGCCAGGGTATTTAGCACACCTGGGATGAGGACTGCCGAGAGAACCAGACTGTTGTCTAGTGCCCAGTACCATACTCTCATGGCCTCCCTGCACAGGAGGTACAAATGCATCCCCCTGCTTGTTGACATAGAAGACAACACTGAGGTTGTCAGACTAAATCAACCACTGACCAAGGAGGAAATAGTTTTCAAAAGCCTGCATGGCATACATGATCGCCCTCATTTTCAGAACATTGACAAGCAGGAGGTTTTAACCTGGGTCCATGTTCCTTAAGTCTAAATGGACCCAGGTGTGCTCCCCAATCCAAACAGGAGGCATCCATGGTGAGGATGTGCTGTGTGGAGCAGATTTGGAATAGGACCCCTCGTAACAGATTCTGTGGGTCCATCCACCACAGGAACACTTTGCCGACCAGGGAAGAAATCAGCACTAACTGATCTAAATCGTCCATGCATTGGTCCCATTGTACTCTGAGGGCCCACTGAAGGACCTGCATGTGCAACCTTGCTAAGGGAAAAATGGGAATGGCCAAGGTCATCAGAACCAATAGCCTCAGATATACCCTGGCCGAAATATAATGGCTCTGTGTTACCTCCTGGGCTTGGTCCATAAGGCACTCTGCCCTGTCTTGAGGTAGGATGGCCTTGACCTGTGCTGAGTCCAGAACCACCACTATGCATTGCAGCCACTGAGATGGGGTAAAGACAGACTTGGCCAGGTTGACAGTGATGCCCAGGGAACAAAACAGCTGAAAGCTTCTTTCCAGAGTTCAAAGGAGCTGATCCCTGGATGGGGCCTTCAGGAGCCAGTCATCCAAATAGAGGAAAACGTACAGCCCCACCCTTTTGAGAGTTGCAGCTACTGCTGCTAAGCACTTGGTAAAGATCAACGGTGCACAGGATAACCCAAAGGCCAATACCCTGAATTGGTAGTGCTCACCATGAAAAAGAAACTGGAGCAATCTCCTGTGTGGTGGAAACACAGAGACCACATCCTCATTAATATGAACCGAGGGCGTGCCACTGGTACCATCTTTGTAGACTTAACGAAAGCCTTCGACATGGCTAATCACTTCCTCCTCTTCTCTAAACTATCAGCCATTGGCTGTTCTGCTGACACCACAGACTGGTTCCGAAGCTACCTCTTGGGGCACTCCCAATCTGTGTGTATTGGTGCCACCACTTCCCCTCCTCTATCTGTCTCTACAGGTGTCCCACAGGACTCCATCCTGGGCCCCTTACTCTTCTCTATATTTGTTCCCTTCCCACCAACAGCCTCACCTGCAGCTCTCTGCTGTACGCTGATGATCTTGTCATCTTCTACAGTGACCAGTCCCTGTCCTGCATATCCTCCGTCTTATCCGAAAACTACTGTGCAGCCTCACACTGGTTCTCAACCAACCTCCTGCTAGTCAATGCGAAAAAAACAAAGATCATGTTGTTTGACTGAAAACCTTATCTAGCCAAAACTACTTGCCAATGACGACTTTCTCATTTACCCCCTTCAATGCTTCTGCCCTTGAGAATGTCTCTACTTTTAAGTACATATGTGTGTTGCTCGACCCCTCGCTCAAATACAGTGACCACATAAACAGCATAGTTAGGAGGCTAAACCAGAAACTGGGTGCCGCCTACTGCCTAAAGCCTTACCTGACCAACGAGGCTTGCCTTGCCATAGTCACTGGTAACCTACTTCTTATCTTTGACTATTGCTCTCCCATATACTTTAAAACTTCAGCCACTCTTCAGACTAGGCTCATGGCAGCCTACAACAATGCTTTCTGATTTGTCTTGTCCACTCCTTACACTGCTCACTACTGTGACCTTTACTGCTCCCTAGGATGGCTCCCCTTACAAGGGCGATTTGACTATACCCTTGGTTGCCTACTGGATACCACCACCAGAACTGGCAATGTCTCTCCCCTCTCCACCCTCTTCAATTTCAGAACGTCCACCAGGAACCTATGCTCCTCTACTGTGCCCACCTTTCAGATATCCAAAACCCTCACCAGTATGGGTTGAGAGCACTATCTAATATGGCCCCCTACATGTGGAATGGACGGCCCACCCCTCTCAGAATATCAGATTCTCACCAAAGTTTCAAACGCAACCTCAAATTCTGGCTCCTGGACAAATATAGCTGTCTCTGCTCCTCTTGCTAGCTTGCAATGCGCCTCTGGCATCTCCAGCTCTTCCTACCTCCCCTTGTCCCTTCCTACAATGGAGCCACCTCTTTTAGTCTCTGTTCCTATCTCAGCTTATATTTCTTTGCAACATTTACCCAAGTATGCAATGGTTGCCTATACCCAAATTAAATTAGCTTGTGTACTTTAATGCACACTGCAATTTGCGACCTGTCTGTAACATGACAGTGACCTGTAGTTACTTTTACCTGTAATGTACTGTATTTCTCTGACTGCTACTTGTGGACACTACTGTATGTACTTATTGCCTGTACTGAACTTGTATTGTGATTTTTACCTGTAATGCCTATGTATTTTTAACTGCCACTTGCTGCTCGGGGCTTGCCTGAAAAAGGTCCCCAGTATCAGTGCACCTACCTGGTTAGCAAAGAATGAATAAATAAATATGCAGGTAAGCATCCTGCATGTCCAGGGAGCACAGCCAGTTGCCCTGCTTGAGTAGAGGCATCAGGCCTGGCAGGTTGACCTTGCAGAATTTTTTATACTGGACATACAAATTGAGGTCCTTGAGGTCTAGAATAGGCCTCAGATCCCTGGTTCCTTTGGGGACCAGGAAGAACCTGGAATAAAATCCACAGGGTAAAGGTGGACAGTACTGGAGGGGTCTCAGAGGGCATCTCTATGCATTCCAGAGTGTGACCCCTCTCTATAATCTGAAGAATCCAGCCATCTGAAGTTATGGCTCTCCATTGATTGAGATGGAGGGAGAACCGACCTCCAACTGCCACCTCTTGGTCAGGGACCAGAAGAGGGTGGGTCTAGCAAGGGGTCAAGCGGAGGCAGATCTAGCTTCTGGGGCTAAACCATCACCCCTGCAGTGCTTAGCTGTGGTGCCAGAGGAGGAGGGAGTAGGAAAGGTGGAGGAGACCTTTCTCTTGCCCGAGATATAGGAGGCTGCTCTGGACTTGTGGGACACCTTGCGAAAACGCGGGTGTTGTCTGATCCTAGGCTACATAGCAAATGGACAGACCTAATAGTCCCACCAGATTCCTGTAGATCATTGATGTCCTGAACATCTGGTCCAAATAATTTAGATCCATTGAAAGGGGTGATAAGCACCTTTTGTTGAACATTGACCGCAAAGCCTGAGACCCACAGCCAGGAGTGCCTACGAAGGGAAATGCTGGTGGCAGCAGCCCTGGCACCAATATCTGAGATACTGTAGAGGGCCCCAAGGAAGTTGATGATATCCTCTGCACTCTGCAAGCATTTGAGAACCTCCTGTTTCTGGGCACTGTCTGTGAGGGTTTGGGCAGCAGCCTTGCCCTTCTTCCAGATGGTATTCTGATATTTGACCACATGAAAGAGATAATTAGCAATCCTCAGCCCCAAGGTAGAGGAGACATAGACCCTTTTACCCCAAAGGTCAATCCTGTGGGATTCATTGTCAGGGGGAAGGGAACTGAGGTGCTTAGGCACCTTCTACCTGTCATGGGCTACCTTGATGACCACGGAGTCAGGCTTGGGCTAAGTAGTGAAGTAAGGAAAGCCCTGGGGGGCATGATACAACTTATCTGCCCTGTGGGGCATTGCCAGAACCTTATCAAGACTGTACCAAGTGGCAGTAATGGCATTCCTCAGGGCTGAGAGAATAGGAGGAATGGTCTTAGGAGGGGATTCTGGAATTTCCAGAAAGTCTACCAGATCCCATTTGGTAGCTTCCTCTTCCTCAGTATGGAAGCCCATGTCTGAGGATAGCTGCTTCATAACATTGAAGAAAGTAGTGTCATCTGGAGAATACCTAGGGGTGTGCTTGACAGAGTCCTCACTCACTGAGGAGACAGTGAACCTGTCCAAGGAAGGAGGTTCTTCTTCTTCTTCCTTTTCATCAGGCAAGATGAGATCAGGATGATAATCTTCCCCAACATCAACCTTCTCCACATCGAGGTCCGATGACTAAGGAACCGATGACAGCTCAAGGGGAACAGCTCAAGGAGGCTGAAGTGGTGTAGATGGGAGGGCCATCAATGGTGCAGGGAACCCAGACCTATAAACACCCATTTGATGGACCAAGACCATAGTAAACTTGGTCAGGATGTCACGGATGCTGACGAGAGTAGAGTGCTGCATGGACGGAGGAGGGATTAATGGCACATGGCATGATGACCCATCCAACAAGCCTTGGGAGCCAGAAGAACCCGATGCCCAAGGGCCTGATGATGCACCAGGCCTCAATGGGAAGGCTGTCACTGACAAGTCAGGCGTTGATGAACAAGGGGCCAATGACACGAGGGTTAACAACTGACCACCCTGAGATGCGGCGCTGTCATTATGAGTCTGGTAGGAACAGAGACCTGGATAGCAACAGGTGTCATCACAGCCACAGCCAGCAGAGCACCCCCAGAGGAAGAAGAAGTCATTCAGGAGTGGGACCAGTCTCAGTCTTTTTTATGACTTTTTTCTGAAAACGTGTCTCAGGCCTTGGTGGCCTGGGAGCTCAATAAACTCACCAGCTACTGTGAAGGATGGACCTTTGAGAACCCCTGACCAAAACTGGCTAATTGCTGTTCCATCAGAAAATGTCTGAGAGTCTTTTTACGTCGCCTGAGGGTGGTTTGGTTCAATTTACAACATAGTTCACAGTCTGAAACATTATGGTCAGGCCCAAGACAGCAGACACAGATAGAATGTTTGCCTGTAAAGGCAATCTTCTTTCCACAGCAGCAGCAGCAGCAGCAGCAGCAGTGACAGTGATGGAAGAGAGAAGTAGAAGGACTAACTCTCGATATAAACAAGGTAGGTGAATCTCTAATAAAAATCAGATTCATAAAAACTAAGTAAAATAAAGATGGAATAAATGGTACGAAACTATGTTGGAGCTTCTTCAGAGACCCATGCGAACAAAGTTTATGTCGGGAAAGAACTGAAGAGGGAGCAGGGCCACTCACGCCTTTATAAGGTTGGTGATGTCAGCACGTGATGTTGGTGTGAATGGATCCAATGGTACTGCTGGAAAATCATCCATGCGGATCCTGCTTCACTGATGGTGAATTTCCTACAGTGTGACCTGATGACTGACATATCCCTGAAGAAGATAATAGATTTTGTCAGCAGATAATGTCCTTTAGGCCAATCCAGTCTACCCCTTGTCCCTGCCTGTCCATCACCACTGACCCTAGTTGGTCATAGGTGTTACTCCTTCCCCATTCCTCTACTAAATAATCCTTTGTGCATATCCCACACTTACTTGAAGTGGTCCACAGTCTTTGCGCCCCACTTCCTCTGGTAGGATGCTGCAGTAAAAAAATCACCCTTTCCATGGAGAAGAATTTCCACACATCTCTTTTCAGCTTTTCCCCTCTTAGCTTCATTGCATACCCCTTTGTTCTAGTATCTTCCTTTCTTTGAAATAGACACTCCACTTTTACCATGTTAACTCCTATGAGGTACTTGTAGGTTTCTATCATGTCCTTCTCCCTCTCCTTTCTTCCATGGAGTACATGTTGAGATCCTGCAGTCTTTCCTCATATGGTTTCTTAGGCAACCCCCCCTCACATTTTGTTTGCCCTCCACTGTACTGCTTCAACTCTTTCAATGTCCTTGTGGAGGTGCAGTCTTCAGAACTGGATACAGTACTCCAGATGGGGCCTCACCAGTGAGCAATACAACAGCAGCACCACCACCCTCCTCCTACAATAAATCCCTCTCCCAATGCACCACAGCATCCTATTAGACTTTCTCACTGCTTTGTCACACTGCCCAGCTACCTGAGATAATCAGATATGAAAACCCCTAGGTATTTTTCTTGCTTGGTTACTATAAATTCTACTCCCCGTCTTATACACCGCCCCTTGGTTCCGCACCCTAAGTTCATAATCTTGAACATTTTGGCATTAAAACCCAGCTGCCACCCCTACACCATTCTTCTGGTTCTTGAGATCCCTTTGCATTTCTCAACCACTTCCTGAGTGTCAACCCTATTGCAGATTTTTATATCATCCTCAAAGAGACACACCTTATTCTCTAGCTCCTCCACAATGTCACTCATAAAAACTTTGAAAAGGACCAGGACCAGCACCAAACCCTGTAGTACCCCACTAGTCATGCTCCTACCATAGCAACTACCATTTACTACCAACTTTTGCCTCCTATCCCTTGACCAGTTTGATACCCAGCTTGTCACTTTCTCCCCCAACCCCAGGCTGCTTAGTTTTTTAACTAGATTCCTCTGTGGTAGTGCTGAAAGCCCTACTGAAGTCATGATAGGCCATGTCCACTGCTCTCCCTTTATTCACCTCCCTGGTAACCCAATCAAAGAAGTCTATGAGATTAGTTTGACATGACCTCCCTCCTGTGAAACCATGTTGCCTGTGGTGCTGCAGCCCTTTTGTCTCCAGGTGCTTAACAAGCCTCTCCTTCAGTAGTGTCTCCATTAACTTCCCCACCACTGACGTGAGACTGACTGGCCTGTAGTCGCTAGTATCCTTCCTACTGCCACTTCTATGCACAGGGACCACATTTGCCCTCCTCAAGTCCTCTGGAACTTACCCCATCTCCAGTGAGATACTGAAAAGCACTGCCAGAGTGGTGTCCAGTAGCATGCTCACTTCCTTTAGGATTCTTGGATGAATCCCATCTGGCCTTATTCCCATTTAAGGCTTCCAATCCCTTCTGGACTCTCTCTACCAAGAATGGCCCTGTGTCCACTTCCCCCTCCCTGTTGCTTACAGCAGCATGCTGCTTCACCCATCCTCCATCCTCTACCATGAAGACAAAGCAAAAGTAATCATTCAGTATTTCTGCTTTCTCTTGATCTTCCTCTCTGCAGTCCCCCTGCCCTCCTAATTCTCACTATCCCTTCCCTTGTCTTCCTCCTTTCCCCCGAAGAAACTCAGGGAGGTGCTAGATGCCCCACGTACAGACATGTTCAACAGCTCTTTTGAAAAAGGCATGGTTCTGGAGGACTGGAGAAAAGCTGATGTGGTCCCTCTGCATAAGAGCTGTAGCAGGGATGAGACAAGCAACTATAGGCTGGTCAGTCTTACATCAGTGGTGGGGCTTTTAAAACCCTGCTAAAGGAAAGACTGTCTGAGTATCTTGACTCCAACTGGGCTGGAAGACCATAAATGGCAAGGATTCATTGGGGGGGGGTGCATGACAAACACATCAGATGGATTTCTTTGACTGGGTGACCAGGAAAATAGATCAGAGGGTGTCAGTAGACATGGCCTATCTGAACTCCAACAAGGCCTTCAACACTGTGCCAAAAAGAAGCCTGATAGAGAAAATGTGCAGCTGGAGGTGGAATCCAAAGTGATGAATTGGGTGAGAAACTTTTTAATGGTAAGGAGACAGAGGGTGGTGATAAATGGCACTCACTCAAATGACGGAGGAGTGACCGGCAGGGTTCCACTAGGATCATTTGGACAGGTTCTCCTCAATTTCTTCATCTGTGACATTGCTGAGAAACAGGAAGGGAAGATATCCCTTTTTGCAAATGATACCAAAATCTGTAATAAGCTGGTGCCTCAGGAGTGGGTGGAGAGAATGAGCACTGATACGGGGAAACTCAAGGAGTGGTCTAAAGCATGGCAGTTTGGATGCAAGCCAAAAAGTGCAAGATCATGCACCGAGGGTATATGAACCCGGGCACTGAGTATGAAATGGCAGGAAGTACTACTAGTCACTAAACAAGAAAGGGACCATGGGGTTATCCTATCTGATTACCTCAAGGTGGCAGGGCATTGAGACAAAGCAGGAGGTGTGGCTAATGGGATGCCGGGGTGCATAGGGAGGGATATATCCAGCAGGCGGAGGGAAGTGGTGTTGCCACTTTTTCCCTCACTGGTGAGACCTCACCTGGAGAAATGTGTCCAGTTTTGGAGGTCACACCTCAGAAAGGACATAGACAGGGTGAAGGCAGTCCAGAGTAGGACAACTAATATGATGCAGGCATTGCACGAGAAGCCCTACTATGAGAGACTGAGGGATCTCAACATGTACAACCTTAAAGAGAGTAGAGTGAGAGGTGACATGATGGAGATCTACAAGTACCTCACATGAGTAAACAGGAGGCAGGAAGAAAATCTCTTTTAAATGAGATGGAGCACCAGGAACAGGGGGCATGCAATGAAGCTGGATGTGGATATTTAAAAGAGATGTAAATCTTTCTTCACCATAAGGGTGATAGATGCCTGGAACAGACTGCCAGCAGAAGTGGTGGAGGCAAAAATAGTGTGATATTCAAGCATGTGTGGTATAGATATAGGAGTGTATTAGAAACAGGCAGGGAGGAGGGAGGTTTGACAGAAACCAACTAGATTCTGCAGACACAGATTAGGCAGAGAAAATCTGGGCAGACAGGGTATGGGCCAAAAGGTCCTTTTTTGCCAACAAATCCTACGTTTTTATATTTTCACAGATTACAGTAAAATGTTTCACTGTCAATTATTGGCACCATTATTTAATTAGTACCAGTAATTACTGTATATAAAATAAATTATGAGACACTGCATTTATTAATTTTTTTCACACACCCTAAGAGGTGTTGGCAGGCCCTCTGGCACACCTGTTGAACACCTCCTTTGAAATGGGGAATGTGCCCAGGGACTAGAGGATGGCTTTCGTGGTGCCCCTCCACAAGAGTGGGCCCAAGGATTAACCAGGCAATTACAGACCAGTAAGCTTGACTTCTATAGTGGGGAAGTTGATGGAGACCATTCTGAAGGAGAGGTTGATAATATTTTTGGATAGTAATGGAACACAGGACGAAAGACAGCATGGGTTTGTCTCAGGAAGATCTTGCCAGAACAACCTAATCTATTTCTTTGATTGGGTCACTAGGGCAGTTGATGAGGGCCATGCTGTGGATGTCCTGTATCTAGACTTCAGCAAAACATTTGACTCTGTGCCACAGAGGAGGTTATTGGACAAGCTGAGGGACCTGGGAGCAGGGAGAAACTAGTGGGGTGGATTAGGAGCTGGCTTCAAGGCAGGCAGCAGAGGGTAGTTGTATGGGGGGCATCCAAGCCATGACCCATAACCAGTGGGGTATCACAGGGTTCAGTGTTAGGCCCTATTTTATTCAATGTCTTCATAGGGGACATTGCAGAGGAGGTCAAGAGTAAGATTAGCCTGTTTGCCGATGACACAAAGATTTGTGCAAAAGTGAACAGTTAGGAAGGGAGGCAGGCACTCAGGGAGGAGCTAGCTAACCTCGAACTATGGCCAGAAGAGTGGCAGCTGGGGTTTAATGCTAAGATGTGAAAGCTCATGAACCTTGGAGCCAGAAACCACAGGACCAGCTACTGGCTTGGGGGAGTGCAGGTATTGGCTTCTGAGGAGGAGATGGACTTAGGGGTACTAGTCACAGGTGACTTGAAGGTATCGGTGCAGTGTAGGAGGGCAGCAGCAAGGGTGAATTGAATGCTTAGGTGCATTACCAGGCATATCTTCTCCAGGAAAAAAGAAGGTCACCCTGCCCTTGTATAGATCACAGGTGATGCCACCCTTGGAGCACTGTGTGCAGCATTGGTGCCCTTACCTCAAGAAAGATATGAGGTTACTGAAGGGGGTGCAGTAAAGGGCGACAAAAATGATCATGGGGCTGGTGGAGATGACATGAGGAAATATTGAAGGAGCTCAACATGTACTCACTGAAGGACAGAAGGGAGAGAGGGGACATAATAGAGACCTTTAAATACTTAAAAGGCATAAACAAAGTCAGAGAAGGATTGTTCCCCTTAAAGGGGAGAAGGGTCATGAGGGGCACAGTCTGAAGTTGGCGGGAGGGAGATAAGGAGGCACTACTTCACAGAGAGAGAGTGGTGGCTGGATGGAATGCACTACGAGAGGAGTTAATTGAACTGAGGACAGTCGACAGCTTTAAGTGGGGATGGGACAGAGTCAGGGGAAAAGTCAGTACAAGCAGGAACCTGATGGGGATAGAACCGGAGAGGAGATGTAGGGAGGGATTGGGTGGGGGCAGCTGCAGTAGTATTACACTGCTGGCGGCACACTCAGGCAGACTCGATAGACCAATTGGCCTTTTTCTGTCTGCAATTTCATATGTTCATGTTATCTTCACAACCCACTCAAGCTTCATTGTTGAGGTTTATGTGGTATCATATATCTTGGGTGTGAAACATAGAGAATAAAAGATGTTAGGTGTGTAACCAGTATTTTATGCACATCCTTGGTTGGGAGGCTACATAAACCCTGAGAATGATGCGCGAGGGGTTTATAAAAGCATCCCATACTGAGGCTATATATAAAAGTCTGTGTTATGCGCATCTACTCATATCTTGTCTCTTACAATTACTGTTCAGCATTTTTAATAAGGGAGGGGTTTAGAGAGACATAGAAACAGTTCAGTTATATACACTCCTTGTGAAACTCAGTTCTGTTATGTAAATTTGAACTTTGTCTTAGAACTGTAAAAACTGAGCTGCTATTCTGTGAGAAACTTTAAATAAGAGGCAGTTGTGCTATTGGGTCGTGCAGCTTCAGCAGTGGAAGTTTGATTGACAGCTGATAGTTACACATGACCAATTGTAGGAAAAATTACAACACTGTTATTTAGCCATTAAAAATGCTGGCTAGTAATTTATAACTCATAATGTACAGCTCCCAACATATGATTGTACATTCGCTTCAACCCTCTGTTGTAGTTCTCTCCCAACCCCGGTCACAACTGGAAATGAGTGCTATACTCGGTGTGATACCCTACCTATAACTTGTACATCAGTACATAAACAAATATATGTCAGAAAGCTCAAAGCAGTGCAGTGACACAGTCTCAGCTATGGTACCGCTTTGGCTGCCGCTCTTGATGTGTGTCTGAAACAGCACACTGTTGGTGAAAGGAGACTAAGGGATTCAGGGAAGGATACAAGGGGAAAAAGGCAGACATAATTTAGGAACATTGTTTCATGCTGTACTAGGCAATGGAAATAGAAAATGTTGTTGGTATATAGCAAAATTATATGGTGTACTAATACTGTATGTATTTTGTGCTTTGCTGACACAGTAACTGGGTCCCATACTGAGGCTCCAATGCAAGTGAATGAAACACACTGAAGAAAATGATTTAACGGTGCACGTGGGTCTCTACTCTGTTACTGATGGGGTCTGTGATCTGTAACCAGTGGACCTCTCTGCAAACTCTCACTGTTTCTGGAACTCCCAGTGGACTAGAAAGCCAAATGCTCCATGCTCCTCTGAAACACCCAGCTGCTACTTGTGCCAAAGAACACAAATGAGCGGGTGCCAAGGAACACTGATGAGCTCGTGCTTCAGGCCACTAATGAGTTTCTGAGACAAGTGAACATCTTATTGACATCCTAACTGCTGAGTCATTAGAGCCTAGCTGCCAGAGTCAGCACTGAAGCCAATGCTCCAGCGAGAATGGGCCAGCACAACAAAGCATTATTAATGACCTTGAATTAGCGAAACAGACAAAGAGAGAAAAGGTGCCAGGCATTTTACTGAAGGACCCACTCTCATTCTGAATACTGCATGCTTCTGGACTAGAGGTACCCAGATAAACTGTGCTATCTTGGATACTCGGGCTTATGAAAAATAAAGGCTCAGATGTTTTTTTCAGGAAAAAATAATGAGGTATCTGTGTCATTATCTTGGTAAATTATTCAGATTATCTGAGATTATATGACTGGTATCTATTGTAAGCCAATCAGAATGGAGGAAAACTGCCAATTAATACTACTACAAGCACAGCCTTAATCGATAATCCACATTTTAGACATGTCCACAATAGTTTAGCCACATCAAAAATATGCCAATAATAGTTTATCCACATTTAAGACATCCCTAGAGTAGTTTAATCACATCTAGTCAACAGAAAGGGGAACAAGATTTGGCTGGTGCAACAACAAGGCTGGTCCTGCTTTTTATTTGTTATCTTTGTTTATTTTTGTAGCAGGCTTTACAGTCTCACCAGTCTCACTATTATAATTGCAGTTATATGACGACCACAGTCAATGTCAGTTTTACAGTTTGTTTTTTGCATACAGTGCCACCAAGAGGGCTTTGACACAGCTACACTGCTCCCTACATTCCGCACAGTGGTTCAAGTCCCCCCAACACCAAGCAACTAGTTTCATCCCACCAGCACCAGGCTCACTTATACCCCCACCATATCACCATGTTTATTTTTTATTCCGGGATGGTCTGGGTTGGACAAAGAAATGTCAGGTTGTTGGGAGAGGAGGGCAGATGTTCTTTGTCTTCCCTGATGGGCCAGACTGGGCACCAAAACCCATCAGCTAGGTTGGAGAGGGAGACATATTTTCTTATTCTCTAATACGCCAGGTTGGGTTTGGGATTTATTGAGGGGAAGGGGACAGATTTTATTTTTATTCCCTGATCAGCAAGGTTGGGCATTGATAGTTTGTGGGAGGGGACAGATTTTGTTTTATTCCCTGATGGGCCAGGTTGAGCACTGCACCATTCTTCACAGCAAGCTGCATTGGAGTGTGCATGGCGGTGGTAGGAGCAGCAGTGCAACAGCAACCCCAAGCCTCCTGTGCAGTGTATGTGCCCCTCACTGTGACCTGAGTGGATGGGAATGGGGAGAGCAGTGTTTTACTGCCCTGCCTATTCCACATTCCACTTACCACTTTACTGATGTTCCTCCTTATCTCTGATTGGCTTAAAACATGGTCCAGATTAGGCAGGGGACATGGCATGCAGTTGGAGGTAGGGGGACAGATTTGCTTAATTCCCCAAGAGGCCAGGTTGGGCACTGGAACTCTCAGGTTGTTGGGGAGGGGGACCGTTGTTTTAAATTCCCTGATGGCTGGATCGGGCACTGGAAACAGCAGTTTGTTGGGGAAAGGGGACATATATTTTTTTAATTCCTTGACAGGCAGGGTTGTATGCCAGACCCATCAGGTAGTTTGGTAGAGAGGTAGGTATGTTTTGTTATTCCCTGATGGGCCAGATTGAGGATCAAACCACTCAAGTTGTTGGAGGGAGGGCCAGGTTTTGTTTATTGTATTCTTATGGGTCAAGTTGGGCACTGGGTCTGTCTGTTTGTTGAGGGAGGGGGACAGATGTGTTTTATTCCCTGATGGGTTGGGCATTGGACCTGTCAGGTAGTTGGGCACTGAATCTGTCAGGTTGTTGGGGAAAGGTAGATAAATTCTTTTATTGCCTGACAGGCAGGTTTATGTACCAGACCCATCAGGTAGTTTGGGAGGGAGGGACATACTTTTTTTTATTCTGTTTCCTGATGTGCTGGTAATGGTATTAGATCATTCCAGTACTTGGGGAGGGGGTCAGAGTTTTTTAATTTCCTGATGGATCATGTTGGGTATTGGATCGGTCTGGTTGTTGGGGATGGGAACACATTTTTTTTTTATTCCCTAACTGGCTGTGCTGCTTACAACACCCATCAAGTAAGTGGGAGAGGGGAACTGATTTTATTTTATTCCCTGTCTCGCCACTGGAAATTGTATTCCCTTCCACATTCCCTGCTTTGCCAGTATGGAACTCCTCTGCCTTAAAAAACACTTTGAGATACAGTGTGTATAAAAGTAAGGTTGCTAAGTGTTGTTTTGCAAATTGCCTCACACTGGCCCTCCTGTTGTTCCAATAACTGATCTCCCTCCCCCCTTTGTTTCCCAGTCCCTGGCCAGCCTATTCAAATTGACTGGAAACTCAGCTGTTTTTTATTATACAGACAGACTTAGAGAGATACTTCCTAGTTCATACAAGCATCAAATGGTACCTCGGCTATGCTCTTCTTTGCCATTTTTCACTGTAGTAATTTAGTAGCACGGAAACTCTCCATTTTATACAGGCATTTTTTTTTCAGAAACAAAAAGGTTATCTTTTCATTCAAGAAGTTGTGCTGACAGAGAGTTAATTGTATTTTAATATATGGATCTTCAATTTAATAGGTCTCTAAAGCATACAAAAAAAAATTTGGTAATACCATTAAAGGTTCAGTGATAATAGTACTGTCAATCACTTTTAATAGTATAATTTCATGGTGATAATAGTATCATTGCAAGCATCCAAAAAGAAACCTTCTGCCCCCCACATCCTAAGCATGCCTCCTCATTGGCTGCTTTTCCTGTGTGGGCGGGCAGAACAGTTTAAAAAACATGGCGGCCCTTCTCTCGCTCACCGAGTGAGAACTCGGTCGTCATGATTCTCCGTGTTTTTTCTTTTTGCGTCAGCAAATGAAAATATCTGGTTGGTCCTGCTGTTCCAGTCATGAAGAGCAGATAGGATCTGAATTACCAAAAAATGGGCTGGGGAGGGAACCGTCACGAAGCGAGCAGGCAGCTCAGTGCACAGCGTGGGACAGCACTTCAGTTGACCAGTACAAAGTCAGTTCTCCACTGAAGCAGTCGACTGGCCATTACAAACAAAGGTCGGATCCATATATTAAAAAAAATAACTGATAGGTTTGTGTGTCCATTACCAGGGATTACTGGCATCTTGAGGTTCTGGACACATTGGAACCTCTCGAGCTTTGCTCTTGAGGTTCATGTGTCCAGAACCTCTCGATGCTATTACTCCCTGTTAATGAGACACAAACCTATCGGTTATTCTTTTCTCACTGAGCTCATTTATTGTCATTCTTGTCATCACAGTTGGGGGGGGGGGGCTAAAGAAACCAAGGACTTCTTCAAGTATATCACCTAGGTCAGCTGCATGTTTATGAGACAGCTGCCAGTTGCCCAACAGGTTCTCATACACTCTCCTCCTTGGAGCAAAGAGAAAGTTAGCAAAGCATTTTGCTAACAGGAGTGCATATTACTTCTGTGACCCACTTGTCATTCAACACTTTTGGCATGCTGCTCTACATATGTTTGCATCATATTTTGTATGTTATACATTGATTGTATTGTACTTTATTTTTTTGACTGTATCCCTATCCCCCTTCCCCATCACACTTGGAAACAAGCCTTGACTTAGTCTGCCTACCCAGTTACCAATTTTTAAATAAATAAAGCATTACAAATAGTTGCAAGGAGCAATAGTAAGGCACAACTCTCCTGCAATTGCTACAACTAATTTCCCTGTTTCCACTATATCTGCCACCGTGATATGACCCCTATCACATCCCTCCTACAATTTCTCCTTTAGACCCCTGCTTTTTTCCTCCTGTCCTAAACCCTCTACTTTCCCCCACCTTCCCTCAGTACCCCCACTTTCCCTCATCTCTTTCTGTAGCCTTTCTGTACCTGGCTCTCCTTTCTGTACTTCAAGCCAACTCCTCGGGATTCTCTCCCATCTCACTCCCACAACTACATGCACTTACTAGTTACTTACTAGCTACCTTCTCACACGACAAATGCCTCTGGCTGCCTACGTACTCACACCCCCCCTCCATTGGTTGTTGCTATTTTTTGTTATTATGTCGTAACCATTGTGTATTGATTATCCTTGCCTTTTTCATCTAATGATGTCTCTGACGTGGAACCTTTGTAAAAGAGCCTTGGCTCAAAGGTATTGTAATCCTAGACCTCATAAATAAAATAGATAAATAAAACAACTCACTCATTCACAACATAAAATGGCACAACCCTGTCCACCAGTGCATTTCAATGGGACAGCTGCGAAACACTTCCTGACTTTGATCCCAGCAGGAACTGGTCTGCTATGCAGACCAGCCCTAAAAAAGACACCACTGACTGTGTCTACTTCAACTGCTACAGACCTTTTAAAATCTAATTTTCAAAACTTCTAGTCATATACTGTAATAGTAATAAGACTGAGTTAGTCAGAGTATACTCTAAATAGCCAGTTTCTGCAGTTAATTACACGCCACAGCCTTTGACCTTGGATGTTTAATCATCCATATTAGTGGTTATTCCTTGGTATACTCTGATAGCTGAATGTTATCACTTAAGTAAGCAGGAATAAATGATCCATTTTCAGGGTTTATCCACCTGGTTACAGTAATTAAGCAAGTCAAAGACAGTTAATCCAGAATGGATAATGCACTATCTGAGCATCACTGTTCTGGATCCTGATCTGGAATTATGGGGGCCACACAGGAGCCCTCATTTATAATGATGTCTGGGTTTGAATCCCCAAAATCTGATGTGTGCTATATGCAGTTGTTAATACATGATGGGGTATGGGTTGTTATTGTCTGATAAACACACCTACCAAGTACGTAGTAAGGTACGAGGTGCTTACACTGTGTGCCTTCAGCACTGGACAAGTGCATTTATCAGACAAAACCCCTTCCCCCTTGTGTCATATTGCACTTATTACATGGAACCAAAAATAGGAAAATGAAGAAATGTTAAGAAAGTAATAAAAATGATTTACAACATTTATTACAAAGATATTTCAAGTTTGTTTTGTTGAGTTTTTGAGAAAGTACTTCTATTTTGTAACACTACATCTAGTGCAAAGGTTTGAGTGCCACTAAAAGGGGTACGGTGCTGCTAGATTTGTCTGCTAGCGTAGATGTTTGTGTTCCTTCACCCTCCTTTAGTCAGTTCATCAATAGAGCCAGAGCCTTTAACCTGCAAAAGTTACAATTTTCTTTAGCATCTTTTCTGCTGCCTCAGTGCTGCTTTCTGTTTTGGTTTATTGTTTTTTTTTTAATTTCAGTTTCAGAGAGGAGATCTTGCAAGACAGTCCAGATCGACTTCATTGACTGACTGAACAAGGAAATGGATCAGGGCAGAGGGATGAATGTGGTCTACATGGATTTAAGTAAGGCCTTTGACACCGTTACTCACAGAAGACTGGTGAGCAAACTGAGCAGCATAGGAGTGAGACCAAAAATAGTAAAATAGGTAAGAAGTTGGCTAAGCAACAGAACTCAGAAGGTGGTGGTAAATGATGCTCACTCTGAAGAAGGAAAGATGACCAGTGGGGTGCCACAGTGGTCAGCAGTAGGCCTAGTCCTCTTCAATGCCTTTATTAGTGACACTGCAGGAGGGCTGGATGGGAAGCTATGCCTGTTCGTGTATGACACAAAAATCTGCAACAGAGTGGACACACTGGGGGGGGGGGCTGGAAAAAATGAGAGATGATTTGAAAAAGCTGGAAGACTGGTCAATAGCTTTGCAACTGAGTGTCAATGCAAAAAAGTGCAAAATCATGTACTCGGGGCACTGAAACCCAGGGGCAACATACCAATTGGGCAGGGAGGTATTGACAACCACAAAACAGGAAATGGACCTGAGGGTAATCACTTCTGATGACCTGAAGGCAGCAAAGCAGTGTGATAAAGCAGTGCGGAAAGCTATCAGTATGCTTGGGTGTATAGGAAGGAGTATCACCAGCAGGAAGAGGGAGGTAGTGTTACCCCGTATACAGTAGATCAATGGTGAGGCCTCATTTCGAGTACTGTGTCCAGTCTTGGGGGCTCAGTCTCCAGAAGGAAATAGATAGGTTGGAGGCAGTACAGAAGAGGGCAGCCAAAATGATGCAGGGCCTGCATCAAAAGACCTAAGAACTAAAGACTCAAAGAATTAAATATGTATTCTCCAGAGGAAAGAAGGGAAAGGGGTAAATGATAGAAACATTGAAATACCTCACAGGTATTAAAAAGGTACATGAGGGTAGCATTTTACAAAGAAAAAGATGCTCAAGGACAAGGGGTCACACTTTGAAAGTAGAGGGGAGGAGACTCAGAGGAGATGTGAAGAAATATTTTTTCATGGAAAGGGTGGTGGACACCTGGAACAGCCTCCCAACGGAAGTGGTGGGTGCTAAAATGGTAACAGGATTCAAGCATGCATGGGATAGACAGGTATGCCATCACTACAGTGACACCCGCACAGTGAACCCCCCACAATGAAAATCCCATCACACCTAAATTGGCAGTGATGGGGATTTTCCATTGAGACACTTTAGGGCAATGGGGGGGGATAAATATGTAACTCCACTGTCTGTGTGACGTGGAATTAGATATCTATAGTAGGAAGTGTATGGGGGGCACAGCCCCCTGCATTGTATGTCACAATGTTACTGGTCGGTTCAGGGTTGCGTCGTGGTTGGGGGGTGTCGACAGGTACCCGGTGCTGTAGTAGATGCAGGTCAGGGTTGTTGCGCTGGTGTCATGGATCCGGATAGACACAAGGGCACCTTAGAAATAAGGTATGGAGTGGGATGACCAGAGATTGAGTAGGATCTGCAGTGGCACTGTACTGTAGGTGAGGAAAATAGGGCTGAATAGGTGGGCCAAGAGGTCCTTATCTGCTGACAACTTCTATGTTTCTATTGTTTTTAAATGTTGTCTGTGTTAACTTGGTGTGGGTCGGGGAATGGGTACTTAGAAATAATGTTTAAATGACAGTTATTGAGTGACAGCAAGTAATGATGGTTTACTGTACTAACACGACTCGAGATTTTTTCAAAGTTTCTGGAAGGTATTAGGAATATGTGGTTGTGCAGCATCTTGGCTGCCAGAACAGTATCAGCAGCAGGGTTGTTGCTGTATAAGGATATGGTTGGGAATAGGTCATGACCAATTAGAATGCAGCATTTTCTTTACTCATTTTGCACATATTTATAAACTATATCCAGTTTGATTTGTTGGAAAGACATTAAGAGGCTCAGATGTACAGTGTTGTTCTAGTGATGACAAATAATAGATTATCAGCCCCATGTGACACCTGCTGTGTGAAGCCATTATCCAGCACTGTCTTGGTTTGTTCGATTTTCAATTTGTGTCAGATAGGGTGGTTACTATCTGGTCAAACTGGGTGCCCAATTAGGCTGGCTAGTCCCTATGAGAATAGAAAGAAAACAAAACAATGAGCTCCTCCAGGTAGAGGGATGGCGGGGGGAATCAAAGAATCAAATTAAGTATGCCACAAACAGTTGGGCAGCCCATTACAAAAAAGAGTAACTGTTCACTGTAAGAATGATTAGACTCTGCACAAGCATAGGAAACTGCAAAATGTCAAAAAGATTACCATAAAACCTACAGTCTAAGAAATAATTATAGAGAAATGGAATACATTTAAAGTAAGAAAAAAATTGACAAGATAGCAAAAAGTATGACCAAGTAACCTCACCATTCTGTTGAAATTGCTACTAAATATCAGCCTGATGTGCCCTGACATTTGGCATCTTGTCATTTTGCTTTTTTTAACTGATAAATAAGGTGCAGTCTATCTAATTACTACTCAGGGAATGCACAGTTTGTATTGTTTTTATTTTATGGGGAAAAACATGTGCACAAGCTGCTGCAAACAGATTAGTTTTTTAATGTTTCCCCAGAATAGCAAACATGAGGTGTAAGATTTCATTTAAGACATCTTCTCCTGCATGGCCAGACTCCATGGTACAGTATGCCCTCCTGAAAAGTTGGTACTGGGGGACATGTCTGTCTCACTTATATCAACATAAAACTTCAGAAATCTGGCACAGTGGCATGGCCACCACAGATCACACTGCCACGTAGGATACTGGGGTTCATAAGAATGGAACGAAAATGTATTAATGAGTGATACTTTAATTAAGTCACTTTATGCAGTTTAATCAGCACCTTCCTATATCACCATGCTGAGATTTATAAAATGGCAAATTTAAATATATACACAGAGCCTTTAAAGGGACACTGTCAACCTCATTTGGCCACAAAGTGTTCCTAGTTTAAAAAACATATTTTATGATTGTTCTAGTTATATAGAGACTGCTGATGTAGTTGGTTGCTTGATTCAGACTCCTTTTTTCCTTTTAAAAAGTAAAAAACTGAGTGTCAACCAAACTGGTGTTACCACACCAAAGCACGTTTGTTTACATTTCTCGTCCAACTACAACTGCATCTTTCCTGGACTCAGGAACACCCCAACACTATATAGGTGCTTGTTATTCAGTGGGAGTAGATGTGACTGTTGTATCATGAGTGGCTGCACTGTTTGAGGGTGTTTCTAATGTTCAGGAAATATGCAGTAAGCTTCGGGAAACAATTTGGAGCAAAACAAAGCTGTGTATAACTATATATTTCCATGCATTTCAGTTATAATAAGCATAGAGGCTGATTAAAGAAGCAACAACATCAATGAATTTTAGAGAAGGTAAGCAATCATAAAATGTGGGGTTTTACCTAGAAATAATATGATGCAAAAAAGGTTGACAGTGCCCCTTTAAATTTGTGACCATATTTTCCATACCTTATTCTCTATGGGAGAAAACACCCAACCTGCTGCATTCCAAGACAGAATCAGAATGAACTCTGGTAAAATACCAGGTACAGGAACCAAGTAGTAAATGCAAAATCATAAATTTATTGAGTAGAGAAGTAGATGCAGTAGTAGTAGTAGTAGTAGATGTAGTAGTAGTAGTAGTAGTAGTAGTAGTAGTAGTAGTAACAGTAAATTTGTATTCATAAAAGTTATGAGCAAGGATAAAAGTACTCCATTAAGAATAGGCCATTTCCAAGGAGGTCCCTTACCATACATACAATGTTTCAAAAAAGACATTAAATCAACATTCAAACAAAACGGATACAGAAAACAAAACAATCTAACTCTTAGCACACAACATGCTCATATAATAAATCAAATTTAAAACAATTACATAATAACACATATGTATATAAATAACATTTAACACTTACTTCTCCTAAGGGGATTTTACACTAGCAATCTGGATACACTTCATATATTTTGTGTCTTATTATTCAAATAACCCTCTCATATACATGTTATGAAAACATTTATAACAGTGATCAGCTGATGTCGTCTATCAGATTACTATCCAACCCTCTGACTCCCAAATCAAGGGATCTCGCCTGAGCAACAAGGCAGAGGGGCAGTCAGCTGTTCTAAGTTCCAGTTTTTTAAGTGGCAAGATTGTTTTTATATTCTTACAGTCACAATATTGTAGGGCTACAATTTCAAAGTTGTTCCCCTCTATGTAGAAGGGAAGCTCTGCCTATTTCCAAATTAAAGCTTTAAACAAAGTATCCCAAACCCAACGCTGATCTGAGTTCATAGATATCACTTACACCAGTACTTTGACTCTAAAGAGAGACTTTGTGAGAGGGTGGAACTAATGTTACAAGCTCTGTTCATATATAAATACACAGATGCAACAAAAGCAAGTCTGCTTACAAGTTACTATGTGAAAAAGAGACTATATATATATATATATATATATGTAATATATGGATAGTGAAAATAATACCCCCAAAATGCATACAAAAAATTACTTGTAATACAGTAGTTAGTCCAGTAATAGTATACTTCCGGTCCTCGTAATAGTATACTTCCGGCCCAATAATACTATACTTCCGGTCCTCGTAATAGTACAGTTGGGATTACCGATGTGACTACTGTGAACCGAGTTTCTTTCTTTTTGTGAGAGAAACATGCGGAATGGGACTGGGAGCGGGAGCAGGAGTGGGGTGGTGCGGCGGAGGAGGCGACGACACTCGGGAGTCTTACTAACTCTGCAGACCAGCGCATGTATAGCACAAGCAGGCACAAGTAAGAAATTAAAAATTCCTTGCATCCATATATTACAAAAATAACAAATAGGTTCTGGTGTTTCAAAGGCAGAAATTCCATCTCGAGGTTCTGGGGATAAGGAAACCTCTCGGCAAACAAGGGTTTATTAAATCTCAATAGAATACTGCCTTGTATACCACCAGAACCTATCTAATATTCTATTATATATATATATATATATATATATATACGCACAAAAATAAAGTGCAATATGGGGATTAATTGGATAAGGCGCTAAGGGAAACCATCAGAACAAAGGCACAAAAGGGCAGGTGTTGATGGTTGGCGACTTCAATCTGTCAGATCTAGATTGGATCCTCCCAGTCATAGCCTCAGCTAGAAGCAGGGCCATTCCAGACTCCCTTCAGGAGGCATTTCTCAGGGAACTAATCAGAGCTCACTCAAGATGAGGCAATACTGGACCTGGTTGCTCACAAAAAGGGATGGTGTTCCAAACATCAAGGTGGGTGTCACCTGCAGACCAGTGATCACTGAGCAGTGTGGTTTAGTATAAAGATGGCAGCAGAGACAAACCACACAAAGAAGAGAGTCCTGGACTTCAAAAGGACTGATTTAATAAAAAAATAAGTGAATGCCGTAGAGACAACCTAGCAGGGGGGATTGCCAGGTTGGGGTGGAAGAACAGTGGGGTAAATTAAGGAAAGTCATAGTGAAGGCAACAAACATCTGGGAGAAGGAAGTGAGCAAAAACAGGAGGAAAACTAGACTAGTATGGTTCTAGAGGGAAGTGGCTGTGAAGGTAAAGGCTAAAAGGGTGGCATTCAGGAATTACAAAGAGATGCAGAGGGAAGAGGATAGGGAGGTGTACCAGGTAAAGCAGAGAGAAGCAGCCAAGGTAGTAAAGGGCACAAAGGCACAAACAGAGGAAAGGATAGCAAAAAGGAGTAGCTAATGGAACATGACTTTCTTTAGATACATTTTTTTTTTTTTTTTTGTCTTTTGGTAACCGGGTAAGGCCCACTAAGCACAATTGCCTGTTTTCAGGGGTGACCTGGGAGCACTGGGCAGTTAAGTCACTTGTTCAGAGTCACACAGTATACAAGTGGAGGTTGTGAGAATCAGACCAAGGTCTGGTCTGCTGAATGTACCAAGCTCATTCACTGCTCATTACTCTAACCTCTAGGCTATACTGCCAGCCCACATAACAGAGAGAAAGACAATGGGTAAGATTGTGATAAGAATGGCAGGGGGAGATTGTGGAGAGGAGGATCAGGATAAAGCAGAAATCCTAAACAGGTACCTCTGCTCAGTCTTCATGGTGGAGGGAGAGGGGTATGGACCACATAGAAGCAGGAGGAACACTGGGTGGCCGGAGGTGGATGCAAGCCCATTCATAGAGAAAATGGTCCCGAGAGGACTTGCAAATAAGAAAGCAGACAAGGCTACGGCTTTGGATGAGATACATTCAAGAGTGCTGAGGGAACCCAGGGAGGTACTGGCTATACCTCTGATAACACTATTCAGCAACTCACTTTAAACAAGAGTGGTTCCAGAGGACTGGAGGAGGGCACATGTAGTCCTGCTCCAAAAGAGTGCAACAGGCTGCAGCATAGCATAGTGCTTAAGAGCACTGAGCTGCAAACTTGGACAACAGGGTTTGAATTCTCCAGCCCCCACTTGCATACAGTGTAACAACAGTGAGCAAATCACTTAATTTCCCTGTGCTCCCAGGATGCACTTGAAAACAAGTCTTGGCTTAGCACGTCTTTCCTAGCTCCCAAAAACTTGAAAATGAAAAAATAAACGTGTAGCAGCAGGGAGGAGGCTGGCAACTATAGGCCAGTTAATCTAATGTCAGTAGGGGAAAGTTAGACAGCATGGATTCACAGGTGGGGGGGTCATGTCAGACAAACTTGATTGATTTCTTTGACTGGGTGACCAGGGAAATAGATTAGGATTGGGCACTGATCCTGGCCTACTTGGACTTCAACAAGGCCTTTGACACCATACCACACAGGAGGTTTATTAGAAAAATGGGCAGTTTCGGGTGGGACCCAAGGTGATAAACTGGGTAAGGAACTGATTGATGGCTAGGTGACAGAGGTTGGTGGTAAATGGTACTCACTCTAACAAAATGAGAGTGATTCAATTCAATTCAATTTGTGTTTATTTATAAAGCGCCTTTCAGAATCAAGGCGCTGTACATAGTAATAAAACAGAGATCAACAATAAACAAATAAACTATAAAGAAAAAGCCAAGTTAAAAAGATAAGTTTTTAAGGCAATTTTAAAACTATCGACGGTCGGGCATTCTCTCAACCAATGAGGTAGAGAATTCCACAGGGTAGAAGCTGAGCAAGCAAAAGCACGAGATCCTGATAACTTCAAACGAACCCTGGGAATCTCTAGCAATCCCTCATTGGCGGAGCGGAGGGGGCGATAGGGAATCAGAAGATCTTTCAGGTAACCGGGTCCCTGATCATGTAGGGCTTTAAAGGTTAGTAAACCAACCTTAAAGATGATATGCCACCGCACAGGCAGCCAATGCAGTTCGCGAAGCACAGGCGTAATATGACTGGTTCTCGAGGTCCCAGTCAAAAGCCTGGCTGCAGCATTCTGCACTAGCTGCAGGCGGCGGATATCAATCCTGGAGCCCTAGGTATAGGGAATTACAGTAGTCCAAATGGGTTGTAACAAAGGCGTGAACCAAAGTCGGAAGATCCTCCTGGGGAATCAGGTGTTTCACCCGGGCGATATTCCTCAGATGATAAAAAGAGGTTTTGACAACAGCTGACACCTGAGATTTCAGGGTCAGACCGTCGTCAAAAATAACGCCCAGATTTCGCACCTGTCGAGAGCTAGAGAGCGGCACCCCACCAAGTGATAAGCCTGATGGATGTGCCGCACCCAAACCCCTCCCAGGATGATCTGGGCCCACAACCAATACCTCAGTCTTATCCGGATTAAGCTTCAACCAACTCAAACTCATCCAAATTCTGATTTCATCCAGGCAGTTGTTAAGTACAGAGAGTGCATCACTCTGATCGGGGAGAAAGGATAAATACAGCTGAGTATCATCCGCATAGCAGTGAAAACTCAAGGTGTATTTCCTGATGATTCTCCTAGTGGCAGCATATACACTGCAAACAACATGGGAGCTAAATGGAACCCTACGGTACCCACATGGTAGGGAGAAGGTGTCAGAGAAATAAATTCCAGTGACAACTCTCTGAAACCTACCAGTGAGGTAAAACGGAACCATTAGGTGGACTGTACCAGACAGTCCACAAAACCCGAACCGCCCAATAGCACCTCATGGTCTACAGTGTCAAATGCAGCAGAAAGATCAAGAAGGACCAGAATGGTATAAGCCTTTCGATCTCTGGCCATTAGGAGGTCACTCAAGACCGAACAAGGGCAGTCTCAGTACTACGCCTTTTCTGAAGCCAGATTGGAGAGTATCATAGACATTATGGGAGGTGAGATATTCATCCAATTGCAGTGCAACTGCCTTTTCAATAACCTTACCAACGAATGGCAGGTTAGAGATAGGCGGTAGTTAGCTAGACAGTCTGGATCCAAGGAGGATTTTTTAAGGAGTGGATGAACAACTGCCTCCTTAAGGGATTAGGAAAAACCCTCCCAAGGACTTCCAGACAATGTCAGCGAGGATTGGGTAGATGACTTCAACACATCCTACTAACAGAGGTGTAGGACCCGGATCCAAACTACAACTAGTTGGACGCATTGATTGGATGATCTTCACAATGTCTACGAATTCCGGGTGGTGGAACTCCAACCAAACAGGCGAGGATAAAGTACAACGGTTGCCCAAACCCCAAAGGAGAGGTCAGACCGATGCGGACCTGATGTCGGCAACCTTATCTGCAAAGAAGCGGCGAACTCCTCACATCTAAGTTGAAAAAAGCTTCTCTAGGCTGAAGACAGACTGGATTGCACAGCCTGTCCACAGTCCAGAAAAGCTGAGCTGGTCGATTCTTTGCAGCAGAAATCTCTCTGGACAGGAATTCTGCCTTCTTACGAGTGATTTCTGATTGGTAGCCGTCATAATGGGCTAACAATCTAAGCCTGTCGACATCAAGGCCCGATTTCCGCCAGGCTCTCTCCAGCCTTCGGCCTACTCGCCTTAATTCCTTCAAGGAGCCATCAAACCATGGACTCCTTGGTCAGATAGTGAGAGGCCGAACACGAACAGGAGCAATTTTGTCCAGTGCATCTCCCACAGCCTTATTATAGGCAAGTACAAGATCCTCTGGACTCATGCATTCACCTGACAAACTCGATAGGTCCAAGACTGCCATAAGGTCACTGGGGCCAACGCCCCTTAAAGGGCGGTATTGGACCATCTCCGTAGGGGAAGACCTATTAGAGGGGGCCCTGAAACTGAACCTTATGGTGTGATGGTCTGACCAACTGACTGGTTCCACCCCCAAATCAGTGATCTCCATACCCAAGAGAAAGACCAGATCTAATGAATGACCTCCAATATGGGTAGAGGTGGTAACAACCTGTGTCAGGCCCAGTGTACTCATCAATTGGAGGAGACTTTGACCAAAATGAGAGAGTTCATCGTCGACCCAAGCGTTGAAGTCGCCCAGAAGAATTAATCTGGGAAACCTCAACACAAGGTCGACAATGAAGTCTGCAATCTCCTGTAGGAATTCGCCACCGTCACCTGGTGGACGGTAGACGAGGAGAATCCCACAACCTGCACCCTCACCAAGGATATATTCAAAAGATCTGGTGTCCCCAATGGAACATCCACAAGGCCAGTTCAGATTTAAACATAATGGCCACCTCTGCCCCTCTGATCCTGCCTTGGGACGGTGTATTACGAGAACCCGGCTGGAGTTGCGCGAGGCCAATATAGGGCCAGCATTTTCATCCAGCCAAGTCTCGTAATGCAAGTCAGATCAGCTGACCAACAAGATCAGCTACAATAGCTGTCTTGTTTTAATAGATCTGGCATTGCACAACACCACCAAGGCAGGATGAGATGTCGAGGAAGACCTCGGTACCTGTCCGATATTTTGGGACACTTGGGTATGGGGACAGATAGGAACAACCTCTATCTTGACCCCATTTCGCCCCAGGACGTCTTCTGGACCCTAAAACCCCAATCCGCCCCCCCTCTCCTGTCCCCACAAGGCACAGCTTTCCACTAAGTCCTCGCCTCTTTAGAATGCCCAATGCCCGACACCTAAAAGTAGGTGTCGGATGATATGATGGGCACTCAAAGACAAAATTCCCTGAGCCTGGTGGGGAATAATGCTAACACGTCATTATTAAACAAATCCAAGAATAAGACTAACAATAAACCTAAAAATATCACAATTATAAACGCACTCTAAATACTCCCCCTCTCTCTCACAGAGGAAGGGAGAGCAAGCCAAATAAGCAAGCATAAACCAAAAACAACACAAAGATAACAAAAATAAAATAAAATACAGTAAATTTAAAACGTAGTAAAATAACTTATTAAATATTAAACAAATTTGAATTTAAACAATTCTATATCTTAAAATAATGCAGCACCTCTCACGTGCAGCAAATATAAAAAATATAAAATAAACTCCCAATACCACCTCTCACATGGCATGGAGTTAAACTCAAATTTGTAATAATAAATAACAATCGCTCTTTCTACCTATAGTCCAAAGACTAAACCGCTCACTCAGTGTTCTATCAGTAGCGACCAACAAATAAAAATAGTCTTTACGAAAAAGTTCGGAAAGTCAAATAATAAAATCCTGAGATCTTCCAACGACTGCTCCTCAGTAAGTCTTTACGAAAAAGTTCGGAAAGTCAAATAATAAAATCCTGAGATCTTCCAATGACTGCTCCTCAGATGCCAGTAATTAATTATAAAACCAATAGAATACAGTCAAGAGATGTGTTCCTGCAGGGAGCATTGCCCCCACTCGGACGGCAGCCAGTAACTAAAGTTGCCTCATAGGTCAGCACTACAGCTGACCCCAAGGCAACCTAGAAGAGGCCCCTGCCTCCCCCAGCTCCCTGGGGGGCACCAAGGCCACTCCTGCCTGGCTGGAGACCACAAGGTAGGCAGCACTCCCTACAAATTAGAACCAATTCCCGTGATAGCACAGCACGACATAAAAAATAATCACCAGGCTCACTAGGTGGGGGGGGTACAAAGGCAACAAACCCCACAACCCACAAATAGTGGAAGCAGTACAGCCTCACCAGGTGAGCCCCAATTCTAATATCCAGCATCCAGGTCTCAGCAAGTCTCAGTAGGTGGGTGGGGGGGGTTATGAAAGCAGCAAACCCCACAGCCCACAAATAAAAGGAACAATACAGCCTCACCAGGTTAACCCCAAGTCAAATATCCAGCGTCCAGGTCTCAACAAGTCACGCAGCAGGTAAAGAAACACGAAGAACAGCGTGAACACCTGAAGCAATGAAACAAAACAGTGCACAATCAGAATACCGGCAGTCCTCCGGGAGAAGCCGTATCCAGTTCTGATCTACGATTAGTGCCAGCAGTCCAAAAATACCGGTAATCCTCCGGGAGAAGCCGCAACCAGTTCCAGCCCTCAATTAATGCAGCAATCCAAACAGAATCAGGGTCCATCCAAATTCCCAGCCCAGACGACCGACAGAAACTCGTCCGGAGACTCTGTCCAAGGATCCATCGAAAATCAACAGCCGCCTCACTTAAACAAGTCGGTGAGACGTGGCACCCTTTAAGTTAAACTTAAAGTACAGGAACTGAACAAATTAGGCAGCAAAGGTAACAGAGGCACTTAGAAATAAAACGGAGAAACACAGATAACACGAGCAGCAAGCGGCTAGCCCAGCGTGGCCGCCATCTTCCATCCCAAAATCCAAAGCACCTCGCATCATGGGTGATGAACCCAGTACCTCAGTGCTTATTGCTAGGACCAGTCCTCCTTACTGTCTTCATAAGGGACATTGCAGAAGAGTTGAAAAGGAAGGTATGCCTCTTTGCAGATTATGCCAAAATCTGCAATAGGGTAGATACACTAGATGGGGTAGAGTGAATGAGTAGACACCTGAGAAAACTTGAGGAATGGTCAAGTTTGTGGCAGTTGGATTTCACTGCAAAACAGTACAAAGTCATGCACCCAGTGCACATAAACCCAGGGGTGGTGTATAAAATGGGGAGGGGAGTTACTGACAGTCCCAAAGCAGACAAAAGACCTTGGGGTTATCATATCTGATTACCTAAAGGTGGCATGATAGTGTGACAAGGAAGTAGACAGGGCTAGTGGAATGCTGGTTAATAGGGAGGAGAACCACCAGCTGAAGGAGAGAGATTATATTGCCACTGTATCAATCATCGGTGAGACCTCACCTGGCATACTTGTTCCAGTTCTGGAGACCGCATCTCAGAAAGGTCATAGACAGGGTAGAGGCTGTCCAGAGAAAGTCAAGTAAAATGGCACAGGGGTTGAATCAAAAGCCCTGTGAGGAAAGTCTGAGAGATTTCAATATTTACACCATGGAAGATGGGGGGGTGGCGGACATAATACAGACTTATAACAACCTCATGGGAGTGAACAGGGTGCAGTAGGGGAGTATTTTACAGAGAAGAAGGTTTATCAGGACAAGAGGGCATAAAATCATGCTGGAAGAGGGGATGTTCCAGAGGGATGTGGGGAAGTTCTTCTTCACTGAAAGAGTGGTAGATGACTGGAACAGTCTACCAGCAGAGATGGTGGGAGTGAAAACAGTGGTGGGCTCCAAGCATGCATGGGATAGGCACAAAGACATCTTAGTAGAAAAATGAGGGGGTCTTCAGAGATCTTGTAGGATCTGAGGTGACAGTATAGGTAGGAACAAACTGGGCAGATGAGGTGGGCCAAGTGCTGGGGTCCATTCTGTAATATTAAAGAAATAGAAGTTGCTCAAAATCAGTACTTAAAAAATTTGCTGGGAGTTCCATAGCCCACTCTTAATGCTGCTGTATGGGTAGAAACAGGAACTTTACCATTAAATATTAAAATAATAAAAGAGATGTATCACTTCCTGGAAAAAGTAGTAACTTCCCCAACAAGTAGATTATTATTTTACTGCTGGTTGCATGCCCAACAAGATTTACCTCAATATAACAAAGATCGGTCTGGTAAACTCAACCAAGAGCTAAATAAAAATGGTTTACCATATAATATCATGTTTAAAGAATATACAGAGACAGATTTGTGGATTTGGTAACTCAAAGAATAACTGATGTTTCAATGCAAAAATACAGTATATCACTAGTATAAATGAAGCCTAGGAATACACCACTCTAAAAGAAATTTTACAGAATTCTGAGGTGAAAAAATATCTCCTGTTATTGAAAATTTTAAACACAGGAGGGCCTTAACTATGCTAAGGTTGGACTTATTAACCAATAAGTGGTCTATGGGAAATCAATGCAATTATGGATAATCTTGTATTTGTTCAGAGACTATTAAAATGAGTAATAAACATATATTATTGGCGTGACATCAATTTAAAGAAGAGAGGAAAAAACTTTATTTTCAATCTTCAAGAACCTCACTCAAGTAGAAAGTAATCTTCAAATGAAAACAATTTAAACAACAAATTCTAGAGTGGGTATATTTGCACTGTTTAATTTTGCACATAAAGTTTTTGTAAAAATAAAATGGAAATGGTGGTGGTTATGGATAATAATCTGCGTAAATGATTATATCCTATATGAATGAGATATGATAATTTGTAGTATTTTTATAATTTTGTGTATTTGTTACATGAAAATGAATGTTATAAAATGTGTAATAGTGTTTTTAATGTATGTGTGTAACAAAATGTTTTTATATACATGCTTAAATCAATAAAAACTGAACTGAACTGCTGACAAATGTTATATTTCTTTAGGTCACTCAGTTTCAGGTGAGCAAATTAATAGAAACTTTTAAAGGAAAGGTTAGCAGAGTATCTTGAATCCAATGGGTTGCAAGAGCACAGGCAGCATAGATTCACAGAAACAGAAACGCAGAATTTGACTGCAAATAAGGACTGCTTGGCCCACCTAGTCTGCCCATTTTCCATACCTGCAGATCCTTAATGATATGTATCTTACCCTTCCTAATGCTAGAGTTCCTTTATGTCTGTCCTATGTGTTTTTGAATTCCTGTACTATTTTTTTGGCCCTACAACCTCTGCTAGGGTGGGTGGAGTTCACACCAGATGAATCTGATTGATTTCTTTGACTGGGTAACTAGGGAAATAGATCAGGGAGAGCAGTGTAAGTAGCTTAGCTGGACTTTAGCAAAGCCTTCAACATTGTGCCACACAGAAGACTTTGATAAAGTATTTGAGCAGCCTGGGGGTGGGATTAAAATTGGAAAATTGTGTTAGAAACTAGTGAATGGATGGGAAATACAGGGTGGTGGATAATGGCATTCACTGTAATGATGGGAGAGTGACCAGTGGGGTGCTGCAGGGCTCAGTACTGGGATCAGTCCTCTTCAGTGTCTTCATAAATGACATTGCTGAAGAGCTGGATGGGATGGCATGCCTTTTTGCAGATGATACCAAACTTTGTAATATGGTGGACAATCAGGGGTGGATAAAATGTGTCGGGATCTTGGGAAACTCAAGGAGTGGTGAAGGGCATGGCAATGAGGGTTTAATGCCAAGCAGTGCAAAGTCATGCACCAAGGGCATAGGCACCCAGGAGACCAGGATCTGAGTGTAGGATGGGGGGAGATACTGACAGTCACTAAACAGAAAGGTGACCTTAGTGTTATCAAATCTGATGACCACAAATTATTAGGGCAGTGTGACAAAGTAGTGGTTAAGGCCAGGGGAATGGCAGGATGGTTAGGGAGAGATATCTCCAACAGGAGGAGGGAAGTGGTGTTGCCACTATATCACTCACTGGTGATATCCCACGTGGAGTATTGTGTCTAGTTCTGGAGACTGCACTTAAGAAAGGACATAGACACTGTGGAGGCAGTCCAGAGGAGGGCAACTAAAATGGTGCAAAGGTTTCATTAAAATCCCTATGAGGAGAGACTGAGGGATCACAACATGCATACCATGGAAGAGAACAGAGGCAGCAGAGACATCACAGAGACCTACAAGTAGCTCACAGGGGTGAACAGGGTGCAGGAGGGAAGTCTCTTTCAAAGGAGAAGGAGCAAAAGGAGCAGAGGACCTGCAATGAAGTTGGAGGGGGAAGTTTAAGAGGGACATGACCAAGTACTATTTCACTGAAAGGGTGGTGGACATCACGCAAAGTGGTGGAGGCAAAAACTGTAGGGGTCTTCAAGCATGCATAAGATAGAACACAGGAGAATATTAGTAAATAGGCAGGGAGGAAGGTGGGTTGCCAGAGACCAGTTAGTGTCTGCAGAGACAGAGTAGGCAGAGACCATCTAGGCATACTGACTGGGCCAAGCACTCCTTTTCTGATGACAAATTTGAGGTATTCAGCTCGGGGAGGGGGATGGCACAAGCTATGTGGCTTTCACACTTACCCAGATAGCCACAGTAGTCTGCACAAGGCATATCATGCTGCCATACATGAGACTGGGATTAATAAGAGATCTCCACATTCCCATGTTGAGGCCATCTGGGAGACCAGCATAACAAGGAGGTAAGGTACTCAACTCCAGGCAAGGAGGGGAAAGCCACAGGCTGCATGGATTTCATTCATCCCCTAATGGCTAACCAAAGAGTCACATTAGTGCAGAGTATGAATGTTCCACTTCACTGCCCTCCAGGCCAGAGGAAGAGTGTCCTTGTGGTACATTTAGTAGTGTAGGAGTGGGCTGCAATCCCCTGTGGTACACCATAATAACTTTAGCAGTTAAATCACCAGCAGTAAATGACTGAAGTTGGTGCAGCATTAAGAGGGATTTGGCTCTGTAAGCAACACCAATTTTTAAGGATGTGTCTGTGATGACAGCACATTCCAGGTAGAAAAGGAGTACAGTCCAGAATAAAGCTTCCTAAAGTATCACTATTCCGACAAAGTGGTTTTACCACGAAATGTTGGACATTATTTTTGATGATAAGTAGAAAGCATTTTTATTTGGAGTTCTAACTCATAAACAGGAGTTGAGCCTTTATTTATGTTTCTTAGATTCTTGAACCTATGATGACCTCATAATTGGGGAAGGGGATGGGGGAATGGGACAAAAACAAGGAACACTTATTAACAAGCATTTGTCAATGCTGGATGCTTGCCATGGTGTGTGTGTGTGTGTGTGTGTGTGTGTGTGTGTGTGTGTGTGTGTACTGGGAGGGCGATCCTGGCTGTCCGTTCCTACAGTATCAACTGTGTGACCACATGTATTCATGAACAGGGGCAAAACTGGCACCAGTTCACTAGCAAATGCTGTTAGATTTTCTTTTGGGATGGTCAAAAATCTTTTAAAGTAGCCAGGAAGGCTTCTACTGGAAAAGGTAATATTTCAATAAGTAGATCAGCTGGGCCAGTAGAAAAGTCTGTGTGGCTAGTGGATTTTGCAAGTCACTACCCTGCTGGCTAGTAGCAACAAAATGTAATCTGACCCCTGCATGGATCATTGCAGACATAAGGCTGGCTGCTTGAAACTTAAACAATGTTTATACTGCAGCAGCTACAGTATAAAATAAAGGGATACTGCATGCTACTAGCTACAACTTGGAAGTGCAAAAATGCTGTTACAAATATAGATATATAGCATGGATATTACTGAGGCATGTAAAAACATAAAGGTTGCAGGGATAATCACCTTTACCAGTGAGTAAATACCATTTGCCAACAGAGAGAGAGAAAGAAGGAAAGAAAGAAAGAAAGAAAGAAAGAAAGAAAGAAAGAAAGAAAGAAAGAAAGAAAGAAAGAAATATTAATTTTAACAGCTTCTGTCTGGAACAGTGCTGCTGGATGCTTGGAATACCTTAGCCAGTGTGATAAGGAGAGGACAGCATGCTGGGCTACTACATCAGAGGAAACCATAAACCCATGATTGGGTCAGCTTTTTGTTTTGAAGTCCATGCAGTTTCCACCCACCAAGCTAAAACTCTGTCATAATTAGACTGGCTGATAATTGGTCTGCTACAGACTTGCCCATTAAACCATGCTCTGCATTGGAGGGACAGTATCATGCCCCTCAAAAGCCACTGTCATAGGAAGATGTTTGCTTGCTGGGCGCAAGCGTGCGTGTCAAACATAAAAAAGAGTTCTGTTTAGTACACTGACTGTATGTTTGCATTTTGTATTGCTCTGCGGAGATAAGAATCCAAAAATCCTTTTTACCATATACTATATCTTTGATAAGAAGCCACTCTCGAATGTAAGCTACTCTTGAATACAAGCTACAAGTCATTGTGAAACATTTGATAAAAGCCACTTATGAATGTAAGTCAGGTCTCTAATCATGTTAGATACAGCACCTCAGATGAGGCTTATGCAGTGCACTGACGTTTCTTACCTTCTGCTGTTTAGTTCTATCATTTCTCTGTGATTTTGATCTCCTTAAATATATCATTAGTGAATTTCATACAATCTTATTTGATGTTCAGATATATTGTGCTATGTAGTAGACCATTAACGATATACTTTGTCAAATCCTGGATTTATTAAAAGTTGGATTTTTCAATACAAGCTGCCCTTGAATTCAAGTTGCATCAAAAATATATGATACAATAACATTTTGATAAAAGTCATGGCTTATGTTTGTAGATACATGATCATTAAAATATTGTAACACAAAGGGTGTTGAGTGTTTGAAATATTTTTTAAACCAACTTTACAGCTAGCAAGACTGCAACGCAGGAATATGAAATGATTTGCTTCCCACCGCATGGTGTGCAAGTTGCTGTGGCAGAATCTGAACCTGAATCACCTCTTTCCTAAGCCTGTGCTCTAATCTTTGGACAGTATTGGCTCCCCAGATGAAGAGAGCGCTTTCCATGAGGTAACTGATCCTGTTTTTATTTTAAGGCTTCTTAGTATAGCCAAAAACATACTTTTGATTGGGTAGTGGTGAGAGGGGCCATAACAGAAGAAGGCCCATTACTCTATTTTGTTCTCAGGAAGAGATGACAACTCAGCAGGAAGTGATTTGCGTGCAGCTGTAATGCAATTTTACAGCCAGCATAGGGATCTATAGCAGTGCTGAGCAGGAAGTTTAGGAACTGTTTGTTGCACAAATGCTGCTGAGTAGTTATTTTTCCACTGCAACCAAGGACCACAGTGGTATTGATGAAATTACTTTTACCCAGAATGCTGTTTTATTTATCTTTTTACAGGCTATAATTTGATCCTGCATTAGTCTGGACTTAAGTGGTTGTCCTGACAACTTAATTACATAAATCAACCTTGTCCGTCATCTCAAAATTGCTGTTTTCCTCGTTAACATTTTGAGGCAAACAATGCTGGCTTGATTCACCTTCTATTAAAACCACACACTTTGATAGACTTTATATTATGCAAAATAGAAACATGGAAACATAGAATTTGCTGTCAGATAAGCAACGCTTGGCCCAACCAGTCTGCCCAGATTATTTAACGTATTTATTTGTTTTACCAGGAGAGCTCCATTAAGCAAAAGCTCATTTGTGAGAAGGTACTGACTAGGACAGAGCAAAATACAGAAATGCATACAGACATATTACATCAAACTTTAAATACAGTACAATTAAAAGATACTAAGCAAAACAAAAAGTAAAGATAAAATCTGAAATGTAACACATGAAGTACATACTAACACAATGCAGAGTACATTGCAATGTGCAAGCACTGTCATAAAGTCAACGTAAGGCATAAGGATAAAGAAAATGCAATAAAGTGCAAACCTATAGGCCAATGTGGGTATGGACAGTGGAATAATAATATGAATATAGAAACATATGAATTGCTTTCAGAAACAGGCCACATGGTCTATTGAGTCTGCTCGATTGTGCAGTTAACCCCTCAGCACACAGCTGCCCTACCCTTCCCTCCCCATCAGAGGGAACATACTATATAATCTTAAGAGTCATGTATAGTAGGTCACTGCTTGGACACATAACAGACACACTGATCTGTGCAGTGTTGGGAAAAGAGAGCTTGGAAGAATGGGGAGCTGACCAGCGAGGGCAACTTAAATATTTTCTGGAGGGCACTCCAGACTTTAGGGGCAGCCCAACTAAAGGCCATCATCCCATATTTGGAGAGATGTTTGGGAATAGAAAGCATGAGGATGTTACATAAACATAATGTATATGGGCCCTGGGGCCTGGATAAGAGTGAGGAGATATACGCAGGTAGAGAATTATTCAGAGCTCTGAAGGTCCATAGATTAAGATGTCTTGACCTTCTAAATCAGAGTGACGACCAACCTGTTTCATCATAGAGAAGATAATGTGGGTGGAGATGGGAAGATTACAAATAAAACTGTGTTCTCTGTAATACAACACATCTAATCTGGCCAAGGATGAGCTAGTGGCACTTTTATAGATGATGTAATTGAAGTCTAGTAAGGGCCAAAATATGGAATGAACTAATAGCTTCTTAGCTTCATGGGTGAAGCAGGATTTGTTGTGCAAATAGAAACCAAGTTTTTGCCATAGTTTCTTACAAAGGAACTCCATGTGTATATTGAATGTCAGCCTATTGTCTACCAACATGCCTAGGTATTTGAATGAGTCTACAAGTTCCAGTGATTCGTTAGAGAAGATAGTGATACCTATGGAATCAGTAGTAGTACATATAACCAAAGAAGTACACACTAGGTATGGGGGTGTATAGGAAAGATCCAGATACAAGCAAGGACATAATTCCAGCACCCACCACCTCACTGTAGATAGGATGCCAAGATCACGGTTCACATTAAAATGTCTTTTTATTGAACTTGAAGCCACACCACATCATCCTGCCTGAAAAGTTTTGGACATAAATGCCCTTTATCAAAGGCTGGGGGACATCAGTGTCAGTGGCTCAGTAGGTAGCACATTCACCTCTGAGGCTGGGAGATCAGAGGGCTGTGGATTCAGTTCCCACATCTGGCACTTGGGTTAATATCCCAGTACTGACACTGTAGTGCAGTATGAGAGGGATGCTGCACTTCTGAGGTGCCATCTTTCGGATGAGATGTTAAACCAAGGTTCCATCTGCCTAGATTGGTGGTAGTTCAGGTGGATGTTAAAGATCCCATGGTACTTCTCGAAAAGAGTAGGGGAAGTTTATTGAGCAAAATAAACATAACATCACAGAAAATCTGAAATTTCCATGAAGAAAATTACACATATAAGGTATGATAACATCAAATATTTACAAAAAAGAAAATTGTGAAATAACAAAATGAATCATAAACAATTATTAACATTTAAAAGGGAAAATACTTCCAAAATTGAACAACTTTATCCTGAGAAAACTTACAAGTATCTTTTTCTTTAACCTGTAGCATCCCTGTCTCAATTTGTGAAATGACCATAGAATATAAAACTTGTTGTTGTTGTAATACATATTGACACCTAGCTTGCCATAAAAATATTTGAAAATATGCAAAAAAAAATCCAGAGTACTTTTATGATATTTTTTCCATACCCCCATATAATCCCCCAAAATTAAGGTATTATATGTAAGTAAAGTCAGGAAAGGCATATTCCATTTAGTTGCTGCCTCACTCCAAAATAAGTTACTATCAGTACATTCAAGATAAAAGTGTGACTGACTTTCCTCAATATTAAGACATGAGAGCCTTGGGCAATATCTATCGGACTGTGGTTTATATTTAAGATTTCCCCGAACTCCCAATCTCCCTTGGGCAGAAATCCCTACAATATCCCAAATCTGTACTGGTAGTGTAAAGTCTTCAGTTTACGTAAAGCAAAAGTCATTCTAGTAGGAATACATTCAGGAAAAATAAGCGATACTTGTACATCATAAACTATATGGAAATAAAAGGATTTCCTGTCCAATGAAAGTAATTTTTGAAACAACATTTCCCAGTGTTGCAATTTTTTTAGAGAGGAAATCCCATAACTTGGAAGGGCATCTGAAGCCAGTATCTTAGAGGGCAAAAGAATCCATTTCTGGAAATATTGTTTCCATAGAAATTGTGTCCAGATTTGCAATGTCATAGTGGCTGGTCTCCATAAAAAACTAAAGGAAGTAAATAGATCAAGTGGTAGAATATCAAAGGATCACCATGTGTAACCCCTTTTTTTAACTGGAAGGTATGTAATATCCCGTTTGACCGGGTTCAATCTATTTCCCCATACCATTTGGAAAAATAAATTTATAGTCTAGTTTCTAAATTAACTGTGGTGGATAAAGGTAACTTAAATAAATAAAAATGGCAATAAGAATTTTTTAATTATCATAATACATTTCTTTTTCCAAAATTTTCACTGTTTCCATACATTAATTTTACTTTCACCAAGTACCAACTGCTGCTCCCAATTATAAACAGCCGTATCTCCATGCCCAAACCAAATACCTAAAATTTACTTGGGGGAGACAGTTAGTGGAATTCCCATACAATCCATAATGCCAGTCTGCGTAGGATCCAAAGAGAAAATAAAACTCTTCTCCATATTGATTTGTGCACCAAAAAATTGTCCATAACAATTAAAAACCTCTAGTGCCTTTTTAAGAGAAGTAACATCCTTCATCAATAAAGTAATATCATCAGCGTAGGCTATCATTTTTTCTGTTTCTAACATAGGTGTGGGAGAAAGACCAATTATATGCTGATCCCATTGGATTTGTTGAATAACTGGATCTAATGCAAAGGCATAGAGCTGAGGGCTTAAAGGGCATCCTTGTCTAACCCCTCTACAAAGCTTAACGTCTGTTCCAAAAAGGCCATTAACTGTCAGAATTATTGCAGCATTAGTGTAAAGTAAAGCAACCCACTGCACAAACTGATTAGGTATACCATATTTTAACAATATGTTCAAAAGATACTTATGCCTAACCTTATCAAAAGCTTTGGCCTGGTCAAAGGCTACCACTAAACCTGAGCAGTGTCCCATTTTGCTAGCCTCAAAAAGTTCCCTTAATAGGTATAAATTATGTTGAATTTTCCTATGGGGAATAGCACCGGTCTGAGCTGGGTGAATTAAAGTGTCAGCAACCTGCAGTAGGCGATTATTCAAAATTTTAGCTAGAATTTTATGTTATTTATTTATTTATTTTATTTATTTCAGTCTAGGATTGCAATACCTTTGAGCCGAGGCTCTTCTACAAAGGTTCCATGTCAGCGTGTGGAACAGTCATCATTTTAGTTACAAACATATAGTCATTGACTTACAGACATGTAATAACCAGTACAAAGACTTGAGCTATGAGCAAGACAAGGGAAGGAGGGGGTGGGTGGGGGAAGTGAGGGTAGGAGATTGAGGGGAAAGGAGGTACAGGGGTGAGGCGATACGGGAGGTGGTTGGGGTGGGGGCAGGAGTGGAGATATGGGGGAGGTGGGAGAGGGTGGGAGACAGTGCAGCCAGGGCCTTGTCGGGAATATGACAGGTAAGGTGCTAGGGGTGCAAAGACTGATTGTAAGTGCCGGGTGCTGGGGCATGTGCAGCTGGAATGGTGGAAATGTTAAGATGGGCAATTGCAGGATACAAGCAGTGAGAGGCACAGCTTGGACTTGAAGAGACCGAGTGTTGGAGTGGTCACTATGTTGCTGCCAAGAGAGTTGAGCCAGTTTAATGCCCAATAGGTGAATGATCTTTGTCCTTGGGTCGTGTGACATTGTGGGATATGTAGTAGATGGGAATTGGATCTCCTTCTAGTGATGTTCCTATGTCTAGGTTTAACGAGGGCACAGACACCAGTTGGGGCAAGCCCCATTATAATTTTCTTGGCCGTGATGCAGGTTTGGTATTTTATGCATTTGTCCAGTTGAAGCCATCCAGATTGGGAATAAAGGTCACATGTGTGGGTACGGCGATGTGAGCCAGTGATGAGATGACAGACCTTATTCAGGGAGATCATGATACATTTGAGAGCAGTGGTCATTGCAGATCCATATATGATAAGACCATAGTCTATGATGCTAATGTTGGAGCTTTGGACGGCCACAGACAGTGCTTCTGGTGTTAGGCATTTCCTGTGCCGGAATAATATGCCTAACCTTGCATTGGCAGACTTTGCAACATTGCTGATATGGACAGCGTATGAGAGGTGAGGATCAAGGGTGATGCTGAGGTACTTGAACAATTGTGTTTGCTATAGGATGGCTCCTTGTTTGGTTGCAATGGAGAGGTGGAGTTGTTTGTTTTTGTTGTGGGGGCTGCAGAAGACCAAAGACTTGTTTTTTTTCTAATTGAGAAGCAGTTTATGATTTAGGAACCAGGATTCAATGGAGGAGAAGGCCTACTGAAGTTTATTTTGTAATTGGATTGGATCAGGGTCTGAGGTGAGGATCACAGCATCGACGGCGTAGAGAATTATTTGTTCTGGGCAGCTGTCTGGTATTGAGTTTAAGAATAGGCTGAAGAGGAGGGGTCCCAGAATGGAGCCCTGGGGGACTCCCAAGCAGACCAGTCTAGAATCTGAGAGTGTATCAGTGATTCTTAGTGTTTGGGAACATTCTTCAAAGTAGCTCTTAAACCAGTCAATGGAGTCGGTTGACAGCCCAGTGTTTTGAAGCTGGACAAGCAGGAGGTGGTGATTGATGGTGTCGAAGGCTTTAGTTAAGTCAATGTAGATTGAGCCTAGTAGTTCACTGGAGTCAAGTGCGTTGTGGATTGCGCCAGTGAATTCAAGTAGGGCTATAGAGGTTCTGTGACCTTTGTGGAACCCGTGATATTGCTTGCACAGGATGTTGTATGTATCCAGGTATTCTGTGAGCTGGTCCAAGATGATGTGTTCTAGTGCCTTGGATAGTGGGGGTAGTAGGGAGATAGGTCTGTAATTATCGTAGGCAGTTTTGTCACCACTTTTATGGATTGGGGTGACAGTGGCAGATTTCCATCTGTCCAGGAACTGGCTAAGGCTGAAGGAGAGGTTGTAAATTCTGGTCAGAGGACTAAGCACTTCATCAAGTGTGAGTGACAGGATTTTGAGATTGAGGGAGTCATTAATGAATCTTGATTTACCAAGGGCATTGGTAACATATTTGCGTACTTGGTGAGCCTTGACTGCTTTGAAGTAGAAGTGGGGGGAGCTGGTGGGAGTACTGTTCATTGTGGACAGAGGGTCTTCACCATCTTTGAAGTAGTCCTGGGGTAGGACAGTGCTGAAGTCAGCAAAGGCTTTGTTAAAGGTATCTGCAATGGTTTTTCAATTGAGGGTTGTGGTTCTGTTGATGTTGAGTATTGATGGGGGGGTTTTGGGTGGATTCCCAGTGAGTTCCTTTATGTTCTTCCAGAATTACCGACCATTACCCCAGGAGTTTGTGAGGGCATGCTTATAGTAGGCAGACTTCGTTGGCTGGATGGTTTTGGTGCAGTCATTGCAGGCACGTTTGTAGTTTTGGATGTTGTTTTGCCTTCCAGAGTTTCTGGCCAGCTCCCATAGGTGGTCTCTTGTTTTTAACATCCTGAGGAGGTCACCTGTGAGCCAAGGGTTACTGAGTGATTTGACTTTGCATTTCTTAATAGGAGCATACGTGTCACAGGCCACAGTGAAGATGTTTATGAAGTGGTCAAGGGCAATGTTTACGTTGGTTGCATTGAAGACAGGGGACCAGTCTTGATGGAGGAGGTGGGATTTGAGTCAAGGAAGGTGACCACTGGGTAGAACCCCGCTGGTGATAGTTTTTGGTGGTTGTTTGATGAATTTATTTGACCAGGTGCAGCTAACAGGGTAGTGGTCGCTGAGAGAGTAAGGGAGGACTTTAGTGTTAGATATCCATGATAACTAGTAAGGATCCAGTCCAAGAGTGTACTGGTGCCAGTCCTATAATTTTTCCTGGTTGGTGAGTCAACCATTTGTGTGAGGTTTGCTGCAGCAATGGTATCCCTGTGTGCACCAGCATCGGCCGCAGGCCAGTTGATGTTGAAATCACCTAGGAGGATGGATTCAGTGTCCAGTGGGAGTGACTTTACAAAGTCAAGAACAGCTGTTAGAACAGTTCCCTGTTCTTTGGGAGGGATGTAGATGGTGGCAACAGTGAGGGGTTTTGTTTTGGGCTCTGAGGAGGATTCTCACTGGCAGTATCTGAGCAGTTGTGGGTTGGAGTGAGGTAATGATGTGGTGCCCCTGTATGGAGTCTTTTAGGTAGAGAGCACAGCCCCCACCTCTTTTGGAGAGGCGATCCAGCCTAAAGACGTTGTAACCAGGAAGGCTGATTGCATGGTCTGGTACTGATGGTGTGAGCCAGGTTGCAACAACTGCCAGGATGTCAGGGCAGTGTTGGCTGGTGAAGGCCTGTATAATCACTGTTGAGGAGACTAATAGATCTCCAATTAGATAGGAAGTTCTTATCCCCTTTTTTATGTATCTAACTCAGAAAAGAAGTATTAAAAGCTTCAAAATGGAAAGTGGAAGTCAACATGTAATTAAATGCTAAGGGTAAGAAACAGCTCATATATGACACACATTTTTTATAAAAATCGTTAGGAATACGATCTAATCCTGGAGATGTTCCCATGTTTAATTTTTTAATCACTTCCTTAACTTCTTGTGAAGAAATAGGTTTCATCAAAAATTGTTTCATGAACTCTTCCACTTGAGGTATTGGTACAGTAAAATTATCTGGCAAAGTGTGTGCATTCCTTACTCTATCTGCAAACTTATCTGTGACATATTGTTGCACTACCAGCAGCATTTCTGGATCTGTAGCTACTATCACTCCATCAGGTTTACATAAACTAGTCATTAGAGTTTATCTAATCACGCTTTACATGCTTTATAGGGGTCTGAAGCAGGTTGTTCCTGTGTTCCAAATCTAAATTCCATTTCTAAGGATTTAGCCCTGTCATATTGGTAAATTTTCATCTCTCGTTTTATTTCAGAAATTTGCGATTTAAATTTTGTGTGATCGTGAGGAGGAAAGGACATAAGTTTATACAATTGGTTTCTATAAGTTAAATATTTTAAATAATGAGAATTAGCCCTTTGCTTTCCCCAACTGACAAATAATGCCTTCAGCTCTGTTTTAGTATCTAACCATCAATCATAGATATTATCATACATATACATGGTAGAGTGTCTGGCTGCAAAAAAAACCTCTAAACCATGAAACTAGTCTGTTAAATCTAGAAGAGATGTATTTAATCTCCACATCTGTAAAGTGGAGAAAATTCTAGTAGGGATATCAGATAGACCAAAATCATAGAATAGAATCTGATGATCTGAAAATTCTGTAGGATTAACACCACTAAATATTGTCTTAATATATTTTGAGACCAAAAACATGTCTATACGCGTACCGTATACATACCTATGATAAGTAGCCCCATAATGAGAGTGTAAAGATCTATATGCATCCGATAAGCCAGCATCGACAATAATTTGTTTTAAAGCATGCAAATCACAATACATTTTTTGTTTTGAAGCCCCAGAAAATTTAGTGCAATATCTCAATTAAAATCCCCACCCCACACAATATGCCGTCTAGTATATGAAAAAGGTTTTAATTCCTCAAATAAGTCAATTCTAGCTGATTTTTGTTTGGGGGGCATATAGATTAACAAAGCGAAAAGAAAAATCTCCAAAAGAACAATCTAGGACTAAAGCTCGCCCAGGCCTCACATCTATTAATTTAGAAATTCGAAATTTAGTATTTTTAAATAAAATTCCTATCTCATCAGCAGAATCCGGACCAAATGTCCAAAAGGAAGGACCCCAAATCCATTTCTTTTTAAGCTGATCTATCTCAAAAATAGATGATAATCTTGTTTCTTGTAGAAAAATAACATCCACTTTAAGTAGATTCAAATAAGCCAAAATTGAGATTTGTTTTTTGTAGGCTTTAAGATTACATACATTATAGGAAGCTAGTTGTAAAGTAGTCATGAAGACTTAGTAAAGTTAAGACCCTCCTTTGTGACTGAGACTAGCTCTCCTTTTTTTTCCCTTTTTTCCCTTTTTTTCTTTTGCCAGCTCAATAGTCTTACTGTCCTCATCCTAAGTAACCATTTCCAGCCTGTGGGAAGTATCAGATTCCAAATCAGAATCCCCTAAATCATCTTGCAAAGGTGCAAAAATATTCTCAGTGGGCATGGGGCCTACAACAGTTTGTTGAAGAGAGGCCCTAGTAAAACTTCTGCCTTTCACAGTTTTAAAGGGAGGCAGCATGGATTTAGTAGTGGATTGTTTTAAAATAGCAGGGGTCATTTTACTTTTAGAAATAATGTCAGTAGAATCTTCATCAGTGTGCTGTAAATGAGGTGTAGGCTCATCTACCAAGGGTAATTCCCCATCTTCCGGAGGCCCAGTTGCAGCTAAGGGAATTCTTTGCTCTGTGTCCTCCCCCTGTAAGTCAGTAGGAGAACTAAAAGTAGAATCTCTCCTTTTATCTTGAGCCCTGTTTAAAAAATCATCCTCATCCCACCCTTCAGAACGATTCCGTTTTGCCCAGGGGCATTGATGAAAGGCGTGACCTTTTTCATCACACAGATTACATTGAAAAATATTATCACATAAGTCCACTGAGTGCCCATATCCCCCATATAATGAACATTTCAACATATCACAAGAGCTACTAATATGGGTTTTCACCCCACATTTATAACAGGCTCTGGGCTGTCCACCATAGAAGTACACCCCCCTATCTTTTCCTAAAAAAAAACTATTAGGAAGATGAATGATATCAGAATTAACTTGAAATAATTTCACCTTAAACTTCCATCCTCCAGTCCATAGCCCTTCTAGATCAAGAATAGCCTCAGGGGGACCTAAAATATCACAATGGTTCTGGAGCCAGTGATAAATGTCACTGACATTAACTCCCTCATTCCTGAACATAATGGTAATATATCTAATCTGAGGACATGTAAGGGGAATTGCATAAAAGGGGGTCCATAAAGGGGTAGATTTTAAGGTGGAATATTTTTTCCCAAAATTTCTCTAGATTAACATTACTCTTAAAGCTGATATCAAAAGAGTCCTCACCAGAGACATGAATTAAGGCATAAATATCAGAAGGAAAAAATTGCATCGAACCCCTTAGAGGCTGTTTTGCAACATAGTACCTATCAGGATGTTCTATAAGCCCCCCCTTATAACGCAGTCTGACTGCATTCCATCTTGGATCCTGTTCTAATTTATTTTTAAACAATTCTGACATTGGTACCAGTTTGGTACGCTGCATGTTATCATTTCCAAAACCTGCCTGATTAAAACCTGCCTGACCCCATCTAGAGTCCTGCTCTCCTTCTCTGGATGTGCTCAGCCTAGGCAAGGCCGCAGCCCTATCCCCTACAAACTGCACAGTATTACCAGATAGGGCCCTTTTGGAACTGAAAAGATCATTATCTGAGCTCAGGATTTCATCCTTGGTGGCATGCTTTGTTGCGGCTGTGTTACCAGATTAATCTTTCCCCCAGTCCAAGTCAGGAGTCCATTGTCCCAAATCCATGCGTTTCCACCCAGAATCACTGAGCGCTTTATCGGCCGACCAGTCACTACCCAAATAATCCTCATCAGCAGGAGATAGTCCAAACTGCTGTTGCACTGCTTGTGATGTAGAATAAGTTGTCTGTGGTAAAGGATCCACTTCCTCACTATGCCTTTCACCTACTGCAGCATCTGAAGCACTTGTTGTCAAAATATGGTTGGCCCCAGCCAACTTTGAGCTTTCTTTGACAGGGTCAGAAGAAATGATAGTCCTGAATGTGCAGTACCTGGCACATGAACTGTAACAGAACAAGTAGTTTCTGATGAAATCTCCAATACTGGATCAAAGCCAGTAGTCTCCTGCAAATCCCTCACAATTTCAGACAAAACATCTGTAGTTACAGTTTCTTCAATTGCTAAAGGCAAAGAATTCTCAGTCAAAATGACAATATCCATACTGGTTCCTTCAGAAGTCACCATAACGTCCTTCTCTGTGTAAGGTTGTGCACAGTCTGCCTCCTGCAGACTAACGCCAGCAGTTCCCCCTACTGACAGCAATACAGTAGGGGAATTTCCCAGGTGTCCTGGCAAAATTTTCCTCATTCACTAAAAATACCACCAGCAGTTTCATTTGGTTCAGGCAAGGTCAGTTGGTATTCATCTGTATCCCCCTCCCCCCGGTCATGCCTGAAAATAGGCAGGATTTGTCTAGTGCACTTACCCAGTCAACAAAAATTAAATAAAAAATAAATAAATAAAAAAAATAAATAAAACAAGTGCACACTTAAATACTGGTTAAAAACCATGTGATACTGTGTTCATGCCAAGGTCCTGGGTTCAAATTCCAGTAGGAGCACATTTTTCCTTTCATTTCTACAATTGGATTTCGTTAAACAAAAATACATTTTAACATGAACCTAGATTGTGGCATCCTATTTACAGTGAGGTGGTGAGTGCTGGAATGTTGTGCTTACTTGTAACCAGTAGTAGTAGATAAAAAAATATACAGAACCAGTAGTAGTAGTAGTAGACTGAAAATATAAAATAAAAAAGTCCAGCAGTACTTTGCTTTCATGGTTTATATGTCAGTAGACTCTCAGTAGGAACTTAGGGTTTGAAATTTCTTTTTTAATGGCACAAGTCCCAGATGATAGTTTTCTACATGCTGTATGTCTACATCAGTTTTATTTAGGCCATACCAGGTTTTTTTCCAAGTGACTTCCTGATCATCTTTTAGCCTTGCCACATTTTTTCTTCACATTTCTTTTTCATGTGGAGAGCCTTCAGATGCACTCCCAACATCAAAGTGTGTGTGTGGGACGGGATGAATTTTCAGCTAATGAGTGTTGCAAAGTTGTACTTTTCCAGTGAATTGTTAGCAACATGCCAAGCTTTGTTCTACACGTGCACCTTATCAACAATTTGCAACACAAAGTAAGTTTTTTAAAAAAAGGATTAAACATTAAGTTCCTACCCCATCCTTTCATAGCATCCTATCCTTCCCCTCCCCCCACAGCTCTGACCAACATCATGATGAATCCCCCTCTCCCTACCCATTCAGCAGCACCTAGTTCTACCTTCCAACATTCTTGGCAAAATATTCAATAAAACATTCTTTACCTAACCCACTCAGCAATACCAAATCTCCACTCCTTCACACAGTCCTGGCCAAAAAAGACAATTGCACCTCCCCTCCCCGACCCGCTCAACAAACAACCCACCCACCCCCATGCTGTGCAACAAAAGGATACAAGTACTGTGGCAGACAGAAGGCCAGTGACAGACACAAAACATCCTCTCACAAACTTGGCCAGCTATCAGATGACAACAGAATCCTCCTGAAATCACAATGACTTGTAGGAGACTCCATATCACATTAATGATGGATCCACTGACTGGTTTAGTTCTTACTTAAAGGAGGGACATCAGCAGATGGTCATTGTAAAAGTATTATAAATCAAGCCTTTTTCCCATTGCGACAGGAGTACCTCAGAGCTCCACACTGGATCTGTGTCTGTTTAATATTTATATGAATGGTTTGTTTTTTGGAGCAATTTCTGTCAAAATATCATCTTATACAGTATGTAGATGACATATTCATTTACACTACAGGTTACTCTGTGGCACAGATCCAAAAATATCTTCAAAATGAATTGATTGTATTCAAGTTTTTTTTTCCCAAAAACATAGATTAGTATTAGTGCAAAAAAAAAAAATGTCCTTTTAGCAGGAATAAAAATATTGACACAAATAAGGAAGGACTGAAGATTGTGACCCATAATGACGTAAATTTGAAACAGGTTAAATTATATAGGTGCTTAGGGGAATTTTTTGATGACAAATGTAAGTGGGACACACATATAGAGAAATTGATTAATAACTTGGGGAAGAGTATGGCGATGCTATATCAACTGATATCCAGCGCAACACATGAGACCCAAAAATACATAGTAAACTCCATGATCCTCTCAGTGCTGCATTAAGGCAATATTTTATATTCCAGAGCATTGAGGATGGAACTAGAAAAGATGGATGTTTTATACAAAAAGACTTAACTGCTTTATCCTCAGCACCACCACTAAGACCAATCAAATCAGGATTTGAACATTTTCACCCATGGGATCTATGAGGTGGGGTTATAAAAATACTGTGTTGAAAATTTCTGGTCAAAATATGAAAAAAATGCCAAAGTTATGACCATTTGTTGCAGTTCCGCTAAACATGCTCGTAACTTTGGAAATTTAAAATATTTTGACCCCAGGTTTTCATGTAGCCTTCTTATTACCCCACCTCATGAACATCACAGCTCTCATTTTTCATTCCTACCCAAAATGTGTTTTCACACCTGTGGTGCAGAATGGCATTGCGGTTTTGCAGAATTATGTTTTGGAGGGGTTTCAAACATTTTCTGTACCAGGTACATGAGGCGGGGTAATAAGATGTCTATGCTGACAATTTGGTCTTTGTTGTCCTATAAATAAAAGCACAGGGCCCAGAGGGCCCAGTGCTTTCACAGCTACTTACATATATGCATCTACAGAGGGATGGATGTGCAGGATCCAGAGGACCCTGCGCTCCCACAGTAAAATAAGAATACTATTATACTATCTCAAAAGTAAGGAAATAAGTTGCAAAAAGCTAAATTAATGCTGCAGTTAGGGTCAACGTGACAAAAGTTGGGAAATGAGGCATAAGGGTTTCCCTAACACCCCACCCTCCCAAACTAGGCAGGAGAGCAGATGTGGGGTGTGCTTTGGGCTTCTGAAACCTAACACCCACCCCATTCCATCTGTAAGTAAGGTCAGATGTGTAAACTTTATGAGAAAGGGTGAGCATTAGGCTTGAGAAGCTCAAGGCACACCCCACACTTGCTCTCCTGCCTGGTTTGGGAGGGTGGAATGTTAGAGAAACCCTAACACCTCATTTCCCAACTTTTGTCACTTTGATCCTAACTGGAGCATTAACAAAGTTTTTTGCAACTATATATATATATATATATATATATATATATATATATATATATACATACATACATATACATATAAATATATATATCTATTTATAAAATGGGCTAGAAAAAAGAATCAATAGCATTGGACCAACACCATCAGGTGACCATGCATATATCAGAGCATAACTGCACACCTGCACCTTTACCCCCATCCAAAACAATTTTGCCATTTTTTAAGATAGATGACCCACTCTAGGGTATGTGGTCATGCTCTAATATATGCACACCTTGGGTGGTTGACACACATCAAGGCATGCGTATATCAGAGTGTGACTGCACACCCTAGAGTGGGTTATCTAATGCATATATATATATATATATATATATATATGAAATACGAAATCACACATGCCCCCTCAATGCAAAGCATCATGGGCTACATATGCAAATCACCACAGAATATTATGCTGGTTCAAATTGAAGTAGTAATGCATGGTGGCACCATGCATTTCTGCTTAAATTTGAACCAGCATAATATTCTGTGGTGATTGCATATGCAACCCATGATGCTTTGCATTGTAGGGGCATGTGTGATTTTGTATTTCTTTGAAACTTGGCTTCCCGGCCAAATGCCCTTTGGGATAACCATTGCCTCAGTGCTTGCACACAGAGGTTCTTTGTCATATATATATATATATATATATATATATATATATATATATATATATATTTTAGTTATACATATATACATGTATAAAGAGATATAGATATTATATTATTTGCAAAAACTGTGTTAATTTACCTGTTAGGGTTCAAGTTAATGCCACAATAGTAAGAAAATGTGGCATTAGGGTTTCCAGTCCTAACTCCCATCCCCCATAGCCAGCAAAAGACAAGACCACACAAACAGCCATCATCACATAAGACAAGCAGCATACAACTGTTTCCAGATGACACAAATGCAGTACTATTGATGTTCTACTGTCCTGGATTTGTATCTATGGTATGTACACTGCAAGGCATACACAGTCACTTCTGGCTGCAGATAGGAAGCCACAATACTAAAATCACAATACTGCTTCTGTGCTCACAGGCCTTTGCAACCACAGATACAAATCCATGATCCCAAAATTACAAGAGTTCTTTTGTGTACAGAAGCACAGGCCCCTATAGGGCTAGCACTTCTGTAGACACAGGTAGTCATCCACACTATAAGAGATATACGCAGTTCTGTCTGCAGAAGCACATGTTTTTCTGTAGCAGCATGTGTAAGACATGCAACCCAACCTCTGGTTAGAGAAGGGCAGCTGCCATGAAATCCATGATACCAAAATGACATCAGTACTTCTGTCTACAGAAGCACAGGTCCCTAAGGGCACTGACCTCTTTAGCTACAGGTGTAACACATAAATACAGATTCCTGGCTTTGGGGGGAGGACCCTGTGGAGCCTGCACTTATGCAGCTGCATAGAAAACCATGCACTAGCAGAGCCAGTTATGTAGCAAGGTAACCACTGCTACCCTCTTAGGCTAGCAAAAAGTAGCTGTTTTAACCAAATCTCAGCTTTCAAAGGTACCACTCTACTTTGTTGTGGAAAGTGTTATCCTGCAACAAAACTGCTACCATTTGAAACATTTCTAGATCTGCTGCTGAAACCATGATACCTACATTGCAACAGTACTTCTGTCTGCAGAACAGCAGGCCCCTATGGACTGTCTGTGGTTTCCTATGTGGTCTTGTCCTTTTGTTTCTTGTGGGGGTTGGGTTGGAAACCCTAATGTCACATTTCCCAACTTTTATGACATTATCTTGAACCTTAAAGGGAGCATTAATGCATTTTTTGCAAATAATTTTCTTTCTTTTTGAGATAGTGAAGTTGTATCCTCGTTCATGCAGGTTCCTTCAGGACCTGTGTGAACAAATGCAGATGCACTGGGCCCTCTGGGACCTGCACAAAGGGAAGACTCCATCTGCCTGCAGACATGTAGGGCCCTTCTGACCCTGCACTTCTATGTGGTAATGATGTCAAGAATCTGTGGGGCTATCTAGCAGGCTGCAGAAGCACAGAATCCTCTGGTCCTTGTGCATCCATGTGGCTACAGATATAGACATGCAGGGCAAAGAGTCTATCTGAAAAGCCAAAGCCCAGGACCCTGTGGCACCCATGGGTGCAGAGTGCAGGACCATATGCCAGCAAAATATTTCTATTCACTATATGACACTTGGGCCCATACAGATAATCTTGCACATTCCCTTCTCTGGCAGGGGGTGGTGCCATATGACAGCTCAGTGCTCCCAGCATTGGCCCCTTCAACTGGCTCACTGAGCACACTTTTGAACTCAGCTCACCAGCATGGGATCACAAAGCACTAACCATTGGGGTAAATCTGGCACTATACACATTTCTTAATAATTACGTCTTAAATGTTGACCCTAAATTTTCAAGATACTGTAGTAGTTTTATGACTTTTCCTTATAAATGTGACATGTGGCATTTATAGAATACTGGCAGAAATGTCATTTTGCACCAAGTGCAAAAACACATTTCATCCAGGATTTAAAAAATGACACCTGTCACATTTATGATGTAGTGTGAAAAAATGGCTGTGATGTAAGTTTGCTGTCAAAATATTGAAAATGAGTGCAGTTATGAGTAAATGTTGAAATATTTCAATGTTCACTCAGAACCTGGTCATTTTACCATATTTGTTCCACTAAATGTTCAAAATAGTCTTCATACGACCCCACCTTGTTAAGTTGTAGCTGAAAATGTTCAAATCATGCCTGAGAGATGATTTTGCAGAGTGACCACAAAATCACCTGTCAGGATGGATCTAAAAACTTTTTTCTATCATAGTTATGAGGTGGTGTCCCAAAAAGGCCATGTTGAATATCTGGTGTAAAAATATTCAAAAAAACGACAAAGTTATAAGTAAAATTTAAAAATGCATTGAAATACATTAACCAGACTTACCCTATTTTGTCATATTGCAGTCACCAATTCCAGCAGCAAGACATCTTTTGTATCTCAGAGTGGATATATATCATGGGACATGTTTAGGTGAATGAGGGTGCATGAAGGGTGGGGTGACGGTTGCCAATTGGGGGGCTTTGGTTGGGGTCTGGGGAGGTCAGATCAGTGATGGACCATTTTCTATTTTGCAGGTTTATTACAAAAAATAAAAAAAGATTAAGGCATGGTTTTCTCTTTTATAGCTGGACCATAGCCAAGGCCCCTGGAATTCTGCAGTTCTGCGGTTGCGGAATTTGCCGCAGAATTTGCATCATGCCGCAGAATATATATAGTGCCACAGAATTCATTGTTTGTGGTGAATTTTCATATAAATATATTGTTTTTTTCCATAGTGTCAGGCTTTCTTTCCCACCTCATTTATCCTGAAGCCCCTCCTCTATGCTCAGCATATGATGTCATCAATGACATCACATCATATTTAGCCAATGACAGGACTGCATTCTGCCAGAGAAATGAATAAATTATGCCGCAGAAATCAGAAAATGCTGCCACAGAAGTCAAGGAGCCCTGCCGCAGAAATCAGAAAATTCTGCCGCAGAACACCAGGGGCCCTGACCATAGCTGACACTGAGAACTGGGCAATCCAGTGTCAGGATACTGTTTGGCAGCACCAGGGATTGGCATCACAGTGCTGCAACCTATACATTAGGGGTTATAATACAGTGGTATCAGGGTGAGCACTCTGGTTAGCTTACAAGATGTAAGAGAGAGATATAGATAGATAGATAGATAGATAGATAGATAGATAGATAGATAGATAGGCAGACAGACAGATGACAGACAAATAGATAAGAAGAATGAAGGCTGATGGAGAGATGCAAAGGAGTGTGAGGGGGATCACCCACTCACTGCTGGCACTTAAGCTGGCAGCACGTCTCCATCTGTGGCTGCAGCAGTAAGAAAAGTCCTGCTGTTCTCATACAGACAACACACTTCACTCACTGCTGGATAATGTCACCTTTCGGGTGCTAAATGGATCCTGTTTAGCTAGGTTCAGGTGTTTGTTTTTAAAACACATCATTTGTTGGTATTTTCCACATTTTGTAGTTAAAAAAAGATGGTGGCTGTCGCAAACTGGAAAAAAAAAAGGGTTTGTGAGAATAGTTTTCAGTTCGTGAAAGTGATGAGAATCAAAAACGGTCTCACAAACCAAAATGTTTTAGTTCATATCAGAGAGTGAAGTCAAAACCCTACTGAGCATGCACAGAAAAAAAAAACTTTAAATCCTTATAACTCTGGAACTGATTAATATTTTTCACTAAACCTTTGAAAGGCACTACCTTGGCACATGTCACTTGTTTAGGCTGTACGTGAGACCAGAAAAAGTGCATTAAGTGTAGGAAAAACACTCCTTTTTATTTATTGTAAACTTCAGAGATTACCTAGGAGCACAAGTACTCATTTAACAAAGGGTCCACGTCAAGTACAAATTCACAAAAACATTACAAGTACAAGAAGCAGTTCCAGTGGAAACGCAGCTGAGTCAAGCTCAAAGCACTCAAGGCAAAACAACTACAGTACATATAGTTTTGAAAAAAATTAATACAGATCACTATATTCAAAGTACAGGTTATGTAGAGTAAGAAACCAAATAAAACTGTTTTAACAGTTACAATTACATTGGACTGCAAAAGCAGATTGCAAAGATTTCTTAAACTGATTACATTTTGGGAGATTCAACAGTGTATCAAGTAATTCACTTAACCAGTTAGTGACCCTGACAGCAAATGACTGTGTTCCCAGCTGAGTATGCTAGAAAGGAGGCTTAAGGGCATTCCTGGACATGTTCCTAGAGTTGTTTTGGTTGGAGATGATGCAGAAGCAATTTAATAAAGCAGGGGTGTTAAGCCAAAGAGTGTCTGTTCTGGAGGTCATTAAAAATGTACTTTCTGTATCTCAGAAACTACACAAAATACTATCATGAAACGTTTCAAGTCTTGAGACCCTGTCAGCCAAACTCTGCATTCCACATTTTGGATTATTTCATGAAATGCTGCCAGAGTCATTAAGGTGCTAATATGGGGGTTTAACATTAAACACCTTACTCAACCCTAACTATACTGGCACTACCACACCAGCATTATGTATATTTTTATAAAATGGCAAGAAAAAATCTAGACATTTAATTTGCCAAGAGTTGTTACGTGACCATGCATTAAATCTCTATGAATGCACAGTCAGGTACCAAATTTTATTTTCCTCAAAAAAAAACCAAAAAAAACCCTTAGAGCCATTTTATATGTGTAATAAGCTCCTCCAGGGTGTGCATCATAGGATTTTAATACACTTCCCAGGGGTGTGAGGACAAATGTCCTTTGGCCTTGTGTCTTACTACACCACTGGGGCGTGCAGCAGAATCCCATAATGTATACCCTGTCATGGCTTATTACTTACATAACACATGGATGGGAAGTTTTCCCCAAAGAAAAGGCCACCATTTATTTCCCTGTATACCTGTGACTATCAATTTGAAATATATGTATATACCTACACTAGTTAAAGCTATATACCGACACTAATCAAACAATTTGAAAGAATATACCTAAACTACATTAAATCCAATGGGATAATACTAGTAACACAATTAACACATCGTTAGGAAGCTAGCCAAACCAACAAGCTGCAAAAGAACCTGGAAAAAAGATGCACAAAATCCTTCCAAACCCATAAATCCCCTAAACTTCTACCTGCACTCGCTACACATCATTTCCTCCTTGCTGCGAAAGAACTAGCGTGATCAAAAATGTGATTTCCTTAAGCAGTAATACCCAACAGGGTGACCAGTACTTGATTATACCAGACGGTCCAGGAGTGTAATGAGGCCTGACGCAGCAGGTGGAGGACCTTATAGCCCCTGGAAGGTCCAGTATAGCCCATATCACCTACTCAGGAGGGAACTATTGTGCTTAGAAAATGTGTTATATGTAACATTTTTATATAGGATTTAAAAAGTAAAGTAAAAACAGTAAAAAAAAAAGTCTAAATAAATTTCAAGTTACTTTTTTGGTAAAGTAGTCCCTCTACTGGTATGCCTGCCAGTAGAGGGCACTGCAGTGTTTGAGAGCTGGGTTTTTTTTAGTTGTTTTAGCACTTATCTTCAAGAATTTTTCCCCATCCCCACTGTCATTTTTCCACAAATGGAGCCCTCACATTTTAAATGCGAGTTCCCCCCCACCCGCTGTCATTTTTTGCAAATACAGATGTCGTTATGTAGTATGCAACCCAGAAGTTTGTGGCAGTATGTGGAGCAGCACTGAACACTCACTTTACTTTCTGCAGAAAAACAAAGTCACCTCCTGTAGCACTCTGCCTTCTTCATGTTTTATTGCTGTCATGTCTGAGTGCCTGTATTAATATGATTTTTGGCTGTGAGAGAGCAGCATCTAGGCGGCAGCAGGGATGTCTCAGCACATACAAAATGATGAGCGGACTGAGAATTAAAAAAAAAACGATCTGCAGGATGAGCTACTTTTTTATTTACTTTGGATGGACCCGACTGCTCTGCAGCTGCTGTGAGTGTGGGTGATCAATGCAGTTTGAGCTTTAATGGCACTTCCTGAAAGGTTTTTTGTTTTGTTTTGTTTCTGTTTTTTACAAGAAAATAGCCATCCTGATGCAGAGTGTTAGAGCGTGCTGGGAAGCTGAGTGCATCCATTAAGCTGGTCCACAGAGCAGCCACAATCAGGAAGTGTGAAGCTCAATTTTATGAAAAAAACAAGCAGAATGAAGAATTTTATACTGCAGTGAATATTAAGTGCTTGAATACTGAGAGGTGAGTGTGGGTACTGTAAAATCTGGTGGGGGGGTTGTATCTCTCACTGACCTGAACATGTCAGTTATTTTAAATAAAAAATTCCTGGGCACAATGATTTTTGGAATGTAATCAAGCAACAGAGACAGGGACTAGTTATTTCTCAGTCTCTGTTGCCTGATACCAGACCGGCTGGTTGGTGGCATTAGCCAATGAGAATGAAGATTTCACCCTACACATTTTCTATGTAACAATAACCATCCTAATGAATTGTATTCAACAAACAATGGATAAGGTGGAACACTTGGAAGTATACTCATCTCGGGGGCTAATTAGGGGAATAAAGCCACTTACCCTTCAGGATTGTGGCTTTATAGCCCTAATTTTTTTTTTGCTGTTTAACCAGGAGTAGCACACCAAGCTGAAAGAATTTTTACAGGAGCGACCTGGGAGCACAGGGAAGTTAAGTGACTTGCTCAGGGTCACACAGTATGCAAGTGGAAGCTGTGGGATTCAAACCCAGGTCTGGTCTGCTGGATGTCAACAGATTTGCAGCTCAGAGCCTTAAACCACTGCACTATACTGCTTAGACACCTCAATGGGTATACATCCTTGTATAGCACTTTTACCAATTATTTATTCTGTATATATCTATACAGTAAAGCCAGCCAGGATAAAACACAGTAATGCTACAGTATATCACAAAATGATGCAGTGTGCTGCAGGAAACAGTTTACTTCCATGGCAATTAATTCCTTTTTGCATTCACTTGTGCTTGTGCAAGGAATGTCTTGGGACTATACGACAAACGAGAGATGTGTCACTGCCAAGCCAATTATAGCTGAAACTGCAATGGGTTTGGCAGTGTACACCAATGACCAGGCATTCTGGTCATGACAACAGTTCAGCTTTTCTGACATGGCACTTGCTGGACTGGTAAGAAAAGAACTGCTCTAATGGGAGCGCTTCATTTCTTTCTGTAGCCCAAACTCCAGCCATGCACATTAGAGTGTACTCTAATGCACATGGCTGGAGTTATGGACGCTTTATTCTCTCTCCCCATCTTTGCTCCTGTGACCCCCCCCAAAGGCTTCAACTTTAGCCACTGTGTGGGTTTCTCTCCCAGTGCTCGCTTCTCGGCCCCACCTCCCACCGCCTCAACAGTAGCTGGGTGCAGCTTTCTCTCCCCTCACCCGGTGCTCACTTCTCTAACCCCTTGCCTCAACATTAGCCATGGTGCAGCTTTCTGTTAAAGCCAGCAGTGGGATGCCCAGTTCCTGTGTCGGCAATAAAAAAAAAAACAGCACCACCACTGAGAGACACTGGGAACCCACTCCCAGTATCCCCATATCTGTACCCCCCCAATATTCTGGGATACTGGGGAGCCCACTCCCAGTATTCCCATATCTATAACCCCCCTCTTTAGAAATGGCCAGACTGGGTAGTCCAAGCAGTCCTTATATGCTGTCAAAGTATATATTTATGTTTCCCTGTAAAAAAAAAAAAAAAAAACCCTGACATGTTTTTTAATACCTGAAAAACAGAAAACGGTCCCTCATCATCTCCCCTGTCACCCTCCCCCATTGTGACCCTTCCACTGTGCAACCACCTCCCTGCATCCCCCGCACCCAATACTTACCTTTAGAGGTTGGTGGCTGCCATCTTCTCTGCACTGGGACACGTCTGCATTCTTCAAAGCTGAACCAGGAACTGAAGAATCAAGGTAAGCGCCATATAATGGCTATCACAGGGGGTTTCAACTTATGTTGATATCTCAGCCATTTTGGGGAATTTTTGTCCCAAATTTTCAACATAGTCTTTTTGGGACTCCACTTCTTGAATACTGGCACTGTCATTTTGTTACTCATCCCGAAAAGTGATTTCACAGTCACTGAGCGGAATCCCTTTCGGGACCTATTAACGAAATGACAGTGCCAGTGTTCATGAGGGGAGGTCCCAAAAAGCCCATGCTGAAAATCTGGTGAACAAAAATCACACAAATGACTGCATTATGAGTGTGCATTGTGCAGTTACTATGCATGCTTTTAACTTCACCAATTTTTTATATTTTCACTCCAGATTTTCCACATTGCCATTTTTTCACACATCCTCACGAACAGTACAGCTGTCATTTATCACATGCTGCCCAAAACATGTTTTCGCACCTGTGGCACAGAATGCTGTGTGAAATCAACTTTTGGGATGGATTAATGAAATCACAGTATCACTGTTCATGAGGTGAGGTCTCAATAAGGCCGTGTTGGAAATGTGGTACAAAAATACCCAAAACGCCTGAGTTATGTGCAGTCATTGAAATTTCGCTATGCATGTGCATAACTTTGGCAAATTTTTATATTTTCACTCCAAATATTCAACATTGCCAGTTTTTCACACCACCTCATGAACAATATAGCTGTCACTTTTCACATCTAGTCCAAAATGTGTTTTTGCACCTGTGGTGTCGAATGGCACAATTGCTGCATGAAATCACCTTTCGGGATTGAGTAATGAAATGATAGTGTCACTGTTCATGAGGTGGGGTCCCAAAAAGTCCATGTTGAAAATTCTAAGTACAAATACCAACAAACACCTGGAGCATTAGGGTTTCTAACCATAAGACCCCACTCCACACCCTCTAAAGTCTGACAGGCATCAGGGATGTGCCTTGGGGTCGTCGGTCATAATGCTCATCCTATTACACCCCCACCCTCACCTTGCAGTCAGTGACAGGAATCAGGGTGTGCCTGAGGTCTTCAGCATTAACATTCACCCTATTCTCCTATACTGCACCCATCTCACTTATTTCCTTATGGAATGGGGTGAGCATTAGGGCTGAAGACTCCAAAACACACTGCAATGCCTGTCAGTGTCTGCAGGGTGGGGGTGGGGCGTTAGGTTTTGAAACTCTAATGCCTCCTTAAGGAGGTAAATCAGGGAGGGACAGTTGACGTCACCTACCTTGGTTTCAACAAAACCTTCAACAATGTCCAAAATAGAAGGTTGATTAACAAGATGGGTAGTCTGGCCATGGGGCACAAGCTGATAAACTGGGTTAGAAACTGGCTGATGGACAGGAGGCAGAAGGTGGTGGTAATAGGATCCAATCCGGGGATGGGAGAGGTGACCAGCGGGGTACCTCAAGGACCAGTCCTGGAACACTTTAAGGTGCATCTTCCACTATGTGGCACCCGCCGTTCTCACTGCTGCCTCCTCTCTCCTCAGAAGGCCATACCACTAGCAAACACCACTACAAATACCTGCAAGGGAGCATTTGGCATTGACAAATGCTTGTTTACTACTGTATTTTGTGACATGTCATCTACTGCAAGTTACTGCATTGCATCATGGCTGGCTCTGATTTATAGAAATATGTGCATATATAGAATGACGGTTAAGGGTGGTATATGAGGATGTATACCCATCGAGGGAGCTAATTAGGGCTGCTATAAGGCCATGAGCCCAAAGGACAAGAGGTGTTATTGCCCTAATTAGCCTCTGAGATGGATATAATTCTGAGTGTTCCACCCTTACCCATTGTTTGTTTAATATAATACATTAGGATAGTTATTGTTATGGAGATCGCATTTGCAATCACATTATGGCACCTGAAGGTCTCTTGCAGCAAGGAGAACACAGTGTGCAGTGAATACAGGTAGATGTTTTGAAGATTTCTGAGTCTAGGAGGGTTTTGTATAAGTGCCTTTTTTTTCCAGGTTCTTTTGCAGCTTGTTAATTGGTTTGGCTAGCTTCCTAATGGTGTGCTGATTGTGTTATTAGTGGTATCCCATGGGGTTTAATGTAGTGCAGATGTATACTTTTTATTAGTGCAGGTATATACTTTTAATTGTTTGAATAGTTTAGGTGTACAGCCTTAATTAGTGTAGGTATATACTGTACTTTGAACCGATAGGTTAGTCAAAGGTATACTTTTTAATTAATAGATTAGTCACAGGCATACAGGGAAATAAATGATGGCCTTTTCTGTGTGGAAAACTTCCCATCCATGTACTATATATATATATTAATCTAGCATGTCATTGTTTCCTTTTTGTCGATCCTTTTTATGTTTGCTTGCAGAATACAAGTCAAACATGTTTGATCATCATGAAAAAAGCAGATTCTTGAGGTGTGTCAGGTTGTGAAAAAATGATGTGGCTGGAAATAAGCTTAAATGTAATAGAGCTGGACTTTTCTTTTTTTTTTTTTTACTTATTTTTTTTCTGTGCCTTCTGTCCCTCAACCTCCACTCCTTCAGTCCCCCAAGGAGTATTACCCTCCCAACCCTACCGACCATCGGGGTCTGCCCCTAGAGTACCACACTTACTGCCATCGGGGCCCTTGATAGCACAGATTACCCCCTGGGTGGGGCGAGGAGAGATCCCCCTTTCCTCTCTCTTCCCCTGCAGTGAGCTACACAGTGGAGTCTGCCCCATTCAGTCAGCGGGTGGCGAGACTGGCACCGGAGGATGTCATCTAGGCAGCTGGAGGGCATTTTCCTCCTAGTTGTATTTTTCCCCAATGTTGGCATGCAATGAGGAGCAAGGCTGCCGGCGTGCATGGAGACGCACATTGAAGCCGGTCCTCTGCCAGCATCTACCCTTGTGTCAGGCACTCCTCAGCTGCACCGACCACCATGAGCATCTCCCAACAGTTGGCGGTATCGCGGGTGAGAGAGCAGTCCCCCCCTTCCCGGAGAAGGAGAACAGCCATTGGGCACTCAATCCTTCTCCCTCCCAGCCGAACCCCATCGACCCAAGCTCACTCCCGAACCCAGGTCGCCAGTGTGGTACTAGGTGTGGCATACAGCGCCTCAACCCTCAGTGCCACCGGGATGGCAAGAGCTTGACTTTTCTAACGCCATAACAGGTCCTCAGCAAGTATAGTTTTCAAATGGGTTTCACAGTAGCAATAATTGTGCTGGCTTTTACCATTCTGATGACACTTAGTATACTCAGATGTCCCTTGCAGATGACATTTCCCAGTCTTACCAGCTGCATTTACTGGTTCACTCTCTTGTCTCTCTTCCCTTTATTAAATGTTTGAATAGTGATTGCACCTCCCACGGCATAGGGGATCATTGAATACACACCCTGCTCCCAGCTTAACTCTTTACTTCATCCTCGAACCTCCTTTTTTAAAAAACCCACCACTCTCCCAGCTCAGCTCTCCCTCCCCGACACTGCCTGGTGGTAGCTGCTAAAGTGCCCTCTGATTGGGCCATTCTCAATTACACCAGGCTGCTTTTATTACAGATGCTTGATGAGGCAGGTCTTCAGCCACAAAGGGCTTCTTTCAGTGAATGTCTGCTGCAGTGGGTGTCTAACCCTGAAGAGTATCCTCCAATGAATGCCTACCATATCGTTTCTCCAGCTCGAAAGGGATTCTTTTAGTGAAAGCCCACCATGACAGTCCTCCAGCCCATGAAGGACTTATTTCAGTGAATGCCTACTGTGGTGGGTGTCCAGCACTAAAGGGGCTTGTTTTTGTAAATACCTGCAACAGTGGGTCTCCATTGCTGAAGGGATTTTTTTCAGTGAATGCCCTCCATGGTAGGTCTCAAGCCCCTAAAGGATTTCTTTTAGTAAATGCCCTCCATGACAGACTGTAGCCATGATGGACTTCTTCCCACCTCTGCCCCCCCAACCCAGCAATTAAGATAATTACCAGCAGTGGGTGTCAATTCCACTGCTGCCTAGTATCCCCCCTTGTGCCCTAACTATAAAAAATCCCCCCACCCTCAGCCACCATCTAGCATGTACATCGCCCTCCTCCCCTCAACAGTGCACAGCAATTTGAGCTACTAACTGCGGGCAGGTGCCCAATCCCACAACCACTGTATCCCCTCCTGACCCACTGCAAAAAGCCCACCCTCATACACCCTTTAACACCCACAACACCCTCCTCCCCCACTACCACCCATCTTTGGTTCTTCTCTGTGGATCTTCCACATCCCATGTCGCAATTTCTTAATGTTCTTCAGTGTGCTCTTCTACCTTTCCCCTTTTCATAATAACTATACTTGTCAACTTGAAAGGCAGATCACAGTCCCATAGATTTAATCTGCCTTGGCCACTTGTCCACAGATGTCATCACAACCCTCTACTTGTGACATCACAATTTGCTGCCATGGAAATTACTATGATGCCATAAACAGAGGATTATGAAATCACGTGTAGACAAGCAGCCACAGTATATGAAGTCCTGGGGACAGTGGTCCTGTTTTCATTTTAATTTTCCTAGAGGAAGCTAAATACATACAATGTTTTATTTACAATTTTTGGTTAGGAAAGGCACACTGAGAAAAATCTCATTTTGAAGTACATCCCAAGAACAAAGGAAGGTTACGTGATTTGGTCAGGATCACACAGTAAGCAACTGGAGGTTGTGGGAATCAAATCCATGCCTGCTGGATGTACCAGTCTCATTCACAGCTTGTTTCTCTAACCTCTAGATGATATTGCCAGCTTCTAAAATATAAGCTGAATTAAGGTGACTATAATTGTTTTTCAAAGTGCCCTCTTTATGTCAGCAGCTCCTTAAAAGTGATAGGAAATAATTGGTCTACAATTTAATGCCCCCACCTTGTTTCCTTTTCTTATCAGTCATTTTTCATCACTTGTTTATTTACCTTTTATACTGGCATGCCCATTCATGCCAGCCTCCCCCAGCACCATGACCCACCTTCCCCAGATGCATACCCCTTCCTCATTCCATCATGGTTTGTTCCCCATGATAGGGTCTTAGAGATTATACACCTACAGGCATCCTGATCTGATGGAGGAGGGTCCCTGGTTGGTAGTATGGAACCTGCGAGGAGTTGGCCATCATCCTGCATCAGCCAACTTGTTTCTCCTCAGTATTTTGTTTTCACCCACAGCCTCAGACAGCATGCAAGGACATGGGGATGTTCTGCCTTGAATGCTTGCAGTATGCTCCTGCCAGAAGAGCAAGTTCCCCAGCCCACAAGAAAGAGCCGCTGCAGCACTGAAGCATGCCACCTTCTTCACTCCAGCTGGGACACAGCACCACTGACAGTGCTATCTCCCAGCCTTGTCACCTGATCACTGTCTCCCATGTTAGCTACTGAACCCAGGCTGCCAGCATAGAAGTGAGACAAGCTTCTGTTGGGCCATCCCATGACCCATCTGGTTATGTATGCTGATGTGATTAGGCCAGTTTTTGATCTTGACCCAGGTAGAGTCTGGGATGACAGCACAGGCAGAGAAAAATGGGCAGACTGTCTGGACCAAGTGGTCCTTTTCTGTCAAGAAATTATATGTTTCTATGTAGCTTTGTAGTGCCATCAAATCTATATAGTGTTCCCCTTCCCTCAGCAGCATCTGATCTTTCTTTTCATAATTTACAAGACAGTCCGTGACATCCCTTTCATACAACATTCCATCCGATTTATCCAAATGTCCTGGAACGGTGTAACTGATGGCATACATTCAGTGTGAAAGTTGTACTGGTTCAAATAAAAAGGATTTAATGTGGTTGCAACAGCAATAAAAATAAGACTGTTCATTTAAAAGAAAGGTAAAAAGCATATCAGAATGTTGGAGATGCACGAAAAGGAAAACTGGATGCATTAAAAAGACATAAAATGGTTTTCTGTCACCTTTTAGTAGCAATCTGGATATCGAGAAGGGATGGGCAGAGGTTTTACATTGTGCTTTTATGGAAAGTAGAAACATTCTGCAGTATTTTTGTCAATCCTACATGGCAGAAAGTCATGGAATTTCCATATGTTGGAAAAGTCATGTCATTGAAATTCTTCCTGTAGAATAAAATACTTAGCCCTCCCACTAGTTCCTGGTTTGAACCCCTGTCCTGTTATGATATGGCCAAATTCAAAGAACTCTGGTCACTAAATAGTTAGGTCTAGTATTAATAGACACCTAGTCATACAAATGTTATTTTTCCGTAATGATGCAAATGAAGGCCCTTTCTTTGAAAGTGTAATTTGTTTAAAAAAAGAAAAAGAAGTGTAGTTTTATGCACTCTATAGGTGCTTTAACATGAAAATGCATCAGATATTGGAACACATATTCCTGAGGTTACATAATTCAGTCTACAAAAAAATATCTACAGTATGCCTCTCAGATGCTCATGCTGCCTTTGAGAGAAACAATTTAGTTCTGCTGGTCACATTCGCAGACATGCTTCTTGTCAGCCTTCAAATGTCATGCACTGGCATGGGTACACCAGAGTGTGCAAGGTACACGCAGCTGAGAAAAACACTAAAACAATGCACTTGAGATGTAGTTGCAACTGATTTTGCATTACTTGCTAAACAGTGCTTGCATGGTGTTACACACAGAGGGACGGATTCACAAAGGTCGGCTGCAAGCTGCGACAACGGGAGTTTGCGCCAACCATCCCTGCGACCTGGACCCTGCACCCAATTCAGCATCGGAGCAGGTCCAGGGGTCTGCGCCCCGTGATTTGTGGCATAGGTCACACAGATGGCACAATGACCACACATGCTGCAAGCTGCGGGAAAGGTGGGAGACAGATGCGCTGGTATCCCTGCATGCCCCCCCAATCCAGGGCAAGGTCAGGAACACATGCCCCCCACTCATCAGTGTGAGCCACCCCACACCCCCCACCAATAATGCCACTGGCGACTGGCACTGCCCACCTCTCACCACCACGGCCAGCTGCCGACTGAACTGTGCCAAGATCGTGTACAATAATAATATGCACTCCGTGAATGACAGCAGCTGTCATTCACGAAGCACCTATTATTAATGTGTGTGATCTTGGCACAGCTCAGTCGGTGGTTGGCTGGTGGTGGAGGTGGGCAGTTCCAGTCAACCACTCACCCACCGGTGGTGTGGGGGGAGAGGGAGTGGGATGGGCTGGCATTGTTGGCTGGGGTGGGGAGCCACTGGATCACCAGGGCTATACTGGACATGCGATGGAGGGGATCTTGTGCTAGGGCATGTGGGGGGCAGTGGGCATATGGGTGGCTCTTGATGTGTGGGGGGTCTGGGCATGGGGGGGTGTTCACACACCCTTCCTGGTACAGTGGGTGCCATACCTGGGAACTCGGGCTGTTGGGGGGCTGTAGCCCACAGGGGCTGTAGAGCTGGGGCACAGTTGCAACCCCCTGTGGATGGCAAAGAACACTTTTTCCACTTCATAGGTTGCGTAAGTGGTTGTTGACAGATGTCCACCGGGGATTGTTCTTGAATCCTGATGTGGGATGTAGCAGCCACCCTTTGTGAATAGGGTGCAACTGTTACCTTAAACGCCCTTACACCCTGTCGCAAGGTGGTTTCGGGCACATTGGTGCAGTTGGGCACAGGCAGCCTGCAGCATGTTGCAGGCTGCCTTTGTGAATCCCACCAAGACACAACTCAGGACGCAAGTGCTACTTGCACCATTGTTTCAGACGCAAGTTGCATTGTGTCCTGAGTTGCCATTAGTGAATCTGGGCCGGAATCATTCCAAAACGCTGGGGGATTTTGAAGGTTTATTTTTAGTTTTCACTCTTACCTTCTAGGTTAGAAACAAATGAAAAGCCGTGACAAGACATTTTGGTTATGTAGCTTAAATGTCAAATGAAGCCTGTTCTTTAAACCTATAACCTTCAGTAGCGTAAGAATAAAATACCTGAAAAAGTACAGTTAGAAAAAGCTATGGCTATGACGGTGATAAAACAGACAACCAAAGACATGAGGATAAGCAGTGTAGGCTACTGCTAGCCATTGTACCTGGGTGGGAATGGGCATGACAGAACTTACTTGGCTTTTATACTACTTCAAGAAATTAAATAAATAACAACTGTATTCTTCCTAATGTGCCATTTTGTACAGTAGAAAAAATACAGAGCTTGCCTTTCTCTGAAAAGCCTCCTGCAGTGTGTTTTAGACTAAATGTTTTAAAGCAGCAGTGCAACAAAAATATTTTTCAAGTAAGGCTACTTTTAGCTACAATTATTAAAAAAATTGGCATACCTTTTAAATGCACTTGCCTAGATACCTCCTATGCTCTGCATCATGAGATTTTTTTTATTTTCTCGAGCCTAACCCTTGCCAGGTCTACTATGCAAGACGTGGCAGCAATCTTTTTTCCTTGAGAAAAAACTAAATTATTTATTAATTAATTGATTGATTGATTGATTAGTTCAATTAAAACAAATAAAATACTCACATTTTGGTGGAATTAGAAAATCACCCCCCCCCCAACCTGGCATCAACTTTTTCATGGATGTACTTGTTATTCAACGCTTGTCCTGAACCAATGATTGTCATGTGCGGCCTGCCACGTTGAGTGGCCATGGGCCTGCACAACATTGGGTGAGAGTTTTTTCCTCCAGCCCTTGGTTTTCTTTCCTATGGTCCTGGCATGCAATTACAGACACATGCATACTGCAGCACACGTAAATACATGCTTGACTTCCAAAGGCTGATCCCCCCCCCTCCAGCTATGCACTTCTGCTGTGCTGTCACCTTGCCTCCACCAGGTGGCTGTCAAGTCACAGGATGCAGCATCTTGCCTCCCAAGGGATGATAACTGTCCTGGGATGCTCCTCCGCCAGCCGACTGCCAAGCAACTCAAGTTTGTTCCTGAACCCGGCTCATCAGTATAGTGAGCAGCAGCTCTATCACTGTTTTAATTGGCCAGCTGCAAATGCTACTCATAAAGAGTTTTGTCCTTAGTATTGTAACATGCATTTGTTTAGCTTCACCCCCTTTATTAGATACAAAACCTTACCCCACCCTCACCCCCCATCCTCAACAATAATGGTACCCCTACCACTGATCCCAAACAAATAGCCAACACCCTAAATGCATCCTTCTCAGACCTCAGCAGTATACTCCCCCCCAAACTTTTTCGATCCCCTCACTTCCTGTGCAGTCCCAACCCCCTTCTTCTCCCCCCTGTTCTGCATCAGGATGGTCACCCCATGGAAGTTAAGCCCTATCTTCTAAAAGCCTTAGAGCAAACACGCTTCAGTGGGGACACCCTGAATCTCAAACTCATGCACCTCACCCTTGGGGAAGTCCTCTCCCCCCTCACCGGTATCTTCAACTGCTCCCTTTGTCTTGTGACTTTCCCTTCCAAATGGAAAGCCACGGTCATCACCCCTATCCACAAAAGCTTATGACCATGCCTCTGACGGGAACTACCACCCCATCTCTACCCCCCCCTCCAAAGCCCTGGAAAGAATCGTATCAGACCACTTATGGAGCATCTTACTAAATGCAATCTACTATGCCAGGAACAACGTGGCTTCCACCAAGGCCATAGCACCACACCTGCGTTTTTGGAGTTCACATCTTCTCTACAATCTGCCCTAGACAAAGGCTGCCTTTGTGGACCTGTCAAAAGCCTTCGACACAGTAAAACACTCCCTCCTCATCTCTACTGTTACCAACCCAGGTCTCTCTCCTGATGCCTCTAACTGGTTTGCCGACTATCTGTCTAAAAAATTGCAGCAAGTCAGGATAAGCGATACACTCTCCTCCTCCCTCCCAGCTAAATCTAGGGTCCAGCAGGCTTCCATCCTCGGGCCCCTCCTTTTCAGCCTATTCCTTAACACCCTCTCAACAGCTTGCACTGGACTGTTGATACTATATGCTGATGATGCTGTCTTGTTCACTTCACACTCTGACCCCATTGGCTCCAACTCTCCCTCCAGAAGTCCTTCACAATGGCAGAGGCCTGGTTTTCTGAACATTGCTTAGTCCTAAATTACAAAAAGACGAAGGTCATGCTGTTCGCCAACCATCAAAACAAACATAGGGACACACCCTCCACATCCTCAGTTCCCAGTCACAGCCACTTGACCAGATAGCCTCCTTCAGATACTGCGGCATCACCCTTCTCCCAGCACTTAACTTCCATGAACACATGCACCACCTCTGTATTGCTGTCAATGCCAGAATTGGCTTACTCTACAGAGTCAAGCACTGCCTCACATCAGATGCCCTCCGTCTAGCGGTCTCCTCTTCCATTCTAGCCCTTATTGACTATGGTATCCTAGTCTATGGTGCTGCTGACAGCACGTTCCTCCAGTAAGTTTGGCTTTCCCTCAGTAAGGTCTGCTGCCTTGTCCTTGGCTGTGACCGTGTCATGCACACCTGCACCCTCTACCAGTTGACCAACTGGCTCAAATTTAATAGTAGGCTTACTTACCATACCTGCCTCTTGGCTAAAAAGATCTCCACAGGGTTGTCCTCCTCTGGACTCTCTGCCCTAGTGAAACTGGCTCCCCTCTCTAGAGCCACTCACAGCTCCACTAAATCCCCTCTCCTTGTTCCCCACTTCAGAACCTCACTTGGCCAAAGAATTTTTTCCTACAGAGCTCCTCTCTGGATGAATGACACCCCTCACTCCATAAACTCCAGAAAGATCAGCCAATTTAAAACCCTCCTCAAGGCTCACCTTCAGGCCACAAATGTCTGTGACTGTCCTTCATCTCCAACTGTAGTATTATCAACAAATCCATATATTACAAAAAATAACAGAAAGATAAGCCTTTTACAAGGCAATAATACCATCTCAGGGTTTTGGGGCTTTAGAACCTCTCGAGCTTTGCTCTCGAGATTCCACGTCCTCAAAATCTTTCGATGGTATTACTGCCTTGTAATACACACTTATCTATTATTCTATTTGTCTACAGTGTCTAAAGATGTTTTTGATTGATTTATTCCTGTTAGGTAAGTGAGAATAAGAGGTAATAAACATGATTGGATGACACCAAAGATATTGAAAAATACTTAGAGAGAAAAATAAGAAATGGCAAAATACAAAAAAAGAAACTGGGAACAGTAAAAGGTTAATTGACTAAACAACGTTTTGGAATATGCAGAAAACCCTAATTAGGAAAACTAAAGTAGCTCATTATAAAAAAAAGACAGCTTCAAAGCTTGGGAAGCCAGTGCAACTTTTGGGAAACTTTAAAGAGCTAGCAGGCAAAAATGCAAATGGTGATACTCAAACATTTAAACCTGAGCATAATTTGAGTACTGATTTGGACCAAATAGCTACAATACTTAATGAACAATTTGGTAACCTCCATAAATTCAGAGATTCTTTTTCTGAAAAAGATAGTGATAGATTTTTGTTCAAACATTTCCATTTTCTCTGTCATCAAAATTCTATTTTAAAATTCTAGCATGTGATGATGTTAATCTACTTGAATAAGTATAATTTGAAACCCTGTATTGGCCAGAATCGACTAGACTATAGGTTGATTAAAATTGCAAGGGATTCTATGGCTCTTTGTATTATGCAGTTGTTTATTCTTTGCATCGTGTGGAGTTTCCTCAAGCTTGGAAGTTGGCTGCTATCTGCTCAGTTCATAAAATAGGTCCATTGATGGACCCCAGCAATTACAGGCCCAATTCATAATTGCCCCCCCTTAAAAAAATATTGCAAAGAATAGTCTTTGATCAAATAAATTATTGTTTTGGTGAGTCATGATTACTATAATCCAGTATAACATGGATTTAGACAAAAGTACAGTACTGAGATTGCCTTGATGAGAATCACGGACAACATCCACAAGGCTATCAATTGAATACACCTTGAATACATGTTATACTATTGTTCTATCACGTATTTTATTTTATGTAATGTTCTTATCAGTGTACATGTCTCAGGACCTACTTGTGAATGAGCTTGCTCAATGGAGTTTTCCTGCAATAAACTTGAACTATCAATTCTGGTAGCTTGGTGGCTGCCATGTTTCTGGATCTCACCAAGGTATTTGACCTTGATGATCTTTATTTTTTGCTTAAGGCCTTGCCTCATGTCAACAAGTCTGAGGAGGTAGTTGACCGGTGTGGTGAATATTTGTCTAATAGAGCAGATAGAACAGTAGTAAAGTATTTATTCTCTGAGTTCAAGAAAATTGACTGTAAAGTACTACAGAGCTCTGTTCTGTGTCCCCTGCTCATATCCCTCTCTGTAAACTATTTAGCCAGTGCTTATTCTTCCATGGAGATGTTTTTGTATGCTAATGTAGTAATTTATAGGCAGGGAAAGGACCAGGGGACACTAAATACTTGGGTCCAGAGAGATTTTGACCATCTACAATATTGGTATAAGTACTGTACCATGGGTTTATTCTGAATATCAAAAAAAAACAAAAAACTAAGACCATGCTTTCTGCTGGACAACAGAAGAAGAAATAAAAATCAAAGTGAGAGATGGAGGGTATATAAAAACGGTCAATGAATTCAAATTGTTGGGACTGACCCGATATAGATCATTAACGTGTGGTCCTCACATTACTGGGCTGGTTAAAGTAACTCAACAGAAGACTGGTATGCTTTTTAGGATTAGAAAGTTTCTGGTCAAGGAAACTGTTGACTAACCATTTCCTATTCTCATTCATGGTCTGCTATTTGTTGGCAGGGAATGGGTTGTTAACCAGAGTCAATTCTTCATATAATCTATTGTGTTGCTTTATTACTGGGCTTCTAATCAGAACTTAACAGTGCACTCTTTATGTGAGCATGGGTTGCCTTTCTCGTGAAGACTATCTGTGTACAAGTGGCTCTGGTTTAATACCTCAATGCATATTTAATCTCTTTACACCTGTTGTGAAGATTAGAGATGCATGTGCTACTGAGGCTCAGCCACTTTCATATGCTGTCCTGTTTAGGAACACTCAACATGACCAGAGAGCCTTATCTTATAACGACATCAAACTACATAACAATCTCCCATGATCTGTGACTTAGTGCAATTCTGTTTCTACATTTAGATGAAATCTTGATGCTTTGTATAAATCATTGCTGTCTTGTCACTGTAATGATAAAATGTGATATGTGTTGTATTTTTTCGTTACTTATTGTTCATGTAAATTTATGCTATGTATAGCACAACATCCTGCTCACTTGTGAAAATAGACATTTTTTTATGCTTACTAACCTTACCCGTATAATCAATAAAAACAAATAAACAAACACCATTGCTGTTAGGGGAGTTGTATGCTTTGCATATTTTGAATATCTTGTATATTCTATTTTAATATACTATTAGAAACATAGAAATTGTTGGCAGATAAGGACTGCTTGGCCCATCCAGTCTGTGTGTAAGCCTTGTACTTGATTATGGCTTCTGACCCTCCCTCTGCTTTACTTCAATGGTTCCCCTATGCCTGTCTCACGTATGCATAAATCCAACCACAGTGCTCGCTCCCACCACCTCCTGTGGCAGACCATTACATGCATCCACCACCCTCTCAGTGAAGAAAAACTTCCTCACATTCCCTCTTAACCTGTCACCTTTCAATTTCATATCATGCCCCCTCATTCTTGTACTCCTCCTGTATTGGAAGATGACTCACCCCTGAACCTTGTTTATGACTTTGAGGTACTTGAATGTTTCTATTATGTCCCCTCTCTCCCTCCTCTCCTTGAACGAGTACATATTGAGGTCCCTTAATCTCTTCCCGTACGTTTCATGGTGCAAGCTCTACACCATCTTAGTCACCCATGTCTGGACCTTTCAAAGGTGCAGCCTCCAGAACTGCACACAGTACTCCATGTGAGACCTGACCAGGGTTGTATATAATGACATCACTACCTACTATCTTCTGCTGGTGATACTCCTGCCTTTGCACCCCAGCATGCCACTGGCCCTCCATGTTGCCTCTGTTCTCTGCTTTGACATTTTCAGGTCATCTGAAATAATAACCCCCAGGCCCCTTTCTTCCTTGGTGACTGTCAGCAACTCCTCCCCCCCATCCTGTAGCTCTCCCCAGGATTTCTATGCCTCAGGTGCATTATTTTGCATTTCTTTGAATTAAACCTCAGTTGCCACACCTCATACCATTTCTCAAGCTTTCCCAGGTCCCTCCTCATTTTCTCCACCCCTTCTGGAGTATCTACCCTGTTACAGATCTTGGTGTCATCTGCAAACAGGCAGACCTTTCCTTCTAGCCCTTCTGCAATGTCAGTAATGAACACATTGAACAGGACTGACCCAAGGACTGATTTCTGAGGTACCCCACTGGTCACCCCTCTCTCCCCAGATTGTACCTCATTTACCACAACCATCTGCCTCCTGTCCATTAGCTAGTTTCTAACCCAGTTTACCACCTTGTCTCCCATGTGCAGACTACCCATCTTGTTAGCCAGCCTCTTATGTGGAATGGTGTAAAAGTCTGCTGAAATCGATGTAGGTGATGTCCATCACCCCACCCCCCTGATTTACTTCCTTCATCACTCCGTCAAAGTAATCTATCAGATTCATCTGACATGATATACCCATTGTGAATCCATGCTGCCTAGGGTCCTGGGCACCAATGGTTTCTAGATGTCCCACTAGTCTTTCTTTAAGCAGTGCCTCCATGATCTTCCTCACTACTGAGGTGAGGTGTACTGAACATATAGTGACACCGTGACCTCGAAGACCAGCACAGTGTCAGATTTCACCTGAAATCATTGGGTCACTGTGCTGGTCCCTGACAACTCTGGTGGTGCATCTCCCGGTGTTGCGCCTCCACCCCAAGACAACTCTGACTTGGAGTTCTATATATAGAGACTGGGAGGTGTGGGGGGCACAGCCTCCCACATGGGGGGTTTGGGGGTGCACCACCCAGATGAAGACATGCTCACATCCCTGACAGAACAATGCTGACACTCGGCATTGTGTCTGTCACTGTGAGGGATGTCGGCATCCGAGCTGTCACAGTGCTATAGGTAAATCCTGAGGTGAAGCTGACCGGCATATAGTTCCTCACCTCTTCCCTACTACCGGATTTGTGTAGAGGGACTACATGTGCCCTCCTCCAATCCTGTTTCACAACTCCTGTTTTGAGTTACTCAGTGAAAATGGCTACCAGAAGTTCTGCTAGCTCTCTTTGCAGCTACCTTAATATCCTTGAGTGCATGCTGTCTGGCCCCATTGTTTTGTCCACCTTCAATTTAGTGAGCTCCTGCAGGACTCTTTCCCCTGTGAATGGACTGTTGTCCACTTCTCCCCTTCCCCTTGGCATCTGTTGCTTGGCTGTGGTTCCTGTCTCTCCACCTCTTCTGTGAAAATTAAACAGAAGTATTTATTCAGTATTTCTGCCTTATCCATGTCTCCCTCCTTACACTCCTCTTCCTCCCCTTTGAGCCTTAGCCCCTCCCCCCTGGTTTTCCTTCTTTCGCTGATGTACCTGTAGAATGCTTTGGCCCCTTTCTTTACTGTCTGTGCTAATCCTTCCTCGGTCTGCACCTTTGCTCTCCTTACCACCCTCCCTACTTCCATTAGACACTCAAGGTACACCTCTCTGTCCTAATCCCTTTGGGTCTCCTTATATTTCCTGAACCCTGCCCTTTAAGCTCTTACTTTGTCTGCCACCTCTTTCAAGAACCATAGTGGCTTTCTCCTTCTCTTGCATTTAGATACCAATCTGATGCATTGATTTGTCACTTCAACTATTGCTCCTTTTAAGTGCTCCCACTGCTCTTTCACCCCCATCCTGTCCCCCTTTTCTCCAGGGCTATTTTGATACTTCCCGCCATTTAAGCAAAGTCTGTTCTTTTGAAATCCAAAACCTTCTCCCTAGTGTGACTTGACTGAATCCCTGTCCCACACTATGTGGTGATCGCTGGATCCCAGTTGCCCTTCTACCCAGACATCTGCGATTCTATTCCCGTTGGTCATCACTAGATCCAGAATCACCCTGTCCCTGGTGGGATCAAGCACATGCTGCCCGAGTCCTGCCCACTTTAGGGAATCTAGGATACCTCTGCTTCTGGATGAAGCAGCTGCCTGGGTGGTCCAATCCATGTCTGGCATATTGAAATCCCCCATCAACAGAATTTCACCTTTCATTGCTATATTGTGTATTTCATTCACTAGCTTCCTGTCCACTTCTTTCCCTGTCCTGGAGGCCTGTATATCACCCCTGTGCATATTGCTGTGCCATTTTCAGGTTCAAGGGTGACCCACAATGCCTCAGCCTCCCCCCTGCCTACCCTGTACATGTGTCACCTTTACAGCCTCCCTGACATGCAGGTGAGTCCCCCCCTTTTTATTCCCTTATCCCTCCTGAACAGAACATAACCAGGTACACTGATTTCTCACCCATGATTTGCAGTGTATCATGCCTCAGTTATTGTTAATATGTCCTACTATTAATGCATATACTAATTAAATCCTATTCTTTATACATCCATTATGATGTTTTTGAACAGTAGGACCCCATTGTAAATTAGCTGATGCTAAATTTTGTTTTATCCTGTTTCTGATATCAGAAATAAACTTTTACTACTACTACTACTACTACTACTACTACTACTACTACTACTACATTATTTTTACTTTTAACCATGTGGTATAATGTACAGTTATAGCACTGATATTACTAAGTTTACTTTGCATTCTCTTTAACTGTTTGCACACCACTACTTTCTATATCCCTCCCACTACCATGTCGTACAAAGAAACAAGCCATGTATCACTTTGCTTTTTCCAGGTACCAATTTTTAAATAAATAAATAGATAAATAAATATGCTGCATGAATATTTTCCTATTTTGCATATGCCTGTATTTATGTATTGAATTCTTGGATAACACCATTGAGCAGATGCTGGTTAATTGGTTCCACGTCAGTTGAATTACAGACTGGTGCAAATATACAAGGACAGAAATACCTATACACATAAAGTGGAGGTACACATTACACTTATTATTTAAAGGTAGACACTACTAAGGCATAGTACAATGTATGTCTGCGTCCTGGGGATACAACAGCAACTGGAATGAGTACTGGGGAAGAAAAGAATGGAGAGGGTCAGAGTTAGGGGAGCAGGATGGGAAAGGTGGGGAGGTAAAGAGGGTGGGGCAGTAGATTGGGGGTGGAGTGTGGAAGTACCATTGAGGAAGGGCAGGGAGTGTAGGGAAAGTGCTGAAACAGTGCTACTCCTGGGTAACAACGACAGGGTGAATAAGCGCTAATGGGAATTATTGCTTTCACCGGTTGTAATTACTGACTTCAGAAGTTGTAGGTAAAGTCATTGATGGGAGCTAGCGAGGGCATGCACAGCTACTCTTGGCAAATAGGTATTGACAAAGCTTGTGCTTGAAAGTGCCAATCATTGCAGTGTCAGAGATGCCTTGAGGTAGTGCATTTGTCCAGAAAGTGGCATGATAGGTGAAGCCAGCGTAGTGTGACACTTTGGTGCATGGAATACTTGAGAGGTGGCAGTTCTAGTCTGTTTTGAGCCCTGAGGTATGGTCAGAAGGCTCTGTACCCCAGGTGGCAGAAGGTTAAGGGAGACTTTTTTTGTGAGGAGGCAGGTCTGATAACTTATTCTTCCATCAAGCTGCAGCCAACCTGCCATGGCATAGAGATCACAGGTGTGTGTGAGTCTGGCAGCACCTGTGCGGAGACAGTACGCTTTATTTAGGGCAATAGAGATGTTGTAGAGGGTTGTATCTCTTGCAGATCTATAGACTGCTAGCCCATAGTCAATGAGAGATACAGTACAGCTATGAATGGCCATGTTCAGAGCTTCATGAGTAAGACAGAGCCTGTGTCGATATAAGATCCCAATTCTTGTATTGATGGCCTTCGTGGTATCATCAATGTGCTGGGCGTACAATAAGGTGGAATCAGTTGTGATGCCCAGGTACTTAAAATGCCGAACTAGCTCAAGAGTGGAACTACAGACATTTGTGATTGCAAGGGGGAAGGTTTTGAGTTTTCTTTGGGGGTTTAGAACATCATAGTCTGAGTTTTTTTTTTATAGCTCAGGACCAGTCTATATTCCTTAAACCACTGTTCCGCAGATGCGAAGCCTTTTTGTAGATCCACCTCTAGAAGTTCAGGGTTCTGGTTGCTGGTAAACAGGATTGCATTGTTTTCATAAAAGAGCATTTGACACTGGCAGGATGCTGGGAGATTATTTAAAGAGCCACCGACACCCCAGGAAGAACTTTGAAAAACATAATATTTGGACACAAAGCAGCTTTAAATTTCTCATTAACTTTGTACTTTTTGTCTCCATTATTTACTACTGAAATCATATGCAGGAAAAAATGCTTTTTATTCTTTGAGAGTTCATCAGCTTCTACTGCTTCTTCCCAACCTGATGTCATAATACTCTCCTTGTGACATCACAGTTATTTCCATGGCAACAGACTGTGATGTCACAAAAGATCATTATAATTTCAAGTAGAGAATAAGTTACAGATGCAGATGAACTCTAAAGGATTAAGATTTTGTTTTTGCTGCAATGTCTTCAGTAGTAAATAATAAAGAGGAGACATCTATAACAATGTATAGAAGATATATGAAATAACAGCTGAACTGTGTCTGAAGGTAATGTTGTTAAAAGTTTTCCCAAAGGTATCAGCTGCTCTTTAAGAATAGACTGAACAGCAGTGGTCCTAATATGGATCCCTGTGGGACACCAGATCTAACTAATCTGCTGTCAGAGAGGACTTCACCAATCCTTATCCATTTGTGGCAGTTGCTCAGGTAGCTATTGAACTAGACCCTGGTATCAGTTAAGAGACCAATGTTGGATAGCTGGTTTAAGAGGATCCCTTGGTGCACCTTATCAAATGCCTTTGATAGGTCAATGAAGGCTGCCCCAACCAGGTGGCCTCAGTCTAATGCATGGTGAATATAGTCTGTGAATTTGAGTAAGGTTGTGAGGGTACAGTGCCCACTCCTGAATCCATGTTGTTTAGGACACAATAGTTGGTGCTGATTAAGATATTCCACAAGCTGATCGGCCACAATCCTCTCCAAGTTTTTGGAGAGTGGGGAGAGTATTGATATCGACCAGTAGTTATTTTGCAGTGCCCTGTCCCCGCTTTTGTGCACTGGTGTGATTGTAGCAGATATCCAATGTTGGGGGACTTGGGAGTGACAGAGGAAAAGGTTGATAATGTGAGTCAGTGGACTTAGATTTCCTCCAGTGCTAGGCTTACAAATGTATGGTCTAGGGAGTCCCCACTGTGTCTTCCTTTCCCAAGCACCTTTTCCAGATGTTTTCTGGCTTCCGTTTTGGTGACTTTCTTAAAACAAAAAAGCGGTTGGTTGTGGTGAAGGGTTGGTTTCCCTTGTGAGTTTTTTGTGGTGGTAGGATTGAAAAAGTTAGCAGGGATCATACTGCTCGGGTCTGAGAAAGCATTATTCAGGGGAGTTTGCAATGAGAAGGGGGTCTAAGGATGGCACTCCATCAATGGTGAGCATAGTTGGGGTGGTTTTGGGATCCTTTCCAGTGATGTCACTAAGGTTGTCCCAAAAGGACTTGCTGGAGTTCCAGGAATCAGTGAGGGCTTCCTTGTAAGAACTTTTTGCCAAATGGATAACTTTTGTGCAGGCATTTCAGGCTTTTTTGTATCGTTGTATGTTTGCTGCTGTGTCATGTGCTCTCGCCACTTGCCAGAGATGATCCCTAGTAGAAAATTGCTCAAGTAGGTCAGGAGTAATCCATGGATTGTGGGGTCTTTTTTGACTGATCTTGTTTTTATGGGTGTGTGCTTATCACAGACTGCAGATGGACTGGAGGGTAAGGTTTGTATGTTTGCAGATGACACCAAGATCTGCAACAAAGTAGATGATCCAGATGGGGTGGGCAGAATGAGAAGAGATCTGGATAAAGTAGCAAAATGGTCAGAAGAGTGGCAACTGGGGTTTAATGCAAAGAAATGCAAGAGCATGCACATAGGGACGAGAAACCCTGAAGCCACCTATAGGCTGGGAGGGGAGTTGCTGGCATTCGCAAGGAAAGAAAGAGACTTGGGCATCATCATCACCGATGACTTGAAATCATCCAAGCAGACCGCTAAAGCAGTAGTTAAGGCTAGGAGGATGTTAGGGTGTATTAGTAGGGGTATCACAAGTCGGAAGAGGGAGGTAATAATCCCTCTTTACAAGACACTGGTTAGGCCCCATCTGGAGTACTGCATGCAGGACTGGAGGCCACACCTTCACAAGGACATTAACCAAATTGAGGCAGTCCAGAGATAGGCAACCAAAATGGTGCAGGGACTGCATCAGAAAACATATGAGGACAGATTAACGGAGCTCAATATGTATACCCTAGAGCAAAGGAGGGAGAGAGGTGATATGATCGAAACATTCAAACACTTTAAGGGCATTAACAAGGTGAAAGAGTCTAAAATGTTTCAATGTAAGAAAAATAGCAGGACAAGAAGACACAGCATGAGATTAGAGGGAGGCCGATTAAGGGAAGCAGAAGCTGTAGGGTCAGTTTACGATGGACACAACACCCTTCTGCAGTCAGCTTGTATAGCTGCCCAGAAGCCCTGGAGTGTAGCACAAGACCATAGGATGTGGAACAGTGAGCCATCTTGGGCTTCACACCACCAGCAATAGGCACTCTGTATCAAAACCATTTTGTGAAGTTTTACCAGAGTCTATACCAGAAATGAAGTACAGTCTTCCGGTTTGATATAACAAGGGTTCACTATAATGGGAATCAAGCCTTTCAGTGCAATACCTACTTGGACTATAGTACAGTATGACATCCATGGCATAGGTAATGAGAGACAGTAATGCTGCATCAAATTATGAAATGTATTAATTTAGTAATGTTTCTTCATTGGTTTGTATTTGTCAGTTCTGTTTTTTTTTTTTTTTTTTACTTTTTTTTTAAAGAGTCTAGTGTTGTCTAAACAGTCAAAGAAGGAAACAGGCTAGCAGTCAAAAGTCAGGTCTACTCAAATTCCCCTTCTTATTCCTTTCATTGTTTACCCATTTCCCAGCCGAGATGGGGGCTGACTTAAGTATGGAGACTGCGAAGTAATCTGGTGCAGAGGAGAGACTTGCAAGTGGTGTAGACAATGTCACTGCCATCCTCAGATTGGGCTTGGAGGATTGTGGGTGTACTCCTTGGTCTGTCGATGTTTGCCTTGGTCCACTAATGTCTGAGGTGATGCCAGTCCCAGGTAATCCTGTGGCAGTGTATGGAGGGCATTGAACTTGTCTGGAGTTGTGGGAATTCCCACGCTGCCCACTGAGGATGCTGGAGAATGGGAGCTGTGGCTATGGCTGAATGAGCTCTGTCCGGGTTGGTATGGAAGTTTCTTCTGGGTACTCCTGTTTCTTCACTTGTGACCCCCCCTTCCACCAATACTTCACTGTCCAGTCCTCAGGATGGGGTGACTGCTGTGGGATAGTAGGTGTAGTTGAGAGTGTAGATCGTGGCTCCAGGGGAGCCTGTAGTGTCCATTGGATACTACATTGGTGGGGATTTACACCAGGGGGCTCCCTCAGCAGTAGTTCTTTTTGCTTTTAGATTATAATCTGTTAATGAGTGCAGCGATTGCTTCATGGGTAAGAGAGTCATGGGGCACACCATTCACCAGGACATGGAGGCAAGTGGGGTATCTCATCATGAACTTTAGTCCCATACTGGCAAGCTGCTTTCTGGCAGAGGTGAATGCATGATACCTCTAGGTAGCTGTAATGAGAAATCTTGATACATGCTGATAAGGTGACCCTGCAAGTCCAAATGCCCCCTTATCCTAGCCAGTCTCAAAATGTGTTTTTTGACCAGGAATCAAAGAAGTTTAGCTGGGATAGGACTTGGTCTGGCTCTGACTAGAGGCTTCATGACCAGTGGTCTATGTGCCCGCTAAGTTTCTATGGTCAGGCAGTCTGGTGCATTTAATAGATCCATATGGCCTTCTTCAGAACCTGGGCCATGCCTGTTCCCTCCACCCCTTCTGGAAACCAGTCAAGACAAATATTGTTTCATCAGACTCCGTTCTCAAGCTCATGTACCTTTGTCAGCAGGTAGTTGATCTGTGTGACCTGCTCCCGGAGTATAGCTAGATGGATATCTTCAGTTTTGTTCTACAGTGAGCAGTTGGTACTCTGTATGTGCCACCCTGCCTAACAGCACCTGCAGCTCCTGGATGGTTTGTGTAGATGTTATTTTGAGGGCAGAGCTGCCACTGAGAATTTGTTCTAGCATTGCTGTTGTCCCCTGTAGGTCTCCCAAGGTAGCCAGAGCCAACACCATACTGATGATGAGAGCCATGTTGTCAGATGTTCATGGGGAAATGTCAGTAGGCCATTCCATGTATGTGCCCACTCAAAACAAAACTAATCTCACTTTCAAGTTCCACAGGCTGAAAACACCACAAAAACCTGCTGATTCGGTTACAACAAGTCACGGATTAATGGCTGTCGCTAGGGCTATGCATGGGCAGAATAGTATTTTTCGAATACCACGAATAGTTGGCTTCCCGAATATTCGGATGCATTTTCTGAATAGTTCACTATTCGGCCACTATTCGGGAACTACTATTCGGTGAGATTTCCAAGTCTCGAAGAGCTTCGTTGGCCAATCAAAAACTGTTTCTTGAGCTCAAAGGCAAGCACACCATGTGACTTCCTTACTCTGAGCTGATAGAAGATAGGAGACAGTGGTTTCTGACAGCTGCTCTGCAGTACATCTGAGACCTTAAACTTGCTAAACAAGAAAATAGATTTTTGCTTTACAGGCTTTTTTGGGTCAGTATAGTTTTTTTGATCAGTGTCAGAAAAGCTATGTTTGGCTTTCTGACAGGTATTTTGTCCTTATTGCTGTACTCAGTTACAGGGACTAGGAGGGCTGTCTGCTAACACACCTTCTTTGCTGCTGTCTAACATAGCTCCAGTGTGATTTTTTTCGTTGAAGCACATTTTATTTGTATGTTTTGTTTTTTTGCTGTTGTCTGGTTCCAGGCTTGGTTCCCTGCATGACTGATGAGGGTGTCTGCAAACTCCCCCTCCTGCAGGTCACTGCTCATGATTTGCTGGATACCTGCATAATATTTGATTTTGTGAGGCTTTGCCCTGCATTTGCATGCTTAATATATTTTTTAATGAGGCAGGGACACAAGTGTGCACGGCTGTGTGCACACAGATTTTGAAATAAACTTCTTCAGTTCTAAGCATGTCAGGCTTGACTCACTGAATTATTATTGTTAGTCCTCTGGTTCCAGGGATAGATCTTTGCACACATGAGGAGTGTGTTGGCTGACCCCCAACCCCCACACTTCTACAGCCCACTGCACACAATTAGCTTTCAAAATCTCCTGCATCTTATAACTACCTTCTCACCCCTTTCTCTTCTCCCCATTCCTCTTATCTTACCCTACTCTTGTCCTCTTTCTTGCCTTACCTTAGCCTCCATTTCACCCCTCCTAATATACTTGCCCTCCCTAGTCTACTCCCCCTTTACTTTACCTTTCAGCTGTTGCCCTCCTCCTGCTTTTTTCCTCATTGGAAATTCCTAGGTGTTACTCTAAACTAAGTTGTATCCTTTATGCGATGACACATGCACTATTATTGTTGGTACCTGATCCTTTCTGTTATGACTCGTTCCGTTATTTGTTTATTTGGCTGTATTATCCAACACAATGTTGTATTTGCCATTGTTACTGTTTGCATGTACTGCTCGCTTTTGTTCTGTTAGTTATCTGCTGTTATCTATGTTTAAATGGCTAAAAACTAAGCTATTAAGTATTGCTGTCATGCACTTCTGAAATGTTCTCTGTATGTTTTGCCCTGTAATCTCCCGGGTCATGCCTGAAAATAGTCATTCTTTGGCTAGTGCACTTAGTTAACAAAAATGAAATAAATAAATAAAACATGTGCTTGTGAAATATATCACCCCCCCCGCGAGTCTGTGCCTTGTGTGTGCACAGCTGTGCACATGCATTTTTTTGTTTGTTGTTGTTTTGTTAATTAAACCATTGTACTTAGTGGGGCAGGCTTGTCTCACTGAGTTGACTGTATGTCATCTGTCTATTCCTTGCTTGGTTCCATGTTTGACTAAAAAGATTGCCCTTTTCTTCCTCTTTCTTAGTAGCAGTGTTTTTATTTGCTGCTACTTTTTTGTGGTACAGTATAACTGGTAAGGTTGGCATATTACTGTAGTTCCACAAGCACTAAGTAATGCTTCACACTCACAGGTACCACGTAGTAACAGTTTGTGTTTTACACAGTAACCAGTAGTGACCTGATCCATCATGTCTTTAGCAACCTTGCAAACATGCTTGGTCCAGCCCCAGCAAAGCATCTGCACCGCTGGCCCCAGGTGGTGAAGGACAGGATAATAGACCACAAACATGCAGCACATCCAGACAATTACTGCTAGTGTCCTCCCCGGGCTGCCAAACCCCCAAACAATATCTGTAGAACAAAGGAAGCACTCGGGGGGAGGGGGGCAGTAACAAAATACAGTTAAGAGCAGTGCAGCATAAAGTTGCCAATGCATTTGTTTGTGCTAAGGCTGGAGGATGCCAATAGAGCCCTGGTGCTTTGACCAGAACCTGGTCTTTGTCAGGGTGCATGTCGGGAACTTACAAACACACTATGAATAAACAACCCTTGAAGAAACACACACCATAAATAAGTGAAGTTAAAATGAATGAGACTGAGATGCCCTTGTAACAAAACAATCCACAACTAACATACCCAAGGATGAAACACTGCATCAATATTATAACACATATAGTTCATACAGTGGTGCCAAACAGAATGCAATGCAGTATCTGGCAAAAGTACTGCAAAATGCTGCAGTATGCTGCAAGGAATAATGTAATTTAATGGCATTTAAGCCCTCTAGTCATCCAATACTTTGTGGCATGTAATTTACTGTAAAGTACTGAATTGCATCTTGTCTTGCTCCACTGTATATTACTGATACATAATACAATTCCAGAGAAGGTGGTGAGATAGACTAGATAGACAGTGATGTACAGGTGCCCCTCTTTATTCGGTGGGCTCAAATATTGTTCTCCCCAAACAAGCCTTTTAGTTCTTGTAGCATTGGTAATAGTACTAGTACTACTAATACCATTAGCAGTACTACTACTGCTAGTGTCACCACCTGTCCATCTGTACGTTCACTGTCACATCCTGTTGTGCAGTAGTAGGGGGGCATTAGAACATACATGCTTTGTGCAGCAAGCATCAGACACCCCCATCAGTGTTCCCACTGCTACCACTATGGCTGCCACATCCACAGTCAATGTGCTTCCCACCACCACTGGTGCCATTCTTGCAGCAGCCACCCTTTCAGTTGTTATCACTACATGAGCCACTGCTACCACTATTCCTATGCCCATGGCCGAAGCACCTTCTACCTCGTGTCTGTGACCCTGACCATCCTCAAGTGCTGACCCAATGCAATGCTTGATATCATTTTCAGAGTGCTATGTGTGTGGTGTGGTGGCTCGAGTGTGCCACATGAAGCTTCTGTTGCATTAATGAGAGTTCAGTGTTCGTGACTGAAGTGTCATTGAGGTGTATATGGTATACCAGGTTCAATGGGTGATTAATGGTGTTGCTGTAGGGCTTTTTTAAAGTTTCCTTAAAAAAACACCTTTTCGGGCTGAATAACGAATACTTGGGACCTGAATACCGAATATTCAGCTGAATATTAGGGAAAAGGTATTTGCACCACCGTAGTTGTCACTGGATGTAGCTCTGTAGAGCATATTTATTTATTTTTATTCATTTCTTTATTTGTTTTCGGATTACAATGCTTTTGAGCCTGAGGATCTTTTACAGAGGTTCCACGTCAAAAGAGAAATACAATAAAATATAACATTATACAATATAGAACAGCAATTAGCACCAGAGTGTTACAATAACAAGAGTACAATGTTCTGACAGGCACTAAAGGATAGACAATGCAAATACATTTTGAATAAGTATAACATAGGTGAACATAGAGCAGCCAAGAATGGCCTTGTTGTTTGAGAGCGAGGGGGTGAAAAAGGAATGGGGGAAGGGGAATGTCAGGGGGATCAGGAGAAAAGTACAGAAGGTGGGAGAGGGGACATTTCAATGATGATATTGAGCGATTACATTGGGTAAGGCAGAGCTGAACAGGATTAGGCTGCCATCATGTTCGCCAGAAGACTGCACCCTCTATGCTTTGCATTTATTGGGCATTTTATGGACCATGCTATGTTTCTGGTATCAGTAGGTGCTGAGGTCTACAGAGTACTGTCAGGTACAGTAGGAGCAGTGTAAATGGGAAGGTGATAGTTGTTAAAACCCACATAGCCGTATTGTGTGGGATTTAGCCTTAACCTTAACCCTTTCTGTTCCCTTCTAGAACCAGATCCCATTCCTTCCGGTAAACCCCTTATTATCGTCTGCATTGATTTACCAATGAGAATATTATTTGTAGTGGTATAAGAACTGCTTTGTTTGCAATTAAACTGTGTGGGTTATGAGTGGGGAACTCTGGGTAGACTGAGTAGGTACTACATTCAGGGAATGGAACTAAGCTTAGAATCAGGCCTACAATAATTTCTCTGAGTGGAGGCACTGTGCAATCTATCACCACATTGGGAACTTGAAACCCTGTAAACAGAACTAAAATCCCATACTTCCCATGAAGAAAACTAGGAACCTTTACCTCTCAGCCTTAAGAGAACCCTTAAGGCAGGGATAGTGGAGGTCCTGCGGGCATCAAAAGCAGACTCTATGGAGAAACAGCATGTTAATTACTCTAAGAATCCAGTTGATAATGGTTAATTAAAAGCAGGCAAGCAGCATCTGAGAGAAGAAACCTAAAACCATTCCTTTTTTACAGCCAAACATTCACCAAATTCTAAATAGCATCATCAGAAAATCATTATTAGCATTGTAGGCAGTGGGCAGCACATAACCACATAAGGGTTTTATGTGATAAGTGCGAGTCCCTTATCGCACCACTCATTAGAGTGATGAAAGAATTGCACATGATAAAAGGGTGACTTCCTGTTAGAGAGACCACCGCAAACAGTGACAGTCCTCTAAAAATACACAATACTCCTTTTTATGTAGGGGCTACACCACCCACCCCTCCCCAAAATAAGGATCCTCACCTCCAGGGGGAGCGGACATAGAAAAAATAGTAACTCCCCCTGGAATCCAAACAATTACCTTCACCAGGATCTGAACCCAGCACCACAGACTCCAGAAGCATAGGTTCAAGCCAATACACCACATGGCCATCTTGGCAAACCTTGGCCAAATAATTTCATTTATCCTCTGTCTCATGAGTGTAGCGCATATCCCTCAGCTCTACATTTGCCATATATATTCAGAGCTCTTTTTCCCCACTTGCTGTACATGGGAACGATATTACTGAGTCACTCATATTGAGCCACTCAATAATACTAGCCCATATAGGTTGCTACCCCACATAGGTACTCTACCCATTCAATCCCTTCATATAAGTCAGTATTTATAAGGGAGGAGTGTGGATGGCAGGCAAAACTGAATATGAATCAAGTGGTGGTACTTGATCAGCCCATACAAGTTAGGTGTACCAATAACAACAAATAATTATCCATAATAAGGGGAATCAACAGTCTGAGCAGCACAGACAAGATCAAAAGAACCTTGGCGTTAAGACAGTGCAAGTATTGTACTATTAGCCCATGCAGACTGCCTCCTGCTTCACAGCAGTTATGGCATTAAAAGTTGGCTACCCTCATGCACCACTCCAGGTTTGTCTTGTAATCAACTGCTTCTGCTGCTTGGCTATTCAAGATCCACCTCTGCTGGTTGGCTATTGCAGATGCCTACCCCCCGTGTGAAGAAAAGTTTTGTAATATATGGAGATACCTAAATAATACAACAGTATCCCATACAAAAATATTCCGGTAATACACTACTAGCCAAAGTGATAATACTATCATTGGCAAGTGATAATACTATCGTTCAGAGCTCATAATACTATCGTTAGGGCTCTGGGCATTAGTAATATCACCAAACCTCAAACACAACTGCAAGATCTACACTAGTTCCTGACATCCCCAAGGCAACCTCCTAGCCCTGCGTACTGACGTTTCTAAAACCGCGCCTCCTGATTGGAACTGGTTCCTCTGTGGGTGGGCAGAACAATTCAAAAAACATGGCGGCCGTCTCTTGCTAAGCGAGAGAATATCGTCCCTTCACTTTACGGGCAGAATTTTTTTTAATCCCCTCAACAGTCTGATGAAAGAAGTGAGGTAAACATTTTTTTTTAAGTAAAACGGACACAGACTGAGTTTGTGGGTGGATGGCTGAGCAGTGCTGATGGGTGGACGGAAAGTACACACACAGTGAGTGAGCGAATCCTCACTGCAGTGGCAGCACAGCTTCACAGCACCACTTTAACAGAACTGCTGCAAACAAAACTGGGCTCCATATATTACAAAAAATAAAAAATAGGCGAGGGTCTATCACTCGGGAGTTATACCATCTCGAGGTTCTGGGGACAAGAGAACCTCTCGAGCTTCGCTCTCGAGGTTTCCTTGTCCCCAGAACCTCTCGATGGTATTATTCCCTTGTAATAGACCCTCACCTATCTATTATTCTATTTATCAGTTTAACCTTGAATTGCTGCCCACCTAGTTGCCTGTTATGCCACCACCCCCTTTACTGAGTTTTGTTTCAGTCTTATTACTATGCTGTCTATTGTTGTTTAGTTTCCATCTATTTTATACACCTGTAGTAGATCTACTGCTATCCTCCTTATCTCATGGCCAAACAGGTCCAACTCCTATAACTTATCCTTGTAACTCATCCTTGAAAGGGCCACTCACTAGTCCAATTGGTTATCACTGAACACTTTCTGTTCATGCAACATCCTTCCTGTCTTAGTACCCAAAACTGTCCACAGCACTCTGGATGTGGTTTCACTGGTGATATGTACAAAGGGACTGCAAAGTCTCTTCTCCTGCTTACAAAATGCCTCTTAATACACCCTACCATCTATTGCCATTTCCTAGCTACCTGTTTGTACTGTGCTCCATGCATCGCTTTGTCAGTTACAACCACCTCAAGGTCCCATTCCATTTCAGTTACCCTAATCACATTGACATTTAAATAGTACTTAACCTTAGTATCCATCTTTCCAAAGTGCATTACAGTGCACTTATCTATATTAACTTTTAATTCACATTTATCAGCTTAACTGATTTGCTTAGTCAGTTTATTTTGCAAAGCATCTAACTGTCACTTTCGACTATACCCCCTCAGTTTTTTTGTGATCTGCTAACTCATCCCTCCATAGCATTATCTATGTCACTAAACTAAGAAGCAGCTCAAGCACTGACCCCTGCAGGATACCACTAGTCATTCCTCCCCATCCTATGAACCCTTTTATTCTTGCTCCCTGCCTCCTATCTGAGAAGCGACTTCTAAGCCAACTTATTGTATTGCTATCAGTTGACAATATAGATGATAATAATCTTTACTTATATGGTGCCCTTCTGATGTCTCTCAAAGTGCCTAACATTAAAAACAGGAAAAGGTACATTACATCACATCACATCGCACTACCATAATGTAGCCTTAGCTTTCAGCATACATTCTTGAGGCAATAAACAGCATTGGGTAAGTTACTTTTTCTATTACTTTCTATTTCTTTTAGAAACTCGATCCAGGAAGCTGTGTGCAGTCACTAGCAAGGATGGAGAAGTACTAGAAAAAGTAACACACCTGACAATTACAGTTACTTATTTCTTTTTATACAAAAATAATAAAAACACTATAACAGATGACATATATTTGAAAGTAATAGGTTAGTTACTAGTTACTTTCAAATAAATGTAATCAGTTACAGTTACGTATTACTTTTGTATAAAATGACATAAGTAATTGTAACTGTAAGGTGTATTACTTTTTCCAGTACTTCTCCATCCTTGTTAGTGACTGCACAGAACTTTCTGGAACAAGTTTCCAAAAATGATAGAAAGTAATAGAAAAAGTAACGTACTCAACACTGGCAATAAATGAATATGCATTCATAAAAGACTTTTAAAAACAGTTGGGGAGGAAAGCTGCATAATGCAGTCTGGCAGAGAGGTTCAGGTTTGGTTACAGAAATTGGAAATGTATCAGCATCATATACAGCACTCTCCTGACACAAGACTAAGAAAACACTTCTGATAGTTTACCAAACACTTAAGAAGCTCAGTGGCTTTTCTCGTTTAGGTTTGATTAGAGATGGGTTATAAATAAAACTCATTACTACTGCTCTTTTTGTCTTTGACATCATGTATTAATTAAACCTCTCAAACTTCTATGATTTTGCATTAGAAATTGCTGTGGTCCTTTCATCTGATGTCACCCCTCACCACAAATAAAATTACGAAAGCCTCAAATAATGCCAAGTTCGAGTTATGCAGCACTTCATTTCAAGGCACTTCTTCATTTCACCAGGCAGTTCTCTGGATCTCTGTTAAAGGCTTTCTATGGCAGAGTGAACCAAACATTTCTGTCTAATATTGTATACACAGCAATGCTAATTAAGTAAATTACTTTTCCCTCTTAATAAAAAGAATACTGTTGAGGCAAAATCTTATGCATTCAGAAACATGTTGATAAATGTGAACACAAAACCACAGGCTCCAATAACGTTTAGCTTATTTACAATATATAAAAAGTGTTTCTTGCTCAATGTTGTGTGACAGCGGGACATTCCAGAGAGTGAGCAATTTCTGCTTTCAAATGGAATTATAATTGTTAGAGGATGCTGTTTTCTTAACTTAGTCACCACAGTATCTCTGAATAAAAATAATTGTGTTAAAATAATACACTGCTTGCAACTTGCAAGAGGAAAGTAATTTAGTGAATACATACTAGTTTGGCCTTAAGACATTATACTGGGTGAACAGGACATTATACTGAGTGAATATTTTGACACACTTTAGTAATCCATTATTGTGAATAAAAGCCCAGCCCTCTACTAGAGATTCTCAGTGTGCAATCACATCCAAACCCCTGTTTGTAGATTAAACATATAGAAACATAGGACTGCTTGGCCCACCTAGTCTGCCCATTTCCCGACCTACTGGATAAGCTGCAGATCCTAGTAACAACCTATTTCTTCCTACCCCCCCCCACAAGAATTACCTTATGTCTGTCCCATGCATTCTTGAATTCCCCCACTGTTTCTGACCCCATGACCTCCTCAGGAAGGCCATTCCATGTGTCCACCACCTCTCCGTGAAAAATACTTCTCTCACATTGCCCTGAGCCGTCCCCCATCTTCAAATTGTGTTCCCTTGTTCTTGCAAATCTCTTTTTCAGAAAGATGCTACCCTCTTGGACTTTGTTGATTCCCTTGAGGTACTTAAAGGTTTCTATCATGTCCCCCCTCTCCCTCCTTTCCTCAAGGGTATACATATTAAACTCATTTAGTCTCTCCTTGTATGGCTTCTGTTGCAGACCCTGCACCATTTTAGTTGCCTTCCTCTGGACAACCTCCATCCTGTCTATGTCCTTGCAGAGATGGGGTCTCCAGAATTGGATGCAGTACTCCAGATGGGGTCTCACCAACTGTCTGTACAGAGGGATAACAACTTCCTGTTTTCTACTGGCAATGCCTATCCCTATACATCCCAGTATCTCCCCAGCCATCCCTACTGCCTTCTCACATTGCTTGCTAACTTTTAGGTCATCTGATATGATTACACCCAGGTCCCTTTCCATTTTTGTTGTTGTTACTACCTCCCCCCATTGTGTACTCTTCCCCTGGGTTTTTGTTTCCCAGGTGCATTACTTTGCACTTCTTTTCATTGAATTCAAGCTGCCATACTGTACTTCTAACCATTCCTTCAACCTTGCCAAGCCACTTCTCATCCTTTCCACACACAGACACCCATGTATCAACCCTGTTGCAGATCTCTGTGTTGTCTGCAAAGAGGCATTGTTTTAGAATGCAGATCTGGGGAGATTTGTCTGGAAAACTAATCATTTAAGTGAATAACCTGAATAGTAGCTGAGATGGCAGATACTCTGATTCAGATATCTGATCCAGGTCAACAATAGCAACTATCCATTGTATCTGCTCATGCTATTACTACTGTTCTGTAGGTGTCTGACATTTACAGTATATGGTATTGTTACAATATCATGATGAGATCTCCTGTCACCAGTTACAACTGGCAGTTAAAATAACAACTTACAAAACTGCAGTCAGTAAAGGAAGAGCATAACTGGCTGAATGATATCATGTGACCATCCAGTATGATGTGTCTTACTGCACAGCAAACTCTCAGTCAAATTTAAAATGTCTGTTTCAGACATTTTGATGCCTAGACAAGTCATTTTATAAGTAAAGTAATCTACTCAATGGTGTGGGGATAAGGCTTACAGTACATCACAACTCAGGGGTGTGCAGGAAGACTTGTCTTTTTGCACACCCTTTTGTGATTATTGATTACCTGTTCCTTCATGCCTGACAATTGGATACTACTGTACTGCCATTCCATCAGTCCTGTTATATGTTTATGATGCACATTATTTACTATTTGATTTTTATGTCTACCTTTGCACTGCGTGTATTATTTGTTTATTAAAATATTTAATTCAGGAGAAGTTACCAATACAGTATATACAAGAATCTCATTTACAGATTTGTCCTGGGGGTAGGGGACTGGACGATGCATTCCGATCAACAACAAAAAAAAAAAGCCGCAGAAAGTAAAATGAATGAATCAAAATAAAACCTATGATTTCATGTAAAATTATGTCTAGAGGATAAGGTGTGTGAAAAAAAACTTTTGCAGGTAGAATTTCTGTAAAAGTCAGAATTTTGCTTCCATGAAAGTGTGTAAATTAAAATAGCAACTTTTGCAGAAATTCCAGCTTAGAACAGTGGAATAAATGTATAAATTGTGGCTTATTATATTAAATTGCAGAGAAAAAAGTCCACAGTACTGATAACTGAACTGCAGAATAATTACATGTATTGCAGAATAATCCATTAAACTGTGGAAAACCATTCCTCAGAACTGTTATTTCACAGTTCATGTGTATTATTCCGCAGTTCAGCCACAAAATACTGCAGAACAGGTCAAAAATCTGCCAAGCTTATTTGGAAGTTTCTGATCTTGCCAGTGGCGGAAGTTCAGAAAATTCTGTGAAATTTCCGAATTTTCGCAGAAGTTCCCCAAAAGCAGCATGCACAACTTTCGCACACCTCTGCTTGTGTCCCTGTTTTGGTTTGTATATTTTCTGTAAACTTGCCTACTATTTATTAACCATGTACTTGTTTGAACATATTTTATGAGACTGCTAGTTTCTCCTAGGCATTGTTTTGTCCAGGACATACCTGGAAAAAAAGAAACAAGATGCTTTCAACTCAGTCTTTTCTGTCTACTGTTCAAATGTTACAAATACATTGAAAATTACTCAGTTAAAGCTGTCCCAGTGGAGCTGAGGACTGAGGCACTGGACTTAGGTTTGGGAGTGACCTTGGGCTACCAGGGGTCAGCCCTGGGGGGGAGGGGGCTGGATCGAGTGGCCGCAAGGCAGCTCTCCTCTTTGGACCAGAATGTGGGTTTTCCCCAGCTCTTGGCTGCCACCTGGTAGAGGTTAGGTAGCAGCACCAAGCCACAAGGGAAACCTGGCAATAGGCCAGGTGGGTGGAAGGGGCCATCACTGGAGCTGCACAATACATGCATGCCTCCATGCACATGTGAGACCACCATCTGGGTTCCAGGGGTAACAGGAAGAAAAATCATAAAATATATGTCCTCCCCTGTTTCCAAGTAAGACAGGAGAGGTAACGGGAGCAAAAAGCTATATGGAAAAATAAATGACTCAATCAACTCTACTGTATTAACAAAGAAGGATTTATTGACAGCTTTGTAAAATGCACCCAAAGTTATATACACACCTGTAGTAAAGAAAGGCTGTTAAATATTTGATAACCAGGAAATAAAATAACAAGCAGAACCTGTCCTAAATTCAGACAGTACCCACCCAGCCCCGGAACTTGGGGCGATTATAAATTTTAGGACTAAAACATCTCCATCATATAAAAACTCTTTGAGGTGATCAAAATGGACATTAAGGAAAGGGAGTAAAGAAATGTAAACACTCAAAACCAGGAAGTGCTGCACTCAGGACCAGAGCAGGGTGCGAGTACTGGGTGGCAGCCCAAAGTTCCACAACAAAACAAAAGTTGCACTCACACTCTATAGCCAGGAGCTGAACAGCTCCAGTGAAGTATAATACCAAGGAAGAAAGTCTCCAAATCTGGAATAAATTCAAATATTATTTATTGCTCACTTGAATAGCAGTTAGCAATAGCACAGATGAAGAGCTCCGTGAGGTCTAGTGCCTGGCACTTCGCTACATAAGGCGTAGTCCACTTTTGGAGACTTTCTACCTTGGTAATATATGTCACTGGAGCTGCTCAGCTCCTGGCTCTGGCGTGTGAGTGCAACTTTTGTTTTGCAGTCAAGAAATGTAGACTTATACAATAGCAGTAGTTCCAAAATCTTAATGCAGCACGGGCAGTTCCAGTGTTTTTTTTCCTAGGTATCTTCAGAGTATCACAGGAGATAACTTACTGAACCCACTGATACCACTGTATGGTATGCTGTTGTTACAGTGATGTTGTAACAGCTACACAATTACATCATCACAGTTATGGTGACTACACCATCAGGGAGCTTGTCCTGCCATTGACAGCTGCATTAGGTCGACCGGAGCAGGTATTTTGTCTCCATGTCCACTGTCGGGAGGGGTGGTTCAAGTGTGAGAGGTGCTGACTGCATTTTGCAACACAGTGTGGTGCACTGTGGAGTTTGTTATATTAATATACAAGGGGTGCGTGGGCAGAGCCCTCCCCACATTTACAGTTAGAGTGTGCTATTAGTTTGCTCATGTTATATTGGTGGTATTTTTCACTGTGCTGTTGTTTCAGTTGCTCAACTGTTGCTGTAGGGGCTGTCATGGCGATCTTGTCGCTGTAGAAGCCATCAGTCTTTCTTCTAATGAATGGCTTGGTGGAACCCCACTGTATAAAACTTATACATACTCAATCTTAAAGTGCTTTACAATCCATGTGAGAAAAGAAAGAGAAAGAATAGTCCAGCCATTTTCAATGCACAGTGATATTTATAGAGAACAGAGAGAGATGGGAAAGAAACAAACAAACATGCAGAGAGACAGACGTGAGCGCATATGGAAAAATACACTGCTCTTAATTTTTTGTTTAGTGATCTGCCAGATAACATAAGTGCTGCCTGCACAGAACTATTGAAGAGACTTTTTTTTCATGTCTGTGGCTGCCTGAGTGGAAACGGAGAATCAGAGAGGATAGAGGGACATGGAGTAAGGTAGAAATGGGAGTCCAGGATCCTGCATAGACGTGCAACTGTTTACCAGACTGGAGTGAATTCATAGAATATTCAGGCAAGGCAGCTCCAAGCTCCAGCACAGCAAATGCCAGACACCATGGAGCAATCCTTCCACATGGTACTGCAGGAATTAGGGGCAATCTCTGACACAGCACTGCGCTACAGTACTGTGGCAAAAAGGGCTACTATTGCTAGCATTAGTAATAGCAAGCCTGGGTAAAGTCACTGGTTATTAAATGTGTTTTGGGTCATGACATGCATTTACACAGCAACACACACTGTGCTGTAAGGCAGCAGCAATCAGATAAAAAAGCATATGCATGTCAAAAGCATATTTTGTCTTTTTGCTTCTGACAGATAAAGTGAAAACCATTAAAAATGGGTTTAACAGGCTGTCAGTGAAGAGCTGGATATTAGGGAGAAAGTAAAAACTTTTTATGCTGAACGTCTAGATGCTGATACGGTCACTTATTAAGACTGTGTGGTGTATTTATGGTTTATTGGGGCTTAATTCCTGTATAATATTGTACTTAAAGCAAGCAGAACTGCAGAAATGTCTGTTGGCATTAAATTCCTGGAAGCAGTGTCACAGATGTCTGCTCTTGATTTAGCTGTTATAGTGTCTAGTTGGTAAATGTTTTTTCTGCATATGTCTTATTTTTCTACAGCATATCGGTGGCATATCCTAATAAGAATTAATGTTGATGTTTTGTGATACGTGATACATAATGATACATACAACTCATCCAACGTTACTGGTGTCTTGGGAATTCTAGATGAAGAAGGCAATGCAGTTGTATAAACTACAGCTTGCCTTCATAGGAATGTATTTTCATAATGTGTTCTTTTTTACTTTACAACCTGATTACCCAGGATAGCCCAGCTATGATGCAGTATCTCATTTTAGGGGGGGTCCTGCTTTCACACATTTTTTGTGGTTAAAAGCACTGAAAAGTTAGGTGACATGGTCATGCTGTGTGTACCTGTTTCTGGTGGGATTTGAACCTAAGTCTCCTGGTTCTTACAATATATTTTCCCACAATAGCCCTACTGAGATGAAACATCTCCTTTTTAGTTGGGTTCTGCTTCTACCCATTTCTGCAGATGGATAGACTGGTCCAATGGGAGGTCACGTGACTTTCTCAAGGCATCTACTTAGAAATGACTCCCTCTCCCTTGCCCAGACCCATTGTAGCCATTCAGGGATGCTTAGCAGCTCCCTCTCCTCACCCACATGGCAGATGGCACCTGTTTTCTTGTGAACTTAACCTGGGGCCCAGGTAGGGAGGGAAGGAAGGATCTATAGTTGACAACCCCTCCCACCTTACAGTGGTTTACTCTTCCTTGGTATTCATCAGGGGCATTGGCACTGAGTGCTAAAGCAATCAACATCCTGCTCCTCTGGGTGACATCATGTGGAATCCATACTGGAGCCTAATTTCATCAACCAAGATGTTGGATTTTATTCCCCCAGAAGTGGCCCACGGCTTGAACTCTACAGAATTGTTCATTCACCAGGGGGTACAATTTCAAGCCATAAGGGGGCATCTTCAAAAAGGGCATTAGGAAGTCTTTTTTTTCATGGAGTAGATGGTAAATGGGTGGAATAGTCTGCTAAGAAAGTGGTCACTGCTGAGACTATATTTGGATTCAGAATATAAAGGACCTTCTTTAATGGGGTCATTAGGAACACAAGCGAGGTAGGGGACAGGGAACACTCTGCAGTGAAGACTAACTGAGAGTAAAAAATTGTAGGGCATGGTTGGGCTACTTCCTCCAGGCTCCTGAACCAGCTCCTGGGCTTCAGCTCCACCCTGAGTGGCTGGATTACAATGATGGAGCTGTTGTAGGAGCAAAAAGGCAGTCCCTCTCTCGGGGGGAGGGGGAAGGTGCCTCAAGCTGAAGGGACAACACAGCAGTGTATCACGGGTGACTCTGGAGTCCTAGGGTACTCAGATAAGAGGAGCCTCAATGGACAGAAGGTGGTACTGACGGAGGTAGACGAAGGTCTGGGCTAGAGGATCTTAGGGGAAAAACAGAGTTAAAATGATACATCATAGGGCATTATGGCAGATGTGATGGACATGGAGACTTTTTCTGCCCTCATTTTTCTGTGCATGTGTGACTGGGGAAGGGGAATGATTAGGACCAGCACTGTATCTGAAAATGTGCCATAATTTAGGTTATGGTAGGGGAGAGAATACAGTTGGGATATGTTTGTGTGTGTATAGAGTGGTGTTGGATACCACTTACAGAGACAAGCACTGTATCCCAAAATGCACTACAATCTAAGTGATGGAGGGGAGAGAAACAAAAAAAATAAATAGAAGTGGAAGAGATCATAGAAGATATGAAAGGTACGAAAGATGAAAAGCTAATGATGTGTGCAAAATGTTAAAACTGAATAAGGCAAGAGTGAACAGAAAAAGAGAAATAGATCACACCGAAATCGTCGACATTTGATAGTTTTTCATTTTTGAAAACTCTTGTAAAACTGATTTTTAGTCTTTGGAACTGTATTAGCAATTTGTCTATTTGAATAATGTTATTTGCAGCTAAATATGGAAGACAATACCAAAACCTCTATGCTGCTAGTGGCAACTTAAACTGTGTGTGTGTGTGTGTGTGTGTGTGTGTGTAGGTAGCCTGCAGCTGCTTCTGCATTAACTTGTGTAAGGATTTTGTTTTGTCCTAATATTGTGCTATGAGTGTTGGATTCCTACATCAAAATACTACAAGAAGTAAACTGCAATCAAAGCCACACATTAATTCTATATCCCTTATTAGGCTAATGTATTAGCAGCCATTCTAGGTCTGACCAGAGTTGGTTTATCTAGTTAATGGGCTTGGTGTTGTGTTTTAGATACTTTTCCCTATTATGGCATGCAAAATATCAGGGGAGACTTGATCAACCCATACAATGCCACCATCATTGAGCTTATGAATATAAATTAAAGGTGAAATGAACTGGAGGAATTCCAAATGGAGAAGATCACTGGTGTCGAGACCAATTCATGGGGTTCTTTTTTTCTTATGCCTTCAATTCAGTTCTGTGACCCAGCAGATGGAAACATGACAAACTGCTACACAGGAGTACGGCATCAGAATGTTAAGGCAGGCTTTCTAATTGCGATGCATTTGAGAGTCATAGTGCTAGGATTCCTTGTCTTTGCAGTTCATGGAGATATTAAAGCAATGAGGCCCAAGGATTCTGGCAGTTTTCTTTTACAGACAAAGAAAATTGCAGCTTGTGACATTCTCTGTGAGAAATTGAAATAATACAAGGAAAACTGCCAGCTAAAACTGCACTGTCACCATAAACTCTTTATGGATTTTTAACTGCAAGTAAATGTGTACTTTCTCACATAAGGTCAAATGCATATGAATTATAAGAGGTGTCTTTTATTGCACAGAAAGTGTAATATCAATGTGGATTTTCGTCTCTGGGCCAGATGCTCCTATTTTTTCTAGACCTCAAGTGACTCTGCGTCTGGCCTTGACAACACAGAAACATGGAAACATACAGTTGTCAGCAGGTAAGGGCCACTTGTCCCACCTAGTCTTCCCATTCACCCCTACCTACAGCATCTCCAGCAATGCTTGGAGAGTGCCCCAAGTACCCAGTCATGGTTGAAACAGGAAGAAAACATACAGTGGTAGTTGTGCAAAAGTTGACAGGTAGCATGGTATGCTGAGTGGTGCAAAACTGCAGTACCCAATGAATACCATGTATAGCGGTAATGCACAATGATGCACAGTGCACGGTACCGGTCAACTATTGTGTGATTACCACTGTATCTCCCAGCTGCTATACACAGTACACTTGTCCTTGCTCCATGAATGTTTACAGGTATTTCACATAATGTTGGAAGTATTTCTGGAAATAAAAACCAATAAAAAACTGAAATCAACTTCATCAAACCATTCTTTGACACTAAACATATATAAAAGTCAAAGCACCTCAACACAAAAGCATGAAGGCAAGGGTTACCCAGAAAGGGCATTGGCAATAAAGCCAGGTTTTATAGAAATGTAAAACTACACATATCCCCATAGTGCAAAGCATTATGGGAAGTATATGCAAATTGCCTTGAAATAGTTTAGACTGGTTCCACTTTAAGCAAGAGTGCATGGTGCCAAGTAGCCTCTCACACACTCTGCAAAGGTTGAAAACAGAAGACACAGACACGTGTTTCATCCTATACAAGACTCATCAGTGTGCCTCATCTGTGACAGCCCATGGGGATCAACCAGTCATATTTACTTATTTATTTATTTATTTAAAGATTGGTAATTGGGAGACCACACTGATCCAAGGCTCTTTCCCAGGTGCAGCCCGGGGGAGGGAGGAAGGAGGTACAAATGAAGTGCAATAATACAGAATTACAATTCATAAGTGCTTAAAGACAGGCAGCTAACAGATTATACAGACAGATATAACATTATGCATGATATTTTAATAACAACAAGTAAGCAAAATAGCAGCAGAAGGATACAAGCAGATACAAAAATGGTACATAACATATGCATAACAACAACACATTAAGAAATATAACAGCAGAGGGTATAGTTTAGGCCTAAGTAGGCTGTGGGACACAAGGGAAACTTAGGCAGATGCTGACTTTAGGGGAAGCAGAGGCCCTGGCATGCTGTAAAACCAGTAATCAGGGATGATAAGTCACGGGTACTACCAAGAGGTTAGTTAGGTTGTGGGCAAGTGCAAGGAGTATGAGGGGAATGGTAGGGGGTTCGTTTAAATAGACTAAAGGAAGGCAATGTGTGCAGTGAGGCAGGCAGGGAGTTCCAGACCCGGGGGGGAAATCGAAAGAGAAGGCAGCATTGCCGAGTTTCAGTAAGGGGAGGAAGGGAAAAGGAATGGGGTCATAGGAACACAGACTATAGAGGTGAGGGGGGCGGGGGATAGGAGGGAGGCTAGGTAGAAGGGAGTGAGCTGAACCAGTATTTAGCAGTGAAGATGGAGTCATGGAGGTTTCAGCAGGAAGTAAGAAAATGGAAAGATAGCAATGAGTAGAGGGCCCATGATGGGTTCTGGGGGAGCGTTCAGGGTGAAACAACAGAAAGCACTGAAGAAAATGTCCAGTCTGGAGAGGGTGGGTGCAGAGGTCGACCTATACATGATGTTGGCACAGTCAAAAAGCAGCAGAATGTTTTTTGTAATGCATGTCCGGTGAACAGGGAGGGAGCAGGCATCTTTGTTTCTATAGAGGTCCCAGATTTAGGGCACAGCTTGGAATGAATATGATTGATTTGTGTGGAGAAATCCAGGTGACTGTCCAACCAGACACCGAGGTATTTGAAGACCAGGACTAAGTCTAGGGTGTTTCCATCGAGGGTCGTGAAGGAAGGGGGTGAGAGGAGTTTGACTAGTTTCTGAATGAACTTAGAGTCAAAGTTCATGGAGACTGTTTTTGTGGTGTTGACCTTCAGTTGATTTGCCTCATATCAGTTCAAGACATGGGTGAAATTGGTCTGCAGCTGGGAGGTCACCACTGAGGCAGAGAGGCCAAAGTTATAAAGAATAGTGCCATCAGCATAGAGGTGTATCTGGTAGGAAGAGCAAATGAGGGGAGGTCATTGAGGAATATCAAAAAGAAGGTGGGGCGGAGGACTGACCCTTGTGGTACTCCAGCCAGTATTGGGAGTGGGGAAGAGTACATTTCCAGATTAGACACATTTGAGAGAGGCCAGAGAGGCAGGAGCTGAACTATTTGACTGAGAGGGGGAAGAGGCCAGCATGTTTGAGTTTAGCGAGAAGGATGGGATGGCGGATGGAGTCAAATGCTTTGGCCAGATCTATAAATATGGTTGAGGTGAGGTGGCCGTGGTCCATACCAGTAAGAATAGCTTTGGTAATCCTAAGAAGGGAGGAGACAGTAGAATGTTGTTTCCTGAAGCCCGACTGGTAAAGGGACAGGAAATTAATGGTAGTGAGGAAAAGTGAGTCTGGTGAGGATGAGAGATTCTTGTAGTTTAGCTAGAGCAGGGAGGAGGGAGATGGGGTGGTAATTACCAGGTTGGGAGAGGTCGCTACTTTTGTGCAGTGGAATCACTTTAGCCTCTTTCCAAGCATGTGGCACTGTGCCAAGGAAAAAAGAGAGTTTGAGTAGATGGGTGATGGCTGGGGCTGAGACCTTTAGTATGAGTGGCTCGAGACCATCAGTGCTGGATTTGCATGGATTAAGGGACTGGAGAGCCCTGAGGACCTCTTGGGCTGTGAAAGGGTAGAGCTGACATGTGTGTGGTGCAGGAGAGGGTGGAAGTGATGTGGGAGGTGATGCTGTGGAGTAAGGGGTAAGTGTGGTGTGCTGGGGTGTAGGGATGGACTGGTGTTGAAAGAAGGGCACAAGCTGTGAAACATTTACTTAAGGTAGAAGCAATTGTGTGAGGGTCTGAGACTAGGTTGTTATCTATTTGGAGGGTGGAGGAGGAGGTGTGTTAGGGTCTGAGAAGGGAGGAGAGAGTTTTGCCAGAATTTATGGGGGGAATTTAGATTATCTTGCAATGTGTTCTTAATGTAGATGGATTTATCAGCCCTGATAGCTTTGGTGCAAACATTTCTCAGGGTGCAATAGGTGGAGAGGTTGTTGGGGGAAAGTAAGGTTTTACAGTGAGTCCAAACATGGTTACAGGAGTTGCAGAGCTTGATTAGATTAGCAGATTTCCAGGGGTGGTGGACGTTTCTCAATCTCCTTTGGCATAGGAGGCATGATTATTCCAGATGCTGTTTAATATGTGGCAGAAGAGGGAGAGAGCCATGCTTACATTGTCTGTGGCATAGAAGGAAGGATGCAAGATTATGCAGGAGTGCTGTGGTGTTTAAGGAGTGAAGGGAGAGGATCAAGCGATAGGTGGGGAGTGAGGTAAATGGAGTTTATTAGTGCAGTATGTCATGAGGTGATCAGTGAAAATGCCAGGGAGCATATTAGCTGATGTGATCCGATGCTGGTGGGAAACCAGGATCCAGTCCAAGAAGGTGTGGTTTTGGGAGAAGGGGTTTAGTCTGGTGGGTTCACTGATCAGCTGGTGTAGGATAAGTGTCTCAATTTTATGAGTGATGGGTTGAAGGGTAGGGGATGCCCAATTCAGGTTAAAGTCGCCAAGTAAAATAAGCTCACCAGAGCTAGCAGTGGCAGAAACAGCTGAGATGGTGCTGACCACAGAGGAGGGAGGGCATTTGGGGGAGGAGTAGAGTATTCCGATGTGAATGGAGAGAGAGGAGGGCAGAAACAGTTTAACAAGGAGGAGCTCATGTTACTTTGGGACTGCCTTGTTAGTGACAATTGAAACCACAGGTTTAGGAGGTGGTAGATAGCTACACCACCACCTCTCTTAGAGTGGTCTTGCCTAAGGAGAAGGTAGCCAGGTAAGGAGAGTAGGGGGTTAGAGACTCTGTGTGATAGCCATGACTTCCTAATGCAGAGTATGTTCAGGGAATGCTGTGAGGTCATTCTTAGGGAGTAAACTCCTAGCATTGAGATGGTAAATGGTGCGGCCTTTCGTGGGTGGGGATGACTGAGGGGTTGGGCAAAGGTTAAGCTGGATATCTCCAGCTAGAAGGAGGAGTAGATAGAAGAAGAATAGTCTGTTTGAGGGTTTGTGCTGTTTTAATTGACTGCGGTGAGAGTGTAGGTGAGTGGGAAGGCAAGAGAGGTGGAGTCTATGAATGAGTTCAAGTCTGAGCAAAAGAAGTTAAGCTGCTGGCTGTCTGATGGGGAGGTAGGAGGGGGAGAGTGGAGTGAGGGTGCTAAGAGGAGGAAGAGAGCTGGTAGTAGAAGCGGGCTTTAGGTGGTCATTTATGGCATTGGGTACAGTGGTGATGTGAAAATAGGTAAGGGAATGGTGGAGAGGGAGGAGGGATTTTGGGGAAGGATACTCTGTGGGGGGGAAGAGGGGGTAGGAGTGCTAATAGAAAAAGCCATGAATATACAGGCAGCATAGCTGGAGTCTGGAAAAGGTTGGCAGCTAAAATCCTTGGTACAACCTACAGGTGGGAGCAAACAAAAATTAGGACTTGTTGGGAGGGGGGGGTACAAATTGAAAAGCAACCTGGAAGTTCCAAAGTGCAAGAGACAGGCTGGATAATATTGACTACTGGGTCAAGTGGGCTACTTTGAAGTGTAGTACCACTTGTGGCCACTAGACAGCTATGGGATGACTAATAGTAGTGGGAAGGTGCTTCCTAGCAGGCTGTGTATACTAGAGGTTAGAGCAGATGACTTAGGCAGGAATGCTAACCTTGAGAGACCAGGTTTGAATCCACCACCAGAAGAGATGACATCAGGAGAGAGGAGAGGGAGAAAAGAGGGTGGTATGGTACAAATGGACTAGGGTGTGTGGGTGGATTAGTGCTGCTTAGCTAGCTTTAAATTAGTGGAAGGTAAGGAATAATGTTGCAACATGTAGTGGGGATCAACAGTGACTTGTAGTGGTCAGGGCATATAACAAGCTAATGGAAATTTGGGGTGGTAGTGTCTGGTGAGGGGTCACGTGACTAGGTCACATGATGAAGGCCGTCTATAACAGAAATGATCACTCAGAGTGGGAGAGTGGGTGGGGGCAGCCACTGTACAAATGGGGCAATGGACAGCCTGGAACAGCAGGTACAATCTGACTCTCAGTACCAGAAGTTTGGGTGTCCGAGTGCTCCGACTAATGCAGGGAAGGAACAGTGTCTAAATGGGGAGAAATCAGAGATGCAGCCTGTGTAGGAAAGGATTAGGAGGTCAAGCAGACAATGGTGGGGTCAAGATGGGAATGGGATAAAGGGGGTGGGGGGGGCAATGGCGACTGCAGGCTGAACACATTCAGCACCATGAAAGCCCCCCACTGATACCTCTGAATAAGCAGTGTCTGGACTACTCTGTATGTTCAAAACTCCCCTAAACAGTTCACACTGTGTGGTCTGAAATCACTAAACAGCTCACAATGTAAAGTCTTAATTCCCCTAAACAGCTAAGGACAGGCTGTGTAACAAGGAGGAACCCACAAATCAAACAGGTAAGCTACATAATCTTAAAGTAAGTTACAATTGATAAACATCACACTCAAATCCTAGGAAATCAGTTGTTGCAGACTATCAAGTGTAGTCCTTTGAAAAAAGTCTTTTTAACCAGGTGCAGCACAGCAATATGCCTCTTAGTACCTGAAGTTTGGGTGATGAGTGCTCTGACTGCTGCAGGGAGGTGAACGGTGTCTGACTATATTTTGGTCTTACTGGTTTGGATCATGGTGGAGCCTGACACCTTATGGGTATCACCCTCTCAATTGAAGTTGGCAGTAGGTGGCTGTATTTTGCAGTGGTACCCCTATCTGTCTTGCTAAATTAACAGTTTTGGAATCAAACTGAGAAGACATCTGTTACTCATACGTACCAAACTCTGGGACATTTCTGTTTTATTAGTTCTGTACTGGCAGTGTTCATTTGCTTTTTTTCCCTTGAAAAGCTGACCCTCTTTATCCCACCTCATTGTATGTGGTAACCCATTTTGTTTACTCTATCATGTTTATCACATGCTGACGTTGCAAATGTGTTTAATGCTCTGAAAGAGCCTGATACTAAAGCTGAAGCTACTGCCCCCTGCTTGCAAACTTATTATTCTTTCAATTAAGAAGGAAACAACACATCCTGGCTATCTGATCCACATTTTAAAAACCAGTGTGGCACAATTTAATGCTGACAGATTGAAAGGTATACTGCAGATTCCAATGAGATCCTGACCCCATACTCATACCGATTTGCAGCATGTATTGCAAAGTGATGCCCTCCAGAGAGTGCACACATCACTGCTGTAATATGCCCACCCTCCACCAGCCCAGACAGCAAGTGACATGAGGCTGCTCCCACCCCTCATGTAGCAGAGTGGTTTATTGCCAGAAAGCCACTGTGCCAATATAGCTTTCATTTTTGAATAGCATCTTTTTAAATATTAAATTGATGTATCTGATTGCCCCCTTTCATGAAATCACACATGCCATGTTTCATTGTTTCATTAACACAGCCATTCTTTAAACATATTTTAAAGTGTGGCCAAGTTGCCAAGACTTATCTTCAAGATCCACAAAAAAATGAAATGATGGCTGGCCCACTGGCACAGTGGCATGGTGTCCATATGCGACACTGGTGTCCCAGTTTCGGGAATGGACCTGGGAAGTTAGAGAACCAGCCGGGGGAGAAGAATTGAGAGTCCCAGAGGCAGCTCTCCTTCTCTGGGGGAGGGGGGCTGAGTGTCAAGCGCAAGCCTAACCCCCAGCAGAGACTGGGGGTCTTGCAGCGACCAGCGCCTGGATTACATAGGAGGTGTGCAGACGCTAGAGTCATTGCATGTCATGCCTCCTCTTTCACGGGGCAAAACACTAAGCAGCAGCCGCCATCCATGATGCTGCGCGACCGCTTCCCCAGTCCTAACTGTCCACTCTGGTGCTCCCATTCAGATGTCCTATACCACCGTCTGCTTAACCAACTCACTCCATGCCCCACCCGGGGGGGGGGCAAGCCAGGGAGTCAATGCCGGTTGGTACTTCTGCCAGCATCTTTCTGACATCACAGGAGTCATGCTGATGAGGTGGCCCCTCCCTGTGGGATAATCCTGGGGTTATCACTTGCCGAGTAATTCCAGAGGGGGGTGAGGACAGGGTCCGGGGGTTGGAGAAGGGCTGAGGTATTAAGACGTCACTACAAAAAAAAAAAAAAAAAGAAATGATATACCTTTTTAAATGTAGCCATACATTTATTTTGATGACTGAAACACTTTTTGTTATTTTTACTTTTGTGCTTTAGAAGACTTTCTATGTGATTGCACAAGGTATAACAGGCAGATCAGTATTCTGCCTGGAGGCTGGCATACTGTATCTAGTTCTAAGTCCCATCGTACCTCATCCGTATTGACTTTCTCTAACCAACAGTAACTGACTGTGACATTAAAACTGTTCAAGATGAGCTGCCCAGCTTCTGCCTGGCTGATCATATGTTGTGTCATAATCACTAATGCCACAATGCTGATGAGGTACTATGTGAGGTGGAAAGACGATGTACTGTGTCAGTTTCCAGGTATGGTAAATACCATTCTACACATTACACCTAATACTACAAGGTAGAAAGTCATCATATTTTCAAATGGAAGAAAAAAAAATTATAAAAAAACACAAACATTTGCCTACTTTTAAAACATTAATCAGTAAAAGCTTCTATTTTTGGCAGTACTAGTTCTCTAAATTGTAAATCTGACTACTGAACAGAGTAAATCAAAATGAGCCAGTGTCCACAAGGTACTGTAAACCAGTTTCAGAAACAGGTATGTTTTATAGCACTGCTGAAATACAGGAGCTGTCAGGCAGTGTAAACAAAGTAGCCACTGGAGTAGCTGTGGCACTCAATGTCTCAATGTCTCCTAGCAGACCCCCCCGGACTAATAGATCCTCTATCTTGGGGGAGCGGATTATGGGGCAAGAAGAAAATTGTGGGGCCATGGAATACTGTTTTCATGGCCTCTTGAAAAAAATGTAGTCCCCATAAAGGCAAAATCTAGGGAGACCAGGATTAGAACCTTGGTCTCCACTACTACCCAACCAAGCTGCTCCATGCCTGAGCCCTCCACACCACAGGAGTAGCTTGTCCAGCCTCTAGCATTCTGCTGCCCTTGTCCTGCGGCAGCACAATGGACAGCGACCTGGGGAGCGCTTACTGCAACCGCTTTCAAAACCCACTCACTGTTCATTGCAGTGCTATTCAGACTAGCACTCTCTTTGCATGCGCTATTCTAGTAGTGCTATTCTGACCTAGTATGATTCAAGGATGCTGGTTCAGCTGTGTGGTACTTGTTATCTAGATCTATGAGGGAGGCCATTTATTGTTGTTTTTCAAGCACTGAAATTGATTATTGATTATTTTTTGCTTTATGTATAGAGTTAATACCATCATGTAAGGTGCTTTGAATCCTGGAAAAAGGACACAATATAAAAAATAAACTACTGCTACTAATTCTTCCACTGATTGGTAACAAGTGTCATAAGTTATCAAATAAGCAGTAGAAGATTGCTGCTCTTGGGTACTTGTGATGTTTCAGTCAGTGAGGTTACAACGATGATGATGTATAGGTAGGAATAAAACTAGGTCCGCCTACAGGTAGAGGGTTGTTCCAACATCATACCTTTTACTGTCGAATCGACAATCTTCAAATTACAGTAGCAAAAAAGAAAAGTAAAAAATATTTTCTGACTACTTGTAAAAGTTAATATTAATGTCAGGCAGTAGGCTAGCTTTTTAAGGACAGAAATATTTGCCCTACCTGTCTGCCTAGTTTCAGTTAACAGACCCTCCTACACTTCATTCTCAACTCATGTTTGAAATACACGGTAGCTCAGTTCACATATAGATTTCTGCCACCCATCTGCTCCAGAGAGTGCCAGCTTCAGAGTTCATTCCAACTTTTTCCAAGAAGGATTGCATGCACTAGTAACTTCAGAAGCACTCAACCTAGAAAGAAACAGTAATAACAGTAACCTACCTCTTCAAGATGTACAATAAAAGTGACATTCTGTCCCTGAGCTGCTGTCAGCTTGCTGTCACTGGTACTGATCTGCAGTCCCCTTGGAGCCCTGCCTGGACACTGCTGAGGTCTCGCTGTATACTTCTCTCCTACACCATCAGTGCAGTTATTAGATGCTGTCTTTCTGTATCTGCAGGGAAAGATGTTCACATAATGAGTTGGAGAAGCAGTTACTATGGTACATAATTACTACAATATCCCTCATCTTATTCAGCTCCAACAGAAAGACCCCTAATACATTAGTCGCAGGAGTATATAATCTTATTAAGGTCCATCCAACACATAAAAGGGCACATGTACACATACATACACACACATATATAGCTGCAAACACCTTTTTCAATAGACTCAGTGATTTGCGGGTTTATCATTTTAAACACCACATGACCATAGATTGTCATTCAAATGAGAATGTGAAGTAAGTAGGTATTCCTGTGGCAAAATGTTTCTTTTAAAATAAATGTTGAGTTCCTTCCCCTTCCAGATGCCGCATGCAGTGCGCCTGCATAATAAATGGAACTCCAGGGGCTATTTCTCCATTTGAATTATCTGGGCCCTGCTCTGCATAGAGGAATCATTAAGACATGTTTTCAAGGTGTTTCTCTAAATAATAAACATTGTTTTGGCTAGCAGGCCTGCTTGTGGAAAATCAACATCTGTCAGCTAACCACTCACCTATCTGTGCCACACCTCTTCTATGCAGGACCCACTCACTGATACCACTTGCCATCCTTCCAGGAGCACACTATGTTCTCACTCGGAAATTCACTGCCTCTTTGAAATAAGACTTGATACTACAGTACACAAGCACTTATAAGGTTTTGTAAAAGTAAATATCATATGAGTAACCAGATAGTTTTTCATTTACTGATCTGCTATGGCAATCTAGAACTGAACTCTGGACCTACCAATGTTGACCATACCCCATTGATTTTGCCAAGCTAAATAGATTAAGGTACATTACCATCAACGTTTATGGCCTGATAAAGTTGGTCAACACAAACATTTAGATTGCCCATACCCACCCTGATATAATACATATAACTGAAACCTGACTTGATAGCTCCATTGATTCTAGTATAATCTCACTACCAGATTTTGTGTTTTATAGACTTAACCAACCTACTAGGAGAGGATGGATTGCCCTTTATAACAGAGATACAGTGTCCTCTTCTATCTTTAATTCCCTTTCTCATCCCCATGAATTGAAATGCCTAAGTCACTATTGCTCTCTACAGTAATATAGCCAGCAGTGTAGTTGACTGATACTGATCCCCTGTGGGTGGCGCTGAATTAGTGAACCACCTAACTAGTTTTGCAAGCACTCACTATAATGGAGCTTTATTCTTGGAGCTCTAAATCTTAATTGGTTTACCACTAAATCAGGTGCTGTTAATCTAGTGATAAGTGATGAGAATGGCCTAACCCAGCTTGTCGCTGAATCTGCAAGACCAAACCTCAAAAATCATATGAGAGTCTCCATTCTTGATATTATACTTACAAACAGACTGCATAAAACTGTGCACTCTGCTGTGTTTGACAATGAAACCAGTGATCTCAGTGCTGTTGCATGTGTTAATGACGTAAAAAAGCAAGATCCCAAACAAAACCTATTTAACTGTTTCAATAAGCTTCATTTCTTATGTAGTTTATCTGCTATTAACTGGCAGAGGTTCTGTCTAATATCACTGATACATGTCACTACCAAAATCTTTAACCAGCAAGTGCTTGGAATTATCAACAGAAATGTACCCTTTGTAAGATGCAGGGTAAAAAGAGAATCTCTGCCTGGTTCAGTTATGACCTAAACGTAGGTTTAAGGGACAGAGATAATACTGGGCCAAAGCAAGACTAAGTAAACTGGCACAAGACTGTAGCATCTTCAGACAAAAAGAAATCCATGCATCAATTAAATTCAGTCAGCCAAAGCTCACCATTATTTAAATCAAATGGAAGAGCACACAAATGATTATTCTGAACTTTGGACATCGGTAAAGACACTGGAAGAGGGGACTGTAACCTCATACATGCCTAAACAATTAATAATTGGTGAAAAGGTAATCATAGATAAGCAACTCATAGCAGAAGTATTAAAATCTCATTTTGCCTCAGCTGCTCTGGTCCTCAAAAACTCACCTGTAGCCTCCTTTCTTGTGCCTGACTCTGTGCAATTGAAGCCTGCTCAAAACAGTATTATCCCCTTCCACTTTAAATGCATCTCCTTAAGACAAGTTGAACAACTCCTCCTAAAACTGGACCTTAAGAAAAGTGTTGGTACTAGTAATCCAGAACTGTTCTTCTTTGGATGCGATGATCCATGCTGTCCACTCCCAAAACCCTTCTCTTCAGCCTCTCATTAACAATGAATTACCCAGAGTAACATATTTTTGAGCATCCCCTTCTTCAAGTCAGGAGAAAATGCTACCCTAAACAATTACTGGCCTATATCTATTTTACCTGCCCTTGCTAAACTATTAGGAAAGCCATTAATGATCAACTGCATGAGTAGCTTAACCAAGTCAACATCATCACTCCTTTACAATGAGGATTCAGAGTGATGCACAGTACCAGCACTGCTCTAGTCAATGTCACTAATGACTGGCCCACTGCACTTGATCAAACAAGTATCAGTGCTACCATTTTCATACACATCTGTAATGTACAGTTGATCATGAAATATTATTACGCTTAAGTTTAGGGACGCCCTTTTTTGGTGGGCCCATGATGTTTCGCTATTACTGTTTTTCTTATTGTAAAATGTGGAAAAAATTAATTAAATCTTTCATGTTAAAAAAATGACATATTATTATGCAAGCTGTGAGGAATGGGTGTTAGTACTCCTGCTTTTGCCTGGTTCAGAAACGATCTGACTGGTTATCACGAGCAACAATAAGTAGAGGGTCTCTTCTCATTTGTTTTCTCTTGCACAGAGGAGTCCCACAAGGGTCAGGGCCATTACTCTTTATGATCTGCGCAAATGACTTTGTAGAAAAAATAGGGGATGTGCAAATGCATTGTTATGCTGATGACACTGCACTGTATGTTTCAAGGCCCATTACAGCCTCTGTACAGAATGATTTTACAACTGCTTTGGATACAGTACATTTCAGCATACTCTGCATATAATAACTGGTTAATGATGATTATCAACTATGGGCAGAAGCTGTCAAACTCCATTATACATGGGTGTGTATAATCACCAGTGTATAATGCAGCAGGCATGCAAAGGTTTACCATTAGCAGCAGTGTACCATGCAGTGCATTAGCATGCCAGCTGTGTATTGCACTACCGTGTACACCATGCAATATTGTGCTAATGGGCAACTTTTGCGGAATGTGTTATACCACACTAATGTTCATCTTTTGTGTGATTACATCTGTATGTGTGGTTCAATAAAAAATAAAGGGACCAGTTATAATAAATAACACACGGGGAAGTGTGTCAACTTGGATTTTATGCACACCCTCCGTGTGCATAAAATCATCATTACACACACTTCCCCATGCATTATTCTATATATCGTACATGTAAATTTCTACTCAATGCTGCTAAAACCAAGATAATGGCATTCACCCCTAATGGGGGCACAATTTGAAGATAGAGGGAGGATGGCTCAGAGGTAATGTTAGAAAATATTTTTTCACAGAGAAGGTTGTGGATGCATGGAGCAGCCTTCCTGAGAAGGTTGTGGAGTCAGGAACCGTGGGAGAATTCAAGAACGCATGGGACAGGCATAAGAAAATTCTAGTGGGGGGGTAGGAGGAAGTAAGCTGTAGATTAACTAGAATCTGCAGCTTATCCATCAGGTAGGGAAATGGGCAGACTAGGTGGGCCAAGTAGTCCTTATCTACCATCAAATTCTATGTTTCTATGGCAAAAAGTCTCAACACCCCTTCATTTTGTATCTCCACTCTTACAGTATGAGTAACAATTAAGGGCTGGTGGATGCATTAAAGTAGCTGGGCCTATGGACGGATTGTAAATTATCCTTCAACATACACTAACAACATATGTAAGAGATTATGTTCTTGACTAGACTTCTACTACTGGAACAAATTCTGCTTCACTGCTGAGACAAGAAAAAAGCTAGTGCAAGCCACATTCTTGACACTATCAGATTATGGTGACCTGATTTATAAGGGGGAGTAATACTTAATATGTAGTCAGATTGGATGTACAAAGGCATAGAGCCCTCCATTTCATAATCAGTCCGTCTCCAAGGACTGGAGCTGTACAGAATATAAAATTCTGCCAGTGGAATGCCCATGGAATTACCATTCCAATTCTGTGGAAGTTCACTGAATTTGTGTAAAATGTCAGTGGAATGTTGCCAAATGTTTTATGTCAGTTATTTTGGTCAAGTTTACAAGGTATGTATCCAAATGACACCATATTTGGCAAGTATATAGGTACTAACAGCTGTCATTGGCATTTTAAATTTCAGAGTCCTTTGTTGAAAAGGAGCTGCATTGTGGGTGCTCAAACATTTCCACTGCATTTTTAAATTTCTTATCTAAATTTCTGCACAGTTTCAGGATTTAGAGAAACATACAACATGAGCATGTGCATCAAGTTTTTAGTCTCAAGCTTTAAAAGGGTCCATGGTATAGGTAGCCAAATATTTTACCAACAATTAGGTTTTTGTTATTTTGGCATAATTTTGAAAGCAGTTATTGAAATGTTATACAATTCCGCAGGTAGTTGGATTATTACTGCATTTATGCATGTACTTATCTTCAGATTTCTAGCTCTAAAGCTGCCTGAGGTGTATACAGATAAAAACAATGCCATGAAATTTCCCCCACCCCAAGGTGCGGGGCATTTGCATCTATTTATGGCCCCATTTGCATGCCATTAGCATGCAGGTGCGCCGATCCCGGCGACTTAGCCTGGCGCCTGCCAGGCAGCAGCCATCGAGGACTGATGCCCCTGCAGCCGATCGCGGGCAGGAACTGTGAAATCCCCCACCCCTTGACTGGCCTGATCGCGGGCAGAACCGTAGTAACCCCCTCCCCCACTAGTCCGATCGTGGGCATTAGAGTCAACCCCTGAGAACAATATCCTGGTGGTCAGTGGACCATGAAGCCCAGTGTGGGCATTAGAGTCCCCAAGGTCCCAGTAGCCTGGTGATCTAGTGGCTCCCACCCACCCACCCATGGAGCCCCACCACCCGCTTCCTCCCGTCAGCTGGCAGGTGGCAGCACCCCACCAGCCTGCCACCCACCACCCACCGACTGACTGCTCGGTGGGGCTGCATGCCCATTGGTTCAGAGCAAGAGCCAATGGCGTTCAGCCATACTGGACTAAGAGCAGTCCAGATATTACCGAATGAATGAATTCATTCACATATCTGGACTGCCTTACAGTTGACAGCATGCCTATTGGCTATTGCTCTCAACCAATGGTGTGCAGCCCTACTGAGCAGTCAGGTCAGCAGGCGGTGGGCGGCAGGTGGTGGGGAATGCTGCTGCCCACCGGCTGACATGGAAACGAGAGTGGTGGGGCTCCGTCGGAAAAAGTGGGTGCCCTCAGATCACCACGCTACTGGGACGCGGAGGACTCTAATGCCCATGATCGGGCTTTGCTGTCCACTGAACCACCAAGATATTGTTCTTGGGGGTTGACCTCTAATGCCCGCGTCGGGCTAGTGGGGTTACTCTGGTTCTGCCCTGATCGAGCCAGTTAAAGTGAGAGTTTCAACAGTTCTGCCAGTGATTGGGCCAGTTAGGGAGTGGGGGGATTTCAACAGTTCTGCCTGCAATCGGGCTGCAGGGGGCATCGGTCCCCGATGGCTGCTGCCTGGCAGGGTGCCAGGTGCAAGTCGTCGGGGATCGGCACATCTGCATGCTAATGGCATGCAAATGGGACCATAAATAGATGCAAATGGTCCCCCCTGCACCTTGCATGAATTATGGCCTCATTTGCATGTAACCTTTTGAATATCGGAAAGTTTTGCATGGTGCAATGGAACTTGCGTCACCGCATCTTGAATGCTCCACTCCCAACCACTTGCGGTGGCACCAGTTCCACTGCGCCATGCACAGTGGCTGTAGCCGGGGGTGATATTCAAAGGAGTTGCTCAATAGTGCAACTCCATTGAATATCGCCCTGGCCACACCCCAGCACAACTATTTTGTGCAGCGCAAGGGCTTGCGTCACAGAATGGCACAGTTTGAATATCCAGCCCAATGTGTCCTAATATCATAATATTTGATATACCATTAGAACATCTATAAACAAGTAATCATGCCAAATTGCAGATCACTAGCTCAATAGATAGCAGAGGTATGAACAAATTAATACATTTCAAAAAATTCACCCGCATTTCACCAACTATTAAATTTCAGGTATTTTGATCTTGTTTTCAAAGTGTGCAACCGAATGACACAAAATCAGGCTAGAATACAGGTACTAAAGGCTTTCATAATTGTACCAAATTTCAGAGTCCTAGATTAAAAGGGGTCTGAGGTATGGGTGGCCAAACATGTAATCAAAATTTCATTTTCAGTTTTTCAATCCAATTTTTAAATGTCTTATCCCCATTTCTCTACATTTTCAGGATTTAGAGAAATGTGCAACATGGGTATGTGCACCAAGTTTTAAGTCTCAAGCTTTAAAGGGGGCTGGGCTACTGGTAGCCAAACATTTTAACAAAATTACAATTTTGGTTATTTAAGTATCATTTGAAAGTATTTATTGAAATGTTACAAAATGTTGCAGGTATACAGGCTATTACTGCATTTATATATGTACCTAGGTTGAGATTTCTAGCTCTACAGGTGCCTCAGTGATATGTAGATAAAAACTATGAAATTTTCTCACAAAAAATAAAATGACAGGCTTTGAACACATACAGGTATATGTTTGAGACCGTCATCCTAATGTCATGATATCTGGCATTCCATTAGAGCATCTATCATGCAGTAATGCTGCAAAATGTCATATCTCTAGCTGAATAGACTGCAGGGTTATGACCAAATTAATACATTTCCAAAATTCCATGACATTCTGATAACATTCTGTGGAATTTCTTGGAAGTTTGCAGACTTCTGGTGGAAATCCATGAAATCAGAACTTTCTCAGTCTGCACAGCTCTGCCAAGAACCAATCATTACATCTTATTTTCAATTGCAAGCTGACCCTCTCTAACCACTAGAAGATGAAAGAACCTCTACCTTTGGTCTTATGAGGCCCAACAGAATAACTTATCACTATACAGTATTGTCTTGTTTGAAAGATTGTCACACCTGTATAACCTGAGGAGAAATAATGTTTTTTTCTTCTCAAGGTCGCAATGCATTTTTTCTCATTACAGCAAAATGGCATTCAGCTGGCTTGCCCCTTATTTCTGGAACAAGTTATAAAACATCTTTAAACTGAGTTTCCTGGGAAGTTTCAGTTCATTTAAGGCACTACTAGAAATCATTGCATGGACAATTGTAACATGGACAGTTGTGCTTGTCAAGGGATTCTGCTTATTATATCTGGACTTTTATCCCATTTATATAAATATATATACATACAGGGCCACATATTCAAACTGTGCTATTTTGTGGCGCAAGCCCTTGTGCTGCACAAAATAGTTGCGCAGGGGTGTGGCCGGAGCGATATTCAAAGGAGTTGCGCTATTGAGCATCTCCTTTGAATATCACCCCCCCGGCCACAGCCACTGTGCATGACGCAGTGGAACTTGCGCCACCACAAGTGGTCAGAGTGGAGCATTCAACTTGTGATTGCACAAGTACCATTGCGCCATGCACAAATTTCCGATATTCAAAAGGTGACATGCAAATGGGGCCATCATTCATGCAAGGCGCAGGGGGGAGGGGCATTTGCATCTGTTTATGGCCCCATTTGCATGCCATTAGCATGCAGGTGCGCCGATCCCCGAAGACTTGCGCCTGGCGCCCTGCCAGGCAGCAGTCGTCAGGGACCGCTGCCTCCTGCAGCCCAATTGCGGGCAAATGTGTATGAAATCCCCTCTCCCCCGACTGGCCCGATCGCGGGCATAAGTTTAAATCACCCCCACCAGCCTGATCATGGGCAGCAAAGTGTCCCCCCCTGAACATATTCCCTGGTGTCCAGTGGACCGATAAGCCTGATCACGGGCTGAAGAGGTTTGAATCCCACCCCAGAATGTATCCCTGGTGGTCCAGTGAACCGATAAGCCTGATCGCGGGCTGAAAAGTTTAACCCCAGAGCGTATCCTGGTGGTCCAGTGGACCCGATAAGCCCGATCGTGGGCTGCATTATATTACGCCCCCACCCCAAGACCATATCCCTGATGATCTGAGTGTCCCCCACCCACCACGAAGTCCCCACCCGCTCCCCAGCAGCTGGCGGGCGGCAGCATCCCACCTGCCTGCAGCCCGCCGCCCACCGACTGACTGCCCTGTGGGCTGCATGCCCATTGGTGCAGAGCAGAGCAATGGGCGTGCAGCCCACTGCAAAGGCAGTCCAGATATGTGAATGAATTCATTCATTCACAAATCTGAACTGCCTTGTGCGATATGAGCTGCATGCCCGTGGCTCTTGCTGCATCAATAAGCATGCAACTACAGGCACGATCAGTCAGCGAGGCGGGTGGGAGGTGGTGGGATGCTGCTACCCGCTGGCTGCTGGGGGGCGGGGTGGTGAGGGCTTCGTGGAAGTAGGTGGGGTGGGGACACTAGATTACCAGAGATATGGTCTTGGGGTGGGGGTGTCGCAACATAATGCAGCCCGCGATCGGGCTTATCGGTCCACTGGACCACCAGGGATACGATCTGGTGGGGGTTAACTTCTTCAGTCATGATCGGGCTTATCGGTCCACTGGACCACCAGGGATATGTTCGGGGGGGGTTTAAACCTCTTTAGCCCATGATCGAGCTTAGCAGTCCACTGGACCACCAGGGATATGTTCAGGGGGGAACACTTTGCTGCCTGTGATTGGACTGGTGGGGGGTGATTAAACTTATGCCCGCGATCGGGCCAGTCAGGGGAAAGGGGACTTTTCTGCTTTTGCCCGTGATCGGGCTGCAGGGGCACAGGGAGTAGGTTGAGGGCCAGCCACAGGTGGCAGCTGCTGTGTTGCACCCTGCAATGCAGCAGCTCACCTGTGGGTGGCCCTCGACTTATTCCTTTTTGGGGGCTCAAAGTTGTGCAGGCGCAGGTTGGGGGTTGCGCCTGCACAACTCTGCACAGCCTGGCTGAATATCAGGCTGTGCAGTTTATGCATGGTTCCTCCCCCTCCAGTTCAGCATACATTCATTTGCATTGTGCTGTTGCTCAGCATGTTTTCAGTGGCGCAACTGCCTCCTGCTGAATATCACCGAATGGCGCAATTTCGGGCTTGCGCAGGCGCAACCCTATTGCGCATGGCACAACCCTTTTGAATATCCCACCCACAGTGTATATATGTGTGTATATACAGTATATATATATTTACACACACACACAGTGTGTATATGCATATGTATATATACATATTTATGTATATGTATCTGTATATACATATATATATATATATATATATATATATATATATATACACACACACACATTGCAAAAGGTTAATGCATCAGTTAGGGTTAAAGTGACAAAAGTAGGGAAATGAAACGTTAGGGTTGAGCCCCAAACCACCCCACCACCCATCCTCCACACACCAACAGGCATTGGGGTGTGCCATGGGGTTGTTAGGCCCCACTCTCACCCCATTCCACGTGTAAAGAGACTGACATGGTACTGCTTTGGAGAATGGCATAGGAGTATGCCTAACAACCCCATGGCACCCCAATGCCTGTTGGTGTGTGAAGGATGGAGGGTGGGGTGGTAGGGTGGGGGTTAGGGGCTCAACCCTTACATCTCATTTCCCTACTTTTGTCACTTTAACCCTAACTGATGCATTATCAAAGTTGTTTGTAATGAATGTCCTTACTTTTTGAGAAAGTGTAATGTAACTGGTAAATGGTATGTGCTGGTGGGAGTTCGGGCCCTCTGGGCCTCATAAGCCCACCAAGCTGCCCATTTACACATAACGATATGATCTGCGGAAGCGTGGGCCTTCTGGGCCCTGTGCTCCCACTTAAACATAACAACGGAGCCATACAGTATCCCTATAGGGCTGAAAAGGAACCCTTGTAAGACTAATTTTCCAATGTCCCAGTAACCGTACAAGCTATAAAAACAAATCCACTGCGGTTGTAATCATGACTTCAAAACTACTGTGCATGCTTAGTTGAGGATGGGGGCAGGTAGCGAAAAATCCGTATCTCGCATCGTTTCTGAGATACTGGCACAGAATGTCACTGTGGGTGCCGCAATGTTATCCTATGGGAAAAATCCTAACTTTCTTATGGCATATCTATGGAACTGAATACCTTATTTATTGATTTATTGAATTTTGTTGACCTGGTAAGCCCACTGGACCCAGAAGTCACTTTTTCAGGGGCGACCGGGGGGGGGGAGTGGGATACAGATGGTACACAACTGAAATTGAACCAGATTAAGCTTAGGCTTTTTACACCTAAACTGCATAATTCACATATTTGGGTCACCTCCTTTATACTCTGCAAATTTCAAACCAAAAGACCAAATTATTTATTTCCACTGTACTGGCAGAGTTATTAAAATTCCTAGTTCGTGAGGTGTCAAAATCACAGTTCATGAGGTCAATCCCCATTCACAAGCTGTCAAAATCACTATTCATGAGAAATTCTTGACCATCAGATTTTGGCCATCTAGTCTGGAAGTTGTGATCAAGGATTTTGTCATCTCCGAAAGGGGATTGGCTCACAAAAGGGGATTTTGACAGCTAGTGAATGTGGATTTTGTCAGTTCATGAATGAGCAATTAAAAATACAATTCCCCTTCGTGAGCTGACAAAATCCCCATCCGCGAGCCAATCCTCGATCGCGAGAAGGGCCATCTGGATGTGAAATGATGATCAAGGATTTTGTCAGCTTGCGAAAGGAAATCGACTGATGAAAGGGGATTCTGACACCTTGTGAAAGGGGATTTTGTCAGCTTGTGAAAGGGGATTCAAAAACCCAAAACCCTTTCACATACTGACAAAATTCCCTTTCGTGAGGTGACAAAATCCCCATTCACGAGCTGATCCTTGTTCGCAAGATAGGACCATCTGGTCACTAAATCGCGATCAAGGATTTTGCTACTGCGCGAAAGGGGATTGGCTCGCGAACAGGGATTTTGTCACCTCACGAATGAGGATCGGAAGTGAGTGATAAATGAAGAATTTTAAAATCTAAAACTGCCAGTTTTTTTCCAAAATTAAGGAAACAAAGTCATGGGTTTGTAGAGGGTATCACCCTGAACAAAACTCATGCCTCATTTGTAAAAGAAGCAAGCTGGGGAGTAAGCTACATCATTTTGTTTGGGGCAAAAAATGAAAACAAAATGGTGGCTCATGAACGAGGAATTTTTCCTCATGAACAGGGATTTTATAAATCCCCTTTTGTGAGGTGACAAAATCCTTGATCATGAGCCCAATCCTGTTTCACAAAACATACGTATAAATCTTGTAGTGAACTGAGCATGCTCAGAACACAAAAATTAAAAATTAAATAACTTTTGAACAGATTAATAGTTTCTCACCAAACCAATGCTGGATTGTTCTTTCACTAAATCTCTTTCTACCCTGAACATGTCAGACCAAAATTCATGATGGGCAACAAGCAGCAAAAAAGTGCAAAAAAAGTGAAAAAACGTGTTCTTGTGTGCTTTGCTGCATGGAAACCGCAAGTCCAATCAAAATACAACTTGGCAGATCAAGAGATCTACCATACAAGACTGTGCATGCCAAATTTTGTGCAAATCCGTTAAAGAGTTTCAAAGTTATTAAGGTGCAAAATTTGGGGTGCAACATTAAACTGTTTACTCAACCCTAACTATACTGGTGTGACTGTGCCAGTATAATATATATATATATATATATATATATATATATATGATGTGATGTGTGATGTGATGTAAACTGGATGTGATGTGCTGACCCTTACAGAAATATGTGTGCTGTATACATGCAGAGTGCATGCCTCATGCTTAATTGTGCTATGTTTTCATGTGGATCGCATACACAAAGTGAACTTAAGTGAACCAGGTCTAAAAAGCAAATCAAGTTCACATGCTGCAAACATGACGTGTGCTGCAGGTAAGCTGATGTGAACATTTTCTAAAACTTACATCACGTTCGTGTGTTGCATTGCACGCTTGTCATGAATGCAGCAACTAAACTGGTACAAATCTCATCTTATAAACACACCAGTTTCTATTTATCATACTACTGCTAGCAAGTAGAGACAATGAAATTCATTTTTCATTGATTTCCCATTAAAGCAGCAGTACTACGAAACAAAATTTAAGCTTTTTTGAACAGTTTGTTCACCGTGCTCTGCTAATCATATAACTGGTAATCTTTCCCACCTGCATTGTATTATCACTGAGTAATTAGGTTATCCTCTGCTTTTTTTTTACATTTCTGCCACCAAGCATGTTGCACTGAAACCCCCTCAGCTGCCAACTGCACATGTGTATGACTTGCAGGGACATCAGGAATGGTCAGCAGAGGGTCCCACTGCTGTAGTCAAAGACATGATGTGACCTGAAGGAAAAGCACAGCTGAAAATTAGTCAGCCACCATATTTATTGTGGCACCACAACATTTCAAATAAATTGCAAATGTCTAAAAAACTAAAGATAACTGAAAAAAAATATTTATAGATATGGAAACTGAAACTTTGGCCACATGCTTACAGCCAAAAAGCAGAAGTTTGATTGACCACTTCCTGATTTGGTAGTACTGCTGCTTTAAAATTAGGTCAACTCATTAACTCTGATACTTTTTCAAGCTGTTTAATGGCTTTTGATTTTTGTTATTAAATTGCCATTGATTTGTAAATATTGTTTTGTTATTGCATTAAATGCCTTTGATTTAGTCAGCCAACATCCCCCATTCCAGATGTGCAATCAGGGGCCTCTGTGTTGTGAAGCCTGACCATTTTGTTTTGGGCCATGCAAATTCCCTTATGCATATTTATTGCTACAAATGTGAATCTCCATGGCTGTTGTGGCTCACTTACTTTCCCTTTGTTATTCTGTATGGTGGATGCACACTATGGCCATGCTCAGCACTTTTTGTACTGAGTAGGGTCCTGGAAGCATGCACCATACCTCACATTTTGTCACTGAAATGAGGGACATGGACACTCAAAATGAGGGACAACTACAGACACTAACCCTCATGATGATCAGAACACATCCCGAAACATGGAGATACAGTACCTCAGAGCACATTGGAAACCATTGTATTTACAGGTACTGATATTAGCACCTAAAAATGAATTTCTACCATAAAGCAGTGGTGCCATTTAGGTAGGGCAGAGGGGGGCAGTTGCCCCCCCCACATCTGTACCTAGGTTGTTCTTATGGTGTGGCAATAATGACAATAAATTTGGATTTATTTTTTTGCACAATAAATGCCCTCCTGGCCTGTGTTGTGCTCCTGCTGTAGGTGCACTCCTGACTCGACTTTGTCTGTATTGTGTTGTCCACTCTCTCCACCTATTAGCAGAGGCACTATCACATGTGACATGAAGGAGCTCCAGCAAAGCAAGAGCACATGAGTCATGCAGGTGCAACACTGACTTTCCCAGACAGGCAGCACACTACAGCTTGGAGGAGTCAGTGAGTACTGAACTCCCAATAGCAGTGTTGTGGCAGCATATTCTTGTTGGTCTGCTCTTAGTGAGTCTCGATCTCCCCTGATGGCTGAAGGGGCAGAGGGTGAGCTAGAAGCTAACTCGAGACTAGGCTACCTACTTACTCTACTTGGCTTGTTTTGCAAAAAAAAAAGCAGCACAGGATCCCCGCAGCAGCAAGCTAGGCCTAGAAGCAACAGTGGCAGCAGTGTGGGTGGTATTCATATGTCTTGATCAGTGCAGTGCAGCAGCAGCCACAGCAGCAGTCAAGCAAGAAGGAAGCAACACTGGTTAGGTGGGTTCGATTGGTGAGGTGACTTGGTTGCAGATCATTTTGAGTACCTGGGATTGTCAGTTCTAGCATCCAGCTTCTGGCAGAAGGATAGAGGAGGAGTGGACTGAAAACTGGGCTGGTGGCAAACTGAGCCTGGCTGCAGGGTCAGGCCAGATGGCTGGTAAGTAAAAGTAAATATTTTTTTTACAGGGGAATTGGGGAAGGAGGAAGGACTGAAATATTGATGTGTTTTTCATGTTTCTGTGCCTTTGGGTGGCTTCACGACCCATATGGAATGGGTACTGAATGGAGTGGAGTTGGGGAGAGAAATTGGGACAAGGTTTTTTTTGGGGAGGGGTCAGAACTTCAGCCAGGAAAAAAAATGTTTAGTAACTAGGTGGGTTTAAGCCCAAATCTGATGCAGTTCTCCGGGATATAGACAGATTAATCTTACACATTTTAATTTTTCCTGATTTGCATATCGCTTTTCTGTTACAACAAAGAAATTTTACCTTTTAGGGACATTCCAGACATTTTAGAGCTTGCCACATAGGGGCTAACTAGCACCTGGCCTCCACTGGTTGTTGGATCCACCCTGCTAAAATCTGAAATGGTGCCTGTGCCTTAAAGACTAAATTTACAGGACATCCTCTGTGTGAACAACATGTTTTCCATGAAGGATTGATGAGGAGCAGAGTAGTTTTCAGGGATAAAATAAGGGGCTGCCCCTTGCATTCATGGACAGTTGAGGGGTATGGTATGCACAAACTATTGGAGCCCCACTGTAGTCAGGCTTATGCTCTATCCCCCCCCCCAGTGAAGCTGACCTCCACATCTCCACACTCAGGCACATTATGACATAGGGCTAGGGAGACTTCAGGGGCATGCACTATTGAAATGAACAGGGATATTTTTTTATTACCATATTATACATTATTGATGGAGAGTTAGAATTTAATGAAGGCTGCCACTCGACTAACAAGGGCCTTGTTAGTAGAACAGGAGCCTTCATTATTCTACAGCTTGCCATCATAATGTATAAAATAGTAATACAAATAACTCCATTCATTTCAAGGGGGTACACCCCAGCACTCTGACCCATGGACATCATCTCTTAAAGACTCCTGCCTCTGGCTTCCTAGTACTCAGGTAAGAGACTCTTGACTTATATCTATACTTGGTGGGTTGTCTGTAGTAGCATGGCTACACCAGCTACAGTGTGTGTGCATGGGGGGGGGGACTGGCCATGTAGGTGGGTGTTGAGTTATTGTTACTTTTGTGTTTTCCCCTTAAAGACTGTTTGCGTGGAAGCATTCAAAACTATGGAGAGAAAATGTATGTATTTAAAAACTGGGAAAGGCACCATGAGGAGAAGCTCATTTCCAGGTACGACCCAGGGGAGAGGGTACAGAAGAATAAAATACAGCATTGATAATACAACATTGATAGCAAAGTTGTTACAGTAGAAATTTAGCATAACAAAAGGAATGCTTATTCAATGAAGAAATATAAATACAAAACAATATTTACATTATTATATACAATGGGTTGCAGCAAGAGGAGAGAGGGACTATGAAACGGAGGTAAGTGAGTGCTAGGAAGGAGAGCAGATACAGGAAGTAGTAAGGGTTGGTTTGAGTAGGCGCTTGAGGGCAGGGAAGGAGAGAGAGAAAGATGGATTTGGAGCGAAACACTGTTCCAGAGGAAAGGAAGTATATAGGAGAAGGAACGTTTGCCAGTTAATGTGCATACACATGGGTGGGAAAAGGTACATGCACAGTTGGACCGTTAGTTGTAGGGTGAGGGGTTAGCTGATTAAGGAGGGAGGAGAGGTAGAGCAGAAGGGTTCCAGACCAATATATAGCGATGAAGGTGGAACAATATGAGAAGCATCTCTGAGTGAGGAATTGAAGGGAAAGGGAGGATTATAGCTTACAATGGTGAGTTAAAGGGGGGAGTTAGAGGCAAACATACAGAAGGCATGAAACAGGACATAACATCAAGTTTGGCAATGGAGGTGGCTGGGGCAGCACTGTAAACGATGTCCCTGTAGTCAATAACTGGGAGGATCCATTTAATCACAAGATCACGTCTTACAGAGAGGGAGAGACTGGCTGTATGGTAGTATAGCAGCCCAAGTTTAGGGTGTGGCTTGGAGTGTAAAGTACTAAAGAGGGAAGAGAAGTTGAGGGAGGGATCAAGCCAGACCTCTAGGTGCTTGTAGTTGGGGAAATTGTCTAGATGGGTGTTGGCAGCAGAAAAGAATGGTGGGAGGGTGGGAAGCCTGGCGAAAATAGTGGGCGTACAGACCAGACAGAAGTGATTAAGTAGTTTTGTGGGTAAGTGTGTGTATTGGGGGTGGGAAGAACACATGTGTTTCCATTGGTAAGTATGCTACAATTCAGCTGTGCAGCTGAGATGAGGTGGGACAAGAAAACTTAAAAGTATAACAGTGGCTATAAGCATTCCACATGCATGCAGATGTATGCAGATTTGTATTTGTGACAGGGAGAACATAGAAACATAAACTTTGATGGCAAATAAGGACCATTTGGCCCATCTAGTCTGCCCATTTCCCTACCTAGAGGATAAGCTGCAGATCCTATTTAACCAACAGCTTATTTCTTCCTACCCCCCACAAAAATTGCCTTATGTCTGCCCTACAACCTCCTCAGGGAGGCTGTTCAATGCATCCATCACCCTGTCTGTGAAAAAATAATTCCTCACATTGCCCCTGAGCTGTCCTCCTTCTCAGGAGATGGGGTCTCCAGAACTGGATGCAGTACTCCAGATGGGCTCTCACCAACTGTCTGTACAGGGGGATAACAACTTCCTGGTTCTGCTGGTGATTCCTCTCTCTATACATCCCAGTATCCCCCCAGCCCTCCCTACCGCCTTCTCACATTGCTTGCCAACCTTAAGTTCATCTGATATGATTACCCCCAGGTCCCTTTCCATTTTTGTTGTTGTTACTACCTCCCTCCCATTGTGTAATCTTCCCCAGATTTTTGTTTCTCAGGTGCATTATTTTGCATTTCTTTGCATTGAATCCAAGCTGCCATACTTCTGACCATCCCTCCAATCTTACCAAGTCCCTTTTCATCCTTTCCACGTCTCCTTTCCACCCTGTTGCAGATCTTTGTGTCAACTGCAAAGAGGCATACCTTTCCTTCCAGTCCCTCTGCAATGTCACTTATAAAGACATTAAAAAGGACTGGACCCAGTACTGAATGCTGCGGTACCCACTAGTAACCCCTCTTTCTTCAGAGTGGACTCCATTTACAACTACTTTCTGTGTCCTGTTGTCCAGCCTATGTTTTACCCAGGCTACCACCCCGGGACCCACTCCCAGGCTGGTTAATTTGACTATTAATCTTTTGTGTAGGACTGTGTCAAATGCCTTGCTAAAGTCTAGGTAGGCCATGTCCACAGCCCCTCCCTGGTCTACTACTGTGGCCACCCAGTCAAAGAAATCAATTAGATTCATCTGACATGACCTTCCCACTGTGAACTCATGCTGCCTTGGGTCCTGTGACCCACTGGCCTCTAGGTATTCAACAATTCTTTCCTTCAGAAGTGATTCCATCACTTTCCCTATCACATAGGTCAAACTGACAGGTTTGTAGTTTCCTGCCTCTGTCTTGGTCCCACTTTTGTGAAGGGGAATCACATCTGCCTTCCTCCAGTCCTCAGGTACCACACCATCCTCCCATGATTTGTTAAAAAGGGTAGCCAGTGGTGTCACTAGTTCTCTGCTTAATTCTTTTAGAATTCTGGGGTGAATTCCATCTGGCCCCATTGCTTTGTCCACCTTCAGTTTTTGGAGTTATTTCAGAACTCTTTCTTCTGTGAAAGGACTGGGATTGACCCCCTATCCAGAGCGCTTCTGTTAATTGGATTATGCACCTCCCCACCTCCTCTTTTGTGAATACTGAACAGAAGTATTCATTCAGTATCCCTGCTTTTTCACTGTCCCTCTCTGCCCACCCACAGTCTATTCTATTCAGCCTCACTATCCCTCCCTTTGTCTTTCTATGCTCCCTGATATACCTATAAAATGTTTTATCCTCCTTCTTAACTGAGTTGGCTATCTTTTCCTCAGTTTGGGCTTTTGCTATTCTGACTACCCTCCCTGCTTCCTTCTGCCTTAACTAGTACAGTTCTCTGTCCTGCTCCTTCTGAGTTTCCTTATAGTTCCTAAATGCTATATTTTTCTCCCTATCCTTCATAGCCACCTCTTTTGAGAACCATAGTGGCTTTTTCTTTTCTTTTGATTTGTTTATTTGCTTCACACAAAGGCTTGTTGCCTCTGTGATGGCAGTTTTGATATTTCCCCATTGTTGCTCCACTCCTCCTTCTATCCTGTTTGCTAGTGCTTTTCTAAGGCACTCTCCCATCTTGATAAAGTCAGCCCTTCCTGAAGTCCAGAACCCTCACTTTTGTATGGCTTGACTCTGTAGCTGAGTTTATCATGAACCACAGTGTTTGGTGGTCACTTATTCCCAAATGGCTACCCACTTCTAGATCTGAGATCCTCTCACTGTCCCCATTTGAGAGTATGAGGTCTAAGATTGCTCCCTCATGAGTAGGTTCCAAAACTAGCTTTCAGAGGCATGCCACCTCAAGGGCATCGAGAATGGCCCTGCTTTTGGATGTGCTGCAGCAAAGGTGCTCCACTTGACATCTGGCATATTAAGGTCCCCCATCAACAATATCTCCTCTTTCTCTGCCATCCTAAGTATGCCTTCTATCATATCCTTGTCCATTCCCTCCTCTTGACATGGGGGTCTATATACAACCCCTGTGCAGATTGTGGTGCCATTTCCAGTCTCTAAGGTGACACACAGTGCCTCCTCTCCTCTCTGTGTACTGTTTTATTCAGTTGCTTCTATCCCTTCCCTTACAAAGACAGCTACTCCCCCCTTCTTCCCCCTGTCTCTCCTGTAGGTTGTGTACCATGGCATGTTAACATCCCAGTCATGGTTCTCTGTGTATCATGTTTCTGCAATTGCTACAATATCCAGGCATCCCTCTTCCATCAAGGCCACCAGTTCAGGGAGCTTGTTACCCAGACTATGGGCATTGGTACTCATTACCCTCCATTTCTTGATGTCCTTATCCCATTTTGCCCCATCCCTGTCCTTATTGCACTTGTCACTTTCTCCATTTACCCCTGCACTTCTCCCTATTGACATCTCTATGTTGGTGTCTACCTCACTTAGTACCCTGATTTTTTTGGGGGCTAGAATTTCCCTGCTCCTCTCCAGTGCCTCCTCCCTTGGCTAGTTTAAATGCTTGCCAATGAAGCATTTAAACCTATCACCTAGGATCCTGGTTCCCCTCCTGGACAGATGCAGACCATCATGCCAGTATAGGCCTGCATCCCTCCAGGTGGACCCCCAGTCCCCAATTAAGCCAAATCCCTGAGCTCTGCACCAGTTTTTCAACCACTGATTAAATTCCTTGGTGTGGAGCACCCTAGCCTCAACTGTGCCATAGACAGGCTGCACCTCCGAGAAGGGTTACCGTGTGTGCTATTTGTCTAAGGTCCCTCCCCATCTCCACAAATGCTTCTTGCACTGCTCTAATCCATTTCTTAGCCAGGTCATTTGTCCCTTGGTGGACAATGACTTCCAGCTCCCTCCCCTGTGCAGCTGTTCCCACGATCCTGAGGATTCGTTCTTTGTCCCTCCAAGCCATGGTGCCAGGCAGGCACTTTACTTTCCTCTCCCCTTCCTCCCCCATTTCTACCTTGCTAACAATGGAGTCCCCCACCAGGAGTTGTTTCTTTCCCCTGTGGGGTCCCATGCCATTCTCCTTTGGGTCCCCTTTGTGGAGGTTCCCAGCATCCTCCTTGGTCTCCACTGTGGGTGCCTCCATAGAGGAACCACAGTTTTCCAGAATGGCATAGAAATTGTGGAGAGGTACAGCTGGAGGGATGCACCTCATTTCCACCACCCTCACCTTCCCTGAGCTCACTGTGGTCCAACCACTCCTCTTTCTTGGCAACCTCTGAGGCAATGGCAGTGACCCTGGTGGTCCCTGGGTGGGAGAGGAGGTGCCAAAAATCCTAGCTAACTCAGCCTGGAGATGAGCAACCTCCTCCCTCAGCCCAGAGAGGTGCCTGCAGATGGAACACCACTGCATCCTCCAGAACATCTCCCGGAAGACTGCTGCGCCACAGCCACTGCACTGCACCACTCCCATCATGTCTTATTTCTGGCCCACTAATTGTTGTTTTGAATACTTACTCTTTCCTCTGTTTGTTTATTTCTTTTTTTTTTCTTTTCTGTCCCTACTTACAGGTCTGTGCCCTTTTAGCTCCTGATCTTCCTGTTCTGAGACAAGAAGTTCCTATATTTCTCAGTAGTCTCCTTACTTGCTCAGAGTCAGACCTCCAGCAGCTGGAGGGTGGGGGATGGAGAGCTACTCTTGCCCTTTTAGGATGATGAGTCTTTGGTGGCTCTGTGATCACTCACTTCCTGCTCCCAAATAGGAAGTTCCTGTTTTCAGTTAAATCCTGTACCTATAAAAGTAGAACTGCCTTTAGGTGGGGGGTGGAGGGGAAGGAACGAGGGCAATATAGTCCAAGTAAAGAAGTTTAGTTATACCAGCAGGTCCTTTCTCTTGGTGCTCTGCTTGTTCTCTGGCAGAAGCTACCTAGGGCAGTGGTTAAATCTGGTTTTAACCTGGCTCCGTCTAGCTAAGGCACTCCCCCTACTTTGCAAATCTTTCAACACTTAGTTAATTTCACAGATAATTACCTTCAGCCACCCGTGACAAGCACCTAGATAACTACACAGATAACAGATAACAATTCACTTCAACTAACTCTGACAGACAGACTAACTTTTTTTTTACCCTGAATTGAAGGTCCCAGTACAAGAGTTCTAGTTCTGAGTACAAGTAGAGAAGTTTAGTTATACCAGCAGGTCCTTCCTCCTGGTGCTCTGCTTGTTCTCTGGCAGAAGCTATCACTCTAATTCAATTCAATTCAATTTTTATCTTTCATCAGGAGATACACCATTGGGAGTCTCACTTACTAGGTGGTCCTGGAGGGACATCACAAGTTTTTACAAAACAACAACAGAGAATACACTTTGCATTAGGCAATACATAACAGAGTAGGCAACATAAGTATACAGTGAGGAATTCCTACACAATTGCTACAACAACTTAAGGTATAATTCTGCACAATTGCTAAACAACTTGATGCCTTGGGAAAAACTTTAACAAACATAATATTTGGACACAAAGGAGCCTATATTTCCCATTAGTTCAGTATTTCTCATCACCTTCATTTTCTGATGAGGTCATATGGATAAAAACAGGATAGTTGTTCCTTGATGGTTCATCAGCTCTTAATGCTTATTCCCATGGCAACAAACTGTGTGGTCACAACACAGCATTATCATTTCAGGTAGGGAATAAGCTGTAAAGGCAGATGAACTCTAAGGGATAAAACTCTTGCTTCTGTGGAAATTTCTTCACTAATAAATAATGGAGATGAGAAATCTATTGAACATATATGAAATTAAGCTGAATTGTGTCTAAATGTTGTTTTTTCCAAAGTTTTCCAGTAGGTGTCAGCTGGTCTTTAGTTATAATCAAGTTACAGTGCAAGTTGGGCCAGCCCAGAGATGCTGAGGGTTGAGGTGCTGGATGCCAGACCTCGTGCCATGCCGGCGACCCGGGTTTGGGAACGAGCCCGGGTCAATGGGGGTCAGCAGGGGAAGGAGAGGGTTGAGCATCCGACAGACAGCTCTCCTCTCCCGGGTGGCAGGCTGGGGTTTATCCGGCACACCAGCAGCTCCCAGTGGAGATCGGGGGTGCTGCAATGCGCAGACAGCACAAATTAGCGTGGCTGATGTGGGCAGGGTTGCCATGCACATGACATCGGGGGTGCTCATGCAAGGGAGGGGAGGAAGCAGGGAGAAAATGGAAAAACCCAGTTCCAGGGGTTGGCGATGGCACCAATCTCCCATGCCCATGACCGGGTCCAACTCTGCTGACCTTCACAGATCCTCTGCCCGGGTCCCACGTCTGCAGCTGGAGTTCATGTGTGACAGCGCCCAAGGTAGGAGGGACGGCCCCACTCCAGAGGGGTTAAGCTGGGGGTGCCAGCTGTGAGGCGGGGTGGGGAGATTAGGGTACGGTTGGAGGGGACTTCAGGCAGGGCAGGAGTAAAGGTTGAATGACTGAGAGAGGTTCCTGGGACCATGACCGGAGGAAAGAAAGTTAAAAAAAAAATTTACAGAGCACGGTTAAATGAAAAGATGGGGAACAGTGAGGCAATGAGTTTAGGGACGGTGGTGGGATGAAAGTGGGAAAACTAGACAGAGGGAAGGAAAGAAACGAGGGGAGGAAGACGGAATACATGGTCTAATGGAAAAATGGGAAGAGGAATGACAATAGCCATGTAAATACTGTTTTGTGTTTATTAAATATTTCTCAATTATACAATAAAAATTTCCCTTCTTGATTATGTAAACATTTTTGCATATTGTTACAACTTTGCTGTCAGTGCTATATTGTTTTTTTCTTCTCTGCACCCCCATTCCCCGGGTTGCACCTGGAAATGAGCTCTGGTTCATGGTGCCTTTCCTGGTTACCAACTTTTAAATAAATAAATAGCTGGACTGATGAAGGTATATAAAAGGGTGAACAAGGAGAAACACGGAAAGCCAGAAGGCAAGTGCATTGGTACAAGTGCTGAACAAAAACGTCTAGAGGGGGAGGCTGGGAGTAACACTGGCAGTTTTCCTTCTATAGAGATTTTAGTAGTGATTTCAAGGAGGATAAACTAACAAAATGAGTCAGCATTAGGGTACTTTGTAGGGAATTCCACAGCACTGGTACAGCGTGACAAAGAGATGAGGTACTGAAATGGGATCTGGTCCTAGGGGTGTCAAGCAGGATATATGCATATTTTCTAAAAGAGTATGCACAGGGGGCAAACTTGAAGAGGCTGGATATTTATAGAGGGAGTTTTTTGGTGATGGTTTTGAAGACCCAGATGGAGGCATTTTGCCACCTTCTGGTAGCTAGCGAGGTCCAGCCTGGTTATGTGTAAAGTGAGCAGTGTGTTTTGAATGGAGAGTCTGTAATGAATTTTAAGGCCCTATGATACAGTACGTCCAGTTTTGCTAAAACAGTCTTTGGGTAATTACTGTAAAGTAAGTCTGCATAGTCAATAAGTGGAAGGAACACTGTTTGGACTAGTCTTAATTTTGCTTCATAGGTGAGCAGTTGCTTGATACAGAAAAATAATCCCAGCCTTTGTTTTAATTTTTTAGTAAGCTTGTCAACAATGGGGATGAAAGAGAGTTGGTAGTCCAGCCAAAAACCTAGATACTTAAATGTGTCCACTTTTTTCAGACATTCTCCCATTATGGTTGTAATTTGTATGTTGGCAGGCCGATCTCCTGAGGTAGCTGCTTTAGTTGGTGGCATGATTCTGGTCTTTTTGTCATTTAGTAGAAGTTTCAGGTGGAGCAGATTTTGATGCAGGATATTACATTCTTGTTGTAATTCCATGCGTGTGGAATCAATGGTTGCCCAAGCAACATAAAGCACAGTATCATCTGCAAAAAGGTGAACACTGGCAGAAGAAATGTTGTAGGCAATTTTGTTGATGTAAATTGCAAATAATAAGGGGCCCAAGATTGATCCCTGAGGGACTCCTCTCAGCAAAATGTTAAGAGGGGAGATGTCATCTTGTGCTTTCACCTGTTGCTCTCTACCAGTAAGACAAAAGGAGAACCATTTAAGGGCAGAGTCATCTAAGCCAAGACTTTGCAACATGGTCAATAATAAGTCATGATCCACAGTGTCAAAAGCTTTGCTTAGGTCCAGGAAAAGTGTAGCTACATGATTTTTAGCATTGAGGGCAGTTTGCCAGTCATTAGTGACCTCGGCTAGTGAAGAGACCATGCTGTGAAAAGGCCTGAAACCAGACTGCAAAGGATTTTATAGATTATGAGCTTCCAAGCATTCTCTTGAGAATTTATCAGTTTTTCGAGAAGCTTTGACAGAATGCGAAGTAGAGAAATTGATCTGTAGTTGTTTAAATCACTTGAGTCACCAGATTTAAGTAGTGGGATACATGGGCCCTTTTCCACACAGGCAGGAGTGCCCCTTTGGTGAGGGACATGTTGAAGAGGTGAGTGATAGGCAGGGTCAATTGGTAATAGCTTAATTTTAAAAAGGAGGGGTAGATTTGATCAGCTCCTGTACTTTTTTTAGTATCTAAGGAGGTTAGGAGGTCTTCTATCTGTTTGAGTAAGATTGGACTAAAACTAAAGTTAGTTGAATGGGTGGAGGTGTTGGTAGGAGGCCAAGGTGTGTCATGGTTACTTTGCTGGTGGAGCAGTGTGGTAATGGGGGAGGTATCGAAGGCTAGGCTAGTAATGGTGAAGTGATTATTGAGTGCTTCTAAAATGCCTTGTTATTTCTGAAACTACTGTTTCCAGAAATAATTCTGGTTGCAATGAGGAAGATGGGCTATGTCCTTTTACTTCATTCAGGATCTACCAGAATTTGGCGCTATTAGTCCTAGAGCACTCCAAAGTGCTCTGGAAATATTTTGACATACAGAAATAGATTAGTTGCTGTGTTGATCCTTGTAAGAACAGACCCAGAAGCAAATGGTTTGATACCTTTTACTGGACCAGCATAGATGTTACAAAAAGGAAACAACATCCTAGCTTTTAGACTAACCAAATCCTTCCTCGGAGACTTAAAGTCTCCGAGGAAGGACTTGGTTGGTTCGAAAGCTAAGACATTGTTTTCTATTTGTAACATCTATGTTGGTCCAGTAAAAGGCATCAAACCATTTGCTTCTGGATCTGGAAATATCTTGTCTTTTCATATCCTATTAGTTTGGTACAGTGATTCCCAGAAGTTCTAAAGGCAGCCCAATCAGTTTCTGATTTGGTTTTCCTTGCCTTTTTCCAGAGGGCATCCCAATAGTGCAGGTGCTGTTGAACCAGGGACATGATTTTGTTTCTTAATCTGGCTTTTACAACAGGCACATGAGCATCAGTCACCTTCAGGGCTAGAGTCTGGAAATTATTGAAGGCATAAGAGACATAAGATGCAAGATAAAAATCCTGCCATCAAATCCTGTTTAGGTCAGCCAGGAAGGCTGAGATATTAAATTTCCAGTAGCTCCCTTTGTAAACGTATCTTGAAGTGGAGATAGGTTTTGGCGTATGCCTTACACAAGCTATTGCCATGTGGTCGCTGATGTCATTATGAAATACTCCTGTGTGGGAGATTCTATAAGGTTTGTTAGTAAGGAGTATATCTAGGAGAGTACTGTGTGCAGGGTGTTAGATATCATGGCAGGTAATATCAAAGATAAGTTGATGTAGACTGTAGGCATTACATAGGTCCTTTACAGGCTTCGAACACGTAGAGTTCCAGTCTCAGTTAAGGTCGCCCATGATAATGGTTACCAAGTTGGCGGAGACCAGTATTTTGTGAAAGAGATTTAATATCTCAAGTCCTCCTGACAGAGGTCTGTAAAAACCTATTACACAAATAGGTTTGTTAGAGGGTAGGGAGATTTTTAGTGTAAGACTTTGATATTTCTTATGGCTGGAGGAGGAGTCAATAACCGAGGCCGAGAATTTGTCCAACACATACTGTATATTGCTACCCCACCCCTCTCTAATGTGTCTATCAGCCCTAAATATATTGTAAGATGGGATATTAACATTATGATCTGAGGTAGAGCCACACAACTATGATTCTGATATCACTAGCACATCAAGGGTTGCATGTAACGACCAGGCCTGTAATACGTCAAGCTTTTGCAGTATGCTGCATGCATTTATGTGTAAGAAGCTGAAGTCTTTTAACTGGGTGAGGTCTGCAGGAGCTGCAATAGGTGTAATTGGCCCTGGGTTTAGATCTATGTTTCCAGAACAGAGCAGCAACAAAAGGAGAAGCTTTATTAAGCCATTTATCAATACTTTGAGAAGAAGTTGTCTAGTCCGTTTGTGGAGAGTGGTACTAAAAGACCATGTTTGTGGGGCAGCATGGTGGTGGGAAAGGGATAGAGCTTAGACTGCAACTTGAGCAGTTATGCTTAGTGAAGCAAAGCTACAGAATTGTGATCCAGGATTTCTAAAGAGTTCAACACTTTCCAAGTAACTAGTACCAGGGTAACAGTGCTTTTGAAATAGGAGCAGCTTTCCTAGTGCAATAACATCTATGGGCCAATGGTCCTGCATGAAGTGTAGTTTATGGAAGTTATTAGTAAAGTCATTGAGCATTGGCTTAGGGCTATTGGTAAGATGAGGGAGGCTTAAAGCAGGAATGCATGGTGCCTCTTTATTCTTAAAAGCTGATACAATAGTTCTCCTGTTTCCTTGCTTTAGCTACTCTTTACAATTCTAGTCCATATGGTTGGCCACATACAGGCACACCCTCTTCTTGATTAGTCTATAGTGTCCAGCCTTATTTTTCCTTTTCTCTCTCAGGTCCTTGTACAAGGAAATTATTGCTGTGACCTCTGAACTGATTTAAAACAACAGGCTGTGTTTCTTGTTATTCACCTAGAGTATGTAGAGGCACTATGACATAAAAGCACATCAGCTACTGTATATGCTCAATGCTTATGAAACCTGTAAATGGTGAAAATACCACAGCACTAGGTGTTTGATAAAGATAAAAAGTTACTAGGTGACTGTATTATAGAATTAGGTTACCAGGGTAGAGATATCAGAATCCCCCCCCCCCCCAACGTTGTGTTGTTAAAATACATGTAAATTGCAGATTGTTTGAGAGGTCCTTTGGTACCATGAATTCCTGCTTTAAGCTGAACCAGCCTAAAATTTCATGGTGATTTGCATATATATCCCAGGATGCTTTGCATTATGGGGGTATGTATGATTTTGTATTTCTTTGAAACTTGGCTTTATTGCCAATGCCCTTCTGGGGTAATCCTTGCTTCAATGCTTTTGCACTGAGGTTCGTTGTCTTTAGCTTGTTTTGTTTTTTTGGGGTGGGGGGGCTCACCATGGCCCAAACGTGCAAGACCAACATAGGGGATGCTTCATTTCCACTGGAGTGAGATAGATCAGTGGGTCAGTAGGTGCTGAACAAGTACAGAGGAAGGATGTGCATAGTTTGTTGCTGCAAACTGATGTATTGAAGAAGGGATATTCCATTGCTTAAGGTTATCCCTTGTGGTCACTGAAGAATGTGCACCACCTGCAATTCAGTAAAGAATTTTTTTTTTATTTTTTTTTTATTTTGAAGTTTATTATTTTTAAATATATATTAAACAGAGATTGTGTGTTGAACCTAAAGTTCTGTGTCTGGTCCATCTGTTATCCCACAACCCCTTCACAGTATTGAAGTACAAGTGAACCATATGTTTCCAGGCAGTATAGCTTAGTGGTTAAGGCACTGTACTGCAAACCTGAAGACCTCGGTTTGAATCTCACCAACCCCCACTTGTATATGGTGTGATCCTGAGCAAACCACTTAACTTCTGTGTGTGCAGTTATCAGTGACCACTTGCTTTTTGCATGCAAACCACATGCATGTTTCAGTTTAACATAAAAACATGTTTTCCACACTTGCTTGGTGCACGTATGCCACATGCATGCATTCAGTTCCAATTTAAAATTGAAATCATGCTTACAGCATGCATATCACATTGGTAGATTTATGGGCACCGCATGAACACATTTCATATAATTATTAATGTAAGGGCTGATACATGATATGATATGATATGATATGATATGATATGATATGATATGATATTGATCAGAGTTCTCTCAATGATGATGATGCTGTAGCATTGGCTAATACTGTGATTTGCCCTCATCACTATGCTATTCCCTACTCAGTTGCCAATGCATACCGATGTTCTGTATCTTTTGTTTTACCTGCTGTCTTACATTTTGGCTTTATACTTGTGACACGTAGCTATTGTTCTGTATCATTGCCTATGGTTTTTACATTATCTTTTGATGTGCTATACCCTTTGACTATCCTAACCAGGATCTCCCAGTAAATGAACATGAACGTCTATTTTTTACAAAATGTGAACCTTTTGATCTATTCCTCAATTTATTTTCATATCTGTAGGTGTGTAACCTACTGTGTTTTTTGAAGGGGGGGCCTTCTTTGAACCATTGACCCTGCCACCCCACCAGTTCAGAAATGTGATCCCACTGTGCACAGTAACCCAGCACCCCCCCCACACCCACACACACAACTCACACTAAGAGCGGGTATGATAAGTGCCAAACCCATCAATTGAATTACAGTATTTCAAAATGTTAAGATATTCATGTTTTAATTCTGATAGAAGCTGTCAGAGGTTGTTTACAGCTAGGTTCAAAAATACAGATCTATTTCCCAGAGGCAAGTGCTAAGCATAGTTCAAAATGTTCAGGTCACTTTAAGTTCAGATCCAAGGAATGCTCCGAGAAGCTTGGTTTCAACTATAGAAACTGAACACTGATATGAAGAAGTGTCTAAGAAAGAAAATCCCTTTTCTGTTCAGCATCCATGCTTTCAGGAGATGGGGATGTTTGTCCCCCATCCCAGTCATCCAAGGAGGCAAATCAGTTAAACCCCTGTCCCTTGGTACTGTGACAGACCCCATAGCATGGTCTGCCAGGGCCACTCACATGGCTTTAACACCATCTATGTTTAAGTGGGTCACTGTGGAAGATGCAGTTTCTACCCCTGCTTTTAGGGATCAACCAAGATTGATTGGCCTGGGTTCTCATTTTCCTGAATTGGAGGTTTGTATCCAGATATTTCTAGTTTGCATGGTGCCTCCACCCAGAGTTAAGTTTATGTGGGCTTAGTGTCAGAGTGGCACAACACTCGGAGATGCAGTACCTCCACATGGTGTCCGCCCTACATATGAAAAATCACAGTGCGACATTAAAATCTGCAAAAGTGCAATTAATGGGTTACTTCTAATAATGGTCCCTATGCACTAATGGGGTGGAGTGGCTACACGCACGTATCTGGGGCATGCAACCACTCTGCACCCATTGCACCACCCATGCAGCCAGCTGTGGGATGCACCTATGGGGCATGCATCCCCACCACCAGACCGCGAAGGGGGCAACACAGTCAGGGTGGGAAAGGGGCATGATGGGGGGCGTGACCGCACTCCACGACATTCACAGAGTCACGGAGTGCTGAATGTGGGGTCACAGAGTATGTAATGGAAATGTGCCATATGGTCTGCACACCACCCAGGATTTCACCCCCCCAGTTGATGACAGACAGACAGGGACTGCCATCCCCCACATCGTGTCGCCCCAGACCACAGACTGCGAATGGTGGTCTGGGGACAGCCGACCAGGCACTAGCCCACCTCTCCAATTCTGTGCGCTGCATGGCTGCAGCCATATCTCTACACCCACAGGCACAAGGGATTCACCGGTGGACCGGGTCAGGTATCCCATTGGATGCTTGACCAGTTCTTGTATCTTTCCTCCGTGCTCCCAGGCACTGGGAGGTGGGGCCATGGACAGGTGGCTGGCAGTCTTGCATACAGCCAGTGTGTATCTGTCCACAGGTGTGTAGCTACACAGGCAGGGTATACATGCGGATTCTGCGTACTCCCACCTGCATAGTACATAGGGGCCAATATACTCATGAAACAACATTTAAAATAACAACAAAATATTTATTGAGGGATATTCACAAGGGATAGGGAAATGCAATGCAAAACTTTTTTTGTAAGAAACTTGTGAACACTGAACTCATGACCCAAGTTAGTTTCCTGACTAGACTCGGCCTATCAATTAAACACTTTAAAGCAGAGGTAACCTCATGCAGCAGTACCCACCACTATCAACAATACAAAGCAGTAGCTGTAACCTTTTGAATTACCAGCCCACCTGGATGGGGGGGGGCACTACCCCTGGTACCAAGTTAAATCCCTGTAACCAACTGGAAGTGCCCTGTTCTTCACTGGGTACCCAGCCAGTGAAATGGGGCACTCCAAAGGAGTTGCAGCTGGTTGACCTGTGGTGGTGCATTTTAAACAGAGCAAACACACTGTTTAAACCCAAACCCCAAAGGCCATGCAGTTGCTGGAAGGGCAGGATTTAGTTGAGGTATTTGTAGATACTGGTCTGATGGCCAAAGCTGTAGCTTCAGTGGCAAAGTTTATATAAAATCGTAGTTGCAGAGCAAGCTCTGAGAGTACTCATCGTTCAGGTGTTACCAGCTTCCCTATCAATGTGGGCTCCTCTTCCTCCACCTCCTCTCTGCAGTTGCAGATTCTATTGAGCAGTTGATCAGTTACACATTTTGGGGGGTCAGCTTGATGACGCAGGTCTCAGGGTGCCCCAGGATGTGGATCAGGCTTTCTGCTTCAGTAGTCATATGGACCTCTCTGGATCCTCTCCCTTCCTATTCTGCAGGATAGACCATTCTAGGGAGCAAGGGCCTCATGTCACACACACTTGAGTAGGTATTTGGACCCTCATGTGGTGTGTTAGTCAATGGCTAACAGTGGCACTGACCGGCCATCTCTCTGTCTGCAGTCTCTATGCAGGCTTTCACACAGCAGTATTGACACACAGTCTCTAGTCACACACAGGTTGGCAGCTGTGGAATACTTACTGGAGCAGCATGCTTTTGCACTCTACAAACACAGATTAGTATCTGTAATTGGTAGGTCGTAGAAACCTCAAATTCACCTCCTGAATGATAACTGTAGCAGCCCCGGGTAGGCTTCCCTTAGTCTCGCCATCAGCTGCTCAAACCCTTCTCACACTGTAAGAGTTCACTGATGACTGCTTTGTTCTGAATCTGCCCTCAGCCATTCTCTAGTCAAAGACATCTTCTAACTGGCAAAGTATCCCATTATGTGATCGACTCAAATTGAGCAACTCGGTTTTGAGCTGCTCAGTTTGAGCGCCTATGAGAGTAGCGACCATGAATAAATAGCGAGGGGGTTATGGAATGGCGAATTGCAACAAATTGCAAGTGGGTTTGTAGCGAGGCAGAGTCAACCATGTAGCGTAATGAGGCACTGCTGTGCAGGCTTGTGCTGTTTGTTTGGAGTGGTGGCTACAGTTACCACGACTGATGCTGGAGGACCAAGGTTTGGAACTGGCATGGGTATTTTATTTTATGCTTTGTTTGGGGGGGGGGGTTGTTTAAGTTTTATTATTGTTTTTATTTGTGGAAGTACCGTCGACCCGACTTTGTCCCTCCCACCACTGTTCTCACCCTCCTGATTTCTGTACCCCTCCTCAAGTTGCGTCCCCCCCCCCGAATAGTTCCCTTCCTTGAAATACGTCCTCCTGGAGTTGGTTACATTAATTTCGAGGGGTTCTGGTGGCAATGCCTCCCCACCAAAGGGTGGTGCAGTGGAGCCTAGTCCCCCTGCATAAAAAGTAGGTAAATATCAGCTTGCATACATATATATATATATATATATATAGCAGTCACTCACTGAGATATTGTTGGTTATAGTGCACATCACTGTTTTTGGTTTTCAGTGATGTGCACTCACTGTTGGCTTAGTTGCTCTTATTCCATCGTTATTATGACATAGAAGTGACTGTCAAAAATGGCTGCCAGTCATTGAAATTAGTATGCAAAATTCTCACTCAATGCCTTACTGATCAGCAGAAAGGACTCCAATCAAGAAGCACAGCTATGGTCCCAGCATGCTTTTCAGACCACATGCCAAGATCCCTGACTTCTGATTGGCTGTTGGCAAGGTCAGGGGTTGGCAAGATGCTGGGTCCCATTCATGTTGGAAGCATTGGCTCCTTCCTTTATCTTCTATAAACTGACCTCCCTGCTATGTTGGTGCTCCTGTGCCTAAACATCCGGTCAAGATTAATGTGTGATTGGGGAATCCCTCACCCTGGCAGGACCTCAGGTATGTTTGCTCCCCTCCAGGCAGGGCAGTTCCCCATAGAAGATATGACTGGCAGACATGATGCCAACAGGCACCATGAGCACCAAACAGATGGTGCTTCTTCTCCCCTACCCAGCATTTCTCTGGGTTCTCTAATGGTTTTGCTAGGGTCCCTGGGCTGGAGTACATTAGAGGAGGTTGTAATGTTGATGGCAAAAGTTTGGGGAGCTTCACAGGTGTGACAATGAAGTACCTGGTCAGGCTTCTGTTTCAGCTGCGGGTGTGCTGGTACTCATTTCAGGCATTCTGTGCACTGAAGATTCAATCAGTGAGGTGACTGCAACAAGAGAAAACCATGTTCCTCCAGTCTCTGCACAGACTACATCCTGGGGACCAATATGAGCAACACAAGGCAGCAGTTTAGGGTGGGGCAAAGGGAGTCCAGGTAAGCCTCACCATTTGGGGAGGTCACATATGATAAATCAGGAAGGTCCATTATGAATGGACATGAGAGCAAGTGCTGGAGGCACTCCAATTGGCTGTGCCACAAGGGTCTTGACTTTTAAATTGCTCAGTAAGGAAACCACTCAAGAATAAACTGCACACAGTGATTAACATGCAAACAGCAGTAAGTTTATTCGGGGAAGAAGAACCAGGGCTCTGGGAAAGGAAAGACAAGGGTTAAGACAATTATTAACAACCATTCCCTCACTGTCAGGCTACTCTACAGTTGCACATCTAGGCATGGCTTGGGATTATCGAACACAAATGCCCCTTGTATTACTGAAGTGCAAATGTGCAACCTATCCTCATACTAAACACTGTACCTCAACCTAAACTATACTATCCAGGAACTACATATGACTGCCCCACTGGTACCAGAGCACAATCATATGACTTATGGGAGCTCCCAGTGGAAATCTGGGTACCCAGGTGAAGAACTGGTGTAGTACAGTCAATGCTGTACATGGGTGACTTATGTTGCTGAGTTTTTTCAAATAAACCCAACATTTGTAAGCCCAGCTGGATAGCCTAGTCCATTAATGATAGAACTCACTTTCAGCTTTGTAACGTAGATATAGATTCGTGTTGCACCTGTGATACCTGTTTTTTTTTTTTGTAATTTCTTTTTAAGCTCCCTTGCACAAGCGCTGTCACCCAACTCCCCCACAGGGCACCGTGAAACTCCAGGACCCCCAATGGAGCCTTTTCCTACCACCCCAGGTGGGGACATGACAGGGCTGGGCCCTAAGCCCCACATACCTTGTAATCCCATCAGGGTCCTCCTCATGGGTTGCAGTGCCAGTGGGTGAGGGCCATATTGGACCCTCTCATTGGTGTCACCCTATCTTTCTTGTACGCCCCTCGGAGGTGCGACGTGCACCGGTGTCAAGGCTTATGCTGACGTCTGTTATGCCTCCCCCCCAGAACAGACTTGGGCAAACTGTACCTCTGGCCACCACCATAGGCCAAGCACACACCGAGTTGATGTACCCTTCACCCCCAGAGGAGACAAGTGGTCCCTTGGACACTTAAACCTCCTCTGCCAGCTGGCCTTCCGACGACCCTGGCCCATCCTTGAATCCTGGTCCCCGGTATCATGAGTGGTAGTGCTACCATTGCACCAGCGGGCTGGCATCCGTGATACCTGTTTGGTTACTCATAGTTACCCTGAGGCAGGAATACTTATGTCTCTGGCTGCAGTCTGGGCTGCAGGTAACTGCTCCATTCCACAGTCCAGTGTCACACCTCCTATGTCTCTCTCAGCTCTGCTCTGAAGGTCATTCACTCTTGTACATATCGCAGTTTTGGCTAGGCTCTCACTCAGTCCATCTCTTGCAAGTCTTGAGGATCCCACTCCTCTGTAATGTATCCGTTTGTGGTGGTCAGCACAGCATCTTTAAGTTCTACTTGATATGATGCAGATTCAGACCCCTCAAGTCTGATTAGGAAAACAAAGACTCTCTGTGCACTGTAGTTCAGCGAGAAGGTGGCTTACCATGTGGCTGAATCTTTCAACTACAGTCATTCTTCCTCTGCTGCTGTTTGTAGTCTCATCTTCCTCCTCAGCCACAAAAACACAATTTCTTCTCCAAAAGACCTGCAATGGTACCATATAGCCAATGCAGACCACAGGTCTGCTTGCTAGCTCTGCCTCACACAGACTTACTGGCTCCAGCCCAGTTCCTGGGGCTTCACACTGTGGTCAGCCTGCCCGTTGCACAGTTTAGATGTCAGTCACAAAAGGAAGGGCTGCCTGACTATCACTTGATGAGTGATTGCACATCACAACCCTGTGTGAATTAATTAAGTCCCCTAGCTTCCCTTTAGACCTCCTGGTTCTCTAAGCCAGGCATCTGGTGCCTAACTGATCCTTGTCTAACCTCTGACCCAAGTGGCCATGTTGAAGGGAGTTTGAATTAGCAAAGATGGTTGCCCTTTTGGGAACAGGCCCACATTTCCTTTCTGAGCACTCTGTCAGTGGCAGAAAAGCCACAGCTACTGTGGGGGGAGTGGGCATGGATAACCAAGGCAGGTTCATTACACTGCACCCCCATATGAGGATGCATCCAACTAACATAAACCAGGGACATCCAGGTCAGAATCCAAAATGATGTCTTGCTGCCAGACAGGAGCCCTATGCACCCTCTGGGGCCTAGAGTTGCTGTTGTCCACCAGCAGAACAGTGCTGGGGGATTCTTGCAGGGGAATGCCTCTGTCTTGTAGTTCAGGCTAACCTAGCTGCTCCATTGGCTCTGGGATAGGATTGTCCACCATCACCCTTCTAATGGGACCTTTCCTGGATCCGCATTATCTTGTCCCTCTGTGGAGTCTGCCACTCCCTACACTCAGTATCTGCTAGGTTGGGCTCTGTATGGGGGCCCACTTCTTGCTCTGAATATCCCACGACTCCCACTAAAGGAGTTACTCTTTTTGACTTTCCACCCACAGTGTTCCCAGCCTCAGAATCATCCCCACTATCCAGAAAAGAGGCAGCCCACTAATCCAAAGCTTGTTCCTGCCTCTTTTGGTGACACATGTGTGGTTTCTGAGTTTTGGTGGTTGTCTGAACACTTGCTGTGGCTATTCAATCAGAGCAGTGGGCTTGGCCCCATGATATGGTGTAAAGTATCGTAGTGCATGAAAACAGTCTGTCCATTACTTATGGATAACAGTTCCTACAGTACCTCAGGCAGTTTATCAGTCACCTGATACAGGTCCTTGAACTGTGGTTGCAGCTTGGGACACTTACTTTTTTCCAGGTCTGATACTTCATCCACACCCAATCACAATTTCTTAGACCTGACCAGTTGCTGTGAGGTCATACTGCTATTTTTGCCAACTAGTGACATTTTCTTGTCTTTTGATTGCTGCACCAACTGTAATAAGGTACCCCACTACTTTAGTTATGTAATCTCTAGGGTTATTGTATCTCTTCTGAATGTCTGCCCCATGCAAAAGTGCTACTGAGAGCAAGATTTTGTTGCTGAGCAACATCATCAAAAAGGATGTGCCCTGTCAAAGAATGGACACTATTCTCATCAGCCAACATGATTTATGGCAAAAAAAACTATCCCACTCAGTCTGGTTAGTCTGTGCAACAGTGGACAGCTTTACACCTGTTCTTTATAGACCTCCTCTGGCATGACCAATAGTAACTGATGTGCATCGTTTACATAAGTTTCTCCTCCCTGAAATGCTCATATATGGCCATGTCATGTAAAGCACTTAGAATCTCATGGACGACCTCTGGGGAACACTATATGAAATTGATCATGCTTGCACTCCTCCTACTTCTTCTTCCTAATCACCACCAATAGTCCTTCCTGTACTTACAAATATGAACACACAGCTAGGTACTTCAGGAGTTCAGGACTGATTTGTGCATTTTCAGTGGTGCTGGGAGTCTTTTCCTCTGCCAGTTCATTTACTCTCCATCCTCCTTTATGCTGTTAGCAGACAGTGGCTTAACACACCCAGAGCCCGAATCTCTCCCTCTGTTGTAGGATTTTCTGGGCATACCTCCTGTCTGCATTATTGTGCTGCTTCTCTGTGCGATGTATAATTCAATAGATAACATGTGCTAGTTGTTTCAGCCACTGAGCAAGTTGTCCTTTTGGCTCAAGGAAATCATGTATCTATTGGAGCAACCCATGGTCTGCTGTGAATGTGAACAACTTTCCAAGCAGGAAGAGATAAAAATGTTATGTGAAGGTCACAACAACCAATAGCACCTTCTTGTTTGTGACATTTCTGAGTTCCGCTTTTGTCAGGTTCCAGATTGTAAATGCAGTCACTCTCTCTTTGCTATCTGTAACTTGAGTAAACACTTCGCCAATGCTCAACTCACTGGCTTCTGTATCCAAATAAAAAGGCAGATGTGAGTTGGGATAAACCAGGATGGGACAGAGCCAGTCGGCATTTCAGCCCTAAAGCGACCTACTTGTAGAGATCCATCCAAACTGCACCCTCTTCTCAGTAATGTGGCATAGCAACCTAGCAATGCTAGCAAACTCTGCAATACCTCTTTTGCAATATGATGTCAACCCCAGGAAACTCCACACTTCCATTATTGAGTGAGGGGTGGACCATCATGGAATAGCCTCCACTTTCTATGGATCAGTGCTCACACCATCTGCAGATAGCAGGTATTCTACATATTTCGACTTGTTGCAAAAAAGGCTGCATTTGGCTGGTTTGACCTTAAGAAATGCATTCTAAAGCTTCCACAGAACTTCCTTCAACTTGTGCAGGTGCTCCTTGAAGGTCCTCTCAATGACTATTAGGTCATCAGGATACTCCAGACATGAGGTCTCTTGCAGGTCGGTGAGCATAACATCTATTAGAGGCTTGAGTATCCTGGGGGCATTACACAACACAAACAACATAATATTAAATTTAAAAAGTCTGTGTTCGCTTGTGAATGTAGTCTTCAGTTGATTCTTAGTGTGGGCCTCCAGTTGTCAATATCCACTGGCCAAATCCAGGGTTAAAAAAACAATATGCTTTTGCCAATAGGTCAAGGGTATTGTCAATTTGAGGGAGAAGGTATACATCTTTAGTGATAACCTCATTCTGGTGGTAGTAGTTGACATACACTTATATGCCACATCCTTTTTTTCCATACCAGAACTACTGGTGCAGCCCATGTGTTCATGGAGGAACAGATGACTCATTGGTCCTTAGTCTGCTGCAATTGTTTCTCAATTTCTTCCTGATAATGAGATGGGATCCTGTGAAGTCTATGTTTGATTGACGTAATGTCTCCAGTAGCAGTATGGTGCACCAGCCTGGTACAGTACATCACAGGTCATGGTCCCTTGTACTGAACAAAGCAGCCCACTATCACACTGCAGCCTGAGCTGCCATCAACTACTCCAGTGCTAAGTTCCACACATCAAGTCAAAGTTCCTGGAGTAAACTCTGTTAAGTCCATTAGGCCCTTACCTCCACTCTTGGAGGGTTCTGGGGTCTCACCTGCATGCTTAGTACTGTAGTCAGATCTTCCTGCAATGTTGTTACTCCAGAGAAAAGGGTAACAATCATCACCACTTAGTACACAAATTGAGGTTTTGTGATAAGATTCATAACCCTCACTGGGACTTATCCCTGTCAAACTCTACTCATGGATTGGACTATCAAGAAGTCTTGGTGTCAGTTCTGCTGTGACTCCACCATCCCTTCCCTGTCTTTAACTTCACCTCTGTTGACTTGGCCAGGGAAAAAACACTTTGCTTCTGGATGGAACAGTCATGTAGCTACTAGCTACAGTCTCACATACCTCTTTCCCTTCACTGTTGGATGCCAGAGGTAACTTTCTTTCCAGCGTTGTACAAGGATCCCCTTGAAAAATTCAACATTGGCCTATTCTGGCAGAGCAAGTCAGTGTTACTCAAATCAGTAGAAGTTGTATCTACAGCCACTAGGAACTCACCAACTAATCAGAGGTCCTTCACAGTAATCCCTGTTTGCCACGATCCCAGTACCATAAGGACAGCTTCATTTATCAGGCAAACAGTTCCTTCATAGTGATGGAGGCTCTTTGGGCACTTTTAGTTCCTCTTACCCACAGCCAGGAGTGCACAATAGATATCAACTCACTGAAGTCCACCAGAAACATGCATGGGAAACTCTCTTTCTCCTGGAAGATAACCATTTGGGATAATGAGTTGCTGTTCGGAGCCTTTCTTATTTGTTTGCAAGGGGCGGGTGGTCCTCAATCACTGTGCTCATTGCTCCAGGCCTTGCTGGGCCCTACTTTTAGGGGCACTGTCTTGCATAGTGGCCCAGTTCTCCACACAGCCAATGCACTTGATGTCTGGTCTCTAATCCTGATACTCATTTGGCTCAGGACATACATCTGCCCAAGGGCTCTTATCCTGTTCCAATGACATGGTGGTTACCCCTGGATATGTGGCACTGGGGGATAAAGCTTAACTTTTAGAGTCTTGATCTCCATGTGCAGATCCACAAAGGACCTCACTATCACTTTTCATACCGCCATAATAGTTTCCATCATTTGTAGAGCTCAGCATCCTTATTCACTCCATGGGTTTGCACCTATGGGTATTGGGCCTCTGAAAAGTCTAAGTCCCACTATACCTCCAATTCAGTGATATACAGAATGGTTTGTTTTAGCCCAATGGGTTTCCCCAAGCATAGTTGGAAATAGAGCTCCCCACTCTCAGCATTGGTGATGAAATGGTTGTGACCCAACAGGTCTTGAGGGGCTGACCAAGCATCTGGAGAAGCCTTGGTCACTAGGTACCACAACATCCTCCCATAGGCAGACTCTCTTTTTCCATCTCTTCTGGTTAAAGAAAACTGATGTTTTTTGTTCTGCACATTTGGTAAGCTTGAGGGACTGTTTCAGCACTAGTACCAGTATTAGGGCTGAGTAGTCATGCTTGTCAGCAGACTCCATTCCCTAGTATGCATCATAAGCTTTGCCCCACAGGAAGAGTACTATGAATATCAGCTCTGTGGCTTACACCAACCATTTATCTTGGCTGCAATCTCAAATTGTTCCAGCCAGTTGCTCCACTCAGGATGCTTCTCATTGAAAGACCTGGGCAGGCCATCTTACTCCTCCTCTACCTAAGGTACTGCTGAGGCTCTGATGAAGGCTCAGTATTGGAGTCAAAGAGTTGGGGAACATTACACTGTGGAAGCTCTGAAAAAATTAAAATCTTTTTGCTTAGCTTGCCTGACTTGCCTGGTTTACCAACCTGGAGTGCAATATTCTTGTTGTGCTGTGAATATGAGGGATGAGCCTCCCTATTGTTTGCACCCTGGAGTTCAAGTTGCACCTGGTATTCTTTGTGCATACTGCAGAGGCTCTACCCTCCTCTTCTTAGGACTAGTTTATCCCTACTTAGCCCCAAACAGAATGAAAATTAAGCATACAATTAGAGTAATAAATGGTTCATGCAATTAGCCTCACTTATTAAGGAATCCCATAAATGCCATCAGTGCCTTCATTCTGTGACAGACCCTGTTGAACTCATGCCCTGTCCACTCATGTGGTTCTGCCACCACCTTTGATAAACCAAGAAAGTCTGGTACAAATGGAGACAAAATTGAGCATTGTAGACACTTTGAGTGGTTGAGCCACAAGAGTTTTAGCGGTTGGTGGACAAAGTAAAGAAACTACGCAAGAATGTGCTACACACAGTAACTTACATACACATACAGTAGCAATGGGTTTAATGTGGGGCAAGAACCAGAGCACAGGGGATGGAAAGGCAAGGGTTAAGACAAATGATGCCAAGCATTCTCCCACTAGTCCAAGAGTTAACATTAGGTAAAAAATGACCATGTAGCACACCCAGTACTCGGAAGGTTTGTCACTTGATCCAGCCAGGGGAATACCTAAGGAACATTTCTAGATCTGTTGTACTATGGATCTGGCGTATTAGTAACTAGCTTTGCCAGCATGAATTGATCAGTGTGCATAGCGTTCTTGGTACATGGGTATATGGGATTGTCCACATGATAACTCAAACATCAATTACAATAGGATCACCAAATTTGTTGTGCACATTCGTCTTGACATACTCTGGCTGCACAACACATCTGGGGTCAAAAGGCCAAAGATCAAGGTTAAGGTCAGATGCATATCATAGGGTTATTTTTATAACGCAAGAACTAATAATAATAGGATCACGAAAATTGCTATGCATGTTCATCTTGACATTTCCTAGATAAGCAGTATATTTGGGGCCAGAACACTAATGATCAACCATCAAAAAGCAAAGGTCAAGTTGATGTTGTAGAATGCGCGCATGTTGTGGGTCTGAACCATTAATGAGTGCCATCTATGTAAGTGTGCACATTTTAATAAGGCAATTTACACTGTCTTCAAAACACAAGAGGATGAAATGTAGTGTTATTTGTTATAATTGAAATTGCACAGTTTCATAACACACAAGATTTTAGAAGCCTTGCACTGGAAGTGCTAGCTCAGTCAGAAAACCATGGCTTTGTTATCCCAGAAAACATCGATCCAAACATGTTCATCCAAATGGCAGCAGATAACAACGATATCATCTATGAACCTTTGGATGATAAACAGACAACCCAATTCACTACCTTGGTGATGTATCAAAGGAGACAATTTGGTCCAAAACCAAAGAGAGTTGTGCATGCAGAACACACCATCAGAAGAAGGCTTTGAAAACATTGCTGTTGCTAGCCTTGCTTGTAGAGCAGAAAGCAACTAACTAAAAGAAGCTACATTTTCTTATTAATTTAACACTTATATCTCAGCAGGAGTCAGTGTCTGTTGAGATTAAGCAGACAGATAGTTTATTAGAAGTAGAAGGGGTCTTATTTAGGGTTAAAAAAATAAAGAAAAAAAAGAAAGTCGGTGTGTGTTCTGTGCTGGGAAGAGTATTGTATCAATTTACTTTGCTAAACCAGTAGGAGGAGAGAGAGCTTAATTGGGGGTGTGGCTTAGACACTATAAGAGCAGGTGACTCAAATTACAACTTCCTGTTGCTAGCCTTTCTTCTTACTAATTGTTCTCCATCCCACCCCTACACCCACCAACCCTAAGCCAGTTCTACTTTTATAGCCACTGGATTTGACTGTCAACAGGAACTTCCTGTTTGGCAGTAGGAGGGAAGGATTATAGAGAAACATTGATTTTTTCAGCCCTAAAGGAAAAAAAGTAGCTCACTCCCCCCCCCCCAGCTGCTGGTGGCCTGACACTGAGCAAGGAAAAAGGAGGCTACTGAAGAATATAGGAAGTTGCTGTCCCAGAACAGGAAGGGTGAAAGTTGTAAGAAGAGGAGAGAGAGTAAGCATACAGAAAAACAGGAGAGGGAACACAAAATAAGACATGATAGGAGTGGTGCAGTGCAATGGCTATGGGGTGGCAGTATTCTGGGAGACATTCTGGAGGCTGTGATGCTGCCCTAGTTGCAGGCACCTTTCTGGTCTGAGGAAGGAGGTTGCCCATCTCCAGGGTGACCTGCCTAGGATTCATGAAACCTCCTCCCCCACCCAGGGACCACCAGGGTCAATGCCACTACCTCAGAGGTTGCCAAGAAAGAGGAGAGGCTGGACCAGGGTGGGCTCAGGGAGGGAGATGGTGGTGGAACAGAGTTGCATCCCTCCAGCTGTACCTCTCCACAATTCATTCACTCTTTTGATGACTAGTGGTTCCTCTATGGAGGCACCTGCAGTGGAGACCAAGGAGGATGCTGGGAACCTTCACAAAGGAGACCCACTGGAGTGTGGCATGGGACCCCACAGGGGAAGGAAACAACTCTTGGTAGGGGACTCAATCATTAGGGGGTAGAAATGGGGGAGGAAGAGGAGAGGGAGGTAAGGTGCCTGCCTGGTGCCACGGCTTGGAGGGACAGGAAGTGAATCCTCAGAATCATGGGAGCAGCTGCATGAGGGAGGGAGGGAGCTGGATGTCATTGTCCACCTAGAGACAAATGAACTGGCTAGGAATGGGATCAGAGCAGTGCAAGAGGAGTTTGTAGAGTTGGGGAGGGGCCTTAGACAAGTAGCACATATGGTAACCTTCATGGAGGTGCTGCCTGTCTATGGCAAGGGTGATGCTAGGGTACTCCTCACCAAGGAATTCAATTAATGGTTGAAAAACTGGTGTGGAGCTCAGGGTTTTGGCTTCATTGGGGACTGGACAGCCACCTGGAGGGATGCAGACCTATACTGTTGTGATGGTCTGCATCTGTCCGGGGGGGAGAACCAGGATCCTAGGTGAGAGGTTTAAATGCTTCATTGGCAAGCATTTAAACTAGCCAAGGGGGGAGGCACTGAAAAGGAGCAGGAAAATCCCAGCCCCCCCCACAAAACATGGTAATTAGTGAGGTAAACACCAAGGCAGAAAAGTCATTAGGGAGCAGGACAAAGGTCAATGTAAAAAAGACAAAGGCAGTAAGGACAAGAATGGGGCTAAAAGGGGTAAGGCCATCAAAAAGTGGAGGGTGATGGGTACCAATGCCCATAGTCTGTGTAACAAGCTTCCTGAACTAGTGGCCTTGATGGACAAGGGTTGCCTGGATATTGTGGCAGTCACAGAAACATGGTACACAGAGAACCATGATTGGGATGTCAACATACCAGGATACACAATCTAGAGGAGGGACACAGAGGATGAAAGAGGAGGAGGAGGAGGAGTAGATCTCTATGTAAAGGAAGGGATCAAAGCAACAGAACTAAAGAGTAAACAGGGAGCAGATGAGGTGCTCTGGGTCACCCTGGAGACAGGAAATGGCACCACAATCCACATGGGGGTTGTATACAGACCTCCATTTCAGGGGGAAGGAATGGACAAGAAAACAATAGAAGGCTTGCTTATAATGGCAGAAAAAGGGGAGATATTGTTGATGGGGGACCCGAATATGCCAAATATTAACTGGAGCACCTTTGCTGCAGGCACATCCAAGAGCAGGGTCATTCTTGATGCCCTACAGGGGCATGCCTCAGACAGCTAGTACTGGAACCCACTCAGGAGGGAGCAATCATAGACCTGGTACTCTCAAATAGGGACAGAGAAAGAATCTCAGATTTAGAAGTGGTATCCATCTGGAAACAAGCGACCACCAAACAGTGTGGTTCACGATAAACACAGCCATATAATCAAGCCATACAAAAGCAAGAGTACTGGACTTTAGGAGGGCTGACTTTGGGAAAATAAGAGAGTGCCTCAAAAAAGCACTAGCAAACAGACAAGAAGGAGGGGTGGAGGAACAATGGGGAGTAATCAAAACAGCCATCACAGAGGCATCAAGCCGTTGAGTAAAGCAAATCAACAAAACACAATGAAGGAAAAAACTGCTATGGTTCTCAAAAGAGGTGGCAGGGAAGGTTAAGGAGAAAAGGACAGCATTCTGGAAATATAAGGAAACACAGAAAGAGCAGGACAGAGAACTTTATCAGTTAAAGCAGAAACAGGCTGGGAAGGCAGTCAGAATAGCAAAGGCCCAAACCGAGGAAAGGATAGCCAACTCTGTTAAGAAGGGGGATAAAACCTTTTATAGGTACATTAGGTAGCTAAGAAAGACCAAAGGTGGGATACTGAAGCTTAATAAAGGGGAAGGAATGTAGGTAGAGTGTGACAGTGAAAAAGCAGGGATACTGAATGAATATTTCTGCTCAGTATTCACAAAGGAAGAGGAGGTGGAGGTACCTAAACCAAACAAGAGAAACACTCTGAAGATGGGGGTCGATACCAATCCATTTATAGAAGAAAGGGTTCTGAAAGAACTAATAAAATTGAAGGTGGACAAAGCAATGGGGCCTGATGGGATTCACCCAAGAATTTTAAAAGAACTAATGGGAGAACTAGTGACACCGCTGACTGCTCTCTTTAACAAATCATGGGAGGATAGGGTGGTACCTGAGGACTGGAGGAGGGTGGATGTGATTCCTCTTCACAAAAGTGGGAGCAGGACAGAGGCAGGAAACTACAGACCAGTTAGTTTGACCTCAGTGGTAGACAAAATGATGGAATCACTTCTGAAGGAAAGAATTGTAGAGTACCTTGAGGCCAGTGGGGCACAGAACCCAAGGCAGCATGGATTCACTATGGGAAGGTCATGTCAGATGAATCTAATAGATTTCTTTAACTGGGTGCCCAAAGTAGTAGACCAGGGAGGGGCTGTGGACATGGCCTACCTAGATTTTAGCAAGGCATTTGATACAGTCCCACACAAAAGATTAATACACAAGTTAGCCAGCCTTGGAGTGGGTCCCAAGGTGGTAGCCTGGATAAAAAGTTGGCTAGACAACAGAACACAAACAGTAGTAGTAAATGGAGTCCACAGTGAAGAAAGGAGGGTTATTAGTGGGGTACCACATGGTTCAGTACTGGGACCAGTCCTTTTTAATGTCTTTATAAGTGACATTGCAGAGGAACTGGAAGGGAAAGTATGTCTCTTTGCAGACAACACAAAGATCTGCAACAGGGTTGATACACAAGATGGAGCAGAAAGGATGAGAAGAGACTTGGCAAGGTTGGAGGAATGGTCAAATGTATGGCAGCTCAGATTCAATGCAAAGAAGTGCAAGTTAATGCACCTGAGAAATAAAAACCCAGGGGAAGAGTACACAATGGGGGGGGGTGAGATACTGACAACAGTAAAAATGGAAAGGGACCTGGGGGTAATTATATCACATGACTAAAGGTGGGCAAGCAATGTGAGAAGGCAATAAGGAAGGCTGGGGAGATACTGGGATGCATAGGGAGAGGCATCAATAGTAGAAAAAACAGGAAGTTGTTATCCCTCTATACAGACAGTTGGTGAGACCCCATCTGGAGTTCTGTGTGCAGTTCTGGAGACCCCATCTCTGCAAAGACATAGACAGAGTGGAGGCTGTCCAGAGGAGGGCAACCAAAATGGTGCAGGGTCTGCACCAGAAGACATACGAAGAAAGACTAAAGGAGCTTAATAGGTATATCCTTGAGGAAAGAAGGGAGAGAGGGGACATGATAGAAACTTTCAAGTACCTCAAGAGAATCAACAAAGTTCAACAGGGTAGCATCTTTCAGAAAAAGAGATATACAAGAACAAGGGGGCACAATTTGAAGATAGTGGGGGGGATGGCTCAGAGGTAATGTGAAGAAGTATTTTTTCACAGAGAGGGTTATGGATGCATGGAACAACCTCCCTGAGGAGGTCGTGGAGTCAAGAACAGTGGGGGAATTCAAGAATGCATGGGACAGACATAAGGCAGTCCTAGTGGGGGGTAGGAGGAAGTAAGCTGTTGGTTAACTAGGATCTGCAGCTTATCTGTTAGGTAGGAAAATGGGCAGACAAGGTGGGCCAAGTGGTCCTTATCTGCCATCAAATTCTAAGTTTCTATGTAACGGATCATGTACAGCATATTATGGAGTGTGGGATGTTTGGGAAGAGACCAGCTGTAACATCCTTCATTGACAGTGTTGTGAGAGAGTGGTACCAGTGTGACAGGTCCCTCCTAGACAATTCCTTAAACATGGACATTGCATGGGCTATCATTCAAATGTGCCTTACAAAGTTATTTGAGGTAGATCTCAACCCCATGTCAAGCCCAAAGAGGCAGACCATACCCAGCTGGAGTGCTTTCAATTCACTTGTGTCTGAGGCTAACCCACCTCTTACACAAATTAGCTACTGTACTATGATTGTGGGATCTCCAGCTGATTTCAGAACTGTGTACACAGCCATGATGCAAATTCTGACAATGATGAAGGCATTGGGACAGAAGGACTCAGTCATTACATTTGACCTAGCCATTAATGTGAAAGCAAAGGAGATACAGTGGCGGTATGCAGAAGAGTTCAAGGACACTGTGATCAGAATGGCAGGCTTTCACATCACCCTAAACTACTTGGCACTTATAGTGAAGTGGTTTGAAGACTCAGACTAGAAGATCTCCTCATAAACTCAAACACATATGGCAGTAGCACAGCTTCTGCTCTGCTTAAAGGAAAGTCATATAATTGAGGGGTGAGAGTCCACACATTGGTAATGGAAGTAATGTTGCGCCTGCAATGGCAGTCTTTCTCAAAATTAGTTCAAAACAAGGGAAAGCATCAGGACAGCCTGAATGCCACAGAAGTAGAAAATCTCAACAGCAAAATCAAGGTGTGCAGAAATGGTGCTGAAAGGGGCAAAATGCTGTGTGAGATCTTCAGGGAGATGTGCAGAGACCTGAATGAGCTTCAGCAGCCGTTAATGTCTTTCAAAGCTGAAGTTAGCTCAAAATCACATCTCTTTGCTCTCTGGAACTCATATTTCACATGGTACAACTTTTACTCACGTTAATTTGAGCTGAGAGAAATGGGAATTGGCTGTTGCTCATGTCTTCTACTGCTGGAAAGGTGCCATACTTCTCCATGGACAGAACCAATTATGCAAGATGGCTGCCCATATACTGTATCTTGCAGACATGAAGCAACTCCCAAGTACACCCCGGAGGTGCATGAAGAGTTCATGAAAGGAAATCATTCAGTCGGCTGCTCAAGTCAACCATTCAGTCATGTATGGACAGATATGGCCAAAGAGCAGTCTGTTAACCTTGATTCCAAGATATGAGGGGGGGCATCATCGGAATCACTCAACAGCCAGGAGCTCTAGACAGATGGTTTCTCACCAGCCATGAGAGGGCAACCTTAACAACTGCCACAAAGCACATGTGTGACTTGCACGAGAGTGAAACAGTTGGCACTCACAAGGAATTGGAGACTCAGTAACTGAAGAGGGATGAAGCTGATGTGCAAAGACTTATGTTGATGTTCACAACAAAACTAATGTCAAACCCATTCACTCTTTGAAACAATTACGACAGCAAGTGACTCCCACTTGTGAACATTGCAACTGGAGTTGTAGTAGCAACTGAAATGCCACACACAGTCTTGTATGCACTGAAGATATTGGTAGGGAGCATATGAAGAGATTTATCCAAGAACGATTGAACACTTGCATAAAGAGCTTTTGGGACACCTTGCCACACCAGAAATTGAAAACGTTTGCAACTCCAGCACAGAAGAAAACAGTCAAGGTTAGAGATGAGAATGTACAAAATGTTAATGCTGACCAAGAACTTTTTGGAAGACTGATTGTTGCAGCGATATCCAGAGGAGTTGATCTAAAACAAATTCTGACCTGTGAACTCTCTGCTGTTCACTTCACATTGGCACATTCAGAGGGAACTCTCAAACAGAACACAAAGAGTGCTTTGCTGCCTGAACTTGAAAAGAAAGTTGAAGTTCACCCAAGGCTCACCTATTCAGATAGGTCAGTGTCTGCAGCCTATATTGTGGATGGCATGTCCACTGTGCAAATGGTCAAAACTGGAGGTGCAACTAAATTTGGAGACTTAGCTGATAAGTGCTGGGAAATCCTAACAGCACCACTGAGTCAAGAGGGCTGAAACAGAATCTACTTAGTTTTTGCCTGATATGACAGAAAAAAGTCCGTAAAAGCAGTATCCAGTGAACAAGGCAACTGAAATTGGGTGCCTACAAAATGGTGACTCAGTTACGGCACCTGTGTTCATGACTACCAAGCAGGGGGATGACCGGATACTGGGGTGGGCGAAATACCACGAAGGAAAGTAGCGGGTATATGCATGTGCATGCACACATGAGTGAGGAAAGGCAGGAGATGGATGGTATGTGAGAGGGGGTGTGGTAGGCAGCTGCCGAGCTGGTCTGCTACCATAGTGGGGAGGATGGTTGGCTGGGAGGTGCAGGGTTTGGGTCCGGCATGGTGCAAGGTTTTTTTTTTTGCTGGCAGGCAGCTTTAATTTTATTTAAATTTTTCATCCCCCTGACATGCACCCCCCCACCCCGGAGTTGAGAATCCATAGGTAGGGTGATCCGGGGGGCACAGCCCCCTGCTTTAAAAATAAGACCCATAGGTCTTGGGCACCATTTTTGTCCACTCTGCAAGTGTGCATCGCCGAAATTCATTTTTGGCGATGTACACTTGCCATAACAGCAATCGCTATTCCACAATCACTGTTATGACATGGAACCCCCCCCCCCCCCAAGCAGAGGAGTGTACCAAAATGGGATCGTCACTTCTGCTTTAAGTAAAGATTTCTGGAGTGAACACTCCTGTCCCAAGGCAGTGAGGAAGTATATTAGCAATCCAGTCAACAAGACTAAGGTGGTATAACATTGGTCCCGAGATACTGCCTGCTGGAAAGAGCATCATTCTCACTGGCAGATTCAAGGATGGTGTCTCGATTTCTCTAACTCAGTCACAGTCTCTGTATGAGCTCAGATCTGATCAGAAGGAAGCAGACACATGCATGATGCTGCATGCACTCCATGCCTCTGAAGACCACACAAAAGTAGTAATACAGCCCTCTGATACAGATGTTGCTGTACTAAGTGTGTATGCATATAGCTCACTTCACTGTCCTGAGTTGTGGTTTCACACAAGAATAAAAGACAAGTTACACTACATATTAATGCATTGTGTTGCCGAAACACTAGGTCCAACACTGTGTTGTACCCTCCCAGGCTTTCATTCACTGACATGTTGTGGTAGCACTAGTGCTTTCTCCGGACTAGGCAAGAAAAAATGTATTCAACTGCTAAAGGAATCCAAATGTTATCAGCAGAGCTTTGCACAGCTTGGGGAAAGTCTGGAACTGTCCATCGATAAAATGAGGTCCTGTGAGAAATTTGTATGTGCCATGTATGCCTCAAAGAATGCTGGCAATACAGCTGATGACACCCGATACTGGCTTTTCTGTCAAAAGCAACAAAGAAATTAAAATCTGCCACGTACATCCAACAGCCTTAAACACCATATAGAAAGGATTAACTTCCAGGCACTTGTGTGGAAACTTTCATTGCAAGCAGTGCTGAACCACCCATCTCCAAATGGACATGGCTGGCACATCTTGTATGGTCAACTCGGCCCTCTTCTCATGTCAAAAGCACTTGCTCCAAGTGGACTGCTGGAATTTATATCACGCAGATGTCAGAAACTGGCATGCACAAAGATTGATCTGTGCCAGTGCAACGCAAACAATCTAGTCTTCACTGAAGCTTGCTTTTGCATGGCAGGCTAATTGTGTGGAAATGTCCATAGAACAATTGCTTATAAAGATGACTCAGAAGAAGATGATTAAGATGATGTGAAACAAATGTTACAGTTTGGGAATTTTCAACCACAGACAGAATACTTCTGTGTAATTATTTTTAAATTGTATTCCAAAATGGTGCTTCAGAATAGCTAGACATACAACTTTGTGTATCTGTGGAGTCTCATTGCAGTCATTTTGTGTTTTTGGGAAGTAAAGATTTGTGACTTTAATACCTTGTTTAAATTTTCTTCTTTCATTGCAGGAATTCAAGGTTTTGGGGTTTCATGCATATATATATATATATATATATATATATATATATAGTCACATACATACACATTCACAGTGTAACTGTGTAGTAATATACTATTTGCCATGATTACATTTTTCCAAAAATAAGTGTTTTGTCCCCAAATCACTCAAACATAAACACATTTCACATTTCTTTACCCAAGGAGGTTGTAGCCCCCTAGATACATATTCTCAGCTCATTTGAAAATAGTATTTTACACAGCTTTGGCACACATTATTGATACCATAATTCTGATTAGAGATGTTGCAAAATTAAATTTCATTGATGAAATTCCCATGAAACTGGCAATTTCGCTGGGTGCAAAATTGTGAAATTTCATCTATGAAAAGCGAAATTTCACATGAAAATGGTAAACTTTCACCTGTAAGTGGCAAACTTCTCCATTTTGTAGGTGAAATTGTGCAGTCCATGGGCAAAATGTTGCAGTCCTCAGGGGAAATTCCACATTTCACTTCAGCGAAAAATTTCATGAAATGGCTGAATTACGCAAAATGGTTCACATAACGAAATTCTGCACATCTCTAATTCTATATACAACAGGTCTCAGGATATGTCTAAAACATCCAGCTAACTGAATATAAAGTCAAACCTTCAAAATACTGGGTGTGCTATATGACCCTTTTTCTAGGCCCCTTTTGAAAACTAGCTACTGGACTACACTGTCAGTCTTCTCTTCAGCTGCCTGCCAAGCACCGCTTGGGATTATTAAACACAAATGCTCCTGGTATTATTTTGATCCAAATATGCAAGCTGCCCCCACAACAAATACAGCATCTCCATGTAGACTCAACTGTCTGGGCACTGCCAAAGGCCCCAGTGATATCAGTGCACAACCCTACATCTTAAGGGAACTTCCAGGAGCAGCCTGAGTGCCCAGGTGTATAGGTGTAGGCTGAAAAAAGTTGCACAAGGGTGTCAGTGTTGATGAACATAAACAAACAAACCTGACATTTGTAATCTTGGCTGAATAGCCAGTCCATAAATAACAGACCTAATCTGAAGCTTTGTAAATAGATGCAGATCCATGTTGGAGGACCCATGGGCCCTGTTTGTTTACTTACAATTACTCTGAGGCTGGCAGGCGCCTGTAAGGAAGTATTTTTTCACAGAGAGGGTTGTGGATGCATGGAATGGCCTTCCGGAGGAGGTTGTGAAGTCAAAAACAGTGGTTGAATTCAAGCATGCATGGGACAGTCATAAGGCAATTCTAGGGGGTGGGGGTAGAAAGAAGCAGGCTGCTGGTTAACTAGGATCTGCAGCTTATCCATTAGGCAGGGGAATGGGCAGACTGGGTGGGCCAAGCAGTCCTTATGTGCTGTCAAATTCTATGTTTCTGTTTCCAGCTGCAGTCCTGGCTGAATTTGTTCCATGTCTCACCTCTGATGGCTCATTCAGTTCCCCTTAGCCTCCATGCTGTCTGGCACTTCATGTAGTGTAGTTTCAGCTGGATTTTTCGTTTGCCTCTTGGGGTGTCTTTAGGATCTTGGCCTCTGCGCTCACCTGGCTGTGGTGATCAGCACAGTGGTTTTAAGCCCTACTTTAAGCCCTACTTACTACAGTATGATGCAGATATTGTCCCCTCAGGTCTGATCAGGAAAACAAAGTCTCTCTCAGTGTGCACTGAAGCTCAGCAACAGAGTTGCTTACCATGCTGCTGAATCTGCTACAGATTGAAATGTCTTTCTTCTACTCTGATGCTGTTTGCAGTCTCCTCCTCCTCAGCTGCAAAACCAGAAGCCTCTCTTCAAAATTTCTGCACATGGCTCACAGCTTGTGCAAATCACAGCTCTTTCTTCCAGCTCTGCCCACACAGACTTGCTGGCTCCAGGGCAGTTCTTGCGGCTCCACAGCAGCATACAGCCTGTCCATTGATCAGTTCACATGTTGGTCACAAAAAGAGGGACTGTCTGACTGCCGTTAAGGATGATTAGCCATCTCTCTCCCAGGCATATTAACGAAATCCTCTAGCATCTCTTCAGCACTCCTGGCTCCATACCAAGTTTCTGGAGCCAGACTGTTCCTTGCCAAAGCTCTGGCCCTGGTGGCCATTTTCAAAGGGGCAGTGGCAGCAAAGATGGCTGCCCAAGTCCTCCCTGGCACTTCATCAGTGGTAAGAGAAAATCAGCTCCTGTGGAGAAGTACTGTAGCTGCAGATATTGGCATGCCCATACAGTTTCATTACAGTACTTGTTTGTAAAGTCACAGTTAATGATTCTTACCTTAGTTCTTCTGCAAAACTCCAAGTTGTTCATTGAGACAAGGGTTGCAGTGGAAAAAATAATACTGATTTCTGGGTACTTGATGTTTCAGGAAGCTCTGCTGGGGCAGAGTTGGGCATTTTTAGTTTTTCAGTTGTTTATTACTTGAAATTTAGCTCGTTGGGATAACCCCATGAGATTAATGATCTCAGATCAGGAGGGGGGCCCATCTTATAAATACTGAGGTTTGGATGGTTGCGGGGGAAGGGTAGGTAAAGGAGGTGGGTGTAATTTAAAAGATGCTGTTGGTTCATAGCATAGTGCCAGAAGCCATAATTTTTAACACACAAAAACAGTCTGGGAGAACAAGGGGGGGGGGGGGCAGGAAGTCATAGAGGTGTGGGAGGACCACCATATACCCCTATTTGTGCCCTACCAAACCTTCAAGTCACCTTCTACTTTGGAGACAGATAGTGTTGCAAGTCTCACAGCCAAACCAAAGCCAAAGCCAAACCTGAGTTGAAGCTGAAATGAACTTGCCTATGGCCGACGTCTCTGAGCTTTAGATGCAGCATCTCTTTTGTGGATGCTATGGGACAACATATATGCATTCAGAAGTTTTCTATTATTCAAATACAGATAAAAATACAGTGTGTGTGAAAAACCAAAATCCAGCAACTGCATTTCAAAACATTCACTGGGCTGTTGCTGGTCCAAGTGACAATATATTTTACAACTGGACACCATCAGTGAGAGAGCTAGAGGTAATCAGATGGGTCAGTCCTTCAGAATTAGGTTGGACAAAGCTACAGGATATAACTTCCATACCCTTTTGTCATTCTAGGTACTCTAAAATGTGACATGGATTGCCAAGCAGGGATGAAGTGGGTTTGGTAGAACACACTCTCTTCTCCAGTGTGGGCCTCCAGCACTTCTCATAGAATGGCTGCATCTAGTGCCTTAGGTGAATGGGGAGCTGTTCCATGAGGAAAAGTCCTTGGTCCCATCTCTATCACGCCTCCTTTGACATCAGAGGAATTCCTTTGCTGGGAGGGTTCAGAGGCACCAGCATCAGGACTCGCTTTGGCATTGAGTGTGCACATCATGATCGTGCCTCACATTACTAGACTAGGGCAGTGCCCTCTCTCCATGGTCAGCTGGTTGTTCAACATTGACCAGAGGAAATGGTAAAAATGAGCAAGGGGTTCTAACTGTGGTTCAATGTGCTGCCTGTAACTGTTCAGGTCAGGGAACCATCCATCTGTGCCAGTATACCAAGTACAAGGTGACCGCAATTGAGCGTTTTCAAAAAGGGTGACTCAATCACATCACCCGAGTACAGGGCTACCTGGCAGGGTAATGACCAGATGGGGTTGTAGGTGAGTATAGTGGTGGGATGTCGCTTTATACACATGTGCACGGGGGGTAGTGGACCACGTTGCACAATGGGCAGAAGGGCAGGGAGGGCATGTAGGGTGGCATGGTGGGCAGTTGGCAGGCTGGGGTTGGGAGGGTGCAGCATTTGATTCTAGCTGTGACTGATTTCACGTCAGGTTGAGGTTTTTGCTTAAGTTTTACATGCCCCCCCAACATGCACCCCCCTGGAGTTGAGAATCCTTAATTAGAGGAGGCAGTGAGGCAAGCCCACCACGTGGGAGTGCGGTGGGCACAGCCCCCACATAACACTGAAAACCAGTCACCAGTTTTCTAGCCACTGTGAGTGTACATCACCGTAATTCATTTTCAGGGATGTACACTAGCCCAAATGGTGATCGCTATTCAGCGATCACTGTCATGACACAGAACCCTCTGTGCCAGTGAAGGGTGCATTGACTGCCCCCTCCTCATAGGGAGTCCTTAGGGACCTTTATGGGGTTCTACAGTAACTACTAAGTACTGCAGGATATGGATATGGGAGAGTTTGTAATGATAAATGGAAAGGCTGGATAATACCAAAAAAGTGTTTTTGTTAGGACAGCAGCAGACAGTGGTTAACTTGATGGCATTCCAAAGGACACACTTGTAAAACAGACTGAACCTACAGTATCTGCTGTGTATGAGCAGGGTTGTTGGCAGGCATAGGCACTGTACTCAGCAGAGTACAGTAAAACAAACAGGCAGGGACAACAAAAAGAGGAAAGCAAGGCTATCATGAGTCACATTGTGTCTGTATCATGCTAAACCCTTTTGCCTTCATTGTTTGCTATGGGGCACTGATGCCTCCAGCCAAATACACAAACAAGAACACCTTACCAGGCAGGCAGAAAAACAAAGGAAGGAAGATTACAGGAAGAAACTGATTACATGAACTCAGGCGTGACAAACAGAAGGGTGTGCAGGCCTATTGTTGGTGTGGCAGTTCATATTTTGGTTTATGTTTATATAACAGGGGGTTGGGGGGGCAACAGTGCATCACTTTTGAGTACAAGTTTAAAATTCCTGGCTTCACCCCTGTGTATGTGCTTCACCAAATATGTTGTACAGGAAGCTGGACTATGTTAAGTTGCTACTCGAATGGAAAAATTTGTGGTTTATCATAACATATATCCATTGGCTTTACGACATCTCTACAGACAGTGTGACAAATTAAATCAGTCACCTTAACCAGGACAGAAAAGAGAGAAAATAAGAGACAATTTACTTCCTGCTTGCACAGTATGCCAACATTTGGATTTTATGGATCTTACAGCACTAGGTTCGAGTCTCAAAGGTTGAAGCAGGACTTTTGCAAGCCCAGCATCAAACCCTGCACTGCTCCAAACACACCACCTCATCTTGTGCCTGATTCATAAAGGTCGCAGGCATTTGCAACATTTTACCCCATTTATGGCAGCTTGTGCCAAATATGTGGCGCAAACCCCATAATCAGAACTGCAAAGTTAGACAAGCAAAAGTTGGTCTTACAAGCAGCATGTGGCGCACAGGATTGAGAATCCCAATTGCTGATCAGGGCATGCAGCAAGTAGTCCTCCATGCGCTGTGTGCTCACTGCACCCAGGGCTTTCAGAATTTTAACTCCTTTGAGAATCGATCCCATTGTGTTTAGGCCCCATAGAGGCTAAAAATGATGTGCAGTCACATTACAGAATAAAATGGGTCCAGTCCAGTTTGCAGGTCTTGATTGTTTTTTTTTGTTTTTTTATCAAGAAGGGCTTGAGCAAAATTGCCCATTTACAAAAGTAGCTTTTGTCCAAAGGTATTAGAAGACTGCAACTGGCTTTGGTTATGAATGAATATTTTTCTTCATTACAAGAGGGTCACAGACTTTTGTTTCTGAGCATGAAGACTGTTTTTGTTTGTTTTAGCTAAGTTTAGCACTAGGTGAGTAAGTGAACACTAGGATTCTACCTTGGCATAACAGTGCATCATTTTTTTTTTTTTTTAGTTATGAGTTTTCTATCCCCACTGCCGGCTATCTCAGGAGGATGTCCCCAGCCCCATCCCCCAGCGTCTAACAGCCGACGCTGACCTGACCGCAGGGCTTGCCCCCCCTGATGTGGACTGCGGGGGAGTCCCCAACTCCCCCACTAAAGTCTGGATATAGTTGGCCAGCGCCGTGGCTAGCCAGGTGTGGAACATGCGAGGCGCCCTCCGCCATTCTGCACGGCAGTCTATTTCCTCCAGTTTTCTCCCTAAGAGTCGGGACCATGCAATGTCGCCAGTGGAGGGGGACGCGCACGCTTCCACTCGCACTTCTTCCAGGAATCTGGCCCGACTCCTCCCAGCTTGTGGTACAGCACCCTGTCCTTCAGCCTCTGCTGGGGGGGTGAACAAGCGCCGACCATCAGGAACCCCCCTCCCCAGAGAAGGAGAGCAGCCCATCGGACACTCAATCCTTCTCCTCCCCTGCCAAGCCCCAACGGCCCGTGCTTGTTCTCAAACATGGGTCGCCGGTGTAGTGCAAGGTAAGGCATCAGCACCTCAGCCCTCAGCACCATTGGGTCAGCAGTAACAGTGCATAATTGTAGTTTAAGGGATGCTGCACTGTAAGAAAGGACAGTATCATTAGTACACATGTGGAAAGAAATGAAAATGACATACAACCCATAATTTTTGATCTTCTAGGAATATCTTCACACTAATGGGTCTGTGCAGGAGGCACTAGAACCCTGTGGAAGCCAGGACTTTTCAAGAGGGCTGCCATCAAGGCAAGCCATGCGCATGCACAGTACCGCGAGAGTGGCTCACGGTGCCAGGCTTACCTCAGCACCAGCCCCCAACCACCTCAGTTCCTTTTTTGCCAAGGAGGTGCAGTATAACCTAACTAGTGATCATGCAACTGTGCTAAGGACGTAAGGAGCCCTGATCACCTGTGCAAGAGTGGTCAGTATGTGAGTAACGCAGTGTCTTCACAGTTCAAGCCTTGAACAAGGAAGAAGACTAATAAGATACTAGAGTGAGGTCAGGGAATAGCTGGTGGGCATGTGAATTCATGGTGAAGATATTCCTAAAAGATCAAGAATTATGGTAAGTACATAGTTTTCATATCTTCCAGCAATGTATCTTCACCATTAATTACCACTAATGGGTCAGTGTACCAAGCTTAGATAAAACCCACCAACTAGGGAGGTAGGAGCAAAGAGCTCACTCAGGATTGGAGTCCATCCAGGATGAGCTCGCTAAACATGGCATACTGCCTGGCAGTGACATCCAAGGCAGAGAGTGTAACAAGTGCGTACTACGGTGCAAGTTACAGCTTCGTAAGTTATCACCAACAAGCACAAGAGAACTCATGTAAAGGACGTGACAACTGCAGAGGTGACATGGACTCATAGCTGGCCTTTCAGCATGAGCTGAGTCATGGTATAGCAGAGGTATAGATAACTCACTGTCCAGGCAGAAATGTATTTTACTGAAACAGGCTAGTCTCTAAAAGCAGAGTGAATGAGACCAAAAGCTATCTGGATAGCTTGAAATCATGGATCTGTCCAGGTAAGAGGGAAGCTCATTCCTCTCTGAACATACAGAATAGAGAGAGAGTGGTCGCTGTCATCTAGAAAGCTGGCTATAAGGTAGGTAGCACAGTGGCTGATGCAGAAGAACCCTAATGCCACTTAGGAAGGAACTTATCGTGTTTAGAGAACTACTTTGCCCCCATGGAAATAGTATACGGGAGATCTGCAATCAAAGCATTGATACAGATACTCTGTGTGTAAAAGAGATAGCTATTGGAAAGGTACTTTCCAAGGAATCATCCCAGTGTACATGTCACAAAAGCTTGATGGGCTTCCTGGTGAGTATGGGCAACATAAGGTGATATTGCAGAGAGCCAGCAGCTTCTAGGAGAGGGACGTTGTGAGAACAGATGCCCTAAAGGAACCTGAAAAGAGGTAATAGAGGTAGATAGAGGGGCCAAGGACTCAAAACATGCAGATACAGCAGACAAGCAGACATTGTGTGTGTAATCCTGTAATCAAGCATCAAAATGGGGGTCAGCAAGAGCTCCAGAATGCAGCCAGCTAGACACCAAAAGGGGTCTAAGTGAGTTTTAGCATGCCAGATGGAAAAACTCTTCCATGTGGTTGAGAATGGTTTCTTAGTGGGAGGATACAGGCAGTTGAAGTACTTCAGAGGCATATTGAGATATCGTGCACCTATTCACTTTCTTCTCTTCAGGACCCAGGCCTGAAGGTGAAGGGTGCACAGGTTGGGATGGACTAGGAGACCATGAGCCAATTGTCCAACCTGAGAAGAAGGATTCCCTGTTCAGTGATTGATAGTTCATTCAACAGAGGAAACTACAGTTGTTGAGATCAGAAATGTGCAATCCGATTGATATCTCTCCATATGCATGTAGATTAAGCAATACCCTCTGCACTGGGTGTGGGTGAAATTGGAGGGAATGCATGCAGAAGATTTGCCATAGCAGTCTAAGGAATCTAGGCAGGAAACACCATGACCTATGAAACTCGCCAGGATTAAACCCAGTTCTGCAGCATTCTGTAACATGCTGCAGAAGAGTTGATGCAGTAAACAATGTAATTTCATTGGGAATTAATCTCTTTTGTCATGCAGGAAACTGTGACACTGTGCTTCATCCTGGCAGAGTCACAGTTTTCTGCATGACAAGCAGGACTAATTCCCATTGAAATTACATTGTTTACTCCAGTAACTCTGCTACAGCATGCTGCAAAACTGAGTTTAGTCCTGGGATCTTCACTGTAGATTTCTGCAGTAGAAACAAGGAAGTTTGGCATAGAGTGGGCATGCAAAAGGCGCACATCTGCCCCTCTATCAACTAGCGATCTAACAAAGTAATTTGTGATGATGGGCCTAATGTCAGCTGAGCTTGTCTTGCAGCGTATTCAAGACTTCTGGTAGACAGAAGGCCTGAAGTACGATCTCCTGCTCTAGGTTATCTTCCCACATTTCCATAACTTCTCTGCAGATGGGGAAAGAGAGTGCTCTTCATTGTTTGCTTGTGTAACATGTCCGAGACCCCCTGAGGAAGACTCGTGAGGAGTCGAAGCACTGGGTGGTCAGGAAGGAGTCCTTTTGTTGCTGCTGGTTCTCCCTGCTGCAAAGTAAAATTTACTATCTACGGAAATCTACTTGCTCACAGTGCATTTATTGTGCCAGGAGACCCGAGTGACACCGCATTTTGGAACAGTGTCTTCAGTTTTAATGAGCTGGCTGCTCATTGTGGTGAGAACCGATCTTCATTTGCTAGTCGCAGCAAAACTTTTTGATCTTGCTGCTGTCTGGAAGGGGACTGTTTTGTGGTTGATGAGATCTCCCAAGGCCTAGGGGCCACATGAAAAGAGATCGCACCTCCAAAATGCTGAAAAGGAGAGAAGTCAAGAGTTGGGTTCCAGACACCTTGCATTTGGAGCCCTGATAATGGGTTACCCACTCCAGCAGGGAGGTATCTGAACAGCATCAACTAAGGCTGCAGATGGGAAAGGGTAAAACTGGAAAAGACTGACCTCCATTGACTATCACATGAGCGATCTAACTAGGCATCTGACTACCTGCTGTCAGAGCCAGCCTACATTGAATGGAGTAGGCTTAAAAAGATTGAGCTTCGAAAACTATCTGCAGGAGAAGCAGTATTCTGCCCTCTAGAAGGAGAGTGAGCTTTAATCACAGCTACAGACCCTATGAATGGCAGTTACTGAAAGTGTAAGGGCTGGGATGTGCAAACCCTGCAGAGCTGCAAAAAAGGAGGATCCGAGGCAACCTAAATTCCATGGGTGCAAAGGGGCAACATGAGGCACTTTGCCCAGATTTTTAAAAGCATATCCAGGGAAGCAACCCTGGAGAAAAAGGACAATTAGCAACTGCAAAGGTCACAGTCTGCATAAGCAGAAGAGGAATCACATTTTCTTTTTTTGCCAGGGGACAGAGATCTCCGAAGGGATAGAATAAGGGAAAACTCCAGGAGCTAGGAAAACAAGAACAGGCCAGCTCCAAGGCACAGCAGAAGGGCCTGTGTCTGAAGAGACAAAGCTAGGAGGTGATTGTTGTCCCCAAGGAAATGTGGAAGGGGTTAGATTCATAGTTGGAAAGACTGCCATGGAGGGAAGTTAAAAGGGGGGGACCCAAAGCCAAGAACCCTAGAGAAGACCAGGTGCCACACGGGCATCAGACATGGCACTAGATTGCTGATAGATATGTCATCGTACTCATGGGTAGAAATAGCACCGGATACTGTGGGAGACTTGTCACTGGACCACTGCCAGACAGCGCTGCACCAAAACTCGACACCAGACATTGTGTTGTGGCAGAAATGGCACTGGACCAAATACAGCACCGAGCCAACATGGCACCAGGCCAAAATCAGTGCCAACCAACACACCACTAGATCAATCATGGCACCAAGCCGACACAGCACCAGGCCAAACATAGCATGGTGCCAAGCCAACATGACACCAGGCCAAACACAGAGCTGGGTCAACAGGACGCTGGACCAATCATGGTACCGAGCCAACATGGCACCGGGCCACATATAGTGCAGGGTCAAATGTGGGGCCAGAACAAACACAGCACTGGGACAAGCATGACACTGGGTCAAACACAGTGCTGGACCCAGTACCACACACTAGAGGCACCAAACTAGCACCATGGCAGGAGACAGAGAGAGAAACTCTGGCACCAGGGAGATACAGAAAGAGCCAAACCAGCACTAGAATCAGGCCAAGGGAGGCACCATGCCAGGCCTAGAAAGCAAAACATGGCACTGATGCCAGACCCAGAACACCAATAACCTCTGTAGCACCAAGGTAACCAAAGCCATACCAGACCAGTTCTACCAAGTTAAACAAGGCAGGGGTGCAGCAATTGGAGCAGGACTCAGTGGTGCAGTCACTGGCAAGGGCAGAAGGCTGTTGACAGAGCAAAATGCTCTACATGGGGCCCATGCCTGTGGGTTCAGAGCCACCAACCTACAAAAGCCTGGTACAGGACCCACCAGCAGTGACACCCCAGCCTGATGCTATACCCACTGCTCTGAAGAGCTGCCCAGGGAAGACTGATCACTGGGAATGACTCTAAAAGACAGAGGGGGACTCCAGGGCCAAGGTTTCAGTGTCCCAGCACCAAGGCCCAAAGCAACACAGATGATGCGAAAAGGGCCACAGCCCCAGGAACCAAGGGTCTTGTGAAAGACTTCCCAGAGGGTGACCTTCAGTGGCACCATTCCTTCTTCTTACTGAAAGATTAGAGAAAGAACTTGAGGCCAAGTGGCACCAAGAACCTAACCGGAATTGGGAACCAGCCTGCTCCTTCATGCTCCAGAGGACTGCACTTCCCCCAAGCACATGACCACCTATGGTCACAACCCTTCACTCCCGGGAAAGTGGACCAGACATGGCCACTCCTACTGGTGCAGCCTGCTCAAATGCCCCATACCATAATCTTGAAGAGACATCCTGACAAAGCGTGGTAAGGCTGAGAGAAAACTGATAGAAAATATTTTATAAAATCACTAAACTGAGGCAAAAATAATAAACACCAGCTTTAAACAACTAAAACTGAAATGAACTGAAAATGGCTGTTATACAGACATGAAGTTTTGTTTCCCGAAGGGGGAGGAATGTCATCACTGAAGTGCACTCGGCAGCAGGAATAAAGAAACTGAAGCGGTTGAGGCCTGACTCCGAGGTAAGCCTGGTGCCGTGAACCACTTTTGCGGTGCCGTGCATGCGCATGGCTTTCCTTGGTGCTGGCCTTTTTGTAAAAGTTCTGACTCCACTGGCACAGACCCATTAGTGGGAATTAATAGTGAAGACACATTCCTGGAAGATCATGCCCATCCTGCTTCTACAGTTCATTGAAAAGTAAAGAGAAAAACAAAGGCACATGCCTTGGACACTGAGGCCTACTGAGCTTAATATAGCAACATTCTAAATGATTATTACCCCTTTGTGTAGGACCCCCTCAGGTGTCCTGAAAACCAATTCATTTCTTGGTGACACTTTTCTTTTTGAGTTTTAAATAACAGAAGTCAGAACTGCAGAAAATTGTATTATAAGTCACGTATTGGATGTCAGTCAAACAGTGCTTAGAACCGTAGGGCTCTTATACTGCGTACTGTTATCTGATGAGAGAACAATAATGTTGATTGTTCCACTTCTAAAGTGACTATACTCCTTGTATGATGCCGCATGTACTGTTTTAAATTGCAAAAAAAGTATAAAAACATATTATAAATCACTCTAGCCAACTCAAGTGATTTATAATATGTTTGTAAGTATTGTATGGGGTGCCTCTTGTTTAAACATAATGTTCTGTCATAATGTTTGGGGCTGGCGGCACCTCCCAGCTTCACTTCCCAGTCATCTCACTGAAACAGCACAAGAGAATATTATTTTTCAGTAAAATACTTCACACATCACCTATAATCATAAACACAACTGCCAGTTCCCTGATTCCATTTGAAGTAGTCTTCTAGTCTGAACTTTATGCCTCTGCTATAAAAATTGTAGAAGATGCACAGCAGGTGTTAGTTTCCAAATGAAGTGTGTTTTTGTAGAATATCACAGAGGACTTTCTATAGGGTTTACAGCACATCTCTCTGCTTATAAAGTGGGAAGGAGAGGGGTGACACAATGGACCTAGAACCCCTTCAGATTTTAAATTAATTGGTAGTAACTCACTGTAAGATGAAGAGAAAATGCATCTCTTTGTTCAATATATTTTTTTAATTCTTTGGTAACCACATAAGGCCCACTAGGCACAAGTTCCTGTTTTCAGTGGTGACCCGGGAGCACTGATGAGATTACATGACTTGCTCACAGTCACACAGTATTCAAGTGAAGGTTGTGGGAATCAAACCCAGGTCTGCTGGATGTATCACGCTCATTCATAGCTCATTACTCTGAACTCTAGGCTATACCGTCAGCCCACATATTTTATACTTCCTAATAGTTTCCCATATCTATTTCATCTACATGGCATTTCAAAGGTTTATTTCTGAATAGGTAATTTACCAAGTTCTAGAGTTTTTGTAGGAAAGGAAGGTTTTTTTTCTGGACAAAGCAGGGATAGAGGAATATGGTGAAAAGACAGACATGTGGGGCAATATTCAGTGTAAATGGAGCATGCTTGATTGGCCTAATTAATTTATTTGTGTTCACCAGGTATGTGCACTAGGCATAATTACACCTGTTTTCAGACATTACCAGGAAGAGTACAATATGACAAAAACAGTGGCAACATGATGATATCAGACAATGGTAATATAACAATACAGGACAGGGTAATATGATTACAGTTGATAAAATTGACAATTACACAAAAAGCAGAGTACAATGAACACAGCAGGAACTGTAGTATAACCAAGACCACCTTAGATACAACAGATACTGTAGCAAATATGGTAGCAGCCTCAGTCACAAGAGGCAACGGATAATAAAGTGCATGGTGCAGTACAAGTTCATTCCACAAATGGTAGCAGCAGAAAAAAGTAATTGTAGTATATGGATAGGGCTTATTATGATTGGAAATCGAGAACACTCATTATGGATAGTTTGAAAGTTGTTATGCAAGGTTCAAAAGTTGTTATAGATGGTTCTATGGTTGTTATGCATGTTCTTTCATTACCGATTCAGCTGTGCTGTGCTGCACGTTGTCTCCTGCCTTTCTCTCACATTATTCTCACCTGTAAGTGCCGCACATACCACAAAGGCATTCTTGCTATGACACTGCAGCTTCCATTCACTAAAACACTCTCCACAAATAAAGAAAAAGATTGTCAGCGGACGTGTTCTCAAAAGTAGTGCCACAGAGAGAACTGTTCATTTTGGATCAAGAGAACAATCAGACAGCTGCAGAAAACAGCATCTGACATGTGCTTAGTCTAGTGCAAACATGTTGAACCTGTAGCAGAAGCGTGTGTGTACCAACGCATGAAGCCTAAGTCAGTTTCTATAAATGATGTAAACAAGAGCTTCGGGCTTCACTGCACATCAGGGAGTCAAAGAAAAGAAAAAAGGAGATGCTTCCTTATTGAACTTGGGGGCACAACAAACACACTAGAGGCAACAAGAATTGGTGCAATGTGACCTCTTAATGTATTTACAATTTTTCATTGAGAAAAATCATTACAAGCTCAGTACTCCCTTTATTCTGATGTTTTTACATTTACTATAAAACATAAAATATGGATGACCATATACAACTTACCTTGTGTTCCCATCTCGGGGTTGGGATAACAGCACGGTGCATTAAGGACTCTTCCCTTCCCCTTCACCCTACAGGGTGATTTGCACACTTGGTATGTACTGTTTTTTACCGTTTCTTATTATTATAACTATTGTGTAGGATATAAGTGATTGCTATTGACAGTTGCTGTTATCTGTTGTTTCCACTTTTATCATTTTTGACTCCTTTCGAGGATTTACAGAATGTCAGTATGTATAGAAGTTTACTCAGACAGAGAGGTGCTTATCTACCCTGCAAGGAATGTGCTGAATGATCTTTTTTCAGTTTTTTTAACTGTCATTGGAAATATGAACTGTATCTAACTGTGACTATGTTAATTGTATGTGGAAAATTTTAATAAAATTTGAGATACTAGCATAGACCGCTCAAGCTTCACTCTTGAGGTCCATTTGCTGTTATCTTAACACCCCGATTGAAACACAGGATCATTATGTATGGCCATCTGTACATTATTCCATATATTAAGTATAGGAACAAGTACTGGAGATGAGCAGGATTGATCTTTTTCTGTTAGCAGAATCCTTATATTTGTATACTATTAGCAATCTACTGATATTCTAAGTAATGTGCACTATTTATTTTCCATATATGCTTTAGTCCTATTGTAGAGTTACTTAAAGTGTACCCTTCTAGACAATGCCATTCAAGAAACACACAATATGTTGTTTTAAAAACAGGAACATACAGAGCAAGCTGGATATTTAGCAGAATAATGAGTTGTGTCTTAAGCAAGGTCTAAGAAGACAAGTGGGCAGACTGCTTACGGAGAACCCACAGATCAGACTGGGAGAATGGGTGGGCCAAGCAGTCCTTTTCTGCTAACAAATTATATGTTTCTATGTTTCTGTTTTCCACAGGTAATATGGTCCTTGTCTGTTTATGAATGTAACAGCACCAGCTGGCCCAGTGGTGTTGAGGGTTGGGGCACTGTATGCCACACCTTGCACCATGCCGGTGACCCAGGTTCGGGAATGATCCTAGGTCGTCAGGGGTCGGCAGGGGAGGAGAAGGATCGAGCATCCATTGAACTGCTCTCCTTCTCCGGGGAGGGGGGTGGAATGTTTTGGTGGTCTAGTGGCATCTAGCAATGGCTGGGGGCAACTGCAGACCATTGTCAGAATGGAGGTAATGTGCTGTGGCAGATGCCAGGAAGAGGCGCATGCAGTAGCATGCACGCTCCTGTCCCTTGGAATCATTACATGCCACAGATGTCCACGGGGAGAAAAAAAATGGAAAAACATGGCCACCAGTTGCGGCGGCTTGATGGCCATCTCCGAGGAGGACTTGCTCGGCACCGATGGTGCGCGGTTCACTGGATCTGGTTCTGGTGCGAGAGTGTGAGGGGAGGTCTCCACCTCCCTGCTGCAGGGGGCAAGCTGCAGGCCTGAACATGGAGCCAGGGAGTCTTTGGGACGGTGGCCAGAAACCTCAGGAAACCTCAGGAGGATGCCTGGAAGTGTGAGGTAGGCAGGCTGGTGACCAGGGGAAACAAGTACCAAGAAAAAAAAAATGAATGTAACAGTACCTTGAAGACAACTAAGGTGGCCTAATGTGGGCAGTATAGCCTTTTTGTTAGAGCACAGAGCTGGGAGGGTAGAGATTCAGAAGATATGGGTTTAATTCCCACAGTCACCACACACAGTTTTTACTGTGTGGCCCTGAGTGACTCATTTAACCTCCTTTTGCTTAATTCTCCAGTCTAACCCCCTGACCATTCCTGACCTTTCTCGTTACACCTTATGACTGCTGATAATGCTTTGTGGGTTGGAAATCACTTCATGATACAGTGTGTGTGAAAGGAACTATATAAAACCAACTTCTTTTCTTTCCATCTTAATCTGCTGCCCATACCAAGCAACTGCCACAGAACAAATGTGTAATTTAGTGTACTGAAGATGGAAGACTAGACTTTAGAGTGTCATAATTTCTACAACCCAGCCTTTCTTATCACTTGCACAGGGAATATTGATATCATACATTTGGTCAATGAAAAGAAACAATACAACTTGGCAATAAATATGGAAAACAGGAGGCATTCATTGTTGCAAGTTTTGCTATTAACAAGAAACTCACAGATATGTCTGTTTTGCAGACTGAGTGGACAGTATGAGACATTCGTCTCTCTGTATAGGGCAGAAGGGATTTGTGCTAGCTCGCAGAGTGAGATCTTACTAATGTAATATGGGATAGTTTAGAGGCATGGATCTGCATGTGTAAATTTATACATTTCTTCATATCATACTTGACAGTGAAACATGCCAGACAGTTTCTTATTTCCTAGATGTTTCAATCTAATTTTTCTTGCAGTCACTTGTTCCTTGACACATAGGCTTCCCAGAATACACTACCTTATCAAAAAGGGAAGCTTTTAGAGGAAGTCTTATGGCCTTGAAGTAGCATACCAAATAATTAACAAAGACAAATAACACTGCTGCTTAGTGGCCAGTAGTTCTACTCACCCAGTACTGTTGAGAAAACTTTGCCCAAGGCTGCAATCTTTGGACAGGTAGGATAGATTAAACCAGAATGCTGGCAAACATTCCCCATTTCCATGGCGCTCATATCCAAAATCACTGTTTGCATTAAAGAAAAATAAAAAAGAAACAGTTTAAGAAAAAATTAATGAATATTGAGTGTAGATTTACTGTAAAAAATATGTTGATATACTCAATGTGATCAAGGCTTCATTCTAGTTTTCAGAGACAGAATGTCAAATCATGATCTGAACAAAAGTTAGATAAATCAAGAATTGATTAATTTTAAAAATCTGTATCCCTGCTTTCTCTTTGTCTCCATCCCTCCCTATGTAAGGGCTGCTACAGACATACCCATCCACCAATAGGAAGACAGTGTAACCTAATGGTCAAAACATGAATTTATGAAATGGGAGGTCCCAGATTTAAATCCCATCACAGTCACAGGCTCACTGTGTGACCATGAGTACCTCACTTGACCACCCTCTGCTTCAATTCATCCTCCTGTAAAACTGAGTGTAGTGTCTTCTCCTCAGCTTTGCAGGGGGACATCTGCTGGAATCTGAATTATAGGCTTGCAAATTTGAGTGTCTGATCCACTGATTGATCCTTGCATTCCTGGTTTCAGAGGCAGCAGCTCTAGTCATTCATCTTAAAGGATACAAGGTGTGAGATTAGCTCTTGTTCTTATATGCTGCAATCTTCACTTTCTCTACCAGATGGCAATCTGCATCCGGTTATTGATTCTGTATACACTACACTGAGTACAAGCAGGATCTCATGGAACAGAAAACATTGCAACTCTGCTGGGCTCTTCTGAGTACAGAAACTATAACCCACAAAATCCATGGAACTAAAGCGTGTCGTAATGACTTTCTCCAGAACCAACACCTACAATGCTCTCAAACTCCATCAACCAAGATCAGGAAGCCAGTATCTGCTCCCAAACATAGAGAACAATGAGGACAGCATGAAACTGATCTCCAGGGTCTTATCTAGGAAACTACTGTACCTCCACAAAGCTGTCATCTTTAGGGCTCCCAGATCAGTCTGACATTTGGTTCCTGTAACTCCAGTCTGATTTTCCTGTAGATTTACATTATTGCAATTGCTTCCTTTTTCCTGCATAACCAATACAAGTCTATGGTAGCACTCTCCCTGTATTTGATTTAATGTTTTTTTTTTATTTTCTCTGGGGAAGATGCACTGGTCTGCAATCAGCTCATATCTAGACACAATCTGGGGGAAGGGATACAGACTAGAGGGAAATTTATGCAACTCACTAGTATGGCACAAACTCTTGAAGAGATTTTCAGCAAGGTTGCAGTATGGGTTGAGTGTGATAACATCAGGCACAAAATACCCTCAAAATGATTATTTTATTTTTTTACCAAGTCTGCGACAAGTCCATTTCCAGCCATGCATGGGTACAACACATGAACAGTACAGAAAATATTAAGTGCAACACATGAGCATTACAGCTAGGACCAGGTAAATGCAGATCATTGTACAAATGCACATTATATGTGAAATGTGCAGCTTGACTATCCTTTCAAGTGTGGATAAACCTTTGATATTAAACAGTTTAAGGAATCAGAGAGATTCAGTTCAAAAGGGAGATTGTTTTTAAGAGTCTTTGACTACAGTGCTTAAAGGATCTCACACCAGTTGTTATCCTGTTAGTTGTTTCTTGATATCTTCTCAAAATATCAATTCTACCCATATGCTCCTACTTACAACCTCCACTGTAAGGGTACATTACAAAATAGGCAACTGCAGTGTGGGCAGGTGTTACACACAGCGGCACATAGGGCTGACCTGAACTCTGAGCTGGGCTTTTGGTGCATTTCTCAAATCAGCAAAATTAACTTCATCAAGGAAACTGCAAGATTCTACTCTGCAGACTACATTATAGCTCAAGGAAGCACAACCAGTTGAAATACTCCTTTCCTCTGCACATGAGGCACTCTTGTTCTGTGAAGGGTGTCTCATACACAGCTGCCCTGAAAATGAACATGTTCAAGGAAGCTTTTTTTATTTCAATATATTCTTGATCGATCTCGATCAATAATATATTAATACTGTTGCTGAGGCCACTCTTAACGGTTGTATTAGTGGTCTCAATTACATTCTTAAGGTACTTACCTTTGATTTGTGGTTCTCATTCCCTAAGAATGCATGTAAGATCACTTTTACAACCATAAGAGTGGTCTCAGCGGTGGTATTAACATGTAGATAACAGGAATCCTACTAGGCCTGGGAGCTTGGTAATTTCCACATGGGGAATGCTAGAGCTGTGTTTTCTTCAATCATAAATAATGTAATAAAGTCCTGGTGAACTCCAGTGGTTTGAAAGGGCAAAGGGAAGTAGCTTTATTTATTGTATTTAGTTTTTGTTGATTGGGAAAGGAGGACTAGACAATTCTGCATATTTCCAGCTCAGGGGACTTAATCAAAGTTTATCATGCTGGAACTTCACTTGTGAATCCCATAGTTTTGTTTAATGTATTTTATGAAAAAAATGTGTTACATGAACTTGATGTTAGCGTTTCAGTCTGCAAAAGTTTTGTAAATGTCCTTTATGATCAATATTTTAGCAGGGGTGTGTTAATATCTTTGGTCAACTACTTGTCTAATTGTGCATATTGGGGCTCAAATACTCAGATACTTGTATTTGATACTTGTTATTCATGGCCAATACTAAAAATTTACTCCATCCTCCCAGATGATAAGAGTTAGTTGCTTGGCCATGCCCTTCAAAACCACAGTCATCTCTCACCCTCCACCCCCTTCCTTGTCTTCCCAGAGTGAAGGTTCTCTAAGACAAGCATGTGTCAATGCCAAATGTTTGCTTGCATGTTGTTTCAGGTAGGTTTGGTTGTGTCATAGAGAATGATGAAGGCAGAAAAGTACTGTAGTGTGAGAGATTTTGCAATGGAGTCAGTGAGAAGTAAATTTTATCTTACGAAATATAATTTCTGAAGCAAGATATAGGATTTTGAAGGTTTTTAAAGTCTCCAGACTCACGTCAAGATTGCTATGTAACAATGAAATATACTGGTACAGTTCTATGGTACTGTATTTACCATTACAAATGTGTGATAACATCATGCTGCTACATCCTGAATCTGACCCTAGCATGTACATTGAACAGGTAAGCTCAGGGAAGAGATTTTTAGAAATTGTGAGTAGTGGTCATTAATGATATGAGCAATTAATTAGAAAAGTAGACCAGGGCATGTGCAACAACTCCTTTGTGAGGGAAGGCTCCCCAGCCCATCACAAAGTGTCACTTGTGCAACAGCACACTGCACAATACTTTCCCAGACTCAGAGCCGTGGCACACAACAGTGCTGACCCCATCCTTGTGCTGCCCAGCTGGCTCCCTGAGCCTATCCCTGAGCTTGAATCACTGACAGAGGAACACAATATGCTATCTGCTGGGCCAGTGACTGTCCCTGTACACATTTCTTCATTATTTTTTAACATAGACTTTTTTACCACCCCTTCTGAACATGCACTATGCGCATTACCTCTCATCATGCCAGTGACCCGGGTTCAGAAATGAACTCGGGTCACTGGCGGTTGACTGGGTGGGAGAGGATTGAGCATCTGGAGGACAGCTTTTCTCTCCCAGGTTGGGGTGATCTACTGACTTGGCCCTTGGCTGGACCTGGTGGAGGCCTAGGGGTAGCACCTGTAGCCTGAATGACATGCAGGGAGAGGCCACAGTTCAATTGCATGTGCACATCTCCATGTGCACACATCTATGTGCCACTTTGGCAGGGGACAGAGGAAGAAAAATAAAAAATGGCTGTCGCTGGCTACATGAAAACTTGCCCACTTGCCTCCATCTCGTACCATCACCTGGCCACCAGCCGCTATGGATAAGAGTCACTGGGTAGGGGAAGGAAGGTCCTCCCTTCCCATTCCCATGACAGGGGGCAATTTGTGGGGGACTTGTGCTGGTAGGACTGGGAGATGGGTCCCAGGTGGGAGAGGGAGGCAATGGGGCTGAAAGCCGACTGGTGGTAGCCAGCCAGTAAAAAGCAATTTGGTAAAAAGAAAGAAAAACAATATCCATCACATTCATGAGGTGGTGTGCAAACATGTGGTGTCAAAATATTGAAAATTTCTGATGTTGTGAGTAAACACTGAAACATTTCAATGTACCGTCATAGCATTGGTGTTAGTCTTTTTATGTTGCCACTTCATGAAGCCGGTAGGTGAGATATTTCAAATCCTGGCCAAAAATTGATTTCGTAGAACAGATGTGAAATCAACTTTTGGGCTAGATTTGAAAACATTTCGCCAACCTTGTTAATGAGGTTTCATCTCAAATACACCATGTTGAAAATTTGGGGGGAAATATAGAAAACATTGAAGTTATGAGTGAATGATGAACTATTACAATGTTCATGCATAACTTGGTCATTTTAATCAATCAATCAGTCAATCAAAATCTTTATTTTGCCAGGAGGAACATCATTGAGACAAGCTCATTTACAAAATGGATCTGGGGCAAAACATGAAAAACTGGCAAAATTAGAAGCACGCGTAGAAACTGCAAACACATGCTCATAAAGTGTGCATTTATGGAAATTTTTTAACCAAATTTTCAACATGGACTTTTGGAGAAATCCCCTCATGAACACTGGCCCTGTGATTTTGTTAATCCACCCTGAAAGTTGATTTCAAACAGTGACCATGCCATTCTGCACCATGGGTGTGAAAACAAATTTTGGGCAGGATGTGACAAATGGCAGCTATACTATTCATGAGGAGGTGTGAAAAATGGCAGTGTTGAAACTCTGGAGTGAAAATACAAATAATTGAAGTTATGAGTGTGTGTAGAAACTGCACAATGTACACTTGTAACGTGGCTGTTGTTTGGATTTTTTGCATCAGATTGCCAACAGGGTTAAGACTTAACAGGTTGAGTGAGCGTACATAACAATTACATAGTAGTAATAATAACAACATAATAACATACAACCATCACATGTAACAAGATACTTCCACCAGAACATAGCAATAGGTTCAACAAGAGGTAGTGCCATTTAAATACAATTGCATTCACCATTATGAAAATATTTATAGGTTGTGGGTTCCCTGTCTATGTAGCTGCCTGTTATGTGGTGCTAAACAGAGTGAAGCTGATCTTTAATAAGACATGCCACTTTGTACTTGGTGCAGATAACTGCACTTATAGTTGTAACCTTTATGCACTCATTAACTGGCTACCTTTACCTGGCAAAATAATTTCCAGGCCTGTTTGCCAGCTAAAAAGGCTCTCTGACGTAATGTCTTTTGCTTTAACAAACTGCTTCTGCACTTCTTCCAAACAATACAACACTAGGAACATGGCCAGGAATGCTCTTAAACTTCCCTTCTGGCGTACTCAGCTGGGTAAGCAGTCATTTGCTGTCTGGGCCACTAGCTGGTTAAATAAATTGCCTGATACACTGCTGAATCTCCACATGTTTAATCAGTTTAAGAGATCTTTGCAGTCAGCCTTTGCAGTACAATGCAACTGTAATCATTAAACAATTTTATTTGGTTTATCTCTATACATAACCAATGACTTTGTATAGAACAATCTGTGTGGATTTTTTTTTTAAAAACTACATGTAATTGTTCTGCTTTAGTGCCTTGAGCCTGACTTGACAGCATTTGCTTATTGTACTTGTAATGTTTTTTGTGACTACGAATTTGACATGGAACCTTTGTAAATGATTACTTGAGCTCAAAGGTAATCTCCAAAGATTTCAATAAATAAATATATACATAAATAAATAATCTAAGATAATTGAAGGGTACTCAGAAGATACCTGTACAATGTGGAACTGTTATTTTGAACGTTTCAAGTAGAAATCATATGTTAGGTATTTGTGGGATCAAACAAAGATTTTATCTCCTAAAGGTTTTTTTTTTTTATTTATCAGAAATGTTGTCTTCTGGTCTACTTATTTGTTTCAGTGTCCCAGTGTCTTAATGAGCCTGTGCTCTGTGTTTGTGTGTTGGGTGACATACAGTAGTCTGGTTTATAATGACAGATACTTAGCAATATGATTGCAGGAATATATGTTTTTATTTAGTTTTTTTGACTTATGGAAAGAATGAAATAATCTTGTCTGTAAGAACAATGTAACAGCTTTTTTGCTACACGCATCAGGTATTATATTTTCAATGCCTCCTGTTCACTGTTCACCCGGGAAAATTTTCAAATGGGCACTTCTGCCTTAAGTGGAATGCCCTGCCAGAGGAAGTGGTGAGGGCTGAAACAATCACGGGATTTAAGAATGCATGGGATAGACATAAAGGAATTCTGGAGGTCAGGGGTAAGGGGCAACAGACTTCTAGGAAAACAAACTGAACTTACAAGCTCAAATGGGCAGACTGGGTGGGCCATAGGCTCTTATCTGCCGACACTGTCTATGTATCTATGTATCTATATCCTCCATTCAGATGTGATTTTCATCCAGCAAATGGAGCAACTGCTGGACATAAGTGCTAGCCCATCTTTTAGATAGCCTAGCACTTACATCCATTTTCAACAGCATTTATCCTGATCTGGACACAGGCTGCTAAATAGTAAGTCCAAATATAGAAACATAGAAACATAGACTTTGACGGTAGATAAGGATTGCTTGGTCCACCTAGTCTGCCCATTTCCCCTACCTGTTGGATAAACTACAGATTTGAGTATTACTAACAGCCTACTTCCTCCTACCTCCCACTAGAATTGCCTTATGTCTGTCCCATGCATTCTTAAATTCCCCACCTGTTTTGACCCCACAACCTCCTCAGGGAGGTTGTTCCATGCATCCACCACACTCTCCATGAAAAAAAAAATGTCTTCATGTTGCCCCCGAGTCATCCCCTCTCTTTCTTCAAATTGTGCCCCCTTGTTCTTCCACATCTCTTTTTCTGAAAGATGCTGCTCTCTTGGACAAATACTGCAAAATGTGATCAACTATTGAAAATCACATTGGAGGAGAGATCCAGTATGGTTGTCAGCTGTTAGCAGCATTTTGTTAGCACTTTAGTCTTGACCATTGCAGATAATTTTGTGTTTCTTTATGTTCTGATGTCCTCACATCTAGACAATGGCAAAAAGTGTCAGAAGAAAGAATTACTTTTATCTGAGTCAGTCTCTGGGTAGGAAGTCCAGACAACTTGATGCAGGCGCAAGTCCTGATTTTTTGACTCAGCCTGCATCATGCCAAATGTGTCACAAACTCTAAATCTATTTTCAAAGGTGTTGATGGATTTGCAACAGTTTCACTGCTTTACAGCAGCCTGAGTCAAAAAAGTGAGGCATTGGTTTTATGATGCAAGTCATGCCAAAAGTGCCTCAGTTTGCAGCACTTAAACCTGACAGTGAGCTGCAGCTTCAGTTCCCTTAGGGACCTCCCTATCAGCAGCATCTACATTGGATCCTCATTGATCACAGCAGCTGCTGCTCCAACAAACTTGTCACACTTCTCATTGGTTTAGACTGTTTCCCCTGTCAGATACCGTGCCAATGGATCTGGCTTTGAAAGTTGATATGACACACCCAGAAAGAGATACACTGGTCCTCCCTTCTCTTGCCAATTTTCTCTGCCTCATCTGCTTTCTCTTTAAAGTATCTCTTTCATGGCTATTCTTTTCCATCCTGCAACTGTCCATGATGCTTACCTCCCCTCCCCCATTAGTTTTACCTTTGCAATCTGTTCCTTGGTTACCTGTTCATTGTTTTGTAAGAGTACTTCCATTACATAGTCTGTTATGACTGATTTGTCCTCAATTTTTGATTATGCTCTTTAATATATTGTATTTGCTGTACATGATTTTCCACATCCCTTACCCCAAGGACACATCTCAAAATGAACTGTTAGCAGCTCAGTATGTCTTTCCTGATGAAACTTTTCAAAATAAATAATAGTACCCATGACGTGGCAGGATCAAAGGGGTCAGGGAAAGGGAAGACAGCTGTGTTGGCCAGAACACCAGCACTTTTAAGAACATTTGTTCACAGATGGTGAGTCTGCCCCATGCAACAGTTGTGCGCTCATGCTAAGAGCAGACAGAGAAAAAACTCTTACACATCGGATTGAAAGTAGAAAAACTGAAGGACAGACACCAAAAGGAGAAAAAGAAGACTAACATTCTTGAGGAGGTCAGCTCAGTTAAACTGGGGGAAAATATTACCCTTCATCCAAAGATGAAGGTATTACAGAAGCAACAGAGATAACCCAATCTGAAGATGGTAGGTTTACTTACTGTATATCAGGTATACCTATATCAGGATATTGCTTCCATGACAGATTTTGCTAAAGATACATTCACGTAAACATTCAACTTTTCATCTGTCTAGCCACCTTCAATTATAAAGGACTTTTAATTAAATACAAATTAAATTACAGGGAATCATGCTGGGAATAATACACAGAAGCCTTTCAATCTGAAATCAGCAATTTTGGTCACATTTGCCGTGGAAATAAACTTTGACTTAATTTTTCAGCTGCCAAGAGGCAGAAAAAAACATAAGGATCATCTATATTCTATATACAGTACCCAGATTTTTCTTTGGCATCCTAGCAGCAGAGTACATGCTTTCTTATATTCCGAGTAGGTATCATTGTGTTGGGAACCACTATTTCTCTACCCCAGTCCTTCAGCAGCAAGTCACTTACCACTGTCAGGCTGACATAGTTCTGGACCCTAACCAGTTGTCTCAGTTTCTGCTACACCACCTATATAAAGTAGAGGGGACAAAAATAATGTGTCCTCTGACTTGAGAGAGAACTGCCATAAGCAGTCTAGTCAACTTAAAGGAGAAGACTCATGGAAGACATGATTGCAGCATCCAACAGTCTAAAAGGGATAAAACTCTCATCTCAAGTTAAGCGTATCAAGATGCACAAGGATGAGAAATATAGAAACATACTGTGATTGATGACAGCAGAAAAAAGACTGATGGTCAATCTAGTCTTCCCATATTATCCTGTCAGACACCAGGACCTGTTATCCCTGTTGAGTCTTCGTTTACCCTATAATCAGTACTGTTCTTCATGTTTCCACCTCCCACATCCCTCTGAGTAGCTACTCTACCCTAGTCTCTATCCCAGCCAGAAAGGACATGGAGACACTCATTGCCACTGAAAGGAGGAACATTCAAGAAAAATATCAGTAAGAACAACTTCACAGAATGAAGGGTGAAAACTTGGAATACATACTACAGCACGTGGTATCAGCTGATACTAGTGGTGTGCATAGAAACATAGAATTTGTCAGCAGAAAAGGGCTGCTTTGCACATGTAGTCTGCCTAAACCTTCCCTGCCTAATCTGTCTACAGAGACTGTAACTGGTTTCTGGGGACCCTCCCTCCTCCCTGCCTGTTTACTTATATCCCCTATTTCTGTCCCATGCATGCTTGAACCCCCTGATTGTCTTCACCTCCACCACTTCCACTAGAAGTCTATTTCAGGTGTCTGCCACTGTTTCCAGGAATGGAGGAGAGGAGGAATTGAGCTGTATGTAAAGGAGGGAATTAAGGCCACGGACGTGCAGGGATACCTGGAGTAAAAGGAGGGACTGGAGGTTCTGCAGATTATCCTGGAGATAGGCACTGGGACCAGTATTCATACAAGGGTAGTATACAAACTTGCAGCACAGGGAGAGAAGTTGGATAAAGCAGTTGGGGAAGTCATCATCAGGATGGAAAGTAAGGAGGAGCTGTTGCCACTAGCTGGTGACTTCAATCCGCCAGATGTGAACGGAAGTCTTCCCACTGCAGATTTACAGGTATCAAGAGCAGGGCCTTCTTTGATTCCATACAAGGGTCTTTTCTCAGACAGCTAGTCAATGAAACTACTAAGGAGTGGCAATGCCCACTAAGGAAGGGGCAGTGCTAGACCTAGTGTTTACAAACAGGGATGGCACTTCAGACATCACAGGTGGGCAGTCCCCTAGGTACCAGTGATCATTGTACAGTGTGGTTAAATATTAAGGTGGGAACAAATGCAAACCACATGAGGATGAGGGTCTTAGAATTTAGGAGGGTGGAATTTAAAATAATCTGAGACTATCTTGGAAAATGTCCATGGGGGATTGCTGGGGGGAAGGGTAGAGGTACATTGGGGAAAAATAAGAGGCAGCATAATTAAGGCAACCAGCTTCTGTATGAACAACATGGATAAAAGCAGAAGTAAAAAGAGACTATTACTGTTCTCTAGGGAAGTTGCCAAGATGGTAAATGAAAAAATGGTGACATTCAGGAGGTATAGAGAAAAGCAGAGGGAGGAAGACAGGGAGTTGTGCCAACTAAAACAGAGGGAAGCAGGAAAGTCAGAGAGGGGAGCAAAGGTGCAGACAGAGGTAAGAATGGCCAAGAGGGTAGCTAAAGGGGATAAGACTTTCTTGAAGTACATGAGTGAGACGAGGAAGGCAAGGGGAGGGATAATGAGGGTGGCAAGGGGGCTCTGCATTGAAGAGGACCAAAACATGCAGACATGCTGAACAAGTACTTCAGCACAGTCTTCACATTGGTGGGGAACAGACCATCAAGGTGCAGCAGGGACAAGGAGGAGAGGTGGACACAAGTCCATTTATAGAGAAACAACTCCTGAAGAGACTTATAGCTACAAAAGTAGATGGGACAGATGGGATAACCCAAGGCACGGGACTGTGCCAACTGCTTAAAATCCCAACAAGGGGAGATGCCATTCTCAGTCTTATCCTCACAAACTCAGAAAGGATCAAGGACATCAAAGTGGGATGCCATATGGGCAGTAGTGACCATCGCTGGTAAGCTTTAAGGTAAACTTAACACAGGACACCAGCCACTCAAAGATAAAGGTGCTAGATTTCAGAAAGGCTGAATTCCAAAAAATGAGGAACAACATAAGTAGCCAGTTAATGGAAATAGAGGTTGAGGAGATAGAGGTCATGTGGGGGGAGACTCAAGAGAGCAATAAAGACTGCCACAGATCAATGTCTGGCAGTATAGCCTAGAGGTTAGAGGAACAAGGTGAGAACAAGTTTGGCACATCCAGCAGACCAGACCTGAGTTTGATTCTCACAACCTCCACTAGCATACTGTGTGACTCTGAGCAAGTCACTTAACTGCCCACTGCTTCCAGGTCGCCCCTGAAAACAGACACTTGTGCCTAGTGGGCCTTACCCAGTTACCAAAGACAAAAATAAAAAAAAATTTACCAGATTGTCAGCAAAGCAAAATGAAGAAGAAATCCTCTATGGTTTTCCAAGGACGTGACTACCACAGTCAAAGAAAAAAAGAAGGCATGCAGGATATACCAGGAAACCAAAACTGAGAAAGACTGGGAGGCATAGAAGGAAAAAATGAAAGAGTCTAACAAACAAATTAGAAAAGCAAAAGCTCAGACAGAGGAAAATATAGCAGAAGGGGCCAAAAGAGTAGACAAATTATTTTTTAGATATATTAGGGAATGTAGGAAGGCAAAAGGGGGGATAGTAAAGACTGCTACTGAAGAAGGGAAATGCACCAAACATGACCCAGAGAAAACTAAAATCCTCATGAAATACTTCTGCTCTGTGTTTACCAAAGAGGACCCAGGGGATGGCCCAGCCCTGAGAAAACACAACACCCCAGGGTCAGGGGTAGACATGAGTCCCTTTACAGAAGACAAAGTAAGCGAGGCACTAAATAAACTAAAACCAGACAAAGCCATGGGACCAGACAAGATGCACACTAAAATCCTTAAGGAACCAAGGGCAGAATTAGCAGCCCCTCTGGCATGTCTAGTCATGAAATCCTTGAAGAGCGGTTTGGTACCCGAAGACTGGAAAAAGGCAATAGTGGTTCCACTTCACAAATCAGGCAGTTGCAAAGAGGCTAGTAATTACAGACTGGTGAGTCTCATGTCTATAGTAGGGAAACTAATGGAGACACTACTCAAGCAGAGGATAATAGCATTCCTCAAAACTAGCGGCCAACAAGACCCTAAACAGTATGGTTTCACAGCAGGTAGGTCATGCCAGAGAAATCTGCTAGAGTTTTTTGACTATGCTACAAAAATAGTGGACGATAATGGGGCAGTAATTTTGGTCTACCTAGACTTTAGTAAGGCCTTCAACTCAGTTCCACACAGAAGGCTGGTAAAGAAGCTTGACCACAAAGAGGTTGTTCCAGAAGTAGTTAGATGGGTACAAAACTGGTTATAAGGCAGAACTCAGAGGGTACAGGTTAATAGAACGCAATCGACAGAAGGCAGGGTGACCAGTGGGGTTCTCCAAGGCTTAGTGCTGGAGCCTCTGCTCTTCAATGTTTTAATAGCAGACATCACTGATGCAATGGAAGGGAAGGTGTGTCTGTTCACAGACGACACCAAGATATGTAACAGGGTGGACACCTCAGAAGGGGTGAGCAAGATGGAAGCTGACCTCAAGAAACTAGAAGAATGGTCTGGAGTGTGGCAGCTGAGATTTAATGCTAAAAAGTTCAAGGTCAGGTCATGCACCTAAGAAAGAAAAATCCAAGAAAGGAATATTACCTAGGAGGCAAAAGACTGGCAGCCTCAAACCAGGAACGAGATTTGGGAATCATAATCTCAGATGACTTCGAGGTTAGTAAGCAGTGTGAGAAGGCAACATTGAAGGCCAACAGAATGCTGGGCTGCATTGGGAGTGGAATCACAAGCAGGAGGAAAGAGGTGGTACTACCACTGTATAGATCACTGGTCAGGCCTCACCTGGAATACGGAGTCCAATTCTGGAGGCCTCACCTCAGGAAGGACATTGACCAGGTGGAAACAGTACAGTGAAAGGTGACAAAAATGATTCAGGGTCTGCAGTACATGTCCTATGAGGAACGACTTAGGGAACTGAGTATGTTCTCCCTCTAGCAGAGAAGAGAGTGAGAGGTGACATGATTGAAACATTTAAGTACATAAAAGGCATTGACAAGGTACAATCACAGGAACTGTTTCACTTCAAGAAGGACTCCAGGACCAGGGGACATGACCTCATGCTGCAAGGAGGGAGGTTCTCTGCCAACACCAGAAGGTTTTCTTCACAGAAAGAGTGCTGGATTCCTGGAACAGCCTGCTCCAAGAGGTTGCGGGGGTCAACACTGTGGGGTGATGCAAGAATGCATGGGATAGACACAAGGGAGCCCTGACTACAAAGGGTAACAAGAGTATCAAATAGATCTAAAACAAATGGGCAGACTAGATGGACCTAGTGGTCTCCTTCTGCTGTCAACTTCTATGTTTTTATGTTTACTAAAGGAACTCTAGAAGGTGCTAGCTTCCCAACTAATGGCCTTATTCAACTGCTCTCTGGAACCTGGCATGGTTCTGGAGGACAGGAGTAGAGCAGACATGGTCCCTCTAGATAACAGCAGCAGCAGCACGGAAGCAGCTAGCACATATATGGCAGTCAGTCTCACCTGAGTGATGGAGAAATTAATGGATACCCTGTTAAAGGAAAGGTTGTTAGAATATTTTGAATCCAATGGGCTGCAACACCACAGGCAGCATGGACTCGGGGGGTTCATGCCAGACAAATCTGATTGGTTTCTTTAACTGGGTGACAAAGGAAAAAGATCATTGGAAGGCCTTTGACATGGCCTATCTTGACTTTGGCAAGGCCTTTAACACTGTGCCACAAAGTAGACTGATAAAGATCTGAGCAGACTAGGCATGGGATGCAAAGTGGTGAATTGGGTTAGAAACTGGTTAACAAACAGAAGATAGAGGATGGTGGTTAATGGCACTCACTGCAACAATGGTAGCATGACCAGCACGGTGCCACAGAACTCAGTACTGAGACAAGTCCTCTTCAAGGTTTTTATAAGTGACATTGCAAAAGAACTGGAAAGAAAGGTATGCCTTTTTTCAGGTGACACCAAAATCTGCAATAGGGTGGACACTCAGGAGGAGGTGGAGAGAATGCATGATCTTGGGAAACACGAGGAGTAGACAAGAGTATGGCAGTCGGGGTTCAATACCAAAAAAGTGCAAAATCATGCACCTAGGGAATAGGAACACAAGAGTTGAGTATAGGATGGAAAAGATACTGACAGTCACTAAGCAGGAAAGGGACCTTGGTGTTATCATTTCTGAGTACCTCGGAGTGGCAGAGAAATCTTGTAAAGCAGTGGGTAGGGCCAGTAGGATGCTGGAATGCATAGAGAGAGGTTTCTCCAGCACAAGGAGAGAGAGGTAGTGTTGCACTATATTGTTTGTTGGTGAGACCCCACCTGGAGTATTGTCTCCATTTCTGGAGGTAACACTTCAGAGAGGACTTAGACAGGATGAAGGCAGTCCAGAGGAGGGCAACAAAATAGTGCAGTGGTTGCACCAAAGGCCCTACAAGAAGGGACTAAGAGTTCTTAACATGTACACCTGGAAGAGAGGCGAGCAAGAGGGGATATGATGGAGACCTACAAGTAACTCACATGGGTAAACAGAGTGCAGGAGGGGAATCTCTTTAAGCAAGAAAAAGCATCAGGACCAGAGGGCATGCAATGTAGCTGGATGGGCTTAAGAGGGTTGTCAGCAAGTACTACTTCACTGAAACAGCACATGGTGGATAGACATAAGGGAATATTTGTAACTTGACAGGGAGGAAGGAGGGCTGTCAGAGACCAGTTAGGGTCTCAAGAGACAGACTAGGCAGGGACCATCTGGGCAGACTGGCTGGGCCAAACAGTCCTTTTATGTGGGCAAATTCTGTTTCTGTTTCTATCTCATGACTCTTGTGCACAGACGGCTAACAAGGAATTTAGACTGCAAGCTATGTGCTACTCAGCTTCTGAATAAAGCACTGTCTCAAAAAAACCTTTCAAGATTTCCTGTGAGCTTACAAACTGCTGGGGCTTGCCAAGTGCCATGTTTAGGAAACTGTGTTTTCTACAGAATATTACCTGTTCTACTCTTTATTGTACAGTCGATTCCACTTGTATGCCTTTCGGTTGTATGCCTTTTTCGGTTATATGCCCGTTTAGCTCTGGTCCCGATTCTTTCCGTATCTTTGTAGTGTTAATTCACCCTCTTGTATGCCTTCATATTTTCGGCTGTATGCCCATTTTTTAGCCAAGAACAGTCATTTAAGGGCTTTTTTGTATGTGCCAGATTAGGTAATGAGGTGTTAATTGACCACAGTTAGCTGTTAAAATAGCCATGCTGACACCTTTGTTAACAGCTCACTCCTCATTCAGCTTTTAAGCAAATGGGAACAGATCCTGGAAGAATGGGACACGGTGTGAACACTGGCAGGAAAAGAAAAAAGATGGGATGGACCCTCAAGTAGAGGAGGCTTTGCTAAGGTGGTTTTCTGCCTACTGAGACCACGGGCAGGGTACATCTTAATGGAAAAAAACCCGTAGCCTCTCAGTATCACTCAGTGTTAATTTCAAACCCACTACTGCTGGCTATCAAGGTAGAAAGAGCACAGTGGGGAATCGAGAACATGGCTAGTTTGAAACTGTGCCTAAATTACTGGTTCTCAAGACTGTGAGCGAATGCACAAAACTCAGTTCACGCTTGTATGCCGTTCCGCTTGTATGCACATTTTGCCACGGTCCGGACAGTAGGCATACAAGCGGAATTGACTGTACTTTAAAATGAAGGTGTGGTGCAATTTTTTTTGCTGAATGGAGTTTGCCCTTTAAGGGGCAGACCAGGTTGTCCTGGTGCACCCCTTCCCTCCTTCATAGGATGGTTGTGCTCAGGAGGGGAGGGAGGAAGGAAGGGGAGGGGCTAAGGGTCAGAACAATGGGCAGGTAACAGGAAGGGCAGGGGCAAAGGGAGGTACATAAGGGACGGCACAAGGGGGCCTCAGCCACTTTTTGCTGGAGTTTTTGATCTACATCAACTGCAGCACGTCACAGTGGTAAATACTTTTGAGGTTTGTTCACCAGGAGAGAGAGAGATAAGGAAACAGACAATTGATTTGTAGAAGAAGATGTAAAGTTGTTTTTACAAAAAAAATATATATATATATATATATAATAAGAATAAATATGTTACAGTATATAACAGAGGAAAATAACTTGGATAGATTAGTGCACAAAGATATGATGGAATACAAGGTGAAGCAGGGAATTTTTTTTGGATAAACAATAGGCTGTGTTTAAAAAAAAGGGGAATAACAGACAAAGATGAGCTGGGGGGGTTGTGACTGTTACAAGGTCATTTCAGCCTATTTTGGCATAACTGGTAATGATAGTAGCATCTGCTCAAACAAGTTGTGAGGACAGGCAGGCATACAAAGATGCTTGGGGGCACACACCACAGGAGGACTGCAATAGTGATGGGGGTCAGATGATGGAAGCTGTGGAATTTTTTAGGGTTGCTGGTGGGATCAGCAGGCCTGGAAGAGGCCCTGAAGTAAGGGAGCGAGAGCGCGATCCGGGACCACGTAGCGTGATGTCACGCACCGCGTTTGGTGTCTGTAATGAAAGTTTTCCCCATTTGTTGTGCTAATTGCTGCTTTGGGACTGTTTTTGCTTGTTGGGAACCAGTAGTAGGCCTGGAAGAGGCCCTGCGGTAAAAGGCACTGGTAGTAGGACAAGCAGCATTAGTGGCTCAGTGAGTAAGATGCTTGCCATTGGTAACAAAGGTTGTGGGTTTGGTTGGATGGCAGGAGCCTTGCAGGAGGATGATTGTGGGCGGGAGCGCGACCCAGGACCACGTGGCGTGATGCCACACGACGCGTGGGGGTTTGGGAAAAAGCCTTTCCTTTGGTTTCTGTGCTTTTGCGGCTTTTTGTGGCTTTTTTTGTTGTACTGGTAAGAGTAGTAGGCCTGGAAGAGGCCCTGGGGCAGAGGGAGAGAGAGCGCGATCCGGGACCACGTGGCGTGACGTCACACGCTGTGTGGGGGTTTGAGAAAAGCTTTTCCGGTTGCTCTGTGCTGTTTCGGCTTTTGTGGCCATTTTTTAGTTGTAATGGGGAAAGTAGTGGGTCTGAGAGAGGCCCTGAGGCAGAGGGAGAGAGAGCGCGACCCGGGACCACATGGCATGATGTCACACGCCACGTGGTGGTTGCAGTGGAAGCCGTGCCCCTTTTGGTGGGGCTGCTTGCTGTGTCTTGGCCCCCCCCTTTTGGGTGGTTGCTGTCGAGGGAAGAGGCTGGTAGAGGCCTGAAGAATGGGAACGAGTCCATTTTTCTGTGACCACATGGTGTGATGTCATACGCCGCGTGGTGGTTACAAGGGAAACCCCTTCCCTCTGCTTGGGGTGCTGACAGCGTGGTGCCCTGGTGGGGTTTAGCCCAGCACAGGCTGGGAAAGTTGCATCATCCACTGGGAGGAAGCTCCTGGGGAGGCCAGCATGGCTCAGCATTTGTTGGGGGACAGCAACAGGATGTTTTAGTGGCTCGAGGGGAGTTTTTTTTTTAAATATAGTAAAAAAAAAGGCTGTTGAGAGGATGCAAAGGGAGGGAACTAATTGGTGGTGAGACAGGGGCCAGCAGGGAGGGTTCTGTAGCAAGGGGGAGCGGAAGCACGTCGCGAACATGCAGCGTGACATCACACGGGGGGGGAGATGAGCAACAGGTGCAAGGGTGGAGGGGGGATCCAAATAGAAGAGCAGTGGGAGGGATAGGAGAGGGCAAATAAGGTGAGGAGGTGAGCATGAGCCACAAGGGGAGACTGGCCCACATGAAATGGGAGCATGACCGTGCACACATGCCAGAAGGCTTAGAGGGGCTAATGAAGAGGCCAAAGGGGAGGAGTGGCCCACGTAGCATTGGGTCACTCGCAATGGACATGGCAGAGAGCAGCCAAAGGACTTGGTGACCTATCAAGCATGATGGTGGCCTTTACTGGGGTCCCGACTGGTCATGCGGGCATGTGGCGTGAGGGACAGAGGGAAGGCATTACAAATGGGTATAGATATAGAATTAATCCTGTTTTCTCTTCCTGTAGTTGTCTTCACAGAGCAAAGGAAAAAAAGGACATGGCACCAAAGAAGAGCAGGCTATCAAAGGAAGACGCTTACAGGGCTATAATTGAATTGGCATAAAACGCCAACAGAATGTGAGAACTGGTGGAGGGGCAGGAACCAGGGAGACCTGGGGAGAAGAGAAAAGTGGGCCCGGGAAAAGGTGGCAGAGGGAAACGACCAGCCGAAGGGCCACGCAGTCCCAATAGGGTGCCACCAGTGGTAGTGGGACCCCCCTAAGACGGTTGATCCAGTATCTCTGCAGCCTATAGACCCGGTGATGCTAGTACCCTTCCCCGATCAAGGTGGGATCTCCCTGGCTGAACCTGGACCCGATTCCCAGAACGTGGCATTCTCTCTGCAACCCCCTAGTAGTTCACCCTCCTCCTCAACCACAGGGAGAAACAAGGGGACACTTGGAAGACTCCAGGTAGCACGGCCTGGACAAGGTTACTGGTAACACATCCAGCACAGTGGGGGTCAGAATAAAAGAATATATAGGGCAAATTGTGGTGGTGCTGGGGACAGGAAGTTTAGGGCAGATGGAATCGGCTCTGGCAGAGATTAGGATGGAGAAAGAGGTGGTGGGAAAAAATGAAAGGGGTGCAGAGAGAGAAGGAAAAGGTACAAGGGAGATAGGTGCACCTGGGATGTGGATAGGCGAGCATGTGCCAGTGGCCACAAAGGAAAAAATATGGAAAGGGGAGTATGTGGATATATTCGCTTTGGTGAGCCGAGAAGCGACAGACAAGTACAAGGAAACTGAGGGCATAGGTAAGAGTGAAATGGCAGCAGTGATAGTGCTTTTAGGGAAGAAAGAGGATGACAAGTTCACAAAAGGGAAGACTTGGGATTGGTGGTTCCTAGGTTTTGCCACTTTCTCAGCCATCGTCCTGGAAAAAAGGCCGGAACTAGGCATCCCCACTCATTACTTATTCCTTGATAATACGGAGGGCAAAAGCAAAGGGCGGGGTGGGGTGGTTATACTATGATGAATTTTTTTGGCAGAGAATGGCGACATTTGGGGATGTGAGATGGGACACCAAGCAAATAGATTTATGGACCGATTACATAACAGATCAGTCCACACCCAAAGGTGAGTGGGGGGAAAAGGGGTTTATGTCCCTGAGATGCTGCTGGGCTTACAACAGGGCCTTCTGCTCATGGCCTCAATGTCATTTCCAGCATGCTTGTTCAAAATGCAGGGAAGGGCACCCAGCAAACAAATGTAGAACGACATGGGCCCAGGGAGCACAGGGGCATGGGATCAAGGGTCAGGTCAGCAGTTTTTTTCGAGAAGGCCAGGGGTTTAAAGGGCAGACATGGAGCAGGGAGGGGGTAGGGGAACATGAGTAGAGGGGGTCAGAATCACTGAGAGAAGAAAGGTTGCACTAAACAAGAGGGAAGGGCCAGGGAGGAGTAACGGGGGCATGACAGGGAGCAGTTTGTGATGTTCACCGTGGAGCAATGGAAAAAAGGTACAGCCCACACCATGATGGGAGTCTACTTGGCAGGGATTAGTGTTATCTGCAGCCTAATAGGGTGGAAGGACTTAAAAAATCATTATTCATCAGAAGAATGATGCAGGGATGGAGCAGGTTAAAACAAGGGCCAGTAGATAATAGAAGGTCTATAGGGGAGCAGTGGCTAGTAAAGCTAAAAGATGTGCTCCCGGCAATATCCAGATCAAAGGCCGAGGCCCAGCTATTTCACACAATTTATGTAGTAATGTTTGCAGGGTCCATGAGGGTGAGTGAGGTGGTAGGCTATGGGAAAGAAGACAAGGAAGGGGGTTAGAATGGGAAGATATAAACTGGGGGGTGAAAGAGATACAGATCAAGATCAGGAGGTCAAAAACGGATCAAAGAGGATAAGGTTGCATAGTGATGCTGAAGGGGCAGGTAGAGATTGCAATATGCCCAGTACAGGCTCTGTGGGCTTTTGCCGCAGAGCATGGGACCAGGACAGGGAAATTATTTGTACATGGTGATGGGAAAAGGGTCACCGGCTACCAAGTCACAGTATTGCTCAAAATGGGCATGCAATTCATGGATGAAGACCCGGCTAATTATTCATCCCATTCCTTGCAGATTGGGGCTGCCTCACAGTGGGCAGCAGCAGCAGGAGAGATGGTGAACGATATTTTGGAAAAGGGACGCTGGCGGTTTGCCAGTTACAGGAGATACATTCGAGCACTGAAGTAAGAAATTGAAAGTTGTGCTCCTGTTTTTTAACTGCAGATCTGGGAGGGGCAAGAAATGGTAAAGGGGGGAGGGTTGGGGGATACTATGGTGATGACACTCAGAGCATATGTAAAATAATTAATTTTGCTTGAACCCCATAGGTAGAGGGAGGATCACGGAAGTCTGGATCTGCGGCCATTCCTATATTTATTGGGCTGGAAAGAGAGCAGAGAAGAAGGCTGGGGGAAAGCAGCTGTACCAGGATGTGAAACAGTGTAGGTTGGTCTGGTATGGCATACAGGGGATGAGATGGGCAAAGCTGCTTCCCACCTTGAAGGAACTCAAGGGACGGCGCCCCAGTCCAGACCTGATTATTATACATCTAGGGGGCAACGACCTTGCAGGCAAGCCATGGGTGGACACATGCTTACAGATAAGAAGGGATCTAGGAGCAATACGACAGTGGTGGCCTCAGGTATGCCTCGCCTGGTCGGATATGATACCAAGGAGGGTGTGGAGGCAGGAGCACAGCCATAGAACAGTGGAGAGGGCCAGGAGAAAGATGAATAAAAGGGTTGGGACATTGGTAAGGCAGATGGGAGGACAGGTGATACTGCGGGGGGTAGAAGAATGGGTAGAAGACTTCTACAGGTCAGATGGTGTGCACCTGTTGGACCTAGCCATAGACATGTTCAATACAGAAACAATGGGCTTTATAGATCCATAGAGGAAACATGTAAAAATGGGAAATAAATTAAAAAAAAAAAAGGAAAAGAAGGAAGGAGTAAAAGGATCTTCCCTGAGGTAAGGAGCATAATACCTAAGTATGGGGAAACCAGACGTCCAACGCAAGCTGGAGACTGGCTAGTGGGGAAAAAGTGGGGGGGAGGAGGGGAGGGGGAAGAAAAAAGGAATAACACAAGAAGAGGAAGAAGATGAGGGAGAAAGCAATCTCAATTTTCACTATTACCTAACGGAAAAGGAGAAGAAGGCACCCAGGTTTTCACCTGGGGGGAGAAAAGAGGAAGAAGGAGGAATCAGAGATTGATATATGGATGGAAATAAATGAAATTCTGAAAATATGATAATAAGAAATGAGAAATGGAATATGGAATTATGAAGTATAAATAAATTAATTGCCAATCTGAGCACAACAAACAATGGTCTCTGTCTTTTTGTGAGGGAAAAGGGGGGAATCTGGGACAATGCATATGGACCATGAATCCACAATCAAAGCTGGAACCAAAACCCTGGGTGAGCTGGCAAAACCAAAACCAGAATATCACCAGTTTTGCACACCACTAAATGTAATAAACTTCAAGCTCACAGTAGACAAGCACTTTGAAAAAAATGGGGTGAAAAGGTATTAACACTGAGCTAGCAGGAGGGAGGAACTCAGTAGACTACTTGTCCCCCCCACACACACAAATATATATGTATCTACTGTATGGATGGATGGATGTACAGTATACAGTGTATGTACTGTATGTATACACCACAGAGAAATGAGATTAGCATAAACCTAACAAGAAAGCAAGGGAGGCAGTATAGCGCAGTGGTTTATGGCTCTCTGAGCTACAAATCTGAAGAGCTGGGTTTGAATCCCACAGCCCAAACTTGCATACTGTGTGACCCTGGGCAAGTCACTTAACTTCCTTGTGCTCCCAGGTCGCACCTGTAAACAAGCTTTCAGCTTAGTGTACCACTCCTGGTTAAACAATTGGAAAAGAAAAAAGCAGACTACTCTTTTGATGACTTTATGTAATCTCTTTGTAAGATCAGATCCATTGTTTTGATAGATTTCAGTGATAGCCAAAACTAAGTCCCAGTACCAGTATATCTAGTTAGCACCTGGAAATGAGCTCCAGCTCAGTGTGCCTTTCCTGGTCACCAATTTTCAAATAAATGAATATCACTGGAAATCCTCATTCATTCCAATGGGATTTACTTTGACACATCAGATATAGTTATTTACGGTATATATATATATATATATATATATATATATATATATATATATATATATATATATATATATATATATATATATATCTGGCTACCACTGTACTTGTAGGGTTGTAAACTAAAATTCAGAATAATAGAGACTATAAACTATGATTTGCCCTACTTCTTCTACTAATCAAGTGATGCAGAAAACTCTTGATTGAAAATAAGAAGGAACTCACAGCTCCATGTGGACACACATGCACTGCTGCCACTTATTTAGCTCCTACAGCAGCACCAACATAGGAGTTCACCGCACTTACGCTGTCTTCAGTGGTCTAACAATTTCTTTACTGAATAATACATGAAAAGGCTTCACAAACTGCCATGGCTGTTTGGTACCAGTATACTTTGAACTCCACGACAACATTGCAACATTTAGGCATTAGGCCACACCTCCCTCAGGTGACTCTGGCATGACCTGATACTGAAACACTGCGACAGTGTAAGTGTGGCCCACTAAAGCGTTGCTGCTGCCGATGGAGCTGAATGGCAGTGTAACTGCACTGGTGATGTGTGCCCTCGTGGATCAGCAAGTTGCTTCGTTGTTTCCTTTGAAGTTCCCTGTTTGCCTGCTTTCCATGCAGTATATGATGTTGGAGTTCCTTGCTTTACTGCCATAATTGGTAGTCACAATTTTCAGTTTTTCTATTCGGTTCTGCCCAGCCACTAATCAACTATTGCAATGGCTACAACAGCTATTTAACCCACCTCTAATACTTTGTGTCCTTCATAAACCCAAACTCACAATCAGTTCCTGAATTAGACAATGGTACCTTCACTTATTTTGAAAATTGAGACCTTTGATTACTTTGCAGTGTGAATTCTGTGTAATACTGAAATACTTGAACTATGTGTATTGGTGTTACTATACGAGACTCAGCTATATTTTTAATTACCTTTAAACAGCACTCTACTTGCTGTAGTAGCTACTGTTTTTTACTTATGAATAATGAGGAGTATAATAATAATTCTATTTCACTGGATCTCCTCAAAATAGTTTTTTCAAAGCGTAATATCTTGGGAACATTTTTTTCATTTTTTCCCCCCCCAAGATCTGTATCTAATTTCATTTTTTCCATTTTTTTTCTCTCTTCAGCAATAATATAAAGACTTGGGAGCTGTTTCCAAGATGGCCGGCTTAACTTGCATGTGGTTGCGAGTTACTCCGGTCGCCTCTATGCTGGGTACCCTACGTCGCATTCCAGAAGTGGCAGGATCCCAGAAATTGCAACATGCTAGATATGCCATGCATGTCTTTAGCCCACACATGGCATATCGCAGCCACATGTCGCAACTCGTGGCGAGAAACAGGTGGCCCCCCAGAGCCCCCCACCCCGGACCACTGCAGCACACATCAGGGGGCATGGGGGGCCAGGACAGATGGCACAGGCATCCGGGGTGCTACTGGACCAGACCTCCTGGGGTCCTCACAATTGGGGGCTTGGGGTATATATGTGGGGGCCAGGGGGACAGCATGGCACCATTGCTGCAGCACTACGTGGCTGCATCCAATGGTGCCAACCGTCAGATGCCACTTATGACAGCTCCGAACTGTCATACATTCCCTATGCCACTGTGGCTTTGAGAATTGCAACTGTGGGTTACAACACCTGCCCACCTGGAATTGGGCTTTGTGCATGTCGTTACCTGCAGTTGCGCCAGGCACCAGCAGGATGCGGCGTAAGTAGTGTCCTAACTTGCAATTGTCACAGCCTGCAGACACAGTGGTGCAGGACACCTTCTGAAATAGGGGCTGGTGTAACACTTGGTGTAAGTCACGAGATACGCCATGGGGTTTGGCATATCCCGGCTTACACCGGCATAGCTCCTCTTGGAATCGGGCCTTTGATGAATAAAAATAAAGTCTAAACAAAACAAAAAAGATTCAAAGCAGCTCTGCCTTGCTCATAAGTGAGCAAATGTGAAAAGTGGCAACTCCGATTTGTTTTCACTTCGGAACATCTGTCATTTGAGGTCCTCATTTTAGGGACTATCAAAGGCAGCACTTGCTCGTTCCAGTCAATCCCAACCTCTCTCACCCTGCCCTGTTCCTCTAATAATTTTTTTTTAAAACTGTCATCTCCTGCCAGAGGATTGCATTTTGTTTATAAAATAATGGAAACAATATGTGTGGGGGTGGCAAGTAGTATTAGTAGTTTTTTATTTATACGTCATCCTTTTCCAGGGGCTCAAAGAGTGTTACAGAAAATAAAAAAAAAATCACAGTAATGTATAGTAAAATAACAAGTTTAAAACAGCCAAAATAAGTAAATACTGCATACTTGATAAAAGAGTAATAAACAGATCACATTCAGCTAATAGAGGTTAGAAGACAGAACTGAAAGCATCCTTAAATAAAAAAGGCCTTCTGGCCCCCTAATAAGGGCCTCCACATTAAGGGGTTCTCCCTCAAAGATCTTGGAACTGAGTTCCACAGGGCTTGACTGGCTGCTTCAAAAGTCCAGTCACCAGATGACTTCAGCCTCTCGACGGTAACCACCAGGAGGCCCACCTTGGAGGAATGAAGAGGGTGAGGAGGTGGAAAGGAGTCAAGAGTTCTCTCAGGTAACTGAGACCAAGTCAATATAGAGCCATGAAAGTCAGAAAACTGACCTTAAAGGTGGTACGCTGCTTCAGCAGCAACCAGTGCAGTTCACACAGGATGGGAGTTACATCACAGGACCAGGAAGGCCTGTCAGCAGCCTGGTTGGTGTGGTCACTAGCTGCAGACACCATAGGATACCTTCACTGACTCCAAGGTAAAGGGCATTACTGTAGGTACCCAGGGTGAAAATGATAGATACAGCTGGGTAGTGTTTGCATAGCAGTGGAAACCCAGCCTGTATCATCTAATGATCCCTTCAAGAGGTATCATGTACACTGTAAACAACATAGATGAAAGTGGGGGCTTTGGGAGTGAGGAGATATTCCTCATTACCACCCTTTGCATACTATCTCTGAGGAAGAGCTCAGGCCAGCTGATGACTATGCTGGCAAGTCCACAGTACTCCCTGAGATGGCCCAACTACAGCCCATTGTCTACAATGTCAAAGGCTAATGAGAGACTGAGGATGAGAACTCACCATTCTCCTCAATCCCTCACCCAGAGGAGATCCTTATGCACCCTGACACAATCTCCAAAACTGTGTCTAGACTAAAATCCAGATTGGAAAGGTTTGTAGATGACAAAGGCCATGAGACGTGCCTCGAGTTGCAGCTCCACAATCTTCCCAATAATCTTCCCCAATAATGGGAGGTTAGAGACAGGTCTATAATTTGCCAAGCAGTCCCGGTCATGAGTGGGTTTCTTCGGAAGGGTCCTTACCAGTCCTTCCTTCAATAAGTTTGGAAAGGTCCCCTCTGAGATGGACACCACACAATCTTGGCAATTACTAGACCCAGAAGCTCCATACATCTTATAGAACACATGTCAGGCCTGAGTCCAGATCACAGAGTCAGGCCACAGCCCAGAGATTACCCCACAAACCTCTTCCAACATGACTGGCCTAATTGCACCCCAGACCACAGGATCACCTTCATTAACACATTGGATCCTTGTTTGACCACACCAGGCCATGATAGCCTAGTTGAGGTGATTCCAGCATGAATAGAGGACACCCTCTCCGAGAAGAACAGAGTGAACTCTTTGCACTTTGCAGATGAATTAGCGCTCACTGGCTGTATACATGCAGGGTGGAGAACCCTGTCCACAGTCCAGAAGACTTGTGTTGGTTAGTTCCTCCCAGCAGCAATCTCCTTGGACAGAAATGATGTCTTCTTACAGAAGACTGTTCTATGATTGCTCATAATAATGAATTCTCAAAGCCAGTTTGTCCTCATTGGTCCTGGGTCTCCTCCAACGATGCACTAAGCTCCAAACCCTGGACCAGCTGTCTTCTGCAATGATTCTGAGAAAGGCATAAGAGAACTGGTCCTAAGAGTGCTCTGGGAACTCAGGGAGGTAATGGCTGCACCTCCGATGGCCCTGTTCAGCAACTCACTAAAAACAGAAGTGGTTCCAGAGGACTGGAGGAGGGCAGATGTAGTCCTGCTTCATAAAAGCTTCAGTAGGGAGGTAGCTGGCCACTACAGGTTGGTCAGTCTAAAGACAGTGGTGGTGAAATTAATGGAATTATTTTTTTAAAAGAATGGCTTGAAAAGTACCTTGAATCCAGTAGGTTACAATCCAGTAGGATACAAGACTCGAGGCAAAGCAGATTTTCAGGGGAAACATAGAAACATAGAATTTGACCGCAGATAAGGACCACTTGGCCCACCCAGTCTGCCCATTTCCCTACCTAATGGCTAAGCTGCAGATCCTAGTTAACCAGCAGCCTACTTCTTTCTACCCCCACCCCCTAGAATTGCCTTATGACTGTCCCATGCTTACTTGAATTCAACCACTGTTTTTGACTCCACAACCTCCTCTGGAAGGCCCTTCCATGCATCCACAACCCTCTCTGTCAAAAAATACTTCCTTACATTACCTCTGAGCTGCCCCACCATCTTCAAATTGTGCCCCCTTTTTCTTGCACACCTCTTCTTTTTTTGAAAGATGCTACCCTCTTGGACTTTGTTGATTCCCTTGAGGTACTTGAAAGTTTCTATCATGTCCCACCTCTCCCTCCTTTCCTCGAGGCTATATATATTAAGCTCCTTTAGTCTCTCTTCATATGTCTTCTGGTGCAGACCCTGCACCATTTTAGTTGCCCTCCTCTGGACAGCTTCCATCTTGTCTATGTCCTTGTGTAGATTGGGTCTCCAGAACTGCACACAGTACTCCAAATGGGGTCTCACCAGCTGTCTGCACAGAGGGATAATAACTTCCTGTTTTCTACTGGTGATGCCTCTCCCTATACATCCCAGTATCCCCCAACCCTCCTTACTGCCCCTCTCACATTGCTTGCCCACCTTTAAGTCATCTGATACACTACCCCCAGGTCCCTTTCTATTTTTGTTGTTGTTAGTATCTCACCCCCATTGTACTCTTCCATGGGTTTTTGTTTCCCAGGTGCATTACCTTGCATTCTTAGCATTGAATCTGCAAGGTAATGCACCTGGCAAACAAAAACCCAGGGGAAGAGAACACAATGGGGGGTGAGATACTAACAACAACAAAAATGGAAAGGGACCTGGGGTAGTCAAATCAGATGACTTAAAGGTGGGCAAGCAATGTGAGAGGGCATTAAGGTCATGTCAGGTGAACCTGATCGATTTCTTTGACTGGGTGTCCAGCAAAGTAGATCAGGGTGAGACAGTGGATGTGGCCTACTTAGACATCAGCAAGGCTTTTCATGTTGTACCACACAGGACACTTATACGGAAACTGGACAGCTTGGGGGTGGACCCAAGGTAGTAAACTGGGTATACAAATGCTAATGGATAGGCAGCAGAGGGTGGTGACATATTGAATTCACTCTAATGAGGGTAGAGTGACCAGCGGGGTACCTCAGGGCTCACTACTGGAACCAGTCTTTTTCAATATTTTTATCAGTAACATTGCAGAAGAGCTGGAGGAGAAAGTATGCTTCTTTGCAGATGACACAGAAATCTGCAAAAGGGTTGATACTCTGAAAGGGTGGAGAGAATGAATAGAATCCTGAGAAAACTTGAGGAGTGGTAAAGGGTATGGCAACTGTGTTTCAGTGCAAAAACAGTGCAAAATCATGCACCTAGGGCATAGAAACCCAGAGGCATTGTAGAAAATGGGGAAGAGGTATTTGCCTTTACAGATAACACTAAGATCTGCATCAGGATAGACACTCTGGGAGGGTGGAAAATGATGAGAGGGACCAAGGTATGTTAGAGGAATGGTCAAGAGTATGGAAGCTAAGGTTCAATGAAAAGAAGTGCAAACTCATGCATTTGGGGCATATGACCCAGGGGAGGCTTACATGGGGGGGATCCCAAGGGAGGCTTATGTGGGGGGGGGATACTGATGGCCACCAAACAGGAAAAGGATCTGAAGATAATCATATCAGAAGACTTAAAGGTGGCCAAACAATGTGCCAAAGCTGTGGATAGAGCCAGTCGGGTACTGAGGTGCATAGGAAGAGATATCACGAGCAGAAGAAAGGAGGTGGTGATGCCACTGTACATGTCATTGGTGAGACCACATCTGGAGTATCATATCCAGTTCTGGAGGCTGCATCTCCATAAGGACATATACAGGGTAGAGGCAGTTCAGAGAAGAGCAACAAAAGTGTTGCAGGGTCTGCACCAAAAGTCATATGAGAAGAGACTGGAGGACCTCAATATGTATACCTTGGAGGGGAGGAGAGAAAGGGGCCATATGATAGTGACCTCCAGATGTCTCAAGGGCACAAATAAAGTACACAAGGGTAGCATCTTTCAGAAAAATAGATATTCCAGAACAAGGGACCATGACATGAGGCTAGAAGGGGTAGACTAAAGGGTAACTTGAGGAAGCATTTATTCATGGAGAGGGTGGTGGATGCATGGAGGTGGGCGCGGCTAACTTGGTAGGGGAATTCAAAAATGCATGGCATAGGCATAGGGAAGCCTAGCAATAGGAAAGAGAATAAAGCCGGAGATCAAGTAGGTCTGTGGTTTTTGCAGCAGGTAGGGAATATGGGCAGACTGGGTGGGCTTAGCAATCCTTATCTGCCATCAATTTCTGTTTCTATGCAACAGGAAAGGGATTTTAAGGTAATCATATCTGATGACTTCATGATGGCGAGGCAGTGTGACAAGGCAGCAGGCAGGCCAGCGGGATGCTGGGGTGCATAGAGACAGGTATCACCAGCAGAAGGAGAGAGGTGGTGTTGCCATTGTATTGATCACTGGTAAGACCCCACTTCATGTACTGTGTTCAGTTCTGGAGACAACATCTCACAAAAGACATAGACAAGGTAGAGGCTGTCCAGAGCAGGCAACTAAAATGGTGCAGCAGCTGCATCACAAGCCCTGTGAGGAGAGACTGAGTGATCTCAAAATGTAGACTCTGGAAGACAGGAGTGAGAGGGGAATATGCTAGAAATCTATAGATATCTCACAGGGGTGAATAAGAAACAAGAGGAGAGTATTTTTCCAGAAGAGAAGGTGCACAAGAACAAGGGGGATGCAATGAAGCTGGAAGAAGGGAAATTTAAGAGGTACGTAAGAAAGTACTTCTTCACTGAAAGAGTGGTGGACTCCTGGAAAAGTGTTTCCAGTGCAGGTAGTTGGGGTGAACACAGTGGTGGCTTCAATCCTGCATAGGATAGTCACAAAGGACAAGTGACAGAGACTTTACATTTACAACCAAGTATACAGGGGACAGACCATTTAAACATCAGCATAACATTATTGCAATGTGTTAGGGGTGTTCGAGTATTATGTTTTTTGAATACTTGGCAAGTGTTGGTAAATGGCACCCCAGATACTCAGTATCTATCACTGATACTTAAAATTCAAAATAATAAAAAGAAAAACCCACCTCAACCCCCCCAACCCCAAGTGGCCAGGGCTAGCCATGTAGTCCCTCTCCCAAGTCATCTATTCTGCCTTCCCTCTATTCCTCCATACAGCCTTAATGTAAATAGCATGTACTGTGGTTTCTGGCACTGTGCAAAGAGCCAATGGCATGGAATAAGAGCCCCCCCAAATGAACAGTTATAACAAGTATGCCTCCTATTCTGTCCCTGATTAGGAAGATGACCAATAGTAATCACAGAAAGATAGAAACATAGAATTTGATGGCAGATAAGGACCGCTTGGCCCACCTAGTCTGCCTATTTCCCTACCTAATGGATAAGCTGCAGATCCTAGTTAACCAACAGCCTACTTCCTCCTACCCCTCACTAGAATTGCCTTACGTCTGTCACATGCATTCTTGAATTCCCCCACTGTTCTTGACTCCACGACCTCCTCAGGAAGGCTGTTCCTTGCATCCACAACCCTCTCCATGAAAAAATATTTCTTTGCATTACCTCTGAGCCATCGCCACTCTATCTTCAAATTTTGACCCCTTGTTCTTGCACATCTCTTTTTCTGAAAGATGCTACCCTCTTGGACTTTGTTGATTCCTTTGAGGTACTTGAAAGTTTCTATCATGTCCCCCCTCTCCCTCCTTTCCTCAAGGGTATACATATTAAGCTCCTTTAGGCTCTCTTCGTATGTCTTCTGGTGCAGGCCCTGCATCATTTTGGTTGCCCTCTTCTGGACAGCCTCCACCCTGTCTATGTCTTTGTGGAGATGGGGTCTCCAGAACTGCACACAATACTCCAGATGGTGTCCCACCAGCTGTCTGTACAGAAGGATAACAACTTCCTGTTTTCTACTGGTGATGCCTCTCCCTATACATCCCAGTATCCCCCCCCAGTCCTCCTTACTGCCTTCTCACATTGCTTGCCCACCTTTAGGTCACCTGATATAACTACCCCCAGGTCCCTCTCCATTTTTGTTAATCAAACTATGTTAAGCCAAGTCACTCACTCCCCCAAAACCCATAGCATGCCTTTGAATCTGAGTTAAATAGAGTGATCTGACTGTTGCAATGCATCATGGGGAAGGGGAAGGAAGTAGTGGCCCATGTCACTGATGACACCAGGCAGAATGCTCAGCGGCCTTACATATGGAAGAAACACTTGCACATCACTAGCCAGTAAGTTTGTTAAACATCTACTACCGAGACACTATTACCCAACATCCAAGCATATGCTCTAAATTTAGAGGAACTAGAGCCCTGTAAACTATTAAACACAAATTTGTGTGACAGCTTATGCATAGATAATATGCTTGAAGAATGGTGCCGATGCAGTTGGTTTACAAATCAGTTTTGATAAATGCATTTTAACTGGATGGGTATGAGCAAGGTAAATGCCTAGGAACTTCATTTTAGAAGAACCCCATTATATAGATGTGCACATAAAGTCAAACCCGGAATGTCAAATGCTCCAATTATTAGGGGTAGTCAGCCTTTGGAATCAAATTAGAATGTCTGAGAAATTGAAACCTGTTTTGGATTTGGCACCCTCTCAGCCATTAGTTATAAAAATGCCTCTTCCTTTTCCACTCAGTAAATTAATTTTGTTGGACCTAGGAGAGGGGACTTCTGCTGCAAGTGACAAACTACCGAGTTACTGGGGAGAAAGGGTAAGAGCGGTGGGGTCCCAGGTCCTAAGGTGCTCAAGATGAAAAGTCTGAATGACAAAGAAGGCATGATACAGCTGTTGAACCCCACTATAAGGCTGGCGTATTGTGCAGTTGAGGTGGTCAGCTGAGACTCTTGGGGAGGGATACTGAAGGTCAACTGACATTAGCACCCCTCAAATGTAGAGATGGGCAAAATCCACAAATTTTGTTTCACAAAATATTTTACAGGTGCTAAATGCGTAATTTCACCCATGAACAGCTCCGGAAGCAAATTATTTGATACTTTTTAATGGACCAACATAGATGTTTAGAACAAACAACTGCCATTAGGCTTCTGAAGAAGGACTGGTTGGTCCGAAAGCTAGAGCACTTTGTTCTTGTTGTTACATCTATGTTGGTCCATTAAAAGGTATCAAATCATTTGCTTCTGGATCTGTTCTTGCAAGGACCAATATGGAAAATACTAAATCTAGATTTCACCCATGAATAACAGAATTTCGCTACTCAGGGGCAAAATTCTTCCATTCATGGACGAAATTCCACATTTCACAAGTGAAATTCTGCATTTCACACCCTCAAAATATTTCACGGAATGCACGAATTTCACAAAATATTTCATGCACTGAAATCTGAAATTTCACCAGAATTTTGCAGGCGAAATTAAATTTCACTGCATCTATACTCATCTGCCAGTTGACCAATGAGAGTAGCATTGGCACCAACTATGAAGACAGTCAGTACCAGCCAGACAAACAATGTAGACATGATGACCACAAACATAAAGGTGGGGGATGTGGAGTGGAAAAAAGGAATAAAGTACATTTTATAATTTAGTATTTTTTAATAATTCCATGATTCACAGTTTCAATGACTTTCATTAAGTTCAGATATGCTGGTGTCTGGAAATCGCCTTTTCAGTAATGCTATTTATAAAATGGCAAGAAAGAAGGTGGGGACAAGATCGAGACCTTCAAGTACTTGGAAGGCATCGATAAAGTGAGCACAGATAATCTTGTCAGTCTCAATAGGAAAAAAACACAAGGTGCCATGCTTCAAGCTTGTAAGGGAAAGTTCAAGAGGGAGAGCTGAGGGCATTTCTTCATGGAAAGAGTGGAAACAAGCTGGAACAAACTCACAGAAGAGGTGGTCTCCCAAGAGATGGTAGATGGATGCAAAAGAGGTGGGATGGAGTGAAAGAGAAGGTCAGGGTTGGGGGGTTGAGGGCAAAAAAGGGAAGGGGTGTGATGGGGGGGCAAAGGGGTCCTCATCATGAGCAGACTTCATAGACCATTATGCCTTCTTCTAATGGTATTATGTGTATGTGTGTATGTAATCTAGAAACTTCATTGGTCAAAACACATCATCTGACCATGGTTCAACCCATTATATGTTCACAGTAGCCCAAATCAAAACCTGATTACCAACCACCTGTGTTACATATAACAACACTCGTACCAACTTTCAAAACAAACCTGCTTGCTTTGGCCATCAGAAGAAAATCATCCCATTCCAAGGCAAAATATGGGACTTCAGAGGAGCTGACTTGGATAAGATGGCCAAAAGAGTTAAGCTAGCCCTGGCAAAAAGAAATACAGGTGAGGGGGTACAGGAAAAGTGGGCAAGCATTAAAGATGCAATGATTGAAGCAATATCCCATTGTGTTAGTGAGAAAAGGAACTGCAAAAGAAGAAGGAAACCACTTTGGTTCTCAAACACAGTAGCAGAAAAGGTCAGAGCCAAAAGGCTGGCCTTCAGGAAATATAACACAGCAGGATGAAGATAGGGAGGCATACCAAACTTCTCTAAGGGAAGCTGGGAAGGCAGTAAAGCAGGCAAAGGACCAAACTGAGGAAACACTAACATGAACAGTAAAAGAAGGTGACAAGACTTTCTACAGATACATTAGTGAAAGAAGAAAGTCCAGAGGGGGTATTGCTAAGATCAAAGGGGATAAGGGGGCATGTGAGGAGGAGGACCATGTAAAAGCATCTATCCTAAATAGATACTTCTGCTCAGTATTTACTGAACAGAAGGTAGGCAGGGCCCACAGCTCTGCACCATGGACATGAGGGGGGGGGAGGTGTGCACTAGTCCCTTCACAAAAGAAAGGGTCCTACAAGAGCTCAAAAAGCTCAAGGTGGATAAGGCAATGGGACCTGATGACATACATCCCAGGGTACTAAAGGAGCTAAGGGTGGAACTAGCAGAGCCATTATCAGAACTGCTTAGTGAGTCTCTGAGCACAGGAGAGGTCCCAGAAGACTGGAGAACAGCTCATGTGATTCCGCTCTACAAGAGTGGTAGCAGGGAGGAGGCAGGGAACTACAGACCAGTCAGTCTTACCTCAGTAGTGGACAAGATTATGGAGACACTCCTTAAGGAAAGAATAGTGCAACACCTGGAATCCATAGGAGCGCAGGATCCAAGACAGCATGGATTTACAAAAGGAAGGTCCTATCAAACTAATCTCATAGATTTCTTTGACTGGGTAACCAGAGTGGTGGACCAAGGGGGAGCAGTTGATGTTGCCTACCTTGACTTCAGCAAAGTTTTCAGTACTGTTCCACACAGAAGATTGATTAATAAGCTGAGTAGGCTCGGGGTGGGTCAGACATTGGCCAACTGGGTGGCAAACTGGTTGATGGGCACAAAACACAGAATGGTGGTAAATGGTATACAGTCAGAGGATATGCAAGTCACAAGTGGGGTACCTCAGGGATCAGTCCTGGGGCCAGTCCTCTTCAATATATTCATCAGTGACATTGCAGATGGACTGGAGGGTAAGGTTTGTCTGTTTTCAGATGACACCAAGATCTGCAACAGAGTAGATGATCCAGATGGTGTGAACAGAATGAGAAGAGGTCTAGATAAACTAGCAAAATGGTCGGAAGAGTGACAACTGGGGTTTAATGCAAAGAAGTGCAAGATCATATACATAGGGAAGAGAAACCCTGAAGTCACCTTTAGGCTGGGAGGGGAGCTGCTGGCAGTCACAAGGGAAGAAAGAGACTTGGGCTTCATCATCACCGATGACCTGAAATCATCCAAGCAGACCTCTAAAGCAGTAGGTAAGGCTAGAGGGATGTTGGTGTATATTAGTAGGGGTATCACAAGTCAGAAGAGGGAGGTAATAATCCCTCTTTACAAGACACTGTTTAGGCCCCATATGGAGTACCGCGTGCAGTACTGGTGGCCACACCTTCACAAGGACATTAACCAAATTGAGGCAGTCCAGAGAAGGGCAACCAAAATGGTGCAGGGACTGCATCAGAAAACATATGAGGACAGATTAACTGAACCCAATATGTATACCCTAGAGCAAAGGAGGGAAAGAGGTGATATGATTGAAACATTCAAACACCTTAAGGGCATTAACAAGGTGAGTCTAACATGTTTCAATATAAGAAAAATAGCAGGACAAAAAGACACAGCATGAGATTAGAGGGAGGCCAATTAAGGGATCATGTGAGGAAGTTCTTTTTCACAGAAAGTGTGGTGGATGCATGGAATGGCCTACTTCAGGAAGTGGTGAATATGAATACAGTGCAGGGCTTCAAACAGGCATGGGACAGGCATAAGGGAGCAAACAGGTGAGTATGAATAGATAGTCCATTGACAGAGCAAAGGCCTATGGCACATTCATAAGGTAGAAAAATAAATGGACAGACTGGATGGGCCTAGCGATCCTTATCTTATGTCAACTTCTATGTTTCTCTCTCTCTCTCTCTCTCTCTCTCTCTCTCTCTCTCTCTCTCTCTCTCTCTCTCTCTCTCTCCCTCTCCCTCCCTCCCTCCCCTTCAGGATAGTACAGCTCCTTGCAGACAGCTGAACAAACAAAGTGGGATTTTAGCTCAGAATTCGTACCAGTAGGGTCAGCCAAAGCCTGTAATATTGTTTTTAAAGAGACCACAATGGAATATTTATAAAATAGGGAGAGACAATACTGTATTTTGATTGGTTGCTAGTCATGCATTAGAAGTGTCAAATGCACAACCAGCAACAAGTTTCTATAACCACAGCTGCATTTAAAATGTAGGAATTAAGCAGTGAAACAGAATGTTCATTTTTGAATCTCGGCCATTTTTTGTTTGCCGCTAGCCACAAACTTAGCTCATGTCCCCAGCCACTCCCGCTGTCTGTGCGACCAATCGCGCTGCTGCTCTACCTCACAGAGTTCTCAGCTGCTGTCACAGACATAAAAAAAACCAAAAACATTATTGTAGTTACTTACATTTTTTTTTTAGTTTACACAGAGCTTGCATATGCTGGTGGGCAGTGAGGGGGGGGTACAGTTACTCACTCAAACAAGCACCTCACAGGTAGGAGGGAGCTAGAGGTACGGCTGCTCGGTAAATGAAGCACACATTGCTACAAAAACAGTGAAGGAGATGCCACAGATTAGCTGCTTGTGATCGTTTTCCTTAGTGGCATATAACGCTGACATCTGATGCTTTGCCTCTCCAGCTCACTGAAAACTCTGCCCCCCCCCCATTCCCCAGTCCCCGGTCCCGTTTGACTCAGTGGTCCTCACATGTCGTCAACAAACAAACAAAACATATAAACTGATTGAAGGTAATAGCAGTAGGAGTACTTTTTTCTCTCATTTTCTCTGACAGTCTGCTGTTACTTGATTATTTTTTACAGTTGCAATCTCTTGGTCGCACACAACCTCCCAATTCCCTCTTCCCATGGTGCTCAAATGCTGCTTTGCTTTTATTGTTCCCGTACCAACCCCTTTTGCCCCGACAGCTGCTCGCTCATCTGTTGCTAATCTCAATCCTCCAGCACCTTACGTGTCCCTGCCAGCCATCCTGAGATGCTGCTTTACATTACTCACATTGCTTACTGTTCTTGCACAGTTATCAGGCCTCTGACATAAAGAACTTGCGGCTTTCTTCTCTCCCACTCAGTGAAGTGCTCAGCAAGTTGCTCCACTCAATAATATAACAAAATAAAACAAAAAACAATAGAAGCATTTAAACACACACTGTACTGTACCTGGACCCGTAACATTTAAGTGTGTGGGGATTACCAAAGCAACCACAGTGTGCCACTGAGAGCTATGGCAGCCACATGAGGTCAAAAGTCTTGATCTTAAAAAAAAGCATCAGATTAATGTAGGCGGAGGAACTCTTTTATTACAAAATACATAGCAAATGTTGATGGTTTACTGATTAAACATACGCATTTTGTTTTTAACATGCATTTAAAATATAAGGCCCCATTTTATAAGTGTAATAAGACATTCTGGGGGCGTGCATTAGATATTTGTAATGCATGGCCAGGGGCTAAAGGCACTCGGCCTGTGGCCTCATGCCTCACTACGCCCCTGAGCGTGCATTAGAAACGTGTATTGCAGCCCCCTCCCAGAGTGTCTTATTGCTTTCTTAATCATGTTTGATTTACACTATGGATCTAAAGCTCAGGATTGGGGAGCACATTAAGGACAATTCTGATAAAAAATTAAACATATTTAAGAGCCCCAAATTACAAATTGCTTGGCATGGGCCAGCATCTTTCTAAGAATTATAGACCGGGAATGGATGACCCTTACAAGAAGAAAAATAAATCTACAGAAAATATTATTGTAGAAGAATGACTATTATTGGATCCATACCTTGGAAACCATTTAACCAAGGCCACTATAGGGATTGGGGGGTGTCTCCCAGTAAGATTAATGAAGTCACGGTCCTCCCCCTCCACTTGACTCACTCCATATGTATAATGGTAGCCCAAATGCATGGCTTTCCTTTTTTATTTTCAGTACAACTAGTGGTATGTTTATAATTTTTAGACGGAGACAGCGATGTTAGTCCTTGGGGCTGTTCTTCCCATCCCATTCATTTCTGCCTTCTGCCTCTTATTGGCTGGATCATAGCTTGGTGAGGCAATTTATGACATCATGATGATACATCAGAAGGAGTTGCATAGCTGTTTATTACTGGTTTAAGAAGATAGTAAGACAAGAAAGCATTTAAAAATGAATAAGGTAAACTGATCTGGTTTGGAGGCCATGCATGAGCAGGGGGACCCCAGCAACTGCAGAATTCGCTGGTGCCTAAAACGAGCTATGCATGCAGCCCTTTATTTTGAATGTGGACTTCCAATTTTCACCATTCAGTAAATCAGTTTGTCTGTGTGCATCTTAATGCATCTTGCATCATGTTTGGTTCATGTAATTAGATTTGAGAATTTTGGATATACACTGTATATGCTTTACTGTCCATTGCTAGTCTGTATGTATTATAGTGGCGCGGTAGCACCACTATAGTTAGGGTTGAGTAAGCAGTTTAATGTTAAACCCCAAATTTTGCACATTAATAACTTTGCAAACATTCAACAGATTTGGATGAAATTTGGTATGTTCTGTCCTGTGGTATAGATCTCTTGACATACCAAGTTTCATTTTAATCAGATGTGTGGTTTTCAAGCAGTGCATAGTTTAAAAAGTGTGTATTTCGCTTTTTTTTCACCAGTTTTTGCTGATTTTTGCCCATCATGCTGCAGCCACACCATTTGGAATTTTGGTCTGAAATCCTCAGGGTGGCATGAGGATGCTCCACTGAACAAGTCACTGTTATGGTGGTGAAAAAATATTAATCTGTTCCAAAGTTATTAAATTTTGAAATGTTGGGTTCTGAGCATGCTCAGTTCAGTTTTCTGGATAGGTGGATAAATTGCAAACAAGGATTTGCCTAACAAACAGGGATTTTGACAGGTCACAAACAGGGATTTATAAAATCCATGTTCGTGAGAAAAATTCTCTGTTCGTGAGCCACCATCTTATTTTCACTTTTCCTCTTCAAACAAAACATTATAAGTTGACTCAGGGAAGTGTTATGAGGTAAACCAAGCATAGGTTTTGTTTAGGGTGACGTCCTCTGCAACCCCATGCCTTTGGTTTACTTTAGTTCAACCCTGAAATGTGTTTTTGAAATTTTTAAAATCCTTGTTCATGACTCACTTCTGATTCTGGTTTGTGAGGTGTCAAAATCCCTGTTTGTGAACCGATCCTTGTTTTAGAGGTGTCAAAATCCCTGTTTGTCAGATGTCGACCAGATGGCCCTATCTCATAACAGGGATTTCTTATGAACAAGGATTTTGACACCTCATGAACAGGGATTCGGCTGATGAACAGGGATTTTGACAGCCCACGAACAAGGATTCTAAAAAGGAATCCCTGTTCATGAGATGTTAAAATCCTTGTTTGTGAGCTGTCAACATCCTTGTTCATGAGAAATCTTTGTTAGTGAGCTGTCAAAATATCTGTTCATAAGATGGCGACCAGATGGCCCTAAAATACCTGTTTGTGAACTGTCAAAATCCTTGTTCATGAGATGTCAAAATCCTTGTTTGTGAGCCAATCCCTGCTTGTGAGCTATCAAAATCCTTGTTCATGAGTGGACAACCAGATGGCTCTATCTCGCAAACAGGGATTGACTCACGAACAGGGATTTTGGCACCTCACGAACAGGGATTTGGCTCACGAACAAGGATTTAGACACCTCACGAACAGGGATTTTTAAAGGTTGCTGCTTCTTTGCCACTTCACTGCAAAGAAATGGTTAGGACATTTGGCTTACAATTTGCTGGGTAGAAATGGGGTGTCCCAGAGATGTGACTTATGCTGGTTTGGTATAAAAATTTGCATCGGTTTGGTGTAAAAATTTGCATCGGTTCCACATTTCAAAGTTGAGAAATTTCTCAAAGGATAACACTGTGGTGAACACGGCACCTTTCAGTGCCTATATCTCAAAAATTACTCAAAATATGGATTTTTTTTTGCTTAGTACATGTGCAGGTTACCAGTCCATGATTACAACTGCAGTGGAATGTTTCCCAAACTTGCTACAGTTACTGAGATATTGCACCATGTGCAGCACAAGACTTTCTTGGAATATGTTTAGCACTGCATCTTTGCAATTATAGTAAGGTGGTACTGGCCCTGCACTCCTATGTATGGATACCATTATGCAGCAATTGGACTGCTGGGCCAGCCATTATGTAATATTGGAAGCACAGGGCCCGGAGGACCCTGCACTCGCACAGCAAGATGACACATCATTACAATGTATGTGCACTTATGGACAGATGAGAGTGCAGGGCCTGTAAGACCCTGCACTCCCAAAAACTGATACCATGGCAGCACAGGGCCCAGAGGTCCCTGAGCTCCTAAAACCATTTAAGGGTAAGATTATACTTTCTCAAAAAGTAAGGAAATCCATTGCAAAAATCTTCGTTTTGCATCAGTTAGGGTTGAAGTGACAAAAGTAGGGAAGTTAGGCATTAGGGTTGACACCCTAACAACCGCCACCCTCCCAACCCACACTCCACAGATCAACAAGTGATGGGGCGTGCCTTGGGATCATCAGGCCTAGCTCTCATCCCATTCTTTTATTCTGTACCATCCCTTACAGAAATATAGGTGTGCTGTGTATATGCAGAATGCATGCCACGTGCTTAATTGTGCAAAGTTTGCATGCGGTTGATATACACAAAGTGAACCTTTGAGAACCAGGTCTAAAAAGCAAATCAGGTTTGCATGCTACAAACATTACATGTGTGCAGCAGTTAAGATGGTATGAACATCTTCTAAAAATTATATCAGGTTCGCGTGTTGCACGCTTGACAAGAGTGCAGCAGTTAAGCTGTTGTAAATATCATTTAAGCATCATATTAGGTTCACATGCTGCACACTTGCCATGTGTGCAGCAGCTAAGCTGTGGCAAATCTCATCTAAAAGAACACATCAGTTTCTATTTCTTATACCACTCCTAGCAATTAGTCATTAAAATACATTTTTATTTGAATTCCCATAAAAATTATGTAAACTCATTAATTCTGATCCTTTTGCAAGTTGTTTAATGGCTTTTGCTTTTTGTCATTAAACGCCAGTAATTTGTAAAGTATTTTTTGCTTACTGCATTAAATGCCTAGGATATAGCCAGTCAACATCCTCCATTCCAAATGTGTGAAGAAGGGCCTCTGTGTTGTGAAGCTGATCCTTTTTGTTTTGGACCATGAAAATCCTTTATGCATATTTAGTGCTACAAATGCGTTTCTCCATAACTGTTTTATCTCACTTACTTTCCCTTTGTCATTCTGTACTGAGCATATACACTATGGCCATGCTCAGCACTCTTTGTGCTGAGTAGAGTCTTGGAAACATGCACCATACCTCACATTTTGTCACTGAAATGAGGGACATGGATACTCAGAATGAGGGACAATGAGGGACACTAACCCACATGATGATCAGGACACATCATGAAACAAGGAGACATAGTACCTCAGAACAAAGTGAAAACCATTGCATTAGCACCTGAGAATGAATTTCTACCATTAAGCATGGGTGCCATTTGGTAGGGCAGAGGGGGGCAGATGCACCCCCCCATGTTTGTGCCTAGGTTATTCTTGGTATCACATGATTAGGGCGCTGGGGAAAGGGTGGTGACAATAACGGTGACCTGCTCCCCCAGTGCATCCCTTGAGGGCAATGGTAGGGTAGGGTGGCTGGATGGGGGGGATGTCGCTACACATATGTGCGTGGGGGAGAGTGAACATGCACAGCAAGGGGCAGGAGGGGATGTGAGGGGTTGTGCCATGGTGGGTTGCCGAGCCAACCCCGTGGCATGGTGGATGGGTTGCCGGTGCTAGTTGTTAGGGTACTGGGTTCAGGTCTGGGTGCTGGTGCATTTTTGTTGCACCTGGCCCGAACCTTTCATTTTTTTATGTTTTCACCCTTCCAACCCCCGAGTTGAGAATTCTTTAGTAGGAAGGTGTAGGGGCCAGCCCACATAAAACATTAAAAAGTAAGTCCCTATGCCATTTGTTGTGCAACGGGTGTCAGAGTGTCTAAAAACATTTCCAGCACTCTTGACTTCTTGATAATGGCAATCGCCTTTAGGCTTTCACCGTTATTACATAGAACCTTATTCGGTCTAATCCCTCTAATTCCTCTTAGCCATTCCCTTCCCCGGCCCATCTTCCCATACTTAATTTCTTTCTTTGCTGTTCTGAAACTGTGAACCCCCCCACAGCAGCGCCCTCCGTCCCCAGCTTAAACCGAAGTTTGAATCTTGCTGCATGCAAACAGGCAGCCTAGAGAAAAGCAACCCCAGAAGTCTACACCCTACCACTCTCAGTTACTTGAGATAGAGCCCAAAATCACTCAGTGTGTCCTATCCTGCTGATACCCCACAGGAAACCTCTCCTCCTGACAGCTATAGAGATGGGCTGGCTTCTTAGATCTCAACTCACCCTGATACTAATTGCCACACTCCGGATGAACCCAGGAATGGATCAGCCTGTGCTAGATACAGACCCCTATTCTACAAAGGTCCTGAACTGGCAGGAAATGAGCAGTCAGAGAAAGACTAACTCGATGATTGCTTACTCCCTCCTCCACATGGTCACCACTGGTGACCAGATGAAGACATGCACCTACCCGATCCAAGAGGCTGCACTGATAAACATCAGACCATGTTTTTACACCACTCATCAAGCCTCCCTCTTGAGGAAAAAGCGCACCTGCACCCATCAGACCGTCGTGTACCATTTACTACATTCTGTCATCCTACTATTGTTGCTTCTATCTGGGAATGTGCACCCCAACCCTGGACCCCCCATCACTAGAATGCCTAAACAAAAGGGACATCTCACTATCATCTCTTTAAACATCAACAGTCTCCTATCCAAGTTCTCCCAACTCCAGGCTTTGGTACAGGTGACTATCCCAGACATTATCTCACTCATGGAAACATGGCTTTCCCTGGAAATCCTGGATGCATCAATTTCCCTTGACAGAAGCAACTCCTTCCGACAAGATAGAACCAATAACATGGGGGAGGGTGCCTAGTCTATGCCGTCAAATCCAGAATAAAGGTGCAGGCCCTTGACTCCAGCCTACACACAAAAGAGGTCCAAATCCTGAATCTTAAGCTAAGCATAGGTCAACAGAACAAAACACTGCTGCTCTCTACAGTATATTTACAGTATCCATATATATATATATATATATATATATATATATATATATATATATATATATATATATATCTATATCTATCTTTCTATGTATATACCACCTGGCCACCAAACTACCAGACTAAAACAAGTCACAGACAACATGCAGCAGTCAGGTACTCAATGGGAGAAGATCATTATAGGTGACTTTAACATAAACTGGCACTCCCCGAAGGAGGCAAAAGCTAGGGGTCTAATATGCAGCCTATTCCTTACCCAGATGGTAACCGATAACACCCGGATCAACTACAAAACAGGGAGCAGCTCCCTTATAGACTGGCACCCGTTCACACATCCAGAACATATATCAGATGCCACCGTCTTGCCCAACAGCCTCAGTGATCACTCCCCAGTGAAGTGCACCTGGACAAACAATTTCACCAACGGCCCACCTAAGGTGTCCAAAAATCACTGCCTGAGGCCAGGGCTACCTGACCATTTCAAGCAGTACCTAGCACAGCTGGACTGGTCTCCTCTGGCTGGAGATACTGATAGCAACGAGGCCTAGAACTATTTCATAACAAACTTCAAACGTGTCTGTGATATTTTTGCTAAGTACAAAACAAAGGAAGTCAGGGGTACCTCTAGTCCACGGCTCACTAACCCCCTGATCAGCTTAATGAAGAATAGAGACAATCTCTGGCACATTGCAAAATCATCAAGAACTCCTGCATTACTCATTGCCTACAAGGCAGCTAGAAATGTCTGCACCAAGCTCATTCAGCAGGCAAAAGCTTCCTACTATAAGGACCTCTTAAGTGAGAGCTGAGGCTCTGGCAGAGAATTCTGGAACTCCATCATATCCCTAACAGGAAAGACCCCTAAGGCCCCACCCAATCTACTAGTAACAATGGAGGGCCCCCTACAGGAACCCATTGACAACGCAAATGAGCTCAACCACACTTTCACAGACCTTTCTGGCGTACTCCCTGCTGATTACCTTAAAGACCACCTTGGGCAACAACACTCCATTACCCTTCCAAACCCTCCAAAGAATGCCATTCCACCATTCTACTTTAAGCAGGTCACCAAGTTCAAACCATCAAGCACATTAAAAAGGTTCTTGGCAAGAACAGGATGGGGACTGATCTAGTGGATATGAAATTTGTGGGTCTTCTTCTAAACAAATTGGCCTGCCCCCTCATGATGGCGTTTAATGCATCTCTAAGAACAGGGGTGTTTCCAAAATTATGGAAGTTAGCCAACGTCTTGCCTGTGTATAAAGCCGGGAACACAACTCAAACGTCCAACTACAGACCTATATCCATTCTATCCCCTCTCTCTAAAGCACTTGAAAGAATGGTCTTGGAGAAGCTTACAGAGTATCTTGATAAATATAACCTACTTTGCCCATAGAAGCATGAGTTCCGAAAAAAGCACTCTACACTCACCGCCCTTGTTGACTACTCTTCCCAGCTTTATGATGCCTTAGATAATGAAGAGGCAGTTGGCTCAGTCTTCTTCGACCTTACGCAGGCCTTTGACTCTGTTAACTACAAACTACTACTAAACTGCCTCCATTCAACAGGTTATCCCCAGACATGGTACTATGGTTTGGAAGCTACCTCACAAACAGATCACAATTAGTCAGAATTGGAGACAACCTATCATCAACTAAGGAAGTATCCCTCGGGGTCCCACAAGGCGCTATTCTCAGCCCGCCCACTGCTCTTCAGCCTCTTCATCAACTCTGCACCATCTGCATGTACAGTACGCACTGTTCTCTATGCTGATGATGCAGTGATATCTGTTGCTGGCAAAGATCACAATTCCATCACAACCGAACTCCAAAATAGCTTCCTCAAGCTTGAATCCTGGTCTGCACAAAACAAACTACTACTAAACCATAAAAAAATTAAGAGTCTACTCTTCTCTATGTCCCAAAACAAAAAGAAATGCCAGCCTTTGCTCATTCAGAACCTCAAGGGTGAAATACTGGAACAAGTAACAAAGTTCAAGTACCTGGGCATCACCTTTGACAATACACTAACCTTCTCCGGTCATATAGACACAGTTGTCAAGTCAGTGAATACAAAACTTGGGGTTCTCTACCACCATAGGCACTGTATGACACCTAATGCCCTGAAACTTGCCATCAGTAGTTCAGTACTGTCCTCCATAGATTATGGGCTGCCTATCTACAGGGTAGGCACAAAAACTGCCCTAAACAGGGTCAGCACACTACTAAATAAGACCTGACAACTGTCAATAGGGGCTGCTCAGGACACCCACACCAGCACACTCTACAACAAAAGTGGGTGGCTCCCAAGCCATCTCAAAGCACAATACAAAACCTGACTACTCCTGAAAACAGTGCTTCTAGGATCCCCCCCCCCCGCACTGGGCTGGGCTGCTTCTTTACGCTGGCAGTTCCCACCAAATCAACTAGAAGTGTGGCTACAGAAAAGCTGGTGATCCCTTTCAAAAGAATGAAGCTCACCCAGAACTCCATCCTGTACCAAGGACCAAAATGGTACAATGAGCTACCTGCTAACTTCACAGAATCAACCAAGATTAGTACCTTCAAATCTGGGCTTTGATCCCTTCTTGACACAAAAAAGAACTATGCTTGTCTGCACTAATGTGGCTGGATTTCAGCCACCCAACCCCCTCCCTTTCACCCCCCTTTTTTTCTTATCTCTTTAACCCCCCTCCTCCAAATGAGGCCCACTTGGCTGACAAACTACCTCTTTGACAATGACGCCATACCTGGCTGACCTCCTACCACCCTCTTTTCTCCTAGTCTGACCCGCTAACTAGTGAACTACAAGGTTGAACACTATTTGACCCTATCCTCTTCCGCCTGTCGTTGGATGTATATAAATGCCTGTGTAACTGTTTTCAGTCATCTGTAAACACTGTTATATTTTGTAATGTTTTTACAACAATGAATTAGATGCATATAATTTCTAGATATTTGAATGCCAGTGTAACTGTTTTTGGTTATCTGTAAACACTGTTAAAATTGTAATGTTTGTACAATAACAACCTGGAACATTTGAAAACAAGTCCTGAACTCAAAGATATTAATCTTAAACTGAAATAAATAAATAAATTAATAAAACAAATAAATAAAATATTGAATGGAATGGAGTCAGGGAGAAAAAATAGGAACAACGTTCTTTTTTTTGGGGACACTGAAATTTGGCCAGGAAAAAACTTGGTAAGTAACTCGGTGGGTTTAAGCCCAGATCTGATGTACTGCTCCAGGGCATATACAGATGAATCTTATACATTTAAATTTTTCCTGATTTGAATATCACATTTCAGTCAAATCAAATACGTTGTACCTTTTAGAGATGTTACAGAAAATCTAGAGCTGTACCTTGCATTCATGGACAGTTGAGCAATATGGCATGCACAGACTATTGGAGCCCCACTATAGTCAGGCTTATGCCACCCCCACCCCAGAGAAGCTGACCTCCACATCCCCATGCTCAGACACATTATGACAAAGGAAAGGGAGACTGCAGTGGTGTGCACCTTTGAAATAAATGGGGGTATTTTTATTTTTTTAATTACTATTTTATACATTATTGATGAAGAGTTGGAGATTAATGAAGGCCACTGCTCAACTAACAAAGGCCTTGTTAGTAGAACAGTGGCCTTCATTATTCTCCAGCTCACCATCATAACATACAAAATAGTAACAGAAAATAACTTAATTCATTTCAAGGGGGTATGCCCCAGCACTCTGATTTATGGATATCATCTCTTAAAGACTCCTGCCTCTGGCTCCCTAGTACTCAAGTAAGAGATGTTTTACTTATATCTATACTTGGTGGGTTGTCTGAAGCATCATGGCCATACTTACTAAAGTGTGTGTGTGGGGGGGGGGGCTGGCCATATACGTGTGTGTGTTGTGTTATTGCTAGTTTTGTGTTTGCACCATAAAGTCTGTTTATGTGGAAGCATTCAAAACTATGGAGAGAAAATAGTCTGAGTACAGGCCACACAGAAGTAATTAAGTGGTTTTGTGGATAATTTTGTGTATTGGGGGTGGGAAAATGTGTTTTCATTGGCATGTGTGCTACAGTTCAACTGTGAAAATGAGATGAGGAAAAGAAGAAAACTGAAACGCATAACAGTGGCTACAAGCATGCCGCATGCATGCAGATGTATTCAAATACAGTTTGTATTGAAGTACAAGCAAGCCATGTGTGTGTGTGCAGACAGTATGGCTTAGTGGTTAAAGGCACTGACCTATAAGCCAGAATACTTGGAGGCATAAAGACCTGTGTTTGAATTTCATCAACCCCCACTTGTGTATAGTATGATCCTGAGCAAGTCCCTTAAGTTTTACGTGTGCAGTTATCAGTGACCACTTGTTTTTTTGCAGGCATGCCACATGCATGCAGTCTTTCCCAATTTAACATAAAAATCATGGTTTCCACACTTGTTGCACGCATGCCATATGCATGCAATCAATTCCAAGTTAACATTTAAATCATACTTGCAGCACACATATCACTGGGGCAGTTTTATGTGTGCAGCATGAAAACATTTCATATAATTATTTCTGTAAGGCATGTCAGCTTTCTTACACTTGGAAAGGGGTCAGAGTTAGGGGTGATGACCTCAGGGCACAGCTCATCACCTGTTGGTCTGTGGTGGGTGGAGGGGTGGTAGTGTGGGGGTGTTAGGGTGTCAGCCCTAATGCCTCATTTCCCTACGTTTGTCACTTCAACCCTAACTGACGCATTAACTATTTTTTTTTGCAATGAATATATATATGTATATATTCTGTGCATGACTTGCTTTTATCTATTTGTACATGTTTGAGATCTTTTAAGATACAATTAAAAAAATGGTTAAACTCAAGGATAAATTGCACATGTAATCGAACATTGTAGTTGTATGTTTTGTATATTATTTTTGTACTAGTTCCATGTGAAAATGGAGAGTTTCTGCTCATATGCTAAGAAGTTTTTTTAGTTTATTGTTCTAGGAATTACTACCTTTGAGCCAGAGGCTCTTTTACAAAGGTTCCACGTCAATTAGGTACAGTACAAAAGGTTACATAGATAACACAACAATTTGTGTTGTGTCAAGAGCAAGAAAACATATACAAATACATATCAAATCACTTGTGCAAAAGGACATGAAATATCAATAATCACATTATTGTTATTACAAGAAAGAGGTCATGCCAGATTAGGAGAAACAAACGGAAAAGTCCAGAACAGAGAGGTTAAGTGAAAGGAGTGGGAGCAGACAATAGCAGGAGAAAAGGTTCCCAAACATGTCTTTGTCAAATAAAGGAACAGGGTGGGTAGTGAGAAAATAGGAGGTTTAATCAGGGCAGTCACAGGAGCTGGAGGTGGCAAGGTGAGAGAAAAGCCTTGATTTGAAAATACCTAGAGGTGGAGGCAGTAATATGAGTGCTGGGGCATTTAGCCAGCTGGGGCACGATAGGCAAATGATCTTTGTCCCTGGGAAGTCCCGGCATCGAGGGACTTGGAGGCTGGTGTTCTGATCTTCTGGTAAAAGCGGATTGCTAGCGCTCGGGCATAACAGGTCTTGGATACAGGGTGGAGTGAGGCCCAGAATGGATTTTTTTGCCATCAGGCAGGTAAGGTACTTTATCCGGTTTGAGAGTTGCAACCAACCTGAGTCAGCATAGAGTTCACATGTGTGGGTACGTCGATGTGCACCAGTGAGTAGCCGACAGGTCTTATTTAGGGATGTTGTAATGCGACTAAGTGCTGTAGTAGTGGCAGATCCGTATATAACTAAGCTATAGTCTTAAAACATAAATGGAAATATTTTTGTTCTCCTCCTTTTAAGTTCCAGTCCTCCACAGTTTCAGGTGTTTTATTTTTCTTCTTATTTATTGTCAGGTAGTCCTTTTTCACTATTATCTACACCACACCTTTTACACAAATCCTCAAAATTATAATATAAATAAGAAAAATAATTTATAAACTGGTTTTAGGTGATTGTTTTTCAATTATTGTTATGAAAACTTGTGGGCCACATTTTATGATTACCCTTCTTATATAAAATTAATAGCTAAAATTCAGTCTTGAGGAGTCAACTAACTAAAATAGAGGAAACAGAAAAAAATATATGAATTAAAAAACTGGGGCAAAAAATGAAAATAATATAAAAACAGCCTCACTGCTGTGGTTAGGGAGTTATTCTTTTAGAGATAGCCGTTAAACTGTTCATTTGTAAAATGTTGTAAATGATGCACTTTTAATATTTACTCATTAGGTTATAATGGCAAATACATACCAGCTTTTTCTGTAAGGGCACTTGTCCTAACTTACCCAGAAGGCAAACAACAAAGCAGAAGTGAATGCCTGATTATTTATTATGGCAGACATACAGTAGCAGGGTGAAAAAACAGTCAATGCCAATCACATACTGTAAAATGACACATGAGAGGAACTGAACATTCAAATTTCACATCCTTCTTTGGTGTGGAATGCCTTTATATACCCCTCAAGGTTATACATTCTTCCCCATGCATTATTCTATAAACAGTGCTCTGGCATTGCATCATCAGCATTCTGAGTACTCTATATTGGTGTTTTGTTTTATAGGTATCAATAGAGTTGGTGGTTGAAAGTTTCCATAACCATGCAAAGGTCCTATAGTTCAGGTGTATATATAGTAAGTTGATTGATGGTAGAAATAGGTTATTTAGTTGTTCTTTTAAATTGGTTTAACCAGGAAAAATGTACTGAGCCACAGCTTGCTTCTAAGTGCAACCTGTAGTTGGGGGGAAGGGGAACAGATGGGACACAACTAAAGCATAATAAAAATTAAACAGGTGAAGAACAGTTTGGTACAATCCCAAAAATAGTAGCAAAGCAGTGAGTACAGTAAACAACAGCGTAGAAAACAAAAAAAAAATAGAATTGTAATAAGCAGCTGCAGTATATACTATAGGATAATGCATGGGTGCCTACCAAAACAAGGCAGTAATTTGAGTGATGATGGGGGCAGAATAAACCATGAGGACAATGGTTGAGTAGCTTATGGTCTTCATTTTTACAAGATGAAATAAACACCAAGTTCTCACCTCAGTCACTCATGCTGTATGTATTACATTAAATGGTTGGGAGGAAACATGCTTAGAATACTAAGCAGCAGTGTTGTGAATTTAAAATTTACCCTGAATTGTGATGAATTTTGCCACTGCACATTATGAGTAGCATTTGCAAATTCCACACTAAGCAATTTGCCGCACTTGTGATGAAGTTTTCTACATGAATTAACACAATTCACACATCGCAGTGAATTTTTTACACAGTGTGACAATTTGCATAGCACAATTTACTGCAAGGTACTTAGTGCATACCTAGTGCGGCAGTTCACATAGTAAAAGTCACACCATTGCATGAATGTCACTAGGCAGATTTGCGTACTGTGCCACGGGCAATATGAATCACACAGATTTTTACTTTGCTTGCAGCTAATACTAAGTAGGGATGAGCCTATGCTGATTTTGGATACTGGTGAAACAGTTCTGAAGGAATTTTACTGTATTTCCCTTGGCATATCTGTACTTCAATATCAAGACACAAAATGTATTAAAAGAAGCACAAACTGAGTCTTTAATAAGAGTCTCAGGATATGTCAATATCCAATTGGTTGGAAAGGAAACATCATACTGTAGCTCCAATGTTTTTTTTTACAGGAAAGCAGGAAATTTACTTTTAATTAGTGACTAAAAAGCCAGATTCCCAGACTCACTAAAGATTTTACACTCTATATTTTGGCTTTGTTACAAGACTGGATTCAGGCTAATGACATTATACGTGAGGAACAAATTGGTTTCAGCAAATTTTTCTCAAGAATAGATAATGGTTTTGTAATCTCATACCAGATGAATGCATACATCAGAGTGAGGCAAGGTAGACTTTTTTAATTTTTGCATTTCCAGATCTTATGGCTGCTTTTGATATAATAAATAGGGATGTTTAGTGGCAAAAGTTGAAAGCACTGAGCATTGATCAATATCTCCTGTCTGTTATTCCGGAATACTATTAAAATACCTGGATTCAGGTCAGAGTTGTAAATAAAGGTAATGTTACTAAATCATTTTTATCAAATAGTGGAATAATACAAGGCTATAGTGCCAAGTCTTTTTTACCTTACTGTTAGCAAATCACCTTTGAGAATTGCGAAGAATGGATTATCACTTCCGAGATTTTTACATGATAGAATTGTACTTCTATTCTATTTGAACAGTCTTGGATTTACTTTTCTTCACATAAGGTTAAACATGCTGTCAGAACTTGGGCATGGCTGTGGCATGAAAATAAATATTGACAAGTCAAAAATATTGTCAGAGGTAAAAAGAGTGGTAAGTATAGTTGGAAGGAAGGGAAATATACTATCAGGGGAATAACTGGGATTTCAAAAAATGGATGGCCCAACCTTAGGTACATGCTGTTGAGAGCACATTGGTATCCCTGGCCGGCAGAGATAAGGCATTTGGTCTAATTGTTTGAATCCTAATGAAGGGCTAGGCCTTCAGGCTACAGCCTGGTTACTCCCCTGGCTATTCAGTGAGTAACAGAATACAATTACTTTGTAATGATTATTAGTGAGTACTGAAAATAAACAAACACATATCAACAGTAGAGTCATGGAAACAACAGAGTTATTGTGAGGAAGCATGACAGTCAGTAAAACTTAAGGCACACATAATTTTAAGGGAGCTAGTTTGGTTTCTCAGATTTGAATTTATGGAATAGAGCCCTCCTAGAGTTCCTTTTTGCATTTGCAGAGGAGTGGAGAGCTGTCCTACCTTGTTCCATTGATTAAATATATGTACATTATCAAGGAGTGTGGTGTGCATGTACGTTTGAAACACAAAGTTAGAAGGGTGAAAGAAATAAATGCCCCAGCTGGGATTTGAACCCAACTCAGAATACTCTTCCACTGCACTGATTAGCTGTGCTACAAGTACCAGGACAGCTGGATCCCGAGGATCCCCAGGGGCACTCAATTTTCCCAAAATACACACCCAGGGGATACACAAATGAGAGTTACATCTTAATTATCAAGAAATGTGGTGTGCATGTATGTTTGAAACACAGTTTTAGAAGTGAGAAAAAAGTAAGTGCCCAGCTGAGACTTGAACCTAGGTCTGCTTGGAATATGGTTGTACTGCACTGACCAGCTGTGCCCTGTGCTACCATGACAACCAGAAGCTGGGGATCCCTAAGGGCATTCAACGTTTTCTCAAAACTGAATATATGTAATCCATAAGAATTATACAGTATATGCCAGGCATATAGGCAAGGGCTTTTTCCTTTATGGCCCCGACCCTGTGGAATTCTCTACCTCATCAGATTAGAGAGTGCCTGTCCATGGAAGCATTTAAGAGATCCCTGAAAAGTCATCTTTTTTTTTACTGGCATTTGGTTAGTTTATCTTATGGTTATTTTATTGTTTTATGATTTTATTTATTACTGTTGATGTTTTATCTCTGCTTTGTATCAGCGCTTTGATTTCTTGAAAAGTGCTTTATAAATAAATTTTGATTTGATTTGATTTGATGCCCTATATTTACTATGTAAACATACCATATGTATACCATGCATTGCTGTTGTTTTTCATGATGGTGAAAGCCAAACCAAATAAATAATGGACTGAATTGCACAATAATACATCTAATTTGGTAGTCCTCAAGCCTCAAAACCTAGCAGATACTAAGTACAACTATTGGAAAATAGTAATGACCCAACTCTTGATTCCACTATTTTCTGCAGAAGCAAAGCTCTTTTTATGGCCATGGGGGTGGGGGTGGTGGAGTTCAAAGCACAGGGACAATGTTGCGGGCAGTTCTCCCCCCTTAGGAGGTAATATTGCGCTGTGGTTTAGGGCACCGAGTTGCAAACCTGGAGACCTAGGTTTGAAATCCCACAACCACTACATGCATACTGTGTGACCCTGAGCAAGTCACTTAACTTCCTCATGCTCCCATGTCACACCTGTCAAAAAGCTTTGGCTTAGTGTACCTTTCCTGGTTAAACAATTTCCCCTTAACTCCCCAAGACCTATTCTTCATGGGGTTGGGGTTGTTTGACTGTTGGAGTCCCAGGGTAAACTCAGAAATGTTTTTTCAAGACAGTTCTATATTGATGAATTTTGGCATTTGCCTCTGCTGAGCACTTTATTGCCATAGCTGTTTTGCACACGTGTGTGGATCTTGCACTGCTTTTAAAAACATACCAGTAAGAAAATATTTGTTCAATAAAACGGGTGTACTTGTAGAGATGTATAGTGTGACACTGGGTGCTTTTTAAATTTAAGATGTACTATTATTGCTAGTTCACACTGAGCCCTTTAGTATTTCCACATAATGTTTTTCTTAAAACTGGCTACAAATTTAGTTTTTTATGTTGCACTTATGTTTATATTGTCTGCACCATCTACAGTGCCCTTAGCCTCAGGGAAAGGGTGCTTAATGCATAAAACATTACTTACCTACTTACTTACCTAGTGCACACTCCCTGCCATGTGGTAGTGTGTCTTGGGTTAATCTATTCTTATATACGAACATATATCCCACTTTAATGCAGACTCACTGCTTCAACTCCATGGTACCATGGATCCCCCCCCCCCCATCAGTAACATTTGAAGGAAAGGGATTTTTCAAATGTTAACATTTTTGTTGGATTCAAGTCTGAGGCCTTTTGGTCCATAGTAGAGCTTTATGGAATTTTCAAATTCTGCTTCCAACAGGTTTCTGGAAATTCCACCAAATTCCAGAAAATTCCATCTGAAGCAGAATTCAGATGTTTTGAAAAGAGTTTGTCCTTTTAGTTAAACTACAGATTAGTGAGTGACTGGAGGAGCAGTTGCACTTCCGCCCCTTCCCCCATGCTGGCGATACAGATTCGGGAATGAACAAAGGTCACTGGAATGGCAGAGTGAGGGAGGATCAAGTGCCTGATGGTAGCTCTCCTCCCTCCGGGAAGGGGAACCCCAGGTCCCCCTGCAGGGACTGCCATGTGGCTGAGGCCAGCCTTCAGTGCAGCAGGAGTACATGCAAGCAAGAAATCAGGCTGGAGAATGACGTGCTGGTGCACACATACTGATGCTCCAGCACAGGGAAGAAAACTGCAGAAAAAAGATGCAGGGCTGCTCCTAGCCAGCACCCCCACAGTCTTTGTATGACCAGCACAGCTACCCATCCACCCATTGGGTTCTGTGCAAGTGGTAGATCACTGTTAAGTCCACGAGAAGGTCAGTGACGGGTTTGGGGAGCTAACATAGAGCAGAATTGGAGGGGAGAAAACACTAATTAAAAAACTGCAGATTAGTAATTTGTGGTTTATTTAGCCTTGAGTGTAGTGTTCTTTAGCTTAAATACATGACAGCTTAGTTTTCTCACAAACTACAAAAAACTAACCCACGGGTTATGTAAACCTCTGAAAATAAATCCATGGTTTGAATGAAAAGACTTTTAGAATTTCGAGGAATTTATACAAATATTTCACAAAGTATTTTAGTTATGGAACTGCCATTTTGTCTGAATTCCATAAATGGAATTGTGCATTCCACATAGCTCTAGCCGATAAACATGTCTTATAACCAGTAAGACACAGTGTGTGCAGTCTTGTGATTCAACACAGTGAAATGCAGGGTGGCAGTGGGAAGTGGAGTTTTGTGTTACCTTCCAGTCTTACATGGGGCTGTTTTCTGGAATGCACCAAGGTCAGATTTTCCCTTCTGTGGTTATCACTAGGGTTAGATTGCAAATCAAGACATTCAAAATCACACATGCCCCCATAATGCAAAGCATCATGGGCTGCATATGCAAATCACTACAAAATATTACGCTGGTTCAACTTTAAGCAGGAATGCATGGTGCCGAAAGGCCTCTCACACAGTTTACTAAGGGTGCCAACAGATGACATTGCTGCCTACTGCCTTGCAATTTATCAGGCAACATTTTCTGAAATACAAAACTGCCAGTTGCTTTGCCTTTTGTATTAGGGCTTGAAAGACCTCTGAGGCTGCTCTGTGCTGTACCCGTGCCCACATTTTCTCCCTCCAGCATATGACTGTTATAGTGTTGCTGGTCTAAATATTGGATAGTACTGCTCATTTTCTCTCTCCTCTAGTCTGTACAACTCTGCAAGTGCTGCAATTAGCTTCCAACATAAACAGTTAAAAGGATATCGTAATTATCTAGAATTAATTAAAGCTAATGATACAACAAACTGCACACAGAGAAATAAGGCAGTGTAAGCATGAGAACAGCACAGTTCAAACTAGTCTTTTAGGTTGCCTTAACTTTAATCATGCTTATTAATAAATCAGGCTGGCACAGTGTATTACACCTGTTAGCTACCCACTAATTAAAACATTTGCTAATAATTGCAATTTGCTCACAGAAAAAGGACTTGATGAAATGCAATAAAATCTGGAACCACATATCTGTATGCCCCAAAGACAGAAGCATATTAATTAGGTTTCAAAACTGTATATTTAAAACCCCTTTTAAGTTTTTCTCACCATCTTTCTCTTTTGGGTTGGCTTTTAGAAAAGGTGGGAACGTTATTAAGTAACGGTAAGAAGAAAAGTAGTAGTACAAACTTTGTTTTAAACAAGATATGACAGGGCCATATACACACAGAATTTGCCGTCAGGTAAGGACTACTTGGCCCACACAGTCTGCCCATTTTTTCCTCTGCCTGTATTGTCACAATAGATTCTACCTATTCTCCTGCTACCTCTGCCCACTGCACTGCTTTCCTAGCAAAAATTCCTTTGTGTCTATCCCATGCATGCTTGAAGCCCACCACTGTTTTTGCCCCAGACCTCTGTTGGAAGACTATTCCAGGAACCTACTACTCTTTCTGTGCAGAGGTAATTCCTAACATCCCTCCTAAATTTCCCACCTTCCAGCTTCTACATGCCCCCTTGTTCTCGTGCACCTTGTCCTGTGAGGTATTTATACATCTTTATAATGTCACCTCTCTCACTTCTCTCTTCCAAGGTGTACATATTGAAGTCCCTCAATCTCTCCTCATAGGGCTTTTGATGCAGACCCTGCACCATTTCAGTTGCCCTCCCCTGGACAGCCTCTATTCTGCCTAATTCCTTCCAGAGGTGTGGTCTCCAGAACTGGGCACAGTACTTCAGCTGGACACTCACCACTGATGAACACAGTGGTAACACCACCATGATGGTGCTAATTTCAAATTCATCCAAATACAGAGTTTTGAAACGCACTAAATGAAATGCTTGCTTATGAAGTACATAGAAATTATTGTGTCCAAAATTGTAATCAAAATAGATGGACTTTGTTCAGCCATATGACACAAAATAATTGACTCATATACAATTTTATGTACACTGTGAAATATGAGATGGAAAGTTGTTATTGTCCTGGAATGTATGATGTTGCCTATCTGTTACCTATCTTATGTTCCAGTCTATGTATCCTTTATAAATATGGGATGGAAAGTGGTTATATCATAGAATGTATGCCTGTTCCCTATCTTATACTTTTTTTTTTTAAGTTGTTTAACCAGGAATAGCACACTAAGCTGAAAGTTTTTTTATAGGAGCAACCTGGGAGCACAAGGAAGTTAAGTGACTTGCTTAGGGTCACACAGCATGCTAGCGGAAGCTGTGGGATTTAAACCCAGGTCTAGTCTGCTGTATGTCACCAGATTTGCAGCTCAGAGCCTTAGACCACTGTGCTATACTGCCTCCTTTGCCTACTTTGCATCATAGTGCTAATATTTCTACTTGTTATTGTTACTACTGATGGTATCACTGTCGGTACATTGTTTAATGACCAGTACTTGTGGAATGCTTAGGTTCCTCGGACTGCCACTGAAAAAGGGACTGTCTTGTCTCAGTTGGCCCTACCTGGACTTCAAAATTCAAATAAATAAATAATAGTAAGACACTAACACCTTTATAAATAGGTCTTAATCATAATCAGTGAGGGCATGATGATATAATTGTCTATATTTATATTCTTTGCAAAATAAACTGCATTTATGCACCACTTAGGGTAAATTAATGCAACAAAAGTAGGGAAATGTGGTGTTAGGGTTTCCAACCATCATGCCCCACCCCCACCTCCCAAGCAGCAAAGGAAAAAAAAACATTGGGTTTTGGTTCTCTGGAGACTTGGTGAATCAGTGGTGGGGTCTTCCTTGGGTGGGTGCCAACCCTAATGTCCACCCCACGGTTCTATGTCATAATAGTGATTGCTGAATGGTGATTGCTGGTATGGCCAGTGCATATCACTGAAATCCAAATTGGTGATATGCACTTGTAGGCGACCAAACATCCAGCATTACAAGTGTTTTAGCTGTGGGCTGCACCCCCTGTGCCCACCCTCATGGGGGGCTTTGCCCCCGTACCCCCCTGCTTTTATATTCTGTACTACTGGGGGGGTGCATGTCGAGGGGAGACACAGTCCAGACCTGCTAAAAAAACATAAAGTCCTGCAGCCACAGGCACCAGCAAAACAACAACCCTCCTGATACCAGCTCAGAACCCAGGACTCACTACGCCGGGGCCAGTCTCCCTCACCACAACACCACACTGCTGGCTCAGTAGCAGCTGGTCCAGTACATGTCCTTAAGCCACTTCCCTATCCCTCCCCTTCCCTTGGCTAACCTCTCTTTCTGGTTGCTGTCTCCTTCCTTCCCCATTGCAGTGGGTCACTACCCTCTTGCAGTCACCCTGTGATAAAAGTGCTGAATATGAGTCACTGTTTTGTGGTCACCCATATTCTGACACTATTATCACAGGATAACCCACCCAATTCTGTGAGCAACCAACATCACACATGATCTCCTTCCTTCACACAGGGCCCACTGGGCCCTCTGTAAAGACAGGTACAGCAGATTGTGTTGGCAACCTATGCCAAGACATGCTTCTGTACCTTTGAAGAGTGTATTACTATGAGGCAGTGGCTTGGAGTTGTACCTTGTACTTCAAATTGGAAGCTAGGGGCTGAAGGGCAGGGGTGAACATCAGGATTGACAACCCCCAAGGAAGATCCCACCACTGATTTGCCAAGACTCCAGAGACCCAAAATCCTAATGTTTTTTTTCCTTTTGCAGCTTGGGGTTTGTGGTGAGGAGTTAGGGTTGAAACCCTAATGCCATATTTTCCTACTTTTGTGGTGTTAAATTACCCTAACTGGTGCATTAACACAGTTTTTTAAAAAGAATTTCCTTACTTTTTGAGATAGCATAATCGTATCCTCATTTGCCAGTGGGAGGCCCGAGTCCTCTGGGTCCGGTGCTCCCATCCCTCCATAGATATGTACATGTATGTTACCATGGAATTGAAGGACCCTCAACTCCCTGCACTTGTATTTCTGCCAAAACAGTAAGCAAATTATCTCCATGGCCTTCTTTTTTTTTTGTCAACTTTGTTTCATTCCCGTCGCAGCTCCCAGGTCTCTCAGGCATCCCATCCTTGTCCTACCCACCTGAAGATCCTACGCTATGCCTCCTCTCCTCCCTCCTCACCGGCACCAGCACCCCCAGCTAACCCTATCTGGGATGGGTCATCCCCCTCCTACTTGGGGCATTCTTCAAGGCTGACTCTGGCATCAGATGAGGAGTAGGCCTAGGGAAATTGAAGGCAAGCTAGAGAAACCCCAGCATAGGGCATGGAGGATCAGTGCCATCACCTGATCCTTGGAGCCAGGTTTTTCCTGTGTTCTTTGTTACCCCCCCACAGACACAGGACATGCAATGCCACCCAGCTCTGATGTAGGTGCTCTCACCCATGTCAGAAAGGCAGCTGCCTGACATTGCCCCTTAGTGTGCGTGCCCTGGTGCACAGCAGTGCCGTTGGTCTCCATCGGGGGCCACTGATGCACCAGGCTACCCCTGGATCCCTCCCTGAGAGAGGAGAGCAGTCCCATGGATGCTCAATTCTCTCCTCCCCCCATGACCCCCGACGGCCCAAACTCGTTCCAGAATCTTGGTCGCCAGCATGGCATGAGGTGTGGCATCCAGTGCCTCAACCTTCAGCACCACCAGGCTGGCATTCCATGGCCTTGTTATTACCCCACTTCATGAACCCTGTACTGAGAATTTTCAAATCCCCACCAAAACATTATTCTGGGGCATCAAAACATCAGGTACGAAAACACATTTTGGCAAGGATTTGAAAAATGACAGCTGTTGCATTCATAAGGTGGTGTAAGAAAATGACCATGTTGAAAATTTGAGGTCAAAATATTTACAATTACCAATGTTAGGAGTGTGTGTAGAAAAATTTCCATGTATGTGCAGAACTTTGCCATTCTTACTCATTTTGACCCAACATTTTCAACATAGCCTTCTTTGACTCCACCTCATGAACAAGTGTGGCGAAAATGTTTAAATCTTACCCAAAAGGTGATTTTGCCAAGTGATTGCAAAATAACTTTTCAAGTTAGTCTTGCTTAATTCCACCATCTGTGTTCATCAGTTGGGGTCCCAAAAATGCCATGTTGAAAATGTGGGCTCAGAATATGCAAAAATTGCAAAGTTATGCATCAAAGTTGAAAACCCTATTGGAATACTGTAGAACTAATATATTTCACTTTCATTTTATTTTTACTATATTCGCTCAACAACTGTTATCCACGAAAATAAAAAGAAAATGAAATATTTCTTCTGTGTAAATGATGTCATGCTCCAGTTGCCATCTGAAAATCTGCAACTGTACATTTAAAAAAAATTCTCCAAACACTGAATATGGGTGTGTTAACAGTGATAAGTTTATTATTGCAATGACAAAATCTTAAAAACGTTACCATTAAAAATGCAACACCATGCGGCAGTATTACAACAACAACCAGTTAATGAATTTGTTAAAAATCACCAAATCTCATTATCATTTGTAAGAATATTGTGCAAGCGGACTTGTTAAAATGTGCTGTCATCACCTGGCTGGTGCGCATTGGTTTCATTCTGTTGCACTAACTGGCATATTGTAAGTTCTTACTTGCTGGCAATCAATGTATAAATCAATGTAAATCAATGTAAACATGATTCCAAATACAAAACTTGTTGATATACCCACTGACAGTGTCTTTTTGACAGCGAAGTCCCCTATAGCAACTACAGTGCCACGTTGCTGTAGGGAACCCACTGGAACCCAGCATTGTCTGTTGGGGGTCCTATACCTCCCAAATCAGCTCTGACTCGGAGTTGATAATCCTAAGTGGGGGGGTGCGGGGGTGCAGCAACCCCATGTGAAGGGTTCAGGGGGTGAAGCTCCCACCAAAGAAAACACTTAGTGGTATTGGAAACTGGTAGCTGACTGCAAATGCGGTCAACTTGCTGGTTTCACTGTCGGGCTGCTCGACAAAATTTTTGTCGAACACCCATTGTGGATCCAACTTGTTCAAACGCTGGTGCAAATAAACTCCACAAGGCAGTCATGTTCGGGGCACAAATTTATTTATTTATTTAAAAGTTGATAACTGGGAAAAGCACCATGAGCCAGAGTTCATTTCCAGGAGCGACCTGGGGGAAGGGTTACAGGAGCAAGAACAGATACAATTGCAAGTATAACACAATAAAAGGCAGTGAAGAAAAAACAGACCATATAAAATATACAATCAGGTATAAACTAGGAACTATGTACAGTCATCAATAAACTTTCAAACTATGTACAGATACTGTAGGTACAAAATGTGAAGCTGTATACAGTAAATACAATGAAGAGGCAACTATTTTACAGTAGTTTTGACCTAAGAATGGTATGGAGAATTATGACTATTATGGTCATTGTTGGGCTAGGAGGGATAACAGTTGAAGGAGGAGACCTGGATTGGTCTGACTAAGTACTTAATAACAGGGAAGGATGGTGCAAGATGGTTTGGTGAGGAAGGTTATTCCAAAGGGATGGAAACTTTCAGGAGAAAGAGACTTTACCAGCTGAGGTCTGGATACATGAGAGAGAAAAGGTGTGGGTACAGCTAGACCAGGAGTTATAAGGTGAGAGAGAGGAGGGAGATAAGGTATGTAGGAAGAGACTCAGACCAGTACTTGGCTACCAAGGTAGAGCAGTGAGAGGAATGCTTCTGTACAAGCAACCGGAAAGAGAGGGAGAAGTAGAGGTCACAGTGGTGAGTTAGCTGGGAATGGGGAGTTGGAAGTGAACCAACAAAAAGCATAGAAAAGGACATCCAATTTGGCAAGACAGGGGCTGGGGCTGCACTGAATTTTATGTTGGCATAGTCAAAGCAGGAAGGATCCATTTGACTAACAGATCTCATCTTACGGAGAGGGAGAGGCTGGCCTTGTGCTGATGGAGTAACCCAAGTTTAGGTTACAGTTTGGTGTGGAGCGCATTGAAATGGGAGGAGAAATCCAGGGAGTGGTAGGGCTAGACATCCAGGTACTTGTAAGCGCTGACATTGTCGAGAGGGGTGTCTGCCACTGAGGAGAAAACAGGTAGTGAGGGAAGTTTAGCAAGTTTTTGTTTGGAGCCAAAGGCCATGGCAACTGTTTTCTTGGTATTCAGTATAAGGCAGTTGGAATCAAACCAAGCTGTGACTGCTGAAAGGTCATGTTGAAGGGGGGATTGGATGCCTTGTGTGGAAGGTCCAGACAGGGAAAGGACAGTATCATCCACATACATGTGGATGTTGGAGTGGGTGCATAGGGAGGGAAGGTTGTTGATGAAGACAGAAAAAAGAACCAGCCCAAGAACAGAGCCCTGGGGTACACTGGCTTGGATGGGGAGGGTGGGGGATGAGATAATGTTAATAGAGACTGATTGGGAAAGGCCAGATAAATAGGATTTGAACCATGCCAGTAAGGCAGGGGACAGACCAATGGAGTGTAATTTAGAAAGTAGAAGGGGGGGAGACTGACTCAAAGGCCTTGACGAGGGCAATGAACATGGCAGAGGTGATATGGCCAATATCCATGGTGGTTTGGATGGTATTAATGAAGTGGAGCAGGGAGGAGGTGGTGGAATGGGATTTTCTGAAGCCAGACTGGAAAGGGGAGAGGGTACTGGAAATGGATTGGAAATTGTTGAGATGGTGGAGGATAATGGATTCTTGGACTTTGGTGATGGCTGGCAGGAGGGAGAGGGGTGGTAGTTGCCAGGGAAGGTATGAACACCACCTTCGAAAAGAGGGAGAACTTTGGCAAACTTCCAAGCTGTAGGTACTGTGGTGGTGGAGAGTGAGAGGTTTAGGATATGGATTAAAGGGGTAATTACTGAAGGGCAGAGATTTTGAGAAGCTTAGGATGCAGTCCATTGAGGCTAGACTTAGTGGGATTTAGGGAGGTAAGGGCTCTCAGAACCTCAGAGAGTAAGATTGGAAGTAGTTTGAACCCTGATAGCTGAGGGGGAGATGGGGGAGGAGTGAGGAGTGGGCGAAGTCCCAGGTGGAGCAGCGCTGGAGGTAAAATGGTTGTTGAAGGCAGCAGCATCAAGGTAGGAGTCAGAGATAAGTGAGTTGTCAACCTGGATAGAGGGAGGGGGGAAGACGGATTGGGGGTGCAGGATTGTACGAAGATCCTGCCAGAAGGAGGAAGGAGTACTGTTGCTCTTTTTGTGTGTTTTCCATCTGCTTGCTGTTGGCAAGATCAAAAAAAAGCACAATGGGCCAAAAACTGTCAGCAGCAGCTGGAGCCCAGTGGGGCAATGAATCAGCAGCAGGCACAAGCTGTCAACAACAGCCCGGTAACTAAGCTGCTGAACTGTACCTGTTAGCTGTAATGGAATACAGAGAAACATTTTATTAGAAACCAGCATCTTTCATGGGAATACACTTTAATACATGGTACAGTAACTAGAAAACATTTGGTTAGAAATGAACATCTCTCATGGCAAAGGGATACACATTAATACACAGTGCAGTAACTAGAAAACATGTTGTTCATTTTGTTAGAAAGCTGTACCCCCTCATGGCATACGGTTAATTCAAGCAGATGCTATGTGCTTCTGTGACTCCAGCAGCCTGAAAACCGTGGATACAATCTTTAGTTCTTTCAGCAACTTCTTCAAAACTGGAGATAAACCACTGAGCATGTTTCTCTTTAAGCCTGACAATTTATATGTCAACACGGAAGTCAGTTGCAGCACTGCCATGAGTTAACTGACCTGTTATACAATCTGCACACCATTTAGTGAAAGTTTTTTTCAATGCATCCTTGAAAATATTATTGACAGAAATGCCTAAGGTCTATAATAAGTTGGTACATGATGCTGGCATGAAAATTAGGATAATGTGGTGTGACTCCAACTTTGTTAACACTTCTTCTTTTGTGTGGGTTCTAAACAATTCAAGCACAAGTATTGTTCTCTGCTCACTGTGCAAATCCAGATGCAACTTACAGTATTTGATGTATGACAATAAAAGCTTGTCAATTTACACAATGAATATTCGTGCACCAGCCCAATGATTCTTGGACAGTGTCACATTCCACCCTGGTGGGAAAGAAAAACAGGGATGACAGGCGGCTGTGCTACCTTTATAGATCACCTGTAGGGAAAGGTAGTGTTTGGCAGGAACATGCCTTGTAGCCTTTTTGACACTGTTCTCTGATGAATAACATCCAATCTCAAACTGCAAGGTTTGGGAGTAGGAGTCATATTCACCTCGGCATTTTTTGGCTGGAGGAGTACTTGGAAGTTCTCAAACCACTGCTTTGGCTGCCCTGGGTGAAACACCCACGGATTCAACAAGTTGATCTGCTGCTGCTTAATCAATAAATGCAATCCCCCATTTTACAGGCTTTGAATGACTTAACCACCCATATAATGACATCTTGAACCAGGTTGAGTGGTTGCCTGTGGAGTGTTTTCAGTGATCTTGGCCATTTGTAGAGCAGAGTTATAATCGACAAATTTAGCCAGCTTTAGTGAGATACATGAAGGAATGCAACTTTAACAAAATCAGTAAAGGCACACAGTGCAAAACAGCCCATGATCGCCTTCAGTGGATGCCCTAATTAAAACTGCGATAGCTGAAGACAACTTCATCAGCATTGTTAATAGCCAATGCAGAGTTAGGCACATGGGCCAGGATTCACAAAGCTTTCAGAAGATGCAAAACCTTCCTTAAGTCTCCAAAACTGCTGTAGCTATGGAAAAAAGGGGGAGATTTCTCTAAGTGCTATTCACAAAAATCTTCACAGCTGCGGAAAAAAAACACTACAGACTGTGGAAAAAGGTGCAGCTGCAAAAGTCTCTGAGAAAAAAAAGGTGTGAGATAAGTAAGGCACATCCCCTGAAAGGCTATTCTAAGTCGTTTTTTTTCTGCAGTAGCAGAAAAAATGTTACACATAGTGGAATGAGATGTAACTCTCCCTCAGCAAACTGCAGTGGTGCCCCAACAATTGGAATCAATTATGGTGGAGGTGAGGCACAGGTAGTAGCATCTCAGATAGTATAGTAGTGGCTGATGTTACAGCAACAAATGCACACATTGCCATGATATGGCAACAGGCAACAACCACCGGGCTCAGTGCTGCCCATGACAGAGCCAGACAGGCAGTAGAGCCTGACCAGCCTGCAGTGAGCACTACCCCTGCAGGCAACAGGCGTGCCCCAGGGAGGCACAACCAGCGGTGGCAGTAGGCCACTGTGGTGCCATGGTATTGCTGGTACCTGTGGTGCTGCAGTGGTTCCAGTTGAGGGACTTGTTGCTGGTCTCTCTGTGGGTGCTGTCAGCCTCATACTCTGGCAGCAATGCACTGTCTGCTGCTTCAGCAACTGTGTTATACAATTGCTGTGCCTCCTCAACCATTTACATAGCTGTGGATCCACAGCTGCCCAGTCGTAGCACTTGCAGAATTCCTGCCTCTGCTGGAATTCCGCAGCTGTGGGATTTTTTGCAGAATTCTGCAACTGCATGACTTTTCTTTCAGAATAAGGTGCAGCTGCAATTCCGCAGTGCTGCAAGCCGTTTTCCCGCAGCTGTGGGATTTTTGCTGTTCTTTGAGAATCCTGCCCATAGTGTTAGACAGCACTTCAACTAACCCTCATCCATTACACACACTGCCCTTGTAACTGGTAGTTGATTTGATTAATAAAAAAAAGGTACACCCTTTATTAACAGAAACAAGCCACACATATACAACAGGATGTTACTTCCACATCGATCTTCCCCTCGATCCTGTCAGCAAGCAGAATTTAAAAAGTCAATTTGCCATGAAGGAAACACGATGCGATGTATTCTTCACAGAGTAGCCATTCATCATTTGCTGTACAATGCTCTACAGTGTTTTATGCATCTCCCCCCTCAATCTTGCCAGCAGTCAGCTTGCCAGTCTGACAAAAGCAGGGAACTTTGCCTCACGGTGTCCACTCCTGATGTAAAGATCCACTGATTGCTGCATCAAGTTAAACCAATGCTTTGTTACAAAAGATACAAACACCAGGGGTAAGATGCAGCAAGGGCCCTCCCTCCAGAACTCCCACAGCAAAATGTTTTTGCACAGTACTTGCGCTTTGTCAAGGCTGAATACTCCCATTCATAGTCCTCCTTATCAACACCATGATTTAAAGTGACATGTGCCCCATTAAAATCCATATATGTATTTATTTCGTTTTTGTTGACAAGGTGGGTGCTCTAGACAGCAGCGCTACCTATTTTCAGGCATGACCCTGGAGGTTACATACAACAGGGTAAAATGCACCAGTAAATACAAATATATTACTAAGAGTCCAGTGTTTGTTGTCATTCTTTTTAGAAATTGAAGCTGCTGCATATAAATGGTCCAAATGAAATGTCATGAATAAAAAAAAACAAAAAAAACAGGAACTGAAGTATGAAAAGAAGCATGAGACACCAGTTTATGTTGTTATATATAGTACCTGAATTATTGATTCTTAAAAAAAGAAAGCTATTTTTGACCAGTGAATTACAAAGCTTTTTCTGCACATTCTCACAAGAATCTTAGTTGTTTAATTGATAGATGGTTGACACCATCTAAGCACAATTTGCCCAGTTGTTGACAGCCTCTAATGAAGTGCCCCCTGGCAAGAAACACATTAGGCTGCCTGTAGAACTTTAGACACCCACTGTGCAGCACTGTCAGTGGCTCAGTAGGCTGCACGCTAGCCTCCTAGGCCTGAAGATCAGAAGGCTGTGGGTTCCATGACCACACCAGGCACATGGGTTAAATCCCAGTACAGACACTGTAGTGCAGCATGAAGGGGGGGGGGTGCTTCACTCCTGAGGTGCCATCTTTCAGTTGAGACATAAACTGAGGTCCCATATTCTGGTGTTTGCTGAGGTGGACATTACAGATCCCATGTTACATCTTGAAAAGTGTAAAGGAATTTCTTCAATGTTGTGGCCAAATTACCCCCCTTCAGTAAAATACCACCAACAGCTTAATCTGGTTCAATGTCAGTTGGGTTCCATCTGCATTCCCCTCCCCCGGGAGGAAGCTGAAAATAAGCAGAATTGTCTAGTCTTCCTTTCCCGGTCAACAAAACTAAATAAAATAAATCTCTATGAATTGTATCTTCTTTCACTTGTGTGTGGAATAAATTTTAAAAAGCAATGATTAGGTGCATGTCATACTTTAAAACTAGGGTACATCCCCCTAAGAAGTTAGGTGGAGTGGGGGGTCCTGTATAGAGTCCTGCAAAAGAAAGGTTTTGGCCTGTCCTTTGGGGGAGGGGGGGTCAGAACACTCTAGAATCTACCGACAGTTAGAATCATTACTAACTCAATGCTCTCAGCCCTCTTTCCTTTAGGGCAAGGCAACTGATAGGGCTGCACTTTGTCTCCTTTCTTATTTGTGCTGCCATGGAACCCTGGTGCCTAGCTGCAGAGCAAATCAGAGGACATTTTGCAGCTGGTTGAATAAGCTTTTGCTCCCCTTCCCCCTAGAAACAGCAACTGAAGCTCAACTGTAGAAGAGGGATCTGTTGCGGCCAGGAAGAGCAGTGAGTTTAAAATACCAGCAGCACTATTTGTGTCTGACTGTAGAGCAAGCCAGGGGACATTTTGGAGTTGGTTGACCAAGCTTCTGCTCCCTCTCCCCACATCAACAGTTAACAGCTGAAGCTCAGCTGTAGGGGAGGGATTTGTGATAGCCTTCCATTTAAACCCCATAGTTCTGTGACCCCCAGGACACGTTTGATCCCACGAGCATGAGGACCAAATTAGCAGGAGGATGGTGTCTGTTCTGAGTAGTCAGTAGGGTATCTGCACATAGGTCCATAGTTCTGCAGGAGACTCTGAAGAAGTAAAAAGACATAGACCCTCAATATTACACTGCGGTGTCACCACTTGGTAGGATGCCAGTCCTCAGTTGGTGATATAAACCCATGAACCTGTGTCACAATGCCTAGAAAGCAACTACTGAGCCACACTCACACATGTCCAAAATTGCATGAAAGCCCTAGCTGATAATACCCCTGGCAGGTTCTGACTTATGTCTCCTAATCTGATATAAATTTTCAGAAATAAAAAATAATTATATCATCAATGTATTTCATTTTTGCAGTTTTTTCCCCCTGCAGAGCCCAGCTGAGTTGCAATATCTTGCTTAGAGTGGGGCCCTGCTTCTTCTCATCCCCACAGCTGGCTTGACTGGAACATTGGGAGGTTAAAGAGCAATGGACATACAGCAAGGACTGCATGTTATTGTCACTGCTGAGGTGTACTGAGAACAACATGTTCTTTATTTAAAAAATAATGTTGCAGTACAACACTGAATTGTATTTTTGTCACACATGCCTATGCTGTAAGTTCTGAGAACCACAGTGTTCTGTGGTGGGAAACGGCATCATGCCATTTTACTCTTAGCATACAGTAGTTTTCAACTGGCAAAAGAAACAGGTACCATATATTGAACACCTTGGTACAAAAAAAATGAAATCCCGACACTTTACATTCATGCATTTTTTAACAGAAAAATGTTTCATAAAGGGCTGGGGTAGAACTTACATTGTTTAACAGTTTTATTGAGGAGCTTTAGAAAATTGTTATAAAAAAGATAACCATAACATTTAAAATTGTAACAGTTTTGCAAGAGCCATCCTATAGACACAGTTATAAAAATAACAGAAATTCCTTTTTTTTTTTCAAACTTTTCATGGCCTGGTGGCACTGAGGGTTGAGGCGCTGGATGCTACACCTTGCGTCATGACGACAACCCATGTTCAGGAATGAGCATGGGCCACAGGGGGTCGGCAGGGGAGGAGAAGGATCGAGCATCCTAAGGACTGCTCTCCTTCTCCGGGGAGGGGGGGTCCCAGGGGGTCGGTGATTGCCTACCCCCTAGCGGAGGCTGGGGGACAGGGTGCTGACACTGGCATTCAGTGGGCAGGAACAGGGCAGACACCTGGAGAAGCACACAGAGGATCATGCGCGTTGCCTCTGCTGGCATCATTGCACACCCCAACCCCAAACAGAACACAGAAAATGACTCGGCCATGCAGCTTGATGGTTGTCCCTTGTAGTGCTGCTGGCTTCAAGGAGTCACCCCAGCACACTGGATCCATCTGGGTGATGAGTAAGGGAGACTTGCCGCTATCTCCACCATGGGGGGTATGCCGTGGGGGTATCGCTGGGGTGAGGGCCTTGAATTGGAGCGGCAGGTGTGCCAGGTCAGTGGCTGGATGTGGGCCAACTGGGGAAGGAAGAAAAAGAATACACAAAAAGGAAAAAAAATTTCATAAAGGGTTGGGTTAGGACTAATTAGAGACCCACTAAAGACTAAACGTATACTGTATAATCAAAGTATTTTAGGTCTGAGAGATCAACATGTCTCTAGAATACCAGCTTGGAAGCTAGGAGATTGATCACAGTTTCAGACCCTACTAGGGCCAAATACATCTATGTGACCATGGGCAAGTCATTTAAAAGTCTCTGAAAATGTTAAAATAGCAGAAGCTGGATTATCAGAGCCCCTGAAAGTTGCACAGCTCTAGGGGAAAAAAACAATGCAAATGGGTCATTGCGCGGCCACAGTTTTTCCAGCAGCCGCAGTATTTTTAAAGGTGGAGCTGGTTTATGACTGGCTCCATGATATATGGCAGCTTGAGGACATTTTTTTGAAGCAGCTTGGCCAAAATGGTATGCCCACTGAAACTAGGTGTAACATTTCCACCAGCAGCGAGGGATGAAAATATGGAAGTCTGCAGGTGCGGAGGTTTCAGTCCACAATGGCCGCTGCAGTGTGGAACTTAATCCCAGGAGGTCTGAAACTCCAGACGCCAGTTATTTTATTTTCATTGCTAGCATAGACTAACAGAAAGTCAACCCACGGTAAGGTATCAAAGAGGATCTCTCATGGATTATCCATCTGCTGAGTTTTTGATGCAGACATTCATTTACTTGGGTAGACCAGCAATTATTTGGTTTTCATGTGCTTGACGATTGTCTAATCAGTGGAAGTACTTTGTCCCACACTTGTATGAAAAAATAATGCAAGGGGCAGCAAAGCGTGATTAGCATCATATAATGATGCAAAGTGTACAAAAGCTTAGTACAGCATCATAAACCACCCACAGCATTTTAAAATAGGCATGGCTAGCTCAGCCTTATGCTCCACCAAGTAAACACAGGTGGATCTGACTCCTCTGCCTGCATTGGGAGATTTGAAAATGCTGCCAGTTTCTATTATTAATAATGATAGCACTAAAAGTAAAATAACCTGCATTTTAAATTTCCAGTCGTCATTAAATGACATGCCCAGGGTCACAAAGTAAGCATTTGGCTTTAGTGGGGTTTGAACCTGTAATCTACTGGTTCCAAAGCAAGTGCTTTAGCCACTATATCACACTGCCTTTCTTTTTCTATAAAGAAGCAATAACATTTCAGTAAGAACTAATGATTCTGGCAGGTGAAAAGCATCCACAACAGCTTGTGGAAGGATGCAGAAAGTCCATCAATACAATGAAAACACATAGGACCACATTTGTATTCAATTGAGAATTACTGCTGAGGAGGAGGATTTCCTGTCTGGCTGCAGTATGTTCTGCCAGAAAAATTCTGCAGCATCTTGAGACTTTAGTCTCTACATTTCTTCTAGTTATGAAAATATTACGTTCTTGTTTATCATCATTTTTGCAGATAAAATATTTGCCTAATAACGCAGAAATTGCATTAGTTATAAAATGACTGCAGAATGCATTATTAATCCTGGGGAAATATTGCTTTAATTAGAGATGTAATTTTACTTTCAGATCTAATCTCTTTGGAGACACTCAGAGAGTGAAGTATTATTCAGAAAAGTGTTTTGTTTTCCTTTTACATTCCCATAATTTCTTCTCTGAGGCACTAGAAGAAAAAACCAAAACTGTCAACACAAGCATTTGTGTATGGCTCAGGTGGCAGATAAAACTTTGATTTCCATAATACGCAAACATTTGTGCAAGGAAACCTTGATTTTAACTCACACAGAAACAGAAATATGGAATATGATGGCAGATAAGGACAAGTTGGCCCACTCAGTTTGCCCTCTCATCCCTACCTACATTATCGTCACAGACCCAACTTGACCTACAGCTCTTTCACACTCCTCAATTATTTTCCACTATGAACACATTGTGCCTATTCCATGCATTTTTGAACCCCACCACTGTTTTCACCCCCACCACCTCCACTGGAAGGATATCCCAGGAATCCACCAATCTTTCTGTGAAGAAGGACTTTCACACATCTGTCTGGAATCTGCCCCCTCCAGCTTCATAGTATGTCCCCTTGTTCTTGAGCACTTTTTTCCTGAAAAATACTTTTTGCCTGTACCTTATTTACCCTCGTGAAGTATTTAGAAGTGTGTATCATATCCGCCCTCTCCTTCGTCTCTTCCACAGTGTACATAGTGAGATCCTTTAGTCTATCCTCATTGGGCTTTTAATGCAGACCCTGCAGCATTGTAGCTGTCCTCCTTATGACTACCTCCATTCTGTCTATGTCCTTCCAGAGATGTGGTCTCCAGAACTGGACTGAATACTCTAGGTGGGATCTTACTAGCTATCTAAGCAGAGTTAACACCACCTCCCTCTTTCTGTTTGTGATAAACCTCCCTACACACCTAGCATCCATTTAACCCTCCTGACTGCCTTGTTGCACTGCACCACCACCTTGAGATCCTCAGCTATGACTACTCACTGGTCCCTTTCGTGTTTGATGACCATCAATACCTCTTCTTTTATGTTGTACTCTGCCTTTGAGTTTCTGTGCCCTAAGTGCATTATTTTTAACTTTCTTTCACATTGAAATCCAGCTGCCATACCCTTGACCACTTCTCTAGTTTTATCAGGTCTCTGCTCATCCTTTCTGCCCCCCCCTCCCTTGGAATTCCACCACATTGCAGATTTTGGTGTCATCTGCAAAGAAGCGATCTTCCCTTTCAGCTCCTCTCCACTGTCCCCTATGAAGACATTAAAAAGGACCAGTACCAGCACTGATCCAACTAGGCTGGCTCCCCTCCTCAGACTGAACTCCGTTTTCTACCACCCTCTGTCACCTTCCCCTAACCAATTTCTTATGCAGTTTACCACCTTTGGACCCACTCCTAAGCTACCCAGCTTGCTTACTGGTCTCTTATGTGGAACAGTGTCAAAAGCCTTACTGAAATCTAGGTAGGCCACATCTACTGCTCCACCCTGATCTAAATCCTTGGTCATCCAGTCAAATGAATCTATCAGATTCATTTGACAAAATCTCCCCCACATGAACCCATGCTGCCTCATGTCTTCTAATCTACTGGATTTAGGATATTCCACAATTCATTCTTTCAGCAATGATTCCATTAACTTTCCCACCATTGATGTCAGGCTGACTGGTCTATAATTGCCCACCTCCTCCCTGCTACCACTTTTATGAAGTGGGACTACATCTGCCCTAGTTGAGTCCTCCAGAAATACTCCTGTTTCCAGAGAACTGTTAAACAGGACTGTAAGAGGTGCAGTCAGTACTTCCATGAGCCCCCTCAATACCCTTGGATGCACCCTATCTGTTCTATTACCATCCCTATCCCCTTTACAACTGAGTCCCCCACCAGAAGTTCTTCCTACTCCTTTGGGGTCCTCTACCACCCTCCTTGGGGTCTCTAATAAGGAGGGCCCCCACATCCTCCCTGCTCATTACCGTGGGTGCTTCTTCCCTGCAGTCTCGCGCCAGCAGAGTGGTATAGAATTACACAGTGGCAGCAGTAGAGGAATGTGCCTCTGTCCCACCAACCCCACCCTTCCAGGGCCCGCCAGTAAAACAAACAGTATGATGTCATTTGATAAAACATCAATGCGAGAAAAATGGGGGGATCTAACTTCATTTTGTCAGTTTTTCCACTAGTAGATATTTCAAGCAACTTCCAATTTGATTTACTTGCATAATCTTCCAAGTCTAATTCCACTGACTTTTGATTTAATTTGTATTTATCAAGAAGGCACAATGGCAAAATTATCCATTCACACAGGTGTTCTTCATCCACAATTACAAAGATGAATGCAGTACAATATACATCGTCATTTAAAAAAAAAAAAGTCAGAAATATTTTGTTAAAAACATGCATAAAATTCCCATTTCTAAAACAGTAACACTCCAGGATTGCTATACGGATGGCAAAGGTGAAAACAGAAGAGAGGATAGCTAATCAAGCCAAAAGGGGGCACAAAACCTTTTTTTAGGTATGTTAGAGAGAGAAGGAAGGCAAAACATGGGGTAGATAGACTTAAGGGAGACAACAGCATACAGGTGGAGAATGATTTAGAGAAGGCAGAAGTACTGAATAAATACTTCTGCTCGGTCTTCATGGCAGAAGGGGAAGGAAGTGGACCAAAGTTAAGGAGAAGGGGTAGGGAGGGCACAGGTGTTGACACAAACCCATTTACAGAGGCCAGGGTAAGGGAGGAGCTGGAGAAATTACAGGTGGATAAGGCTATGGGACAGCACTCAATACATCCTAGGGTGCTCCGGGAGTTAAAGAAGGAACTGGAGCACTACTGGCAAGGTTGTTCAACTTGTCCTTGGACTTAGAGCAGGTGCCTAAGTATTGGAAAAGGGCAGATGTGGTACCACTCCATAAAGGTAGCAGCAGGGAAGAGGTGGGGAACTATCGTCTGGTCAGCCTCGCATCAGTGGTGGGTAAAGTGATGGAGGCACTGGTCAAAGAGAGGGTGGTCAGATACCTAGAAGAATCGGGGCTGCTGTATGAGAGGCAGCATGGCTTCACTGCAGGGAGGTCATGCCAAATGAATCTCACAGAATTTTTTGACTGGGTAACAAGAGTGGTGGACCACAAAGGGGGCAGTGAATGTGGTCTACCTGGATTTCAGGAAGGCCTTTGACTCTATTCCTCATAGAAGGTTGGTCAACAAGCTGGAAAGCATGGGGGTGGGTCTGAAAATAACAAAGTGGGTTGAAGATTGGCTTTGGGACAGAAGCCAGAGAGTAGCAGTGAATTGGGTGTACTCCAGTGAAGGGAGGGTGATTAGCGGGGTGCCACAGGGGTCGGTGTTGGGGCTCTTACTGTTCAATATATTTATCGCAGATATAGCTGAGGGACTGGAGGGGAAGGTATATCTGTTTGTGGATGATACAAAAATCTGTAACAGGGTGGACATCATGGGGGGGGTGGAGACATTGAGGGTAGACCTAAAGAAGTTAGAGGAGTGGTCAGAAGCATGTCAGTTGAGCTTTAATGCCAAGAAGTGTACAGTGATGCACATGGGGCATAACAATCCACAGGCCAAGTATGTGTTAGGAGGAGAGGAAATAAAGGCATCAAAACAGGAAAGGAACCAGGGGATTATAATTTCAGATGACCTCAAGGTGGGGAACCAGTGCAGGAAAGCAGTAGGCAAGGCAACTGGAATGCTGGCTTGCATAGGGAGGGTCATAACAAGTAGAAAGAGGAGGTACTTATGCCCCTCTACAGGTCCATGGTGAGGCTACATTTGGAGTATGGGGTTCAGTTTTGGAGGCCACACCTGTGTAAGGATATTGATGCCTTGGAGAGGTCCAGGGGAAGGCTACTAAGATGGTGCAGGGCATGCATTCGCTATCCTATGAGGAGAGGCTGAGGGAGCTGGACCTGTGCTCACTGGAGACCAGAAGGGAGAGGGGAGACATGATTGAAACATTCAAATATGTGAAAGGAATAAACAAGATGGGGGAGTACAGCCTCTTCAAGAAAAAAATATATGGATAGAACTAGGGGCCACAGGCTGAGGTAGGAGGGGAGAAGAGTCAGGGGGAGTTCAAGGGCACATTACTTCACCAAAAAGGCAGTGGATTCCTGGAACAGGCTACCAGAGGAGGTTGTGGGAGCTGAAACAGTGGGGGGATTCAAGACAGCATGGGACAGATTTAAGGGATTAGTCAGGCAAAAAAGAGTAGTAGGGCAGGGAGGAATGGGGATGTAATTGCGGGGGTAGACTCGATGGGCCACTGTTGTCCTTTTTTGCCGACAGTATTCTATGATTCCACATCATTTAACAAAAATGACCTACATGCATTACAAATTGATTATAAATGGTAAAATGTATCACATTCTCAGGAACCAAGTTTAACATTTTAAGAGTATGAAAAGAGGAGGCCACCTGTCCAACATTTCACTATTGAATAGATATGGAAATATTTGTAAGCTTATTGTTATTTTGATTGCTGGGGTGTATTTGTAAGTAAATCTTCCTTTTAAAAAAAAAATGTTACAATGTGACACTAAGGTGAGTTTTTGTCGCTGTTGTCTCTGATCTTGGGGTGGGTGGGGCAGACTGAATGGACCATGGGGTCTTTTTCTGCCATCACGTTCTATGATTTAATGACCTGAGTACTTGCAGGTACAACATTCAGTGGGAAACAGTATGTTGTCATTTCATTCTCAGTCTGGTTTTCCTACAGCTATTAACAGACCTGTTGAATGCCTTCAGATGCAATAACTGACATGGTCAGATATTTCCACATATTTTGCAGTATTTCTAAAGAGGTTCTCTCTGGTGGCTGTACAGCAGTACTGCAGGCAGGCAGGGCATTTCTCTATAGATATCATCAAATGTTTAGGAAATAACTGACCGTATAGATTGCTGGAACTGTTGGTGCATAAACATGAATCCTGTCGCCAAAATTTGTATAATTATTATTTATTTATTTATTTTAGCATATCACAGTTTATCCCACTTGCAGCCACTGACCTGCCTCATACTCCAGCCACCGCTCCACCTCCTCCACCGACCCCGGAGTTACATGCCCCAGCTGACATATGCAGCTATACCCTCAAGAGGGGCACCCCTCATTGCCCCTGCACCAGGCAAGGAACCAATACTAGGCATGCAGTTATCCAGGCATCATCGGCTGGTGGAGTAGCAGCCATCAAGCTGCCACAGTCTCTGCTGCCGTGTTTTCAATTTTCTTGGCCCTGGGAGTGCAGCGTGCAAAGACGTCGTGGCACGATATGTGCCAACTCCTGCCACACTCTATGCTGCTGCTCTGTCTCTAGCACTACCACTGGTCATCACCAGGGGCCGCTGCAAAGCAATGATACCCTAGATCCCACCCCCAGGATAGGAGAGCAGTCCTCCAGATGCTCAATCCTAGTTCCCCCCCCCGGCCAACCCATGACACCCCGGGCTCATGTCCAAACCCAGATCACCAGCATGGCACGAGGTGTGGCATCCAGTGCCTCAACCCTCAGTGCCACTGTGCTGGCTAATTATTATTTTTTTATTATGGAAACTTTTCATAAAGAGCTACAGTAGAAATATTATTAGAGATTAAGAACAAAGATGATATCATCAAAGTATTATGGCCCAAATGATCAGGAAAGTGGCAGCACTATAAGACACATTGTCATTGCCCCATTGCTAAATCTGAAAACTTCTTTTTTACATAAATACATTTTTTATTGCCAGTACATGCTACCAGTGAAAAAGAAACTGGATTTTTAATTTCTGTCTACAAATTTTCTGTTACTTTTTATTTTTTCTGCCTTAATCCAGTGGGTCACGTTTGATAGGGTATCTCCCTGTTTCACCATTGTCTCTGTAGTTATGGTGGAGTCTCATCTGAGTTTTTACAATGTAGCCCTAGTTAAGACAGTGTTTCCTTTCAGTTGTTCCAGGGTCTATTCCTATTTGTCTTCTGTTATCCCAGCTCTACCAGTGTCTCAACACACTAGTTATATCATTGTCTCCTCCCAGTTGCATCCATCTACACATCAAGTTCCCAAGCTGTTATACATCTCTCGGACCATATATGTTATTTTTATGTGCATATTGTAATCACGTATTGGGGACATTGTCAAATGGTGTGTTGTATTTTTATTTGCCTTTTACTATAGCTTGTTCTATCATGGGGTGCTCTGAGCTTATGGAATGGTGCATTATTAAACACAATTCTATCACTATTACTACTATTACAAATTGTATCAGTGTCATCTACAAATTGCATCAATCTCCTTCCAGTTACACCAGTGTCTCCTATCAGCTGCAGCTCCAACTACACCAGTGACTCAGTTACAGCAGTGTTTCCTCCCAGTCCTTACCGGTGTCTTTTCCCAGTTATACCAGTGTCTGTCTCCTCCCTGTAACATCAGTGTCTTTCCTTGCAGTTATGCTAGTGTGTCCTCCCAGTTTCACCAGTGTTTCCTCAGTTATGTCAGTCACATATGAGATATGACAGTATCTTCCTAGTCTTGGCAACATCTCCTTCATGCTGTTACAGTGTGTACCCCCAGTTATGGCAATGTCTTCTGCTCTTCTCTTACTTAGAAACATAGAATTTGATGGCAGATAAGGACTGCTTGGCCCACCTAGTTTGCCCATTTTCCTACCTAACAGACAAGCTGCAGATCCTATTTAACCATCAGCTCACTTCCTTCTACCCACCACTAGGACTGCCTTATGTCTGTCCCATGCACTCTTGAATTCCCCCACTGTTCTTGACCCCACGACCTCCTCAGGGAGGCTGTTCCATGCATCCACAACCCTCTCCATGAAAAAATACTTCCTCACATTACCTCTGAGCCATCCCCCCCCCCATCTTCAAATTGTGCCCCCTTGTTCTTGCACATCTCTTTTTCTGAAAGATGCTACCTTCTTGGACTTTGTTGATTCCCTTGAGGTATTTGAAAGTTTCCATCATGTCCTCTCTCTCCCTTCTTTCCTCAAGGGTATATATATATTAAGCTCCTTTAGTCTTTCTTTGTATATCTTCTGGTGCAAACCCTGCACCATTTTGGTTGCCCTCCTCTGGACAGCCTCCACTCTGTCTATATCTTTGTGGAGATGGGATCTCCAGAACTGCACACAGTACTCCAGATGGGATCTCACCAACTGTCTGTACAGAGGGATAACAACTTCCTGTTTTCTACTACTGATGCCTCTCCCTATGCATCCTAGTATCCCCCAGCCTTCCTTACTGCCTTCTCACATTGCTTGCCCACCTTTAGGTCATCTGATATAGTTATCCCCAGGTCTCTTTCCATTTTCACTGTTGTCAGTATCTCACCTCCCTTTGTGTAGTCTCCCCCATGGTTTTTGTTTCCCAGGTGCATTACCTTCACTTCTTTGCATTGACTTTGACCTGCCATACATTTGACCATTCCTCCAACCTTGCCAAGTCCCTTCTCATCCTTTCTATTCCATCTTGGGTATCAAACCTGTTGCAGATCTTTGTGTCATCTGCAAAGAGACATACTTTTCCTTCCAGTTCCTCTGCAATGTCACTTATAAAGACATTAAAAAGGACAGGTCCCAGTACTGAACCCTGCAGTACCCCGCTAGTAACCCTCCATTCTTCACTGTGGACTCTGTTTACTACTACCCTTTGCGTCCTGTTGTCTAGCCAATTTTTTATTCAGGCTACCATCTTGGGACCCACTCCAAGGCTGGCTAACTTGTGTATTAATCTTTTGTGTGGGACTGTATCAAATGCCTTGCTAAAATCTAGGTAGGCCATGTCCACAGCCCCTCCCTGGTCTACTACTTTGGTCACCCAGTCAAAGAAATCTATTAGATTCATCTGACATGACCTTCACATCATGAATTCATGCTGCCTTGGGTCCTCTGCCCCACTGGCCTCTAGGTACTCAACAGTTCTTTCCTTCAGAAGTTATTCCATCATTTTCCCTACCACTGAGGTCAAACTAACTGGTCTGTAGTTTCCTGCCTCTGTCCTGCTCCCAGTTTTGTGAAGGGGAATCATATCCACCCTCCTCCAGTCCTCAGGTACCACTCCATCCTCCCATGATTTCTTATAGAGATTAGTCAGCAGTGTCACTAGTTCTACCCTTAGTTCTTTTAGAATACTTGGGTGAATCCCATCAGGCCCCATTGCTTTGTCCACCTTCAGTTTTATTAGTTCTTTCAGAACCCTTTCTTCTGTAAATGGACTGGTATCGACCCTTGTCTTCAGACTGTTTCTCTTGTTTGGTTTAGGTACCTCCCCCTCCTCTTCCTTTGTGAATACTGAGCAGAAATATTCGTTCAGTATCCCTGCTTTTTCACTGTCACCCTCTGCCCACATGCCCTCCCCTTTATTAAGCCTTAGTATCCTTCCTTTGGTCTTTCTTCACTCCCTAATGTACCTATAAAAGGTCTTATCCCCCTTCTTAACAGAGTTGGCTAACCTTTCCTTGGTTTGGGCGTTTGCTATTCTGACTGCCTTCCCTGCCTCTTTCTGCTTTAACTGATGAAGTTCTCTGTCCTGCTGCTTCTGTGTTTCCTTACATTTCCTGAATGCTATCCTTTTCTCTTTAACCTTCCCTGCCACCTCTTTTGAGAACCATAGCGTTTTTTTCCTTCATTTTGTTTTGTTGATTTGCCTTACACAAAGGCTTGTTGCCTCTGTGATGGCTGTTTTGATTACTCCCCATTGTTCCTCCACCTCCCCCTTCTTGCCTGTTTGCTAGTGCTTTTCTGAGGCACTCTCTCATTTTCCCAAAGTCAGCCCTCCTAAAGTCCAATACTCTTGCTTTTGTATGGCTTGATTGTATGGCAGTGTTTATTGTGAACCATACTGTTTGGTGGTCGCTTGTTCCCAGATGGCTACCCACTTCTAAATCTGAGATTCTTTCTCCGTCCCCATTTGAGAGTACCAGGTCTAAGATTGCTCCCTCCCGAGAGAGTTCCAATACTAGCTGTCTGAGGCATGCCCCTTGTGGGGCATCAAGAATGACCCTGCTCTTGGATGTGCCTGCAGTAAAGGTGCTCCAGTTAACATATGGCATATTCAGGTCCCCCATCAACAGTATCTCCCCTCTTTCTGCCATTCTAAGGATGCCGTCTATCATTCCCTTGTCCATTCCCTCCCCCTGAGATGGGGGTCTGTATACAACCCCCATGCGGATTGCAGTGCCATTTCCTGTCTGCAGGGTGACCCAGAGTGCCTCATCTGCTCCCTGTTTACTCTTTAGTTCTGTTGCTTTGATCCCTTCCTTTACATAGGAAGCTACTCCTTCTCCTCTTTTAACCTCCCTGTCCCTCCTGTAGATTGTATATCCTGGTATGTTGACATCTCAGTCATGGTTCTGTGTGTACCATGTTTCTGTGACCACCACAATATCCAGGCAACCCTCTTCCATCAAGGCCACTAGTTCAGGGAGCTTGTTACACAGACTGCGGACATTGGTACTCATCACCCTCCACTTTTTGATGGCCTTACCCATTTTAGCCCCATCCCTGTCCTTACTGCCTCTGCCTTTTTTTACATTGGCCTCTGTCCTGCTCCATAATGACTTCTCTACCTTGGCGTTTACCTCATTAATTACCGTGTTTTGTGGGGGAGGCTGGGATTTCCCTGCTCCTTTTGGTGCCTCCCCTTCATGAAGTTAAATGTTTGCCAATGAAGCATTTAAACCTCACCTAGGATCCTGGTTCCCCTGGACAGATGCAGACCATCGTGCCAGTATAGGTCTGCATCCTCCAGGTGGCTCCCCAGTCCCCAATGAAGCTAAACCCTGAGCTCCGCATCAGTTTTCAACCATTCATTGAATTCCCTGGTGAGGAGTACCAAGCATCACCCTTGCCATAGACAGGCAGCACCTCCAAGAAGGTTACCGTATGTGCTGCTTGTCTAAGGCCCCTCCCCAACTCTACAAACTCCTCTTGCACTGCTCTGATCCAATTCCTAGCCAGGTCATTTGTCCCTAGGTGGACTATGACATCCAGCTCCCTCCCTTGTGCAGTTGCTTCCGTGATCCTGATGATTTGCTTCCTGTCCCTCCAAGCCATGGTGCCTGGCTGGCACCTTACCTCCCTCTCCCCTTCTTCCCCCCCAATGATTGAGTCCCCCACCAGGAGTTGTTTCCTTCCCCTGTGGGGTCCCATGCCATCCTCCTGTGGGTCTCCTTTGTGAAGGTTCCCAGCATCCTCCTTGGTCTCCACTGCAGGTGCCTCCATAGAGGAACCACTATCCATCAGAAGAGCATATGAATTGTGGAGTGGTACAGCTGGAGGAATGCAACTCTCTTCCACCACCATCTCCCTCCCTGAGCCCACCCTGGTCCAGCCTCTCCTCTTTCTTGGCAGCCTCTGAGGTAGTGGCATTGGCCCTGGTGGTCCCTGGGTGGGGGGAGGAGGTTTCATGAATCCTAGCCAGGTCAGCCTGGAGACAGGCAACCTCCTCCCTCAGACTAGAGAGGTGCCTGCAAATAGGGCAGCATTGCAGCATCCAGAATGTCTCCCAGAACACTTCCGCCCCACAGCCACTGCACTACACCACTCCTATCATGTCTTATTTTGTATCCCCTCTCCTGCTTCTCTCTATACTTACTCTCTCCTCTCCTTACAACTCTCGCCCTTCCTGCTCTGGGACAGCAACTTCCTATATTCTTCAGTAGCCTCCTTCTTCCTTACCCAGTGTCAGACCACTAGCAGCTAGGGGGGAGAGCGAGCTACTTTTTTTCCTTTAGGGTTGACAAAACTAATGTTTCTCTCTATGATCCTTCCCTTCTTCCTGCCAAACAGGAAGTTCCTGTTGTCAGTCAAATCCAGTGGCTATAAAAGTAGAAGTGGCTTAGGGTGGGTGGGATGGAGGGCAATTAGTAAGAAAAAAAGGCTAGCAACAGGAAGTTGAAATTGGAGTCACCTGCTTTTACATTGTCTAAGCCATATCCCCGATTAATCTCTCTCTCCTCCTACTGATTTAGCAAGGTAAATTGATACAGTACCCTTCCCAGCACAGAACACACACTGACTTTCTTTCTTTTCTTTTTTTAACCCTAAATAAGACCCCTTCTACTTCTAATAAAGTATCTGTCTGCTTAATCTCAACAGACCCTGACTCCTGCTGAGATAGAAGTGTTAAATTAGTAAGAAAATGATAGCTTTTTAATTTGCTGCTTTCTGCTCTACAAGCAAGATTTCTGTCTTCCAAAGGCTAGCAACAGCTACTTATAGCACTGTTTTTCCATATTAATTATGCCAGTACATATCTACTCACATTTACACCAGTAACCACACCACGCTAACCCAGTGTCTCCTCCCAATTATATTAGTGTCTCTTCCCAGTTATACCAGTGTCTTTTCCCTGGTATACTAGTGTCTGCCTCCTCCAAGTTACATCAGTGTGTCTCCTCCCAGCTCTAATAGTATTTTCTCCCAGTTTCAGCAGTGTCTCCTAAGATATGGCAGTCTCATATGAGATGCGATACTGTCTCCATAGTTATGGCAGTGTTTCTTTTGAGTTGTTAGTGTCTAAACCCAGTTATAGCACTGCCTTCCACTCTCCTCTCAGTTACACCAGCGTCTTTCCATACTAGTTATGCCAGTGTCCCCTCCCAGTTAAATCAGTGTCTCCTCACAGTTACACCAGTGTCTCTGCCCAATTCTAGTCCCAGTTACACCAGTGTTAATCATAACAAGCAGATTTAAAACAGAAGAGAGCAGGCACATCTGTGGCAATAAATTCTGCAGATTACAAAATAAATCTACAACACATGCCCAAATCTCTTAATTTAAAGTGGAATATTTTAACATTTTCTTATGCTTTTAGTGTTATTTAAAGATTACACAGCATTATCCCTTTTTTTTGCATACATTACTCTAGGCTGGGCCACACCAGGCCATGTAAAGTGGCTGAATTACTTTCCCTGATCTGCTGGTCCCCTCCCTCTATTGATGCATCCAAGCATTCTGCTGGCCACCATAACAGCAGCTGTGTACTTCTTGCTCTGCTTCCACCTCCTGGTCCTTTTCTTTCTTGGCTTCAGCAAGAGGAGCCCCCCACAGCTTGTAGATCCTACCTCTGTTTTTCCTCTCCAGGTATAGAACATTGCACATGACTACACTGAATCTGAAGCTGTAGGAGTTAGACCCATCATCCAGTTTGTTCAGGTCCTCCCACTGCTTAAGGTAGTCTACCACCATGGCTAGTTTAGTACTATCTACCAATGTAATCAGCCTGCTAGAGACCCCCCATTCCAGATCATAGCTGAAGATGTTGAAAAGCAGTGGACCCATCCCCAATCCCAGATGAACACTTCTGAGTCCTTGTTTAAAATGAGAACAGTGCCCATTCACCAACACACTTTGCTACCTCCCCCAAGCCAATTTGTAATCCGGTATGTGTACTGTATGTCTGGTGTATACCTTACTTTTATCTGTGACTATTCTTGTTTGCAAGTTGTACATTTCATTCATCATTTTTCTATATTATTATTGATCGACTGATTTACCATATTGTTTTACACACATTGCCTGTGTCTACTCTTGCTTGGAGATTCAAGATGTTGTGCAACGTATTTTATATTGTGATTGATTTATTACTGTATCCTTTTGTTTCATGCATATCCCACAGTTCCTTTTTCTCCATGGCACATCTGGACAGGTGTTGTTGCAGCTCTGCGCCCTTTACCTGGCCATCTCTTTTAAATAAATAAATAAATAAACGCCACATGTGCTCTGCGTTATCAGCTTCATGGCGCCACGCCAGACACCAGGGGCTCGAGATTCAACAGGCCTGACTTGGCCCAGAGACTAGGTCAGCCTGACTTCAGTGGTGGGGAAAATAATGGATTCACTACTGAAGAAAAGGATAGTGGGTTATCTTGAATCCACTGACTTACAAGACCTGAGGAAACACAGATTCACTGGCGGGGGGAGGTCATGTCCAACAAATATAGATCAGGGTAGAACAGTGGATGTGGCTTACCTAGCTTTCAGTAAAGCGTTTGACACTGTTCTACATAGGACACTCATGAATAGTCTGGGCAGCCTTGGAGTAGGTCCAAAGGTGGTATACGGATAAGAAATTGGATGGGGGATAGGCCATAGAGGGTGGTGGTAAATGAAGTTCACGCCAAGGAAGGAAGGGTGGCCAACAGAGTGTCTCAAGGATCAGTACTAAGACCAGTCTTCTTTAATGTCTTTATTAGCAACACTGCAGAGGGGCTAAAAGGGAAGACATGCATTTTGCAGATGACACTAAGATCTGCAACAGAGTAGACATTCCAGACGGGGTGGAAAAAATGAAAAGGGATCTAGAAAAGCTTGAGGAGTAGTCAATAGTGTGGCAACTAAGTTTCAATGCAAAGAAGTGCAAGATCATTCACTTAGGGCGCAGAAACCCAAGGGCAGAGTACACAATGAGGGGAGTGGTACTAGCGACCACCAAACAGGAAAGGGAGGTAATAATTTCTAATGACCTAAAGGTGGCCAGGCAGTGTGACAAGGCAGCATGGAGAGCCAGTGGAATGCTAGGGTGTATAGGGAGGGTTATCAGCAGCAGGAAGAGGGAAGTGGTGATTCCACTGTATAAAGCTCTGGTGAGACTGCATCTAAACTACTGCTTCCAGTTCTGAAAACCACATCTCCAGAAGGACATAGACAGAGTAGAGGTGATCCAGAGAAGACAACTAAAATGGTGCAGGAACTGCATCAGAAGCCCTATGAGGCCAGTCTGGTGGCACTGAGGATTGAAGCACTGGACTCCACACCTCACATCATGCTGGCGACCTGGGTTCAGGAACGGGCCTGGACCAGGAGGAGGATTGAGCATCCCAATGGATGCTCTCCTCCTCCAGTGGGCGGAGTGACATTCTGGGCAGCATTAGTGTCCTTAGCCTTTCTGCCAGTGGAAGCACTGGCAGCAGGCTGTACACAGCTCACAAGGTGGGTTGGGGGAAGGGAGGATGCTGTAGGTGCTTGACTATGATGTGCATCAGCATGTTATCAGTCTGGACATAAGTCCTCACACTGGTGCCCTCAGGGAGCTGTGGCCATGCTAGAAAAAGGGAAAAACCGTAGGTAAAAACTTCCTGGTGTTGTGCAACATGAAGCTGGGATCCTGGTATACCAGGACCCAGACGAATACCAGAGGAAGGTAGAGTTACCGCTGGGCCAAGGCAGAGGGACAAGTAAAAAAAAAGCCCTATGAGGAGAGACTGACCTCAATATGTACACTTTGGAAGAAAGAAGGAAAAGGGGGGATATGATAGAGACTTTCAAATACCTCATGGGTAAACATGGAATGTTTTTCAGAAAAAGAGATGCTCAAGAACAAAAGGTCGTGTTATGAGGTTGCGGGGAGGGGGTAGGCTCTGGGGAGATGTAAGGAAAACTTCACAGAAAGAGTGGTGGATGCCTGGAACAGCCTCACAGCAGACGTGATGGGGGCCAAAACTGTTGTGGGATTCAAGAAGGCATAGGATAGGCAGAAGGAAACCTTAGTGGTAAGGAAAGGGTCTGTGGAGTTACAGTAGACAGGGAAAATGGACAGACTAGGTGGGCCGAACGGTCCTTATCTGCTGTTAATTTCTGTGTTTCTATATTTCTCATTATGCAACTGACCAGTGCAGAGAAATAACCTCAACAACAGCAGAAATGCTTTTTTTAGCAATTACAGTAATGTGCATGGGTAGCAAACACATGATTGGTGCAGCTGTGGAGGAAAGTTCCACTTAGTAATATGAGATGTAGCAATTATTCACAGCTGTGCACAGAATCTGGCTGTAAGCTGCTGCAATGAATCACATGAACAGCTGCAAAACAGCATGTTCTAAAAATTGTGCGCATGCAGGAAAACTTGGGGGTGCACAAGGGAAGCCCCCCCTTGACCACCATTTCTGCCGCTTGTTCACATTATTTCAGTTCTTTGACAAGCTGGCACCAGGTATTCCATCTTGGCAAAGTCTGTTTTTCTAAAGTTTCTGGTCCTGTTGACTGAGGTACAACTAGTTTTCCTTGTCACCAAGGAGAGGCTCACCCTATTGTGATCACTTCCTCCCACCAGTTCCTTGACTAATACACTGGTGATGACCCATTCTCGCTGCTAAGACCAAGGGCAAGGCTGGTCTAAATACTAGTACGTTGCTGGACATGATACTGCAGGAATCCATTCTGAAAGGTAACAGGAATTCAGTCTCAGAGAGATAGAAGTCCCCAGGATCACCCCTGCATCCAGTTTGGCAGCTCTGGTAATTCTCTGACCGTCTGAGCCTCATGCTCCACTAAGATGTTTGGGGGGGTGTAGATGATGCTTTCACATCCCTGTTCCCCATGCTTGACCCAGATCGACTCTGTGACACTGCCCCCCCCCCATGTCCTTTCCATCCTTCACAAAGACTCCCTCCTTTACAGACAGAGCCACCCCTTCCTGGCAGGCCTATCCATTTGGAATAGTCTCTATTTAGCCTGGTGTCTGAGTTATCCCCCATTGCCATTAGCATAACATGAGCATTTAAGCAGCAGCGTTTGTTAATGGCGATATAATTTACTTCAGCAATAATGTTTGTCTGGCAAAAATATCAAGTGATCATTTATTATTTTGTTGTCTTTCATTCTTGAACCAAGAAAAAATAAATTTTTTAAAAGATCCGACTCCCCATGCCATGCCTGTCATGAAGAAAATTAAACATCTTGGTATAGTAACAGGCATACTCAACAGAAGAGATTTTTAAAAATTGCGAAGGGCAGCCATCTTTAGTGACATGAGTCATTAATTACAAAATTAGCTGTACTAGCTCTTTTGACAGTATCTGAGAAAACCTAAACTGTTGTTCATGAATCTAAGGATGTCAGAAATACATTTGTGTGAAAAAGTTATATAACATTTATTGCCGACTAGCAAACAATGTTGCTTTAATGAGTTGAACGAGTATTTTTAAAACAGGTTGGGAAAATAAAATAAAGAAAGGAAAATGTCCTAGGTGGTCAGACAGCTAATTCTTATACAGTGTTAAATGTTGTGACCCATGCTTTTCTGTTCATTCTGCATCAGAATGACATGTCCTGGGGGAAGGATACTGCTGCAAACATCAGCACCATAAAGGTTTATTATATAGGTACTGCTAGTAATCTTGAAGATACAGTTTTGACACACAGCTTCTTCAGAACTGCCACACATCTGCATCCCCACAGGATCTAGAAAACCGCGATGCACCATCGTTGTTTGGATTCTTTAGGAAAATTGCTTGCTAGTATTACCTTAATTTCCAAGATCTCAGTGGCATGATCACAGCAGCTTGGAAGAAGCCGTGTGGCGCACCTGTGCAATATTGGTTTGTGTAAGATAAGGAAACGAACCCATAGGCAAGGGAATGAGTCATCCCACAGAAAAGACAGAACCCTCACTGAGTTATGAAGGTCATTCTCTCATTAGTAATGATACTTTGCATATCGCTAAAAATCAAAACACAGTCTAAACATTTTATTAATGCATTCTTAAAGTGTTTATTGGTTTCTTTTAAAATAACATCCTGATCTGAAATTAGGGATTTTTCTAATTATTTTAGTTCAGTTTGAATGCCATGCACAGGATTCAAATGCTACAACAGATATGGTTACTTTTCACAATACAGGAAACCATTAAAAATAATTTACATTTAATATTTGGATTGAATGGTGAATTTTGTGATGTTAACCTTATGGTTTGATAAATAGCATTATTTGAAAGGTTTATTAAATGGCCAATCATTTTCTGGGAAGGTGTTGATGTAGGTTTTTACTTGATCTGTTCACTGTGCAGTAATGTTCACTAGCACACTCAGCCTAATTTATTTTTATAAGATATTCTTTATTAAGTTTCAGATTTTCAGACAGGACATACATACATAAATCCCGGGAGAACCCAGGATCCACAAACCCAAAACTGGTTGTGCAACCTGTATACAAACACTCAGCTTAATTTCTAAACTGCAGCTTCAGCTCCCATAAAACTTTTGTAGTACGGAGATTGCAGATGAACTCTTTGTTTTGATAGGGGTATGCTGTTGTGAGGGGACTGTGATTAGGGCGCCATCATGTGAATGCCACAGCAAGGTCATGAGTGACAGGTGTGTTCTGGGTTTTAGAGTGCCCCACACTCACATCATGTTTGGCGACTCCACAATTTGCCCACACTTCATAGCATGCCCAACCCAGAGGTAGTTATTTTCAGTTTAGGTGGGTGTGGGGGAGGCAAAGCCCCCTGCAAAATGTAAGTCTTCCAGGAGACAGTCCTTTCATGTAGTGACTTTCTGGTGGTGCAATGCCACCTGCAAAAATGACGCAGCAACATTTTTTCTGTACCCTAAGTTACCGTGACCACATCTCCCACACACTGGCATGGGTGAACCATTGATAAGCCCCTGTGTTCCCTACCTTGGGCAAAGCATACACAACACCACACCAGTCTTGTAGGAAATGGCCACAGCCATGTATTTACATTAAAATTGACAACATAATACTTATCTACCAGTCTCGCCAAGTGAACCACGGAATCCATTCACTCATTCCCATAAAGGGCCATAACATTGTACTGACCAAGGGAATGATGTACTTGCCTGAGTTGTAACCAAAACCTTAGAGAGTAGGGGGATTGAATGGTTGGGTGGTAGGTGACCCACCCCTGTCTGGTGATGCCGCACTCATGGGTAAGCCAATGAGGTTGACCATGACCTCCCCCCAAACTGGGAACTAGGTTATGCAGGCCCCTGACTCATTCTGACTGGGAAGAAAAATCTTTTGGAAGAATTTGAGTCTCTCCCTTTTCCCCTTGAACAATATTCCTGAGAGAGTCCAAAGCTGCTACTGGCTGGGACAATATAGAACTTCCTTACTTTGAAACAGCCCTTTAGAGGAGACCAAAAAAAATTGGAAAAAAAACCTCAGATGTAAAACCAGAAAAATGTCTCCCTGACCCCAAGTTCAGTCCCAGTTTGGGTGCAGAGGGTTCGCTATTCTACCATGGCCATTCTGAAACCCTGATTTTAAGAAAGTGGGTGGGTGGGAAATCTTCAGCTGGAAAGACAGAGAGTGAGCCCTCAGCTGTATCTCTTTTTAACCCCTCACTCTCCTCCCCCATCCGGATGCCCCTGCTCTGTGAGGAGCCCAAGTGGTTCCTCCTCCAGGGGCAGTGCCAGGGCACCTCCTACCCCTTGGGTGGAATTCGACCTGCCTGGAGGAAAGGTTTCTATGGAGGGGCCACAGACAATGCTTTGTGTGCTACAATGTTTGTGCAGACTGTTTATTATTTGAATGGAAATCATAGTCACAAATTACTGCATTTTGCATAACAAAAATACCATCAGCCTTTGCAACCATTGTAAAACTAATCACAAAAATAAATGTGCAGCCAGCAATGCCAGATTCTCTAAAGCTGCAGGATTGTGATGTGCATGCAGTTTGCTGTTAGCTAGGGAGGGTTCAAGTTTTCCCTTAATCCTGGATTCAGTGTTCTCTGCTAGTGATATCCAATTTCCGAAATATGCTAATGATCAGGATATTGGTCTGTTCCTACTTTGGGGATATGCTGCACTCTCTAAAGTTAGGCAGAAGCCAGTGCAGAGGGCTGAGAGAACCGAAATTATTTTAAAGTTGTAATCGTTGTCAATTAAAAACAAGTTCTGGTCAAAGCCTACATGTCTGCATGAAGCTATTATGAGAGCATGGAGGTGACGGTGGAAAGGGTCACTGTGTTATGGATTTCAGGGTGTAAATGTCCGCTGTGTCCAACATTGTCAGTGGAGTTCACACATGTGCAGTAAGAAAGAGTGGCCATCTTGGGCACAGCAAGCATTTCTGCCATGAGCCGCCTGCACATGCATGACATGCAAAATGTGGAAGTATAACGTTAAAGAAGTGCACCTGGGGGGGACTTCTGTACCACAAAGAGGAACTGCAGCCGTAGAGGGGAGGGGCAGTGGAAAAAACACACACCACCAATGATCTCTGCCCTGAGGGCAAAGGGTGCATCACTGTAGAAGAGAACTGGGACCGAATACAGTAATGGACTGCAGTACAGACAACTTGGCAAAACACTGCATATGGAGGACAAATGAATTTGCATACAAATCATCTGTGGAAATGTGGAAACCCCAAATCAATGCAAAATGTTTTTCAATTATTTAACCAGGAGAGATACACTAAGCTGAAAGCTTGTTTACAGGTGTGACCTGGTAGCACAGAGAAGATAAGTGACTTGCTCAGGATCACACAGTATGCAAGTGGTGGCTGTGGCAGACTCAGCATGTGCAAAGGAAGACAAAACGATGGCAGCCACTGTTGTGGTTTGAGTGAAATGTGCATTTGTAAAGTCATCATTATGATGGCTGTCTAAACTCTCCTTTCGGTACTTTTGTGTTGAGGTTCTGTATCTTGTGTACTTATTTTATAAATCTTATCTCACTAATTGAGTCAACACAGTAATATGTCAAATGTATCATTTGCAGAATTAGTTGTACCCCTTCCGCCCCCCACACACACAAATATGTTACATGCACTCCAAAATGAACAAGAAAATAAAGGCTAAGCTTTAAACAGGCATGTCATTTTCAGAAATTATTTGAAATTCTCTGACGCAGTGCCCCTTCATGGAATTTACAATTGAAAAGTAAAAGTTTATTTCCTGAAACAGAAAGCAAACAAGATCGAAATTTGATTTATTTCGGGAGAAAGTAAACTTCAGCACTTTATGACAATTTCTGAGTTGCAGTCCCCAACAAAAATCAAAAGGGAGTGTATATACTGACATACTGACATACTATTTGCCAGCAGATTAGGCCTTACGGTCTATCGAGTCTGCTCGAACCTCAGATCTCTAGTTGGGTGCCGAGGCCCTCCCCTCCCTTGTGTTCCAGAAACCCCTATCATCCATCCCCACCCCCCTGGGACAGGCCATCATCTGATACATCCACTTTCCGTGTCTGTTCCACCAACTCTTGAAGCCCTTCACTGTGGATCTCTGAACCAGCTCGCCAGGCAGTGCATTCCAAGGGTCCACCACCCTCTCAGTGAAAAACCTCCTCCTCTTCCCCCCCCTCACCCTTCCACCTTCCAACTTCAAACCATACACTCTGGTGATACCTCCCTGCTTTAGTCTAAAGATCCTCTCCATGTTTACCCTATTTATTCCCTTGAGGTACTTGAAGACCTCAATCATGTCACTGTCTCTCCTCTCCTCCAATGAAAACAGGCAGAGCTCCTCAAGTCTGTCCTCATATGTCAAATCCCCTAGCCCTCGTATCATCTTAGTTGCATATATATATATATATATATATATAGAGAGAGAGAGAGAGAGAGAGAGAGAGAGAGACAGAGAACAGCATAAATATTAAGTGGGCAGGAAGGTGTTTTGGTGTTATCGGTTTTTAGATGACTCAACAGTAAAATTTGCATTAGAAAAGGCCAGTCCAGCAACTGCTGGGTCCCTTACTGTTCTAACCTGTCACCAGCTCAAGGTTAATCTCTGAAATTGTAAGTACTGTACTTTTTTTGTATGCTTTTCCTGCCAATAAACAGGGTTTATAAACAAACAGACAAAAAAAAAGGAAACACGCTGCAGTTCTTACGTATTTTTTTCTTATATTTGAATAGCGGGAAATTTAAAAAAGGTGCCTGCTTTAATTCCAATATAACAGAATATTCACATTCGCACTTGAACAGGGACATACAGCTCCTGGAGAGGGTACAGAGGAGAGCTACCAAGATGATACGAGGACTGGGGGATTTGACATATGAGGACAGACTTGAGGAGCATGGCCTGTTTTCATTGAATGAGAGGAGAGACGGGTGGACATGATTGCGATCTTTAAGTACCTCAAGGGGAATAAATCAGGTAAACACAGAGGGAATCTTTAAACTAGAGGAGGGAGGTATCACCAGAGGACATGGTTTGAAGTTGGAAGTTGGAAGGATGAGGGGCGAAAAAGAGGAGGAGGTTTTTCACTGAGAGGGTGGTGGATCCTTGGAACGTGCTGCCTGGAGATCTGGTTCAGATTTCCACAGTGGAGGGCTTCAAAAGAGGGTGGGACAGATACAGAAAGGGGATGCATCAGATGAGGGCCTGGCCCAGAGGGGTGGGGAGGGATGACAGGGATTTCTGGTATACAAGGGGGGGGTCTGGTTCCCAACATGGGATCTGAGGTTCGAGCAGACTCGATAGACCATAAGGCCTAATCTGCTGGCAATTAGTATGTTAGTATTTGGGAATAGCAATCGATCATATATTTGTCAATATAAGATGAGAAATAGAAGCAGTTTGTTTTACTTGAAGATGAAACAACTTTTAATGAAAGTTTTCATATCCACTGCAGGAAAAAGTTGAATGGTGTGATACTGTGGTTAAAAACTCGTGCCCAAAAAGATCATCCCTCCACAATCTAGTTTCATGCATTAGAGTGTTCTTTGCTGGGGCTAAAATGTAATTTGTCCCGGATGGCTTTAGTATTTCTACAACCCAGGGACTAAAACAATGCATGTTTTCATAAAAATCAAGGTGAGCCTGATCATTATAATATAGATGGCTAGACAGAGAGATAGATAATACCTATGTCCCATTTAAAAAAAATGTTTTCATAGCTACTGTTTGAGAGGGTCACTCACACTCAGTAAGCCGACAAAAACTTATAGGCCCAGATGTTCAAAAGGGTTGCGTATGGCGCAACAGTGTTGCGCCAAGCACAACCCACTGACGCACCCCGGTGCGATATTTAAAAGGGAAAAGTGCACCTGCACAAATCCTGATGTGCCAGGGTGCATCAGTAATGTATGCAGGCACAGAGGTGGGGCGTGCCCATGCATAAACTGCACAGCCGAGTACAACTTGGGCCATTGCAGAGTTATCAGCGCAACCCCCTACCTGCGCCTACACAACTACGCAAAAAAAAGGATCAAGTCGAGGGCCACCCACAGATGAGCTGCTGCATTGCAGGGCGCAACACAGCAGCTGCCACCTGTGGGTGGCCCTCCACTTGTTCTCCGTGCCCCCATGCCCCAATCAAGGACATAATGCAATTCTCCCCCCCAGCCCAATGCGTGGGCATGAAGTCATTCACCACTCCCCTGAGTAGCCCGATCACGGGCATGAAGTTAAACTCCCCCTCCCCCCAGTAGCCTTATCATGGGCATGAAGTTAAACTCTCCCCAGTAGCCCGATTGCGGGCATGAAGTCATTCCCCCTCAAAGTCCAAGATCCCTGGTGGTCCAGTGGACCACGAGAAGCCAGATCACTGGTGGCATCCACACCCCCCCACGTCCAGACTCCCTGGTGATCTAGTGGCCCCCACCCCTCCTGCCCATGGAGCCCCACCACCCGCTCCCCCCATCAGCCAACGGGCAGCAGCACCCCGCCCGCCTGCCACCCCATGGCCCACCGACTGTCAGCTCAGTAGGGCGTGCAGCCCATACGTACAAGGCAGTCCAGATATGTGAATGAATGAGTCATTCACATATCCGAACTACCTGCTCTGTCTTCATGTATTCACATAGGCTCTGAACCAATGGCATGCAGCTCACCGAGCTGTCAGTCGGCAGGCGGTGGGGCAACAGGTGGTGGGTGCTGCCACCCACCAGCTGACAGGGGGCGGTGGTGGGGCCCGTGGGTGGGAGGGTGGGGGCCCACTAGATCACCAGGGACTCTGGACATGGGAGGTGTGGATGCTGCCAACAATCTGACCTCGTGGTCCACTGGACCACCAGGGATCTTGTACTTTGGGGATGACTTCATGCCCACAATCGGGCTACTGGGGGAGGGGAGTTTAAATTGCCGCCCGCGATTGGGCATCTGGGGGAAATGACTTCATGCCCGCAATCAGGCTACTGGGGGGGAGGGATAACGTTATGCCCGCATTCGGGCTGCTGAGGGGTGGGAAAGACTACTGTGCTGCCCGCGATCGGGCTATGGGGGGGATACTGTTATGTCCGTGATCGGGCTGCAGGGGGCATCGGTCCCCGATGGCTGCTGCCTGGAAGGGCGCCAGGCACAAGTCATCAGGGATCGACGCACTTGCATGCTAATGGCATGCAAATGGGGCCATAATCAGATGCAAATGGCCCCCCCTGCACCTTGCATAGATTATGGCCACATTTGCACGTCACCCTTTGAATATCGCAGGTGCTGTGCATGGCGCAATGGAACTTGCACCACCGCATCTCAATGCTCCACTCTGACCACTTGCGGTGGCACAGTTCCACTGCGCCATTCACAGTGGGTGTGGCCAGGGGGCGATATTCAAAGAAGTTGATCAATAACGCAACTCCATTGAATTTCGCCCTGGCCACACCCCTGTGTAACGTCTTTGAGCAGCGCAAGGGCTTGCGCCTCACAATGGCGCAGTTTGAATATCTGGGCCATAAACTAAATTCTGTGTGTATCCTAATGCTATTAAATGTAATGCTGGTGTATTATACTTTCATAATACATCTTTAAACATTGATGCTCTCAGTCCCCACAAATAGAGCTTATTTAGACACCCATTATATTCAGATTAAATGTGTTTGACGTCCCGGATTATAATACAAATTTTATTCTCTGCTGATTCTAGTTGTAATTGATGTGTATGTACTTTATTTTTCTTTAATAGGGGCACATGACACTAATAATAAACAGTAAGGAATAAAACATGTTAAAGGGATTTAACAAACACATCCAGTATATAAAAGGAAAATAAAAACAGGTATGCTCATCAGAAGTGAAAAAGCATTCATGTGCCGCACTATTATATGAGTGCTTAACATGAATGCCTTTATTGTCCGCTTATACTGGGAAGCTCGCTGAGATATTTAAATGATTTATTTGTAGAATTAATTGACTTGGCAAAGAGCTTACAAAACAGTTCTCAACTGCTCTTTCTGGCTCCCCTAACTTTTCACTATTTCAGTTGGAACTCCCTGCCCTCCTACCGACTCCGTGTGGATGCGACCTTTGCTATTTAAGACCACACTCAGTAGCTCAATAGAAACAAGTTGAGCATGTTCACTGCTAATCTATGTTATCCTTAACCCACCAGAGACATAGACAAGGTAAATGAGGCCTTCCTACAGCAGCACTTAGGGAGCACACATTGAGAGCCCACAGACATGTCGATGCAACAGTTCTATAGAGAACAAATCAGTAGTCCATGATGCTGTTTATTTATTCATTTTTTGTTGAACAGGTGCACCAGACAAAAAATTGTACATTTTCAGGCAAGACCTGGAAGTTACAGTTTCGCAAAAAATATACAACAGAACATCCCATTCCAAATACTCATGTAAGAGACTATGGCATTTAACCTTTATAACGAAAAAAAATACAGTTGAGTTCATTGTTTTAAGTGCCCATAAAACTCCTTATGTTTAAACTCTGAGGCTTCATGGATCCATAGAAAGACAGCACATCATTTGCATGAATTTTTCCTGCATGAACTGCAGTAGATGGAAAACAAAATCTGCCATTTACATGTTGTCGCCATCCATACAAAACGCGCAATTCCATGAGAACTAAATAGGGTTGGAAATAACAAACAGTAAAAACAAGACAATAGGGAAAAGTGAAATAAACACGGTGGCTGCTTAATTTAGGCTAATTTATAGTGTCCCAAGGTGTCCAAGCCATTAGCCCTCGGTTCCTGAAAACTGCTGCTGCTCCATGATATGCCACTTCTATATTGTTCATTTTTTTAAGTTAATCATGTTTATTTATTGTATTTCTATGTAATAAAAGGAACATTGGTACATATGGCAGCTTCAGAATAATACATCATACGACAGGCATAGGGTTCAACCATAGAAGTTCTGAGGACATCCTTCTATCCTGAGGTGAGATATTTTACAGTCTATGAAATGGGAAGGGAAAGGAACGCTGATAAATAAAACATATCTATCATTGTAAAGGTATCATAAACCTTGTTATATATGGTAGATATATATTAATAGGCAATATTGAGCATGATGTAGAGACTAACAGGGAGGTCTGAATGGTATACTCATCTGCAACAGATATCATAGCTTGATATATTACATATCTTGAACTTTAGCTTTCCTTACTGCATCATATTCAAGAAAGACACAATTTATATCGATCCAAAAAGGCACATAAACACATTAAAACTCCTCAGTTGCATTGTTACCAATCTATAATTGGGTTACATTGTTACACTGCCCAGTCTGTATACATTCTACCCACTTTTCCCATTCCCTTTGCTCCCAAACGAGCCTGTGCTCAGTTGCTTCTCTGTGGCTGTCCAGAGTAAAAGAAGGAATTGGTTAGCCCAAATCAGCCCCTCTGTGCAATTTGCTTGAAATGCAGAAGACATTGCGTGTGCTGGAGGACAGTTAACCCAATTTGCATTGGCACTGTTCATGTTGCCTTCGTGTGGGCTTAGCCATCAGACGAGGCAGTAAAAAACAAGACAATAGAAGTAAAAATGCCTGTCTGTACAAATCAGTGCTAGCATAGAGAGATTGTTCATCTTGTAAATATTGTTCTTCTGTGCTAAGAGCACAAATGAAAAGAATGGGGCTGCCAGAGGATGGAAAGGGACACTAACTTTGTTGTAACTCTACCTTTGTGTACTTTCAGCAATTTCGTAGAGGGAAATTGGTCACACAGCATGCACCACCCAGGCTGCACTCTTGCACTCATTGCTTCCAACTGCAATAGGACACTCAGACTCAGATGTAAAAATGCCTTTCTCTGCAAATTGGTGCTAGTGTAGGGAGAATGTTTATCTTGTAAATACTGTGTTTCTGTGTTAAGAGCACAAATGAGAAGAACTGGGCTGTCAGAGGATAGAAAGGGATCCTAACTTCAGCGTAGGGAGTTTATTTATCTTGAAAATGCCTGGCTGTATGAAAACATACAGAAGCAGGATGTGGGAGTGACTTGATCAGGGTCACACAATATGCAAGTGGAAATCATGGGAATCAAACCCAGGTCTTCTGGATGCACCAAGTTCAATCATAGCTCCTTGCTCTAACATCTGGGCTATACAGCAGCCAGATCACTATTGACAATAAATAACAAAAAAAAGATTGATTGCACTTGCATTACCATAGGAAAGATCATTCCCACATGTTGTGTCTCCGTTGGTGTCAAGTGCAGAGTAGTCAGTCTAGTACCTTAGTTTATGCCTGCATGCAGTCGTGTCTTCTTCTAACACTGAACTATAAACACAGGACTCCTTCAGAGTGTGTCTAAGTTTCAGCTGTTGTGAGTGACATTTTTGTGCATGGCTGTTTAGAATACATACAGCTTAAGCCAACAACTGTTCAGTTATTGCTGCTCTCCACTCCGTGCACAAACTTTTGGCACAAATACTGTTCAGCTGAGTAAACTTGGGCATTTGAGACAACCACTGTTAGTGAAGCGCATTTTAGACAGTGAGTCCATAAACCATCAAATAATCTATGGTTCAAACCCAGTTTTGCTGTTAAAATATGGGTGATGTGAGACATTGAAGCATGTTGAGTTAAGCGAAGTTAGTGGAGCAAATAAAGCTTGAAAATTTCTCCAAGAGGATTGTTATACAACCTAAACATTGCCTGAGATACAGATCTTATAGTTAATATTTCAAGCTCTGTGGATTGTGATGTGAGAGCATGGGATGTGGGACTGTTATTTCCCCCCTTCCCACCTGGCCTGTTACTCCTGTCCCACGCTGTCACTCTCCTTCTCTGTCATGCACACACACACACACACACACACTAACTAATGAAACTCCACAACACACACGCAAATGCATACACACACACACACTTATGATGAGACACAGCCCTCAATAAGCCTATTACATTGGACAGGAATGATGACGTCTTTCATTATGTTAGTTTGCATTCGGTGGTGATTGTAAGCCCCTGTTATTACATCAAATGCTGCACTTGCATATCCCATGTACAGCAGGCAATCAGACACTGCAATAAGTTTATGGCAAAATAAGAGCTCCATCCCCTCTCACTCCCCTGCCCCAGATTGGAAGCGACATGTTGTGATACAGCCTTGCAGCCCTTGCAATGCAGAAAATGAACAGCGCACCTCTGCACATTAGCAGCACCGAGACGAGGTGTATTGCATGAGGTATGGATATATGTGGTACACATGGCTGGATGAGGCTGGGAATATACTCTGCCCTTAGTGTAGTCTTGTCTGCTCCAGATTTTTCACCCAAGTACTTTCAAGGCATGCAGCCTGCCTGTGAATTTTATCCTTCAAGTGCCTGCACGTCTAGGGCTATTTTCAGTACATTTACAACAGAATGAATGCCTGTAGACTTGATATGATTGCCATGTTACAAATACAGACTTCATCAGTGACCATGGCTGTATGTAGTCTGACAGCTCAGCAGTGCCTAGAGTAAAACACACTCATGATCCGACAACGAACATTTTACCTTTTTTATGGTGGGGGAGGGGGGACTGATTCTTGGTGAGTCAGCTTCAATGACATTAATGTTATTCTCTGTTGATTTTGTAATTTAAAGGCTCATTTTCAGTCAGAATTTAGAAATGACATGCTGAGGTGACAAAATTTTCCTGTAGGACGGTATGTCGACTAATACAGTAGTTGACTGTGGTGGGATTTGAACCAAAGTAATAGCTTGTCTGCATTGCCTTTTTTCAAGTGTTTTTTTGAGAAAGGCATTTTTCCCCAGCCACCAGAACTGTCGAAGTGATCTACTCTGTATATTTTTAATTGACTCGTCCCTCACTCATGCCCTGAGTGTCTCAACCATACACTTTGCAATTTTGGTAGCAGTGACACTTCGGGGATAAGACACATGTTGGTCTGAATGGTAGTAGCAGGAATCAAAATAGTAAACCACACAGCAGCAAAATGGTTGAGTAGTGTTTTCTTGTCTATTGTGCCACCAACGTATCAAATTACTTCTCTGTATGTGCACTTTTTATAAATGCATGGGATGCAGGCATGTATTATTTGATATTTAGCACGTGAAATGACTGTTCTAGCACCCAGTCTGTCAGACATCCTTGCTATGTCTGATTTCTGCAATGCCTGTCACATATACTGATAACTTGCTGCTTTTACGGAAGTTGCCCATTTGTCTGCTGTGCTACTCGTTCCCTGGTAGGTAAGTGCATGTAAAAGTAGCTGTGCACAATGGTATGCTGCTCATCTAGTGGTAAGAGCATCACGGGTTTAACTCCTGCTAGAGCTGAATTGTTACTGTGTGACCTTTGGCAAGCCACTTAACCTCCCAATGCTCCAATCTACCCAGCAGCGGAACGAGCAGACGATGCTCCCCATTGGAAATGAGGTGTTGCCTCTCAGCTATTCTGGGTAAGTAAGCTGTATAAAGTTCACCCCAATCCTGGCTGAGCGTTCACAATAAAACCTATGAGCTCCACTTAAAAGTGCATTTTAGAGATGAGCTGCTGTTTTCATTTAAGACGTGGATTTGCAAATGGATATGAGTTGTAGATTTTTTATTTATTTATTTATTTTACAACAGCCTTTTCAAAATATACAGTACTCTGAAATCTCCCTTTTTGTTAACAAATCATGTTGCAGAACACATGGAGTAAGGGGCAGACATGATGGGCCAGAAGGGGCCTTTTCTGCTGATACATGTCTATGTGTTTTTTTTTCCATGATAAACCATAATCTTAAAATATAGCATAGTGGATGGTAGCCCACGTCACATCCAGCACCTCTTTATGGCAGTAAATGGAAGTTATTTTAGCAAAATTTGACTCCTTAGCCACACTAACTCCAGAATCAGCTCGCTTCTTGGCCAACATGCATGTTTGGACAAAGTGAACAAGAAGGCTTTGCTGGTTGCACTCATTTTTGCAGCCAGTTGTTGCAAAATGTGAGAGGAGTCGCTACTACTAAAGAGGTTCCTACTGAAAGGGTTCTGTTGCTGTTCTTTATGCTGCGGTGTCTGCAATTCACCATGGGCGAGTAAAAAAGTGTTCCTATCATCTTTGGAATTTTACATTAAGCGCAATAACAAGCTTGGCACTCCGTCCTGCTTCTCAACCCTTTGTCACCTAAAGGTGTGTGTGGAGGAGGGGGAAGGGGCTGGCCTTCAACATTTGGGACTCTTAAATTAAGGAGGTGTATGGTAGCTCAGACATAAGCAGTTTCTCTGGGTTTTCTGTTTGCTGTTAATGGCCCATTACAAATGGTTAAATATGATCTTGTGTTGAATTTTAAGGGGACAGTACTTTTCTTTCCCTTTTGGGCTAGTCAGATGGGAGATTCGGGGGAGGAGACCTCTTCCAAGCACTGAGAAAAATACAGTGAGTTGGGGGTGGAGTTGGGGCGGGTTAATCACACTCTCGGGGGAAGGGACCTCTCAAGGCATCAAGTGCCGAGAAAATAGGGCTTTTCAACTACCATACCTCATACAGTCTGCGTAGTAATAGGGCTTTCCGTGGAAGAAACTATTTTAACACTTCATCATGTTGTACGGACGGAAAACATGACGTAGGTCCTTTTTGGATGCAAAACGTCTGCAGGCTACGCCCACTGCAGATGTAAAAAGTAGGTTGACATTTTTTACTAACTAGTACTACTGCTTTAAGCTAAAACAAGGCAACACAGTAATAAAAACATTAATAACAGTGCGGTGTATATCAAATACATAACGTTGCAGTGGAATAATTATCCACAATAACTAACTCTTGGCTCTGCCATTTGCTTGTTATGGATCCAACCCCGTGGTGGAGATAAATGTTATTCCACTGCAACCCGTAATGCATTCCCTATTAAGTAGAAAAGCGGTAATCCTTCTACACCTCCATGGTTTAATGTATTCCTTAGAGTAGAAAATGGACTACCTATTTTGGCCATTTTGCTTGAATTTTAAAAGTCCCTGCTACTTAACAGTACCGACTGTCAATACTGACAGATCGAGAGACGCTATGAGCATATCATCTTGGTAGGTGTTACACAGTACCCAGGTGACTGAATTACTTGTGCTACTGTGCCAGTGACTATGCATCTCTTTTTGTTTATATTTAGAATGTTTTGATGTTATAATCATTCCTCCTTACAGATTTAAACTCTGTATGATGCCCTATCAGGATAACTGCTACATAGTCTTTACTTATTGGTTATATGATGTACATTGCACACCATACCTCTCAACCTTTCATCACCCAAATTTGTGATGAGATGTGTGACAACTGAACAAAATGTGTGACAAATCATCAAACATGACACTTCAAGCTCAGAACACTGTGGAAATAAGTGTCCTAATGTTTATAATGCTTGTGGATAATGTAGCATCTTATAGTATTGTAAATTTCTGCTTGAAAGTCTCAGTGGTCAGTGCTTGATGTCACCTTCTCAGTGTAGAACAGAGGGTTTCTGAGAGATAACATTAGTGACATTCCCCGTAACGTGTGACAGTTGAGAGGTATGTTGCACACAAGTCTTTAATTGTTGGTTCTATGATATACACTACAGACATACCGTAATGAACAGTCTTTGAATTCCAAACAGGATTTAATGGAGAAACAGAAGCATACTGTGTATACTCCTATTTAGGCTGCTTTCTTACTAGCCCAAATGGCTTCACATACTAGTGCACGTTTTATCTGTTCAGTGACTTGTTACCCATTTATTTTTGGTTTCTTATACAGTGGTTCTCAGCAGCAGTAAAATATTGACAACACAGATGGAGCTCCGTGTCTCGCAGGATGCAATGTGCCCCACTCTGTTCTGACAGCAGTTTCGATGCGATTGTATAGAGCTGCTGCTGATCTGCGGCAGGAGGAGACAGACATCAACCTTGTGTAATACTGTAATTTTTGGTGTTAATCTTAAGGGCTGCATTGTGCCACGGGGGTAACCTTTATCCAACTGTCTGGGATATTAGAATTTCGGGGCAGACACCAAGCAGCACACTGTCATTTGGGCTTGTTTAAAAACAGCATATGTATGTACAGCCATATTTGTATGTGTACTATAGCGATCTATATATAAAGTTATATGACGTAGTGGAGGTCAGCAGTAAATAGAGGGTTGTCAACACAGTGTATTCTCGCAGGATGCAGTGTGCCCTGCTCCATTTAGACAACGGTTTCGAAGGTGATCATATGGAGCTGCTGCTGATCTGCAGCAGGAGGAGACAGACAGCAACCTCGGGTAATATTGTAATTTTTGGTATTAATCTTACGGGCTGCATTGTGCCACGGGGGTAACCTTCATCCGACTGTCTGAGATATTCGAATTTCAGGGCAGACACCAAGCAGTAGACTGTCATTTGGGCTTGTTATAAAACAGCATATGTATGTACAGCCATATTTGTATGTGTACTACAGCGATCTATATATACAGTTATATGACGTAGTGGAGGTCAGCAGTAAATAGAGGGTTGTCAACACAGTGTATTTTGTAGTTTTTTTTTTTCAGTTTATACTGGAAATAAAATATAAACCAGTAAGCTTGCATGATTGTTAGTGAGTTGGGGGTGGAGTTGGGGTGGGTTAACCACACTCTCGGGGGAGGAGACCTCTCAAGACATCAAGCGCTGAGAAAATAGGGCTCTTCTACTACTATACCTCATACAGTGTGCGTAGTAATAGGGCTTTCAGTGGAAGAAACTATTTTAACACTTCATCATGTTGTACGGACAGAAAACATGACGTAGGTCCTTTTTGGATGCAAAACGTCTGCAGGCTACACCCACTGCAGACATAAAAATAAAAAAACAGCACACACTACTGCATTTACTGAAGCCAGCAATTAATAAACAGTGTGGTTTAAATCAGCAGTTCTTGTGACATGTAAACAAATGGCACAGCTGTTTTTGAGTCAACAATGAAATGGCTAGGTTTCCTTTCAAAAATCACACTACTGTAAGATAAAATCATTTCTTTTTTTTTTTTTAGTTATTTTCTGCAGATCCGCAAAGAAATAATGGTAGTGGCACCCAGTCAACTCTAGACCAATCCCAGTTGATGCCTCTTTCAGAGAGTTACCATGATTGCTCTAGAGTTGGGGAGAGAGGTGGCTAGCATCATAATAAAGTGAAGAGAGCTATGCTCTGTATGGATATCGATCCTTACCGGAATGCTGTTATACCACAGTGCAATGGTCATGGAATACAGTTGTACCCTTCTGAGGTACAACCACGTTCCATGAGTTTTCAATGGCCATGAACCCACCTGCTGCTTAACTACAGCAGAAAACAACCACACAGTCATCAAAGTATCAAAGTTGAATCTCAGCTGAATTGATGAGATGAGATGGCATGGCAGTGTCTCCTAAGGACTGTAGTGAGCGTCACAAATTCATAGAAGAAAATGACAATAAGAGTTTAGTTATAAACAGTTTTTCTTTAAAAAAATGGGCAAAAAGTTTTCCTTTTTAACAAATAAATTTCCATTTCAGTCAGGAGTGGGAAAAATCCATGAACAGGATGACAGTTTCAGTGTTCAGTTCAGTGAATGAAATTAAAGAGTAAATATTACTTAACTGGTGACATTTTTTTTAAAACAGTATTCCTTTTTCTCTACTTTATACACTGTGAAAAACAACTGTTTGGGCAAAATGGTAGCCTGTGACAATGGTGACCATGACTGAGCACTTTCAAAAAGGGTGATTCAATCACGGTGCCTGTGCAGAGGGCTACCAGGTGGGGAAGGCGACCGGATGGGGGGGCCGTGAATATAGCAACAAGATGTCACTATATGTACAGTGTGTGGGGGGGAAAGTACACCGTGTGACAGGCGGAAGGGGAGGGAGGCTTTGTGGGGTGTAGTGTGGCAGTCAGCTTCCAAGCAGGCCATGTAGCATAGTGGGTGGGTGGCAGGCTAGGATTCTGAGAGTACTGGGTTCAGTCCTAGGCACGGTCACTTTTTGTGCACCATCTGGGAATTTTTGTTTTGTTTTGCAACCCCCTTCCCCGACATGCACCTCCTGGAATTGAGACTCCTTAAGGGTGGAGGGCTGCAGGGGCGCAGTCCCCCGCATAAATACAAAAAAAAAAATAAGTCTCTGGTGCCCTTTTGCTTTGTGATGGTAGTATACATTGACGAAATTGATTTTCAGCGTTGTACACTCACCCTAACAGTAATTGCCTTTCCGTGATCGCCGTTATCACATGGAACCAGCAAAACCATGCCTGACCAGGTTGAGCTGCCCCCTTGAGGTTCAGATTCCAACAGACCTCTTTAGCCTCGCTCTCAAGGCAGTTGTAATCTGAAGCTCTCAGTGGCAGCACTGGCTGGTTGTGTATGGCTGCACAGCCAGTATTATCTATTTTCTTTTGATTTCCTGAAAATATCTAAGTTAAAAAATAAACAGTTTTATCTTACTTATGTTGGCCTACCACAGCATAATTGTCTAAGGAATACTAGCAGCTCCCTTACCAAGTCAAAATAGCAGCACCATTATTTCACAGCAAATGAACTGCTGGTTCCAGGCCCATAACGTAAATGCTTTAAATACGGTACCATAAGGCACATGACTGTAATAGACAAATGTACATGTTTCTGATATCTTGGTAAGATTATTTTATATGCAATAACATTGTATGACAAAATGTTGCAAGTGACTGACTGTGTTCTCCCTCACAAATGAGATGTCACACACAAGGGGTTTATCCTGGTGTGCAGCATTTTTTCTAAGTCACTTTTATTCCCTTCTTACCATTTTGCTGCACCTCAGGGGCTCCTGTTCAGTTTCTCCCCTCCAAACTCACAAGCTGTCCTTTTGTCCTGACTGCTGATCTGACTGCTCAGTGGCCCCCCATCAGAAAGCCCCAGATGGCTGGCTTTATGAGTGGTAGCACAGCCACTCTAAGGCTTTCACTAGTTCATCACTGTAGCTAGGAGGAAACAGGAGCAAGCCTGGAGTTGTCAGAATGGGAGCAATTGCAAGACATCACATTTGACAGCCATGGTAAACTTTTCTTCCCTATTTTTGTGTCTGCCCACCTGTCTGTTCCTCTACGGATGCACTGTGGGGTAACCCATGACATCTTATGTCTCCATAAACCCCCCACTGGAAGTGCTATGGCCGTTAGACATCTGCACCCTCTCAATAGAAACCTGGGAACACTGCCTCTGCAGCAGTCTCTGAACATCTCTTGCCCAGAGTGGGAGGGCATTTTGCACGTTGACATGGTCTGACCGTACCATGAGCTAGGCTTCAGTGAACAACATTTTAATAAAATAATAAATTCCTGTGATAATTGTGCCCATTATGTCAAGTCAAGGAGTCACACCATCAGTATTATTCTAACCACTGATTATAATGCATAAGGTGAGAAAAAAGTTACAGCCACATGTTGCATAATATGGAAACTGTTACTAAACACTCACCACTCAAAGTCCCAGTCACTGCAGATACAAGGTTCTGAGATTACAGTCACTGCATAGTCTTTTTCCAGCATGCACTGGATTCCGGGTCTGCGTTTCCTGTAAATATGCTTTTCACCCATGATGCAAGGCTCTCCCTGTAACAGAATCAGACACAACATATTATTAAATCACAAAACATTTACTATGTCTGGTAGGTAAGAGGGAACCAGTCTGAATAGGTTCATAACATTTTTTCAGGTTCCTATAAGGTTCTGATCATTTTTATAACATTGATTTTGGAGCACAGTATACTGGAGGGGCAGGTCTTTATCTGGAGAAAAAGGGTAGGTGATGGTGGAAGAACCCAGAAAGAAGGCAGTACATGGAGAAAGAACCCCATGAGCCAAGTCTGTTTTACTTTTTCCATAGTGATTTTTGTCCTCCAGCTGGCTTGACCCCTTTGTACTGCCCCCACATCCTTGACACCTGCCTTCTCTGCTGGGTTGACCCCGTTGTACTGCCCCCACATCCCAGACACCTGCCTCCTCCAGGTCTTACCCCATCATGATGATCCTGCAGCCCCCTGCCCTAGGCAGGAGCTACTATCCTCCTTCCTCCTATAGGGTAAACATCCTGGGGAGAGGGAGCCACGATCTGCTGTGTGGGGTCTGCAGGGCCTCATCTTCATACTGCTTTGACCTGTGCTTTCCTCCCTCCTCCCACACACTGGTGCTAACAGCCTTCCTGGTGGTCTCAGGCACCACAGCTAACCCTGGGGGGAGCAAACTCCCTGTCCCGCCGCACAGGTTGCTGCAGAACAGGTTGCAGTGCCATCCACTGCATAGCTAGGAAGCAATGCCATTTGCAACACTGTTTCCCAGATTGGGCACCTGTTCCATGGAATGAGAGCCAGCTCTTGAACCTGTTACCAGCACAGAAGGGCAATGCACTTGTGCTGTGCCAGTGGACTGCCAAATATATTTTCAAGAGCAACTCTGCACTTCAGCATGTACGTTCATAAGTATAATGTTTCTTCTATTATTACAATTTACTAAAGATAGATGTGGGCAAAGTTAGAAAACTTTGCTTCGTGGAGAAATTTACGAATGTTACCGAATACACAATGTTCTCCTTTAAGGTGAAGTTCTACTTCACCTTAAAGGAGAAATTTGCAAATGGCATAATTGTAGACTTCACTTGCAGATTTTCGCTCTAAGGTGAAGTTTGCAAGGATCCATGGGACTGGAGGTCACATGGTGCTGCAATGAGCTGTATTGCCATACACAGGCTGAATTCAGTGCAGTATGGACAGTTGATATTAAGTGTGCTCTGTATCTTTGCGCCTAAAAACCTTTGAAAAACATTTAAAACATGCAGTTTTTTCCAACAAATCACTCCATTAGGTGTTTACTGGACAATACCGGATGATTAAGGACCCCCCCCCTGCACTCAAGGATAATTACGGCAGCTGCTTGCTCAGCTTGCTGTATCTCTGCCCACTGCCACAGCTGTATCACCGCCCACAGTACCAGCCCATGTGAAATGAAACAGAAGTAAAAAAATAAAACAAAAAAAATAACGTGATTACATGAATACATGATTACTGACATTGAAATGCATAACAGGGGGTGTGGGGGCAAAGCCCCCCCAATACAGAAAACAAAACAAAAGCACCATGTTGCGGTAAAAATATTGTTCCATAATCCTGAAACTGAAATGCATATGGGGGTGTGGGGGGCAGAGCCCCCCAAATACAAATAAGTAAAATAAAAACGCTGTGCTGTGTTACAAATATTGTTCAACGTGGTACAACGTACTGTGCAAGTCTTCTATTTTCTATTTCGTAAAGTTAGTGTTAGTTAATGGCCAGGCTGCCAGAAGCCAGGTATGGTACAAATTATGTGCAAGCTGAAAAGGTCACAATAATGCAAGTCTTCATCTTTTAAATGCATACACAAGGTGTTAATGCAATAAATAAGACTTCAATTGTACTGACTTTAATGGTTTTCAAGCATTTTAGCAATATAAACACCATTCTTTCTTCACAGATTCATACTGTATTTTATATTTTTCATTATTGTGTGCAATAAATTGACTTGAGTTAGCATGTCGTGGTTGGGCATGTCATTGTATAGCATGTCTCTATGAGAAGGGGCATATGCATGAGGTTGAAAAAGCCGTCACTACCGTAATGCTGTGAGTTTCTGATTTTGTGCACGAGGGATCCTTAATCATCCGGTATCACCATTTATGGCATCTTCTGTCTCTAGATCACCAACTATTTGAGGTATTTTTGTGATTTAATTAGTTTAAAGTTGTAGTTTCATCTTCTGTATTGTGTAGTTAGGCAGTGCTGAGGCAGGGGTGGGGGATAGATGCAGCAACTTTCAACAAGAAAAATTCAGGTTAGGCAGCCTTTTCAGTCATAGCAGTACTAATGCTGTTGTAGACAGCATTTTGTGTGACTTGTTTTTCCTGTTTTCTTTGGTTTGTAATTTTAATTCTGTAGAACAGTAAGCTGTGTTTCACTGAATAACTTTTGTCACTGTAGTTTGACTATATTGATTTCATTTTTGATTTTTGATTGAAGTTGCAGTTTTTCATGTACACAGTAACGCTGTTGTAATTACCTGAGTTATTTCATCTTGCATGTGTCTGCTTAGTCCCTGAAATCCGTGTTGTGTATTAAAAACTTAGATGTTTCCACCACCTGGCTAGCACCTATTAAGGATTTATCTCTCACCTCATTAATTTCAAAGGAACATACGTGGCTCTCTTCTGCCGAGATAATATCCAATTTGAAGCTGCCTGTTACATATATTTTTTAAATTTACCAATTAAAACATCTTATTGTAAAGGTTTTTGGAATATCCCCCCCCCCCCAACTAAACCCAATAGCCTTTAGGAGCGAATTGGGTACCCTAATTGGTGCACAAAAAACGGTTTCTAAATCCTATAAAATGTTATACAACTGGGCTTATCCCAAGTGCTTTGCTCCCTCAGACTTCTGGACTTCCTTTTTCCCCACTCAAGAACTATAATGGGAAACTTTATGGAAGAATTGTCACAAATATGTTTCACAGGATAGACTACGCCTTACTCAATTTCACATATTGCATAATCTATATTACACCCCACAAAAATTATTCAAATCTGGGCTCCTAGCTGCCCCATCCTGTACCTGATGCAGTAAAGAAGAGGGCTCTATATATCATATTTTCTGGACTTGCCCTAAAGCTACAGCTCTGTGGGCCAATATTCAACGACATACGGACCCTTTATTTGGTTTGAACGATTTATTCACTCCTGAAATTTGTATAATAGGTGATTATAGTAAAATCACTATATCTGTTAGATGATATCACATGGATCTTATCTCCATGATGGCTAAGAAGACAATTTTAAGGCACTGGAAAGACAGTGATGACACTGCCAATTCTGAATGGCTTAGTGAGCTACTTGCCAACTTGAGGACAGAGAAAACTATCGCCAGTCTTAATAACAAACCTAAGAGATACAAGAAGAAATGGAAATCATTACATATATTGTTTTCCCTCTAATATGTCCACTGTGTATATTTGTGATTTGTCCTTTTCAGACTCGCTGTAATTACATAACTGTATGGCCATGCCGTGTTGCAGGAGGGGGGAGGAGGGAGGGTGTGTGTTTTTCTGTGTTTGGGGTATGTTGGGGGGGGGAGGGAGGTTAGGAGAATGGCTCCTGTACATGGTATCCTTATTTTTATGATATGTACAATGATCTGTTGGATCCTTTCTCATTTTATTGTATGTTCTTGTTTGTCCTGTTTTGTTTTTAAAAATCAATAAAAATTGTTAATGGAAAAAAAATTAAAACTTAGATGTAGCCAGGCACTCTCCACGTCATTTAAAGAACAAAACAACACCAGAGTGCTATTTTTCCTTTACCTTTGCTGTCGTTGTTTGGAGAGGGGTCTCTGTGGTGAGCCACACAACCAATAGGAGGCAAGAAGAGGCAGGGACAGGGCATAAAACCCTCATGCTAGTCTGAGGCATGAGCCCTTGGGCACAAGCGCATGTGGCTTCCTGGAGAATAATCTGTTTGAAATGTATTTGGTTTTAAATTGAATTTGGGTTTGTCCGGTCTTTTGCTCATACAGTTCCCTTATCAAGGAAGGCTTTGTTTACTTTGCTATTTCCTAGATTTGAGGAATCATCAGAGTTGACCCTTAGCTTCTCATTTAGCATTCACAGCCCTTATCAGTAATGTACATGTTTATCTGCTTTTATACATAGCAATGTTGGTTTTAGTTAGTTATTTGTTCTTAATCCTTAATATTAGGGGCCCTTATGCCTTTTTCTTTCTCTCTACTTTTAATCCGGAGCTAGAGATTGTTTGTCAGATTACTCAGATTGGGTCTTGAAGCTTCTGCTCTTATTATACTGCCAAACTGTACTGCAATAGTACCTCCTTCCTATAAAATGATTATAATGTTGGCACGCTTGCGCAGCCAACATCTTACGGTAGTGGAGATTTGGAGGTGCAGTCGCTGTTGGGCGAATGCAGGGCACACACCAGTAGGTGCGTCCCTCATTCCCCAATCAGTCTGCATGCTGGAGCCACACCATCCGGGTGAGCACATCAAAGGAAAGGTCCCCTGCAATGCGAGCAAAGCTCGTCACATGCAGCGGACCTTCCTACATGCTACAAACTGCCACCTACAAACATGGCAGCACAGGGACCGCTAAACTGCTGACTTCAGGGGTGCCCAATCCCCCAGTCGGAGTACCCTGCCCCTCATGTATGTGCCAATGGGGGAGCCGACTCCCCGTTGGCATAATGTGTCCCCCCCCTCCATTTTTGCTTGTTGATGGGGTGCCCAATCCCCCTTGACTCATGCATGCCTCCACTTTTGTTGTTTGCCGATGGGGTGCCCAAACCCCATTGGCATCTGTCCACCCCTTTCCCACTTTAGTGTGCCAATGGGGGAGCCCACTCCCTGTCAGCATGATGTCCCCCCCCTTCTTTTGTGCTGAGGGGGTGCCCAATCCCCCTCAGCTAGTGTCTCCCACTCCCTGTGTGCTGACGAGGGTGCCCAATCCCCCGTCGGCTACTGTATCCCCAACCAAAAAAAACCAAACACCTGTAAAAAAAATTAAACCGTCCTCTATGTTTGTTCTTTTACACCTGTAAGCAGAAAACGGTCCCTCATAGTATCCCTACCCCTCTCCCACCACCTTCACCCACCCACTGTATACCCTGCCTCCCCACACACACCCCTCACCCCATACTTACCTCCGGAGCACAGTGCGATGATCTTCGGTGGACCTGGAACACGTCTGCACTCTTCAAAGCCGACCGCAAACTGAGGAAATGCCGGTAAGCTGTATAGTGGAATAAATAGGGTTTTTTCAACTTTGATGCATATCTCAGGCATTTTTTGGAAGTTTTGCACCAAATTTTCAACATGGGGTTTTTGGGACCCCTCCTCATGAATTCTGGCACTGTTATGATGTTATTCAGTCCTGGAAGGTGATTTCACAGTCACTGTACAGAATCACCTTTTGGGACTGATTAATGCAAGGACAGTGGCAGTGTTCATGAGGTGGGCTCTTAAAAAGCCTATGTTGCAAATTTGGTGGACAAATCCAAAATGGCTGTTTTACGAAAGGTATTGCCTGGTGCTACGACCATAACTTGTGAATTTGCAATATTTTCATGCCAGATTTTCAACATTGCCATTTTTCTACACATCCTTGTGCACAGTACAGCTGTCATTTTTCACATCCTGGTCAAAATGTGTTTCCACACTTCTGGCGCACAATAGCGTGGTCGCTGTGGGAAATCAGTGTTCGGGGCAGATTATGAAAATGACAGTGACACTGTTCATGAGCAGAGGTCCTAAAATGCCTATGTTGAAAATTTGGTGATGATACCGGCAAATGACTACAAGTATGAGCATGCTGCCAGTAAAGTTGTTACGCATTGTGAACTTCGCACCAGTAATATTTTCATGACAGATTTTCACATTGTCATTTTTCTTCACCTCCTTGTGAACAGTAGAGTTGTCATTTTTCACATCCTGGCCAAAATGTGCTTTGCACTTCTCCGGGCGATGCAAACTGCACAATGCATGCTCGTAATATAGTCACTTTATGAGTATCGACACCAAATTATCAACATAGGCATTTTGAGATTCTTCTGCTCATGAACAGTGTCACTGTTCAGAGCAGATTATGAAAATGACAGTGACACTGTTCATGGGCAGAGTTTGTTGCGTGGACTAAACAGCATTCCTTCGATGTTATAACGCTGTCTGAGACTTGGCTTACTGTTACAAGGCCTAATTACAGGTCAGGCACTGGCACAGTGTTGGACTTGATGCTGGTCATCCACCCCGACAGGATTCTCTTTTCCGGGGTCCTGCTGGATAGTATGAGTGAAAACTGTCCCGTCCACTGTGGCTGGTCCTCCAAGTCCCTCAAGTCCCCTCCCCAGTTTATTGAATTTAAGGCTCTTAAACACCTCTGCCCCGGATAAGTAGATTCTGCTTTTTTTGAAGCTGATTGGTCCCCTTTGGAATCCCTTTCTGACCCCCCCATGCTTACTTGTTTTCCAGATATTTTTCAGGAGTTTGTTAATAAGATTGACCCCCTCAAATGTAAGAGGATCAAGTCAAACAAGCAACCCTGGGTTTCTCCTGAATTACTTCAGTTAATGCAGTCCAGGGACAGGAGCTGAAGAGCTTATAGGAAGCATAGGGATGTATCTTTATTGTTGGCCTACAAAACTTTGTGCAACAAGTGCAAAGCTACAGTTAGGAAGGCCAGGACTGAATTTTTCCTAACTGCTTAGCGAAACTCTCGTGGGAATGCCAGGAGAACCTGGGGCATGCTCAACCAATTGTTGGGCAGACAAAAGAAACAATCTTCTGTTTCTTTGTTGAAAGACAATTTCCTTACTAGTGATCCAGCTGTCACTACTGAGGTTTTTAATAACTACTTTGTTGACCTTAATTCCTTTAGGTCTTTTCTTTCCCCTATTGCTACACATGATTGTACTCCAGTCAGTGATGAATGTACCCATAAATGTTATTTTAAAAGTGTTTCCCCTGAATTGACTGTTGATTACGTCACTAAAATGAATCCCCGGCCCTTGTCCTGCTCTGATAGAAACATAGAAACATAGAATCTGATGACAAACAAGGACCACATGGCCTACCTAATCTGCCCATTTCCCTACCTAATGGATAAGCTGTAGATCCTAGTTAACCAAAAGCCTATTTCCTCCTACTCCACACTGGAATTGCCTTATGTCTGTTCCATGCATTCTTGAATTCCTCCACTGTTTTTGACACTTTGACCTCCTCAGGAAGGCTGTTCCATGTATGTACAACCCTCTTTGTGAAGAAATACTTCCTCACATTACCTCTGAGCTGTCCCCCCCTCCATCTTCAAATTGTGCCACCTTGTTCTTGCACATCTTTTTTTCTGAAAGATGCTACCCTCTTGGACTTTGTTGATTCTCATGAGGTATTTGAAAGTTTCTATCATGTCCCCCCTCTCTCTCCTTTCTTCGAGGCTATACATCTTTAGTTCGTTTAGTCTTTCTTCATATGACTTCTGATGCAGACTCTGCACCATTTTGTTTGCCCTCCTCTGGACAGCTTCCACCCTGTCTATGTCTTTGCAGAGATGGGGACTCCAGAACTGTACACAGTACTCCAGATGTTGTCTTATCAACTGTCTGTACAGAGGGCAAACAACTTCTTGTTTTTTGCTGGTGATGCCTCTCCCTATGCATCCCAGAATACCCCAAGACCTCCTTACTGCCTTGTCACATTGCTGGCCCACCTTTAGGTCATCTGGTATGACGACCCCCAAGTCCCTTTCCATTTTTGTTGTTATCAGCATCTCACCCCCATTGCGTACTCTTCCCCTGGGTTTTTGTTTCTCAGGAGCATTACTTTGCACTTCTTTGCATTGAATCTAAGCTGCCATACATTTGATGATTCCTCTAACCTTGCCAAGTCCCTTTTCATCCTTTCCACCACACCTTGCATATCAACCCTGTTGCAGATTTTTGTGTCATCTGCAAAGAGTCATACTTTTCCTTCCAGTCCCTCTGCAATGTCACTTATAAAGACATTAAAAAGGACCGGCCCCAGTACTGAACCCTGTGGTAGCCCACTAGTAACCCCACTTTCTTCACTGTGGACTCCAATTACTATTACCCTCTGTGTCCTGTTGTGCAGCCAGTGTTTCACCCAGGCTGCCACCCTGGGACCCACTCCCAGGCTGGCTAAGTTGTTTATTAATCTTTTGTGAGGGACTGTGTCAAATGCCTTGCTAAAATTTAGGTAGGCCATGTCCACAGCCCCTCCCTGGTCTACTACTTTGGTCACCCAGTCAAAGAAATCAATTAGATTTGTTTGACATGACCTTCCCACTGTGAATCCATGCTGCCTCAGGTCCTGTGTCCCACTGAGCTCTAGGTACTTAACAATTCTTTCCTTCAGAAGTGATTCCATCATTTTCCCTACCACTGAGGTCAAACCGACAGGTCTGTTGTTTCCTGCTTCTGTCTTGCTCCCACTTTTGTGAAGGGTACTCATATCCACCCTCCTCCAGTCGTCACGTACCACACAATCCTCCCATGATTTATTAAAAAGGGTAGTCAGTGGTGTTACTGGTTCTTCCCTTAGTTCTTTTAGAAATCTGGGGTGAATCCCATCAGGACCCATTGCTTTATCCACCTTCAGTTTTAAGAGTTCTTTCAGAACCCTTTCTTCTGTGAAAGGACTAATATCAACCCCCCTATCCAGAGTGTTCCTATTGACTGGATTAGGTATCTCTCCATGCTCTTCCATTGTGAATACTGAGCAGAAGTATTCATTCAGTATCCCTGCTATTTCACTGTCGCTCTCTGCCCAACCACCTTCCTCTTTATTCACCCTCAGTATCCCTGCCTTAGTCTTTCTTTGCTCCCTAATGTACCTATAAAAGGTTTTATCCCCTTTACTTACTGAGTTGGCTATTTTTTCCTCAGTTTGGGCATTTGCTATTTTGACTGCCTTCCCCGCTTCCTTCTGCTTTAACTGATACAGTTCTCTGACTTGCTCCTTCTGTGTTTCCTTATACTTCCTGAATGCTATCTTTTTCTCCCTAACCTTCCCCGCCACTTCTTTTGAGAACCATAGTGTTTTTTTCTTTCATTTTGATTTGTTTGCTTCACACAAAGACTTGTTGCCTCTGTGATGGCAGTTTTGATGTTTCCCCATTGTTACTTCACCTTCTTGCCTGTTTGCTAGTGCTTTTCTGAGGCACTCTCTCATTTTGACAAAATCAGCCCTCCTGAAGTCCAGTACCTTCAATTTTGTATGGCTTGGCTCTTCAGCTAAGTTTATTGTGAACCACACTGTTTGGTGGTCGCTTCTTTCCAGATGGCTACCCACTTCAAGATTGGAGATCCTCTCTCCATCCCCATTTGAGAGTACTAGGTCTAAGATTGCTCTCTTCCAAGTGGGTTCCAAAACTAGCTGTCTGAGGCATGCTTCCTGTAGGGCATCGAGAATGGCCCTGCTCTTGGATGTGGCTGCAGCAAAGGTGCTCCAGTTAACATCTGGCATATTCAGGTCCTCCATCAGCAATATCTCCCCTTTCTCTGCCATCCTAAGGATGCCTTCTATCATTTTCTTGTCCATTTCCTCCCCCTGATGGCATAGATTATGGGATTATTAAACTTGGCATTAAGTCTCTAGCTTTTCCTCTCTCACTTATTTTTAATGTCTCCTTATGTCCTGGCCATTTTCCTATCCAACAGAAAAGTTCTATTATAAAGCCCATTTTTTGAGTCCGGGAACCCCAACCTTCCAGCAAGTTATCATCCCCATTTCCCTTCTCCCTTCCCATTTATGATTCTCAAGAAGATTGTTTTCATCAGACTTTTGACTTTCTCAAAAAGTACAATTTGTTAACACCCTACCAACATGGTTTTAAACAATCTCACAACACTGAGACAGCCTTGGTGGAGTTCACTAGCTGCATACAGGATGCCCTTGATAAAGGGCGCTCTGTTCCAGTGGCATTTGTAAACCTCACCAAGGCCTTCGACCTTGTGGAATATCGTTTGTTATCGGATATTCTTTTAAGTTTGCATTTTTCCTTAGATGTTGCCTTGTGGTTTTCTAACCATTTAAGTAACCGGACTCATGTTACTTCTCTTGATGGTTTCCTTTCTCAGTCTATCTCCATTGTCTGCGGAATCCCTCATGGCTCACTTTTGGGACCTTTGATTTTCTCATTATACATGAACTCTGCCCCTAGTATTTGTCTTAGACTTCAATCATTATGTATGTTGATGACGCTATACTATTTGGAACAGCCTCTAAGCAAAACAATGAAATAACAAGGGTCTAAAATGATTTTTATTTATTCCAAGACTGGCTTCACCATAATCACATAGTATTGAATGTTAAAAAACTAAATTAATGTGTTTTTCTAATAAGCAAAGTGTTGAGGAACTTATCCCTCTTGTGAATTTAAAGGGCATTCATATTAAATTTGCTGACCATTTCCAATATTTATGGTTAACCCTTCATTCAGAACTATCTTTTGAGAACCGTATAATTAACATCAGGAAAACTATCCATTAGCACTTAGGGGGCCTTTATCATGTTAAATCTTGTCTCACAAAAGAATCCAGGTTTTTGTTAGCTCATAGTTTTTTGTTTAGCAAGCTGGACTATGGTTTACTTCTTTATTCATCTGCTGGTAATAACTTGCTGGATCATCTTAAGGTAACTTATAACTCAATTCTCAGGTTTATGTTGCAGGTTCCATATCACACTCATCACTGTCTTCTTTTTCAGCTATCTAATTGTCTATCACTTGACCACAGATTCAGTTTAAACAATGCAATTTTTTGTTTAAGTTTATTTTAGGTCATCTTCTTACTCTGGTTTCTGGTTTATTTCCAAGCTCTACTAAGGGGTGTGGTACCAGATCCCAGGATAGATACACATTTATGTTACCACTTTTCCATAGGTCTACTCATCAGATACCATTATTATATAGGGCCCCCAAAGTTTTCACTTCCTTTCACTCTGATATTTTCTATTTAAAATCAATCTGTAATTTTAAGCACAAGCTTATCATGCACTTTAGAAATTTGCAGAAATGTGTTTGTAAATAGACATTGTTTTAATTTTGTACTGTATTACATATTTTTGGTTGTTATTGTATGATGCTATTTTTTTTCTTTACCAGGAGAGACACACTAAGCTGAAAAAGTGTTTACAGGTGCGACCTGGGAGCACAAGCAAGTTAAATGACTTGCTCAGGGTCATATATTTGCAAGTGGGGGTTGTGGGGTTCAAACCCATGTCTCCAGGTTTGCAGCTCAGAGCCTTAAACCACTGTGCTATACTGTTGTTTGTTATCAATCAATCAATCAAATTCTTTATTTATCCAGGCGAACACCATTAAGCAAGCTTATTTACAAGGTGGACCTGCATTACACAAGTCAAGTAACAATGTATTTATATACAGACAAATAGACAGTAGATGCAAAAGTACAACAGTACAGGTAGTCCTGCAATAGACAGGGTAAGTAAAAATACATTTGGGTTCAGGTAAAAGACAGTCGGTAAGGGTATACATAACAATAGGGTAGCAAGTCAGTAAAAATTTATACCAGATACAACAACATACATGGTTTAGTATTCCTGTAAGGTAAATGCATTATAGTCCAGTGAAGAGATTAGTTGCAGTGGATGCTACAAGCAAAGAGACATATGTAGTCAGTTTAAAAAGACCCATTTCCTGTAACCTAGCTTGTTGCCTGTGAAAACGAGTAATTTGCTCATCAGGCTCACAAGGATAAAAAATTAAAAATGGAAAAAAAAATGAAATGAGTGTCCCTACCCTCCCGTAACTTAAATAGTCCCTATGTACCTGACTTGTTTATTCCCTTCATGTACTTGAAGGTTTCAATCATATCCCCCTGTCTTTCCTCTCCTCTCCTCCAGTGAGTACATGTTCTACTCCCTCAGCCTGCTCATGTAGGGTATGTTCTCTAGTCCCCGTATCATATTTATTGCCCTGTCCTGCACCCCTCCAGTAACTTAATGTCACTCTTCAGGTATGGGCACCAGTACTGCATGCAGTACTCTAGGTGTAACCTAACCAGTGACCTATACAATGGCAGGATCACCTCCCCTCTCCTTGAATATATATACCCCAGGCAATACAACCCAGCATTTTGTTAGCCTTTGCAGCTGCCTTCCTTCATTGTGCTGAGTTGTTCATTGAGTCCATTATAATCATCCCCAGATCCTTCTCCTCCTCTGTCATGCCTTGCTGAATCCCCCCCCCCTCAAGCTGGTAGCTCCTTGTTGGTTTGTTTGCCCCAAAATGTAGCACCTTGCACTTTTTGGCATTGAACTCCAATTGCCAGGTGTCTGACCAGGACTACAATTCTGACAGATCATCCTGCAACCCATGCCACCCTCCTAGGCCATCCACTACTGCTCCCATCTTTGTGTCATATGCAAACCAACTGATCTTGCTCTTGATGCCCATTGAGATGTCTGATATGAACAATGCAAACAACACCATTCCCAGCACTGAGCCTTGTGGTACTCCACTTGTCACTGCCCTCAGAGATGAGAGCAGCCTTCCCACCACCACCCTCTGCTGCCTTCTCTGTAACCAGTTTACTACCCATCCCATTATTTTCACCCCTGCACCTGTACCTGCCAGCTTACTACCCAGCCTCCCATGCAGCACCAAGTCAAATGCCTTACTGAAGTCCAGAAACAGGACATCAATTGCATAGCCCTTGTCCAACTGTCTAGTTACCCATTCGTAGTAATCAACCAGGTTGGTTTGACAGGATCTGCCCATGACAAATCCATGCTACCTAATGTTCTGGTCTCCAGAAGGGACACCAGCCTCACCTTCAGGATTGTCTTCATCAGTTTTCCCATGATGGATGTGAGGCTTACTGGCCTGTAGTTTCTCGGTTCGTCTTTGGAACCACTCTTATTGAGGGGTACCATGTGAGCCATCCTCCAGTCATGAGGTACACTTCCTGAGACCAGGGAGGCATTGAACAGGTCTGCCAAGGGCCCCACCAGCATTTCTGTCAGCTCTCTCGGTACCCTGGGGTGAATGCCATCTGGCCCTGGCACCTTGTCCACTCTCTGTGCCCTCAGACCTCCAGTACCCTCCCTTCTGTGATTCCCACATCTGTCACCTCCCCACCGAGCCTGACCTCACATCCCACCTTGGTAGCACCCCTCCTTTCTCCTTAGTAAATACCGAGCAGAAGTATTCATTAAGTGCTTCTGCCTGCTCTGCTCCTATTTCCACCCACCCTTTATCCCTCTTAATCCTTACTATTTTATCCCTACAACTCCTTTTCTCCCCTATGTACCTGAAGAATTCCTTCTCAACCTTCTTGATGTCTTGCACCAGCCTGAGGTCCTTAGATGCCTTGGCTGCCCTAATGGCCTTCATCACCTCCTTCAATTCCTTCAGGTAATCCTCTTTGTCCTCCCCTCTTCCTGTTTTTTTGAACCTCCTAAAGGTGGCTCTTTTGTTTCTTACTTTCTCCATGACCCCCTTGCTCAACCAGCTGGGTTTCCTGGCCCTAGCTCTCTTACTCTGGACCCTGATGCAGGTTTTGGCTGCCTCCTCAATCCCCAGATTTATGACCTCCCACCTCTGGTTAGTGTCCATTAGTTTGGATTCTGGCTAGATACCCTTTAATTACCTCCCCCATCCTCCTGACACTGGCCTTCCTAAAGTCCAACACTCTTGTACCTGTTTCTACTTCCTCCTTATCCATTTTCAATGTGAACCACACTGAGTGGTGGTCGCTCCCTGCCAGTGGTTCTTCCACCCCCAGCTCCCTCACAAACTCCCCACTTGCCAGCATGAGGTCTAGGGTGTTCCCTAACCTGGTTGGCTCACTGACTATTTGCATTAGGAAGCTATCCTGGAACATGTCCAGAAGTATCTGCTCCAGTCTATTTGTGGTGGCTGGAGTACTCCATTCCACTCCCAGCAGGTTGAAGTCCTCCACAGTCACCATGCTACCCTTTCTGCAGGCCCTTCTGATTTGTCATGCTAGTTCCCTAACTCCTCTGTCTCCGATGGTGGCCTGTACACTACTCCTATCCTGAGAGTCCAATACTTGGAATTCTGGATGTGCATCCCTAAGAACTCTACTACTCTCCTCCCCCTCCTCACGAACACACTTCAGCCTCCCCACCCTTCCCATTTACCATATCTCTGTGGAATATCTTATATCCTGGTACTGCCAGGTCCTAGTCCTAGTAATGGGTGGCCTATATTTCGGTGATAGCTGCCATGTCATCCTCCCCTTCTGCCATGAGAGCCTGTAGCTCTGCTGTTTTGTTCCCTAGGCTCCTAGCATTCAAGGTGACCACCCTCCACTCTTTTTCCTTCCCCCTCCACCCTCCTGCTGTCCCTTCCTAACATGCCCTCTAGTACTCCCTTTTTTTCCATTGCTTCTAGTACAGGGGCAAGCTCATTCAGCTTCCCTTCCTGTGGATTCTGCATGCCTCCTGCCCACTTGCCACCCCCACTCCTAGTTTAAATACCCTTCCTTTGCTATGTAATCCGCCATCCTCTGATTCAGTACCTTCTTGCCCTCCTCCTTTAGGTGAAGTCTGTCCTTACCGTAGAGATCATTGTCCTTCCAGGTCCCTCCCCACTCACCCACCAGCCCATAACCTTGGGATTGGTAACAGGTTCTTAGCTATTTGTTAAGTTCCTCTATCCTTAGTTTCCTTGCAGTGCCCGCCCTGGGCACTGGAAGTACTTCTGAGAAAGCTATGGATCTTCCTGCCTTCTCACATATTAGTCCTAGCTCCTCAAACCTCCCCTGAACTACCTCTATCTTCTTTCTTTCTAGGTCATCTGTCCCCACATGCAGAACTTTATGTGGTTTCACCCTACGCCTCCTATTTATGTTTACTGCATAGGTTGCAAGTGACCACACTAACTCTAACCTTAACCCTAACCCTAATTTCTCATAGGATAACATTGCAACTTTAACAAGCCATAACTCTGCCAGTCTTTGGAGTTAAGGGACACTCCATATATCCAAACAAAGCCTTAGTGAGTACTATAATAGTAGCACATAGTACCCCCAGAAACATTCAAGGGGAATGCACAACACACCAAAATTACATCTCCAATTCACCATGGTGCCAAATACTCAATTTGAGTCTGATATTCATCAGTAATGCACCAAATGTGTATCTCCTGTCCACTTTCCTTATATATCTCTTTAGAAGAAACAAGAAATACTATATTACGGCTAAAAGCCAACAAAGCCCCAGGACCGGATAAAATCATAGGTGACCTGTAAAAACACTATATTGACTGGTGGGCCCCCATACTACATCAGATATTTAATATTATTGTGCAAGGATATGATATACTTAACAGCTGGCAAGGAAGCATTATTTATCCCATAAACAAAAAAGATGATCCAAACAATCCCAAAATGTACAGACCAATCAGCCTTATTGATATCACTCAAAACATTTTTACAAGAATAATATTGGGAAGACCAAATGATTGGGTGGAGGATAAGTCTATCTTGCACGAGTTTCAGAACGGTTCCAGAAAACTAAGATCGACTATCCAGCACTGTTATGTGCTGAAACACTTAGCACGGAAATATGTGCATATTAAAAAAGGGAAACTATTCTGTTGTTTTATAGACTTTTCCTCCGCTTTCAATAGTATAAGTAGATCTATTCTTTGGGACAAGTTACATAATCTGGGCATATCCCCTGACCTGCTTAATAAACAGGTTACTCACTTGTAACAGTAGTTCTAGGAGTGGTATATGTTGTTCATCCACACTCTTTGGCATGTCCCTTTCCACTTTAAATCTTGCCGGAAGTCTTCAAGCTGGCTCCTCCCACCCACCCAAGTGGTATAACCCTCAGCTCTGCCCCATGACGCCAGATCTTAGCCCACTGGAAACCAGGTGTTGTGTGTCTGCAGCTGAGGAGGTTGGGTTGGTCCATGTGGAAGAACAACATAAACCACTCCTAGAACTACTGTTACAGATGAGTAACCTGTTTTTCTAGGATCGTGACTATGTTGTTCATCCACACTCTTTGGCAGACTCCTAGCACTTCTCTGGAAGTAGGGAGGCAAGGTGCACACCCTCTGCTTATGGAACAGAGATTGGAGAACTGAGGCCCCAAAACCAGCATCCCAGTGTGACTCAAGGTCAATGTGGTAATGGGTAATGAAGGTGTTTGCAGCCAGGCAAATTTCCTGGATAGGGATGTCCCTGGAAGCAGCCATCAATGCAGTGGTATGGTGGGAAAAATGAGCTCTTATCCCTCTGGGAGGCCCCATGCCCTCCAACTCATAGCACAGACTTATGCAAGATGTAATCCACCTTGCAACAGTCCATTTTGCTGCAGGTATGCCAGAAGCAGCTTCAGCGTAGGTGACAAAAAGCTGGTGAACCTCTCCCCAAATTTCTGCCCTCCTCTCCTTGTAATAGGAGAGAGCTTGTTTCAGGTCCAAAGTATGGAGCCTGTACTCGGCCTCCAAGGAGAAAAAAGGGTAGTAAACTGGCAGAGTTAAAACCTGATTAAGGTGAAACTCTGACTTCACCTTTGGAAGGAATTTCAGGTGGGGGCACAGGACAACCTTGTCCCTGTGGAAGACCAGATAAGGGGAGTCCACCAAAAGCACCTGGAGCTCCCCTGTCCTTCTGGCAGATGTGATAGCCACCAGGAAGGCCATCTTCCATGAGAAGTGTGACAAGGCACTTGCGCATTGGTTTGAATGGCTTGCCCATGAGCTTTGCCAGTACCAGCAGTAGATCCCAAGGAGGTGGAGGTTCATGCACTGGAGGGGATATGTGATCCAGGCCTTTGAAAAGGCACCTGTCCACTGTCTCCTGTGCCAATTTAGGCTGACCAGCCCACACCCGGTAAGCAGAGATGACTGCCAGGTGCACCCTAAGGGTCAATGACCGAAGATCCCTTTTGGACAGAGACCAGAGGTAGTCAAGAATGTTAGCCACTGGACAGGACAGAGGATCCAGGCCCTTGTACTGACACCAAATGGAAAACCTTTTCTATTTGAAGGCATAACATTTCCTCATCAATTCCTTTCTGGATGCCTCCACCACTGTGAGGACATCCTCGGAAAGACTCAAAGCCTGGAACTCTAGCCACTCAGGTACCAGGCTCTAAGGTGCAGCAATTGAAGGTACTAACTGGCTGACAGCATCCACCAGATGGTTTGAGGCTCCTGTCACATGGATGGCTAGGAGATTCACCTCCAAAAGGCTGATGAGGGTCCAGATGTGGAGCGCCTCTCTGCAAAGCAGATGAGAGTGCATGCCACCCTATTTGTTGAGGTAGTACATGGTCATGGTATTGTCTGTCTGGGCTTGAACCACTTGACCCTGGAGCTGAGGAGTGAAAGCTGACAGCATCAGTCTGACTGCTCTGAGCTCCAACAGGTTGATGTGGCATCAGGACTTTTCCGGGGTCCAAAACCCATGGGCTCTTTTGTCCACCATGTGGGCTCCCCAGCCCACGAGAGAGGCTTCAGTCATGAGGATGGCCGTTGGTTTGGGGCAGACAAATGGGATCCCTTCCTGCAACTAGTCTGGGGAAGTGTACCATTGGAGAGCATCCCAGATCTTTTGGGCTACAGTGATCAGTTGGTCGAAAAGACTATGGTGCTGAGTCCACTGGGCAGCCAGCTCCCATTGGAGGGGGCGCATGTGCAACCAGGCCCAATGGAACTACAGAGGTGCATGCCGCCGTGCAACCCAGAAGGCACAGAAAGTCCCAGGCAGGGCACAATTGCCCAACCAGAAATGATTGAGCAAAGGAGGAGAGAACCTCTGTCCTGTTTGCCGGGAGCCGAGCTCTGGCTTGATGAGAGGCACACTCTGCCACGATGAAGCACATCACCTGGGAAGGCACGAGTTCCACCTTGGCCTTGTTGATCAGGAGACTAAGTTGGGAGCAGGTCTGGAGGGCCAGGACCCTGGACCTCTCCACCTCCTGTTGTGTGAGACCTGCTAAGAGCCAATCATTGAGGTAGGGATAAATCCTGACCCCCCCCCGATTCCTGAGATGGGCTGCCATCACTGCAATGCATTTGGTGAAGACCCACGGGGCTAATGACAGGCCAAATGGCATGGCTCGGAACTTGCATAGGGTCGCTTCCGCTCTAAAGCAGAGGAACCACCGATGGACGGACGGATTGGGATGAGAAAGAACGCATTCCACAGATCCAGTGAACAGAACCACATGTTTCATTCCAAAGATGGTATGATCTGGGACAGAGTGACCATCAGAAAAGTGCAGGACCTGAGATATTGAATCAGGTCATGCAGATCTAGAATGGGGCACCAGTCCCCCATCTGCTTGGGCACCAGGAAGTACCAGAATACAAATCCTGGGTCTGCTGGAGGATCTGCCACTGGAGCTACTGCCTCCTTGAGAAGAAGCTGAGCAATGTCATCTCGGAGAGCTGACTGAGTCCAGATGGATACTCTTTCCTCCCGAGGGGTACGGGCTCAGCTTGGAGGGTATTGCTCGAATTCCAGAGGCAGACCCTGACCAGCCACTTCGAGAACCCACCTGTCTGTAGTGACAGCAGACCAGGCAGAAAGAAAGTGGTGGAGCTGGCCCCCCACAGGAGGACCCAGAGCTGGCATGATGGGAAAGGGGGAGGCAGACCCCGCCCCATCACTGAGTAGGCTTGGAAGAGGAGGATCAAGGACCAGAACCTCAGCCTCCTTTATGGGTCTAGGGGGGCCCAGGCTTGGGACAGGAGTGCCAAGCTTGAGCCTGCTGATGCTGTTGCTGCTGCCCTCTTTGAAAGGAGGATTGCTGTGCCACAGGGGAAGAGTGCTGAAAAGGCTTCTTCTTCTTCTGTTGGTTCTGCGCAAAGAACCCTTAGCAGACATAGCATCCAAGGTGGCATTGGACTGCTCAATACGCTGAAGGTGACCAGCCACACGTGGGTCAAAAAGATCAGTGCCCAGGAAAGGCACATCAGCTAGTTTGTAGTGAGTATCCATCGGAAAGGAGAAGAGTCTCAGCCAAGCCCTGCGATGAGAGGCAACTGCAGCTGCCATTGAACGGGCACAAGAATCCCCAATGTCCAGGGCTGTCTGAAGCTGCTGTTTGGCAACAGCTCAGCCCTGATCCCAGATCTGCTCAACAATGGTCTGCTTGTCCGCAGGAGGTGTGGGAGGACTTCATCCAAAGACCCCAGATGGACATGGGAGAAGTGTGCCATGATGACGGCTGAACTTGCCTGACTAAGGCCTAAAGAAGAGGCCACATAGACCTTCCTGGCCAAGTGATCCAAGAGTTTGGATTCTTTCTCAGGAGGTTGGTCTGTGTCAGCAGAACTGGCAGTACACCTGAACACAGCAGCAGTCACAAGACTTTCAGCCAATGGGTTCTCTGTGAACCCAAGGGACCCCATGGGCACCGCATACTTGTGAGCCATGCGGGCAGACAGAGCTGGACAAGAGGCAGGGTGCTGCCAGAGTTCTAAGGCCAGGCCAACAATGGCCTCAGCCACAGGAAAAGCCTCCATCAGGGTATCCCTCTCTTGAGCATGTCCGTGAGAGGGTACTCCGCCTTTTTCTGGATTGGCTCCAGGGGCATCCCTGTCAACTCAGAGATGAGGCAAAAGAATGCCCTGCAAGGATGAAGGACCTTCCTCCATCTCTATCCCACTGGCTGATTCATCATCCCAAGTATGAGAATGTAGGCCAGTCACATCCAAATCTGAGGAATCCGGATATAGTGATCGACTGCCCAGGCCACCCCTGACACACCGAGGGGCGGTATGGGGTGACAATGTCTGAAAGATGCCCAGGAACCCCAGTGTCTGGCCTATCTCTCTCTTAGAAGTAGCCCATCCCACAGGCTGCTTGGGCGGTGGTTCCACCACTATTGGTGGAGAGACCAGTTTAGGCTGAACCGGGAGTTTCGCCAGCTCCTCGGGCAGGGGAACTGCCTTGATTGGCTCTGAAGAAGTCGGCTTCTGCCTAGGAGGTGAAAGCCAAGTAATAGCCAGGGTAGAAGCCGGGGTCAGCTTGTGCCCAGTCAAAATCAGTTGTTGCTACAAAAGGGCCTCGTAACGCCAACAGAGTTTCCACCGGAGGCTCTCCTCATCCGAGGAGTAGGAGGATGAGGATGACTGATGGCATTGCCTCTTTTTAGAGTGCTTGTGGCTCTTTCTTGGCCTTTCAGTTGAGGGGGTCCTGGACCTTGATCAAGATCAAACAGGCTGATTCGGTTGCTTGGGAGACACAGGTGGAACTGGTGATTTCCTGGGGTCAGGGACCACTTCCTCAGTGGGATTCCCAGCATACTGGGTTTCCTCATTGGGGAAAGTAAGGATCAAAGTCCAATCAAGAGAGCCGGCGACCAGAGTCAGTGACAATGGGTCGATGACAATTTCAATATCATCAATCGACACCTCCGTCGACTGGCTAGATGGCAAAATCGAGAAGCCAGCAGCTGAACAGGCAATTTCGACCGAATTTGAGACTGCCAGTTCCTGGGACTGAGATCTCTCCTGATCCCAAGAACATCTTTGCCAAGACGAAGATGGTCCTGGGTCCTTTTCCCACTTACAGAACTGAGAGGAGTGCATGCCCACAGGAGCCTTCCCCTTAGTTGGGAGAAACTGGCACAACTCTCTCTGAAAGAACCCGAGAAGGTGGAGCCTAGGTTGAGTGGAATGAAGACGCTCCGAGAGGAAGACTCTGCAGCCCAAGCCACTTCCTCCTCGAAAGCTTGCATGCATTCCAATTGCTCAGCAGATCCCATGGCCATGGAAAGCACTCAATGAGCCTCCTTAGATTTCACTGGAGGATTCCATTTTTCCAGCCTCCCCAACTTCAGGCGTGAGAGATGGTCGTCGAGGACGTTAGGATGAAAAGCAAGACAAAAATCACACTTCGAGGTGTCTTGGTCAACACCAAGACAATAGACACATGCGGTGTGGGGATCGGTGTGTGACGTCTTCTGACTGCACAAACACAGGTGAAATCTGGTTGTCTTCCATAATTAAAGGTAAGTAGTCGTGATCGCTAACGTGAACTTGACAAAGTTTCAGAATAACCGAAGGTTTTGAAGCCAGGGCCTACAAAATGTAGGAGCACAAAGGAGGCAACCTGAATCTTCCAGCAGAAAGGAAGATCTGGCATCATGGGGCAGTGCCGAGGGTTATACCACCCTTGTGGGTGGGAGAAGCCAGCTTGAAGACTTCTGGCAAGATTTAGGTGGAAAGGGACATGCCAAAGAGTGTGGATGAACAACATATCCACGATCCTAGAAATATTAATTAGGCTCCATAACCATACTTGGGCCAAAGTACAGTATGACCATCGAGGGAATACAATAGCACCATTTCACACAAATTTAGGGGTATGTCAAGGTTGTCTCCTGGCACCAATACTATTTAACATTTATATAAATGAGATTCTTATACAACTTCAGAATCCAGATTTTCATGCTCCCAAAGTAGGAAACACCGGGATTGATTGCCTGGCATATGCCGACGACCTGGTTCTGGTATCAACTTCAAAACTGGGCTTACAAAGAAAACTTGATTGTCTGTATGACCAATGTATCAAACATAAAAATCAATATGACTAAAACTAAATTATTGATCTTTGGTAATAATAGTAAAAAGAAATGTGTCATATGGATAAATAAAGAAAAAGTTGACCAGGTCGAACATTATGACTATCTGGGAGTTAGATTTTCAGAGAATCTTAAATGGAAAGACTATATAGCCTAGATTAGTAATAAAATTAAAATGGCATTTAATGCATTTAGAATTTTTAATGCCAAAACAGGTCAGAGTTCAGTCATGGGAGTTTTAAAGGTAGTAGAGGCCAAAATAAAATCAAGTCTGTTATATGCAGCAGAAATCTGAGGTGATACCAGACTGAATATATTCCAGGTAATTCTGAATAAAATAAACAGATACATCCTAATGGTTCCACAGTCAGTCCCGATGGTGATATTAAACCTTGAAACAGGACAATATCCTATAAGTACATTAGTGGCAGAGAGACAAACAATTGCTGTTATTAAAATATTACTTCTTAAAGAAATAAGGTTACCAAGACAGTGTTTTGAGGAAGAACTTGAATACTCTCCTTTTTGGACTTTGAGTTATCATCGATTAATATAATCATGAATTTACTCTTTCACCACGGCCTTGGCCACATCCTTTGAGATGTTTTCAAATGCCCATGGGATGAAAAAGTGAACCTTATTAAGAGCAGGTTCCAAGATATAGAAAAAACAAACATGAAAGAGACATTGGTAAACCTGAAATTATTTAGATAGAATAAACAAATAAAATTAGAACATGGGATAGAACCATATTTACTTAAAATGTCAGAGCCAACAAAAAGAAAAGTAATAGCCAGGCTTAGATTTGAAATTTATAAAGCTAATTATATTCATGATAGGCAAAAGAGATCAAATGAAAATTCACCTTTCTGTAAATGTGGCCTGTCTCTGGAAGACGATATTAAACGCATCATTTTGATATGCCCTTTATTTAAACTCCAGAGGGACAAATTGCTGGGTGACATTATGGCTGGTCTCAACCCACACTGAAGCCATGATATTGTATTTGTTAAACACAAGGGAATTACAAGTTGTGAAAAAAGTTGCTGCCTTCCTAAAAACAGTACATTTGTGAAGATGGGTGATATAAATGGTTACTGGCTAGGCATACTGCCTAATACTGTATATTATCTGATGGGGCCAGGATGAAAATATTTAAACAATGCATTATAAGCAGGATAATTAGGAAATTAAATAGTGCAATACTAATCCAGGATCCTATACTGAGTACAGCCATCTGCCTCTACTAGCAATATTTGGAACTGTTTTATTATTATTGTCTTATTTATTGATATTTTAAATTTATGGATGTGTATTTATGAAAATTGTATTTCATTTTACTATTTTGTAATAGTTTTTTTAAACTAAACAAATAAAAATTGATGATGATGTGTATCTCCTCTTGGACTACAGCCAAGTTTCAGACAAATGCAACACAAATTGACCAGGTTTTTCCTAAAAAAAAAAAACCTAACATAGTATTTGGTGGAAGTGGGGTGGTGGCATTCATGTTGCCAGATTATTCTCCGCCAGACCTGTGGCATCCATGCAGGTGAGTGTTGGAGGAGGTGGCAACAAGAGACTCAATCCAAGAGGTAGCAAAATCTGTGGCTCAGGAACAGTGGCCAAGGAGGAGGTTGCTGGTGTCCCTTTAACTGCTGGTGGTGTGGTGGCACTGAGCCTGATTTGGATAATAGCTCCTCAGTATGAATATATGGACCTGTGACCGAACAGCTGGTAGCTCCTTTCTGTGCATTACGGCACATTGGCCACAAGTGCCTGGGGTAGAATTTGACTCTGGCTGGGGGAACAATTGTACTAAGCCCAACTGCAGTGGCAGCAACACCCTGAGTATTTACTAACATGTCACTCTGGCAGCAAAGAGTGTAGCTGGATCACAGACACAGGTCAGACAATGTTAGAATTGCTCCTGGCTGAAATTGATGTGTGGATGCAGCTAGTGGTGGAGATATGGGTGAATGTGGATGACGTAGGGTCTTCAGGCTGCAGAGTGGGGGGGGGGGACTGTTGACCTGGTGACCTTTTGTGTATCAGTAGCTTCATTTTAACCTAACTTTGCCTTGGTGAACCGCAAGGAGAAATCACAGGCAAAGTTGCAAGTTGAACTGACGCAACTTCACCTTGGTGTACCCCAAGGAGAAGTTACAGGCAAAACTGCAAGGTGAAGTTACCAATGGCTAATTTCCTATTAAACAGAAAAACTTTGCAAAAGTTTCTGCCGAGGTGAATTTGGCACTTTGCTTAAATTTTGCCTGTGAATTAAAACTTTGCAACATCTCTAACTAGAGAATATTTTCTTTTCTTTTCCTTTTTGTTGCTTCTTTCCAAGGCTTACAGCACATATTGGTAATCTACCTAAAACATCTGTAAATAAAAAGCATTTACCTCTCCCCAATTAACATCACAGTGCTTTTGTTTCTGACATCCTAGTGCTCACCATGACAACAGACTGTGCTATCACAAACAGCAACTGTAAGGTTAGCAGGGGAGACTCAGATACATTTTGAAAGATTCAGTGAAATAAGCATAACATTATCTACAATATTTAGTAACTCAGCAACAGGGAAAAGTATAAAAAAAATTAACAAAAAACTAGAAAACACTGAAGGTAACATAATTGTTTTAAATCTAGTGGTTTTAAGCTTTTTCTTTCAGAAGAGAGTTGCTCTTTAAGTAGTCAAACTCACAATGGAGTTACACGGGTACCGCTTAGCTCTGTGGCACTTATAATATTTAGTGTAGTACTATTCTTACTAGTTTTTAGATTTCTTACCTTCACTCACAAAAAAAACATATGGGTAGAAAATAATGATTAAAACAGTTTTTGTACTTCAAACAAAAAGGTTATCAAAGTACTGATAAGACCAGAATAACTAGCAGAACATTGCATGACTTATCAGAACCATTCAGAACCTTTTGTGATTCCCCACCCCCAGTATCTGGGTATTTTATCACCCCCATTTCAAAGTAACCATGCTGTTACAGTGTGTGTGTGTGTGTGTGTGTGTGTGTGTGTGTGTGTGTGTGTATCACCCTGGTGCTTCAATGTGTGTGACATAAAGGCAGGATACAGTATATCAGGACAGCAGAGACTTGTAGGAGTTATAGTCTGGTGCAGTGTGTTACTGTATTGTCTTATAAAGAACAGTATTGTAAAATCGTTATGGTACAGTGCAGTTATCAGTATATGTGAAAGTTTTAGAGGACTGAACTAGTGAACAGGTGATTTGATGTGTGGGCAATAGCACACAATTATGATTGGGGTCTGAATATTATAATATAATTTAATATTAAAATACACACTTTAATGTAATACAAAATAATGACTGATTATAATATTATTTACTGTACTGCTTGTGGATAGGTGGAAGGAAGGTTAACTGGGTGCTACATGAGTTGGGAAGGGTATCATATCATATAATATCATATCATATATCATTAAAGTACATTATGCCAGCTCTGTGGTGCCGGGCAATAAGGGTATGCCTGGTATGCTGGCAACCTGGGTCCATGCCCGAGCCATGGATGACAGGAGCAGAGGCCAGCAGGGAGGGTACAGAGCATCCACGAGATGCTCTCCTCCCTGGGGGGTGGGCTCAAGAATGCACTGCTCTTGGGGTGGCTCCTGGCAACCCTCAGTGGCAGCGTACATTTGCGGTGTGGGTGATCATGCACCACAGAAGCATTTGCCAGGGTGCTGTGAGCATGTTGGCCATACTGTGAGGGCAGGGCATTACTAATAGAAAATATGGCCACCAGACTGACTGGATGATGGTGGTTGCCCCCTTGTCTGCTGCGAAGCCTGGAGGTGTCCAAGCTGCACCCTCGCCATACCCAGTGAGAAATGGAATGCCCCTGGGCAAGTTTTCTCACCTGGTCATGACTACAGGAGGGAGCACCGCTGATGAAGGGATAAGTCGGGTCAATTGGCCACGGCAAGATGAGGGCTATGAACAGCGATGGGGGGAGCTTGGTGGTAGGAGGGGATTGGCCTCCTGAAGGAGTGGCCAGCCAGGAGGCGCCGTGGGGTTAAACAGATCAAGCAAAAAAACATTACATTATATATCAGAGCAGTAATTCACAAAAACAAGAAGCACTTTCCAAACATGATTATAGTTAAATGTAATAATTCCCAACCAGCCATGATTTATGAAATATACATGTCAATTAAACACCAGTTCAAATCCTCATGCATTTTAACTCTGTCTCTATGCTCTTTTAGTTTAAAGCAATTGAATATACTCCTACAAGGGAGAGAAAGGCAGTCATAGACTCCCTCAACTGCTACAGAGGAAATCATGGTAGATACTCCACCTCAACACACTTGAACCTAGTGGTCCCAAATTTAATATACTGGACTTTAGCCCATTTTTAATGTAACATTATTTGATATTTCATTACAGCGTCCTTTCATCTTTTGTCTATTTTTGTATAATATGTTATGGGTAAGTTCAGGACAAGACCATCAGTTACCAACACTAGGTTATTTTTAGCGTAGTCAGGATGTATTTATGGCAACAATTTTCACAAACAACATGCTGTGGATGTTTTACTGTAGGACTGTAGTTATATGTGTTTTTTTTTTATTTCATCTCTGTAGATGTTGTAATATATTTTGATAGGATCCCTCAGGCTGTTACCTTAAGTTTTCCAGTGGCCATCAATGAAGATGAGGATTGAGTTGCAATGGTGCCAAATAAGAACCCCTTTTCTTCTTCCACTTTTCTCTGACATCATTTTTATATGTGGGATGGGATTTGATTTTGTCCATTTTTTGCTAAGATATTGTAATGATTTATAATATTTTGGTACCAATCATAGATAAAAATTGGAGACATTTTTAGAAATGGATACTTCAGGGTGAATGTAATCAAAACCATCTCTGGTGACTGGCCCAGTGATGCTGAGGGCTGAGGCACTGGATGCCTTACCTTGCACTATGCCAGTGACCCATGTTCAGGAATGAGTATGGGCTGCCAGGGGTTGGCAGGGGTTGAGAAGGATAAAGCATCTGAGGGACTGCCCTCCTTCTCCAGGGAAGGGGGATGCAAGTGGTTGGCATGCAACTGGCCTCTAGAGGAGGCTGGAGGCAGCACACTAATGCTGCAGTAAGGGGGTGGAGATGGGGCAGATACCTGGAGGAGCACGTGCAAATGCATGCATGCTTCCTCCTCCAGCGTCACTGCATGCCTCCTCTCTGGGGGGAAAAGAAAAAAGGAGGAGAACATTGCTGTGTGCATGATGGAGAGAGCCTCGCAGACCCCTCTATCAGCTAGCCACAGTTCTGACCACACTGTATCCAGTCTTCGGTGGGGGTTGGGGGACCCTGTCTTACCTCACCAGGGGGGTAAGCCCTGTCGTTATGGTCAGCACCGGCTGGTAGACGCTGGGGTATGGGGATGGGGGCTCCCTCTTCTGGGGGTGCAGCAAGGAGTAGAAAAGTAGTAGCAAAAAAGGAAAACATCTCTGGTACTTTGGTTCTGAATACTAGTACCTCAAGCCTTTTCATGGTGGACATCTATGAAGGCAAGGATCAAGTTGCAGTGGTGTAAGTCCTTGTGTGCTGCTTGCAGTGAATAAACATACTGTATTGTTTTAGCTTTCGTCAGCTATGGTGTTTGAGTGTGGTCCTGTTAATTACCTGGCTGTCAACTTTCATTGTTGGTTTCGATTTACCATATGCACCACCAGTTCTGAGAGTCCCTTTTGCTGCTGTGCCAGCTAAGAACCCTTTGCTTCACTGGTTTTTCTCCACACTGTCATTTTCAAATAAGAGATGGGATCTCATTTGTTCTGTTTTTTTGATAAGATATTGTAGTGATTAAAATAATACCCTGGTGTCGATGATAAATATTAAATTACATACATTTAAAAAAATGGATATTTTAGGATGAACAAAATCAAATCCCTCTCTAATACTTTGGTTTTGAATTTTCAGTTCCATGTGTAAATATCGCATGCAAAATAAAGTGGGGCATAACATTGTCAGCAGCACATCGCGGTCGAAAACACAAGTAAAAATCATTGCGGGCAACAATACTGTATGCTACCAGCCCACAGTGTACTCACTATGCTGCCAAACCCCACAGGACCCGGGACATAGAAACATAGACATTGACTGCAGATAAGGACTGCAAGGCCCATCCAGTCTGCCCAACAGCAGCAGACACGGAGTGACACCCCGGTCAGCATGGCACCAGAATATACGGAGAGGGACTACAGTGCCACACTGACCAGTGGAGAAAAGCCACAACACCACTGCACTGCCGCACTAATAGCTGCCAATGGCCAACAGTGGCCAGGCACCCAGGAGCCATGCAGGGACTGGGCACTGTATGGACTCCACAGGGACACCATAGCAATGGATCCCATTGCCTACACCCCACAGATGGACGTGCCTCCAGAGCACCCCCTCATAGCCTCATGCACCCCAAGAATGCAGGCTGACCCACGGCCCCCAAACCTGCCCAACAGACAGCCTGCCTACCCAAGCCACGGACAACACTACCCATGTCCGTGGCGCCCCCTGGCCCAAGGTGGACTCCTATCTCCTCTGCAGCTGGTCCAGTCATCCTGCAGCCTGCTCAACATCTGCACAGGTAAGCCCAGCGATATTATTTCTTCACTTTATTTTGTTCTGTGATCTTGTGATCATGTTGTTATGTACCCCAATATTATTTGCAGCAATATTAACACACAGAAGTGAATTTTCGTACCTCAAACTTTTGTGCAATAATTGTGAGATGTGTTTTTAATGTTGCATGTCAATGATTTTAATCACTAGGGGTTTGGATCATCACTGTCTTTATAACAATGTCTAGCCCTTTGATTAGCATGGCAGTTTTTGGCAATAGTTTATTTATTTATCATTTATTTATTGAATTTTGATGACCGGGTAGGCCCACTGGGCCCCGAAGGTCCCTTTTTCAGTGGCGACCCGGGAATACAGTACATAAAATGAACAGTCAGAAATACAGTACATACAATGAACAGTTGGAGGAACATATGTCAGTCATGGGTATACAGTATTCGGTAGTAACACATCACAGTCTTTTCAATGAGGAACATACATAGTTCATGGGTATACAGTATTCGGTAGTCGAACATCACCGACTTTTCAATGGGTTAAATATATATGGTTTGAAAAAAAAAGTTATACATTTGGTCATGCGTCAGTCATGCAAAGGAGAGAGATAGTGCTAGAGATTCCTTAGGTAAATTTTTGTAAAAGCCATAGGATAGGCTCAATGTGGGGGAGGAAGGAGTTAGTGCCACCTGTTCAGGGGATGGAGATTTTAATAAGGTAAGTGTGCTGTCCAAGGGTAATGGTTGAGGTGTCAGGTGCTGTAGCATTGGCATTTGCTCGTTGTCAGCAGATGGGTCTTAAGTCTTGTGCAGAAACACAATAACGATGAGGTTTCACACACCTCCAAAGGAAGGTTGTTCCACAAGTTTGCTGCATAACTTCTTACAGTCTTTGAGTCCATATACTGTATAGGAAATCCCGTGTTGCAAAAAGGATGAAAGAATGATACAAATCTCTAGTTTTGATGATAATTCTGTCCCTTTAAAACAAACAGATAAAAGACTTATGGGAAGGACATGGTAGCTGACTACCTGGCAATGAATGTGCCATGTAAATCCCAAAGGGATGGATGGCATAAACCCCAGACAAGACCACAGTGGAGCTAAAGGAACAATGATGAGGCCCAATGCTGTAATCTTGCACGAATCTATTTGTACAGCTATTGTGCTAGAGGACTAGAAAGTGGCCAATTTGTCACAATCTTTAAGATGGGGAGAGGTCAGATGCAAGCAACTACAAGTCAGTCAGCCTGACATCAGTGCTGGGCAAGGTCCCAGAGTCCATTATCAAACTAAAGTGCTTAATGCTGTACAAATTAATAGAATACAAATACAAAGACAATGGAAGAACCACACGGAATATTCAGCAGCATTCATGTGCAAATAAAGAGAACAGTGCAGGTAGAAAAGTACCACAGCAGTAAGTGTTGGGAAAAGTCTATTACGGGCAGTGTAGGTACCCTGGAGAGAGTCAACCATAGATAAGCTACCACCTGACCCTCCTCTGCAAGGCACTACCATCCCTATGGTAGAATCTCTCCAGGGTACATCCAGAGTCTGTAACAGATAGAGCCTAAGAGTTATTGCCATGTTACTTTTCTACAAGCACTGCTCACTTTATTTGCACACGAATACTACTCAATGTTCCATGTGGTTCTTCCACTGTCTTTGATTTTTTACCATTAATTTATACACCATAAGGCACTTTACTTTGTACCTTATCACTGATGTTCTGTTTGTTTAATATTGCCCCCCGGCCCCTTATAAAAGAGTCTTGACTCAGTGAATCTTTCCTGGTTGCCAATTTTCAAATAAATAATCAAGTACAGTTATCACAAAGCACTTGGGTGAAGCCTAGGTTCTCACTCCCTCTCAGCATGGATTTATCAGAAGCACGTCATGCCAAACTAACCTGGTCAGCTTCTTTGAGGTGATGACTAAGGAGGTGAACATGGGCAGGGACACAGACATAGTCTATCTGGACTACAGCAAGACATTTGACTCAGTGGTTTATTAAAAGCTTCTGGTCAAAGCACACTAGTACGGTAGCCACAAGGTATACACAAGCTAGATTGCTAACTGACTTGGGACAGGAAGCCCAGCATTGTGGTTAACAGGCTCTGCTTCTACTGAAGCATTGCACTTAGTGGATTCCCTCACGGCTCCATGCTGGGGCCCCTGCTAGTCAACATTTTCATCAGTGATCTGTAAGCAGGAATATCCAGCAGGATGCTTACTTTCACTGATGACACTACACTGGCTACGGCGGTGGACTCAACTAAGGATGGCACCAAACTTCAGGAGGCCATGAACAAGCTGGGCTTCTTGCTAGACTCCTGGAATCTCCAATTTAATGAAGCCAAATGAGTGCATCTAGAGTAGCTATAGTAAAGGTGCACTGAGGACTATGGAAAGGGATAGACTGAGCTAGCCTAGGCATCAACTGAGCTAGCCTAGAATTTGACCACTATCCACCTCTACAAGTATAAAATCATGAATCAGGGATTGAGGGAGCCATCATTTGTAAAATTACCCCTGTGGTCCACGGGTGGTTAGACTAGAGGGGGGTTATATAATGACACTGGGCTTAATTTTCAAAGCCCCAAGAATGCCACAAGCCCCTGGTGCGCTGATCATTTGGCACAGGGGGCTTACAGCATTCTCCCTGCTGGTGATCAGGATTTCAATCCTGAGCACCAAATGCTGCAAGTTAGACCAGCTTTTCCCTGGCCTAACTTGTGCCACTTGGGAAACCCTTTTTATGGGGTTTGTGCCAAATCTTTGGTGCAACCTGTCATAAACTGAAGAAACGGTTGCAACGGCACCCAATGTACTAAAAACAGGTGTAGCTGCATCAAAAGAGTTCATCACAGCTGCACCATAAAATGGGTGTGACGCAGGGCTTGATGTAAGCTCTGCATCACCCTCTGAAAATCGAGTCCAGTATGTCAATTCCTGGCAAAGCTCTTGGAGACAGTCAATATATTAAAAATAATAAGCCTCTGTAGGAATGGGGGGCATGAAGGGTACAAGATGACTGTGGTAGAGAAAACAGTAGCCATGGGACTAACCCTGATCACCTGAGGAGGGATAGAAGGATTAAAAAAAAAAATCTTCATTTTAGGGCTGAATAGCAAATTTGTGGGGGCTCATAAATCTACTTGAATACCCCTAAAATATAGATTCAAATCTTATAACTGCTTGTACACATGACTAAAAGTATTTGTTATTTGTTGTGTACAGGTATGTTTATATTGCTAGTCTCTGGAGCTCCATGATTTCCAATATGACCTTACAAATGCATGTTAACTCAGTGGTATATTCCTGGTAAAATAAAATCAATTACCCAGCCAACCAACCAATCAATATACAACAAAGTATACAAGCAGTACATAATGATGGGAATAGCTGGCCTTGGCTTTGCAGCTCAGATTATTGCTATTTCATGCTTTGCTTTCAGGTCCTGGAAATTGTTACCATTACAGATCAGGAGTTCAGATTCCAAGTGCCTTACGACAACTCTACACAAGCACCTGGTGAAATCTAATGTATGTACCACTTAAAAAAAAATCTTGCTCTTTTTAATTCTCTTTATGCCATTACCTCATCATTTGCATATTGTCTATACATTCTTGCATTTTTGCTGTAATGTGATGTGCTTGTCTGGGACGTGCCTTAAAATAGACATTTAATTGCCTAGTGCACTTACCTAATTACTAAAAACCAAATACATAATATCAAAAATGAATACATTAATGAATACATAACTAAATACATGACTAAATATCTGTACTCAGAAACAGGTTTCATAATAGTTTGTATAATTAGTTTTTAAATAACAAAGCCCAGACAGGTGCTCCACTATCCTAATGTCTTTAATGTTGTGGTGCACCAGTCAAAACAAGAACTCGAGCAGACAGCAGTGCACCCACTACAGATTAGTTTTGTTTTGCACTATGAGCAATACCAAATTACTAATACAGCACACCAGAGTCACTTAAGACAAATAGTACTTACAGTTTATTTTTCTGATATTTTTTGCTCACAGGTGGCATACAAAAAACAGTGCAATATATAACAAACATTTGTCAATGCCGAATGTTGTCTTGCTAACATTAGTAGTGCAGGAGTTAGAGATGCATAATAGGAATGGCAGTGAAGTATTGAACTGACGCCAACCCCACCCCAATCCTGCAAAGACTGACAGGCGTTGGGGTGTGCCTTTGGGTCATCAGCTATAACGCTCATGCCATTTTACCTAACCCTACCCTGTAGACAATGACAAGTGTCGGGGGGTGTTTTGGGGTCTTTGGGCATTATACTTACCCCATTCCATAAAAAAAATACTCTGAGATGGGTGAAGTATAGGAGAATGGGGTGAACTTTAGGACCCAACACTCCAAGGCACACCTCAATGCCTGTCAGTGGCTGCAGGGTGGGGGTGGAATGGTATGATCATTACCCTGATGCCTGTCAGTCTCTACTGGGTGGATGTTACAGTTGAAAACCCTAACGTCGAAGGCGTTTGTTGGTATTTTCACTCCAAATTTTCAACATGGGCTTTTTGTGACCCCAGTTCATGAAGAGCGGCACTATCAGTTTGTCAACCGAAAGGTGGTTTTGCACAGTGACTATGCCATTTGGCGACACAGGCATGAAAACACATTTTGGGCAGGATATGAAAAATGACAACTGTATTGTTCATTAGGAGGTGAAAAAAAATGGCAACGCTGAAAATCTGGAGTGAAAATATGAAAAATTGGTGAAGTCATGAGCAGGCATAGAAAATGCGCAACACACATCCATAACCCAATTATTTTGGGGATTTTTTCAACCACATTTTCAACATAGGCATTTTGGGACCTTCCTTCATGAACAGTGGCACTGTGATTTTGTTAATCTGTGCCAAAAGTTGATTTCCCACAGCGACCACACCATTGTGTGCCACAGGTGTGAAAACACATTTTGGGCAGGATCTGAAAAATGACAGCTATACTGTTCATAAGGAGATGTGAAAAAATGGCAGTGTTGACAATCTGGCATGAAAATATTGCAAATTTGAGAAGTTACAAGGGTGGGTGGAAACTGTACAATGCACGTTTGTAACACAGTCATCTTATGGACTTTCATCACCAAATATTCAACATAGGCATTTTAGGACCTCTGCTCATGAACACTGTCATTTTCTCAAATGCTCCTGAAAACTGATTTTGCACAGCAACCATGCTATTCTGCGCCAGACGTGCGAAAACACATTTCAGCCAGGATATGTAAAATGACAGCTATACTATTCATAAGGAGGTGTGGAAAAATGTCAGTTTTGAAAATCTGGAGTGAAAATATTACAAATTCATGAAGTTACAAGCATGCATGAAAAATGCATAACACACGCTCGTAAAACAGACATTTTTTGGATTTTTTTTCAGCAAATTTGCAACATAGGCTTTTTGAGAGCCCACCTCATGAACAGTGGCACTGTTGTTTCATTAATTGACTCTGAAAGGTGATTTTGTGCAGTGACTGCGAAATCACCTTTGAGACAGAATAACGCCATGACAGTGACTAAATTCATGAGGAGGGGTCCCAATAACCCCATGTTGAAAATTTGGTACCACAATTCCCCAAAATGCCCAAGATATGCACCAAAGTTGAAAAAAGCCTATTTGTGCTATTATGCAGCTTACCAGCATTTCTTCAGTTCTCAGTCGGCTTTGAAGACTGCAGATGTGTTCCTGGTCCACCAAAGATCATCGTGCTGTGCTCCAGAGGTAAGTATGGGGTGATGGGGGGGTGCAGGGAGGCAGGGTGCAGAGATGGTTGCTGCGGGTTGGGGTGGGGGCCACGAGAGTCAACGAGGGACCGTTTTCTGCTTTGCAGGTTTAAAAAAAAAATTGCGGGATGGTTTTTCTTTTACAGGGGCATTTGGCATGCTGGGGTGGGCTCCCAGCATGCCACCTGAGTGTTTTATTTGGGGGTTCTGTGGCCGATGGGGATTGGGGACCCCTGTGCGCATCAACAAATGGAGGGGGACATTATACTGACGGGAGTGGGAAGGGGTCATGATGCTGAGGGGGATTGGGCACCCCCTCAGCACACACTTTAAATGGGAGGGAGGTTGCATTATGCTGATGGGGAGTGGGCTCCCTCATCGGCAAACAAAGTGGGTCAGGGCACTCTGCAGTGGCATGCCGCCATGTTTTGTAAACTGGTTCACCAGGAAAGGCACGCCACTGCATGAGAAGCTTGGCTGTCATTGCAGCGGACCTTTTCTTTGATCTGGTGGCTAGTTTACATGTTGTTGGTGTCGGCACCTGCAGCTGGCTTATTGAGGAATGAGGGGCACACCTGCTGATGCATGCCCTGCATTTGCCCACAGTGACCACACCTCCAAATCTGCTACTAATGCAATATGTTGGCTGCACAAATGTGAGTCAACATAAAAACCAAGTACAAGACACATCAAAAAGGTATAATAAAAGAGGGAGGCAGTCCCACTACCACCAGCAGGTACACCAGAAAAACTGTTGACTGGACCTTATGTTTCACCCAGACTAAATGGGGTTTCTTCAGAGGTGCAAAACAAAACTAGCCTGTGATGGGTGCACTGTTCTCTGTACTCAAGTTTTTAAATAACCAGTTAGATAATCTCACTGAAGTGTTGCTTCCTAACCAAAGAGCAGGCCAAATAGTTATCTGGAGATAATCAGGCTGAAGGGGCAATGAATTAGATCTGAATCTGTACACCCACAGGGTTACCTTTGTTCATTAGACTTCTCCACACAGTTTGTACTGTATGTGCTAAAAGACTGAACATTTAAAGACCTTTCAAGCATGCATGTCCAGTCAAAAAGTAACCTAGCCCCACCCCCTTGAGGTACTTGTCGGTTCAAAGGCTGTGAGACTTTCCACAATTCTAATCTAGATATAAGTCAGCTGCAAAGAAACATAACGTTCTAGTCCTTACCTGGTTGTTTAAGTGCCAAGTTTGATAGTCTTCCTTATTACATCTCCTACTAAAGATAGATCTGTAGTCCACTTTCAGCAGCTGCCACTCAGAACGAAGGCTAAGGTGCCCGAAAACCCTGCAACAGCACAGGAAATATAATCAGTTAATCAAAATATTAATCCTAAATCGGCTTATCAGCATGAAAACAGGTTGCTGCCCACTATGCTGAAATAGGATTATTATTATTTATTTTGCTGGTTCTACTTTCAATATAACTTTAGAGAGCCCATAATCTCTGTAAGCATATCTTAATAAACAGATGAGTCATCCTTGCTTAACAGTGCAGAGCACATATCGTTGGAAATAATGTATACAGTTTTCTCTATTAGTAAAGCAATCACACTGCCCAAGTTTTGCTGCTCTATACTGTAACAGTTCCCTTTTGAAATGTCTGATTTCAGAAAATTATATGAGCAGAGTAAAACAAAAATACCTTTTCATCAATTCTGTAGGTGGCTGAGTTGGAAAGAAGCCATTACATTATGCAGGTCATCTCCCAGTTTATAGAGGACTTCTGCAGGGCTGGCCCACTGATGCATTAGTAGAACCCATACTGCTTGCAACACCAGAAATTCTGTTTCAGGAATAAACCCATGTCATCAGAGACCCGGTGGAGGGGAAGGACTGCACATCCCAGAGGACAATCTCTTCTGCCAGAGAGGGAGGAAAGTAGGGTTGCTGTCTCCACCACATGCTGCCTGCCACCTGGGCAACCATAGGTGGCAGCAAAGTGGGGGTGGAGTAAGGGGGGGGGATCCTGCTGAGCTCACAGTTGACGCACTGTTGTGCCCATTCCTGCTTTTCAGCTGGCTGAGGGCAGACATCCATGGGACTGGGAAAAAAAAACTAATGGAAAGCTTCCAGCTGTGGCAAGATGATGCTGGCATAGCCTGCAGATCCCACACCTTCGACCATGGCCACCAGTCACCCACAGCTTGTCGGTTCTTGAAGGTTGTTCTAAGACACTGATGAGGCCCCCTGGTGAAGCTCAGTTGAGTGAAGTGGCAGGGCAGCTGTGAGTGTAGGTGCTTGGAGCTCGGGGTTAGTTAACGTAGCAAACAAGTCATTCTACTACAAGCACTTTCTATACTGAGGCGAAAATAAATCGTAAAATCAAGTAATCACTTATGCCTATTGTACTCTGTCCAGAGCTCCTTTTTTTGGTCTGAGTGCTCTTTTTTCTTGCTTGCATTTATTAAGAGGCCTGGGTCCACCCTGATGACCATCATCCCTACCATGGGAGGCAAGCCACAAGGCCTAATAAGGACAGGGGTAACCCAGCTGAAAAGATGAGAATTTTTTAAGATGTACCATGAAAGATCATTTTCAGGTATGTTCAAATATCATGATCAAGTTTCAAAAACCATCATTGTGGTCATAATTATCAATAATTAAACATCAGTGTTAAATGGCCACCAATCAGAAACCATAAAGTTATGGAAATAATAATTATGATTAATGACGTTCTCATAGCATCATGATTTTTCATGATTGCCCATGGTTAGGGCTGTCATTTTTTCACAGTAAAAACTGGCTGATTTCATGGCACGTGCATGGGAAAGAACAAATTTCACACACTTCACTGTCAGTTAAATTGTGCACACTGACAACCCCAGCATGTTCACATTAATTTATAGTCATGCTGTCTACTGGAGCCAGAAGTCAGTAACACTAATGTGTGTGCGAAAATAAGCGAATGAGGTCTGCTGCTATTTCTCTTTTGCCTGATGCTGCTCAGTGTGGAAATAGGATGAGCAAGACAAGCGGCAATATAGAACTACTGACTGTGTTCATAAACAGACACTTGGTTTCAGTGTTTTGTGGAATTCACTGCAAATCGGCAGAATAGCTGGGATAGACTGCTTTTTAGCAGCAGTATCGTTACCTGAACTGAAGCTGCTATTTCTCTTTTGCCCAAGCTACTCAGTGTGGAGACAGGGCGGGCAAGAGAAGTGGTAAAACTCTGTGTGGAAATAGGGCAGTCACATTATCTGAACTGCAGCATTACAGTATCTGAGCTGCTACACAGTAAGGCAAGTGGGGGAGCAAGTGAGTCTGGTGACATCGGCATTGTGGGCAGATGGCTGACTGGAAAGTCAGTCAAACAGTCACAATATGTGGTGCGTGATCACAAAAGTTGCTCAGTCACTCTGGTCACTACTGTGAATAAAAACTGCAGATTTTCATGGGGGACTGCGGATTTCATGGCATTGAGAAAATTAGAAAATTTCACGTTAATCGTGAAATCCGTGACCTCCGTGAAACAATTACAGCCTTACTCATGGTTAAGATTACAGTAATACATAAAAAAAAATTCTCAATTCATCTTTTCTCTGTACTTTTAGAATTTGTTTTGTTTTTGGACATCTTTATTGTACTGATCGGTTATGATGCCTCTTCTCCAGAAACCCACTTCTTTTAATTAACAGTGTCAGTGGCTCAGTAGGTAGCACACTTGCCTCTGAGGCCGAGAGATCAGAGGGCTGTGGGTTCAGTTCCCACATTTGGCACTTGGGTTAATACCCCAGTAATTACACTATAATGCAGCATGAGAGGGGTGCTGTCTTTCGGATGAGATGTTAAACCAAGGTCCCATCTGCCTGGACTGGTGGTAGTTCAGGTGGATGTTAAAGATCCCATGGCACTTATCAAAAAGAGTAGGGGAATTTTCCCAGTGTCCTATCCAAATTTCCCTCATACACTAAAAATACCACCAACAGCTTAATCTGGTTTAAGGTCAGTTGGCATTCATCTGTATCCCCCCTTCCCAGGTCATGACTGAAAATAGGCAGGATTTGTCTAGTGCACTTACCCAGTCAACAAAAGCTAAATAAATAAATTATACTTACTCTGATACCTTACTCATATTAGTTTACATAGCCCCATTAAGTGGTTCCTTTTATAGTTGTGGTGAGTTTCTAAAAGTACCTGATTTGTGCTCAAAATCTTTCCTAATAGTCTGCAAACTAATACTGTCAATACAAAATTAATTTAAAATAGAACTTGCCATTGTTTTCGTCCATAAACTGTGCTTTTGAAATATGCAAATTAGATATGCAAATGTGTATACTATACCAGACATTGCATGTACTCTTCCTAATGGGATTAAAACTTCACTTCACGTGATTTACATTATAATTGATAATTATTATTTTTTTTTGCTGATCTATGACATTCATATTTTCATGATTATACCACAAATACCTTAAGTATCACTTCTGTGACTTGCAGTCTTATAATACTGAACTACTATAATCATCAATAGACATCATTTCATCATCCACAGATCAACAGTAACCATCATGCTGATTTAAGCTTACAAAAATAATCAATCATCATCAGTTGGTGATTTGAAAGTTCATGTTTGATGATTAAATCATAATCTAGATGATCACAGATCATGATCTCCTTCCATGATCCTATAAAAACATAGAAACATGGAATTTGATGGCAGATAAGGACCACTTAACCCACCTAGTCTGCCCATTTCCCTAAATGGTAACATTTGATAATTAACAATTATCAGGCATTTCTGATCTTCAAAAACCATGATTGATGACTTACCAATTTTCCTGGGAAGTCCCAGAAAAGACTGATAAGTGGACTGGGGAGGAGTAGGTGGAAGGGGCATAAACTGAAAGCTAAAAATAGCATACTTTTGTAAGCAGAATATTGCCTGACTATGCTGGTGGTGTTTCAGTTGGATGTTACATGGCACTTTTCAAAAAAAGTAGGGTTATTTCCCTGGTGCCCTGACAAAATTTCCCATTTCACCAAAACAATATCACCAACAGCTTAATCTAGTTCAATGTCAGTTGGTTTTCATTTGTATCCCCACCCCCATCCCTAGTATAAGGCTGAAAATAGGCAGAATTGCCTATCCTTCTTTTCCCAGTCAAAAAAAAAATAGTGGTTCTTATAAACATTGTCCAAAAGTGAGTCAATCAAAATCACCTGAAGCTTATTAGCCAGTGAAAAGACATCAGAATGTGAGCCCTTGAAACATCTCTAATAGAAAACTTCCTGGAACTGTACAGCTCAGGAAGCGTCTTTCTAACCTCCGTTGACTGCTGAGTGCCAGTTTTTTGCCAGCACCATACAATGACTATTTAAGAGAGGAAATTAAATGTTTATCAAATGAGAAACCTAAGAAAAGCAAGAGAAGGCAGGAGCTTAGATCAGGAAGATTTTAGATGTGCTGTTATGCAGATGACATAAAATCAAAAGTCACAAAAACTAACAAGAGTTTTGGTAAAAGCCTAGACCAGTGGTGTTAGCAAAAAATGACTATACCAATACTAACTAAACTTCCTGATCTATAAAACAAGTTAAGAAGATCTACCCATTTTAATCATACTAACAGGGTTTTACAATTTTTATTTACTCAGGATAGCCTAGCTGAGATGCACATCTTGGTTCCACTGAGATCCTGCTTCTACCTATTTTCACAGCTGGTTGAGGACTGGAACACTTGGAGGTAAAGTGACCTGTCCAATGTCATGCAGTACATGGCGTTAGTTGGGACTGAGTCTGTAATCCCCCAGTTCCCAAGACAGGGCCTTAATCACTAGACTACTCCTGTAGTAACACTATTTTTCATTTTAAACAAGTTTGAAAGCACTTTAAATCCTGCCATTGGAGTTTCTTTGAACATGGTGTTTAACCCTAAAATGTTAAATATGATACATAAAATGGCAAAAAAAAAAATCTAGACATTTAATTGGCCAAGAAATGTCTCCTGACCATGCATTTAATCTCTATAATAACTGGGGTTCACTTTCTACGATGGGGAAACCCATGGCATAATTTGTCATAATAAAGGAGGGTTTATAATGGCAAACATGCACTGAGTTTCCCTCGCTCTGCACATGCCTAGCTCTGCACATGCCTAGCCACAGCTCTTCCATGTTTGCAACTTCTCGGCACCCTGCCTTCTCGCCTAAGCCGCACCACCACTGTAACTTGGCGGTAAGTATTTTTTTGTGTTTCTTAAATCATTCCTGTAAAAAATAGACTAACCACCAGAGAGGAAAAAAAATAAACGTAACTATCACAAAGCAACTGCGGACCCCGCTTAAAGGCAACCGGACTGTGGCAGCACCAGAACTTCAATTTTTTTTATATAATTGCTGTGGCGAGAAAGCGAAACCCAGCAATTACATAAAATAAAATATGGGGTGGTGTGTGTAAACTCAAATTTCACACACATCCTTAGTGTGGGTGCATGGATAAACCCCTCGAGCTTCACTCTCTGAATGTATGTGGCACCCAACACCTCAGCTGTGAGTAAAATTCTCATTAAACACACCACCCGATATTTTATTCTATATGCAATACACAGTCAGGTGCCAAATCTCATTTTCCTCCCCCCAAAATACCTGTTGTACTTAGAGCCACTTTATAAGTGTTATAAGCCCCTCCAGGGTGTGTATCATAGGATTTTAATGCACTTCGCATGTGCATAAGCACACTCGGCCTTCAGCCCTTGTGCCTTACCATGGCTCTGGAGCATGCATTAAATACAGAATAATATATGGGGTTGTGTGCCTAACGAGAATTTTACACATACCCAAGGTGTGTGTAAAACTTGAGTTTTATACACAACCCCATGTTTTATTTTATACAATTGTTGGGTATCATTTTTTTCCCCTAGCAGTTATATAAAATAAGAAGATATCTCTGTACAGTCATGGTCTGACTGGGTTTCAGCAAAGGTCTGAGGTCAGGTGCGGCATCTGAAAAAAAAAAGTTTAGTTTACATTTTTTTCTCATTTTTTTAGAAAAAGTGGCAGTTTCAGCATTTTTATCCCAGTGATTTATTTTTCTTTAATGGACTTACTGCTGAATCCGAGTGCCAGTGCAGACTCCAGCGGGAAGCCATGGCTACCAATAATGAGGAAGGGAAGAGTAGCGTCTGGCACATGAACAGGACAAGGAAATCTGGTTCCTTTATAATGACAAATTACAAGATGAGTTTCCCTTAGGAAAAAAATGATATCCTGTTATTATACTTTATATATAATAATAATAATGGGGGGTGCATAACGAGAATTTAATGCACACCCGAGGGGTGGGATGTACATAAACCCTGAGGGAAAAGGCAGAGGGGTTTATCTAAATAACCCACACTGAGGGTGTGCATTAAATTCAAGTTTTGCACTCCGCCATGTGTTGTTTTATGTAATTGCTGGGGGACATTCTTTCTCCTACCACTTTCTTTGAATAAAAGTCTATTTAAACAAAGAGTGTGTCCTGTTTTTATTTATCACAACATGAAACTCAGCAAATGTTGCCATAGTGTTTTAACATGTGTATCTGTGTGTTAAAGCACTATGAGTATTTTTTAAACACAGCTGAGGTTGCTTTAAATTACAGAGTTTGAGAATGACAACCATGTTCCTTCTGGCTCTAAAAATGGCAGTTTCAAATTAGTGGTAAAGAATAAAGTTACTGCAGGAAACAATTTTAAATAGTAGGGAAATATGTTTACAAACTTGTATTTTATGTTTTCTAGCTTTTACTGACAAGTTTTTTTATTTGGTTCTGGTCGTCGTTGTCATGGGGACATGGTAAATAGTGAAGAGGTTAGCAATGAGAGCGGTTTCTGTGGAGAAGAAAGGGGGAGATAGCAACAGCATTTGTGTCAGATCCCAAACGGCCTAATACTGCTGCAAAAGGTTAGTGGAAGGAGCAGTTTTTATTTTGATTTACTTGTGTCAGCAATTTTCTAGTTGAAGCGACTTTCTGACGAACTGTTTCAGTAAGCCGACAGAGTTGTGACAAGCACAGTGAGTCAGTGCGAGGGGAGTTGAATGAGAAGCTGGTGTGTGTTTATTGTTATAACCCACGGGTTATAACGGTGAATTATTACCAGCTACCCCTACAAGAAAAAACATCCCCCAGTTATTACAATCCTATAATCCACACCCTGTCATGGCTTCTTACTGACTTCCCAGTGTGGATGCTTCTCCATAGAATTGATTGTAGAGCCTTTCAATTGTCTAAACTGAATTTGAGACTCAAAGAGTTGGATCAACTGTGCATCTTGTTCTGGTCCTCCTAAGATTGACTCATCCTCTAGGAAATCCATCAGCCTAGCTAGCTTTGTATCATTTGTTAATTTAAGCAACCTGAGGGAGACTCTAGCTTCCAAATTATTGATAAAAAAGCTGAACAGCATGGGCTCCAGCATTGATCCCTGAGGGATGTTACTAAGTAACCTCCTCCACTTTCAGTAGTGCCTGTCCAGTGCAATCTCTGCGTCCTGCACCAGGCAAATAGCAGTCCAACTTGCATATATCACATGTATATCTCACTGCTATACCTTGCCCAGAAGCTTGTCATGCCCCACTCTGTCAAAGGCCTTGCTGAATTCAAGACAGACTATATCTGTGGCCTATCCAAGTTCCCTTCCTTGGTCACTCCATTGTAGAAGGTGATCACAATACTTTGGCATGATCTGCCCCTCATAGTAATGCAGAGAGGGGCATTAACTTCAGTCACATCCATGTGCTCCATTATTCTGCCCCCCAATAATAGTTTCTAAGACCATGTCCAGAACTGATGTCAGGGAGATTGACTTGCAGCTGGTCAGGTTGGACTTTTCTCCTTTCTTGGAGATGAGGACTGCACTGACCAATTTCCAGTCCTCTGGCACCATACCTGTCCTTATAGTCTCATAAAAGATCACTGCAAGTGATACTGCTGATTGTTTCTTTAGCTCCATTGAGATGCTGTGGTGTATCTTATCTGCCTACCTGGCTTGATCTTCACAAAGTAGTCAGCTACCAGGAAGGGTGTAATGTCAGCATGAATGCAAAGCACCTCCCCTTCCTGCGGCTCTTTTGCTAGAAACCAAAGCAAAGTACTGGTAATCATTCAGCAATATAGCCATCAACATTTGCCTCTCACAGACCCCTCCCCTTCCCAATTTCGGGGACCCAATCCCCTCATTCACGCTTCTCATTCTATTTATGGTCTAGTAAAAGACTTCAGTTTAGCCTGCAGCTCCTGCTGGCTTTCAGCCTCTCCATGGCTTTCTTGGGACTTATGTTTCCACAGAGGCTTTTATTTTCCATCAAGAATCATCCCATTTAGCTGATCCAGTGGTGGAGCGGTTCAGCTTCTGCCTCCAGTGTCAGCAACCCAGGTTTGGGAATGGGCACATGTTGCTTGGTGGGCTGGCACAGTGAGGTAGGAGTGAGTGCCCAATGGCAGTTCTACTTCTTCCGGGGAGACCCCAGTTCCTGCTGCAGGGACTGCCACCTGGTGGAGGCCAGGCATCAGTGCAGCAAGAGTGCATTCAAACCATGGGTGGGGCTGGAGAATTATGTGCTGGCACACACATCCTGATGTTCAGGGAAGAAAACTGAATGGAAATGATGCAGCGCTGCTCCTAGCTGGCACCTCACAGGCTCTCGTACAACCATCATAGCTGCTCACGCAGTGGGTTCAGTACAAATGGTGGATAACCAGTAAATCCTTGAGAAGGTTGGTGATGGGGCTGGGTGGGTTCTGTCAGCAGACTCTGGGGAGGAGAAAATACTGATTGAAAAAAGAGGAACAGCCTCAGTTCAGCTAGTCAGTCCAAACAGCCCATGTTTTCTATGCCAGCAATCATCTTGGTCACTCTTAGTACTTTTCCCATCTTGTCAATATCCTTTCTCAGATATGGGACCAGACCTGCACACTGTATTCAAAATGAGGCCTGACCAAGGATGTGCAAAAGGGCAATATAATGTCTCTCTATCGACAATGTTTCTTTTTATACTGTACAAGTCATGATTTTGTTTACCTTGCTAGCTGCTGCCTCATTCTGCTGCTCTTATTTAAACTTGTTGCTGACCAGTACTCCCAGATCTTTTTCTGGCTTGGTTTCAGTAATCTCCTTAGCATTCAGGAAATATTTTGCTTTTATAGTCTTCCTACCTAGATGCATCTCCTTACAGTATATTTCTTAACATCTACTGTGTTGCCACCTGCAGTAGTTGCCAAACCTATTCAGATCTTTCTGCATTTCTTTTATCTCCTGTTGCAATGTGACTAATCTTCCCATCATAGTGTCAACAGAAAATCTAGTGATGTAGCTGGTGGTACCAAGATCTAGGTCACTAATTAAGCAATAAGGCATGATAGAGGGTGTTTTATGGTGGGATAACACCTCATCTTAGGTGCATTGAAGCACAAGGCAAAACTGAGAACTTTCACCACCCAAGAAGTGCTGGTAGCCCACTATGATGCACCTCATGGAGTGTCTTATTGCATTTATTAAATGGTCCTTTTTAGAAAATTGGATGCATTTTTTTAAATATTTTTGTTGAGATAGTTTCTGTTGGGCTGTTCAGCTGGGGGTAACAGCCTGGCTAAAAGTATCTCTTGACCAATCAGGAGCCAGCATTCTTTCTACTCATTTCATAATAAATATTTGAAGCTGGCCTGCAATTGCAGCTGTAGTGATACTGTTTGCAAAGTGGGCGACCCATGTTCAGGAATGAACCTGAAGTGTTGGAGGGCTTACCCGGGGAGGAGGACCAAGCATCATGGAGACTGCACTCCTTCTCTGGGAGGGGTAAGACCCAGAGCACCCTGCCATCAGCTTGGCCCCTAGTGCAGGTTGGGGGCAAGGCATCATGGGACTAATCATGTATGGAAGTGAAGGACTAGTGGACATCGACGTGCTGTGTGACATCATTGCACATCCACACCTTCTGAAAGCAAGAAAAATAGGCATGGACTGGGACAGTGATGCCATACCTTACCCCCCACATCTGAACACAGACCTCACCTGCTTGGACCTGGACACTTCCAGTCTTCAACTCCACCACTCAGCCAACTGGATGGTATGAGGTGTCACAGAGGATTAATGGGCAACCCCACCTTGGTGAAAAAGCCAAGGGGGAAAGACTGAAGTGATGTGTTGCAGGTGGACCAAGGAAGCCATTTGGCACTGGCACATAGCCGAAGAAGATATCAGTCATCAATCATCAGGAGGGATAAACAGAATTGAAAAAAAAATTACTATTTTAAACAGTGTAGATCCCAAAGTAAATACCTGTGGAACCCTTCTGGTTGCCTGTCTCAGTGCTGATTGGTTAAGATGTATTATGAGTCTCTGCCTCCTATTCTGAAACCAGTTTTAAAACCCATTTCATACCCCCCAGATTATACAGTAGTAGCCACAGACATTGCCAGTTATTTCCAGATATTTCACAAAATTTCTAAACAGTTACTCTGTGCTGGCCCTACTGTAGAAATGGAGAAAGCATTAGATATATCTGGAAATATCACAGAAATTTTGGGGAATAGCTGGCAGTGTCTGTGGCTGCTACTGTAACTATGTCCTCTAGTTTTTGAAATACAGTAGCTTCCTATGTCGTGCAGAGTCAAATCCTTTACTGAAGTCCAGACATACTATACAACAGCCACAGTATTTCCCACGTCTAGTGTCTTGGTGCCATTCTCAAACAATGTAATGAGGTTTCTTTTTGAGAGGAGAATCATTTCCATTTACAGAGTCTATTCTGAGCTACTGTGGCCAAGTTCCTCTACTGCAATTACAGTATTCAATAATTGTATTTCTCCAGGAGTTTCTTCACTGTTGATGTCAAGCTGACTGGCCTAGTTCTGCCCTAGAGCTTGTTTTGACTACTGATACCAAATGGGTCACTCCCCAGTCATTGGGCACATATAGTTTTGACAGACTCAGTGAAATGCAAAGTCAGTAGTATTGATACGGCAGTTTCTTAACTGGCTCTTTCTGAATTAATTCTGGATGCATTCCAGCAGGTCCCATAGACTTTCCATTTAACATCTGTAGTATTTTCACAACCTCTTTGATTATTACACAAATGTCTTGCAGATTGTTCTTTTGCTCCCCTCAAAAAACATTTTACTGTCTAATATCCCTCCATAATTTCCTCTGTAAATGCTGAGGTGAGGAATGTACTGAGTTTTTCTGCCATCTATCCATCATTGGTAATTATGTCATCTTTTTCCTGCTTGTTTCGCAGACTGACAACACTTTGAATTTTCTTTTCATTCATACACAGGTATCTGAATAATGTTTTATTACTAAATTTGGCCTCAGGTGTTATCTGTTCTTCTAGCACATGGTTTTCCCTTCTGATTCTGTGTTTGATCCCTACAAGTTTATCTTTGTAGCTCTGTTTCTTTTCACTGAGTCCTTGCACTTCACACCTCCTGTATTCTGTGTTTTCTCCCTGATTGCTTCAAGTACCTCCTTAATCAAGTACTTCCTTCATCAAGTAATTCCTTCCTTCATAAAGTACTTCCTTCATCCTTCACAGTTGCCTACAACACTTACAGTACTGCTGCACATTTGTCTCCAAGTGATACAGTCTAGCATTTAGCAGTCCACATGTTTTTCATTTTTTAATACAGGTTTTTATCCTCCTTTGGCCACCCAAGGCAGGGGATGCTTTCTTCAGCTAGTCTCACCACTCCCCTCTCCTATCCATAGCCTCACCGAGCCTTTCCTTGCAGCTCAGGCCACCATGGATTGCCCCCTGTGGCAGGGTCAAGAAAGCGAGGGCCACCATCCCTCTGATGCCTGAAATCCAGTCTGTTGCCACAGGTTGCCCTGAGTAGGCATGTGGGGGTGAGGTGGGCATGCATCATATTCTCCTCCTGTGCCTGCTATTTTCCTCTGGGTGTTTTCTGCCCTACAATGCCCAGCTGCAGCTTACTGAAGGGGCGCTTGCATGTGGAGGTGTGTTGGGGGGCTCGGGACTCCAACTCCATTTTGCTCCCTCTGACAACCTTGTGCCTCCTGGAGCTCTTATGGGCTTACCACAAGGCCTCCTTCTGATGCCAGCCAGGAACCGGCATGGCCAACCTCCCTGATCCGGGACAGCAGAGCTGCCTGGTGGCTGCTCAGTCCTCTCCCAACCCCCCCCCCAGCTATCCCCCAGCAGCCCAGGCTCATTCCCAAACCTGTGTCACTGGCATGGCCAGAGGTAAGGTGCTAGGTGTCTCAGTGATGCACACCACTGGGTGGGCCCAGTCCACATGTTTTTAATGGAGTCCCACCGTTGTTTACACTGATACCCATGAGCTTGGTTTTCAACTTACTTGTGCTTGGACTTGGACTGTCTATGAGGGCCTGACAAAAAAATTACTCATAGAAGCCTTGGTTAAGCAGTACCAAGTGCAGGGGGAGTGGCTGGTCCCTTATGTATATGAACAAATGCCTGTGGAACAGGCTGCCACTGAGGACAGTGACTAGAGTAGTGAGACAGAATACAGAGGTTGCGCCAGAGGGGGAACCTCTTGCCACAAACTGGTGAAACTGTGCAGCCCCAGCCTGAGCTGAGAACTGAACCAGCAAAGTTTATAAATCAGCTAGAGCTAATGAAAATGGAGCTTGCATTAAAGGAGGCTCAATTGCAGTGGGCAAAGCTTGAGCTCAAGAGGGTGAAAATAAGGATGGAGGCTGACGAAAGAGAGACGGCACACCAGCATTAGATCTTAATGCAGCACACACAAGAGAAGGAACATGAAGAAAGAAGAAGGAATTAGTGGAAAGAGAGAAGGAATGACAGCACAAGAAAGAGATGGTGAAACTGCGCCAGAAAGCACAGCCACAAACCATAAGTAGAGGTAGAAGGAGTCAAACTCACTAAGCCCTAGTTAATTTGAAAATGTCTCCTCAATACCGGTAGGGGTATGAACTTGATTTATTTTTAAAATTATTTGAGAGGGTATGTGTGCAGCTAAAATTGGACAAGCCCCATGGATGGCCCACCTCTTGCAATTGCTTATTGGCCATGCTTTGCTTGCAATTGCGAGAATGGATGATAAGGACTGTATGGACTATGATAAAGTTAGGAAGATGTTACTGAAACATTTTGAGCTAACTCCTGAGGCCTATAGGAGAAATTTCAGGGAATTAAGAAAGGACACAGGAGATAGCTATGTAGAGTTGCATGTGCAAATGTGTACCTATCTAGACCACTGGGTGGATGGGACCAAAGCCAGAATGGTAGAGCAAATAAAAGGCATGTTTGTAAGGGAACAGTTCCTTAAAAATGTACCAGAGAACCTGCATGTATGGTTACTGGACCGGGACTGCAGCCCCACAAAGGAGGCAGTAGAAAGTGCTGATCTGTACGTGATCAGTAGACTACACACAAGCAGCAGAGGAACAGTGGTGGAGATGCAGTACATGGTTTCAAGGGTCCCAGACAGGGCAGCCTAAAGAAAACCAGCCTTGAACCCAAGCCCAAAACACAATCCACTGGTCCTAAGAGGAACAAGGAGACAAGGCTAAAGAAGTGCTGCATTTGATAGAAAGTAGGACCCCTGTCCTATGACTACCTGAAGAACATGAACAAAGAGCAAAGGCCTGGGGGAGAGAGTGACCAAGACAGTACCCAGCAGATAGCAGCCTGTGCACAGACTGTAGTGACACCTAACTCGTTCAAGCATATGCACCCTAGCCTAGTTAATGGGACAGTAACACAGGGACTAAGGGACACTGGCACCTCCATCTTGATGGTGGGACAGGATCTGGTCCAGATGGAGCAGATCCTGCTGGGACAGTTTTCCCAGATTTAGGGAATCACAGGTCCTGTGGTCCAAGTGCCAATGGCGTGATTCTTCTTGGGAATGTGCCCGTAGGGTACAGGAGGTAGGAGTCATACCTGATCTCCCTGTGGATGTGATTGGGGGAATGATTTTGACCACAGGGAAACTCTGGTGTGTGTTATTACCCACAGTCAGGCAAAAGGGCAAGCTTCTGAGGGGAAGGCGGGATAACACAGTCTGTGCTGACCCCTCTCTCAGCAGCTGAAGGAGCAGCTAGTGTTGGTGAGGGGCTAGCTAGGAGTAGCAGCCCTAAGCCCCAGCTGAAAACAGAGGAGGTCTCAGCCATGGGTGAATTTCCTTCTGAAGGGGAGTTGGAAGGGGTGAGACTGGAGGAGCTTTGCAGAGCATAGCTGGTTGATCCTACCGCACAGAAACTGAGAAAGATAGCAGATAGTGCTGTAGACTCTTGGAGGAGTAAACAATTAGTTTACTGATAGAATGGGCTATTGTACAAGGAGTGTACACCACAAAGGGGATTAGGGGGAGTGGTACTCTGGCAGTTGGCAGCCCCTCGGGTTTACAGCAAGCAGCTTTCGTTCCTGGCCCATGACATCCCTGTTTCTGGCTACAGGTGAATTAGCTGAACAAAAAAGTGACTCACCAACATTTCTTTTGGACTAGTATATAGAAACATAGAAACATAGACTTTGACGGCAGATAAGGACCACTTGGCCCACCCAGTCTGCCCATTTCCCTACCTACTGGATAAGCTGCAGATTCTAGTTAACCAACAGCCTACTTCCTGCAACCCCCCGCTATAATTGCCTTGTGTCTGTCCCATGCATGTTTAAATTCCCCCACTGTTTTAGACCCAACGACACAGGACAGATGTGGAAAATTACTGTCGGACTTGTCCACAGTGCCAGAGGGTGGGTCAGGTAGGGGACAAGGCTAAGGCAGTTTTGGTGTCCCTGCCTATTACTGATGAACTCGCTAAGACATAGTGGACATAGTGGTGCCACTGAGCACCCCAAGTCACATGGGGAAAAAGTACATACTGGTTGTCATGGACTATGCAACCAGGTAGCTAAAGGCAGTGGCCATTTCCTCCATTGAGGAGGAGAGAGTGGCTGACAAGCTCCTGGGAAGATTAGCCCCCAAGAACCTTTACAAGAGTGGAATTTCCCCAGGAGATTTTGTCAGACCAAGGGATGGATTTTATGTCATCTCTGATGAATAGTCTGTGGAAGAAAGGCTTGGTGTAACAGCTCCGTGCCTCATCCTATCACCTCAAGGCAAATGTCCTGGTTGAACAGTTCAACAGAATCCTCAAAACAATGCTCAGGGCATTTGTTGACCAGCACAAGAGGTAGTGAGACAAGTATTTGCTCCACCTCCTGTTTGCATACAGGGAAGTCCCACAAGAGTCCACAGGGTTCTCTCACCCTTTGAGTTCCTGGTTGGTCACAGGGTAAAGGGGCCCTAAGATTTAGTTAGGGATGAATGGGAGGGGGATCTTACCTCCCCAGGAGAATCCGTTGTGGTGTACATCCTGAACTTCAGGGCCCAGATTAAGGAGCTCATAGGGCTCACCCAGGACTACTTAGGCACTGAACAACAGTGGCAGAAAGCCTGGTATGACTGTGGGGCCAGAGCCCAGGAGTATGAAGTTGGACAGTAAGTGATGTTACTTGCCCCAGTCTGACAGAAAAAATTGCAGGTGGCACGGGAAGGCCCATCCTCCATAGTTAGGAAGGTGAGTGAGATCAATTATGTATTGGAACTGCCTGGCAGAAGGGACAGGCAGAGGGTATATCATGTTAACATGATGATGCCCTACTATGATAGGAAGGAAATGGTCCTCGCACTGTACTACATGCCACATGAGGAAGATTATGCTGATCCACTGGTGGACATCCTCAGGGAGGCGTGGGAAGGATCTTGCATGGATAACTTCATCCCCTCAGAGCAGCTGGCACCAGCACAGGCAGAGGAGATGAGGAGGGTGCTGCAAGCATTTGGGGACATGATCACGAGAAAATGGGGGTACGTCATGTTGGCTGAACATCACGTGGACACTGAGACCCAGGTGCCATTGAGGCAGTCCCCCTCCAGGGTACCAGAGTGGGTTAAGCAGGATTAGTCCACTGTGATCATGGATCATAATCTCCTGACCTGACTCCTTAGGTCTAGGGGGCAAAATAAAGGATCGCTGTGCTGGACTAGGGTACTGCAGGCAGATAACCTGACTTTCCAGCACCACAGTGGTTTGCAAAATGCCACTGCATATGGGTTGTTAAGGCAGGGCGAGGTGCATAGCATGATAACTTAGGCATTACGCTGTCCCCACATGAAAAGCAGAGCCTCTTGGAGGTCACCCAGAAGAGACACATCTTCATTTTCTGGGGGGGGGGGTGATGGGAAATGTGACCACAGTAATTTATTCTTTTTGTTTAGTTCTTAGTGTAATTATTTTTCTTTCATAAATTCTGTTATTTGGAGTGACTGTAAACATGGATTCCAATGTCACATGTTTAGGCAGCTCTCAGAACAAATACTGTCCAAGTCCTAAGTTTCGCATGACCTCATCTAGTTTCAGTCTCTGGCAGATATGAAAGGGGCAGTCTGAACACCACAAACATCCTGCAAAATTAGGTTGTAAATGCTGGAAGAAGGATGTCATATAAGTGAAAGATGCCAGTTGGTCTGGTTGATGTCATATGTACACAGACACACACATGTGGGGAACTATCACTTAAGGGAGAGGCCACTCGCCCACAGCCCCGAACACATACAACTAGGGAGTTGGACATCTCTCTCTCTCTCTCTCTCTCTCTGTCTGTCTCTGTCTCTCTCTCTGTTTCTCTCCCTCTCTGTCTCTCCTCTTCTCTCCTCTCCTCTCCTCTCCTCTCCTCTCTCTATTTCTTTCTCTCTCTCTCTCTACATCTGGAAGAAGGAAAGAGCCCAGCTAAGAGAGCTAGCTTATCTGAGTGAGGGAAGGATAGACTCAGTGGAACTTCTTTCAGGCTAGTGGCAGGTAAGACAGTCTAGATGCACCTAGGTCTTGAGATTCTTCTATCCATCATCTGTTTGTATACTTGACATTAAGTAAAGACTCTATCCTACTAGAATCCGTGGCTATGCCTCACTATTGAGAAGGTCATTTTAATATTTCTGCTGCTGCTATGAATTCTCTGTTTACAGTCTGCTGTCTGAAGTGCACTCTAGCTATTATTATTGTGTTTGGCCTTCCTGAACCCGAGAATGAAGTATTTCCAGAGATAATAAGGTGGTGGCAGCCCAGTGTGCAGTGTGCTCAGACACACTGCCCTGTACGCTAGTATGGCCCGAGGGGCAGTTTGGGACATCAGCAATCAATTTTCTATGGTATGATCCATAAGAATCCATTACTAATGGAAGTCTTTGGGACTAGAACTTCATTTGCCTGTAAGTGGTCACTGAAAGCTAGAAATAAAGTGACTAGGGTTTCAGGTTCTCACTTCAGCAATGGACATCTAACCTTTAGAGGAGGAGAGCCAAGACAGTGGAGCCCTTTATTTTTTTCTTAAATGACTCACAGCTGCTGAAGAGAATTGGATTAAAAAGAATAGTGGGGCTGTAAATAAAAAAATACATGTAGCTAATGGCTGTTATTTTTTAAATGTCATTGCCAATTAAAATGTAATTAGATCTCTGTATTTTAAAACTATGTGTTGGTGTTTAAACCTACTCAGTGAGAAACATAATTATTTTTATACTGTTATCAAGATGGGAGTTTTTTATCTTTCACCCGGAGCAAATGGAAAGCTTTAAAATTAAACCAAAACACATTTAAGCAAAGTCTTCTCTAATTACAGTATATGTGCCTGTATTATTTTCAGGATGAACTTTACTTTATGTATATGCAGTGCAGTCAGTATTAAATTAAACTTTAATTGAAATTATTTGTTAGCTAGTTTGAGAAAGAGTCGATTTTCAGTTGGTTGTGGTTTTTAATAAAGGTTGTCTGATAAATAAGTAAAGCTTAATCAGTTATTAACCATTTTTTTCTGTTTCCAATATTTAAGCAATAATGATGAGAAGCCGGTAATTGCTGAGGGATTAAGGACCAGTGTGCCTCCAATCACCTTCCTCCAGCCGGTTGTTAATCCAAGGAAATGACTGATTTCAAGGATGTTACTGGGACTATTAGTCTAATCATAATAACAGCTTTTGCTTTTGCATTTTTGTTTTGGTTTTAGCTGTGTGGTGTGAGCTTTGCATGCCACATAGCATCAGTCTTCAGCTGGATCGGTCATTTCCAAGATGTTAATGACTGATCTAGTAGCTAATCCGGAGCCTCGCTAGGGTAATGAATAATTAATTAGACTTAGAATAATGATTGCATCACGGAGTTAACATCTGGTTTGCACTTCATTGCATAATGGTTCAGAAATGTCAACATGTAGAGTTAGCAGCTCATTGAAAATGGGTTTAATAAACCAAATAACAACTTAATATCAATGAGCTCATTTTAAAGTTTAAAACTGACTGTACTGTGGAGATGTTTCAATCTTTGGATGTGGGGTGCCTTTCCAGAGAAGCACTAACTGATGGAAAAGAAAAAAAACTGGATAACCTCATCTTCTATCCCTTCCAATGGATACCTTCCTATCCTGTCCAAAATACCCTCAACGTGTAAAACCTCCCCACCCACCTCAAGAAAACTACTTTCTTCCAAAGTGCCCCACCATGACTCAGCCAGTATCCTGAAAAATTCCCTTACACTAACGGATGTCTGAAGAAGGGCTAGTTCCACTCTTGTCACCATAGAAAAACTGTAAAGCCACCCACTCACCCATATAAGTTCTTTTAAATATGTGTACATCCTGACAATCCAGCTAGCTAGTCCCACACATGCCTACCTGCAGTTAGAGTCCGTCCTGTCCCCCTCTTCAGTCATCCCTTAGTCTTCTCCATTGATTAGGAGAGTGTTTGCTGTGATGTGCAGGCTCCTGTCTACTCTGAAAGTATTTCTAGGATTGGACTGAACTATATTAGCACAGCCTAACTCAATGTTCCAAATCAGGTTGGGCTGGAGTACAGTAAATGTATCTAGTGTATCTGGCACACTTACTACAGTTCAAACCCAACCCTACCTTGAACATCATGTTAGGCAATGCTTCAAACTACAGACTTTAGGCAGAAATGTGGAATTTTCAAAGTTGTTTAGGTGGACTTGGAATGATCTGCAGAATTTTTAAGTCAGCATTCCATAAACATATGATCACAGTTTCACTTTGCGCTATAAATGATTTTTGTGAAAATCTGACTACTGCTTTTTACCACATGAGATACTGTACATAGTCATCCTAAACATGATGTGTGCTTGCAGAAAAAAGGCTAAGGCACACACTGCAAACTGCAGGCTCTGTGATGAAAACGAAGATCAGCAAACTGCAGTGTTTAATATCAGCCACATTGAATTTGTAATTTTGTTAGCCAAATGTCATTTTCACTAGCTGTTGGCTACTGTGGCTATCCATAATGCTCACTGAGCTGAAAAAAAAACATGCAGAAGGGAGAACTGGTTGATCTGCAGGTCATTCACATTTATTTATTTATTTCAAAAGTTTCACAGGAAAGACATTACTGATTTTCTAACCGCTCATTTTTAGATGCACCCTGGAGGTAGGGGATATGAAAAACCATATACAGCATATACAATATATCAAGGAGCATAATCAAAAATTGAAGACAAATCAGAATAGCATATGAACAGGGAATGATGGGAAAAAATTGCCAGGGCAGAACTAGTGGGGGGTCATGGTCAGTTGCAGGAGGGAGAAGAAAAGTCACGATGGACCTTGGGCCTCCCATAATCTTAATGCAGTGGTGGAAGTGCTTCTCCAGTATAGTCTACTCCCCTTTGTATTTGCTAGGAACTTATGATCATGGGACATTTGAAAACAAAAATCAAGCATGCTCCCATTTCACATCATATTTAATCTCTAGAGCGACAATTCATTTGTGTGTATTTTTCTAAATCCATTTGCCGTTACAATGACCCACAGACATCTAAGTCTTCAAATGTCTTCCATTTTGCCTTTAATATGCATTCATTTATATATTGCATATACGCTTTATTCTCTTTCTTGGCATTTTTGTTGATGCAGAGTAACTTCCTTACTTAATTAGCACCGCCGGGGCACAGCACTGTAAAGCTCTGTCCTGTCAGATCTTTGCTCAGGCTTGCGATCACCCTCAGGGATAGATATTTCACCTCTAGCTTTCAAGGGTGAAAAGAGGGGTCTGAAATATTTTTTAATAGAGATACCATCTCACTTTCGAAATGCAAGCTGACACATGGGCTGACTAGATGGCCCCTTGGCCTCCTTCTGCCATCTCTTTTTCTGTATTTCAAAGATACTCACACAAAGTAGAGATGCTCCTTTTCATGGAACTAAGAAGTCTGAAGTGAGACAGATACTAGAATATATGTCTAATAATAGCCCTCCAACATGCCAAGACAGGGCAAGATTGTTACACAGCACCAGTACACATGTACAAACATCCAAGTACTCTGCAGCAGCATAAGCAAACAAGTTCTGATCAGAGCTCATATGGCTGTGGAGAGCTTTTGGGGTGCTTTTACCCATTATTTCTAATGAATTTGCACAATGCAGATCTGCTGAGAGGCAGTTTCAATGTGGTCTTCCTTTTACACATTTTTACAATGTGTTTTCCTAGAATATGCCTGCCGATTGCTATATATTTAGCCTGGAAAGCTTACAGAAGACACGGCATTTTATTTTCAGTGGGGCTCTACATCTACACAATATTATGCTGCATTGAGTAAAATCAGAACACACTGAAAAAAATATTTTACATCTGGACTAGGCTACCATGAATAAATACATTATAAAAATGATAAAATCATGACCCCACTGAAAACAAGATGTAGCATCTAATCTGGGACATCCTGAGTAAATACAGTGCAGAGATGTGTAAAATGAAGCTCCCTATAACAATGAGATGTAGCATCTCCCTTGCACTATTCAGGATACAAAATATAGAATAAGAAATGTTCAAAGGAAATCTACTGTAAACTGAACTTCACTGTGTTTACTGACATAAAGAAAGTTTCTTTTTTGTTTTATAACATATTAGAGTGCAGTATTTATTTCGAATGTTGTAGTCATGGGGATGGTGTGTACAGTATGTGTGTTTGTGGGTGTGTGTGTGTGTGTGTGTGTGTGTTTGTGTTTGTGTTTGCTGTAGCTCAATATATTTTTTCCCCCAAAAATCATAGTAACAAATGCCTGCTGATTGCTATATATTTAGCCTGGATAATTCACAGAAGATCTGAGCTTATTAGATAGTGTCTTAAGAGGTTAAAAAACAGTGTAAATCTTTTTAGATTTGTTGCTGGGAAAGGGTGACATTTATGAGGTATGAATCTTTCTTAAAAAGACAATACCTGCCCAACTGAAGCTAGTAGCAAGAAAATGTTTAAATGCTAAGTATTCAAATGTGCAAGTTGTTGCATTTCAAAGGGGGTAAACACATCTCCAGTTTACTAGGCAACCGATATTTAGCAAGCTGTTTCAGTTTCCTAACGGCCATCTGATAAGCAGCTTGGAGTTCTGTCTCCAACATTCTAAACAGAAAAACAGGAGTATTTTATTTCAGCTGACATAGTGATTTATAGTTGTGGAAGGATACATTGAAAACTCCAAAAATGTGTTCCAGAGTATTGCATTTTTCCAGCTACAGACAGCAAGATGGCTGTAGGCTCTGCCCACAGCCATAACAATGAAGCTAGAACAGGGTGTGGAAGTGTAAGTTAGCAGATACATACTGTAAGAAGTGCTCAGCAGTGGAGCTAAGAGTTTGCTACCTGAATCACGTTTTCGTTTTTCATTCATGATCAAAGATCCTGTTGCATTTTAAACAGAATGGTGTGCAACATTTTTGCTTCTTCCATTTAAGAGTGAGTTAACCATGAGATTCATCGAATCCTAGTAGATCCATAATCACCTGTAATGTACTTATAAAAATGGCATGGACAAATGAAACAATCTGATTGAATGAAACAGGTCACAAATCTTGTAATTATTAGGCATGGGTGGGTAGTAAAAAACCTTACCCTAAATACTACCTGTGGGTACCTCCAAACGTTCCTAAATAACCCTAAAAATACCCTAAGGCTAAATGGGGACTTGGTTAGATAAGGGTAGTTACTACCCTGATGTTTCTGCTACCCAATTACCCTATCCTGCCTATAACAAAATGTGAAAAACTTTATAGTGTATGGTGGAACATCGTTCTCCACCGAAATCGATCATTTTCGAAACCTTGTAGTCACACACTAGTGACGTTCGCAGTACAACAGAATGATGTTTTCTACTGTACTGCGAATGTCACACTGTGTCCTCGCGCAGTATTTGACAGTTAGGGCTCACTCCATAGACAGGACACATGGTGAAAGCAGCAATATCGGGGCAGTATTAATGGTTAGTGTGAAACGCTCACAATGTAAATTCTTTTCCCTTCTAGTAACTGTTTTTCCCCAAAAACGACGTTCCACCATACACTATAAAGAAAGTGCATGGGAAAGGACAGGCATTTTCACTGCTGGCACTATGATTCGTGTTACCTCTCGAGCTGCGCTCTCGAGGTAATCAGTCGTCATAGTGCCAACTCGGTGAAAGAATAGACCTGTTGTCAACCATTCCCCATGCACTATCCTATATGTTTTTGACTGCCCTAAACAGAGAAAATTATTCAAAATGATCTGTCTTTAGTCAGGTAAGATAGGCACAGCTGCTCTGAGCAAGTCTGCTATTGTTTCCAAAATACTGTCTTTAGAATTATGGCTGTATAAGGCATTCTTTTATAGGGCCACTGTGATATGCCCCAACTTTTCTTTATCAATGTGACATTGCCAGCCAGATTGTCTCAGTATTTAGTGAAACAGACAGCCATTTAATGGTTAAATAAGTAATTTGTCTATTGAGCCATTGGATGAGAAAGGTAATTACAAGAGGTGCAGCTGCTTTGAGTGAGTCTGCTGCTGTATCCCAAATTAAACCCTGAGAAGAGTTGAGCAGGCTTATGCCAAACATTTTTTGCCTTTTTCATCTTTTTTCTGCCTCTCCCTGTCCTTCCAACCAGTCAGTCCTTCAGGCCATACAGTGTTACCCCCCCTTCCCTTTGCCCAATAGGCCATCCCCATTGCCACCCATACCGTCCTTGCTTTGGTCAGCATCCTCGGCAGACCCTGGGTAACCCTTCAGTGGGGCTTCCCTTCCCAAGGGGGTGCAGAGGAGGGGAGATAGTTCCTGCTACCTTGACTAAGGAGTAGGGACTCAGAGGATTGGAGGAGGCTGGGAATGACTATGTGGCTCAGGGGAAAAATGCAGCATTATTTGGCAGTCAGGCAAATGATTTCCACTTTTCTTGTCCCACCCATCACCCACATTCGTGTGGCAGCAACAGCGTCCTTGGGGTGGGGAGATTCAGCAAAGTGTGGTGGTCCACGCCACCTAGAATGCCTCCATTAGCCACCTTCAGGAGCTGCTAGTAAAGTGGTCCAGCACTGCCTCTACCCCCAGGAGTGGAGTGTCCATAGGATGCTCTGACCTCCTCCTCTCTGCCAGTCTCTGCTCCTGATGTCCTGGCTCGGGGTGCGAACCTGGGTTGCCAGCATATGGAGTGATCCCCCCATCACTCAGTGCCACAGATCCAGTCTCCAAATTTTTTTGATGTCAGTACAAACAGTGGCCCTAAGACAAATGCCTTATACAGCCATAAAAGGGACAGAGTCACACAGCAGAGCTTCTTCTGGCTTCTGCAAGGGCCTCTGAACATACAGGGACTAGAAAAATGTAGGGGTTGGGGGACCACGTGATGCAAGCTACCAGATAGTCGCTCCTCAGTACAGCTCAGTATCCTGTCTTTTTATATCTGCTTTTTGGTATATTTTCTCGATCTCTAAACCTCTAATTTCGTGTTATTCTGGTTCCCTACAACTTTGTGCCCTTGCAGGGTGAATTTGAGAGAGAATGGACGTTTACATGAAAAAGCAACAGCAGAAACATACCCCGCCAGTTACACCAGACAAGGCCTCAAAAAAATCCCGGGCCTTGAGAGGAGCAGAAAAGGGAGATGTTTTGAATCCAGGGGCGGATCAGGAACCGCTCACATTGTCCAGATTTCTGGAGGAATTTAAACCATTTAGAGATGAGATTAAGGAGATGGCATCAGAAATGAAATCGCTCATGAGAAAAATAGAAGAGATTACTCTTGCTACCTCAGACAACACGACTAGGATCTTCTCTTTAGAGAAGCAAGTGGAGAGATTCGAGCCTGAGATGGCAGCAGTGAGCCAGAAGTTGTCCAGATTCGAGGTCAAGTTTGAAGACCTTGAAGGTCATAGCCGGAGAAATAATGTTGTGATTCTCGGGTTACCGGAGGGAGAGGAGGGCCACAATACCATTGCTTTTACCCAGAAGCTGGTGGAGAAGATTGCAGGCCCTTCCCCATTTGGGGCCAAATATACTATAGAGAGAGCCCACAGGTCATTGAGACCGAAGCCCCCTCCTGGAGCAGTGCTCTGACCTATAATTTGTCATTTCTTAAATTTCTTAGAGCGACAACATTTCCTGTACAAAGTGAGAGAACTCCAAGAAGTTCGCTGGGAGCAAGCTAAGCTTAGAACAGCACAAGATATTCCCGGTTCAGTCCGATTGAAGTGTGCGGCATTTCATCCTGTTGTTTCAAAAAATCATCATGGCTGGACTCAAATTTCGTATGGGATACCCGGCCAGACTACAGGTGCAGGTGGCTGGTTCCTGGGCTACCTAAGAAGATCCAGAGGCAGCGTTTGCTGGTTTAAAATTGGCGTTGCGAGATCTCTTCAGGGACACATGAAAGGCCTCAGGTCTCTTCCGACAAGATGAGAATCGTTTCGAGAAGACTGGGCATTCATGCAAAGGAATCTTTTGGAAAGAAGCAGTTAAACATCCTTGGACTCTCATTTCAGCCTGAATAAGGGGCAGAAAGGACTTTTTTCTTTTCATAATGATCTAGTTGTCGATACATGTTCTTATCTGTTTTGTCTGGGTCTGGGGTTTCGGGCCCTTCAGTTTTCACAGAGTTCCAATCACGGAAGCACATTCTTGTTTGTTCTGTCTGGGTCTGGGGTTTCAAGTAATTGAGTGATTTCTTGTTAGTTCTCGTGTTGGGAGAAAACAAAGCCTATTCAGTAATATTTGATCTCCCCTTCCCCTGTGAGAGTTTGGTAAGGATGGATTCAATGGAAGGCTATAGCTTTTGGGGAAATCCAATTACACGGGCTGTGTTGTCCTTTCCCTTGTAAGGCATCAGGGTGCAGTTACACACTTGCAACACAGGAGGGAGCTTGTGTTTCATGCGTGTTAAGTGCTAATGGTCACTAAGGCTGGAGAAAAGTTGGGATTTACTGGGGCAAAGGCACAGCAAATTGGAGGAGAGGAATGGGGGCCTGTCCCTATGGGGCTGGAGAGCTTATTGAGACAATGGCCCACACAGTGAATATCATGTTTGGCTGAGGCCGACTTCCGGATCTTGCGTCAGAGGCGCCTTTTCACATCCAACAAGCCATATGCCCTTGCAAGCTATGATGCTTCTGGTGGCGATGTTTTATCGATACTGGCTTGTTCCCAATAGTCCTCATTAAGGGATAGGCGATAGACATAAGGGCTTGTAGTGTAGGGATGTTGCATCCTCTCTCTGTCTTTATTACTAACATCTCAAAAAGGGGGATTGTATTATAAATAATACAGGGTTTGGGGGATGGTTTTTCAGGGGGCTGGGGAGGAGTAGTAAATGGAGTATTGCTGAATGTTGTTAGCGATAAGAGAGGGGTTTGGGTGGATGGCTTTTTGGACTATGTTTTGGAGTTACTGAAGCTGCGGATTGTTCGAGGGGTAATCGGGGTGGGAGGATAGTGGCTTAATGGGGAGTGGGAGACTGGTACAGCAGATTCAGGGGAATAGAATCACCTGTTACAGGGTTGCAGTATATGTTAGATACCTTATCTGGATTTATACTTGACATAACAGATGGCTCAGAATATTAATATAGCTACGTGGAATGTGAAGGGGATCAGGAAAAAACTGAAATAATATCAGGTTCTTAAACACCTGAGTCTGTTGCGTGCCCAGATATCATTCTTACAAGAATCTCATTTAGTGGATTCCGAAGTATTACAACTTCGGAGACAACAGATAGGTCAGGTTTTTTATGCTTCAGGGGAAACCAGTAGTTGCAGGATCATGATACTGATTAACAGAGACATCCCATTTGTCCCTTCTCAGGTATTTAAGGACGCGGATGTCAGATATGTCTTAGTTCAGGGTACCATTTGGGCTATGCCGTTGGTTCTAGGTAGTACTTACGGACCAAACACAGATGATCCCTCCTTTTTTATGAGACTGATTTCTACGATTCTTCCTATACTCCTAATTCCAATTATATTAGGGGGAGATTTTAATTTGGTCTCGGATCTGAATGTGGATAGATCAAGCATTGGGTCGAGGGGACTGTCACCTGGACACAGGGCCTTTAAGGAAATGATGGATCAGTGCGGATTGTGTGATGTATGGAGGGTCATGCATCCTAATATTAGGGAATACACCTATTGCTCGCCAGTACATGGCACACAAGGAGAGATCACGTGATGCAGAGTGCTGAGTAGAAGCTCCTCCGCTAAGCTCCTGCCTCCCGAATATAAATTCGCCTTTTTAAATGTTCAAACCTATCTAATTCCTCTGCTTACGAATTCTTCCATTGCTTAAGCATCCTCTGCTTCAGTTTTGGGAGTTAGTGTGGTAGATGGAGGCTTATATGAAGAAAGCCCCGCAGAAGCATACCCCCCCCCCGCCACTCCTGAAAAGGCCTCAAAGAAATCCCGAGCCTCGAGTGGCCCAGACAAGCCTGATCCTTCATGTCAAGCTGGGGAACAAGAGCCTTTAACTCTCAATAGGTTCTTGGAAGAATTTAAGCCTTTTCGAGAAGAGATGAAAGATATGGTGACTGATTTGAAATCCCTCTCCAGAAAATTGGATGAAGTTTCTCTCAGGGTCTCTGACAATACTGCTCAAATAGTCTCGATGGAGAGGAAACTGGAAAGCCTGGATCCTGAATTGCTGTCAACGAGACAGAAATTATCTCATTTAGAAGCTAAATTTGAAGATTTGGAGGGCCGTAGCCACAGAAAAAACGTCGTAATACTCAGGCTTCCAGAAAGGGAAGAGGGCCAGCATACTGTAGTTTTTGTACAGAAGCTGGTGGACCGGGTTGCTGGTCCCTCTCCCTTCGGTCCAGTGTACATGATAAAGCGAGCACATCGGTCCCTGCGATCAAAGCCCCCTCCGGATGCTCCCCCTGTCCCATTATCTGCCGTTTCCTGAATTATTTGGAAAAGCAGCATTTTCTGCAGAAAGTCAGGGCCTTACAAGAGGTTCATTGGGAGAAGGCAAAGTTGAGAATTGCACAAGACCTCCCTGGCTCGATCTGTCTGAAGCAGAAAGCGCTTCACCCCATTGTATCTAAGATTATTGTAGCAGGTTTAAAATTCAGGATGGGGTATCCAGCCAGGTTACAAGTCTCAGTAAACGGTTCTTGGGTTAATTATGAAGATCCTGAAGCTGCATTGTCAAGCCTTAAATCTATGCTGCCAGATTTATTCCAGATGACCTGAGAGTTCCTCCAAAGTTTCGGGATTCATAGAGAGTTGCTGTTGGAACTGTTATTCCTTTTCCTTTTGGAGAAAGCATTTTTCACTAACTGAGATCAGACTTGTTTGTTTTCTCATCTGGAACTGGGCTACCCGTTATATGGCCTAAATGTCAACAATTTTCCAAGCCCTGGCTTCCTTGTGTTAATTCTGGTTCAGGGCGAAGCCCTTTAGGGTTCTGATGATGGCTTATTCAGGAGGTTAGTTGGGAGATTCTTATACACTCAGTTTCTGGGAGTTGCACTTGGGGGGAAAGCTTTGGGTTGTTGGCTTTTCGACTAGTCTTTATGTATTAGTTTGGTAGGCTCCAGAGCGGTTTTGGGCTTTCATTGCCATTCTGACGTATCTGTTGGACCAGGTGATATCCACAAGAGGGCGTAGCTCGCCTAATTAATATATGCCCGTGTGGTTTTGAATTCGAGAAGGATCCCTCTCAGCTTTTGTGTTACTCCAGCCTTTTCAGGGGGTATTTTGGAATTAGGGGCTGGCAGCCCCTGGGTAGTCACATTTTGCAGCTTTTTCTTTTCAGGGTCTTGTTTCAGTTGCCATCTCGTTTCTCGCTCTCAGCTCGTGACTGGGGTTGTCCCTCATTACTAATTTTTCTTCTGGTTCTGGTCTTGGTGCAGTTCTCTGTTGGGGACAGACAACCACTAATTCTCTCTCTGGCGTTGTGTGGCTACCTGTCATACTCATGTTTTTGATAGCTTGGTTTTATTTTCCCTAGTCCTATTGGATTCATAATCATGTGCCCATAGGCTCTGGAAGTTCGAGATCGCTCTCCAGGTGTTAGGGGCCAGCTAAAACTGTTTGTAACTTACATTTGCATCTTGAGATATAAGTGGGTTCTCACTAGCAGAGGAATATTATCGGGGGGTGGGAGAGGGAGGAAATTACCCAGTACTGTGCTAAACGTTGCTTGTGACAGAGTGGGGGTTGGGTATGGGTTTTCGTTGGGGGTTGGGGGTGTACAGGGGGGCTTAAAAATGGGTTAATGGTGGGGAGGCTAGGGTGGTGGTGGGGCCTTACAGCAGCAACTGGTAGAGGTAGGTCACATGTATTATATACCCTGAGTGCAGGGCCGAATCTATTAAACCTAGTAATTACTATCAGGTGGCCAAGGAGGTGACTTTTGCAACGTGGAACGTTAAGGGGATCAGGAAAAAATCTAAACAATGTCAGGTTCTTAAACACTTAAGCCTACTACGCTCACAGATAACTTTTCTACAGGAATCTCATTTATTAGAAGTGGAAGCTTCACAGTTGAGGAGACAACAGGTGAGGATGGTGTACGAGGCTCAAGGCTCCACTAATAGCTGTGGGGTCATGCTTATTATTAACAGGGGCATTCCCTTTGTTTCTACACAAGTTATCAAGGATCCCGAGGGTAGGTTTGTTTTAGTTAAAGGTACTCTCTGGTCAGTCCCACTGCTACTTGGTAGTATATATGGTCCCAATGTGGATGATCCTGGGTATTTTATGAGACTTATAAACATAATCCTGCCTTTGCTTCCTATAAGGATTATTTTGGGAGGTGACTTTAATCAAGTTGTAGACTCTAATCTTGACAGGTCAGGTAGTGGGCCGGGAAGGATTTCTCCAGGACAGAGGGCTCTCAGAGACCTATAGGATCAATGTGGGCTCTGTGATGTCTGGCGCCTCTTATATCCGGACTCTAAGGAGTTTACCTACAGGTCATTGGCACATGGCTCGCAGTCCTGCATTGACTACATTCTTATTTCTCAGGATCTCTTGCCTGGGGTTAAGACTTCCTCGATCCAACCTGGTCCTGTCTCTGACCATTCATTGGTGTTATGTAAACTGGCATTCCAGGACTTTTCAAATAGGGAAACAAAATGGAAACTTAATGACCAACTCCTTAAAGATCCCAAATACTGCAAGCTCATAAGGGAACAAATTGAGGCCTTTTTCTTGTTCAATCCATTAGACAGTGCAAAACCGGATATCATATGGGGGGCCTTTAAGGCCTACATGAGAGGGATCCTTATTAGTATGGTGGTGAGTAGGAAAAGGGCTAGGGAGAAGGTACTATTATCATTACTATCTCAAATTCGGGTACTTTTAATTAACATTTCGGTTAATGCTCCAGAAGAAGACAGGAGGAAGCTCTTATTGCTGAGAGACAGATATTTAGAGTTGCTCCAGGAAAAGGCAGAATTAGCTATCATATGTACTAGAGCTAGTTACACAGATCAGGGAGAGAAGACGGGGTGCCTATTGGCACTCCGTATCAAGCAACAAGAATCTGCTAGATTCATCCCTCCAATTAGGGCGACAGCTGATGGGTCTCTGAAAATATCTCCTACTGAGATAGTTCAAGAATTTGCCCTATACTATAAAATGCTGTACAGTGACATGGAGCACCCCCCCAGTCCTGAGACTGTGGAGACGTATCTGAGGGATTCCCATTTGCCCTCCCTTTCAGCACATCACAAGAACTTTCTAGTCTCTCTTATATCACAGGATGAAATTGCTGAGGTCATTAACGGATTACCCTCAGACAAAGCTCCCGGTCCTGACGGATTCTCTTCTCCTTTTTATAAGACGTTTTGAGATCTCTTACTACCAGTACTTAATCGATTATTCCAATATATCCTTTCCGGGGCAGAGGTTGGTTCTCACCTCTTTGAGGCCTTGATTGTACTTCTCCCCAAACCAGACAAAGATCCAGAGCTCGTCCAAAGTTATAGACCCATATCTCTCCTAAATCAAGACATCAAAATTCTTTCGAAGATTTTAGCTACTAGGCTAACTGTTGTACTCCCTGAGTTAATAGGTATGAATCGGGTAGGATTTATGAAAGGATGCTCATCAGCTGATCACCTGCGTACATTATCTCATGTCTTCTCGGTTACCAGAGACGCCGAGTTTCCCGCAGGCCTGGTCTCTCTGGATGCCGAGAAGGCTTTTGATCAGGTAAATTGGAGCTTTCTGTTCAAGGCTATGGATGCCTTTGGATTCCCTCCTGTATTTATATCTTGGGTTGCTGCACTATATAAAACCCTTATAGCAAGAATTTCGGCAAATGGGGCTTTCTCTAAATCCTTCCCACTCCATTCAGGGACTAGGCTGGGCTGCCCCCTATCACCTTTGTTATTTAATTTATATTTGGAACCCCTTATTCAAAATATTCTCAATAGTATTTCTATACAAGGCATTTGGGTTGGGTGCCATGAAATTAAAGCCACCGCGTATGCGGATGATTTGTTGATGCATCTATCCCACTCTGTATCATCTGTACCTGCCTTACTGAATGAAATAGCTAGATTTAGTGAGTTATCCAATTACAAGCTGAATGCCAGTAAATCCTTATTCTTTCCATTAAACCACAAGGTATTCAATAACGATATTAGTCCCTTTGGTTTATGTTGGACTCCCAGATCATTTAAGTATTTGGGCATTAAGCTATCCCGTAATCCCCTAACATAGTTTAAGGATAACCTTGACTCACTCTCACAGCTTATTATTCGTGACTTTGACAGATGGTCTAAACTTCCCATATCATTATGGGGCAGGATTAACATAATCAAGATGAATGTTTCCCTAGAATTTTTTATCCCTTATCTCTTCTCAGAACTTATATCCCTCTACGCTGGTTTAAACAATTACATGGTATATTTACTAGATTTATTTGGGCTGATAAATATCCCCATCTGGCCTATTACAAACTAGCTGCTCCAAAACTTGAGGGGGGGCTGCGAATTCCCCACATGGCTATATACTACTGGGCCAGTCACTTAGTATAATGCTTGAGATGGGTATCCCCGGGCCCTGAAAAGGAACAACCGGTATGGCTTAGGATTGAATTAGATGCAATTAAATCTAAGAACCTGGACCTCCTAACCCTATTTTACCTTAAAATATCTCAGGTAAGTATAGATGTTTGTCCCACAGTAGGTATCTCATTAAGAGTATACGCACAGTTATGTTCATTTCTACATTATTCCCCCCAGACTGATTTAGCTCAGTCCATTTGGAATTCCCCATCCTTTACTATCAATAAGAAGCAGATTTCCCGTAAATGGTTGCTCCAATTGGGAGATGGGAAACTGTATTCTTTGGTGGATGATGAGGGGCACTGGTTGTCCCCAGGTGATATTTCCAAAACATTTCTTATCCCAGTTTCCTCTCACTTCAAAGTTATGCAATTAAGACACCTACTCACAATAGCCTTGGGGAATATTTCCCCTTCCCAGACGGTTTCAGCCCTGATACCTGAGGTCTCCTCATTTACTGGATCCTCAGGTGCTGTATCTAAATTATATAGAGTGTTGTTTCATAAAAGATATGGGGACTTTTTTGGACCTACTAGATTTTGGAACTCGCTCCTTCCTCAGTATCAGTTGGATTGGCAATCTCTATAGAGATCTTGCCACAAATATGTTTCCCAAGATAGATTGAGCCTTATGCAATATCATATATTACATAATATGTATTGTACTCCTGTAAAACTAAAGAAATGGGGTTTTTCGGATTCTAGTACCTGTATTAAGTGTATGCGAGAAGAAGAAACACTTCTTCATATGTTTTGGTCCTGTCCCAAAGTTTCCCTTTTATGGGATTTAATCAGGATTTCCCTGGATCCCCTACTGGGCCTTCAGGAGTAATTCATTCCTGATATATGTCTTTTAGGGGATCTGTCCTCTGTCAGGGTCAAAGTAAGGACATTTCATATTTCCATGATTGCTCTATCTGTTAAGAAAAGTATCTTACGTCGCTGGAAAGACAAATCCACCCCAACTTTCCAAGGGTGGTTGTATGAAATTCTTGCTAATCTTCGAACAGAGAAGACGATTGCAAGTCTTCATAACAGACTTGCAGTTTATAACAAAATACGGGATCCCCTTCATTCTCTAATTTCATTGTCTCATTAGTAATTATGTCATATCTCAAATTCCCCCACAGGCCCTCTGGGAATCAGCATTGCACTTAGAGGTTATACGGAGTAGTTGCTGCTGTAAGGGGAAGGATGGGTGGGTGGGTGAGCTGGGCAGTTTTATTCTCACAACTGGTTGTGTCACATGTTGCTTCACTGTAACTGCCCTTTATATTGGAAAATGTATTAATAAAGTTTAAAATGAAAAAAAAAATGTACATGGCACACAATCTCACATTGACTACCTATTAATTTCTCACAAGCTCTTGCCAGGGGTATTGTCCACCTCGATCCAACCGGGTCCAATATCGGATCATTCCTTAGTTTTGGGTAATCTAGCCTTCCTTAACATTCCCAAAAGAGAGACCAGATGGAAATTAAATGAACAATTACTAAAAGATGAAAAGTATCAAGGATTGGTGAAAGAGCAGATAGAGTTTTTCTTTTCCACCAACTCAATGGATAGTGCAAGACCAGATATTTTATGGGGAGCCTTCAAGGCTTATATAAGGGGCATTCTCATTAGTCTAGCTACAAAGAGGAAGAGGGCACAGGAAACGAAGATACTCTTCCTATTGTCTCAGATATGAGCATTAGAAAATATGCACCCAGATAAAATTCCTCAAGAGGAGTCACAGAAGATATTAACATATAAAGATAAATATTTGGGAATGTTAAGAGAAAAGGCTGAGCTGGCTATAATCCATACAAAGGCCAGTTTTACAGATCAAGGAGAAAAAGCGGGGCGTCTGTTGGCTTTACGTTTAAAACAACAAGAATCAGCAAGATTTATACCCCCAATAAGGTCACAGTCAGATGGGACCCTGAAGGTATCCCCCTCAGAGATAGTCCAGGAGTTTGCTACTTTTTATGAGCAGTTATATAGGGACATGGATAGTCCTCCACCCATTCATAAACTGGAGGAGTATCTCAGGGAAGCGCACCTTCCGTCACTGTCTGACTCTCAAAAGAAATTTATATATTCCCCTTTATCACAGGAAGAAATAGCTGCTGTTATAAAGGACTTGCCCCTGGGTAAAGTCCAGGGTCCAGAAGGGTTTTCGGCCTTATTTTATAAAGTTTTCACAGAGCAATTACTACCAGTGTTGCATCATCTCTATTTGCATATTTTGTCTGGAGAGATGGCAGATGCACATTTGTTTGAAGCATTGATAGTTTTGTTACCTAAACCGGACAAAGACCCAGAAATGGTTCAGAGCTATAGGCCAATATCTTTGCTGAATCAAGATGTCAAAATTCTCTCGAAGATACTGGCAGATAGACTAACCTTGGTTCTTGCGGATCTTGTGGGTATGTCTCAAGTGGGATTTATGAGAGGACGTGCATCTTCAAATCACCTACGCACCCTCTTGCATGTCTTCTCGGAGTCCAGGGATGCCATATACCCTCCGGGGCTGGTCTCCCTGGACGTCGAGAAGGCATTTGATCAGGTTAATTGGACTTTTCTATTTCAAGCCCTCAAGGCATTTGGAATCCCATCCATGTTCACAGATTGGATTAGGGCAATTTACCAGTCTCCTACAGTGAGGATTTCAGGGAATGGGACCTTTTCCAAGTCTTTTATGCTGCGGTCAGGTACGAGGCAGAGATGCCGTCTCTCTCCATTACTTTTCAGTCTTTACCCGGAACCCCTTATTCAACATATTCTCAATAATGAAGGAATACAAGGTATTCCCATTGGGAATGAAGTAGTGAAAATAACAGCGTACGCTGACGACCTCCTATTACATTTGGCTAATCCGATAATATCTATCCCGAATATGCTAAGGGAGGTTAATAGATTTAGTAGCTTCTCGAATTACAAGTTAAATCCCAACAAGACATCCATTTTCCCTCTTAACCATAAAGTCTTCAAGACTGACATTATTTCTCTGGGACTATGCTGGTCACCTCGGGCTATTAAATATTTAGGCATAAAATTAACGCGTAATCCCTCCTTGTGGTTTAAGGAAAACCTGGACCTCTTTAGCAGGGGATTACTCAAGATTTAGAGAGATGGGATAAACTCATGTTATCTTTATGGGGAAGTATTAATATAATTAAGATGAATGTATTTCCCCATTTATTTTACTCTCTGTCGCATCTTAATTCCTTTGTCCCCTTAAGTTGGTTTCAGAAAACACATAAACTCTTTACCAAGTTTATTTGGTTGAGTAAGACCTCTAGGCTGGCATACCACAAACTAGCCGCACCCAAGAATGAGGGGGGGCTGCAGATTCCTTACTTGCCCATCTACTATTGGGCTAGTCATTTGGCTAAATACCTGAGATGAGTAAGACCGGGTCCAGATAACATGAACCCAGTTTGGCTTAAGATTGAATTAGATTTTTTCCAATCTATGAACATGGACCCCCTGACTATGCTCTATCTGAAAATCTCTCAGTTGCAAGATATTAATAAATGTCCCACCATCATGACCTCGCTAAGAGTACATTCGCAATTGTGCTCTTTTTCATGCTACAATCAAAGTAAAGATCTCACTAATCTATTTGGAATTCCTGGCTTTACCATAAACAAACAGAAAATTTCCCATTCATGGTTGCCTCATTTAGGAGAGGGGTAGTATCCTCATTTTTGGATGAAGTTGGAGAGTGGCTCTCATGTTCTCAGTTCATATACAAGTACAAAATTCCGGAGTCTCAGGTTTTTAAAGTGGTTCAATTGAGGCACTTGTTAACCACAGTTCTTGGGGCCACTCCACCCTGTCCAGTGGCCTTTGCATTGGTATCTGAACTTTCTCCTCTTCTCGTCCCCTCTGGTGTGATTTCTAAGATTTATCAAGTGTTGTTCCGATGGAGGTTTGGATGCGGTCGTGACCCCACCAACTTCTGGGTTTCATTTTTTTCCCCATTATACTTTTAAATGGTCCATCCTCTGGATGTACTGTCATAAATATGTATCCCAAGATAGATAATGTCTCATACAGTTTCACATTTTGCATAACTTATACTATACCCCAACTAAACTGGTGAAATGGGGCCTTCTTGATACCGATAGGTGTAATACGTGTTCCCAGGACACAGGATCACTTTTTCATCTTTTCTGGTCGTGTCCCCGGATAGCATCATTATGGGAGCATATAAAAAACAATCTGGATCCTTTACTGGGTTTACATGAGATTATTTTACACCGGATATTTGCCTGTTGGGGGATTTGTCCTCCATAAAGGTTAAAATCCGGAGATTTCACATATCCATGGTTGCGCTCTCGGTTAAAAAAATTGTTCTCAGGTGTTGGAAGGAAAAGACCGGTTCAACATATCAGGAGTGGCTCAATGAGATTTTAGCAAATATACGTACAGAGAAGGCTATTGCTAGCCTTCAAAACAGACTACATAGGTATAAGGTTAATTACGGTGGCTATGAAGTAATGAGTAGTCGAGGTTACCACCTTGATTATTTTCGGTAAAGGTAGTTAGCAGGTGATGACAGTGCTAGAATGAACTGCTGTGTCGGGAGGGGAGGGAAGGGTGGGGGCAGTATGATTTGCCTTATGAATTCTATGTCAAAGTGTTCATTACTGCATCCTGTAATGTGAAAATGTGGTGAATAAACTTTGAATTGAAAAAAAAAAAAAAAGAAAAATGCAGGGGCTCAGTGTAATTCTGTTAATGAACCACAACTGACCACTGGTGGTGTTGCTGCAGGTGTGTAGTATTACATAAATAGTCATCTCAGCTACTAGTGCCAGCTGAGCAAATAAAGCTTTATTTTTTTGTAGGTACTGTAGCTGGTAGCTGCTGCCTGCTGGTATTCTTTTTTTTTGTTCACATGTCCAGTTTTTGCACCCAACTAATTTTTTTCAGCCAGAAAATTAAATTACTAAGAAGACCCAGTGGCATGGAAGGCTGAGGTGCCGGTAGCGCACCTTACCTCCTGCCACAGTGGCAACCTGTGTTCGTTCATGAGCACGGATTGCTGGGGTTCAGTCAGGGAGGGAGAGATCGAGCACCTGGTGGTTGCTCTCCTCTCCCGGGAGGGGAGGATCTGCACACACCAAATGACTACCACCTGGTGTAAGCCAGATGGTAGTGCGGGTCAAGGAGGGCAATGGAAGGGAGGGCTGTGGGACTCTGTGGCACGCATGCTCACGAGCGTGTCCCAGCGTAGGGAAACGTGGAGACAGAAAATGGAAAAACAGGTTGATGTGGGCTAAATGAAGCCCTGCCCACCTGCCTACACTCCCCCACACTGTGAGCTGCTCACCCTCTCCTCTCTGGATGTATGTCATTGGGGTGGGGTGAGGATGGCCCTCCCCTTCCTGGCCCCACCATGGGGGGGATCCATGGGGGATCTAGGACATGGTTGTCTGGTGAGACAGACGCTGGGCAAGAAGAAGTGGGGACAGAACAGAGAATGCCTGCCCACACCAGTCCCAATGAGGGAGAAAAACTTGGAAAAAAAGAAATATAAGTTACCCCATCTGAGTATTTTTTTTTTTCCAAAATGGAAAAGTAGCCTGACAACTCAGTGGCTGTCCAAGGGCAAACTCCCAAACTCCCTCCTTATTCTCTCACTTACTGTTCATAGAAGTTGAAACATAGAAACATCGAGGTTGACAGCAGATAAGGACCACAAGGCCTATCCAGTCTGCCCATTTCGTTTTCTACCTTATGAATGTGCCATAGGCCTTTGCTCTGTAAATGGCCTATATATTCATATTCATCTGTATTGCTCTCTTATGCCTATCCCATGCCTGTTTGAAGCCCTGCACTGTATTCAAATCCAGCACTTCCTGAGGTAGGCTGTTCCATGCGTCCACCACCCTTTCTGTGAAAAAGAACTTCCTCACATTACCCCTTAATCAGCCTCACTCTAATCTCATGCTGTGTTCTCTTGTCCTGCTATTTTTCTTACATTGAAACATGTTAGACTCTTTCACCTTGTTAATGTCCTTAAGGTGTTTGAATGTTTCAATCATATCACATTTCTCCCTCCTTTGCTGCATGGTATATATATATTGAGTTCAGTTAATCTGTCCTCATATGTTTTGTGATGCAGTCTCTGCACCATTTTGGTTGTCCTTCTATGGACAGCCTCAATTTGGTTAATGTCTTTGTGAAGGTGTGGCCTCCAGTACTGCATGCAGTACTCCAGATGGGGCCTAACCAGTGTCTTGTAAAGAGGGATTATTACCTCCCTCTTCCAAATTGTGATACCCCTACTAATACACCCCAACATCCTTCTAGCCTTACCTACTGCTTTAGAGGTCTGGTTGGATGATTTCAGGTCATCGGTGATGATGATACCCAAGTTGCTTTCTTCACTTGTGACTGCCAGCAACTCCCCTCCCAGCCTATAGGCGGCTTCAGGGTTTCTCTTCCTTATGTGCATGATCTTGCATTTCTTTGCATTAAACCCTAGTTGCCACTTTTCGAACCATTTTGCTAGTTTATCCAGATCTCTTCTCATTCTGCCCACACCATCTGGATTATCTACTCTGTTGCAGATCTGGTGTCATCTGCAAACAGACAAACCTTACACTCCAGTCCATCTGCAATATCACTGATGAAGATATTGAAGACAACTGGCCCCAGGACTGATCCCTGAAGTACCCCACTTGTGACTTGCATCTCTTCTGACTGAATATAGTTTACCACCACTCTGTTTTTTGCCCATCAACCAGTTTGCCACCCAGTTGACCAATGTGTGACCCACCCGGAGTCTAACCAGCTTATTAATCAATCTTCTATGTGGAACAGTATCGAAAGTGTTCCTGAAGTCAAGGTAAGCAACATCAACTGCTCTTCCTTGGTCCACCACTCTGGTTACCCAGTCAAAGAAATCTATGAGATTAGTTTGACAGGACCTTCCTTTTGTAAACCCATGCTGTTTTTAATCCTGTCCTTCTATGGATTCCAAGTGTTGCGTTATTCTTTCCTTAAGGATTGTCTCCATAATCTTGCCCACTACTGAGGTAAGACTGACTGGTCTGTAGTTCCTTGCCTCCTCCCTGCTACCACTCTTGTGGAGTGGGATCGCATGAGCCCTTTTCCAGTCTTCTGGGACCTCTCCTGTGCTCAGAGACTCACTAAACAGTTCTGATAATGGCTCTGCTAGTCCCATCCTTAGCTCCTTTAGTACCCTGGGATGTATGCCATCAGGTCCCATTGCCTTGTCCACCATGAGCTTATTGAGCTCTTGTAGGACCTTTTCTTTTGTGAAGGGACCAGTGCACACCTCCCTCCCCCCTGTGTCCATGGTGCAGAGCTGCGGGCCCTGCCCTACCTTCTCTTCAGTAAATACTGAGCAGAAATATCTATTTAGGATAGATGCTTTTACATAGTCCTCCTCCTCACATGCCCCCCTATCCCTTTTGATCTTAGCAAAAGTCCTTCTGGACTTTCTCCTTTCACTAATATATCTATAGAAAGTCTTGTCACCTTCTTTTACTGTTCATGCTAGAGTTTCCTCGGTTTGGGTTTTTGCCTGCCTTATTGCCTTCTCTGCTTCCCTTAGGGAAGTTTAATATGCCTCCCTATCTTCATCCTGCAGTGTTCTCTTATATTTCCTAAAGGTCAGCATTTTGGCTCTGACCTTTTCTGCTACTGTGTTTGAGAACCAAGATGGTTTCCTTCTTCTTTTGCACTTCCTTTTTTCACTAACACAATGGAGTGTTGCTTCAAGTAATGCATCTTTAATGCTTGCCCACTTTACCTGTACCCCCTCACCTGTATTTCTTTTTGCCTGGGCTAGTTTAACACTGTTGGCCATCTTATCAAAGTCAGCTTCTCTGAAGTCCCATATTTTTGCCTTGGAATGTTCCCACGTCCCTCCTCCTACTTTCACTTTTTTTTCTTGCAAGTAAGTTGTCTTTTTTAATATAATTGTAAAAGTTATTTTTTAGTTTGGTTAGCTCAGCCTCGCTCAAAGGCAAGCTGACTCCAGTCTACCAGCCTGCGTCATCCTGTATGGTGGGGTTGGGCTGCCTGAGTGCTAACAGAGAGAGCAAACTCAGTCTGTTGTCCATGACACCTCACTTCAACTGCGTCTCTCTTACACAGCTGCAGCTCCTATGCATGGTAGATGTGCATGCCCATTGGAGTTTGTAGACTAAATGCTGCCCTCAATAAATGGTCATATGATAAATGATGTTGCCACTTGGTTTGGGCTACCCAACAGGTAGTTGGATAGGGTAGCGCAGGTATCTGTCTATTTTAATCAAGTAGGGTACCTCAGGTTATATTCCACCTTACGTGGTGTAGTAATGTTGTAATACTAATACCCTTCCAGACTGAATGCAGAAGAAACACTCTAAATACAGATGATGTATGCATTTGTTGTTGACGTATTGTTATATGTTGAAAATGTAATAAAATCTAAGTTTAAAAATATCGATTAAGAGTGTTCCTCATCCCTGCTCCAGCTAATAAAGTGTTAATAGTTTTCAATCAGAAATGACAGACAAAATAAATGTTGCAATGGCTGACGTTTACTGTTTACAGGGAGCTCAATGTTGCAACATTCATAAGTTTCAGAACACCCTGGGCCCGATTCCAAGACAGTGGATAGAACAATGCGCAAAGTACGCCAATGCGTAAGATACGCTGAACAGCCTATGACATGCTAGCTGCGCCAGATTCCAAGAGAGTCACAAGATAAACCAAGAAATGCCGCAATATGCAAGTCACAACATACACTGCCAACACATGGCACAGCCCGCAAGAGCAGCATAGCACTATGCAAGTTGCAACCCCATGACCATATAATCGAGTGCAAGCCGCAGACATGTCGTAGGGTCTACGAGATGGTGGGTAGCAGGGGAGAAGCAGCAAGCAGCAAAAGGAGAAAGAGAAATTTCAGCCATGTAGAGTAGGATGTCCTCCTGGATGAACTGGAGGCAAACACAGACCTGCTGGGGAAGGGAAGTGAGGGGCAGGAATGGCTAAAGAGGAAGGCAGCATGGGATGAGGTAGTACAGAAGGTGAATGTGGTGGCACATGCACGTCGTACCATGTGGGATCTGCAGAAGCGGTACAGTGATCTCAAGTGCCATGCCAAGACAAAAGAGGCACATAACAGATGGCAAGTAATAGCCACAGGAGGCGGACCACAGGATGTGAGAATATTAAGCACACATAAGGGTCCTGTCATTCATGAGCCAGCATGCCATCCATGGAGACTCGGAGCTGGATACCTTCCAGATGCATGCAGGGATGGGTAAGTGGACATGTGAAGCATTGCAACTGTCATATGTAGATGTCAAGATAGAATGGGAAGGAGGGGGGGTGACATGCTGCGAGCACAGTGCGCCGCAGAACAGTGGGAACTGTGAAGGTGGGGCACAGCAACGCAGAGTGGAACAGTGCACAGGGGGTGGGGCAATGATGGAATGTTGCCTGGCATGATGCACAGCCCTGTTAACAGCCAACACGGCAGCCACCACAAGGGCAGTCAGCACTGATATTATGTAACCCCCCCCACAGGTGCAGCAGAAGTGGACACAGGGGCAGTAAAAGGTGGTAGCATGAGGTGCACAGCAACACAGGGGGGTGTATGGGGGCATGCATGGTGGGCATTGACAGGCGTCGTAGCACTAAAGCACTGTCATTCAATCCACAGGTGATGAGCCAGAGGACACAGGGAAAGGTAAGCTAATGTCTGATTGCACCACTGCCATGTTTATTTATTTATTTATTTTATTCAAGGATTTCAAGTACCTTTGAGCCACGGCTCTTTTACAAAGGTTCCACATCAGTCTGGGGGAACAAATACAAAATGACAGTGATACAACTGGCAGAATCCGAGCAGTTAAAATGCTAACATTTGGGAGAGGAGGTAACAGCACAGAGCATTAACTAAACAATGCAAGCATGGGATTCTTAAACAAACTCAATGTTTTGAGAAACAGAACAAGGAGGGCTGTCAGGACAGAGGAGAGAGAGGAGCAGCCGTCGGCTTTGTCAGTACTTAGAGAAAGTGCTAGTGCCAGGGTGGGAGTGAAAGAGAGGGAGTGGTAAGTGCTAGAGGGAACAGCAGATTATGAGTGACAGTCATGTGGGTTGGAGCTGCAGAGAAGTGGGCCGTGGTAGGTATGGGTGTCACGTAATGGTGCAGCAATGCGGATACCCTCACAATCTCCAGCAGGTGCAGATGCAGATGGTGATGGGGCAGGTAAGGACATGGCCAGTGCCAACAGTGGTGCATGGGAGGGCACTGCAATGGTGGGACGGAAGCAGGCATGACAGTGGACGGTGCACTGATGCACTGATGTCTCCCCAAAGGTACAGCAGCAGTTGACATAGTGGCAGTGGAGAGGGCACCAGACAATGCAGGGCAGACCCAGCAGGACACAGCAGAGACAACAGCGGTGAGGGAGCAGCAAATTGATGGGGAACAGTCACAGGAAGATCCAGGTCTGGATCTCAGTGACTACCTGAGCTGTGGCGGCCTGGGGGGTGATATACCACAGGACCTGAGCCCTGCATCCTATCAGAGGCTTAAGGAGGCCCTGAATGGGATGACATCATCAGGGGCAGAGGCGCCGTGAACCCCAACCGCCTACACTGGGTTCTGTCAGACCCTCATGATAGCCAATGCTGAGCAGGCTGAGATGTTGGGCTACATGCACCTCAGTATGAATACACACCACGTGGCATGGGAGGAGCAAATGGCAGCACTGATGAGAGTGTTGAAGGCTGGGGTGCAGACCACCAGTAGTGCCATTGAGCAGATTGTGGAGGCAATGGCCATAGCACAGACCAGTGCACAAGCGCAGACAGCAGTCTTCACTTGCCTGGCCATGGCCGTCAAGGGGTCGGTGGCACAACAGGGAAGGCAGGTCAGTGCCCTTGTGGTCCTGCTGCAAGCCATGCAAGCAGACATGCACCAATGGCCAACAGCTGGGCATGACGCAGCCACACAGGTGGCACCAGAGTAGGGGTCATCAACTGCCCTGCACAAGGTGCCGGACAGAGGCACAGAGGCCACAGTGCCATAGCCACTGAAGATGCAACTGCCAGTATCACCAGCACCACCACCGCCACCCTCAGCAGCACAAAGACCACTGCCACCACCACCACCAACACCAACACCAAAGCCACCCACACCACCCCCTACAGCCGTGACACAGCAGTGGCTAGCAGCACCGAATACCCCGGCACCAGTGCCACTGTCCACACCATGGGCACTGCAGCCCCCTGTGCTGCTAACATCCACAGCAGTGGGGCGACAATGGCCAATGAAGGCAGCCGGCCATGCACTTGTGGCAGCATGTGCTGCAGGAGCCACTGGCAAGAAGGCAGCAGCAAAAACCCCTGCCAGAAGCATGAGGAGGAAGGCACTGGGCACAGGACCACTGGCTCACAGCAGGAGGTGGCACAGGTGGTGGCACGGCAGAAGGCCATGGACAGAGGTGTGCCCATGGGGAGCAGCCAAGGGACAGCACAACAGTGTGTGCCACCTGCACCTGGAAGACACAGCAGGATCCGGAGGACAATGGTGCCAGTGGCACACAGCAACAGTGGTGGCACAACAGGGGTGCATCATGTGCTGGGTGAGACGTGTGCCACACCAATATCTGCAAAGCAGAAGAGGACTGGGTGATAGCAACGGCACAGGACTGATGTGCACCCATGGCACAATTTTGCCGTTTGTTGGCTGTTGGGGTAGGCCGGCCATGGGGTGGGTATGTAGTGTGTGGGCATGCATGTGTGTGTGGGGGGGGCTGGGGGCACTGTGTGGGGTCACGGATGTGCACTGCACTGTCTGATGGTGAGTGTGGGGGATGTCACCTGTATATAACTGTTGTGCACTGTGTCACCCATGTGTAACCACCTGTCACCAGTAAATCTCTGCACCATACCGCTGCGCATTGTCGCTCATTGCCACTGCTGTGACCGGACATATGTCACAATGCATCCTGCAGAACACATTACAGCACTGCATGCAGACACATAGGCCACAGCTGCATGCAGGCCAGCACGCAACTGCACGGCCACAGAATACAGACTGCAAGTGCTGTATACCATGTAAGCCTCAGTTTCCTGCAGGCCGCATATGCATCTCACAGGAGCTCACATTCGTGCCGCAGGCCGCAGCTGTGCACTTGCAACCTGGGATGCACATGCAGCGTGTGGGTGTGCTATGTGCTTCTCACATCCATGTGGTGTAAGTAGGCCGCAGCACCGTTTCACAGGTAGCATGCTGGAGAGCTGAAAGCTGTTCAGAGGGACAACAGTGCCACAGGACAGTAGGAGCAGGAGTGCACCAGTCTGCAAACTGGTAAGTACTGGGACACAGCAGGCCATATCTCTCAACTCCCCCTTCACAGGACAGACCACAACAGACAGTACAGGACAGGCCTTAGGCACAACATGGCCAGCTGAACAGACACAGGGACACAACTGCTGGCATGTCTGGATGTGCTCCAAGAGCTGTGCACCACATCTTGATCATTATGCATGGCATGTTCACAATGGCAGCATGACTGCTACCCCACCTGCTGGCATGACAGGCAGGGTCACATCCCCACTTCCCAGTGATAGGTATGCCACGCAGGGTGGCCTGAGGACAGTCCTGGGGCATATTCAGGGCCATACCTGGGTGTCAGGGACAGTTGGGAGGTAAGCAGCACCCACGGGCAGCAGGCCACAGTCACAATGACAGCACTGTTCTAACCCATGTTTTATCCCACTGTAGCACCACAGCGGACACACCCAGGCCATAGGTGAGTAGTAGCCACTGCACAGCATGCACTGTTCCACTGCATTTACTACACTGCATGGCTAACATTGCTGTTCACTGTCCCCTGTGTCAGACACAGCACCACCACATGGGACCAGGAGGAAGGGCACTGCTACAACACTGCAGCTGCTGTAGACATTGTCTGTACCAATAGCTAATGCTGACCTGCACATTCTCCATCCAGGTATGCCACCACAGCCAGCGAGCCGCCCACACCAGAACTCGCAGTGCACAGTCCAGGTAGGTGTTCGTCACATGTCTAACTGTCAGTAGTGGTGGGCTATGGGACTGCACCCTGGGCAGTGGGGGGGGGGTCACCGACGCATCCGCCAGTCCAATGTGTATTGACATATGTGCTGTTCCTTTCCCCCATGCAGGTTACAAGACACACTGTGGACACGTCCCGCAGAACAGGCCTCAGTCTGAGCAGGCAGTTACTGAATTACACCCCCTTGGAGACTGCCATGCTGGTGAACTACGTGCAGCAGTGGGGCAGAATGTTGCTGCCACTGGGGTGCAGGAGGCACACTGCTGCAGAGCAGGACCATGCACGGCAAGCTCTTGGGGCATGGTTGGGGTCAAGCAGCAGTGTGCACTGGATGGTCCACCAGCTGCAACACTGCTGGCAGAATCTTGTGTGGCGGGATCACGACATTCTGGAGCACTTGCTCAGCATGGCATGGTGCAGGGATGCTGAGCTGAGATCAGGATGGGACGCATGTGCAGGTTTGTATGCCTACGGCCATACATACATCGGTGCTGTGCTGGCACATGGGCCATGGTGAGCTGTGCTGCATACATCTCACCATTCTTCCCATCCCTACAGGTGCATCTGGTGCATCCTAGGGAGAGCAGCATAGACATGTCAGCAGCCTCAGGCAGGAGGCACAACAGTGGAGGTCGGGTAAGTACATGCAGTGGGTGCCATGTGCCATGGCCATGGTGGTCCACAACTTGGTGGCATGCGCTGTGACCGTACATATCCTGTGTGTGTGTGTGTGTGTGTGTGTGTGCCACATGGCCAGGCCAGGCACTGACTGTGTCCTTTGCAACCCAGCAGGAGGTCGTAGCCAACTGACATACTGGCATAGGGCACTGCTGAAGGCCACAGCTGAGCTAAAGGTGACTGATGCGGAGGAGTACCACCGGTGCATGATGCGCAGACAGCCGAGAGCATGGGTTCTTCCACCCACATCGTCATCCTCGGGGGGGGAGCCAGTGGAGGTGGGGGTGGATGCTGAAGAGCGGCACAATGTGCAGGACCACATGGATGGTGGGCAGCTGGAGCCTAATCCACAGCAGGACACTGGGCCGGACACGGTGGCAGTAGAGGTGGCCCTGGCCACGTCTCCTACTGGGTGCATGGTGGTGGTGGATGCGGCAGTGCAGCAGATGGAGATTACACCACCTACGGGTGCTGTGCAGTGTGTGGATGCAGTGGCGATGGGGGACACTGGGCCACAGCTTATGGACAGTGTTCTGAAGCAGCAGCAGGGGGACAATGTGGCCGTCATCACTGGGGCACCTGGGGAGGTTCCCATACTGGGAGGGCACGCCAGACCAACAGCGCCTGGTGACCCTGGTGTTAGCTATCCTGGTGGACATTAGGCACCTGCATGGCTTCATGGGTGCCCTGCTGGCAGAGATACGCAGGACATAGCTGCTGTGCTGATGCACTGTGTTGTCAGGGGTGGGCATGTATATGTGGGTGGGTATGTCTGTATGGGTGGGAGTGTATCTATGGGTGGGATTGTCTTTATGGGTGGGATTATATGTATGGGTGGGAATGTATATATGGGTGGGTTTGTATATTTGGGTGGGGTTGTTTCTATGGGGTGGGGCCTGGTGTTTGGTTGTTGGCGGATGTGGGTGGGCGTCTGGGACTCTTTTGGGTTTCTGCCTGGGGTGTTATTTAATCACATTCTTGTGTCATGTTGTTGTCCAGGTTCCTGTTATTCACACCCTTTCCCTATTGCTATTTGCTGTGTGTCCCTCTTGCTCCATTTCATGCATTAAAATGTTTTATTACATCACTAGCTCTGTGTGTCTGTCTCAGATGTGCATGGTTACTTGGGGGCTCACCTGTGGTGGTGCCTGCTATCCCCAGTGTATCCTCACTGTGCATCTGATCTGTATGCCAGCTGCACAGCTCACAGCCCTTGGCACACTCCAGTGGCCACGTTTGCCTGGTGTCCCGTGTGCTGCAGCTCACCGTGCATGATCTGGCACCCTTGCTGCCACACATAGCATTTCCCAGCTGTGTGGTGGCCCTGTCCAGCACCCTTCCACCCAGGGATTCAGTGTACTCTGTGGGTGGCACTAGTGGCACAAGCATTGGTGTGTCTCACTGCCATATGTCTACAGGTCTGTGCCACGCTGTGCTGTGTCCCTGTTGTGGTTGCACCGTTATTCTATATCAGTGGCCATGGCAGGTGCATTGTGCCTGGTGGTGCCATCATCCCAGCATTGTGTCTGTGACCTCTGCGCACCCTTTGCCTTCTGTGCCCCATGCCTTTGGCACCTGCGTTGCTGACCCTTTCACTCTGTCCCATGTGTGCACGGCACATTGGCTTGTGTGTGATACTGTTTGCTGTGTGTTCTACCTTGGGGCACTGCTGTTAGTGTGCATGGGTGTCGCCAGATATGTCTGCTGTGGACACACTCTCTACAACTGCTGCACCCCCCCCCTTAACATGACTGTATACATCTTTTCAGTCCGCTGTCCCCGATGTCAGTGCACATCATATCTTGAGTTGGCTTCCCTGATCTCTCGTGGGGGTTGTACATGTCTATGTCCTGGGCAACAGGCATTTACACAGCTACTGCTGGACCTACTCTATCTCAGTTACTCCACATTATGATGGGACTGTTGACATCAGGGTTTATGGGTTGGGATAGTTACTCATGACAACTGTACACATAGCTGTGGGTATGCCTGTCTATGGCCTTGTTTGTGTGGTGTGGTGCCATCTGTGTGTGTGTGTGTGTGTGTGTGTGTGTGTGTGTGTGTGTGTGTGTGTGGAGGGTTCACTGGCCTGTGCACTGTTTAAGACAGCTTTTACCTGTTCTAACTTATGTGGCTTTCCACTGCCAGATCTGTGTATGCCATCTGTTTTGGAATCGTGTTTCCATGGTGCTGGTGTGTTATGCCTGTCGTAGGCCACATTACACAATGGCATACACGTTTTCTGTCTTATCTGCATCATAACTTGCGGTATTCGTAGCAGTTGTGGGGTGTGTCGTAAGTGTCCTCTTGGAATCACGCTTGTCGCATCTCGCTGATGTGACTTACAATTTGCATTTCTGGCACTGATGTACTGCATTTACGCCTTGCGCACCTGTCTTGGAATCAGGCCCACTGTTCCTTGCAACTTACAATGAGCTCCCTGCAGACAGTACACCCCAAGCATTGCAGTAATTTGGTTTGACTCTCTTTTCTGACTAAAAACTGTTAACTCTTTACCAACTGATGGAGAGATGAGGAACACTAGTAATTACCTATTACCCATCTCAAACTACCCGACCCGAGAATTGCACTATTATGTCCAGTAAAGTAGTACATTACCTGAACTACCTTATCCAGCCAAAAATAGGCAATACTCGCACTACCTAACACAGCTACTCATCAGGGAGCCCATGCCTAATAATTATTTACCATAATTACATGGGTGCACTTATAAATGTAGTTTTTGCTTTAAAAATCATTTTACAAGTATAATTTGAGACCTCAGAGATGCATTATTATACCCAATAATTCACTTCTCGGGTGTGTTTAAAGGCACTCAGTGGCACCTTGTACCCAACAAAGTAACCAAGGCTCAGGATTAATGACCATAGTTACACAACCTATTATGTCTTATGTAAGGGATGAAACATGTCAGGGTGTGTTGTTATAAGGGAATAATGCACTCTTCAGGTGGTTTATAGGCACAAGGCATGGCTGAGTGCTACAGTCTCCTGAGAAGTACATTTTCCCTTATGACCGCACACCCGGCATGTGTTATCCCGCTAATAAGATGGACTTTCATTTGATAAAAAAAAAATACGTACAGTAGTGCCAGTGAGGTAGTGTGATGGTCAGAAAATAATCAATAGTTGTGTGATGTGTTTCAAACAATGAGGTTACAGGATTGTCATGGCCCATTTTATGAAGCTTACATACTGTATTTCTCTGAATTTCACAATGAGCTCAGCAGAACTCATCTATTTTAGGTTGAAAAAGAAGTTGTAACATGAAAAACACATACTGGCATTGTTCTTTTTATGACAACTTTACACAAGGCTCATCCTTAATCAAAGTACAATATTTTCTGCATGAAAGCTCATTTGGGTAACTTCACAGCAATTCCTCGAAAGGCTTTGAAGTCTGGTTACTTATACTAAGAAAGACTGATGCTATACTCACGTCATAATTTGTGCATCGACCCCAGGCTCCACCAGCACCCCATCTACAAACAGCGGCACAGAAGTAAAAGCATACTTGCTCCACAATCGTCCCTCATCAAAACTTAACCTGTTTTGAGAAAGAAAGAGTAATTCTCAGCATTAAACTCATGGGTGCGTTGCATAGCCACATTGCAATCCCAAAGTACTACGAAATGTAGAACCGCCAGAAAAAACAGGAAGATGTGTATGTCACAGCAGTGAACTATCTTTATATGTATTTCTTTTCAAAGTGAGTTTTTCACTTTTGGATAAACTTTGAGAAACATAATTTTAAGACATAATTTAGCTCATATTTAATAGGCTTTCTCTGTATTTCTATTGCTTTCATTCTTCACTGCTAGGCATATTTACATGCAAACAGGATCCTCGTCCTCTATGTTTCATCTGCTCCTGATGTTTTGGTCATTTGGTGAAGTTAAAATCCTCTTATAGGGACTTGATAATCATTTTCACTGGAGAAAACGATGATGTCACAAACAGAAGATTGTGACTTTGAGAAAGGCTTAAAGGGGAACTGTCAGCATTAAGAACCCCACGCCCAGGGGGGTTGGTCCCAGTTTGTAGCATTACTGGCAGAAGACCCGGCTGAAGGCTGACAAACTGGTCCTATGTACCCACTACGGTAAGTACCAGGAAGCAATCTTCCATAAGAAGGCAGAATTCCTGTCCAGGGAGATTGCCACAGGGAAGAACAGACCTTCTCAGCTTTTTTGGACTGTGGACAGGATTCTCCATCCTGCCTGCATACAGCTGAAGGAGACTTTTTCATGCACTTTGTGTGAAGAGTTTGCTCTGTTCTTCTCTGACAGAGTGTTGTCAATCTGGTCAGGGATTCCGGCAGGGAGGCTTATGCCTCACAATGGCTGGACTGGTGGCAGCAGAGGTACTCTGCCTGTTTGGGAGGAGTTTATTCTAGTGGAAGTGTCTGAGGTGACTGGAATGATCCTAGAGCTGAAGCACACATTCTGAGAACTGAACCCAGCCCCGATGCATTTCTTAATGGGATGCACCGAGGCTGTTGGCCCCGTGTTCACCAGGATTTTCCAGGTGTTTGATGGTGGAAGAGGTGTTCCCAGTGGCTCTGAAAGAGGCACTGGTGAGACCCCATTCTTAAGAAACCTTCCCTCGACCCAGACGTCATGGCGAAGTACCGTCCAATCTCCAACCTGCCATTTTTTAGCAAAGTTGTTGAGAAATTGGTGGCACAGCACCTTGAGGACCACTTTGTGTCCTTCGACATCTATGAGACATTTCGGTCAGGTTCTCAGGCTGGACACAGCACAGAAACAGCTCTAGTTAGGGTACATAATGACCTATGCAGGGCTAGAGGTAGAGGAGACAGGTCAATTCTTCTACTCCTTGATCTCTCATCAGCATTTGACACCATGGACCACATCGTGCTTCTTGATCAGCTCTGTGAGTTTTGAGGACTCGCCGGTGTTGTCATCAGATGGTTTGAGTCCTATCTCTCTGATAGGATGCAGTGGGTAGCGATGGGGAAATTCTCCTCCTCCCCAATGCCTCTATCATGTGGAGTTCCACAGGGTTCGTTCTTGTCACCGATGCTGTTTGTGGTGTACATGCTGCCCCTGGGGACGATCATTCAGCAATACAGTGTGGAGTTTCACTGTTATGCAGATGACACCCAGCTGTATTTGTCATTTGCACCCAGAACATCTGGTGCTGTCGACGTGCTTCACATTTGTCTAGCTAAAATCAATGACTGAATGGCTTCCAGCTGGCTGAGACTAAACATAGAAACATAGAAACATAGAATTTGATGGCAGATAAGGACCGCTTGGCCCACCCAGTCTGCCCATTTCCCTACCTACTGGATAAGCTGCAGATCCTAGTTAACCAGCAGCCTACTTTTTCCTACCCCCAACCCCGAGAATTGCCTTATGACTGTCCCATGTATGCTTGAATTCCACCACTGTTTTTGACTCCACAACCTCCTCCGGAAGGCCGTTCCAAGCATCCACAACCCTCTCTGTGAAAAAATACTTCCTTAAATTACCTCTGAGCCGCCCCCCCTCTATCTTCAAATTGTGCCTCCTTGTTCTTGCACACCTCTTTTTTTGAAAGATGCTACCCTCTTGCACTTTGTTGATTCCCTTGAGGTACTTGAAATTTTCTATCATGTCCCCCCTCTCCCTTATTTCCTTGAGGCTATACATATTAAGCTCCTTAAGTCTCTCTTCATATGTCTTCCGGTGCAGACCCTGCACCATTTTAGTTGCCCTCCTCTGGACAGCTTCCATCCTGTCTATGTCTTTGTGGAGATTGGGTCTCCAGAACTGCATGCAGTACTCCAGATGGGGTCTCACCAGCTGTCTGTACAGAGGGATAATAACTTCCTGTTTTCTACTGGTGATGCCTCTCCCTATGCATCCCAGTATCCCCCCAGCCCTCCTTGCTGCCCTCTCACATTGCTTGCCCACCTTTAGGTCATCTGATATGACTACCCCCAGATCCCTTTCCATTTTTGTTGTTGTTAGTATCTCACCCCCCATTGTGTACTCTTCCCCTGGGTTTTTGTTTCCCAGGTGCATTACCTGGGAAACAAAAACCTGGCTAAGACAGAGGTACTAGTGATTGAGTTGGGTCGCGGTCATGATGGGTTGCAGCCTGGAGTGGGCACAGGTCTTTTCCTGGGACCTGCTCCATTGGTGGCTTCCCTGAGGGTACATAATCTAGGCATGATCCTGGACAGCAGGCTGACTTTTGAAGATCAAGTCTCGTCTGTAGTTAAGAGTGTTTTTTACCACCTGCAGAACATCACCAGGATCAAGCCCCTCGTTCCGCCAGAGGATCTGCCAACACTGGTACATGCCTTTGTTATCTCTAGGCTTGACTACTGTAATGCTCTTTACTTTTGGGACATGGGAGGAACCGTCCACAGGCTGCAGCTTGTGCAGAACGCAGCGGCCCAGCTGCTGACAGGCCTGTCAAGGTCCTGTCATGTGACCCTGGTCCTGTGTTCCCTGCACTGGCTGCCGGTCATGTGGAGGGTCCTTTTCAAGGTGGGCTTGCTCATCTATAAGGCCCTATATGGACTGGGCCCTGGCTATCTGTCAGATCTCCTGTTACACACAGCCTCTGTTCGCTCCCTCCGCTCCTCTTCGAGGGACCTCATTGATGTTCCCAGGGTTCGGCTCAAGACATCCAATGATCAAGCATTCAGTGTCTCTGGGCTAACCCTGAGGAACGTGCTTCCATCCGCAGTCCAGGAGGCCTCCTCGATTGGTATTTTCAAGCACAGGCTAAAAGTCCACCTTTTCAGCCTGGCTTTTACAAAATGATTCTATGTCTAACTATTTTAATAACAAGAGATGACTGTAAAACTGGAATTTGAAATTGTATTTATTCTGTAAGTTTTTGAATTGTTTCATTTTATGTTTTGTTAGGCACCCACAGCCTCAGGGACTGGGCACCCTAGAAATAAAATTTGCCGTGCCTAGCCAATTTGCACATTGCATGCACATTTTTTTTTTACTTACTGTTTACTGCAGTATACTATATTGTATCAGACTGATTCTGCTGACTTTCAAGCTGATATTTTATATAACTACAAATCCCAGAATCCTTTGCAGATGGCATCAAAGTAGGGCCACAGCGGTGGGAGATTCAATAGCCTGCAGTGAATGTTAGAGATTTTATAATCTCTGATTGGATGTTTGCCTGTCCTGATATTCTCCCGGGGCCATGTACTGTCCACTGTGACTGTATGTAGCCTAGGGAGGACAGCGGGACTAGCAAACATCTGATCAGATCTTATAAAATCTCTAACATGCACTTGGTAACTTGGTAACTTGGTAACTTGGTAATTGGGACATAAAAAGGCCTAAGCCCATCGAGAATGTCCTCCACACATGTGGACCATTAATAAGTTTGTTATTTATTCAAAAGCCATCTATCTAATTTAAGCTTGAAGGTATTAATGTTCTCACAATCAACAATTTCTTGAGGCAGGGAATTCCATACTCTTGGAGCTCTTACATTGAAAAATTGCTGTCTTTTATTTGTTCTTGTTTTTTCAATTATAATTTGTTTATTATGGAGTCGGGGAACAATTTTCCTAGATGCAAAGAACAAGCCACAAGATTCCATTAATATAGAAGATGAGATAATTTTAAATAATTGCAGCATGTCACCTCTTAATCTTCTGTTTTCTAGTGAGTATAAAAAAACAGAAGATTAAGAGGTGACATGCTGCACTGCAGGCTCTTGACTCTCCCACTGCTGCAGCCCTGCTCGGACATCATCTGCAGGTGATTCTGGGATTTGTGGTTATAGAAAATATCAGCTCAGAAGTCAGCTGAATCATTCTGACGTAATCTACAATACTACAGCATACATTAAGTAAAAAATGTTTTTGAGACCATCCCCACACTTGAGTGTGGGGCTCTTAGTACTGATTTTTCCCCTTAAGTAACAGAAGCAGGTGAGCACTGAGTTGCAAAGATACTGACTGCACACAAATTAACCTGTAATGAAGAACAGAGACAGAAGAAATGCAGACAATATATAAAATGTAAGGCAAATTGGATCTAAATATTATCTTTTTCAAAGTTTTCTCAAAATAGGCAAACTATCTTTAATGAATCTATAAAATCAACTGAGCTCAGTATGCAGACACCCAATTGTGCTGACGCCAATATGGCAGAAGATTTAACTGTGCTATGTTGCAGCTTTCTCTTATTGTGATGTCAACATAGGGAGAGGCTCAACTGTGTTTTACAGTCTACTTACAGTATATTAGGATGCTATGGGATGTAATTACCCTGTTACTAGAAAATAATCTGTGTCAGTGTTTAAGTGTTGTACTATGACTTCTGTACTTAAATGTTACAATGTAGAAGCAGAGAATTGTCTACATGACTTGCACGTACATGACCTAAAGATAGGAACTGATGATCAGCACAATAGAAAGAGGATAATCGTCTGTTGAAATGGGGCACATAAAACTGTGAATCAATTTTTATAGGGCACTTATATTTAAAGCCCTGAAGAGTTATTGCGGTGTTCATAATCAACTACTGTATATAGCTTACATCTGCCAAAATTTTTAGAGAGCTCATTAAAAATATAATGGAAACTTCTGATTTATATTATTAAAATAGTTGGATCACTGTGCAACTAAGGTGACTACACTTGCCATCAAGTATTCAGGCTTGAGGTTCCCTACTTTATAAGATATGTTTCCTATTTAACTAATAATCGTGGCATGCCTTTTACATTATGTTATTTGCACAACCTGTGTTAGGTCTTCTGGAAGCTGATGTTATAAAATGGGTACGTAAAGTCCGGGATGCTGATTGGCTAAAGCAGGCAGACACCTATATGTTCACATCCCCATAGATCCTTATATAAATAAAGAACTGGTTCAAGCCTGCCTCATAACCAAACATATCGCTCTGCCTTCTCTTGTTATTACCCACCCACTGTCTTGGCCTGCTCATTTGCGAACTTGAAACAACTTGCTGTATTGCCGATTAGGTTGTTTGCAGGCATACCCTTTGGTTTGACCGCTCAAACCATAAATATTGCTGAGGTCTACAACAGTAGCAAAAGAAAGGAGGTCAACAAAAAATGAAAAACAAATCTTACAATAAAGAAGTGAAAACCAACAATACAATCTTAACGCACAATGGTCAGCAAAGTAAATTTTCATATAGTGTCCTCTAGAGATGGTCTTCCACCAGAAAGACTATTTTGCTAAAACAATATTTATATGTTTGTACACATTTTTATAATTATTTCTTAACAATGTGACACAAAACCCATTTTATAGGTCGTATCTAATTGCTTAATTATTGTACGCTGGGGCATGTTATCACAATGTGAAATGATAATGATGCCGATGCCACTGTTTCTCATCTATATGTAAACGCTGATGCAAAATGCTAAGTTGTATTGTTAAAATCTCAATGTACATCATAAACAGAGCAGTTCATTTCAGAGTAAGTTTGTTTATTTACATCATACAGTACCAGAGGAAATTGGAAATCAACTCCACCAATTAAACACTGTTATCATTACGACACAGCTGATTTAAAAAGGAAACTAGATTCATCATGTCTGCCCCCACACTTCATATGCAGAATGAATAGTTGTGCTTTGCAAACATGTACTCATCATGGCAACCAGAGTCTTGATTCTTTGGTCTCTACCTTTCTGATGGACAAAATCAAGTCCTAAAGCACTAAAGGAACTTGATGTGACCAAAGCTGTGGATTCTGATTAACTGGAGCCAGAAAATACGAACACTAGCTGCAGAGTGCAATACTGCTCATAATACATTTTACAGAGTGCATTACCCATCCCTCTTCAACCTAGCCCTTCGAACTACACAACTACCTACTACCTGGAGAAAAGCAGTTGTCAATCCCTTGCAAAAATCTGTACCCTGCTCGGACCCAAATAACTACAAACCAGTCTTGGTGCTGCCTGTTCTCAACTAATGTCTTGAGAAAATCATGCATCACAATTGGTGGAGTAAATAAAACAGTATAATATCCTCACTGAAATGCAGTTGTTTTTTTGACCAAACCAGTTTAACAGTACAGCACTTCTAAAGGTCTCTAATGACATATCAACTGCATTAGACTCAACTCTACCTCACCAGGGCTATTTCTAAAGACTGCAACAAAACTTTTATACAGTAAATCACAACCTCCTACTCTCTAAATTACATACAGTGAGGTTTTCATTAGAAGAACTAACTTTAATAGAAGATAACAAATCAGGCAGTACATAACTAATCAAAGCAATGGTGAAATATCCTCCCCAACAAGCTCAACCTGAGAGTGCCACAAGATTCTATTTCTAGGTCCATTGCTCTCCAGTCTCTTCATAAAGGATCTCCTCCTCCATACGCACTACTATTAATCTAAGACTGCATTACTATGCTAATGATACTGTCATCTATTCCTCATCTGACTTCTCAATAAAGCCCATAGATATGCTTCAAAGTGCCTTTGAAGTCATCCAGTTTTGGATGGACTCCAACTGCCTTTTATTGAACAACTCAAAGACCAAGTTCATGCACTTTAATGGCAAGAAATTACTATGGAATACACTTCAAACAAAGCACTACCATGCTTAGTTTCCCAATTGGAAAACATGTAAAGTTTTAAATATGTAAGGGCTTGGCCTGATATATCCCTCTCCTACTTTGATCATATCACCAGAACTGCAGCAAGTTACTATCAAAATCTTGACCTAGTCTACTGAACAGATCTTGTCTCAACCTACATTAGAGAGCAGCTCTTGCAACTGTCCCTCATACCAACTTGCCTGGTGGCACTGAGGGTTGAGGTGCTGGATGCCATACCTCATGCTATGCTGGCAACCGGGTTCGGGAATGACCTCGGGGCATTGGGGTGCTATGTGGGGGGGGGGAGGGCAGAGCAGGATTGAGCATGCCAATGGCCAGCTCTCCTCTCCCGACGGTGGTGAGGGTGGTTGGCACCCCCTGCAGTTCCACTCTCACCAGGTGGAGGTCTGGTGGGTAGTATAGGCAGAGAGGGGGCAGCAAAAGTATCAGGAGGTGGAAGGGGCTGAGCTGTCACCACGGGGTGTGTAGCATGCCTCCACATGCTTGCACGGCTATGTGCCCGGGTCTTGGGGGGTCAGGGGAGAAAAAACAGTAAAATACCTATGTGTCCCCATCGCCAGTTGGCAGGAGGAGGCGACAAGGACCAAAGAGCTGTATAAAAAAAAAAGCAATTTTTGCAGCTGTCTTTCACACCTACTTTGGAGTATGGTAGTAATATCTACTGAACTGAAAATACCACCTCACTGAAAAAAAATGATGGTAGTCTTCAACACTATGTCAGAACACAGGAAGAGTACTGTGGCCAGTTTTGGGCATTGCAGTCAGAGACAGTATCAGGAAAATCAAGGGAGTGCAGATTAGAGCAACAAAGATGATCTCTGGGATGAGGGGTAAATCATATGAGGAGAGAAGAGGTGACCTGAGTCTATATTCATTGGAACAAAAGAGACTTGGAGGAGCTATATCCCTTGTTTTCAAGGCTTTTATTGGCAGGGACCTATGGGATTGTTTGGGACTAATAGATAATGATAATGTATATTAATATATGTCATGGAAATCAGTTACAGGAGGAACCATTCAAGATTAATAGGAGAGGGAAATGGGTTACCCAATGGGTTGTAGCAATGTGGAATAGCTTGCCTAGGAATGTGGTGGAGCGTGAAACACTTCATGATAGGGAGGGGCATCACAAGCAGAAGGCATGAAGTAATCATACCCCTGTATCGGTCCCTGGTCAGGCCTCACCTGGTGTACTGTGTCCAGTTCTGGAGGTCACACCTCAGGAAGGACATAGATAGGCTGGAGATGGTACAGAGAAGAGCAACAAAGATGGTGCAGGGCTTGCATCAGAAACCGTACAAGGCATGACTCGATGACCTCAAATTATACTTCTTAGAACAACACAGTAATCGTGGGGACATGATAGAAACATTCAAATACCTTAAAGACAACAACAGGGTGCACGTGCAGAACCTCTTTCAGGTAAAGGACTATAGAAGGACTAGATGGCACAACCTTTGACTTAAGAGATGAAAGTTCAGAAGCAGTACAAAGAAATTCTTCTTCACAGAGTGCATTGTGAATCCATGGAATAGCCTGCTTGGGGGGGGGGTGGGAGGCAAGACACTGGGGGAATTCAAGCGGGCATGGGACAGACACAGTGGGATACACAAGTAGGCAGCTAAGTAGGGGGTAGGAAGCCAAGGACAGACTTGATGGATCATACAGTCCCCATCTGCTGACAGCTTCTATGTTTCTGTGTTTCTATGATTTTAAAGCAAGTTGGATACTCACTTTAGAAATTATGGTGTTACTGGGTATAACCATTGAGAAATGGCAAGCATTAGTATGGGCCAACAGTCTTATTTTGCTTGTATATCCTAGTAATCCTACGTGCAGATTCAAACCAGATTGCTGAAAAGATACTCACCACTGTATCCTACACCAAACATTAGGCCTCTTCACCTCGAACTAAGAAGGGAGCTGAAATAAGCATTCTAAGAATACTAGTGCTTGCACAGTCTCTAGCCTCCTGATCTGCAAGACTTGTTATCCAGACCCTCCTCCCAGCTTTATCCAGTAAGGTCACAGTCCAGGAACCTTCTATACCTACCAAGGGTTTACAAACAGTATGGGACTGAACACTATTCTACTGCAGCTCCTACTACTTGGAACATCCTCCCAGACAAAGTCAAAAACTGCAGTTCTCTGTTTTCCTTCTGGTGGGCCTTGTTCAGCCTCTTTACAATTCCCTGCAGCTGTTACATAGGAACATATGAAAACTGCCAACAGAAAAAGGCTTTCATTGTTTATCAAGTCTCCTCAAATGTGCAGCTCAATGTATTTTACTGGAGCTGCCCCACCCTCCTCTTGCCCCCCAAAGCGATCCTCCCTCCTGGAGGTGATTCCTCTGGCGATGCCTCCCAGCATTTTACTTGCTTGGGCCACTACTTTACAGCACTGTGCATAGCATTTCATGTCATCCTTGACTATCACCCCTAGATCCTTTTCCTCCTTTAAGCTGTTAAACTCGTACCTCCTCCTCTTGCGACACATTCTTCTGTATTAACTCTGTCTCATATTAATTATCATATGATGTCTGCACTAGTGGTCTGCAAAACTGAGAAATTTCACTTTGGGAAATACATTATGAAATTGACCCACTTCACAAAACATAAAGTGCCTACTTCCTGTAGTTCTTCACTGGGTGACGTTCCTACTTCACTCCACAAAGTAGCACTTCACTCATGAAGGACTAAGTGAAGTGACCATGTCTAAAAAAAAAAAAAAAAAAACACCCTCTGTGTGACACTCACCCCCTCACACCATACCTTCAAGTATTTCAACATATCACCCATTTTCCCCCAGCTACACTCCCACTTCTGCACCATGCCTTGTCCTCTGAAGTTAAATAGTAAGATACCCACTGACTTTAAAATAATATCACAAAGTCACCCTCCTTCCACCCACAAAACCAAGTTCCCTTACTTCCCCTCATCCCTGTATTTTTATCACTGAAACACGCTCCCTTTCCCATCCTTTTGTGAATCAGTACCCAGTCCTCCTCTCCAAAGCCTGCAGACCCCAATGTCCAGTCTGTTATACCAGTAAAGAAGAAAATCAACCCATGACAGAGCATGCATCTAGGCTTTTCAGTATCAGAAAAAGGAAAGAATAATGTGTTATTTCTATCCAAGTTGTAATACCTTACTGACTGACCAGCCAATGCAAGTTGGTAGTGCTTGGACATTTTGGAGAAAGACACAGGCATGTCACCAGAGTACATGATGCAGACTTATCTAACAGAGAGAAAGCTATGCAAGCCACATGCACAAGAGAAAACCAGCAGATACTGGCTGAAAACTGAGAAATGGTGAAGCACCACAGAAAGGCCACACACTGGAGCAAAATGGGAAATCCTTACAAGGAAAAAAAAAGAAATAGCGGATATGAGCAGACATTTATAACCAACAGTTTAATCCTGGAGCCTGTAGTGTGACACTAACCCTGGAGCTGCATGTCCATAGTGTGATGCCAAAAAAGCCCAGTGTCTAGCAGAAAGACTGATCCAATCCTACTATGGCAACACAAGAAAGTCATCTGGACTGCATTGGCTAATACGGCTTTGTAGTTTCCTGGATGCCTCCAACTTGTCACTTCAGAAAGATGTTTAAGTAGAACTGGAACATTGACTCACTACATTCCACTAAGCTAAATCAAGAGAATGTTAACTTCCTAGATTTTGCCAAACTTAATGTACCATGGATCAACGTTAACTATGCATTTGATTATCCACATGTTCAACCAGTGGTATCTAGCATTCTCACTTCCACAGCTCCAAGAAGCAAGTCTCCCCAGGCTTTCACTGGCACTGGCTTCACTGACATAAACCACCTCACCACTCCCAGCAGCAGAGCAACACAAGGACTCCTGTCACACACACACCACAAGTCCTAATGATGAAACTGAGACTATGATATTGTTATAATCAACTAGTTTGTCATGATGTGTTTCACACAGAGGCATCATCAGTAACACCCCACCATAATTATGAGTGATCACTCACATCACAAATCCTCACTAGATATGTTACCACATCTTTATCTCAGTGCTTTTCTCCTTTGTGTGATCCTCTTCTACACATCTATTGTGTCACTTACCTACCTATCTATCTATCTATCTATCTATCTACCTATCTATTGCTTATTCTGAGTACATATATCAAAGGAAGAAGGTGAAGGAGTGAATGAAACCATCGAAAATAGGTGGAAGGCCTGTAATAGAGCAAGAGGTGATATCTGAGATCCTCAACAAATACTTTGCTTCAGAGTTTTCCAAATGGCCCCTATTATGGTAGGGGCATATTGGGAGGACCCCTAGCATCTGGGGTAGCTACAATGCAGCCATTGAACATCATGGCAGCCGAGGAAGCTGAGTACCATACAAATTCCTAACTACATAAGTCCAAAGGAGGTAGGGTGGATGGGATACACCCCAGAATCCTAGTGGAGCGGAATGAACAATTGGCAGTGCCATTTGTAATAATGTTTTAGGAGTCTATCTAACAGGTGTGGTGCTAGAGGACTGGAACATTGCCACAGTGATCCCTCTCTTCAAGATGGGAGCATGGTGAAATCTTGGCAACAGCAGGTTGGTTAGCCTGACACCATTGTTGGGGAATTTATATCTACTAGGTGTACCTGTTGCAATGATTTGCCTTACATTGTTTATGCTCCTCTGACATACCGTAGTGCTGTATATGAGTTCTGTTTTTGTACTGTTATAAATAGTATTCATTTTTCACACCTCTTGAATTATCTCCACTTCCCCTCACCCCCAAGATGCATCCAGAAATGAGTTTCTAGCAGCTCAGTATGTCTTTCCTGGTGAAACTTTGGAAAGAAATAAATAAATAAAGTCCTAATGTCATTATCAAGGACAGAATAATGAAGCACTTGTTTCATGACAAGGTTCTTGTCCTCTCTCAGCATGACTCTATGAGTGGTAGATCATGGAAAATAAAACTGATCCTCTTCTTTGAGGGGTGACCAGAAAGGTGGACAGGGGTAAGGACATGGATGTAGTCCAGATGGAACTCTTTAAAAACTTTGATACTGTGGTGCATGACAAGCTTCTGTACAAAGAAAACTAGTGTGGAACATAGAAAGCATACACAAGGCAGGTTACCACCTAGCTAAGGGGCAAGAAGTAGATGGTGCTGGTGAAAAGTCACTACTCATTGTGGAGAGGAGTACTGGTCTGTGGCTTCCCTCAGGGATTGGTGCTGGGGCCACTGCTCTTTTGCATCTTCATCGAAAGTCTGGAGGTTGGGGTCTGAAGAAGGCTGCTGAAGTTAATGGATTACACTAAGCCTGGGTGGTGGAGACCCTTGTAAATAGGGGTTAACTTCTTGAGAACATAAACAAGCTGGACAATTTGTCTTACTCTTGAAGCCTTTGATTAAATATAGAAAAACACAAGGAGCTACACTTGGGAATGAAAAACAGAGCTAGAACCTACATGCTGAATGGGGGACCTGCTGCTGTCAATGAGGAAATAGACCTAGGACTCACAAGAGACAAGAAGAAGAAACAGCAGATGCAGTGTGTGGCCTCTATCAAGAGGGCCAGCAGAAAGCAAGCACTAAGACACTGCAGATCATGGGTTGTTATATGATTACCGCATGCCCAGGTGCATTGTAAGGCACAGGATGTTTACACTGGAAACCTTCAGTACCTGGAAGTGCAGTATTCACAGCACAACACATATCCTGGAGTACCGTACTGTGTTTCTAAAATATGTAAACTGAGAAACAATTAAAAAAAATGCAAACTTATTTTACTAAAAACAGGTATTCATTTCCCTGGTAAACAGGTAAGAATGGGGGAGGTGACATTTTTAGTAGTCCAGAAAAGTACACCGGAGTTTCAAACAGCCAGTACTGTAGTACTTGTATTTAATAATTAGAGCACTTTCCTAATTTTTTTTTTATTTAAAATGTAGGTAGCTTTATTTTTTATGCCGTTCTTGATGAATGTATGAGTAAATTTGGCAGACAATTTTTAAGGTAGCAATCAGGGATACGTGAACAATTGTTCTGGGAGGCACTAATACTTTGTTGTGCTATTTCCTGGTTTTATTTATAAATGTATTTAGTTTTGTTAATGGAGAGTGGTGCTAGACAATGCTGACAATTTTCTGCCTTGTTTGGTGGGGGAGGAGGTACAGAGGCAACTGCCTGATATTAAATAAGATTAAGCTGTTGGTGATATTTTAGTGAATGGGGGAAATTTGGCCAGGACACTGAAGAAATGCACCCATTTTTTTGTTTTGTTTTGTTTTTGTTGTTGAGAAGTGCCAAAGGATCTGTAATATCTACCTGAACAACCATCACAGCTGGCAGACGGGACCTCAGTTTAATGTCTCATCCATAGGATGGCACACCTCGACAGTACACTATCCCCTTAGTACTGTACTCAGCTACCAGTGTTTTTATGGTATGAGCCCAATCCTGGTGAAGGAGTTAAACCCATAACCTTATGACACAGAGGTAGTGTTGTGCGAAATTGAGAAATTTCATCACGTGAAATATTTTGCAGGTGCGAAATACAAACTGTCACCTGAAAGCTGTGAAACTTTGCAGTAAAATTTGAAATTTTGCAATTTTAGGGCAACATTTTGCAATTTTCTGGCAACATTTCAAAATCTTCAGGTGAACTTTTGCATTTTGCACCAGCAAAATATTTTGCAAATTTCACAAAATATTTAGCACAGTGAAATTGCAGATTTCAAGGCAATTTTGCTGGTGAAATTTTATATCACAACATCTCTACAGAGAGGCAGATGGGCTAACAGCTGAACCATGCTGACAGCATTTTTTCTGAGATAAGTCCAAAATAATCGGTCGTTGCTCCATAAACATATTGCTTCAGAATCCTTTTCACCAGTCAGGATGCAGGACACTCCCTACCCATTGAAAAACCAATGAGAGAGCAGCTTGTACAATGCTTGATTATGACATGACATGACTCTATGCTATATTCAAACCAAACCACCAAACAAGCATCAAAATAGTTAAATATTTGCTTAAAGAACCACTTTGTTTTGTTGATTATGTGTCCTGAGTAGAGATGCAGCGAATTTAAAATCTGCCTGTGAAGTGAAAGCGAAGTGGCCACTTCGCATTGGCACTTCGCTACATGGAGTGCCCCATAGGAAAGGCTCGCTTTGACTTGTAATTATTACTTTGCGTTGTCATTCAGCTTTAATCCCAAAGTAAGGCAGAGTGAGAACAATATTGGCAGCACCCCACCCACACAGTAACCAGAATTAATGTGCACCCCCAAAGTGCTACTGTCTTGTGTCCAGAAAACTCCCCAGTGCAGATGAAGTGAAATGTGAGCATAACAAGAAATGCAAAGTTCCCAGAATTAATGGTACATTTAGTCATGTGGGCAGTGGTCACACACAGAGTCACCAGAATTAATGTGCATTCCCAAAATGCTACTGTCTTGTGTCCAGAAAATTCCCCAGTGTTGATGAAATGGTGCTGTCTAGTGTCCAGAAAATTCCCCAGTGCTGATGAAGTGAAATGAGAGCATAACAAGAAATGCAGTCTCCCAGAATTTATGGTGCACTGCAAATGCACAGACAGATTAAGATTGCGCTGCACACTCAAAGGATGCATACAAAAAGGCACAACAACATCTAACTAGTGCACACAAGTCACAAATCCAAATCTGGAAAGGAATTCATTTTGCCAGTTGGGGGATCAGTGCATGCCAGTAAAAATCCACTACCAGTAAAGATACCACAAAGCAGTATAAAAAATTCATGCAGGTGCGGTGAATAGCAGGTTCACACTGCTGCAATTACTCTATGGCACAATAAAAGGTGTCTGATTTAATGGCATGCATCGCACACACACTCACACACACACCACAGGTAATGCGTAGCAAATTGAAAACCTTTAGTAATATAATCAAATGTTTTAAACAGACCAATTATGCACTGCTGCACCACAACAATCAACTAAAATATGTCAAGAATTACTGAAAGTATTACCGTGTGCACATTAACACAGTTATACAAGAAAAATATAACCAAAACAGAAAGACTGCCTTTTCTCCCAGTTAATATACCTACACCACAAATACACCCCTGCCCCAAAGCACACTTCACAGTACACAGACTGACTGTTCTAAATTAACATTCAAAATCCACACACAACAATAATCACTCGATGATATGAGCACAGAAGGGTTTCCTACAATCGATGTAGTAAATTTTGAGCAAAAAAAATGACTCAAAAAGGTATTTTAAACAGCTTTTAGAGGTTTTGAATTGCAGAGCTCTGAGAGCAAACTGTCTCCAGATACCACTACACACACACACTACCCAGGCCAGAACTGAGGCTGTGCAAAACAATCTAGAGCACATGTGACATGCAATCCCATGAATCACTGCAGAATTTCATTTGGAGCTCAATTACAAGGCGAAGTGAGGCGAATTACATTGATTTCAATGTACTTCACCTTAAAATTGGTGGAGAAATGGTATGGGGAAGGCAGAATAACACAAAGTCATTGGTTTCAATGGACTTCACGTTCCTCAGTACGAAGCAAAGTACTCTGCTTCACATTGTGGAGTACTCCATGGGTTCCGCATTACTCCGTGAATCACTTCGTGGAGCGAATTGGGGCCACTTTGCCCACCACTACTTATAGTACTCCAACTCACATGCTGTACGGGAAGGAACGTGAATGCCTATGGCTATACTTCCCAATGAGCTGCAGCACAAAACTCCCCAACTTAAAAATACATATTAATGAGTACAATGGTGGGATGGTGAAGCCTGGAGAGATACTACAAAACAGGCTTATAATACATTCAATTAATTAGAAAAAAAATTAATGTTGTGATTCATGACATGATCGTGAATCATGATTTGTGACTGCATTTGTGACCGTGGTAATGAAGAATGTGATTCGGTGGTGATGGTGTGAGATAACCAATATGAAACTGTATTGGGAATGTGAATGCCTACAGCTGTACTTCCCAGATGAGCTGTAGCTTAAAACTCCCCGACTTAAAAATACGTATCAATGAGTACAATTGTGGGGTGGTGAAGCCTGGAGAGATACTACAAAACAGGCTTACAATACATTCATTTAACTTCAAAAAAAATTAATGTTGTGATTCATGACTTGATCGTGAATCATGATTTGTGACTGCATTTGTGACTGTGATGATGAAGAACGCGATTTGTATCATGAGTGACTCATGATGATGGTCCTGACTTAAAAATGCATATTTATGAGTACAATGTTCATGCAAAATTATGCACCACACCTGTACAGTACTCTGAAGGGAAGCCAAAGAAACAACTGTGACTTAAGTTACAGATGGAGATTGGGCCCTATAGAGATGCAAATGCACAGACAGATTAAGATTGCACTGCACACTGAAGAGATGCAGACACAAAGGCACAACACCTAACCAGTGCTCACCATCAAAAATTCAAATCTGGAAAAGAATACCTTTGCCAGTTGGGGTGGGCTGAGGGAGGCGGGGTAGCGTACTGCACTGCTGCAATAACAGTCACTAGTACTAGTACCAGTAAAGGTACCACAAAGAAGTACAAAAATCACACAGCTGCAGTGGATAGCAGGTTCACATTGCTGAAATTACTATGTGGCACAATAAAAGGTGTTTGATTTGATGACACGCATTACACACATACTCACACACACACCAAGTAATGCGTAGCAAATTGAAAACTTCAGTAATATAACCACATATTTTATACAAACAAAAATTATGCACTGATGCACCACAACAATCAGCAAAAAAACGGCAAGAATTATTGAAAATATTACTGTGTGTACATTAACACAGTTATAAGAAAAATATCACCAAAACAGAAAGTACTGTCTTTTTCTTCAAGTTAATCTACCTTCACCACAGATACATCCCTCCCCCAAAACACACTTCCACTGTCTCTCAGTACACAGACTGAATGTTGTACATTAGCATTCAAAATCCACACACAAACAATAAATGCTCGATGATATGAGCACAGGAGGATTCCCTACAATCGATGAACTAAAGTTTCAGAAAAAAAGACTCAAAAAGGCTTTTTTAACAGCTTTTAGAAGGTTTGAATCACAGAGAGCTCTCACAGCAGACTGTCTCCTACAGCTTCCTACACACGCTACCCCAAACTGAGGCGGTGCAGAACAATCTAGAGCCCATGTAACCTGAAATCCCATGAATCACTGCAAAATTCGCCTTTGGACCTTAAAAATAAAGTGAAGTGAGGCGAAGTACATTGTTTTCAATGTACTTCGACTTAAGAATTGGTGAAGTAGTGGTTTGGGAAGGCAGAGTAATGCAAAGTCATTGTTTTCAGTGGGCTTCACGTTACCCATTATAATGTGCAGCACTCTGCTTCGCGTTGTGGAGCACTCCATGAATTTGTCTTCACTCCGTGAATCACTTCGCGGAGACGATTGGGGCCACTTCGCCCATCTTTAGTCCTGCGATTATCTACTCACTATCTGCCAGCTCTTGCCACTGTACTATCATCTTCCATGTTAGTCGCCTTCATGAGCTACCACCATCAGTATCCACCATTTGCCTCAGTCAAAACCTGAAAAATTCTCTACGCTATTTTCCTTTCATTATTCAGTAGGGTATGTGCGCATAGCACATTGGGCCTTGACTACATAAGCACTAAACACATAGTGTTGAGACAGTCTATCAGGAAGCTTTTTGTTGTATTGAAATATGAAAAAAAAGGTGAGAAGTTGGGAACAAAGGTACCCCAAAGTACCCATCTACCTAAACGGAGCCCTAGCATTTTTTGTCCATGGTAGGGTAGGTTTTTCCTTGTATAGTCTTTAATTCTGAACGGATTATGATTTAAATGGGAGCAGTCATTTCTATGAGCTCCACACCCAAGTGTGGGGCTGGTTCCAATTGCCCTGTGTGTGCAAAAATATTTTTTATTTAATGCTTACTATAGTATAGTAGATTGATTTGTATCAGACGCATTTTGCTTACTTCTAGGCTAACATTTTCCATAAGTACAAATACCAGAATCCTCTGTAGCTGACATCAGAGAAGGGCTGCAGCAGTGGGACATTCACTAGCCTGCTATAAGCTCTGCTCTTTTGTTTGCTGGTCTCCCTGTCCCCCAGAGTTAAGTACGGACTCAGAGGTCTGTACAGTACTTAGCCCCGGGAGAACAGTGGGACTAGAAAACATCTGATCAGAGCTTATAAAAGCTCTAACATGCATTGCAGGCTATTAAATCTCCCACTGCTGCAGTCCTGCTTGATGCCAGCTGCAGGGGATTCTGGGATTTCTAGTTACAAAAAATGTCAGCCAGGAAGTAAGCGAAATTAGTCCGATACAATCTGCTGTTGTATACTACTGTGTACCACAGTAAACAGTAAGTAAAAAAAGGTTTTCCACCCAAAGTGCAAATGGGAACCAGCTCCACACTTGAGTTTAGGGCTCTTGGTGTTGACTTTTCCCTTTTACATATCTGAGGATTTGGTTTTGGAATGGCCCAGCTGATTATGAATGTGATCTTACTTCTGAAGAAGTTGCTAACAGTTATTCCATACTTGGCAATCCACCATCTAAATACTCCTGTCCAATGACTATAAACTCTAATGAGATCCCTGGAAAAAGCTGATAAAACAGGTCAGATGTATTTGAATATTTACCTTTAAATAAAACAGTCACTGCAGTCAGAGAAAAGCTAAAAATGCATCACAGAATATTACATGATGTGGTACAATGATACTGGTTTGATTTTATGATTTTAATATTGTGTATGATTAAAAAATATTATATATGAAGTAAAAACTAGAAACAACATGAATTTGAAAAACAAATGACCATGTGTATTGTTTTTACTAGAACGTTATCTATCTCTTGCTGATCTCTGCACATTCTTTAATCCATCCTAATCCCCTCTATTTTCCAGCTGCTCATCATTCACCTTCCACCCCCAACCCCCAGTATTACTTACCCCCTGCCTTTGCCTTGCTTAGCTGCCTCATACATTTTCAATGTTGTTGACCAATCTAACCAATATTTTCTTAGTTGCTGAATTAAATTATCTAATATTTTTTTATTTTCTCCTGAACTGTGTGGGTATTTTTACCCTGATCCTACATGCAATTTGTTAGAGGATTATGTTTCTTGACTATATGTATTCCTGGTACTGACTGCTTTGACTGTACTGATCAACACTATATGTAATTCTCCCGTACCAATGTTATTGTACTTGTCTTTGATTGTTGTACTCTCCTGAGTTGTGCCTGAAAATAGTCATTTCTGCCAATTTTTTTCTTGCATCAAAGGAAGAGTGGATAATTGAGTGTGGAAGTAAGATACTGTCAGTGTTGGGGGACATTTGTCTAGCATTATACAATGTGGTATGAAAATCCTGTAACCTCATTGGTCAAAACACATCACATGACCATGGTATATCCTGTAATAACCCACACCCTGTCATGCCTTATTGCTTAAGTATTAATGAGTGCTAAAGTAAGAAGGATGGCAGCCAGCTGTGGAGATGAGTGGGTTTTGCAGTTTACCTATTGTGGGATTTTTTTTCAAACATATTACAACATATATAGCTGTGGGTGCTTGGTGGGAGGGTGGTATTAGGATTCTTACAGAGGGTGGGGAAACTGGGGGTTGTTTTTATTGGGAATAGGCTGTAGAGGAGGGTGGGGGAGGCTGTTTCTTTTTTTAATTAATGGAAAAGGTGATTTAACACAATGAGTGAGAGTGGAGAGGAGTCACAACTGGACGCTGACCTGTTGTGGAAAGCAGACACAGCAGGACACTGACAAAGCCTGTTTTCATTTATGGAAGATAAACCACCATTTCATGAACTACCATAATTTTGTTCTGTCAGTCTCTTTTCAGTCTGACTTGTGCTGCCTGAAACAGTGTTTTGTTTTCTTGCTCTGTCTTCCTGCTGTAGCGTGCCAGGAGTCCTGATGGTTGGGGAACCTTCTCCCCAGGCAAGAGAAGACAGCGAGCCCTGTAGAGGACCATTATTAACTGGAAAGAATGCCCTGAACTGCACTGCACCACATAAAAAAAACTTGGTGATGTTTCTGTAAGAAGTCAGCAGTAGTGGGTGCAGTAGAAGTTATTCCAGTCGGCTGAAGGTGTATTACAGATAAGCCAATCCTGGTTATTTACATTACATTCTTCTCCTGACTACAGCTCTGGAGGCAATTTGTGACCACTGGCAACATGATTTGTCTCCAAGAGACATGGCATGACAGACAGTAACATTCTTTTAAAAGGGTTTGAGATGTTCCATTATCCTGGCTCTAAAGATAGTAAATACAGAAAATGTTCAGGTGGTCAGGTTACATAGACTAAATTAGGATAATTTGTAAACATTCAAAGTCAGCAGACATCAGCTAACTTAATTTTTATTGTCTTGGAGAAACAAGGACACAAAGTTGTAGTAGTCAATTGTAGTATTGTGTCATGATAGCAAGGGAAAATGAGCATCGCAAAATGAGGGTGGCAAAAACAACAAGCATGACTTGAGCATGGGTATGACAACAGCACCTGTTCTTTTGAGCACTGTTCATGTGAACACTCCTGGTGTGGTGCATGGTGCATCCCAGAGGATGTATATATTAGTAAGGGGGTGTGGGTGGTGATGATCCCCACCTGGGGGTAATAGAGGGGGAAGCCCCCATCTGCATGTAGACAACAATTGGCATGTGTTGTGAAATGACATGTAATTGTAAGCAGTAATTCTGTGTTAGATATATGCTTAGGTCAGCTGCAGGCTGTGTGGACATTACGGTATAGTGGGTAGAGTAGGGTGCTAGTTAGGTAGGGAATGTCTGTGGTGGGTTGTGGTGTCTGTGGCTGGTGGTTGGTGGTTTGAGTCTGGGTGTGCATCAAGGTATGTGGGTATGTGTAGCTGTAGTGTATGTTTCCAGGTGTGTGTTGTGGGGAGTTTTGTAGGATTTGTCTGTGTCATTATTTGCTTATTTTTTTATTTTCAAGGTGTTTTTAATTGAAAAATGTATGTGGTCCCATGATGCATGTTACTAGTTGATTGTTAGTTTTATGAGGGCACCTGTTTTCTGTCCTATGAGTGGTGGTGTGCTTTTTTTTTTTTTTGTGCCACTGTTTTTACTTCTTGCTTAAGTTTACAGGCATTATTATGCCTAGCACTAATATTGCTGGGCTATTGACTGCGTTATTTTTCATGTGCTCTTTTGACATAGTACCATCAATTGCTATGTTCCTCCAATAGATTCTAAATTTTTTCAAAATAGCATCAGGGACTCCTTCAGATTGCTATTACAGGACACCAAACTTAACTATCCTGACAGAGATATCTTAATACTGGCCAACTTGAATGCCAGAATTTGCAGTTTTGATGGCTTATTCGATAACTCAGTATTTGGATGTGTTAACACCCTCCCTTATATGCCCTGTAGGCATTCAAAAGATTAGAGACAGAATAAATCTGGAATAGATGTAATTATTATTGTATGTTACTAGAATTTAACTTATATCCACTTACTGGGGGGCTAGAAGGAGATTTAGAGGGAAATTGCACTTACATTAAATCAACAGGTACCTCACTACTGGATCTAGTTATTTGGTCAAGTCAAATAAATGTTTGCATCAGCCTGCAAATTCCTGCTAGATCTGAGAGTGACCACCTTCCTATATTACTAAGTGGTTTGAGTAAAGGAAAGGACACAGAATCAGATTCGGCAGTAGTCCTATTTAGTAAAATAAGGATGAACAAGAGAATTACATGGGACTGCACTGCAGAGGAACACATTGGGTACTTAATAGAAGACACTTTTACAGAACTGGATAGGGAATCTTTAGATAAGTGTGCACCTTCTTTGAGAAAAATTCTCCTTCCTCTTTGAAAAGATTAAAGGAACATTATACCAAGTAACAATACAGGGATCATTGAGGAGAAGAAAAGTGCTGGTTTGAAACAGGTTGCAAGAATTACAAAGCATACTTGAGATTCATAATCAGAAAGGTAAAAAACACCAAGGACAAGAATTTATTTAAAAGCTTAAATCAGAAAAGAAAGAAATATAACAATTTCCTAAAGGAGAAAAAACTACTATATTATCATTCCCAATGGGAAAATATGTTTAAGGCAATGAAGGAGAAAGATAGCAAAAGCTTTTGGTCATTTGTTGCAAGAGGTACTGATGATTAAAAAGACTTAACTGACACATACATATCTGAAACCCAGTGGATGGACTTCTCCTTGAGTATTTTTTATGACTCGGATGCTGAAAGTTTTATTTCCTGGTGGGAAGGTTATATAAGGAAGAAATGAAGTCCTTAAAACTTAACAAAGCCCATGGACTGGACAAAACACCAACTGAGGTATATCTATTCAATACATTTCTGTGATGTAGTGCTCTTTCAATATTTTACAACAAGTTTATCAAAGAAAAGTTTGTTCTGTCTTCTTGGAGGGGAGTGGAAATAATTCCAGTCCACAAAAAAGGTAACATGGTTGAACCAGCCATGAATAGACCATTTAGCCTGCTGGGCATAAACTTAAACATTTTCTTTAAGATCTTATTAGAAAGATTGAGGCACCAAATAACATTAACCAGGGGACTCTGTGAACTGCAAGCTAGATTTAGGAGCAATTATTCTACCATTGGCAACTGTTTTACTTTATGCCACTTAATAGAAAAATATGCTCACTTGAGGAACCAGAAGCTGTACATAGTGTTTGTGGACTTCTCCTCAGCTTTCGACTCTATATCTAGGGGTTTGCTATGTCTCCTTATGCTAAACTGAGGTACTGAACCCTCACTGGTTCAAGTAGTTCATATTTTATACACAGATACCTGGACTAGGATCAGGATAGGAACTATAAGACAATTATCTAGATTGATACCTATAAACAGAGGAGTGATACTGGGATGTGTCCTTGCCCCCTCTTTATTTTGCTTGTATATTGACCAACTGTTAAGAGACCTTGTAAACTTGGTCTCAGATTAGCCCAAAATACAGGACTGCATATGCCCTGCATTTTTCTAAGCCAATGATCTGATTCTAATAGCCTTGTCAAAAAAGGCCTTAAAATTGGATTTGTTGGACTTAAAAGCAAAAGAATTAAAATTAAAAATAAATTCTGCCAAAATTCAAGCAATGATTATCAGTCAAAAGAAAATGAAAGGGTATTGGACAATTGGATAACAAAGACTGGAACTTGTTAATAGTTATCCATACCTGGGTGTGACCATTATGTCTAATGCTTCCTGTGCCAAACATGTTACAAGAACTAATGAGAGTATGAAAAAGGTAAGGCTTTGTCTTAGCAAATTTAATTTTACTCATTGAGGCTTATCAATAAGACCTTTAATCGAAGCACTCAGAGTTAAATATTTTTCATAACTGTATGGGGTTGAAGTTTGTGACCATAAAAAAAGAGATAATCTTACTCTTCCAATGTATAAGTTGCTAACGAAGACACTTGGTCTAGATCACTCCTGTCCAGCGGTTTATATAAAATCAGAGCTAGGTCTGGGTAGCATACATGCTATTATTGATACTAGGAAGATCAACTACTGACAAAAATTGACTAGGATAACACAAGACAGGTTGCCTTTTAACTGCTTTTGAAAAAAAAAAGAGTTGGCTATCAACAGGTTGCAAAGAATCCAGCTGGTATAAAGACATACTGTCTAATCTGAAGAAGTATGATTTATTACATTTACACAGATACTCAGAGAAAAATATAACTCTCAGCCAGAAATGCAATATAAAAAATACATCAGTTCCAAAATGGATAATGTTTGGTTTGTGTTAGACACTGAAAGTATCTCAATGTCAAGGTTTTCACCTCGGTTCGCGATAAACAACTGTGTATATATAGATATAAATATTACTTGGATGTACTTATAGAGCCACTCTTAAGGAAACATAGAAACATAGAAACATAGAAGTTGACGGCAGATAAGGACCGCAAGGCCCATCCAGTCTGCCCATTTCTTTTTCTACCTTATAAATGTGCCATCGGCCTTTGCTCTGTCAGTGACCTATCTATTCATAGTCATTTGTATTGCTCCCTTATGCCTATCCCATGCCTGTTTGAAGTCCTGCACTGTATTCATAGCCACCACTTCTTGTGGTAAGCAATTCCATGCATCTACCACCCTTTCTGTGAAAAGAATTTCCTCACATTCCCCTTAATCGGCCTCCTCTAATCTCATGCTGTGTCCTCTTGTCCTGCAATTTTCTTATATTTAAACATGTGAGACTCTTTCACCTTGTTTATGCCCTTAAGGTGTTTAAATGTCTCGATCATATCACCTCTCCTCCTTTGCTCAAGGGTATACATATTGAACTCCGTTAATCTGTCCTCATATGTCTTCTGATGCAGTCCCTGCACCATTTTGGTTGCCCTTCTCTGGACTGCCTCAATTTGGTTAATGTCCTTGTGAAGGTGTGGCCTCAATACTGCATGAGTACTCCAGATGGGGCCTAACCAATGTCTTGTACAGAGGGTTATTACCTCCCTCTTACGACTTGTGATACCCTACTAATACACCCCTAACACCCCTCAGCCTTACCTACTGCTTTAGAGGTCTGCTTGATGATTTTAGGTCATCAGTGATGATGATGCCCAAGTCTCTTTCTTCCTTTGTGACTGCTAGCAACTCCCCTCCCAGCCTATAAGTGGCTTCAGGGTTTCTCTTCCCTATGTGCATGATTTTGCACTTCTTTGCATTAAATCCCAGTTGCCACTCTTCTGACCATTTTGCTAGTTTATCCAGATCTCTTCTCATTCTGCCCACCCCATCTGGATCATCTACTCTGTTGCAGATCTTGGTGTCATCTGCAAACAGACAAGCCTTACCCTCTAGTCCATCTGCGAGGTCACTAATGAAGATGTTGAATAGGACTGGCCCCAGGACTGATCCCTGAGGTACCCACTTGTGACTTGCATCTCTTCTGACTGTATACCATTTACCACCACTCTCTGTTTTCTGCCAGTCAACCAGTTTGCACCCAGTTGACCAACTTCTGACCCACCCGAGCCACCTAGCTTATTTATCAATCTTCTATGTGGAACAGTGTCAAAAAGCTTTGCTGAAGTCAAGGTGGCGACATCAACTGCTCCCCTTGGTCCACCACTCTGGTTACCCAGTCAAAGAAATCTATGAGATTAGTTTGACAGGACCTCCTTTGTAAACCCATGCTGTCTTGGATCCTGTGCCCCTATGGATTCCAGGTGTTGCACTATCCTTTCCTTAAGGTGCCTCCATAATCTTGCCCACTACTGAGGTAAGACTGACTGGTCTGTAGTTCCCAGCCTCCTCCTGCTACCACTCTTGTGGAGCGGGATCACATAAACCCTTCTCCAGTCTTCTGGGACCTCTCCTGTGCTCAGAGACTCACTAAACAATTCTGCTAATGGCTCTGCTAGTTCCTCCTTTGCTCCTCAGTACCCTGGGATGTATGCCATCAGGTCCCATTGCCTTATCCACCTGAGCTTAGCAAGCTCTTGTAGGACCCTTTCTTTGTGAAGGAGTAGTGCTCACCTCCTCCCCTGTGTCCATGATGCTGAGCTGTGGGCCCTGCCCTACCTTCTCTTCAGTAAATACTGAGCAAAAGTATCTATTTAGGATAGATGCCTTTACATGGTCCTCCTCCTCACATGCTCCCTTTTCTCCATTAAGCAGCAATACCCCTCTGGACTTTCTCCTTTCACTAATGTATCTATAGAAAGTCTTGTCACCTTCTTTACTGTTCGTGCTAGTGTTTCCTCAGTTTGGGACTTTGCCTGCCTTATGCCTTACCTGCTTCCCTTAGGGCAGTTTGGTATGCCTCCTATCTTCATCCCGCTGTGTTCCTTATATTTTCTGAAGGCCAGCCTTTTGGCTCTGACCTTTCTGCTACTGTATTTGAGAACCAAAGTGGTTTCCTTCTTCTTTTGCACTTCCTTTCTGTCTAACACAATGGGATGTTGCTTCAAAGTATTGTATCCTTAATGCTTGCCCACTTTGCCTGTACCTCCTCACCTGTGTTTCTTTTTGCCAGGGCTAGCTTAACTCTGTTGGCCATCTTATCAAAGTCAGCTCCTCTGAAGTCCCATATTTTTGCCTTGGAATGGGATGATTTAGATGTAGTAGCCAAATTGAACCATACCATGTGATGGTCACTGGACCCCAGGTGACCTTCTACCTGGAGATCTGTGATCCCTTCTTTGTTAGTCAGTACTAGATCTAGGATAGCCCTGTCTCTTGTGGGTTGCTGTACCAGTTGTTTGAGGCCCTCCCCTGCAGGAATCCACTATGAGTCTAGTTCTGGCAGATGTTCCTGCTGGTATTGACAATCTATATCTGGCATGTTGAAGTCTCCCATTATCAGAACCTCCCTTTAGCTGTCATGTTTTGTATATCTTCTAACAGTAATGTGTCTATGTCCTCCCTCTGGTCTGGGGCCTGTAGACAACCCCAGTTCTTATGGCTGTCCCATTTCCTGTTTCCAGGGTGACCCACAGTTCTTCTGGCTCCTTATTGTATTCTGAATTTCTGTAGCTTTGATATTTTCATTAACATGCAGGGCCTCCTCCCCTTTTTGCACCTCGGTCTCTTCTGAACAATACATAGCCAGGTACTGAAGTCTCCCAAGGTGGTTACTGGTAAACCACGTCTCACTAATTGCTACTATGTCCAGTTTAGCCTCTGACATTATTGCCTGCAGGTCTGGGATCTTATTTCCCAGGCTGTGAGCATTTGTGTACATGATTTTCCATTGGCCAGATTTTGGTGTGTTAGTTGTTGGGTGAAGTTTGGCATTACCCCTGTGCATCGTATGGGGAGACAAACCTTTTTTCTTACCTGGTGATGCAAATGAATGGCAAACACGCTGAATTCCTGTTTGACCACTAGCTGAAATGGTTTATCAAATATAAATTAGAATGGGTTGAAAGTAACGTCCTAACAGTCAGATACAATAAATCAACCTCAACTGAACAGCATTGCTTCTGTTCAACTAGAACCAAGGAGGACTTATTGTGTGTTCTCTGGGATTTTCCTTGGTACAACAGTGCAATAGCATATTGGCTCAGTACATACATTAATAATTGGAAAGATCTGGACAAACCCACTCTTTCTGAAATACTTTTGCACAAAAAGGATGAATGGACCATTAGAAAATCAACAAACTATTTTGTGTCAGTCAGCAAAATCAGGAAACAAAAAAATAAGAAGCATAAATTTGCACATTATATAAGGTATCCTGGATTGTGTCTTCCTCCAGACATCTTCTTGAGAAAGTGCAGTCTTGCAGTTCTATCCTGCATAGTAAACTGTTCAGCTAGCCTGTCCTCAATGTATTTCAGAAAAATTAATTATTAGGATTTTATAATGTGGCTCTAGGTAGACTGCTATAGGTCTTAAACAGTCTCCCTGACAAAGTCATTTTGCTTTCAGCATAGACAAAGGTGAAGTGGGATTTCCCAATTTGTAATATAGTATAGGTATCCAAAAGTATTTTTGAGGAAGTTGAAGCTCTATTAAAGAGACTTACCAGCCTCGGCCCCTGCACCCAATATATGGGTGCATATCTCATAGGTAGTGGTGGGCTAAGTGGGCTCAATCTGCTCCGCCAGGCAGATTCATGGAGTGCTCTGTAACGCAAAGCAGAGTACTTTGCGTTATAATGAGGAATGCGAAGTGCATTGAAAACAGTGACTTCACGTTACTGCACCTCCATCGGTCACTACTCTTTCAATTTAAAGGCGAAGCACATTGGTGGCAGTTCACTTCACCTCACTTTGCCTTGTTTTTGAGCTCCGAAGGTGGATTTTGCAGTGATTCATGGGAGTTCAGGTCGCATGGGCTCTATATTGATCTGCACAGCCTCAGTTCAGGGTAGTATGAGTAGGAAGGAGTAGGAGACAGTGTGCTCTGATAGCTGTCTGTAGAAATCTTTAAAAATCTTTTCAAAAAGTATTTTTGCTTTTTTTGGAGGGGATCCACCTGTAGTTCATCAATTGTAGGAAACCCTCCTGTGCTCACATCATCTAGCGTTTTTGTTTGTGTGTGGATTTTGAATGCAAATTTACAACATTGAGTGTGTGTGGTGAAAGACAGTGAAGTGTGCTGTGTGGGGGAGGGGCGTATCTGTGTGTAGGTAGATTTAAGTTGGAGAACTAGTGATTTATTTGTGTTTTGGTTATATTTTTGTTATATAACTAACTGTGTTACTGTACACATAGTAATATTGTCAGTAATAGTACACATTTTCTTGCTGTTTGCTGCGTGAATGTGGTGCAGCATTTCATAAGGTCAGGTTGTTTAAATTACAAATTTACATTACGTGGCAGTACACTGAACTTTTGCATTTGCATCGCATTCCTCATTCAGCATTGTACACAAAGTGTTCTGTGTTGTGTGTGCAGTGTTGCATGCATCAGATATAATACACCTTTTAAAATTTGTGACACAGATAGTGTAAGTGCAACTAAGTGCAGCAGTGTGAACATGTTATCCACTGCAGCTGCCTGATTTTGTACTGCGATTGTGTTCTCTGTTCTTACTTTTGCTGCTTGTAGTGCTGTAAAAATCAGTACTGTCTGTATGCAGTGCCCCCCCACCCCCACGTTGAAAAGGTAATTGTTTACCAGACTGGATTTTTTTTTGTGACCCCATCAGCACCACTGGTTACTGAAGTTGTTTTAATTCCATGACATTGTCACAACAAAGTAGTCTCTTATCTGTTGCTGAAGCTACAGTTGTTTATTTTGCTTCACATCCAGCCAGCGTTCCTCCAGTCAGAAAGAGAATGTATTAAAATCTGAATTTAGTAATAATATTTGTGGTTGATCCCCCAAAATGCCTGCAAAGAGAGGTGCAAGTAAAGCTGTTTCTGGCCATGGCAATGTTGGCAGTAAGAGGGTCTGTGGGCGTGGTAGTAGTATGCGGACAGAGAAGTGCATTACTGATGTGAGGATAGGTATTTCTCCTGCAATGTTTTTTACAGTCCAATCAGTAGCTTCACTGATAGTTGGTGGAGATAATGTTTTCCCTGCCAGTGGTGTTAGTGTTGCTGGTGTTAGTGGAGGTGGAGGTAGTATTAGCATTGTTGCGTCAAGTTCTAATTCCGACCAGTGTCATATCCAAACATCTAGAGTGTGAAGCAGTGCAAGTGAGTGACAGTGTAGATGATGTCATACTTCCCAGTAACATCCCATTAACTGAACCTGATTCTGATGATCATGTCAACAATAGCATACAATGTGATATTCCATCCACCGTGGCACTTAATGTCACGCATTTTCCATGCAGTGATTCACAGTGTGGTGAAAAAATATCAGGTGATGGTGGTGTAGATGCTGATGATGAATGTGATGATGCTGATGATGATGATGTTGCTGTTGTTGTAACATGTAGTCCACATGTTAGCATCCAAGCAGAATATGTGGATGTGTGTGACAGTGATGTTGATGAATATGATGATGATGTAATTGACCCCAGATGGAAACCAAAGAAAAATAAATGAAAAGTGGCTGTGTCTGAATCTGTTTGCAGGACCCCCCATAAAAAACTTGTGATTTACTGGTTTTAGTGGATGATGATGATGATGACCCAGTAATCAATATGATAGGTAGTTGTAGTGGTCAGTTGCAGTCCAGGTGTGCAGTGCCAAAAACATCATGTGCCCCCCACTTCAGTGCTTAAAATAACAGACTTAAATAAGCCACATCATCATGGACATGTTAAAAGCAGAGCATCACAGTCCCTTGTTTGGGATTTTGTTTGTTCAAGATGCAAATGATAAGTCAGTTGCAATCTGCCAAGATTGCCATGTACATGTGAGTCGGGGTTAAAAGGGGAGCCATCTTGAGACAGGAGGACAGCATATGCATCTTAAGAATAGGCACTTGGCTCTGTGGACCCAGCACAAGCTGGCAGCTAATACCAGACCGGGGCCTTCGCCCGTATCACCGGCAACCATAGCCAGCATGCTGTTCCCTTCCATGACTGTTATGCCCAGTAGGAAATTAAACGTGTGCAGTAGTGCGGTAATAAGAGCAGAGGATTACTACAGGCATGATGAGGTGGAGGACCATAATGGCTTTGAAATGTTGTCCAGTGCTGGTGAGAATAGCAGTTTTTGTGGTGGTGGTGGTGGCGGTGAATGCAGTATGCCTAGTGCAAGTGGTACATCGACCCCGGTTGGCAAATCTGGAAAAATAACATAATTTCTGGGTTTGTCATCATCACCTGTGCAACCGTCTTCATTAAATGTCCACACTCCACCTTCTGCCAATGCCATTCATCACAGAGCACAACCTTCTGTGACCAACAACACACCCCGTGTAAAACGTTTAAGTCAGCTCACATTACAGAGTGTTTTTGAGCATAAGCTGAAGTACCCCCCAATCATACAGTGTCAGCCCCCCAATCATACAGTGTCACGTGAACTTAATGCTGCTGTAGCAGAAATGCTGGCAATCGATATTTTGCCCTTCTTTGTGGACAATTCTCGGTTCCAGTGGTTTGCTGCTCGTGCCTGTCCAAAACAGAAAGTCCCATTTATTGCATACTTTTCTTCCCATGCTGTTCCCGAGTTGTTCTGCACTGTCTCAGACTCAGTAAGACATGCCCTTCAACATTCCTTCTCTCCATTCATCCATTTAAGTATGGATATGTGGACAAGTGGCAAAACAGTGGGGAGTTCATATCTGTGTATAACTACACACTGGGTGCAGGTGCCGGGGGCTATTTGTGATGCTGGCAGTGTGAATAATCAGTGCAGGAAGGTGGATTGGCGTGGTAGCAATCTTCCTGGAATTTGAAAGCATGCAACAATTGCTATACACAGTATGACCTGTTCACACACTGGTGAGACCATGTTGGACATGTTACTGACTGAAATTGACAGATGGCTAAACCCTCTGTCCCTGAGAGCTGGGTTCATAGCAAGTGACAATGGGCCAAATGTGGTGAAATGCATCACGAATGGTGTTTTTTTTTGTGTTCCATGCATGGCCCACTGTTTAAATCTTGTGATTCAGGAGTTTCTGCAGCACCCTGACATAAAGGAAATGCTGACCATTGCACGATACATCTGCTCTCACTATTCAAGATCTGGAAAGGCCCATGACCAACTGCGGCAGCTGCAGATACGAAACAGCCTGCCTCAGCACCGCTTGAAGCTGGAAGTTGTCACTCGATGGAACTCCACGCTATACATGGCAGAGAGGTTGTATGAACAATACAAAGCCATCTCAGAATATCTTGTTATGCACACTAGCCGTGACAGTTCTGGGGCCTCCATGTCTATGACAACTGAACAGTGGCTCCTCATGGACTCTGTAATAACAATTTTGCGGCCTTTTGAACATGCCACACAGATAGTGAGTGGCGAGTCTGCCTTCATTAGCCAATCAACTCCACTGCTGCGGGTGCTGAGGCAGACATTGGTGAATGTACAGCATAGCCTTGATGTTGCCGGAGTGGTGGTAGCAGTATGTTGCTGCAACATGTGCTGACAGTATTCAACCAGAATTGTCACATTGTGAGCATTCAGCGTAGTGACAACTTTGCCAAGGCAACAAGGATGGACCCACGATACAAACGTGGAATTGCATCAGTACTGGAGGGAGGGCCTGAACAGGTAAAAAATATCAGTGGTCAACTGGTTCGCTTGGTTCATGGGGCACAGAAGTAACGTGCCAAAGTTTGCAAACCTCAGCAGCAAAATCCAGCTGAAGGTGTAGCTGGAGGACCAGCAAGCATATCATGTAAGGGTAAGGGACTGTAGTTCCTGGTGGTCTGTCATCCATAGTGGCTGGCATCAACCCACTTTGGGAGGCTTTGTTCCAAGTGGGTATTTGTGAAATCAATGATTCTGGGGAACAGACTGATGCATCAACAATTGGACTTAGTGCGGCACAGAGAATGGTTGAGTCATATTTGTCTGAAACCAGGCATTAGACAATAAGTGAAGATCCTTTTTTGTACTGGAGTGGAAAGGTCAGTGAATGGCCAGAGCTGACTGCAGTGGTACTGCAGTAACTCACATGCCCACCCTCCAGTGTAAGTTATGAGAGGGTATTCAGCTCAGCAGGTGCAATAGTCAGGAATCGTCGGACAAACCTGTCTCCTGCCACTGTTAGTTTGCTAACAATCATTAAAATGAATGAGAGGCACATACCAGCACAGACTGCAACCTCGGTATTCGTACCCCAGCCTAGTCATGGTGGTCTTGCTGATGTGGAAATGGGGCATCCTGGTGGCACTGGCAGTAGCTGCCTGAAACGGCCCACCACTGACATAGATGATGACACAATGGAGAAAGAATTTCCCAGTGGTCAGACTTCAGACATTGATGACTGTGAGGGCAGTTTTCTTTATAAGGATGATGATGTGGTTAATGTTGGCAGGTTTTAACTTCAGTATTTAAAAGGCGGTGTGCCCCCTCCATCCCAGACCACCACCACCAATGGGACTGATGTTATCCAAGTCTGCTGACACCATGAGTCTGTCTGCCCCCCACCGACCACCACCACCACCACCGGGACTGATGTTATCCAAGTCTGCTGCCACCATGAGTCTGTCTACCCCCCACGGACCACCACCACCATCGGGACTGATGTTAATCAACTCTGCTGCCACCATGAGTCTGTCTGCCCCCCAAGGACCACCACCACCATCGGGAGTGATGTTATCCAAGTCTGCTGCCACCATGAGTCTGTCTGCTCCCCAAGGACCACCACCACTATCGGGACTGATGTTATCCAAGTTTGCTTCCACCATGAGTCTGTCTGCCCCACACAGACCACTGTCACCACCCCCGGGAGTGATGTTATCCAAGTCTGCTGCTACCATGAGTCTGTCTGCCCCCCGATGGACCACCACCACCCGGATTGAAGTTATCCAAGTCTGCTGCCACCATGAGTCTGTCTGCCCCCCACAGACCACCACCACCACCGGGACTGATGTTATACAAGTCTACTGCTACCATGAGTCTGTCTGCCCTGCATGGACCACCACCACCACTGGGACTGATGTTATCTAAGTCTGCTGCTACCATGAATCTATCTGCCCCCCACAGACCACCACCACCACCGGGACTGATGTTATACAAGTCTACTGCCACCATGAGTCTGTCTGCCCTGCACGGACCACCACCACCACTGGGACTGATGTTATCTAAGTCTGCTGCTACCATGAGTCTGTCTGCCCTCCATGGACCACCACCACCACCGGGACTGATGTTATCCAAGTCTGCTGCCACCATGAGTCTGTCTGCCCCCCATGGACCACCATCACCACTGGGACTAATGTTATACAAGTCTGCCACCAAGAGTCTGTCTGCCCCCATGATCGGACTACCACCACCGGGAATGATGTTATCCAAGTCTGCTGCCACCATGAGTCTGTCTGCCCCCCCACGGACCACCACCACCACCAGGACAGATGTTATGCAAGTCTGCCACCACCATGAGTCTGTCTGCCCCCCACAGACCACCAGTCCACCAGTGCACCACCACCACCAGCTTCTTAATATTTAAACCATAAAGTGAGTATGTGCACTCATGTTTGTTATGCTGCCTCACTTCCTTAAGTTGTCTGTTTTGTTTTATGTAGCTTTTCAGAACCACAGTGGCAAAACACATACAGTACACTTCTTTTGTTTCTTTTACAGAAGAACAAAAACAGGCTCCATCACTATTACTCAGGAAAGATGCTGTAGCTATACTGTACAGAGAGGAACTGATGTAATGTCCATGTGAAATCCATTCTGGTAAGTATGAAGATTTTATTTCATCCGTTTCATTGCTTTGTAAAGACTGCTGCAAATATTGCACACAACAGGTTGTCTTAGTAGTTGACAAGATGAGTCTCTGAAATGTATCTTGACAATAGGGATTGAGATTTGAGAACCAGGGAGGGACACATAACAATGAAGTTGTAACCTTTAAGAAGTCATTCATTTCTTTTTTTAGGAAAATTCATGATACTTTGTTGTTCTGTAAAAGTGGCCTTATCCAAAAAAGTTCTTCAACATCGGGCACACCCCTTCCCCGACCCGAGCTTGGGCACACATGCAACAGGCAGAAATCGTTTCATTCGATAACCATGACCATCTGTAACAACCAGGCTCCAGAAGGATGCTGATGAAATCTGTGAAGAAATAAAAAAATAAAAAACCATTACAGACAAAACTGAAAATATGATTCCCCACCCCACAAAAATAAATACTTACCTTCATGTGCTTGAGAGTTATACATTTCCATTTAAGTGCAAAAAATTCTCATTGAGCACTGGAATGTGCACAGCAACAGTTTGGAGTCACCTGTGTGATGCAGAACAATAACATGAGTACATGTGCATGTCAAGTTCAACCCCCGTCATCATCACCTACAAAATACACAACCATATATGTATATATACATATCTACTCACCAAGGCTACTATTAGTGTACATCCAAAGGGCACCTTTCAATCCAGTTGAGATGATCACATTTCATTTGGTGGAATCGTCTCACACAACACATTGGACCAGCAACACGAACCTCACAGTCATCATTTTATACTGGGGACGGGGTATGAGCTGAAACAGTCTCATTCACTTCGTTACCACTTGTCAATTTTCTGCACACAAGGAGGACGCATTGTGAGCCTGCAGAAAAAATCTGGGGACTCTGTGCCAACACTGCGTGCATGATTGAGTGCGTCATTAATTCTGAGGGACTTAGTATGCACTGAAACAGTCTCTTTTCACTTCGTTGCCACTTGTCAATTTTCTGCACACAAGGAGGACGCATTGTGGGCCTGCAGAAAAAATCTGGGGACTCTGTGCCAACACTGCATGCATGATTGAGTGCGCCATTAATTCTGAGGGATGTAGTATGCACTGAAACAGTCTCTTTTCACTTCGTTGCCACTTGTCAATTTTCTGCACACAAGGAGGACGCATTGTGGGCCTGCAGAAAAAATCTGGGGACTCTGTGCCAACACTGAGTGCATGACTGAGTGCGCCATTAATTCTGGGGGACTTTGTATGTGCTGAAAGAGTCTCTTTTCACTTCATTACCACTTGTCAATTTTCTGCACACAAGGAGGATGCATTGTGGGCCTGGAGAAAAAATCTGGGGACTCTGTGCCACCACTGCACGCATGACTGAGTGCACCATTAATTCTGGGGGACTTTGTATGTACTGAAACAGTCTCTTTTCACTTTATTGCCACTTGTCAATTTTCTACACGCAAGGAGGATGCATTGTGGGCCTGCAGAAAAAATCTGGGGACTCTGTGCCAACACTGCATGCATGACTGAGTGCGCCATTAATTCTGGGGGACTTTGTATGTGCTGAAATAGCCTCTTTTCACTTTGTTACCACTTGTCAATTTTCTGCACACAAGGAGGATGCATTGTGGGCCTGCAGAAAAAATCTGGGGACTCTGTGCCACTTTTGTGTGTTCTGTGATTGTTGCTGTGAGCTCATAGTCATGATGTCATAGTGACCTTTTTACAATTAGAGCAGCATTGCAAGAATGTCCTCACAGTTCTGAACTGTACTTTTTTATGTTACTTTAAATTGCCACAGCAACCACTACTTACGTGCGAGTCATCAGTGACTTGAATGATACGATTTTTCTCACAGTTTATGTCTGCTTCTCATACTCCTACTTTTTTTCAAGTATGAAAACAAAATGAGCACGTCTTCCAATATTGTTCTAACCAGCTTTGTATTTATTTGCAGCTGCTTTTCAATAACTATTGTTCCATGGTGTCATATAAAACACTGACTGATGCATAACTGTTGGTTAACAACAGAAGTTATATATGACAACTACTTGATGAGATGGAGAAAAGCAGAGGAAAACAATGACAAAGACCTGGTCACACTCTCTGTCAGCAGCAACAATTTAAAAGGAATGCTCCTTTCATTATTTCACACATGAAAAAAGGTAGTACAGCACACTCAACTACTGCAAATTATCGTATCATTCCAGTCAGTCGGGATGTAAGTAAAGGAAGTTGTAACATAGTATTAAAAAATATAGGTCAGCATTATCAACAGATTGCTGTGCTGCTGCTTTACAGACAGTCACCACATTACATAGTGATGGTGATGCACATAAACTAATATGTGGGGGCATTACTACCACTGGAATATTTCTTGCTCCACAGAGTGCAATAGATGTCTGTGAAAACCACCCATAATTTCATTACAGTGAGTCACATGATGGAGGAATTAATAGTCTGAAAAGCAACCCACATTTGTGCCACACTTGCTCAGCAATGTTAAGTCGTGATGGCAGGGGGAGCGCAGGTACATGCTGCACTATACTGAATGTCCAGCAGCTATCCCAAGCAATGTTTCCTAATGTTATAAGGTTCACTTTGTGGTAAAATGTGGGATGTTTCCACTACCAAGGCTCTTTATACTGGAAACGTGGCCACACGTTTCACAACAAACTGACCAATAACATAAAGTGTAGAACAGCAATAAACCGCACCATTCAGAGAAACTAGTATAAAGGCAATACTTTTAATATATAAAGCACTTCAGGTGTGTGAACACAAAATCAACCTCAGGTTGATTTTGTGTTCACACACCTGAAGTGCTTTATGTTTTCGAGGTGTTTTATAAATTAAAAGTATTGCCTTTATACTAGTTTCTCAGAGTGGTGCTGTTTATTGCTGTTCTACTACGTATCTTTTAAATTCCACACACTCCGCGCACTGCTGAGCTGTTTTGCTGCCTTGCTACCATTAGCATACAGAAACATTTGCAAACCTGCACATTCCCATATTCACTGTAAGGAGCACGCACATGCACTCTCCCTGCCATCATATCCTAATGTTGCTGAGAAGGGAGGCAGAATGTGGGCAGATTTTCAGAATGGCAATGCCTCTGTCACATGACTCACTGTAATGCATTTACACATTGTTTTCAAAAAAATGTATTGCACTATGCGGTGCAAGAAAGATTCCCCTGGTAGGAAATGTGTATGATTTAATAATAACAAACAAAAAACACACAACAAAAGTACAACACAGTAGTGGGGTGGGGTCAGGGGGGTGGAGTGGGGTGGGTGTGGGGGGCAGAAAACAATACCTGGATTTACTATGGCCGTGGGATGCCATGGTGGTCCAGCAGCAGGTGCAGCACTGAAAGTATTTGCTGCTGCTGTGCTTCCACTCTGGTGACCTGCTGCTCCAAAGCAATGAAATGCTTGTTGTTTTCCTCCAGTGCTGCCCACTACAGGAGGAGGTCAGACTGGCTAACAGGGACTGTGCCGGGGTCCACTGTAGTGGGTAATCCAGGGAGTGGGGCTGGTGGTGGACATGGTGGTGCTGGTGGCGGTGGTGGTGGTGGTGGTGGAGCACCTGATGTAGCCCTCCTCCTCCTCCTGCTGCAGCAGTGACTGCTGTGAGGCACATCTCCCACCCCAGCAGCACCCTCAGCCACTGCCATTGAAGGGCCAGCAGGTGTACTCATGTCCCCTTCCCTGGCAGCCTACCACTCTGCACTGTGGTGATTCATCATGTGGGTGCACTGGCCGTTGGTCCCCAAATGTGTTCCAGGGGGACCATGGCGCACCAGCACACCATACACACGGCACTGCACCACTGTGATGTCTCCCCCCACACAATTAAAAAACTCCCATACTGGGGAGCTGTGGGGGGGACCAGACACAGTACTCACTTGGCATGCAAGAGTCCTACCACCACCACCCACTACTGGGGGGCCACCTCCTGTGGTTGTGGAGGTGGTGCAGGGGGTGCTGCTAGAGCCCCAACAGCTTCTGAAAGTGGTGGTGGTGGAGAAGGTGGATGAGCAACAGCCACTGGTGGCACTGGTGCTGCTGCTACTGCTGCTCCTGTTGCTTCCATGGGAAGCAACACTGCCAGAAGTCTGGAGCCGTCCAACATAACACCACCGCCCTGCCCCCACACAGGTCCGTGCTCCTACCCTCCTAACGCTCCCACATGCCAGAGACTCACCTTTCCCGACACCAACCTGACCCTCCATCCTCCTGGGTCCATGGGACCACACACACACACACACACACACACAGTGGACACACACACGTATACACACACACACACACACACACACACTTACACACAGTCAGTCACACACACAAAACAAAAACAAAACTTATACAAAAAAATTCACTAACCAAAAAAACACTAACACAATACAAACACTAAATAAAATAGCTTTTAAAAAAGCTGCTTGAATTGGATTGGCAGTAACGACTCCAAGAGCCAAGCAAACCCCTCTCACAAAACAATTATGCTTTCTCCCTGTACAAATGCAAAGGAGAAAGTGAAATTGCTTCTCTGACTCACTTCCTTCCAGCCTGGCTAAAGCACGTGGCTTACAGTATTGCAGGCCATGTGATCTGCCTATTTTCTTCTCACTTCGCCTTACTTCGCATTAAGGCATAGTGAGAATGCGTAGTGGTAATGATAATGTGAAGTGAGCACTTTACAGAGTCCACTTCACATTGTGCTCTGCGGGCACAAAGTGGTTACTTCGCATCCACTTCGTGGGCAGATTTACAATTCGCTGCATCTCTACTCATAGGAAATCTCATGTGCATGTTGCCCTAAATAATCCAGTAGTAAAAAAAATTGTAACCCTTGTAAAATCCAGAAAACTGGGTTCCAAGGACTTCCCGGTTTCTGTTGCTGCCCATGCTCTGCCCCATGCTCTTCCAAGTTATGACATGATGCTAGGGAGAGCATGGGGATGTGCTCCATTATACTCTATGGGTGGCATCTTTCTGCTCACTTTTTTACATTATAATGGCAATTTGATGAGGAAATGTGGCCACTGGTTGATTAACAATGCCCTTGTTAGTCAACCAGTACCCATGTTTGCTCACCAAATTGCCATTATAATGTAAAATAATGATCAGAAAGGTGCCACCCATAGAGTATAAGGGAGCACATCACTGTGCTCTCCTAGCATCACATCATAATTTGGCAGAGCGCAGGGGCGAAGCTTGAGCGGCACCAGAAACCGTGAAGTCCTTGGGATCCAGTTTGCTGGATGATTTTATGAGGGTTACAATTTTTTTACTACTGGATAATTTGGGGCAACATGCACATGAGAAGGTTTCCTATAAGGTAATGCACCCATATACCGGGTGCAGGAGCTCTTTGGATTACCTTGGTGAGTCTCTTTAAAGTAAGAGAAGCTCAAGCATAGAACTCGTTGTCTTTTAGGATAGCAACTCCTGGTCGCCCCTGAAAAAGGGACATCTGATCTTAGTGGGCCTACCAGGTCAACAAAATTCAATAAAAAACAAATAACTTTAGTCTAACATTGTATAAGTTATGAAATTACTAGCTTCCTGTTGGGTGTTATGTGATTCTTCTAGTCATGTATTTTCATTATGTATTTTTTATTTCAAATATGCCATGCACGCATTGTATTATTTTTATTGTATAGTTTTATATATCACATATGCTGTGTATTTATTGTATTATGAAGTTGCAAAGACCGTCTATGATCGATCAATAAACTACTACTACTAGTACTACTAGTTTCCCGAATACCTTGTCCTGAGTATCTGGCTAATGAATACCAAATGTTTGGGACAAGTTATTTGCACACCTGTAGTATATTTATAAATACTGAAGTACCTCACTTTTCTTGAACTCCTTGAACTGTTTACCTACTGTATACTTATAATTGTACTGGTCCTAACCTGAGAACTTATTAACATTTCTTAAAAAGACTATAGTGTCTCGGGATATGATAAAGAGCTTGATGCAGTATTTCTCTTCTTTTGTTTTATAGACAGTACTTCATGTATTTGTGTGATAATGTATCATCTATGTGCTGTTTATGAACTTTGTAAAGGCAAAACTGAAGAACAAGAACATTTTTTGACTTGAAAAAATAAACCCTCAATCAAAAGAACGCATGTGCCTTTCTCTTTCTAAAAGCTCTTACATCCCCATTCCCTGAAAATAGCTGTAGCCCCTGATTAAAATATAGATAAATTAATAGCAAGTAACTGTACAGTTAATTATGCACTGTATCATTGTGTTTGATCTTTAGATTTTTCATTTTTTTACTTCTCATTAGCATTCTTCAAATTTAGAGGTTATCTAAAATGCATACTGTGCATGTCCATCTTGCCATGAAGAGTTTACGCATATTAAAAAAACTTTTACTTCAATAATACATTTTTATAAAATATTAATGAAATTCAATATTTAAAATGCTAAAACACATTTCATTTAGAGGTTGATATATACAGCAGATTTGCATCTTGTTTACATATATTCCAGATATGAATATTTATCTTATGTCATCAGCCTAAAGCATCTTTTTAGCATATACTGCTTATGTAAATGTAAACTTAAGGTGTCTGCTTAGGGCTATTTTTCAAATGAATCCCCTCCCCTTCCCGAACAAAGTTAAACAATTCATGAAAGATTACCACAAATGTCTGATCGGAAGAGAGAGACGTCTCATGGCTATTAGGACTCCTCCACGATCCAAGAACCAAATATTGTGCTCTTCTTCAAAAATCTGAAACACAGAATGTTGCAGAGTTAGATGATAATTTCCAGTATGTATGATATTGTTTCCGGAATGACAGAGACCAGATGCAAAGGTATGCAACAGAGGTTGACGGAAATAAAGGCCATGATCATTTGATAAAACTGATATTTTCATTTTATTTAAAAATCTGTTAAAAATACACTCTAAAATTAGCAGTCTTCTGTCAGGAAGTGATGTCTGCTAATGCCTACTTCATTGGTCTGAGGGTTCTGAGTCTGAGGTGACATCATAGAGATGTCACAGTTGCAGATAATGAACAACATGATTGACAGGTGACTCCTTCCTTAAAAAAATAAGTCAGTTCAACTTATATTGAAACCAGCTGTTCATGTTACAGTGAAAATGTTTTGCTTACTGCATAACTTTTTATTCCAGGTTAGATCATCTAATATCTCCTATCTTATCACAACTTTTTCAGTATTAAAGGAGTAGTATACTCTAGTATATTGTAAATGTTATTGTTTCCTTATCAACAGAGAAATCTTTTTATGTAGCTGTTGGAGATATATATGTGTTTCTTTTAGTTTTTGTCACTGTTCACACCAGCCCCTTTAATCAGCCTGGGAGTCTCCATTTTCTGGTTGTTGAAAATCTCATTGTCTCTAAGAGCACCATTAGCATACGAGAACATGATGCAACAGCACCCATTTACACCACGCAACTTTATGCTGAAAGTAATGTACACATAACCAGAAAAAAAAACTATCTAGAAACACACAGATTAAATGTAATTATAAGGGAAAAAGTCTTGCATTACTTCTAAGATAGTTTGTAAAGCTAATGGAAAGTAAATATGATATTTCACACCTTGCTGAAACTTGTTTTGTTAAATTCTAAGTAAGCAAACAGGCATACTGTGGAGTCTAAAGGGTGCTGACATGTCATGTTCTCATATGATAATGCAGCTGTTGGGGAACATCAGATTTCAACAACCAGAAAATGGAACCCCCCAGGCTAGTAACAGGGGCTGGTGTGCACAGTGAAACAAACTAAAGCATAACACGTATCCCCAAAAACTGCATTAAAAGAGTTGTCTGTTGACAAGGAAACAAATTACATTTGCAAGACATGAGGGTGTACTACTTTTTTCAGATGTTTTAGATCTGAAGTAATTAATTTGGAGAATCCTTAAGTATGGCTGCTGCAAGGTTTTCTTCAGTATCCTCATCTGTTTTTCAACACCTGGAAAGGCCAACACAGAGGCAATTGTACATTGTGTCCAAATCTGTATCTGTGCAACTGCATCCACATCTAACCACCCTATTTTCAAAGCAATCCATATGGTTGAGACATAAAGCCTTGATTTCATTCTATTTGTGTAAAAGAAAAATTACCAAAATTCTAAGTGTATATTTTTTTTCGAACAAATGTGTCAGAAATTTGGATGGAGTTAGACCAGTTTGGAGGGATGTTTGGATCAAAAGCTACAGATGGGTGGATCTGGCCTGAACCCTTTAAAAATCCTGCCCTTTAGTTTAACATCACTTTTCTTACGATTAAGATGGACTATTTTCTAATATAAAAAGGACTGGAGAAATTCTGTAGGTCATAGAAACATAGAATTTGACGGCAGATAAGGACCACTTGACCCACCCAGTCTGCCCATTTCCCTACCTAATGGATAAGCTGCAGATCCTAGTTAACCAGCAGCCTACTTCTTTCTATCCCCACCCCCGAGAATTGCCTTATGGCTGTCCCATGCATGCTTGAATTCAACCACTGTTTTTGACTCCACAACCTCCTCCTGAAGGCCGTTCCATGCATCCACAACCCTCTCTGTGAAAAAATACTTCCTTACATTACCTCTGAGCCACCCCATCTTCAAATTGTGCCCCCTTGTTCTTGCACACCTCTTTTTTTGAAAGATGCTACCCTCTTGGACTTTGTTGATTCTCTTGAGGTACTTGAAAGTTTCTATCATGTCCCCCCTCGCTCTCCTCTCCTCAAGGCTATACATATTAAGCTCCTTTAGTCTCTCTTCATATGTCTTCTGGTGCACACCCTGCACCATTTTAGTTGCCCTCCTCTGGACAGCATCCATCTTGTCTATGTCCTTGCAGAGATTGGGTCTCCAGAACTGCACAAAGTACTCCAGATGGGGTCTCACCAGCTGTCTGTACAGAGGGATAACAACTTCCTGTTTTCTACTGGTGATACCTCTCCCTATGCATCCCAGTATCCCCCCAGCCCTCCTTACTGCCCTCTCACATTGCTTGCCCACCTTTAACTCATCTGATATGACTACCCCCAGGTCCCTTTCCATTTTGTTGTTGTTAGTATCTCACCCCCATTGTGTACTCTTCCCTGGTTTTGTTTCCCAGGTGCATTACCTGCACTTCTTAGCATTAAATCTAAGCTGCCATACATTTGACCACTCCTCTAACCTTGCCAAGTCCCTTCTCACCCTTTCCACACCACCTTGTGCATCAACTCTGTTGCAGATCTTGTGTCATCTGCAAAGAGACATACTTTTCCTTCAGTCCCTCTACAATGTAAACACAAAGACATTGAAGAGGACCAGTCTATACTGAACCCTCACGGTACCCCACCAGTAACCCCCTTCTTCAGCGTGACCTCATTTACTATTACCTCTGTGTCCTATTCTCCATCCAATTCTTTACCCAGGCTATCATCTTGGGACCCACTCCCAGGCTGTCTAACTTGTATATTAATCTTTTGTTTGGGACTGTGTCAAATGCCTTGCTAAAGTCTAGGTAGGCCATGTCCACAGCCCCTCCCTGATCTACTACTTTGGTCACCCAGTCAAAGAAATCATTTAGATTTGTCTGGCATGACCTTCCTGCTGTGAATCCATGCTGCCTTGGGTCCTATGCCCATTCTGGCCTCTAGGTACTCAACAATTCTTTCCTTCAGAAGTGATTCCATCATTTTCCCTATTACTGAGGTTAAACTAACAGGTATGTAGTTTACTGCTTCTGCCCTGCTCCCACTTTTGTGAAGGGGAATCACATCTGCCCTCCTCCAGTCCTCAGGTACCACCCCTTCCTCCCATGATTTGTTAAAGAGGGTAGTCAGTGGTGTCACTAGTTCTACCCTTAGTTCTTTTAGAATTCTGGGATGAATCTCATCAGGCCCCATTGCTTTGTCCACCTTCAGTTTTAAGAGTTCATTCTTTTTTTTTTTATTTATTTAGTTGTTTAACCAGGTATAGCATACTAAGCTGAAAGCTTTTTTACAGGAGCGACCTGGGAGCACAAAGAGGTTAAGTGACTTGCTCAGGGTCACACAGTTTGCAAGTGGAAGCTGTGGGATTCAAACCCAGGTCTGGTCTGCTGGATGTCACCAGATTTGCAGCTCAGAGCCTTAGACCACTGCGCTATACTGCCTCCTTTCAGAACCCTTTCTTCTGTAAATGGGCTGGTATCAACTTCTGTATCCAGAGTGTTTCTATTGTTTGTTTTAGGTACCTCCCCCTCTTCGTTTGTAAATACAGAGCAAAAATATTTGTTTAGTATCTCTGCCTTTTCACCGTCACCCTCTGCCCACTCCCTCCCCTTTATTAAGCCTCACTATCCCTTCCTTAGTCTTCCTTCACTCCCTGATGTACCTAAAGGTTTTATTCCCTTCTTAACTCAGTTGGCTATCTTTTCCTCAGTTCAGGCCTTTGCTGTTCTGACTGCCTTCCCTGCTTCCTTTTGCTTTAACAGATACAATTCTCTGTCCTGCTCCTTCTGTGATTCCTTGTACTTTCTGAATGCTTTCTTTTTCTCTTGAACCTTCCCTGCCACCTCCTTTCAGAACCATAGTGGTTTCTTACAGTGTTTTGTTTAGTTGCTTCACACAAAGGCTTGTTACCTCTGTAATGGCAGTTTTTATTATTCCCCATTGTTCTTCCACTCCTCCTTCCTGCCCATTTGCTAGTGCATTCCTTAGGCACTCACCCATTTTGGCAAAGTCAGCCCTCCTAAAGTCCAGTACTTTTGCCTTTGTATGGCTTGACTCTATTGCTGTGTTTATTGTGAACCATACTGTTCGATGGTCACTAGTTCCCAGATGGCTACCCACTTCTACATCTGTGATCCTCTCTCCATCTCCATCTCCATTTGAAGTACCAGGTCTAAGATTGCTCCTCTCGAGTGGGTTCCAATGCTAGTTGTCTAGGCATGCCCCGTAGGGGTCATCTGAATAACCCCACTCTTTAAGTGGCTGCTGCAACTGCACTCCAGTTAACATCTGGCATATTCAGATCACCCATCAGCAATATCTCCCTTTATCTGCCATTCTAAGTATACTTTCTATAATTTCCTTGTCCATTTCCTCCCGTGGGAGGGGTCTATGTCTAACCCCTGTGTGGATTGTGGTGCCATTGCCTGCCTCCAAATTGACCCACAGTGCTTCTTCTCCTCCCTGTTTACCCTTTTGTTCTGTTGCTTTGATTCCTTCTCTTATGTGAGAGACTACTCCTCCTCCTCTTTACCCTCCCTGTCCCTCCTGTAGATAGTGTATCCTGGTATGTTTACATCCCAATCATGGTTCTGTGTGTACCATGTTTCTGTGACTGCCACAATATCCAGATGTTCCTCCTCCATCAAGGCCACTAATTCAGGAAGCTTGTTACCCAGACTACGGGCATTGGTACTCATTGCTCTCATTTTTGATGGCTTTACCTTCTGTGCAGCATCCCCAGTGACCTTTCTACCTTGGTCTTTTTCTCATTTAGTACCCTGTTTTGTAGGGGGAGGCTGGGATTTTCCTGCTGCTTATCAGTGCCTCCCCCCTTGACTAGTTTAAAAGCTTGTCAATGAAGCATTTAAACCGATTGCCCAAAAGACTTGTTCCCTTCCTGGACAGATGCAGGTCGATTCACTGAAGCAGTCTTGGATATGCAATGATATCTCAGTATACCATGGATATGCAATGATATCTCAGTATACCATCCTGGTTCAAAACTGATAACTAATATCAGCCATGTCCTACAATTTGGAGCTATTTTATAATCACAATAATAAATTCCAGGGTATGGTACATCATGGGATCTCATCACTTTTTGGGTGGTCGAAGGCACTCAGTACTGCCTCGTGCATCACAATGCACCCGTGTGTGATGACATCTCATGATATACTACACCCTGTTGTGTATTATTGACTAACAAGCAGCTCCCTAAATTTATAGGACACTGGGGGACCTCAGTGCTGACTCCAGGCCACAAAATGTAAAGTCTAAATTCATGGCTGTGAGCTCAAGTTGAACAAAACAAACTCTGGTCAGAGCCGGTATGGCTGCGCAGAGCTTTTAGGAGTGGTTGGTTCACCTATTATGTCAGTGAAAGGAGCTATGACATAGAATGAAATCATTAAAGAAAATGCAAACTGGCATTCCGTCAGCTGCTGTAAGTCTCACATTAAGAGTAGTGTTTAGCTGACAGACGCTTCCATGCCAGATGACAGTCAGCATCAGTTTCTCTAGTTGTTATGTGGGGAAATGCAGCTTGTTTTTCTTCTGAAATAGTGTGTAGTTTTAACACAGAGCATATTACAGAGCTGCCAGAGCACTGCTGGAAAATGCCATTCTCAAGATGACAGTGATGACAGAACTGCGTGTACAATACTTGTGCATGTGCAGTCACAGATAACGCATCTTGATCATGTCATCACCATCATTACAGAATTGCATTGTCTGGCAGTACTCGACAGTGCTCCTAACACTCCATGTTAAAACACCACAGTATTTTGGAGTAAAAGCAAGCTGCATTTCCCCACAGAAGAACTACAGAAAGTGATGCTGACTATTGTCTGGCATGGAAGCACCAGTGAGGTAAACACTACTCTTAATGTGAGAGTTAAAGCAGTTCTTTTACGGCATTTTTTGTAACTTCTCTTTTCATGGCACCATTACTTCAACAATTGTGGAAGAAAAAGAAGTGCGCTACAAAGTGGGTGTGTTTATGCAGCCGGCAGAGCGGAAGCACCGCATAAACACAACCACTGAAAAGTATGCCACAGTACTGTGGAAGCACAGTGCATAGTGCTCTGGTCACAGTGCTAGTATGATATAATAATTAATGGCATAACGTCTGCGGAGCTCCACCCATGAAACCGTAAAAATGACATGTAAGCATAATATAGAAACATAGCATTTGTCGGTATATAAGGGCCTGGTCCACCTAGTCTGCCCAGTTTGTCCCTGTTTATACAGTCAGCTCAGAAACTACCTAATCTCTGACTACTTCCACCCTGCCCGCACCTTTTCTACTAAGATGCCTTTGTGTTTATCCCATGTGTGCTTGAAACCACCAACTATTACACTCTTATTACCTCTGCTGCTAGACTGTTCCAGGTGTCCATCACTCTCAGTGAAGAAGTATTTTCTCACATCTTTCCTAAACTTCCCCCTTTCCAGCCTCATTCATGTCCTCTTGACCTGGAGCACCTTCTCCTCTGAACAATACCCTCCTCCTGTATATTGTTCACCCCAGTGAGGTACTTATAGGTCTCTATCATGTCCTCCCCTTCCAGTGTGTATATCAATCAATCATTTATTTATATAGTGCAATTACAAAAGATCAAAGCGCTGTACAGAATTTTAAAAGGAAAATGTTAAAACAACAGTTAAAATCTTAATAAAATAAGCTAGGCATCAAACAGTTACTGTATTCTAGGTACTAGACCTCAGAAGGAAATGCCTGGGTAAAAAGGAAGGTCTTTAATTCTGACTTAAAGCTATCGGTGGTCTAGCACCCTCTTATCCAATGAGGTAGAGAGTTCCACATGGTCGGTGCTGCATAGACAATAGAGCGAGCTCCTGATGTCTTTAAATGGACCCTTGGAACCTCCAGCAATCCCTCATTGGCAGAGCAAAGCTGATGTAGGGGACGGTAAGGGACAAGGAGATATTGCAGGTAACTGGGTCCCTGTCCATGTAGGGCTTTGTAGGTCAGTAATCCGACCTTGAAGGTGATCCACCAGTTTACCAGTAGCCAGTGCATATAGTGGCACATAGGCACAATATGGCTAGAACTTCATAAGCCAGTCAACAGCCTGACAGCCATATTCTGCACTAGCTGCAATCAGTTGATATTAACCCCCAGTAACCCTACATATAAGGCATTTCAGTAGTCAAGGTGCATGGTTACAAAGGCGTGAACCAGGGTTGGCACCTTGCTAAGCAGGATCAGGGGCTTTATCCAGGCAATGTTCCTCAGATGGCAAAAAGAGGTTTTGACAATGGCTGACACCTGATGTTTTGGTGACAGGCCACCATCTAATATCATGCCCAGATTCCACACCCGATCAGAAGCAGACAGCAGGACAGACCCAAGCCAGAGTCTGGTAAACTGGCCTGCTTGCCCCTCCATGCCATAGCAATCTGGCTCTACCACCAATACCTCAGTCTTATCAGGGTTAAATCTCAACCAATTGGAACTCATCCATTCTGAGATTTCAGAAAGGCAGTTGCTAAAGGCTGAGATTACTCCACCCTGATTGGGCAAAAAGACAATGCAGAGCTGAGTGTCATCTGCACAGCAGTATAAACTGAACCCATACCACCTAATAATGTCCTCTAATGGCAACATGTACACTGTGAACAACATGGGGGACAAAACGGAGCCCTGCGGTAGCCCACAAGACAGGGTGCGAGGCACAGAAGAATAAATCCCTGACACCTCTCTCTGAGTCCTACCTGCGAGGAAAGACTGAAACCAGTGAAGGACTGTCTCAGACAGTCCACATAAAACCACAGCTGCTCCAAGAGCACCCCATGATCCACCATGTCAAATGCCACTGAGAGATTGAGGAACACCAAGATGGAATGGCTCACTCAATCTCTTGCCATCAGGAGATCATTAAGTACATAACATCTCCAAAGGAGCATGCGCTTTTGCCTGTCATGCCCCCCCCTTTACTGGAACACCCACCCACTAGTTCTACATCAATCCATGTCCTACGCGACCTTTAAGAAAGGGTTGCACAACCATCTCAGCACTTCTTGCAAGTGCCCCTGTTTCAAACCACCCTAGCTCACAGTTACCCTCCTAGCATTTCCTTTCCTGCCTCTTATTTTACCATGCCATACACTAAGCACTTTTTTATACCTGTTTTGACCTACCTCCTCATCTTGCCTCATCCTAAACCCCATTTCTGGCCTCTTTACAGCTATCTCCCCTACTCTTATTCCTCCCTTGAATCCCCATTTTTCATTACCTATTGAATACTTTTATATTTACTAATTGTTTCTTTTTCCTCAATTCAGTTATATGTTGTAGCCTCATAATTTGAACTGTTTGTTTTTTTTCATATCTCTTTCTGTACTGTAAATGCAACTACTTTGTCAGTATCTAAGCTTTTCTGTAATATATTGTCATATATGTCAAACCAATTTTGTAATGTCTTTGCCTGTATTTCTCATTTTGTACTCTCCCGGGTCATGCCTGAAAATAGTCATTGCTATGGCTAGTGCACTTACCCGGCAAACAAAAACTAAATAAAAATAAAAATAAAGTACCCAAACCAAGGCTGCCTCAGTACTATGCCTTTTACAGAAACCCAACTGGAGAGGATCATAGATGTTGTGAGATGTTAAATGGGTCTCCAGTTGTACTGCCACTACCTTCTCAATAACTCTACCCACAAAGAGCAGGTTAGAGACCAGTCTGTAGTTGGCCAGACAATCTGGGAAGAGAGAGTTCTTCTCCAGAAGTGATAATATTATCGCTTCCTTCAGGGAATCAGGAAAAATTCCAGTCTCTAATGAACACCAGGCTATTTTGGCCAGGACTGAGCCAATAACCTCCACACACCCCACAAGGAGGCGCATAGAGCCCGAGTCCAAGCTACAGTAGGTGGAACACAGTTCTGGATAACCCACACAGCATCCACAATCTCCAACTGGTCGAGATCGGCCCAGACAGTCTAGGTACTTGCAGTCTCAGGCCGACCACTGCAGTGTCCATTGGAGGGTGCTGACAGGGTTCCCAACCTGATAGTGGCAATCTTATCAGCAAAAAACAGAGCAAACTTATCATACTTTGTTTGTGAAAAAGCTCCCCCAAATGGGAGACAGGCTGGATTGCACAGCCTGTCCACCGTCTGGAAGAGCTGAGCTGGTCTGTTTCCTGCTGCAGCTATCTCCCTGGACAGGACCTCTGCCTTCTTACAGGAGACCGCTGATTAATAGAGCTTTAAATGGACCATCAATCAAAGCTTGTCCTCTGCCAGACTGGATCTCCTCCAACACCTCTCCAGCCCTCAACCCTTTCTCCTCATCTCCTTCATACTGAGATCCCTCAGTGTCTCCTCAAAGGTCCTTTGATGCAGCCTCTGCACTATTTTAGTTGCCCTCCTCTGCACAGACTCTACCTGTCTATGTCCTTTCTGACATACAAATTAATTTAGTCATCTTTGTTTAATGGACTGTATGGGGACAGGGCTCAGATGGGAGGCAGCATTTGTAGCAGCTGTGGAGCACTCTTCTCCAAGGATATGCTTTGGAGGAGAGGGCATTGCCCCATCTGCAGGTCCATGGCAGAGCTCCAGGATCAACTGGTGGCAGCAAGGGTAGAAATATCTCAGCTGTATCACCAGCTTAGCAGAGGCCCACTCCCCACATCCCCACTATCCCAGAGACCCATTATTTAAGGGGAGTGAAAAGTAGTAGGTAGGGGAGGGAGGAAGGGGTAACGATAAAGAGATTGTTCAGCCCATTACCATCAAGATTGCAAATAGCTTTTCACCCCTAGTTTGAGGTTCAGGCACAAGACTCTTTGGTGGGGGTCTGAGTCACTTGATGGGGAAGAGAAAGGCAACAAGGTAGCACCCAAGGGGAGTAAATCTACCAGAAGAGTCTTAGTGGTTGGGGACTTGATGGTTGGGGGATAGAGAAGGTGGTGAAGGGGAGGTTGGATGGAAAGTGGATGGTCTGGTGCATCTCTGAGGCATTGACCATCCAGGATTTAGACAGAATAGGCAGGATGATGGAGCAGGAGGAGGGGCAGCTAAGGGTGCCGATACACCTGGGTACCAATGATCTGCTGAACCAGTCTATGCAGCTGGTGATATGGAACTTTCAAAGACTGGGAAACAGATTGACAGCACACTTTGTTTCCCTGGCCTTTTCTGAAGTTCTCCCAGGGTGTGGCAGAGAGGGGAAGAAGGGTAGAATTAGGAGGGATGAGAGAGAGAGAAGCTTAATGACTGGCTTAAGGGATAGTGTAGGAGAAGCGATACCATCTTGTGGCAGACTGGGGGGACTTCTGGGGTAGAGGACTCTTCAAAGGTGATGGACTCCACCTGAAAAGAGAAGGGGCCAGCACGCTGGGGCAGAAGTTTGACATCTATATTACTCATTTAAACTGACTGCAGGGGAGAGTGGGGCTAGGGGAACCATGATGACAGGTGAGAAGGAGGGGATCCTAGCTAATACTACGCCACATCTGGGAGCTAGTAAAGACTCAGTGAGACTAAAGTGGGATGAAGTACAAGCTAGGCCAGGTGAGGGGACATCACAAAGGGTGAACATAAAGTGTGCAAACAGCAAGAAAAACAAGAGGCTAAAAGGACATGGGAAACACAAAGGTCATAGACAGGGGATTAGCATAACTGGTTTGGTGTCAGATGGAAGGGAGTATGCCTTGACATCAGGAACATGGGTAATAAAATCAGTAAGCTTAAGTGCTGATGGCAGACACTGAGGCAAACTTCATGGCTATCATAGAAACGTGGGCTACAGAAAATAATGCCTGGGACTGGGTACTCATTGTTCTGGAGGGATAGAGAGAAGAGTGGAGGGGGAGGAATAGCCCTCCATGTCAGGGAAGGCACTGAAGTGGTGGTGGATGGGTGCATTAATGGTAATTATAGGGAGTCCAATTTGATGTGGGTGAAAATCACAGCAGCCTCTGTAAAGAAACTATGCTTGGGGGTGGTCTGTAGACCTCCAGGACAAGGGAAAAAAGAGAGTTAGTGAGCTCACAGAAGAATTTGAAAGGAGGGGTAGCAGAGGACAAAGTAGTGACATTTGATGATCTGAACCTTCTGGACATCGATTGGGATGTTTCAGTAGCCAGAAGCACAAGACGTCAGGCCTTGCTAGATGCAGTCCAGGGACTGTCTCATGGTACAGCTAGTTAATGAACCCACCAGGCAACTGCCATTCTAGATGTGGTATTTACCAACTCAGAAATGGCAGGAGCAGTGAGAGCAGGGGAACAGTGACCATAATCCATTTGTTTTAAACTGGGCTTTGGGACTGGAGAACCCCAATAGAGAATGAAAGAGGGGAGACTTCAGTAGGCTGGGGGAACAGGTCAAGATAAGGTTAGTCAGGTTACACAATCTAGATGGGGTGGAAGAGAATTGGGGGAAATAAAGAGGACCATTCTCGAGGCATCTATGTTATACATGACAACGGTAACCAAAAGAATAAGTTCAAGAGACCATTATGGTTCTCAGCAAAAGTCATGGAAGCAGTGGAGGCTAAGAAAAAGGCCTTTTACAAGTACAAAGAGAAACAGGGGTGGACAAATGGAGGGAATATTTACTGTTACTACTGCAGTGATAGTTATTCACTTGACTTGTTTTATAGGGTTTCCTCTTTTTGTTTACTGTGTTTCATTAACCATTGGGAATGCAGAATCTTTGTATTTGCTCAGGGGAGTCTTGTAGTTGGGTCTGTATTAGTTTATACTTCTCCCTAATACTGCATTTCAGGGTTAAATAGCAATCTATTGAGATTGTGTTTTCACTTTTGCCTATTTTCTTCCTTTGATGTACCCATAGCCATTGAAGAGGCTGACATTTCTTTGAATGTTAATGAATTTGATGGACATCTTTGATTTCTATGAAGTACCCCCTACTCCTACTGTACCAGAGTATGTGGTCACATATTACATTAGTTTAAAATTTGTGGATATATTTTTCAAACATGTATCTTATTACCATGTATTAGAGCATGGACATTGATTCTCTGTTTATTCATAAAACTGATGAATGAAAAGTAAAAAAAAATGGAGGCAAAAAGGGTGGTTACATAAGCAAATGCATAAATGAAGCTATATACTGCAGAAAGGTGAAGGGCATGGAAAAAAATGGTCTTCTAATATAGTGGAAACTTGATGGAGTCACTGGTCAAAAATGACGTTGGGGGCTACCTGGAGAGCAGTGGTCTCCAGGTCAGTGAACAGCAGAGGTTCATGGCAGTGTGGTCTTGTTAGATGAACTTATCAGTACAAGGAGATAATAAGCACCGGGATTAGGTGGTGCTACAAAAAACTCAGCAAACTAGTTCAGAGAATAAGAGCACCCACCAAAATAGTCACCAGGCAAAATCGATTTCTATCTGGTTTACTGTATTTTTATTATGTGAACGTCCATTTAAACAGTCACTTCACCAAAAACTTCCATTACATATTCAGCAAAGGTTCAGGATGGCAGATACCACAAGCATTATGTTTCGCTCAGGAAACTCTGAGCTTTATCAGTGTGATTCAGTAGGAATAAAGGCTCAGCATTGAGGGTGAGATAAGAGTGCCAGAAGAGAGGGGGCTGGGGAGGGTGGTGGGTGTTTTTGAAATAATCGAAGCTCAGCAGCAGAAGTGCTGTGATTTAAGTAGAGGACGTGGGAGGAGCTATTCCCCCCCATTGAATCTCAGACTTTAGCCTTCCCATTCAATGTGTGGTACATAGTGTAGTGCTTGTGTGTACTTATGAGCTTGAGTGTTACATGCTTGAGGTTTATGAATTTAGACTTTGGCCTTTCTCTGTTTCCCACCCCCGGCAGAAATGATGGGTAGGTGTAGGAATAAAGGCGCCCCAAAATATTATTAATGTTTTGATTACCTCCTCCAACTCCAGAGAGTGTGACTAGTAGGCCGCAGGAGAGGAAACCCCCCCTGTGGGGGAACCTCTGAGGACCCATTGCTACTGACCTACCCATCCTCTGGGCAAGCTATGAGGAGATAATCCTAAATGTGGGCTGAGGTTTTGGTTCTGGTTGTGTGTAAGAGGTTTACTCCTAATCTTGCTGGTCAATGAGTCATGCCTTCTGAACTTTGATAGTGAACTGAAAGTCAATACTGAAGGATGAAGATTCCGGAAGATTAAGGAGAGTCTGATTCGGATGGCTGTCTGGATGAGGGAAGATGGGTAAACCATATCCATGGTTTCTGTATAGGAATGGATAACTGGAAACTGAACACTAGGATAAATCCAGGTAGCTAAGCCTAGGGATGGTTGAGCACTAGACGGTAAAGCCAAGTCTGTGTGAGTGGGTGAAAAGACCTCCTCGAAGGTCAGAGAGGAGGGTTCTTCATGGATGCCCTGAGATGGCATCAGCTGAGACCTCTACGTAGGTCAAGGCATGGATGCAAGCCAGGATGCCTGATCTGTTATCTTAGGAGGCAGGAACAGCAGATAGAGGAGCAAGAGTATCTGATGAAGCCACTGAAATTCAGGAAAGAGACACGAGATGTTGGAGGTGCCACGACACTGTAGAATGAGATTAAACAGGAGCTCTCTGAAGGCAGTCCTATGAGATAAGCAGCAGCATTGAAAAATCCAGTGATTGGTTAGCACTAGGCAGCTAAATTGTGACATCATGTAGGCTGAGTGAAGAAGCTGGATCAAAAAGACCCCTGCACAGGTCATTGTTGAAAATCCTTCCTGAAGGACCCAAGAAAATGGTATGAGATGTCCATCAAGGTCCAGAAGCTGAGGATCCAGATGCAGCATGGAGAAAGTGGCGAGGACAGGTCTTCACACAGGTACCATAGTCTGATGGTAAACTAGGTTTCAGGCACACACAGGGAAAAACAGAGCGGGTTTCAGAGAATGATAAAGCAACTGTGAAGGGAGTCATCATTGATGTCTGGTATTGCAGATCCTGGAAGAAGTGGAATGAGATCAGTCATCAGTGTTCCTAGGAGCAGAAGTGGCAGGTATGATGTAGTATGACATGGCAGGACAGGGCAATTGACCAAAAGATAGTTGCAAGTGAAGGAAGACTAGGACTCCAGAGCAGTCGAACTAGGATTCCAGACTTCTTGAGGCAGGACTAGAAATGGTGGTACCCCCCGCAGGTGTGCCATAGGAGGAATTGGGAAGATTTGTGCTGGAAGCTAGATCCCCATATAGTCCAAGCCAAACTGGCAGAACCCCCACACAGGGTCACTAGAGAAAGGTGTCGAATAATGGACTTGCACGTCAGGCTCCCTTATGGACTGACTGGAAGGCGAGACCCTCGTTAGGGGTTGTAAGGGGAAGATGCACAATGTACATATGTGGTTTGCTCGGCCAGTGAACTTTTCACCAAGGTTGGAGACATTGAAGAGATGGTAATATCATGCATGCTGAGATGGCCAGATAGCATTGCTCAGACATGGGACATTTGCCAGGAAGTCATATAGAGAGCAGGTAGATATACAATGCATGAATGTTCAGGGGCTAAGCAACTTAAGAGACCTGCCCAACACTGTCTTGAGTCTTCAGTAGAAGTTGGATACAATCAATTGCCTTGAAAGGAAAGAAACCAAAATGTCCTAGGACCATCATGTAAATGAGCTGTGCTCAACAGATATGTCTTGCATTATAAACTTGAACTGGAACAGGAACACAGCTGGAATTGATTAACAATGGAGTGAGGCCTCCACATGTGCCAGGCTGGACCAGTGGGACCCCCATGGAGGTCCACTAGAGGAAAGCATATAAAGTGATGGAGTAGTAAGCAAGGCCCCCACATGGGCAGGCTGGAGCAGAGATACCCCCATGTAGGGCCACCCAAGGAAGGAGTAGAAGTGAGTGAGTTGCGCTAGGCCCCCACATAGGCTAGCCAACTCAGCAGGACCCCCACGTAGGTCTGCCAAGGAAGGAGGAAAATCAAGTGAGTAGAAATAGGCCCCCATGTAGGCTAGGTGGACTGGCAGGACCCCCACATAGGTCTGCCCAAGGAAAGAGTAGAATCAAATGATTCGAGCTAGGCCCCCACATAGGCTAGCTGAACCAGCAGGACCCCCATATAGGTCTGCCCAAGGAAGAATAGAATTGAGTAAGTTAGGCTGGGCTCCCACAGGGCTAGCTGGACCAGTGGGATCCTCACAAAAAATCCACCCAAGGAGGACCAAACAGGATTGGCAAGACATCCACGTAAGCCTGCCGTGGGAGAGAATCCAAAATGCTTGTGCTGGGAAGCATAGCTCCCATGTGGGCTGAGCTGGAAATGGTGAGACCTCCACATAGGCCTGCTATAGGAGAGAATCTGAAATATTTGTGCTGGGAAGCAAGGCCCCCACATGAACCAAGCTGGAAATGGTGAGACCTCCAGGTAGGCCTGCCATTGGAGAGAATCTGACATGTTTGTGCTACTCTGATGTCCTGGAAATGCATGTAGGTCCAGGTAGGAAGTCCCCAATAGGTGGCACCAAATCACTGTAAACTACAGGAATCCTTGTAGATCCGGGAACCCCGAGATCACAAGTCAGGGATGCCAATATAACAAAAGCTGAGCCCAACATGGAGAGCCCAAATGTCCAGCAGTGGGCAAATGATGCCGTAGAGAGGTAGTGCGCATGGCAACAGATGCCACAAGGGCAGCAAAGTATGGGAAGTAAAAGCAAAAGGCAGGCAGAGAAAGAACAGGAACCTGGGGGATGGCCAGAAAAGGACTAGGGGACGTTCGGTCGTGGAGGCAGGGGGTGCTTATTCAATTAATGTTCATAAAAAGCAAGACTTCTTAAACTGTAACACATCTGAGTAAAATACATAAGGTCAGTTCCTGTCAGACCAATTACAATTCTTATGTCCCGAAATGTGAAACACAGTCCCAGTGATTCCTTGTTTGTTGTCCATAAATCATTTGTCCAAAATATGTTGCCAAATGCAATGCTACATGACCGGTTTCAAGTCAATTCAGTTCAGTTTATTGTGAAGGAATGAAATTTGTTGAGCAGAGCTCATTTGCATGGAGGCCCCTTATACAACATACTCGAAAATAAAACACATTATACAGAATAGCAGAAAGTAACACAACAACAACATCATCAGATGATAGGAGCTAGTAAGACTAATATATCATCCAGTTCAAGGTAGTTATACTTGGGATATATTAAATACATCAATTAATAGAAACTAAAACACATCATCCAGATAAGGAAGCAGCAAACTTGGGATAAATAATAACAGTAAGTAGGTTCTTTATAAGTAGTTCCAAAGGAGGCAGTGTAGAAACAGTAGAAAAAGGAACTTGTAAGTCACAAGGAAAGGGAAAGGGAAACAAGTGGTGATGAAGCAGGGAACAAGCAGTAGAGTATAAGTGCAGTGTCTCTAGGGCAGAAAGGCTGTGGGATGAAAAGGGGAGTAAGAGAGAGAGAGAAATAAATATGGTGCTAGTAGGGGGATTTAGATACACACTGGCAGGTTTCAGGAGTAAGTCTGTAAATGAGCCTTCTGAAGGAGTTCAACGGGATTAGAGTCTGGAGCTTTAGTGTGGATTGGAGTTTGTTCCAGACAATGGAGAGGACATAGCTCAATGTTGCCCTGCTGTAGTGTGTACGGGGGTTTGGAGCTGCAAAAGTGAAATAAGCACATTTCCGGAGTGTGTAAGCACTATGTAGATGATGTAGGCCAGTGGTGATGTAATGAGGCAGTTTATTTAGTATTGCTTTGTATACCCAGATGTACATGTAAGTCTCCTGGTTGCCAAGGATGTCCAGTTCGCCTCCTTGTACAAAGTTCTATGGTGGGTTCTGGCTGGGGCATTGGTTATAAACCGAATGGCATGATGGAAAAGAATGTCCAACTTGCGGAGACTTGTGATAGTGCAACTTTTATAGACAATATCTGCATAGTCCAAGACGGGTAAGAATGTGACCTGTACCAACCCAGTTCAGGAGTCTCATGAAAACAGAGATGTGTTTCTGTAAAAGAAACCGAGTCTCATTCTTAACATTTTTTTCAGTGCATCAATATGGGAGGAGAAGGATAAGTGCGAGTCAAAAATGAATCCAAGATATTTGAAGTTGTCTACCACCTGAATAGTGTCACTTAAGAGTGTGACAATGGGCATAGGTGAGCTGTTAATGGGACTTGTAGGTTGAACACTTGATGGGTAAAAAAAAAAATATATAATCTTGGTTTTATTGGCATTTAGCAGAAGTAGGATATGAAAGACAAACTGGGAAAGAAGCAATGTGACGCGCCCGGCAGAGCAAGCTGGGATGCAATGTCAGCATAGGGATTTATACTCTGGGTGCAGAGCAGAGAAAGATTCAGGCGAGAGATGATGGACGGAGTCACAAGTATGCTGGGGGCAACTAGCTGTATCACGGCCCCAGAGGAAGCAACAGCAGGAGCAAGCAGTCAGGTCTGGAGCCAGCACCATCAGGAGAATGAACTGAGGCAAGCTGGCTAGCAGAGAAGGAGTCCAGGAACAGGAGCATATGGCAATGGGCGGAGCCAGAGACTGCTGCAGAGCACAGACACAGAGCTGGGAGCTGGGCGCAGCAGAGGAGGAATGTAGCGGTGGCTGGCAAGCGGGAGAAGCCAAAAAACAAAAGGGGAACAAGAGGACATGAAGCTAGGTAAATGGACGAAGGAGGTACCAGGGAACACAGAAGGAGAAAGGAGCAAGGGAAGGGTGGACTGAGAAGGAAGCAACAAAGGGGGGAAGGAGATACACTGTGGGAGAAATGTAGGTACGGGAGAGAGGGGCCAGCAAGGAAGGAGAGGTATGAAACAGACAGAGAGGAGGAAAGGGGAAACAACATGAGCGAGCCAAGCATCACCAGCACACAGCCACAGGACCCGGGTCATTTTCGAAAAGCTGGAAGCTGAGCAGCGCAAGTGCTGTGATGTAAGTAGGGGATGTGGGAGGAGCTATTCCCTCCATTGAACTTCAGACTTTAGCCTTCCCAAACAAAGTGTGATGTCACATGCAGATGATTATGATATCAGTTCTAGTTCAGCAGCCACAGCTGGTGACACCTGAGTACAGTGATCTTGTTGTCATGTTGAATGAATGAATGAATGAATGGAGTTTCATAACATTCAGGTTTCAGTTATGTTGTCTCAGCATATAGTCACACAGAACACACATGCTTAAACAATTTTTTCAAACATCTCATCAATTTTCACAAAGGTTTCAAAATGTTATTCAGTGCTTTGGTTTGATCAGATATGCGTAGTGTGTAAACAATGCAATCTTTTCCCTCAAAGGACCAGTATAGGATAAAAGATTTAGGACATTAAGATTCTCAATTGCAGACCAGGAGGTAATAAATCAGCAGCAACCATGTAGTTCTGATTTTACTCACAATGGGCAGCTGTTTACACAATAATGTGCATATTTATAAAGACAAATGAGAAGTTAAATACAAATAAAAGATATGAAAGCTAAGCTGATCTGTGTCTAGAAATGATGTTTTCAAAAGTGTCTTCAGTGATGTCTTGGGCTCTTTCTGAAACTATTTGTCTTCCTTTGGCCACACTCACATTTATTATTATCATAAATAGTTTGCTTGTATTAATAAAGAGAATAACATCAAGTAAGGAACACTGTTGATTAACCACATAGGTAATACACACAACTCCATATATCTCTTAGGGTTGCCACCTGTTCAGTTTTGGACAGGGTCACCTGGTTTTCAAGGCACATACTGTATCTAGTTTTTCGTTCCTTCTCAGAGGTAGTTGTTTTTTGTGCTATTTTGAGTGGCCACATACTCTTAAAGAGCAGTTGATGCCTTTGGGAAAACTTTAGAAAACATAACAGACACAATTCAGCTTGTACAGTATTTCATCTATCTTCTACAGACTTCTCATACCTAGTGTTTATTACTGAAGAACCTCATACAAAAGCTAGCTCTTTATCTCTTAGAGTCCATCTGCCTTTATAGCTTATTCTCTGCTTGAAATCATAATGCTTTCTTGTGACATCACAGTGTGTTGCCATGGAAATAACTATGATGTCATGAGCGGAGAATTATGACATCAGGTTAGGAAGAAGCAACATGAGCCGATGAACTCTCAATGAACTGTTATCTTGATTTCATGCATATAATCTTAATAGTAAATAATGGGGATAAGAAACACAGAGCTCATGAGAAATACTGTATGAGCTGATTTGTGTCCAAATATTTTATGTTTTTCAAAGTTCTTCTCAAGTCTTTGGTGGCACTTTAAAGCAAACTCTGTCCAATCATTCAATGTTTTGTCTGCACGTCCAAGTTAAAAACAGGTTCTGATGTCACACAGACATTTCCTAGTAAAACCATGCAATCTGTTAGGTGTAAAAAGTATGTCTGTTAAGACCTAAGCAGTAAATTAACTTATTTTTTTACACTGCATTTAAAATACGGATTTTAATTCTCCACTAACATTTTCAGACATTACAAATGGTTTTGGAGGAGTGATATACTCAGCAATCATAGAAAGGGGTGGGGCTAGGGGTGCTATTTCAGGTGTTGTTTCCTTTTTTTGTCTCACCCAAAGATGACAATATCTGCACTGAAGAGGTACAGAAAAAGATTCAACCATATCTTATCTCTTATCCTTTATACTTTGTCTGCTAGGTTGTTGTGGCAATATGCTGGATAAAACATCCAAAAATGTAAGTAGCTTCATAGTCCTTGGTCTTGTGTTTTACCAAGGCTCTTGCCTTCCATTTCCTTGTTTATTTTGATACATTCCTGACAACATTTTGTGTTTTTATCTCCGACATTGCCTATACTTTCATGTATGTATGTAATGTTGTTGGTATCACTGTAATGTTATTTCAGTAGTGGCCTCCTGGGTCATGTCTGAAAATAGCCATTAGATTGTCTAATGCACCTGCCTGCTAGGTAAAAACTAAAAAAAAATAGAATGTCAAAATGTACCTGTCTCCATGTGTTTCCAGCATCTGATGAAATAAACATGGCGGCTTCAGTGTTAGACAGCTCAGGGCCTATATTTCCTGCAATAAAATTTAAACGAATCACTTTATTGATTGATTGATTTCAAACATTTCACTGGGAAAGACATACTCAGCTGCTAACAGCTCATTTCCAGATGCATCCTGGAGGTGATGGGAAATGGCGATAGATAAAGAGGTGGACAAACTGAATACTATTAACAACATTACAATAACAGAACTCATATACAGCAATACAGTATATCAGAGGAGCATAATCATAAACACTGTAAGGTAAATCAGTGCAAAACATATACATGTAGCAGATAAAATTGCATTTTGATAGGCAAGGGGAAACTACTCATACAAGTATAGCCTGTGCACGAGGGGAGAAGAGCAATACTAATGGCGGAGGGGGGGAATCAAAATGTAGGGGGCTATGGGCAGTTGCCGGTAGGAGTATAAAAGTCAAGAATTGGAGACTTTAGGGAGAAAGCAGAAGAGGCAGAAAAAATTGACAGAGGAAGGGAAGACCAGAGTTTATGAATGCAATATGAGAAGACAGGTTGACCAACAGTAGAGTTCCCAGATGGAATAGAGAGGGAATAGGAAATATTACTGTGGAGAAGGTAAGAGCAAGAAGAGAGAGAGAGGGTAGTAGGGATGTAAGGTATGAAGGAAGGGAACCAAATCAGAGTCTGGATACAAAGGAGGCACAATGGGAAAAGCACCTGGCATCAAGAAAGGAGAGTGAAAGGACAGAGTAGAGTGGGCAGTGGTGGGTGAGAGGGGGTCAATCTAAGGCAAAATAACAAAAAACGCGAAAGAGGGGGTCCAGTCTGGCAAAGGAGGATTTGGTAGCTTCACTATAGACTATGCCACCACAGTCAAAAATGGTGACAATCATCTTTGAAACAATCTTTCGGCAGTCAGGAAGCAGGGTACTTGCTTTGTTCCTATACAGTGCATCAAGCTTGGGTCAGGTGAAGCTTTTGGTGTATGATATCAATATGTACCAAAAAAGCAAGATGTCAGTCCAACTTTCATACACTGTAGCCAGATCCTGTCCTGCTACCACATTCATTACATATTTCACATTATCCACGTGATAAAGAGCATGCTTTTTTAACAATAGTATACATCAAAGAAACTGACAATTGAACTAGAGATGAGACTTTCAGGCTACCAAGGAATTTCACAATTTTCAGTCACAGTATGTACGAAAGATCATGTGGAGTCTGCACCAGGTTTGACATGCATAAACTTTCCAAAGTTTCTAAGGCCCCCCACTGCTCAGCTGGACTACCCTCAAGGTAGTACCCAGCAGGACTATATGGAGAATCCACCCCCACCTCTCCCTCCGGCCCAGTCAAGGTCTCCATTAAGCTCTCAGTCCTTCTTAAATGCCCCCGGTTACAGCCCCACCCTGCCACACCCCTAAACCCTCCTCACAATCACCCCCCCCACTCGACAAAGCCCGCTGGAGCTGCTTCCCCCCTCCTCACCTTTTTTTGATTCACTGTTACCCCAATTCTCACTCTAACCACCTGAAGTTACCCAGTCTAAAACAACAGTTGACCAAGAGTTTTTCCATGGGCATGCTACCAAGAGCAATCAATTAACACTAGTAATGTATTCTAATCGAATTTGCTCCTTTTCTTTTTTCTCTTATCTGTCTAACCTTCATGCAACTGCTCATGATGCCTTATTCACAGGCCACTGTAACGGCTGTATTGTTTATTGTCTTATCGTCTACCCTGACATGGAACCTTTGTAAAAGAGCTTGTGCTCAAAGATCTTTCCGAAATAATTAATAAATAAATAAATAAGTGGATTCTCACTCTTTGGAAAATGCAGCTATCCTATCTGATCATATACTCTAGACAAAAGAGTCTATAGTATATTGGATAGCGCCATCACCTCAGTGGGAGATGTTGGCTGGCAGTAGGTACAAGCGAGTGATACAGATAATAACTGATAGCTGATCATGTTGAATAGGGTCGGAATCTTGCAAGTTCTTTGCATGGTACCCATAACCTGCAAGGATGAAGCTTGAGTAGATAATGATGTCATGCAAAGTTTGAGGAGGATTCCTGCCACCATTCGTCATGGTCAGGTAGCGGTTGTTATCCATAATTTGTTATACGTAATGTATTTTTAATTGTTCCAGTGATCAGCACTATCAGCTGAGACAAAAGTAGCCATCTTTTAAATCCCTCCCTGGTGTGTGTCCATGATGTGCACAGATGGGCAAAGCAAAAAAGTGACATGTCCAGGTAAGTATAACAGTCTGGTGATGTGTCCAGCAGTGTAAACAAGCATTTGTCAATGCCGAATGTTGCTTGCTTCTATGTGCTGTTTAGGTATTTGGAAGTCATTGGAGTGCAAATATTGAAAATTTGCGAACTTACAAGTGTGCGTAGGAACTGCGCAACGCACGCTCGTAAAACAGTCATTCTTAGGAAATTTTTCACCAAATTTTCAACATAGCCATTTTAAGACCTCTGCTCATGAACAGTGTCACTGTGATTTTGTTAATGTGTCCCATACATTGAGTTTGCACACCGACTGCGCCATTGTGCGCTACATGGGCGGAAACACATTTTGGGCAGGATGTGAAAAATGACAGCTGTGCTGCTCATGAGGAGGTGTGGTAAAATGGCAATGTTGAAAATCTGGAGTGAAAATATTGAAAATTTGCGAACTTACGAGCCTGCGTAGGAACTGCGCAACGCACGCTCGTAAAACAGTCATTTTTAAGAATTTTTTCACCAAATTTTCAACATAGCCATTTTAAGACCTCTGCTCATGAACAGTGTCACTGTGATTTTCTTAATTTGTCCTGTACATTGATTTAGCACACCGACTGCGCCATTCTAAGCTACATGGGTGGTAAAACATTTTGGGTGAGATGTGAAAAATGACAGCTGTACTACTCATAAGAAGGTGTGGTAAAATGGCAATGTTGAAAATCTGGGTGAAAATATTGAAATTCCGCGAACTTCTGAGCCTGTGTAGGAACTGCATAGCATACGCTAAATAAAACAGTCATTTTTGAATTTTTGGACCAAATTTTCAACATGGGGTTTTGGGACCCCTTCTCATAAATGATGTCACTGTCATGGTGAGTGTTCGGGCCCGAGTGATTTGCATGATCACTGCGTGAAATCACCCTTGGCCGCAACATGACAGTGGCATCATCATGAAAGGGTCTAACTCATGTTAATTGAATCCAAAATACCTGAGATATGCAACAAAGTTGAAACCCCTATCTAGGCCATTATGCAGCTTACGGCATTTCCTCAGTTCGCGGTCAGCTTTGAAGAGTGCAGACGTGTTCCCGGTCCACAAAGATCGTCACGCGGAGTCCGGAGGTAAGTATGGGGAGGGTGTGGGAGGCTGGGTGCGCAGTGGGTGGAGTGCGGGTTGTGGGAGGGTGGGGAGGCAGCGCGCGGGAACGTTTTGTTTACAGGTTTTAAAAAAAAAAAGAGCTGTATGGGACGTTTGCCCGCGCTGGGGTGGGCTCCCAGCATGGCACAAGGACGAGGGCATTCAGGCGATGGGGATTGGGCACCCCGTCGGCCAAGACTACTCGCCCAAGCGTGGCAGCACTACCAGCATACTACAGGGGGCGATGCAGCTCAGCCGGACGGAGATTGGGCACCCCGTCGGTTATACAGGCGCGTGCAGGGCACGACGCCAGGGGAGCCACGCCTTATTGCTGCTCACCGAAGCTTAGCTCCCCCTTTCAACTGTATGCCACTGCATTTTGGAGCGTGCACATGCGTGCAAGCAACATAAAAATGGGTTAGAATACTAGTGATTCTGAACTGTATTTACATTCCAAATACATTATTAACATGTACCCGAGGCCTGGTAATTAACTGTCCGTTATACTGGAGTAAGCTTGGTACAGTGCTTCTTCCATGCTTGGGTCAGAAATGTTCTTTTTCATGCACAGAGGGATGTGCTGGCTCTCTGGGGTTGAGTCACAGGACAGAACTATAGCACTCCCTGTGGCAAAGCAATTAGCCATTTCTTGGAGGAGAACGCCTCCCCCAACCTCCCCTGCAGCCCTGATCAGGTACAATAACATGCCCTTTGAGCACTGGGAGACAGGAGAAACTGTTGATAAAACATGAGAAAATGGGGCATTAGGCGTCCGGTTAAAAAAAGATGTGTTATTTTACTGACATTTGCCTAAGCAGAAGGGCTCCTTAGAAGTTTTAAAAGTGATGTTCAGGAAATGTCATTAGTGTTTCCAAGCCAGCAAGCTTTAGACCTCCAAATCCAAGTCCAAATATTTGACATTTCTTTCTGCTCAGATTCAAAGGACAGCTCACTGTTTATCTACAGTACTTTATAGGCACTGTTTTAGCTTTTCACTCTTACTATCTCAGCAAAATATGTCACAGAAGCTTGCATAATCTTCGCAGCACAGCCAAGTGATTTTTGCATCATGCATCAGGTAGAAGAAGCAATCCCACCCCCACAATGTAACATGCTACATACATATCTTAGGAACTCATTATAATGTATTTAAAAGCAGATTTTAAACATATGCATTAAGAACCGCAGTCACGTACAGTATCTCTCAAACTGATGTATTGTTTTCAGCTCGAGTCTCTGTCCACCTTACCCAGTTACCAATATATAAATGAATAACTTTAAATACGGTCTGGCGTCCGTTGCTTCAGCAGTCTGTTTAGGTGCACAGTGGTGTCCATCCAGTACTGCTTAACCATTTATTAAGGTAGCCTTGTATCCCTTTTTAAGTATTGGGGGCCTTCATTGAGAGGATTGTGGTTATACATTATTACAATACTACGCTCTGCTATTATTTTACTGTTATAATATACCATATGTGCTGGGGCTGGCAGTATAGCCTAGAGGTTAAAGTAATGAGTTGTGAATGAGCTTGGCACATCTAGCAGACCTGGGTTTGATTCCCACAACCTCCATTTGCATAGTGTTTGACCCTGAGCAAGTCATTTAACCTCCCCAGTATTCCCAGGCCATCCCTAAAAACAGGCAGTGTTCCTAGTGGGCCTTACTTGGTTACCAAAGAATAAAATAAATAAATATTAATATATTGGCCAAACTGCGCTGTATTTTTTTTTCAGGCATTAGTTTTATTCCTTGAAAAGGGGCTTGGTGATATTTTATGCTTATAATGAGCTACTGTGACCAGGAACAGATTCAACAATTTTTGGGGAGGTAGCTATTTTGTCAGATGGGTTGTACTATCCCCAGAACAAATAATTTAACATTTTCCCTTTTCAAACTTAAATTAGGCAAAACAGCTACAGTTTGCCGGTCTATGGGAGACGATGGGGGGATGGGACTGGTAGAACTGTATGTCACTATATAGAGTAGCTGAATCCAGGAGCTGTAACTTCATTATGGGGCATGATTTACATATCTCTGGTTTATTCTAATAACATTTTACTAACTATGAAACATAGAATAGATATAACAAAACTAACATTACAACTACAGAAAGACACTGTTCTTAACAGCGGTGCCATACAAAACAGCTAACGTACATGCATTCAGATAATGGCAAAGTAATATCAGAGGAATTCTATGAAATGGCAAATATGATTCTTCCCAGTTTGTCAGAAATATTTTTATTGAATTCCATGAATTCCAGCAAGTTAACTGCATGTTTAAATGTAAATGGCAGGCTTGTTTTCTGCCAGCAAGTCAACCATGGTTTAACACGCGTATGGCATTTTTTTTTTCATAGTCCCTCGTGCGACGTGCACAGATTCTTTTTTCTCTTTCACAAAATGGTGTCTATACTAACAGCAAAATAAGTGTATAGTGTCCAGTAGTTTTCCATGGATCATGCACCTGTACAACAGACATGTGAAGTTTTACTCTGCCGGTGAAGTGCCGGTGAAATTCAGAAATTTGCCTTCCCGACTAACTTCGTGAATTGCCCACTTCACCACTTTGCCACTTCGCAATGAGTTTTGCTGGGGAACTAGAATGTGTTCAGGTGAAGTTGCAACTTCAACAGTGAATCTGCATGGCTTTGCCTGAAAAAGGGCCACTTCACCTGCAAAGAACTTCACAAAGTTGTCATTCTGTGCAAAGTCAGCAGACTTCGCCAATTAATTCATGAACTGAAGTCTGCCAGCTTTGCATATCTCTAGTGTACACCCAGTCTGAGTTGCAGCTTTGAAGGAGATGAGAAGGTTGAGAGAAAAGTAGGCAAGTGCTAATGTTTCTGTAGGCAACACCTTGCATTTCTGGAATTTGACTGATGAGAGGCAAGAAAAGTGAAACAAGCAGATGACCCCCCCTTTCAGATGTGGAGTCCAATATTCTTGTGACAGAAGTCACCAGAGACTGTGAGGCCCTGTTTGGGGTAAAGAGACTATGTATCTGTGAAAGGGTCAAAATATGGACAGTCATAGGTCGTATCTTGTCGGATCGGGTTGCTAGACCAATTTACAGTGTCACTTGCAACAGTGAAGAGATATTCAGGACTGTGCCTGCCTTATATTGATGCTACATTGGCACCATTTTTTAGAATCTGGTGATGTCAGTGAGGGCGAATCTATGATTAACTACAATGTGCTTAGGCACATCTCAATAACATCACAAGATTCAAAAAACTGGTGACACTGTAGTATCAGTATAGGGCACACACAGTCATGAATATATCTGTACTGCTGCCAGCTACTGGTAAGCAAACCACCTCATTAAAAATAATTATTTGTGGGCTTTCAACCAATAGTATAATGGACACAGCTCAAATATGTTCCCCTTCAGATAACTAAACAAATCAATACATAAACAAGATCTGAGGTGCAGATTGAAAATTGGCTGGCAATATATCAAATACAATCGGAGGAGTTGGCGTTAGAGAGCAGATAGGAAACACTGTTAGGTTACAATATTTTTTTACTTAGTTTACAGAGTCGATGACTGCCCCAGAGGGAAGGCAAGTATCCTACCATCTGGAAAACAGGTAGGCATATCTGAAAGAATCCCAGCCATCCCGTGCTCATACACAGTTGCAAAAACAAAGGGCAGCAGAAGAGAGAGGGCAGCACCAACCACCCAAACTACACCCAAGTCACTTCAGCCAACTCATATCACCACCACTATACCGATCACATCATGGAGGCTGCTGGCAATGTCCCATAAACTGGAGGGCATATTTAAAAAGCAGCACCAGGGAGCCCAGGACAAGAAGCTGGATGAGCTGAACAAGCTGCTTAGTGAGTCATACAACATACTGACTACTGCTATTGGGTTCATATCCCACCTAAACCACTTACAGTATTTCTTGTTCTCTTCTGCTTTTTAGGATTATATATATATGCACCTTGCATCCTTATAAATAAAAAATGTAATTATTTGTGCAGCACCAGTCTGAGCATTACAAATAGAGTAAGGTGATTCTGGGAGTCCCAGTTGTGCAGCACCAGGCTGAGCATTATAGATACAGTAAGGTGCTTCTGGGAGTTCCAGGTTTCCAGTTGCCTACAGTGGGTGACAATGCTGTTAGCGCAATGTAATAGTATTCTGGACAGCCTGGGTTCAAATCCCAACTAAGGCACTTATTTCTTTCACTCTTCTTTTTGTAGGTTCCCTATAAATATGCACCCCACACCCTTGTGCAGACAAATTTAATTATCTGTGTAGCAACAGGTTGTGCATTAGAGATAGAGTAAGGTGCTTTTAGGAGTCCCAGGTTTCCTGTCACTTTGGTGGCGCAGCTGGTAGCACAATGGAATTATATGCTGGGTTGCCTGGGTTCAAATCCCAACTAAGCACTTGTTTCTTCCTCTCTTTTGTTTGTTAGAGTTCCATATACATGCACAATGCACCCCTGTAAATAAAAATGTAATTATCTGCACAGCACCAGGTTGTGCATCAGAGAAAGAGTAAAGTGCTCCTGGGAGTCCCAGGTTTCCAGTTGCCTTGGTGGCACAGCTGATAGCACAATGAAATGGTGTTCTAGACAGCCTGGATTCAAATCTCATCTAAAGCACTTATTTCTTTCTCTCGCTTCTGTTTGCTATGGTTCCATATACTATATATATATATATATATATATATATATACACATATATATATATATATATATATATATATATATATATATATATATATATATATATATATATTTATAAAATGGGTAGGAAATTGCTTAGGATACATTGGATATTTGCCATCACATGACCGTGCATATATCAGAGCATGACCGCACACCTGCACATTTACCCCCCTCAAAAACAATTTTGACATTGTATAAGATAGATAAATCACGCGCTCTGATATACACAAGCTTGGGTGGTTGACGCACTCAGCCTCACACCAAGGCGTGCGTATATCAGTGCGTGACCGCACACCTCAGAGTGGTTTTATATATATATATATATATATATATATATATATGCAACCTGCATCCCTGTCAAGAAAAATGTAATAATTGGTGCACCACCAGGCTGTGAATTAGAGAAACTGTAAGCTGCATCTAGGAGTCCTAGGTTTTCAGATACCTTGATGACACTGCTGGTAGCATAACAGAATGGTGTCTTGGGCATCCTGGGTTCAAATCCCAGCTAAGGCACTTATTTCCTTTTCTCTTCTGTTAGTCAGAAAATACTGTTGTGGTACAAAATTCTTTCACTTTGTTTACAGGGTCCATAACTGTCCCAGCAGGAAGGCAGCGATTCTGCCATGTGGAAAACAAACTGGCATGTCTGAAAGAAGCCCAGGCATTCCCTGCTCATAGAGAGCTGAAACATAGAAGTTGTCGGCAGGTAAGGACCATGTGGCCAACCTAATCTGCCCATTTGCCTATCTGTTACAAAAACTAAGGACCCCAGTTGATCCATGGTTTATCCTTTCTGCCCTGTTGCTAAGGTCCCTTTTTATCTATCACAGGCATTTTTGAATTCCCTGTTTTTGCCCTCACAACCTCCTTTGGGAGGTTGTTCCAAGTATCCATTACTCTGTCCATAAGAAGTACTTTCTCACATTGCTCCTGAGCCTACCTCCCTCCAGCTTCATCTCATGCCCCCTTGTTCTTGTACATCTCTTTTTCTGAAAGATGCTACCCTCTTGTACCTTATTCATACCCCTGAGGTACTCGAAAGTTTCAGTCGTATCCCCCTCTCTCTCCTCTTCCCCAAGGAGTACACACTGAGTTGTCTCATCCTCTCCTCATAGGGCTTCTCTTGCAGTCTGTGCATCATCTTGGTAACCATCCTCTGGATTACCTCCAGTTTGTCTATGTCTTTCCAGAGATGTGGTCTCCAGAACTGGACACAGTACTCCAGCTGAGGCTCACCAGTGATCTGCACAGTGGCATAATCACCTCCTTTTTTATGTTGGTGATACCTCTCCCTATGCAACCCAGCATCCCACTGGCTTTCTCCACAGCCTTCTCACATTGCCTGGTCACCTTTAGGTAATCAAATATGATTACCCCAGGTCATGTTCCTGCTCAGTGGCTTCCAGTACTTCCACTCATCCCATCCTGTACTCCTCCCTTGGATTTCTGTGCCTCAAGTGCATGATTTTGCCCTTGTTTGCATTGAATCTAAGCTGCCGCACTCCTGACCACTTCTCCAGACTGCTTAGGTCCTTTCTCATTTTATCCACCCCCTCTGGAGTGTCTACCCTGTTACAAATCGTTATGTCATCTGCAAATAGGCATACCTTCCCTTTGAGTCCCTTTGCAATGTCACTTATGAAGACACTGAAGAGAACTGGCCCAAGTACCAAATTTGGGGCACCCCACTGCTCACCTCCCTCACTCTAGATTGAATACCATTTACCATCACCCTCTGTGTCCTGCCACCCAACCAATTTCTGACTCTAGTTACCACCTTGGGACCCACCCCCAGGCTGTCTAGCTCACATCCAACCTTCTATATGGGACAGTGTTGAAGGCCTTGCTGAAATCCAAGTACACCACATCCACCGCCCCTCCCTGATCTACCTCCCTGGTGGCCCAGTCAAAGAAATCTATTAGATTTGTTTGACAAGACCTTCCTGTCATGAATCCATGCTGTCTTGGATCCTGTGCTCTGCTCAAATCAAGGAATGCCATAATCCTCTCTTTTAGAAGTGACACCATTAATTTTCTCACCACAGAGGTCAGGCTGAATGGTCTGTAATTGTCTGCCTCTTCTCTGCTTCCACTCTTGTGGAGTGGGACCACATTTGCACTCCTCCAGTCTTCTGGAACATCCCTTGTCTCCAATAATCTGTTGAGTAGGGTGGTCAGTGGGGCTGCCAGCACTACTCTGAGCTGCTCCTTTAATATCCTGAGGTGAATACCATCTGGCCCAATTGCTTTGTCTATTTTCTGCTTCCGAGTTCCTCTAGCACCCTCTCCACCATGAAAGGACTGGCATCCACCTCCCTTCCATTGTTGTTTTTATTGCTTAGTTGCAGAACTTCACTTTCCCCTTCTTTGTTGAATACTGAGCAGAAGTATTGGTTCAGGACTTCTGCTTTTTCTGTATCCTCCTCTGCACACCATCCTCCCCCCTGGTGTATCCTGACAATCCCACTCCTAGTCTTTCTCCTTTCTGTAATGTATCTGAAGAAGATCTTGTCACCTTGTTAATAGCCTGGGCTGTTTTTTCCTCTGTTTGCACCTTTGCCCTCCTGACTGCCTTCCCAGCTTCCTTTTGCTTCTCTAGGCACTGCCCTCTGTCCTCCTCCCTTTGCGTCTCCTTGTATTTTCTTAAAGCCCTTTATTTTTCTCTCACTTTCATGGCCACTTCCCTTGAGAACCAAAGTAGTTGTTTCTTTCTCTTACTCTTTCTTTGCAGTTTGACACAAATGCTTGTTGCCTCTATTATGGCTCCCTTGAGAACACCCCACTGCTTCTCCACATCCTCCCCTTTATCCCCTTATACCATGGCTCCCCTAAGACATTCCCCCATTTTGGGAAAGTTAGAGTTCCACCCTCGGAGCATGCTGGCTGTTGTGTGCCCTGTCATTAGGGTTCCAATCCTGCAAATCGTTGATCGTGTTTCATGCGGGGGGATGAACCACCCCCCTTGTGAGGGGCTGTGCCTTTCCACCCCTCACTTAGGATTCTAACTCTGGAGGGAGGATCTCGGGGTGACTTAGGGTTTGGCACCAATGAAGGGCGCACAATGGTCGGCACTCTGAGGGTGTGCAGTGGAAAGTCGGATAGTCTGAAATCTAGGACCCTTATTTTTGTATGGTTTGCCTCTTATACCATGGTCCCATTAAGCCACACTATTTTATGGTTGCTGTATCCTATGTGGCTGCCTACCTTAACATCATCGACCCTGTCTCCATTTGTGAGCACCGGGTCTGGTACAGCCTCCTCGCTGGTAGGTTCAGCCACAAACTGTCTTAGGCATGCTCCCTGTAGGGCTGTCAGGATGTTCCTGCTTCTAGCTGTACCTGTAGTCTGGGTGCTCCAATCTATATCCGGCAGATTGAAATCTCCTAGCAGTGGTAGTTCTCCTTTGGCTGCCATTCTGTGTATGGCTTCCACTAGTATTTCGTCTGCCTCCTCACCCTGTGCTGGAAGTCTGTAGATCATGCCTGTGCTAATGGTGGTTCCATATCCTGTTTCCAGGGTGACCCACAATGCCTCCACTCCCTCCTGTAAACCCTTAACCTCCATTGCTTTGATTCTTTCCCTCATGTACATTGCCACCCCACCTCTCTTTCTTCCTTCCCTATCCTTCTAGAAAAGTGTGTAGTCTGGTATGGCTATATTCCATCCATGGTTCCTTGCATAAAATGTTTCCATAACAGCTACTATGTCCAGGTCCACTTCTACCATCAATGCTAGCAGGTCTGGGATTTTGCCTCCCAGACTGCAGGCATTTGTACCTAATGCTCTCCATGTATGGTATCCTCCCTGTTATTTCCCCTGTGATGCCTGTGCTTCCTTCTTGTATTTTGTCTCTTCTTTCTTTTCTCCAGTTTACTATCTATGTATGATTTCTATGTAATTGGTGAGTTGTTGTCCCTAGCTTCCTCTGTTATGGCTGCCTCATCCTGTGGAGGGGGGCAATATATTTCCCATTTTCTTTTGCCTCCCCTTTCAGTTACTTTAAATGCTTGCTGAGGAAACATTTAAACTTTTCACCAAGGATCTTGGTGATCCCCTGGATGGATGCAGGCCATCCAGCTTGCACAGTCCTTCATCCATTCAGGTGAGGCCCCAGTCCCCAATGAAGATGAATCCCTCCTGTCCACACCAATCTTTCAACCATTCATTGAATTCGTGGTGCGGATGTCCCTATCTTCCCCTTTGCCATAGACAGGTAGAACTGCAGAGAATGCTCTGGAGCATGCTACCTGCTTAAGGCCCCTTCCCAAGTCCTTAAAGCTCCTCTGCACTGCTCCTATGTCCACCACTTCCCTGGCTAGGTCATTTATCCCTATGTGGACAATGACATCCAGATCTTCCCTCCTTGCCACTGCCCTGGCAATCCCAAGGGTCCACCTGCCATTCCACCAAGCTGTGCCTCTGGGAAGACACTTTACCTCCCTGTCCCCCCATCACTGCCTCCAACTAAATCTATTCCCCCTCACAATGAAGTCCATAGAAAGGATTTGTTTCCTTCTCCTCTACGACCTACTGTTCTCCCCCCAGGTCTCCATCATGGAGGACCTGCTCATCCTCCCTTGTGACTACCTTGGGAGGCTCTGTGGGACCTTCCTGTTCTGCGAGGATGTTGTATGAGTTTTGTAGTTTCACTGGGTGGGGGATGTGCCTGTGACCCCCCCCTTCCCTCACCCTCCCCGAGCCCACCAAAGTCCATCCGGTTTCTCTGCTAGGCAACCTTTGAGAAAGTGGAATCTGACTGGGTGGCTCTGGGTGGTGACATAGTCCTCCTGCATCCTATCCAGCTCAGCCCGGAGACTGTTGACCTCTGCCCTCAATCCAGAGAGGTGTCTGCATATGGGGCAGCACTGCAATGTCCAGAGGGTCATCCTGAACACTACTGCTCTGCATCCACTGCACTGCACCACTCCCATCATTTTTTCTTCCTCTTATGTTGAACTTAACCCTTTATTGGACCTGCTTTTTGCCCCTCTGTTTTTCCCTGTCCTTTTTCGATTGAGTAACTGCAGTTCACTAAACCACTTTGATTGTAAATTTCTTTGGTTTTCGTTTTTTTTTCTCTATTATGGTAGTGTCAACCTCTTTCCATCCCCAGACAGGAAGTGGTCATGTAATTGAGACTCTCCAGCCTATAAATGAAGATGAACCCGGGGTGGGTGGGATGAGGGAGGATGGGTGGGAATAAATGGTGCCTCCTTCAGAAAACAATCAGCTACATCTGGCCAGTCACACACCTCCTGCCTCCAGCTCACTCTTTCTGCTTCTCACCCTAGAGACGCAGAGACCCTGTTGAACAGGAATTTGCAGTAATGTAGATTTCAGCCATCCAGCCCTCCTAATACCCTACTCTGACAGCCTTCTGCAGTGTTTCTTTCTAGCTCCCTATTTAAACCCTCTCCTGAGAAGTTTGAAACTGGCACCTTTTAGATCCTCACTCCTGACTGGTTTTACCAGCACTCACGTCAGAGAGAGAGAGATACTGTCTGCCCCCAGTTGTATCTCTACTGACTATATCAATGGTCACAGACACAAATGAATTAAGCAATAAACCATGACAGGGTGTGGGTGATGCTGAGTTTACAATGCCTGGTGTGTGGATTCGGCCAGGGCACGTAAGCCCGAGTATTGGCGCCCCGCCCAGGTATCGATGGAATCAGCATCGCCCACACCTGGAGTGGTTTATTGTGATTATACAATGATCCCCATAACTAAAATGCAAAGACTTTCGAGGGAAATATTTTATTTTTGTTGAAATATTGAAAAAATACTGTAGATATTCCTCCGCAGAAAAGAAAATAGTTCTAGACCTCTATTGCTTTAAATGCAGTGTATGCCAAGGAAAGTCTCCCAATGAGTTCTGCTGCCCCTTGCTCAGCCCTCTGCTACACACACACACACACACACACACACAAAGCCAGCCCAGTGGCATGGAGGGCTGAGGCATCATGCCTTATCTCCTGCCATGCTGGCAACCCATGTTCAAGGTGCAAGCGGGCTGCCAGGAGTTGGCTGGGGAGGGAGAGGATTGAGCATCTGAAGGACAGCTTTCCTCTCCCAGGGAGGGGAAGGGATGGAGTCTGCTGCCTGCCTGACCCCTAACAGTGGCTGGCACAGTGGGCCCACATATAGGGGCAGATGCCGGCATGCTGTGTATGGAAGTGTGCACAACTTGACCATTGGTATCATTGCACACCACTGCGCCATGCTCTGGGAATGGGCAGAAAAAGGAGGATGGAAATCATCGGCTGGCAGGATGAAGACGGCACCTTGCAAGCTCCACACCTGGCTAGCCTGCACCTCGCTAGTGTCAGAGGTGAGTCCAGTGAATGCTGGAGTGATGAGGCTGGGGAGGGGGTGGACAGAAGGGGGCTGGGTGCAGGAGCATAAAGAGAGTAAAAACACACACAGACACTCTCTCTCTCTAATATATATATATATATATATATATATATATATATATATATATCTGTCAGAATGTTTCTTTTGCAGGGTTCATTTGCTAGATGACCTCAAAACATTGCAGGATAATGGCATAGCAGGAAAAGCATATATTAGGAGATGCCTTATCATGAAACCCACAGAACTCAAAAGAAAGTTTAATTAAATTCAGGTAACAGCTTCTGAAGCAGGCTGCACTGTGACTTCCAGATTGATAGTAGTTTCCTAGTTAGTGGTTGTCTTCATTGTCATTCAAGATCAATGAGCCATTCAATGTTTTTATATTGTACCCCATCTCCAACTTCATCGTTCAATATAAAACCCCCATTGGCTGTTGAATACATCTGTCCAGACTGTGATGCTGATGAGACAAGTGATCAAACATCCAACCTCTTTGGGAGCTTATGTTGAACTGGGGGAAGTGCTTTTTAAACAATCTGGGGGAAGTGCTTTTTTAATTAAAAACAATCATTAAAGTTATGGAAGTCATGGCCGAAAAACAGAGGTGTGATACTGGACATGCACCTTTGAGTATGCATGAGAGCATGCCCAGTATTGCAGCCCTGCTTTTTGGCCATGATTTCTATAACGTGTACTGCTCTTTTTTAACTCAAAACCACCTTCTACAGTTCAGCTTTGATCAAATTGCTAAAATATATTTTTTTAGCTGAAGGGTGATGACCATTGCTTTTTGTAAGATTTTCCGGGGGGGGGGTGGTTGGGAGATTTAGTCTGACATGGAATTCTTGCCTTTCATACTGTGGTGGCAGGCACAGTCAGTTGTAAAGACTGGAGTGGTTTCTTTAGTGTGGCATGATGCAGCTGACTTCCACCTCTTCCGTGGGTAATGTCAAATTTTACCATGGCTGGAAGGTGCCAGTTAGCCAATCAGATTTTTAGATTCTGAGACCCCATTATATAATTTGCAGTAATGTACCTTGTTGTTTAAATCTATGGCTAGCAAAGAAAACAACACCCACACCACAGCAAGTTACCCAGTGATGTCCTGTTTACCAACGATTAAGACACCCACACTACAGCAATTTATTTGTTGTCCTGGCAACAGACCACACCACATAATCTGGCAGGCACTATTGCAGTTCTAAGGGCAATAAATAAAGGTAAGAACAAATATCCTTTTTGTGTATGGAGGGGAAATGTAGCTCAGGCATGGTTTAATAAAACAGATATTGACCAGAATTGTTTTTGGATATAGTAGAAGAATATTGGCCCCTAGAGTTGAATGACTGATTTCCAATACAGCTGTCGTAACGCACTCAGCCTTCATCTTTTTAGCAATAGAACTATTGTCAGTCAGAACTGTGGTTCATTCCTTTGGGTCAATATTCTCCCACTATATCCCTTGACTTCAGTATTTGCATACTGTTGCAGCAGTTAGCAGAAATTAAAAATACTTCTCAAACTCCTCACCAGGTGGCAATAAATTTACTTGAAGTACGGTACCCACTGATCCTCAGTCTCAGCTTACCTCTCATATACTGGCTGATACTAGGCTGTGTATAGTGAGCCCAGTCCCCAACACACTACTGTAACAAATGCAACTGCTAGCAAGCCCTTCCAAAAAATCAATCACCAAGACTGCAAAAATAATGAGAAAATAAACTGCACGCAAGTCCTTAGAGAACCTTAAAAAACAATGCCAACCTTTCTGCATCATATCTGGTTCCAGCTGAAAACCCATATTTTATGATTGCTTACCTTCTCTAAAATTAATTGATGTTGCTGGTTGTCTTATCTGCTTCTTTCCTTAGTAGAACTGAAATGCATGGTAGTGGTGAAATTATATCCAACCTTTTTTTGTTTCAAATCCTTGATCAACCTTTAATGCAACATTCCTGAACATTACAAACACCACACACCCCCAAACAGTGAAGCCACTCATGATACAATAGTCTCCTCTCACCCTACTAGATTATGAGTAGCTAGACTGTGGGGGTTAACCTAAATCTTGGAAAGATGTAGTGGAAGTTGATCAAGGAATGTCAACAAATACATGTTTTTCTGTGGTAACACCAGTATGGTTGGCAGTTTGCCTTTCACCTTTAAAAGGAAAAAAGGAATCAGAATCAAACAACCAGCTACATCAGCAATAATTACAGAATGTGTTCTTTTGTTGTTGTTTATTAAAAGTGCAATGGCAACCAACTACCACTCAAAAAGGGGAGGCTGAAGTTCAGTACATTATAAAATACTAATTTCTCATTGAACATATTTAATTTCATTATATTACTTCTAAGTGTTACATCTCTCATAAAAGTGAACCCTTTCTAATATATATATAAAAAATCTAACTAATAAATAAATGTGTTCCTGAGGTTCACACACATTGCCTGGTACTATGCTGATTTTTATTTCCAACAACTATCATCACACAAAACTGATAATATAGCACCTCAATATGTATTTAATTTCATGGATCTATAAATTATATAAAAAAAAGATTCCTTATACTTCTTAGTTCTAAAAATGGGTTTTCACCATCTTATCTGCTTCTGTAAGCCCTACACAGATGCTCTTTTGACAGCAACAGGGAGTGCAACTTCTGTTTGGGGACACACATTTTACAAATGGCTTCTTTTCCATTCCTTCCCTCCTTACACTCAAGATCTTCAAATTACACTTTTTTAATGCCTCATTATATGAGACTTCAGCCCCCATTCATAGGACTCTTTTGTATTCTTTTTAACTCCTTACCCTCCATTTGTGTTAATTACCCATACCATACTGAGGATTCATATTCAAGTATTGGTCTGATTACAGTACAATAAAAATATACCAAATCATTTCAGTTAACCTCTGCCCTTTTTAACAAAGTTAGAAAATAGGTTCTTGACTTTACTTTTTTCACATCTCTTCAATTTGTTCTTTCCATCATAAATCATGTTGGACCATTGTTCCAAACAATTTTACACTTTCTACGGTCTGAACCGCAACCCACCATGCACACAAATTCCAGAGGAGGGCATTTCAGTTTCGGTACTTTCCCAAACCTAATTTCCTTGGTTTTGTCAGGATTTATCACCATAAAATTTTGTTCAAACTAATCTTCAATTTTATTTAAATCTTCCTGCATATTATTCTGACTTATCTTGGTGAATTTATCAATGACTGGAGTATCGTCCAAGTACTTGATACAGGATTCAGCAGTTTTAAGGTAATTTATCATTATCAGAAATAACAGAGGTCCCAGTTTAGATCCTTTTGGCATCCTCCCATTTATGCTTTCTACAACACATTAAACTCTTTCCACCTCCATCTGTTGAGTCTTACCCATTCAAGACATCATACACCCATCTCCCAATATAGCGTGGAATATTTAGCCTTTGAAACTTTCCCATCATTTTGTAATTGTCTAGCAAGCAAAAGCTCTTCTCTAATCCACCAACACCCTCATCGTCTCCCTTTCCTCCCATGATTTCAAGCACTGATGGAGTACACTCCAGGGTGCTGAGGAAGCTAAGAGAGGTGATGGCTGGACTTCTGACAACCCTGTTCAACTGGTCACTGGAAACAGAAGAGGTACCCAAAGACTGGTAGACTGCTGATGTAGTCCCCCTATAAAAAAGAGGGACTACCGAGAGAAGATGGGGAAACTATAAACTGGTCAGCCTGGCCTCAGTGGTGGGAAAGATCATGGAAACACTACTGAAAGAAAGAATAGTGGAACATCTGGTTGCCAGTGGTCTACAGGACCCAAAGCAACATGGATGTTACTTGAGGGAGGTCATGCCAGACTAACCTCATTGAATTCTTTGACAGGGTGACAAGGGAGGTGGATCGGGGGGGGGACAGTGGATGTGGCCTACCTGGACTTCAGCAAGACCACTGACACTGTTCTGCACAGAAGGCTGTTAAACAAGCTGGATAAAATGGTAGTGGGTAAGATGGTGGTGCAGTGGGTGTGGAGCTGGCTGAATAGCAGGACACAGAGGGTGGTGGTAAATGGCTATCTCTCCGCAGAGGGAAAGGTGGCCAGTGGGGTGCCACAGGGGTCAGTGCTGGGTGCAGTCCTCTTCAGCATCTTTATCAGTGACAATACAGATGACCAAGAAGGGAACATTTGCCTGTTTGCTGCTGACACAAAGCTCTGCAACAGGGTGAACAAGCCAGAGGGTGTGGATAGAATGAAGAGAGATCTGCAGAAGCTTGAGGACTGGTCAAGGGAATGGCAGTTGAGGTTTAATGCAAAGAAATGCAAAATAATGCATATGGGGCACACAAACTCAGAACAGCATATCAGCAGGAGGGGGGCACATATAATGCTCCAAGCAGGAAAGGGACCTAGGGGTTATCATCTTTGATGGCCTCAAGGTAGGGAGTCAGTGCGACTAGGCAGCAGGAAAAGCAAACAGGATGCTGGGATGTATAGGCAGGGGTATCACCAGCAGGAAAATGGAGGTCATAATTCCACTATACAAGACATTAGTGAGGCCACACCTTGAGTACAGTGTCCAGTTCTGGAGACCTTACCTAAGTAAGGACCTAGCCAGGGTGGAAACAGTTCTGAGGAGGGCAACCAAGATGGTGCAAAGATTACATCACAAAACCTACAAGGACAGGCTGAAAGACCTAAATACAGTATTTACTCCCTGGAAGAGAGGAGGGAGAGGGGGATATGATTGAGACATATAAGTACCTCAAGGGGAGGAACAAGGTGCAGGAAAACATAATTTTGCATTGACAAAGATGATCTAGGATTAGGGAGCATGGGATGAAACTGGAGGAAGGGATGTTAAGAGGGAACATGAGGAAGTACTTCTTCACAGAGAGGGTGGTGGGCAAATGGAATGCCCTGCCAGAGGAGGTGGTGGGTGCAGAAATGATTACAGGATTTAAGAATGCATGGGACAGTCATAAGGGGATCCTGGTAGTCAGGAGAAGGGGGAAATCTAATTCTAGGGAAGCTTGAAGAAGCTCATATATGTGCGCAAATGGGCAGACTAGGTGGGATGTAGGCCCTTATCTGCTGTCAACATTTATGTATCTCTGTATCTGTGTAATTCCAAGAATTTTAAAACTGCCAAACTTGTTGAACTCCCCTTTAATGATCCAAATTGATTTTGATTGGTTTCATCTAGCATCCATGTAAGCAATAATACCCAACAGAGTGGGCAGTATTGTGCTTTACAGACCACCCAGGGGTATAATGAGGCCCAACGTTGCGCGGAGGGGCCTAATAGCCCCTGGAAGGTTCATAGCACAATACCACCCACCCTGGAGGGTATTATTACGCTTTAGAAATGGGCACTGTAAAACAAAATAAGTTTACTAAAAAATTGTTAATTAAAAAATTATTTAAAATACATTTTCGCTTTCATCTAACTTTTTGATTGCTGTGTATGAGAACCACAGACAGGAAGAGCTACTGAAGATAAACAGTCCGGCAGTCCATTTAAATTTGTACCAAATTACTCATGGGCGTGCTCACGCTGATAAGCTGTCACATGATCATTTTTGTTCACTTAGCATTGGGTTTTGTTCGCACGGTCGTGATGCTCAGGAGTTTGCATGTTTTTTACATTCATGCCGAAACATTTTGTGAGACCAGAATGGAGCATTTAATACTTTCACTGATGCTGATTTTTTTGTGAAGAAGGGGTCCCAATTATATGGTGCACTTGCAGAGGACAGGTGCAAATGACGAGAATTGGCTTGCGGAGATACATCCTAGGTAGGCTGACACATCTATTAATTTATGCATTTGGTTCCATGGTGCTGCGGCTTTTTTCACTCATGTCGAGGTCACAGAGGATGAGGAGAAATGAGAAGCTGTCCGGTATTACTGCTTACTTGTGGTGCAGCTTGAGCTCTGACAGGCTTGCCTGTGTTTGCTGCTGGCTCAAGGACTTCAGTTGAGCTGCCGGCTTTTTGGGGTGGGAGAGCGACTTGGGAAATGGCAAGCATACAAGCTAAAGAAGGTGGCTGTGGAGGTTTTTATAGCGATCACAGGCGATCGCTATGAATACTGCTACTGATTTCACTGTTCTTACATTTTTGTATTGGTTTTAGATGGCTGATGCGATGGCACTGAGTTTGGGGTTAGGGGATGGCCACAGACTAGGCCGGTGAGAAGTGAGAAAAATAATGTCTACGTTTTAAAACTAACGTTCTATTTAGAGTCTGATCTGCGTACTAGGGCTTGTGTCTAGCTGGTACTACTAATGACTGGGCTCTGTTGTCTGATAGACAACCACCTTGGGAGGCCTATCAGCCAATCAGAGCCCAAGGATGTTTTTAACCATGTTCTAACTTGTAATAAATCTCTTGCATACTTTGCATACCACACTGGTAAGTTAGATGGGCCTCAAATCTTTCTTCAAATCCTGTGGCAGAGTCATTCTGTGCAACACACCTGTTTCCACAAGGTTGGTAATTTTCCTGATATAATAGATTTATTAAATATGTTACATACTGTATCCAAGAGGCAGTTAAATCTGTCCCTTCCCTCCACATCCAGATTGGTATTACATTGGACCCAACAGCCTTATTTACTTTTAATTTCTTCATCTTCTTCACCACATCTTCTACTTTTACCAAATATTTCTCAAATATTTCTCAGACACCTCCCATACTTCCCCTTCCTTTTTCTCTAAGGGTTTAAGACGTTACTCACCTCACCTAAATTTTTATTTAACTCTTGTACACATTTTTCTCCTTTATCACATCCTTCAAACCCACATCTTTCTGCCCATTTATCCTTTTGGCCTGCTTGTTTACTATTGTCCCCAAATGCCTTCATTTTACACCACCAATTCTGTGGGTCTGACTTCCTTAACCCCTCAACTTTCCAAACATAGTATGTTTTCCTCATTCTTTTTGCTGACCTATTTACTTTATTTCTCAACCCAGTGTCAGCAATCACAAAATGGGGTTTTTAAACTATGGACAATTTGAGGCCAAAGGGGGTTAACGGTGCCACTTTAAGTTCTGTGTTGTCCTCGGAGTGATAGCTGTTGTGGAGGCTACTGTTGCTGTTATCCTAGTGTGCATTAAATAAAATATTGTATATCTATTATCAACTCAGAATATTATGGGTGAAATGATTTGTTATGCCTGGTCTGTTTTTCTTACTCCATGGAAGATGACAATTTGCACATCACTACTGAAAATTACAGCCCACATAATGATCCGAATCCACAGAGGGACCCTATGCATGTCAGTGGCGCAAAGAAGTGCTGCTCCACACATGAGGAGTTGTCCTGGCTGTATGACCCCACCACAACAAATCCTGTGCCGCATGCTCTGCTATGTGACCAGCTGGGTCAGGACATGCAAGAGGGTGGAGGGGTGCAACTTCCCGATCCCGGAGACAATCTCTTTGCTGCAGAGGGCCAGTAGAGAAGGTGAAGGCTATGCTACCAAAGGGGCTGCTGTAGTGCTTACTTGCCTCCTCTGCCCAGCTGCATAGCAGTGTATAGGGCCTATCAGCACTCGCTCAACCTACCCCCAGCCCTTGAAGCCTGTATGGAGAGCTGGGTGCGATAGCTGCACAGTCCCGCAGGGAACATAATGCTGTTGTTCCTGATAAGGATATGGTAGTCTTTGGAGGATTGCTGTATTCCACCAGTCCCTGTTCCCTTCATTAGTTGACCCCTGGCTCTAACTGTGACTAGCCCCTCGGGGTAAATTATGATCCTTTCCCTTCCTTGGGGGGCTGTTTAAAAAATTAACAAAGTGCCACAGAGGAACTCCTATTGAGGTAAGGGTGCTTCCTCTTTGTTGTTTTAGGTATATAAAAAAATGAGAATGGTTCTCTGTAAAGGACAGTCTACACAGCAACACTGTCCCCCTCCACCCCCCACACACATATTACCAACAGTAACAACTCATAAAAACTTTATTCTGTTTTTCTTAAGTGGTGTCTAAGTCAAACAGTGCTCTCTCTTCACACTGTCTTGCTTACCACTGAAGCCATTGCCTGCTGCTCTACTATTACTTCCAGTTGCAATCACTGGCTCAGCTCCCAATCTTGTACTCCACCTTTATCTCTCGCCTGCAAATAGCATTGCCAAACAGGGCCTTAAAATGATTGCTGACCTTCACTAATGGCCATTGAACGCTGCTAGATCCTGCTTCTGGTACTATAAATACTGCCGTGATGGCAGCTTGCTCTTTTTCCTGGTACTGTGCTCATTACTTCAACCGCCGATGATTGCAGCTTGCTCACACTGCTTCTACTAACTTAATAGCCAATTCCTGACTGTCAGCAGGTGAGGATCCCTTTCTGCTGGGGAACCAACTGACTTCAGCTTCACTCATGGGCTTCACTACATCAGGGTCCTTCAATTTACAAAGTCTGGACTCTCATCTGATGCTGGGTTGTCCTTATGTTGGGGAACAAAAACAGAACACTACCCATGCAATGTGGATGCCACCAAGTGGCTAATCATCAACATTACATGCCCTGCATGCCATCACTTTTTTATGTAAAGTTTAATTTACAAAAACAAGTTTTAAATAATTTATTATATTAAGAAATGTTTTACATAATTTATTTCGTAATTGGTCAAAGAATCCATTTCATAATCACAATAAGGCCCTCCAGGAGATCAAATATAGTGACACAACAATACTTCTTCGGTGGTGGAAGCAACTGGCCTCTGACCTCATGCTCAACCAAAGTGAAGGAATGCTGTTATCCCTCCACAGTGCACCCAATGTCATACAGTACCTTATTGCTTAAATAACTGCTTGTGCATCCCTTGCAAAATAAGAGACATTTGAAATACAGCTAATATGCTGATTTGACAACATACTGACAATTATATTTTAAGTGATCATTATAGTTCATCTTGTGATTCTTGGGTAATAACCTTGTGAACATGTTTCACATTGTACTGTTGAGTAGGTGAAATGCATGGTATTATATCAAACCCTTGGGACACTATCCCACTCGGGGAACCAATTGCACAGTACTTAATACACTTGTTACAAACTCTCCAGATTGGTAGACTATATTATTAGCAAATTTATTCCACTCATTCAGCTTTTGTACTGTGTAGCTGTTCCTTTCATGACACCACTGTTGAAACTAGGGCACGTTGAAAGTTTTACTGGCAACTTGATTTATAGGTAGTTTTGTCATTTCAGCAGGTTCAGTTTCTGGAGAAATTACTTTAAAACAAAAATAAAAAAAAATCTATGGGGCAGCTCATTTTCAAATAAGCCTGAGGTTTCCCCAGTGCATCGAAAAGTGTCCTCAGGGTGGAATATGTGAAGACATCACAGTCAAATTTGTATTTTTTTCTAAAAATGAATTTTACTATGTGAGAAGTAAAAAGGCTTGCTTCACAAAGCAGGCAGGCACACACGCAATTTGTATGTTGGTGGACTGTGGAGCTCCCTATCATGTTGACTGTCTCAGTATCTACTGTAGTGTGTTGGTGGCATCAGTGACACCAGCTACTCCAAACCACTTGAAAGCAGCACTGAACCAGGATGGCAAAGAAAGCAGAACTGAGCATGAAGTTGGACATCCAATCTGAAGCCCCTTCTCGGCACACAGTGATCCACTTGTCCTAAGGCAATAGGGAATTCCTGGGATACAGCAGCCATTGGAAAGGATTGCCATACTGGTATCTGAAGAAGCTTTCACTAAAAACAGAACTGAAACTGGAGCATATCACCAGACCTCTACCTCCCAGCCATCCATCCATAACTGGAAGGACTAGGTACAGGCTGAGATTCCATGCTAGGAGTGCCATCAACTCTTTACAGAGACACAGTGGGGAGTATATAGGTCCTTACATCAGGGTTCTTCTGGTGTGAGAGCAGCACTCCCCATAGTCAACAGCCATGTGTAGGTGTCTCCATGCATACAGAGGGTTAATGGGCCTGTCATATATTACCGCTTAATAAATTCATACCTTCAGCTTCAAAAAAGAAGTGAACTTTGGCAATGGTACAAGCAATCCTCAACTACAGCCAATATGTGGGAAGCCAGGGTCAGACTTTAATGAAACACTACTCCCCAATTACTGCCAAGTTCTTGGGTACCATGTCAGTACAGCAAAAACTGAAGTTGATCCATGTAGTACTGTTGGTGACTGCAAATCTATTATAGTACAAGGTTAGGGCTTATTGTGTATGAAAATCAATGGTTACTCAAAAGTTGTGATGCACATTCTAAATGTTGTTCACATTCTACCATCAGTGCACCTGTGTACCTGCCCACACTGACTCCTGCCTGGTACCCGCTTTCATTTCCACTTCGTGAGACTTGTGCAGGCTGCATCCTGCCTTCACAACCAAACTAGCAGTTTGCGATGCCCACCCTCAAGGTGTGTGAGGGGATTCCCTGCAGAGTGCCATAGCGCTTACTAGGCAGAGTCACTCTTCAAGTCAACCACTCTCTCTGTAGCAGATTTTACATTTTTATTTTATATATAGGAAGTGCTTGCTCAGCAGAGCTGCTCCTTGGTTGACTTTCTCTTTTTCTCTCTCTGTCTTTGCTTGTTAGTTCACTCTGTAGAACCACATACTACAAAAAATAAAATGTAGGTGACCATAAACAACTCAGCTTGTGTTTCCATCTCAGGGTTGAGATAACAGCGTGGACATCTAGAACTTCGCTCTCAAGGTCCATATGCTGTTATCTTGACCCCTCAATAGAAACACAGGCTTGTTGTGCATGGTCACCCATACATTATTCTTTATATTCCATTTGTATTAAATGTTGCTAAGTTTGACTTTCTTAAAATAAACCCTGTCTCAGTGTTTGCTGGAGATCATTCTGAAAATGGGGTACTTGTCATTCTAGCTGAGAGATCAGATATGCACAGTAGTACAGGAGGTAGCGTCCATACAAATTAAATCCACAAGGCACACATCTAAAACTAGTCCTACCTAGAATGTCAGTTTTATAATTGATCAAAAAGGTAGGTAATAAAAAGCTAGAAAATATGATGAATGATTGAAATATTATAATCCTTTCCTCATACTTAACTCTGCTGTCAAGATCAAACACAGGTAGCAAGCCATCAAAGCAGTTTATGCATGAAAGCAGTGCTAGTGAATATGCTCACGTGTTGTCAAATCTCCTGGCATTGCACAATATTGTGTGTAAGCATCATTAGAATTCTGATGAAAGTGGTGTTAACCGGGTATGATGAGGGGCTACTACTGTTGGCCAGGGGTCAGCCACCAAGGCCTACTTTACAGTTTGTAATCTATTGGGATTTCAGTGCTCCGTGATGCTTCTTGGGTATCATTATATCATATTGGGAAGATACAATAGTGCTTCTATGTTTAGTGACTAGAATGATATGAATATACAAAAAGAGACAGCAAAAGGAGGCCTATGGGTCTGTCTTGTCTGCTTGAATTGCTGGACCTCTTCTCAGCAACTACTGTGGGCTCTGCCCCCCCCCAGCTCTATAAACTGAGCCCTCCCAGCACTTTTCTTGGCCCCCAAGACACTCTGACCCTCTCTTTCATCCTGTCCCACCCACTGTTGAATCCATCCACCATCTCCAGAAAGACATCTTCCACCAGGAGTTTGTTCCATCCCGTTACCACTCATTCTGTGAAAAAGTGTTTCCTGACTTACTTCTTGAACCTTTCCCTTGCCAGCTTATAGCAGTGCCCCTTGTCATCCTGTTTATCTAGTAACCTATTCTCAGCTAACTTACTATGATTCTTACTATAATGCCTTGAAAGGCTGCAATCTACATATTGTTTGCAATGACAGAATGATTTGATGTTTATGATGTACAGTATGTATTCATGTTGTCTTTGTTATGGTTATTATGTTTTGATAACAGCATGCTGACCATCTGCAGTGGCTGACAGCTGGATAAATAGCTATAATTAATTGTTGACTGACAGGTGGTTGGCTCACTAGACTTGTACAGTAGGTTGCTAATTCTCCTGAGTTTCTCTGGAGCGTTTGGCACTGAATCATCAGGTTTTGATAAATCACTGTAGGAGACCTGAGGGCTATCTGGGGCTGTAGTGTTATGATTCCAGTTGTTTGTCACCGTCCAGTAGAATACAGACATAACGGGAAGTCACTCATCATACCCAGTCATTCTAATTTGTATCTTAACTGTAGGATCAACTCATTTTCTAAGTTACTCAATATTGTCTGAGGGAAATCCCGGGCAGTTTCTTCGCTAAAAATAAGGTCTCAGTAGGTCAAGTGATTTTCTCACAAATGGCAGCTTCTTCTTGGAATCAGTTACCCAATAACTGTATCAGTTATCTTGTAACATTATGCCCAATTCAAAGCAGGAATCCTGAAAAGGATGTCCTTTGATCGTAAGTGTCATTGACTGTGCTTTTATTGTATTTGTTTTGCTTTAACCATTTTTTGCGTTTTCTATATTTATTGAAAAATCCTGTTTATGAAGGAGGATCTTGAAAATGGGTTCACACACAGTGGCCCTAGCCTGCTGACATATACAATGAATTAATTAATTAGAAAACACAAATTGCACATATCCCCAATAATGCAAAGCATCATGGGAAACATATGCAAATGCCCATGAATTAATTTGGACTGGCTCAACTTTAAGCAGAATTGTGTGGTGCTAAAAGGCATCACAATACAGTCAGCAAAGACTGAGAACAGCAGACACAGACATGTAGTTCATCCTCATTTGGACCCATCAGTGTGCCATCTGTATCTCAGCCCAAGGAGAGTTAGCCAGCCACCCTACAGAGGATCTTATTTGTTTGGGTCTGGGGCAGCCCAACGTAGAGAGGGAAGAGAACTACAAAAGAATCCCAGAGCAAATGCATGGGGGAATGGGTTATCCCAGAGGATACTGGTCATACAGCCAAATTTTAAAGAAAACGCAAATTGCACATACCCCAATAAAGCAAAACATCATGGGAAATATATGCAAGTGCTCATGAATTAATTTGGACAGTGCATTTGCTCTGGGATTCTTTTGTAGTTCTCTTCTCTCTCTGCTTTGGGCTGCCCCTGACCCAAACAAATAAGATCCCCTATAGGGTGGCTGGCTAACTCTCCCTGGGCTGAGATACAGATGGCACACTTATAAGTCTAAATGAGGCCAAAACACATGTCTATGTCTTCTATTCTCAGCCTTTACTGATTGTATTGTGAGGTCTTTTGGCACCATGCAATTCTGCTTAAAGTTGAGCCAGCCTAAATTAATTAATGGGCATTTGCATGTGCTTCCCATGATGCTTTGCATTATTGGAGTATGTGCAATTTGTGTTTTCTTTAAAGAGAAACTGACACCATCTGTCCAAAAGTGCCACATTGCAGAATTAGAATAAGCAGACCCCTGGTAAACCCCATACCAAAAACTAGATTTCTATGTTAGTTCTTTTTAAAGTTATTAGTCGTTTTGTAACCCTGATTTTACTACCTGTTCAGAAAAAGCCTGTTTCAGTGAAGAGCTGATGATGATGTCATCTAGGGACCTCACAGTCTAGTATTCCCTGTCAGCAAGCTTACAGGACCTGTTTCTCCAAAGTTGAAAAGATAATGTGCAATGTTTCCACAAGTAAAACAAGCAGCACAAGTCAGTAAACTATGTGGGCTCTTTGTTTTACTTGGTCTATGAAAGTTGTTTCAGAGTGGCTCAATTCAGTACATTTGGAAATTGATCTACAGTAAATATGGCTGTAAAACAGTGCTGTGCTGCTAATATTGTTTCACAGCCATCTGTTGGCCTGCCAAGGGAATTGCAGGAACAACTACCAGAGCAGAAATCTCCTGTGCACTTAAATGTATGCATTTCCCATAAAGCACAGCAGCCAAATCCCAAACAGCAAACACAGCAGAAAAAACAGAGATGTTTCCACAGTTCACAAAAGTAAGTCAGCCAAAATGAACACATATTGTGAAATGTTGATCACATCTGCATATAATCAGTAATTGAATGACTGTTCACAATTGCACCCACAATATACAGAATGCAGTTAAATATATGCATTTCCCATAATGCACAGCAGCCAACCCCAAACAGCAAAAACAGCAGAAAAACAAGGATGAGTCCACTCTATCTGTGTCTGTACCTGTGTTTTATTGTAGTTGCTAATATAGGATGTCATGTTACAATCTCTTATAAAGCGAAACTCACTGTTTCTGCACTTGGCATGTTACAAGCACATTAAATCACTCCAAAGCACGGTTCTACTGTGGAATTAACATTGTTACATAACATGAAACTCACTTAGTTTTTATTTTTTTATTTTATTTTCATATTTTTGCCCCAGCTCCCTTCCCTTCAGTTCTCATCTGCCCACCGCACTGATGCCCAAGCTTGCCCCCCTGGGTGGACCACCGAGGGGGTTTCCACTCTTGAAGGACATTGTGGGCAAGCCCCAGATTACCCCCAGGTCAGGGCCACAAGAGCAGAACGCCCCCGGCAGGCATCAGTGGCAGAGGAGGGGGTGATGCAAGACAAGCCATCATGCCAGAGCTGGCATTTTGTGAGCTTTTTTCTTGGGGGTGGGGATGTGCAATGACATCCAGCGTCTGCCCCACCCCCCCCGAGCATTCAGGTGCCAGTCACTGCGGTACCCCTGGCCTCCACCAGGGGTCTGTCAAGTGCCAGACACACTCCATACCCTCCCCCTGGAGAAAGAGAGCAGTCCTCCAGATGCTCCAGACTTCTTCCCTGGCTGGCCCTCCAACTACCCGGGTCCGTTCCCAAACCTTGGTTGCCAGTGTCACAAGCAGAAAATCAACTGCTGCACCAATGGGCCAGTTTATATAGTTTTTATAGCAATGTTTTTTGAATGGTGCTGCCTGTTTTACTTGTGAAAACCATTGCACATGATCTTTACAGCTTTGGAAAACAGGTCCTATAAGCTTGCTCACCAGGAATACTAGACTGTGAGGACCCTACATTACATCATTGGCAGCTCTTCACTAAAACAGGCTTTTTTGAAAAGGTAGTGAAATCAGGGTTACAAAATGGCTAATAACTTTAAAATGAAATAATGTAGAAATCTAGTTTTTTGTATGAGGTTTACTGGGGTATGCTTATTCATATTCTGCAATGTAGCACTTTTGGTGTCAGTGGCTCTTTAAAATTTGGCTGTATGGCCAATATCCTCCGAGATAATCCATGCCACAGTGTATTTGATCTGGGGTTCTTCTGTAATAAGTTAATTAGTTCATTCCTACCTCTTGGTTCTAAACTACATCTGAAGATTTTAGGAGGGTATGCTGCTGTTAGGAGACATTATTAAATGGGTTTTAAAATTCATGAAACTTGATTAGCTGAGGGCCATCTTTTCAAGTATTGTTATCTCAGTACAACAGCACTGGATAAAGATCCAGCAGCCTCTTCACATTAAAATCAATCCTAACCATATACCACTGATTGCCATCACAAACATGGCGGTCAACTTTTTCACTAATCACCTTCAACTAGGCCCTAAAAATAAAACTGCCTTAAATTTTTAAAATAAATAACTAAATGTTATTTGCCACATAAGTCTCTTCTTACACATACATAGATTTAAACAATAAAGTACTATAATACTTACACTTTTAATTTCTGGTGTTTCTCTTTTGACCATCAAACAAATCCCCCTCCTATCCTTTTTTTGCATCTTCTGTTTATTCACCTGACCAAGAACTCTCTCAGGCTACTCCTGCATGCCTACCACTGCTCTACCACCCACCTGGTTCCCCGTCTCCTTAAAGATAGCTGGCCTTCTCCGCCATCCTCCTGTCAGTGGACTCCCAAGCTCTGAGCCCCATGGGGTAGGGCCACCTCCACTCATAGCACTCTATGTATAATCAAGTGTGCCAGCCAAGGTGGTGGAGGAGCAGAGGGGGTGGAGACAGGGCCCAGTGTTGAGCATGTTGCGACGTGGCTCAGAGGAGAGCCATCACCTATCCAGGATCGGGGGTATTTTCAGGCTGTGTGTGGTTCCCCACTAGGAGCTTGGGTGTACAATGATGTCAGCATGGCTGTTACCAAAGGAATCTGCTACACTCCTCCCGCTAGCTGCTCTGTGTGCTAGCTGTACCTCCGGTCTCCACCGGGGGTCATTACTGCACTGGAGATACCCTGGACCCCTCCTCAGGGAGAGAAGAGCAGTCCATCAGATGCTCGATCCTCTCCCTCCCCTGCTGACCCTGGTGCCTGAGCTCATTCCCAAACTCGGGTCACTGACGTGGCATGAGGTGTGGTGTCCAGTGCCTCAACCCTCGGTACCACTGGGCTGGCCTCCCCCTCCTATCCTTACCTGCTTGCTAGAAAAATCTGTGCTGTGGTAGAAGTAGTAAAATGTTTTTAGTCATATCAAATATGAACAAAAGATAATCTCGGTTGACCCAAGGCTCTTTTACATGAGGTCCCACAGTTTTAAGATACAAAATATACAATAATAATGCTCAATAAGTCCAGTAAATAGTTTACAAAAAATTAAACAATAAAGTTTACACAACAGAAACCAATGTTGATTATACAAAAGGGGTAACATTAAAAAAACAAGAATAGGAAAATGCCAAAAAGTCTGGCAGCAGTTTTGAGGTTCCTTAGCTTTAGAATCCAGTCATGTTTTTATCTTACCCTACTTGATCTTGCCAGATACTGATCTCAGGTTATGTGGAATAGTATTCCAGGCTGTGGTCCCTTAGTAGAAAATTGAGGTTCTACCTATTTCCAAATTGCATTTTGGGACCACCAGATCCAGGCCTATACCCATCCTTAAAGAGTTTTTTTCATATCTATATACAGTATTGGCTGCTATATACTCTGGGAGTTGTCCTCTGATGGACTTACATAAACATGAAAAAATATGTTCATGTCTCCCATCACTCAGCATTTTCCAGCCTAATTCTGCATACAGTTGGCAGCAGTGTGCCAAAGAGGGGGCACCAAGAATACAGAAAGTAAGCCTGTTATAACAGACATCAAGTCTCGCTAGTTCCCTCTTTGCTGCTGTAAAATATATGATGGCCCCTATATCCCAGAACTGGCAAGACCACAACATTCACTACCTGTCTCCTGGTCTCCTGAGACATACATCATTTTGCCTGGTAAAGGGCACCTTACATTTACCAACATTCTTTAACAACATCTCTATATGGACATCCCATTTCAAATCAGTGTGAAGCCATGTTCCCAAATATCTGTATGAACAAATTTGCTTAATCACAGTGCCATCATCAGTTTTAATATTCAAAGCCAGTTCTTCTGATAATTTATTATTTCAATCAAAAAAGACAGTTTGGGTTTTCTTGGGATTAAGAGCCAATCTGTGTTTTTTACAGAAAACTTGAATTTCATTAAAATCACATCGAAGCTCACTTTATTTATTTATTTAGTTAGTTTTTGTTGACTAGGTAAGTGTACTAGACAAATTGTTGCCTATTTTCAGGCACAACCCAGGGAAGGGGGATACAGATGAATGCCAACTGAACTTGAACTAGATTACACTGTTGGTGGTATTTTTAGTGAATGGGGAAAATTTGGCCAGGGCACCAGGGAAATTTCCCTACTCTACTGTAGGGGGATCCGTGACAGACTGATAGATGAAAGTCAGTATTGCGCTGGGAGTAGGAGAGTGAGAATGTGTGGGAGACTAGGGAGAGGGCCTCCTCCATGGTCTTGATACTACTAGAGGCCTTGAAATGAGTAATGCTGAGGAAATGGGGCAGAGCAATGAGGAGCGAAGCAATGAGAAGTTTGCGACTGATGGCAATGAAGATGATCAGAAAATATCTTCCATGGAGACGGAGGACAAAACAAATTCTACTGTAAGTAAAAAAAAGTGCACTATTACATAAAAACCAGCAGAAGCCAAGTGAAAAGAGAGTTTTTGAGCTGCCAGATAAAGTTACAATAGAAAGCAAGGCGAATAGGCCAAAAGCCTATCAAAGTCAACTGGGGAATAGTGGCGCAGCGGCATCAAAGGGAGCCGTGACTGCAGAACCTGTCAAAAGTCAGAGAAAAGTGAAAGCCCTGAACGGAAAGGCCAAAGCAAGTCGGAAATGACTCGGCCTGAGATGGGCTGTAGAAACAAACAGGAAAAGTGCAGAATGAATTGAAGAAAGTAAAGAGGAGAAGGGAAAATAACAAAAAATGATACAGAAAGAAGGGGCCCCCAGAAAATAAGAAATAAAATAAAGGATGTCATGGCAGACTCGGCTAAGGAAGCGTTTACAGATTTTGCAGATACACTGGAATGGGTTACAGAAGCACTAGTTAAAGCCAGTTGGAAGAGAAAAGAAGATGGGTCCGGCTGGGACCCAAACAGGCCCAGCACCTCAGGGGACAATGCAAAACAAAATGAAGGTGGCAGTGTAAAAAGCGCTGAAAATATAGAAGAAAGCAAACAACAAGAAATATTATGAGAAGCAGATAAAACAAAAGAAATAGTTTTTGAAGAAACTGGCAATGATAGTGAAGACACATCTATGGAACTTGAACAGAAAATAATTCAAACAGACAAAGAAATGAGTGAAAATGGTGGAGGGAATAAAGAAAAACCCTGGGGTGGAAATACAAAAGAAAAGTTATTTCCAAATGATGCAAAGCCACAGCAAGCAAAGAGGAGGAATGCTGTAAGGCTTAGATTCAGAGGTACTACAGCTGATGCACTGGATAGGATATTTATAGGAAAACAGTTACTAATGAACAGCATGAAATTCTACCCTTATGAAATCTATGCCCTCATTTATGTACCTGGGAGCACAGAGTACAATATAAGTTTAAAACACCCAGGAGGGCTTGACCATTTCTGGAAATTGTACCACCAGATGAAATATATGGAGTTTTGGAAGGATTTTATTGCTGTACCTTTAACTAAAGCTGCCTTTAAAATTGTCACAGTCTTATTCCAAAATGAAAGAGTAAATGTGACAAATACACATTTTTGGATAAAGTAAAAGTGTGTAATGCATGGACCCCCTGAGCCGATACTGGATGAGAATTGTCTCTGGACAGGAGGATGGAGATACAGAATAATTTTGAAACAGACAGATGGTGAAATCCAACATTTACCAAACAGTTTATTTTTTTTTTTTAGGTCATGATAGAGGTATTGTTTTCTATGCAGGTCAGCCTCAGGCCTGTTATAAATGTGGAAAGAGAGGACACCTATGTAATACATGTGGGGAAGTTAAATATGGCCTATGTGGTTCAATAGGTCATTTTGGGGCTGAATGCACAAATAAAACAAAGCATAGTCTGTGTGTAGAAGAAGGCCACAAGCAGTTGCCACGATGTTGAAAAGTTCTACAGAGTTGAGATATGTTAAACGATGTTTATTTAATGGTTTAGTAAGTTTACTTGTAAAAGCAGGATGGGGTTCCATGAGAAATTTACAAAGGGGATTGAGAAGGTGGAAAGGGATAAATCAAGACAATGGTTAATCTTAAAATAATTACATACAATGTGAAAGGAATACATGCCCCGGTCAAGCGGACAAAAATCTTAACTGAATTGAAACTAATGGGATGTGATGTGGCCCTTATTCAAGAAGCACACTTAAGGGAAACAGAGGGTTTGAGATTAAGACGGTCATGGGTGGGAGAGGTATATGCCTCGCCGAGTAGAGATGGGAGGAAGGCGGGAGTGGCAATTTTGGTGAAAAGGGGGTGACCCCTCATGGTCAACTGGACAGACATGGATAAAGAGGGGAGATATGTCAGAATATCTGGTACTGCTTTGGATGTCCCTTTCCATGTTGTCACTCTCTATGTTCCAAATGTTAAAGGGGGTAGTTTTTTTAATGAAATCCGAGACAAACTGATAAGACTGCCTCAAGGATGAGTATTGGTAGGGGGGGATTTTAACTGTGTGCCATGCCCATTTTTGGACAGATCGTCAGGTTGTATACAGACAAACAGGGAAGCGACTAAACGGCTTAAGTGTTTGATAAGAAGCTTAGATTTTGTGGATGTGTGACGAGCACGTTTCCCCAGGACACAGGATTATACTTACTATTCAACTGTTCAGAGGTCATATTCTCAGATCGATTTATTTCTCCTTCAAAAGGCATACATGTATATGGCCTCTGGAGCTCGAATACACTTGATCACTAACTCGGACCATGCTCCGGTTGAGATTGTCCTGATGGTGGAACAAGAAGAGAAACACCCTATTTGGAGACAGAATGTCTCCCTTCTGACAGACAAATCCACAATTAAAAGATAGAGGATAGATTCAAAGAAATCTTTTATGCAAAAGAGAATGAAGGTTGCCAACCTATAATCAGATGGGATACAGCGAAAGTAGTAGTTTGGGGTGAACTGATAAGCATTGCTTCTAGAAATAAAAAACTGGCAAGTCTTACTTAGGAAAGACTCTTATGAGAGGTTCAACAGAGGGAAATGGAACATAAACAAGATCCAAACGATGGGGAACGATTAAAACAGCTGGAATTAGCTAGAAAGAAATTAAATGAATATGAAGAGAAATAGGCAGAGAGATGGATAAGATGGCTGGGATATAAATATATAGAGGTGGGGCATAGGGCAGCTCATACACTGGCATTTAGGTTGAAACAACAGGAAGCAAACCGTACGATTAAAAACATAATAATAGATGAGAAAACAGGAGAGAGACAAAGTAAACCGGTGGATATTGCACAGGCCTTTAGGAATTTTTACCAGACATTATATACAGAGTCGATAGTTCCAGAGCAGATGGAGGAAGAGATAAATCACTTTCTTAAAGATCTTGAGTTGCAAAAATTAAGTAGAGAAGATAGGATAGGATTAGGAGCTAAAATTACACAGAAGGAAGTAGTCCAGGTAATTAGAGAACTGAAACAGGGGAAAGCACCTGGACTGGATGGGTTCAGAAGTGAATTATACACTAAATGTTGTGGAACTGTTGCCCCCATCCTGACTGAAGTCTTCAATAACTGTTTAGAGGAACAGACCCTTCCCCCAACATGGTACTCAGCAATTATAATGGTTATACCGAAAGAGGGGAAGCCAAGGGATAGGTGCGCCTCCTACAGTCCCATCTCCCTCCTGAATCAGGACTGTAAAATCCTGACCAAAATTCTGGCTAATAGGTTACAAAAAGTAATTACTAAACTAATTCATACGGATCAAACGGGATTCACTCCGGGGAGGCATCTGGCAGATAATATCCGGAGATTGTTGAATGTCATCACAGGGGCAAAAGAATTTAAAGACCAGGGACTAGCCATGTTTTTTGGACACCGAAAGGCATTCGACCACTTGAATTGGCAGTTTCTGATTGCTGTTTTGAGGGAGATGGGTCTGGGGGATGAATTCCTGAATTGGATAAAGATACTGTATAATAGACCTACGGCAAGGGTGAAAGTAAATGGGGTGGTATCTACACAGATCCAGATACAAAGAGGGACTAGACAGGGTTGCCCCCATCTCCGTTACTGTTCGCAATCAGTATTGAGCTCCTGGCTCAAGCCATAAGAAGACATCCTAAGATTACTGGTATAATGGTAAAAGGGGTAGTAAATAAAATATCACTCTATGCGGATGATGCATTAGTCTATGTGTCTAACCCAAAGCAGGCCATACCTCATCTTCTGACCCTGATACAAAACTTTGGCAAAATGTCAGGATATAAAATAAACCAAGAGAAAACGGAAATGAAATTAATCTCAGGAGAGTGGGATCAGGATTTAAAAAAAAATGTCACCCTTCAAGTTCACTAAAAAGCCAATAAGAGATTTAGGAATTAAAATCCCATATGATATGAAGGATTTGTATAAATTAAATCATGGGGCTTTAAAAACACAGATTAGAAAAGACCTAGACAGGTGGAAACTAATACCATTAGGGTTTACTCAGAAAATAGACACTATTAGGATGAACATCCTGCCTCGCTGGTTGTTCCTCTTTGGCACCCTCCCGATAGATATACCCAGTAAAGATTGGAAATATTTAGAGAAGGAGTTAGCTAATTTCATCTGGGCAGGAAAAACCCGGATTAGGCAACAACTGTTGTCAATACCTAAAAAGAAGGGGGTATGCCACATCTGCGGACATACTTTAGGCAGCTCAAATTATGCCACTCTTGAAACTTTTAATATAGGATGAACCCCAGATTGGGTGGAGATGGAAAGGAGAGCCCATATAAATCTATCAGTGCAGATTCTCCCGTGGACCATAACGAAGGCAAACCTGACCGAGGTTAGGAATTGCTGGACGAGGCAAACTCTTGGGGTATGGCTCCAGATCAGGTAAAAGTGGGAAATGCCAGTACCGATATATGGAAAATCCACTGGAATACATACCATCTATAGTGGGCAAGAAGGGTTTTGTTTCCCCTGGAAGGATGTTAGGAAGGGTGTATTAACACTGGCTCATTTGGTGGAAGGGGAAGGGGTGAAATCTTTCTTGAGTTTACAACAAGAATTCCAGTTGCAACAGAAGGAATTATTTAGATTTTTCCAATGTAGAAATATAATAGTGGGGGAGATAGGAGTGGCAGAGGTGGCTTGCCCCCTAACTGATGAGGTAGTTATGATACAAAGCAGAACGATGTTAAAGGATACAAAGGGGATAGTAGCACAAATGTATGCTCTGTTGTGCCAAGGAGAAGGCAGGGTTTATAGAGAAAATATACAAGCAAAATGGGAAAAGGAAATAGGTATAACATCCAACCGGCAAGATGGGGGATTTTGAGGGTATACAGAAACTACTAGTTTACAATATTGGAGAGAATTTAGATGAAAGTGGGCATCAGATTTTTAAGGTCCCAACAATAACCAAGCACTATGGTGGACATCATTCAGATAAATGTTGGAGAGGTTGTGGGGGAGTGGGATCGCACTTCTATATTTTTGGGGGATGTCCAACATTAACTAAGTACTGGGCCAACTTGAAAGAAACTATAATGAAAATGTTTGAGTTGCACCTTCTTCCTCAGTTTGAAAATCTGGTCTTGGGCCTCCCCCCAGTAGATTTGATAAGGAAAGATTACAGATAACCTATTTTATATCTGTGTGGTGGCAGCAACAAAAGCAATTACACAGAAGTGGCTTACACAGACTTCACCCTCAGTAGGGATCTGGGAACATAATTTGGAAAGAATCAAGCAGTTAGAAAGCATAGGAGCAAAAGTTCAGTTAAGGATAGAAAGGTTTAATGCTAGATGGCTACCCTATTACAAATACATCCAAGAAAAAACACAAACTTCGATATTGGACCAATACTTAACGTACAAGGGGGAAGGAGGGGAAGAGAGGTAGTGATGGGAGGAAACAAGATAATAAAACAGAAAGAAGGAGAGTAAGATGTGAATGGTGGGGATTGAAAAGACGGGGGTATTCCGAAGGTTGATTGGAGAAGAGAGAATCACTCGTGGACACATCCTGCTGAAGGTTACAAAGTTACAAAGTAAATAGTACCGTATTAGATAAAATGGTAATTACTAATATACCTATGTTAGAATATAAGATGTATGGACATGGTACAAAGAAAAAGAAGTCTCCTAGAGATCCAGAGGAGGAGTAGAGAGATAGAAGGAGGAGATTAGAGAAAGAAAGAAAGAAAGAAAGAAAGAAAGAAAGAAAGAAAGAAAGAAAGAAAGAAAGAAAGAAAGAAAGAAAGAAAGAAAGAAAGAAAGAAAGAAAGAAAAGATAATAGGTTAAAGTGAAAGGAAATAAAACATTGGACTCTAAGGACACCATTGAATTGAGTTAGAAATGATTTAGACAGGAAGAAGGTAAATAAATAAATATGACCTGGAAATGATATAAGAAGATTGTAATGATTATAAGGATGATTTTAGACTTCACTTTCTTATTGTCTCTACGAATGAAAGATCTACCTACCTGTAACTAATAGACTATGTACCATGCTTGTGATCTTTCAAATAAAAAGACAAGTTACAAAAAAAAAAGAAGAAGGCCACACCATATTTCAAAATGCCCATGCTCTGGGGTCTTTTGTTGTTAACCTAGTACAGTGGCTTTCATTGTCTGAAAGCCCATGAAAAGCTTGTTTAAGCGGTAGGTATGCTATGTATAGCTCATAAAGTCCAGAGCTACAGATGACTAAGTCTGTTTGATACTGATACTATTTTGTCGCTTTGCATGGAAGGTTGTGATGTCATCCAAGAACAGGCTGTGCCTAACCAGATGTAGCCAGGCAAAACTACTTCCTCCATGACATCACCAGGTTCCATGCTGGAACCCTTCTGTCAATAGGTTGTTTAAGGAAGTAAGTAAAAATCTGGACATTATTGTTCATCTAGGTATGAATGACCTGGCAGAGAGTCCATTAGGAGTCATAAAGGCTAGTTTTCGGAAATTGTGTTCTGAAGGTAGGCTGTTAGTTTGAGCTCCTTGGAGGTCTTCCCATTGAACATACTGGAGACACAAGGAAGTTGAAAATCTACCAATTTAACAATTTATTGAAAGAGTACTGCACTGCTGCGAGATTTCATTTGCTGGGAAACTAAAATAAAGTTCAAAAAAGAGGTTTCTGTCACGAAATTACTATCATGTAGAATGAGTTTTTCAGTTGTGGAGCAGGTCCTCAGAAATTCGTCTTGTTGCAGCTTGGAAGGTTGGACCACTCTGGGCTGAATGGTGCCACAACACAGTGATAATCTTAACCAGATTCTTCTTTTATTTGTCAACCCTCATAAATATTGCAGAATTTCCCTGAAGAAGCCAATTAATGTATGGCAAAATGGTGGGGCTTGACAAATAAAGAAAAATTTGATTATGATTATCAAAGTGCTGTGATGTCATTCAGCCCAGAGCAGCCCAACCTTCCTAGTTGCAAACTAAGATAAAGGCATCTTTTAACTGTCTGTAATTCACCCAAAGAGGGAACATGGGCACTGGGCAAAAGCTTGAGGCATTCATTTCTGGCTATTTAAACTAGCAGTGGGTGAGGATGGAGCTATGGGGAATCCTCTGGGAGTATTCAGGTGAGGGAGATAGAACTAGCACTCCCCCAACTAGCTGGGGCATTCAGCAAGTAGAGAGAAATGTAATCAGTTTATGTGGTAGAGTGGTGCTCCAGAGAGCAGAAATCATAGCAGCCAAAACCAGGAAAGGAGGACTAATGTAGGGCAGTGGCAGTGGCAGTTAATTGAGGGCCAGTGGGCTGAGACTAATGAACAAAAGGAATGTGATTCGGTCTCTGTTCTGTTTATGCCAATTTTATGCATATAGTAACTGTCCACCTTTATGTTTTGCTGTAATCCAGCTTATTCATGAGATGGTCCTTGATAATATTTCCAAAATTGCATTTTCTACTGTCTCAAAAAGATTCTTATATGTAGCACCCTTGTTATACTATGCTTGTTATACCCAAATGTACAAGTCTGTTCTAACTTGGTATGCATTATACAGCAGTATTAGTTATCATGTCATGTTTTTAGTAATAATGTAGTTTGGGCAAAAATATCTGTATACCAACTTTGCATCTTCTTTCTTTCCTGAACTTAGATGTGTGATCCTGAAGTTTTAAAAGTTCTTGCTTCCTTGCAATGCCCATCATGAAACATTTAAAGATCTTGGAGTGGTCTGAGGCTATTTACCATGAGAAACATTTGCTTTTCTAGCTCTTCCATAAAACATTCCCAATGCAGGGCTGGCGGTATAGCCTAGAGGTTAAAGTAATGAGCTTTGAATGAGCTTGGTACATTCAGTAGACCTGTGTTTGATTCTCAAAATCTCCACTGGTGTGCTGTGTAGCTCTGAGCAAGTCATTTAACCTCCCCAGTAATTGTATAGCTTTCTTCATGTGCCTTACCCTGCTGCCCCTTCATCATTTTAATAGCCTTCTGCTGGATAGTCTGTTATCTCTCCCGGTACTTCATTTTGTCTTTTTGTTTTTTACACTGATCTTGACTGGTATTACTTCCTCAAACTGTAGATTCAGTTTCTACCAGGGCAGTGAATTCTTTGGGTACCAGGTCCCAGAGTACAGCTACTTTTAAAATCCATTCATTTTGGTCATAGAGGTTAAATAAGCTATGAATGAGCTTAATACATCCAGCAGATTGGGGTTTGATTCCACAACCCCACTTGCATACTGTCTAAATCTGAACAAGTCACTTAACCTCTTCAGTGCTCCTTGGTCACCCCTAAAACAGACACTTGTGCTTAGTGGCTTTACCTGGTTATCAAAGAAAAACACTACTTCACCTATATTTTATTAAAGCTCCAGCCTCTTATAATTCAGTTCCAAATGCTATCATTGATTGCCTAAGATTATGCACCTTTAAGGTGACTTGAAAAAAAAATGGTTGGACTAAAGGAATAACTGTACATGTTAATGAGCATTTTGTATTCACTGCCTGTGTAATTTTATGCACTTGTCACATGTGAAAATGGGAAACAAATATAAATCAAAATCAAAATTCTTCAGAATTCCACAACTACATGTAATATTCCAGGTGTTGTCTGACCAGTAATGTCTTGGGAATGGTTTGCAATGCTTTCAGTGAACCCTGGTGTCTTCTCCATAATTTGTTCCACCAAACATAGCTCCACAGGAAAAAAGAAGCACTCATGGATCAAATGTGCAGAACATTTGATTTGTTCTTGCATCAATGTGCTGTGACGAATGAGGCATTATATATCAGACCAATCAGGAATCAGACCAATCAGGAAAGGAATGACCCCAGCACTTCGAGGATTATCCAGCCTCTTCATCAGGGGGTTCTCAATGTCCTGAAGGGGTCCTGCAGTGCCTAGGCTTGCCACCTTTTCTTCCCTCATCTATTGATCCTTGGCCTTGCAGGTTCCCCAGCATCCTGGAGGGTTCCTTGGATCAGGCCTCATCTCCTTCCAGGTGTTATTTCTCATTTCCTCCCTCTGACTATCCCTCTATAATTACAATGCCTAACCACAGGAGGGTTTACAATCACTTGAACTTCCCTGCCCCCTTGCAGGGTTCATCACATCCTGAAGGGTTCTCTTTTTCAGTCAGGCCTTATATCCCTCCTGGGTGTCAGTTGTTCACCTCACTCCATCTCTCTCTCTCTCTCTCTCTCTCACTCTCCCTCCCCCTCTCGAATCCCTACTCCAGTCCTCTGTCCCCTTGCAGGGTTCCCCACATACCGAAGGGGTCTCTCCGGGACATGACTCTGCACTATCTGTCATCTCATCCTCTCTCTCTCTCCTTCACCCTTTACTTCATGTTAGCACTTGTTCACTTATTACTATTGCATTTATTAGTTGTTCTCACAAATTACATATGTATGCAACACTGTTTGTAACAACTACCTTAATTAATTGTATGCTATGTTGATCTTTGTAACTTGAATGTAAAATGTCTCATCCCTATTGTACCAAAGTCCAAATATCCAAGGGCAATTCCAAATAAATAAAACATTTTTAGATGTGGAGCTGCTGAATGGTATAATATCTTGAAATGCAACAGGAGTCCTTGGTTCAGCTGCTCTTGGTGAATACTAAACACATGCAAATTTTAATTTCTTGTATATCTTGTTTATTAAATAGTTGCCCCAACATTTCACCAAACAATGGCTTCTTCTGGGGGACTGTAATAAGACAATAAATCAATTTCAGAATCCATATAATCATCTTATTTTGTACACACAGTTTCAACACTATCAAATCTATTCATGCCGCTAATCCCATATCAGAATGTGATTATTAATCCATAATACCATTATTCACATTGTCATTTACAGTGCTTTATCAAAATAATTTGCAGAGAATTCCAAGCCCAAAATTGTGTTTTGCAGTTTCACAGATGCAGAAAGGGAGGTTTTGTTGCAAACTATGAAGGGGAAACAGGGACTTGACAACACCAGATATAGATTCTGCTAAGAATGTCAAAAGAAAGGTAGAAGCACTAAAATCCAAAGATAGTCATCTGGAATGGCACGGATTAACATTAGCAAAATATTTAGAATTCAAACGTTTATCCAGGGGTTTGAGGGTCCCTGTTGAACCCAATTTGAGCATAAATGATGAGGAACTGGATAAGAAGTGGGACAGTATTAGGACAATATGTAGCGTAGATTTTTATGTACACACTAATAGAGGTCACATTAAAGCACGGGTAAATTATCTGATGAAATCAATGGTCAAGAAGATATTTATTAACCACAGCTCAAATTGGAAGAGTTGAACAAATGGCTAGAGGAGACTAAGGATAAATTACTTGAATATGAAAAAACTATTAAGGACACAAAATGAGAAAATGCTATTGAGATAGTATAGATTACAGGATAATAAAATATACACATATAAAAATCTAATTTCAAAATTATAGGAGTGAAGAGGGCACAGTGCGGGCAGCTCAGACAGTTATACTAGAAGCACATTTAAACCAAATACTAATAAAGGTCCTTTTCTAGGAGAAGGACAACTCAGGAGACAGGAGATACACTCAAAACAACTGAGCATCCAGTAGCAATTGACAGACAAACAAGAACAGGGACTGCCAAAAAGATACTGATTTAAGGGACAAAATTAGAGGAGAAACAGGAGGAGAAAATGGAAGGAACAGAGGGTGAGGACAAAGAGAACTGCACAGGGGCAACATGGGGAGGTAGTGGTTTTCAATCTCAGTAAGAGAGCATTAACATCACTAGAGATAGAAACACTAAATTTGGGCTTATCATACTCTATGTGTGTGACCATCTTTATGTGGGATAAACGTCAAGGGAACTGAGGAAACGAATTTCTGAGCATAAAAGTAAAATCCGCATGAAAGATGAAAACTCCTCGGTAGCAAGAGATTTCAATGCTAGGGGTCACACAGTAATGCAGTTGAGGTTCTGGGGACTTGAACAGGTCCCGATACCAGAAAGAGGTGGCAACTACTTTGACCTTCTAGAGGCAAGGGAAACCAGATGGATATATGAATTAGGAACTTACCACTATAGTTGGGGTCTAAATGAGGAAATTAACTGGAGAGTGTGCTGTTAAAACCAGCTATCACCTCCTCTGTAAGTGAATTAAAATTATTTAACCCCATAGCAATTCCTTATAATCTTCATCTATTCTCTGCCCCCTTCCGCCCAATGCATCCCTTTGACCCCTCCCCAAGATATATGGTATGGAACTAAATAAAGTAATCATAAGGACAATTAATTGATTAATATTAAGTGTTTAGTTTTGCAATTACATCTGCAACACTTTTCCCTTCTTGCTCTCTCTCTTCCTTTGTTCTTCCCCACCCGCTAGTGATATTAAAACAGCTGAGAAGCTCCCTTTTGAAGGATTAGGAAATAGGAATTTGTAGTGGCATTTTCCTCCCCTTTCATTATTTTATTAGTAGTAAGCAAGCTATTATGATTATTTCCTTCCCCTTTCCCCTCCCCGTAGAAAGAGTTTTTGTATTCTGCTTAGGGTTATTTTCATTTTTATTCATTTTGACTATATATATATAGTACAATGCAAAATAGATATTAAATGGCAGCATCAGCCCTATGCAGAAATGAAGTGCATCACAATGTTTGCTGTAATGGAAACTAAGTTACCTTAAAGGTTTTTTAAAAATCAATACAAAAATAAATAGAACATCAATCAGAGAAAACTAAGCCTCAGTATACCCGCATGCAAAAGCGGTTCCCAGGCACCTGTTACCTGGAACCGACGGGGATCATCACCATCCACTGATGGTGACATCAGAATGCACACGCTGGTATAAGAGGCGAATAAAATGCAGCCAGCCTCTTCTGCCACAAGGTAAATAGGACGGTGGAGGAACGGTTCTCAGTAAGAATAATATTTAACCATTGAATCATTAACATGCAGCAATGCTTGCATATATAACTTGAAGAAAGCTCAAATGAGGAGGTTTATAATAGAGGACTGTTTTATTTTAGTGTGAAAAAAATGCACAGCAAGACTGCTAGTGAGTGTATATATATAAAAAACAAATGAAACAGTAGGTACACAAATGTATTTAGTTCAACAATGAAGGATTTATTTATTTAGCAACAAATGAGCATTGCACAATGTTTGTTATATGATTTACAGGTCATAAAGAAAACTATGTTTATTTATTTATTGAAATATTCAGAAAGACCTTTGAGTCAGCGACTCATTTACAAAGTGCCCGTCATACATAAAAGGATACATGGACAGAACTTGGAATATAGATTACAGTACAATTACAAATAACAGTCAGTGAGGTTAAGATGTGCAGTTGCTGAATAACAGCAAGTTTGTTTCTTAGTACAGCCATAATAGTTACAGAGGTTCTGTAGAGGCTGATGGTCATAGGGTTTCATAGTTACAATTTGGTTCGGGAGTCCGACAATAGTTAGTTTGAAGACTGCATATGTCAATCTGGTGTCAATGGCAGTCACATTGGCTAGAGGCATGAAGGTATTTCCGTAGCTTGGATTTATAAGGGCCAAGCCTTAATTCATTTGTTATATGACTTGGGAGGGCATTAGTCCAGGAGGGGCCCTGTAAGTGAAGGTTCGCTGGAATTGGAAAGTCCGCCAAGGGTACTTATAGCAGCCGCCTGTTTTAGCTGTGGGTTGTTTTGACTAGGGAGTTGGGCAGATGATTTGGTTTAGGTAGGTGGGGTGAGGCCTAGCAGTACCTTTTGGTCATAAGGCAGGTGTGGTACCTGATTCTGCTATCTAGGTTTAGCCAGTTTGTGCTGCTGTAAAGGGAGCATGAGTGTGTAAAACTATCACATCCAAGGATGAGACCAATCCCTAATACCTGGGATATGTGGCAAAAGAAACTTGCAGGCTTCAGATGTGTTAGTGCTTAGTACCTGGACGTAAGTTTAAACAAATAGTACTACAGGGGCAGTATGTACTAGAACTGATATGAATGTGCAATATCACTTTATTTTACTTTGTTTTATTTCTTTTGATGTATGTTAACAGTGATGAAATGAGAAAACCAAGATTATGAATGTTTTTCACACTGGTTACAAGTGCAGGTCAGTAGAACAACCTGAGATATTTTACATAACACATGAAATGTTCTTTGAAGACTCATGAAATTAGAACTAAGAACTAATAGGGTTTAAAAGATTGCATTTATAGGGTACATAGAATATTAATTTAAGATTGACAAATATCATTTGAACTATTTGATTATGCACAGCAGTGATATTCGTAGAAAACTGAAGAAAAAATAATTTGTTTATGGTCTTTAGGCTGGATTAATACTGGAGTCTGTTCAATGTTGAAAGAAGTTATTAGGATTTTTTTGTTAGTGATAATAAAGTATTTCAGATGTTTATAACACACTGTTAAAATGACGCTCTGGTGGCAAGAGCACCAGTCTGCATGCGTTACTAGCAGGTAGCCCTATGGAACAAGGCATAATTTGGGACTTGTATATCTGATGCCATTAGGAAACTTTGGGGCTTGTTTATCAGATGCCATTAGGAAACTGAAACAGCCTGTTAAATATTTGTTAAATATTGATTGCCTATGAAACTGGATATTTGCACATTTAAATACTAAGCATTTAAACAGCTTCTTGATAACAGTTTAACTTTGGAATGTATAGTCTTTCAAGAAAGATTCCTACCTCATAAATGTCACCATTTCCCCAAGCAAATCCATTATTTAATGAAAACACAGAAGAGAAGCGCACGGCTATCAATGGGTGCCAGCTCAAAAAATAATAAGAGAAAACACAAAAACGAGCAGCAAACTGGTGGCAGCATAGAAAAAATTCAAACTCAAATATACTGCATAAATGCAAAGGAGCCCACGGCCACTCTCCCTGGCTCTTTGGGTCTAAATCGTGACCCTTTCTGGATAACGCAGGGGAAATGCTACATCTCATTGTCATAGGGATCTTCATTTACACATTTCTACACTGTATTTACTCAGGCTGTCCCACATTAGATGCAATATCTTGTTTTTAGTGGCTTCATGATTTTCCATTTTGATAATGTATTTCTTCAGGGTAACCTAGTCCAGGGCCCCATATTCAAAGGAGATGTGCAGCACATCCCAGTGGAAATGTGAGATGCTGTGTAACTCCAACAATGCACTACAGCATGATATTTAATGTGCAGGATGCACCTGCCACAAAGGAATGGGCCAGTGTGCACACAAATAGTATGTCGTGGCAAGTCGAGGGTGTGTTCCCATGCATATACCATGCTGTGGCATGCCTAGTGGGAAATTCACCCTCACAGCCCAGAGCAGCGTGGGCCCACAGCTAGGCCATGAATAGCTGACCTAAGCTGGCTAGCCACCCACAGGTGGGCTGTGAAAGTGCACTCAGGTGCACAGCAGCCTGGTAACCCTGGTGGTCTAAAGGTACCCCCTCCAATCCCCAACTGAACCAACTCCATCCCGGAAGAGCCCCATAGTGTAGGGCCCCCCCGACCCAGTCACACCAGAGGAAACCACGGTCCATATCCATAGCATACAGGACTCCCACCCACTGCCTTGGTACACAGACAACCCTGCTCTCCCCATACCCGAGCTGTTGCAGAGACTGGCACTGCCCTCTATGCCCTGCCACAGCCAGCTACCAACTGCACTGGACCCTGGCTGGGGACCTTCACTCCAGAATGACCCAAGTGGCTATATCATGCATTAGGGCACTACACAAGTTGTGGACCCACCAGTGCATGCAACTGTGTGTATGTCCCTGGAAACCATAAGAGGGAATTTACATACTTCTAATGCATGCCTTATCAATGCTGTATCTTCCTGCTGTCATACACTCTTTCCTCACTCTCTTGTGTAACATGCCATCCTCTGGACTGCTGAGGTATCCTGCTAGGTGCCATGGGGTGTGGTATCCTGCAATGGCATTTGTAGTGTACGATCCAGGCTATGGATAATGCATTTGTGGGTCCCCAATTGTACAAACAAATAGATCGGCTGTAACATGCTTGTTCTGGGACCTGTGTGAGTGAGTACAGCATTGGCTTTCACCCACACTGAGTAATGCAATGGCACTGGGATAATGGATCTACATGTGGGTGCCTGAGGTGTATGGCCACTGGACGTTATCACCCACACACATCTTGTACCTATGTATGATACATTCCAGCATCTTACTGCTAGTGCTTCACCTCCCAAAAATAAGATGCCATTTCTTCTGTGAACTATCCAGGCTAAATATATAGCAATCAGCAGGCATATTCTAGGAAACTACAATGTAAAAATATGTAAAAGGAAGACCACAATGAAACTACCTCTCAGCAGATCTGCACTGTGCAAGTTCATTAGAAATAATGGGTAAAAGTATCCCAAAAGCTCTCCACAGCCATATCGGCTCTGACCAGAGTTGTTTTTTGATAAGAGACTGTCACTGCAAAAAATAGAGCAGCAACTACCATCCACATCATTTCTTAAAATAGATTGTTCAATTGCCTTTTGGAATGGTAGATAATAAGTAAGAATGAGAGACTAACATAGTCATATAAAGCCTGTGAAATGATTTCATTTTCATATTGATACTTTTCATTGTGAAAAATAAAGTAATATATTATTTGCACTGTACACTTTGCTCCACTATATTAGCAAAACATTCATAATCAATAGCTTGGACTATAAGAGCCCTACACTGAATTAACCAAATATTCACTGCTCCATGTTATAAACTCAAGAGAGAAATCATAAGGTGGGGTTGGGAAAGTACTATACAAAACCCCTCAAACTTAATAATAAATTGGGGAAGAAAAAAGGAAATAATATAATAACACAGTTCTTACTCTTAAACTCATAAGTGTTCATGTAATAAAAAAATATATATGGAATTGTATGCCTTTAACTTACTCAAAATTAGTTAGAAGTCAAAATTAAAAATAACTTTGAAAATAAAATGGAGTAAAATAAAACTACAAGAGAGACAGATATTTGTTGCACCAGTTGCTTGTTCCTGCTTGGAACCCAAGAGTGAAAATACACATTTATAAATCATCATCTTAAACAGAACAAAGTCATCTTCCTACAACGCCTGAAAAATTTAAAATATAGACGGTTCCATTGGCAGACCTATATCCACTATGTGGTCGATGGAATTTTATCTTTATGTGTACATGAGTTTAAACTGGGAGCCAAGAAAAGAGGGTGAAGGTGTTATTTAGTTTAAACTTTAGGCCTTTAATAGATGAGATCAGGGCTGACCTTCAGAGGTGGAAGAATCTTCCCTGACCTTTTCAGGTAGAGTTAACACAATCGAGATGATGGTTTTACCAAAAATTTTTTATCCATTAAGGAACCTTAATATATATATCCCTAAAGCTTTTTTTGACCAGCTTCATAAGTCTTGTTCTGAGTTTTTATGGAGGGGCAAACCTCCTCGGAGGGCTTACATAAAGTTAACGTTGCCTCGTAGTATGGGTGGGCTACAGATCCTAGATTTTTATTCCTATTATCTTGCCGTTCAAGCAGCCAGTTTTGTGCTTTGGTCTGGGCAAAATGACTTCTCTCACCTGGACTAGATCTAGACCAAAGCCATGGATCAGCAATATAGACTTGGAGTCTTGTTTGTATTTGTCGTGGTCTAGAATACCTAAACACCTAAGGAATACTCCCTTGGGCTGAATGCTAGGCAATGCATCAATTGTTCTCAAAGTTGCAAATTTCTCATGTGTATGATTTGTACCAAACTATTTTAAGGAATCCTAATTTATTAGTAGATACTAGGCTTATAATTAGGTTTATACAGAACTTCCTTGGTAAACCCCGATCTTGGTTTTTTTTCGGCGCCTGCCTCTCCTCTCTACCTGAACTGGTCGGTAAGTTTAAAGTTCAACCATCAGACCTTTCATGATTTTTCCAGATTTATAAAAGCATAAGCATCTTTTTGGGCAAAGGGACTGGGTCAGAAGCTGACGGTCACTTAATTAGGACCTTGTGTGGGAAGGCAGGGCTTGATAAGCCAGTTTCTAGAATATATAGGTACATAATTTCAGAGTTGGGTCCCAAAAGATCATCTATTCCCGTATATTGGGAAACCAACCTGGGCCTGGGCTGGCCCGAGGAAACCTGGGAGGGAATATGGAGGGATTTATATTCTTGCGTTAAGCAAGAAAGGCTCCGAGAGATTCAGTTTAAGTTACTGCATAACTTATACTTGTCGCCGGCAAAGTTGTATAGGTTAAAGCAATATGACTCTCCGTTCTGCCTTGACTGTGGTGACCAATTAGCTACTATTTTACACAAGTTTTGGGAGTGTCCTAAGATAACCAAATTTTGGCAGGAAGTTGAAAGGTGGATATTACCATATTGTGATCTGTCTTCCCTTATTAGCATGGAAACTTGTGTACTTGGAAAATACCCCCGCACCTTGCCAGGATCTCAAAAACGCCAAATTGCTTTGGTGTCGTCGGTGACAAAACTACTGATTCTACGTCATTGGCAAGGCAACTGGACTCCCTCCTGCAAAGAGTGGTGGGAAGAGTTTTTGAATGCATTAAATGCAGAAAAATCGGTAGCAATTAGTTCTAATGTTTTTACTAAGTTCATACAATGCTGGGACAGCCTGACTGGCAAATTGAAACTGAAATATGGTTACTAGCCCTTTATCATTAGATATGTAAATTATTAACTTCCGACCTACATAAATAGATAATAATATATATGCTAAAAGTCCTTAATTTCTCCTTCGATCTTTTCTTCAACCTATCTCTTATATTTAACTGTATGTAGTTCTACACCCCCATAGAAGTTGATCTGTCACTTTTAGTTGGGAACTGAAGATAACAACCCTACCTAGTTTTCCAACGGTCATGTTAAGGTGCTGCAGCTGATGGGAGATGGGATAAGGGATAGAGGGAGGGTAGGGGGTTTGTTTCTGAGGGAGAGGTAAGGGTTTTTCCATTTTTCTTTATCTTTCTATGTATTTTGATTGATTGGCTTAGTAGTTATTATTTGGATGTTCTTATTCTTGTATGTGAAACTTAATAAAATAAAGTGATTTGCAAAAAAAAAAAAAGAGGGTGAAAGTGGAGGAAATAGAAAAGGAAACAGACGTGACAGTGAGGGGCAGTAAAAGCTAGAGTGAGATTAGAACTTAAATCACAATAGAGTAACACATAACTGCTGAACTATTACTGATATAGTTGCTATAATTATATACTAAAAGTAAATAATGAAAATTTAATTTGATTTTACTAATTGATCTCCAGGGTCATCAGTCTCATTTTCCTTTAAGGCTATTATAGTCCACTTGGAGAAAACTAATAGGGTAATAAAAAAATAATTTTATCATGTAACCTAATATCCTGTGACCCACATATTCTCTCTATCCCCAACTATATATTGAAAACTATGGGTGGAGAACTTTCCTTAAATTCTCCATGCAATGAAGTTGTTACTGACTGAAAATAATAAACAGGGGATGGCATAAAGGAAAAAGTCAGGAAATAAAACAATAAAACATGGATAATGATAAAATAAACACTTCTAAAGTGCTACAACACTGCTAATGTATTTATTATGTAAATGACAATGGAAACAGTCATTATTTTTTTTTATTCCATGATATGGTACCAGAGTCATCAGCCTGTCTGTTCCTTTGAGACTGCTAAAATCATCTTGAAGGAAACTGCTGCGGGACAGTGAACCTCATTGTTATTGCAAACCCATGTCACTAATTTAAATAAATACTTGAAATTATAGTCTTGTATAATACCATATGACCAGTGACCCAGATCACCCTTTACTTCCTATATTCTTAATTTTATATTAAGAAATAACAATTGTGTGGATGAACAACTTTACTTAAATTTTTCATCAAAATGGGTTATTATAGCAGAAAAAAAGAATCATTAAAAAAATTTGTGACTATTTTTGCTTAGTAATGCCACTCATTTTGATCTATCAAAAAGTGTTGAGAAGTGCATGAGGGAACTATGGAAGGATGAGGAAGGGTGGGGTATGTCATCGAATCAAGCTAAAATATTATGCCTATATGTAAAAATAGCTGATTTGGCTTAGTTAGAGATTTTGACCAGTAAGACTGATTACAGAAATTGCACTAAATCTAAATCTTTATTCAGACATGTGATGCCAAAATAGCTATTGTCTCTCTCTATCCATAATAGTAATTTTAGATGGTCCCCTTTATTTAATGAAGGTGCTACCCATTCTAAACCCAAAAACTGAAGCACTTTGGATTACCACAATATTTTTAGTGGCAATGTATTGCAATTGAACTATCATTACGATTATTGGCTGTAGCCCTACAGTGTTTCTGTATGCATTCGTTAAGTGCTTGGGCTGTACATGAAACATAAATTAAACCACACTGGCACCATATTGCATAGACCACATAGTTAGTGGCAATTGTAATAAGCTGGCATATTCTAACTTTTCAGAAGTCAAGTGATGTATGAATTTTGGAATCATAGCCATAGCAGCAAACATTACCCCTATTACAGGAAAAAAGTTTTAGTGGAAACCAGGTGTCCTGAGAGATGATGGGAACGAAATGGCTGGAGGTTAACTGGTCTGCAAGCTTTGTGCTTTACTAAAAGTAACACTGGGTGGAGTACTACTTATTTTCTTCAGATCTTGATCTGCAGTTAATATTGAACAATATTTCATGACAATGTGTTTGACTTCACTAGCACAACTATTATATTCAGTCACAAATGTTAATTTACACTAGTTATGTGTTATTGTTTTTCGGATCCTTTTAAAAGTTGTTCTACAGTTCTAGACTCTGTTCTCACCACTGCTGCATCTGAAACATTTTGACTATACCCACGATTGGATAATCTACAGTACGCTCGAGATCTGACACCTGTTTATGAAAGACTTGAACATCTGAACAGTTCCTTTTTAGTCTCAGTGTTTCTTCACAGGGCACACTGTTTACTAAATAACATGGGTGTAAAAATCAATCCTACTGGGATCTGTATTTGCCATATATTAATTATAAGTCTAGGTGATTGGTATTTAGGTAAGCAAAGAACTTAGATATGCAATAAACTTATCAACATCAGACCATGGTCCATCCCGAACAAACAATAAATCATCAATATAATGATTATAAAATTTCAGATGTTTGTAGAACAGATTAGCCATGGGATCAAGGATGACCCCTCACATGAGCCCATGAAAAGGTTTGCATAGAAGGGGGCCATCGATATCCCCATGGCTGTACCTTGAACCAGTAAAAAACAAAGTATTAAAAAGAAAATAATTGCTTGTCAAAATAAACTTAATGGCTGCAACTAAGAAATCAGCTGGAAGGCCAGAACCTGACATACTAGCACATCACGCATCACTGGAATGCCCACTTCTTGTCTAATTGATGTGTATAATGCTGAAATATCCACTGTGATCCAATGAAATGATTTTTGCATTTCAGTGTTACTGACTTTACTCAAAACATCTGTGGTGTATTTTATAAATGATGGCAATATGGCAACTAACTGTTTTAAATAACTATCTACAAATCTTTACATGTTTTCTGCTAAGGAGTTGTTGCCCAAAATAATGGGGTGACCTGAGGGCATTACTGCATTTCTTCTGGATCTTAGGTAGGTGGTAAAATGTTGTATGGTCTGGTACTGCTGATACAAATATTCACATTCAATTTGATTAATGCTTCCTTCAATTAAATAAAAATGAAGAAAATTGTTCAGTTTATTTTGAAAAGTTAATTTTGGGTCTCCTTGTACCCGCATGTATTTATTTATTATTATTTATTATTTTATTTAGTTTTTGTTGACCGGGTAAGAGCACTAGACAAATCCTGCCTATTTTCAGGCCCGACCCGGGGGAAGGGGATACAGATGAATGGCAATTGATTTTGAACCAGATTAAGCTGTTGGTGGTATTTTTAGTGAATGAGGGAAATTTGTCCAGACACTGGGGAAATTCCCCTACTCTTTTCGATAAGTGCCATGGGATCTTTAACATCCACCTGAACTACCACCAATCCAAGCAGATGGGACCTTGGTTTAACGTCTCATCCGAAAGATGGATGTAGCTCATGATGTCATCCAGTTGACATAATGTCTCTTTTATATAGTCTGCTTCTTTTAATAAGAGAATGAGCTGGATTTTCAACCCATCAGGGACTAAGTCCCAACCCACAGCCACCATTGCGGGATGAATCTCTGCACTTGCAGAGATATGTATTTTCAACCAATGCAGTTGTAGGGAGCGTTACGCTTGGTCTCACCAGGCATACCGTTTTCCCTCATCTGCACCAAAGAAACAATCGCAAGCTGCAATAAATTGCGGAGCGGTGGATTTCTGACAGTTTAAAAGTAACAACAGCATTTGGGAGACATTGTATTCTTTCACAGGCCATGGAAGTTTTACCTGTTGCAACAATGATTCCAGGGGCTGTGTCTTTACTTATGATGCTTCCTGAAGTGTACGGATTCTCAGACATCTGCAAGTGCAGGTGCAAGGAACAAAATGGCTGCGGGGAAAAGAAAGATGCATACAATTAGGGTTTGACTGCAGTATGCAGGAGGCCCACAGACTGTGTAACACATTGTTATATGAAACATGCACTTCTATTTGACAGCTGAATGGATGACATAAAGTAGATGAGTGAGTTATTAGCTTGGACTTTTCTCTTTTGTTTTCCTCATTTTCGTACTTCAGAGATTCTTGTTATTTATTCTATCAAATTCCCCCCCCCCCACTATACACAAACTGGTATTATGACCAAAATTATTTTAAGTTATGTATGGTTCAGTGGTAATCGGATATCATTTGGCTTTCATGCATCAGGTGCAGCTCAGTCTGTCATAGAGCTTCATTCTCTCCCCATGGAATTCTGAAGCTACAACATTGTAAGGGAGAATATTCCACAGAAAGAAGGTAGAACTCAGTGTTTTCAGTTATGACACAGAAAAGCACACTGAACTGTGATGGCTGATTTCAGGTATATCCTGGGTAGGTTACATGGTGCTGTTTTATTGACGGAAATGCTGGATAGAAAACCAGAGAAAAATCTCAAACTTTATGATAAGTGAAATGGGATCTCTAACTTCTACTACCTAGAGTAAATAGTCACTGGAGAAGGGTAGAAGGGATTTATAATCTCATCCTAAGGTCAGCACCTCAATAGGATAACACCATCCTAGTTCTTCACTGCAGTGTCAGTGTTGGATATAAGCTCAAGTTCCTGGTGTGGGACTAGAACTTACAGTCTTCCAATTCTCTGGCCCCAGAGGCAAGTGTGCAATCTCCTAAACCAAGGACACTGCAGGGAATGCAGAGGCACAATACACAGTCAGGTGCGGTGGGCATTAAGGAGACACAGAGGCTCCTCTTAACACCATCCCTGAAAACTGTGATACACAAAGCCCCTCATTAGCCACTAGGGGTACAGTCTCCCTCAGCAGCTAAGTTGCAGTGCAAATGGGGGCCACTAGATGTTCGTAGTCTCAAATGGGCATTGTGACCACAAGCACTGAAAATGGTTCACCCACCGATATTTGGGAAGTGACTGTGCACCATTCACAAGGTATGTTGCCTTGCTCAAATGTCTATGGCAGAGGTTCTATCATTGCAGTTGTTCCCCAACAATGTGCCATATGGCCAGCTTGTGGGACATAAGGTGTTTCATTTTTACCATTGCAAAAAGTTCCTCCCTGGTGGTCCACCGGCTCCTTAACTGATCCACACACTTGTTGCCATCCCTGGTGTCCAGTGGCTACTCCATTCCTGTCTGCTTCCCTTATGTGATCTCAATCTCATGTCACTGCTGCTGAATCCTGCAGTGCAGTCTATGTCTGCTATTATGCATCTGCAGCATCACTATGAAAATGCTTTTCTTTTAGTTCTACAGTCTCATGGCACTTTGTGGCACGTGGTAGCAGAGTTGGTGGCTGGGTAGCTACTTTGCATATCACAGTGCTTTATTAACATACTGGCCTCCCCATTCCCTGTGCCGACACAATTCCAGTTGCACAGGTGCCAGGAAAGCCTTGTGACCATTTGTTGTATAGCACAAAGGGGTGCAAGGTTAAACTGTGGCACAAAGTGGCCCATGCAATCACTTTGTGGCATCCAATTGTAATGGTATTTGTGGCACCAGATTTCCTGCCTACTTGGGACCTTTGTTGGCAGAATATACAGTACATAGGCCACTAGGCATTAATTCTGTCTGTGCCATTCACTGTACATGGAGTTACCTTTGCCAATTTTAGAAGCTGGAAACATCTCATCTCTGGCTAGTTTGGAAGCAAAATGAAATTACTCAAAAGGTAAGAAAAAACAGCTACAGATTTTCTGTAAATCTTTCTCAAAATTTCTTAGGAAAAGAGATTTCAAAAAAGATACAGTAGATTGCAACTCATTGTACATTGGGTGTGTTGATTCACTGCAATGGGGTCTGCCAGAAATCTCCCCAGGTTGCAGAAGTTGGATTGTACACTTCAGTCTTTCCTAAACAGCACTGTAGTAATGTGAAAGCAGAACTGCACGCAGCACACCCACCCCACCATGTGACATCTGCTTTCAGGTGAAAAGACTGTGTCATGTGTTGCCAGTTTTCAAGCCCACTACAAATTCTATAGTGTGGATAGCCACATCAGAAAGCAAATATGTGACATTGATAATTCATGGGGTAGTAATGTAATGTAATGCAACAAACAACCCTGTAACCCCATACTGTATTGTCTAAATTGACCTTTCTTCCATCACTGTTTGCCTTTAGCCATAGGAAGACCACACAAATCCATTTTTTTCTCCTTAACCAGACTGTAGCCTAGTTCAGAATCAATTAAAGAGTTTATATAATCCCTTAATCCAAAACAGACACCACAAGCTTGAGAAAGGGTGATGGTAAATTTACATTTCTGACAAGAGAGCTGAAAAACCTCAAATATATTAAAGCAAAGCAGTTCATCACTTTCTATGAGGGGCAGGGAAAACTAAAATGTTTTAGACAGAAAATACTGAACTAACTTTATTTTTTCCCCTTTAGAAACAGAAACAGAATTTGTCAGCAGAAAAGGACCACTTGGCCCATCCAGTGTGCCCAGATTGTCTCTGCCTAGTATATCTCCACAGAATCTAACTGGTTTCCAGTGCCCTCCCTCCTCCCTGCCAATTTCCTAATATTCCCCTATGTTTATCCCACACATGCTTGAAGACCCCTACTGTTTCTGCCTCTACCACTTCCACTGGCAGTCTGTTCTAGATGTCCACCACTGTTTCAGCGAAATAGCTTCTCACTTCCATACTAATCCACCCCCCTCCCCAGCTTCATTGTATGCTCTCTGGTTTTGGTGCACTCCCTAACTTGAAAGAGGCTATCCATTCCATTATAGTAGCTCGCTAGTACACAGGAGTATCAACTGATGATAGTGATTTGAGATACCACTGTCAGCATCTTCACAAAGGATTCATCAACACTGGTAAGGAACAAGGAGTGTAAGTACAGTACTGACTTGAAAATCAACCATGTTACCTTCCATTATTCCATCCTCTGGTTTCCAGGAACTAGCCATTTTGTGACAGGCCATCATTTTGCTCAGTGTGGCTAACAGTCTGTGATAAGGCTCACTGACTTCTCTCTTTCCAATCCCAGCATTAGTGGGCCAAGCTACAGGCCAGGGGAACGGGAAGAGCTGGCCCTGTGATTCAGCAGTGTTTTGTGCACTGTTGGTCTACATAGGAAATCCAGGTTAAGGAATGATCTAAGAGCTGTCTTTCACCAGGATGGGGCAGGGTGAGCATGTAAAGGATGTGATACCCTCTGGGTAATCATGTTGCTCTTCTGCACCTCTCCTAGTGAAGGTCTTTTTCTATTACTGTGATCTCATCTTTGCAATTTTCATCTTGTTATACTATTTTCTGGGTCCTTATGTTTGTGCTGTACCAATAATTTTTGCGTCCCCCCACATTATAACTCCCTTTTCTCAGGTAGCCCTGAATTTTCACATTATCAGATGTTTAATTATGCAAAGAAACGGGAGTGCTCCCATTCACAAGAAGGTGGCTGGCCGTGGAGGAGGATGGGTTGAGTAGGTCACCTTCGCCATACCTGGAAGGGGTTTCTCTTTATGAAATTTGGATGCTGGGAGGAGAAGAATGGGGGTTTGGTGCTGCCCCCAGGGTGGGAGGATGGGGAGATGATTTGTTACAACAAGTAAAAGCACTAGAGGAGAGAGCAGCTGGCCGTGGGTTACATACATTTAAATTCGCATATTAGTTAACATTTCAGGCCATGCAATGCCAGGAAGACTCATTATAATGCTCATACGTAAAACCTTTAGTCAGTGGTTATAGTTGCTCTCATTGTGACAGGTTTTTTTTTTTCAAACCTTAAATTGTGAGTGTTGGGAGGGAAGGGACATCATTTAGTGGTAGCCTGGGGTTGTGGTTGAGACTCCTATGATTTCTTTGCAACCCCTATAATGTCTATTGAAACCCCTAGGAACAACTAAACCAAGGTTTCCCTTGCAATTGTTTATATACAATTTTGTGGGTGGTGGGGCTTTTCAACCCCTTTGATTCTGCTAAAATGGGACTTTGAAGCTCCTGTGATTCTGGTGAGAGGATGCTACTGAGAGGAGGGTGGGACGGGGTTTTGTTGCAGAGGGTGGGGATGAGGGTTGTAGTTTAAAATGAGTGGACTGGGAGGAGGATGGTGGGGGCTGTTTTTACTTTCCCCACAGGTACATGAATAATGAATATGAACAATGAATTTCTGAATATGTGTGACCCCAGATATGAATATTTGGCCAATATTCAAAATTAGGTATTCAACCACCCCTATTAGGTAGCACATGCCCTCCATCTTTAAGTACTGTATCCCCCTTCCACAATGCGAGCAGTCCCTAGCAGGTAGTCAGGTGTGGGATGTCGAGGCTTGCATGGGAACCCCAGTGTCCCATGTGGCAGTGCACTGTGACGCCCTCCCATGGCTCTGCACTGCCACAGCACCTCTGACTCAGCCTGTGGTCATTCTCTGAGTGGAACTTGGCAGGGTCTTGGGGGAGACCATTACCTACTTCCCTCATGCCAAGACTGGATTCAAAACTGTATTCTATGGCACAAGTACAAGTAATCATTTGAGTAGGGGATCCAGGGACCAAGAAGATGAAAGAATAATTAAAATGAAATAAGGATCCGAAAAGGCAGTCTCTTACCAGTGGGCAGTGGATGCTGTTGCCTCTTAAATCTATAGAGGGAGCCCGCAGCAAGCGCCAGTCTCTCCCTTTGTTGTATGTGATGAAGGTCTTTATCTGATCCTGAACCTTCCTGTTAGCTAGGTACATTCCGTTGATCCCTGCTACCTAGGAAAAATGGATACAGAAGAAAAAATATATATATAGTAATCAAGTGTGGGAAGAGAGAGCTGAATATGTCCACTGCAAAGTCTCAGTATATAAGACAACCAAACCTAAAGGAGGAAGTTCATTCTCTGGACACCATGCGTTACAAGAAGGAAATTTTGATAAGTTGGCACTTTTCATATTACTGTATTTTATTTTTTATTTTGCACGTCACACATGTGCATGCTTCAAAAAAATCAAGTCACACCAAATTAATATCAAGGTTATCAGAATTGTGTTATCCCTAAACATTTATTTATCCAAAATGTGTTAACTGGGAATGGTACACTGAGACAAAGTTCATTTTCAGGTGGGACAATGTGCGGTTTCATTGACAGTAAGTGGATTATACAATTCTCTTAAAACAGATAACAGCAATGTGCATATATCATACTTTGTAAACATAAAACTATTCAAGGATTATGCTAAGTAGAGAAATGAATAAAGTAACACTTATAAACATTACATGTGGATACCTAAGTACTCCAAAATGTCAGCACTTGGGTAGGTAATCCATTACTTTGCTATGATTATGGCTTTCCTACTTTATTATAGTGGCATGATAACACCATTATGTTTAGATTTCTGAAGCCATTTTAGTCTTAAATCATGATTTTCAGCTGTTTATACCATATCTCAGATGTACACAATGGGGTGAGATACTAACAACAACAAAATGGAAAGGGACCTGGGGTAGTCATATAAGATGACCTAAAGGTGGGCAAGCAATGTGAGAGGGCAGCAAGGAGGGCTGGGGGGATACTGGGATGCATAGGGAGAGGCATTACCAGTAGAAAACAGGAAGTTATTATCCCTCTGTACAGACAGCTGGTGAGACCCCATCTGGAGTACTGCGTGCAGCTCTGGAGACCCAATCTCTGCAAAGACATAGACAGAATGGAAGCTGTCCAGAGGAGGGCACTAAAATGGTGCAGTGTCTGCAACTGGAAGACATATGAAGAGAGACTTAAGGAGCTAATATGTATAGCCTGAGGAAAGGAGGGAGAGAGGGGGGACATGATAGAAACTTTCAAGTACCTCAAGGGAATCAACAAAGTCTAAGAGGGTAGCATATTTCAAAAAAAGAGGTGTGCAAGAACAAGGGGGCACAATTTGAAGATAGAGGAGGGGTGGCTCAGAGGTAATTTAAGGAAGTATTTTTTCACAGAGAGGGTTGTGGATGCATGGAATGACCTTCTGAAGGAGGTTGTGGAGTCAAAAACAGTGGTGGAATTCAAGCATGCAATGGACAGTCACAAGGCAATTCTAGGAGGTGGGGATAGAAGAAGTAGGCTGCTGGTTAACTAGGATCTGCAGCTTATCCATTAGGTAGGGAAATGAGCAGACTAGGTGGACCAAGCGGTCCTTATCTGCTGTTAAATTCTATGTTTCTATGTTTCTATGCTTCTCAATGGATTTTCACAAAACTCTCAAAAGCATGATCTATGCATTCTGGAATCTCCTGCTGTGGCAACTTTTGTAAAACTGGGCAAAGTGTTTTATTTGCCAGAGATGAGCAAGAAATATTGAATTTGCTATAGAGATGGGTGAATTTGTTTCTTCCACTAGCAGAATTCTGGTGAAATGCTGATTTCACTTCTGCAAAATTTCATGGTATTTCCACAAACATTTCACGAAAGTTTGCCAAAATTGTGATTTTGGTTATTTCCATCTCCATCTAATTTAAAACGTTCTTGTCCACATTCCACCACATTTGGAACATTGGCTGTCCCAATGCCCATACAGAAGTGTACCAATTCTCAGGTCTCTATCTTTAAAAATAAATGAGTTATAAGCCTCCAGCATTTCAGAAATTTTAAAAATACAGTTAACTATGTAAACTAAAAGTGTTTGTGCAAACTGTACCAAATTTGGTATGGTTACATTACCCATAACCATACATATCTGTGCCAAGTTTCAGATCTGTAGCGTTAAAGGTGGTTGAGGTATAAACCTCCAGACTTCCAGAAATTTTAAAATTACATTTTGCAATTACATAAACTGCTAAATTTTAAGCCCCTATAAGATTAACGCTAGAGAATAGAATATCACCAATGTTGTTGAGTTCATTGACCCTAAATATTAGGCTTTAGGTAACCACCATGGTCCAGCATCAGAATATCATGCTGCTATGCTGATGAACCGAACTTTGAAAGAAACCCCTGGAAGTCACATCATGTGGCAGGTCATAGCTAAACCTTACAATCTCTATTTTGCAGTATCTACAAGTCTTCCAAGTTTTCAATTATCTAGCACCAAAAGTGTCTATGTTCTAAGCATAGAAATATTTTCAGAACATTTCACATGAATATTCAATTGCTAGATTTTGAGCCCTTATACCTTCTCTACCCTTCAACCAAATGGCATTAGACTTTGCAGGGTTTTAGGGCCTGAACCAGAACATAGGCATGCCAACTTTCAGATGCCTAGCTGTAACAGTGACTGAGTTATGGCCAATTAAAGAATTTTGGAATATTCAAAACAATTCACAAATATCATGGACATTTATGGAATTTCATGAAAATTTAATGAATTCAGAATTTGATAATTTTGCCTACTACTAATTTACAATGAAAAGAATAATTTACATGTAATTGCCTCTAACATGCTCAGAACAGTCTGAGGTGCATGAATTGCCTTTAATAGGGCTCCGGAGCTCAATGTGAAGCCACCATATTTGGCAGGCAATGGCAGTATAGCATAGAGGTTAGAGTCACAAGCTGTGAATGAGCTTGGTACATCTAGAAGAATTGGGTTTCATTCCTACAACCCCCCCTTGTATAGTGTGTGACTTTGAGCAAATCACAACCTCCCCAGCGCTCCTGGGTCACCCCTGAAAACAGGCATGTGTGCCTAGAGGGCCTTACCCGGTTACCAATGAATAAAACAAAATAAACATTGTTTCACTCCCATGATTGGTGGCCAGGAGCCCTCTCTGTCACAGGTACTGTTTCTGTTACTGGTGCTGGTCACTCTCCTTCCCACCCCTCACTTCAAAAGTTGCATGTTTGCTTTTTTTATGGCTGCAGTGGGCAGAACCTCCAGCCATCTTGCGATCACTTAAAAAATGAGTGAATGGATCCAATCCAACAACAAAGTTGGAGTTGCATCACAATCACTCCCCAAGTTGGAGCACTCCACTAAGTAGATTGTCATTTTCTTAGCTCCTCCACCCACCCATGGGTGCACGACTGTATTTTCTTGGCACTTTCAAGATAGCCTGCCATGCCCAAGATGGCCACTGAAACTCAGTGCACATGCAACAGCAGCAGTGCATGTGTCGGTGGCTATCTTGAGAACAGCAAACTGTTCCACCATGATCTCAGTGAGTGCTGTTAAAGTGCAGCTGCAGCCATGTCAGCTCTGACCAGAGTTTGTTTTTTAACTACCCGTGCTTGGGAGCTCACACCCACTGCTTGCTCCATTGTTCCTGCCACCTCTTAGTCTCCCCTCAGTACTTTTACTGTACCTCATCTAAGGAATGTCTGGCACCCACCACCCTCGCCCCTCACTCAACATCCCAAAAAAGGAAATTTGAGGTCACTTGGTGGATGACCAGCAATTTCTCCCTCTGCCTGAGCTGGCCACTGTCATAGGACTTGTTGTCCTACCTTGGAATTAGAGGGGCTCTATTCTAATTTATTTTTCTAAAGCCTGTTGCAACAGCATTTTAACTATTCTGTACTGTACTGTCCCCCTCCCTATTCTGTCAGGATGGCCACCTAGAGACCCTGCCACCCTTTTCTTCTTTACTTTTCATTTCATTTGCAAGTCCATCTAAAATACATCCTGCATGGCTCAAAGTGACCAAACAATGTAATAGCTAGCTAGCATAGTTTCATTTGCCAATATAAAAACAGATACCCATTGTTAAATATTTGCACATTTAAATTATGAGTCATTTTTTTTGCTACACTGTTGTTATGCAACACATTTAGTATAAAATATGTTTGATTGCCTAAAGTACATTGAAAATGTTATATACTACATAGTGGTTTGGTGTCTGAGAAAACCAGATTTACTGTAAATGAAAAGTTCCTTCGATAGGAAAAGGCTGGAGGACAATATAACAAGACATTTTTCAGGCTGCTGAATAAGAAAATGGATGTTTTCTTCTCATTTTATGGAGAATGTATTTGTTTTATTTTAAATTCATAATGGTATCTGATATAAACAGCCTTAGTTTTTCAGACCACACAGGTATCAAACAGCCTTGGTTTTTAGCTTGCCAGGAGCCTTGAAACCAGTTGCAAGCAGTCTTGGTTTTCATTCTGCCTGAAGCATGAGAGAGGGATGGACATGCAGTCTTCTTGTCCTCAAAACAATGATTTATTTAATTAGAAATGAAGGTTTGCACTTGGACAGTGGTACTTAAGCCCAATATTTACTTTAATATGTGTATCTTCAGTGCTGCACTCACCCCTGCAGAAAGGACACCACGAATATTCAGTTCATGATCAGAATGAACATTTTATTCACCCATCGAATGCAAAATCATACAGCCAGTGCAGCAGGTAGTTCTTTACATATCGCCCTAAGGCTTTATCAGAGAATAATTATTTATTTATTTTTATTTGAATTTTGTCAACTGGGTGGACCCACTGAGACTAAGAAGTTCCTTTTTCAGGGGTGACCCAGGGTTAATTATATAAAGATGATTGACAGAGTACATAGTTTTACATTTACATGGAGTAGGGCTGTCAGATATTCAAAGATACTTGTTCACAAATTCATATAGAAGGACAAGGCAATATATTACATACAAAGGCAAGGTTGTGGGTTACATACATTTAAATTCACATGTTAGTTAACATATCAGGCCATGCAATGCCAGGAAGACTCATAATAATGCTCATGTGTAAAACCTTTAGTCACTGGTTATAGTTGCAGATTCTTAATTCAAACAGGTGTACTTTTAGGCCTTTCTTGAAACCACCTAGATTTTGTGCTTTCCTTTAGACTGGTTGGGAGGGAGTTCCATAGGATTGGGATGGCAGTGGTATACAACCTGTCTCCAGCAGTAGTCCTTGTGCACTGGACTAATAGCTGGTGAGGGTTGGAAGATCTAAGAGGTCACCTGGTTGATTTTATTTATCTGAAGCTCAGATAAGAAAGGATCCCAGTGATGTTATGTGATCCTGACTGTTGCATCCTGACAAATGCTATGTAATTATTTATTTTATTTTATTTTTATTTCCTTGTGTTTTTTTTTTGTTTTTGGAACCTTGTTGGAATAAAATCATATTGTACATTATACAGACTGAATTAGTGTCTATAGTTTACATCCACACCCTGGGACAGCCACCTTTTACTTATCATGAAACCACTGAAATAAAACATAGGACATGATCATGAAAAGGTTCCTGGCCCATTTGCACATGCAGAGAGTGAGGTATAGCCTCAGAGCACTCCATTTTTACAGGATGTGCAGCACTGGAGCACCTTGGCATCCATGAAGCTCAATGTACACCGCCTCCATGCCCGCTCCTAACTGTGCACCAGGCTACATGGGCAGCTGGAATGTGTGTAGGGCAGATGTATACCCCATTCACAAAAGAGTCTTGTTGTTGAAGAGGGCCAGAAGAAAGGGCAGAGGCTATGCAGCCCTAAGGGTTGCAGTAATAGCTACATGCCTGTCTTCCACCCAGCCATAACTGTATCTTCTAGGCCCAATTGAGCCACTCTTCTCCAGCCCCCAAGCCCTCAGAGCCTCCACAAAGAACTGAGGCTAGTACCAGCATTAGCTAGAGACATTTGTTATTATATTACAATACTGGTGGGGATATGGAAGGACTGATTACCCATACTCTCCCACTCCTTACAGAGGAGTATATCCAGAAGCAGCCCAGTACAGGCATCTGATTGGAAGTCTGTAGTCTGGTACATCTATGCCCCCTGCTGCCCATGCCTTCATGTACAGATCTGCACCAGAAGACCACAGGGAGAAGGGGCTGTGGATGCTAGCAGTTGCACCAGTTCAACACACCCAAGATATGTAAAAGTCACATGTATTTGAGGAGCCTATGAAGATCAGGTTGGAAGTCTGAAACATTCAAACTGCACTACACAGGAACTTATTTTATGTTCACTGCATGCACGCACAGCAAACATTGTGTTGGGAGAGTGGCATTTGGGGGTGACACTGTCAGTCCAATGCAGAGTGGTCTGCAAGGCTCATCAGTGTCACACCAATCATCAGGCTGTTCATGACTGTGTTCTGGCTTGGTGGAAACTTCATGTATTTCAAAGGAAAGAGCTAACCCAATGTGAGGTTGGCTGCTCTTTGATCTCTGCCACCCAGCAAGCATAGCTGGGTCTGTCATGATCAGTCTCCTGAGGCTGAATTACCTCTGTAACAAAGGAAACCATCCATTGATGTTTTGCTGCCCTACTGTAACTGCCCCCCCAAGGCCAACCCATGTTAATCTTCCATGCTGGCTTCTACCCACCACCCTGCCCAACATAACACTGACACTGGGGGTGTCCAATCCCACAGTGTCTCCATTTGAAATAAAGAAAACCATCCCTTGTAGTTTTTTTAAATACACTCTGTAAAAAAGAAAACCATTCACAGATGTCTATTGCTGTCTCACCATAACTGCCCCCTCCAGGCACAACCTATGTTAATCTTCTGGCATGGGGTGTCCAATCCCCCATGCTGGCTTCTGCCTCCCACCCTGCCCAATATAACATTGACACTAGGGGTGCCCAATCCCCCAGTGTTGTGACTTGACTCTTCTGGCATTGGGGTGCCCAATCCCTCAGTGTTGCAATCTGAAATAGAGAAACCAACCCTTGTGGTTTCTTCTTTAAAATAAACCCCCAAAAATAAAAATATCTATCAATATGTGTTGCAGCTGTTACTCTCCCCCGTATCCTCCCACTCAGCTCCTGCCCCCATCCCTCACACCCTTACTTACCCACTGGGGGTCCAATGCCATAATCCTCTCTGGACCGCAGACACATCTTCATTCTTCACTGCCGGATTCTGAACTGAGGAAATCAAGTATGCGGTTCAGTGTATTTTAAAGGGTTTTGAACTTGGTGGCATAATTTGGCCATTTTTGAAAATTTTTACCCCAGATTTTCAACATGCCTTTTTATGACCCCACCTCATGAACAATGGCAGTGAAAGCAGGCAAATTTGTCCCAAAAGATGATTTTGCATTCACTGCATGAAGTCACCTTTCTGGCAGAAGTTGAATTTCTCCACCCTTGTTCATGAGGTGGGGTCATAAGAAAGCTATGTTGAAAATTGGTGGTCAAAATATTGAAAAGCAACCAAGTTATGAACCCACGGTACCTTGAAATTTGCAAAGACAGGCTCATAACTGGTAATGTTCAATATTTTGACCCCACATTTTCAACATTGCCTTCTTTACACCACCTTGTTAATGTGACAGCTGTCATTTTTAAATCCTGGCCAAAATATGTTTTTGTGCCCCAAAATGTGATTTTAGGGTGGGTGTCAAAATCACCTTTGGGCAGGATTTGAAAATAATCGCCACCTTGTTCAAAAGGTGGATTTGTGAGAAGGCTATGTGGGGTCATAAGAAGGCTATGTTGAAAATTTGGGGTACAAATATGAAAAAAAAAACAAAGGTATGAGTCTACATCACAGTTTTCCAATGTACACTCATAACTGTAGCAATGTTCAGTATTTTGCCCCCAACTTTTTAACATAGCCATTTTTTCACACCACCTCATGAATGTGACAGCTGTTGTTTCTCAAATCCTAACCAAAATGTGTTTTAATACTTGAGGTGCAAAATGACGTTTCAGCCATTGTTTTATAAATGACACCTGTCAGGCTCAGGAGTGGTCATAAAAAGATTGTTGAAAATTTGGGGTAAATATGTGAAAAGCCAATTGTTATGAGCAAACAAACAGTTCCAACATTTACTCCTAACTTTATTTTTTCCAGATATTGGCCCTTAATGTTCAACATAACCCTTGTGTTACCCCACCTCATCAACACGGTGGCAGGTGTCATTTTCCAAACCTCCTCCTTCTACAGTCATAGAGTGAAATCACCTTTTGAATGGGATTTTAAAAAATCCACCTGTCTTGATCATAACATCAGATCATAAAAAGATTGTTGGACATTTGGGTCAAAATGTGGGACCCACTTAAAAGTAGATATTGCCTCTCAGCTGCCATATCTTAGATCATTACAATCTAATGAAGTGTCAAAGCAGGATACCACTGAAAATGAGATATTGCATCTAATCTGCTCTATCCTGGGTAAATATATAGTAACAACGTGTGCAAGTAAGACCTGGTACAACAGCAAGACCCACAGCAAACATTCATCATTGAGAAATACTTGTTTAACCTTGATTTTTTTTTCACTTATAACTTTTACATGAACCAAAAAACTTGGTAAATTTTAAATGCCACCTACAATTGCTTATACTTTATCAAGTTAATGGCTATTAAGTGGCATATATAAAGTGAAATGAGAATAAAATTATAGGAGGCTTGAGCTACTAGGATCTTAATGGACATTAGCTTATTTAACATATTGAGAAAAGCTGATGGTTATTGTTTAATATATATTGATTTAATAAGTAATTAACAGTTTGTTTAACAATCAGTGCAAGTTTATTAAGAACATATGGATGCACCTGTGGAATGTAGTGATTTTTAAGGAAGTGTTTTCTTAGTTTTGATTACTAAAATCTTTTTGCATGATTTTATGAGAATCTTTAACACTGTGAGCCTGATGAAGTGGCTTTTGCCATGAAACATAGTGGTGGAAAGTGTTTGAAACATGAAATAAAAGATAAAAATCTGAAGAGGATTTGAGTTGTGGAGTTCATCCTGACTTGCTTCATTCACTAAAAAAAAATCAAGACCCTGTGTATGCGGAATTTGTGACTTAGGTTTTTCTTTCCCCACTTCACTTTTCTTTTACTCATAACTTCACAGTTTTTTTTATTAATTTTTCTTCAAAATGTCACAAAGCTGCATGTTAACATCCTCCCTCATGATCACTTAAGTGACAACTTTTAAATCCGCCCATGGATATGTTTGATAGATTGCGCAGGAAAACTGATTTCTGGCAGGATTTAAAGTTGCCACTTTGTCGGCCCGTGGCGCCGAGGGTTGAGGCACTGATGCCACACCTCGCACCACCGCGACCCGGTTCGGAGTGGATCTGCCGTCGGTGGACGGCCGGGGAGATAGGCTGGAGCGTCCAACGACAGCTCACCTTCTCCAGGGAGGGATTCGGCCGATGCTCGACACTTGCATGACCCCGAGTGGAGGCTCGAGGAACTGCAAGCTCCACTTGGGGATGGGCGGCATTGAGCAGCATGGACATCGACGCTGTTTCATGACATCGGGAGGTTACTTGCTGCTCGGGAGGGAGAAAATGAGGAAACAAGCCTGCCTCAGCCGGAAGATGGGAGGACCATGGCTGTGCCCACGATTTGCCTGTGCCACCAGCAGACCCTCAGATCACCAAAGAAGTAATCGGGTCTGAGCCCCCTGCACTGCCCCTGCCCGGGAGTAATCCAGCTTCATGGGGGCCTAGGGGTCTGCTTGGGTAGGGTTCTGGGCAGTGGATGTCCAGTTGTCCCCCCTGAAGGGTCAGAGGTGGCAGGCTGGGAAGGAGGAATAAATAGTAATTTCAAAAAAAAAAAAAAAAAGTTGCCACTTTTGTGTTTGTGAGGGACAGTAGTAAATTGCTGATAAATGAAATCTTTGTGAAAAAAATTTTAAAATGGACAAGTGAGTAAAAGAAAATTGAAGTAGGAATAAAATTACATCTGCACATGCACAGTTCACATTTTTTTTGAATTATTTTTTTCTTATGTTTAAAAAAAGTAGAAAACAAATGTCTGAAATACAGCAAACAGCACATGCACACGATACACACAAACACTTTTCCCCACCTCCATTTGAAGCAAGGTGCAGGTCCAGCAACTTGCCCAATAGCTCTGCTGCATATTATATGGCAGTGGAATGTTTCTGGCCAGTCAGCATGAAGAACGGCTGTACCTCTTATTCTGCATACAGCTGTCTCATCACACTGAACACCACACAATGTCTGACATATGCACAACCACTATAGCGAAGCAGGGTGAGAATGGGTGAGCATAAAATATACTTTCCTTAAACATGAAACAAGTACGAGTTTTGCAACCAATAATCACATTAATGCTGACTGATTGCCATATAATATGATTATGGGTACAGAAAGTAGCATTTCTTATGATTTCACAAGAGTTTCTCATACTGGTTGGGCAGACTGAACTACTCAGCTTCACTTTGTGGTCCTTTCACCCAACCAGAACAAAAAACACTTATGAAACAGCAAGATACACCACTTAAAATATCTATACTCATATAGCATAAGGCCCAAAGGCCCCGGACAAAGCATGTAGCAGGTCTGTTGCTATCCCTGATGGGTCTATTACTTCATGTAGGGTCAGCAAGGCCTCTACGCAAAGAAGGCTACAGGTCTGAGGACCTGCCCAACGATACACAAAGAAACCGATAGCCGTCAATCTTTGTATATCTTTTTCACAAATTACAGAAATTCATTGCAAAAACACTTTATTAGTGTACAGTATATGTTAGGGTTAAAGCACAAAACATAAAAGGTAGAGAAATTAATAGCTAGAGCAAAAAGTCACAGGAGCCTGTGGGAATGTATGGGTTTGCAAAAGGAAAACAGACATCAGGTGTCAGGCTTAACACAAAACCAGTGTGGCTTTTTTTATTCCACGGGATCAATTTTTCTTAAAAAGGCAAGTTTTTGAGACCACTTTACAGACAATACAGGCTGTAAGAATGGATCAAGTTAAACAGACTAACCAGGTAAATCATAAGGAACCCTCTCTGCACGATCAACCAGGTTTCAAACTCAGCTTGTAACCTGTTTCTGTTAGAGTTTCAGACTCTGTTAGCAATGAGATCTTTCCTTACCCCTGACTAAAACAGCCTGACTAGCTTCAATTCTACAGGGCTTATATACCTCCCTCTTAGTCACATGATCTTCCAGCACGCAGCTATAAAAGGCCTTATTTAATGGATGACTGGCTTCTAAGAAGCAGTTCTCCTTTTAAGGTAAAATTTCAAATTTATTTTGTACAAGAACAATGGACACTTGGCAGGATATTTAACCACAAAGACATTTAAACATGCATTCAAACAGCAGTTTCCTCCCTATTACCGTGTGTGTGCTTGTGCATGAAGTGTGACTTTAAACAATATTTTCGTTTACATTTGGCTGGCTTGGCCCATAGCCTTTAACAGTGCCAGGCAGCTTTAAGTTCCATGTGTAAGGGACACCTCAGATATGGACCGGCAGAAGCAGGCCTTCTGAGACTAGGTAGTCCTTGCACACTGGTCCCTGTTAAACCTCAGGGCTCAGCCTTTCCTGCTGGCTTGAGGAAACACCACATTTTTGAATTCTACAGAGGTCCTGGGCTCAGTCTACAGCGACGACCCATGAAGTGTTGAGCACATGACTCATTATTTTACTCTTCCCCCATTAGCTGCAGTGCTTTATAGTCAGGTGATCTGTATTTTATAAAATAAGCTCTTTTGTTTAAGCTAAATATATGTTTTTTGGAGTGAAGATTAGCAAGATATTTGTCCATTGTTTAGCATTTTCCCTGCAGACCCAAGACTTTTGCATAACGGACTATCTGCCAGTTACTGTAGGCATGATTGGCTCCTTGTACGCTTTCTATCTTGTCCAACCAACACTCTCCTGTCATGAAGGCAAAGTGGGGAGAAAATCTATAACATTTGTTGAATGTACTCATATGTTTCGAGCTTTTGAGCTCCCCTAGCAAGCCTCTATTTAAGTAGGAAGCTCCAAGGAGCTGAGCTGAACTCTCTCTCCAGTATCCCTTCTGCTAAAATAAAGGCAGGCTGGAATACAAACAATAAGAAAATGACCCCTTGTTTTCTAGGGCACAATTGTGAGATGTCTCCCAGCAGGGATATGCTTTATTTTCTGTCTGACCTCCCAGTAGGGAGGTCAGTGCATATTACAGCCCTTCTGTCAGACCCACTTCCCTGGGTTATGAAGGCTCGAGCTTAATGCTGTCCTGGGAGGAGAAAGGAAAGGAAAAGATAAAGAGAAACAGAAGAGATAAACATCAGATGGCCAGTCCAGAGTGAAGCCAATGGAAAATAAGGAAGCAGAGAAAAGACAGACTAAAGGTTCATATGTTTTCATCAATTAACTTTCCATCTATCTTTTATTTACAGGATATCCGTATTCTGGCATCATGAAGGACAGCCTTGCCATGGTGGTGATGCTTTCAAACAAATCCCCTTTTAATCAGAGACAGGTGCCTAAACCAAGTTGAACAACGTCATCCTGGCTCTGCTTGCTTGTACACCTATCCTACATCCTGGAGGCACAACAGGAGGTAGTTTTATTGTGAGTCCAGTTTCATGAGATACTGACTCTGGGGTGTAACTATCAGAAATTACAAAGGTGAAATGCTGTACATTAGCCTGGGGTGATGTCCTGGTAGGTGGTGTCACTATCTCCACATCCTCACAGGCCTTATCCTGACCCTTACCTTCAGAAAGGTCACCACTGACCCTATCACAAAGCCTTGCGAATCTGTAATGTGGGTCCTCAGGGTTTTAAATGATTGTATGGTGTAACATTGACATTGCCCTATGTGAGCCACCATCTATTGAAGTATTATTGTATAAGTATTTTCATGTGCTTGGGCAGTGCCAAAATTATGGTAATGCTAATGCTATGTTACGTGATTGTTCAAATTCCAAGGAATCCACACCATATTCACCAAGGCTCAGGTGACTTTTTCCCCTAACTTTTCATTTCTCTACTTTTTATGTTTTGTTCTTAAAAGATGCATTAACATAGCCTATTTTTGCAAGGACTACATCGAGAATTATACTTTATGGTTACCCTAGTTCTGCATGGATTTCCATCCTAACTGAAAAGCTGTTACATCACAGTTCAAAGATCACAGGTGCTATTGTACCCTTTTGTGGTACAACAGCTTTTTAAAATTAGAATGGAAACTAGTGCTACCTGCTGTTTACTTTCTTTCCTGCCCAGACACACAGAACGCAAGACCTGCTAACACAAACTTTCCTGTTTGTTTCATCAATTTTTACACTTGCTTTTTATCTGTTTTGTAAGCAATTTTACAAACATATCCAGAGCTCATCCATTACAGAGACTGCATGTCTTGGCTATAGCAGTAATATTATACACATCAGCCCTGTTTAGACATCATCAGGGTAGACATTAAAATGACAGGATAATACCCATAGTGATTGAAATTATACGTAAGCAAATGTACTGCAATGGACTAGACCCTTTCACCATTTTAAATGCTAACATCTGTTGACAGCCCATCTAAGGCTGTTAGGTTCGTAAAAGTTAAACTGTAAAACAACACCATTAATTTTCAGTCAGTTTTCCAGCAATCCCCAGAGAAACCCTTCTTCACCTGCCAATCCAGCTGTTTAATCATAAGTGAAGCAGAATAAAACACTGCCCCTTATAACAGTAAACAGTGTCTTTAAATGAAACCATTGGTATGTAATGGCTCTTCAAAAGAGTCTAGCTTCCCCATCATTCTAACCATGGTCATTCATAAAAGATTTATTACCACAAATACTGCCACTGCATATTTCAGTGTATTATATCCATGGTTTGTTCTATAATGAACTAAGCAACCCCATAGTAGGCAGGCAGCTGGAAGAAGCAAGCAGGCCATGTCGTGGATGCCAACTTAACTACTAAAAACTTTTCAAATTGCATTGCGTTCCACCAGAACATTTAAGCATACAATGATTCATAATAAACCTGAATAGAGCACAGTCTTGTTCAGTACTGAGCATAACAGTCTCTAACCAGATTGGCAGCAAGACCTTTACCAGCCTCCATACCCCCTCCCCCCCGATTTAATGTTACTGACAGTTCAAAGCATTTACATATTAATCAGAATCCCCACCTTTAGGATGAGTAGCGCCAAAGACTTTTTTGATTTTAGACTTTTTTATGAACTCTCCAGGTTCCTGTGGCTCTCCACAGAGTACTGCATCTCTGATTTTCAGTTTTACTGGGTATTGCATTGAATTTCTTCTTCTAGGACCTCATTGCAAAACTAAATTATAGGAAAACTGGAATCCTTGTGCAATCTTCCACAGTTACTGGACCTTTGTGTTTTGCTGTTTCTTGTTAAAAAGTAGAATTGTAGTGGAGTGTGGCTTGGATGCCAACTAAGATGGCCACCTAATCTCAATACTATGTCCCAGCCCTTGATTAAAACATAAGATTTCACCCTGTTTACCTGCCCTCCATGGGATCAGTAGTAATGTACTGGTCCAGTAGCTCATGAGGTGCTATTCCAGCATTTTTTGTTATTTGTAAGGTGCAATCTCACACATCAGAGCCTCTCTGGAATCAGGCACAAGTTGCAGCCTGCTCGCAGACATGGCTGTCAGCTCAGTGGCACTGCTGAAAATGGCAGGAGCAGCAACGGTGGCATATAGTGAACAAAACCCCTCATTCCTGGGGTACATTACACATCTGCTGGATATGTTACTTATGGCATGGCAGAGTTTAAGAAAGTGGCCTCAACATCCAATGTGCACTACCTCAGTGACAGAGTTAACTTCACAGAGCCTCACACAGGAAACATGGAGGATGTACAGCAACAAATTATAAGGAGTCTGGAAGAGCGTTAGTGCTGCCTGGAATGCCTCTGAAAATGGGCTGACGGTAAAGAAAACAGGGGTCGAAAAAACAATGTGCAGTTCCTATGTGTCCCAGAGAGCATAGAAGGAGGGCACGTGGAGCATTTTTTACAAGACTTTATATCCAAGTCATGGACCCAGCGTGACAAGGCCTGCTTAAGGTGGAGTGGGCCTATCATACTCGGGGCCCACCAGCACCAGAAGGTCCAGATTGAGACCCATTACGGCATATATATCCTCTGATTCTCAGTCTGGCAAGAAAAAGGTCAGCTTACATGGAAAGAGGTGAGGTTATCCCTGTAGGAGGATTAGTCACAGGAGGAAGTACAACATTGGAAGCAATGCACTCTAAGCAGAACAGCCCTTAGAGATGCTAGGATCCCCTATTGCTTCAGGGGCTTCAATAACTTTTACATTTCAAAAAATTGTCTGGAGTTGGAATGTTGTCACCCTCAAGAGGCCAATTCTTTGATACACAGACACTGGCCAAAAATCCAGCTGTGTACTACAACTCCCAGGAGGCTGTGAACTTACCAAAATGTCAGCACTCCCAGAGACAGGAATGCCAAAACTGATAGAGCTGCTGGTAGGGAAGACCCAGTCCTAACACAGTGACAAACAAAATGGCAGTGCTCTCCAAGAAGGAACCCTGGGACTGGCACTTGAGAAAGAAAGGCAGTACCAGCATGAAATCCCAGAGCAGAGGAGACTGGCTGAATGCTGTAAGTAATTGGTGCCACCCCAGGATGAGAAGCAGTAACAGCAGAAAGCCGGCTTCCCAATCAGCCCCTTATCACCACTGGCAAAAGCAGCCAGATAGTCACTGAACACTACCCACAGGGATGGATCATGCCCTCCATAACACTGCACAATCTGATCTACAGCTTTCCACAACTCTTCCCCACCTCATAATGTGCAATGCAGCCTGATCCATCTTGTTCAAGTAGGGAACATACCTGTGGAAAATTCATGCCTGACGGAGCTGTTGAAGTTGGACCGATATGGGGGATCGGAGGCCCCCCTTGAAGGTCAAGACAGAGCACCTTGTGAGAGGCAAAGTTATAGGCCAATATCAAATCAGGTATCTATAGGTACCCTTGAATGGTGTTGACCCTAAATGGTCGACCTCCTCTTAGTGCTGGGGATAGGATGCCAACACGAGACCTCTAGGGTATGAAGTGCATCTTTTAAAACTGCACCGATGACATGCTGATGTGTGCTCCCAACTGCTCATACAAGGCTCCCAGTTTATTGGATGAGGATAGATCCTCCCTCCTCCAACATTTCTTGAGGAGAGAATGCGGATCAGGGTGTGCTAGACACTCGCCACATACAGGGGCTGGGACAGATGCCTAATATTCAGTTCTCTGCCCTGCTTTTCCCCTAGAGTGCTTTCATTGCAATGCTTGGAGGCTGTTTACTGTTTTTTCCTCCTCCCTGCATTCACAGTTGGTATCCTACTAGACTGGATTCTCAGGCAATCGGGTTAATCATTTCTTCACATCATCGCTAGTTATATACTGTAACTGTTATCTAGTGTATGTTTGACTATCTACTTTACGCTGCCCCAGAAGTTTACTTAGGGACTAATCTTCTCAAATGTGCTTGTTTTCTGGTCTAACATAATATTGTGCATAGCTCTTTTGGTCAGGAGTTGTGAACCTACAACTTAAGCAGGTGGGGTAAGTGGTGGAAGATCCCAACCCTGCCCTGCTGCTCATTTCCAGGCACTACCCTACAGGATGCTCCTTACCACATGATTGTAAGACATAATTATTCCATTTCTTGCTATTGTTCTGCAAAAAGCATACTCATACAAACATACATACGAACATACGAAGAAGCCAGCAGAAGAAGGCCATTTGGTCTATCAAGTCTGCTCGTATTGCAGGGACCACAGCTTGAGCTAATGTCTCTGCCTCCTCCCACTACTCCCATCCTCTCTACACATGACTCTTACCTTCCCCCTATGACTATCCCAGCCCCTCTTAAAGCTGCCCACTGTCTTCAATGAGAAGACCTCTTCCGCAGCGCATTCCAAGTGTGAAGAAGTGCTTCCTGACCTCCCTTCTAAACCTCCCCGCCAGTTTAAGACTGTGCCCCTTGTGATATGGTTGCCACCAGCTTAAAGAGACTCTCCTTATCAACCTTATTTATCCCTTCAAGTACTTAAATGTCCCAATCATGTCTCCTCTCTCTCTCTCTCCTGTCTTCCAGGGAGTACATGTTCAGTGCCCTTAACCTCTCCTCATATGCCTTGCCCTGCTGACTGGCTATCATCTTTATAGCCCTCCTCTGTACCTTCTCCAGCAGGTTAATGTCCTTTCTGAGGTGTGGGCACCAGTACTGAACTCCATACTCTAGATGCGGTTTTACCAGTGACCTGTGCAAGGGCAGTATAACCTCCTCTCTCCTACTACTGATCCACCTAGCTATGCATCCAAGCATCTTGTTTGCCTTTGCTGCTGCTTTCTTGCACTGTGTGGAGTGCTTCAGGTCACTAGTGATCATCACTCCCAGGTCCTTCTCCTCCTCTGATGCAGATACTTGGACTCCACTCAGGTAATACTCTGTCCTGGGATTCTTGGCTCCAATATGCATAACTTTGCATTTCTTGGCATTGAAGCCAAGCTGCCAGATCCTGGACCACCTCCCCAGCTTTTCCAGATCTTCCTGAAGGTCCTGTATCCCTTCAGCTGTGTCCACTCTCCCACAGAGCTTGGTGTCATCTGTGAATAGGCACATTTTGCCTTTAATGCCATCCCCAATGTCATTGATGAAGACATTGAACAACAGCCCCAGCACAGAGCCCTGTGGGACCCCACTGGTTACCTCTCTGGTGCCAGATAACTCTCCCCGTACCACCATCCTCTGGGTTCTGTCCCTCAGCCAGTTTTCCACCCAACTAACCATCTTTTCCCCAACTCCAAGATCCACCAACTTCTTGATCAACCTTTTGTGGGATACACAGAGTCAAAGGCCTTGCTGAAATCAAGATAGAGGATGTCTACTACTTGGCCCCTGTCTACTGTCTTAGTGACACAGTCAAAGAAGTCAATCAGATTTGTTTGACATGATCTCCCCCACCCCATGAACCCATGCTGTCTCTCATCATGGAGACCATGTTCTTCTAGATAGTCCACCAACCTTTCCTTTAGTATCGTCTCCATGAGATTTGCCCACAATAGAGGTCAGACTGACTGGTCTGTAATTCCCAGGATAATCCTTGGGACTGCTTTTTTAAAGGGGCACTACATGTGCTGTTCTCCAGTCCTGTGGTACTATGCCTGACTCTAGTGAACTATTAAAACTCAGAATTGAACCGCACAAAGGCAAGGGTCCTGGACATCAGGAGGGCAGATTTTAAAAAGTTGGGTGAATGCCTCAGGGAGGGCCTTGCAGGGGAGAATGAGCTAGGTGGGGTGGAGGAACAGTGGGGAACCAAAAGGGGCACAGTGAAGGCAACAAACTTCTGCATCAAGCAAGGGAGCAAAAAGAAAGAGGAAAAAGTGACCACTATGGTTCTCGAAAGATGTGGCAGAAAATGTAAAAGCTAAGAGGATAGCATTCAGAAGGTACAAGGTGTTACAAAGAGAAGAGGATAGGGAGGTGTTTCAGGGAAACAGAGGAAAGAAGGGAGAACAGTAAGGAGCGCAAAGGTGCAAACTAAAGAGAGAGAATAGTCAAGGCCATAAGAAAACTGGACATGACAGTTTTAGGTATGTAAGGAAAAAAGGAAGACTATGGGTGGGATTGTAAGGTTAAGAAGAGGAGACTGTGCAGAGGCGTGCAGGAAAAGGAAGACATCCTGAACAAATATTTTGTTCAGTGTTTACAGAAAGAAAGAAGTGGGGACGAGCCACAAAAATGTAAAAGAAGCATCGGGGGAGATGGGCACTAGTTCATTTTCGGAGGAGGGAGTCCTAAAGGGATTCGTAGATCTGAAAATAGACAATGCAGTGGAGCCAGACTGGATGCGCCCAAGATTACTGAAGGAGCTCAGGAAGGTGCTGGCTGTACCTCTGATGGCCCTATTTAATAGCTCATTGAAAACAGAAGTGGTCCCAGAGAACTTGAGGGGGAAGATGTAGTCCCACTAATGGAAAGTTTTGAATCCATTTGGTTACAAGACCCAGGGCAGCATGGGTTCATGGGAGACAAGTCAAATAAATCTGATGGATTTCTTTGACTGAGTAATCAAGGAACTAGATCAGAGTGGAAGCGGTGGGTGGAGCCTACCTAGATTTCTGTAAGGCGTTTGACACCATTGCACATAAGAGACTAGTAAGCAAGCTGGGTCACTTAGGAGTGGATCAAAAGTTGGAAAATTAGGTGAAATTGATTAAGGAATAGGCAGCAGAGGTATTGGTAAATGGAGTTCACTCAGAAGAAGGGAGGGTGACCAACAGGGTGCCTCATGGAACAATGCTGTGACAGGTCCTCTTTAATGTCTCTATAAATAACATTACAGAAGAGCTGTATAGGAAGATCTGTCTCATTTTGGAAAGGTGACACTAAACTCTGCAATAGGAAGGACACTCATTGGGGAGGTGAAAAGGATGAGCGGCAACCTTAGAAAACTTGAGGAGAGGTCAAGGGCATGACAGCTGCTTTTCAATCAATCAAAAATGTATTTATAAATGCGCCTTTCCAGGGATCAAGGCACTGTACAAATACATACACATACATAAATATAAAAATCAAACACATAAAATCATTAAAAACATTTGATATTTATAACAGCTAATAATACAGCTAACCCATCATCTAAATTCATCCAGAAATGCTAGGCTGAAAAGATGAGTCTTAAGAGCTGATTTAAAGCTTGGATGAGTCTTAAGAGCTGATTTAAAGCACGAGATGATCAGGCACTTTCTTATCTGAAAAGGTAGAGAATTCCACAAGGTAGGGACCACATAAGCAAAAGAAGCAATATATATATATATATATATATATATATATATATAGTATATATATATATATATATTATAGTGGCGCAGTCGTGTCACTATAGTTAGGTTCAGTGGTCACTTCTATGTTAGACTCAAAATTTTGCACGTTAATAACTTTGGACCTGATCAACAGATTTGCCTGAAATTTGGTATGCTGTGGGGCATGGTAGTTCACTTGATTTGTCAAACTGTGGTTTGGTCAGACTTAGTTTGACAGAAAAACGCTGACAAATGCAAAATTATCCATTTTGGTGGCAGCTTTGGGATTTTGGACATGGCCCAGTATGGCTCTTTGTGTGGCATGCCACTCTGCAAGATGGCTCATTTGAAAGAGCTTTGGTAGCCAAATATGCTGCTTTTCATTTGGTGAAAAAATATTAAGGCATTCAAATGTTATGCCACTTTTAAATTCCCATTATAAGTCAATGGGAAAATTTATATGTATGTTTTGTGAACAAAGAATGGGGTTCTGGCCATCTGGTCCCACCTGGCGATCAAAGAATTTGCAGCCTTCCGGTTCAAGAATTTTTGTCCCCGAGAATTTTTAAAATTCTTTGATCGTGAGGTCTGCCATCTTGTTTTGTGATTTCCGATCGGAGAAAATACAAATATCTCAGCTCAGGGGTCACCTCTGAAGTAAAACTTAGAAGGGTTTTACTCAGGGGACTCCGATCTATTGAGCCATGGCTTTGGTTTGATCCAAATCGGTCAAAAAATAGAGTTTTGGGCTTTTAAAATCTTAATTCATGGCTAGCTAATGATCTTTGATCACGAGCCTACAAATTCTTTGATCGCAAGATTTTTTGATTGCGATCGTGCATCGCGAGCAAGGGACGAGATGGCCAGATTTTAAAATGTCTTTTCTCAACCCAGGCATGCCCTACGAAGTTAAATGAGGGTGCGTTTTGCTCAGGGGCTTTGTTCTGCCCCATCTGAATAAAACAAATTGGCGTTTACAATATCCTGGTAGTCTAGCGCCTCTACGATGATCATGATCAACATATAACGATCTTACTCCCTCTTGCTAGTGGTTCCTAATGCGGTATTTCATAAATATTTTTATATCTCTTAGAAGTTCTTAGCGGTTCTTCAAATTGTATAAATATCGTTGTTGTTCATACTTCGGTAGTTAGCTGCCCCGCATCATGCGGGCAGATACAGATTCGTATTTTGGTAGTCTGTTTTCACGTGTATTTCATTAAATACAAGCTTGAGCTATCTCGGTAGTCTAGTAGACTTCTCAATCTGTATGAAATTATATTATTGTTCATATCCCTGGTAGTCTGGCGGCCTCACCTCCATCATAATGAAATATATAAGGATGTACAATTTCCTTGTAGTCTAGTGGCCTCCAACCTCCCACTCAGCTGTGCCAGCTCCATAGCACCTCTCACTCTTCCCTAGCCAGTGATCGCATAGCCTACCTCTCATTTCCACAGCCAGCCACGACTGTGGGAGCAGCGCAATCCAAAGAGGCACTCAAAATTATTTCTGAGTGACTTTTGCATTAGCGCCTCCATCACACACAGTCGGGCGGCTGGCCATGGAGGTGAGAGGTGGGCTGTGCCAGTCGCCGGCTGGGGAAGGATGGGGGGTTGCTGGGTGGGCTGGCATGGCTGGGTGGGGGGTTGGGAGTCACTAAACTACCATGAAATTGTACATCCTTATCTGTTTCATTATGATGGGGGGGCACTGGTCTACCAGGGATATGAACAATAATAATTTCATACAGATCGGGGGAGCTACTAGACTACCAGGGATATCAAAAAGCAATATTTAATGAAATACACATTGGAGGGCCACTAGACTACCAGGAAATTGCAGATCCTTATCTATTTTATTATGATGGAGGGGGCCACTAGACTACCAGGGATATGAACAACAATGATAATTTTATACAGATCAGGGGCCACTAGACTACCAGTGATATAAAAACCCAATACTTATGAAATACACATTGAGGGCCACTAGACTACTAGGGAATTAGAGATCATTATGTATTTGATCATGATCGGGGGCCACTGACAACCAGGGATCTTGAAAATATGATTTTTTTATTCAGATGGCAGAATGAAGTCTCTGAGAAATCTCAGCTCATTTAATTTCTAGGGCACCCTCAGCTCAAAAATATATTTTAAATCGCACACCTAGTCCCTCACTCTTTGTTCATGAGTAATTTCTTTGACCGTGAGCCTGCAAATCATTGATCGTGAGATTCTTTGATCACGATCGAGCATCGCGAGTGAGGAATGAGATGGCCAGATTAAAAAATAAATTTTCTCAGCCCAGGGTTGTCCTAGAAAGACAAATGAGGGCGGGGTTTTACTCAGGGAGCTTCATTCTGATGAACCATGGTGGTGGTTTACTGCAATTCTTTGAATTTTTTAAAATGTTTACAGATTTTATTCTTTGGTTGTGACCCTGCAAATTCTTTGATCGCGAGCCTGAAAATTCTTTGATTGTGAGATTCTTTGATCGCGATCGTGCATCGCGAGCGAGGGACGAGATGGCCAGATTAAAAAATCTATTTTCTCAGCCCAGGGGTGCTGTTGGAAGTCAAATGAGGGTGGGTTTTGCTCATGGGTCTTTGTTCTGTTGAACCATGGTGGTGGTTTACCGCAATTACTTCAATTTTTTGATTTATAGCATTTTTTATTCTTCATTCATGAGCCTGCAGATTCTTTGATCATGAGCCTGCAAATTCTTTGATCATGAGATTCTTTGATCATGATCTTTGATTGCAAAATAGGGACAAGATGGCCAGATTTTTTAATAATGGAATAGATAGGGACAGTTCACTAACCTTTGACATTAAATATCTCAGAAATGGTTTGGTCTTTTACTTGCAATCTGGAGGGTGTTTACGGCATGTCCTTTGAATGTAAATTACAGCGTTTACATGTCATAAAAAATGTTTTGGCGGAGATATGGCATGGCATAGTTTACGTTCTGCAGACAGTGTTTTGCTTGTGGTGGTGGCTTGAAATTAATGGGATACCTAGCCTTAGTGTCATGGATGTAGTTTTCAGTTGTTGTGTGTGTTAAATGTCAACAGGTGCGGAACTGTGCCACTCTGATAAATGAAAATTTCAAACTTTGACATGTTATATCTCAGACACAGTTTGGTCATTTTACTTGAAATTTGGAGGGTGTTGACAACATGTTCTGTTGATATTAATTGTGGTGTTTACGTGTCGGACAATATATTTTTGCAGAGATATTGCATGGCGCAGTTTACATTTGTGGACAGTGTTTTCTATTATTCTGCTAGACTAAGATTTGTTTGGTGGCTGGCCTTGCTGTTGTCAATGTACTTTTAGTCATTAGGTGTGTAATGTGGCCGACACTTACAAGTTGGTGGAGGCCCCATGCTCTCACCAACTTGTGCAACATACTACTTTTATTCTTTCTTAAAGGTAAGGAAATTCTATGCAAAAACGTTATTAATGCATCAGTTAGGGTTCTTCTACAATGAAAAAGTGAGAAATTTGACATTAGGTTCACCCTTGTCTACCCTGCCCCCACCAACAGGCATTGGAGTGCATTGGGGTCATTGGTCCTAACTCTCACCTCATTTTCCTACACTGCAGCACCTCAGCTTGTTTACACATGGGATGGGGTGAGAGTTAGACCGATGACCCCAACACACACCCCAATGTCTGTTGGTGATGGCGGGTGGGGTGGCAAGGGTGGGAACTCTAATGTAGAATTTTGTTTTTGCTGTAGAAGAACCCTAACTGATGCATTAATGATTTTTTTGCATAGAATTATATATATATATATATATATATATATATATATATATAATCTCAATGGTCTTTTCTAGCAGTGTGCAAAGTTGCTAAAATTTGCTCTGTGAAAAATCCACAAATTTGAGCAAATTTGTGAAGCTGAGGACTGGAGTTCACATTGTTATTCACCAGGCAAATTGTTGAAATTCTCATGGCAAATGACCAGGTTGCCTGAGGAATCCCAACATGAATTGCGTGGTGCAACCCTTCTCCCACTCAAACCCAATAGAAACCCTGATATCCCCATCCCGCTAGAAATCTCATCCCTCATCCCTCCCAGCCCAGTGGATTGCATGTTGCTGCATTCTACTCTGCTCCAAAAATGAATCCCTTCCACCCACCCATGTGCCAAACACACTCCACCCACCTCCCCTGCCTAAGTCCATTGTCTAATAAGCACCAGCCCCATCAAATTTCTTCTGGTCCCCACTACCCTCTTCCCCACATTTCAGCAGCCACATAATCAAACCACAATAAAGAAAACTGTCCTCGGTGCAAGCATCTGCTCTGTTCATTGGCTGTCTCATAATGGTGCAAATGATTGAATGTTGATGACTTTGATCTTAATAAAACCTGATGTGTTGAATTTTCTGTCAATCAGGTTTTACTAAAAGCAAAGAGGTCACTACTCATTCATTCCTACCTTTACCAGATGGACACTGAACAGAGAAGATGGTCTGCACCAGTGGAACATATTCTTTGTTGCAGGTTGATTTTGTGGCTGATTGTGGGGGGTGGAGGGTAGTGGGGACCAGAGGGGGATTGAGGGAGACTGGGTGAGCTTAGTAAAGACAGGGACACAGGTGGGGAAGGTGGGTGGTGTGTGTTTGGCATGCAGGTGAGGGGAAGGGATTACCTTTAGCACAACAGCATGCAGTGGCATGCATTTCATCAGAGGGGAAGGGGGAGTGGGGGGTATCACAGTTTCTATAATTTTTGGGTGGAAGAGGGGGTGATTTTACAGAACCATTGGTGGGGGAGTTTTTTTTAAAGTTTTAATAAAAAAAATCTGCAGCAAAGTTGGTGTGTCTGCTGCTGAATTTTGAATTTCCACAGATTTGCAACAACTTTCCCAGCAGAAAAAAACTTGCAACATCTCCAGATGTTATCCATTGCTAGAAGTGGAGAGCAGCATTTGTTTGAAAAATTGTTGACTAAAATGGATCAGCTATGTAATTTATTTATTTATTTATTTAAGCGTTTTACCAGGAAGACATACTGAGCAGAGTACTGCTCGATTACAGATGCGTCCTGGGGGAGGGGAGAACATAGGAAAACAGGTTTACACAGTATAGACAAGAAAATACATAGTGGGAGAAATACTAACATTTGGATCTGATTAAAAGTCAGTAGTAGCTTGAGAGAGACAAACTGGTAACCACAGTACGTACGGTATGAGATAAACACTTGAAGTCAGGATAGACAAGTGAATACATTGTGGGAGATCTCTAACATTTGGTTCAGAAACCACGTTCATACAGGATTGAGTGTGCCAGTTGGTAACACAGTTACATACAGCAAGTGTACAACAAAATTAAGTTTTGAGCCATATGAGAGACAGTATAAGGTGAGAGGACAATAGTTAGATACTGATGAATTACAAATATGCTAAGTACCGACATTCCCATAGAGTTGCCTTGTAGGTGGTAGACGCCTAGACACAAGCACAGGTAGGGATGAAATGATCTTGGAGCATGGAGTTTAGGTGAGAAAGGGAGGTGAAGCGACGAATGTCAGCTGGGAGGGAGTTCCATAGCGAGGGAATGCGGTAGCTGAACCCTGATTGCCCTGTGGAGGTTGACCGGTATGGGACAGCTAGGGACCTGGAGTCTGAGTTTCTGAGTGTGTATGCTTGTGTGCTAGGGTTTGTTAAGATGTCGGAGAGGTAGGAAGGGAGCCGCTGAGTCCAATGCTTGGCCATAATTTTTGCGCAGAGGGTTAGCCTGCGATAGTCAAGTGAGGTGAGGTTCATTGCTTGATACAGGGCACAGTGGTGTGTGGAGTAGGGGCTGTTTAGGGCAAAGTGGCAAAAAGAGTGGAAGAGAGGGTCCAGCCTAGCTAATGAGTTCTTTGGGCCAGCACCATAGACTACATCCCCATAGTCGAGGACTGGGAGGATCATTTTATTTACAATGTCCATTCTGGCTGGAAGGGGTATGTTGTCACGATTCCATTAAAGTGCACCAAGCCTTGGGTGCAGCTTCTTAAGTAAGGAGTCAATATGTGCGGAAAAGGTGAGGTGCTGGTCAAGCCAGACACCGAGATATCTGAAGGTGGTGCTGGACTCCAGTGGGGACCCTTCAAGGGTGTGAAAAACTAATGGTGAAGGGAGCCTAGAAATTTTTTGCCTCGTCCCAAAGGTTAAGGAGACTGTTTTGTTAGCATTTAGTAGGAGGTTATTTGAGTGGAGCGAGTGCAGGACTGTGATGAAGTCGTACTGAAGCCTGGACTCAACTTCAGAGGACGAGGGGCCGGATGAGTATAGCACCATGTTGTCTGCATACTTGTGGATGGCAGAGTGTGTGCAGGTGGAAGGCAGATCATTTAGAAAGACTGAGAATAGGAGAGAACCTAGGACAGATCCTTGGGGCACTCCTGGACGTGATTGGAGGGATCCGACATGGATGATCTGATACGGACAGCTTGGGATCTGCCAGAGAGGTAGGAGGGAGCCAAGATGTGGCCAGTCAGATAGGCCAGCATTGGCAAGTTTTGTCAGGAGAAGAGAGTGAGTCACCGACGAAAGCCTTTGCCATGTCGATAAAGATGGCAGCAGTGATGGCACAGCATCCATCCCTGTGAGGATGGAGTCAGTAATCCTGAGAAGGGAGGTAGTGGAGTGATTTCCTAAAGCCAGACTGGTAGGGGGAAAAAAAGGTAGAGGAGTCCAGATAGGCAGATAGGCGAGAGAGAGAACCAGGCGTTCTTGTATCTTGGCAAGGGTCGATAGGAGGGAGATGGGCCGGTAGTTGCTTGGGTTTGAGGCATGACCACACTTTGGAAGTGGGATTATGGTGGCATGTTTCCACTCAGTGGGAACTTCTGCTAGGACGAATGATAAGTTAAAAAAAAGGGAGGCTAGGGGTTGAGCTATGGCAGGGGCCAACAGGTGAAGCAATTTGGAGTCCAACCCCGTGGGACATTTGTCCTTTTCAGGGTTAAGGGCAACCAGTGCATTGTATACCTCATCAAGGGTGACTTGCAGGAAAGAGAAAGGCTGAGCTGCAGCGCCACAAGATGGGGTGTCAGTGGGGGCATGCTGAGCTGGGTGCGGGGTGCCCTGGGAGTAGTATTGCTGGTAGTGAAGACAGTGTTAAACAATGTGGCAACTGCTGAGGGGTCAGTGATGGTGAGACCACCAACCTGCAGGGACGGGGTTGGTGGTTATGATGGTGGGCTGAGAAGCAATTTGACCACCTTCCAGAAATGACATGGAGATGGGAGGAGGAACTGAATGCCCATAAGAAATAGTTGGCCTTTGCTTGGCGGATTCTTTTGGTACTTGAATTGTGGAGGCTCTGAAGGTCTGGAGGTCGACCTGGGATTTGGAAGTCTTAAAGGTTTTCCAGGCCTTGTCTTGGACTCAGAGGTGGGCTAGGATATTAGGAGAGATCCATGGTAGATGGCACTCGGACTCTGGACCGCCTGGTGGGGTGTAGCGGTCCCAGATGGCGATGAAGTTGGACTTAAAGAATGACAGTGCCTCATCTGTTGAGGTGAAATGACTGATGCATGACCAGTCATAGTTGCCCAACTCATTTAATAATGAGGGACGTCCAGGGATTTGTAGGATCTCGAAAGTAGGATTCTGGGAGGGGAACTTGGTCAGGAATTCTGCCACAGTGTAGATCCCGTGGTGGTAACTAAGGGCATCCGAAGAGTCCAGAGGCTATAATCCTGTGTGGGTGAGAAGTGAGGGACCAATCTAGCAGTGTATGGTTCTGTGTTTGTGGTTTCCCAGTAGGTTCAGTGATTAGTTGTGTTAGGATTAGGGCTGTTACCTTGTCACGCAATTTTGAAAGGGACCCAGCAAGCCAGTTCTGGTTGAAATCCCCTAATATGTGAATCTCACCACCTGCTGCCAGGGAGTTTAAATAGCCCAGGTAGTCCAGTATGGAAGGTGAGGTGGTGCCTGGAGCGCAGTATGTGCCTGCTATGTAGATTGGGATTGAGTGGGGGATGGAGAGTTTTACCATTAAGGCATTAACGGAGTCCGTCGGTAGGGATAGGGCAACTGTGGTGAATTTGATGGTGGAAGCAATGTACATAGCTGTGCTGCCTCCTTTTCTGCCGACCCAGTCATGGCAGAGAAGTGTGTAGCCGGGTATGGCAAATTCTGCATTGGTGTTATGTGTTTTTAGCCAGGTTTTGGAGATAATCAGAATGTCTGGGCTGAGAGACACGGCGAGGGCTTGTAGCAAGGTTATTTGTGCAAGAGGCTGCATATATTTATGTGTATTAGTTTGAGGCCGAGGGATTTGGAGGGGACAGAAAGGTTTTGGACATGGGATGGGTTGGTCCTGGGTTAGTTCAATATCTCCTGCAAGAAGAAGTTGCAGGGTGACCATTAGTTTGGTGTGATGAGCTATCCACTGAAGTTTTCTGGAGGTGGTATGATGTGCAGCTACAGTACGTCAGCTTTTGATCTCCAGGTTTGTGGTAGAAGGACTAGGAGGCTGAGTCAGAAGGTAGGTGGGATTAGTCCGGGGCTGGTGGATAGAGTATGGTAGAGGTGGGCATGGTGCGATTCAGCTGTGATAGTGGAGGTAGGAATATTTGTTAGCAGCATGTCGCAAGATGTGATGTAGTCTGGGAGTGTAGGGTAAATTGATGGTGGGAGGGACACCCAGTGGGTGACGATAAAGAAGATTAATAAGTAAAGTTGAGGCATAATGGAGAGGCTAAAAGAGCAAGGGTTTTGAATGTAATTGCAAAACCTTGGTGTAGTGACCTCTAGTGGCTAGCTGGTATATGAATGGTAAAGCACGCTGATTGGTTAAAACTGGCATGTGACTTCAGCTATAAAAGGAGTGACTGCCAAGGGTGGTGCTAGGGGTGGTGGGAGCTGATGCATAGCGTCAGCGAGGCCTAGCTTATTCAAGCAGGCATAATAGCAGCAGCAGGCAGGCTGCATTTTAGTGCTGCTTGTGATTGCCATTGGGGCTGGGGTCAGTCTGCATCTGGATCCTGGGAGGGCTTCCACGTTGCCTCCCCTCACGACCTGGAGGATTGCCCAGAAAGCTGTGGTAAAGACAGAGTTTAAATAGGTAAGAGGGATGGAGGGAGGTGCTTGGTACAAACTTAATTAAGCTTAAACAAAGAGAGTCGGGGCCAGAGGAGCATTAACTGCAGTGTGAGAGATCTAAATAATTTAACCTTGCTTGAAACGCTGCTCAGAGGTGCCTGAAAGCAGCTGGTAATTCAAACAATTTCAACTTCACTTAGTTCGGGGGCTCAGAGGTGCATTAAGCAGCTATATGATGCACTTTATACATTTCTTTGTAACTACTTTAAGCCCCTTGTACAGCACAGCAAGGCAGAGAATTAGATTAACACTAGCTGCAGCTAAATCAATTTTAACAATTAAGGTAACCCAGCAGAACAGTGAGAAATGCACAGGATTTTAAGGATTTACTAGCAGACAAAAACTATCTTCACACGTCTGCCGACTTTAAAATTCAAAAGATGGCGCTTTTTCTCCTTGTAGCTTGTTCAAACTGCGTAGTAGTAGCAGCAGCAGACGAGCTGTACCTTAGCACTGCTTGTGACTGCCATTGGGGGGGTGGTCTGTACTCCAGATCCTGGGAGGGATTCCACATTGCCCTCACGACCTGTGAATTACCCTGAAAGCTTAGCGTTGCTTGTGATTGCCGTTGGGGGGGGTGGGTCTGCACTCCAGATCCTGGGAGGGCTTCCACGTTGCCCTCACGACCTGAGGATTGTAAATGTCACTATTCAGCCTGAATATAAATAATGGAACTAAATTGTTATTATCCAATATAACACTAAACAGTGCTGACAAGGAGCACATCTGGAGGGGATAACGGAACTAGAGAGTCGCTGGTTTTCTGGAGAATGAATATTTGGCTCTAAAAATACAGAAACAGAGTATTGTAGCTCTGAATAGCATCACTAACTGCTGCATAGACACATACTGTCCTAGCATCTCAGATGTTCACCAGTTCAGATAAGTGTTTCACAAACTCTCCAGCAATGTTAAAAATGGTATTTATCCCCGGCAGGAGATGTAATTGTTTTCAGCAGTAACTGCTAATTATTAATTCTGTGCCTGTGTAAGTCTGAATATTTTGCAATTCTGCTGCACACTAGGGCCTCTTATGGAAGACATTATTTCACAGTACCTCAGTCATTTCTTTTCCCAGGTAAAATGAAATAAACTAATAATAATTTAAATTAAATACATTATTCAATGATTTATGTTGTTCCCATGGAACAGATTATAGTTTCTTTCTATGAAGAAGTTTATACATTAGGGGAATAGACAGGAAAACTGAACTCACCTTTTGCCCAGGAGCAAATGCTCCATGTTTCTATGATTGTGAAACAGCCTATTTAATTTTAAATACTGTCTTTTTCTTTGAAACAATTTTTCAGTCCTGTACTTAGTTTATGTCATAACAATTTTTTTTTCTATTTTTTACTTTCTGTTTATCTGCTCCCTTACTACGGTCCTTCTCAGGGGTCTGGGCAGCTCCAACCCCATCACCCCCCTTCCCCATCTCCCATGACTTCCCTATGTCAGGAGATGAGCCCTGTGGTATCTCCTCCCCAAGATGGAGATCTTCAGGCTGGACCATTTCCCTTGGATAGTCTTCAGTGGTGTTGCCAGCATGAGCCTAGGTTGGTGAAGTGCAGGTCTGCAGGTAGCCCGGAGCCTTCACAGGGCATGGATACATTACCTTGTTTTCCTCCTTTTCCACAGGATGCTGGCTGATGGATATGCTCGTGCAAGGCATACACGTCTGTCCAGCCTGTCCCCAATCCCCAGACTGCACTCTTGCCTGCACCACCACCTGTGGTCCCCTAGGCGGCATCTGTGCTGTGGCACTGATCCCCCCTCCCTCCAGGGAGGAGGAGACCATCTTGCAGGATGCTCAGTCCTCCTTCCCGGCTGGTCATCCGACGATGTAGGCTTGTTCCCGAACCCAGATCATTGGTGTCATGAATGGTAGTGCTACCATTGCGCCGTGCACTGGTCCCAGGTAATAACATTCTGATATGTCTGATGATGTGATTAAACACCTGAGGCCAAAGACTGAGGTGTTTAATGAATAGCAGAAGCCAGTTATTAAGAGTATATTCTGGCTACTAAATGTTTAACACTTTTATATGACTAGGGTTCAGAAACCAGAATTTTAAAGTGCTTTTGATTGAAGTGGAAGATGCCTTTTTCCTGTTTTCTTGTGTACTAGATGTGTAAGAACTATTGTGGATGTGTCATACATGTGGATAAACTATAGTGCGTGTGTCTGGAAGGTGGGTAAACTATCATGAGCTTGCCTTAAATGTGTATACACTACCGTGGGTGTGTCTAAATTGTGGATAATCAACTAAGGCAGTGGTTGTAGTTTGGTGTATTACATGGTGGGTGTCCTCTATTCCAATTGGATTGCAGTAGATACATGTCATATAATAATGGATAATGAGCTTTGCAGGTTCTTTGTTACAAATGACATAATGTGTATTGCAATAAAGAGTTTAATGTATTCCTGAGGATCTCTCTGGCTGAATATGTTTAGCCAACTGTATATAATGAGTATACAACTACTCAGAGCAGAACAGGACACCATAATATTATGACACGAGCATTCTAAGTGGGCATTAGTTCTCATACATCGGCAACCTGTAAACCATGTAGTCTGTCACTAACAGCTTTAGTAGTAACCATATTTCTTTGCCATAAAAGTTTTTATTGTCTCAGGTGGTACAGGCAGGCTTTCAACCCTGTCCCTGCCTCCTCGCACCTGGCACTCACAGTATCGGACCAACCTGCCCATAAATGCCTCATAGATCCCCCCCCCCATAGTGGGGCTGGGAAGGGAAGGGTCATCTTCCCCCCACCCAGTGACACACATTCAGATTTGGGCAGGTGGCCTGCCATTGTCACAGGGCAGAGGAAGGAGTGCAGGGCTTCATGTAGCCTGCACCAATCATTTTCTGTTTTCTCCCTTAGCCCAGCTACAGTGTGCTGCAAGTGTGCATGTGAAGGCAGACAGATTTAGAGTGCCACAGCCCTCCCTTTATGTCTCTGGCAATGCTAGCACTGCCTCTAGACCTCCACCTTGAGGGCAGCCAAGGGCCAAGAAGGCAAGTCATCCCACCTAGGAGAGAAAATTGTCCTACAGATACTCAGCCCTACTCCCCCTTGGCTGTCCCCGGCAACCCGAGCTCCTGAACTTGGGTCACCAGAGCGGGAAAAGTATGGTACAGGGTGCCTCGGCCCTCTTCACCACTGGGCCAGCCTTGACTAGCCATATTTTGACTCCCAAGGGTTTCAGAAGGTACATAACTTTGGTAACACAAATCAGTACTCAGTGGAATTTTACTGTCCGTTACTTCTGATGTATTGCTGTAGACCAGATTTTGACACTAGCAATCTAGAAAAATGCAAAACATTGGATGAAAAATTAAACAGTAAATCACTTGTGATTTTAGGCAACCTGTGTTGAAAACTGCAGGTCTTCTTATGATGTATTACAGTTAATGCCTCCACTGGCAATATTAAAGTGACACATACCACTTCAAAGGCAGGGGAAAGAGCTATGTACTCCTTTTTTGAAATTAAAAAAATGCAACATAAAACTTACAAACTACTAACTAATGCAAGTGATTTCTAATATGTTCATGCTGTTAGAGATGTCTCTTATGGTTTAAGAGCATCCTCTCACCCAACCTACATGGAATGACTCACACAATAAGAAATACATCTCATAGCACATATAAATTAATCGAATATGTATAGGGGGCACTTAAGAAACAAGTCGATATTACAGTAGAACAACTCATGGACTACAGTATATTATTCAGCCAAACCTTACTGGCTACTCTATTTTATTTAATTAAACTATCATGTTGTATGTAACTGCATACCTCATAAAAGTCAATAATGATGTTCCTTCTGGTCCTTTCACACATTTCAGGTCCTCTAGAGCCAGTGTAAAGTAGACCCCTGGCATCCGATATGTAGAGGTTGTATGTGTCATTCTGGTTCCACTCCTGGACAGCAGCTAATACCTGGTTCTCATCCGCACTGATAATATGCATATCCTGTTTTAGGAAGACAAAAATTGAATGCAGTGGCTTCTATTCACAGTGCCTCTTATCTCTGAAGTACAATTTGGAAAAACATAATTTACTCTTGTTACCACTGCTGGACCTTGAGTGCTATTCTGAAGATAATGATCTACAAGGGATATGCCATGGCCCTACCCAAAATATCACTAATATTTCTCCCAAATGTAGTTTGACCTTCTAACATCACAAGCGGCAAAGCCACAAGTGATATCAAAGGTCAAATTGCACAATGGGGAATAGCATCTGTATTTCGGGTAGGGACATGGCATAATCAAGTCATGCAATGCCCTAATTCATTTCGTTTTTTATTTTATTTATTTATGACAAATTGGGTTTACAACCTTTGAGTCAGAGACTCATTTACAAAGGCACCTCATCGCAGGGGGGGCAGACATCAAGACAGTTATTACAGTGCAGATTAAAACAGAGGATAACATTACAGGTGCAGTAAAAGGAACATTTAACATAGATACACTTAGGTTACATAATCTAGTAGTTTGTACGTTACTTAGGTTACATAGTGTTACAAAATTGTGAGTTACACTCATGGATATAGTAGGTACTCAGAGAAGACAGCGGGTTACATCCCTGTTTGGACCTAGCAGGGAAGGAGTGGGTCTGGGGGAAGGAGATGCTGTCCAGTGGACATTGTCAAGCCAGGAGGCAAGGCAGGTGGAACCACAGGTTACAACAGGGGGTTAGTTGCACCTACAACAGCGGGTATTAAAGATATTGTTCCGAAGGGCTGTTTTGAAGGAGCCAATTGTTGGCAAGTTGGAGATGCAGCAAGGGAGGGAGTTGAACCAGGTGGGGGCTCTGTAGAGGAAGGATCTCTGAGCAAGAGAGGTCTTGGTTCTGGGCACCTTGAAAGTGGCCTTAACAGAGCTATGGGTGGTGACAGACGATGATAACTGCTGTAGGGAGGTGGAGACCCCCCGGTAGGGGGAAGTCCTAGCAGTGATTTCTTAGCAAGAAGGCAGGTCTGGTAGAGCAGTCGCTCCTCAAAGTTGAGCAGATTGGTGGTAGTATAGAGAAGGCAGGTGTGAGTGCAGCTGGGGGCCCCAGTCAGGAGTCTACAGACCTTATTGAAGGAGAGTTGGATTTTGGAGAGGGCAGTGTTGTCAGTCGCGGCATAGATGGGCAAGCCATAGTCCACGAGGGACAAGACGGAGGAGGTGATGGCCAGCCTAAGGACAACCTGAGGCAGGCAGTCCCTGTGCTGGTATGACAGGTCAATCCGAGAGTTAATGGCAGCTGACAGGGCATTAATGTGGGAGTGGAAGGAGAGGCAATATTGAACGGATGCCAAGGTACTTGTATGTGGTCACTTGTTCTAGCAGGTGTAGAGTGCTGGGATAATCAAAAGGGGGTATTTTTTAGCTTTATTTTGGTGGTGGGTGAAAAGCATTGATTTGGTTTTCTTTAGGTTAATGACCAGTCTGCGGTCGCTGAACCACCTTTTAGGCTTGGTTGTAAGCTTGCTGGAGGGATAATTGGAAGGAAGTAGGATTGGGATGTGAGGCAATGAGGACTGCACCATTGGCATAAAGAAGCATTTTACCAGTACATGAGCTGGGGAGGGTGTTGAGTTAGAGACTAAAAAGCATTGGACCCAGGATGGAGCCCTGAGGGACCCAGGAGTGAACGGGAAGAGTGCTGGAGAGAGAGCCGCTGATCTTGACATGCTGGGATCTAGCAGATAGGTAGCTAGAGAACCAGGAAATGGGACCACCAGAGAAGCCAAGTTGGTGGAGAGAGTCGAGCAGAAGGGGATGACAGACAGTGTTAAAGGACTTGGAGAGGTCAATGAAGACTGATCCTGCAAAGCTGCCAGAGTTGAGAGCAGAATGCAGGTGTTGGGAGAATTCCAGGAGAGCCATGGTTGTACTGTGTCCTGGGTGGAAACCGTGCTGCTCTGGGCACATAATGTTGTGTAGTTGGGTATTCAGAGAGCTGGATCAACACTACTTTTTCAAGGACTTTAGAGTGGGGAGGATGGAGATGGGCGGTAATTGTTGGGGTGAACCAGTCCCCAATCTTATGTATGGGTGTGATTTCCAGCAGTTTTCCAAGCACTTGGGAACTGGACCCAGGCATAGAGACTGGTTTAGAAGATCAGTCAGGGGACTAGGACTTCATCCAAGACCGTATGGAGGATCCTGGAGTCGAGGGGTCACTGCTGGGGTTATTGCTGCTTAAGGCTTTTAGCAGGTGTGGCCTGGCTTCTTGGGAGGATAATTTGCACAGGTAGAATGGTGGCCAATGGACTGGAGGAGAGATCGGTGAGATCAGGGTCAAAAAGCTGCTGGGGAGGACTGAGCTTAGATCAGAGAAGGCAGTGTTAGGCAATCGGCTATAAGGAGTGGATCTGTGGTGGGGTGCCATTGATGGAGAGCTGAGATGGTGGGGAGAGGACTTCCCATTTAGCTCTTTCATATTATCCAAGAAGGTCCGGGCTGAACCCCAAGTGGAAGCGAGGGTGGTCTGGTAGTGCTCTGCCTTGGCCTGCCTAATGGCCCAAGTGCACTTATTGCATTCTGTGTTGTAGGACTGTCTGTCAGATGCCTTTCCAGATTCTACAGCAATGTGCCAGAGATTATCTCTGTTTTTGAGTCTCTGGAGGAGGGGTGGGGTGATCCATGGGGCATTGCATTTTTTGGAGTGGATCCTGGTGAGGGGGGCGAAAAGGTCACAAACCTTACAGAAGGCATCTGTGAAGTGGTCAAGAGCTGAGTCAATGCCAGGAGCACACTGGATAGGGGACCAGTCTAGCTGGGCTAGGTATTGTTTTAATTTTCTGAGGCCACCGGGGTGTAAACAGTGGCATAGAGTGGCCTGGGACACTGGCTTCAGAGTGGAGGATGACCAGAGACAGAGGACTGTGGAGTGGTCGCTAAGAGAGTCGGAGAGGACAGTGACATCCCGGATTTTGTAGGGGTGGTTAGATATAACAACAACTAGGAGAGTGCTGGTGCCAGTAGAGTGGTTGAATCTGGTGGGCTGGGTGACTAACTGGGACATATCCAGGGCAGCAAAGGAGTCCCTTATATGGGAGACAGTGGAGACAAGCCAGTTAACATTGAGATCACCTAGGATGACTTGCTCCACTTTGTGAGGGAGGGATGTGAAGCAGTCAATGAGGGACTGGACCGCTTGGTTTTGATTCCCGGGGTAAGTAGGAGACTGTGAGGAAAAGAGGGCCTTGGGCAGGGTCAGGTGTGATTTTTTAAGGTGAGGGCTTGGGCTCCATAATCAAGTTTAGGAGCTGGGAGTGCCTGACCTATAAGGGAGTCCTGTACAAGTAGTGCTTAACCACCACCACGTTTGCCTACTCGGTCTTCCCTGTAGATGGTATATCCAGGGAGGGTGATAGCGGAGTCAGGGGGTGGATTTGGAGAGCCAAGTCTCTACCAGTGCAATTATATCAGGTTGATGTTGAACGACCCAGCACTGGAGGGCAGCAGATTTCTTTAGGACACTGCAAATGTTTAAGGATGTAAAGCGGAGGCCAGTTGCCGTACAGGTTTTAGAAGGGCTGGAAGCCATAGGTCCTGGGTTTGGGTGTACGAGTACCAGATAATATAGCAGTGTAACTATTCTGGTTAGTGGCGGTGGCAATGGAGACCCACTTGGGTGATACCCAGCTAAAGGGACTTTACAATCCAGGGTGCATGGGATAGATAAAGTACGAGAGGGTGGGAATGGCAGGGACAGCTGGGTCCAGGTCAAGCCTTGGAGGGTGGAGGGAGTGGTGGCATTGGCATGGTGGGGGTGTTGGGGGGTCACGGTAAGTTGAGGGTGGGGTAAGGCCAAGTCACTGTGGGGTAGTCTGAGAATGAGGTGCCTAGTGTGGAGGAAAGGTGCTCCAGTTGATGTGAGGTCTGTACCAAGAGGGTGAAGGATAGCAGACTTAGTAATGGAGTGTAGGTACCCATAGCAGCCAAGCAGCAATGGAAGAATGTCCAAGAGTAGTAGAGAGTAAGGAGATGTAGAGCAGCTTTGGCATGGTTGGGGGAAAACCCCTCTAGTGGGTGAAGAGTATAAGCTGCAAATGGGAAAAATCAGTATCAATCAGTAGAAGAGGGAGGGGGGGCTAAGACTGATGAATAGTGATAGACTGACCACACAATAAGTGAGATGAGGCAGGAACTGTATTGTGTTGGATTGAGTAGTATGCTTATAACTGGGCCCTCCAGTGGCTAAAAGATATAATCTGCTAATGGAAAAGTCAGCACAAAAAAGAACAGGCAGGGAGGTTTCTGAAGCAAATTATTTTTTTGGGGGGGGGGCACTGCAGCAGCCTCAGTGGGACACAGAGGTCAAGGGTGCAGCCCACAGACTTACAGCTCTAAGAAAAGGGGTACAGGGCTCAGGGCAGATAGCAAAATCACACTACCTTAATAACCTCTCTCAAACTTAAACCAACTCTTAAGAAATCTCTACATCAGACTAAACATTACTTAAAGTGAGAAATCAAGAACATGCCAAGCAGAGGTCAGTCCTAGCATTAATTTCTTGGCAGCAGTTCCTAGAAGACTTCTGGATTGCTGCACATAGTGTGAGAAACACTGGGAAACAGGTGCAAGTGAGATTCCTCAAGGGGTAGATGCCAAAATTCAGAGTTCCAACCCGTACCTTGCTTGGAGGGCGAGCTTCGGGCAGCTTCTCCTTAGTCTGCTTACCAAACTGCAGAATGCAGTCCGTTTGAGAGGAAACAGCCCTGAAAGGGCACAGTAGTCCCTTGCTTGGAGGGGGGAGCATCGGGCAGCTTCTCCTTAGTCTGCTTACCAAACTGCAGAATTGCTCCAACTTAGGAAATACAGTCATTTTACCCATGCCTGAATTTTTAAAGCATTTTATTGAAAAATATAGAAACATAAAAATTACAGCTTCAGGAGGATATCTAAACCAAGGGATAAGCTACACAGTGACTGAAGAGGGAGAGAAGATGAAAAAGTGCTCTTTATATACATATTATTCCTCAGTATATATTTTAGTACTGATGAAACTTAAATCTTGAAAAGTAACCCTAACAATTTAATGTTTCTCTCTGAAACAGTTGCATCAATTCATAGTAGTTCAGCATTTTTCTAAACTACTGGATTTTAAATACTGTCCAGTCAGACAGAATACAGTAACATCGCAATTGTTAGAAAATTGCCACGGGAAATGCAGGATATTACCTGGTTGAGTAGTCACAGTAGGATGGCAGTTTGTGACTCCTTTAAGCACAAGCAATTGAGGAGAGGAACTGTCCTAGAGAAGGGTGTTTGGACATTTTTGAGACCCATTCTCATTTTATGTTGGGACTTCACTATGCAAAAGCTTTTTTGGTCCCTATTTAGCAAACAGTGGGCTGAAACATTCCCGAGCAACACTGATTATAACTCTGTAGTCCCTGGTATATATTGTGGCCTATGAAATAAGTTTCATAGTTCAACATTACAAATTATTTTTGCCTGTTGTAGATATTACTTGTGGCAAGCCAGATATGTGTTACAATTACAGAAGAAAATATTGTCCTCCCAAAGCTGTTCGTAGCATGGCACTTAAAGCATTAAAAATATATCTTCCCGGGTCAGGAGGGAGGACTGGTGTCAGGAGGATGGCTCTCCTCTCCTGGGGTGCGAGAGGTGGGAAGCTTCACTCAACAGTGGCTCCAGTGGAGACTGGGAGGCTGCAGAAGCGTCAGCCCGTGGAAGCAGAACCGAAAAGCAGCTCAGTGTTCTTCCGATGACGGCTCTCTGACTCCGAATGTCTCCAGAACCTCTAGGGAGCCTCCTAGTCCTCAGCAGCATCCTTGGCCCTAGTACAAGTGCGTTGGGATTGCCTCCCCAGTGCCTTTCCTCTTGGAGGAGGGGATCTACCCAATGAAGGGTTACATCCAGGATATCTCAGGAATGGCTGGATGTGAGGTGGAAGGAGAAGCTCAAGAGAGAAAGAGATTGGTGGAGGTAGCTGGTCTTGGGAAGCCTGAAGGAGTGGGGGTCACAAGAGCTAGGAAGTGGAGTAAACAGATAATGCTAAGATATATATATATATATATATATATTCATCTGCATGAGAAACATTAATTGTCAGTGCTCTTCAGTGTTTACAGACTTAGGGAGAGGTATTCCCTGGGTAAATAAGTATTAGTTTGTCCAGTATTATCTTAAATAACACCTGTTATGACATTGGTAATGTGAAAGGGAGATCAAGAATTATGAGATTGTAACTTATTATAATAGGTTCCGAGAGAGTGGAGTTACTATAAGTCAGTGCACTGTGTATAACTGTTGCTTCTTTATTTGCAATGTATGTTGTATGTCTGTTACATCTTTCTTCTGTATCTTACTTTTGAGCACTTTATTTGAATTATTTGGATTTATTTCATATTATTTCTACTGTGGTTTTACTTTTGTAAGTTTATTTCTTATTGAATATTGTATGATTTTCTGTTTAATAAAATATCTCTGCTCGGGTTCGTACTTTTCATAAGCATAAAAGTGTGCTTGAAAGACATTGCCCCAATGACACCTGTTCTGGAATTCTAGAAACTCAGGAGCATCTCTTTTTAGAATGCCCATATACTGTGAAATGTTGGGGCTTTTTTCACAGAATTAGGAAGTCACAGGAATTGAACCTATGTTACCTTAATATTGGGAATACAGTATATGGAGGCAGTATAGTGCAGTGGGTTAAGGCTCTGAGCTGCAGATCTGGAGACCTGGGTTTGAATCCCACAGCTGCCTAGCTTTATACTGTGTGATCCTGAGCAAGTCACTTAACTTCCTTGTGTTCCCAGGTTGCATCTGGAAACAAGCTTTGGCTTAATGTGCTACTCCTGGTTAAGCAGTGTTCCATTTCCCTTTCCCTATATAGGCAAGGGTGGTTGAAGGTACATGACAGCACATGAAGGCTGATTATGATACCAACAACATATTTAATTTGGCAATTTCATTGTAAGCTAGTATTGCAACAACAGTATTTACCTCAAGATTACCTTTTTAGGGCTTTGCGGAGTCATCTATGGACTGTCTATGAATTAGACACTCTGAAAGTTCACCCAGGTCAAGTACAGTCCTTTTGGAAATATTGTAAGGTCGTTTGTCTTGAGAAAGTTATTTTGGGGAGATTGGGGTGTGATCACCTATTGAAGGTTTAAGTTACTGTACCTCTGATTAATTCATATGAGAATATTATAAAGCATGGTCTTTGAATGTATTGTACTATTTTCTTCAAAATTTCACACTCTTCATTGAAAAGTGCCATGGGTTCTTTACTTCCACCTGGATGGTGACCAGAGATGGGCAGAAGGGACTTTGGTTTAACATCTCATCCAAAGAATGGCACCTCGCCAGTGCAGGACCCCCATCATAGTACACTACAGTATCAACTATGGTTATTACCCCAAGTAACTAGTGTGGGGTGGAACCCACAATCATCTGATTTTCCAGCCCCAGAGGTGAGATTACTACCTACTGAGCATTTACACTGCAGAGTTATCCGCCAGTAATTAAACAATGTGACTCTGTTTTAGACCCATGTGACCTACAGTTCCTATGATGATTCATGATTTGGTCCCCTATGTGGACTATTTTATATATATATATATATATATATATATATATATATATATATAGTTTTTATTTACTTGTGCTTAGCCATGATCTACTGATTATCCATTATATAATGTTATTTAGCTATGATTTTTCTCACATACTGTGTTACTGTGATTTACTGACATACTGATAGCTATATTTGTGGTCTTAGTGAGCACCTACCGCAAGAAGTCATAATCATAATGTTTATCAATGTCTAGGATATTAAGCCATGTTTACGATATATTTGTGGTCTTAGAGCTCCACCTACTGCCATTAGGCACACTGTAGTAATCAGCATATTTCATAACTTGTTCCATTGTTCTAATGAACAGCCATGACCAGCACATTACTTATTACAATGTATAACTGAAATGCCAAGGTCTCCGGCTGAGCATCCCACCATTTAGACCAATAGAAATGTTTTATATAACATACTTAGTACGCACATGAGCACAGTACAATGTATCAGGATTTTTTTTTTGTCTTAGTATAAGAGCTTGTTTGTCATCTAAGCTGGATGAGATCGAAGTTTGCACCTGGTGTAAGGGGGTTCCTGATGACTCTCAGCAGGTATGTTATGCTGACCTAGTTACTTGTGATCAGGAAATAAAACCTTTAGTCATACCATCTGTTTTCTGTGTCATGTACAGTCAGACCCTCTGGTCTAGAATCTGCTAGACTACCAATTCTAACAAATGGCTACTGTGACACAGGCCACATGGGTTTGAATTGGACAGTCAAGACAGACTGGAATATGGTTAAAGAAGAACAGATACAGGATCACGCTGGTAAACCTGCACCCATCCATTCGACCAACATCGCCTGACCCCACTGACTCGATGCCTAGAGCGAGTCAAGTGTAGGAAGAACAAGCCAATGCCTTCTCTGTTCACCAGCAGCTTTGGTCTGTGGAAACCCATATCCTGAACCTTGTAATCTGCCTAGGCATGGAGTACAGGGTGGATCGATACAATCTGGGCTTTCTGCTAGTGCAGCAGTAGGGGGATCCTTCAAAATGACCATAAGTGCTGAGCTCAAATTGGATATTTAAAATTTTCAGACTTCTCATGGAGGTTGGGGGGATCTCGCATTGGACACGAAAACACATGATCACCCAATACGGTACAGTAAGTGTGCACGCTGTGTTTGGAGACCTAGCATACGATCAAAAAGAAGCAAGTCCAAAAGGAAATGATAGTTGCCGCTCTGTATGTTGCCTTTCAAACAGTGGAATCAGAGGTCCTAGCTCTGAAACAGGAGCTAGACTCCAAATCCAAAGAGATGGGCAAGCAAAGGAGGGAGCTGGAAAAAGAGGTTGAACAGCTCAAAAGTGAGTTGCATAATGAAATGCATTGTACTATAAAAGAGAAAACAGAGAAACTGCAAGGTTGAGAAAGGACTGTGAAAGGATACAGCAGGATAAGAAGCAGGCATTGTAAATGAATGATTGGTTGACTGAATCAAAAATCTATGAAGAATGATTGTGTTGAAATGGAAGATGAGTTAGTAAACTGTCAAGGTAATCGGGACAGGGATATCAGAGAAAACATGAAGTGAGCCCTCCTGCAGAGTTTTGTAGAATCCTGTTAGTCAAGGGCAATGTAAGAACAAAGCTGATCATTCAGAATGTAATGCAAAATTAAAGTGTTATGCCAGCAGTTGACGGTCCTAAGGGTCATGAAAGCTTTGCTGTATGTACCACCCATTGGTCTGGTGTCATCCAAGGATGAAGATATTGATGACTGAGACCCCATCCAAGATGGCGATCCTTGAGACACGGGGAACCTCACCCACCTCAGGTGGCTGTCTTGACAAAACAAGACAGGGAGAGATTGAAACATTGGTTGAACAAGAGGTTGAGAGTTAGAATTCCAGAGGGCAGGTCCAAGGCAGTCCAGCAAGCAGTGATTGACTTGTTACAGGATGAGGCCATGGAGCAGTGATAGCTTCACAGTGGAGCCATAGCAACAGCCGAAGCGGTCGTCATGGGCATGGACTTGCAGCAGCATCCACCCACCACCCTGAACGTTCTGCAGTCAGCTCATGCCATCCAAAGCATTGTGGATTAAATACTGTAGGCCAAATGTCCCCCAGCGACAATCTCAGTTGCCATTTGGAAAGAATGCAGAGTCAGTGCGAAATGTTCAGTCTACCACCTGAGCATAGTGTACAGGTTCTGAAGCAAACCACAGACCCTACATTGTGGGATAAACTACCAGAAAATGTCTACAATGACAAAAAGGCTGAATTTGACACAGCAGCCAGCCTGGTGGTGCAAACCCCAATCTTGTTGGTGTTATACAAGCCCAAAAGATAAAGAACAATGCCAAAGAAATCCCAGCCCAGTACAATAGCCGATTGTGACTTGCATATCGAGCCATTTGGAAAGAATGCAGAGTCAGTGCAAAATGTTCAGTCTACCACCTGAGCATAGTGTACAGGTTCTGAAGCAAACCACAGAGCCTACATTGTGGGCTAAACTACCAGAAAATGTCTACAGTGACAAAAAGGCTGAATTTGACACAGCAGTGCCAGCCACCTGGTGGTGTAAAACCCCAATCTTGTTGGCATTATACTAGCCCAAAAGATAAAGAACAATGCCAAAGAAATCCCAGCCCAGTACAACAGCCGATTGTGGCTTGTACATTCAGCAGGCAAAGAACTGCAACAACTGCAGAGAGAAATTCAATTGAGAACAAAAGTTTCTGTTTGAAAAACTTCCAGCCTGCAGTATGTGAAAAGGTTGAAGCACTAGTGAATCCAAGAACGGATGAGGTTGTTGTCATCATGGACAGAGTGGAGCATGCATACCAGATCTATACACGAGACCAGGCTTCCGGGTCCAAGGCCAAGGTAGCCATGGTGCAAAGCAGCACCAAAGCACCCATCCAGTGCTTGGTGGAATGGAAATCAAAGGATTTCCAGCAGGAAGGGCCTTGTACCAAAAGCAGGGGGAAGGAGTGTCCAACAAGAACCAACAATAATATCGGCAGAAACAAAACTAGCAGTACAACAAGGGAACAACAGACAAAAAAACACTGGTCTGGTGCTTCATACAAAGATCTTGCCGAAGAAAACAACCAGCTATGGGAATGGAAGGCCAAGGTTCAGTCCCCACAATGGCCCTTTCAGCTAAGCCCAAAGCGGCCTTCCTGTCTGCACCCCCATTGGAGGAAAACTCAGATGGGAGTGAACAGACCAAATCCCCATATGCCGAAGCAACACAAATGCTTCGGACCATCGATTCCAATTCCAAACTGAAACAAGACAAATTGGACTGATGGTGTCAGGCTTTGCATCGCCACCACCCTGGTGACTGATGATTCCAGCCATCCAAGCATAGAAGTGCTGGTTAGGGGCCAACAGCTTAAACTGCTTCTAGATACAGGTGCTGCAGTTTCAGTACTGCAACAAGAAGATCTACAGCTACGAAGTGGATCTAGCCAACAGGCTATTACTTCAAATACTAGTTCGACACTACACGATTTGGATTTCTGACTCACTTGTAGTAGCAGCAGTAAGACCCAATGACATGGAGTATGACATTATCCTCATGCTCCAACATCGCAAGATTTTCAGAAAACTACAGCCAATTCTGGAAAAGAATCAAATGGCCTTTGTAGACACAAGCATGATTGTGGAAAAAAATGGACAACCTCATACAAGTCATTGGCAAGGACAACCATGCCAAAAGACAATACCCATTTCTACAGAAGCACTACCTCATTGAGAGCCATAATTGAATCCTTATAAAGCAAGGAGTCATCAGGCCTTGTGTATCAACAACCACCTCCCCCATCTGGCCAGTGAAAATGCCCAACAATAGTTAGAGGCTTACCATTGACTACAGAAGACATAATCAAGTCACCCCTAGTTGTGCACCCACAGTGGCATCTGCCCCAGATGTACTAAAACTCCTGAAGCCTGAACACTAATGGTTCAGTACCCTGGACACTTCCAATAGTTTTTGGTCACACCATTGGCCCCTGAGAGCCAATACAAGTTTGCCTTCACAGCTAAAGGATGTCAACACATGTGGAACTGCTTCCCAAAGGGATTCCACAATAACCCCTCCCTATTCCACATCCACATGAGCGATGCAATACGTGATTCTCCACACCAAAGTGCCTCTTCAATATGTGGATGACCTACTTTGCCACAAAGCCTAAAGAAACACCTGGAGCTGCTAGGAGAGCTCATAACACTCCTACAGAGGGCAGGCCTCAAATGCAATCCTGCAAAGTTACAATTGTGCCTCCCAGAAGTTTCCTTTCTGGGCCTGCATATCACTAATGTGGAAGAGGCCCAGCCTTGGACAATGTTGAAGGCATTCAAGATTTGCCACTGCCAATCAGTGTGGTGACTCTGAGGTATTTCCTGGGTATGGTAAACTATTCCATGGACTTCATATGAAATTTTGCAGAAAAGGCTGCACCCCTGTATGAGCTTCTGAAGAAAAATGTCCCCTGGCAGTGGGGACCCAAACACACAAATGCTGTGACTTCTTTAAAACAGGCTTTGGCCTCTGCCCCAGCACTGGTCAACCCTAACCCAGACCTCCCATTCCATTTGGAAACTGCTGCCTCGGAGTTAGGTATGGCAGCAGTCCTGGCACAAAAGGCAGATAGCACCCTCAGGCCTATTGCCTATGCCTCGAAGACACTATCCCTTGTGGGGCAAAAGTACTGTCTTTGTGAGAGGAATCTGTTGACAACCTTTTAGGCCATCAAACACTTTGTTACCTCATAGGGTTTTATCCTATCATACTGCACACCAATCACACACCCGTTAACTTCCTGTTAACAGACTGGATCAAGGATGGCAATGTGTCAAACACCAGACTCACCCATTGGCCTCTCCAATTGCAAGATAGGGACAGCACTGTACTTCCCACCAAATTGCCCTCCATTTTGCCACATGGCCTCCTTTACCAAGGAGTTCCACATGAGTGTGGTCTGGAACCACCCCACCTACCAAACCCAGGTCCTTTCTACCCTGTCACAGAAAGTAAGATAACAGATCCAAAGTTATGTTGTGTCTTCACAAACATCTCTGCCTCATACAATGGGGGAGACCAAGTTTCAGGTTTTGGGGTCCTGGTCATTTCTCCAACAGGAGACACTTTAAGGTGCCAAGGAAGTGCAAACGTCTGTCTGTACAGCATGCTGAACTAATGCCAGCAGCCTGTGCCTTGGAAATCATCAAAGACGAAACAAGTGAGCATACCATATTTTCTCAGATTCCTCCTTCATATGCAATTCACTTACAGAATGCCTTCCTTTTAGAAGACGATGGATTTGCCTCTTCAGAGGGAACATCTGTCAAATACAGGGAATTGTTCATTTACTTTGTCACCCTTGCTGACTAACTGAATTTCAAACTGTACATACACAAAGTCAAAGACCACTCCAAAACTGAACCCTTCCATGCCCAAAATGATGGAGCAGACACTTTGGCTAAAGATGGAGCTAGGGAGGGGGGGAGAGATGGGTCCTGCCCTCTCTACCTGTTGCTGTGTCACACCCAGTAGCAGCCCACCAGAGGACCAAGGAGGTGCCCTGGCTCTTCATACTGTACAAATTGCTGATCCAGAGTTAAAAGAGGTATATGAATGACTGTCAAAGGACACAGAGAAGGAAATGCCTATAAACAACCCATACAGGAGATATTCTGATACACTTCATCTCTCACAGGACCAGAAACTGGTCCTCCAGAATGGAGAAGATCAGAAACTCTGGGTAATCCCCAAGGCACTCAGATCAGAGTTTATCCATCAAATACATGACACCCTAACTGGTGGACACCAAGGAGTGGATACAACTTTACAGAGATTAAAAACGGTAGGGTGGTGGCCTGGTATGACAAAAGACATCCAGCACTACGTAGATAACTGCATTATCTGTGCTCAGAACAACCCAATACCTGGCAGGAAAAATGCCAAACTAATTCTTCAGAGACAGACAGGTCCTTGGAATGCACTCCAAATTGGTTTAATCAGACCCTTGCTTAGTACAACCAGTCACAAGTATGTATTTGCAATCAATGACTTCTCAAAATAGGTGGAGGGTTACCCATGCAAGGCAGCTAGGACAAAGGCCACAGCCAAAATCTTGGTGGAGCAGGTATTCAACAAGGGACAACTTTCACAGGACATTTAATGCAGGAATGTTTAATGTTATTGGGAGTTAGCCAAAAGTTTCATATAGCATACCATTCTCAGTCATCATGACAGGTAGAGAGGGCAAAGGGGCAGATAAAATTAATGCTGTGTAAATTTGTAGAAGAAGACCCTAAAATGTGGGATACTCTGTTGCCCTTACTCTGAATAGCAATTAGATTTACCCCATCTACATCTACTCGGTATACAGCCTTCAAGGTGATGGCTGGTAGACAAATGAGACTTCCAGAACATCTGTGGATTGATATAAATACCCCACTGCAGACAGAGTGTCGTCAGACACTTATGTTGCAAAACTGTAAGACAATCTACTACAGATTCATCTTTTTGCTGCAAGAAATCTGGGCCAAGCACAACTGCAATCCAAAAGGTACTTTGACAAAAATGTGAAAGAAGTCAACTGGAAAATAGGTGATCAAGTAATGGTACTGAAATTCTATGCCCCAGCCCACCCATTTGTAAACAGATGGGCAGATCCCTTTGAGATAATCAACAGATTGAACCCTGCTGTCTATCAAGTTTGAGTACAACTTCCTAGAAAGAAGCCTACTGACAAGTGATTTCATGAAAACCAGCCAAAGCTGTACAAAGGTGATTAATTTCCCTCTAATGCTCCTTCACCTGGCTAAGGGAGGGAGATCTATAAGTTAACCTCTTTGTTTTTTTTCATTTCACAAATAAAAAGAAATGCTGTGGAAGATGATACTGTTATGCCTATTTCTTCTCTCTGTCATGAAGGCAGTCATGCCAGAGCCAGACCTTCCAGTCCAAGATGAGTACCAGAGAAACCTCTGCTCTGTCTTCCAGTTTCTGGAACTCTGGGATCCACACTAATCACCTTTACCCGCTCAACCCTTTTCCCAATTTTCAGAAAAGTTATTACTCTTCCATATACCAACATCACTGTCCAAGTAGGAGAAAAACATCAATCTTTACATCATGGTGGCCTCCCCAGACCAATACAATCTTCAAATTGAATAGAAAGTGCGGATACAGATTGGTCAATACCAGCAGGAACATCTGCCAGAACTAGACACATAGTGGATTCCCTGCAGGGAGGGCCTCAAACAACTGGTACAACAACCCACAAGAGACAGGGCTATCCTAGATCTAGTACTGACTAACAGGGAAGGGATCACAGATCTCCAGGTAGAAGGTCACCTGGGGGCCAGTGACCATCACATGGTATGGTTCAATTTGGCTACTACATCTAAATCATCCCATTCCAAGTCAAAAATATGGGACTTCAGAGGAGCTGACTTTGATAAGATGGCCAACAGAGTTAAGCTAGCCCTGGCAAAAAGAAACACAGGTGAGGGGGTATGAGGCAAAGTGGGCAAGCATTAAGGATGCAATACTTGAAGCAACATCCCATTGTGTTAGACAGAAAAGGAAGTGCAAAAGAAGAAGGAAACCACTTTGGTTCTCAACACAGTAGCAGAAAAGGTCAGAGCCAAAGGCTGGCCTTCAGGAAATATAAGGAACACAGCGGGATAAAGATAGGGAGGCATACCAAACTGCCCTAAGGGAAGCAGGGAAGGCAGTAAGGCAGGCAAAAGTCCCAAACTGAGGAAACACTAGCACGAACAGTAAAAGAAGGTGACAAGACTTTCTATAGATACATTAGTGAAAGGAGAAAGTCCAGAGGGGGTATTGCTAAGGTTAATGGAGAAAAGGGAGCATGTGAGGAGGAGGACCCTGTAAAGGCATCTATCCTAAATAGATACTTTTGCTCAGTATTTACTGAAGAGAAGGTAGGGCAGGGCCCACAGCTCAGCACCATGGACACAGGGGGGATGGAGGTGAGCACTACTCCCTTCACAAAAGAAAGGGTCCTACAAGAGCTTGCTAAGCTCAGGGTGGATAAGGCAATGGGACCTGATGGCATACATCCCAGGGTACTTAAGGAGCTAAAGGTGGAACTAGCAGAGCCATTAGCAGAACTGTTTAGTGAGTCTCTTAGAACAGGAGAGGTCCCAGAAGACTGGAGAAGGGCTCATGTGATCCCGCTGCACAAGAGTGGTAGCAGGGAGGAGGCAGGGAACTACAGACCAGTCAGTCTTACCTCAGTAGTGGGCAAGATTATGGAGGCACTCCTTAAAAGGAAAGGATAGTGCAACACCTGGAATCCATAGGGGCACAGGATCCAAGACAGCATGGGTTTACAAAGGATGGTCCTGTCAAACTAATCTCATAGATTTCTTTACTTGTAACCAGCGTGGTGGACCAAGGGGAGCAGTTGATGTCACCTACCTTGACTTCAGCAAAGCTTTTGACACTGTTCCACATAGAAGATTGATAAATAAGCTTGTCAGGCTCGGGTGGGTCAGAAGTTGGTCAACTGGGTGGCAAACTGGTTGACAGGCAGAAAACAGAGAGTGGTGGTAAATGGTATACAGTCAGAAGAGATGCAAGTCACAAGTGGGGTACCTCAGGGATCAGTGCTAGGGCCAGTCCTCTTCAACATCTTCATTAGTGACCTTGCAGATGGACTAGAGGGTAAGGCTTGTCTGTTTGCAGATGACACCAAGATCTGCAACAGAGTAGATGATCCAGATGGGGTGGGCAGAATGAGAAGAGAGCTGGATAAACTAGCAAAATGGTCAGAAGAGTGGCAACTGGGATTTAATGCAAAGAAGTGCAAGATCATGCACATAGGGAAGAGAAACCCTGAAGCCACCTATAGGCTGGGAGGGGAGTTGCTAGCAGTCACAAAGGAAGAAAGAGACTTGGGCATCATCATCACTGATGACCTGAAATCATCCAAGCAGACCTCTAAAGCAGTAGGTAAGGCTAGGGGGTGTTAGGGTGTATTAGTAGGGGTATCACAAGTCGTAAGAGGGAGGTAATAATCCCTCTTTACAAGACACTGTTTAGGCCCCATCTGGAGTACTGTGTGCAGTATTGGAGGCCATACCTTCACAAGGACATTAACCAAATTGAGGCAGTCCAGTGAAGGGCAACCAAAATGGTGCAGGGACTGCATCCGAAGACATATGAGGACAGATTAACAGAGCTCATTATGTATACCCTTGAGCAAAGGAGGGACTGAGGTGATATGATTGAGGCATTCAAACACCTTAAGGGCACTAACAAGGTGAAAGAGTCTAACATGTTTAAATATAAGAAAAATAGCAGGACAAGAGGACACAGCATGAGATTAAAGGGGGGCCGATTAAGGGGGACTATGAGGAAATTCTTTTTCACAGAAAGGGTGGTGGATGCATGGAATGGCCTACCTCAAGAAGTGGTGGCTATGAATACAGTGCAGGGCTTCAAACAGGCATGGGATAGGCATAAGGGAGCAATACAGATGAGTATGACTAGATGGACCACTGACAGAGTAAAGGCCGATGGCACATTTATATGGTAGAAAAAGAAATGGGCAGACTGGATGGGCCTTGCGGTCCTTATATGCCGTCAACTTCTATGTTTCTATGTTTCTAAAGTCTCTGACTCTACTGGTAAACAAATCCCAGTAGCCCACTTTGCCAAAGGAACTTTTCAATGCTGGGCTAACACCCGTATTTTCCCTAATGAAACTTTAAGTATCTACCAAGTTACCCAAGAGAACTCTAGACTTTATAACCTCACTGCTACAGTGAATCCTGATTTTGTATCCGTTTCCACAACACCATCATGCGTGAACTTTATTCTACTCACACTATGCATTAGACACTCTTTATCTTTCAGTTATTCTACAGATTTTAACAGAAGATCCTCTATAATGCCCAATATTGGAACCAGGTCCACTCAGCAGGCAGACTGCTACTTCTCTCCCTGGGACTCTAATAAACAATGCACAGTTTATGCTTATTCCTGTGAATTTGAATCTCACTCATTGGAAAATGTCTGAGTTTGGTCATTGTTCCAGTTCTAACATATTTAACTTTCATACTATTATGATGTTAGATATAATGGCAGCATATCAGGCACAAGTGCAGATGACCCTGTAGCTGGGCATCACTCAACTGAACACCGAGGGGTGTTCAGGCCTAAATGACAAAAGAGAAGTTTGGGTATGGCCAACATAGCAGGTGCACTAGGTTCTACTGCAGGTATATTTGGCTCTGGAATGTCAATCTGGAACCAAGCCACTTTGGCAAAAATTAAGAGACATGCAAAATATTTCAATTCAGAATTGTCTAGATGTGATACAGCCTATGCTACATGGCATTGCAGGTATTGCTCAAGAAGAAAGCTTTACAACATATAGAATGCATGATATTGCACATATATTTAACCAAACCAGACACAAACATATTCAGTTGATACACTTAAACAATAAAGATGTTAGATAGCAACACATAGGCAGGGAAATTCTTTGTTCTGCTTATGGTAACTTTGCAATAACCACAGTAACAAATCACTTCTGGGATTTGGAATCTGGGAGGATCCCAGATTAAATTAATGACAGATATATGGCAAAATGGTATTGTCCCTCCTGTAAAACCTTATCATGTACTACCAAATACATGGATAAGACCATGTCCTTTTTATTGACCACTGCATGAAACCTGGACTATGTGATTCCCCATCCTAATCAATGACCCTGCTATTCCTCGGGCCAATGTGCTATGAGAGACACTATGTATGTTACATTTCAGTTTTATTGCCTTTATTTGACAAAGACTATTCAGTTTTTAACAAGCTTTCTACAATCAACTTGGTGGGACATCTAGAAGAAGACATATTTTGTAAACATATCAATTTGCCTCCCTTGTTGGTGTTTCATCCTCACCTGGATGCCTGGGTTGCCACCCATACTGAATGTTGTACAAAAGGGGCTACCATTACTTATGTCAATGTGACATCTTTGATGTGACCATACCAGCTTGTGGTTACTCACCTGAATTTATGGACTGGTGATATACATTTGATAATGACCAAAATGCAAATTACACTGTTAAGAACACTAACAATGTTACTGAATTTTCAATCAAGTGAAACACCAACTTTGCCTCAACAGCAGATGGACAATGCCATGTGAGCCACCTGACTAATGCATCCATTATCTGCCCAGTCCAGCTCACCAAGTGGCGGCTTTCTAAAGTTTGTGTGCTCTACAATTCTGAAGGGCAATACTGTGTTGTGACCAACTACAAGACCTTATCCTATGGAACTTTTGTCTGCAGTGTCACTAGTCCCAACTTCTGTTTTGTACCTAATGAGCACACTGTCATTAGCCATATGGTAATCACCCCTGTTCCCACCCTGGAACAAGATTATATAGATAGTGACTCAAACTAGCTAAATGTTATGAAGCAGTATTTGTAACAATTTAATGTACACATTACCAGACCTACATTACACCTCATGGGTCATATATTCAAAGCTTTGTGATGGGCACAAATCCATAGCACCAGAATAGTACAGAAGTTGCACTTGGCTGCAGTATTCAAAAGGCTAATTAGCGCTGGCGCTATGTGATAGCGTCCAATGCTAAAAGTTAGTATACTGTATACAGGGGAGTGAGGGCAGGGGCCATGAATGCCAGCACACAGGCATATTCAAAACAACAGTGTCACACTACAACATGTTGCATAACCTGTAATGTGGTGCTGAAAACCGGCATCAAAAAGCAGGCAGCAATGCCCTGCAATTGTAGGGAGATAGATCGCCTGGTCCCAACACATGTGCAGAACACAGTACAGTGAAGCCCGGTAGTCTAGTGGCCCTCCCATTTCATTCCCTGACACCACCCTAGGATCACAGTATCCCTGGTAGTCTAGTGGCTCCCCCATTCTGCTCCCTGACACCACCCTATGATCAGAGTATCCCTGGAAGTCTAGTCGCCCCCCCAACCCTGATCACCAACACATAGTAAAATATATTATGTCGCAACATTCCTGGTAGTCTAGTACCCCCTCCAACCACGATCACCAATGGCTGACACATTAAAATATAGCTGGTCACCCTATCCCTGGTAGTCTAGTGGCCTCCCATCCCTCCCGCCGATCACCGACACCCACAGAAATCACTGCACACAATGTCCCATCAGTGAAGAGCCTCCCCACCAATGGCCCATTAGTCCTGTGTAATTATTCCTGGTGGACCATGGCAGCCCTGATCCCCCCTATTGTGCACACCCCTTAAACCTGGTGATCTAGTGGACCCCATCCCCTGCTCCCCACCCCCTCCTGTAAACCAGCTGGCAACTGACTTAGCCCACTACTCACCCTCACGGTCAGCCACTGATGGAGCTCTGAATGACCGTATACCTGTGTAATTGTCTATGTGCTCATTCAGTGCTCAGTCAGCAGCTGGTTGTGGAGGTGAGCAGTGGGCTGAACCAGTCACTGGCTCATTTATGGGACGGGGTTGGGAGTGGAGGATGGGGGTCCACTAGACCACCAGGTTTTAGGGGGTGCACAATAGGGGGGATTGGGGCTGCTGCAGTCCACTGGACCACCAGGGCTGATTACACAGGATGCATGGGTCATTGGTGAGGGGACTCTACACTAACTGGACACTGTGTGCTGTGAGGTCTGTGGGTGTCAATGATCAGTGAGATGGGTTGGGGGCACTAGACTATAAGGGATAGGGAGACTACATATATTTCAAAGTGTCAGTAATTGCAGTTGGGGGGGCACTAGACTACCAGGGATATTGAGACAATGGATATTGTGATATGTGTGGGCGATCATGTTGGGGCATACCTCTCAACCTCCTGTACTATACATCATGGGCAAAAGCCAAAGCACATTGGGAAAAGGGGGACATAGTCAGGGACACTTCTTCAACATGGATGAGATTCACTCAGGAAGCTGGTAGAAGAAAAGGCATAATGTAAAGTGCATTTATGTAAAGAAGCACAAATCGTACCTTGAATGTGTGTTGTTCTTTTGAGGTTTCATCACAGACACACAAATATTAGGAGGGACAGACTGCAATTCTGGGGTACAATCATGAATGTCCCTGACATTCAGGGACAGTTGAGGGGTAAGCTACTGGGGAATGTGCTTGTTTCTACTAGGGATCCTTGGTCTCTGCTGCAGTGTACGCTGTTAGCCTGCAGCACCAGACCTGTTTCCTAGGTCTGATATACAGGTGGAGCTGTGTGCATATCCCAGCCTGTGACTACCAACCTATAGTTCCTGTTAGCCTTACAGGTGGAGCTCTGTGCACCATGGAATAGCAGCAGGCAATCTTCATGCTAATGTATGCTAAGCAGGCCTTAATGTGATACTAATGTGGCTGTTTTGCACACGGATTGCCTAAGTAGGCTCATTTGCATAGGAGCTTTGAATATAGCAAACGTTAGCCCCTGGCTAAAGCGTTAGCCTGGGAAAAGTGTTAGCACCAGGCGAATGTGTTTGCTCCAGGCTAGCCTGTCACTTGCGCAGCACAGTTCTGCTGTTTGTGGCCCACACTGAATGTTGCTGTTGTTGTACAACACTCCATTATAGTCTCCCACACTGGCCACCTACTGCAGCTCTACCTTATTCCACTTCTGTGTCCACTGGGCTGCTGTTGGAGTTTGGCCTTCCTGGTTGCTATACTCAGAGCTGTCTTATTTGCTGGGTTATTTTTGCACTGCACTCCCAGCCCTCTTTGCACAGCTTCATTTGCATGCTATATTCAGCCACTTTAGCCCAGGGGCTACTCCTTTGAATATAGCATGCTAATGGTTCAGGGCTGATTTAGCATGCCATGCAGTGCTAGATTTGCCATGGAGCTACGTTTTGAATATCTGGCCCCAGAAGATTATTGCAAAAAAGGATACACATCTTATTCATATTAGAAAATGCTGTCAATAAAGCATAAAAATCTCTTAATTCATTGTTTCATAATGGAGATCTGAGCACAACCTTGTCAAACACTTGGTTGGAGTTTACATTCAAATCCTTTGTGGTTATTCAAGTGATTTTAATCATTTTTCTTATGATTACTGTGTTTTGCTTATGGAAAACTAAGAAACTGTACAATGCTCAACGGACATTTCTGTATGCTACTCAAGATTTCAGATTGTAATTTACTCGCTTACCCTGTTTTAGTGCTGCCTCATTATTCAGGAAATAAGGGGGTGAATATGTAGACCTGCCTGACCCACAGTTTTTGCTGGCAAGAACTCCAATTAAGGCAGACATAATGGAGAATTGGATGATGGGCTACCCGAACATGGGGGCTGGAGAGGCACTGGTATAGGGTTTCAAGGAAGTTTTAACTTACACTATCAAGGGAAAAAGGGGGGAAATGGGAAAAGGATCTAGGATTAGCCAGGGGTAAGGAAGACCTATTGAAGGAAAAGACGGAAAAAGAAAGAAGGGCCGAGAGGATTGAGGGACCTTTTCAGAGACCGCCTTTGCAACACCTTAGGGTGTCACCCCTGGGACTCATTCCTAAAAAACAAGCTGGGGAATACTGGGTGATACATCACTTGTCATACCCAAAAGGAGATTTAGTTAATGAGTACATTACAGAGGAGGACAGCAGGGTGTCATATGGGACGTTACAAGATGCAGTGGGAATAATTAGGGCCTCCAAAGAAGCGTGGCTGACTAAGACAGATATAGAATTGGCATTCAGGTTACTACTGGTCAGAACGGAAGACTTGGACCTACTGGGGTTCCAGGTGGACGGAAACTATTATTTTGACAAGGCAATGCCCATGGGGTGTACCGTGGCATGTGCAACATTCAAAATGTTCAGCACATGGTTGCAATGGGTCTTTAAGGTCAGATATGGGCATGGGACAGTGGTACATTATCTGGATGATTTTTTGTTGATGAGGGAGGAAAACTATGGATAGGGAAAATGCTGAAGGATTTTGAGGATATGTGTCAAGTTTTGGGGGTGCCTCTGGCAACAGAAAAGATGGAAGGTCCGAATCGTTGTTTGGAATTCTTAGGGATAGAAATTGATGCAGGGAGGGGTTTGTTTAGGTTACCGGATCAGAAGGTAGAGAAGCCTAGGGGGCTGTTGGATGAGATAGGACAAAATAGAAGGGTGCCACTACAGAAGGTACAACAGGTATTAGGCCACCTAAACTTGGCTTGTAGGGCCATTGGGCTGAGGCATGCATTTACACATCACTTGGCCAGGGCTATGACAGGGGCAAGGAGGCTGCACCACTGGGTAGATTTGTGCAAAGAGGTCAGGGAGGACATGAAAGTCTGGGGGCAGTTTTGGGGTTCATATAATGGGACAATGTTCTGGCAAGAGGAATGGTTGTTTACTACAAATCTGGAGCTGTATACGGATGTGTCAGGAGGAATAGGGGTAGGGGCCTATTTCAGGAGTCATTGGTTCTTGGAACCATGGCCACAAGAGTGGGTCAAGAGGGGGGTCACTAAGGACATCTCGCTATTGAAGATATTCTCAATATGGGTAGCAACAGTGTTATGGGGGGAGTCACTGCGGAACCAGATGGTGACATTCTGGTGCGACAGCCGAGCAGTGGTCAAAGTTTTGCATAAAAAAGGGCCAAGTCAAGCACAGTCTTAAGGGTACTGCGACAGTTGATTTTGCAGAGTTTGAAGCTTAACTTGAGCTTTAGGGCCAGGCACATTTCAGGCTTATGGAATACTGTAGCTGACAGCCTCTCCCATCTGCAGATGGACAAATTCCGGGCCATTGCTATGAGGGCAGAAGTGACTGGGTTGAAGATTCCAGAGGGATTATGGGAAATCGGTTGGAAGGAACAGAGTTTCTCTTTCAGAACTCTTGAGCAGACAACACCCTTAAGGCCTACAAGGGCTCCTGGAGAGTATTCAAGCTTTCAAAGCCTTACACAGCATGAAGGTAAATGGGGCAGTCTCAGGGGAGCAGGTAGCCAAGTTTGTGGTGTCTGGTTGGCAAAAAGGGATGGCCCATGCCACTATGGGGGTCCACTTAGCCACTATAGGATGGGTTAGTACAATGAAAGGTAGGGGGGGATGCAAGTAAAGGGATCATAGTGAGACAGATGATGATGGGGTAGCAGAGGGTGGCAGGAAAGAAACGGGATAAGAAAAGACCTATATCGGAGCATTTGCTAGAGAAGTTGGTGGGTGTGCTGCCACAGGTGTGCTATTTAGCTATGAGGTAACATTGTTCAAAGCAGCGTTCATGGTCATGTATGGGGGAGCATTTATGGTAGGGGAATTATTTGTCCCAGCAAAGGTAACCTCAGTGTTGGGTTTGCAGAGGGAGGATGTCTGGTGGAGCAGAGAGAGACTCATTGTCTTTTTAAAGAAATCCAAGATGGACCAAGGAGGAAAAGGTGCTAATATTACCCTGCAGCAAGAGAGGGTGAGAGTCATTTGCCCAGTCTGGGCACTGTGGGAGTTTTTGGGCCATTAGGCCCTCAGGACAGAGTTCACTGTTCATTCACAAGAATGGAAAAGGGATGATGGGAAATCATTTAGTGGGAGTTTTGAAGAAAGGAATTATAGCCCTGGGTGAAGACTCCTGGAGGTATTCGTCACATTCATTCCAGACAGGAACAGCATCTGAAGCTGTGGCACAAGGGGTGCAAGAAGAAGGCCTAAAGAATCTGGGCAGGTGGACATCCAATTGCTATAAGAAGCACATCAGAAGTGTCAATCTCAAATGAATGTTTTTGCTTCTAGTCACAGGATCATGAAAGAGAAAAGTTGATGTGGGGAGCTAATAAGAGGGAGGGGAAGGATGGTGGGGTGGAGGAGGGGATGGTCACCGAACAAAACAGGGACTCACAAAATTTTGTTTATGTATTATAGAAAAAGCCCAGTGAGCAGAAGTATGGATTGTGGGGCACTCGTACATATATTGGGCAAAGAGGCAAGTGGAGAGGAAGCCCGGGGGAAAACAACTGTCATTTGAGCACCACAAAGTACGGATCACAAGGGATGCAGTGGGGGCAGTTTTTGCCAGTGCTGGAGGAGACCAGCATGACCAACCCAGAACCAAACTTAATTATTGTGCACGTAGGGTGCAATGAGTTGGGTACCAACCATGGGTAGACATATTCAATCATATACTGGAAGACCTGAGAGAGGTCAAAGGTTGGTGGCCTAGGGTCACTTTGGTATGGTCAGAGATGGTGGCAAGGAGGGTTTGGAGACTTTCCAAAAGTCACAAGGCCATAGAAGGGGCACGCAAGAGAATGAATAGAAGGGTAGGAAAATGTTTTAAAAGAACTGGGGAGGAATATTGTGACATGAGGAACTAGTAGAAAAAGTAGCAGACTTGTATAGACCAGATGGTGTCCATCTTGAGGAAATGGGTAACCATATTTTGATTATGGAGCTAGGCAGGGGCATAGATGAGTGGCTAAAAAAATAAGGAGGAGAGCAGCGGAAGAGTTGGGGTTGGGGAGCCTGCCTTTCAACACAAGCTGGAGATGGGCTGGTGAAGGAAGAAAAAGGAATAAAGTTCTTTAGGAGGGGAGGGGGGAGGAACACAATTTTGGATTTACAGCAAGGTGGGGTGTAAGAGAAGAGGGTATGGACACCCATGAGAAAAGAAATAGGCGGCAGGAAGGGACCTGACCCAGAACTGAAAAATGACCCCCCTCAGATTTTACATCTGGGGTGAAAGAAGACAATAAATTTGTTTTTTTTTTGTTTTTTTTAATTCAAAGTTTATTAGTTTTACCAAAAGGCAGTTACACATAAGCCAGGTAGATTGCATATGCAAAGTACAGCGGTAATCATAACCTCCTAAACTATACATAGAACAACTAACTAAGTCGCCCAAAACCACCCTTCCTCCCTAACCCCCCTTACCCTCCTTCCCCTCCTTCCCACTCCCCTGGAGTGTGCCTGCCTTTATCACTTGAAGGAGCAGAAGAGACATCACTTATACTCAGACAAGTATCCGCACAGTTGGGTTGTCATACACTTACTGCAAGTATAATGCATATAGCTTCCTCTATTTTCTATCAAAACTTGCCATATTATTCCTAAAACCTGCTATCAGTCATTCAGATCTAAAAAAATTAGATATGTCCTTTAACCATTCACTATAGGAGATTGTTAGCTGATCCATCCAGTGTTTCAGAACCATTTTTTAAACAATGATGGCAATTAGGGCCATGTGGTATCTACGCTCTTTAACATTGATACCCTCATATTGTCCTAGAATACAAACCTCAATTGTGAAAAGGTCTTCTAACCCCAACCAGGGGTCAAGTTTAGATCTAATATCCTGCCAGAGTGGGGATACCTTTTCACAGTGCCAGAATATATGCACCATATTCCCTTCTTCTCTACCACACCTGATACAAGTGGTGTCCGGTGTCCTGCCCAATTTAGCCAACCTCATAGGGGTATAATACATATTATTCAGTATGTGATATTGAGTGAGTCTAAGTCCATCCTGAGAGTGGTAGATATAGAGATCCTTCCAGATCCAGGCCCAGTCAAGATTCGCATCTGGAAGTAAAGCCAACCAGATTGGAAAGCCAGGAAGAGGACCAGGGCAGGTAAACAACAGGAGGAGAATATATACTGTAGAAACTGAATGTGGCCTTAAAGAGCTTTCACTGATTTGAGCCATTAAGGGTCTAACTAAGGATGGTCGAGGTTTAACCCCAAACAAGGTACTTATAGTGTGCCTTATTTGGTACACCTTAAAGATCATCCGCTTCGGGATGTCAAACTTGCCGAGAATTTCAGATGAGGAAAGGAGGTTGTCCAGAGAAAATAGGTCATCCACACATGCCTCCTGTAGCTGCGGGAGCCATTGAGGTGAAAGGCTTGACCCCCCCAATTTTAATGTTGGGGTTTAGCAGGATTGACTGACCCATATCAACTTTAATGGGTATCTTAAGATATGAGCAGCACTGTGAAAATACTCTTAGGGAAATACTTATTACTGAGTCTTGTAACCTCTCTGACAGTGATGATTTTGTTAGGTAAAAAACCGTAGATAGGTTAATGTTATTAGACCTTAAGAGATCATTCTCAATTTGGAGCCAGATGGGAGTATATTCCATATCCTCCTACGAGAGCCATTTCCCCAATTTAGTTAAGTGGCTCACCCAGTAATATAAAAGAAAATTGGGGAGACGAAGTCCACCCTGGGCCTTAGGTACACTGAGTTTATAAAAGGCTCGATGGGGGTGTTTGCCTAGCCAGATAAATTTTGATATCATGGAATGTAAACATTTGAAAAAGGAAATCGGAAGCCATAGGTTTAATAAGTTTAGGGGGTTAAAAAGCCGGGGAAGGATATTCATCTTAATTATATTTATTCGGGCCCATAGAGAGAGGGGTAGATTCTGCCATCTCAAGAGATCCTGTTGGATAACCCCAACCAGATCATCCAAATTGAGCTTCTGGACTATAATAGGGTCTCTAGATAAATAGATACCTAAATACTTGAGTGTTTGGGAGGACCATTTAATACCTAAGTGTGCAAATTTGGACTTTAAGGTGTAACTGTTCAGAGGGAAAATTTTGGTTTTAGAAATATTTAGTTTATAGTTGGATAGCTTACCATACTGAATAACAACCTCTAACACTTGTTCCATCGAGGAAACTGGGTGGGCTAAATGGAGAAGAATATCATCAGCATAGACCGAGAGTTTGAGGGTCTGAGTATGGGTAGGGATGCCCCTAATTAGGGGGGACTGTTTAATATGCCAGAGTAAAGGTTCTAAATAAAGGTTAAACAAAAAGGGTGAGAGGGGGCAGCCCTGTCTGGTGCCCGTGTATAAAGGAAATCTGGCAGAAAAGATCCCATTGCAATAAATCTTGGCCGACGGGGAGGCATAAAGGGACTGTATCATTGCAACAAACTGGGGGAAAAGCCCATTTTCCGCAAGGTTAACCATAAAAATTCCCAGTACACCCTGTCGAAAGCCTTTTCGGCATCTAGGGAAATTAATGCCATTGGGGACTGGGAAGGTTGGGCCACTTGAAAAATATGTGTGAGTGTCCTAAGGTGGTCAGCAGGGGAGCGTCCTGCTACAAACCCCACCTGTTCCGGACTTAGAAGTCAGGTCCAGTGTGCTTTTATTTGGAGCGAGAGCACCTTTGCTAAGATCTTAATATCATAGTTTAGAAGGGAGATTGGCCTACAGCTAGCTGGGTCTAAGTGGGTCTTGTCTGGTTTAAGTAGAAGAATAATCATGGCATCCATGAGGGTTGGATCCAATTTGTCTGCTTTAAACATGTAATTATATAAATTAAGCAAAAGGGGGGCTAATTCTTTAGCAAATGTTTTGTAAAAATTTGATGGGAATCCGTCCGGACCCGGTGCTTTGTCCAGGGTAAGACTACTAATGGCCCTTTCTATTTCGGTAATAGATATTGGTGAAGTTAAGGAGGTTTGACTGGAATCGTCCAATGCTGGCAGGTTTAGAGACTCTAGATAGGTTTCTATATCTTGAGAGTTTGTGTTAGGAAGGCACTTCCCATATAATAGTTTGTGAAAGTTCACAAAGATCTGTACAATCTCCCGAGGTTCCATTTTAATAGAGCCATCAGAGGCCCGAATCGAAGGGATTAGACGGGAGCTTTCTAGCTGATGAAGTTGTAGGGTGAGCAGCTTACTGGCTTTTCTTCCTTGATCTGCGTATCTAGCTTTGGTCTTGACCAGAGCATATTCTGCTTTTTCATTTATTAATTCTACGTATTAATTACACATTGCTAACAGCTCTTCTAGGGTACCCGAGGAAGTAGTGGAGGATAGGGAGTTTTCTTTCTCTTTAATCTGGGTTAATAAGGACAAAGCTTTGGAGTCCCGTATCCTTTTCCTTCTGGAGGCAGTCTTAATAAACTCGCCCTGAAGATGGCACTTCAAGGAACACCAAAGGAGGTCACATCTCGAAACTGAATACCTATTTTGTTCCATAAAAGTAGCAATGAGCTCTTTAATGTGAGAGACCAAAGACTCGTCCTTTAACAGCTGGGTATTCAGTCTCCAAATTGTTTCCCTCCGGGTATGGGGGTCTAATGAGATAGCCATCCAGGCTACCGCGTGGTCAGATATCACTATGGGTTCCATACCTGTCTGGCAAAGACCGGGCATAAGGGAGCAACTAATTAGAAAATAATCTAATCTTGACCAGGTCTGATGGACACTTGAATAAAATGTGTATGACTGACGCGTGGGGTTTAAAATACGCCACGGGTCACCCAGCCCTAACAAGGTTATTAAGTCCCTTAAAGCATTCCGCGAAGATGAAAGAGGCTTCAGTGGTCTATAAGTCCTGTCCAAGTCTTGGAACAGGGGAATGTTCCAATCCCCACCCAACATCAAGGGGCAGGAAGGAGCATGGCAATCTTATTAGCCAGATCCATCAGGAAGTCAGGATCCCCTTCCACCGGGCGATATATCGAACTCAGGACCACCGTATTATTGTTTAAGATACCCTTAATTAGCACATATCTCCCAAGAGAATCAGTGATCGTATTATCTATCTGGAATGGGACATGCCTTTTGAAAAGAATGGCCACCCCACGGCTTGCAGATGAGTTCCCTGCTGCAAAGACCTGGGATATTCCCTGTCTATGCAAACATGATGATTCTGCAGCTGTCAGGTGAGTTTCTTGGAGCAGAATAATATCTGCGTTTAAAAGTGGACAGCGCTTGAGTATTTGTAACCTTTTCAAAACATCTCTTACTCCTCTGACATTCCAAGTAATTATTTTAGTAGGACTATTAACCATTTTTTCCCCACACATCAGGTATCAGCCTAAAAAAGTTCCACGTATCCCAAATCAACCCCTTAAGGCACACTCCAACCCTTCCCCCTTCCCTACTCCGCCCCATAACCTTATTTGAAACAATGGAACTCAGTTTAACAGAGAAAACTACACTATCCTGTAGCATGTATGCCCTTAAGCTCTCTGCCCTGATAATAATTGGAAAGCCTAGTAGAAGTATCCATATTCCGAATACACAAAAAACCCAACCCACCCTACCCCTTAATAAACCCCCTAACTATTTACAATAGGCCTCTCACCCCCAGTCTGAATAGATGTGTGCCGAAATACCTTCTGTGTGAATGGCCAAAACCCAATGGAGATTACTACTACTACCACAGATGTAAAGACTAAATGGTAAGTTGTTGCCCCTCTTGGTTCACAAAAGATTATAGTTGGGCTCAGATCTAAGGGGCCATTGAAATGAATGGCACTTATATTAAGGCTGATCGAGACACCGTCTCCCCCCCAAGCCAGTACGCTCTGCAGCGTTCCTAAGTCGCCCCAATCTGGAGCCCCCCACCCTGCCTCCCATTCATTATATTAAAGCCCCTTCAAAGTTATAAGCCTTATTTCAGATTGGGAGGATCCAACTTTTCTGAATTAAACTGTAGAAGATCTCGGACCGCGACCCATAAATGTGCCCCTTATAGAAAACCCCTGTTCCTCCTACAATCTTTAACATGACCATTCCCACCCTTCTAGACCTTGTTATAGCTGAAGAGCCATGGTTATGACAAGAACTTAGCTCTTACTATGAGCTACCCCTGCGTAAATAACAGATCGTAATGTGGGCTGCTACTAACTTTAAAAATCTTCTCCATAACCTAATTAAATTTAAGAATCCAATCCTAGGCCAGCGAATTAAAGTGGAAAACTGACCTGAATTGTGCCTGCGAGATGGATGGGGGAAAGATAGGAAGGGTACCCACACTAGTCCCTAGATGTTGTCTCACTGGGAAACTGCCCCCCTTCAAGAAAGGTTTCTGTATGAGCCCAAGTATTACCAGGGTCCCCCTGAGCATGACACTACTCTGACCACACCTGCCAGCACCGAAACCGGCAGAATACCCCCGGAGAGACCCAGCACATCCCAGAAACCAACCAGCCCAACAGGTAAACAAATTAAATGAGTCCCCTGACTGTGATTATATAAATACTACAGTTCGTTAAGAGAGAGTTCATCCTTCTTTAAACAAACTAGGTAGTTTCGAGGAAAGATCTGCAGCAGCTTGTTCAGGCATATTGTATGTGAGCCAGGAGCCCTGAACTGAAATGTGGAGCTTGGCTGGGTACAGCATTTGAAATGGGATACCAGCAGCTATCAACTTCTTAACGGTAGGATGAAATATGGCCCACTTCTGTCGGGTCTCCAAGGGCAAGTCCTGTGTTATTCTGAGGGTGGCATTCTCCCACATTATTTTCTGGAGCTCTTTTGCTTTATTGATAATGTGCTGCTTCTCCACAAAGCTCAGGAACCTCATGATGACTGGTCTTGGGGGTGCTCCTGGTGGGGGTCGTGGCCTAGGGTAGCGGTGCGCCCACTCAATTTGGCAGCTGGCGCTTAGTGGGGAAGGCCCCACTACTTTCTGTAGAAATTTCTGCAAGAAAGCCACAGTATTGGCACCTTCCTCCGATTCTGGTAGCCCTAGGATCAAGACATTCTTCCGTCTACTCCTGCCTTTCAAATCTTCGGTTTTAAGCTGCAGCTTTTGTATCTGTTGGCGCAGCTGCACTATCTCAGGTTCTGACTTCTCCCTCCACTTCTCTGTCGAAGCCATATGGGCCTCTGTATCTCCCACCCTCCTTGTAAGGCCATTAAGGTTGTTACGGAGGGACTTCAACTCCGAGGAAATATCGGCGAGGGTTTCTTTGAAAGGCAGGATTTCTTGCAGAAAGCAGTCCTCCGTTAGTGGAATTGCAGCTGGAGTTGGGGACATCGCTTTACTGGCAGCGGCTCCTTGACCCCTCTGTTTTTTAGGCATTTTCTCCGGCGAGGCTGGTGGAGTGTGCCTGGGCAGGGCCTGCTTCGTTTCGGCCTCCATCGTGGTAAATAAAGCTGACCACGAAATTAATTTCAGTGCTAGCCTGGGACTGTATCCTCAGGATTGACCTGCAGTGAGTTTGGTCGATGTCTCTTTAGGCTATTAGCTTAAAAAGTAAGCAGAAGAAAGGCGAGGTGTCGGAGCTCCGCTTCAGTGCTGCTATCAGGAACCCTGCATCACATGATCTCCAAGACAATAAATTTGGAACAATTAAAAGAGAGACACCCTCAGGTCGACATCTGGGGGTGAAGGAAGAAAGAATGTGATCTTTTGAATATGATAATTGATTGTAAGATGAATATGTAAATAAATGAAATGAAGCAAAATGTTTTAAATGTGGTAATAAAAGGAACTCATTATTGTATGATGTAAGTTGGATGGATAAAATTTGAATAAATGGTGTGCCGACTGAGCAATCAAAGAGAATACTGGATGTGGTGTCCTTCATTGGGGGGGAGGCCATAGAACAAGTGATATTAACACACCTCACAGATCTTTCCATTCCTGTCACAGGTGGAGAAGTGTAGGAAAAGAGAAGCACTTATAGAGATACTATTGTGACTTTGAGATTAAATTGGCCTATGAGATTAAAACAACGTAATCTTACCTTCATTTATGTGCTAAGTAATTCAGCAGTTTTGAATTGTGGATGAGGGAGGGGTGCAACAAAACCAAAACTTCAACCTAGTATGATCGCAGCTATTTTATAAAATATACCAGTATACTGTTTTCTAGAGCTATCATTTTCTGCCTTTCTGGCAGGTGAGAAATGTTAGAAGTTGAGATGAAAGCAGTACCACACCAGGTTCGAAACTAATGCTGGCATATGTTTTATATTCAGTGCTGAGTGGAGACACCTGATGCTCATGATTACTGCCTTACTATTATCATATTGTGTTTTGTATTATAAAGAACAGAGAGGCTCATCATCCTCCCGTGTTTCTTTCAGACAGATTTGTAATGGGTCACACGGAATTTCTGTATTGAAGTGGAGTTTAGCTTGTTTGTAAATTACCAAAAAGTAATATAATGTGACAAATATGTCTGTAAAAACGTTATTAAAGCATGTAGTACACTGCTTTCTCAGGCACATAATAAGCGAGGGGTAGAGTAATTCTTTTTTTGGGGGGGTAGTTTTTTAATAGTTTTTGAATAGTGAATTTAAAACAGCAGTACTATGTAAAGCAAATCTGCACTTTTTTGACAGTTTATGCTCTGAGTCTCTGCTGAGCATGTACCTGGTAATCTTTCCCGCTGACATTGTGTTATCACTTTGTAATTTGCTCTGTTATCCTTTGTTTTTGTTTACATTTCTGCCGCCCGCCACATTGAAAGTAGCAGTACCATATGCAGCCGTCATATTTACTGTAGTGCTATAACTGAAAATGGATCACTTCCTTTTTAGGTAGTAAAAGGGAGAAAACATAGGTTGTCAGTGGTGTACAGACCCCCAAACCAAAAAGAAGTGATAGTGAGCTGGTGTCCAAAATAGTAGAGATGGTGACCAAGGTGAGGTGATGACTATGTCTGATGCCTTTTCATCCTTATCAGGAACAAACCCACCAGAGGTCATTGCCTTAAAGCAGCAGTACTACCTAATCAGGAAGTGATCCGTTTTCAGTTTTGTAGATCTACAGTAAATATGGCAGCTGCATATAGTACTGCTGCTTTCAATGTGGAGGGAGGCAGAAATGTAAACAAAACCAAAGTATAACTGAGCAAATTATGTGGTGATAGTACATCGTTTGTGGGGAAGATTACCAGGTGCATGATAAGCAGAGGACAGGGAATAAACTATCAAAAAAGCACAGATTTTTTTTTACGGAGTTCTGCTGCTTTAAGCAGCAGTACTCTGTCAAAAAAAAATACACTATACACTCTACACTATACACTCTAACCTTGCATGCCTTTCTCTCCTACCCTCCATGCCCAGCTATGTCCTCCTGCAACCTGTATCCCTTCTCCCCCACCACAGTTTGACGTAAGGTTTATGTGCATTACATATTCATATCAGTTAGGTGCATGCAGTGCTGAACTCACAGGCAGCAGTGATTCTTTCTCACCACTGTGCACAACAGTCAAGAGTCGCAGCAAAGTTCGCAGCAATAAGAGCATTGTTTGGAGGAAGCAGGCTCAGTACAGGTTAGACCCCCTCTCAGAGGGCAGGCTCCATTCCTGTTATTCTTTTATCTAAATCCATTACAGTAGCATGTGAGGTGGGTGCCTGAAAGACTGCGCCATCCGAAATGGCAGTGCAATGTAAGCGAAAGCCTGAAAGGTGAGGGGGCAGGGAAGGTGACCGGATGTGGGGTTGTGGGCAACCCTAATGACAGGATGTCACCATATGTACATGCACATGGTGGGGAGCAAGCATGGCGAGCATGGTCTGGGAGGAGGCGGAGGTGATGTAGGGGGTGGTGCTGTGGTCAGTTGCCGAGCTGCACCATGGTGTCGGGGGGTTGGCCTCCACTTGCAGTGCATGGGGTTCTGGGTTCGGGTCTGGGTCCGGGCACTGCTGTGTTTTTGTTGTGCCTGGTCCAAAACTTCTATTTATTTTGCTTTTGCACCCCCCGACATGTACACCCCCCCTAGAGTTGAGAATCTTTAAGTCGGGGAGTGTGGGGGGTGAAGCTCCCCATGTGGGGGGGGTGTTGAGGGGCGCAGCCCCCACTTACAGAAAGCAAGGTATTTAAATCCCCCGGCACTGTTCTTCCATGCGCCGAGGATGTCAGGGTGGTGAAACTGTTTTCGCCGCACTGATGTTGCGATAATGCGAGTCACCGTTTGGCGCTTCACGATTATCACATAGAACCATCCATTTCCACTAATCTCGGAAGAAATAGCAGAATGGTTGATATTAGACATTATGCCATGGACATAAGTGAACAGCTAGTGAAATCGTCAGGCTGGCAGTTTACCACTGTTATAAATCCTCTGATAACCAATGGCTGTTGATGAGTATATAATCTATAATATCTGCAGCACAGGAATAAATACAATAAAAATAAAAAAATCAACCTCCTTAATATTTGTATTTTATTATAGTAAAAAATTGAACCTTGGTATAATCGCAATAAGCCACCCGGAGGATGTGGGTTATCAGACGATTTACCACGGCTGGTGAGGATTTACCCACTCATCTGCGCCTCATGGGCAAACCAATCCAGCCATGGTGAATCCCCTGATAACCCACACCCCCTCATGGCTTATTGCTTAACCATCTAACGGTGAAATGTGGTACTGCTGGTATCTGCAAATTAATGGTCACATAAAAATTTTATTTCCCTTTCTTCCCAACAACAGCTGTGGCAAGCACAGACTTGTCAGTCCTTCCAAGTATATCCCTTCAATTCTTCATACTGATTCGCTCTCCGTTGTTACCAGCAAGCTTTTTCACTCCATTGTGGGTTTTCTGGGACATTCATTGCCCACAGAAGCAGGGCAAATAGTGTTCCAGCATTGGTATAAGTTACCGGACCCTCACCATTGTCGAGTGTCATGTGTACCCAGTACACCAATGAGTATAAGTTGCTTTCCACAAGACGAATTGAGTACAGTGAATTTTAAAACAGCTTTTGAATCAGAGAAATGCACTCAACCCACCTAGTCAGCCAGGTTATAGCTTAATTTTTATTTTCAGGATGGGATAGAATAATACAAGAGGTTCTATGCTGCAGTAAATGTCAGAAAGGTATATCTGGACAAGACACTGCAAACAACATTAATTTGTCAGGCATTTGATAAAAGGCCATGCAGTATGCATCCTGATTCAGACTCTTTACTTAGAATAAAGTAATGCACTAAAACAGGAGAGGGACCCACACACGTCTTGTTAAATGAAGCAAATTCCATATTTTTCTAGTGTTCTCTGATCAGTTTACTGCAGGTCATTCAGTGGAGTCATTTTAAAGCTAGTGAGTATCAGTCTGTTGCATGGAAACACGATGACTCAAGTATGTTGGAGCAACGAGTAACAACATAACAATTTTTTTTTACATTGTTATTTGAGAATTGTGAATGCAAAACAGAGCAGATAACACACAGAACAAACTAACATGCTGCAGTTGCGAAGGCCATTTATTAGTTTCGATAATGGAACAAAATCTGTAACATTTATAAACCTATAAAACCTGCGGGATGTTAACTTTAAATGTAATGAATCTCGTCCCCTTCGGTGACAAACTGAATGACCTTAGAAGATTCCATTAAAACCAACTAAGGAAGTGAATAGTTATAATGTACTTTTGAACAGTTCAAATTTTATTTAAGGAGCCTATGACTATTTAAAAGCAAAGCAAATTTTATTTATAAAACGCTATTCCAAATTGATCATAGCGTTGTACATAAACATACATAAATAACACAAAACATATACTTAATTGTCCTCTGTTTTCTGCTTGATTTTGTCTAGAGTGTATAATTGCAATGGAACATGTTCAGATGAAAACTTTTGGAAATATACATCTGCTAAACATGCAGGTTTACTATTTTTAGATAAGAACAACACACAACAGAGAGCTACTATGTCTCTACACATACAGCAAAACCATGACTGTAAAAGGTGGAATTAATAGAACTGCTTGTAGATGCTTCTCTTAACTCCTACCCTCAAACCTTGTATGCCTTTCTCACCTACCCTCCCTGCTCAGCTATGCCCTCCCACAACATGCATCCCTTCTTCCCCACCACAGTTTAATGTAAGCTTTATGTACATCACTTATTCGTATCAGTTAGAGGTTCAAGAGACACTGACAGCTGTGAAAAGATTGTATGTTCAATGGTGTGCCTCAATGAAGTGAGCTTGTTCAAATGAAAGTCATGTCTTTTTTTTTTTTTTTTTGTTCTACAGGACAGCCTATATTTGAATCTGAGCCAATTATTTATAATCGGTGGGGACCATCCAAAAATCACAGCTCTGCAGGCTTGAGCACTGGTTCCCATAGTTACAGGGATTTTGCTGTTGTAAGAGATGAGCAAGAATGCCCCCGGAAGCGCAAGCACTTTTCATGGGGGTTGTGCACAGAAAAACGTGCGTCTTTGTAACCATGATTGGCAGCAAAGAGGGGCATGACAACTGATAACCCTGACTCTGAGATGAGTCTTAAATGCTTGATTGGCAGAAACGGCATTGTGTCTTTATTTTTCAAAGTGCCTGAGCTGTCATTGATGCAGTTTCTGTCACCGTAAGAAGCAGTTGCTGCAACAAATGTAAATGTTAGAGGGAGGAACCAATGGGCACACAGGCAATCTCTCACCAACTTGAACCAGGGAGTTTCTGTCACTAGATATGGAATGCTGTCCTGCATGATCAGCTAAACTTGATTTTCTTAAAGAAACACCCTACTGTTAGCAGCAGTGTACACTCACTATGCGGCCTGGGCTCCTTTTGAGAAATTGCACACAGCTTGTTGCTATCATTATTTTACAAGGTTGAATGGAACAGAAACGGCATAGATTTTCTAGCTGCTCATTCTAGTAGGGATGCTGTTTCTGTCACTGACATTGCACAATTCCTCATTATTCACTGTCGGCAGTCAAGCTTGGTAATTACAGACAGATGAGCAGTTACAAGATTGCAGCCATACATGCTGCCATTGAATGGAACTTTCCTTTCACCCCTTGTTTTAAAGCAGCAGTATTATGTAAAAATAAAATGTGCTTTTTTTGACAGTTTATTCCCTGTGCTCTGCTGAGCATGTAGCTGGTACTCTTCCCCCCCCCCCCGGCATTGTACTATCACCCCATAATTTGCTTGGTTATCCTTTGTTTTTGTCTACATTTCTGCCTCCCACCATGTTGACAGCAGCAGTTAAAGAAAAGCAGACAGGCAGGAGCTGTACTTTCTGTAGATCTACAGAAAATGGAAACTGATCACTTCCTGGATAGGTAGTACTACTGCTTTAAATCATACACAACTAATGTCCTTGCCAGCTTCTCCCATTACATGCCATTGCCAGGGTTTACTTTTGCATCACTCTGCCTGGCTGCAATAGGATTACAAAAGGTCAGACAGTGATTGAAAAGGTACATATTTACACTCTTTGCACATTCTCCATTTGTTAATGCACTTTCTGTCTCTCTGCCTAAGTTGCACATAGAATGATTATAGCAACAAGTTAGCTGATCATGCAGGACAGTATTCCACATCCAGTGACAGAAACTCCCCATTTCAGGTTGGTGAGAGGTTGCTGGTGAGCCGGTTGGTTCCTTAATCTAACATTTACATTTGTTACAGCAGCTCTCATGAATTCCTAGTACACACACACCAGCTGATGTTGTAACTGAAATCAGTGACACTACTGAATGCTGCTGAGCCACTGCTTCTTACGGTGGCAGAAATGGCATCAATGACAACTCAGTCACATAAGCTTTGAAAATAAACATACAATGCCATTTCTGACAGTCCAGCATTCAGCACTCATCTCTGAGTTAGGGTTATTCATTGTCATGTCACTGTTAGCTTCCAATCATGGTTACAAAGACGCGCATTATTCTGTGCACTACCCCCATGAAAAGTACTCACACTTCTGGGAGCGCAACTGCTTGTCCCCTACAACAGAATGCCCCTGTATCTATGGGGACCAGCCTGCGAGTCTGCTGAGCCGTGATTTTTGGATGGCCCCAAAAGTTAACAATTACTTTGGCACACTTTGGTGGGCTCCCAGTGTGCCAGAATAGTGTGTGTGTGGGGTGGGGTGGGGAGAGGGCATGCTGACACGGGGATTGGGCAGCCTGATGTTGGCTTTGGGGGAGTGTGTGGTGGGTGGCAGGAGCCGCCAATTATGCAAAGCTGCAGTGGGGCTCACTTATTTGTTTCACCAGGAAGACATGCTGAGCAAATGAGTTGCTTGTAAGCCCTGCCATGTGCATTACTGTGTACTGTAATGCACATGGCTGTAATGTGCCTAGTTGCCGGGAAGGGGGGGGGTGATATCTGTCACTGCAATGATGAAATTGTTCGTGATTGGAGCAGCAGATTTCTTTCAAGTCCGGCACTCACTCTGAAACTGCCATCATCAGCAGTTTCCCTGTTGATTGGTGGCCAAGGAATGAGCCCCTGAAAGCATGGGCTGGATTGGCCAAACACTGCCACACTGCTGCAGTGCTCTACTACCTCAAAATGTTTCTTGTGCACTGTGGAGCAATCAAACATAAAAAGGGTGAAAAAGAATTAGTAATTATAGGTCGATTAGTTTGACCTCAATCCTATGTAAAACACTAGAGCAAATAATAAAAGTTAAAATAGATCAAGAGTTAGAAAATATTGCATATAACGATATCTCCCAGCATGGGTTTAATCACAAAGATCATGTACCACAAATCTTATTTCCTTTTACAATCAAATCAGTAATAGTTTGAATAAAAGAATACCAGTTGATGTCATTTTGCATGATTTTAGTAAAGCATTTGACAAAGTCCCGCATCGAGAACTAATACAGAAAATAAAAAAAAATAGGACTCACTGATCAAATTACAAATTGGATTAATAACTGGTTACCAGATAGGGTTCAATGGGTAAGAATAAGTGACGAACTTTCACAACCAGGTCAAGTGACAAGTATAGTCCCACAGGGCTCGGTACTCGGACCCACACTGTTCCACCTATTTACTGGGGATATCAGTACTAACATATGTAACAATATGGCTAAATTTGCAGATGACACAAAGTTAGGAGGTGAGGTAAATACAATAGAAAATCACAAATCTCTTGTAAGGGATTTAAATAACATTATCAAATGGACAAGGTAAAATAAGATGACCTTAAATGAAGACAAATGTGTCATCCTTCATATGGGCCTTAATAATCCTCAATATAATTATACAATAAACAATAGATCACTCAGAAAAAAAAAACAAGTAAGGAAAGAGATTTAGGCATTATTATAAACAAATCATTATCATCCACTGAACACTGCATAAAAGTATCACAAACAACAAATCAGATTTTAAATTGCATCTAGAGATCATTTATTAATAAAATACAATTCTCCCACTCTACAGCACATATATCAGACCTCATTTAGACTTTTGTTCACCGTACTGGAGCCCTTACCTAAAAAAAAATATCCAACCACTGGAGAGGGTCCAAAACAGAGCCACAAAAATAATATCAGCATTTAAAAATAAAGACCATGACGAAAGGCTACACAATATTGGGTTAGTTTCCCTTCAGAATAGATGCAAAAGGGGGGACCTACTACAACTATATAAAATCTTGCAGGATCCTGTGCTTATGGAACAATGTGGCATTAAAAATCTAAGGAAACACAGAAGAAGCAGGACAGAGAACTTTATCAGTTAAAGCAGAAAGAAGCTGGGAAGGCAGTCAGAATAGCAAAGGCCCAAACTGAGGAAAGGATAGCCAACTCTATCAAGAAGGGGGATAAGACCTTTTATAGGTACATTAGGGAGTGAAGAAAGACCAAAGAAGGGATACTGAGGCTTAATAAAGGGGAAGGAATATGGGTAGAGGGTGACAGTGAAAAAGCAGGGATACTGAACAAATATTTCTGCTAAGCATTCACAAAGGAAGAGGAGGGGGAAGTACCTAAACCAAACAAGAGAAACACTCTGAAGACAGGGGTCTATACCAGTCCATTTACAGAAAAAAGGGTTCTGAAAGAACTAATAAAATTGAAGGTGGACAAAGCAATGGGGCCTGATGGGATTCACCAAAGAATTCTAAAGGAACTAAGGGTAGAACAAGTGACATCGCTGACTACTCTCTTTAACAAATCATGGGAGGATGGGGTGGTACCTGAGGACTGGCGGAGGGTGGATGTGATTCCTCTTCACAAAAGTGGGAGCAGGACAGAGGCAGGAAACTGCAGACCAGATAGTTTGACCTCAGTGGTAGGAAAATGATGGAATCACTTCTGATGGAAAGAATTGTTGAGTACCTAGAGGCCAGTGGGGCACAGGACCCAAGGCAGCATGGATTCACAATGGGAAGGTTGTGTCAGGCGAATCTAATAGATTTCTTTGACTGGGTGACCAAAGTAGTAGACCAGGGAGGGGCTGTGGACATGGCCTACCTAGATTTTAGCAAGGCATTTGATACAGTCCCACACAAAAAGATTAATACACAAGTTAGCCAGCCTTGGAGTGGGTCCCAAGATGGCAGCCTGGATAAAAAATTGGCTAGACAACAGGACACAAAGGGTAGTAGTAAATGGAGTCCACAGTGAAGAAAGGAGGGTTACTAGCGGGGTACCACAGGGTTCAGTACTAGGACCAGTCCTTTTTAATGTCTTTATAAGTGACATTGCAGAGGAACTGGAAGGAAAAGTACGTCTCTTTGCAGACAACACAAAGATCTGCAATAGGGTTGATACACAAGATGGAGTGGAAAGGATGAGAAGGGACTTGGCAAGGTTGGAGGAATGGTCAGATGTAAGGCAGCTCATATTCAATGCAAAGAAGTGCAATGTAATGCACCTGGGAAACAAAAACCCAGGGGAAGAGTACATAATGGGTGGTGAGATACTGACAACAGTAAAAATGGAAAGGGACCTGGGGATAATTATATCAGATGACCTAAAGGTGGGCAAGCAATGTGAGAAGGCAGTGAGGAAGACTGGGGGGATACTGGGATGCATAGGGAGAGGTATCAATAGTAGAAAACAGGAAGTTGTTATCCCTCTGTACAGACAGTTGGTGAGACCCCATCTGGAGTACTGTGTGCAGTTCTGGAGACCCCATCTCCGCAAAGACATAGACAGAATGGAGGCTGTCCAGAGGAAGGCAACCAAAATGGTGCAGGATCTGCACCAGAAGACATATGAAGAAGACTAAAGGAGCTTAATATGCATACCCTTGAGGAAAGAAGGGAGAAAGGGACATGATAGAAACTTTCAAGTACAAAGGAATCAACAAAGTCCAAGAAGGTGGCATCTTTCAGAAAAAGAGATGTGCAAGAACAAGGGGGCACAATTTGAAGATAGAGGGGGGACGGCTCAGAGGTAATGTGAGGAAGTATTTTTTCACAGAGAGGGTTGTGGATGCATGGAACAGCCTCCCTGAGGAGGTCGTGGAGTCAAGAACAGTGGGGGAATTCAAGAATGCATGGGACAGACATAAGGCAGTCCTAGTGGTGGGTAGGAGGAAGTAAGCTGTTGGTTTACTAGGATATGCAGCTTATCTGTTAGGTAGGAAAATGGGCAGACTAGGTGGGCCAAGCGGTCCTTATCTGCCATCAAATTCTATGTTTCTATGTTTCTAACTGCCTGATTTATTTAAGAAGACACGATTAACCACTCATAGTACCACTTGTAAATACCATCAAAAGAGACAAATTCTTCTCTGTAAGATTATCCAAATACTGGAATCTATTACCTAAGAATGTTGTGGATGTCACAAGCTCTGATATCTTCAAACTAAGACTCAACCAATTTTAAAATAGGCCTTTAAATAACAGAATATTTGCCCACTAGGTGTGGGAGACATACTCGTCGGGCCACGGCCTCCTTATGTCTTAATGTTCCTAGTAATCCTAGTATGCCTATCCCATGCGTTCTTGAATCCCATTACAGTTTTTGCCCCCACCACCTCTGCTGGGAGGCTGTTCCAGGCATACACTACTCATTCCGTGAAGAAGTACTTCCTCAAGTTTCCCCGAGTTTATCCCCCTCCAGCTTCATAGCATGATCCCTTGTTCTTGAGCACCTTTTTGTCTGAAAATACTTCCCTCATGTACCATACTTATACCTGCAATGTATGTAACAGTCACTATAATATCCCCCCTCTACCTCCTTTGCTCCAGGGTATACATTTAGTCTCTCCTTATAGGGATTCTGGAGCAGACCTTGCACCATTTTAGTTGCTCTTCTCTGGACAGCCTCTAGTCTGTCTATGTGCTTCTGGAGATGTGGTCTCCAGAACTGGACACAGCACTCTGGATGAGTTCTCACCAGTGATTTATAAAGTGGCATCACCACCTCCCGCTTTCTGTTGGTGATTTATTTTATTTTTATTCTGTTCACCAGGTAAGGACACTGGAGCAAGTCCATTTTCAGGTCCAACCCAACAAAAATTACAGAAAATAATTGCAACAACACACAGCATAAGTAAAAAAACATGAAACATTAGACATTATCAAAGCAATTACAAATTGCAAATAGGATGCTGGGATGCACAGGCAGGGGCATCACCAGCAGGAAAAGGGAGGTCATAATTAGACTATACAAGACACTAGTGAGGCCCCACCTGGAGTACAGTGTACAGTTCTGTAGACCTTACCTATGTAAGGACATAGACAGGGTAGAGAAGGTTCAGAGGAGGGTAAGAAAGATGGTACATGGATTGCATCACAAGTCCTATGAGGACAGGTTGAAGGAACTGAATATGTACTCCCTGGAGGAGAGGAGGAGAGGGATATGATAGAGACATACAAGTATCTTACAGGGAGGAACAGGGTGCAGGAATACACTATTTTAAGCAAAAAGATGTTCCAGGACTAGGGCATGGGATGAAGTTGGAGGAGGACAATTCAGAGGAAGCGTGAGGAAGAATTTCTTCACAGAACGGGTGGTGGACAAGTGGAACACCCTGCCAGAGGAAGTGGTGGGTGCTGAAACAATCACGTGATTTAAGAATGCATGGGATAGACATAAAGGAGTTCTGGAGGTCAGCGGTAAGGGGCAACAGACTTCTAGGAAAACATAAACTGAACTTACAAGCTCAAGTGGGCAGATTGGGTGGGCCATAGGCCCTTATCTGCCAACACTGTCTATGTATCTATGTATTACAAACATCCATTTCCAATAAATAACATGTCAACCTTGCTTTAAAACATTGTAGAGAGGGAGCAGATCTTATATCATCAGATAATAAATTCAAACAGTGAGGGGCAGCTGCAGAAAAAGAACGAGAGTCAGATTTTTACTTATATGGAACAGACTGTGAAAGTGTACCCCTATAAGATCGCAAATTTCTAGAAGTTATATTGTATCATAAGTAATGTGCTTAAGGGGAAAAGGCTTTTAGAAAACAGGGTCTTACAGATCAAGCAACCAAAAAAATATATAACTCTTGCACTTGGTGATAACCATCCCACCTTAGAATATAACAAACAATGGTGGGTATGAGGGGGAAGACCTAGGACAAGCAGGCAGACATTAACATAAACTGTAGATAGAGCCTTGCTTTCTTTTACTGCTAAATTAAGACATAAACCAGCACAGTAATCAAAGTGAGGTAATAGAAACATAGAAACATAGAATTTGATGGCAGATAAGGACCGCTTGGCCCACCCAGTCTGCCCATTTCCCTACCTAATGGATAAGCTGCAGATCCTAGTTAACCAGCAGCCTACTTCTTCCTACCCCCAACCCCTAGAATGGCCTTATGACTGTCCATTGCATGCTTGAATTCCACCACTGTTTTTGACTCCACAACCTCCTCCGGGCGGTTCCATGCATCCACAACCCTCTCTGTGAAAAATACTTCCTTAAATTACCTCTGAGCTGCCCCCTCTATCTTCAAATTGTGCCCCTTCTTCTTGCACACCTCTTTCTTTGAAAGATGCTACCCTCTTGGACTTTGTTGATTCCCTTGAGGTACTTGAAAGTTTCTATCATGTCCCCGCTCTCCCTCCTTTCCTCGAGGCTATACATATTAAGCTCCTTAAGTTTCACTTCATATGTCTTCCGGTGCAGACCCTGCACCATTTTAGTTGCCCTCCTCTGGACAGCTTCCATCCTGTCTATGTCTTTGTGGAGATTGGGTCTCCAGAACTGTACACGGTACTCCAGATGGGGTCTCACCAGCTGTCTGTACAGAGGATAATAACTTCCTGTTTTCTACTATTGATGCCTCTCCCTGTGCATCCCAGTATCCCCCCAGCCCTCCTTGCTGCCCTCTCACATTGCTTGCCCACCTTTAGGTCCTCTGATATGACTACCCCCAGGTTCCTTTCCATTTTGTTGTTGTTAGTATCTCACCCCCATTGTACTCTTCCCTGGGTTTTGGTTCCCAGGTGCATTACTTGCACTTCTTAGTATTGAATCTAGCTGCCATACATTTGACCATTCCTCTAACCTTGCCAAGTCCCTTCTCATCCTTTCCACCCACCTTGTGCATCAGCTCTGGTGCAGATCGTTGTGTCATCTGCAAAGAGACATACTTTTCCTTCAGTCCTCTGCAATGTCACTTATAAAGACATTGAAGAGACGGTCTAATACTGAACCCTCGGTACCCACTAGTAACCCCTCTTTCTTCAGAGTGGACTCCATTTACTATTAATCTCTGTGTCCTATTCTCCAGCCAATTCTTTACCCAGGCTGTCATCTTGGGACCTCCCAGGCTGGCTAACTTGTATATTAACCTTTGTATGGGACTGTGTCAAATGCCTTGCTAAAGTCTAGGTAGGCCATGTCCACAGCCCCTCCTGATCTACTACTTTGGTCACCCAGTCAAAGAAATCTATCAGATTCGTCTGGCATGACCTTCCGCTGTGAACCCATGCTGCCTTGGGTCCTGTGCCCCTCTGGCCTCTAGATACTCGACAATTCTTTCCTTCAGAAGTGATTCCATCATTTTCCCTATCACTGAGGTTAAACTAACAGGTCTGTAGTTTCCTGCTTCTGCCTTGCTCCCACTTTTGTGAAGGGGAATCACATCTGCCCTCCTCCAGTCCTTGGGTACCACCCCATCCTCCCATGATTTGTTAAAGATGGTAGTCAGTGGTGTCACTAGTTCTACCCTTAGTTCTTTTAGAATTCTGGGATGAATTCCATCAGGCCCCATTGCTTTGTCCAACTTCAGTTTTAAGAGTTCTTTCAGAACCCTTTCTTCTGTAAATGGGCTGGTATCAACTTCTATATCCAGAGTGTTTCTATTGTTTGTTTTAGGTACCTCCCCCTCTTCATTTGTAAATATTGAGCAAAAATATTTGTTTAGTATCTCTGCCTTTTCACAGTCACCCTCTGCCCACCCACCTCCCCTTTATTAAGCCTCACTATCCCTCCCTTGGTCTTCTCTCGCTCCCTGATGTACCTATAAAGGTTTATCCCCCCTTCCTAACTGGGTTGGCTATCTTTTCCTTGGTTTGGGCCTTTGCTGTTCTGACTGCCTTCCCAGCTTCTTTTGCTTTAACTGATACAGTTCTCTGTCCTGCTCCTTCTGTGATTCCTTGTACTTCCTGAATGCTTTCTTTTCTCTTGAACCTTCACTGCCACTTCCTTTGAGAACCATAGTGGTTTCTTACATCGTTTTGTTTTGTTTATTTGTTTCACACAAGGCTTATTACCTCTGTGATGGCAGTTTTATTATTCCCCATTGTTCTTCCACCCTCCTTCCTGCCCATTTGCTAGTGCATTCCTTAGGCACTCACCCATTTTAGCAAAGTCAGCCCTCCTAACGTCAGTACTTTTGCCTTTGTGGCTTGGCTCTATTGCTGTGTTTATTGTGAACCATACTGTTCGATGGTCGCTAGTTCCCAAATGGCTAGCCACTTCTACATCTGTGATCCTCTCTCCATCTCCATTTGAGAGAACCTGGCCTAAGATTGCTCCCTCTTGAGTGGGTTCCAATACTAGTTGTCTAAGGCATGCCCCCTGTAGGGCATCTAGAATAACCCCACTCTTCTAAGTGGCTGCTGCAACTGCACTCCAGTTAACATCTGGCATATTCAGATCACCCATCAGCAATATCTCCCCTTTTTCTGCCATTCTAAGTATACTTTATATCATTTCCTTGTCCATTTCCTCCCCCTGAGAGGGGGGTCTGTATACAACCCCTGTGTGGATTGTGGTGCCATTGCCTGTCTCCAAATTGACCCACAGTGCTTCTTCTCCTCCCTGTTTACCCTTTTGTTCTGTTGCTTTGCTTCCTTCCCTTATGTAAAGAGCTACTCCTCCTCCTCTTTTACCCTCCCTTTCCCTCCTGTAGATAGTGTATCCTGGTATGTTGAGGGATATCTTGAGTAAGATTCTTGAATAAATCATGGCAAATCAGATAATGACCTATCTTGAATCTTATGAAGGTAACAAGATACCTGTAGCAACAGACCTCCTTGTTTCCAAAGAGAAACATGTTTTTATCTTTTGTAAAGTACCCAGTTTGCAATTGATTTGTCTATAAACTGCCCTTACCTGAAGAGAAAAAGAAAGACCAGGATCTAATAATACACCCAAGTAACTGAATTTGTATACGTGGTCAATAACATTCCCTTGTACATCATGAATAGTTAAAGATGGATTATTTTTAAACAATGAGTGGGGCCAAATAGCAATACTTTAGACTTTTTAGTATGAATAATTAATGAATTAGATTCAAACCATTTGTAAACATCTATAAACTCCTTTTACAATGTGAAAGATATTTGAGATGCTGTTTTCGCTTTTGAAGAAATAATTAAATGGTCTGCACATAGCAGACAATCACACAATTTACATAAAGTTGGCAAGGAATTAACAAAAGAGAAAACAGCAATGGCCCCAAACTTGAGACCTGAGAAACCCGAGTGTGTACAGCATGAGGGAGGAAACAGAGGTACCAACTTTGACAAACTGAGATATTTTCGATAAATAATCATTGAACCAAAGAACCACATTGTTAGAAAAGCCAAGACCACCCAACTTGGAACATAACAAAAAGTGATTAATAAGACCGAAGGCCTTGGTCAGGTCCAGGAAAATCGCCCCAACATAAGATCATCCTCAAAGCCTCTGAGGGCGGCATTTGTAAACCCGACCAAGGCTGTATCAGTTACATGATTTTTATGGAACCCATTTTGCTCGGGGCATAAAACTTCATAAGATTCAAGATAGGTCAATATCTGATTTGCCATGATTTATTCAAGAATCTTGCTCAAGATATCCCTCCTTATAGAAACATAGAAACATAGAATTTGATGGCAGATAAGGACCGCTTGGCCCACCCAGTCTGCCCATTTCCCTACCTAATGGATAAGCTGCAGATCCCAGTTAACCAGCAGCCTACTTCTTTCTACCCCCACCCCCTAGAATTGCCTTATGGCTGTCCCATGCATGCTTGAATTCAACCACTGTTTTTGTTTCCACAACCTCCTCCAGAAGGCAGTTCCATGCATCCACAACCCTCTCTGTGAAGAAATACTTCCATACATTACCTCTGAGCTGCCTCCCCACCCTCTGTCTTCAGATTGTGCCCCTTGTTTTGCACACCTCTTTCTTTGAATGCTACCCTCTTGGACTTTGTGATTCCCTTGAGGTACTTGAACATTTCTATCATGTCCCCCCTCTCCCTCCTTTCCTCGAGGCTATACATATTAAGCTCCTTTAGTCTCTCTTCATATGTCTTCCGGTGCAGACCTTGCACCATTTTAGTTGCCCTCCTCTAGACAGCTTCCATCTTGTCTATGTCCTTTCAGAGATTGGGTCTCCAGAACTGCACACTGTACTCCAGATGGGGTCTCACCAACTGTCTGTACAGAGGGATAACAACTTCCTGTTTTCTACTGGCGATGCCTTTCCCTGTGCATCCCAGTATCCCCCCAGCCCTCCTTAGTGCCCTCTCACATTGCTTGCCCATCTTTAAGTCATCTGATATGACTACCCCCAGGTTCCTTTCCATTTTTGTTGTTGTTAGTATCTCACCCCCCATTGTGTACTCTTCCCCTGGGTTTTTGTTTCCCAGCTGCATTACCTTGCACTTCTTAGGATTAAATCTAAGCTGCCATACATTTGACCATTCCTCTAACCTTGCCAAGTCCCTTCTCATCATTTCCACCCTACCTTGTCATCAACTCTGTTGCAGATCTTTGTGTCATCTACAAAGAGACATACTTTTCCTTCCAGTCCTCTGCAATGTAAACACAAAGACATTGAAGGACAGTCTAATACTGAACCCTGCGGCTTTTACTTATAACCCCTTTCTTCAGAGTGGACTCCATTTACTATTACTCTCTGTGTCCTATTCTCCAGCCAATTCTTTACCCAGGCTATCATCTTGGGACCCACTCCCAGGCTGGCTAACTTGTATATTAATCTTTTGTGTGGGACTGAGTCAAATGCCTTGCTAAAGTCTAGGTAGGCCATGTCCACAGCCCCTCCCTGATCTACTACTTTGGTCACCCAGTCAAAGAAATCTATTAGATTCGTCTGGCATGACCTTCCTGCTGTGAATCCATGCTGCCTTGGGTCCTGTGCCCCTCTGGCCTCTAGGTACTCGACAATTCTTTCCTTCAAAGTGATTCCATCATTTTCCCTATCACTGAGGTTAAACTAACTGGTCTGTAGTTTCCCGCTTCTGCCCTGCTCCCACTTTTGTGAAGGGGAATCACCTTTGCCCTCCTCCAGTCCTCAGGTACCACCCCATCCTCCCATGATTTGTTAAAGAGGGTAGTCAGTGGTGTCACTAGTTCTACCCTTAGTTCTTCTAGAATTCTGGGATGAATCCCATCAGGCCCCATTGCTTTATCCACCTTGAGTTTTAAGAGTTCTTTCAGAACCCTTTCTTCTGTAAATGGGCTGGTATCAACTTCTGTATCCAGAGTGTTTCTATTGTTTATTTTAGGTACCTCCCCTCTTCATTTGTAAATATTGAGCAAAAATATTTGTTTAGTATCTCTGCCTTTTCACAGTCACCCTCTGCCACCCCTCCCTTTATTAAGCCTCACTATCCCTCCTTAGTCTTCCTTCGCTCCTGATGTACCTAAAAGGTTTTATCCCCTTCTTGAGTTGGCTATCTTTTCCTCAGTTCGGGCCTTTGCTGTTCTGACTGCCTTCCCAGCTTCCTTTTGCTTTAACTGATACAATTCTCTGTCCTGCTCCTTCTGTGATTCCTTGTACTTTCTGAATGCTTTCTTTTTCTCTTGAACTCTTCTGCACCCTAGCATCCCACTGGCTCTCCCCACTGCCTTATCACACTGTCTGGCCACCTTTAGGTCATCAGATATGATAACCCCCAGGTCTCTTTCCTGTTTGGTGGTGGTCAATACCACTCCCCCATCTTGAACTCTGCCCCAGATTTCTATGTCCAAAGTGCATGATTTTGTACTTCTTCACATTGTAAAGTAATTGCTACACTCTTGACCACTCCTCAAGCTTTCTTAGATCCCTAGTCATTTTCCAGCCCCCTTGAGTGTCTACCCTATTGCAGATCATTGTGTCATCTGCAAAAGGGCACACCTTCCCTTCCAGCCCTTCTGCAATGTCACTTATAATGACATTAAAGAGGGCTGGTCCCAGGACCGATCCATGTGGCACCCCACTGGTCACCCTCCCTTCCTTGGAGTGAACTCCATTTACCACCACCCTCTGTAGCTTATCCCCCAACCAATTTCTTACCCAGTTTACCACCTTGGGACCCACTCCCAGGCTGCCCAGCTTGTTTACGAGTCTCCTATGTAGAACAGTGTCAAGGGCCTTACTGAAATCTAGTTAGGCCACATCCACCGCTCCATCCTGATCTAAGTGTTTTTCTGCTTTATAGATTAATGAGCATATAATATGTACTTTGTTTCATTTTCAACTCTGAAGAGTAATTACAAGAAAATATTCTTCATTTTAAATTAATGTTGAAGTGTACAAGTGTACAGTAACTGTTTCCTTAGTTACACTGTAACTATTCTGTTACTGCTTTGCAATTGCAATGCAGTTACATGCGACAAACATGCAACTACAATGTAATTACACTTGTTGCACTTAATTAATGATTACCCACCCGCAGTTTATTTTTAGTTAGTTAGTTATTGGAAATTTCAGAGATAACCTCTGAAGACAAATGCTCATTTACAAAGGTTCCACATCAAATACATACTCACAAAAAAACCAAAAACATTACAGATACAATAAGCAGCTCCAGTTGAAATGCAGTCAAGTCAGACTCCAAGCACTTAAGGCAAAACAATTACATATAGTTTTGAAAAAAAATTGATATAGATCATTGTATAAAAAAGTCACAGGTTATGCACAGTGAGAAACCAAATAAAACTATTTAATGGTTACAACTGCACTTGACTCCAAAGGCATGCCAGTTAGTCAGTGTGTAAAGGGTACAACTATGAGTGCAGTTAACTGCACCAATTACAAAGTGGCATGCCTTATTACAGCTCAGCTTTACTCTGTCTCGTACCATGTCACAGGCAGCAGCATAGACAGGGAGCCCATAATTTATAAGTGACAAAATGGAGCTGGCCACAATAAGGCTTCTAGCAGCCCCAGAGAGATTTTACCTGTTATGGTACAAGGCACCCAGTCTTCTGTTAACTATGGACACCAGATTATCAACATGGGATTCAACAGATAAGTTGCCAAATATTCAAAACTTTGCCTGGTGGGCAAAGTGATTGTATCCCAATTGCCTGGGGCTAGCACCCGAGTACAACATTCAAAGAGATCTGTGGCATGTGCTAAAAGGGTTAGCGTACACAGAAAAAAAATAATGTATGCAGTGGGCAAAGGGAGAGGTGGGGAGATGAATCCTAGCACAGTACAATATTCAGCATGGTAGTGCTATGAAAAGGGAATAGTGCAGGCCACCTTGCACTGAGCAATAACCACCAAGAAGAAGCTCAACTTACTCTGGTCACCCCTAGTGGCTGATGGAGCCACTGCAACCAACAACCACATTAGTGGCTGGGGGAGCACACCAGCTCCCTGGTGGATAGTGGCACCACCAACCTCCAAACTCCATCCTTGTTGACATAAAACTAGTCCCTGGTGTCCAACAGTCCTCCCTATGCTCTGATCCCTGGCCCTATTAAAATAAACAGTTTGCTCTGGCATCTAGTGGCTCCCCCACCCTCCAATCACCGGCCCAAGTGGAATAAAAGAATTAATGGTTGCCCAATGGTCCCCTTCCCACCCTCCAATCACTGGCACCAGTAAAATGAATGTAATCCCTGGTATCCAGTGTTGTCCCCCATCCTTCAGTCACCAGCTCCAGTAGAATAAATGAAGTCCTTGTTGTCCAGTGATCCCCCTGCCCTCCAATCACCAGCCTGGCATTATAACATATTCCATGGCACCTAATGGCACCCTCCACCCACCGATCCCTGTCCACTTACCAGTGTAATCTCTCCCTGGTGTTCAGTGCCCCTCACACCACGGACACCAAACAACTCCCCCTGACCCCCCTTACTTCAAGCGCTGGTGCCATGGGAGCCCATATGGCAACCAACAAATTCCTCCTCTCTCCACTTCGGCAGGCTGCAATATGGAATGACAGGAAGCATACATCCCCGTCCTGTAAATGGAATGTGTGTACTGTCTACCCATGCTCCCTATAAAGTACAGGGGATGCACACTCTCTGTCATTGCATATAGTGGCTAGCCAAAATGGTGAGAGGAGGGCTGTGTTGATTTGCCATATGGGCTCCCACAGCACCAGCGCATCAGGTGAGAGGGGTGGCAGGGTGGGTTGGTCAGTGCCTGTGGTGCTGGGGCCATGATATGCCATTGAAAGATTATGCAGGTAGGGGGATGGGGCCCAGTGGGAATGGGGGAGCCACTAGACACTAGGGAATATGTGATAAAATGCAGGGCTGGTGATCAGAGGGTGCGGAGAGCACTAGACACAAGGAACTTTGTTTATTCTACGAGGGCCGGTGATTGGAGGGCAGGGGAAACACTGTACACCAGGGACTCAGTTCATTCTACCAGGGTCAGAGATCAGAAGATTGGGTTCACTGGAACCCAGGGTCTTAGTTTATTTTACTGGGGCTGCAACAGGAGGGTGGGGGGACCACTGGACACCAGAGAATTATTTTATTCTATGGGGCCCAGCAATAGGTGGGTGGTGGGGACCACTAGGCACCAGGGATGTATTTATTTCATGGGGATGGTGATCGGAGGGTGGGAGGAAACCACTGGATGCCAGGGAATTTTTTTATTCTCTCAGGACTGGTGATCAGAGGGTCAGGGAGACCAATAGATGCCAGATTGTACTGTTTATTTTAATGGGGCTGGATATTGGATGGTGAAGGGGTGACTACTAGGCACCGGGGTGTACTTATTTTAATGGGGATGGGGTTTGAAGTGGTTGGGGCTGGTCACAGGAGCAGCTACAAACCAAGCTGCAACACATATTTAAAAATTGCACTTCAACCAAGTAGCAGAGCTCAGGCTTTACCAGGAATTAGAAACCTCACACACTTAGGTGTCTGATTCAAAAGTAGCACTCTTTATTAGATAAAAGGGGCCCTTCCTCTCTCACATCATCAAACGTTTTTGAGCACTGAATGTGCTCTTTTTCAAGGCACCTTGAGAAAGAGCACATTCAGTGCTCAAAGTTTGACAAATGGAGGGAGGAAGGGCTTTATCTAATTAAGATTGCTAGTTGAATCAATGACACACAATGCTATGGAGGTTTCTAATTCCTGGTAAAGGCTGAGCTCTGGTACCTGGTTGAAATATGGCTCTTAGCACCTTGCATGCCAAATGGGTTCATTTGCATGGTGACAGCTGGAAATCAGGCCAGGGGCATCTGGTGCTAACTGATCTGGGGGCGCTGTTCCCTTCACTGCCAGGTTTCATGTTGAGGCAACACAACTTGACTTAGCGCTGCGTTGACATGACCTTATGTTCAGTCGGATAGCGCTGGTGCCATGTCTGACTGAATATAGCATCCTCGGGGTCATGGGTAATGGGCAAGCACAGTGCAAACCTTTGCAGTCCTCTCTGCCCATTTTTCAATATCTGGCCCAGGGTGTCATTCGGAGTTGCTCAAGGGCATTTGAAGGTCTCCATCTGTTCAAGTTTTTGTCCTTGGCCATTTTAGATGACGAAGGGTCAAACTTTGCCCTTCTGTGGGAGGCAAGAGAAGAGCATGAACTTATTTTTTTGTAAATGAGGACCAGTTTGTTGTTGAATAACCAGCTTTCAAGTGACCTAAAGTTACTTTGGAGCGCAGCAGTAAGGCATGAAACTGACACTTAAAATATAGTGTGTCCAAGTGTATCACTAATTGTATTTTTTCAAGGCTGTCTTCTCTGAGCTCTCAGAGACAAAACATTCCATAGGAAATAGTACAGTGTCATTTTACTGTCAGCACAGTTTTCTCCCACAAAAAGCAGGTAAATTGAAAGGCTTGGTACATAACAATAAATCCTGTAACTATAAATGTGTGTTTCATTATTTTTTTAAGAACACATTTTATAAATGGCTGGGGTAAGTGTAATCAAAGACCAAGAACTAAAATGGCATCTTCAGTTTATCCTAGACATTGGTGAATGAGCAGCACTGTAAAAAGCATGCTGTTGTTGTGACCTCCATGGTATAGTAAATCAGAGGAACTTTTATTTGTTTACGTAAACATGGGTCCCATTATTATCACATGCTATCAGTAAAAATAAGCAGTTGTCAATGCCAAATGTTTGCTTGCTGGCATTGGCTTTGGTGGTGTAGGAGTTAGAGAGTTGCATAATAAGAATGGCCATGAAGTATTGAACTGAAGCCAACCCTGCCACCACCCTGCAGAGACTGACAGGCATTGGGGTGTGCCTTTGGGTCCTCGGGCATCACGGCCACACCATTTCACCACACCCTACCCTGCAGACACCGACAAGTGTCACGGTGTGCCTTGGGGTCTTTGACCCTCATGCTCACCCCCATTCCATCAGGAAATATGGTCAGATGGGTGCTGTATAGGAGAATGGGGTGAACTTTGGGGCCGAAGAGTCCAAGGCACACCTCGATGCCTCTCACTGGCTGCAGGGTGTGGAATGGTATGAGCATTACAGGCGAGAATCCCAAGTTACACCCCTGAAGCCTGTCAATCTCTACAGAGTGGTGCGTTATGGTCAGAAACCCTAATGCCTCAGGCATTCATTGACAGTTTTACTCCAAATATTCAACATGGGTTTTTTGTGACACCCACCTTATGAACAGCGGCAATATCAGTTTGTTAGCCGGAAGCTGATTTTGCACAGCGACTATGCCATTTGGCACCGCAGATGCGAAAACACATTTCAAACAGGATGTGAAAAATGACAGCTGTACTGTTCATGGGGAGGTGCAGAAAATGGCAATGTTGAAAATCTGCCATGAAAATATTAAAAAAACTGGTGAAGTCACAAGCGTGCATAGAAACTGCACAACGCACACTCTTAATGCAATTAGTTTGGGGATTTTTTACAGCAGATTGTCAACACAGGCATTTTGGAACCTCCACTCATGAACAGTGTCTCTTTGGTTTTCTTAATCTGGCCAGAACAGTGATTTTCTGCATTTCTGCGCTGGAAGTGCGAAAACACATTTTAGCCATGATATGAAAAATGACAGCTGTACTGTTCATAAGGAAGTGTGGAAAAATGAACAGTGGTGAAAATCTGGACTGAAAATATTAGAAATCCATGAACTTACGAGGACACGTGGAAACTGCTCAATGTCACTCGTAACACAGTCATTTTATGGACTTTTTCCACCAGATTTTTAACATAGCCATTTTAACACCTCTGCTTATGAACAGTGTCACTGTGATTTTCTTAATCTGTCCCAAACACTGATTTTGCACACCGACTGCACCACTGTGAGCTACATGCACAGAAACAAGTTTTGGGCGAGATGTGAAAAATGACAGCTATACTGCTCATAAGGAGATGTGGTAAAATGGCAACTTTGAAACTCTGGAGCAGAGGCGGCTCTACACCAGGGCCCACCAGGGCACGTGCCCCGGTAAAAAAATGTTGTGCCCCAGTTGGTGCCCCATATGGTGCGGAGCTCCCCCCATAGTAACAATATATCAGTGCCCTGGCTGCCATCTGTTGTGCCCCAGCTGTGCCCTGGTAACCATTTGTGGCTAGAGCCGCTACTGCTCTGGAGTGAAAATATTGAAAATCCGCGAACTTATGAGTGTGCGTAGGAGCAGTGCAACGCATGCTCGTAAAACAGCCATTTTTGAGAATTTTTTCACCAAATTTTTAACACAGCCATTTTAACACCTCTGCTCATGAACAGTGTCACAGTGATTTTCATAATCTGTCCCGAACATTGATTTTGCACACCAAGTGTACCTTTGTGCGCTACATGCGCAGAAACACGTTTTGGACAAGACGTGAAAAATGATGGCTATACTGCTCATAAGGAGGTGTGGTAAAATGGCAGTGTTGAAAATCTGGAGTGAAAATATTGAAAATTCGCGAACTTACAAGCGTGCGTAGGAACAGCCCAATGCATGCTCATAAAACAGTCATTTTTGGGAATTTTTTCACCAAATTTTCAACATAGGGTTTTTGGGGACCTACCTCATGAACTGTGACATTGTCATTTCTTAAATCAGTCCTGAAAGGTGGTTCTGTGTGGTCAACGCAAAATCACCTTTAGGGGCTGATAAACAAAATGACAGTGAAAGAATTCATGAGGTGGGGTCCCAAATCCTCCATGTTGAAAATTTGGTGAAAACATTCCCAAAAATGCCTGAGATATGCATCAAAGTTGAAAAAACCCTATTTATTCCATTATGCAGCTTACCGGCATTTTCTTAGTTCGCAGTCGGCTTTGAAGAGTGCAGACGTGTTCCCGGTTCACCGAAGATCATTGTGCCAGACTCCGTAGGTAAGTATGGGGGGGCAGGTGCACAGAAGGTGGGCGCGGGTGGGGGACGGGGTTGGGACAGTCAGCATGGGAAGGTTTTTCTTGCAGGTTTTTCCCTTAGATGGCGTGGGACTTGTGCCATGCTGGGGTAGGCTACCAGCGTGGCAGCTGGAAGGAAACTATTTGGGGGGCAGTGGAGATGGACAGGGCTTGGGCTCCCCCGTCGTCTCCTAATGACTGTTGTGTCACGCTGGGGTGGGCTCCCAGCCTGGCACCCAGTAGTCTGTTGGGGAAACAGTGGAGCCGATCAGGATTTGGCACCCCATCGGCCATTCAGACTGTAGCCATGCTGGGGTGGGCTCCCAGCATGGCACCTGAAACTCTATTGGGGGGAGCACAGCAGAGCTGATGGGGGATTGGGCACCCCCATCAGCCATACAGTGTGTGCATGGGGGGGACGCATGAGCACGCAATATGTGTGTGTGTGTGGGTGGAGCGCATGAGTTCGCATCTTATCACTGCTCACTGAAGCGGAGCGCTCCCTTTCAACTGTACGGCACTGCGTTTTCAACTGCTGTCATGGACAGCTGCAGCATTCATTGGTGAACTGTGGCCACACCTGCAAACAAACTGACTGCACTGGAAGACAGGGTGCCACACCTACGAAAACTCGGATGATGGCACTATGTTTCTTGCACATGCGTGCAAGCAAACATAATAAAACAGCTTACCATGAGACACCACTGATGTGTAGATGATGCTGATATTTATTAGTCATTGAATGTTCTTTCTTTGGGTGGGGAGTTCTTTTCTAGGGAGGGGGGTTAGAAGGTGCTTAGCCAGGAATGCTTATAATTCACCATCACATTTACAGTGGGGCCCTACTTCCCTTCTACAGTACCCTGGACTGAAGCACAAGGGGCTTGTGAGACTTGACTGAAGCCATGTGTTTTGTGGGATAATGGGACACCTCAGGGCTAACCTGCGATTACATCCACCCTGAGTAACAGTAGTTTGCTACTAGCATTTAAGCAAGAAGACATGAAAGGGTGTGTATTTTTGTGGGATAATGGCACACCTCAGGAAAGTCGAGGACTTTATGCATAGATAGATAGATAGATAGATAGATAGATAGATAGATAGATAGATAGATAGATAGACAAAATATTTAGTTTTATACAGGAGAAACATGTTGTTAGGGCTAAGTAGAACCCTGTTCGTAAGACAGTCCTGTTGGTTTCCTATAAGTTGCACTAAAATACAAGTACCATATAATAGACTAGATATATGCATTTAACAGGACATGGTACTGTACATGTGATACATAATAAACAACAATTTACACATTTAACAAAACAATATCCAATCATTGCATCTATTTACAATTACATATAAGTGGGCATTGTTCATTCACAACATTGATAAAAGTGTTGTGAGAAGGCAACATATGTACTGTGTAGGGTAAATCATTCCATACCTTTGCAACTTGAGTTCACAAAATCTTATCCCCAATTTTAGTTTTTGTTTTGATAGGATGGATTTTATTAATGTGTACTGATCTGTTTGTTTCTCGGGAAGGTTTGCTATCTCTGCCAAAAGCTATATGTGAGATATAGTGATTGGGATGATAGGTCTGATATTTGTGAAGAAATGTTAACCAAGTTTTGGTGTTACCAACATTTAGTGATTGCCAATTTAACCATGAAAACATAGTGCAGAGATGAGTGTTAAAGCTGCATTGCAGCACAAGCCTAACAATTTTGTGCTGCACTCTATCCAGTTTATTTAGTAACTCTTTATTTGCTGTTCAGTAAATTAGATTTCTGTATTCTAGAGTTGGCATTATACGTTTTTCTGCTAGTTTTTTTCTGTCAGCCATATTCAAACATTCTGTAATATGTCTTACAGCTCCAATTTTTTTATTAGCCTTCTCTATTATTGATGTTATATGATCAGCAAAGGTTAGACGGGTATCAAAAATCATGCTCAAGTAACTGTAGCTGTTAACTTGTTCAAGTTGTTCATTTTTATTTGTTAATATTTGTTAACACTTGAATCTGGGGAGTATTCTTTTCTGGTGCAATGTGAAGCAATTTTGTCTTTTTTATGTTCATTATTAGCATCAACCTGGTGAACCACTCCTCCAATCTATCAAAGTCTGCTTGTAATTTACTCTGAAGTTCTTGAATGTTGTTTCCAGAAGTGAGCATAGCAGTTTCACCAGCATACAGTCTTATAGCTGAATGCTGAACTGCTTGTTGTAAATCCTTGTTAAATAACAAGAACAATAGGGGTCCCAAAACAGACCCCTGGGGCACACCTCAATTTATGTTTCGACAGGTAGAAATGCACTGAGAAACTGATACCATTTGGGAATGTCCTATCAAATAGGATTTTAGCCAGTTCCAAGATGTGCCATTATCCCACAATTACATACACCCTGGAATGCCATATTGCTACTATAAAATGGCTACCCTGATTGTTTATTTTAGGACTAAGTAATGAGGTTCATAAAATAAAGTATTTCTGACCTGTGCTGATGTGCTGGGATAACAGCACTGTTATGTGACTGGATTCCATCAATTTCAGTACAGTACTTCTCTTACACATTCTATAAGTATGGAATAAGTCATGACGAGGTGTGGTTTATGGGCTGATAAAAGCACATCCCAGGTGTGTAATGAGCAATAAAGTACTTATGCTGAGTGCCTTTCGCACCTTGGACATGCTCTTATCAGCTCATAAACCACACCTCAAAGTGTTTTAGTTCACTTATAAAATGGGTCCCCAAGAAAAATAAAAAGCAAAACTATAAAAAAAGGGTTTCAATACCTCATATAGTAAAAAATAGTCCCCCTATTAAACTGCTTTGACACGTGATGTATTTCATTGGTAGTGAGGGCTATGTATTCCTTAGGTTATCTACCTAGTACTGGTGGTTTTGTTACTATTAGATCCCCTCCTGGAATCATTTTGTTTTGTGTTGTGTTTGTTGTCTAGAAGTATTCACAGATGCCATTTGCCTGAGAGCAAGCATCCGGTTTTACTAAGAGCAAAAGTGTCCCAGTGCAGCTGCCATACTTAGTGCTTTCATATAGCACTTACTAGATCATTTAACTAAGTCATAGGGGGGAGATGAAGGTCCGCCCTACATTTCATAAGACTTGACTCAGTTTTAGTAAACTTTCTAGTCATCAACCTCATTTCTTGAGTATCAATGCTAGATCTCTTACTCATAAATAGAATGAATTACAATTCAGAGCTTGTAAAGAGAAGGTAGATGTCATTTCCATTTGTGAAACCTTGGGTGATTATAAAGCTTCATGGGAAATTCAACTACCAGGGTTCCTCTCCTATAAACTCAATAGACAAAATCAAAAGGGAAGGGGGTAGCCCTCTTTGTCAACAATAAAATGAACTCAGTTGACATCACCAGTTGTACCAAAACTCATGACATCTTAACTGAAACACTCTGGATTAAACTTTATATCACACCAAATGATTTTCTTATCCTTGGGATATGTTATCAACCTCCAAATTCATCTATAGAGATCTTGGAAGCTATTATTATGGAAATTGAACAGTCTAGTGAGTTGGGCAATATTATTGTCAATGGGGATTTCAAAATCAGTGACATTAATTGGGAAATCCTCACTGCAACCAGTAGTAAGGGTATTAAGCTTCTGGCAGCATGCTCCAAATTAAATCTTAAACAACTGGTCACCATCCCTACATGATGTGACAACATCCTGGATCTTGTTATCTGCACCTCTGACTTGGAAATAGATAATGTTATGATCTGTGATCTGATTGGGGGCTGTGATCATAACTCTATTCAGTTTACCTTACACAAACAATTTATATACAATCGTAGTTCTACTACTGTTTATCTTTATGATAGAGCTGATTTATCAGCTATCAATAACTGTCTTAGCAACATTGACTGGGTCCCTATTTTCTCTAAACTAACTGCAGAACAAAACTGGTCCAACTTTAAAATAATGATATCTGACTTAAGGGACTCATTCATTCAATCAAAACTTAAATTCACTAATAACAAGCAGTCACCAAAATGGATGAATCATGAAATAAAAAAACGTATAAGATATAAGAACAGAAAATATAATACATTTCTCAAAAATAAATATGTTGCAACTAGGAATCTTACATAATAACTGAAAAACAGTTTAAAGCAAGAATTAATAGGGCCAAGTCTAGATGGGAACATAACCTAGCTTGCACTGCCAATAAAAATAACAGTAAAAAGTTTTACTCTTATATTAATTCTTTAAAAAAACATCATATCAGGTTGGACCCTTAACCATGAACAATGGGTTGGTAAACAAACCCAAATTATGGCAGACCTATTCAATAAGGAATTCTGCAATATCTTTTCATCCTCGCATCAAAATATAACTGCCCCCACCAATCAGTTTAAGGATCCTCTGATTATATCTACAGAAGAGACAGTCAGAAAAAAGTTGTTGACATTGTGGGGAAAATATTGTCCAGGTCCAGATAATTTGGTCAGACATTTATTATTCCTGCTCACTGACAATCTTGTCTTCCCCTTAAAATATCTCTTTGAATGTTTTTTGGCTAATAATTTCATCCCTGGTGACTGGAAAGAGGCATTGGCTGTCACTATTCATAAAAAAGGTCCAAAACATAATTGGGAAAATTACAGGCCTATTAGTTTGACTTCTTCGGTGTGTAAAATTCTTGAGAGTCTCCTCAAAGATATCATATCCCCAGTAGTTGATAATGATGACCCAGAATAACATAGCTTTAAGAAGGGTAGAAGCTGTTTAACTAACCTGTCATGCTTCTATGAACACATAAGCACACTTCTGGACAGTCGGACATCCTGTGACATCATTTTTATCAATTTCAGCAAAGCATATGATGTCATGCCACATTGGGCTCTCATTAACAAACTTCAGAAACTTTACATCAATATTTATATGATAAACAGGATTTGTAAATGGCTACAGAACAGAACCCAAAAAGTAATCATTAATGGGACCCGATCTGATGTAGGAAAAGTACTGAGTGGGGTCCCTCAGGGCTCTGTCCAGGGACCCTACCTCTTTCAAGCATTCATAGCTGACTTAACAAAAAATTGCACTTCTCTAACTACTAAATATGCTGATGATGTGAAAATTGAGGGCTCATGTATCAATGCAGCTCAAGCATCTATCATCCAACAAGACCTCAACACCATTTCAAAGTGGGTTAATACTTGGGGGATGAAACTAAATACATCCAAATGTAAGGTGATGCATTTGGGTCCCACAAATTTATATCACCTGTGACAGAAATGGGAAGGAAAGAGTTAATGGTTTGGATTCTGTAGGCGCCTTTTTTTTTAGCAGTTTGAAAAAAAATACACTCAGACTAAAATCCTCTGTCCAGCAGCATCCAGCTTGTGGAATTCCTAGCTGCTAGATAAGAACCTGGTCATAAATCTCGAGTGGACATCTCCATACACACACAGAGCTGCAGACACATACACAGGGCAGTTTGAATGGATCGGATCATTCAAATATAAACTTAAGGTGAAAAGGAAATGTAATTGGTCACTGACAGGTGTTCATTCTGATTGGGACAATTAAATACATACATGTTAGTTGGTTGGTACATTCAAAGGGAAAATCGAAATGACCTATTCTCCAGAGAGTATATAACCTTCTGAAAGACAGAGAAGGCTCTCTTGCTTTGAGAGGCTGGAAGGGGAAATATAAATCTGGAGCCTACCTTGTAGCTATGTCCATGGGAGCTGGCAGTTAGAACAGGGTCCAGTGTCTCTTAGAAGGACAGGAAAGGGTAAGTTTAGTGCTAGCATATTTCAGTAATAGTCTTCTTCTTTTGCCACCTGTTATTTAAAAATATTTGTTTACTTTTCCTGTATGGGTGTTATTCTCTTGTGTTGTAAATATATATCCTGTACAAGCTCAATGCACTTTCTGTTAAGTAAAAAGCTATTTATTTGCTCAACAGTTGTGACTGTGATGTCTTTTTTCTAAGGTAATATTTTGGTTCTACTGGCTGAGGTAAACTCTGTGTAGCATCTGCCGCCGAGAGAGAGACACACTACCAGACTTTAACTTGTGCAATTGCACGCTTAATTATTCAAGTTTGTACACTTGAAAGAGGTGCCAGAAGGAAAGTCCGGCTGGTGGCAGCGAATACCCGAGGACAGGCACCTCTCTAAAAGCTGTTTCAGCCCAGAGGGAGAGGTGGGTTGTCACATCACCTATATACATTAGCTGGTTCAAAACTGTGTACATCCTCAGATAAGAGGGACCTTGGAATTATAATCTCCCACGATCTTTCTCAAAACAAACACCTACAAGGTGTAATTAGTAAAGCTAACAGAGTTGTGTGGTCTATTCTTTGTAATATTAAGTCCAGTAACTCTAAGGTCCTGACCCCCCTCTTCAGTGCATATGCCAGGACACACCTGGAGTATGCATCCCGGCTCTGGGGACAATATAAGAAATCGGACTGCCACTCCTTGGAAAAAATACAAAGGAGGTTCACCAAGTGCATTTCTGGCCTATATTCAGTGTCCTATGAAAACAGATTGACATCCTTAAACCTTATGTCATTATCTGCTCGTTGCCTTAGAGGCAACCTCATGTTTCTGTTTGATGTTATTCAAGATCCCTACCTTATGGCCAAATTGGGACTTGAGTTTAAAACGTATGTGCATGATATTAGAGGGCACCCTTTGCAACTTGTACAGAAACCATTTAAACATATTAGCAGAAAATATTTTTTCACTATTTGTAGAATCAGCCCCTGGAAGAAGCTCCCTCTGGAAGTTGTGATCAGTGAAACTAAGAGTAGTTTCAAAATTCAGCTTGATAGACTAATCAATTCTGGGTATAACTTACCCTATTATTCTCTGGCTTAGTATAAGAGCAGCAATGGGCCTCGGCCTCCTTGCTCTTTTCCACACCGTAGTATGAACCGTAGTACAACATCATGATTGCAACACTGAGCCGCTCACTTTTAACTGATTTTTTTTTATTTTATAAATTATAGATAAAAGTATTAGTAGTGGTGGAGGATCAGGTCTGGGTTTTTATTTGGGTGCTCATGCCCATTACTCTGTTGGCTGCTGTACAATGCCACCACCTTGTGTGCCATACGGGTGGCCTTCTTGTCTCGTGCCTTACTGCTTTGATAGAACTCTGCCAGCATGATGTAGCATTTCTCCCCCATTCTAGTGCAAAACAGCAGGTTTTGATCTGAGAAATAATTTCCTGGCAAGAGGTCTGTTGCAGGTGTGAATGCTGTGGTACGTGCTTCCATCAGTTGATTGCGGTTGGTGTTTACTACAGCAGCAAATGTCAGACTCCAGTTAAAAGAAATGCATTGTCATCCAAAGGTGACAAAGGTGTCATCCGAAATACAAATAAATAAAAAAAATGTAGGGGATTGACTGTGTACTTTAGTTCTGTAAGAGATAGTGTGTGTCTGTGGGGTGGCTGTTCAACTGCTGGGGAGCAGGTGAAGGATGCCATGAACTGACTGCAGATCAGAAGTTTTTTTTTTTTTTTTTATCTGGTTGGCAGGTATGGCTCTGTCTGGCTGTGCAGCATCTTTGACAGCCTAATTAGGTCCGGTTGCCAGATTATGGCTAGATAAGAGCACACCAAAGTGTGGCTCTTATCCAATCAGAAAACAGGAAATTATATACCTATTTTGTAATAAGTGATAAGGCATCCATTCACAATTTCCTACAACAAATAATTACAGATAGCATTGGCAGGATTGAGAGCTCATAACTTAGGTTTCACCTGTTCCTGCTGCCTTTCCTGCGTTGAAGTTATAATCCCCTGCTTGTGACCTCAAAATGATTTCAATGGCACAATGATGTGATGTCATAATCTGTAAGTGAACATTTGTGGAATTCCATTTTCACATTCCATTCACACAAAAATTTGGATTTTTGGAACATTTTTCACCAGTTCATACTTGCAGAATTTCGTGGCATTTAGAATTAGATTTCCTCAAGTTGTAGACCTGTGTAATTTTTTTTCTCGCTAACTGTGGACTTGTTCAAATTTCTTTCCACAAGTTAAGGGTTTGCAGAATTTTCCCCACATTTTGTGGACTTACATAATTTTTCCTTGCAGGTTCTGGATTTGACAATTTTTTTTTTCTGCAAGCTGTAGACAAGAAGATTTTTTTCCCTAAAAGTTGAGACGTTGTCCCACAAGTTGTGGACATGGTAATTTTTTCTAATCAAGTACACAACTAGCACTGGACCGGTGGCACTGAGAGTTGAAGTGCTGGACGCCACAACTTGTGCCATGCCGGTGACCTGAGCTCGTGGACGGACTCGGGGAGCTGGGGATCAGCAGGGGAGGGAGAGGATCGAGTGTCCAGAGGACTGCTCTCTTCTCCCTGGGGAGGGTTCCAGGGACTGCTTGGTGTCCTTGTGACCCACGATGGAGATCGGGGGGCACTAAAAGGAACACCAGCCAGAATGTAGGGGGCAGGGAGTGTGGCAGACGTCAGCAGGGCAGCCGTGCATGGACATCAGTGCATGTCGCCTCCCCAGGGGGCAACAAAAGTCAAAAAATCCCCATCCATGGGGATAAGTGATGGCACCACCAGTTGCTGCCACACTCCATCAGCCGGACTCCATCCATCCATCCCTCGGCCAAGCCCAGCCCAGCCTGTCAAAATGTAGATAGATTGCCCTGGGAGGAAAGGGCGGCCCTACCTCTGGGGGCTCAGAGCTGGGGGGATTGCGAGGCTGGTGCCAGGGATTGGGAGTTTCAGGCTTGGAGGTAGAGTGGCGAGTTAGGTGGATGCCTGGCACAGTTCCCCATGAGTATGGTGCACAAATAAAGAATACAAAAAAAAAGTACTCAACTACTACAAAATAGAGGTGCTGGGATAGCAATAAATGAAACCCTACCTGACTTTGCCAGATAGTTGAAAAAATCAGAAATGTACTCTGAAATCAGATCTGAGATCAACATGAATATTTATTTATTATTCTTTGGTGAAAAAACAGACAGTGCCCGCTCGGCACAAGTACCTATTTTCAGGGGCAAGTTGGGAGCACTGGGAAAGTTAAGTGACTTGCTCAAAGTTACATAGTATGCAAGTGGAGGTTATGGGAATCAAATCAGATCTGCTGGATGTACAAAGCTTATTCCTGTAACCTCTAGGCTATACCACCAGCCCCAAAGATAAAGAGGAAAATTATGTTCATTTTTAAATCTTGATTTATCAATTCTGTTTGCACTTTTTGTGTCAAGTAATATACAAACATAAAAACAGATGTAAGCCTCCCCCAAATTTGGGGCTTACCTAATTGTGCCTTTATGTCCCCTGCCCCAACTCTTCACCTTCCAGTCCTGGGACTGCAGCGTTGGGACTGGCAGGGAAGCAGGAACGTCTAATCGGGAGTCCTGGCAGGATTCAAAACAGGGCTCCACTGTAGAAAAGAGGCAGTCATTGCCACCTGGCACCCTCTGGCCTTGGGCCCTCCCCAATGTTCTGGGGGGAAAAGCAGAGGGTAGAGATGAGAAGCAATCAGTTGTTTGGTTTCCCCAGTCCCAGGAGCAAAGTCAGCTGCTGGGCATGTGCAGTAAGTGTCCAAATGGTGCCAGAGCCTCATAGTCAAAACTGGGTGGTGTGCCTGAATCAAGGGACTGTCCCAGCTTCTGGATGGCAAGCAGAGCTTGGACCAAGCAAGAATAGTACCATCAGGTGCAGGAAAAAGGGTTTCTGTGCCCTTGAATGTGGGTGGAGGGGCAAGAACAGAGAAGACCATGGTGTGCATGCACACAAGAACTGCAGAGCGGCTCAGAAGAACACTTTACAAAACGTAACTCCAAACTCGACAATGGGCTGTGTACCCAGAGAAACAAAAACAGTTCTGGCTCCAGGACTGCAATCGGGGCCAGAGCAGGCTAAAATGTACATTGTGGGACTTGCAGCGAAATGGCAGCAGCCTGCCAGAATGAGAATTGGAAATGCAAACAAACATGGCAGCCCTCATGGGAAGCAGAGCCGCAAAGGCTTCTGGGAAAGGGGTCATGGGTCAGACTTCTGAGTAAAAAGAATGTTGAATAATATGAGGAGCAGCATAAACAGGAACATTCAGAGTAGACACTGAATGTCCAATCAGACTTTGAGTTTCAGCTTGTGAAGAAAAAGAATGTTTTTGAACTTGAGGCATTTGAAATGAGACTGAGGAGAGAACAGTGATTCTGTGTGTGTGCCATTTTGCCCTGTCTGACTAGGACAGCAGCCTGGCAGGCAAGAAGACTGGGATCCCAGAAAAGAGTATCTGTGAAGGAAAAAACCAAGAAGTAGCAGTTTTTCACCAAAACTAAAATTTAGAGGCAACTCCAAGCTCGGTTATAAGACTCCAACAGATTTTTTTTCTTCTCCCTGGAGAATCAGCTCCCATCCAATCTCAAATCCTGGAAGCAGCAACCACTTGTGTTAAGGTCCCACATCTCAGAGAGACGAGATCCAGACAGACCAATATCCAGCAAGTCCACTGGTGGCCTTGAGAGAGCAGCACCCCAGCTAGGAGCAATACATTCGGCAGCCTGCATCTTCAGAGATATTGTGTTAGGCATAAAACCATGAGAAAACACCAGGGTTTGACCCTGCAACTGTAACAAAAAACAATACTGTGCTAAGTGTGAAGGAGGTGTCCTGGTCAGAACTGTGCCTCTGCTAGCAGCCTGGGCAGAGGTTCCTTTAAGTGCTGTTTGCCAACAAATCCCATTTCGGTTACAAATAGGGGCCCCTTTTCCTGTTCACTAGTTTTAAGTTTGGTTGTGCAAATTGGTTTTAAAATTACTTTTGGTTCAACTGTTTAAGCACGCCACTGAGCTCCACCGTGCTGGCAGCTGCTGCATCCCCAGCGTGGTACCCACTGAAATTTCAGAGCGACCTCTTACCCATGGGCTTTGTGGGGAATTAAGTCAAGTGCACCCACAGTGAGGGTCAAGGAGTAGCCTGGGGTGGGGAAGAGTATATGTGTGTGTGTGTGTGTTGTTTAAGCAATAATGCACGACAGGGGATGTTGTGTTGGGATAACGCCACGCCTGGGGTGATTAGGCACGCAGGCCGTGTCGAGCGACCAATCATCCCAGAAGTGACGTTATCCCAGCACAACACACACCCTGGAGTGCATTATTGCTATTATACAATGGCTCGCTTGTAAACAAAAGAAAATGATGAAAACTACATTTAAAGTAGATTTTTCTGTCATTTTGGAATGGGTAGGTTACTTCAAGCAAAAAGTAGTGCCAATTTAGCCAGCAGGTGGAGCTAATGTGTTTTTTCAGCAGCTGTGCAGTCCCCATAGCAACGTTTCAACCTTTGTCAGTGGTGCTACTCTTTGTTAGTATGACCTATGGCCTCATTATGTTTGTTGACTTTGTTTTTTACATCGTTTTCGTCTGTTTTTGAGTGACCTTTTTTTTAATTACAGTTCTTCTGCTCTATTATCGGGACTGCCCCCCCCCGTACCGCAGTGCTGTGTGGATGTCTGAAACCGAAGGAAAGGAGGTAGGAGAATATTTCTTACACGCTATCGGTCCGTCTGAAAAAATTAACAAGAGGAAAAAAAAGAGCGAGTGAGGCTAACAGCAAGGCAGTCTGTGTAAAGACCGGCTATAGCCTCGCCTCGCTTCTGAGCGAGTGAGGCTAACAGCAACGGTTCAGGTAAAGACTCGCCTAGGCGCCTGCCTCGCCGGTGTGAACGTGATGGTAATTGCGGTTTTAGCTGCATGTTTCCTTTTTGGGATAGGAGAAGGTTGTTGTTGTTTTTTGTTTGTGCTGGGGGGTTTCGGGACATTGAAGATGGCTGGCGGCTGCACAGTGAGTGACGCTGGGTGCAGAGCGGGAAGTACTGAAACTTGGTGCGTGCAGTGATTTTCAGTTAATGCGGTCTTTTTGTGTGTTGGGACTAGACCCGTGATGTTGTACTGGGATAACATCACAGGTCCAGTCTCAGACTGACCAATCAAAGGTCAGCATTTTTTTGCCATTGTATAATAATTGTTATTACCTTTATTCATTGGTTGCTGATTTTAGAGTACAGATAAATTGCTACCCCAACTAATTCCATTTTCCCTTGCTGCCCCCTTGTTCTCTACATACCCTCCTTTTTAAATAAAATTAGAAACATAGAAACATAGAATTTGATGGCAGATAAGGACCACTTTGCCCACCTTGTCTGCCCATTTTCCCTGATTACATTGCATTTAACGATATGGAGTTGGTCACTGCTTGTAGAATCAATTGTTTTGGTGACATGACTGTGTGGGCAGTTGTATATTATTTCCAGGGGGGGTGGTAAGCTTGTGGTCCATACACCAGGTACCCTATATCACTATCCCAGTTGGAGGCACCAAGCCACTTCACTGTAGCACACCCAGGGCTTCAGTTAACTTCATTTTGGGAGTATTTGACTTCCAAAAATAAGGCAAAAACTTCCAAAATAAAGAGGAAGGAAGTCATTGACTTCCAGATTAAAGCCAAAAATTATATGACTTCCAAAATTGCAGGCATGGAAGTCAGAAATGATTAATTTTTCTATAAGAAATTGTATTTTACCACTGATTCATTATGTTAACATACATAAATGTGTCCGTCCTAGAATATTGACTTCTACAAGTGGGATCCTAGAAGTATTTTGACTTCCAAAAAATTTGACTGACTTCCAGATTTCAACTTCTGGAAGTTTTAGACTTCAATGGAAAATAAATTAACTGAACCCCTGAGCACACCCTTTAGTCAACCCAGGCCAGCCCCCTCAGGAGATGTGGATAACTGAGACCCGAAGGCCCCTCTATGGCAAAGTGAGAGGTTTGCCAACTTACACAGAGATTATAAAAACATTAAAAAGCAAGAGCAGAACAAGACCTGGAGTGCATCAGTCTGCCCTGCAACCCTAACTACACCTACTCAGAGATGGCCTCTCCCTCTGATCCTGTTTTCTCAGGCTTTCTTACCCTCCCCAGTTAAGTTTAAACAATCACTTTGAAGTCATCCCAGCTGTTTTAAACCCAACAATAGTGTTTGCATTGTCTACTGAGCTGAGTAGGCTATTCTACTTACCTACTACCCTCCTTGTAAAAAAAAATACTTCCTAACTGTTTCTAATCTCCACAGCACCACTACCACTAGCTTTAACATGTGTAAGGAGTAAAGAAGGGAAAGAGAAAGAGGACGGAGGGATGTCTGGTACATTGGAAACCCTATGAATAGTCCACCTTGTTGTACACCTGCACATATTAATATGTCTTTATCATGCCCCTCCCCCTCTCACCTGTCCTCCAGGGAGTTTATATTGAGGAACTTCAACTTGTTCTGTTCAGTCTTAACTTTCTGCCCCTGAATCATCTTGACTGCCCTCTGCTGTATCATCTCCAGCTTGTCCCTGTCTTTTTTCAGATGTGGACTGCAGAAATTCATAAAGTACGCAAGATGTGACCTCATCAGCAACCTGTATGACAACATAATCCCCTCCTTTCTGTGACTGGAACGTCCCTATCTAGTATACCCCAGCATCCTATTTTCTGTCCCATTTGCAGTACTGCCTTTTGAAGTGGACTTAATGTTACCACTAATTATTATTATTGTTACTGTCTTCTCTAGAATGTTCAGCCTTTGGGGGGGGGTGTTTAACCAGGAAAGGCACACTAAGCCGAAGCTTGTTTCCAGGTGTGACCTGGGAGCACAAGGAAGTTAAGTGACTTGCTCAGGGTCACACATTATACAAGTGGGGGCTGTGGGATTCAGACCCTGGTCTGGTCTGCTGGATGTCACCAGATTTGCAGCTCAGAGCCTTAAACCACTGCGCTATACTGCCTCCTAGTACCTACCTACATCACCTACCTACATTTACCTAAATCAATGCCATACTTAGTTTGTGGATTCTTACTGCCCGTGAGCATGACCTTGCATTGCTTGGCGATGACTTTGAGCTGCCAGATGCTAGATCACTTTTGTAGCTTTTTCACATCCTTTTTCATTGCTTCAAACCCCTCCATTCTGTCCATCCACCCTCCAACATATTTTGCTGTTATCTGCAAAATGTTTCACCTTCACTTGCGACCCTTCACCTGTGTCACTGATGTACATATTGAAGAGGGCTGGTCCTAGTGCCAGTCCCTGTGGAACTCCACTGATTACTACCCTCATTACTGAGAATACATCTTTTAGAATCACCCTCTGGGTCCTACCCTGCACCCTATGTATCTAATCAGTCCTTCCCCTAGCCTCAAGTCACCAACTTCATTTTATCAGCCTTCTGTGCGATATGGAAACAAAGGCCTTAAGTCCAGTAAAAGTATATCCACTGGTTGGCATTTGTCCACCGTCCTTGTCACTAAATCAAACAAGTGTATTGAATTTGACATGCCCTACTACTCATACCCTGAGCTTTCTTTTATCTTGCAGCCCCTGTACCCCAAGAATATCAAGTATCTTTTTCTTGGCTATGGTTTCTAGTGTTTTACCAGCAATGGAAGCCAGTCTTACTGGCCTGTAATTCCCTGGATTCTTTCTGTCTCCTCCCTTGTAGAGTGGCACCATGTCTGCTACCCTCTAGTCCAGTGGCCTTTCACCTTTTTTTGTGGACTTATTAAACAGGTCTGCTGGGGAGGGCACCAAATTCAATACTGTCTCATTAAGCACCATTGGGTGTAACCCATCTTATAGAGGACATTTGTTTACTTTAAAGTTTAGCAACTTTTTTAACACCCTACCTACCAATATTTCCCCTATCTTCCTGTCTTTGTTTCTCAGTCCCCTCAAATATAATTATACTGCTCGATAGGGGGCCTAATCCTTGACTATCAACACTGAACTTATATTCACTCAGAATATCTGCCTTTACCATTTCCTCCTGCAATAACTCCATCCTTCCTCATTTTCTCAGTGCCTTCTTTTGTCTTCATTCTCCCCTGATCTAGCTAAAAAAGAACTTGTCATTATCTTACCCCCCTCTACCCTATGTTCTGTGTTAGCTTTGGTTTTTCTGACTAGTTTCTTGGCAGTCTCTAATTTTACTTGGTATTCGCCTCAAATACATTTCATGTGTATCTTACCTTTTTCAAGCATATTGTATTTTATATTCTTCAGTTAAACCTCTAGGGTTGCAGACATGGTGCATGTCTACAAGGGTGGGGACATAAAGAATCCAGGGACTTACAGGCCAGTAAGCCTGACTTCCATTGCAGATAAATTACTAGAAACTGTAGCCAAGAAACCAATAATGGAAATTTGTGATGTACAGGGGCTACAAGATAAAGGAAGGCATGGGGTTATGGGTAGTTGGTCATGTCAAACAAACTTGAGTGTCTTACCTTTTCTAACATACCATATTTTATATACTGCAGTTAAACCTCTAGTATAGTAAACTTAATTTTGTCCACTTAGTCTCTGACCCTCTACTCCTTAATGTCTTTCAGCCTATCCTGAAGTATATTTACCATCCTGTTGAAGTTCACAGATCTAAAGTTTCAGATATGCTACTCAATTTGCTGAACTTGTAGAATAGTACTAAACACATAAGATGCAGAACGCAGTTATAGAGTCTAACACTTCTCCCCCTCTCTTTGTAACCTCTTTCGGCGCTGTTGGCCCTTGGTACTGATATGGGCCACTGCCACCTCTATCAGAACCATATCTTGGAAACTATGGGCTGTCAACCATGTCCACAGCAACTGCCTCACTTGGATACCAGCTGTACTCTACCTGAATACCAACAACAAACCCTGGGCCACCTACACCCCCCCCCCCAGCTTTGGCATATTAATGATTATTTCCCCCACGAAGCTACCACTGGTGGCTGCCCACCTCTCTCATAGCAAGTTTAGGTGGTGGAAGATTCGGACCACAGTAAGCATCAGCCTTACAGCCAGGAAAGATATTTTCATGCTGCTGTTCCTATCTGGAAATATCCATGCCAACCCAGACCCACCATGTTTGTCAGGTGCTGGAGGATGCAAGATCAAAGGCCTGAGAATAGCTGCACTGAATATCTACAACATAACTGCCAAATTCAAACAGCTTCAGGCATGGATGACCCACCATGCCCCCAACATTCTCTGCCTGACGGAGACCTGTATCTCAAGCAAGATTAAAGATAATGAAGTAGCACTTCCTGGAAACCAAGACTTCAGGATAGACAGGAGGGGCAAGAAAGGTGGAGGATGCCTCATCTATGCCAGGGGATCCCTGCAATTCTCCATCCTCCCTATTACCGTAGTGGTGGAGGATTATGAACTATTAACAGTAAAAGCACAGGTTGGACAGCATGGCAAGTCTCTAATCATTGCCACGGTCTACCTACCCCCCAAAAAAGCCTGAGAAGGCCTCCCTAAAATTCTGGATGCATTTGCCACTCTCCCTAATGTCACAGAACTCATTATCACAGGCGACTTTAACATTAACTGGGTTAGCAAGGAATCAACCCCCTTCAGGTTTATGGTCACTACTTCCTACCTAACACAACTTGTCCCCTGCCCCACCAGGTGGAACTACAAGACAGGCAATGACACCCTCCTTGATTGGCTCCTCTCAAGTTCACCATCCAGGATCTCTGAGCTCAAGGTTCTGCTGGACACCTTAAGTGACCACTCCCTAGTCACATTTCTATGGTCCAACAAATTTAGTAAATCTCCACCCATCCTAACTGAAAGCAGGGTCCTGAGGAAGGGCAAAGTTGGGTCCCTCACCTCCGTCCTCTCCCTGCATGACTGGTTCCCCTATTGACCTGAAACCCAAACTCGACCAGGCCCTTAGCTACTTTATTGATGGATTCAACAGCATCTGTGATCTCTTTGCCCCACTGAGGAAAAGGAAAATCCAGAGGAATGAAAATGGCTAGATTACAGGTGTTCTCCTTGCCTAGATAAGAAAGGGACAGCCTCTGGGAAAAAGCCATGTCCACCTGTTGCAAACATGATTACCAGTGCTATAGAGCCACAAGAAATCACTGCACTAACCTTATCCAACAAGCAAAAGCCAACTTTCATAAGGAACAGCTTAGCAATTCCTGGGATGACGGTAAGAGGTTCTGGGATAACATTAAAAACCTCCTTGGGAAGGATGATAAGAGGTACCCTTATCTGCTCAATATCAACAGCTCCCCATAACTGACCCACTACTTATTGCGGACTCATTCAACACGGCCCTCACTGACTTGACCTCAGTATTACCCCCTGACTACCTGCTCCCTGCTGCTGATCAACCCAACTGCAAGCCACTCAAGAACACACATCCAAACTTCTACTTCAAGAGGGTGACAGTGAAGAGACTCTAAAACATATAAAAAAAAGTGCTAGGCAAGACCAGAATGGGCAGTGATGGGGTGGACATCAAACTTCTGTCCCTCACACTTGATGTTCTCATCATGCCAATAACAAAGCTATTTAATAATTCATTGGCTCTTGCTAAATTCCTTGATATCTGGAAGCAGGCCCTTGTGACACCTGTGCATAGAAAAGAATGACAAGACATGTATAGCCAATTACAGACCAATCTCCTTCCTCTGCCCCCTATCCAAGGCATTGGAAAAGATAGTGGCAGCACAAGTCTCCGAATACCTCAACAAATGCCAACTATTATGCCCTAACCAGCACAGCTTCAGACAGAACCATAGTACCACCACTGCCCTGTTGGAGTATATGGACTACGCGCACAAGGCACTGGACGAAGGCAAATTGATGGGGTCATTGTTCACTGACCTCACCAAAGCCTTCAAAGACTGTTAGCCATTCCCTTCTCCTGGCACAGCTGCAGAACCTGGGTGTGGCAGGCAATACTGCCTGCTGGTTCCAGGATTACCTGACTCATAGAAGCCAATGTGTCAAAGTTGGACAAACAGTGTCTAGCTCCAGAGAAGTATCATTAGGGTCTCCAGGGGTCAATATTGGTTCCCCTACTTTTCAGCCTTTAAAAAATATCTGCCTAAAGCATGTGATACTAAATTTATCTTATATGCCAACGATGCAGTACTTCTCAACAGCAATACATCCCATGATGTCCTCCAATCCGAACTACACAACTCTTTCAGCAAACTAGAGGACAGGTTCTGCAGGCATAAACTACTAAATTATAAAAAGACCAAGGCCATGCTTATATCCAGTCCCCAGCACAAAAAGAGGCTCCCCTCCCTCATCATCTCCAACACAGTCAGCTAACCATTGGAACAAGTGCACTCGTTTAAGTACCTGGGGGTCACCCTAGATGACACCCTCACCTTCACCCAACACATCGACTCAGTGGTTAAGGTGGTAAACACCAAGTTGGGTATCCTCTATAGACACAGTAAATATTTCACCCCTGAGGCCCTCCACCTTTCAGTCTCCAACTCCATCCTATCAACCATTGATTATGGCTTGTGGTCTACGGAGCTGCAACAGATACAACACTAAAGAGGGTTCATATTGCTCTCAATAAAGCCTGCAGGCTCACCCCGGCTGTGGATCATCATACACACACTTGCTCTCTGTATGACTGGACAAACTGGCTGCCTCTAAAGTACAGGATCAAATTCCAAACCTGCCTCCTGAGTAAGAAGGTGTTATTGGGCAACCCCCCATCCGTGTATCCGACATCCTGTCACCGATTGCAACCCTGTATGACACCAGCGGTAGGATGAGGGGGCCCTATCAACACCTTTCCGTCGAACCTGTGCTTGGACAATGTGACTTCACCTATAGGGCCTCCTAGAGGCTTAACGAAATCCCTGTGCCCACTCAAACCTCCAGATGCCTATCACACTTCAAAACTGGACTAAGGCAACACCTTAAATCAATCACAGAGTGTGGCTGCCTCTGATGACTAGTCCCTCCCCCTCTTTAGCCTCTCGAGTTGCTCATATGGTAGTCCTGCTGCACTTTGCTCCCCCGTACAGCTAGTGACTACTCTCCGTAGTAGCCACTCTTCCACTCCTTTGGTACTCTCCCCCTCCATTAACCTACACCTTGCCCCCTGAACTGACACTAGGCATCCACTCTGTTTCCCCCCAACCCCCTTTGTCCCTCCTGCCCCCACCTCTTCTGACATGCATAGGGCCAACTCCACCCCATGTGGCTTTCAGCATGCCACCCCTGCTGTTCCCCCTGAGTACCTCCCTTCATCATAACTCCATCACCGCACCACTTCCCTCCCCATTTCCCCAGTATGACCATTTAGTCAAGCACTTTTCCCCTCTGGTGTCATCTTCCCCTTCCCCCCTCTCCCCTGGCAAACCCCAGACACTATTTCTCCCTCCTATTTTTGACAAAGCCCCAACAAGAGGCTGCTTACCCTTCCTAAGTCTCCTGTCAACTCAAAAGGGGGTCTTCCCCTGCTTTCTCTGCTTTCTCCACATAGCTAACTACTGATTTTCTATATCCTTTACTGATGCTTTACTAATTCCATGGTACTAGTGATAAGACTGTAATATTGTAACCTATGTATGTTTTATACCTGCTTGATGTAATATGTCTATTGTTTGTCAACCTGACGTGGAACCTTTGTAAAAGAGAGTGTGCTCAAAGATCTTCTCTGAATTCTTAAATAAATAAATAAAATAAATAAACTTTACAGTGCCATTGTAGTTCTGACCAAGTGAGTCTTCCGCCCTCATGTCACTTACAGTGTCCTGATTGGTCAACACATATGTTTTCTAACTGCATTTCCCCTAGTAGCATACCTCATTCAGTGGCTTAGAAAGCAGTCCTGCAATGTTTCTACAGCATTTTGGCTTCTTTAACTCTTAGCTACTGGATTGTACCAATTTACAGCTGGGAGACTGAAATCCATTATAAGAACTATGTTGCCCACATCCACTGCCTCCCTGATTTCTCCCTCTAGAATCTGGTCTGCCTTCAAGGATTGAACTGGTGTTCTATAGACCACTTCAGTCCTTCCTGTTACCCCTGTAATCTGAAGCCTGATGGATTCTACTTCCTTCTTTCTGCTATGGTCATGTCCTCCACCACCCTGATAGAATCCCTGACATACTCTATGATGCCCCCCCCGACACCTAGTATTTTCCTCATCCCTTCTAAATGGTACATAACCCCGAGCTGTGAGGCCCCAGCTGTTATTTAGTATTTTTTTTTCATTTCCCATGATGGTTGCTATCTAACTCCTCTGTTGCTGTTAGCACCTGCAGTTCCTCCATTTTGTTGCTCAAGGTTCTAGTATTGGTCCATAAAAACCTCCCCATTCTTCTCCCCTACCAAATCCCTAGCTTTGGAACATCCCTCTTTTTAGTGCTGGGCTCCCTCTCTTCTAAAATGTGCCTCTACTATTTCCACAGGTTCAAACTTCATGAAATCCGAGTGATGGATGCCCTGACTCACTCTCTCTCTCTCTCTCTCTCTCTCTCTCTCTCTCTCTCTCTTGTTCGTGTTCCCATATACCTCTGCTGCCCTCCTCCTGATACAGTTTAAAAGCTTAATTTTCAGCATGATTAGCTGATGTCTCAGTGCATGGGTCCATGCCCTACTGAAGTGCAGTCTGTGCTTTGCAAACAGGCTTTAGTCTACTCAGAAGGACCTCCAGTCTCCAAATTAACCAAACTCCTCCTTAACACACCACCCCTTAGTCATGCATTCCCTTAATTTGTCCTGCATGTTCCTTTTCTCACAAAACAGCAGTAGCATTTCCGAGAAAGCCAGCACATCTGCAACTGCCTTCAAATGATTACCTAAAGCTCTGAATATTTCCTTAACCTTTTCTAAACTACAAAGAGCCAGGTTGTTTTTACTGGCGTTCAGTCAAAAGCACAAAGCACATATGTGTGGTTAAAAAACGTGCAAGCAAAACAGCATGAGTGGTTTCAGGGTTTATTTAATCTAGCACGGTTGGGACTGCACCATGTTGTAGTAACTGCGTGGCACTGTTTCTGACCACACAATATTGACCTGCTGCTGATTCGCATAACACTTTGACTGGCTTACCTCTATCAGTAGTGGTAAGCCTGTCTAGCCCTGGGATTATCTTGTCCCTGGTCATTACTGGAAAACAGAGCATGGATATCTTCTCATTGGCTGCAGCAACACACCTGCCTCCCTGTTCCTCTAACTATGGAGTCACATTTACTATTACTGTCTTCTTCTTTCTTCTGCCTCCACCTGACCTACTACCCTTTGGTGTGTCCCTGTTGGATAAAGCAATCCTCTTTAGGGATACTGATAGCTGCATCCTTTTCATGTAGGACATCCTGATCCATTTTTGTTAGTGCAATGAATTAGTTCTGGGTTATCACCACTGAGGACTTTCAGAGGTCCCACCATTCCTCCTCCCCCCTCCCTACTACAGTCCATACACCAGCTCAGACTCATGGTGTCTCTGTGGCAGTGGACTACTAGCACCAACAGGACCCCTTGCAAAGTATCCCCATCATGTTGAATCTCAGTTTAGAGGGCAACCAGCTTTACATGATCCAAAACCTCCTGCAAACTGGGCATCCCCCTACTCCCAGAGCACCTGCTGCAAGATGGTTGAGCCACATTCCCTGCAGTGAACCAGCTAAGCCCTGTGTGCATCTGTCTGTGTGCACTTGCCTTATGTATGTCTACTGTAACCCTAGAGAAATCAAAATAATCCAAAGATTTAGATGAGCAGAGATATCTGCCCTTGCCCTTCTTCTCACTAAGTCCATCTTCCCTTAAGTCCAGAGACTTGATCTTGTGACACTTATTCAAGTAGCACAATTTGAGTAGCATAATTACAACAGTAGAACTCTTACCGTGCATAGGAAGTGTCCTTTCATACCTCCTGTGCCTCATAACCCGGAACTGCTCTCCCCTCACTTCCTGCCTCTGAGTACCTACATAAGACCACTCCTACTTGGCTTCCATTTTGTCCTCTGTAGTATAGTATGGCACAAAATAATGACATCTACAGTACATAGAAACATAGAATATGATGGCAGATAAGGACTGCTTGGACCACCTAGTCTGCCCATTTCCCTACCAATGGATAAGCTGCAGATGCTAGTTAAGCAACAGCCTATTTCCTCCTACCCCCCACTAGCATTGCCTTATGTCGGTCCTATGCATTCTTAAATTCCCTCATTGTTTTTGACTCCACAACCTCCTCAGGAAGACTGTTCCATGCATCCACAACCCTCTCTGTGAAAAAATACTTCCTCACATTACCTCTGAGCAGTATCCCCTCTATCTTCAAATTGTGTCCCCTTGTTCTTGCACATCTCTTTTTCTGAAAGAAGCTACCCTCTTGGACTTTGTTGATTCCCTTGAGGTATTTGAAGTTTCTATCTTGTCCCCCCTTCCTCCTTTCCTCGAGGGTATACATATTAAGCTCCTTTAGTCTTTCTTCATCTGTCTTCTGGTGCAGACCCAGCACCATTTTGGTTGCTCTCCTCTGGATAGCCTCCACCCTATCTGTGTCTTTCTGGAGATGGGGTCTCCAGAACTGCACACAGTACTCCAGATGGGGTCTCACCAACTGTCTGTACTGAGGGATAACAACTTCCTGTTTTCTACTGGTGATGCCTCTCCCTATGCATCTCAGTATCCCCCTAGCCCTCCTTACTACCTTCCAACATTGCTTGCCCACCTTTAGGTCATCTGATATAATACCCCCAGGTCTCTTTCCATTTTTGTTGCTGTCAGTATCTCATCCCCTCATTGTATACTCTTCCCTGGGTTTTTGTTTTCCAGGTGCATTACTTTGCACTTCTTTGTGTTGAATCTAAGCTGCCATACATTTGACCATTCCTCCAAGCTTGTCAAGTCCCTTCTCATCCTTTCCACTCCACTTTGTGTATTAGCCCTGTTGCAGATCTTCGTGTCATCTGCAAAGAGACATATGTTTCCTTCCATTCCCACTGCAATGTCACTTATAAGGATATTAAAAAGGACTGGATCCAGTACTGAACCCTGTGGTACCCCACTAGTAACCCCCCTTTCTTCACTGTGGACTCCATTTACTATTACCCTCTGCATCCTGTTGCCTAGCCAGTGTTTTACCCAGGCTGCCACCCTGGGACCCACTCCCAGGCTGGCTAATTTGTTTATTAATCTTTTGTGTTTAGGACTGTGTCAAATGCCTTGCCAAAGTCTAGGTAAGCCACGCCCACAGCCCCTCCCTTGTCTACTACTTTGGTCACCCACTCAAAGAAATCGATTAGATTCATCTGACATGATCTTCCAATTGTGAATCCATGCTGTCTTGGATCCTGTGCCCCACGGGCCTCTAGATACTCAACAATTCTTTCCTTCAGAAGTGATTCCATCATTTTCCCTACCACTGAGGTCAAACTGACAGGTCTAGTTTCCTGCCTCTGTCTTGCTCCCACTTTTGTGAAGGGGCATTACATCCACCCTCCTTCAGTGCTTAGGTACCACACCATCCTCCCATGATTTGTAAGAAAGGATAGTCAATGGTATTACTAGTTCTCCCCTTAGTTCTTTTAGAATTCTTAGGTGAATCCCATCAGGTCCCATTGCTTTGTACACCTTCAGTTTTAGGAGTTCTTTCAGAACCCTTTTTTCTGTGAAAGGACTGATATCGACCCCCCTATCCACAGTGCTTCTATTGACTGGATTAGGTACCTCCCCCTCCTCTTACTTTGTGAATACTGAGCAGAAGTATTCATTCAGTATCCCTGATTTTTCACTGTCCCTCTCTGCCCACCCACCTACCCTCCTCTTTATTCAGCCTCAGTATCCCTCCCTTTGTCTTTCTTCACTCCCTAATGTACCTATAAAAGGTTTTATTCCCCTTCTTAACCGAGTTGGCTATCTTTTCTTTGGTTTAGGCCTTTGCTATTCTGACTGCCTTCCCTGCTTCCTTCTGTTTTAACTGGTAAAGTTCTCTGTCCTGCTCCTTCTGTGTTTTCTTATACTTCCTGAATGCTATCTTTTTCTACCTAACCTTCCCCACCACCTCTTTTGAGAACCATAGTGGCTTTTTCTTTCTTTTTGATTTATTTGTTTCACACAAAGGCTTGTTGCCTCTGTGATGGCAATTTTGATGTTTCCCCATTGTTGCTCTGCCCCTCCTTCTTGCCTGCTTGCTAGTGCTTTTCTGAGGCACTCTCTCATTTTGACAAAATCAACCCTCCTGAAGTCTAGTACCTTCACTTTTGTATGGCTTGCCTTTACCACTGAGTTTATTGTGAACCACACTGTTTGGTTGTCACTTGTTCCTAGATGGCTACCCACTTCTGCATCTGAGATCCTCTCTTCATCCCCATTTGAGAGTACCAGTTCTAAGACTGCTGCCTCCCGAGTGGGTTCCAACACTAGCTGTCTGAGGCATGCTCCCTGTAGGGCATCAAGAATGGCCCTGCCCTTGGATGTGGCTGCAGTAAAGGTGCTCCAGTTAACATCTGGCATATTAAGGTCCCCCATTAGCAATATCTCCTCTTTTTCTGCCATCCTAAGGATGCCTTCTATCATTTCCTTGTCCATTTCCTCCCCGAGATGGAGGCCTGTATACAACCACTGTGTGAATTATGGTGCAATTTCCAGTCTCCGTGGTGACTCACTGTGCCTCTTTTCCTCCGTTTACCCTTTAGTTCCATTGCTTTGATCCCTTCCCTTACATAGACAGCTACACCTCCTCCACTTCTACTCTCCCTGTCCCTTCTGCAGATTGTGTACCATGGTATGTTGACGTCCCAGTCATGGTTCTCTGTGTACCATATTTCTGTGACTGCCATGATATCCAGGCATCCCTCTTCCATCAAGACCACCAGTTCAGGGAGCTTGTTACCTAGACTACAGGCATTGGTACTTATTACCCTCCATTTTTTGATGGCCTTATCCCTTTTTGCCTCATCCTTGTCCTTACTGCCTTTGTCTTTTTTTTTTCATTTATCCCTGCCCTTCTCCCTATCAACTTCTCTATCTTGTTGTTTACCCCTCTAACTACCCTGATTTTTTGCGGGGGGCCAGGATTTCCCTTCTCCTTTTCAGTGCCTCCACCTTGGCTAGTTTAAATGCTTGCCAATGAAGCATTTAAACCTATAACCTAGGATCCTGGTTCCCAACCTGGACAGATGCAGACCATCATGCCAGTATAGGCCTGCATCCCTCCAGGTGGACCCCAGTCCCCAATGAAACCAAAACCCTGAGCTTTGCACTTGTTTTTCAACCACTGATTGAATCCCATGGAGCAGAGCACCCTAGCCTCACCCATACCATAGACAGGTAGCACTATGGGAAGGTTACCATGCATGCTACTGGCCTAAGGCTCCTCCCAAACTCCACAAACTCCTCCTGCACTGCTCTGATCTCCTTCCCAGCCAGGTCATTTTTCCCTAGGTGGACAATGACATCCAGCTCCCTCCCCTGTGCAGCTGCTCCTGTGATCCTGAGGTTTCACTCCCTGTCCCTCCAAGCCATGGCACCAGGCAGGCACCTCACCTCCCTCTCCCCTCCCTCCCCCAGTTCTACCCTCCTAACAATGGAGTCCCCTACCAGGAGTTGTTTTCTTCCCCTGAGGGGTCCCATGCCACCCTCCTGTGGGTCTCCTTTGTGGAGGTTCCCAACATCCTCTTTGGTCTCCACTGCAGTACATCCATAGAGGAACCACAGTCTGCAAGAACAGCATATGAATTGTGGAGAGGTACAGCTGGAGGGATGCACCTCCGTTCTACCACCCTGACCCTCACTGAGCCTACTGTAGTCCAACCGCCCCTCTTTCTTGGCAACCTCTGAGGCAGCGGCAGTGGCCCTGGTGGTTCCTGGGTGGGAAAGGACATCCCCTGAATCCTGGCCAACTCAGCCTGGAGATGAGCAACCTCCTCCCTCAGCCCAGAGAGGTGCCTGCAGATGGGACAACACCGCATCCTCCAGAACATCTCCCAGAAGACTGCTGCTCCACAGCCACTTCACTGCATCACTCCCATCATGTCTTATTTGTGGCCTCTTAACTGTTGCTTTGTGTACTTACTATTTCCTCTCTCTCTTTATTTTATTTATTTTTTTATATCATTTTATTTTTTTTCTCCCTACTTTCCTACTGCCTACTGCAATCCCCTGCAGTGCCACACTTGTGGGGATTTCTATAAAAGTTAACTCCATTCAGTTAAGAATTCCAGTTCTTTTCAGCAGTGCTAGTCACCCCAAAATCTTTTGCAGACCTAAACTGAATGCAACTATTGGGTAACAACTGGGACATTCTTAAGGAATATCAAAGTGCTCCAATATGCTTTTGTAACTCCATCCTCAAATGTGGGAGCTTACTAACTATTTTATATACCTGGTTCCCCTGTCTTGAAACCGTTTGGAGACCAGCAGGGCACCAGAATCTCCTTGCTGAAGTTGGGGACTATATTGCTTTTAGAACTCTTCAAGTTGGCTGTTGTCATGTGAGTCTCAGTTATGCAATCTGATGAAAATGTTTCTGGGTAATTCCCATGAGTCTACACCAATCAGGATCCCAAGTTTGAAGAACAAATAAACAATGAGAAGAAACAAGCTCCATGATAAAAACATAGAAACATAGAATGTGTCACCACCAAAGGACTGCTTGGCCCACTGAGCCTGCCCAGTTGGTCCCTGCCTAGTCTGTCTCTATAGAACCTAACTGTCTCTGAGGACCCTCCCTCCTCCATGCCTGTTAATCAATATTCCCTTATGTCAATCCCATGCATGCTTGAAGCCTCCTACTGTTTTCATGTCCATCACACCCACTGGAAGTCTGTTCCAGTGATTCATTGCTCTTTTAGTGAATCAGTGCTTCCTCACATCCCTCTTAAACTCCACTCCTCCAGCTTCATCACATGCACTCTGGTCCTGGTGCTCTTTCTCATTTGAAATGGACTCTTTCCTGCACACTGTTTGCCCTGTGACATACTTATACAGTGGCGTGAAAAAGTATTTGCCCCCTTCCTGATTTTCTCTATTATTGCATATTTGTCGCACTGGATGTTTTCAGGTCTTTAGAGAAAATGTAATATTAGATAAAGGGAATCTGAGTGAACAAATAACACTTGTTTTTTTTTTTTTTATTTCACTTATTTAATGAAAAAGTTAACCAACACCAACTGGCACTGTGTGAAAAGTACTGCCCCTTACACTTAATAACGGAGTCACGTACCACATTTAGCTGCAATGACTGCAACCAAACACTTCCTATAATTCAATATCAAGTCTTTCACATCGCTGTGGAGGAATTTTAACCCACTCTTCCTCGCAGAACTGCTTTAATTCAGTAACATTTGGTAGGTTTTCGAGCATGAACTGCTTGTTTCAGGTCCTGCCACAGCATCTCTATTGGGTTTAAGTCTGGACTTTGACTAGGCCACTCCAAAACTTTAATTTTACTTCTTTTAGCCATTCTGATGTGGACTTGCTTTTGTGTTTTGGATCATTGTCTTGCTGCATGACCCAACTACGCTTCAGCTTCAGCTGATGGAAGGATGACTGGACATTCTCCTTAAGAATTTTCTGGTACAGAGCAGAATTCATGGTTCCTTTAATTATGGCAAGTCTTTCAGGTCCTTAGGCAGCAAAGCATCCCCACACCATCACACTACCACCACCATGTTTGGCTGTTGGTATGGTGTTCTTACTGTGGAATGCTGTGTTTGCTTTACGTGAGAGATTATGGGATCCATGTCATCCACAAAGTTCCACTTTGGACTCATCTGTCCATAGAACATTTTCCCAAAAGGCTTGTGGATCATCCAGGTGCTTCTTGGCAAATGAGAGACGAGCATTTATGTTCTTCTTGGTTAACAGTGGTTTCCATTGCTACTCTCACATGAAGCCCATTTTTGCCCAGTATCTTTCTGATTGTGGAGTCATGAACACTGACCCTAGCTGAGGCAAGAGAAGCCTGCAGTTCTTTGGATGTTGTTTTAGGATCCTTTGAGACTTCTTGGATGATTTTACGCTGCGCCCTTGGAGTAATTTTGGCAGGCTGCCCACTCCTGGGAAGATTCACTACTGTTCCAAGTGTTCTCCATTTGGAGATTATGGCTCTCACTGTGGTTCGATGGAGTCCCAGAGCCTTAGAAATAGCTTTGTAACCCTTTCCAGACTGATAGAGGGCAACAAATTTTTTCTGATCTTTTCAGGAACTTCTTTGATCATGGCATAATGTGCTTGTTGAATCTTTGTGCTGGCAACATGACTCTGATGGTAAGGGTCAAATAAGTGAGGTTTATATTGAGCAGGACTGGCTGTAATCAAGCCTGGCTGTGTTCAATCAGCTGACTCTAATTATCCCTTTAATTGGGTTGATTTAACTAGGGGCAATTACTTTTTCACACAGTGCCAGTTGGTGTTGGTTAACTTTTTTCATTAAATAAATGAAATAAGTAAAAAAAAAAAAGTGTTATTTGTTCACTCAGGTTCCCTTTATCTAATATTATATTTTGTCTAAAGACCTGAAAACATCCAGTGTGACAAATATGCAATAATAGAGAAAATCAGGAAGGGGGCAAATACTTTTTCACGCCACTGTAGGTCTCTGTCATGTCCTCTCTCACTCTCCTCTCTTCCAATGTGTACATGTTGAGCTTTCTCACTCTCTCCTCGTAGGGCTTTTGATGCAACCCCTTCACCAGTTTTTCTGCTTTCCTCTGGACTGCCATCACCCGGTCTATGTCCTTTCTGAGGTGCAGCCTCCAGAACTGGATACAGTAATCCAGGTGGGGTCTCACAAGTGAGTGATTCAGGGGCAACCTTACCTCCTTCCTTCTGCTGGAGATACCTCTCCCTACATGCATCCCAGCATCCCACTGGTAAACCTGTGCTGCTGCTGAATTCCAAACAGATTGGGGAAAACTCAGAAAAAGAAGTGCACAGCAGGCAAATGAAACTTTGATTGACACTTTATTTTAATAAGTAATAAGGTTGCAAGGTTCAGACTCCCAGGTGCTTTGATGTGTTCTGCATCCTTGTCAGAGGGCAGAGACACATTTTCCTTGTGTCTCTGAGCCCTGACAAGCATTGAAACATGGGGTGCCTTGTGTCTTATGAATTATTGAGATTTGTCTAGTAGGAGAACAAGTGAGGAACACTTTTGTAAGGCTCCCTGGGAACCTTTCCCGTAGCATTTAGGAGTGCCAAGTCAAGACACCTGTGAAATGATGTGAGACAAATCAGGAAGATGGAGAGTAAGATAGCCATGGTGTGAAACCTTGACGGAGAACAGTACTGCTTTTATTTTATAAAATGGTTCTAATTTTTTTTTATTTAGTATGCATTTTTCTCCTTCCACCAGCTGGCCCCCATTGATCCTACCCACTCACCAGCCCCAACACTTGCCTTCCCTGGGACTTACCTCTCCTCCTTCATACACTCCTGGTTATGTCCTCTCAAAGCTAGCGCAATTGCAATAGGAGGCTCTACTTCCGACAGAGACTGTTGGTACTTCTGAAAGAAAGCATCCCGGTTGGCAGTGTGGAGCCTTCGGTGGGGGGCAGACACACTCCTGTAGTGGCTGGTGTTTTTCCTTTTTTCTTCCAAGCCCCGTAGGATGCCAAGAAGATCACCCAACATGTGAGCATGCATGTATATGCTTTGCACTTCAGATTATGTCAGTGTACTCCCTCCCAGCTCTGTGGCCCCACCTGCACCACCACCTCTGGTCACCCAGTGGTGCTTCGGAGTCTGACCATGCTCCCTGCCCAAAGTGGACAGCATCCTCTAGGACACAGAGCTCACCTCCCCTTCCCTACCCTTCCTTCTGATTACTCAGCCTCATTCTTGAACCCGGATTATCAGAGCCGTGAGTGGTAGTGCTACCGTTGCGCCACCAGCCCCAAAGTGCTTCTAACTTTATGCCTGGTATGCCAGCTTTGTCAGCCAAATATTGAATTGCTTCCATTTCTTAAGATTATATATTTTGTGACTGCTACCTTGAAAAAGCGTGTGTCTTTTTACCTTCATTCTAAGATTCCTGTACTGAACCAAAGCGGGAGTAGGAAGATTGAGTTTGCTCAGTTTGTGGCCACTGACTATGTGATTTATTTAAAATAAATTGTCAGTCATAGTTTCATTCACCTGCTGTGCATTGCATTTTCTGTTTTTGTCCAGTCTGCAGAACATCATTCTCACAGGCTTGTTTAGGCTCAGGACATGGTAACCATGGAGACAGGAGAACTTACTAGGCTTCAAGTTCCCTGGACTGGAAAAAGGACTTGCACACATTGTTTATGGTTTTTAGCTGTTGCTGTTTAGCCTGAGGCTGTTAGTCCATTAGTCTTAGTGTCAGTGTGAAGCTGGGAGTGTTTTCACTCAACAAACAGACATTTCTGCTGCAAGTATTCTGGCCCTGCAGGCCTGGTTGTTTGACAATGCATCTCTAATCTGAAATGTTACTTTTTTTACAGCCATTACTACAGTCTGTATAGCTGTAATAAGCATCAACTTTGTGCTTTCCCAGAAGGCACTGTTCCAGAATATTTGGACCCATTCCTCTGAGGCAATTGCCTACACCAGTGGTCAAGGAGAGTATATCCCCAAATGCTGACTGCCTACCACTTAGGTGGATAGAACCGGGTTCCACAAAGCCAGTTCAACAGAAAACCTGTCAACTGGCTTTACAGTGACAGCACAATGTTGACCGCAGTCGCAATCTGCATTGTGCCATTGGGCACACAAGTGTGTTTTCTGTGGGAGGGCTATGCCACCCCACACCCCCTGGATTTTATTATAATCACCTCCATGGTGAAGGTGTTTCAGGGAGGGGGTACAAGACCCAGAGAAACTGTATCAGAGACCTGCGCACTCATCACAGTGACCAGCAGAGAATGTCATTTTGTTACGGTAAAGGACCGGTCACTGTAATATTTTCGACAAAGTTACGTGAACCCTTAGAACCCCACTGTTTCTTGCTACAGGAGTAACTGGCCTAGGGTGAAGCCTTGCTGTACAACCAAGTCAGGGGCATTGGGGACACCAGCACAGTTCCATTGAGAGACAGAGACTGAGGAGAGAGAAACCTCAAGAGACCACTTTGAGTACGGACATCGACAGTATGTGAGGCATGAGGATCCAGATGATGAGACAACAGCCAGTCCACCATCCTGACCAAGTCCTGCTCACCATTTTTTATCCCTGCAGCAGAGTGAAAGCATCCAGTAACTAAGTTCCTAAAGGTCAATGGTACATGAGAACTTCTGAGTTTAGTATGTGAGGCAATTCACTCTTTCTGACTAAAAGTTGGATGTTAGAAAAACCCTTTTTTCTATAATTGCTAATGTTGAATGTGATGAACAGTGTTTGCTCAACAACAGACTGCATCTCTATGTTAGCCAGCATTCATCACAGCATAGTACCACTATACCAAGAGCAGAGCTCTCTCTCTTTATCGCCTTGGGGGTAATGTTGGGCAAACCATTGATAGTAAAACTAGGAATGATGGAGAATGGCCCTGCAGGCTTTATTCTGTTTTCATATTTCATGGAATACAAGACCCTTATTCCATCTTTTTCCTAAATTACCCTTGTTCTTTCCACCCCTCTTTTGTGAATAAAAGTGTCATTGTTATTTTTAAATTTTGTCACTGTTTCAATTACTGTGCACTATATTGCTGTGGGTGGATATTGTGCAGGGGATGGGTGGACATATTATTTCCTGGGGTGTGTATGTCTGAGTGTATTGCAGCTCCACTCATCACTATCCAAGGTGGAAGCACAGCATCATTTATAATTAACAAGAACATCGCTTGCAGCCTGAACCCAGGGCAGCCCACCTTGCTTATATCAAAGGAGAAGGAGAAAAGGAGCCTCAGAGGGCATCAGGGCATATCAGAGCCAGCACTTCTGGAGGAACTATCACACTTTGTCCAGAGGTGTAAGACTAACTATTTTGTAATTTGAGGATTGTATGCACTTATAGTAAGACTCCACTACCTTACCTACAAATTCACTAGGGTATGTACTCCACCTAGCCTCAAAGGACTAATAGCCCAGAAGACCCAGACGCAATCCCTGCATTCCTCAGAGTGCAAAAGCCTTAACATCCCCAGACTCAGAACCAATTTGGGTAAAAGGTCTTTTGCTTATTCTGCTCCCCATTACTGAAATACACTACCTGCCACCTTAACAAGCTCCACCTCCCTTAATGGCTTCAAGAAAGGTCTAAAAAACTACAAGTAGGAGAGGAGTCAATGCACTTGTTACAGCTGAACTTTACTGCCCCTTGACCAATGCCCTTTTCTGTGTTTGCCGTGCATGCAAACGCAGAGAACACCTTGGTATAAGAGTGCCTTTTGATGGGCGTGACACTTTCTGCCTAATGCAGAGCAGTGTTGCAAAGGCCTGACAGTGCCACACCAATCAGCACCCAGGCTGACCATGATAGAGTTTCAGCTCGCAGGGCGGGGATGGCACCAACTTCAATCGAAGTTGCTGTTCCTTTAATCCGCCCAGCAAGTCAGGCTGATCTGTTACGGTCAGCCTAGAATGCATGCCTGCAACAAAGAAAAATGTCCATCGATGCCTGTTGCTGGTGGCCTTAACCATCCCCCAACTTGACCCTCCCTGTCAGCACCCCTCACACACACACACACACACACACACACACACACACACACACACAGCAGTGACACTGGGGGATGCTCAATCCCCCAGTGTGTTTCACTAAAATAAAGAAAACTGTCCCTTGTCAAGTTTTTTATCCCCCTGAAAATAAGAAAACTGTCAATCGATGTCTGTTGCCACCCCCCCCCCCCAAAAACATAACACACGGATACTGGGGGTGCTCAATCCCCCAATGCCCTTAATTATTGTAACAGTGTCCCTCCCACTGATACGGGGGTGCTCAATCCCACAGTGTCTTCCATTAATAGGAAACTCCCTGAAATAAAGAAAACTACCCTAGTCATTCTTTTTAAAACCTGAAAAGCCGGGCCATGCGCAGCGTGGGATTTCCGCTTGCGATGCCGGGCGACCCGGTTCGAACGGACCAGGGTCGCCGGAGGCCGGCCGGGGAGTAGGGGATCGAGCATCCGTTGGACAGCTCTCCTTCCTCTGGGGAGGGTGGGCAGCAGTCGGCTGGCTGGGGACCCCTGGGCGGAGGCCGGAGCTCCTATGCAAACCGACGCCGACAACCCATTGAGGCAGAGTGGATGGTGACATCATGGCATGACCCCGCCTCCCCGAAAAGCGGAAAATGGAGGAGCTGCCTGCCGCCGAGAATGAAGCTCGCCGCAGCCTCGATGTGCTCCCCAGGCCGAGCCCCCGACCTAGTCCCAGTGCCTGCGGCATATACCAGGGTATGCCGCGGGCCTCACCATGGGGGAAAGCCATGGGTATCAGGGGCTGAGGCTGATTTGGGGGCAGAGGGCTGCTGGCCTGACTGGCTGAAATGGAAGTGGCAGGCAGCTCGGGAATAAAGAGCAAAAAAAGAAAAAGAAAACCATCCATCTTTGTCTGCTGATCCGTTATCCATACCCCCTACCCCATACTTACCCACCAGAGGGGAGGTCCTGTCCCCATACTCTTCTCTGGAGTGTAGACACGTCTTCACTCTTCAAAGCCCAACCGTAAACTGAGGTAAACGCTTCAATGTATTTCAAAGGGTTTTCAGTTTTAATGTATTTCAATGTGGTTTTCAAGTTAATGGCATAACTTGGTAATTTTTTAATATTTTTGCCCAAAATTTTCAACATACCTTTTTTGGGACCCCCACCTCATGAGCAATTAAGTTACAGTTGGCAATTCTGTCCCAAAAGGTGATTTTGCAGTCACTGTGAGAAATCACCTTTTGGACAGGAGTTAAAAATCTTCCCCACCTTTGTTCATGAGGTGTGGTCATAAGAAGGCTTCGTTGAAAATTTGGTGTAAAAATCTTAAAAAAACAACAAAGTTATGAGCCTGCATTGAAATTTGCGAATGTAGGCTTGTAACTTTGGCAATTTTCAATATTTTGACCCCAAATTTTCAACATAGCCATTTTGTCACCACACCTCATGAATGTGACAGATGTCTTTTTTCGGATCCTGGCCAAAATCTTTTTTTTGCATCCCGAAAAGTGATTTCACAGTCACTGCATGAAATCACCTTTCAGGCAGGAGTTTAAATTTTTCTCTGCACTTGTTCATGAGCTGGGGTCATAAGACGGCTATGTTGAAAATTTTCGACACATAATTAGCAAACAACAAAGGTATGAGCATGCACTGAAATTTGCAAATGCAGCCTTGTAATTTTGGCAATTTTCAATAGTTTGACCCCAAATTTTCAACATAGTAATTTCTTCACAGCACTTCATGAATGTGACAGCTGCCATTTTTAAGATCCTTTGCAACATTTTTTTGCATCCCAAAAGGTGATATCAGAGTTGCTGTGCTACATCACCTTTCAGGCAGGAGTTGAAATTTTTCTTTGTACTTGTTCATGAGGTGGGGTCATAAGAAGACTATGTTGAAAATCAGGCCCAAAAATATTAAAAATCAACAAAGTTATGAGCCTACATTGAAATTTGCGAACGCAGGCTCGTAACTTTGGAAATTTTCAATATTTTGACCCCATATTTTCAACATAGCCATTTCTTCACAGCACCTCATGAATGTGACAGCTGACATTTTTCATATCTTGGCCAAAATGAGTTTTTTTTGCATCTCAAAGGTGATTTCGCATTCACTGCACAAAATCACTTTTCAGGCAAGTGTAGGATTTTTCTCTGCACTTGTTCATGAGGTGGGGTCATAAGAAGACTATGTTGAAAATTTGGCGTAAAAATACTAACAAATTATGTGCCTACATTGTAATTTATGAACGCAGGCTTGTAACTTTGGTAATGTTCAATATTTTGACCCCAAAGTTTCAACATTTCCATTCATTCACAGCACCTCATGAATGTGACAGCAATCATTTTTCAGATCCTGGCCAAAATGTGCTTTTGCATCCTGAAGATGATTCCATGGTTGCTGTGTGAAATCATCGTTCAGCCAGGAGTTGAACATTTTCTCTCCACTTGCTCATGAGGTGGGGTCATAAGAAGAGTATGTTAAAAATTTGGGGCACAAATATTAACAAGCAAGACAGTTACACTCCCCAACATCATCACTTCTATTTTCCATTCTTAAATGTTAATAAAATGATTCCTTCACTGAAGCAATTTTCAAACACACACCCCCTAAGACACCAGTGCACACGGCGAACATTCAGCATTGACAAATGCTTGTTTTTCTGTGTTCCTTGTCTGTAACCAAAAAAAAGTTTCCTGTAATTTAGTCTTCTCATCCCTTTAATCATTTTGGTGGCCTTTCTTTAAATCCATTCTAGTTTATGTTTATCCTTTGCAAGTGCTGGGGCTCAAAACTGCCAGCATATTCAAGGTGTGACCTTAACAGTTTTCTACAGAGTGGCTGAACTACAGCTTTATTACAGGAGATAAAATTATTCTTAATGCAGCAAATTATCTTGCTTGTCTTACTGAGTAACTCATCATAATAACGTTTTTTTTTCTCAAGTTGTTTGTCACTAATATTCTGAGAGCTTCTCTCAGATGCAGCTGTATTTAGTTTACACCCATTTATATATAGCAAAAAATGGGCTTTCTGTTGTGTGGTCCCAGGTGTGTTACCTTACATGTATCCAGTTTGAGTCTCATACCCCATTTATTTGGCCATTGTACTAATAGAGTAAATGCAAGTCCCTTTGTAAGTTGCTGCCTTGTTTTTCTGATTATGATGAGTTTCCTAAGTTTGGATCATAAGAGATCTTTTTCTAGCTTCCATTGGATTACCATGTCCATGTCAGCTACAGAAATTTGAACTAAAAGAGGACCAAGTATGGGGTTGTGGGGTGCTCCACCAATTACATCACCTTTTTGTACCCTGTTGCTGCTTAACCATCCTGGTGTCTTTTTTTTCAAATTTCTTTTCTTCCCTGAGACAGCGGGGATGTACCACTTTCTCTGCCCAGATCCCCACATCCAGCATCTCCCATTAGGCCTGCCACGGTCTGGAGGAGGCCTGTAGCTTGCCATCTGTGACAGGCCCCTTACCCGGGGAAGAGATTGAGGGGAGAGATCAAGATCCACTGGAGACCCCAGCTGTGGCTACAGCCTGGGGTGCCAATCGAGCAGAGGTCCAGGGGCATCACTGTTCTCTGCCCAGGGTTTTTTCCCAGTACATGTCCCCTGGAGGCACTGATATGCAATGACATCAGTGTGGGATGGGCTCACTTCTGCACTTTTCCCACAGATGTCCGCCATCAACTCCCAGCTGCTGAGTGGCCTTGGCTGCTGCATACCCAGCCTCCACTGGGTGTCACTAGATGCCAAGGAAGCAAAGGCCCTTACCCCCCAGAGGAGTAGAGCTATCCATGGGATGCTCATCCTACACACACACCCCCAGCTGACCCTCTAATGTCCCATGCTCACTCCTGGGCATGGGTCGTCAGCAATGCAAGCAGTAACTCACTACTGCTGTGCTGGCAGGCCCACTGATGATGTTGACTTGGATACCCAATTTGTATAATATTACTTTAAGCAGAACAAGGTTAAAGGCTTTAGAAAAATCTAGAGAAATAATTATCCTCAGGTTTATCCACATTAGAGCACGTACTGATCCTCTCTTAAACACTAATGAGGTTTGTTAAATAGGATTTTCTGCTTCTAAAGCTATATTGTTTAATATCCTCCCTTTTGTTAATTGTATTTATTTCGCTGATGTATTCTTTTTTCAAACAATCAAGTAGCTTGCACAGTAGACAGCTGAGACTAATCGGTCTATAATTGGAGAGTGAACTTTTGTTACCTTTTTTATATATGCAGTAGGAACAATTGTTGCATTGTACCAATCTGATGGTACCTCCCAGATTTCAGTGTCAGATTAAACGTATGTGTAACTGAGTCCACCATGTAAGGCTGATGATATATACTGTCCATCCCAGATTCTTAATGTATCTTAAAAATGTTTAGTTTCTCAGGTACCATATTCCTATTTATTTCCAATTCAGCATTAACAGTGTCCCTATTTTCAGTACTGAATGCTAGAAATGTAAAACACTGTATGAGATTTGCATCAGTTAAGAGTTTAAACATGTAATTGATCCTACACTGTGCTACACCATGCTACAAGACAGCATTTTAATGTAACAGATACATGTGGCATTACTGCTGACAAGTATTTTGAAGAGCTTTAAAAACTGGCATCATTTTTATTTTGTCTTGTGCATGCGTAAGCAACATCTTCTGGTAGTAATAGCACAGAAAGAGGTGTGTCAGTGTTGGCAAATGCAGGGCACACTTTAGTAGGTGCGTCCCTCATTCCCCAATTAGCCAGTATGCTAGCACTGATGCAAAATTTATGTAAAATGCCACCAACTTAAAAGAAATGTGTTGCTGCAATCAGAGACAAGCTCGTCATGCAGTGGCAGAGATGACATGCCTCCCGTACGTGCCTTTCTTGGTGAAACCTTTCAATAAAAGTGGTGGTGGCTCCTGCCACAGCCACACAATCCCCAAATGAAGCTGACATCGGGGGTGCAATCCCCATGTCGGCATGTCCCTCACCTCCCTACATTGTGTGGCACTCTGGGAGCCCAACCTAGTGTGCCGCCGCTCACACAAAGCCGACCGTGTCAGCATGCCCCCCCACCCCCATTGTGTGGCACACTGGGAGCCCACTCCAGTGTGCCAAACAAACAGTCTCACAATGTCCTTTGCTCACATTGTATGGTACACTGGGATCCCACCCCGGTGTGCTGTTGCTCACACAAAGCTGACCATGTCAGCATGTTTCCCTCCACCCCAACTGTGTGGCACACTGGGAGCCCACCCCAGTATGCCTAACAAACCATGTCATCATCTTCTTTTTTTTTTACCTGAAAAAAAGAACAGTTCCTCATTATGCGCAGCAACCCCCTTCCCCAACTCACACCCACCTCTGCACACCTCACCCCATACTTACCTCCAGAGGGCCGGCGCTGCAATCTTCGGTGAAATGGGAACAACTCTGGATTCTTCAGAGCCAAACTACAAAATGAAGAAATACCGGTAAGCTGTATACAACTTATATAGATATCTCAGCCATTTTTTTTTAAATTTTGGCTCCAAACATTCAACATGGGGTTGTTGGGACCTCACCTAATGAACACATGCACTGTCACCTCATTATTTGATCCCAAAAGGTCATTTCAAGGTCAAGGCGCAGAATCACCTTTTGGGACTGATTAATGAAACAGTGCCACTGTTCATGAGGTGGGGTTCCAAAAAGCCTATGTTGCAAATTTAGTGAAAAAATTCCAAAAAATGACTGTGTTGAGAGCGTGCATTGCACAGTTTCCACACACGCTCATAACTTCGACAATTTTTTATATTTTCACTCCAGATTTTCAACATTGGCATTTTTTCACACCTCCTTATGAACTGTGTAGCTCTCATTTTTCACATCCTGCCCAAAATGTGTTTTTGCACATCTGGCATACAATGGCGCGATTGCTGTGGGAAATCAACTTTCAGGACAGACTAACAAAAGCACAGTGCCACTGTTCATGAGCAGAGGTCCCAAAATGCCTTGTTGAAAATCTGGTTAAACAAATCCCCAAATTAATTACATTACAGGTGTGTATTGTTCAGTTTCTATGCACACTCATGACTTCACAAATTTTTTCATATTTTCACTCCAGATTTTCAACATTGCCATTTTTTTACACCTTCTCATGAACAGTACAGCAGTCATTTTTCACATCCTGCCCAAAATGTGTTTTTGCACCCGTGGCGCCAAATGGTGCAGTCGCTGTGCAAAATCATTTTTCGGCTAACAAACTGATAGTGCCACTGTTCTTGAGGTGGGGTAACAAAAAATCCCATGTTGAAAATTTGGAGTGAAAATACCAACAAAAGTCTGGGGTATTAGGGTTTCCAACCATAACACCCCACCCTGTAGAGACTGACAGGTATCAGGGGTGTGACTTGGGATAGTGGGCTGTAATGCTCACACCATTTCACCCCCCCCCAAACTGCAGCCAGTAACAGACATTGAGGTGTGCCTTGGACTTTTTTAGCCCCAAAGTTCACCCCATTCTCCTATACTGCACCCATCTTAGTGTATTTCCTTATGGAATGGGGTGAGCATAAGGCTAGCATACCCCAAAGCACACTACGACACTTATCGGTGTCTGCAGGGTAGGGTGAGGTAAAAATGGCGTGAGCGTTATGGCCGATGACCCAAAGGCACATTCCAATGCCTGTCAGTCTCTGCAGGGTGGGAGTAGGGTTGGCGTCAGTTCAATACTTCACTGCCATTCCTATTATGCATCTCTCTAACTCCTTCACTACCAATGCCAATGCCAGCAAGATAACATTTGGCATTGACAAATGCTTGTTTCACTTGTGTTTGCTCATATTACTACAGGTTTGGAAGCAGGATCATATTCAGTGGGTTTTTAAAATAGAATTGGTTAGGGAACTATTGTTGTGATCCAAGTTATCAGTTCGCATTAAAATAGAAGTCCTTAGGGGAATGTTGTCATGATCAAAGCTATCAGTATCACTGAATGTCAACAAATGTAAACTGTTGACAAACACCTTCATATTCTTACTTGACATTCACTGACAACTGCAGTTCCTAATCTACAAAAGTGAATAAACAGAAATCAAAGGGATTCCTCCCACTTGAAAATCAATATCAACATGAACACAAAAAAGTGAGAGCTGAAGCAAGCTTTTAAGGTTTTTCTGTAAACCGTGCCTTTTGTGACAAACACCATATTAGTTATGTGTAAACCTTTTTGTGTGTCACAGTGCACTGCCACCTACATGTAGTCGCCCTCAACGATGGCATATGGAGATATCTTTCTGACACAAACGTGAGGGATGAAAATGTGGTCTCAAGGTAGCACTAGCAGTTAAAGTTTTAAACTTGGTTTTGTTATAATGATTTAGTTAACAATACAAAATTATTAGGGTACATTGTGTCCCCATGTAAGAAGACTGTTTTCCCTCTTAAATAATTGTTTAAGACAGAGCACAAGTCAGATGATAGCGCAGAATGTCTAACATCTGTGATTACAACAGGCAAACACTGAAGCAAAAAATGGCCACAAAGTCACCTTCAACCCACAAGGCATAGTAGCGCTGTAGGTTTGCCCAATACTCCAAATGTAATCAGCTTCAGATCTGAAGCCTTACTGGCATCAAAAGTGTGGAAGTGCCAGCCCCAGGAGATGTATAATATACTGGGATCTCTTTGACTATAGTGCTGTACTCTCCAATTGTTAGAGTTGTTTTCAGTTTCAGACATCATTATGACTTTTTGAAAAATGGATCTATGAAACCTTGAAAGCTGATTTGCTAAATCAATAGGCTAAGATAGCTTTTTTATTTCTAGAATGCCCTTGTGAAACCCATAGCTCTTTACACAGAGCAGTAGAGCAATACAGTTAAAAAAAATCATTATTTTATTTATTTATTGATTTCATTTTTGTTGACTGGGTAAGTGCACTAGACAAATCCTGCCTATTTTCAGGCACGACCTGGGGGAAGGGATACAGATGAATGCTTACAATTATTAAAATAAGTATTATCAATAAATAAACACATAATAAATGAATAAGTACTATATACTGACTTCATTTTTTTTTTTAAAAACATACTGAAGTATGGGCAGGATAGCAACAAAAAGGTTAATAGAAAACAGAGTCAAGTAATGGGATGGGGTTAGGCTGAGCAATATTTGACCATGAATGGTCTGAACTAATTAGCACAGTCAGCCCTATTCCAATATACAAGAGCCATTTTGTAACAGTGCTCAGGGTGATGTGCAGTATATCACGGGGCAGCACAACTTCTGAAGTAGTGTAAGATACTTGGCTTCCTCTTGAGCTTCACAACACGCTTAAGGTATGTCTCTGTGTGATGTTATACCATGACCTGTCATTGTTGTGTAACTACTTCCTAACATTTTACACTGAGTTGGAATGATCTTGTGATAAATTAGAAGATATACACCATTTTATCCATTGAGCAATGCAAAGGCTGTGGCTAAGGTTTAGAAGAGCAGTGGGCAATGCACGCCATGTCCCACTTGAGAGCAGTATATAGCCGTGCATGCACGAGCATCTTCAAATGACCATTTTTATTGTTGCTACATGTGGTCCATGGCTCGTTAATCCCCCTTCCATTAGTCACCATCCTGACTCCATCACCTACCAGCGATTCTAGTGTGACCTCCCTTCCACCCCACCTTTACACCAGTTCTGCTCAGGGAGCCTTGCACTGCATTTCTGGCTTTCTGTTGCTCAGATTCCTGTCTCAGGTCAGCTGCATTCATCCTTCCAGTCCAGCCACAACAATTGCATTGTCCTGCAAAAGGGCCCCATGAATCTGGGGCTGTGCTTCACTTAAATGCTTGTTCAAGTGCACCTGCTACTTGAATTCCCTTTTCTTATTCGCATCCTGCAGCCACCTGGGGACCGCACTTTTTGACTAGCTTGTTGCTGATCTTTTTCTCTCCTGCCCTGGAGGCTTTCCTCACTGCTCCTTGTGCTGACTGATTGCTACATTTCTGGTGCAGCTGCCACCTTGCAAATGCTCTTGTTTGTGGACAGTTGCTCTGTTCATTGGGGGACTTCATTGTTGCCGCCTGCAGTTTCACCTGCCTTGCCTTTGCTGTTCCCTCCTCCTCACTTCCTTTGTAGGTCCCATTCTGTACCCTATGTGTTTTCCTGCTGTTTGCTGTCCTAATCCTACTGCTCCTGTTGCAGTCTTTCCAGTGCTGCTCCTGCACTTGTTCCAGGCTGGTAGCATAATCAGACTGATCAACTGTTGTCTTGACAACAGAAGGCAAAGGATTCAAAATAAATCAATACAGAATAAACTTTTAAACAGCACATATTATACACCATTGCATTTAAAGAACATGGGTGTATCAGAGGCTACTGAATGTTGGCATTGTAACACAAGAAAACTGAGGCAGAGTTTTTAGATACTTTCTGGGTATCCAGTCAGAACATCATTTCAAAAACATTGCCACAATAATATCATGGCTTACAATGTTGGGAGCCTTTACAGCAACAGGGGGATTACATTGTTGTGAAGTTACGCCTACTCCTGTTGCTGTATATGTGGGTGGGGAAGGGAAAGCTGTAGTGGGGAAGGGATTTCAGAGCAGGAGGTGTGGTACCTGGCTGTGCTGTTCCTTTGGTGGAGTGGCATGGCACTCGCTCCAGCAGTAGAGGAGACCTGAGAACCAGGGTTTGGTTTCTCATCTGCCAAAACTGAATGTGTGTTGTTTTTTTAAGACATTTCCCTCCTCCTGAGTTTCTCCCCATCCCCAAGGTCCACACCCCCTTGGAGTTGATTATATAATTGATTGGAGGTGTGGGGGCAAAGCCCCCCATGTCAGGGGAGTCCTGTTGCTTCTTTGTACATTTTTACTGTTGAGTGGTTAGTGTTTTTCCCAAATTTTTGATTTTTATTTCATCAGCTCTGTTTCTGCATCTACTTATGACAGCCTCTCTTGGGTGAGGATGCTCAGCTAGAGCTTCTGCTGTGCTCCTGAAACTTCCAACATGCTCTCTGGTCTGGACCTGCCCTCCATCCCAATCCAGCCACTCGACCCCCGGCTCTGAGCCCCACCACGGGATGGAGCCACCATCTCCTCCAGTGCTCTATCTAGAATCTAATGGAGCAACCAGATAGGAGGAGGCAGACCAGAAGCACATGAAAGTGGAGCCTGGCACTAGGCATGGGGCCCAGGCACTGATCCCACCATTGTCTACTGCCATGGTAGGGGATTATTTCCCTTGTTTGGCTCCCCCTAGGGTCGCAGCATGCAATGGCTCCTGCACAGCCGATTCCTTCTGAGCCTCATGCTGCTGGAGCCTGCCGATGACCCTCCCTCCCTCCCTCTGACTACGTCCCAACATCTAGCGCTACCACTGGTCTCCACCAGAGGCTGCTACTGGCTAAGGAGCTATCCGTAACCCACCCCATGAGAGGAGAGCAGTCCTCCGGATGCTCAATCCTCTCCTTCCCCTACTGACCTCGGGCAACCCTGATCTGTCCCCGAACCTGGGTCGTTGGCATGGGGCAAGACGTGGCGTCCAGTGCCTCAACCCTCAGCACCACTGGTCCAGCAGCAAATTTATAATTTACTTTCAATGTTTTGGTTGCAGCGTTTTGTGCTATGATGTTGTTGTTGACATTGTTATCACCTAGAACCTTTCCTGGTACTGCACTTTAATTAAGGCAAGGACAGGCAATTTTAGCTATAAGGCGCCCGGCTCTTGGTGCCAACATAAACAAGGACATACAGCAGTAAATGAAAATGTAATAAAACCTCATTAAAATGTAATAAAATTACAATTCAGCAATATAAACGTTTCCAAAAGTTGATCTTCAAGGGACTGGCTAGAACTTAAAGATGGTATCAGCAATCAAAAGCCAGGATAAAAAAGTGAGCCTTTAGCCTCTCCTTAAACACCTCAATTGAGGGAGCCTCCCCAGACTGCAGGTGGAAGCAAGTTTCACAGGGCTGGCACAGAGACACTAAAAGTATGATCTCCCAAGGTATTGAGTTGAACCCTGAGAACATCCAGGAGGCCCTTCGAGGAGGAAGAGTGAAGAGAGCGAGCAGAGGACACTGGTGTCAGGAGCTCAGACAGGTAACCAGGACCCAGCCCATATAGGGCCTTAATGGTGAGAAGAAACACCTTGAAAAGGACACTCCACCCGACTGGCAGCCAGTGCAGAGCATGCAAAACCAGGATCACATGACTGGACTTCAAAAGACCAGTCAGTAACTGGGCCGCTGCATTCTGCACTAGCTGCAGCTTGCAGAGGATCCCCTGCCCCATAACCCTGAAGTACAGAGCATTGCAGTAATCAAGCCTAGAGGTCACAAAGGCATGTACTGGTGTCGGCAGGTCCTCAGGCAGAATGAGGGGCTTAATCCAGGCAATGTTCCGCAAGTGGTAGAAGCCAATGCTGACTACAGCTGACACCTGATCTTCAAAGGTCAATCTTCCATCAAAGATCATGCCCAGATTTTGCACCCTCAGAGAAACCACCAATGGAGTAGACCCCAGAACTAGTCCAGAGTCAGCCCCCAGTGGCAACCCATCATGACCATGACCTGACTAGATAACCAGCACCTCAGTCTTAGCCAGGTTGAGTCTCAGCCAGCTGGAAGCAATCAAGCCATTGATTTTATCCACACAGCTGTTAAGCACATCAACCACTCCCAATGTTCCAGGTGCAAAAGACACATACAGTTGGGTATCATCTGCATAGCAGTGAAACTCCACACTGTATTGTCGAATGATCTCACCAAGGGGAAGCTGCGAACAACAGCGGTGACAAGATCGAACCCTAAAGTACTCCACAAGAGAGAGGCTTTGGGGAAGAGGAGAAATTCCCCCTCACCACCCACTGCACTCTGCCTGAGACAGGACTCAAACCATTTGATGACGGTGCCGGCGAGTCCACAAAACTCACACAGACGATTGAAAAGCACAATGTTATCCACAATGTCAAAAGCTAAGGAGAGATCGAGGAGCACAAGAACTGACCTGTCTCCTCTATCTCGTGCCCTAAGTAGATCATTATGCACTCTCACTAGAGCAGTTTCAGTGCTGTGTCTAGCCTGAAAACCTGACTGGAAATTAAAAAATGGTGGAACCAAACACAATCAATATTAACTCAGATTTTGGATAGGGAAGTGCCTCTCTCTCCCTCTCTCTCTCTTTCTTTTTTTTAATTTAGTTGTTTAACCAGGAGTAGCACACTAAGCTGAAAGCTTTTTTACAGGAGCGACCTGGGAGCACAGGGAAGTTAAGTGACTTGCTCAGGGTCGCGCACAGTATACAAGTGGAAGCTGTGGAATTCAAAAACCCAGGTCTGGTCTGCTGGATGTCACCAGATTGCAGCTCAGAGCCTTAAACCACTGTGCTATACTGCCTCCAAAATGAGGGGCTTAATCCAGGCAATGTTCCGAAAGTGGTAGAAGCCACTGCTGACTACAGTGACTTCTATATGATAGCTTTATTTTTAATATTTGAGGACCCACGATTATTTGAAAAAAAAAAAGAAATTTCATTGATTACTACTGCATTAATGTCAACAAAATGTTTAATTTTAAAATATTGGAAGAAGTTAATTTAAATAAACCATTCCCTTTAAACAAATGGTAGAGATTGTTTTTAGATATTTCATATTATAGAAGTGTTTTTAAAGAAATGTGCTAATGGTCCTCATGTACATAAAATTTTAGAGTGGAAGAGAGACACTTTCTTTCCAACAAATGTATGAGCAATCATTTTTACCTTGATTGTATAAAACAGTATGAATTATCAAATTTGAACGAATAGCCTCTCAAACAAACCCAGGCATTTATATGACTAGTACCTTTTTAACTAGTAAATTACATCTTCCGTGGTACAATGGAAGAGTAGCAGTACCTATATATGATGATAATATATACCCTAATTTATACCTGTTTGTATTTGAAAACATATAAAAATTTAAATGCAAACAAAAAGGCAGAAAGGGTTCCAATAAATGGATTCTTTGCAGACAGGGCTAGAGTTACAGAACAAGCCGAATCCTTCAGGGATCCATCCTCGGGTCAATGCTGTTTGATCTGTACACTAGTAATACACAATAAAAAAAGGTGACTGGATGGCTAAATTTGCAGATGATTTAAAACTGAGGCACCCTGTTGGCATGTATGAGGCCATTACATCCATATGAAAGCAACTTGCCATGGTGGCAGGCTGGGCAAAATCAGCAAAGATGTGTTTTAATTTGAAAAATGTATGATTGCACATTCTGGGTATAAAAATTTATGGGACAAGTTACTTCCTAAATAATGTTCTATGCTCATCCAAAATTAACAAAGTTCTCAGAGTTCTAGTCTCTGATGCTCTGAAGCAGGGATCACAGTGTGAGGGAGTAGTTAGAAAATACAGACTAATCCAGGGATGCATCAAAAGAAATGTCTCCTGAGATAGCAAGGTGATCTTTCACTTGTACAGGTCCCTGGTTAAGTCGCACATGGATTTTTGTGCTCTGTTGTGGTTCCCTCAACAGAGAGGTAATGTGATAAGATTTAAGGGGGTACAAAGGATGGAAACTGAAATGATTAATGGCTTGAGGGGAACAGGCTTATTAAAGACTTAATGATCTAGACCACCATATGATGGAGAGGAAGAGAATAAGGGGTGACCTCCTTTTTGGCATACAACGCATTCTAGGATCCAGGACTGATGACATGTTTGAGTCTTTGCATCAGGGAGAAAAAGTTGCGTATATGTGGAAATGAGCATCAGCTGACGGGAATGTTTCAAAACAGAGCAAAGAAGATTCTGGTTTATTCAAAGGGTGGTGGGATCATGGCGTGCCCGCAACATGAGTTGGTGAGTAGTAAGTCACTAGTGGGTTTCAAAATGAAATTAGATCAGTTAAGGAATGAAAAAAGTATTAAGGGGTACAATTTACTAAAGATAGTAATGGACAAACTAAATAGTCAGGAGCCTATTTTGTTAGGAAAACCTCTAAACCTATGAGCTGTTTTTTTCTCCAGATCTGTCACTTTGGTGTCCCTCTGTCCTCCCTGTTGGCCAGCCTTTTCTGTTTTCTGCTGTGCTTCACTCTTCTGGATTTTTTGGCCTTCAAGAAGCTGCTTCTCCTCCAATTTTAGTAACACTCACACTATCCTACTTTATACATACCCACTAACACTATATGATCATATATCTAGACTTTCTGACACTCGCCCCAAAGACTATTGCGCATTCGTCCTGAGGTTTACTGGGAACTTACCCAAATGGCTACTGTGCACTCACTCCAAGGACTATGGGGTCTCAACCCATGGATTGGCTATGCCTCATGGGCTTTGTACAACCTATAGGTCTTGCCCATCAAGGGCTTGGATGCAACAATTCTACTCATGTGCCTTATGTTACAGAGGGCAGAAACTGGGCAGCCAGACCTTAAGAGCTGACTCATTAATCTTCTTCCCCTTGGCATCAATTCTGCAACCCTAATATTCCTTTAGCATTCAAGTCTAGTCCACCAGACACCTTTACATGGGTGGAGGCCTCATGTGTAGTAACTCCTCTGGTTGCAGGGCCAAGTCTTGCAGCACCTCAACCAGGGTAGAAGTCTCATGTGAGACAGAAAAATGACTTTTATTTCATGTAAATCATTATGCAGCATGTCATGTTTCTTTATGTATCCTTCGTGGGTAATAGTTAAATATATTAAGCCTAGAGTTATGTCATCCCAAGGCCGTGGATCCCTCGGAGGTTTCTTCCACAAAAGGGGATCTTCTCCTCTGTCCAAAGGCTAAACAGTATAATTAAATATTTTGCCATGACTTTGGTCCGGATGGTGGTTTGTCCATTATTTGATTAATGCTTGTTCTGGGATCAACATGTCCTTAATCTGATTCTCTAGCCATGCTCCCTCTTTCTGTAAGGGAAGTGTCACGCATTCTGACCATGCCAATACATGCCTAAGACTGTCTTTTAGGGCACTGTGCCTAAAGCACATTTAGAATAAGGGAACCATGCCCCTGTGGCACTTTTAGGGGTGGAACGTGCCTTCATTATACCTCAAAAGGGTGGTAGTCCCTATAGCTGGGACAGAGAGAGAGAGAGAGAGAGAAAGAGACAGAGAGGCCACAACTACATTGTGTAAGGATTCTAACCATTCAGTACTTAAACTACTTACCACCAGGATGCATCACAATTTCTTGCAGTATTTCTGCAATATAACTGCAGAGTGCTGCAGTATGCTGCTGGCAGCAGTGTAATTCACTGGCAATTAACCTCTTTTGTCATACAATATTTTGTGACATCATTTATTGCAAGGTACTGCTTTGCTCCATGGCTGTCACCACTGTACTACAAACTCCTACAGTAGCAATAATCCTACTCTATCCACCATTGACACTTATGTTGCATAAGCATATCTTACAAAGTCCCTCAATAACCAAGTGAATTAACAAACAAAGAGACATTTATATTTCTCTTGATGGGGTTATTCTTTTGGCAGACCATATGTGCACCAGTACAGACTCACATTATGAATTTGATTGATTTATTTACTTAAAATCTAGTAAACCAGCGAGCAAAAATGCCCGTTTCCATGGGCGACCAGATATTACAAAGAAGACAATAACTTAAATACATAGCAAATAAATAAACATCCAAGATAAAATACATAATAAATATACATCACCCAAACATTACTCCTAGGTTGGACAGTAAGTTAAGCACAATTACAACATTCTGATGTCATTATATGTTTTTTGAGGCCAGTTTTAAAACAGAAAATGCTTGAAGTCTCCATTGTTAATTTCAAAGGCAATATATTATAAAAGTATGATAACTGATATAATGATGATCTTTGACCAAGTGTAATTTTTACAGTAGGTACCTTAAAGTAACTGAGACAATGAACATGTATGAGTCAAACTAGAACAAGGATAAAAATATTTGTGCAAGACCTCAGGTTCATTCTTCAAGGCAATTTTTCTAGTCATGGTGCCAAGATGAATCTTGTATCTTTAATCTAAGGAAGGCCACTGTAGTATACCGTAAAGGACACAATGATGTCTCTGAGCTGGTAGTTGAGAAGCAGATCTTGCTATTTGGTTGTACAATTTGAAATGTAGCGTAATTGAGTTTTGCTGATGGCAACTGAATCTCACTATACTGTAGGTTTCCAGTATGTTGTTACTGATTAGTCAGTTTTGCCTCTGAATGCTCTGCAGCTGAGAGGCTCTGGTATCTGAAAGGAACTTGCAAGGTCACCACGTAGGTTAGAGATCTCTTACAGAAGTGATTGCAATCTTAGTATTATTTTAACATTAGCATTTTTATTATTATTTCTCATCAAATATATTTTTACACATTTTCAAAAGAGGCTCCAGTCACCAGAAATCAAATCCCAGTTGCCGTCAGCAAAATTCATGTACACTACATTTCTAACATTCTGTAAAGGGAACATGGAGCCTGTTGATTACATGTTTTTTTAATGTATTGTAATTGTACATTTGGGCATGTGCAAAGTCTGTTTAATTATTCGGGTTTATTGTTTTATGTTTTTGTTTTGAAATAGTCCTAGTTTTCCTTATTTAGGGCAAAAATGTTCTCACCCAATATTCATTTTTTAATTATTTAGCAGATATGGAACCCAGTGCCATCAGTTGAGCTAAAGATTACTGTTATTTTTTTTATCTTACTAATTATGTTTCCTGTAAAATGTTTTAGTTGTGCGAGTAGTCCTGGGTTCTCACAAAGGTTTTTTTGTAGACAGCAACAGTTCAAGTCTTGCAAAGGCTCTTTTGTTTTACTTAAACATCAAGGACTAAGCCCCCCTATTTATCTAAAACATTTTTTGTTTCAGGTAAACGTCAAAGGACCGAATCCCTTCCATAACAAAAAGACATATTTTGACAGTAAACAAGGGAAAAGCAGAATGATATGGAACCCCACAGATTCAGGCAGCCAGGAGAACAAAAGGGTCAATCTCTGAATAACAAAACCAGTTTGGACGTGTTCTCCAAAGATCAAAGAAATGGTCCAGAATTTAATGTCAGAGGGGCATGTATGCTACTGTGGGTGCAGTAGGTCAGTCAGCCAAAGATATCTCTGTGTTTGCTCTTAGAGAGACAATTACGTTTTAGGATTCTGAACTAGCAACATCACAGGTTAAAGTCTGCATTAACTCACCAAGTCCCCAGTCGGGGGAAGCTTCTTCAACTCTACTTAGAATCTGAATAATTTTGAGTTAGGGTATTCTAAGTGTTCCCCACCTTTTCCAAAAGTGTTTGTTTTTATCTCTGTTGGAATACTGTACTCCCCATAGTTCTTAGTGTGTATTATAATTTAGCATATGTAAATATCATGGAGCATTAAATGTTATATTGATATACTTCATGCTTTCTGTGACTTGAGTCATTTCAAGTATAGATAGCTGGAGTAAACTGGCAAGTCTGTCATCCATTTGTGAAGAGTCAGGCTATAGAGCTACCACATCTAAGACAAAGTGTCTCAGCTGTGACAGAAGAGGTGAGATGTTTGCCCTTTGGTAAGGAGCACTATACTGAGTAAGCAGTGACTATGATGGGATTCATGCCTAGAGATGCTTCATATGAGGCTGCAGCTTAGTGGTGGTAGCATATCAAGGTAACCCTGTCAGGTGTTTGAATGGTTTTGAGAACTGGTAACAGTGCAGGCTGATTTCTGGGAGAGAACAAGCCTGTAACAATGTAATGTTAATGGTGGGATCTGAAACAGATTGTCAATAAAAAGGTTATCTTTCAGTGGGTGCTAGAGAGGCATTCCCCAGGCAAGGCACTTTGTCTGTATGTTCAGCACATCAGCTCAGTAATTCATTGAGAAATAACTTTTGTATCGCCAAATGTGTTTATTTCCCGGACAGTATCATGTTCCTGAAGGCCTCAGCTTCAGATCGATACCTTTTTCATGATGTTAAAGCCAAAAAAATCAACAGCAAGGAGCTCCAAACTTGAGAGCTCAGAAAACTGGGAAGGCCAGAGAGACCTTGAGCCACAAGGTGGATGGCACACCAAAGATAAGAGCAGAACCACCCTTGCAACAAATGATCACCTCCATGAAAACCATGGGTGTAAAAAGAGAAAAAAAAACTCTTATTAAAATTGAAAAGCAGTAAAGGAGCTCACTAACTCAGTGGTGAAGAGTGACTAGTGGTTGATGACCATGCAAGCAGCTGTTGGAACCCTGACACAGGAAAACTCACAGTTATGAGGGAAACTTGAAGCACTGGAGAAAGTAGGAGTGCTAGAATGTACAGAAGGGATTAACTTGCTGGACTTTGTACTTAAATGGCTTCAATCCACAATAGCATTCCTTGAGGACTTTGAGTGCCTTTCTCTCTATAGAGCATACTGAGTGAATTGCAGGGTATCCTACTAATGTCATCCTGCCCTGTACTATACTGCTACAGACATCAAGGGGTGAGATCAGAGACGTGCTCCTAACTGTGGCCCATTCGACATACCCACTCACAATAAAAGAGCAGGATGTGAAGGTATCTCCAGACTTGTCCTTCCAAACCAGAGGCTGAAGAAAATGATTTGATTCGATGTGGTATGGCAGTGTCTCTGAACTCTGGGTATTACCAATTTGTTAATTAATTAATTAATTTATTTATTTATTCAAGCGTTTAACCAGGAAAGGCATACTGAGCATGCTAAATGCTCAATTCCAGGTGCGTCATGGGGAAGGGCAACAATATACAATAGTTGCACAGCATATAATACAGGTGAAAATACATAGTGTGAATTCAGTAACAAATTGGTCCATTTATGTTATCTGCCAGACTATGGATCATCTATGGAGGCAAATCCTGACAGTTCACAGACCTGAAGGGCATGGGTCAGTGGTTGGAATGGATGGAGGTAGAGTTTGCAGCCAAGGCCACTACAGAACCAGCAGTCAGAGAAGAAGAAGAGTCAGATGAGGACTGAGTGGTGGCTAAAACCAACAGCCATGAGTAGCTGTCAAAACTGTGACTTGTTTGGGACCGGGGGCTTCTCTTTGAGAAGCTTCACTCTGTGCTTGTGAACCTATTATTTGACATATTTAGTCTTTCTCCCATTCATATGCTCTAGCAGAAACACTGGATGAACTTTTGGGAAGGGATTAAAGCAAGGTCCGCATGGTCCCATAGGACACTTCTGCTACATCCACTTATTTTTGCTATCTCTGTGGAGCTGGGGAGGGAGGAGAGTTGATGTTCCTGTTTGACACCAGATAAATATAATTGCTGTTATCTCACATGTTGAATGGTTTGGTATTTTAAAGATCAAAGTTACTATTAACTTCAAGTTATCCTTTCAGGGATGTTTGTCTTGAGTTTTACAAGAAAAAGTATAATTCTACCAGTGTTTCACTAACTTGCTGAAATGGATAAATAGCAGCCCTTAGAGGTTGCTGTTAACCTTCATCATAAATTTTAGCTATCCAAGGTTTTTCCTTCCACAGCCATTGAAAAGGATAGTATTATTAGACTCACTTTATGGACTTGAATTTTATGCCTGGTTCTCCCACATCCTATTGCACCAGATTATAGAGGACATAACTGATTATCAAATTCTGCTGTAGGTGAACTTTGTTTATATGTATTCTTCTTGCCCTGTATGTGGATTTATGTTACTTCATGCCTTGATGAAAATAATAAACAACAATTTAAAAAGTTATTCATCCAGTCAGGTAACAGGATATACACACACACACACACACACATACACACACACACACACACACACACACACACACACACACACACACACACATATATTACAGTGGCACAGTACAGTTTAAAGTTAAAACCCAAATTTTTGCACTTTAATAATTTTGCAACTGTTCAACAGATTTGCACAAATTTTACTTGTGTGGTTTCATGTAGTTGGATAAATCTCCAGATGTGCCAAATTACGTTCTGGTCGGATGTAAGGATTCCAAGATCCAGATAGTGCAAAAAGTAAATTTTTCAGGATTTTTTGCTGTTTTTGTCAAGAGGTGTAATATCCAGACAATTTGGAATTTGGTCTGAAATGTCCATGGTTGAAAGAGGCTGCACAAGAGATGTGACTTTTGCTGGTTTGGAGAAAAAATATTAATCCATTCCAAAGTTATTACATTTTAAACTTTTATGTTCTGAGCATGCTCAGAAAGGACTTTAAAATAGCTGTATGAAATGAAAAAAGAATTCTTTTTCATATGGAGGCAATCCTTTTTTATGACGGAAAAATCCTTTTTAATTTGTGCCATCTTGTTTATACACACACACACACACACACACACACATACATTCTGTAAGAATGGTGGGAAATGGTGTTACTTTAAGGTTATCCTCTGTCTGCATTTAATGCACAGCTACCTCTGGATTTTCCATACAGTGGTACCTCTCGATAAAGAAATTAGGAGCTCAGAACCTATACAGTTCCTGTCAACAGTAATATCACAGTACCGTTAAACATTTCAAGCACAGACTTAATAACATAATCCTAAAAAAGAGGGCGGCAATACTCCACTTGTAATAATTAACAAGCATCCCGTTTAGGTAACAGCCATAAGTTGTATGCAGCTTGCAAACAATATGCCACTGTAAGGATGCTGGGTAAAGCTACAAGCAATTAAATATCTTTGCTGCAAGAGAGTTACAATTGGGTGACAACAGCTAGCCGTTAATACTGAACACAGTGTGTCAATATCCCAAGATGTGGTTCCATCCTTGCTACCACACCATCTAAAGAATATGAAGTGACAAGTTGTTAAAAAAAGTGGTATGGAAAAACTATTCACGATACCCTTTAAGTACATCAAGAGCTAAGAGGGGTCTATTAAGCTCACTTAATCATGACCAAACCTGCAAAACAGGATAACCAATAAATTCCTAGTCATTTTTTCTAATTCTTTTACATCTAAAAGCAGTATGCAAATGAGTTCATGAATATTTATGAGATACGCTTACACTGGCATTGCAGAAGCTGGGGGCACAGAGTAAACTGTTCCTATTGTACTGTAAACAGGTAAAACTAAGAAAATTGTTGTAAAAAGCAATTGTAAAACAGACCAAGCTCACCAGGGGAAAATATCTTATAATTTTCACCCGTTTTTTTCTAGTCTAAAGATTGGTATGCAAATGATCTCATAATTATTCATTAGCTACACTTACACTGGAGTTTAGAAGCCATGATAAACATTGTAAACTGCTCAACTTGTGATTTAGACTACGTGAAAAAAAGATTATGTGATTAATAATTTTTAAAGGTACACACAGAGTCACAAAGATCAGTCTAACTAGAACCAATAAAAGCAAATGGTACATAAGTGTTAATCCATCCAAATATACCTTGTTGTCCATTAAGAATGATATGCAAGAGATCTTTTTTTGTAAAAATGTGGATGGTAAAACATATCTTATGGTTCCTAAAATCTACTCCTAAGTTTATGAAACATATCTAAAAAAGGCTAAATAATGACAGCAATTTGTTGTAGTGCCCTAACTACATTTTTAGGTTAATTTGTTATAAAAGTCTTTCAGCATCAATGGATTTCTAATGTTTTGAGACCCTCCTGGATTATGATGTGAAAACTGAATTCATTACGGCAGGGCCCCACACCACAACAAGGGTGTGGGTCCTGTGCTACAACAGGCAAATGAGGATATGATTATACTATCTCAAAAAGTAAAGAAATTATTTGCAGAAAAACTGTCTTAATGCAACATTTAGGGTTAAGACTAGACTGAAAATGTAGGTAAATGTGGCTTTATGGTTTCCTACCCTAAAGCAACACCCTCACCATTAAAACGAATTGGGGGTGCAGTGTTCCGTGGAGTTGTCAGCCCTAAAGCTCACTCCATTCTACACACTCCAGAAACATACATAATGTACCTAATGAGGCGAGCATTAGGATTTCCAACCCCAAATAAGACTGCACCCCAATTTGTTTGAATGGAGGGGGTGTAGCTTTAGGGTTGGAAACCCTAAAGTCACATTTCGCTACATTTGGCACTTTAGTCTGAACCCTAAATATTGCATTAATGTAGTTTTTACAAAGAACACACACACACACATATATATATATATATATATATATATATATATATATATATACACACACATATATAGTACAAGTCACATTAAACTGTTCCTCCAATGAGTTGCTTCAGCATTTCTGACTGAGTTGCATAGGTGTTGCTGGATTCAGCACAAAGACTTGCAAAAACTGTTTCTTAAGAGTTAAAATGCAGATTTGCATTGCACTGTAATTGGACTGCAGATGCATTCCAACTGAGTTGCAATAGCATTTTACAAACATTGCTCTTCAGCTGGATAAGCATTGGAAAACAATGCAATATGAGTTGCCAGTGCATGGCCAACTGTAAAAAACAAAGCTAAACCAATTCATTGATGGAACAGTTTAATATGACTTGTACTATATATACAGATGTGACAGTCAGAATTCAACACAGAAAGGCTGCCGAACTGAAAGGTGGGGGCACCACTACACACCAGAGAAAAAGAGGGAGTTATTGCTCAGGATCCTTTTCCATAAGGCTGAAATATTTTTTAATTTGGCCATACGGAAAAAGCAGAAGCGAGTCATGAAAAAGGATAAAACACACACTTGGGGGTGGGGTGGGGCATTTTAGACAAATTAAATGCAGATTACACCTATGGAGTCCAATGACCAAGATACATGTGATGATGTTGCCTGGTTAACAAATGGGGGTGTACTGTGTACTGTATGCACTCCTCTACAGTTCATTTGGTAGCTAGCCTATGTAGTCTGAGGTGGGCTGCACCAGTTAATGACTCCAGCCAGGTTGGGGGGAGCAGGGTGGTGGGTCACTGCCTAACTAGGAGGGGGGAAGGCCACTTGACTAACAAGGACTGGGAACATTTTCTTTAGTATACGGATCGGGGCTGGGTGGGGGCAACACATGGCAACCAGGGATACGGGACTCCAGAGGGATGTTTGTGCTTATGACAGTGATCAGGGTTGTGGGGGCAGTACTTGACTACTGGGGATGCAGGACTCCAGAGATATATTTGTGCTAATGACAGAGACTGGGGATGGGGGGAGGGTCAACAATTGACTACTAGGGATATAGGGCTCCAGAGGGATATTTGTGCTTATGACAGTGATTGGGGCTGGGGGGGGCAACACTTGACTACTGGGAATACAGGTTTCCAGTGAGATATTTGTGCCTATGACAGTGATTGGGCAGGGGGGCAACATGTTTACTATTGGGGATACAGGACTTCACAGAGATATTTGTGCATATGACAGTAATCGGGGAGGGGGAGCAACACTTGACTACTGGGGTTACAGGAATTAAGAGGGATATATGTGCTTAGGACAGTGATTGGGGCTGGAGGTGCCAACACTTGACTACTGGGGATACAGGTCTCCAGAGGGATATTTGTGCATTTGACAGAGATCAGGGTTGGGTGGGACAAGACTTAATTTCCAGAGATACAGGGTCTCAGAGGATATTTCTGCTTATGACAATAATTGGGGGGCAATACTTGACTACTGAGGATACAGGACTCCAAAGATATTTGTGCTTATAACAGTGATCAGGGCTGGGGGGCAACACATGGCAAAAGGGAAAAAAGGGCTCCAGAGGGATATTTGTGCTTATGACAGTGATAGGTATGGGGGGGGGGGAACACTTGACTATGGGGATATAGGACTCCAGAGGGATATTTGTGCTTATGACAATAATTGGGGTGGGGAGGCAACACTTAACTACTGGGGATACAAGACTCCAGAGGGACATCTGTGCTTACGACAGTGATTGGGACTGGGGGGGAGCAACACTTGACTACTGGGGATACAGGGCTTCAGAGGGATATTTGTGCTTATGACAGGAATCGGGGCTGGGGGGGATCACCACTTCACTACTGGGGATACAGGGCTCCAGAGGGATTTTTGTGCTTATGACAGTGATCAGGGCAGGGGGGCAACACGTGGCAACCTGGGATATGGGGCTCCAAAGGGATATTTGTGCTTATGATCATGATTGGGGCAGGGGGGCATCACTTGACTACCGAGGATACAGGACTCCAGAGGGATATTTGTGCTTATGACAGTAATCAGGGTGGGTGGGGCAACACTTGACTACTGGGGTTGCAGGGTTACAGAGGGATGTTTGTGCTTATGACAGTGATCGGGGCAGGGTGGGCAACACTTGACAATTTGGGGATCCAGAGGGATATTTGTGCTTATGACAGTGATCAGGGTGAGGGGCAACACTTGACTACAGGGGATACGGGGCTCCAGAGGAATATTTTGCCTGAGATGTTCTTTACTCTCCTGGCTAACTCTTTACTGTATTTGTTTATGTGTACTGCGTCACACCGATGTTGTTGTCTTGTACTTCACTTGTATCCTCCCGGGTCGTACCTGAAAATAGGCATTTCTATGTCTAGTGTACCCACCCGGTCAACAAAAGCAAATAAATAAATAAATTTGTGCTGATGATAATAATCAGGGTAGGGAGGCAACACATGACTACTGGGGACACAGGACTACAGAGGTATGTTTGTGCTTGTGACAGTGATCGGTGCTGGGGGAGGCAACACTTGACTACTGGGCATTCAGGACTCCAGAGGGATATTTGTGTTTATGACAGTGATCGGGACTGGGGGGGGGAGCAACACTTGACTACTGGGGATACAGGGCTTCAGAGGGATATTTGTGCTTATGACAGTAATCGGGGCTGGGGGGGAATCAACACTTCACTACTGGGGATACAGGGTTCCAGAGGGATTTTTTGTGCTTATGACAGTGATCAGGGCAGGGGGGACAACACGTGGCAACCTGGGATATGGGGCTCCAAAGGGATATTTGTACATATGATCGTGATTGGGGCAGGGGGTCATCACTTGATTACTGAGGATACAAGACTCTAGAGGGATATTTGTGCTTATGACAGTAATCGGGGTGGATGGGGCAACATTTGACTACTGGGGATGCAGGGTTACAGAGGGATGTTTGTGCTTATGACAGTGATCAGAGCAGGGTGGGCAACACTTGACAATTGGGGATCCAGAGGGATATTTGTGCTTATGACAGTGATCGGGGTGAGAGGCAACACTGGACTACTGGGGATACAGGACCACAGAGGCATGTTTGTGCTTATGACAGTGATCTGGGTGGAGGGGCAACACTTGACTACTGGGGATATGGGGCTCCAGAGGGATATTCGTACTTTTGACAGACATCAGGGCTGGGTGGGGCAAGACTTGACTTCCAGGGACACAGGGTCTCCAGAGGGATATTTCTGCTTTGACAGTAATCGGGATGGGACAATACTTGAATACTGTGGATACAGGACTCCAGAGGTATATTTGTGCTTATAACAGTGATACGGCCTGGGGGGGAGTTGACCCTTCACTACTGGGGACACAGGACTTCAAAGAGATATTTGTGCTTATATCAGTGATTGGGATGGGGAGGAGGTAACACATGGCAACCAGGAACACAGGGTCTCCAGAGGGATATTTGTGCTTATGACAGTGATCGGGGGGGGGGGGGGGCACCACTTGACTACTGGGGATACAAGTCTCCGGAGGGATATCTGAGCTTATAACACTGATCAGGGATGTGGAGGCAACACTTCACTATCGGGGATATGGGGCTCCAGAGGAATATTTGTGCTTATGACAGTGATTTTGGGGGGGCATCACGTGGCAACTGGGAATACGGGGCTGCAGGGGAATATTTGTGCTTATGACAGTGATAGGTATGAGGGGGCAACACTTGACTACTGGGGATACAGGACTCCATAGGGATATTTGTGCTTATGATAGTGACTGGGATTGGGGGGGTAACACTTGACTAACTGGGATACGAGGCTCCAGAGGGATATTTGTACCTATGACAGTGATTGGGGTGGGGGGGCAACACTTGACTAATGGGGATACAGGGCTCCAGAGGGATATTTCTGCTTATTTATGACAGTAATCCCAGTAATCGGACAGTTTTTCAAGGAGAGGGTTTTGGATGCATGGAATGATTTTCCTGAGGAGGTTGTGGTGTCAAAAACAGTGGAGGAATTCAAGAATGCATGGGACAGAGATAAGGCAATTCTAGTGCGGGTTGTAAGAGTAAGTATGCTATTGGTTAACTAGGATCTGCAGCTTATCCATTAAGTAGGGAAATGGGCAGACTAGGTGGGTCAAGCGATCCTTATCTGCTTTTAAATTCTATGTTTCTATGTTAATCAGGGTGGCAGGGGAAGCATATGATTACTGGGGAAACAGGATTTGAGAGGGATATTTTTGCTTATGACAGTGATTGGGGCTGGGGGCAGGGCAGCACTTGACTACTTGGGATGCAGGTCTCCAAAGGGATATTTGTTCTGATGACAGTAATCGGGGGTTGGGGGGGGCAACACTTGACTACTGGGGATACAGGACTCCAGAGGTATATTTGTGCTTATGACAGTGATCAGGGCTGGGGAGGGGGGGCGTCACTTGACTACTGGGGATACAGGACTCCAGAGGGTTATTTTTGCTTTTAACAGTGATAGGGATGTGAGGAAACACATTGCAACTGGGGATACGGGGCTCCAGATTGATATTTGTGCTTATGATAGTGATCAGGGTCGGGGGCAACACTTGACTACCAGGGATATGGGGTCTCCAAAGGATATTTGTTCTGATGACAGTAATCAGGGTGGGGGCAACATTTGACTACTGGGGTACAGGACTCAGAAGTATATTTGTGCTTATGACAGGGATCAGGGCCGGGGGCATCACTTGACTAATGGGGATACAGGACTCCAGAGGGATATTTGTGCTTATGACAGTGATCAGGGCTGGGGGGGCATCGCTTGACTACTGGGGATACAGGATTCCAGAGAGATATTTGTGCTTATAACAGTGATCGGGGCAGTGGGGAAACACATGGCAACTGGGGATATGGGGCTCCAGATTGATATTTGTGCTTAATACAGTGATCAGGTTGAGGGAGCAACACTTGACTACCAGGGATACGGAGATCCAGAGGGACATTTGTGCTTATGACAGTAATCGGGGTTGGGGGTAACACTTGACTAGTGGTATACAGGACTCCAGAGGGATATTTGTGCTGATGACAGAGATCAGGTCTTGGGGGGTAACATTTGACTTCTGGGGATACAGGACTCCATAGGTATATTTGTGCTTATGATAGTGATCGGGGCTGGGTGGGGCAGCACTTGACTACTGGGGATACAAGACTCCATAGGTATATGTGTGCTTATGACAGTAATCTGGGTCTGGGTGGGGGGTTGGCAATACTTGACTACTGGGGATATGGGGCTGTAGAGGGATATTTATGCTTATGATAGTGATCTCTGCTGGGGGGCAACACTTGACTACCAGGGTTATGGGTCTTCAGAGGGATATTTGTGCTCATGACAGTGGTCATGGCAGGGGGGCAACACATGGCAACCAGGCATACAGGGATCCAGAGGGATATTTGTGCTTATGACAGTGATAGGGGTGGGAGGGGCAAGACTTGACTACTTGGGGATACAGGACTCCAGAGGGATATTTGTGCTTATAACAGTGATCATGGCGGGGGGACATATGGCAACCAGGGATATGGGGCTACAGGGGAATATTTGTGCTTATGATAGTGATCGGTGCTGGGGGAGGTAACACTTAACTACAGGGGTTAGGGGTCTCCAGAGGGATATTTGTGCTCATGACAGTGGTCATGGCAAGGGGGCAACACATGGCAACCAGGGATACAGGACTCCAGAGGGATATTTGTTCTTATGATAGTGATCGGGATGGGGGGGGCAAACACTTCACTACCAGAGATACAGGGCTTGAGAGAGGTTATTGTTACCAATCACTGTGATCAGGGCTATGGAGGGGCCGCTGTACCACCAGTGTTCCCTGCCCAAACAGTGGGTAGCCCAGTCTGCACGGTAGTTAGGGCAGGGTTTCAGAAGCGTAAATCTGCACCACTGCTGATGGTCATTTTGCACTTCTGAAACACTTCAAGATTGTGCTGAACTGCATATGCATGGGGGGACACCCTCATTTGCACTGGCACAGACAGTATTGTGCACATAGGCACTGTCGGGGATGTGCCGTGCATCTGTGCTCTTTGAATATGGGCATGCCCCTGACAGCTATCACATTTCCAGGGTTGCGCAGTCCATCCCGAGTTGTGCACCTGCATCTTGTTTGAAAATGGGGCCCTATAGTGATTAAAGAGATACCACACATGCCCAGTTTTTTCTTTTTCCTTTTACAAAGGCCATCTTCATGAAAACTAAATCATTCCCTCTGGCAATTCCTTTACAGATGAGGATGACACAGGAGCTTCAGTGCTAATTCCATGCTTGTGATAGCACAGCCTGTTGTTGGGGAAACAAGTGTGATGTCACAAGCAGGGCATTATGACATCAGCTACAAACGTAGCCTCAGCTGTAAGAATATTGCTAGGGACAATACTAACTGCACATAAATGTCCTCAGTATAGAGGAATAGAATTGTTTGAAATAAAGTTTTAGCCTATAGGGCAAATAACGAGCTGTGATTTTTGTTGTTGTTGTTGTTAGTGACTGGCCCCTGTCTGTAACTGGGCAGCTGACAGACTGACTTCAGCCACCTTTAACTTTCTAAATGATTTACCCAGGATGTACCCATGAGATGCAACATCTTGTTTTCAGTGGTGTCCATCATCAATCCCATGTTACTGCTGGGAGGGACTGAGGTAGTGAGAGCTGTGACTTGCTCAAGGTGAACTTGTGAGTCTTGAACACTGATGAGACTGGAGCAAACTATGATCTCCTGCTTTGCACTTCAGAGCTCTAATACAGTGACTAAAACATAGGCCTTAAGATTTTTAAACAATACAAAACCCTTTCCAAGCACCATTACAGTACAGGCATTTATGGCACTGACGCAACAAATAAAATTAGGTTGCTGTACCTTTTATATTTATACAATGTGGGTGAAAGTCGAACCTTAAAAATACAGGATTTATTTTAACCACAGAAGCATTGTAAATGAAAATAAATTATTTATGAGCCACTGAAAAACTCAAAATTAAAAGGAAGCATCATCGCAACAGAACCATGAATAATTGTATATTTTTGGTCAAACTGTTAGGGTGGCATTTCTGTGCAACTTTGAGACATCTGTGTCTGAAGCTTCCTGCACATTCTTGTGGCGCAAGTCCTAGTTTGCTGCTAAAACTGTAGCAATTTTTAAGAGATCTGGTAGGATGCCATTATTGACTTTTAGCTGCATTGGCCATGATCCATGGTTAGAAAAATGATCCAAAGTATAAGATGACTGATACAGTCGTGGCATAATTTATGCAAATCAATGTGTGACTGATCAGGGCTTCAGACCAGCAGCATATTGACTTACCGCTCAGTAAGTAAAGTAAAAAAAAAAAGACAAATCCCTGATAGCACCCAATAATTTATGTATTAAACTTCTGAGAGTGAATGCTCATCTGAAACCCTAATAAAGGCCTTTAGCATACCATTTCATTATTGTGCTACTGAGTTCATCTACGGAAAAAAGTTACCTTTGGCAGTGAATATTTGGGCAGCTTCATTAAAGCAAAAGGCTCTCTTCTGTAGGACACATAGTAATTGGCTCTTCCTCCAGTCGTTATCTGCAAATGAAGACACAAGGGTTTTAGGTTTCTAGGATACTTTTCGGAGTTTCAATATTTTTATTTTACTTTTTTTTTCACCTAGGAGAGCTCATCTGAAATACAGTGTGCATTCAGTGGGGTCAGACTTGTGCCCAGTTTTTCAGCTAGGAATGATAAAGAACAGGGAGGTCATACATTATGTTCAAGGTCACACTGAGAGTCCATGGCTGGGATGAGATCCTAACAAACCCTTAATCTCTAACCACTAGCCCACAATACCCTCATTAGTTAAAAGACACAAGTGTCATGCTGCCAGTTCTGAACTCTACTGCCTCACAATGGCCCAAGCACTGATTTATTTCTGTTTAGTCCAAAGTTCCTGGTATAGGAATAAAGGAGCCACACCAATGTAGTTCTGCATTAGATCTATGACAACCTGAAGTGAAACACACAGTTCTGACAGGTCCCTTCCACATCAAATGTTGCATATTCTGAAGAGCCTTTATCCAGTTTAAGTGATAATAATTTCCACCACTCTTCAGAGGGGTATTTATTTATTCATAAGGGATAAGTTAAGGAGGGATGATCCTCTGAGATACAGCAACATATCTTGTTCGAAGGCACAACCTGCTGTTGACAGAAACAGATAAAATTTCCAGTCTACAGTTAATCAAATTGCTAAAATAAGAAACACCACAGGCAAAACCTGAAGTTGTCTGCAAAACATTCTTTAAGACTGCTTGAGGCTTACTGCAATTTACCATCCGAGAGACAAAAACCTTTCCCATGACAGGGAGTGCAGCAGCAAACATAAATTAATAACTGTAAACCCTGGTTGTGGTTCTAACAGTAATAGTCACAGTGGCAATGGCTGTGGAAGTAATGTTCAGATGTAGTCTCTGTATAAAGGGAGGCCCATCTTACAATGTGCAATGGTCAGGACTGGTGACCACTTTGCTTTGCAGGGTGTTAGATAAAACACGAGCATCGTCAACCCAGGTGTTATTCAAAATTAAGGGGTAATATTTAAGCAATAAGGCACAACAGGGGGTGCATTATAGTGGGATAATGGCCCAGGAGTTGAAGCGCGAGGTGAAGCCGAGTGCATCCACCACCCAAGAAGGGTTGTTAGCCACCATAATGTACTCCCTGGAGTACCTTATTGCTATTATAAAATGGGTCTCTTTTAGTAGATCAGATGTATTTTTTAAACATACTTTTGTTGAGCCATTTTCAGCTGGGCTGTTGTGCTGCGATAACAAAACTAAAAGTAATTCTTGGCTAATCAGAAGCTAGCATTCTTTCTACCCATTTCATAATCCAAGTTCTAGGACATTAGAGTGCATGGGAAGTAGAATATATGTAATTGCCTTCTGTTCAAAGAAAAGAATCACTATCTGTCAGATAGAAGCCAACTTTGATATTTCGCTATCTGCCTATCATTTGCTTCCAAACCAATATGTCTCTCAAACTGTAGAAACAGGACAGCCAACAGTGTTCCATAGTTAGAACTCACTAATTGCTGACCACCTTTTATTTACATTTATTATGCTTTATTCTCCTTGTCTCCCAACTGGCCCACCATCAGTCCTAACCTTCTCACCCAGACCCATCGCCTGACTTCACTGGGACTTAGCTTTCTCCATTTCCACCCTGGCTTGGCCCCTAGAGCGGGGCCATTGGGGATAGACCCCAGCCCCGACAGAAACTTGGTCAACATACAGTGAAGAGAGTGCCACAGATGGTGGTGTGGAGCCTGTGGTGAGGGGAGGACATTTTCCTGCAATGATCGGGGTTTTTCCTTTTTCTGTTGCCAGTCCATAGAATGCCAAGATAAGCCACTGACACACACACACTACTTTGTTCAATGCTTTTTGGAGTACGTTGGCAGCTTCCTGTGATGATCCTCAGCTCTAACTGCACCACGACCTGTGCTATGTGCAAAGCCACCTGTAGTCACCCAGCTGGTGGTAATGCAACAGACTCCAAATTCCCAAACTCCCTGAGGTGGGGAGCATTCTCTGGGATACCTGTATCATCTCCCCGAGCTGGCCCTCCACTAATTAGTCACCCTGCCAGAGACTACTTTTTGGCTTCTCCCAAGGGATGATCATGCCACTGCTGTACAATCTGGTCAATCCACTGAATGTTTCCCAAACAAGAAGTATAGTCATGTCAAGGCACTGCAGACAGTACGCTTGCAGGCAATTTATGGCCTTCTTCATATCTCAGTGAAGATCAGAGAAGAGAGAAAATTACTGGGGGGGGTGGGATTCAGTGTATCCAAAGGGAAAAGTAAGGGACAGGGGAAAGTAGAACAGTATTACGTTTTATCTTTAAAGAGTGTGTATGGTAGGGGTGTGAGAGAAATTAACAGTATTTCCTAAATATCACAAATGATGCACCATTCATAATTCAGATATGAAAAATGAACAGTGGCACTATTCCTGCTTATTCGTATGCAGAAAATACTAACAAAAAAAAACAAAGAAACTGCCCCCACCCTCTTCTCCAGCCCAGTCCTTTCAAATACAATTCTCCATTTCCCCACCCTCTGTCACACAAGTCCAATACCACCCTCCTCCCCTCCCAGCACCCACAATGTCTTGTTTTAATCTTGTTTTAAACAAAAAACTCCCACAGTGGGTGACAGGTGCAACCCAGCCCCCATTTCATCTTTAGCACTTTTCTCTTTATGAATCAATATCCCCCTCCAGCCGCAGCACCCAACTCCTATTCTCCTCCCTGCCCCAGTACCCAAATTTTCTATTATTAGAATGAAGGACCCCACCCTGGCATGATCCAAAGGTGACTGACACAACTTGCCCCCCTCCACATCTGGCCACCTTCCAGTGAATGAAAGCATTGTCTTGCTTCCTCACATAGTAAATAACTGATGGAGCTAACCAATCAGCACAGCAGTAGGGCTGCTACTTGCAACCTCAATGACCCGGGTTCAGGAAAGAGTCTTGGTTAACTCAAACCAGCCGAAGGGAGGGTCAAGCATCCAAAGGATGCTCTCCTCTACCAAGGAGGAAGGTCAGTTTGCTCAGCAGTGATACAGTGTAAGTGGAGGGTATACCTTTGAAACAGTGAAACTAAAACTGCAAAGACCATTACAGTGACAAAATCTGCAATTCTTTGTAATGGTTTTGTGGTACCTTGTCACGGCTTCTCCCAGTGTTGTGCCCCTTCCCTGAAACAACTCCAACCTGGAGTTGATTATAATAAAATCCATGTGGGGGACCAGAGCCCCCCACATGGAGGTTGCAGGGACCACAGCCCTCCACAAAAAAAAAAAAATTCTGAGGCACAATGCCAACTCTCAGCATTGTACCATCACTGTAATGCCAGTCAACATATTTACTGTTGAACAAAGCATGGTAGAACCTAAGTGAAAGACTGGGGAACCCACCGTAAGCATTACTGGAATGCCACACTATGGTATTAGTGTACCCCAATCCTTCCCAGGCTCTGGCTACTCATTTACAGGGGGTATGGGGGGCAGAGCCCCTCCATATAAAAAAAATATATATATCACTTGTTTTGTTAGAAATGCGAAGGGCTCCACCCCCCACAGCCCATGATTTGTTTATGTTTTTTATTTGTGTAGCAGGTGAGTTCTCTTCATTATGATTGCTACTGCTAGAACAGTAGCACAGCATAGTGGAGCACAGTGTGTGCATTTACTAACTGCCCATAGGACGACCATGGAACCAATAGACACTCTATTAGTTCAGTGAGTACTATGCGATACCCTAAACAAATACTGGAGTCCTTAGGTTTGGAGGTGGGATGCTGGCTGGTGCTGCACTGTGCATACTTGAATACATGTCCACATACACCCTCACTACTGCATCCAATGGGTATAGACATGAAAATCTTGGAAACACCTCGACCAATGGCAGATGAATTCCAGCCTCCCACAAGCTCCACACCAGCAACTTGGCCCCTCCTACAATTGAATCTGGTCTACAGTGTGAGTTGCACAGCCCTGCCACACCCAGCATGGAGGGCAAGCCAAGGGGAGCTGGTGAGTATGTCCAAAAGAAGCTAGGTGATAAGGATAGGGAGGCTGGCAGGAAAGGGTCATGGTCGGAGATGGGAAGCATAAACAGACAAAGCAAAAAAAAAAGAGCAGGTATGCAATTTTATATATCATTTTATCTGCCCACATCACTGAGACATAGCAGTTTACTTAATACCCCTTTGTTTGTTTTCACTTTCTTTCACAGGGATTTCCACATTTTTATCAACTTATCCATGCAATCTGACTAGCAAGCTTTCAGCAGGATTTTCTTTTTTTTTTTTTTTCTATTATCTATTTTTGCCCCCTACTACTCCCGTCGGCTATCAGCTCCGGTCACGGACCCCTGTTGCCCCCACCTCCGGATATCACCGCATCCCCACGGTTATCCCTGGCTCACCCCCCTGAGAGCGGGGCTGTGGCTCCGACCCCCGATATCGGACCGCGGAACTGTGACTAGTTGGGGGATCAGCTCCGGAGGCTGATCAGGGCTACCAGGGGCAGAGCGCCATTAAGATGGCGAGGTTTGGGATTTTCTTTATCCCCCCTTCCCTTTAACAGGATGGGATGTGCAATGACGACCAGCATCTGTCCCATCTGGCGTGCTGTCCTCGCTGGCGTATTGCAGCCACCCAGCCTCCGCTGAGTGCCGCCTGTATGCGGCGCCGCCTGCCTCCCCAGGGAAGGAGGCGGTCCAAGGGATGCTCAATCCTTCCTCCTGGACGGCTCTTCCGCCACCCGGCCCATCTCAACCTGGGTCACCATGTCGCAAGTGGAAAATCCAACCGCTGCGCTGACGGGCCAGCTTTCAGCAGGATTTTCTAACTTCACTAGTGACATCATGACCTTACCTCGATGACAGACTGCTATCACAAAGATCATTATCATGAGTCCAATTCAATGGCATTTTGTTTAAACAAGTCAGAGAAATAAGGATTTACTGATGTAAAATATTAAAACCACTGGGACAAAGACAAAAATCTTAGTGCGAGCCAGTCCGCCCAGTGGATGACAGAAACCCAGGTTCAGAAGCAAGCCCAGAACATTGGGGGTCATCAGGAGTCAGACAGTGGGGGAAGGATGCCAAGAGGATGCTCTCCTCCTCCAGTCCTCCGGGGAGGTTGGGATGTTTCCTCAGCCTCAGCACTGCCATCTGGGTGACCTCAGGTGGTGATGCGGTAGGAGAATTACATAGGGAGGAGGCAGATGCGGACACTGACATGTTAGCATGCCCTGCATGCACACATCATGATGTTGCCACCTACTATGCTTCAGGGCACCATGAAAATGGAAAAACAAGGCCCTGGCAGTAGCAGCTAGCAGTCCTGGTACATCTGGCCCCCCAACCTCAACCAGTACATTCCACAGGAGCCTAAAATGCATATCCTGTCAGTGGAGTGGCTTCCACGGATTAGTAGTCTACAATGTACATGAACTGTAAATTCCTTTTCCATAATGCATGGAAAATTATTTTGCCGTTTACATGATTCATGGAATGTTATTCTGCAGTTCACTTAGAAATGCTTTTAGGGATTCCACGGAATTCAAAAATACATTTTGAAAAGCATTTCAGAAGTGGAACTGCCATGCTGCACAAATTTCACTGGTGGAAATTGGCATTCTGCACAACTCTACCTTGAAGCTGTCTCACTGTGTTTTTAAACCATGTATGGTCCACACATGAACCACATTTCTGGACTGACTGTTCAATTCGTCCACTCCCCTCTGCGTGAAAACATGCCCCCTATTCCTGTACTCCCGCAGAACATTTTGTTTTGCATTCTAGATTGCTGACAATACAGAACCAGTCTCAAATATGCAATTTAGAATTCCACATTCTGAGACTTCTAGTATCCACTCACACCTAAACAGGACTTAATTCTAATTAAACACAGGGGGCCAAGTATTCAAATGTTAGTTAGCTAGTTGCCCACATAAATACATTATGTAATTGATATGGTATCACCTAGTATACTTGGTCAATGTCTGTTATACAGAATAACAAACACTAACTCCACAAATGAAGAAGGAAAAAACCCTTGTCACTCATGAGAGCAGGCTAATAAGCCCCATCCATCTGTGGCCCAGCAGAGGTGGCAGGATTTAAAGAGTGAAGGAAAAACGCACCTTAAGCTGTATCTGTTGGGAAAACAGGGAGACAAGCTACAATAGATTGGACACATGTGTTTAATTAATCTCACTAATCCACTGGACCTTTATGAGTCCATGTACCGATCATTTCCTATTATTGGGTCCCTTTTGTAAATTATTTTCAAGGCAGAGCATGGGTACCTACATATGATTTGTACAAGCCCTGATCAGTGCAAGGCCATGCATCAGGGCAAGTACAAGCCTGATTAGGGCACCTGTGCTGTTGGAAAAGAAATGGCCAGTCATAGCAGTTCCCCAAACAGAACCTTCACTCCCCCAAGAACACAATCTCCCCCATATAATATTTGCATTTGTCTGAAAATTCTAGGTTTTCAGAGGCAGGTGTCTAGCCCAGTAACTCTAATGTAGAGAAGTTGCAAAGTTAAAAAAAAGGTCATCATTGAAGTTGGAGTGAAATGGGAAACTCCTTTGCAAAGTTTTCATCTCCAGTGCTAATCTCGTACCTCATTACTTTGTGGTGTTTTTCCTAGGAAAGTGACACTTTGTCCAGCAAGGCCATCTTGAAGTGGGACCTTTGCTGGTGAAGAATTTGCATGACTTTACTGGAACTAATTCCACTTGGCTTGCCCCAAAACTTTGCAACACCAGTGATTCATGCTTTACAAAGTTTCTAAACTTTGCAAAGTAGTTCACAAAGTGAAGTAAGTTTGGAAACTCCACTCATCTCTATTTTAATGCTGGTGGCGGTTGGTGGGGGGTAGAAGCTTAATGGCTTCATCTAGACACCCCTAATCCATAGAACACTGCCTTATTCAAGCAGGTTTCTCATGGTGTGGGACAGTACAATCAATCCATGATGCTTGGGCTGGGAAGCCAGTTGTAAACCATAACAAATACTGATTGCTCGTACAAGTGTAATTTGCACAATAAAAAAACACATTTTGCTCATGTGGATCAGGCCAATGTAGCTTGGAATAGTGGCCTGCAACTGATCTTCTGTCTCTTTTCTGTTCTTTAATTTACATTCACAAATAATGTATACCTAAATAACAAAAAACAGTCATATGCCATTTTTGTAAGCCTCACAATAATACCATGCCAACATTCCTGCTGTGGGTCAAACATTTGTTATACTTTCATTCTCAAAATAAAACAGACATCAAGTCCATATTATTGTTTTTGGGCCAATAACATCCCCCAGTCTGGTTAACAAATGCTTGTGTAGGTCTAAAACTGCCCCCCTAAAGCAAAAAAAAAAAAAACCTGAAACACTAGGCTTCCCTTCACTAACTGTTTTTTAACAATGGAGCATTTCAGTTGGTAATTATATTTCATAATGCTGGTTTATGTTCACACAAAAAAAGAAAGATTTGGGAAGTAAGGGCACTTTCCTCCATATTTTATCAATTCAGACACTGGGCAGAAACCACTGGATTTTATTTTCTTATACAGATCTTAGGTCGTGCTTGGAGATCCACTTCAATTTTTTTCTCTCAACAGAGCTACCTAAATTCTACATGCAATGAAAGTCAGCCGGTGCAGTGAAGGCATTTATTTGCTGCTTTAAAAAAAACCTGTGCAACTGGTCATCAGTAAGTGTCTTCATTCTGTTAGTTTCATAATAAGCTCTTAATGTTTTGTTCGATAAAGGCTGAAGACTAGACCCACAGTTGAAGAGCTGCATTCTCCTGTACAGCAGCTCTGTCTGCAATTGATTGCAAAGATAGGAATCAATCAAGCGCCAAGGAGGGAGAAGTTAAAAATAAATTGTGAGGATTGATTTGTCTCCAGACCTTTTGGATCCCAGGGAAAAAAAAAGTTTTTGAGTCTAATGGCTTTAGCTACTGGTGTGAACAGTAGGAAAAGGCCTGCATGGAATCAGAATGCAATTCTTTCTTTCACTGGTGAGACTTTAGAATGGCAGTGCCATATTTAACTCTGCAGTACCACTTTTGTTAGCTTAAGCTAGGAAACAGGAGGTCCAGGGCTGCCAGTGGTGTTCACCACCATTTTTGTTTTGCAGAGGTTGGTGATTTGTTTTAATTGGTGCAGATAAAAAGATTCAGGATGTGTGCATCCCCCACAATAATGTGCTATCTTTATCAACTGCTTACAATCCCCAAGCTGCAGTTATGTCATGTGGTACAAACAGGGTTGTTAACAAGTTGTGGGGCCCTGGGCAATTTGGAATTGTGGGATTGTGACTTAATCAATAAGCCAGGGGTTTGGGGTCCACCTAGGTCCCCAAAAGCTGAATGGTTTTTGATGCCTTATGGAGTAAAAACACTGCTCCAAGGATCCCTTTCATGCTGCCCAGACCACACCAAATGGTAATACAGTACCAACCATAAAGCAGCAAAATATAATGATAACATTGCATAAATATGGGACAGTGATGGCCCCTCGCAGCCAACTCTGCTTCCAGCCTCTGCCATGTTGCTGCCCCTGTTGCTCCATACCCTCTCCTCCATCCCCCATCTCTTAACTGGAAGAGGCACACGTGGGTGAAGTCAATGTCCAGGTGTGACTGGGGAGGGTATACAGAGAAGCACATGATGGAGCCGCCTGAACCTGAATAGTAGTGGCATCCTGAGTCTGACCTCACCCAACCTCCCCGGCTGCAACTCAGTCTCTAGCCCCAATGTGTTTGGGACTCACACAGCCCCGGAGACTCCATACCTCAACCCACCCCATACCATGAAGTGCCCTGTAACGAGACTGAATAACTTAATGGGATGCACACTGACACAGTCCAGTAGTAATTACCCACATAACTAGAGAGACACCTTGCTCATTTTTCTCCAAGCATCTCCGTCCCTTCTGGGCAGTCACCGCTGCCTACTCCCTCATTATACGAGACTGTGTTGTCAGTTCCAAGCCCACCCATCTTCAGTCACCACCAAACATCAAAAACTCTAACTACACTCTTTACGAGGGATGTCACTCTTTATACCCATCAAATTGTTTTGCCCCCACCTTAGTCCCACATGGAAGACATTGCTGCCCATATAGAAATGCTGCAAACTCAGTTAGTAAAGCCAAAGTCATAATATTCTGAAGTGTTAAAATCCAAATAAGACTTTGTACAAATAAAGCCCTTTTTTTCCAGTGTTCAGAGCTTTTATCTGCATGTTTACATGTGGCCCACACAAGGGCCTGTGTGTCATCCAAGTGTAGATATACTACATTTCAGCAGCAAAAAAGTTGAGAGCTATGCATGGGGCCGATATTCGCAGCACCCTCCCACCCGACCATTTCAGTCAGCCTGTTCGGAACAAAACATGGGACACCTCCTTTCAGTGCAATCTACCCCAAAGAGAACATTACATTTATTACTCATTATCGCAGTGCACCCCAGGCATCACTGGCAAAACTGTGCTGTAAAATAAAATTGAGAAACTAGATAGATACCCAACCTCCCACAGATATATAACCCTGCCTATGGCAATAACACACAAGAAGAGAGTGCAGGCCCCATTAATGGATCCCAGTCGATAGTCTGGTTCCAACACATTCTTGCACTATAGCCTGCATTACTCACCTGCTGTAGGTATTGCAGCTGCTCCAGACTGAGACTGCTGGCAACATATAGGATAGTGAATGACTTGCTATACACAACAAGGCTATGCTTAACCAAGTGATTACTATGTCGACCAGATGACCTAGACAGAGAGTCATACAATGTTCTATATAGTGTATGGTGGCTCCCAAAATAGTTTGATCACTTTATGTTTGGTGATTTTTTAAACTAAAAATGACTTTTCTGTCCAGAGTAGTTAACCTTCGTCGCTAGGGCGCATTGCATGGTTGTTAGGCAGAGACGTAGGAAGGCATTTGGGTGCCCTGGGCAAGAGACAAATTTTGTGCCCCCCCCCCGCCGAAAAGAGCCAGAAGCTCTGAAGGGTTTACACACTCCAGCTCTGTGGTGAGGTTTGGGGCTTTTCTTGAAGAAAAAAAAAAAACTTTTGCTACATGGTCGGTCCCTAAATTTTCCTGCCATGAATCTGAGGTGTGGGAAGAATCAGCACTTATATAGCACTTTTCATATACAGTGTATCCCAAAGTGCTTTAGACGCAATGCTAGACTAGTAGTGAAGTGACTAAATGTGTGGTGGTGGCCATATCGCACATCAACACCCACACAGCCTGGACAATTGCATGAACTGGTTTATGGGAAGGGGAATGTTAGGCAGGACACCGGGAATGTCTGCTGCTCTTTGCAAAGAGTGCCCCTTGGTTCTTTTACTTCCTCCTTGACACCCACCAGGACAACACCAGGATGGGTAGAAGGGACCTCAGTTTAACATCTCATCCAAAGGACAGCACACCCCAGCAGTTCAGTACCCCCTACTACTGCACTCTGATGCTAGCATTTTAGGTGCAAGTCCAATCCCAACATGAGCAGAGAATTCACAACCTTCTGGTCCATAAGTGGATGTGCTACCAACTGAGCCAGGAGTCTCTGGCTGGCTAGAAGCACATTTAGACAGGCAGTATTTTTTTTATTTTCTTTACAGTTTACTTTAAGTAGGGCATATTGCAGCTATGTTTCTGAGGTCTAGGTTGGGACGTGGTCCCTGGAAATGTGTCAATCTATTGGGGAGGTTAGTTTGATTCTTTTATTAAAAGCAATGCACTGCAGATGAATGATTCTTAGCATTCATGGGTAAGAGTGACAAACTATTTTTCAGCATACTAAACATTTGAATGAGATAATTGGGCTTAGGAAAACACAGTACACATATTTTCCTATGTCTCCATTTTGAAGATATAGAATTTCCTATATCTTCAAAATTGAGACATAAGGAAATACACGTGCACTTGCTGAGGAATCCTCTGAAAACGGAATACTACAACACAGCTACTTCTGTATGTGACTGTTGCTAGAGATGATTTCTGACCCATCTCCATCTTCAGGGGTCATGTGACCAGTCATTCAGAGACCACAGTCTGCACAGTGTCTGTAACCTGGCATCCAGTCCCAATGGATGTACAATAAAGAAAAAAAGCATGTACCAACCAACTTGAGGGAGACTAGTCGGTGCAGTGCAATGGAGTCGCAGTATGACTTTGGTCTGACTGCAGGCTTTGCTCTGACTGGGTCTGTCTGTGCCATCCCTCCACCACCCGCCTGCATGGAGTAGAAGGAAACAGCACGGGGTGGGACTGGGGGAGCCTCCTTGGTATGGAATTGAAGTGCAGGAGGAATGCGGGTCAACATGAGAGAAAACAATGTGGTGGGCTGGAGTGAGGGTGCCTGTGGCCTGCCCACACCATGGCAATCAGTCAGCACACAAGCAGCAGATTGGAGGGCGTGAACGTCTTCACTCCCATCCCAGTCCCATGAAGTACTAAGTCATCTTATCACACCTGAGTCAGGCCTGGGCCGTTGGTCCCTTGGCCCAGTCCCACAATCAAATTAAAATCAGGTCCAATCCTTCCTCCCGATCACTGAAGTGCAGTGCGTTTTTCAAATTCCAATCAAGAATACCTCCCCCAGTGGCACCGCCACTGTCACAGCCATGAGATACATACAACACACTCACACCTCATTCATTGACACTGTCACATAGACACAACAAACTAAACAGTAAACAGATTTGAAGAATTAATAATCATTTTAAAACAATACGGAATACAGAATCACGCAAATACATGGGAGACGGCTGGGACGGACTTGCACATACTGTAGATGGACTACTATAGTGATGCGCTACATTGCTTTGCTTAAAAATCTTCAAGATGGATTTCTCTTGTCTTTTCTATCATCTCTCCAAATCTTCTCTCTCTACATATACTGTATCGCTTTTTTTGCTGCCTGCTAGCCACTCCATTTCTAGGCTCTACTGTCAACAATAACATTGTCTCCGACTCCAAGTTTAACTGCCTCTCCATGCTACATACACCGCCCATACCTTTTATACTATTAAGCGGCGACTGCCACCTACAGTTTCTCTTTCTTTCTCATCGCAACAACACCACACCACATGATTATTTGCCTGCAGCTCATGTGACGCCCCCCACAACCCAACCTGCTGGTCTTTGGTCGACAGATGCGCCCCTACTGACAGCCAGACATAATTACAGTTTATCAAGCCAAAATAAATTTAAAAAAAGCAGTAGCACAAGTTAATAAACAAATGAGCTTCAGTTGAAAATTGCGCCCCCCCTGAGGGTTGCGCCCAGTGCCAGAGCACCACCTGCCCCACCCTTCCTATGGTACTGTTGTTAGGGACCTGGTGTCCCTATGCTGTAATCATGCCTTCTGATTTGTTGACTTCCGCGTTAGGACGGTGTTTTGAAAAAAAAAAATGGCACCTGTTCCTCTCGCTTAGTGAGAGGACATTGATTGTGAGGATCGGGTCGGTGTTGTATTTTTTCAATATCTGATTGATCCTGCCTTCTGTTCTGGTATATCTGCTGGAAACTGCAGGTGTAGTTATTCATTTGCTGCATCAGTAAGAGCACAAGGGACTTGGTAGCATTATCAACTGACATCACTACTGAAGCAGAACAAAAAGTCATTCTGCTGCTGTACGGACGTCACTAGTGCAGCAGAATGACTTTTTACAGAGCACAGAAATCCATGCTGAACTATGTTCCACAATACACTATAACTCAGTCACCACTATGTTCTCCATTCTGCACTCTAAGTTACGTGCATGGGCGAAAACTGAATGCTCTGTCATGCACAAATAGCAAGGCTGGACCCCGCATGAACATTCAGGTTTTTTTTTCACCCGTAGCCACACAGTGCGGGACTGCAGTTTGGGGTTGCAATTTCTTGGCAACTAACAACATTCAGTAACATCTCAGCAGGACAGGAGCCCCCAAAGCTTTTGGGGCCCTGGGAATGTAGCCCTGTTAGCCCTTGATTTAATCTGGCTTTGAGTGCAAAACCAAACTGTTAGGGCAGTCAGGGTGGAGCAAAAAGAAGTAGAAACAAAAACCAGTGCCAAGACACCTGCCACAACTTTTCTGAACCTTTTGCTTAGCAGTATGGTACATTTCATTGTCATGTCTGAGCATCCCTTGTAGAACACGCAAGTGATTCATTACTGGAAAGTATATACTTTAGAAAGCATCATCATAATACAGTATTAAAGTACAGATACTGCCTGTGGAACAACTTTGAAAAAAATAATAATTACAGTCAGCAGAGATTATATTTCATATAGCTTTATTGACTGATTGATAACTGGGTGAACAGGACTGAGGCATACTGTAAGTCCCTTTTACAGTCACAACCTGGGAGAAAACAGGGAGAGGCAGTAAAGTGGAATAAAATGTATTACATTTATAATTGCCTTCATCCCATTCTTTGCTATAGAGAACATTTACATGAGAATGTTTCTATTGTTCCTCAGAGTTCATCTCATCCAGCTGCTTAGTCTCGTCTTGAAGCTGTAAACCTCTGCTTGTGACATCATAATCTATTGCCATGAAATTGATGGTGAAGCCATAGGCAGGGCATTGCGATCTCAGTTGGGCATCGCTAGTATCCCAGCTATGGAGCTCCACACCCTGATGCCTGTCTGCAATGGACAGCATTCCACAACTCCTGGCAGCCAAACTATATGAATATGGTGCTTCACTTTAGGGGTAGGGGCAGCAGTGGGCAGAGTTATGCAGGGCACCAGGCATTCAATCGGAGGACTGGGTAGGCACTGCAGTGTAGCTCCCATTCCAGTGAAGCATGAGACCATGTGAAAATGGTAGTCCTCCAGGGACTATACTTGAAAGCTCTCACTGTGGCCCACTCCCTGTAAAGAAAAAATACATTGCTAGTCATCTACTCTGTTACATAAACAATCTCAGATAGTAGAGTAAATAATAATAATACAGATTATAGTGTCTTCGGAGTCTGCCAAGAAACATGTGTAAACAAGCAAGAGTACTAATGAATGTTTATTAGACTACTTACGCCAAGCATGTGACAAAGAAATGTGACAAAGAAAATCACAAGGGAGATGGTTTTCTCACCACGTCTCTTATTTCCCCAGCCAAGGAGCAGACACAGCTAGACTCACAGCTCGAGCCGAGGGACACCCGGCCAGCGGGTGGGTGGCACTTCCACTGCTGCTGCCCAATACCAGAAGAGTGGACTCTCAGTGGCACATGCCTAGGAGCAGCCACAGCTAGGCTCACAGCTCAAGCCGACGGACACCTGGCCAGCGGGCGGGTAGCACTTCCACTGCTGCCGCCCGATAGCAGAAGAGCGGACTCTCGGCGGCACAAGCCAAGGAGCAGTCACAGCTAGGCTCACAGCTTGAGCCGAGGGACACCCGGCCAACGGGCGGGTGGCACTTCCACAGCCACCACCTGATACCAGAAGAGCAGACTCTCAGCGGCACAAGCTGAGGAGCAGTCACAGCTAGGTTCACAGCTCAAGCCGAGGGACACCCAGCCAATGGGTGGGTAGCACTTCCACAGCCGCCACCCGATACCAGAAGAGCGGACTCTCGGCAGCACAAGGTACTGCTAAAACCACACCAATCAGGACGCAAGCGCCTTTCGGTCTCCGTTTCTGATTGGCCCCTGCTACTCCAAATTATTTCAAGCTTTTCTTGCATTTCTACTGTTGACTGTATGGCATACTAGATAAATTATGTTAGCCAGTTACCTCTGTGATTGTAAACTTGGTCCTAATTCATGTCTGAGGAACAAAAAGACCTTAATTAGTTGAAAAAGAGTGGGTGTCCACAGCCCCTTCTTGTCTGTGTGCTCAAGCCAGACAGATGGGTGCCAGCTGAAATCTCTCTCTTCTTGTTTCTTTCTTTCTTTCTTGTGTTAATTTTGGGTTCCCCACCTGTAGTGATGACCTTTTGTCTTAGCAGGCACTTAAACCTCCCTTCTTCTCTTATTTCCCCAGCCGAGAAGCAGCCACAGCTAGGCTCACAGCTCGAGCCGAGGGACACCCAGCCAGTGGGCGGGCGGCACTTCCACAGCCGCCACCCGATACCAGAATAGTGGACTCTTGGCAGCACAAGGTACTGCTAAAGCCGCAAATTCGCGCCCACTCACCCATCCCCCACCCCAGCCCTTATTAAATACTCTTTCTCCATGCCCCTCTCCTATACCACACCCTTCCCTCTTCTAACCCATCCAGTACACTGTAGTTCCTCATATTATACCCCTCCCTCATAAAGCACACCACACACTGCAAGCAGAGATCCCCTGCTATTTATAGTGCTTCTCTGACTTGGGATACACTGCTGTTGCCAGTACTTACAGACCTTATCCTCTTTAGCTATACCATGCTGCTGTTTACCCATGCCACAACCACCTTTTACTACTTCTCCCTGTACTAGTCTCCATTACTCTGTTTCTCTCTAGCTCCCCCCCCATCCTTATTCCGCTATGTGTGTCAAATCGTTGATCCTGTTCTGGTCCTTCTTCTGTCTCATATTGCATGCCCAATATATGCCACCTCAAGCCTTTATTACTGTGGATACTAATCTGATCTGCTCTGTAACTAGTTCCTGTCACTATGTGGATATATGCCTTTTCAACTCCCCATTTCTTCAACACTATATTCATATTACCTTTAACATTGGTACACAAAATGAATTACCACCTCAGCTTATGACTTCTGCCAACATCATAGAGGTGTCATCTCTACAGCTAGCAGTCAGAATACTCGTCTCTGCCACCCTTAGTGGGAAGGTCAAAAAATGTTGGGGTGCACCCCCCAGGACGATGGTCCACAACGGCGTAAAGGGGTTACCAGTATGAAGCTTACTATTGCCACTCTAAGAAAACTATTACTCCTTCTTCTCCTATGCTCAGGAAATGTGGAGCTTAATCTGGGGCCACCAGCTGCAATCACATCACCCTCTGACTTTGCCACACTGAAAGGCATGAGTTTCCTCCACATTAATGTATGCAGTCTGCTAAAAAAGTTCTCCATGATCCAGGCCTGGGTCCTTCATACTCAACCGGACATCCTAGTGGTTTCAGAAACCTGGCTTAGACCGGCCACCTCCAACAGGGAAGTCAATATCCCTAACTATTTACTATTTAGAGCAGACAGACACTCCAGGGGTGGAGAGGTTGCCATCTATGTCAAGGATAGGTACATGGCATCCTGTCTTAGTGCTTCATCTGTTGCAAATGCTTATGAATGTCTGTCTCTTCAAGTCACTATCTCACACACTTCAACACTATGTATCATAGCAAGCTATAGACCTCCTTCTGCCAAGCTACAATTGTTATCTCATCTGAGTAATATCATCAAACAACAATCCTCAGAAATAATTATTCTTGGGGATCTTAATTTAGACTGGCTATCTAAAACCACCGCTCCTCTCATAGCTTTCTGTGACACCCATGGATTATCGCAACTCATTGTTGAATCAACACGAGTAAATAAAAAAAAGTGGATAACAGCTCCCTGCTAGATGTTATCCTAGTAAATAAACCACATCTCTTCTCCTTTGCCGGCACCTTCTTCTGTGATATCAGTGATCACTCCTTTATTGCTGGCATAAGATCAAGCAACAAGCCTACTACATTGCCGAAGTTTGCTGCTAAGAGTTCTAGATGGGAACTTGGATCTCACTGCCTACATAAACGAACTGAAACACTCTTTGCATTGGCAAGAGTTCTATTTGGCAAAAAACACGCAATCAGCATTCTACATATTCAGCAAAATTATCCTAGATGCCCTAAATAAATATGTCTCTATAGTTAAGGTGTGAAAAGCAAAACATACAGGTAGATGGTTCACACCATTATTAAAATCTGCATTGACTGAAAGAGATAACCTATGGAAAAAAACACGTAAAACTCAGTCTGCTGCGGACTGGTGCAAGTTCAAAAGGGCGTGAAACTCATGTACTAGAATGGTTAGAGATACAAAAGCTGCATACTATCATTATGAATTTCTCTCTGCCTCCAAAAATCCTACAAAATTTTGGAAAACCATCAAGGACTTGTCTGGTCACATGCCTGGTGGCTCACTACCTGATAAAATCTCCTTAAATAATAACACCATTAGCGACAGACTGGAAGTTCTGGATGCCTTCAATACTCACTTTGCAACTGCAGTCTTAGCCTTCAACAATTCCCCTGCAAATTTGATATGCTCTGAGATGGATAATCAAGGTGCAGATCCTAGCATCACCAATTCAATCTTCTCCTTGCATCCTACTACTCTGAAAGAAGTTGAAGACCTATTGCTAGAACTGGATGTAAAAAATAGTGCTGGTGCTGATACCCTCAACCCATATTTTTTGAAGGTGGCCATCCATGTGTTAGCCGTGCCCATAACCCATTTATTCAACCTATCTTTAATTCAAGGATCCATTCCTTCAATATGGAAAACAGCGCACATCATACCCCTGTTCAAGTCCGGAAATCCCTGTGATCTAAATAATTACAGACCAATTTCGATTCTCCCGGTCTTGTCAAAATTACTGGAAGAAGTCGTAAGTAACCAGCTGAGGCAGTATCTAGAAGCTAACAACCTGCTTAATCCAGTTCAATCAGGGTTCAGAGCTAAACACAGCACCATCACAACACTTGCCAAAGTGACTAATGACTGGCAAAGAGAGCTAGACAGCAGGAATTACACCTGCGCCGTATTCTTTGACCTGAGCAAGGCCTTCAACACTGTCGACCATTCTGTGCTACTCTCTTCCCTGACCTCACTAGGTGCTGACCCATTATCTTTACAGTGATTCAACAACTGCCTCTCTGATCATTTCCAGCAGGTGAAAGCGGAAGGAGATCTCTCAACTCTCAAGCCTCTCCTAAGAGGTGTTCCCCAGGGTTCTATCTTAGGACTGATCTTATTTGCAATATACATCAACAATATTGATGAAAGCATAACTAAGGTCAACATTCATCTGTTTGCAGATAACACAGTCCTTTACGTAAGCCGCCCGTCATTACAATCTGCATGCAATGACCTTCAATCTGAGTTCAACCTGCTGCAACACCAACTCCTAAACAAAAAACTATTACTTAATGCCAAGAAAACAAAAGCAATGCTCTTTTCTCTCTCAGCCCAAACAGTAAATTCAGCCCTATCAGATCCTGTGCTGCAGATTACTACAATTCTTGGTGAGAAGTTGGAATTTGTCCCCAAATTCATATACCTGGGAGTATGTCTGGACCATAGGCTCTCCTTTATAGAGCACATTGAAGAATTACTCAAAAAATTATGACAGAGACTTGGCCTGTTCTTTAGGATAGCCCGCTTCTTAACTAGAGATGCCAAACCACAGCTGGTACAATAAACCCTTCTTTCCTTGATAGATTTTGCTGACATCCTCTACAGTCACTGTCCCATTTCCTACCTGACCAAACTTGACACATTATATCATAGAGCTGTGATGCTCATCACAGGCCTGCATTATTCCACTTACCACTGCTCCCTATATCAATCAGTGGAGTGGAGTTCTCTTTAATACAGGTGTGATAAAAATGTAGCCTGATGGACCCTGAGAGCCATCTCCAAAAAACTGCCCCAATACATTACAGACTGTCTTCCTATAAAACCAACAGGCAATTACACCCTGAGAAGTTGCAAATCTCTCCTATTGATGGTTTCCAAAGTTAACTCTCACTTTGGCAGGGCTGCTAGAAGCTTTACACTATCCTTCTTGTGGAATAAATTGCAAAAAAACCTGAAACTGAGGTCACCCATCGGCATCTCATCTTTCAAGCTCTTATATTCACGTTTCATGGAAATTATCAGTGCAATTGTTTCCCATGACCATGAATTGTCATCATGCTAACCTGTACCATTTAGCCATGAACAAATTATTTCTAGTGCTTGTCTCCTCCTTGGCCCTGGTCTGTCATCATGCTTTCATGTATCTCCTTGATGCCTCTGTCCTCCCTTTGATACTGGTCTATCTTCCTGCTTTCTCCAGCCTTCTTTTCACAACTTTATACAGCACTCATTCTCAATCTACATGCAATCATACTATAAAAGTCCTCACTCCCCTTTCCCTCTCCCTGTAGGCCCCCACCGCCGCATCAGTTTTACCAACCTATCCTTGGGACTTCACTTCTCACAATGTTTATCCTTCGCTTACATATTACATGCCCCTCTTGGTACCACATCTGCCATTAATTGGTGGTTCTCCAAGCCATTTTCATGACTATTACTAGTGACTGCCCCTGGTAAATGAACTAACTGGTACTTCTATACAGAGAACATGGTTTATATACAGTTGCATGGTTCAATGGTGGACCTGCCCCTTTGTATTTGAATTCTCCTATGTTATGGCTTGCCTTGTCTTCCTTTTTATGTTGGCTTGCCGCGCTTGTGCACAAGTTAGCATCTTGCAGTAGTGCAGCTTTGGAGGCGCAGCCGCTGTTGGGCGAATGCAGGGCACGCATCAGTAGATGTGTCCCTCATTCCCCAATCAGCCTGCATGCTGGCAGCCACACCATGCATGCTAATGTGGTGAGCACATCTAAGGAAAGGTCCTCTGCAATCTGAGCAAAGCTCGTCAGATGCAGTGGACCCTTCCTGCACTCGCCTCATTAGTAGCATGGCGGGCAGCCACTCAACAGCTGACTTCGGGAGTGCCCAACTCTGAGCCGCTTACTGTGGCTGCACACATTTACCGACGGGCCCACTCCTGTTGGCATGCAGCAGCCCCCCAATTTCCTATATGCTGAGGGGGGGTGCCCAATCCTCCTGGGTTCTTGCCTCCCCCCTGCTTTCACTGTGTGCTGACAGGGGAGCCCACTCCCCATCGGCAAAAATTAGCTCCCCCTGCATTTCTTATATGCTGAGGGGGGTGCCCAATCCCCCTTGGCACTTGTCCCCCCCAGCTACCATTGTGTGCCAACGGGGTGCCCAATCCCTGTCGGCATAAATTAACACCCCATTGTCTGCCGATGAGGGTGCCCAATCCCCCATCTGCTGCAGCAACCCCCCTTCCCCAAAACAGCTAGGTGGCACATTGGGAGCCCAGCCCAGCATGCCAAGTCCCCTGGGAAAAAAAAAACTGTTCAGCGATGTTAAGTTTTTTCTCCCTCTAACATAAAACGGCCCCTTGTAGTCTCCCTGCCGCCCACCCACACTCCACCCACTGCACCCTGCTTCCCCACACCCCTCACCCCCTCACCCCATACTCTACCTCTGAGTCCGGCACGATTATCTTCCGTGGACCGGAACACGCCTGCACTCTTCAAAGCCGACCACTAACTGAGGAAATGCCGGTAAGCTGTACAATGGAATGAATAGGGTTTTTTTCAACTTTGCTGCATATCTCGGGCATTTGTTGGAATGTTGGCACCAAATTTTCAATATGGGTTTGTTGGGGCCCCTCCTCATGAATTCTATCACTGTCATGGAGTTAATCAGCCTTGAAAGGTAATTTCGCAGTCACTGCGCGAAATCACCTTTCAGGACCCATTAATGAAATGAGAGTGCCAGTGTTCATGAGGTGGCCTCTCAAAAAGCCTATGTTCCAAATCTGGTGGAAAAAATCCAACAAATGCCTGTTTTACGAGTGTGCGTTGCGCAGTTGCTATGCAGGCTCGTAACTTTGCAAATTCACAATATTTTAATGCCAGATTTTCAGAATTGCCATTTTTGTACACCTCCTTGTGAACAGTACAGCTGTCATTTTCCACATCCTGCCCGAATTGTGTTTCCGCACTTCCGGGGCACAATAGCGCAGTCGCTGTGGGAAATCAGTGCTTTGGCCAGATTATGAAAATGACAGTGACACAGTTCATGAGTAGAGGTCCTAAAATGCCTATGTTGAAAATTTGGTGATGATACTCCTTAAAATTACTGTGTTATGAGCATGCGTTGGAAGATTGCACACAAGCTCGTACCGTCGTGCAGCTGTGATATTTTCACTCTGGATTTTCACCATTGCCATTTTTCCACACCTCTTGATGAACAGTACAGCTGTCATTTCACATATCCTGCCCAAAATGTGTTTTCGCACTTCCGGCGCAGAATAGCGTGATCGCTGTGAGAAATCACTTCTTGGGACACTTTGAGGAAATAACAGTGACACTGTATATGAGCAGAGGTGCTAAAATGCCTATGTTGAAATTTGGTGCTGAACGTCCATAAAATGACAGTGTTACAAGGGCGTTGCATATTTCCACGCATCTTGTAACTTCAGAAATTGCTATATTTACATGCCACATTTCAACACTGGCATTTTTACACCTCCTTATGAACTGTACAGCTGTCATTTTTCACATCCTGCCCAAAATGTTTTCCCACACTGCACTACCAAACACCCAAAGGGACACCCCAATGCCTGTCAGTCTCTGCAGGGTGGGGGTGGGTTGGCATCAGTTCAGTACTTCACTGCCATGCCTATTATGCATCTCTCTAACTCCTGCACTACCAATGCCAATGCCAGCAAGACAAAATTCCGCATTGACAAATGCTTATTTTCATTTGACTCACCTATTACTGCACCATTGTGTTTGTGTTTATATACTTATTTACATGTATTTATATGTTTTTATGATGGATGTTACCCTGACCCTGTTCTAACCAGGTCCATCTTGTAAAAGAGCTCTGCTCAATGATGTTCACCTGGATAAATAAAGATTTTGATTGATTGACTGATTGATTGAGAATGTACATAATCTCCAGGATTGTAGGATCTCGGGTTCTCCAAGATCTAATTCTCTTTCTCCCCACTCTTCTAGAGGAGCTACAGTAGGTTGCAGACAACCATATACTACAGATAACAGCATAGCAACAGAGATTACCTCATAGTTACAGATATGAGAAACAAAATGTGTTGGTCCTAAGTCATTCTCCATTGGTTGATGACTTAGGAGACAGAATTACTAATGAGTATCATATGAGACAGAATATGCTTCCATTAGCATTATAGCTTAGACAAAAGAAATGCTGACGGGTTCAAACTACACGTGGCATTTCTTTCTTACGTACAGTATAAGACAAAGACTTAACAAAGGCTTTCGCTCTCTCTCTCTCCCCCTCTCTCATATCTGGCAACATCCATGTCTGATTGTCTGGCAACTGTCCATTCTATTGGTCATCTTGATGGGAACTTTTAGTGTGAAAAACTTGAAACTACCTCCTTTCCTTGTTTACCATGAGGTCTTGGAATTGTGAATGACTCTGAACATTGAATGTCATACCTGAAAGAAACACCACCTTTTATGCAGATGTGACATCTTCCAACATGTCTTACCAACTTGTGAAAACAGGCCTAATAACTGAAATTGGGCTTCCACTTGTGAACTCTCAAATAAACTGTATTCTATCCAGTCAATTAAGATTCTACAATCACGCACATATTTATGAATACTATGAAGCAAGTCTAGGGTGGGGGAAAACCCCTAACTGAGCAAGAAGACTCTTCTTTATTTGATCTACAGTCAAGAAATCCATTTTCTTCACTGCTTGTTTTCCAAGCCTGGTTGGCACCTCATGCAAACTGAGTACTGTCATAAACATTTGCACTTTGTGCAGCCATGTGATCATCTTCAACTGAACACTGTTGCTATTCCATTGTAAAACTTAATGTGCAATTTAATGCACCCCCTGCTGAGGCCTCTGAAAATACTGTTGCCTCTTGAACATTTTGATCTACATTGAAAATCTGAATGCATCGAATTTGAACTATGAATCTTTATCTAACACTTGAAGAAATCCTGGATTTATCCCTTGAACTGTTCGCAGTTTATATCTTGAGGACATTGACATTTCATGTCCTGTTCAACTTACCAACTCAAAAATGCCATCCTCCAAGGTGGTATATTCTGCTGATGTGGAACATTGTATGGTGATCAACTATACATTCTTCTGATATGGACTAAAAGTTATGAAAAGTGAACTTTTCTAACTTCTGTTTTTCCTCCCTAAACAGGTAATAGGTTATACGGTAATCACACCAGTTCCCAACCCAGAACCAGATATCATTAAGCCTAGTCCTAACTATCGTGATGCTCTATTTTGATTTTTAATTATTTTTAATTTCCATGCATGCAACTTAAGTTTGTAGCTTCAATTTCTTCCCAATAGGACAGATATACTCCGGAGATATATCAGTATTTACTGATTGTTTTGATATTGGAAAACCCCACTGTGAAGTTTTATTCCAAATGCTTATAGTAATACAAGATTTATTAATATTTTCCCTTAGAATTACCTTTTGTTGTTTAAAGAAAACCCTGAAACACCACTGTGACCAGTTAATATTCCTCTGTCAGGCTCGTGCCTCAGACCTGTAGATGAATGGTGCCTAACTGCCATCTTTTTGTCGTGTTGCCTCTTTTGCAATTAGGGCAACAAAGAGGGGACTGCTATGCCTGGGTTATGCCCCCTATCATCCCACATACACCACACATACACCTTACACTGTATTCCAGGTCTATTATATGTGATACTGCTATTTTGCACTAACATATATATATATATACTAACATACTATTTGCCAGCAGATTAGGCCTTACAGTCTAACGAGTCTGCTCGAACCTTAGATCCTTAGTTGGGTGCCGCGACCCTCCCATTCCTTGTGCTCTAGAAACCCCTATCATCCATCCCCACCCCCCTGGGACAGGCCATCATCGATACATCCACTTTCTGTGCCTGTCCCACCCTCTCTTGAAGCCCTCCACTGTGGATCTCTGAACCAGCTCACCAGGGTAGTGCATTCAAGGGTCCACCACCCTCTCAGTGAAAACCTCCTCCTCTTTCCCCTCACCCTTCCACCTTCCAACTTCAAACCATGCCCTCTGGTGATACCTCCCTCTTTTAGTCTAAAATCCTCCACATGTTTACCCTATTTATTCCTTGAGGTACTTGAAGACCTCAATCATGTCCCCCTGTCTCTCCTCTCCTCCAATGAAAACAGGCAGAGCTCCTCAAGTCTGTCCTCATACGCCAAATCCCTAGCCCTCGATCATCTTTGTTGCCCTCCTCTGTACCCACTCCAGGAGCTGTATGACCCTCTTCAAGTGTGGTCTCCAGTACTGTACACAGTACTCAAGGTGTGGTCTAACCAGTCCATTGTACAGTGGCAGAATCACTTCCTTGCTCCTAGAGGTGATCCCCCTTACGATGCATCTCAACATCCTGTTTGCCTTTGCTAGCCGCCTCCTGCACTGCTCAGAGCTATTCATACATGCATCCACCATGACCCCTAGGTCTTTTCCCCTATTGAGGCCTCCAGTGCCTCCTCCCAGGTGTACCTGTGTTTAGGGTTTCCCGACCAAGATGCAACACCTGTACTTGGTGATATTGAAATTTAATTTCCATGTGTGAGCTCAGCTTTCCAGGGTGTCCAGGTCCCCTTGCAGGGCCAACCTCCCCTCTTCTCCCTCAACTACTGCTTCCATCTTGGAGTCATCCACAAAGAGACTCATTTCACACCCTATACCCTCCCTGATGTCCGATATGTATCCATTAAACAGGATCAGACTCAGGACCGAGCCCTGCAGTACCCCACTACCAACTTCTCTAGGGTTCAAGAGCTCCCCACAGACCACTACTCTCTGGGTGCATCCAGCTAGCCAGTTTTCAATCCATCTGACCATCAAAGGGCCTACTCCTAACCCCATCAGTTTATCCACCAGACCATTGTGGGGGACAGAGTCAAACACCTTGCTGAAGTCCAAGAATAATACATCCACAGGCTTTCCCCTGTCTAGTTCTGATGTTACCCATTCATAGAACTCCACAAGGTTGGTTTGACATGATCTACCTGGCACAAACCCATGTTGCCGACTATCCAGATCTCCGACCTCCTCCAAGTACACCCCCAATCATTCCTTTAGTATACTCTCCATTAATTTTCCCACCACCGAGGTCAAACTGATGGATCTATAGTTACCTGGTACTTCTCTCGACCCCCCTTTATGGATTGGCACCACATGTGCCTCTCGCCAATCCCTAGGTACCCTCCCTGTCTCAAGTGACCTGTTAAAGAGCTCCGCCAGGGGTGTAGCCAGTATGTCCGCCAATTCTCATAGTACTCTCGGATGAATGCCATCCGTCCCAGGAGATTTGTCTTTCTTTAGGGCCTTGAGGGCTAACCACACCCTTTTGGCAGAGATAGCATCAGCCGTCCCCTCCACCTTAATGGCCTTTTTATCCTTACCCAAATGTGACACCCCTGGGGAACCTCTCCCTCCCTCTTGCTCCATTTCTGTTGCTCTCCTGATCCCACTACTGCCGCTTCTATCCCCTTCATGCCTTGCTTTGTAGATATCCCATCCCCTCCCTAGTGAACACAGAGGCAAAGTACTCAGCTAAATACCTCTGCCTGGTCCTCGCCTCTTCCACCCACCCTCCTTCTGATCTCAATCTGCTGAGATGGCTCTTAGTTTTCTCCGCCTCCCCAATGTACCGGAAGAACCCTTTCCCTCCATGTTCTCTGTGCCAGCCGCTGCTCTTTACTGACTTTGCTCCCCTCACCATACGGGTGACTTTTCTAGATGCAAGCTGGTACATTTCCTTATCCCTATCCCCTCTTGTTGTTTTATATTTTTTGTAGGCCACCTTCTTTTCTCTGACTGCTACCTGTACCTCACTGGACCACCAGCATGGTTTATGTGACCTTGCTCCCTTACGTTTCAACTTAGCACAGATCCTGACTGCCTCATGAAGTCCCTGTTTTATGACCTCCCACCTCCTTTCCACACTTGCCATTGATGTAATTCCTTTCAAGTGATCCTTGAGAATATTTCCCATGCCCATAAAGTCTTCCCCCCGAAGTCCACTGCCAGTGTCTTAGATCTCACCTTCCCTCCCCTCATGCTTATTTGAAACCAGACAGTATTGTGGTGGCTCCCAGTCAGAGGGTCCTGTACAACCATGTCCCTTACCAGATCCCCATCTGCCAGAACCACATCCAAGACATGCCCTCCTTGTGGGATCCATCACATGCTATGTTAAGAACACATCCTGGAAGCCATCCAGCAGCCTCTGCCTTGGCCACCTTTAGAGGACATGGTTCCCTCAGTTTCAGGCCTGGCATATTAAGGTCCCCATCAACACCACTCCTTCCCCTTTTGGTCCAAACTGGGCAATGATGTTGTCCAGCAAACCATCCTCTAGAACATCACTCATCCCGTGGGGCCTATATACTACACCCAGCTTGACCTAATCTCCAGCTGGGGATCGTAAGGTGACCCATAAGGCCTCCATGTTTCCCTCTGCCTCTTCTACCCTAGCAATTTCTATGTCATCTCTAATGAACATAGCCACTCCACCCCCTCTGCCCTCCTTTCTATCCTTCCTAAGCATAGTGTACCCCTGTATGTTTAGGTCCCAGTCATGGTTTTTGTTGGCCCACGTCTCCGTGACCGCCGTCACATCCACCCCCCCTCAAACAGCATGGCCTGGAACTCTGGCAACTTGTTTCCCAAGCTCCTGGCATTTACCAACACCAACCCCCACCCCTTATCCCTGATCCTCTTTGTCAAACCCCGCCCAGATTCCCTATACTTCCATCCTCCCTCTGCTCCTCCTGAAACCTCCATCCCAGTCTGTTTCCCCCCTTCCCCCTTGGGCTTGAAGGCTACTCTCCCATCTGGAGGAGAGGGCTTCTGGTCAGCACCTCCTTATCCCTTCACCCTCACAAGTTTAAACCCCAGCTTTGAATGTAGTCAGCCATCCCCTGTTTATGGGGCTTCCTTCCTAATGGGGCAAGATGAAGCCTGTCCTTGGCATATAGTCCCTATTCTCCCAAACTCCATTCCAGTTCCCTAACATCCCCAACCCACTCTCTTCACCCCACTTCCTGAGCCAGTCATTAACCTCTGTGAGCTTCATTTTTTCTCCACTGAGGCCTTTGGTACTGGCAATATCTCGAAAAGGAAATGTTGCATCCATTATCCGACAGACTCTGGCAAGTTCTTGGAACCTTGCTGGATTTCCAAACGCTATTTCCTCTAGATCATTAGTTCCCAAATGTACCAGGAAATCTGGTTTCCTCCACAATCCTAACAATTTACACACCATGAACTTTGCTCTGTGCACTGTCAGCCCAGAGATACTCACTACCTTCACTTGGCTATGGCATCCACCTCCTGTCCCTCCCACTGATACCCCTAATCATCGAGTCTCCCAATAACAGAACCTTAACACCGCCATCATCCTTATGGTTACCTCCACTATGCCTCTCAGCCCTCTTCCCTTTTATTCATGATCTCAATTTCAGGAGTTTCCTGCCTTATTAGAGACCCCTGTCACCCTTCCCTTTCTGCCTCCCTTGCTATTTTCCCCACTTAACTCAAACCCCCTCTGAATAGGTGTCCCCTTTAACCCTCTTTTATCTGAAGCATTTATCCTGGCCCTGATGGTTTCCCCTTCCCCCACACCACCACCATCCTCCCCCCTTGTAATAGTACCCCTGCCTCCAGAGGTTCTCTGTGGGTCCCTTTTAGCTAGGGCCCCATCCTTGGTACTGACCCCCCCTGCTAAAGGGGGGGCTCCTCTCCCACCTCCTTGTCTCCCAGTTTCTCTCCAATCATGCTCTCCTCCCTCATGTCTGGAATATGCTGCATCTCCCCCATTTGCTTAACATATATATATTTCCCCTTCTCCCTCTGGGACTATTTCTATCCTTTCCATAGCCGGTCTGTGATGCCCTATGGGTATCCAACTCCCACCCCCCGGCCTCTGTATAAGTTTCCTCATTTCTACCAACCCCTTCCTCCCCCTCTAGGTTGCTTAGTAGCTCAAATTTATTGTGACACTCTATGTCAGCCTCACCAAATAACTCTGGGTTTCCCCTGACTGCCTCTAAACTGCCCTCTTCTTTCCTCTTGCTCTGTTCACCTTAGAGCTCCCTTCCCACAGTCTGCTGTTTTAGGCTTCCACACAACATCCCTCCTGACTCTTCCCCTCCACTCTCTTTGTATTCAGAATGTTCACCCCTGCCGTTCCCTTAGCATCAACTTCCTATCTAGGGGTCCTCTGTCCTAATATCCCCCTCCTGCTTGCTGTAACATAACGTCCTGTAATTTCAGAGCATTGCCCCAGCCTCCCCTCAGCCCCACCCTTCTGCTACCCATATCCACACCCCTTATCCTTGGACACCCCCCCAGCTTACTCCTTAACCAATATACCTCACTCCTGATACAAGATAGCTGTCTACAGAGTGGGCAGCCTCCCTCTCTCCATGCCCAATTTAGAATTATTGCCATCCCACAGCCTGTGCAGCCTACAACCCTTCCAAAGATGCCTGCCATGGTGAAATATGGCCACCCTGTTTATCCCCCTGTTTATAATGGCACACCCCCTTTTCTGAGTCCCTTTCCCCTTGAATACAGTTTCTCTCTATACTGACTGTAGTTATTTACAAACCCAATTTCAACCCCACCAATAAAGTTCCTAAGTCTCACAAACACATACAGTCCAGTGTGTGTTTGGTCCCACTAACAGTGTGTGTATGCAGACATCAGGTACCGTATGATGTCTCAGGCCCACCAGCTCCTGTTGCTTTGAATTTCAATCCCAAACAGAAATACTCAGCCCTTCAATCCCAACCCCCAGTGCTTTTCAGTAAGGCAAACAATACATTTAAATTTCCCTCTAATTAACCCTGCCAAACAACTGTTCCCAAGCCTCCAAAGTTATAATATCACAGCCCAAGTAGCAGTTCTAATTCAAGGTAATAATTTTTAACACATAGAACTAATTTCACTTACAAAACTATTCAAATATTTCAGTTAAAACAGAATATAACCCCAGACCTCTGTCCTTACCAGCCTGCTGCTTAAGTTCCCAAGTGAACAAAATAGGCACCCATCAGATAACCATGAGTGCCAGGAATGTGCTTTTCTGCTAATATATGCTAATGTTTATCATGCATGATTCATTATACCTCACTATAATAAATTTATCTAGATTATGTTTGTCTTTTACATATATCCCATATATAATTCACCTGATCACTGAGATGACTCTGAGGGATCATGAGTGATTATTGTATACTTATAGTCTCATATAATTACATGTAGTGTGTGTTTCACACTCAGACAGATATGCCATGTGTAATAGAGCCCTGTCAGCACTTCTGTTTGTCTAAGCAAGCTGATAGAGAGAGAAAGCCTTTGTTATGCCTTTGTCTTATACTGTATGTAAGCAAGAAATGCCACGTGTAGTTTGAACCCATCAGCATTTCTTTTGTCCAAGCTATAATGCTAATGGAAGCATATTCTGTCTCATATGATACTCATTAGTAATTCTGTCTCCTAAGTCATCATTCAATGGAGAATGACTTAGGACCAATACATACTGTTTCTCATATCTGTAACTATGAGGTAATCTCTGTTGCTATGATGTTATCTGTAGTATATCATTGTCTTCAATCTACTGTAGCTCCTCTAGAACAGTGGGGAAAGAGAATTAGATATTGGAGAACCTGAGATCCTACAATCCTGGAGATTATGTACATTCTTCAGGAGAGCTGTGAGAAACCCATCTCCCTTGTGATTTTCTTTGTCACATGCTTGGCGCAAGTAGTCTAATAAACATTCATTAGTACTCTTGCTTGTTTACGAATGTTTCTTGGCAGACTCCGAAGACATAAGAATCTGCATTATTATTATTTATCCAACACACCAAGAGTGTTTAGGCAACAGCTCCAGTTACCAGGAAACAATTCTGGGACTACTGGAGAATGAAATTCACTAATTCTTGACTCTATACTCATTTCTATTTTCTCTTTAAAAACAAACTGAGAAGATCACAGAATGAGACACATGGCCAATGTTTCATTATGCAAGGTTCCTGATTTTGGGCCTCACTATACTGTACATCTGAACAATATAATAGTAATAAATAATGTAATCCAGTGCTTACAGTGTCAGTCTGCCTTTCTGTTGGCACTGTCTCCTTGTCTAGTGGGTACTTTTACTGTGCTTGGCTCTTAAGGGTGTTTCACAAAGCATTTCTGTTTAACCTGAGAACTGAGGTGAGTCATAACACAGGGGACCTGTACAATCATGGTGGGGCATCAATAAAACACAACAATCACAAAGGAATATCCTCTCCTTTAGCTAGGGTCAAGTAGTAGGTTTATTGTTACAAGATAGTAAACAAACAATGTCATCCACTGTGGGGCAGCATGTGGTACACAGTTCATTGCACTGTGCACAAAGTCCAAGAAGGTCCTTGAATTAAGGATCCAGCTAAAGTCTCTTTGTCCCTCCTTCTTCTGGGATCAGAGCCAGGACAGAACAACGCATTCACAAAGCACATTTTTCCACACAGGCAGAAATGCATTTGGGGGCAGCTGGTGCCCTTACTGAAAACACTTTTGTCAGAAACAGGAAAACTTTTTGTGGACCGCTGCTACCCATAATTGCAAATACTTTACTTTTTTGTCAGAAACTGCACATTTTGGGACAGATTGTGCCCTTACTGAATACACATTTTGTGACATGTACAACATTTTTGCAATACGTGAGTCATTCCACGTCTTCTGGTCAGAGAGGCTAGTTTCTTATTTTCTAGTCATGATGATCCACTCTGTCCACTACAGAAACTGTGCCAGTGAGGCACAACATGGACTGTTAGCTTTCAGACATCCCTTCAGACAAACTGGCGTTTGGTCCCTTCAAACTCTAACAAGCATTCCCACTGGGACCATCCTGGAGGAGACAGCTCTGGGCTTCCACACAAAGTAAAAAGTCTCTCACATAGAAACATAGACTTTGATGGCAGATAAGGACCACTTGGCCCACCTAATCTACTCATTTCCCTACCTACTGGATAAGCTGCAGATCCTAGTTAACCAACATATTTCTTCTTATCCCCACAATAAGTGCCTTATGTCTGTCCCATGCATTCTTGAATTCTTCCACAGTTTAGACCCCACAACCTCCTCAGGAAGGTGGTTCCATGTGTCCAACACCCTCTCTGTGACAAAATACTTCCTCACATTGCCCCTGAGCCATCCCCCCTCTATCTTCAAATTGTGTCCCCTTGTTTTTACACATCTCTTTTTCTGAAAGATGCTACCCTCTTGGACTTTGTTGATTCAACTGAGATACTTAAAAGTTTCTTTCATCTCCCCCCTCTCCCTCCTTTCCTCAAGGGTATACATATTAAGCTCCTTTTGTCTCTCCTCGTATGGCTTCTCTTGCAAACCCTGCACCATTTTAGTTGCCCTTCTCTGGACTGCCTCCATCCTGTCTATGTCCTTGTGGAGATGGGGTCTCCAGAACTGGATGCAGTACTCTAGATGGGGCCTCACCAACTGTTTGTACAGAGAGATAACAACTTCCTGTTTTCTGATGATGATGCCTCTGCCTATACATCCCAGTATCCCTTCAGCCCTCCCTACTGCCTTCTCACATTGCTTGCTGACCTTAAGGTCATCTGATATGAATACCCCCAGGTCCCTTTACATTTTTGTTGTTGTTACTACCTCCCCCCCATTGTGTACTCTTCCCTTGGGTGTTTGTTTCCCAGGTGCAGTATTTTGCACTTCTTTGCATTGAATCCAAGCTGCCATACTTCTGACCATTCCTCCAACCTTGCCTTGTCCCTTCTCATCCTTTCCATGCCCCCTTGTGTATCAACCATGTTGCCGATCTTTGTGTCATCTGCAAAGCGGCATACCTTTCCTTCCAGTCCATCTGCAATGTCACTTATAAAGACATTAAAAAGGACTGGACCCAGTACTGAACCCTGCTGTACCCCACTAGTAACCCCCTTTCTTCAGAGTGGACTCCATTTACTATTTCCTTCTGTGTCCTGTTGTCCAGCCAATGATTTACCCAGGCTACCACCCTGGGACCCACTCCCAGGCTGACTACTTTGTTTATTAATCTTTTGTGTGGGACTGTGTCAAATGCCTTGCTAAAGTCTAGGTAGACCATGTCCACAGCCCCTCCCTGGTCTACTACTTTGATCACCCATTCAAAGAAATTGATTAGATTTGTCTGACATGACCTTCCAACTGTGAATCCATGCTGCCTTGGGTCCTGTGCCTCATTGGCCTCTAGGTACTCAACAATTCTTTCCTTAAGAAGTGATTCCATAATTTTCCCTACCACAGAGGTCAAACTGACAGGTCTGTAGTTTCCTGCATCTGTCTTGCTCCCACTTTTGTGAAGGGGAATTGCATCCACCATCCTCCAGTCCTCAAGTACCACACCATCCTCCCATGATTTGTTAATAAGGGTAGTCAGTGGTGTCACTAGTTCTCCCCTTAATTTTTTTAGAATTCTGGGGTGAATCCCATCTGGCCCCATTGCTATGTCCACCTTCAGTTTTAGGAGTTCTTTCAGAACCCTTTCTTCTGTGAAAGGCCTGGGATTGACCCCCCTATCCAGAGTGCTTCTGTTAATTGGATTAGGTACCTCCCCCTCCTCCTCCTTTGTGAATACTGAGCAGAAGTACTTGTTCAGTATCCCTGCTTTTTTACTGTCCCTCTCTACTCACCCACCGTCCATTCTATTCAGCCTCACAATCCCTCCCTTTGTCTTTCTATGCTCCCTAATGTACCTATAAAAGGTTTTATCCCCCTTCTTAACCCAGTTGGCTATCTTTTCCTCAGTTTGGGCCTTTGCTATTTTGACTGCCTTCCCTGCTTCTTTCTGCCTCAACTGATACAGTTCTCTGTCCTGCTCCTTCTGTGTTTCCTTATACTTCCTAAATACTATCTTTTTCTCCCTAACCTTCCCTGCCACCGCTTTTGAGAACCATAGTGTCTTTTTCTTTCATTTTGATTTGTTTATTTACTTCACACAAAGGCTTGTTGCCTCTGTGATGGTGGTTTTGATGTTTCCCCATTGTTGCTCTACCCTTCTTTCATGCCTGTTTGCTAGTGCTTTGTTCCTAAGGCACTCTCCCATTTTAACAAAGTCAGCCCTCCAGAAGCCAAGTACTCTCACTTTTCTATGACTTGACTCTGTAGCTGAGTTTATCATGAACTACACTGTTTGGTGGTCACTTGTGCCCAGATGGTTACCCACTTCTAGATCTGAGATCCTCTCACTGTCCCCAATTGAGAGTATGAGGTCTAAGATTGCTCCCTCCTGAGTGGGTTCCAACACTAGCTGTCTGAGGCATGCCTCCTGTAGGGCATTGAGAATGGCCCTGCTCTTGGATGTGGCTGCAGCAAAGGTGCTCCAGTTAACATCTGGCATATTCAGATCCCCCATCAGCAATAGCTCCCCTTTCTCTGCCATCCCAAGGATGTCTTCTATCATTTCCTTGTCCATTCCCTTCCCGAGATGGGGCATCTGTATACAACCCCTGTGCAGATTGTCACAGTTCAGGGAGGTTTCCCACATTTTACTCATGGTTCCCATGACCACCAGATGTGTTAAAAGTCCTTTACCTAACACTGGGGTACACAACTGGAGAAGGCATCCACTATGATTCAATGCTCAGCAGCTCCAGGACTGAACTGGGGACCAAAAAGCAGGACAGGACAGGAGAAGGATGGATGCCTCTCCTGCAGCTCACTCAGTCAGACCATTGACTTTCAGCTCAGCTCTCAGTGAGTAACTGGCTGCAGCTGCAACATTACACTCTGGCTTATACTGCTGTGGGGTCTCTCCCACTTGGCACCTCTGCCCAGATGACTGACAGCAGTATCAGGGAAAACCTGTAATTTTAACCATTTGCTGCACAGAGTGACTAAACAAAAAGAAACCCTTATCATTACATAGGATTCTGTATGCTACTAAACACTTTGAAGACCCCGCTGTAGAAAACTAGCAAACAGATTAGAAAACACTTCTGGTACAGACTCTAGTAACCTGGGGGGCACTGGTGTAACACTAAAAATATTAAACTCATTTAATAATCCTAGGTTTTTTAACCAAATATACATTTCATATACTCCCATCCTATAATGAAACACTGTGGCACACAAAATTACATAATGCATACTTACAACATAGGATTCCTATCATTCTTTTTTTTTAGTTGTTTAACCAGGAGTAGCACACTAAGCTGAAAGATTTTTCACAGGAGCGATCTGGAAGCACAGAGAAGTTAAGTGACTTGCTTAGGGTCACACAGTATGTAAGTGGAAGCTGTGGGATTCAAACCCAGGTCTGGTCTGCTGGATTTCGCCAGATTTGCAGCTCAGAGCCTCAAACCACTGTGGTATATTGCCTCCCCTACATTCTACTTTACTATACATTCAACTTTTGACACCAAATAATTATATCCCTAGTCCACTGCTGCATGTGAAAGCAGATATGTATAGCACAGAACACTGTGGGTGTCCTTACAACAGTCTGCTAGCTTCTGTCCCTGCAAGGTAAAGGACATGCAGGAAGCTTATATAAAGGTGGTAGGGGGTACATAAAGCAGGTAAAAAGTGACTGGGGCATTATAAGATAATGTCTCTGGTTTGCTCACATTCAAATTATCTACCATCACCTTAAGAGTCTCCATTGAAAGTGTGGGATCCAAGAAGGGAAGTGGTTCATTGAGCTGTGGGTGAAAAGTCACAGGGGCACCATAAGATGGTAGATGGAATGAAGAATCAGTTGATGGTAGTGTCAGAGCTGACAGAGCCAAGTGTAGATGTATAGCAGCCCACAGTCATAGAGTAAACAGATAATAAAAAGAAAAACAGAAATGAGAACTGCACTTACACAGTGCTTACAGCATTTAAACATTGGTAGCATCTTAAAGGGAACATAATCAGGCTTTGTATTTCTTTATTAAGAAACACAATCCTTTATACCCCATACATGTTTTGTACAATGCTGTGAACTTGAAAATGTGCAAAACAGCATTTTTACCTAAAAAAAATGACTTTTTTCCCTTGGCAGCACTGCAATTCACAGTCAGTTTACCAGTAATGTACTGAGCCGATCACATGATCAGATGACATCAGATTTGCAACAAGAGAATAAGAGTGCTGCACATTCGACCAGTGAGTCAGTGAATACTGAGGAGCATATATGGCAGATTAAAACAAAAAGCTTAAATACAGTTTTAAAGTGTCATACTATAGAGCAGTGAAAAGATTGAATAGTTTTCCAGCTGAGGTTGTGGAAGCATGGACTTTTGGATAAATTGTAACACAAGTTAGGTAAATACAGTACATGGATGCAAATCACAATGGTAGAACCTGCTGAAAGGCAGGGAGACATTCCTAATAGGCCTCATCGTCTTCTTATATCTCTCAAACCAAAGTATTAATCTAAAATTAGAGGATTATGACTTCATGGCAATGTTAAAAGATGAAATCCAAGGGAAAAATATCCTGTTTTTGTTTAAATATATTTTATTCAGTTAAAAACATGCACACAACATTTGAAAACCCCTAAGCATAGGATGACTACATAAAGATATTTCACAGTACAGCTTAATCTGGTTCAATCTCACTTGACATGCATCTGTGGGGGGGTAATTGTGAGGGGGGCAGCTGCAAAGTGGGGTGCTAGCTGCACAGTCGAGCAGATTTGATAGACCATGCAGCCTGTATCTGCTGGCAAGTAGTAAGTAATTAAATAATTAAGTAGAAGAATGAACACTAAATTTTTTGGCATAGCATAAGCTAAAATATCTAACAGTTTAACACTGTAAACAAAAAAATAATCATAAACTATTAACCATTTGCATCAATGTTGTGGACTATTTCCTAATAAAAATTTCTGGAAATGTTCCAGGTAATGAACTCAGTACCAATACACCACCTTGTCTGTAGCATTACAAAGTCCAAGCTGTAAAATTGGTAAGAAACAGATTTTTAAGATCCATTTCTGATAAACAGTAAGTAACGGTTGTCTGAGGCCCCAAAAATACACCCTTTTCTAAAGTAATGTCATCAAATGCTGTTATGAAATGCAACCCAATTAAGCAGATAGGCTATCTTTAGCATGTTTAAACTCTTTGATCATAAACAGTTTGAGATCCCAACTGCAATATTTACATCAACACCTTTCTAAAGTGTTTATACCTTATGTAAAATTCAATGTAATAGTTAATAACTGTAACCCTTCCTAAATTACCTGACTATGGGCTGAACCATCAGTTTTAACTACACAAACTAGTTAATACAGCTTCCTTTATCATTTATAATTTCTGATGTGGAATGAAACTGAATAAGTATCGTGATACTCCCAGCCCCACATATAGATTAAAGACTTTGTATGTGTGGACTCATTGCCTAAAGCATATAACATCACTTTTGAAAACCTCTAAGTTTAGGATGAATACGTAAAGATATTCCACAGTACAGCTTAATCTGGTTCAATCTCACTTGGCATGCATACGTGGAGGGGTGATTGCGAGGGGGGGAGGTGCAGCTGCAAAGTGGGGTACTAGCTGCACACTCAAGCAGACTTTATAGGCTATGTGGCCTGTATCATGCATACTGGAGAGTAAGTGCCATCATTACTGTCTTCTGTTCCCCTTGATGGCAAGGGATGTTCTCGCCACTGTCGAGATATATGAGGTTTAATTATTTTAAAATTGGTCAGCGTCTGTGGAGAACCACACATACTGAACACATGGCACTATATTGTAAAATATGCTGATCAAAACCTAGCTGGTAGCCCATCATTACTTGTGGTAAAATTAACTGCAGTTCAAAACATATATATATTTATATGGCATACAGGTAGCAGCGGTTCACTGTTTAAGTGACTACAGCCTATGAGTATAAAGTCTCTAATACGCTATCAGTTCCTAGTAGCCAAACTTTTTTATCCAGCATCTTGTGAAGCAAAGTCCACTTTAAAGCTTTCATGTTTTTTTTCCAGCATCTACCAGATTGTTAAAAATAGACACATTGCCAAAGTAGGTCACTCTTAATTTAGCTGGTAACTGCTGGGTGTGGGCTATTCCAAGGGTGTGCAATGAAGCCAGAACCCATCAAATGCATTACGGCACTGCTGTGTAGAATAACTGAGGTTTGAAAAGACATATAGTATGGAACCATCATCCCATGTTAAATGTCTTGTTTAGTATGCTGCTAGCAGGACTGAATATGTGATGTGCTCTCAGTGCATTACAATCAGCAGGGTCCTGGGCTGGATTATGTCGGGTACTCTGCATTTGGGGGTGATGCAATATACTTTGTAGTTATAAATGGTTTGTCCTCCTAAGCTACTGTATAGCTCTTTAAGTAGTATGTCTGTTTTGCTACTGTGGCAACACAGTTTAGATCAGATAATTTATTTAATATTGTTAAAAATATAAAAACAACATAGTGCGTCTACATCTCCATAGTAAATGTGATGTAATAATAGTACTCTCGTAAACTTCATTTGAAAGCCGCTATGCCAATCATTTAGTGTGCACTTAGTTGGGGAGATATGATGACATGCATAAAAGATGGAATATATGAAGGGACTGTTTGATCTCATGCCCTCTTTAGCATATGGTTTATCTGGTTCGATTCCCGGTACTGATGTTTTTGTCTAACCTGTCAGTGACATCTTAAAAAACAATCCAACAAATAGAGACATTATTAAGATATTTGAAAGAACAAAATAACTAGAAACATAGTAACCTGTGTAATGCATACATACATATATATATATATATATATATATATACTGTGCATATGTGTGTGTGTGTGTGTGTGTGTGAGGTTTTCTTTGTTCCCATGTCAGTCTAATGCACTTCTAAAACCTCGAACTTGTATAAGCATGCGGAGGGTGCAGAACTGCATAATCTTGTAGCCAGTCATTTAATGATATCTACATTTATTTTCTCTGTACATAAAAATGGAACTTGTCTTTGGAATGAGAGCAGCACCTCCAGCCTACCCTGTGTGCTGCACTGAAGGTCCCGATTAGCAGGTTCAGGATGTGCTCACTCGTGCATTGCATATCTGGGGAGAAGACTATTTTCAATCAAGACAGGCAGCTAAAAAAGTTGACACTGTATTAGAAAAAGCCTTTTAAGTACAGAGAAAATAAACGTAGATATCATTAAATGATTGGTTACAAGATTATGCAGTTCTGCAACCTGGGCATACTTATACAAGTTCTCAGTTTTAGACATGTATTAGATTGATGTGGGGGAACAAACTCACACATAGTCTATATATTACACAGGTTATTGTATTTTTAATTTTTTTTTTACCTTCAAATATTGTAATAAAGCCTCTATTTGTTAATTTTTTTTTCAAGATGTCACTGATGAGCATGTCAGTACCAGGAATCGAACAACGTAAATTGTATGCAAAAGAGGACATAAGATCAAATGGTCCCTAGATACATTCCATTTTTTTTTTACTACTAGGAATGCATGTCATCATACCTCCCTGTTTATTGCAACTAAGCGTACACTGACGAACAGAATAGTGGTTTTAATATGAAGTTTACAAGGCTACTGTCATTCGATTAGGTTTACTACAGTGATGCAGAAGCACCATTTTTATGTTGTCTTGCGTGTGCACAGTGCAAGCAACATTTTGTGACAGCTTGCTGGAGTAGCAGGTTGTGGAGGTGCAGCTGTATTGTGGCCAATGGCACCACTGCTTTCTTGGGCTGGTCTGTGTGGCACCAATGAATGAGCACGCTGTCTATGACAGCACTTCAGAAGCGTGCCACCAACTTGAAAGAAAGCCACCGCTGCAATGAGAGACAGGCTCATCTTTGCAGTTGCAGATCTCACCCCCCTACATTATGTGCCCCTGATGAAACATATCAATAAACATGCAGCAACTCCCGCTGTCTGCCTCTCATAGTCCCTACAAAGTCGATATCAGGGGTGCCCAATCCCCCTGTTGGCATGCCTCCTCCCCAGTTTGTTTGCTGACAGGGGAACCCAATCCCTGTTGGCATAATGTCCCCCCTTGTTTTGTCTGCTGAGGGGGGTGCCCAATCTTCCTTGGCATCATGTCCCCCCAAACACAGATATGCTTTCTTTGCCAATGGGGGGGCAAATCCCCTTTGGCTTCTGTGCCCCTCCCCAAAAGACACAGATGGCACATTGGGAGCCCACCCCAGTGTGCTGAAAGCAAACTTGTAAATAAAAAACCTTCCCATTGCATTTCTTTTTTTTCATTTTCCCTGTAAAACAGAAAATACCCTCCTCCCCCAACCCGTTTCCACCTTTTGTGCACCCCACCTCCCTGCACCCTCCCATTACCCCATACTTACCTCCGGAGGCTGGTGTGATGATCTCCAGTGGAGCAGGGAGACGTCTGAACTCTTCAAAAGCTGACCGCGAACTGAAGAAAATTACGGTAAGCTGTATAATGGCATCAATGGGGACTTTTCAACTTAGGTGGATATCTCGGCAATTTTTGTGACTTTTGGCTCCACATTTTCAATATGGGGTTCTTGGGACCTCCATTAAGAGCTCAGTCACTGTCATTTCCTTATTCAGTCCCTAAAGGTGATTTCATGGTCACTGCATGGAATCACCTTTTGGAACCAAGAAACAAAATGACAGTGTCACTATTCATGAGGTGGGCTTCCAAAAAGCCTATGTTGAAAATTTGGTGGAAAAATTCCAAAAAAATGACTGTGTTAAGAGCGTGCATTGTGCAGTTCCCACGCATGCTCGTAACTTTGAGAATTTTTTATATTTTCACTCCTGATTTTCAACATTTCCATTTTTTCATAACTTCTTATGAACAGTACAGCTATCATTTTTCCATCCTGCCCAAAATGTGTTTCCACCTCTGGCCTTTATTAAGGGTAAGTCACTGTAAGAGGAAATCAATGTTCAGGACAGATTAAGAAAATCACAGTAATACTGTTCATGAGTGGAGGTCCCAATATGCCTGTGCTGAAAATTTGGTGAAAAAATTCCACAAAATAACTGTTACGAGTGTGTGTTGTGCAGTTTCCACGCACACTCTTAACTACGAGAATTTTTAATATTTTTACTCTAGATTTTCAACATTGCCATTTCTTCACACCTCATTATGAATGGTACCACTGTCATTTTTCACTTCCTGCCTAAAATGTGTTTTTGCATATCTGGCGCAGAAGGGTGCAGTCACTGTGGGAAATCAACATCCGGGACAGATTAACAAAATCACAGTGCCACTGTTCATAAGCAGAGGTCCCAAATGCTTTCATGAGGTGGGTCACAAAAAGCCCACATTGAAAATTTGGAGTGCAAATACCAGCAAATGCCCAGGGTGTTAGGATTTCTAACCATAATGTCCTACCCTGTAGAGACTGACAGGCATCAGGTGTGTAACTTTGGATTGTCGACTGTAATGCTCACACCATTCAACCCCCAACCCCATCCTGCAGCCAGTGACTGGCATCAAGGTGTGCCTTTGACTCTTTGGCCCCAAAGTACACCCCATTCTCCTATACTGCACCCATCTCAACCTATTTCCTTATGGAATGGGTGAGTGTAAGGCCCAAAAACCCCAAGGCACAACACGACACTTGTCAGTGTCTGCAGGGTAGGGTGAGGTGAAATGGTATGAGTGTCATGGCCAACAACCCAAAGACACACGTCAATGCCTGTCAGTCTCTGCAGGGTGGGGGTTGGGTTGTCGTCAGTTCCATACATAACTGCCATTCCTATTATGCATCTCTCTCTAACTCCTGCACTACCAATGCCAATGCCAGCAAGACAACATTTGGCATTGACAAATGCTTGTTTTTATAGTATTAGATAAAATAACTGATTTAAAATAAGTTGTCACAGTAGCAAGACCTATGACTTACACATGTGTACAGTAGTTTAGAAGGACAAACTTTCCCCCCAAAACAAAAAACAAAATACTTTGAATACCCAACAAATGATTGGAAGACAGCTTTATGTATAAACAGTTGTTTTTGACAGTAGCCATTCTGACATGATATTAATTTTAACAGTTTTGTTTACAAACGAAAGTCATTCAAGCACTCCCTACTGGTTGTCACAATGAGGTCCAATTTGCTATCAGACAGAACAAAAATAAAACAAGACTAGACACATTGCTTATTATTAAAATAATGCATTTATTACACTGCTGTAGAAAACTACTGGGAAAGTTAAGATTTACAATGTGATATTTGCCATTGCTTGTTAAAGCATGCCAAGTCTCTCACTTTACAGAAGAAGCTCCCTCATTTCTAATTCCACAAGCATAACACATAAGTAATATAGTAACATACAGCTCCTCTGTTATTGACTTTGAATAGACATTCACTGAATTTGTGCCTGTTGCAGACTAGAAAGACAAAAATACACACTGAGTTTTCTTTTACAACACATTTTATTAAACTATTTATAGGAATGCAATGGAAGACAAAATAATGTTTCAAGATGAAACAGAGACAGCTTGCTAAAGTGACATCATCAGCTTTCGTTCTCTTGTGTGAACACAGGCACTGGGATTCAAACATGCATACAGTTCACTTCCTGGAATTGCAGCTTTTAAAACAAAAATAACTCTGTCATTTTAACACTTTGTTTTTTTAACCTTGTTGTGAAACAGTACATCGGGGACCAGGGCAGCTGCACAGTAAGTAATTTATTGCAAAAAATGTTTGTTTATAGTCCCTTTTATACACAATTTATTTTATTTACTGGCAGTATATGTTACAAAAAATGTGCAATTAAGACAAATACAGCATGGCATGTTTTTATGGCTTTTATATTGGTTTGCCTTTTCTCATCTCTCAGCATCACAAATTTCAAATGACATTTTAGTGAAATTATTTCTACTCCCAAATCTTTGTGAAGTTATTTAAAATTAAAAAGGAAAATATTATTTAGGAGGCAAATGGCTAATTGTAAATGTCAGTAGTGTGAGGACAGCTCAATAAAAAGGTAATGTGTCCTATATAATTTGACTGTATACTCATCTCTGGGACCAGAAGATTGGAAGGTTGTGGATTCTAGTCCCCTCCCATGCACTTAGGGTACTTCTCATAGTGACACTGCAGTTCAGGGGTGCTGCACGGTTGAGGTGATATCTTTTGGATGAGATGTTAAATCAAAGCCTCTTCTGCTCATCCCTAATAACTGTCCAAGGGGAAGATAAAGATCCTATGGGACTTATCCAGGAAGGAATTTCCCCAGTTCATAGCTAGCATTCCCCCATCAATTAAACAGACCCATGTAACCCTCCCCCAAGGACATTCCTGGAAATGAACGATTACAGGTCCTTGTGCTTTTTCTGGTCAAAAATTAAAAAGAAATAAAAACAATTTCCTAGCCTCTGCTATGAATCCTTATCATTATTTTATATTATTTATTTATTTGAGTTTTTGTGACCGGGTAGGACCATTGAGACAATTACAGTCCCTTTTTCAGGGTCAATCCGGGTCATGCATGGTACAGTATAGCAGTGCATTTATACAGGGAGTCAGTACATTACAGTATCAGATTCAACATACTTTGTACAGAGGATACAAAACCGTAGAGCTAATTATTTTCACCATATTTACGTACGTATAAATTCTATATACATTAGGATTTTTTAACTATACATGTGCATTAGAATGTCATACTTTGTTCACAATAAGAATGGGGAGAGTAGGGCTGACGAAGGGAGGGGAGGTGGTATGGGCCAGAGGTCAGGTGAGGGGGAGGCTGGGAACTTCAGCAGAAGCAGAGGCAGGAGGGAGAGGCAGTGAGATAGGCATGCAGACTGGACTTGAAAAGGGGAAGAGAATGACAAGTCAGGATGTGGGGAGGTAGGGAGTTCCAATCAGAGACAGCAGCAAATGAGAAGGACCTCCTGGAGAGGGATAGACGTAGATTGGGAGGGACTAGCAGGGGGAGAGAGGAGGAACGTAGGGTGGAAGGTGCCTGATGGAGGTGTATCAGATCCCTAAGGCAGGGTGGAGTAAAGAAGTGGACAAGTTTAAACATTAAGCACATGGAGAAATACTTCAATTTAGCTTCATAAGGCAACCAGCCTAGAGAGGAGAGGACGTCACAGTGGTGTAAATGGGAGTTAGCCCCCCAAGGTGAACCTACCAATCCTGTGGTAATCCTGGGAGAGGATGGAGAGCAATGAGGTAGTAGCAGAGCATAGCAAGGGGGCACCATATGTTAGGAGGGGAGTAAGAGATGAGGAGGCAATTCTTAGGCAGGAAGCAGAAGTGAGATATGGGCGTATTCGGTAGAGCAGACCAAGCTTCAGCTGCATATGTTTAACTATATTGGAGATGTGAATGTTGAATAAGCACGACGTATCCAGGGTGAATCCCAAGTATTTGAAGGACGGGACTGTCTCCAAGGTATCTCCAATGATCAATGTTATGTTAAGAGTGGGAGGAGCATATTTGGAGGTAGAACGGGTGAAGAAGAGCATACAGTTAGTTTTCCTGGCATTTAGAATGAGCTATTTGCAGTTTAACCAGTCCTCGAAGGAGGCAAAGTCAGTGGCAAGTTCTCCATTGATTTGGTCAAGGTCTGGTGATGACCAGAAGATGATTGCATCATCTGCATAAAGATATACTGTGGCACCACCACAAAATCAAGGGAGGTCGTTTAAGAAGAGGGAGAACAATAATGGCCCCAGAATGGATCCCTGTGGCACACCATGGGTTATCAGCCTAAGTTCTGAAAGGAAGCCATCCCATTTAACTCTTTGGGAGCAGCCAGATAGGTAACTTCTTGCCCAATTTTGGGCACTTTTATCCAGACCTATGACATGTAGTTGGTGGAGCAGGAGATCATGGTTTACCAGGTCAAATGCTTTAATGAGGTCGACAAAGATGGCACCAGTGGCACAACCCTTGTCCATAGCATGAAATATAACAATTGTCACTTTTATCAGGGCCGTTAGAGTGCTGTGATTCCTTCTGAAACTGTGTTGATGGGGGATAGTAGGTTGTGAGATTCCAGATAGTCCTGCCGATGGTTATGAAGAATATGCTCCTGTATCTTCGCTAGATGGCGGAGGAGGGATATGGGTCTATAGTTGTCGACAACAGTATTGGAACCCCACTGTTGTGCACTGGAATTACCACTGCCACCTTCCATTTATCAGGTACTGAGTTGGTGATGAAAGATCAATTGAATAGGTCCCTAACCGGGTGAACAAGGGCAGGGGCACCAATTTTAGAAATTTTGTCTCAAGGGAGTCATGTCCAGACAAGCTCTCAGGATTCAATTGAGAAACAAGCTTCTGGACCTCTTTGAGAGTGGCAAGTTTTAGGTGGAACTCGGGGCAGTCCACAAGAGTAGTTGAGGGCAGCAGGACAGTGTTAGGAGAGTAGGGTGGTATGGAAGAGTGAGGTATATTTGCGCAGATCTGTAAAAAATTCATTGCAGCCGGAGGCAATCGAAGTAGAGTCAGTAAGGTCTGAGCCGTTGGCATGGACTGAGCTTGGGGTATTAACAGTATTTCCTTTTAATAAGGAGTTTACTTGTTGCCAGAATTTCTTTGGGTTGCAGAGGTGTTCCATTTGAAAGGATTTAAAGTGGAAGCACTTAGCTTTGTGCAGGGAATGTTTGCATTTGGTCCTGAGGTGTCTATATGTTTGCCAGTCTGAGGGGAGGTCACTTTTTTTGCAGGCCCTCCATGCATTATTCCAGTGCAACATGAGCATCCGAATCTCCTTGGAGAGCCACGGAGCCTTGACACCCTTGGACCTGCACTTTTTCAGAGGTGCGTGTTGGTTAACTAATTGATTAAAGGTTGTGATAAAGAAGTCTAGGGTAAGGTTGATATCTGGGAGTGAGTTAATGGGTCGCCAGTCAGTATTGTTGATGGAGGTGGTAAAGCTGTCTTGGTCAAACCTAGACATGTCAAGGACTAGGGATATCCTGGAACGGGAGTTAGGACAGTTGTTTCTCCACACACAAAAAGTGGGGGAATGATCGCTTATGCAGTCAGGGAGTAAGCCCGCAGCTCTGATCCTCAGTGGGCAGTTAGTGACCATCCAGTCAAGTAACGTATGTTTGCCAGACTTGATGTTGTTTCGTGTAGGGTGCTGGATAAGTTGAGTTAGGCAGGAGTCAGCCATCGTGGCATGCAATTTTACAGCATCTGGTTGAAGCCAATCTTGGTTAAAGTCCCCACATATTTTTATATATATATATATATATATATATATATATATATATATATATATATATACACATGTGTGTGTGTGTGTATATTATCCCCATATTTATATTTTATATATACTGTATAATGTATATATTTAATATATCTATCCCACATATTTATATATATATTAAATATATATATATTATATATTTAATTTTACTTATTCAAAACATTCTGAACTGGGAGCAACTGATTTCTAGATGTGTCCTGAGAGCAAACAGTAAAATGATAAAATACCTACAGATCAACTGCAGCAGGCAAAGACCTGTCTATGGCCCCTCCACCAGATACCTAAACTGGTCAGGTCAGTTAGGTAAATTCCTCTCCCAAGAGGAGGGCTAGGTTTTGTCACTTGGGACTGTGGCTTCTGACAGGAGAGGTAGATCAGCAGTCTTAAATTACATGTACAAACCCAGCTTGGCCTCTTGTTCCTTCTCTCTAGCCAGAATTTGACTCTTGCCAGCATCTTCCTGGAGCTCCAGGAATTCTAGAAGAATATGGTATGTTTTTTTTCTCCTACATTGCTTTAGGTGGCCTGGGCACTGCTGCTGTTGCTGTTGGCAGTTGTTTTTAATGCCTTTTAGTTCATACAGTATATAGAAATCTCAGCTTCACCAGATATCACTGCAGGTACCAAATTTTATGTACGTATGTGTATATATATATATGTGTGTGTGTGTGTGTGTGTGTGTGTGTGTAGGGAATACATGATGGGCAGGAGTGGGATATGGAAACTATTCTTACTCTTGCAGAGTGAGTTCTGTATTCTCATGAGTGCTGAAGGCACGAGTGAGATTGCAGAGCTCACTCTGCAGGACTGAGAATATTTTCCATTTCGCACAATCTGCACATCATGTATGCGATTTATACCACAGGGGTGAGAGCTTTAGGAACATTTTTCTGTTTTTGTGTTTCCTGCTCATTCTGTGTGTGGTGACAGTGTGTGTGTTCTGAATGGACTGGGAGTCAGAAACACAGGTGAGTGTGTTTTGAAAAGCCAATTGCGTAAGTTCTAGGTGCAGTGAGAAACAGAAACTGCTGCAGGTAGCACTGAAAAAGAGAAACTGCTTTGTAAGAGTTTGATTTAGAATTCAGGTTGTTTTGAAGCTGTCAGCACAGTAATGGGCTGGGAGTGTTAGAAACACAACGGGACACAAGTGAGAGTGTTTTGAAATGCTAATTGAGTACGATGCCGCTTCAGTGAGAAAGAGAAACTGTTTTCTAAAGCAGTTTCATTTAGAATGCAAGCTGCAGTGAATATATTTTCACTCTGGTGACATCAGCAGAGTGTGGATAAATGTTGATATCCTCACCCTGCCGATGTCATCAGGATTTATCCTCAATCTAGTAGAAATAACACAGTACAGTATATCCTACTGAAGATCTCACCCTTGGTATAAATATATATATATATATATATATATATATATATATATATATATAAGATATCATGAGGAGGGTGGCCTGTGGGATAACAAAGTTATCTGTACATTTGCCTGTGACCTTGAGTAACCTCATGAGTGGAGAAGCCACAGACCAAGAGATTCTGATCACTGACAACTTCTTCAAATAACTTTATTGTACAAGTGCCACTCTTATTATAACAGGATATTTTTGGTTCTGGTTCATTATATAACATTTTTTTCTTAAGTTCCTTTTCATGTTTTTTGTCTGTGCCTGGTTGCTGTGTTTTAATGCCAGGATTGCTGTGCTGAAAAAGGGGGGAAAAGGGAATTTTTTCTTAAAAGTGTTTTTATTTAAAATTTGGTTCTGGTTTGGAGGGGGGATTTTGTTAGGGTGTGCATTTTCTGAGTGTCTGGGACTGTGATAGCTTGGGTTTAAAGAGCACTGTGAGGAGGTGAAAGTGAAACTGGGAAGCAATACTACTAAGCAGGTAGCACAGGTGGTGGTAATTAGTGATGTAGTCACTATGTGGATAAATGGGTGATGATGTAGTTACTATGTGGATTAATAAATGTATGCAACATGTGCCAGGATAAAAACTGACACATAACTTCAGTTATCTGAGTCACTGTGTGGATAAATGGGTGGTGATATAATCACTATGTGGATAACTTCAAGTTATCCCCGTAGTGATTACATCATCACCCATGTATCCACACAGTGACTACATCACTAACCACCACCACCTGTGCTGCCTGCTCAGCAGTACTGCCTCCCAGGTTCACATTCACCTTCTCACAGTGCTCTTTACTAGCAAAACTATCACAGTTCCAAAGACTCACAAAATGCACACCTAACCAAATCCCCCCCCATACTAGAACCACATTTTGGCCCTGTCCACACTACACCACTTACAGTCTGTAATGGTACCAAACTGTTACAGACTGGAACTGTTACAGTGTGTCCACACTGCTGGCAAACAGTCTCGATAACAGTTTAGAACCATTACAGCCCATTCACATTGTGGGTGCCCTGTAACCGTTAGGCTGCACCCTATCCAGCAATGCAGTTTCTGCTGCACTGGGGGAATGTTGGAGCTACACGCTCATGCATCCACACTATGGCTGATAGCATTACAGGGGCACAACCATTTTTATAACAGTTGTTCAAACCACCTCATATGTGGTTTCAACAACAGTTATGAAAACACCTTCTATAACATTACAGGTGTAAACGCAAACCATTACGGTAACGGTTTGAGCCCTCTGTAATGTTACAGAGGCATAGTGTGCACAGGGCCTTTACATGCAAACACTCTTAATAAAAAAAGCATTTTTTTTCTTCTTTCTCAGCACAGCAACCTTGCAAACCAAACACAGCAACCAGGCACTGAGAAAAAAACATGGACAGAAACATAAGAAAAAATAAAATAAAACAAAACTGAACCCAAAAAATCCTGTTGCATAAATTAAATATGCATGGGGCACCTGTGGGATAACCAAGTTATTTGTACAGTAGCCTGTGACTTCTCGTTAACCTCACTCGTGGCTTCGCCACTTGTGAGGTTACTCGAGGTCACAGGCTACTGTACAGATAGCTTGCTTATCCCACAGACGGCCCATGCATATCCCTTATTTATTCATACAGTGACTCAGATAAATGGATTTATCACACTTGTTTATTCAGAACCTGTTTCATAAATATATTTATAAAATGGGCCAGAAAAAGGAATCAATGGCATTAGACAAAGACCATCAGGTGACCATGCATATATCAGAGCACGACCGCACACCTGCACTTTTACCCACCTCCAAAACAATTTTTCCATTTTATAAGACAGATAATCCACTTTTCTGATATATGCATGCCTTGGGGGGTTGATGCACTCAGCCTACGACCTCGTGTATAACAACACACACCAAGGCAATGCTTATAACAGAGCACAACCACACACCCTAGAGTGGGTGATCTATTACATATATCTATAGATAGATAGATAGATAGATAGATAGATAGATAGATAGATAGATAGATACACAATATGGAGGGAAGTAGGGAGTCAGTTTCAAATGGTACATTTATATATTGATTAGAAACTGGTAACTGGGAGAAGCACACTGGGACAATGCTCATTTCCATGTGTGACCTGGGGAGCAAGGTAGCAAAATGAGATGGAAGGTATAAGCAATCCAGAGACTGAACAACAAGATGAAAAATTACAATTGAAGGAGTGCAAAATTATTATGTGCTTGGATAGTGAAATTAAAATACAAGAAGGCAGTATCAATAGATAAACGTACAGCTGTACTGCAGCAGAGAATTACATACCAAAGTAGAAAAAAAATGTAGGGATGATTAAGCTAGTATTTTTCTACTAGACAGCCCAACAAGAGTTAAAAAACTGTTTTGCTCTAACCTATGAGATGGAAATCAGTTTTTCCCCAACAAAACTAACACATTTTTCCAAACATAGTAAAGGCAATGCTTTTGTATTTTTTCAGCTGGTGAAGTCAGGGAACATGAAAAACTAGAAATGCAATCTGGTAAAAAACTATAATTTAAATAGCATGGATAGGTATAGATATTTCCACATAAGAAACTATTTGCTGAGTCATCGGTAGTGGTCACAGCAAAGGAAATAAGCAATTAATTGCTACACTTAGTCATAGAAATGTTACAAAGGAAATCCACAAGGCATCTGAACTCTATCAGGACCAATTAGACGTATCTAAAAACACATCAGGGGAGGCCATACTGGATGTGTGGTGGTACACATACACAAAGGCCAGGGGCTGGATATTCAAAGGGGTCGGTAAAATGGAGCAGGTGTGGGAAAAAACCTTGCTCAAGTGGGTCTTCCCTTGCAGATCAGCAGTTTTTTCCACATGCGCCGTGTTTTCTATCACAGAGCTGTTTTGCGAACAGCTGCACAATTTTCAGGTGCAGCTTTGCCAGAATACTGCGCCTGATTGTACCAGTTGTAACATTCTCCACAGCTGTGCCCCTGCGCATGTGCACCCCACAGGCTGAAAACTGAAATGTCCACCAATGCAAAAATAGTTTTCTGCATCAGCAGACTGTGACATGGAACTTGTCCCACGGATGTTTTCTGCTCTTGGAAAATCCAGCCCCAGAAAACCACTATCAAGTATGAGTGCACAAAGTGTGGCACAGACATTGCTGCATGTTCCAAAAATTGTTAGGTAAAAAGGTCTCTAACAACAACAGACTAACAACAACAGACTGTGCAATCATTGAGGTGGCAACAGTATACAGGCTTTCAGACAAACACTTCACTGTGAGGCAGATGAACACAGTATACAGACTTTCAGGCTTACACAGAGCCCTTATAGAGCTCTGTGTAATTCTGAAAGCTTGTGTACTGAACATTTCTTGTTGGCCCAATAAAAGTTATCAAATTAAATTAACAACTTTGTTCTCCAGTTAGAGCTAAGGATGTCAGCCTCCAGCTAAAGTTCTAGTCTTCACATGACATCAAATACTGTCAGGTATTATAGATAGGTTTATAGTATGTGGTGGAATGTGACTCTGTATGGAGAGCCATGCACTGTAAAAGTCATTATGCTGCAGTAGTGATGTCCATACTAACGCTGAACAACTTTTTGTTCTTCATTAGTATAGACATCACAATACTAGAGACACCATCAGTGCTTTTCATTGGTCATTGGCAGGTGAAGAGTCATGCATGTGAGTAGGCTGGCAGGTAGGTGTTGGTGAAGTGAGGGCAGTGAAGCAGAGAGACTGGGTGCCGAAAGTAAAAAATAAGCAAGCGGTTCTGTGCTTCTGTCCACCATACACTATATAGAACAATGTATGGTATCCCTGATACATAACAATGCTCTTCTGACACCAAGTAGTTACTAAGACATCAAATGGACCTCTCGACCTTTGTTCTCAAGGTCCTTGACATCATAGTAACCACTTGGTGTAAGAATAGCATTGTTCTGTATGAGCTACCATACACTATCTTGTATTTAATGAGCAAAAGGAGAAAAAATAAATACTTCAAAAGTAAATAGCAACAACTGGCTACTTTTAGAGTGGCGTGGAATGTGGAAGGTGGAATTCCACTGATGGAATTTGTGCAAAATGTCAATTCTATTTCTAAAATTATTTTCAGAATGCCATTTTTTAAGTCTGAAGAATTCCAAAAATGGAAATCCAAATGAGACTCAGCACTCTCCCAATGGTACTCCAGCACTTACAAACCACATAAGGGATCTTACAACAGTTATCAGTGATCAAAACTTCATTTTATTAAAGTGCCAGATCACGCAGAAAAAAGTGACAATGCAGCAACAGACAGACTCAGCATTTTGCATAAATGCCTTCTTAAGAATGATCTGAGCATGAGCGGCAAAACTCATTCCTTAAAAGTGCATGTACATACATTCAGTGCCTGATATATGCACATGCTTGACAGGTCCTATTTTTGTTCATACTTTCTAAATTGTGGTCCTATTTTTGTGCATACATCCTAAATTGCACATAACTGCAATGGTTTTGAAATTAGTGAAGCAACTCAGTAAAATGCACTTTCTAACTTTACTGTTGTACCCAGTTACCATTATTGAATGTATGAGACTCATATAAAACATACAAATACAGTACATCAAATGTTGACCACACTGAGCTACAGTATTTAAAGCAGCAGTGCAACAAAACCGGGCAAAACATTTGACCCTACTTTTTTTCACTATAAAAGAGTCCAGGCATCATCCAGTTTTATTTAGTGGTAAAAATAGTTTAGACCCGGCAAGAGTTAGGATCAAGAAAACTGCATAAATAAATAAACTCATGGTGTGTAGCATAGGAGGTACCTAGAAAAATAAATTTGACAGGTATGCTAATATTATTAATTGAAGCAAAAACTAGCTTTTTGGGAAAAAAATATTTTTCATTGCACTGCTGCTTTAAGCTTCAGTATTTGTTTTCTCACTGGCTGCTGGTTCCAACAGACAGACTGAAACTGATCAAAACTCACATGAATTGAATCACCGGCAGCCCAATTACCATCTGTTTAGTGAGTGTGATTGACCTATTAATGTCTATGGACCCCTGACAAAAGGAAAAAGTGTGCATAGACCCAAAAGTTGGTGTGCATACAAGCAATTGTTTAATCATGGAGTATCTAGGCTTGGGACTGGGACATGCCATTATTGTACATATAACCAGAATGTGCATACAGGTGGAGTGAACTGTGTATCCTAAGCTGATCACTTTAATCCTCAAACCAAAACATGCAGTATGTTGGGGTGACAAAGGAGAAGTATAAAGTAACTATGGGGAACATAAATACTCATTTTAAAATGATCTCCATTAAAACACTTTCTAAACTCTTAAAAACAAGCTTTTTCAAGATGCAGAGAGGCACCACATGACAGTTTCCACTATATCTGCAAAGGCAAGAAAAAGGCAAGAAACAAAGCGTAGACCATTTACCAGAGAATTTCCCACTGGGAGTATTTCCACAAGATGCACTCTCTAATATGCAGACATATATATTTTCTATTGTAGTAATTACAGCAAAGAAATGTTCACATGAAAGTGGTTGATAATATCCCCTCCAACTAGTGAGGAGTGGTGGAGCATGGCAAAAGTGTTTTTGACGCAGAGAAGCTGACATGCCATGCGCATTGTTAGAATGTGAACAAAGGTTTTTAAGCATTTAGGCATGGCCAAGGCTTGGATTACTGTCTAATAATCTAACCATAGGAGAAGTATGAAGTATGAGGCAAAGACATGTATCTCATGCCCCTATGGTTAGGTAAACAAAGATAACCAAACCCATGGGGTGACTAATGCTCTTACTAAACTACACTGTTTTGATATTATGAGTTTATAGGGGTGCTAGGAGTGTCTCTTGTGGATATTAGTGTCAACTTCACATGTTCTAAGGGCAGGAGAACTGCTAACCAAAGGCCAGCCAAAGGCCAACATTTCTGGTATCCTAAGGATGAAATAGGTGACATTTGTATAACCATAAGAAACACTCCTAGTGCCTATGTAAATGTTTTATAGTTCACATTTTTCTTTGTTTTAAGAATTTCCTTTTTTTTCTGCTCTGCATGAAGAAACTACAAAAAACTGTGTTGGGAACATGTGATGACAGATACTTCTCTGCCTTTGAAGAGTGTATCACTATGAGGCACTGCCTTGGACCTGTACCTTGTGTTTCAGACTGGAGGCTATGGGCTGAAGGGGAAGGGGAAGGATTACAGTTGACAACCCCAAGAAAGACCCCACCATGGATTTGCCAAGACTCTAGAGACCCCAAACCCTAATATATTTTCCTTTTGCTGCTTGGGGGGAGGGGGGAAGTTGGGAGTTTGGGTTGAAAATTGGGGTCAGAATATCCAAAAATGACAAAATGGAGGGGGGTAGAAAGAAGCAGTATTGGGGATGGGCTCCCTGGTCTAATAGATAGATAGCTAGACAGATAGAGAGACAGACACACACACAAACACACACACACAGACATTGAGAGGCAGACAGACAGACAGAAGAGAGGATTGGCGGCTCACTCCTGTCACTGCAGCCTGCAGCTTGAGTTCCAGCTACAGCTGCAAATGTCAAGCAAGTCCCACTGTTCTCACACATAGAATGCAGGTGAACGGCTCCTCTTTCTAACCTGGGCACACTGGATTTTGGGGTGCCTAGAAAAGGTGCTTCTGTCTACTTTTAAAAACAAACAAAATGCAGAATTTAGCTAAATGGCTCCCATTTAGCTAGGTTTAGGTGTATGTTTTTTTTTTTTTTTTAAAGAGATTATTTTTATACACTGCAAAGTTTGTGAGTTTAAAATGAGGAAAGAAATTGCTGCCAACATGATTGGTATTTCTGTCAGCATGAGAGGTAAATCCTGAAAATAAGCAGTCATGATAATTTTTTCTTAACTGTTCGCAAGGTAAATAATGAATATAAGAAATCACAATTGTTTTTTTTTTTTTTTACCATTCACATTAGGATGCTAACTATAAAATCGGTATAACTCTGGAACCATATAATATTCTTTCATGAAATCTTCCTGAGGCACGCTCTTGGCATGGCCCCTTCAACCCTAAAAATTTCATGAGAAAATTCCACACCATCTAGGCTGTAGATGAGAGCAAAAAATATCCAATGATAAGTATAGGGAAACCAAATGTGTCTTTTTCCCTGTTTTTTGGTGCTCCATATCTCAAAAACTGAACAAGAGGCCATCACAAAACTTTTTACATCTTGACACTCTGGCAGCCTAAATGCTAAATTTTGAGCTATTTCATCAAATGACGCCAACATTACTAAGGTACGAAAACATTAAACAGCCTACTCAGCCCTAACTATAGGGATGCCTATAACAACAAACTCTGGTCAGAGCCAATATGGCTGTGGAGAGCTTTTAGGAGCATCAAGAGCAGTTAACAGAATATGCTGTGTTCTCACTGCACAGGAATCAGCCATAATACTGCAGCGATTACAGTACTGCACATGCGTGATACTCACACATGTGCAGTTTGACCCAGATTCAGCCTTGCTCAACATGGCAGTGCTGACATAACTATGTGTAACAACCGAGTCCCCTTGGGTTACTAGAATACCGTTAATACTGGTCTTAGTCAGGCAGGAAAAAACAGCTGTCGGGGAAGTCATTAGGGGCTTTCTACATAAAGACATCATTGTTTACTCAGTTAGCCGGAGAGAAGGATGATTATGTCATTTAGAACTCTCACAGCAGCATAACCATTTTGGAGTCAGCTGATCTTCGAGAGCTTAGAATATTCATCATTAAGTCCAAGTGTGGCAGTTAGACTGGCAGGAGGTCTGCCATTGGGGCTCTGTCAAAGGGATCCCTGGTATTTCTCACCCTAGTTTGGTAAAATCTTCAGGTTGCCTGCAGAACTCTGTAGTTTCACTCCAGGGGGAGTGAGAGGGAATGCAGTTTTTGTGAATGCAAGGGGCAATCCCCTGAAGTTCCTGGAGTTCACAGCTGCCTTAAGGAAGGGCAATGAGTAGAATGTGACAGCTACCAGAGAAAGAAAGGTGCCCTTTGTCCTTTCCATGACTGGGAGGAAGGAACAACTAATCTGAGAGTACAGAATTTGAGACTGTTCTCTGAGGGAGATGTCTGAAGTGTGTCTGCCCTAGATAAGGCTAGAGCACATGGGTCAGGCCCCCTCTCAACACAAGTGTGCTGAATTTAAAGTTAAGGTTGGGAGTCTTTAGCAATCCATTGGGGACTGGAGACTCATTTGGTGTAATCCTGAATGAATGGCAGAGGGTCTCTGGGGCAAAGGGTGAGAAATGCCATCTGGAGTTTCAGGCAGGGCTAGGTGGTTCATGGATGGGCACCAGTGTTCCCTGGGCAACAACCATGCACCAGGAGGATTTTAAAGTGTGTGGCACATCCCACAGATATACACTTTGGAAATGGAAATGTGTGGAAAATGCTTAAAGTGTGTGGCAAATCCCACAGATATACACTTTGGAAGAGAGATTGAGATGTTTTTTGTGGAAAACAGTACTGCCTAGCAAAGGATCCTGCAAAAGAGAGTGTGCCTATATTGCAATGATAAACATTTGGGGGACCACCCTTGCTTTAAGTAACATCTGTAAATAAAGCCATATTGCAAAATCCCAGTTACTGCTTTGGACATTCTGCTTATTGCTTCTAGTGTGAATGTTATTGGGGCTCCTCAGCAGTTAGGTCTAGCATATGCCTAGCATCCTCTCCCCTGGACCTGGCTGTAAATAAAAAGGTTCATTTTAGTATGTACACCCATCCTCTACATAATGATCCTGGTATACACTCCAACGCTAGTGGTGGTACCATGAGTGTAGATCTGCCAAAAGAAAATTGTATGCCATGTAGTTGTCAGTAGTTCTTTTAAGGGGGGTGCCAGCTAGTCAATGGTGGTGTGGGGGTTACATACATATGCACGATACTCATGCGTGCACAGTTTAAGTCTGCGCCACCATGTTGCACACGGTGGCTGTCACGTCCTCACTCGCAGAAAGGAGCAGTAGTATGCCAGGAAGTGGGTATGTTCATGAGGCCTGCAGAGGGGAAGGGCTGCATAAACAGAATCACTGGAAATTATGCTGGAACACTGGGGCAGAACATCAGACAGCGATCCAGTTACGTGCTTCTACAGTGCTCTTTTACAAATCTCATGATGGCATAACTTCTGTGGTGCTTGGCCCACACAACCATAAAAATCTGACTCAGGAGGAGACTATTAACAAACTAGAGATCTGGTCTCAGATTTGATCGTCCTCACAGTCACTTATCTTATTCTTTTCTAAGCAGTAATTTCTGGTAAATGTGCCTTAACTATATTGCTCTCAGTGCTGGTAGACTACTTCTGGTTTTCCCCAGATTGTATTAGGAGAAGGTAGTAGCAGTCTTGAAGTGGTTGCTGCCAATGGTGGCATGCTCTGAAAAAAGTGGTCTCCATGCTCGTCTGCACATTTTAGAAATGATCCCTTGAGTTAAAGGGAACAGGAACTGATTACTTATGTGCAACTGTTTTAAATATCTCTTGTTATAAATTATATTCATACCTCTAAAGGATCCCTATTTTAACTGTGCCTGAATAAAAGTTGAAGCTGTCAGTTGTGTTTTGTTTTGGTTTTAGAGTTATAGAACTGTTATTTAATACAACAGTAGACTAGGTACATATGGACACATGTTGATACATGGGCATATTAGGATAACAGTATTTCAGTTACAAGGGGGTCTGTGTTAGGCTTGGGTTTTTAATGTACACATACACTAGTCACTTGTTACAGAATTGCAGATATATCATGTTTAAGACGGTGTTAAGTTTGACTATTCATGAGTAATATGAACCTATTGTACACAGAGCTTAAGAAAAATGTATCTGAACAGCACACTGTGTAAAATTTGATTGACACCACTGTGTGAAACAGCTGGTGAATGCTTAACTTACAGTGGGGCAGGTTGTCTTCTAACCTATTCTTTATTTAACACATATATATTTTCATATAAGACTTTTAACATTATTTACTATGTATTGCTGAAAGAGCTACTGACGCCTCAAAGAAAACTTTATAAAACATAATTAGATAACATTCTGCTTGTATTCCATATACTGTATATTCTAGATTTCTCCTCCCCATTATTTGTTACTGAGAAAATGTTCATGAATACATGATTTTATCTCTTGCAGTAACTTTAAAGTTAATCTGCCTCTATAGCTTACTCCCTACTTCAAGTTATAATGCTCTATTGTGACATCACAATCTGTTGCCAAGAAAGTAACTGATGTCACAAGCAGTGCATTATAACCTCAAGTAGGGAGACAGCAACAGAAATAGATAAACTCTTTAGGAGCAAAAAGCCTGTTTTCATGCAAATGACCTCAGCAATAAATAATGGGGAGGAGGAATAAAGAACTAATGTGAAATACAAGCTGAACTTCATCTAATATACTAACATACTAACAAACTAATTGCCAGCAGATTAGGCCTTAAGGTCTATCGAGTCTGCTTGAACCTCAGATCCCTAGTTGGGTGCCGATGTTTTGTTAAAATTCTCTTGAAGGTGTCAGCTGCTCTTTAAGCTTATTTTTCCTTGTGTTTTTAATCATTGTCATTTACTAAAGCTAGCACAGACACACACACAGAGTTTTAAAATGAAACTTTAGTTGATTTATAGCTTGTGTCAGGGAGTGAACTTTCAAGTCAGTGAAATTTGACCTTGGGATAGCTTTCCTTTAATGGAACTAATCCTGTCTTGGAGAAAGTAATCTGCAGACCTGAGGCTGTTTAGAAGTATAGCAGTTATGCTTAACAAATGTAAATATCTCTAAATGTATACAACTTACAGATAATAAACATGTATGAAAGTTGTTCAGGACACCACAAGCTTTCAAATGTGCATATTCATTAAGCTGCACTAATTCTACTTTTTAAACTATGGCCATCTGATTACCTGAATGTTCATTTTTCATCACAATTTTCATGTTTTGGATAGCTATATTTAAAAAATCTGATGAATTCAGATTAGTGACCACCCTCATTTGAAAGATCATTTTGTCCCGAACAACTTTCATGTCAGCTATTTATTGGTAATGTGTATACTTTCTGAGATATTTACATTTGTTTATCATGACTCCTAGTGTGTTCACTCAGAAAAAAATGAGGTTGTTTGGAAGACCTTATTTTACAAAATATAAAGAATTCAGATTAGTGACTACCCTCATGAGAATGGTCTTTTTGCCCTGAACAACTGCCATGCATGTTGTTTTTGTGCACCTTGAATAGTTTTAAAGATATTTAGATTTGTTTGGAAGGATACACTGAAAATTCTTAAAAGATGTGTTCCATGGAAACACCTTTTTTCAAGTGAAAGCAGGTTGACTGTAGGCTCTGCCCACAGCCATAAAAATGTGCAGCAGTGAAAACACTGTTTACACATCCTCGGGCTCGGGATTCCAACCCATCACATGGTACATTAACACAGCATAATCTCCCCTATCATGCCTTATTCCTTACATAACCCCATGCCCTGTTGTGGGTTACTGTTTTCATACAGCATATGTAACCCCCTATTTGTGGGGTTAGAGCCTAAGGCAAGGTACAGTTTCTATCCATAGGTAATTAGAGGGCAATTAGTGGGTACAGCTCATGCCTAGGTAGGTAGCAAGGAAAGGGTTAATTCTGGGCCACTCTGTGGGGACCTGCTGCTGGCAGGAGGTCACCATGGGCAGGTATGATATAAGCATTGGGACATAGGAGTTACAGGGGGGGAAGACAGAGAGAGGTAGTGGGAGGAAGGAGGGCTGGAGAGGAGCTGATTTCCCACTCCAGACAGTGGCAAACTTTTACACCTTGGGGTAAAAAGAGAGAGAGCCTGTGGGCAGATGAGGTGATGGCCGAAGCTTCAAGCACCGTGAGAGACCCCCATGTGCCACCCCATTGGGACTGGAGCAAGATGCCCCCTTCTGACCACCACCTGAGTGGATGATGGAAGGTGCGGCCAAGTAAAGTGACATGGAGAAAGGTTTTGTCAGAAACTTCCAGCCTAGAAGCCCTGGGGAGAGTGGGCACTGATCAAGAAGGGATGAAGCACGGTTTGCCACAGTTTGGGGACATATTGCCAGATGTTTGTGGGGACAGTCTCCCAAGGGAAGCTTCATGTAGCTGACATGGGAGTTCAAAGAGAGCTAGCAGCCTCAAGGTGAAAGGCCAGCTGGTTCCATGTGACAAAAGTGCAGTGAGCCAGTTGAGATGGGATTTAGGATGGAGTTGGCAGCCCTGAGGTGAAAGGCCAGTCTATTCCGTGGGGGAAGATGACAGTGAGTAAAGGGGGCAGTGAAGAGTTGGGACTATATCAGTTCAAAGTGTATTTGGGGACTACAGCTGCCTGAATTTGGGGGCATATGATTCACACCCTGTGTCAAATTTGTGAGCTATCCGGTTGTGTGAACTGTTTGCAATGCAAAATATAGAACCATAGCAGTCAAGACATGTGCTGCCTACCTCAACCCAGCTAACCCAGTTTTTTTGCTCCATGGAGTGTACATTAATTTTACTATTAAATGGGATCCCCACTGGTTTGTTCTACAAAGCTGTGGTCTCCAGTTATTTCACCAAATCCTGTTGTAACTAACTTTGATTGCCTTGCAGCCCAGCACCCAAAGAGCCATGCACACCGGTGTGACAGAAGACCTGCTAATGCAAGCCATTTCTGGAGAAGTATTCTGCTGTGACCCCCCCCCCAGACAGTTACCATCAGCATACCCCTAGACAATGGGGAGGGGTTGGGCCACAATATATTTATGATATCTGTATTTATAGAGACATAGTTGTGTTCTTCTTGCATCCTTTTAAAGATCCTATGCACTAGTCTTTCTGCACACTGCCTCTTTGGTATGCTGACTTTGAGTGTTCTATATGCTCAGTGCCTTTGAATCTGACTTGACACCTGGCAGAGATGATGACTGCACTACCCTGTGGTGTCACAACAGGATAAAGCACACATCTCTAGTTTGCTGTTCTCAGCCTATACTGGATTGTATGTACACGCCTGTTTAACAGGCGATGCCTGTTCTAATGAAGCCTTGTCAGCCTGCATGCAAACAGGTTTGCATACCCTTGATACCTTTGCCTGGGATTGAGGCTTTAGAGTATGAGTGTGGTTTGGGGAGCTGCACAAAAACCAAATAAACTGTATGTGATGAGACACAGTAATAGTGACAGAATCAGTTTTATCTCTGGAATAGTACACATTGACTCACTTTCTACTTTAAGTTAATAGGGATGCTAGTAGGACCTGTTATGGATATAAGAGCGTTGCCTCATGTATTCTTAGGGCATTGTTTGGACTGGCAGTATAGCCTAGAGGTTAGAGCAGTGAGTTGCGAGTGAGGTTGGTACATCCAGCAGACCTGGGTTTGATTCCCACAACCTCCACTTGCATACTGTGTGACTCTGAGCAAGTCACTTACCCTTCACAGTGCTACTGGGTCACCCTGAAAACAGGCACTTGTGTCTAGTGGGACTTTGCAGGTTACCAAGGAATAAATTAAAAAAAGAGAGAACTGTGAATTAAAGGTAAGTAGTTCTTGTCCCCTAAGGACACATGAGGCGACACTCTTATATCCAGAAGTGGCCCTCCTAGCATCCTTATGAAATTATTATAGATTGTGTGTTTATTATTTTCTTTAATTATCTTTTCATCTACATAACAGTTCCAGACTGTGCGGTATGAGTGCCACCAGTGAGATTAGTTTGGCACAACATGTAAGATACTGTTATGGACATGACTATCTCATGCACAACTGAAAGAAGTGCTGTGACTGGACAGGAGCATCACATGACATTCCAATGATCTATAATGGGGGAAAATTGTGCAGTAACAGAAATGCCATCATGCCACATCTAAATGATTAATTTACAGCTTTGTGTTGCAGCTCAGGAAAGGGAGCAGTTAAAAAAAGTCTTTAGAAGACTAAAGTGAGTATTGCTTTTTAAGCTGAGTATTACTTTTTAAGCTGAGACTCCGATGTTTATGAAATGGGTGGTGCAATAAAACTGACAGTTTCATTTTAGAAGCCTGGCAACCCCTGCAAATTGCAAAGAAAAAGTACCCTCCATAAATAATTGAAAGATTAGCAACATGGAGGATGGCCACAGAGACAGACCTACTGTCACCCCAACAATAAAAGTTATTTTTGCCACAGAGAAAGTGATATAATGAATTGAAGGGCATTAAAACAAACGTCAAGCACAATATGTGAGGACTGGGTATTTTTTCAATAATATGCACAGCCTCTTGCATAGATGTATTATAGTAACACTGCAGTGCAACTACTGTATAGTTAGGGAAGACAACGCACTTCAGTGTTAATCTTCCATATTTGGCCACTTATAACTCGGATATCTTTAGGCCAACAGTGAAGCCAGCCAGGCTGTAATGCAATAACATGCAGTATTACTGCAGGGTGCTGCAGTATGTTGCAGGAAACACTGCAGTTTGGTAAGGAATAAGACATGACAGGGGGCATTATGCTATGTTAATATACCAAGTGGCGCACTCAAGTACCGAGCCCGGAGTGTGAGGGACTTCAACCAATACAAAGTACATTAACACAGCATAATCCCCTTCAATGGAATGCCTTATTCTACTTATACAATGTTTAATAATGTTATTTTTTTTTTAGCAGTGAAGAAGTGTTGCAGTTTGGTGTCATACCTTTAAAGGACTGCCTTTAGGGCATTAGCATAATTAGACTGCGGCAGAGGTTAGGTTGCAGCTGGTAAGCTGAGTGCAGATGCACTGCTTAGGAGTGGGTTATTTTGTTGCTTTAAGTAAGTATTTCTGACTTTTAACTTCCTGTACATCCCATGGGATCTGAGAGGCTAAGCTGGAAGCTTGAGCTATGCTTCCTTTTCTGTCTATGTGGGCGGAGTCAGGCCTGGTAGCCTAGGCTATTGATTAGATGTCATGTGACCTCATTCAGGTGCATGCTGGGCAGTTGATATTCCAGGACAGAGTTTGAGTTGTCCTTTGTTTCTAGGCATGTAAATATTTTATTAGCTTTTAGAACAGTGTTTGTAGAAGTTTTGCTGATGGTCTAGTGATATATGTATACACGTTTCCGTCGTTATATAGAATCATAGTTTTGAAATACATTTTGAGTTTTTATTGGGTGCTTAAAATGTTTTTCTTGTGTGAGCAGCACTGAGTCTTTTTGGGTTTGGATCTGTGAGTAGGAAGTATTGTATGTTTTTTCAAAGTTGTTGGATGGATTTCCTTTACAGTTTGTGATTCTTGAGCAATATTGCTGTTGGGGAGGGAGTCATGTTTTTTTGTTTGTTTTTAATTTGCATGATTTCTTTTTGATTTTTTAACTTTATTTTCTTTTCTGGCTGCAGGTGGGGCACTTAGCCTCTTTTTGTCTGCTCATCCCGCTCACTGGCATCCTCTGCTCAGCTGCCCAGGTCAGAGCTCACCCCCTATGGCGGGGCTCCTGAATGAGAGACTGAGATCCACCTGTGATCCACCCGAGACTTACGTGTTTGCAACATCATTCAGTGCAGGACGAGTGCTGTCATGAAGTCTTGCTGCACAGGGTTTCACCTTTTGTCATTTCCCTCGGCATGGACATGCAATGATGTCAGCATGTGGGCATGTGTGCTCACACACATGCACTGCAGAACTCCGCCACTGCCTCACGCTGATTTTTTGTGTGGACCTGGCAATACACCCAGCCTGCACTGGGTGTAGCTGAACTGCCAGATGCCACCATCCCTCCCCCAACCCCAGCAGTGAGGAGCAGTCCATGAAATGCTTACTCAACCTGCTGTCACTGGCCATCTGACAAACCAGACTTGTTCTCGAATAGAGATGTTGTGAAATAAAATTGCATGGCGAATTGCCATGAAATTTGTAATTTTGCCATGCAAAATATTTCACCAAAATTCACGTTGCAAAAATATTTCGCAGGGGTGAAAACTTGCAAAGGTTCACCAAAAATGAAATTGTTCCGAAAATGACGACATTTTACCCACAAGTGGTGATTTTTCCCATTTCGCGGGCAAAATGTGGCAATTTTTGGTCAAAATTTTGCATTTCGCACCCGCAAAATATTTCATTAAATTAGCGGATTTCACAAAATATATTGAGTAATGAAATTTCTAAATTTTGTACAACACTATTCTCGAACCCAGGTCATCAGCGCTGCAAGCGGTAGCGCTACTGCTACACCGGTGGGCTGACCTATTTCTTTTTGATGTTGCTTTAGTGTTTGATTTGCATTGTGTCCATTTTGACACTGAGGATACATAATTAGCACAGTGGCCTTTTTAACTGGTTGTCCTCTCAATTAATGCACCCCCCATGTCTTCTGAGCAGGAGCATCTGCTAGGGTAATGCAGTAACATGTGATGAGGTCCTGACCAATAAGGAGTCAGAACTGACCAGATGCCATTTTGTAAGTGGAAATTAAGGTATTTTGTCATGCAGTATTTTGCAACATATCATTCACTGCAAGTTTCTGCACTGCATCCTCGCTGGCTCCACTGCGGGTGCCTAAACACTGGCAGGCATGCACGGTACTCTGTCGCAGGATCTTATAACCTGCCAAATTTGGTAAATTCCTGTTCAGTCGTGCTTTATTTCTATCATGGGTGTACCGTAGGCAGGCATACTCACTGTACACATTTGTGCAGATTTGTTTTTAGTACCAGTCCCATCTCATATGTCTTTTTCAAACCCTTATCCTTCTACTGTGGAGAGAAGCTGAATATGCCTCCACTCTACTTGAGCATGACCACTGAGTATTGACCATGTCACTTCAAGGTATGGTTCTGTTATTTCGGACAACACTTAATTATATATACAGAACATGGCGTGTTTGACATTTGATTGGACATTGTACTTTCACTGTCACAGCCAGTTCCAAATAATGGGACATTAATCTACCACTCTCAATCTGATTTGTTTTAAGGTTAGATCCTGTTTCCGTATAAATATAGGTGTAATAAGCACATGATACAGTACATAACCACAGAGATCTGGGCAGAGGGCGCAGCAGTGGGAGAGACTGTGTGCAAGATGAACATTTCTGACAACACCCGTAAGTCATATGGTGTTAAGCGCCCCCAACCTCCCCAAACAAAATAGGTTTTTAAGACTGTTTACTGGCTTGCCAAGAACCAAAAAAAAAAAAAGGCTAAGATTTGAAACCAAATTCATAAACATGAATGTGTCTTGTAAGCTCTTGGGGTGCTAGGTTTTTTTAATTGTTTTAGTATACTAATGTGCAATTTGTACACTGTCACTAATTCCGTATCTCCGTATGAACTGATCAAGGATGACTTTGCAAACAGGTACTTGTGCTCAATGGCCATCCTGTAATAGTAATGAAGTGAAACTACCAGGTTTCTTAGATCTTGTCCCAAAAGTGGGCCTTTTTGGTGTTTCAGGAACAGAAATGTTTAAAATAAAAAACATTATCAACAAAATTAAATGTGTTGGCTGGGCATGCACGGAACAGCGAATGAAGTTGTTTTTCATAAGGTAACTGCATGCTCCAGATTGAAACTGTAGACATGACAAATAAGGGATTCCACAAATCTGTGGGCATCAGAAAATCTCTTATCCCTCATAATTACAGTTTCAGGCAAACTCGTTAAGTTCAGGAACTTAGGCAAAAGTTACCACTAGAGCCCATCCACTGGTGCCTCTGCAGCCACAAATCCCCAGTCACCTACCCCTGGTGACTTCTGTTTCAAACACGCCTACCCTGATATTAAATGTGACCACCAGAAGCCCATCCCCAGGGGGCTTGCTGCCAATCCCTGACCTGATTCTGACACCAGGAGCCCTCCCAGTTATTATGAGAATTAATAATAAACAAAGCTCACCGGTAATCCATCCCTGTCATGCCCCGGCCCCCCATGGCACCAGGACCCCACTTCAGTGGCCTCCGCTGTGTCCATCCCAGGTCTTTTTTTAACTTTAATCTTATCGGCATTTATAAATCATCTAAACATAAATTACATAGTTTTTTTCTATATTTAAATTTGTGCCTCTTTCCCCACCAACAGTGTTCTTCAGCCACGACCCCCCGATCTATCACCCACCATCCCTAGAGTACCCCACTACTTAGTACATCAATGGGTGAGAGGATCCTGGTAGGTAGTGTGAAGCTAGTGGCATTGGCAGGTTCATCCTGCTACTAGAGAGTGTTACCCTCCATTTTCTCACTTTCTCCGCTTGAGCCGGTCCATAAGCAGTAACATGTATGTACAGCTTAAAGATGCTGTACGCTTCAGCGACTGCATCAGGCCATCGATCATGAGTAGCTGCTTGCTACATCACCTAACCTCCACTGGGTGGCAGCCAAGCCAAGGCATGCATGGTCACCCCTTCCCAGAGGAGGAGGAGATTAGTTCCTGGACATTAAATCGTCCTTTCCCCAGCCGGCCCATGAGTGATCCGGGTTCATTCCTGAACCGAAATGACATTATTTTTAACACATCAATAGTAGTACAGGAAGAGAGAAGAATGCCCAAGTGCATTTCTGGAGTGAGAGAATCAATATTAAGAAGAAAGCATGCAATAATTAATGATATACCCTAACCCACTGCCAATATACTGTTACAAAGTCTAATCCATTAGTAATAACTTCTTATAGTGCCCTTGGGTCCATTTATCAATTATAGGTCTAAATGGCCCAGCTCAAAATCAATAGCAACAAAATGCACATGGATAGTTAGCTTGACTGAGACAAGCATACACATCAAACATTTATTTTAAACTATAAAGAAATATTTAAGCAAAGGAATAGGCCCAATTAGGCTTTTTAAGATCCACATTACTTATGCATTTCATAAACTGTAATTAAGTAGCTTAATATACCATCAATTCTTTTATATCAGGGCTCATGGCTTCAGCTGTTTCTGCCAGGTCTGCTAGATCCAAATCTGATGCAGTAGGTGAGATCATAGTTGCTTCTTCTTCTTAGTTAGAAGGATGATCTGATTCAGCAAATTATGATCTAAGAAAATTTATTAGTTGCTGTTTATCAAAAAAAAAATGCATGTTTCGCCACTTGCAATGATTTTAACTTTGGCTGGCCCCAGCAAATAAAACTGCACACCAATTTCCAGAACTGTACCTGTTCTCTGTATGCTAAGAACGGGCATCTTTGTTGCTGGGTTTGATATGAATAATCCAGAAAAAGGCAATGCTGAATATCATTAACAAGCATTTGTCAACGACGAACGTTTGCTTGCATGTATTTGCTGTGCAGGTATTTTGATACTGCACAGACTCCTGTCATTCAGGCCATCTGGGGATTATTATTTCCTCAGCAGCATGCTTCCAGCAGCAATAGAAATACTGTCACTGCTGCTAGCTGAGCACAGCCTTGTAACTTTCATATATGGGAAACAGATCCTAATAGAAGTGGAAAATAAATGCAAAGGAACCCATGAAATGCAAACAATTGGCTGTCCAATGACTACTGCCCCAAAAGACCACTCCTTTTTAAAGATGCCAGGTGTTACTCCCACTTGCAATAGCCTCTAGCTGCTTCTTTGGTTGCTGGATTGACAAGAACCATGGTTGACTCTTACTTCTCCATTCTCCGTGGCATTAACATATTCCTCTGAAGGGGTTCTCTCTCCAATGGCATCCAGTGGTGCTCAAGCTGTCCCCAGAGGTACTGCTGCTCTCCTAGAAATTTGTTCCATAGCTTAGCTGGTGGAGCTCCCGGAACACTGAGCAAACAGGACGCGGATTGGCAGCTCAGTGGGGAAAAGCGGGATGAGTGATAGTACAGCCTTTCAGACTGTAGCAGTGCTGGGGATGAGAGAAATCTGACAGAGCAAGAGCAAGCAGCAGCATACATCTGAACTGCTATGAACTTTGCAGAGCAATATACATTTTATTCCCCAAGTTACCACCACTCCATGAATATATTCTGCATTAAATGAACTAGATATAAACATTTCGTATCACTTAAGATAGGATGCCTCTGTTCTTACACCTATTCTTTAAATTTTTTTTATTTATTTATTCATTCAGAAATAAACCTTTGAGCACAGGTGCTCTTTTAAAAAGGTTCCATGTCAAAGTCAAGGACAATGTAGACAGAGAAATTAACAATAAAAGAACTAGCATTGTTAAGTATCGGTACACACAGAGAGTTGCAAATCCATATTATACAATGGACGTAAGTGAAAAGCCAATGAAATCATCAGACTGGCAGTTTACCACTGGTGTAAATCCTCTGATAACCAATGGCTGTTGATGAGACTATCCATTTAATCATCTACAGCACAGAAATAAATACAATAAAAATAAAAAAAACAAGTCAACCTCTTTAATATTTGTATTTTATTATAGTAAAAAAATTACCCTTGGTATAATCGCAATAAGCCACTCGGAGGATGTGGGTTATCAGGGGAATTACCACAGCTGGCGAGGATTTACCCACTCGGCTGCACCTCGTGGGCAAACCACTCCAGCCGTGGTAAATCCCCTGATAACCCACACCCCCGCGTAGCTTATTGCTTAATTACACCACATTCTGATCTTTTGCTCTAAAATCTGAAGGCCAGTGCTATACAGCAACAGAGAGGCAAGCGAGTGAGCAGGCAGGGTTGAAGGCTACACAAGGATGGGCTGCAGTGGCAATTGCTAGCAATCCTATCCACTCAGCTGGTTGCTGAGCAGCCTCATGTGCTGTAAATTAAATTAACCAGCTGCTGTCTTATAGGAACAGCTGACTTATTTCAAGCACGTAAAGCTTCCTCCCAGCCAGCAGTGAGTAACGTCACAACCAGACTGTGTGGTCATTGATCTGAACTGCTGAGCCTCTTGCAGCTTCAGCTGCAAGGGGCTCAGCAGTAACACCTCTGAAATGCCATTCATGTAACAAAACGTTTGTTGTGGAAGTGAAAGCAAACGTAAAAAATGACACATGTAGTTCAGCCACGAGTGGATTCCCCGCTCTGCACAACTAAGGGGAGCTGTTGGATACATCTCGATATAGCACATGCAATTTAAAAAATGAAAAACATTGGGTGCCAGGCCTCCCAGCTCTCCATGCCTTGTCAGAGTGCTGAATGCATTTGTTGGTGGCATCACTTTGAGCCCAGAATCACCCAGAGTGCCATGGGGGTTGGTCATAGCACCAAGGCATGAGCCGCTTCTGATGTAGATGGCAGGCTCTTGTGGTGGCCTCCACAGTGCATAACTCATGCTCAGTATCCCAGCTGAATGCAGTTATCCCCCCCCCCAGTGGCCACCAACCCGATTGTCCATGTAGCTCTGTGGATCTAGTCAGGGCCATTCTTCACAACTGTAATAGTGTTTTCTGTAGATGCACTGAGTCCTCCATCTGTGTAGCGATGCGCCTCCACACATCACTCTTTGCTCTCATTACACGCATTGTGGCATTTAGTGCTTTGTGCATTTGGTACTAAATCTCCTGTTGAAAAATACTTTGGCATTACTACACATTAGAACATCAATAGCTGACTATCTCATCCTCATTAAACAGTAAGATTTCCTTACTTTTAAGAAACTCTCTGGGACAAAAAAAAGGAATTATCCTTATCAAATTACAATAACTTCAAATGAAGGGTGACATTTCAATGCTCAAAATTCAGTTAAGACAGGAATCTTTTACTGATGGCCATACTATTCATGTATTATATAGAATTGCTTTCAAGGATTGGGGTTTATAGAGAATAAATTAATTAAACCTAATCTGCTTAAGAATACATAATAGCCTCTTTGGAATAATAGATTTTATAGAATAGATGGTAAATGTATTAACTGGCCTTCCTGTTAATTAAAAGGGATTTGTGATTAAAATTTCACACTGTTTTAAAATATTCCTATGAGATTATGCATTGCTACAGTATAACACTCTTAACATAATTATCAAAATGTAGAAATCATCATCAGACCCAATATGGGAGACGCTTCACAAACACAGCCAGTCTGTTTGCCAAAAATGTATATTTGCTGGAAACGAGGAAAAGAAATACACAGAAACAGCGAAAAAAAAACTAAAAGAAAAAAAAAATGTCCTCATCCTCCTCCAGTACAAGCACGCCTAAAGGTAAACGAGGGCTGCTTGGTAAGTACTTACTCACTGTTCAGACAGGCCCTGGAAGCATCAACCAGGCTAGGAGCCCTGAGCTGGTAAGCAGCTCAAAGGTATAACTTGTTAGTGTGGGAAAACATACAATAGCCAACCTGAAGGCTGAAGTTTCCCTGTGTTCCGACTTTGTGGAGCCGTTCAGACCAGAGAGATGCTGGTTAATGTAATTGCAGAACAGCAAAATACAAAAGCTGAATGGAATGCCCAGAAGCAAAAGTCTGTAAGAGAGCCACAAACTTCTACTTCTCCACAGCCTGCTATATTACAAGGGGTGGGGGCAACATTGCAGTCTCAGACAACATAGACTCCAATCAATGAAAACAAACTGACTACATCTGTACATTCTATTTCATGAACTTCTACCCAAGCAGAGCAGCAGAAGACTAATATAAATGGAGGATTTTTACAAGCAGCACAGACTGGTGTGCAGACTGCAGTAACTCCAAGCCACAAAGGTGAAACAGAGATACTGTACAACATTGTAGGGATTTAAATGATGTTATGGGCAGTCTGTTTGACATGTTTTTCTGACATGAAAGTAAAACGGACGTATTCATTTAAAGAGCAAGATTGTTGGAACAAGAATTAACTAGAAATTAATTCTCTAGCTTCACTAGTTCTGTTGCTAGAGGGTGGGGCTCATGGGATGCTGAACGGACTTGAGACTGATTGGAATCTCGGTGGGGAACAGCTGGGCGAGTGACAGTACAACCTTTCAGACCCTGGCAGTGCCAGGGATAGCTGGAATTGGACAGAGCAAGGGTGAGCATCAGCATACCTCTAAACTGCTATTGAAAGCTACAAACTGACGGGACAAAATGGCAGTCGATAAAATTCCAATCCACTCAGCTGGTTGCTGAGCAGCCTTATGTAAATGTAACGAGCCAGTCACAGTCTGATAGGAGCATCTGACTCCTTTCAAGTACACAGAGTTTTCACCCAGCAAGCATCATGACTAGGCTGCGTAGTCATTAATCTGGACTGCCGAGCCCCTTCCAGCTTCAGTTGCAATGAGCTCGGCAGAGACACACCTCTGAAATGCCTTTCATGTAACAAAATGTTTCTTGTGCAAGCACAAGCAAATGTAAAAAGACACAATGCAAACAGAACAGCCTCCAAAGAAATGTGGGTTCACTTTTGATTTCAAAGGTAATTAAGCAGGTATCGTTGCCTTTCCAGATCCCTCTTTTCACTATCAGTACTATCAGTTGCTGAACTCCAAGTCAAAGTTGGGGTAACACCCCAGTGGAATGATGCTACCTGATCTGATTCTGACACTGGAAGCCAACAGAACTGTTGGAAAAGTTTTGTTGTTGGTGGTGGTCCCTTTATCTCCATCCCTCAAGCATGACTCCCCCATCTTGGTCTGACTCCCCCCTGCCCTATCACCCAGCTTCTCAGGGCCTTACCTTCTATTCTGCATCTTCCCCCATGGCCTATCCTCTGTGGGTGGCTAACAGGACCCCTACTGCTGACCAATTGATCCAGTTCATAAGAGAGGGTCCTGTCAGAGGTGTAGAGCCTGCAAGGAGCCGAATTGTTTATTCTGCTCTGCCTGGATATGTCCACCATTTTTGTCCCTGTTGGATGCCAACACTGGAGGGTATGCAGGCTCAATACACACAAAGTGTGAGGAGTGCATCACCGTTGGTATCCTCCCATGCAATAAGTGGTTATGAGACCACTGCCATGTGTCTTCACCCAGGTGACAGTGTTGCACTGCAGCTGACTGCCCTCTCTCTGTAGAGGAGGAGGAGGAGGAGAACCTCCTATCAGTCTCTCGATGATTCTCTGCTGGCTGACCCCTGATGCTCTAGGCTCACTTTCATACCTAGGTTACCAGTGTCACACTTGGCAGCATTATGGCTGCACTGAGGACCAGCTCACTGCTGGAGAATTTTTAATAATTAAAAATAGGCCACCAGGAGCCCATACATAGCGGCACATTTCTGCTACAACCCTCCTCCCCCTATTTACACCCATACCATCTCCCTGGTGGCACTGAGGAGGCCCCCAGAAGGTGTTCGGTAACAGCCCTCCTCTCACCTCCTCATCAGTCACCATAATCAAATAACTGTGATAGTGATTATGAAAGACAACATTTTGTTATTTCTTTGCCGTGGACACTGATAATGAAATAGATGAATTTTGTGTATTTCATTATCACAATCAAGGTTACAGTATGTGATTCAATTCCAGGCAGTGGAGGAGGTGAGAGGAGTATTATTGGCTGCCACCATCTAGAGACAGTCCTTTTTAATTGGAAAGGCTTTGCCTGGAGTTCAGTGACCAAGCAGCCAGTCACTCCCACTTCCTGAGCTATATAAGCAGTTCCCCTCAGCCTCATTGTGAAGCATTTTTTCTTTATAGCCGAAGGCTCTGTCAGTTTGTCCTCTGAGTTGGTTTGGCCTCCCTGGCTGGCTGGGGCCTGTGCCTCCCCCAACACACACACACACCTTGCTGCTCCTGCTTGTCTCTGCTGGGCTTCTGTGTTTATTTTCCTGCTTTTGATTTGTATTTTGCCTTTGGCTGTGTGTGCTTCCTTCTGTTTTTTGCTCCTTGTTTTCTGTGTTTGTGTGTCTTTGGTTTTGTCTTTTGGGGGGGCCTTGTTACTAAGCTCCTAGCATACTGCTACTCCAGGGCTAATACTCCTTGCTTTCAGTTACTGACAACCCTCAAATCACTTGCACTGCAACTGCAAACCTGATCTGTGTGTTTCAGCTCAACTATAGCTGCTCCACGTTGCATACTCAATTACTTTCACCTGACTCAGATTTACTTTGAACCTAGCTGTACAGCTCACTCATGCTTGTTCTAATTACCTCATTGAAGCAGTCTCACTGCACTGCCTGGTGACAGTGGTTTCAGAGCATTGTGCCTCCTTTTATTTTGTTTATTGCAGTTACAACTTGGTGTACACAATTGTTTTCACTACTGCTGCACAGGCCTAATTGCTCCTGCTACTGCTTCATTTACTCCAATTGCTATTGTACCTTGTTCTACTCTGAGGTTAGCTAAAGCTCCTGCTGAGGCTATTAAATTAGCTTTTATACTGCATGTGGTTTCTGGCCCTTCCGCTGCTTCCTTGTTTGTCCTATGGCGATGACTGGGAAGTGTTTGGGGGGTCGTGGCCAATGTGGCTAATTTCTGTTCTAAATCCTGTCTTCACCTCGGAAAATCCTCAGAGTTTGTCACCTTGATTTGGCTTTGAAATGTCTGGCTGGCTTGCCCCACTATTCAGCATTGTTTGCTCTACATTATGCATATCTATGTGCAGGTCCACTTATTACTGCTCTGTTTACTGACCTACGTGCAGGTCCACACTTGCTTACACAGTCATTGCTCCTTGCTTACGCAAATCATTGCTTCATGCCTACTGCCATCCCCTCGGCTTCAGCCTCTGGGATTCTGCTGCACTCAGTCTGCATTCGACCTTGCAAGGTCTCAGCACTCAATACTCATTATGATCTCAGCACGCCGTGCTCATTCAGCTCACCAGCTTTTCAGCTCTCAATCAATTTCTGGGGCATAACAGCCATTCTATTCTGGTGCAGGGTTCCTACAGATGATGGTCTCGCTCTGCATTTAGTCTGCATTAGGAGCGTGTCCAACTTAGGGCAGGATCCTTCTCACCTGGCCCATAGCTGGGAATGTCCTTACCCTGGGCTTGGCTTTAGCTGCCTGCTACGTGACAGCAGCTCCTGGTGTAGAATTTAAGACTAGTGGTGAAGGGTGGAAAAAGTTACTTGCTTTGGCTCTAGTGTTCCACTGTAATGGTTAGCCATTGACTTTAGTGGTTTCCCTACCAAGGCACCTTCACCGCATTCTCCCGACAATTGCCTCTGGTTCACCTGGTTTAAATTAAGGTGGATAGGCCAGGTGAGTGCTTCAGCAGTTGTTGCTGTCCGCCTGTGCTTTGGTTGCACGTATTGTTGCAGAGTTTTCTCACAACCTTCCACAGCATTCCCCGCTAGAGGGTTTGAGTGAGAGCCTTCCTCCAAATTGGAATATTTTCCACCATCCTTTAATTGGGTTTTCCAAATTGCAGCTGCAGAGCCATCACTAAACAAACTGTCTCGAGCCAGGAGGGAAGGTGACCTAGGCCTTGGATCCCCAGAGATTTCCTCCTAATAGGGTTTTCTTTCTCTCCTCCATTGCCTCGGGTCATAACTCTTAGTTAGCATAGTAGTGTCCCCTATTTTTTTTTTTTTAGGTTCATTCCTCTGTTGGATGCAGGTGGACGATGTCCTGCCGTTCCCTCTCTCCTTAGGGGGATCCCTCAATCTGCATTAGTAGACCATTAGTATCATGCTACACAAACCTGGACATTTCATTACATTATCAAATTGAGCATCTCATTACATTATCAAACTGTTTATGCTTCTCTACTACTGGGTCACAGTTCCTGCTACTACATCACAGTTGCTGCTTGCTCATATGCTTTGTGTTGCCTCCTTCTTTGGGGATTATATTACATTTCTTTTGGGGATTCCTAAGGTACCTTTAGCCATGGGTATCGTCCCGTGGCACCTCTAGGGGTGGAAGCCTCTCCAAGGGTTCCTTACCTTTTGTACCCCTACAGGGTGGTAATTCCTTCAGAATAGACAGTGCGAACAACCAAAAGCAAACTAACACAGTTGCACAAACATAACACTATACTGGCTGCATAGGTCAGTGAATTGGAAAGGCTTTGCCTGGAGTTCAGTGGCCAAGCAGCCAGCCACTACCACTTCCTGAGTTATATAAGCAGTTCCTCTCAACCTCATTGTGAAGCATTTTTTCTTTGCCCCACCATCCTCCCCTCCTCCTCCAACAGCAGCACTTCTCTCCTTAGGAGGATTCCTAAGGTATCTTTAGCAATGGGAATCATCCCGTGGCAGCTCTAGAGGTGGAACCCTCTCTAAGGGTTCCTTGCCTTTTGTACCCCTACAGGGTGGTAATTCCTCTGAAATAGAGAGTGCAAATGGCCAAAACCAAGCTAACACAGTTGCACAAGCATAACACTATACTGGCTGCGTAGGTCAGTGAATGTCTTTATTTTTTTTTGTGTGTGATTTACTATTCTTTTTCTGGCCAAACCCCTTAACTCCATGAACGGACTCACCTAGGCCATGGTACCTGACCCTTACTCTGGGAAGCCCCCCTAGAGTGGAGCCGCCAAACTAGAATTGTCATGGCTGAAGGGTCGGGCACCGTGCCTGGCTCATACATGGGGGCTGGTGATTTTCCTTATTTAAAGTCCCCTTTGGAGCTAGGACATGCAATGATGCAAGGGAGAGTGCGTCTGTCCTAGCTCCACCCCAAGTCTAGGTGTGGCATGCTTTGTTCCCCAGCCTCCACTGAAGGGCAATCGATGCTGACACTCTAGAGTCCCCCAACCCGGAGAAGGAGAGCAGTCCTCCGGACACTCGATACTTCTCCTCCTCTGCCGACCCCTGCCAACCCATGCTCGTTCCCAAACACGGGTCACTGGTGTGGTGCGAGGTGTGGCGTCCAGTGCCTCAACCCTCAGCGCCACTGGGACAGGAAGTGAATGTCTTTATAAGTGACATTGCAGAGGGACTGGAAGAAAAGGTATGTCTCTTTGCAGATGACACAAAGATCTGCAACAGGGTTGATATGCAAGATGGGATGGAAAGGATGAAAAGGGATTTGGCAAGGTTGGAGGAATGGTCAAATGTATGGCAGCTTAGATTCAATGCAAAGAAGTGCAAAGTAATACACCTGGGAAACAAAAACCAAGGGGAAGAGTACACAATGGGGTGAGATAACTGACAACAACAAAAATGGAAAGGGACCTGGGGGTAGTCATATTAGATGACCTAAAGGTGGGCCAGCAATGTGAGAAGGCAGTAAGGAGGGCTGTGGGATAATGGGATGCGTAGGGAGAGGCATCACCTGTAGAAAGCAGGAAGTTGTTGGCCCTCTGTACAGGCAGTTAGTAAGTCCACATCTGGAGTACTGTGTACAGTTCTGGAGACCCCATCTCCACAAAGACATAAACAGGGTGGAGGCTGTCCAGAGGAGGGCAACCAAAATGGTGCAGGGTCTGCACCTGAAGACATATGAAGAAAGACTAAAGGAGCTTAAGATGTATAGCATCGAGGAAGGGAGGGAGAGGGGGGATATGATAGAAACTTTCAAATACCTCAAGGGAATCAACAAAGTCCAAAAGGGTAGCATATTTCAGAAAAAGAGATGTGCATGAATAAGGGGGTACAATTTGAAGATAAAGGGGGGACAGCTCAGAGGTAATATGAGGAAGTATTTCTTCACAGAGAGGGTTGTAGATACATGGAACAGCCTTTCTGAGGAGGTCGTAGAATCAAAAACAGTGGAGGAATTCAAGAATGCATTGGAGAGACATAAGGCAATTCTAGTGGGGGATAGGAGGAAGTAGGCTGTTGGTTAACTAGGATCTGCGGTTTATCCATTAGGTAAGGAAATGGGCAGACTAGGTGGGCCAAGCGGTCCTTATCTGCCATCAGATTCTATGTTTCTATGTTTCCATCTGGGTAGTAGATTGAGGCAGAGAGGGTACCACTGGAAAATAGAAACATAGCCATCTGTGGCAGACAAAAACCAAGGGTCCATCCATTCTGCCCCAAACAATTTGTTACCTATCCCCCTGATCTATAGTCTATGCAAGGTATTTAGCCCTAATGCTGACCCAGGTCACTCCCTCCCTCTCTTCAACCCCACCCACCACCCTAAATTCTCCTTTTGGTCTTACCAGCCCCTTGAATCAGTCTCACACATTTATTACTCCCTTCATCCCCACTGCCTCCACTAGCAATCTGTTCCGTGGCTTCACCACTCTCTCAGTGAAGTAGAATTATACAATGGCATAAAAGAATCTTTGACTCTGATTGATCCGTCTGGGACTGAAGCCATGCTGTAATCCCAGTACAACATCACAGCTCTAGTGTCAGTACACAGATGACCGCATGAACCGCTACTGGAATCATTGTACTGCAGCCCAACTCAGTTATCATCCCCGCTGGCAAGTCTGCTTCCGACATTCCTGCTCTGAAGTCATTCCCTACCCGTTACACCTAATAGTTCAAACTTCCATCCCAACAAGTCACTATTTAGTCCCCCAACAGAGAAAGCTGAAAAAAATCTGTTTTTTGGCCATTTCTTCCCAAAACTATTGGCTTCAATGCCCGCAGACACCGTAACTGCTGGTCATGTGGTTCACTGACGCCGCTCAGTTCCTCACAGAACAGCAACACTCCCCAAACAACAACCAGACAAAGGGATATGAAAAATAACTTTTACCTTCAAAAAAAAAAAAAAAAAAAACAGCAGGGTAAAGCGTCTCCTATCCTTGAGACACATAATTGAACTGGAAAACTGGAAGTGCACATCTAGGTTCTTCTCCTAAGTTCCTATCATGCACATGCACCAATGTATTTGAAAAAAAAAGTAGTGGTAGTAAAACAACTTTATTTATAAAGGCAAATATTTGACAAGCAAATATTACACCATAGGGCCAGACAAGCCCCGTTTTCAAGGTGTTCCTGTGTTTAATATAAGTTACAGCACAAAAAATACAACACAGTAAATTACAGCAATTTACAGCACAGGGATAGAGTCTAAAATTTAGAAATATCTAACTAGCTAATAGTTATCATGTCAAACATCATTAATCCCAGAGAACTTATACAAAAATGCTTTAACAGATCACTAATAAGAAAGAGATTTGTGCAGTTTTGGTTTCACATATTGGGCAAGGTCAGGTCTCTCCATTGGCTTGGAAAATTATTCCAAGCAATCACTGCCCGATATTTAAAGGTCAGCTCCCAAAACTTATTTTTAGCATTGAGGATTTTCATGTGTAAGTTTTTAATCCCTCAAGGAAAAGTTGTGGTTAAAAAGCTTCTGCCGGTACATGTAAGACTGCAGAACCCGTCTCAGTTAAACTTAGTAGAAAAAAAAAAATAAACTGTGTGTGTGTGTGTGAGGTGGAATAGAAGAAGTAAATGCAGCACGACCACCCACTGGGCAAACAACAGAACGGCACTATTTTTTCAATATGTATTCCTATTTAATGAAAAAAAAAACAGTAAAAAAACACACTTCAAACATATTTTCAATCTATTTTTTATTTCATTTTACAAATGAGCCATTGTATAATAGTAATAATGCATTCCAGGGTGTGTGCTGTGCTGGGATAATCTCACGTCTTGGGTATTGCATGCACTCGGCCAGCGCCCTCATGTCCAACCACCCCAGGCGTGACATTAACCCAGCACCACACACCCTGTCATGCATTATTGCTTAATTTCCTCACGTTTCTCCTGATGTTCCCACTGACAAGCCTCTGTTTGTGCTCTTTCTTTACTGCAGTACTGTTCCTGGTGAACAGGTCCTCATTGTTCACTGTGTTAACTGCTCTAAGGAACTTGTGTATCTCTATTATGTCACCTCACTCCCTCCTGGCCTCAACATGTACTGTACATGTTAAACGCCCAAGACATTCATCATGGGCTCTGCCCTGTTAGCCTTGAGTCATCCTACTGTCCCTGCACTGCATGATTTCCAGTCTTTTCCAGTCCTTTCTTGGGTGCAGACTCCAGATCTGAGTGCAGTACTCCAGATGGGGACTCCCCAGGGACTAGTACACCATACTGGCAGCTCTGCTGCTTTGCTATAGGCTTTCTTGCACTAACTGGATTATTTCAGGGAGTCAACTTATGATGACCCCCAGGTTCCTTCCCTCAGATGCTGTGGCCAACCTAAACCTCCTCCATCCAGTACTCTGTATATGGATTCTTTTTCCCCAGTGTGCATTACTTTGCACTTTTTGGCACTGAATCTCAAGTGCCATATTTTGGACCATCTTTCTAGCTTCACCAGGTCCTTCTTTAGCTTCCTCACCACTTCCTCACTATCTACTCTGCCACATAGTTTTAAGTGATCTGCAAAGAGACTCATCTTATTTTAGATGCCCTCCCCTAAGTCACTTATGAAACTGATCCAAGAACAGACCCTTGTGGGACCCCCCCCTTGTGAACCTCCTCCCTTTAACTTGACCCTGTTTACTACCACCCTCTGTTTTCCGCCTCCACACAGGCAGTTCCCTACCCATTTTACTAATTCTTTCCTCACACCAAGATCCTCCAGTTTCTTCAGTGGCCTACTGAGCTGTACCAAATCGAAGGTCTTGTTTAAGTTTATTAAATCTGCCACATGCCATCTTGCTTCCGTCCTTATGATGCAGCCAAAAATACCAATAGGTTGGTCTGGCACAATCTTACTTTGTATTGCTTGTAGTCCTGCAACCCCTTAGCCTCTAAGTAATCTATTAAACTTTACCAGGGTCTCCATCAGCTTGCATATAATGGAGGTAACACTGACCATTCTGTCATTTTCCAGGTCTTCCCTGCCCTCTCCAATAAAGCAGAACTACATTACAGATCTACAATTCACCAGCACATTACCTGTCTCCTCTGAGCATCAAAACAGCTCATCAAGGGTTTAGCTAATTCTAGTCCTAACTCACTGAGCACCCCTGGGTATAAGCCATTCAGTCCCAGTGCCTTATCTATCTTATGGGTTGCAGACCCCCTTCTTCACTCTGTCGACTGTGATCATTACCCACCCAATTTCTTGTACCCTTCTTGTGGAAGTCACTATAGCATTTCTGGTAATGGCCTTTCATTGTCCACCGTGTATACATATTGAGAAGTAATTATGCAAAACATTTGATTTCTGCCCACCATCCTCCACTACCCTTCCTCCCTCCCTCAGGTAGCCTAACAATCCCCCCTTTTGTCTTTCTTTCTCCCCGATATACCAAAAAACTCTTACCCTCTTAACACCCTCAACTACGTGCAGCTCTATGTCTGCTTTTGCCCTCCTAACCATCCCCGTGACTTATTATTTTCCCTGATATTCCTCTCATTCTTTCTGCCCTTGCCTTTCTTACATCATCTTTGCCCCCTATTGCCTTCTCCAAAACTCGCTCCCCATCCTGCTTCTGAATCTTGCATAGATCCAATCCTCTTTGTGTCTGTACAGTCCCTAGTCCCTCTGTACCCTGCATCCATTTCTGGATGAGTACTTGCCAGAACCCCTCTTCATTCTCCCCCTTTCCAAGTGCTCCCCAAGCTCCAGTCTCCCCCTTTAGTTTAAATACCTAGTTATGCAGGTATCAAACTTCTACCCAAAAGCACTTGTTTCTTTCTTTATGAGATGAAGGCAATCTCCTTTAAAGAAACTTTTCTCCTAGAAGTGACCCCAGTGCCACACAAAACCAAACCCCTCCTCATGACACAGCCCCTTCAGCCATTCATTAAAGTACCAGGAAAAACAAAGGGAGGCAGGGAGGTCAGTAAGGGAAGCCAAAGCTCAGACAGAAGAACACATTGCAAAATCAGTGGGTAGAGGGTACAAAACCTTTTACAGGTACATAAGTGAAAAAAGAAAGGCAAAGGGAAGGATAGTGAGACTGAAGGGGGAGGATGGGGGCCGCATGGATGATGACAACAGTAAAGCTGACATATTGAACAGGTATATCTGCTCAGTCTTTACTGAGGAAGAGGAGGGTAATGGGCCTGAAGGGAGTACAAGGTGTGAGAATGGTGCAGAAATATACTCAAGTCCCTTTACATGAGAAAGATTCCTGAAGGAACTGAAAGTAATAAGACTTAATAAAGCAATGGGGCCAGCTGGGGTGCACCCCAGGGTCCTTAAAGAACTAAGAGAGGTGGTGGCTGAACCTCTGGCTATCCTGTTGAGCCAATGACTGGAAACAGGGGAGGTACCCAAAGACTGGAGGATAGCAGATGTAGTCTCCTTATACAAAAGTGGGAACAAAGAGGAAGCGGGGAACTACAGACCAGTCAGCATCAACTCGGTAGTGGGGAAGATCATGGAAGCACTACTGAAGGAGAGATTGGTGGAACATCTGGTTGTCAATGGACTACAGGACCCAAGGCAGCATGGTTTCACCAGGGGGAGGTCATGTCAGACCAATCTCGTTGAATTTTTTGACCTGCTGACTAAGGAGGTGGATCAGGGGATGGCAGTGGACATGGCCTATCTGGACTTCAGTAAGGCCTTTGACACTGTGCCACATAGAAGACTATTACACAAACTGTGGAATATGGGTGTGGGCAGGACAGTAGTGTGGTGGGTAGGTAACTGGCTGGGTGGCAGGACACAGAGGGTGGTGGTAAATGGCTGTCACTCCACAGAGGGAAGAGTGACCAGTGGGGTACCACAGGGATCAGTGCTGGGACCGGTCCTATTCAACATCTTCATCAGTGACATTGTGCAAGACCTAGAAGGCAGACTTTCACTGTTCACTGATGACACAAAGCTCTGTAACAGAGTAGACACATCAGAGGGTGTAGACAGAATGAGAAGGGACCTGCAGAAACTTGAAGAATGGTCAGGGGTTTGGCAGTTGAAATTCAAAGCAAAGAAGTGCAAGATAATGCATATGGGGCACAAAAACCCTGGCACAATATATCAGTTGGGAGGTGAGGATATAGCATGCACAAGCAGGAAAGAGATCTTGGGTTATCATCTCTGATGACCTCAAGGTAGGAAACAGTGCGACAAGGCAGCAGGTAAAGCAAATAGGATGCTGGGATGCATAGGCAGAGGCATCACCAGTAGGAAAAGGAGGTCATAATTCCACTATACAAGACACTAGTGAGGCCCCATCTGGAGTACAGTGTACAGTTCTGGAGATCTTACCTACGTAAGGACATAGACAGGGTACAGAAGGTTCAGAGGAGGGCAACAAAGATGGTACATGGATTGCATCACAAGTCCTATGAGGACAGGTTAAAGGAACTGAACATGTACTCCCTGGAGGACAGGAGGGAGAGAGGAATATGATAGAGACATACAAGTATCTTACAGGGAGGAACAGGGTGCAGGAATACACTATTTTTAAGCGAAAAAGATGTTCCAGAACTAGAGGGCATGGGATGAAGTTGGAGGGAGGATGATTCAGAGGAAACGTGAGGAAGAATTTCTTCACAGAACGGGTGGTGGACAAGTGGAACACCCTGCCAGAAGAAGTGGTGGGGGCTGAAACAATCACGGGTTTAAGAATGCATGGGCTAGACATAAAGGAATTCTGGAGGTCAGGGGTAAGGGGCAACAGACTTCTAGGAAAACATAAACTGAACTTACAAGCTCAAATGGGCAGAATGGTTGGTCTGTAGGCCCTTATCTGCCGACACTGTCTATGCATCTATGTATCTATATATTTTCCTTTCTTCACCCCGTCCCACACTGTTGGAACTTCTCAGAATGCCCGCAATGTTGCTGCCCCTCCCAACCTGCTCCACAGTTTGCGGATGTTTGCTTTGACCACCTTCCTCTCCTGGTTGGCCAGATTGTTAGTTCTTAAGTGTACAAACTCCTCTGTCCCCTCCCCATTCCTCTAATGATTCTCTCTATTCTAGCATCATCCCTTCCAGCTGAGGACCCAGGCAGGCATGTGACCTCCCTTCCCCTGTGCATATACTTAACCACCACCTTCTCCACTTTCCTAATCATGGAATCCCCCACCACTAGGATCTTACTTATTTCCTTCCATGTGTTCCTTCTGCCCCCCCCCCCTTTCCTGGTAATGCCATGCCAAAAGGTTTCTGCTGTCTGAACGGCTCAGGGCCTCCCCTGGGAGAGTCAAGTACACTACCTACACCTCCTCCAGGGGTGCAAAACTGTCTGTAGTCATAACCACAGATCATCTTTCACCATCCTTATTCCTTGGTTTAGCCCTCCTCCCTTCGCCACCACCCTTCAGCCACTGGGACTATGCGCCTCTGGGGGAAGAGGGATAGTGGAAGCTGGTGGAAGACCCCAGTTTAATTGTCTGCACAACATGCCTATCTTCCCCTGTGCTGCAACCAACTGTGACTGAAGTTCTGCAAATCTCCTGCAGAGGGGGGTATGCACCATACCTCCAGATCACAGACCAGAGAATGTCTGCCCCACAATTCCTGCAACTAACTAGTCACCTTCCCTAGTCATCTCTAAACTCCATTTTCCCCAACAACCACCTACTGTATTAGTTTTATTTATTTATTTCACTCTATGGCTGCTTCTAAAACCCTCTTCTTTACCAAAGGTACTCTCAGCTTACCTGCTACAGCCCATTTCACTATGACAGAACTGCTTCTAACTCCCCCTGCTCCCAAAATCCCCTTTTGCAATTTGAAAATTCATCCTATCCCAGACTGTGTTTAGGGCAACCTCCCACTTCCAGCCTGTTCCAGTTTATCAGAATATCCATATGTCCAACACCCACTGCTTCCAAACCCCCATCAGTAGTTGTACTTTTTACCCAACTCCAGATTATCAATGTTCTGATACATAAGCAATAAGACATGACGGGGTGTGTGTTAGACAGTCCTAACTTCTAATGCATGGCTAGAGGGCATAGTGATGGATAAGGCCACTGGCAAAGAGTGTCTAGCTCCTAATCATTCGTTAGAACTGTCTAACGTAAACCCCAGAGTGGCTTATTGCACTTAAGAAATGGGCATCTAAACAGTACATGCATGTCAAACTACATGTCTAAATTAAAATTATTAGAATTGAGTAATGAAAAAGTTACATTTTTGCCTTTTTTTTAACTAAAATGCTCAGTGATCATAACCCAGTATTCATAGTTAGGAAAGTGCACAGGACAAAGTCCCTGCATAAAACATTGCAATTACATTCCTTCAAATCCACTGAGCTCGAACCACTCCTGCACAATCTTGCCCACTCTGACTGGTCTCACTTAGCCTCCGGCCCCTCAGTTGACAAAGCCCTTGATTACTTTCAAAAAGTTTGGAACACCTTTGCATCATTTAAACAAACCAGGGTCAGAGGCAACCACCTACCATGGATTACACGAGAATGTGTGGCCTTCCACAGAGTCAGAGAACATGCCTGGAAACACCACAAAGCAATTCAGCTCCCAAATAATCTTCTGCTGTTCCATAAACTCTGTAACGCCTGTACTAGGGCTACAAGGCCAGCCAAGTCTAAGTATTTTAAATCTGACTTCCACACAAGCATAAATTCTCCCTCCAAGTTCTGGAAGGTGGTCCACACCCTCTTTACTCCTTCATCCTGCCCCCCAGCCCCTGTGCTTAAAATAAACGGCACCCTAGTGGGTGATCAGTCTGCTGTTGCTGCTGAATTCAACTCCTATTACACCTGCTGTACAAATGAGCTACTAAAGTCCATCCCCACCTTCCCATCCTACTCCTTCCTTCTGTATCCTCCCTTCCACCCTCCCCTTCCATCCCAATCTCCTTCACTTATATCTCCCCAAATGATACTCTAAAAGCCATGCTAGCTATCAACCCCTCAAAAGGCTCCTCCCCAGATGGCCTCAACCCTAAACTCCTGTCCTTATCAGCACAGGCCATTGCCTACCCCCTCTCCCTAATTCTAAACCTATCATTCGCAATGGCCTCAGTCCCTTTCCCATGGACACACGCTGTGGTACTCCCCTTTCCCAAAGGTGGTGACCTAGCATCCCCTGGTAACTATCACCCTATCTCTCTTCTCCCTACCATAGCTAGCTACAGGAACACCTTGTTCTTTCCCAGCTTACCTCTTTTCTATCTGACACCTCCTTCTTCACCCCTTTCCAATATAGTTTCAGGAAAAAACACTCCACTACCACCTCCCTTCTCCGGCTCATTGACTCTATCCTTACCAGGATGGACAATGACCAAATCACCTCAGCCATCTTTGTTGACTTAGCCAAGGCTTTCAACACTGTCTCCCACTCCCTCCTCCTTGATTCCCTCTTATCAGCTGGCCTTTCCCCCCTAGCCACTAGATGGTTCAAGGCCTACCTCACTGGAAGATCCCAATCTGTAAAAATCTGTGATGCCATTTCACCCTCCTCCCCATTAGCACTGGAGTCCCCCAGGGTTCTGTGCTAGGTCTCCTTTTATTCTCTGTCTTCTTAAATGACTTCCCTTCTGTTTATTCCCCCTCCACTGCCATACATATGTACTCCAATGATACGGTCCTGTATGCCTCTGGTTCATGCCCAACCATGGTAACATCCACCATGCAGCGTGACTTTAACAAGGTTCAGCTCTGGTTTGCAAACCATCAATTATTCTTCAATAACAAAAAGACAGTCTCCATGACCTTTGGCACAAGGCAGACACTCTCCAGGCTCCCCTTCCTGATTTCCTTCCACACCCTTAATGGGACTTTACTGGAGGACACTTCCTCCTTCAGATACCTAGGTGTTTGGCTAGACCAACACCTTAACTTCTCTGAACATATTGACGACATCCAGAAAAAAAATGCATCCCAAGCTTGGTACCCTGTTCAGGAACCACAGCTGCATCCCTGTTGTGGCTAGATAAGAACTTGTTCATAAGATTATCCTCCCTATTTTTGACTACTGCAATGTAGTCTATAGTGCTGCTCCAAAGTCCTCTCTGTCCAGATTGTGCACCCTCTTCAACTCCTTCTGCCACTTTGCCCTCAATGTTCCTTCTCGCACACACCACTGCATTATGTATCAAGTCCTTTCCTTCCCTTCTGTGTCAAATAAGCACCTTTCCCACGGTGCCAACTTTACTTCCAAGCACTGGCTAGATGAACTCCCTTCCTACCTCTCTTCCTCATTTATATCTTCTCTGCCTTCATCCCAATCCCTAAGATCAGCTGCCCAACGTACATTGGTCGTCCCCTACCAGTCCACCCTTATCGGCCAAACAAAGTTATTCTGATCGCCTACCAAATCTACGGAATTCTCTCCCTCCTCAAATTCATCACTCCTTCTCCTCCTACTCCATCAATTCTGCACTTCATAACTACCTCTCATCCAACTGTTCCTGCTACAACCCTTCCTAAATTCCCTTCCATTTCCCTTCCTTTATAACTCATCACAACTTCTTTCCCCTTCCTCTAGAACTCCTAATTCTTCCACCACCTTTCAACCCCTATCAGTCCTTGCTAATCCCTCACTCCTTCCCACTTCCCCATCCTCTATGAACTCTGAACTGCTCCTGATACAACACACCCACATTTCCATCCTTTTCCTTCCCACACCACAACCTAGTCCTCTCAGTCCCCTTACAGGGTTGTCAGCATCCTGAAGGGGTCTCCCAGGTACTAGGTTCTCTCCCCTTCCCAATTCCTCCATCCCCCCATTCCTCTCTACGTACTCATTCCTCTTCCCCTCCCCCTCCCTTTCCCTCCTTGTATGCCTTCCAAATTGTTGTCCTTCTTTAATAGCCTTCCTTCTTAGTTGCCTAACCCTCCCTTTTTCCATGTCTGTCCGTGTCTCTTCCACCCTCCCTATACCTCTACTTGCTCCTATGCCTGCACTCATAAATTAAACTTATTATACTGCGCAATCTTCCCCCCATTCTATGCTAATCCCTACTCTAGCAATGCACCTAAATGTAACAGTCACTGTATTAATCACTTGTATGTAATATTAATGTAACAATCTCTGTACATTCACATGTCTTGCTAATGTTTGCATAGTGGTCTTATGTAACTGAAATGTTTGTATTTTATGAGAGCATGCTAATTCCTGCTCAATCCAAGTTCTTTAATGTAACAAGCGTTGTATTGAGCATATGTATGTATATATTTAACTTAATGTAACAATTTCTGTACATTCACATGTCTTTGCAAATATTGCAAAGTGGACTTATGTAACCTGAACGTCTGAATTTAGTGTGTTATGTATGTATTTCTCACTTCCTCATTGCTCCCCTCTCCCCAGGTCGCACCGGGAGATGAGCAGCTTGTTGCTCAGTGTACCTTCCTGGTGAAACATTTCAATCAATCAATCAGTCAATCAATAAATAAATAGTTCCTCCACCAGGATGTGTTTTGTGTGTGTGTGTGTTTTTTTTTTTACTCGAGGACTTTTGTCGTACTGTGCCTTTCATTCTTGTAGAATTTTTTGTACAGGTTGTAATGGCTCACCACCCTTTACACACACACACACATTTGCATATCCACAGTTTGTTTTATCTTTTGAATAGGACTGGCATAAAGAGTGAGCGAACGTGCGGACTGGTGGGTCACCAACTGACATGTGAGCATGTGTCCTGCGAGACTGCTGGCTAGAAGCAGGAACTTAAAGTCCAGTTCTGCAGATGCCGGTATTTTTGTATTTGTTTTTTATTTAAACTAAGCCTGAGGTGGGGGGTTAACAGAGACTGGGTTGTATCTGGGCAGCCACTGAGAATAAATGAAAGAGACAGGCAGTGAGCGAGTGGGCATCAGAAAGTACCGCACTGTAGTGGAACACGAAATGTAAAAAAAGTATATGACTAACTTCAAAAGTAATTAAAAAAATTAGGGATGGACAAACCAGCTGTCACACAGTTCTGATTCTGGTTCTCATTGTTTTCCAAAAGGTTCTGATTTACACCGATGAATTGTAGACCTAAAGAGGTGGTCTTTCCCCCACCCAATCACCTAACATACTAGCATACTAATTGCCAGCAGATTAGGCCTTATGGTCTATCAAGTCTGCTCGAACCTCAGATCCCTAGTTCAGTGCCGAGGCCCTCCCTCCCTTGTGTTCTAGAAACCCCTATCATCCATCCCTACCCCTCAGGCCAGGCCATCATCTGATACATCCTTGCCTGACACTACTTTAGAACACAGCACAGAGCTGTCTTTAACAACAATGCCTTTCCTTAGAAACCACCTCTTGTCTCTTCTAGCCCTCTCCCTCTTTTTTCCACTGTGCCAACTTCCTTTCTCCTTCTACCCCTCCCAACCTCCCACTCTAATCATCAAAACTTGCTACCTGCAACATGGCACCATGGCAAATCCTCCTCACCCTTACTTGTGGCACCCCCTTACTAAGGATTGGGTGCAAATGGCTGCTCACCCTGCCGGAAAGATGACAAATCAACACCTTTCACTAGCCATCACCCTCTGCTGGGACCCTAGATGACTACACTGTCCCAAAACCAGTAAGAAACAGAGGCAAATTGTGACATACTATGAGCTTCAGGAGATATCCCTAAAACTCCTGCTCCTCCTCCTTCTTATGTCAGGTGGGGTCCACCCAAACCCTGGCCCTGTCCCAAACAGGTTAACAAAGCTAGCAAAAGCAGATAGGGGTCTCTCCATTGCTACCCTAATTATCTGCAGCCTCCTTCCTAAGCTGGCATCCCTTCAAGTCTTTGCTGGTCAAAACAACACTGACATACTAGCCATTGTTGAGACCTGGCTGTCTCCAAGCACTCTGGATCATGCCATCTCGCTTCAAGGCTACAATCTTTTCAGACTCAACCCGTCAAAATAAAAGGAGGGGTGTGCTATTTACATTAAGGACAACCTCTCTAGTCACCCTGCCAGATTCTCCTCCACAAACACTCTAGTGCAACTTCTCCGTGTCAAACTACTTCTTGGTGCCCAAAATAAAGTGCTTACTGTGACTGCAGTCTATATCCCTCCAAAAGATCCTGGGACCGGTCTCCAGACAGTTCTTGAATTTGTAAGATCACAACCACCTGACACTGAGCTCCTCCTCCTTGGTGATTTCAATATAAATTGGCTCGCCTCTGATGTCGGATTCATCAAGGATGTTATCCTAGCAGCCAACCTAACACAGATGGTCAACTCCCCGACTAGAAAAAACTACAAGACTGGAACTTGCACTTTCATTGACTGGATACTTACTAGTCACCCGGACCGGATAAAAAGCACAACTGTTCTCTCGGACTTTCTCAGTGACCACTCCCCTGTGATCTGTACCTGGTCAAATAAATTCCTTAAACCACCCTCTAAAACCATCTCAAGTAGAGTGCTACCACATGGAAATCTCACTAAATTCAAGACCTGTCTCCTACAACAAGACTGGTCCCCAATTTACAATGCGCTTTATGTTGACGTTGCCTTAGAATATTTTATCACAACCTTCAACACTGCCTGTGTCACCTACGCATCATTAAAAAGGCATAAAATCAAAGCTCTCTCTAATCCTTGGCTCACGGCCAAACTACTGGCTCAACTCAAAGCTTGTGACCATCTCTGGGCCATAGCCAGAGCCACAGGCTCCTTGACGGACATACAGAAGTATAAGCAGGCACGTAACCTATGCATCTCGCAAATCAGGCAAATGAAGAGCTCTTATTTCAGAAATGCCCTAGCAACCAGCTGGGGTGATGGGAGATCTTTCTGGGACAACATCCAAAATATTACGGGCAAGCAGTCAAAATCCTCTCACACTATAATGAATGTTGATGGCTCCACTATCTTTGACCCAAAGGTTATGGCAGATGCCCTAAATAAAACCTTCACAGACCTCAGTGGGGTTCTCCTGCCAGACTTCTTCTCGACTTGATCTTGCCAAAACTCGTATCACCAATCACCTCACCTGACCAACTGCTTTTTCACTTTAAAATAGTTAAGGCACATGAAGCCTACAAATATGTAAAAAAGACAAGCTCTAAATTCAGAACAAGCTGTGATACTATTGATCTAAAAATGCTATCTCTCACCTTGGAAGAAGTGATCCACCCTCTCACCAAAATTCTCAATCTTTCCCCTCTGCCACAGTCAATTTCCCAGCAAGTGGAAGTCTGCTATAGTCACACCAGTGCTCAAAGGGGGTGACAAATCCACACCAGGGAATTATCGACTTATATCAATACTTCCACCCCTCTTCAAAGCCCTTGAATGCATCATGGCAGACCAACTCTCAGACTACCTGCAAAAGTATAATATACTCTGCATGCAGCAACACGGATTTAGGAAAGGGCACACTACGTCGATGGCCCCTACTAGATTTCTCAGGAGAAGTTCACAATGCCATGGACAAGGGATACCAAACTGGAGCTGTTTTCATTGACCTTACAAAAGCGTTTGATACTGTTCACCATGGCTTACTAATCTCACTACTGCACAGTCTTGGGCTCGCTGAAGGACCAGGTGCCTGGGTTAAAAGTTATCTGGTACAACGCACACAAGCAGTAAAAATCTCTGATGTTCTCTCTGACTCTAAATCGGTCCTCTCAGGTGTTCCTCAGGGATCAATTCTAGGCCCTCTCCTTTTTTAGCCTGTTCTTAAACTCTCTCCCTGATTCCTGCCCAGAAAAAAAAATCCTATATGCTGATGACACCGTAATTCTCTCCTCTCACAAGGATCCCAAACCACTATGTCAGAGACTGCAACTTGCTTTCTCTCATGTAGAAAAGTGGTTCCTAGATCACAAGCTGATCCTAAATCACAAAAAAACAAAAACCATGCTTTTCGCTAATCATCAAAACAGAAAAAGACATATTCCACTCACAATAAAAACTTACCCTGGAAATACACTTGAACAAGTGACTACATTTAAATACCTTGGAATCACTTTTGATCAAGGTCTTACTTTTACGACCCACATTGATAACACAGAGAAAACAGTGAATCAACGCATTGGAATCCTGTTCCGGGAACTGACAATTCCTTAACCAAGTTTGCTCTGAGGATTGCTATACAAAGCTCTGTCATCTCAATCATAGACTATGGCCTAATTATCTATGGCTCTGCCACTACCACCGCACTAAGGTGCATCTCAATTGCCCTAAACATGGCCTGTCGACTTCTCACTGGAGCGCAGAGACGGACTCACACATGTGAGCTCTACATGGAAACTGGCTGGTTACAACTCTCTAATCTCTTAATGTACCTAACATGCTTGATGGCAAAAAAAATCAATCTTGGGACTCACTCCACCGTGTATTCAAGACCTACTTTGCCTGAATATCAGCACTCATCCCACCACAAGATCTGAGCACCAACCTTTTCAGGTCCCCAGATGCCGGACTGCTCAGGGACAAAGATCTTTTGCCTACCATGCCCCTTCCTGGTACAATGCCCTGAGCTTACCCACTCTATCCTCCACATCTCTAGGAGCCTTCAAATCTATCCTTTATGCTCACCTCTCAGCCTCCAGCTCCTGTGACTGCTTTGACTAAAGACTCTTCCCACTGACTGCTCTTACAGTTGTCCATCCCTCTCCATGGCTCCTCACTTGACAAAGACACTCGGAGTACCTCTAACTGCTCCTGTCTGCTACTGACTTTCTCCCTCTATCTCCTCCTACTTTCCCCTCCTTATCCTTCCTTAAATGCTCCTGAGTTTCTTTCTTTCTTTCTTTTTTCTCTAGGATGTAAATTAATTATTACTAATTATTGCAGCCTTTGTAAATTGCTGACCATTTGTTGTAACACGTCTTGTTTGTGTGTACTTTTGTGACGTGGAACCTTTGTAAAAGAGCCTTTGGCTCAAATGTATCAATTCCTAGAACAATAAACTAAACTAAACTAAAACATCTGCTTTCTGTGTCTGTCCCACCCTCTCTTGAAGCCCTCCACTGTGGATCTCTGAACCAGCTCGCCAGGCAGTGCATTCCAAGGGCCCACCACCCTCTCAGTGAAAAACCTCCTCTTTTCCCCTTCACCCTCCCACCTTCCAATTTCAAACCATGCCCTCTGGTGATACCTTTCTGCTTTAGTCTAAAGATCCCTTCCATGTTTACCCTATTTTTTTCCCTTGAGGTACTTGAAGACCTCAATCATGTCCCCCCGTCTCTCCTCTCCTCCAATGAAAACAGGCAGAGCTCCTCAAGTCTGTCTTCATATGTCAAATCCCCTAGTCCTTGTATCATCTTAGTTGCCCTCCTCTGTACCCTCTCCAGGAGCTGTATGTCCCTCTTCAAGTGTGGTCTCCATTGCTGTACACAGTACTCAAGGTGTGGTCTAACCAGTCCATTGTACAGTGGCAGAATCATTGCCCTGCTCCTAGAGGTGATCCCCCTTACAATGCGTCCCAACATACTGTTTGCTTTGCTAACCACTCTCCTGCACTGCTCAGAGTTATTCATACATGCATCCACCATGATCCTAGGTCTTTTTCCCCTGTTGTGGCCTCCAGTGCCTCCCCTACCAGGGTGTACCAGTGTTTAGGGTTTTCCCGCCCAAGATGTAACACCTTGCACTTGGTGATATTGAAATTTAATTTCCATGTGTGAGCCCAGCTTTCCAGAGTGTCCAGGTCCCCTTGCAGGGCCAACCTCCCCTCTTCCCCCTCAACTACTACTCCCATCTTGGAGTCATCAGCGAAGAGACTCATTTCACACCCTATACCAAGCCCTGCGATACCCCACTACCGACCTCTCTAGGGTTCGAGAGCTCCCCACTGACCACTACTCTCTGTGTGCATCCAGCTAGCCAGTTTTCAATCCATCTGACCATCAAAGGGCCTACTCCCAACCCCGTCAGTTTCTCCACCAGACCATTGTGGGGGACAGAGTCAAACGACTTGCTGAAGTCCAAGAATACTACATCCACAGGCTTTCCTCTGTCCAGATCTGATGTTACCCATTTGTAGAACTCCACAAGATTGGTTTGACATGATCTACCTGGCACAAACCCATGTTGCTGACTATCCAGACCTCCCACCTCCTCCAAGTACACCCCCAATCATTCCTTTAGTATACTCTCCATTAATTTTCCCACCACTGAGGTCAAACTGATGGGTCTATATTTACCTGGTACTTCCCTCTACCCCTCTTTATGGATTGGCACCACATGTGCCTCTCACCAATCCCTAGGTACCCTCCCTGTCTCAAGCGGCCTGTTGAAGAGCTCCACCAGGGGTGTAGCCAGTATGTCCGCCAATTCCCACAGTACTCTCGGATGAATGCCATCCGGCCCAAGAGATTTATCTTTCTTTAGGGCCTTGAGGGCTAACCACACCATTTCGATGGTGATAGCATCATCCGTCCCCTCCACCTTACTGGACTTTTTATCCTTATCTTGATGTGACACCCCTGGGGTACCTCTCCCTTCCTCTTGCTCCATTTCTGTTGCTCCCCTGATCCCACTCACTACCGCTTCTATCCCTATCGTGCCTTGATTTTTAGATATCCGATCCTCCTCCCTAGCGAACACAGAGGCGAAGTACTCATTTAATACCTCTGTCTGGTTCCTTGTCTCTTCCACCCACCCTCCTTCTGATCTCAATCTGCCGAGATGGCCCTTAGTATTTCTCTGCTCCCCAATGTACTGGAAGAACCCCTTTTTCCCTCCATGTATCCCCTGTGCCAGCCGATGCTCTTTACTAGACTTTGTCCCCTCACCATCCGGGTGACTTTTCTAGATGCAAGATGGTACATTTCCTTTTCCCTATCCCCTCTTGTTGTTTTATATTTTTTGTAGGCCGCTTTCTTTTCTCTGACCACTACCTGAACCTCACTGAACCACCAGCATGGTTTATGTGACCTTGCTCCTTACATTTCACCTAGCAGGTCCTGACTGCCTCATGAAGTCCCGTTTATGACCTCCCATCTCTTTTCCACATTTGTCATTGATGTAATCCCCTTCAAGTGATCCTTGAGAATATTTCCCATGCCCACAAAGTCTGCCCTCCTGAAGTCCACTGCCAATGTCCTAGATCTCTTCCCCCATGCTTATTTGAAACCAGACAGTATTGTGGTCGCTCCCAGTCAGGGGATCCTCTACAGCCAGGTCCCTTACCAGATCCCCATCTGCCAGAACCACATCCAGGACATGCTAATCCCTTGTGGGCTCCATCACATGCTGTGTTAAGAACACATCCTGGAAGCCATCCAGCAGTCTCTGCTCCTTGGCCACCTTAGAGGACATGGTTCCCCAGTTTGTACCTGGCATATTAAGGTCCCCCATCAACACCACTTTTTCCCCTTTTGGTCCACACTGGGCAATGATGTTGTCCAGCAAACCTTCCTCCAGACATCACCCATCCTGGGGGGCCTATATACTGCACCCAGCTTGACCTTACCTCCTGCTGGGGTTCGTAAAGTGACCCATAAGGGCCTCCACATTTCCCTCTGCCTCTTCTACCCTAGCAATTTCTATGTTGTTTCTAATGAACATAGCCACTCCACCCTCTCTGCCCTTCTTTCTATCCTTCCTAAGCATAGTGTACCCCACACGTTTAGGTCCCAGTCATGGTTTTTGTTGGCCCACGTGTCCGTGACCCCTGCCACATCCATCCCCCCCCCCAAACAGCATGGCCTGGAACTCTGGCAACTTGTTTACCAAGCTCCTGGCATTTACTAACACCACCCCCCCATCCCTTATCCCTGATCCCATTTGTCGAACCCCACCCAGGTTCCTTATACTTCCATACTTCCACCTGCCTGATATAATGTAACAAGTTTCTTCCTTGGTGTCCAGGAGCCCCCCATCCCAATCACATAGAAGTTATGTACCATTCCCTGTTGTTCAGTGGACCCCCCTTCCTTCCTATCCCCATTCCCCCATAATAGAATAAGGTACTAGTCCATTCCCTGGTGTCTAGAGAATGCCCCCATCCCCTCACACTGGCAGGTAGTGCCCCACCACTCAGGTCTCCCTCACCCCAGCCCAAAGCCAGTAACTGGAACAGTCCTCCACTCTCGAACATGGCCGGCTGCTGACTGAGCTGTCAATGAATGAGCACATACTTTTACAAGTACTCACTCATTCATTGAGCAGCCCTCATATAAAACATTACAAAAGTAAGTCCCTGGCACTGTTTTGCTGTGCATCAGGGTGTCAGAGTGCCAAATAAAATGTCAGCAAGCTTGACTTCTCAATAATGGCAATAGTCTTTAGGCTTTCGCCGTTATCACATAAACCCAAGGGAGGGACCACTAGACCAGGAAAGATAATGTAATTTGATTAATGCCTCTTTTCTTTAACTGTCAAATTACTTTACCATAGATTTTGCATGCAGTATGCATGCAATTAAGCACAGAACAGTGTTAAAGTGCTGGAACAAACCGGATCACACTTCCGAGGTCATCCCTGCTTATGAGATGGAGGAGGGGCAGACATGATAGACCTAGACTCCTTTCTGACCTTCATTTACCATGTTACTATGTTTAATGTGAAGGAGGGGTTACCCCTGCAGGCCAGGGACTAATACTTTGGGGCAGGGTGAGGGGTTTCTTTCAGATCAGCAATTAATGATTTGGAGCAGAGTGAGGAAGGTGGTACACTGGATGCCAGTGACTGATGGTTCGGGGTTTCGTGAGGGTGGGGCTACCACTGGATGCCAGAGACTGCATTACACAGGGTTGGGGGAAGGCAGTGCCACTGGATACCAGGTACTGCTTACCATCCAAACTATTGTCAAAGCTGGCCTATAGGCAGAAGTGTCAATGCAAAGAAAAGTGCATCTGTTGATATAGTTACTTTAAAAAAATAAACAGTAAGCCATTTCTTAAACAGATACATTTAAGCATCAGTAGCTGTTTAAACGCAAAGCCTCATATGTTAGCAAATGCAGCGATTGATTGGAAAAATAGTCCCCTAACCCTTGGTGAATGTGTGGTGTGGTGTTCCACAGAACTGCTTACCTTGAGTTCACAGTCCTCTGGTCTTAAGAACACATGAAGCAACACTCTTATATTCATAGGAGGCCCTCCAAATCAACCCATAAACTTACAGTAAAACACAACTCAGCACTGCATGAGGCCGGCATCACAGAACTATATGAAAACTCATTTTTATTTGCTTTTTTCTGACTTCTGGCTATAAAGGAGCAGTCTGAAAGCACAGATACAGCTGGGTAACTTGACTTAAACCTTCCATTCCTGATTCTGTATGTGCCCTTCCTGGTTTCAGTTTTCTTAGTCTTGAATGTACTGGCCAGAAAAGTGTAGGTGGTCTGTTATTATACAACAAAAGTCACCTAAATGTGTCTCTTATACCCTATGCAGTATGTATTTTCGTTTTCTTCTCAAAGCCCATTTCTCCTCCACCTGCACCTGTACCTATGTCAGCTCTAGGCACTGATAGCAGCAATGCCCTTGCAGGCTGATATGTGAATCATTGATCTTATCATGTACCTGAACCAGTTCCCATTGCCACTTGCCTCTATCTATGTTTTGCTACTCTGCATGTAATCCATACTTGTTTCATATGTCAATGTAATAATGTTCAGTTATCCATTGTGCTTATACTGCTTGTAACCCTGTAATGCAATTTGTAATTGATGGCCTATTTGTTCATCATGAATGTATCCACCTACCCCCAACCCCAGGTCGCATCTGGAATCGAGCAGTTGTCTGCTCAGCTTGCCTTCCTGGTAAAACCTTTAAATAAATAAATAAATAAATATGTACCCACAGCATCACTACTATATCCGAAACTTGTTTCCCCGACACCCAAATCCTGACACCAGAAGCCCTTACACAAAATCCCAGCAGTGTGATTTTGCCCCCAGAGTTTGTTACATCAATCAAGGGGGATGCAGAAACAAAGCCCCTGAAACAAGAAAATTTAGCAAAATCCCACTGTCAGGATTTTGCATCTCCGGATTCTGGCATTGGGCTACAGGGTGTCAGAGAAATGCATTTTGGGATATAGCAGTATATCTGTACCCACCCTCCCCTGCCTGTGAATTCCTTCAAGCACTACTCCTGCTGGGTAACAGTAAAAAGAACATTCACCTAGTCTCTGTCTATAACCCTCCAGAAGGTGGAATGCATGGTCTGAACTATCTTTTTGACAGTATTAGTCAAAAGGTGAGCGCCAGTGAGCTATTGATATTTGGTAACCTTAACTGGATTGGGAGAAATGCTAAGTAAAATTAACTTTTTCTGGCTGGCTTTGGCCTTAAGCAGCTTATTAAATAAACTACCAGATTCCCTACATCAAAGGACCAGGATACCCTTCTTGATTCGATTGTGTCTAATAGGGTTGAGAGGATCATAGAATCTGGGACCCTCACTGATTTGATCTCTGATCATACTCCTATGTATTGTATCTGGACAGTTTCATCACCTAAAATACCCCATAAGGTCATCCAGATGAGAGATTTTTCTAAATTTGGCCTGGAATCCTTTCATAGAGACCACATACTTTCAAATTGGTGTCCTATCTGCTGTTGATGCCTCTATTGCACTAAATAATTTCCTTAATATCCTCTCCTCCCTACAAGATAAGCCTGCCCTGCTTATAAAGTGGAGAGTAAGGGGTTCTGTCACAAAATGACTACATAGTGATCTGCTATCGCTTATGAAGTCTAAATGCTGGATGAGGTTCATGGCTACCCAAGACTCATCTGTCTTTTGTGAATACAGATGACTCTGAAATGCCTGTAAAAAGCTGTACGTCACTAAGAGTGAATTTTATAAATCTATACTACTGGCATCTGCTAGGGATCTTAGGTGTTTCTAATGCAATATTGAAAATGTATTCAGTGGCTCTAGTAAGTTTCAGACTGTAGACATGTTTAATGGAGGAATAAATTGTAACAATGCATTAACAATCGCTAATGCTTTTCACGCTCAGTTTTCTGAGCTGTCGGCACTCACCTTCTTGTTTGCTGCTCCTAACTTACAGGACCAACGTGACAGCTCCCCACATGCATGTGTACCTTGACCCCCCTTTTTACCTGAGAACTGCACCAGTAGGTGAAACCTGCAGACTCCTGCCCAGCCTTATCCCATTTACTAGTGCTGGATATCACAATATGGAGCCTAAGCTTACGGGCTTGGGTGCCCCGTTTCTTGCCTTGCCAATCTCCCACATCTTCAACATGTCAGTGACTACTGGGACTATTCCTGACTTATGGACAATTGCCAGAATTGTCCTGGTATTCAAGTAAGGTGATCTGGAATGTCTTGAAAATTACCATCCAATAGCAATACTGTCTGCCATTAGCAAATCATTAGAGAAGTTGGTAGTGTCCCAGTTAATGGAGTATATCCAGAAATACAAACTGTTATCCGTGGACCAGCATAGCTTCCATAAGGGATATAGTCCTTCGACTACACTCGCCACCTCAGAGATTAGGGTTGCTATGGATCACAGTGAGCTGACTGGAGCGTTCTCTATAGATCCTTCTAAGGCTTTTGATCTGGTAGATCATATACTCCTTTGTTCTAAGCTTAGTTCATTTGGATTGTTTGCCCTGCCCTGGCTTGGTTTACAAACTACCTACAGGGAAAGCCGCAGCTTGTCAGGTATAATAGGGTATTCTCTGAACTTACTCCTGTCAAGGTTGGTGTACCACAGGGTTCAAACCTGGGGCCCATCATATTTTCCTTATTTATTAATGGCCCACCCCAGGTGCCGTTCCACAGTAGTAGTGCTATCCTTTATGCTGATGACCTGGTGTTACTAATCAATTCTCAGGACATCAACATCATTAACTCTCAATTAAAGTCTGACTTTTGCCAGATACAATCTTGACACTTGTCTAATAAATGTGCTCTTGACCTCAGGAAAACACAGGCTGTGCTCTTTGATAGTCAGGCCAAAATTAGAGCATGTCCTGAACCCCTGAATGCCACTAGTGTTGATGGATCCCTTATGATGGTTGCTGACTCTTTTGATCCCCAGCTAGACTTCTGCCTGCATATCCACAATGGGAGCAAGGCAGTAAACTGCAAGTTAGGCCAGGTGTATTCTTACATGAATTGTGCATCTTGCCCTGGTGAGAGAAATACTTCATCCCACCTTTAGTTATGGGCTCCTTGTCTTTATCCATACTACTAAGTCTCTTCTATCTAAATGGGATGTGTCTTATAACAATGGATGTGGGCTTGCCCTCTTTTCCTCCTGACTCACTCATCATTGTGAACTACAGTGTATAACAAACTAAACTGGTTTTCCTATAGATGTATTGTAGTGTCTGAACTGTTTTATTCATAAAGCGGTTAGAACCACCACCCCACCAGTTTTACAGAACAACAAAGGACTGTCAATCCTATTTACCCCCTTAGGTCCAATGACTCATCTGTGTTCCTTGTTCCTAAATCCAGTAGGTTGACGGTTGATTGGGCCTTTGCTGTCTGTCCACCTAGGTTATGAAACTCTCTCGCAGTACATGCTTCTTGTCCCACCTCCCACCACAGGTTTAGAAGGTTCCTACAGGATTACCTGAAATCCACCTCTGCCTATAACCATACTTAATTTTGGTTATCCTCCCTCTAATGGGTGGTGTACTTTATCGCTCAGTTTGGCTCTCTAAAGATCTATGCTTGTGTAAAATTATAACATGTTTATACTGCTTAAACCTGTTGTAATCTTCCATTGCTACCTTTTTATGTTGATTGCCCGAAAGCGCAAGAAACATACTGCGGCAGCTTTCCAGAAGCAGGTTGTGGAGGCACGGCACTGTTGTGGCCAGTGCTCCCATAGCCTGTAAAGGCTTGGCCGGCTTTCTGCAATGCTGTGGCACGCTGCTACTGACACTAGTTCAGCCAGCATGCCACCACCTTGAAATGTTTCAGCCGCTGCAATCAGGGGCCGCCGCATCATTGCAGCATCAGCCATAGCACTGCAATGAGGGAGCAACCCGTCATTGCTGGGCAGAACATTGCCAAGTGTAATATTGTTTGTGAATATGGCGGTGGTTTGCCGCCATGTTCACAAACAATATTGTGAGACCCCAGTGCCAAGGGGGTGCCGAATCCCCCTCGGCAGCATGTGCCCCCCCACAACAGTGTGTGTTTGCCGATGGGGGCCCCAATCCCCATTAGCTGCAGTCCCCGTGTCAGGTCAGAGTGCTGACGGGGTAGCCTACTCCCCATCGGCATAATGGCCCCCCCACCAAAACGGTTGGGTTATGCCGAAGGGGTGCACAATCCCCCTCAGCTCATGTCCCCCCCAGCACTGCATATGTGCCAATGGGGGTACCCAATTCCCCATCAGCTACAGCCCTCCCCCCCAAACATTCAGGTGGCACACTGGAAGCCCACCCCAGTGTGCCCAATGCCCCTTGTGCCGACAGGGGTGCCCAATCCCACGTCAGCTACAGCCCCCCAAACATTGAAATGGCACGCTGGGAGCCCACCTCAGCATTCCCAATGCCCCTGTAAATAAAAAAAGTCCCGCAATGTTTTTTTTCTTCACTTGTTTAATCCTGTAAAAAGAAAATGGTCCCTTGTGGTCTCCCTGCCCCCCCCACAACCCGCGCCCAACCACTATGCACCCTACCTCCCCACAGCCTCCTCACCCCATACTTACCTCCAAAGTCTGACACGATGATCTTCCGTGGACCGGGAACACGTCTGCACTCTTCAAAGGTGACCATGAACTGAGGAAATGCTGGTAAGCTGTATAATGGAATGAATAGGGCTTTTCAACTTTGATGCATATCTGAGGCATTTTTTGGAATTTTGACACCAAATTTCAACATGGGGTTTTTGGGACCCATCCTCATGAATTCTGTCACTGTCATGGCATTATTCGGCCCCGAAAGGTGATTTTGCGGTCAATGTATGGAATCCCCTTTTGGGACCAGTTAACAAAATGACAGTGCCAGTGTTCATGAGGTGGGCTCTTAAAAAGCCTATGTTGCAAATTTGGTTGAAAAAATCCAAAAAATGACTGTTTTACGAATGTGCGTTGCGCAGTTGCTACGCACGCTTATAACTTCACAAATTTGCAATATTTTCATGCCAGATTTTCAACATTGGCATTTTTTCATACCTCCTTGTGAACAGTATAGCTGTCATTTTTCACATCCTGGCCAAAATGTGTTTTTGTACTTCTGGCGCAGAATAGCGCGGTCACTGTGGGAAATCAGTGTTCAGGACAGATTGAGAAAATGACAGTGACACTGTTCATGTGCGGAGGACCTAAAATACCTATGTTGAAAATTTGGTGACGATACTCCATAAAATGACTGTGTTACGAGCATGCGTTGCGCAGTTTGCATGCACACTCGAAACTTTGTGAATTAATAATATTTTCACTCCAGATTTTCAACATTGCCATTGTTCTGCACCTCCTTATAAACAGTACAGCTGTCATTTTTTACATCCTGGCGAAACGTGTTTTCACAGTTCTGACGCAGAATAGCGCAATCGCTGTGGAAAATTCGCGTTCGGGACACATTATGAAATTGGCAGTGACACTGTTCCTTAGCAGAGGTCCTAAAATGCCTCTGTTGAAAATTGTGTCATGAAACTCCATAAAATGACGGTGTTACGAGCGTGCGTTGTGCAGTTTCCACGCACCTTTGTAAATTTGCAAATTAGTAATATTTACACACCAGATTTGCAACACTGGCATTTTTCACACCTCCTTATGAACAGTATAGCTGTCATTTTTCACATCCTGGCTGAAAACTGTTTTTGCACTTCCGCCGCAGAATACTGCAGTCGCTGTCGGGCATCAGTGTTTGGGACAGATTAGGATTGAGCGAGTGAGGGGGAAGAGTGACTGAGCTCAACTGAGCTCTGTCGGGACTGCTGCAGATTTCTTTGTGGGCAGGAAAAGGCACAAATGCAGGCAGGAGCCCTGTACAAAAGGGCAGCCTATAGCACTGGGAGACACAGAACGAGCGAGTGAGGGAGGAGGAGGAGTGAGTGAGCTCAACGGAGCTCTGTTGGGACTGCTGCAGATTTCTTTGTGGGCTGAAAAAGGCAGCAATGCATGCAGGGACCCAGTACAAAAGGGCAGTCTGCAGTGGTGGGACAAACAGAACGAGCGACTGAAAGAGGGGGAGTGAGCGAGCTCAACGGAGGTCTATCGTGATTGCTGCGGATTTGTTTGTGGGCAGGAAAATGTGGCAATGCAGGCAGGAGTCCAGTACAAAAGGCCAGCCTGCAGCACTGGCAGAAATGGAACGAGCGAGTGAGAGAGGGGAAGTGAGCAATCTCAACGGAGCCGTGTCAGGACTGCTGCAGATTTCTTTGTGGGCAGAAAAAGTCGCCAACGCAAGCAGGAGCCCAGTACAAAAGGACAGGCTGCAGCAGCAAGAGACACAGAACGAGCGGGTGAGGGAGGGGAGTGAGTGAGCTCAATGGAGCTCTGTTGGGACTGCTGCAGATTTCTTTGTAGGCAGAAAAAGGCAGCAATGCATGCAGAGGCCCAGTACAAAAGGGTAGCCTGCAGCAGCAGGAGAAACAGAACGAACGAGTGAGAGAGGGTGAGTGAGTGAGTGAGTGAGCTCAACGGAGCTCTATCATGTCTGCTGCAGATTTCTTTGTGGGCAGAAGAAGGCGGCAACATAAGCAGGAGCCCAGTACAAAAGGGCAGCCTGCAGTGCCAGCAGAAACGGAACGAGCAAGTAAGAGAGGGGGGGTGAGCGAGCTCAACGGAGCTCTGTCGGGACTGCTGCAGATTTCTTTGTGGGCAGAAAAAAGCACCAACAGAGGCAGGAGCCCACTACAAAAGGGCTGCCTGCAGCACCAGGAGAAACAGAATGAGCGAGTGAGACAGGGAGAGTGAGCGACCTCAACAGAGCTCTGTTGGGACAGCTGCAGATTTCTTTGTGGGCAGAAGAAGGCAGCAACGCAGGCAGAAGCCCAGTACAAAAGGGCAGCCTGTAGCGCCGGGAGAAACAGAACAAGTGAGTGAGAGAGAGGGAGTGAGCGAGCTCAATGGAGGTCTATCGTGACTGCTGCTGATTTGTTTGTGGACAGAGAAACATGCCAATGCAGGCAGGAGCCCAGTACAAAAGAGTAGCCTGCAGCACCGGGAGAAACAGAACAAGCAAGTGACGGAGGGGCAGTGAGCGAGCTCAACGGACCAACGCAATCGACATTTGGAATTGACAAATGCTTCTTGCAATATGTTGCTTCCTCCTCACGGTTACGTTTTTGTACTATCTGTATAGTTCTCTGTAGCTTCCTGAGTTGTACCTGAAAATAGGGGCACTAGGTCAGAAAAGCACCTGTATGAACAGTGCTGTCAATTACAGTGCCATCCAAACAGCACTGTTCAGAACAGTGGCAGGAACAAATGCCGCAAGTAAAGGCAGCGCAACTAGTAGTGGTCACAAAGCACACTGTACCAGTCCAAAACTAAATATATTATTGGGGGGCTCCACCCCCACACCCCCATAACTAAAATAATCAATTCCAAGTCAGAGTTGGATTACGGGGAAAAACAAAAATTTGGGAGACCAAGATTAGAGTCCTGGTCTCCACCACTATTCTGGTCAAACTTCTCCATGACTTAGCCCTCTCCACCATGAGAGCAGATCAGACACCCTCACCTATTCCTCATCCTTTGTCTTTTTCCCTAGTACCACAGACAGCAACATGGGTAGCGCTTACTGCACAAATTGTTTAACCCCTGTCGCTGTCCGTAATATGCTATTCGGACATCGTTCTTTTTCCTTGCACTATATTTGTAGCGCTATTGTAACCAATTACTGAAAATAGGCATATATTTGCCTAGTGCGCTTACATGGTCAATAAAAGCTAAATAAAAAAAACTGCAGTGTTTGTTTTTTTTATGTCTCCAGTCTGAGTCCACAACTCCACACATACACTGTGGTCTCACACCCGTGCCTCACTCTCCACCTCCCTATACCACTTCTGTGATGGAGAAAACGCACTGCTGACTGACTGCAGTGCAGGCCAGGGCTCAGATAATGTATATATTTTTTTGTTAGACTGACTAACCCTTAACTGACATTTTTTTTTATTGGAATTCTTTTTTTAAGTCAGTCACATAAGTCTTATTTATTTACAGGCCATGAGTCATTGTGTGACACTGTCTGACCATGAATGACCCCATCACAAACGCACCTGCAAACACAAGCTGTCTGGTCAGTCTGGAGCCATGTCATTCAGCAAGTAATCCCCCCCCCAAAAAAACATTGCCTTGATCAAGCCGTCTGTTTGGTCTTTGAGTGCTTATTGTTAGAAACACCCCCCCTCCCACAGCACACATGGAGTCTCTGTCAGTTTATAGGCAAGGCAACTGAATAAAAGAAAATAGGAGGGAACCGAAACACTGGGAGGCAGCCTGCCTGCTGCTTTCATGTTAGTTTGTTTCTGCCTCAGATTTTTCTTACTAAAATTTACTGCTCTCTCTGCTTACTCCCCAGTTGCCACAAGATGCTTCTTCTGTAATTATTAGCGAGCTAGACTGTGTGCCTAAGCCCAGCCCCTCTCTCCGAAGGGAGTCTCGGTCAGGGAGTGAAAGTTATTTTCAAGGCAAACCGTAAGGAGGAAGGACTGAGATTTTCTCTTGCTGCAGCCTGCCTGTTGGACTCTTTTAGTTTAACTCTCTCCAGAATGATTTTTCTTTAAAAAAAATATTTCCCTGCTTTGCTTGCTTTCTGCAGCTCAGTCTAAAGACTTCCTGTAGCTCATACTGCTCCCTTCATCTGGGGTTGTCAGGTGGTCTGCATTCTGCTGCTTCTCCTCTAATCTACGCCCATCACAAGTGCCACAGCAAATCAAAGCTGCCTACACTGCTCTGTCCCTGCCCAGCCTGCTGCTGTACAAGACAGCAGCATAACTCATTTGTCCTGCCCATCTCCTTAGTGCAGATAGCAGAAATCCAGTTTCTGCAAGCAAAATTTACATTTGGCACAGAGCAGACCCAGGCTCAGATCATCCACAGTGGTGACCCTAATTGATCCAGGTCTGTTAGACTGCACTGGACCTGGGGGAGTTCTGATTCTAAATGGACCGGTCCGTCTAACCTTAATTTAATGCAGCAGTGCATGATAGCAGTGAAAATTTTGATCTACACTTTTTTATTCTGTTTTAAATTGCCTTTTATCTCCTGACTTGTCTGATACCCTTCTTTCCTCATTTTGAGACTGCTTTAGTACTTCTTTTCACATTTAAATAATAAAAGGAGTGTCCCTTTTAATATGACTTGGACCAGGTTTCTCTCAGTATTCTGAGCTGTTTTTCTAACACCTATTGTTCCATAAGGCCAGGGAGTATTGCATGCTGCACGATAGTCCATTTTTTGTCACAACATAAGTGAATTTAAACAACTGACTCACCTTATGGGACAACAGGTGTACAAAGACAGTTGAGAACACTGATGAAAACCCGGTACAAGCCAAAGTATACAGTAGGTCAAAATTTTCACCACTATCATGCACTGCTGCTTTAAATTGTGTATAAATATCAGCATATATGTCTGTATGATTACACACAATATTCCTGAAGACAGGATTCAATTTAATTGATATTTTACTATATAAATGCATTGATTGACTGATTGATGAGGAGACCTCGGCCACAGCAAGCAATAGTTTTTAAGGCTGCAGTGGGTGAAACCCTGCAGACATCTTGCTATGAGAAAAGAACTCAGTGCATTCCTTGAGAATGAACAACATGTTGGAGTTGCGTTACAGTCACCTCCATGTCTGTGAAGCCCTCCACTCATGTTGTCTCTGTTGTCGTAGCACTACACTATTTTTACAGTGCCAGTGGAACACGGCAGAACATGGCACACTCTGCCGTGTCCAAAATGGCCACCGCACTCTACGGCGCATGTGCTAATGGTCACGCATGCACAGTAGCATGCGGTGGTCATCTTGGTCATGGTGTAGTGTGCCGTGTTCCGTCGTGACCACCTAATTTAATTTTTTTATTCATTTTATTATAAAAATTCCCTACCACCCAATCCTCCATCTCTGCATCCAGCACCCCATCCCAGAAACATAGCAATGACACTGGGGTGCCCAATTCCCAGCCTAGTGTCATGATCGTCTGGTCTTTTTTTTTTTTCTCCCCCCACCCGACCCTCTCTCTCAGCACCTACCACCCCCCCCCGAAAACATAACAGTGAAACTGGAGAAGCTCAGTCTCAAGTGTGACAATTAGGTATCCTCAGTTCTGTTTTTTTTTTTTTTGTAACCTGTAAAAGAAAAATGTCTATCGATGTCTTTTGGGCCATTTCTGATCCCCCACCTGACCCTCCCACTCAGCACCCACCACCCCACCCCCAAGCCCTTACTTATCCATCTGGGGTCCAACACCATAATCCTCTGTGGACCACAGACACGTCTTCACTCTTCAGAGCTGGACCATGAACTAAAGAAACAGGCATGCTGTTCAATGTATTTCAATGGGGTCTTAAACTTAGAATGCTATGTTTATGTACAAAAGTTCCCTAGTGTTCCCTTTCCATGTATATGATGTTATGCTTTTTCCATCTAAGGTGAGGAATTCCTATTATACAACGGCAAGAAAGAATTCTAGCTTCTGATTGGTCAGTCTGAGACTGGACCCATGATGTTATCCCAGTACCATATCATGGGTCTAGTCTCAGCCTCACTGTGAACTTCCTGACTGACTGAATTGTATTTGTATTTGAATTTGCTTTATTATCATCTTCTCTTAAGAAACAAAAATATTTTTCCACACTAACAAAAACATTCTTTAAAATTATTTTTTTATTCTGTATATGAATGAGCCATTGTATAATAGCAATAATGCCTTTCAGGGTGTGTGTCGTGGTGGGATAACGTCACGCCTCAGGTATTGGATGCACTCGGCCTTCGGCCTCATGCCCAACCATCTGAGGCGTGACGTTATCCCAGCATGACACACACCTTGTCGGGCACTATTGCTTAAATAATCCAGACTCCAAAGCAGATTTGTGGTGGTTTAAGATCCCTCTACACACTTATACACAATACTGAAAAATAAACCAATTTCATCTCAGATTCACTTTATCTTTCATATTTTTTTGCCTCTTATATTGCTCTCTTTCAGTGCTAAAGTATGTTTCAGGACTCAGTGTCCTTTCATCAGAACACATTTGGAGCTATAAATCAATGAAAACAAACAATAATCAGTGTGTGTGTCTCTTACAGTAACACAGGAATAATGAAGTAGTATTCCTTCACACTTTGACATTTAATTCAACTCATGTGCTGGTGGAACATACCTGCTTTTGTGTCTTAACACCCTTTATAACATCTATGTATTTCTTAGTCTTTTGGAGTTTTTCTATTCATAGTATGGGTAAGAGAGAGGGAAGGGATTAGAAAAAACAAAAGGAAATAGTTTTAGTTGCTTCTTCTTTTGTACACTTGTCTTATTTTTAAAGTACCATTTTATCTTTTCAAATTACTCTGTCATGTGTTTTGAACCTTATATTTGCAGGGCTTACCCTTTCTCAAAATTCTCTTTCAATTTTTCCTTTCTACTTTAGATTGTAAACACTTTCCGTGTAGTTCCTGTGGGTTATTAGAAAAAGGGGCACTAAAAACCAGACTTACTAGTTTTATGTCAGTCTTTACCATATTTAAATCCAATTTGTTCAACATATTAATGTAGCCCAGTTTCTCTTACCCTTACATGCATTCTCTGTTGTGGATCACTTTCTTATGGTGTTGTGGCTGGTGTTATTCCTAGAATCAAAATATGCATCTTTTTAGCCTACTGTACCACTCGGTTTATCCAAACCCTTCCTTAATTCCCCCTTAAGTATTTAACTTCATTCTAACTTCTGTCTATTTACCCGCCTTCTTTTAGTTGAATTCGTGAAAATTGCAATTTAAAAATAAGACAAGTGTACAAAAGAAGAAGCAATTAAAAATATTTCCATTTGTTTTTTCTAATCCCTTCCCCCCTCTCTTGCCCATGCTATTAATAAAAAAAACTCAAAAAGACTGTCTAAGAAATACACAGATATTATAGAGGGTGTCAAGACACAAAAGCAGGTATATTCCCCCTGCACATTAGTTGAATTAAGTGTAAAAGTGTGAAGGAATACTACTTAATTATTCCTATGTTACTGTAAGAGACACACACACTGATAATTGTTTGTTTTCATTGATTTATAGCTCCAAATGTGTTCTGATGAAAAGACACTGAGTCCTGAAACATATGTTAGCACTGAAAGAGAGCAATATAAGAGGCAATAAAATATGAAAGACAAAGTGAATCTGAGACAAAATTGGTTTATTTCTCAGTATTGTGTATAAGTGGGTAGAGGTATCTTAAACCACCACATATCTGTCTTGAACTTAGAGGTATAACTTGGCCATTTTTATGTATTTTTCGACCCAAATTTTCAACAGGCCTTCTTTGGGACCCCACTTCATGAGCAATGGCAATGTTGCTAAGCAAATCTGTCCCAAAAGGTGATTTCATGGTCCCTGTGTTAAATCACTTTTTGGGACAGATTTGCCTAATGACAGTGCCCTTGTTCAAGAGGTGGGGTCATAAGAAGGCGATGTTGAAAATTTAGTATACAAATATTAAAAAAACAACAAAGTTATGAGCCTACACTGAATTTTATGAACACAGCCTCATAACGTTGATAATTTTCAATATTTTTACATCAAATTTACAAGGTAACCTGGGTAAATCACTTATAACTATGTTTGTCTACATCCCTCCCCATAACTCAAAACTTGCCTTTCCTTCTGTACTCGAATGTGTCTCTCAGTTACCTAATAAGGCTGAGATCATAGTTCTTTGCAATTGCTATATTAATTGGTTGGCCCCCCTCAGCTGCACCTTTCACTGATGCTGCTGCTGCTGCCATCAACCTTACACAGGTTGTGCCCTCACCCACTAGTATCTACTACAGGACAGGTACCAGTACCCAGATTGACATTGTCCTTACAATCACGCTGAGAGACTTAATAATGTCATGGTCTTACCTGTCTGATTAAGTGACCATTCCCTGATTCTTTGCAATTGGTCCAACTGTTCCAACCCCCCCATAAAATTTCCCATCAGCACTCTCTCAGAAAAGGCTCAATAAGGCATTTCAAGACCTAACTACAAAACCGTGACTGGATTCCCCCTTAGACATTGACTCTAATGTCGACAGTGCCTTAGCTTTTTTTCATTTCCACTTTCAACTCTGTGTGAGACATCTTTGCCCCATACACCAAGCATGGTTCCATGTCATAACGGTAACTGCCAAAAGTTTATCAGAGTTATGGAAAAGTCAGAGCACCAAAAATCAGTTTCGGCACTCTGACTCCCCAGTTCACAGCAAAATGGCACTGGGGGCTTGCATTTTAATGTTTCATTTTGGGAGCTGTGCCCCCTGTACCCCCCATGCCCCCCTACTTAAGGATTCTCAACTCCAGGGGAGTGCATGTAGGGGGGATGCAAAAACATTTAAAACTAAAATTTGGGCCGAGCGCAACAAAAATGCACCAGCGCCCAGAACCGAACCCAGCACCCTGCCTACCCAAGCCTCGAACCCACCCACCACACCACGGAACCAGCTCGGCAGCCCACTGCGGCACCACTCCTCAAAACCCCTCCAGCTCCTCAGTGAGTGTACTCGCTACCACCCCCCGCACACATCGATGCTATCTCAAAAAAACTACACCCCATGCTCAGTGCACTATATAGGAACCGCAGCAGCCTCCCTTCCCGAGTCTGACGTGAACTGGTCCTGAAGATGATACTGCCCTCCATCAACTACTGCAACATTGTATACAATGCAGCCCCTAAGTCCACCCTATCTAAACTGGACACACTTTATAATGCCTTCTGCCGCTTTGTTCTCGATGCCTTTCCCCTCACCCACCACTGCGACCTCTACTGAGCCTTGGCACTACCGTCCCTCGAAAACTGCCACATCTCTCACTGTGCTAAATTTGTCTCCAACCTAGGGCTTGGGTCCATTCCCTCCTACCTTGCCACCATGCTCACAGATGCCCCACCTCCCTCATCATCTTAGATCCAGTGACTCCCATCAATTTTCAGTCCCTAGGTGGAAGACCTCTGCCGGCCAAGCTGCCTTCTCACACCGGCTACCCAAGCTCTGGAGCGCCCTTCCACCACAAATTTGGCACTCCTCCTCTTCCTACTCTCTGTCTACTGCCCTAGCAAACTTCCTTACTACAAATTGCTCCTGTCCCTGAACTTGCCATGCCCTACTATCCCCTCCCCAATGCCTGACCAGCGGCCTTAGCCTTGCTACAGAAGCTGGCATGTAACCCCAACCTTGCACTTATGTCCTGAGCCTATTTTGTCCTATGTACTGTGTATAACTGTATAACTGTGATATACATCCTCTGTTGTTTACAGCTGTTACTACTGTGCTAATTTACCTCATCTGCTGCTTCTTGTCACAAAAATTGTTATTTGATACTATAATATCCTAAGCATTCAATGTGTGCTGCTTGTATATTCATGCAATCGTGTATCCTTATGCTGCTTTTTATTTGCTTCTGTTAACTGTTCACTCGATAAACTGTGTGTTATCATATCCATGTTTACCCCCCCACAGGTCACACCGGGAGATGAGCATCTTGTTGCTCAGTGTGCCTTTCCTGGTGAAACAATTGCAATAAATAAATAAATATGTGCCGACCCACCCCATCCAGTCACCCCACCTCATTGGTATCCCCCATGACATGCGCCAGGATTGAGTCACCATTATTGCAAGTGCTCAATCACCAACACCCCTGTCACAGACTACCACCAAGCATATTATGAAATGCCCTGAAACCCCTTGGATCACCCTGGCTCTCCTTGATCACATGTGCACCGACTACAATCTCTGGCAGAAAGCCCTAGCTACTGGCCTCCCTGCAGATAGGCAGTGCTATAGGGCTGCCAGAAATGCTTGCACCTGGCAAATTCGTTGTGCCAAAGCTGCCCACTTCCAAACCAGCCTCTCATCCTCCTGGGGCCAGGATAGGAAGTTCTGGAATAACATAAAGGACCTGACTGGTAAACTCAACTCATCCCCCATGCTGAATATCAACGATGTCACCACCCAGGATCTTCAGCTTATTGCGAACACTTTCAACACTGCATTCATTGACCTTAGTGAGGTTCTGCCCCTGGACTATTTCCACAACACCTCCTGCTCCCCCCCACCACACCATCCTCAGGTATCCCTCCTTTCCACTTCAGGATTGTCTCCATTCAGGAAGATAAATCCTGCCTTACCAAGGTCCTGAGAAAATCTAGATTTAGTGGTGACTCACGGGACTTGAAGCTCCTGCTTCTGTCCCTTGATGTTGTCCTATCCCCTCCTTACCAAAATACTAAATCTGTCGCTCCATCTTGGCCAATTCCCTCACAATGGAAGTTCACGGGGGTTACACCTATACTTAAGAGTGGTGACAGAACCTCCTATAGTAACTATCACCCGATCTCTATCCTCCCTCCCATCTCCAAAACCCTTGAAAGGATAGTATCTGATCAACTCTCCGACTATCTCTCAAAATACAACCTTCTTTGCTGACAGCAACATGGGTTCAGAAAGGGACATAGTAATACCACTGCACTCCTGGAATATACCGATTTCATACATGAAGCCCTTGACAGTGGTCATTTAGTAGGGTCTGTGTACACAGACCTAACAAAAGCATTTGGCATGGTCAATCACACACTCCTAATTGACTTCCTACCATTTCTGGGCCTCTCATATGAAGTCACCATCTGGTTTGCTAATTACCTTAGTGGGAGATCACAGCATGTGAAAATCAATAACACCCTTTCCACCAGCCTACTGGTTTACTCTGGGATCCCCCAAGGTTCAATTCTTGGCCCTCTCCTGTTCAGCCTTTTCCTCAACACCCTCCCCCTAGCCTGTTCTGGGCAGATGTTACTCTATGCTGACAACGCCATAATCTTTAGTAACAACCCTGGTCCCACCCTCCTGCAGAGCAATCTTCAAAGGTCCTTTTCGGAATCTGAATCATGGTTCTCCCATCACAAACTTAATTTAAATTATAAAAAAAACTAAGGTGATGCTGTTCACCAACCCACAAAACAAAAACCAAGGCTCTCCACTTAACATTCTTTACTGTCAGGGTTTACCTTTGGAACAAATACGTAATTTCAAATATCTTGGAGTCACACTCAACTCCACTCTTTCCTTCCAAGAGCAAATAAACCTGGTTGTAAGGCAGTTATCACCAGGATAGTCCTCTACAAGCATAGGTCTTGCATGCCAGCTGATGCCCTTCGCCTGGCTGTAACCAGTTTGGTCCTGTCCATTGTCGATTACGGCACTGTTACATTTGGCTTGGCAACTGACACAGCACTAAACAGAATTAAGGTCGCCCTGAACAAGAATGTAGACTGGTTGGCTGTGATCGATATACACACACCTGCAACCTACACAAACAAACTAACTGGTTAAACTTCATAGAAACATAGAAACATAGAAGTTGACAGCAGATAAGGACTGCAAGGCCCATCCAGTCTGCCCAGGGTAGGCTCTTGTATCAGACAATCCTGCTTGCTAAAAAGATAGCCACTGGCCTCTCTCCTCCTACTGCCCACCATCTCCTAACTCCTGCTCCTACTACTCGGGCAACCAGAAGCTCATCTAAAGCCCCCTTCCTTGTCTTGTTTAGCAGGACTTCAATGGGCCAGAGGGCTTTCGTGTACAGGGTCCCTCTCTGGCTGAATGGTCTTCCCTCTGAGGTTTCCTCAGCAAATAAATTGGGCCCATTCAAACATCTTCTCTGGCAGCATCTCCTTGCCTCCTCCTGCTGTTGTGACTATTTATTTATTTAGTTTTTGTTGACCGGGAAGGAGGAATAGACAATTGTTTGCCTATTTTCAGCCTTGCTGGGATTCAGATGGATGCCAGCTGAAACAGAACCAGATTTTAAGCTGTTGGTGGTATTTTTAGTGAATGGGGGAAATCTGGCCAGGAGACTGGGGAAATTCCTCTACTCTCCTGTGAGGGTCCCCTTACATCCTGGCCTTGCTTCCAAGATGGCCATCTCTGGAGGTGCAGAGGTGGACATGGAGGTGCAGGAGGCAGGGGAGATGGTCTCCTCCTCAGTCTCTGTCCTAAGCAAGACCACTGCTATTGGAAGTTCTGTGCCTTTTTCTGCTGAAATGATTTCTTCTGCTGGTTTGAATATTTTCCCTGCTACCATGGAAGATCAATGTAAGAAGGGTTCAGCACAGAATGATTTATCTGCTGTTACAGTTGTGAAAACGCTACCTGATGACCTTGATCCAGGTTTGTCTGATGCGATTTCTTCTCGAGACTCTCAGGATGTGGATTTACATCTACAACTTACAGAACAATGCTATTTGGCCACCAGACAATGCCTCTTAGCTCTCAAATCACAGTCTGACTCCCTGCCTGTAATTCCTCCCACTGACTCATTGCCTACCTATGCTGCTCCTGACACCTCAACTCCACTCTTGACATTTCCACATTCCACGCCAGCCCCAGCGGCTTCTTCTGATCCTCAGACGCCTGCACAGACTATTCCTCCCACTTTGATTTCCTCCGGTAATTCTACTGTTTCTACACCACATGTTTCCACACCTTCTCATAACTTGAATGAGGCACCTCAGACTGCGGACTGGTCCATTGACTCTGCTCTTACGGCAGCGGGGTGGGAGAAGGATCCTACGGTCGGGACTTGGTGTTCCAGTCCTTCCCCCATCCAAACGCATTTACAGTTGCAACCGGTCTCCATCGATTCCCCACAGGCAGCCCGGTCGGTCGATTGTTTGGACCTTTCTCTACCCACGGAATTACTGCTGACTCAGAATTCAACTCTGCATTTACCTTCTGGACTTTCGTCTGACACAAATGACCAGCCACCTCAGGGCCCTGGGTCTCTTCCTCAGCCAGCTGCATTGACGTCTCACTCATCTGCCTCTACTTCTAAAATGTATTCCTCTTGTTTTCAAATACCTGTACAACAAGCCAAAAGACATAATGCGGTTCGACTGCAATATTTGGGGGGGTTTATCTGAACTGCCTGACCATTTTTTTGTGGGACGCACTTTATTGAAAGATTCCATGAAGTTTGCTGCTTCTGAAAGTCATGCCTTGATTCATATTTCTTTGGAAACACATTTTAATATCAGCTTTAAAACTTTAGCTGGGCTAGAGAAGTTTTGGAAAAAGTTTCATGAGTTGAAATCCTCTCCCTTATGGGCTCCTTTTAACACTATCCCATTAAACCCACTCAGAAAATAATTACTATATTGTTTAGGAATGAGAGTGTCAGTTTAAATGATATTTCAGTATGGTTAAAGCAAAGATGTACTATGCTTTCTGACCCTGAGGCTATTTTTGATTCAGAAAATTTGTGGACTGGGGGGTGGAAAGTGAGGGTCATGCTTCGGACTTCAGATGCCAGAATTCAACATCTTCCAAACAGCTTTATGCTTGGAAAGGATAGGGGAGTACTTTTTACCCTGGACAACCAAAGGCATGCTACAAATGTGGCTCTACTAACCATATCAGTAGCATCTGTGACAGGGTAAAATGCTCAGTCTGTGGAGGCCTCAGACATACAGATTCCCAGTGTGTGGATGAACCCCATTGCGTCCTTTGTGATGACTTGGTGCACACTTTTCAAACTTGTACCTGGGCTGCCCATAATTCCCCAACCCCAGCAGACAGAGAAGAACAGAGACTGCTTATTACAGTAGGACAACGCACTAGACTTAACAGCATGTCTTCTGCATCCCATCATACCTGACCCCCTCTGCAACCTGCTATCCCTGCACTGCATACCTCTTCCACTACTGACATAGAATCCACCTCTACCCTGACCTCTGAACTACCCATACCAGTTGTAGAACCCCCCTCCTCCAGTCCTACCCATGGATTCGGCTCAGGCTTTAGCCCTGCCACTTCACCCCAGTACTCCAGTGAGAACCATGGAACCCCCCTTCCCCCTGAATCTTTTACTAGAATCATAAGAGGGTCAAAAAAAGGTGGTTCACCCTCCTCTAAAGCTGTGAAAACCACCGATATTGTTCAAGTGAACAGATCTGAGTTGCTGCACCACCCCCAGGACAATACTGATTCTGACACTTCTACTGTCCTATCATCTCACCCTGAAGTGACCACAGACACAGAGGTAGCAGTTGACAGTGTGGGATCCCAGAAGAGGAAGGCAAAAGCAAAGTTAAAACACAGGGAAGGTACCCCTAGGAAAGGTAGACCCAGGTGAATCTTGGTTACCCTATTGGATTTGGTTTCCTCTCTATCCCGTTTATGATGTCTTCTGCCTTTTCCATACATACTGTTAATGTAAACAGTATCAAAAAACAACCTAAAAGAGATGCTGTATTTTCTTTTTTGTCCTACCTAACAGAAGGGATTATTCTTTTACAGGATGTTAGATACCACACTCTTCCGGAAATTTATAGGGCCCAACGAGCCTGGTTCCCTGGACCTTCTTATTGGTCCTTTGGGCATGAACCCTGTTCAGGTTTAGGTATTCTGTTTAGCATCCCGGATGTTAGTATTGTTAAGGTCTTTAATTTATACCCTGGTAGACTCCTCCTTTTGGATATTATGGTTTCCTCTGTCCCATTTCGGATCATTAATACATATGCTCCCCAAATTAAATCACACAGAATTGAGCTATTGAAGCTTGTACAACCCTACTTATACACTTCTATGAATATTATCTTTGGGGGTGACTTCAACTGTGGTTTATCCATCAAAGACAGGTCTTCTACCTCTAAAACCACAAAATTGGTTTGTGACACGAATTTCTTAAAACAACTGTTGAGTTCCGCGAAATTGCGGGATGCTTATTTGACCTTCACAGGTCAACATACTCCCACTTTCCATAAGGGACCACTAGCAACCCGTATAGATTTTCTTTTTATTTCTCCACATTTACAGCTTTCTGCTGCCTTAGTACAAGTTGCAGAGTTTACAGATCACAATTTATTGTCCATTTCCTTAGGCCCTACGACTACTAGAAACTTTGGTCCAGGTGCCTGGAAATTGAATACATCTTTTTTACGAGACTCACAATTGTTGTTTCACTTAACTGATTATATTAAGGACAGAAAATCTGTCTTCTTTCTATATGATAACCCCTGGAATTGGTGGCATGAAACTAAATTTGGCATACGGCATTTATTCAAACATTTTAGTAAAAAACACCATGAATCCTTATATTATCACTACCATACCACAAGATTTCATCTGCAGAAACTCCTTACCCTATCCCATACAACTGGCCATGATTTTTCTGTGCAAATCAGTAACCTTAAACACTGTTTGATGGAATATCATTTGATGAAAGCTTTTTCTATTAATCATCAACAATGTTTTGGGACTACTGGCCCCTGTGACGTTATCTGTCCGTATGCCACCATTAGAAAATGAGTCAGCTGTAAAACATTTGATGTGCTTTTTAATGATGACTGTATTGAACTTATAAATATTTTGGACATTCAACATCATGTCGCCCATTACATGGAATAGTTATTTGGTCCTATACATGCCCCTTCTGAAGGCATATTGGATTATCTTTCTCCTATTCAGATTCCTGATGTCCCAGCTTCCATTTTGAACACAATTGATAGTGATATACATGCTTGGGCGGTAGAAGCGGTAATTAAGGCTCTACGTCCAAGGGTAACTCCAGACTTAGATGGCCTCCCTAATGAGCTCTATAAGGTGATTTCTGCTGCTCTATGTACAGAATTGGCAGCCGTGTATAATTATATTTTACATGCTGACAGCCTTCCCCTGGATTTCAACGTGGGATGCTTGTTTTATTTATATAAGAAGGATGATAAGAGATTACTTTCCAATTGGAGACCTTTGTGTCTCTTAAATACCGATTTTAAGATTCTGACTAAAATTTTTGCACTCCGACTATCCACAATGGCCCCTTTTGTAATTTCCAAGGCCAATCGAATAATGTCCCATGGAGGAACATACAGGATCATATTATTTTGATCAGAGAATTGATTGAACATGGGAATCTGAATGCTTTACAGGGTTTCATGTTCTCCCTCGATCAGCAAAAGGCCTTTGATTCAGTACACCACGCATTTTTATGGCACACATTATGTCATTATAAGGTCCCCAGCTACACCCTCTCTAGGCTTCAACTACTCTGTCGATCTGCTACTATAGTCCATTTGGTTAATGGCTGAAGAGGCCCTTTGATATCTCTGCATAAAGGTGTTAGGCAGGGCTGTCCACTTAGTCCACTTTTATATGTCTTTTTTTTGGAACCCTTACTCCGCTCAATCAACACTGCACAAATGGTTATTTCACTTGTCTCCTCTCCCCATTCTATTTTAGCTTATGTTGATGTCATGAGTTTGATGGTGGCGGATGTCACTTCCGTACGTTCAGCTATTCAACTTTGTGCAGTGTTTGGGAATGTTTCCGGAGCAGCCCTTAATCTGGATTAATGTATTGGTCGCAGACTGGGTATCCCGGTAGAAGGTGAGTTAGATAGTATTGATCTTACAGTTAGTGATGGCCCGATTAAGGTTTTGGGTATTTTATATGGGGATGGTCCTTCAGATATCCTCAACTTGACTCCTAAACTGGAACATGCCCAGTCCATGGTTTCCCGTTAGAATACCTGGAAACTGAGTAAAAAAAAAAAGATGATCTACATGATAAAAACGTATCTTCTCCCTATATTTCTGTTTTTGGCCTATGTTCCTCCCCCCCCCCCCAAAGAAGTCTCGAGACTAGATTGCTGAATGTCTTCTTCCAAGCCTTATGGTGTAGCCATCTGAACCCCATTAAACACCCTATTACATATTTACCCATTCGGGAGGGGGGCCTTGCCATGGTTCAGCCTATCTTTTTTTTATACCAGCATTTTTTTGTAACTAATATTAGGCCCCTTCTGGTCAATCGTGATAGGGGCTGGGAACCTTGGTTCCTTAAATCCTGTGGCCCCTGGTTTCATCAATGGGAATGGAATGCTTTAAAAACACTGAAACATATTCCACAAGTCCCTCCTTATGTTTGGGACAAATTCTTTCCATCTCAAACAATGGCATGTTAATAGCCACATGACGGTTACCACTATTAGAAAGGCCCTGTATGAATACCTCTTAGATCTTGTATGTATGGATCTTGCAGTTTTTCCTAAATGCCCAAATCAATACTTAAATGACATATATACCCTGCTACATAACCCTAGAATTCCCCAAAAGATATGGGATTTACACTGGCTTGGTTGCCATGAGTGAATCAATGTGAAAGGTAACCATAAACACAAACAATTGCAGGAAAGGCTTTGTTCTAGACCATGATGTCAATGGCAGATGAGACTATCATACACCTCTTTTTTTTCTGTTCTTATATAACAGGTTTCTGGACATTGCTGGCCACTAGGTGGAAAGAACCATTGTTTTTATCTACTACTTATGAAATGTTGATGTATGGTTCTTTTCCACTTCTTTGGAAAAAATGGAATGTTGAATCTTTGAATGTACTTTTTGTGGTTGTTTAATGGCATGTTTGGACTGCTCAATGTCTTTTTACTTTGCAACAACAAGATGTACCTCTCGTTATGATTATTCAGGGGGTTGAAGGAGATTTAAGAGATATGTACTATTCTGACATGAAAATTTTGCCACTTGTATCTTCGTTGGAATTATGGAAATCAATACCATGGATTACTGACTCTGATTTTCCTGTTACATGATTGTTTTTTTGTTTCTTCCTATTCCTTGTATTACTCTCTTTTCAGTTGTTTTCTTAATAAAAACTTCCTTTACTCTTTTCGAGAAGTGCCATGGGATCTTTAATATCCACTTGAACTACCACCAGAAGCAGGCAGATGGAACCTCAGTTTAACATCTCATCCGAAAGATGGCACCTCAGGAGTGCAGCACCACCCCTCATGCTGCATTACAGTGTCAGTATTAGGATTTAACCCAAACTGCTTGGAGTGGGGATAGAACCCACAGCCTTCTGATCTTCCAGCCTCTTAATGGCCTGTTAATGGCCTCTTCTGTTTTCCTCCATCCTCTGTCTTGTCCCTCTCCTCCTTATCCCCATCTTGCTATGACAACGTCATCTCTGACTGAATCAAGTATATTTCTCCTCCTGACCTTACCATTCCTCTTGTCCATTCCTTCTGTGGTTTTAAAAAGGTTGTCTTGACTGATTTCTAGAACTACCTCCTCCTCTCCAATCTGCACCATCCCCTTCTCCTGTTGCCCCCTGCCCTCCCTCCTTCTCCCCTTGTTTACTCTGCTCCTAATACCCCGACCCCCCCTTGCTCCTTTGCCTTCTTGATCCTAATCCTCCTGCACTCAAACTCCAGCTTGTAACGTGTACTAAACGGTTTGCAATTACATTGCCTCATTGCGTAATGTTACACTGCATGTTTTGCTAATTTGTATTTTTTTTATGTAACCTGTTCCTGTACTTGTACTTTGTTTGCACCTTGTACTTGTAATGTGCTTTTCAGACACGGAGCCTTTGTAAATGAGTCTCTGACTCAAAGGTTGTAATTCCTAGACTTCAATAAATAACTAAATAAATAAAGATAACCATGTGTTTACAGCACCTCATGAATGTGACAACTGTAATTTTTCGAATCCTGGTCAAAATGTTTTTTTTACACCCCGAAAGGTGATTTTGCAGTCTCTGTGTGAAATCAGCTTTCATGCAGGAGTTAAAGAGCTGCTGATGCCTCAAAGAAAACTTTAAAAAACATAATATTTAGGTACAATTTAGCTTGCATTCCATGTGTATTTGATAGATGTCTCCTCCCCATCACTCATTACTGAGAAATTTGCATGGAAACATGCTCTATCTCCCTTAGAGTTCATCTGCCTCTTTAGCTTACTCCCTACTTCATGTCATAGTCCTCTGTTGTGACATCACAATCTGTTGCCATGGAAGTAGTTGTGATGTCACAAGTAGAGCTCTGTGACTTCAGATAGGGAGAAAGCAACAGGAACAGATAAACTCTTCAGGAGCAAAGATCCCATGTTCATGCAAATTGCCTCAGTAATAAACAACGGGGAGAAGGAATACAGCACTAATGTGAAATACACGCTGAACTGTGTCTAAATATTCAGTTTTGCTAAAGTTGTCCAAATGGTGTCAGCTGCTCTTTAACAATTTTCTCTGCCCTTGTTCATGAGGTGGGGTCATACGAAGGCTATGTTGAAAATCTGGTGTAAAAATATTAAAAAAAAACAAAGTTATAAGCCTACAATGAATTTTGTGAATGCAGCCTCGTAACTTTGGTAATTTCCAATATTTTACCCCAAATTTACAACATACAGTAGCTATATCTTTCCAGCACGTCATGAATGTGACAGTTGCCATTTTTCAAATCCTGTTGTTTTTTTTACATCCCAAAAGGTAATACCACGGTCCCTGTGCAAAATCATCTTTGGGCAGGAGTTGAAAATTTTCTCTGCCCTTATTCATGAGGTGGTGTCATATGAAGGCTATGTTGAAAATTTAGTGTACAAATATTAAAACTCAACAAAGTTCTAAGCCTATGTTGAATTTTGAGAATGCAGGCTTGCACATTTGGCAATATTCAATATTTTGACACCAAGTTTTCAAGTGCTGTATACATCAGACCCATCAACATCTGATGTGGTGTCCAGACTCCAGCAAGACTTCAATACAGTCCAGCACTGGTTTTGCTCTAACCAGCTCCACCTCAATGCCCCAAAAAAAGTCTCCATGACCTTCGGCACTAGCCAAAAACTCTAGAGGGTCCCCTCCACCTCTACTTTCCACACCCTCGACAGGACAACTCTGGAGATCAGCTCCTCCTTGAGGTACCTCCAGGTCTGGCTCAACCAACACATTGACTTCTCAGTGCATATTGATACCATCCACAAAAAACTACACCCCAGACTGGGTGTACTCTACCGAAATCGTGGTTGCATCCCACTGCCAGTCCGCCATGCCATGGTACAGAAAATGATCCTGCCAGTCATAGACTACAGGGATGTAGTCTATAGTGCCGCCTCCAAGTCTACCCTGGTCAGACTGGACTCTCTCTTCCATGCCTTTTGTCGCTTCGCCCTCAACTGTCTCTACTCTACCCATCACTGTCTCCTGTACCACTCACTGGGTTTCCCCTCACTGCAGGACCACTGCCAATTACACTGTGCCCATCTCACTGCCAAGTTCTGGTCTCAAACCTTAGCCCCCTATCTCCACTCAGCACTTTCAGCCATCCCCCTGCCAGCCTATTCACTCAGGAACAGTGACACCAGACTCCTGTCTATCCCGCACAGGTCCACAAACACTGGACAAGCCGCCTTCACATAACGCATGCCTAAGTTATGGAATTTCCTCCCTGTGGACATCAAGCAGGCCCCTTCAGATCACTACCTCCATGCCTGCCTTAAAGAACATTTCACCTCCACTTGCACATGTTTCTAACCATATGCACCTCCCCTCCTCTAGTTGGAAGACTAGGGTTGTATGATGTTGCACTGTATTAGTTGTTTCATTTGTACCCTGATGCACACTGTTGTCTTGCCCTGTGCAAGCCATAATTTCATCCTAGTGTTGTTAGCTGCATCTAACACATACTGTCTGTTTGCAATGTATTTCTATATTGTGCTCTCCACTCCCCTTTCCCCCAGGACGCAACTGGAATCAAGCAGTACTCTGCTCAGTGTGCCCTCCTGGTGAAACTCTTAAATAAATAAATAATAAATAACATAGCCATTTCTTTACAGCACCTCATAAATATGACAGCTGTCATTTTTCAACTCCTGCCCAAAATGTATTTTAGTGTCCTGAGAGTTGATTTTGCAGTCCCTGCACAAAATCACCTTTAAGCCAGGAGTTGAACATTTTCTCTGCCTGTCTTCATGAGGCAGATTCATAACAAGGCTATGTTGAAAATTTGGTGTAAAAATATTAAGAAAGTAATTTACAATATTTTTACCCCAAATTCCTCAGCTGCAGATCTATCAGCTCTGGCCAGAGTTTGTTTATTGAGCTGTTTCTGCTCCAATCAGCATCTTCTCATTCCTCAGGTTATGTGATCTGGTGACCTCCCAGCTCCAACAGCTGCTATGCTAGTGGTATCTTTACAGTGAGAGGTCCTGGAGTTCTGTGACCCCCAGTCAAATGGTGGCATGGTGTTCTCCCAGTTTCTGCCCTTCAACCCTCTCTTATTGCCAGTGACACAGCCTATTTCAGGCCAAGCTTGCATACAGCATACCCCAGATAAAAGAGCAAGCTCTTTAGCCCAGTGTTGGGGTCACAGCAGTAGTAGAACCCATCACCACTCTCCCTCCCAGGCTGGCATGCGTTGTTATCTGCAGCACTCTTCCCAGCTGGCCGTCACTTAAACCTGGTTTCTTCATTGGGCATTCCAACAAAACTCTTTTTAAATTAAAAATATTTACTGAAGAAAAATTAAAATAGCATTCTACTTCCCAGCATGTGGAAATACTTCTTCATGGAAAGGGTGGCGGATGACTGGAACCTGCCAGAGCAGGTAGTGGGGACAAAGACTTGGGAGCTTCAAGCATGCCTGGGATAGACACAGGGGCATATTAGGTGTAGCAACGGGGGCAGGAAGTGACACCTATGATCAAATAGGGTTGATGGGGATGGAACAGGCAATAACAAGGGGTAGACTGGATAGGCCTAAAGGTCCTTTTCTGCCAACAAAAATCTGTTTCTATGTTAACATGTTAAAGATGAGGATAGGTACAAATGGTTAAATACTGTTTCCTTTATGATGAGTATGTCTCGTTGATCTATACTCACCTAACAGCTCTTTCTAATAGTATGTCAGAATTGCTACACTCTTTACACCATTAGCCAATTAGAACCTTTCATGCATATTAGACAAATGAGTATAAGAATTTGTGCTCTATGAACACTCCTATCTAATTAAAACCAAGTTTATCTAAAGCTACAAAACTTCACACCTTCATCGCTTTGATTTTTGTACACATATTCCTAATTTATTTTGATACCTGATGAGGAAATGGTCAAGTAAGCCATCTGCCTAATTCTGTCCCTCTGTCACATGTTTAGCCTGAAGCAGTCTCCTGTCACCATGATATATGGTATGTATAATACCCACCACACTTCTTATGTTTTATTTAAGGATGCTGCTTGCAAACCTTTGGACTGAATCATCCTGAGCTATTCAGTTTTTTTTTTATTCAGTTCAAGAATGGGCAAATGTTTGAACAGCATCGAGCAGAACCACAGAAAGCAACACATTTATCGTCAAGGGTGGAGTGAAGTCTTTTTCTCACGTGCAAAAATCCCATGAAATCCTGTTTTTGCAAGATAGGTCTTATTGTAAGTAATGGAGATATTTGACAGTGTTCACGTGTTATCAAAAACTGCACAAAAATCACTGGTTCACAAATGAAATTACTCTTTTCACATGCAAAAAAATCAGAGATGTTAATGCAAAAATACAGTTTTATTCGAAAATAGGGATTTTCACTTGAAAAGTGATGATTTTCACACATTATTTCTTTTATTTTCGTGAAAAACAGCAGTGTTTGAGATTCTTTGGCACCTTTGTGAACATGTGCAAAATAAAATCAGCTTTGCCCAGCCTTCTAGTCCCACTTTTAATGTGTATTTCTCCTTGACTCGACCAGTCAGGCATTCTTCTTTTACTAGCCGCAATGCACAGGGTATACATTTACAAAGCCCTTATACACCTGAAAACTGCACAACTTTTCATAACTGATGTTTTCAGGTTTGGGGTATATTTCAGAGCATGTTGATGCCTTTTGGGTTAGGAGTGATTTTACTTATGTATTTATTTGGTTATTTTGTTTCTTGGCTGGATGAGCTAATTTGGACAAAGTCTTTGTTATAGTAGCAAACATGGAGATGAGGTAAAAAAATATAGAACAGAAAACAAGTACAGGGCAGATCTGGGTGCGCTGGTCACAGGTCTTATGAATCACTCTGCACAGTGTAGGAAAGTGGCGGTAAGGGCCAGCAGGATGCTAGGGTGCAAAGCAAGGGGAATCACTTCAAGGAGGGAGGAGGTGATCCTGCCACTGTACAGGTCACTGGTGAGGCCTCACTTGAAGTACTGTGCAGTTCTGATGCTCCTTCTTAAAGAAGGACATCAAACTGTTGTAGGGGGTACAGAGGAAGGTGACCAAGATGTTAAGCAGGATGAGGGGAGAAGTATCTACGAAGGTTTAGCAGTTGGAATTCAATGCAAAGTGCAAGATAATGCATATGGAGCACAAAAACCCTGGAACAACATATCAGCTGGGGGTGAGGATGTAGCATGCACCAAGCAGGAAAGGAATCTTGGGGTTATCATCTCTGATGACCTCAAGGTAGCAAAACAGTGCAACAAGGCAGCAGGTAAAATAAATAGGATGCTGGGTTGCACAGGCAGGGGCATCACCAGCAGGAAAATGGAGGTTATAATTTCATCATACAAGGCACTAGTGAGGCCACACCTGGATTACAGTGTACCATTCTGGAGACTTTACTTACATAAGGACATAGACAGGGTGAAGAAGGTTCCGAGGAAGGCAACAAAGATGGTACAGGGATAGCATCACAAGTCCTTTGAGGACATGCTGAAGGACTTCAGTATGTACTCCCTGAAGGAGAGTAGGGAGAGAGGGGATATGATAGAGACATAAAAGTACAGTACAGGGAGGAACAGGGTGCAGGAATACATTATTTTCCAGAGAAAAAGATGTTCCAGAACTAGAGGGCATGAGATGAAGTTGGAGGGAGGGCGATTAAGAGGGAACTGAGAAAGAATTTCTTCACAGAAAAAGTGGCAGACAAGTGGACACCCTGCCAAAGGAAGTGGCGGGGGCTGAAACAATCACGGGATTTAAGAATGCATGGTATAGATATAAGGGAATCCTGGAGGTCAGGGGTAAGGAGCAACAGACTTCTTGAGAAATGCAAAGGGAACTTTCAAGCTCAAATGGGCAGACTGGGTGGGCCATAGGCCTTTATCTGCCGACAGTGTCTATCTATGTATCTATGTAGGTTGAGGGCACTCAATGTGTAATCAATAGAGGACAATATGATAGATACCTTCAAGTACTTGAAGGGTATAAAAAAGGGTTAGCCTGGAGAGACTGTTTAAGTTTAGGAAGGAAGAGATCACAAGAAGGCACAGACTGGAGGGGCAGGTCCAAAAGAGAGAGAGATGAGGAGGCACTTTTTTACAGAGAGGGGGTGATAGCGTGAAATGCATTGCCTGAGGAACTGATTTTGCAAACATCAGAGGGAGGATTTAAGAGGGGTTGGTACAGGGTCAAGGGCAGAATCAGATTAAGGGAGGGTGTGGAAGATGGGAGTAACTTAGATGGTGGAATCAGCGAGGAAGGGGGGAGGTTGGAGGTTGGGGGGGGGCAGCATCAGTACCCAACATTGAGAGCTACACACTTGAGCAGACATGATAGACCATAAGGCCTGTATCTGCTGGCTTCTTTGCATGTATGTATGTTCATATGAAATACACCTAGTAAAGATAACATCTGCCTATGCAAGGATTTGAACCTTGGACTCTCAGATTGATAGTCTTATGCACTAACAACTCAGCTACCTAGGATCTATAGTTGAAATTTGGGTACCATAGTATAAGTTTCTAATCACATATGATACACATGGTTTATATAAAGCATTTACAACCTTTAAAATGGTTAACATTTTAGTACAGAAAAAAATGACAGAGATCTCTTGATGCTGTGTTGTTTGTTTATTTTTTCAACTGAAAGTTTACTGAGCTAAAAATAGCTTGTTTCCATGTGTGTCCTGGTTGAAAGGGTGTGGGACAGATAACTGAGTAAATATGTTTGGAAGTCTGAACCACATTTAGTCTAACTCAATTGTGGCACCAAACCAGGGAAAGAGAGCTGACCTTACCACGCAGCTGGAGCCTCCATCTCCAGTCGCTGACTCTCTAGGCCTGATGTCTGCACAGGAGTTGAACCTGGGCCAGTTTTCCACACACTAGTTCTCCCTCTACACTGCATCTGGACTCCTGCCTGTAAAATGGACCTTGGACTGCTGCTAGACCTCTGCTGTAAACCTCCTCCAATCAAAAGTTTCATGGGTAGGGCTACAGGTCCCTTCTTCAGATGTCTATTGCTAGCAGCCCTCTCTGCTGCAGCCCTCTGATCTAAGGACCACAGTGCAAAGGACATGGAAGGACACTACCTGGAGTCAGCAGTGAGTCAGCTGTTGGCAGGCCATGCTGCACCCCAGTCCTGCCACCTCCCAGCCCTTTCACAACTCTTCGTTGAACAGTGGGTACTCATTACAAGACAGTTGGCCTCCTGTCTACCTGAGATCTGTATTTTTAAACCAATACCAATCTGTGCTAATCATGGTAACACCCTACCTAGGTAGGCCTATAATCCCACTTTTACAGTGTCAATCTGCCTTGCCTTTTGGTGGAGTAAATGATAGTCTGCTAGGTAGTCTTTCATCCTGTTTCTTGCTGACCAGTTGTTTTTTGTTGTTGCTGATTCCTAGAATTACCCTATCTGAGTATTCCTACATTTCATATTGTTTTGTATGTGTTTTCACATACAGTACAAGGAGATGTAATTGTGTGCTCTACACTATACTTATTAGTGCAACTCCCAGCTAATTGCATTCGTTCAGTTTTGTCAGCAATCTGTGGGTTCATCTGTTTTGCAACCATTATCTGCCTCTAATTTTGTCTCATGTTGTACTTGCTGCTTAGGACTGTTGCTGGGTTGCAGTCATATGGTATACTGTATGTGTACAACTGTTTATTCATACTCTCAGCCAATGTACTGCATAATTTATGGCTATCACATATCATCTCCTGACTACAATGTACCCTGCTCTCCTCTGCCTTATTCTTTACCCTCTTGTGCTCCTACCCATCCTCCTCCATCCTACCAACCTTCCTTCCATTTTCACCACCCCTTCACCTATCCAACCTTCACTCCTTCCCTTAACCCTCCTCCCTCACTGTTCACCATGGTTTCTTCTCCTCCCCCTCCCCTAACCAGAAGTTTCTTTATTGTGCCCTCCTCTCCTTCCCCAGGTCTCCCCACTGCTTCCTGACACCTGCTCAAAGGGGCTGAAGTCCGACAACATCCTTTTGCTTCTCTTCCTGCTCTTTCTTCTATTTGGTGATGTGGAGTCCAACTCTGGTCCCTCTCCTCTCTCTTTTTCTGTCTCCCAGGCCACCAAGGGATTGAACATGTATTTCCTCAATGCTTGGAGCCTTCTTCCAAAACTTGATATCCTGTCTGTCAGGCTTTCACAATACTCTCCTGAAATCCACTGTATCTTGGAGTCTTGACTCCTTTCCAGGATTCCAGCCTCTATCTGACCCTTTCTGACTATCACGTCTTCAAGCAGGACAGGGGAAAATGTAGTGGTGGTGTTGCCGTCTATGTCCATCTGAGCCTGTCTTACACCATGGATATCAGAGAGGCTACACCCTCCTCCCATGAGTTTTTTCTTGTTAGCCTGTCATTCCTACCCCACCATTCCCATCTTCAGTGGGGTTTTCTACGCCTCACCCAGAATCTCCATCTCCACCCTGATTGATTACATCTCTACCATCGCCTCTTATTCATCTGCTGATGAAGTCATCCTACTGGGGGATTTCTATGCCAGTTCTCTCCCCAGTTTTCAGGCCAACCATGCACACAGTTGAGTGCCTTAATCTCTTACAGATTATAACTAAACCCCCATACTCAACTCCCACTCACATAACCATTCACTCATGGACTTGGTACTCTTTTTCCAACCCCAGCCACATTGTTTTAGTCAGTATCTTGTTGGATGCTTTCAATTACCACTTCATGGCCTTTTTGCGTCAGGAAACTCTGGAATCCACCCTCCACCAAAAAATACACCTGGACCACATCCCTTCAGTTGCTCAACACCAAGGGTCTCCTGAATGACCGTGCTGCGACAGACTTGAACACCATCTCCTCTGCCAGTGATATTGACATTGCCCTCTCCCTGTTTCACTCTAACTTCTCCTAAATTTGGGACAAGCATGCCTCTCTCAGAAAATTCAGGGTCAAAACTCCCCATCACCCCTGGATGATCCCAAATCACAGACCAGTGCAAGTCCTGTGATCTCGCCTTGGCGCGCTAAAAATTCTCACGCTCCCTTCATGATCTCCTCCTATATTAGATTAGTTGAAATGCCTACACAAAGGCTGTCTGGGCTGTAAAATCACACTATTTCAAGGCCAACCCTCAGTACAACCTTAACACCATCTAAGTTCTAGAAGGTAATTCACTCCCTTTTTGACCATCCCACTCAGTCTGCCCCCGCAGTCTCAGGTGTCCAACCCCTCCTCTGTCATTGCTCACTTCAGTGAGTTCTTCACCACTTGTGGTCTCCCTTCCACTCCCCCTCCAGCCTCCTCCACTCCATCTCATAGTCCCTCTCCTCCCCTCCCCCTGAGGTGTCCTCTCCACCCTCTTACTAACCAGGAAACTCTGACTGCCCTTTCCTCCCTCAATCTGTCCATGACAATCTCCAATGGGTTGGATCCTAATCTCCTCCACATCTCCACTCTAGCCATGGCATCTCCTCCGACTGACCTACTCAACCTCTCCTTCATCCTAAGGGCTGTTCCCCCATCTTGGAAGTTGGCCAAAGTTCTTCCACTTCACAAAGGAGTGGGTCCTTCCTCCTTTGGTAACTTTAGGCCAGTATTCCTCCTCCCGTCTCTTGCTAAGCTGCAAGAGAAACTTGTCTGCACCAGACTCTCGGATATCCTCTCCTCCACTTATTTCCTCTCCCTATTTCAGTTTGGCTTCCAGAAACATCAATCCACTGTCTCCACTTTGCTGTGTGTAACTGATTCTGTCTTCTCAGGGATGAATCAGTGGCACATCACAGCTACCATCTTCCTCAGTCTGGCTTAAGCATTTGATCTGGTGTCCCATCCACTCCTTCTGGACAAGCTAAACTCTGGTGGCCTCTCAGTTCCCTTTTTCAACTGGTTCCATGCTGTTGTTGACTGGTTCCATGCTTACCACACAGGCCATCTACAGTCAGCTTAGGTTGGTTGTGCCCTGTCACCCCCAATTCCCATCCAGGCCAAGGTCACACAGGCTCCATCTTGGGTCCCATATTCTTCTCCATTTTTCTTAATGACCTCCCCTCTGCCTATGTTAACTCACATTTTCACGTGTATGCAGATGACATAGTCATCTAGATCTCCTGTCCCTCTACCACAGACATGGAAGGTCTGCTCCAGCAAGACTTTCACAATGTCATGTGCTGGTTCCAGTCCAACCATCTCTGGGTCAATACAAAGAAAACTGTTTCCATTGCCTTTGGTACCAAAAATAAACTGGCCAGACTCTCTATTCTGCTCATTTTCTCCACCTTAAATAGGTCTCCTCTAGAAGTGCTTTAATCTTTCAAGCACCTCTGTGTGTAGCTAGACAGCAAGCTGGAGTTTTCTGCCCACATTGACATCATCCATGCCAAATTCTGCCCCAGATTTGGAGCATTGCACTGCAATAAAGATTTGTTTGGCTCTGAAGCTTCACTGAGAGTTTGTTACTAAAATGGTGCTCCTGGGTTTTGATTATATGGATGTGGTGTATGGAACCACCCTCCCCCTTGCTGGCCAAACTGCACACCCTCTGCAAATCCTTTTGCTGTTTTGCTGCCAGCTATCCCCCTTTCTACTCATTACTGCTCACTTTACTCGTCCTTATTCATTCTCCCCCTACTCTCACGTCACCAGATCTACTGCGCCTCCTTCATATCCAACTACTGGTTTGGATCCCTTCCTTCTTACTTTTCATTACTCCTCTCTCTCATCCCCTGTGTTTTCTGCTCCCTCCACTCCAGGGATCCTCGCACTTTCACCATTCCTCATCCCAACTCCTCTGCTAGTTAATCAGCCTTTTAATGTCATCTTCCCACAATCTGGAACCAGCTCCCATCACCTCTCTGCTTCATTTCCTCTCCTGGCTCCCTCAGGTATCAGCTGAAAGTCCTTCTCGTCCCTCTGCTCCTGTTTTCCCTCTCCCTGACATTTAAACATAGAAACATAGATGTTGATGGCAGATAAGGACTGCAAGGCCCATCCAATCTCCCCAATTTTTCTACCTTATGAATTCCACCTGCAGTCGCTATACTACCACAGTGTAGGTGTGGCTGAGGTGCTTACCTGTTTTATTTTGTCTTGCCTACTCATTCTGCATTTATACCTGTACTGAGGTGGGGGAGCAGCAAGATGGCAGCAGTGGTGCTCTGCTCCCTGCAGCTCTGTTTGCTCCTGCATTTTGACTGTTATTTTATTTTTTTATTTTATTTTATTTAAACAGCAGTTTGGAAAACCCTTGAGCCATAGGCTCATTTACAAAGGTACCTTGTCACAGTAAGACAAACGAAAATACACAGTATAGCAGTACAACACATAAGTATAACAGTAACTTAAGACATAGATACAAACAAGCTGGTACATCAGCATTATTGCAAAGTTTTATGAATGAGACTTCAGCTTTCAAAGTTGCTTTTGTTTATTAGAAGTTACAAGTAACTCTTATGTGAAGCCTTTTGTAATGCTGAGTATTAGTGCAATGTGCCAACATGGCTCTTAATAGTCTGGTAATAGTATTCTTTAATGTAGCAGCCAGAAACTGAAGGCTTTGCTGAGTTCTGGCTTTTCAAAATAGCAATAATGCTAGTATGCCTTTTGCCAATTTGAAATTAGCTAGGAGCATCCAGTAGGGCTGATGATTGATGCCTGTAGGAGCCCCCCCACTTCTCACTGAGCCCCATGCCAAGAAGACTTCTGAGAGGGGATTCCAAAAGTGGAAACTGCAGTTGCCATTTGTATGTCAAATTTCTTACTATACTTTTAAAAGGTGTGCCATTGTTACCTGTGACTGGTGGAGCACAGTAATAAATGAAAGATGTTTAAAGTTACTACACTCAGTGGAGTGGCATTTTTGTTTGAATTCCCTGGATGAGTGTGTTTAATGCAAGCCCAGTGGATGAGGAACTGAGGAAATAAAGAAGAACAAGGGGCAATGACCATGAGAGCCCGATAGTTAGGAGAAGCCTAGCCCCATTGAGCAAGGAGGCATCAAGGTCTCTCGGAGGACAAGTGGGCTGGAAGTATTGCCCTAAAAGTTAATTGAACTCCTGAGAGTGTGAACACAGAAGGAAGCAGTTAGAGCAAAGATTCATTGTTCCTATTGTCTGCCAACTTAACTTGGTCATGACCAGGTGGTTCTGTGGAGTGCTGTCTGAGGTATTTCTTCTACTCAGAGGTAATCTCTTTTAATAGCGTATACTTGGTTGCAATATACAGGTAGAATTTTTCAATTGTCTGTTGTAATTTTAGTGGCTTGGTTCTTGGTCTAGAAAATGTATGCTGGATTCTGAATACCCCCAGATTTGCTGTCAGACAAATTGCTGTTTCTTGGAGTAAATAGTAGAGAAATACAAATATTCTACAATATTATGGGAAAAACTGAGGAAAACGGTAAAAGAAAAAAGTACTAAAAAGTTCTGGACATTGGTTAGTCAAGGAATTGACAAATATGCAAAGACAGTAGATGTGTATATTCATCCTGAAACTTGGGTTTTTTTACTTTACAGAACTCTATTATTCCCAACAAGATGAAGCTCTACTAACAGAATTAGGAAAAACAGAGAATTTAAAATATTCGCAAGTGATTTATCCAATTCCAATTACAATAAATATAGAAGAAATACAAATTGCAATTAATCAATTAAAACTTAATAAAGCACCTGGTCCAGATAACATAATAGGAGATGTGTATAGAACCTACGCTGATTGGTGGGATCCAATTTTGGAAAAATTATTTAACATCATTTTGCAAGAACATGACTATCCCATGAGTCAGAAAGGGAGTACTATATTCCCTATCTTTAAAAAAGGTGATCCAAGTGATCCTAAAATGTATCGTCCAATAAGTTTAATAGACATTTTACAAAAGATTTTTACTAAAATTATTCTAAAAAGATTAGAAGCGTGGGCAGAAGGTAATAATATTTTACATGAAAATCAAAATGGATTTTGGAGAAACAGATCCACAATACAAAATTGTTACACACTTAAACATTTGATTTGGAAATACATAAAAATTAAAAATGCTTCACTTTATTGCTGTTTTGTGGACTTTACATCCGCATTTGATAACATAAGCAGAGTCATTTTATGGAATAAGCTAAATAAATCAGAGTTAGACCCCAAACTCCTTAACATCCCTATAAGATTACACTCAGATACATGGGGTGCAATAAGATAAGATCACCTTGGGAATATATCTAGGCCTTTTAAGATGACACGAGGAGTCAGGCAAGGATGCCTATTGGTACCTTTCCTGTTTAATATATATATAAATGAAATCTTGAAGGAATTAGAAAATCCACAATTTCAGGAACCTAAAATAGGAAATACTCAGGTTGAATGTTTGGCATATGCCGATGATTTGATTTTAATATCAACCTCAATCTTGGGATTACAGAGGAAACTCAATCATTTTTCTGAATTATGTGATGATCATAAATTAAAAATAAATATGTCTAAAACAAAAATCTTGACATTTGGAAATAATAAAAAATATATCAAAACCTTATGGATAAAATCAGAAAAAATTGAAAGAGTTAAATATTACGATTATTTGGGAGTTAGATTTAGCCAATCTTTAAAATGGAGAGATCACATTGCACAGATCTTAGTGAAAATAAAGAGAACATTTAATGCTTTTATGATATTTAATTCAAAGATGGGACAAACATCGGTTAAGGGAGTCCTAAGGGTATTTGAAGCTAAAATAAACTCTAGTATTCCTTATGCTGCTGAAATATGGGGAACAGATGATTTGAAAAATTTAGAAATATTATGTAACAAAATAAAAAGGTATATTTTAAAAGTACCTCGATCAGTACCAGTTGAGTTAGTGAATTTGGAATTGGGTCAATTTTCCATTTCTACTTTAGTAATTGATAGATTGATTCTTTCTTCTTTAAAGACATTTTAACTAAATTAAATTAGACTGCCTAGGATATGTCTGGAGGAAGAAATTAAATATACCCAGATGGGAAAAATTTTCCCAGCTCTGGATATTTTTAAACATTTTATTTTTCCAAACGGACTTGGAGACATTTTGAGGAGAATGTACATATATCCTTGGCAGATGATTGTAGAAGTGAAGAATAGATTAAGGGATAAGGAAATAACTAAAGATTTAATAAAAATGAAGCAATTGAAGTTACATAGGTGGTTCAAACAGATTAAGCTAACACATGGTTTTGAACCTTACCTAGAGAAACTGATTAACCCAAAGGAGAGAAGAACTATAGTTAAATTTAGGTTTGAACTATACAATGCCAGCTATGTATTTTATAGACAAAAAAGGGAAAATATATCTATCCCTTATTGTAAATGTGACAAGTCTTCAGAGGATGACCTAAAACATGTATTGTTGTTATGCCATTTATATAAGGGAATACACATGAAATGGCTTGGTGACATCATGGCAAATCTCAATCTCTCCCCCAATGATATGGTGAAATATCTTATGAATAATGAAAATCCACATATACTGGAGAAAGTTGTTGGTTTCCTTCAGCCCACTCATTTATGAAAATATTCACAAATTTAAGATGTATTCAAATTTATTCAGTGACATAATATTTTAATTATATCACTTACTGATTACTGATTGAATGTTATATTCATACGCTGGTTATAAATGTTTCAGAATGGAGAGATTTAGAATGGATTTATTAACGAATTGTAAATAATATTCTAAATTAATATGAAAGTATTCTATTTATAGAAACTTTCGAATTTGATGTTAATTTGTTCATTGTATTATTGTAATTTTTAGAAATGTCATGTTGTAATGGTTTTAACTGATCAACAATAAACAAACTTGAACTTGAACTTGGAGTAAACAGATACTTTTATTTCAGTCTCCTTATATCCTCATAGAGTTTCTCAAAGCTTCAGTTTGCTCTTTGGAAGAACTACCTGACTTTTTTTTGTTAGGCATTTGTTTATGCCCTCCACTCTAGATGGCTCCCATCTGCTCAATCTGTCCCTGCTCTGTCTTCCTCGCATCCCCTAGGACTTACCTGGAGCCTTCCCATGTTACCCCAGAGCTTTCTCCTCTGGTGGGGAGGCAGGATCCCCCTTTCCTCCACCACAGAAGGATCTGGTGTAGAAGTCCATGCCTAGGTAGCCAGGTATGGGGTCTGTAACCAGGTCTGCTTTATCAAGTTCCTCAGGGTATTTCTACATTTTCTCTCAAGTTCCCCAGGACAATGGCATAAAGGATGTGCCACGCACACACGTAAGCATGTGTGGTGTGGCACATGCCAATGCCCTCCCACCCACTAGCTGCTCCAGATGCACTGCTACCTGTGGTCAACCAGGTGGCAGACTAGCAATGGGAGCTGGCTGCCCTCCCTCTCAGAGGAGGAGCCCATCCCCTGGGGTACTTGATTCTCCTCTCCCTGGTGATTCCTCTGGCAGGAGCATGTTCCAGCACTGAGGTCACCAGCATCACATGCGGTAGCCCTACTGCTGTAGTGATGGGCCAGCTACATGCACCATTGATTTATGGTGACAGATATAATATAAAATTCAAGGAGCACCAGACTTTGTTTTATATTGCCAGGACCAATATGAAGAGCTTTCCTTTGATTGCATTTTAAATAAGACAATATCATGGTCCAGACATAATATACATTTTTACAATATTCATCTTATTTTGAAAATACATACTGCTGAGTTGCTACTAAAGGTTTTTGTAATTGTCCAGCAACTGTTATATGGAACACAATTCTCAGTAATTATTGCAATTGTATTTTTGTTTTGTATAGGTGCTTGTAAAACACATGAGTAGGGAGGTTAGGGTCTCAAAAGCTTATTATATAAAGCAGATTGTAAATTAAAAAAATAATAGGATGAATTAGGGTATTATCTGAAGGATTTAGGGGTCCACTGTGGGTTGATCAGGCACTGAAGTGCACTATATACCGTGCTCCTATCTCCTTAGTATTAGTCTTCTACATAACACAGAGGCTATAGGAAACATGTTATTGGCTTGTGTCATTGAAGTAATATTTGCTGTTTAATGATCTAATTGGCCCCTAAGCATCAGGGAGCAGAAAGCCAAGGTGCCTCATATCCATGACACGTTGAGCAACCCTAAGTCTGAATTCCACAAACCAGAGGTCCAGTAGACCCCCGGCATCATTCACAGAAGAGACACATGTCCCTTGTGCAGCCAGTTCCACGATTAATTGTGCAGCTACACATGTGACCAGTCAGGGTCATGTCTGGTGGCATACCCACACTCCGTGCCATTTATGAACGTGCAGAGTGCTGTGTGGTGGGTTGCCACAAGATATAGCAGTGGGGTTCCTCCCTGACATATATTTTGCACCCCCCATGACACATACTGGCTACAGCAGGACTGGAAATCCCCACACCATGATTCCCCAACCCACTGGGCTGGTTGGGAGGGTTTGGGGCATCCATTCAGGTACTCACCCATACATTTAAAAAGTTGGGAATCATGCCTACCCAGAATTCACTGCTCATGTGGGGCACTGATCCACTACAGGACCCAGGATGAACATCCGACTTGGATGCCCATCTGTGTCCTCTGAACTCCCGCCCGCACGATTGTGCCCACTGGAGGGATGGGGCTGTTGACAGACACCCTCTTGAGGTACGCAGTTGTACATACCATGTACCCTGCAACTGTCCACTGATGCATTGCTATAAAGGCTGGGAACACATGAATCATATGTATTCGGCCCACAATAATGCATAGCCCCCATTATTTGTAATGTGTATTAACCAAAGAACTGGGTCAAATAACTTTTGGTGAAATGGGGTGTTTCTATCCATGAGACTTTAATTGCGGTGCCAGAACCAGGTGATAGAGGGGGTATTTCATGATTGTTCTTAAGGGCTTTACTTATGGGCTCCTTATGGCAGGTGGCAAATCTAATTTGAACATCTGAGGCTCTTTGGCAGGATAATAATGGGAAATGAAATAGAAGCAGACTGCAAACATTGTGATTGGAGAATATTTTCTAAGTGCAATAATACCCACCAGGGTGGGTGGTATTGGGCTATACCAGACCTTCCATGGGCTAGTAGGCCCTCTGCCTGTGGTATTGGGCCTCATTACACCCCTGGGCAGTCCGGTAAAGCCCAACACCACCTACCCTGTCAGGTATTACTGCTTACAGATATATTATAGGGGCACAGTAGGGTTTTAAAATGTTGTAATATTCAATTAAATGTTACCAGTAGCCTATTTTCTAAGTGTAATGATACCTTACAGGGTGGACAGCATGGGCTATACTGGAGCTTCCAGGGGTTATATGGCCCTCCGCCTGTGGCGTTGGGCCACTTTACTCCCCTGGGTGGTCTAGTATTGCCCAATACCACCCACCCTCTCGGTTACTATTGCTTACTTAGAGAACAGGGGGGAGTCGGGTTAGGGTTGTCAGAACCCACTGAAAGTGTAGGGTTCTGGTTCTGATCTAGAACTTTGCAAATAGTTCTAGGGTTCTAATCTTCTTTAGAATTCCAACTATTTTATGTATAGTACTAGAGAGAAAGAATAGCTAAAGATACTGAGAGAAAAAGGCAAACCAATAAATCACCAGCCCTCTCAGCACAGCAATAACATTGCTTCACTGCACATGCAGAAAAAAAAGAGACATTTTGAACCTTTCAAAATGCAAATGCCAAGTGTCATAATTCCATTTTATTTATTCATTTTATTCTTTGTTAACCAGGTAAGGCTAACTAGGCACAGGTACCTGTTTTCAGGGGTGACCCGAGAGCACTGGAGAGGTTAAGTGACTTGTTCAGTGTCACACAGTATGCAAGTGGAAGTTGTAGGAATCAAACCCAGGTCTGTTTGCCGGATGTACCAAGCTTATTCACAGCACATTACTCTAACCTCTAGGCCAACAGTTTTCAAACTTTGTCATAGTGCGCCTTCTCTAAGCCATGGAAAAGATCTTGAGCCTCCCCCAAAATGCTGAAATATTTTTGGGCCTCCCCATAGAAGAATAGCCTACTTTTCACAGTACATCAGGAATACATTGAAACCTCTTTGCATAGCTGTCTCTCATGTTATTAAGCTTATTGTAACCCCCCCCCCCAACAGGACAACCTACTTGCTCCAATATTTTGACTCTCAAACCATTGTTACCGCTTACTGCCATACCTTCATGGGTCAGACTGCTTTTTCTGTTTCCCCTCTATCTGGAATAACCTTCCTGCCAACCTCTACCTCTCCCCCTCTCACCCTGCTCTTAAGCAACTTCTCAGGGATCATTTTGCTCCCTCCTGCTCTTATTCCTAGTACCTGAATGGTTAACTGTTGTATTTGGACAGTTCTGCTGCCAGTCTAATTGATCAATTGTTCATTGCACCGTTAGTTTATTGTTCTTAATTTGTTAACACTTTTATTCATTTTGTATTGCTTGAGTGTTTTGCAGTTACATTCTGAATTGTATTCTCTCACTACTCGTCCCTGGGTACACAAGCCATGGCTCAGTGTACAGTACCTTCCCTGGTCACAGACTTGTAAATAAATACATAAATTCACCTACTATTATCTTCTTTCAGTTTGCCTTATCCCTTCACACAAAATTTATAAAGTTGAAAATTTAAATATAATACTTTTTCAAGACTTGCTTGAGCCTCCCCTGGGACAGGTTGGGGCTCCCCAAGGAGACTGGCCTCACCATTTGAGAACCCCTGCTCTAGGCTATACTGTCAACCCCAATGCATATGTTTGGCACATCTACATAACAGCCACACATTCTCATATTGTCTCCCTTTAAAACATTGTAGGATGTAATTCCCAATAAATAGTTTGTTTTCTATGCTAGCATCTCCTTTTTAAATGTCTGAACAAAAAAAGGTATTTTAATTGGTATTTAAAAGCAGCAGTGCAACAAAAAATGTTTTTTTTTGTTCCAAAAGTAAGCTAGTTTCAGTTACAGTGAATAAAAACATTAGCAAACCTGTCAAATCTACTTTTCAAGGTGCCTCCTATGCTGCACATTATAAGTTTTTGTTTGTTTGCTTTGTTGCTCCTAACCCACACTCCATTTCAATGGTATTTTCAATCTGAATGTGGCAGCCATCTTTTTTCTTGAGAAAAAAATGAATTAAAAACTTTATAAAAGGTTTAATTTTGCTGGAATGAGAATATTTTACAAACAAAACTTGAAGATGCAGGGACTCTTTTTACAATAAAAAAAAAAGGTGTGGTCAAATTTTTTGGCCAGTTTCATTGCATTGCTGTTTTAAATCCCTTAGTACCCTGAACCCATGGGTGTTCTAGTTTCAAATTAGAACTCTGAACCATTAGGCTCTAAAAGGGTTCTAATTAGAGCTAGTTCTGACAACCCTAGTTAGGGTGGGGAACATGAGAAAAGATACTGTCGGCTCCTGACATAGTGCCAGGGGCCGACAATTAAAATGTTAACTGTGCCACTCTCTGGGGCTCTGGGAAAGGGGGAGGTTGGGTTGGAAATTATGTGAAAGGGCAACGATGTTGGCCAGAAGACAAGCACTGGCCATCAGTTGAGGGGATAGACTGATTTATGGTGTTCTCTTTCTCCCCAAAACACACAGCTGAATAACAAATAAAAAATACTGAGTACCTTAATATAATTGAATTTGAATGGGGGAATGTGTGCCTAGCAGATGGGCTGATCTCCAGGGCACACTAAAAATAGTGACTACAATGAGTGAAGAAGGAAGAACCAGAGTAGAGGGTATGTATGTTTATGTTTATTTATTTCAAAAGTTTTACCAGGAGAAATGCATACCGAACCGGAATCAGCTCCTTTCCTGACACATCCTGGGAGAGGGGGAAGAGAAGAGAAGAGAAGAGAAGAGAAGAGAAGAGAAGAGAAGAGAAGAGAGGAGAAGAGGAGAGGACAGATTGGAGGTACAATGTACAAAAATAATTCAATGATATGGAAATAAGTATAACAAAATATATAAATGACATGAAAGCACTTCAAAAATAAAAGTATCATACAGTTAATTACCATACAGTAAAATTTGAAAACAGACAAAAGCACATTAAACAGTAAGCAACAAAACAATAATATGAGGAGCATGGAGTGGTGATTGATGAACTTGGGGACAGTGGCAAAGCTAGGGTCAGTTCCTTCCCAATCCCTTCCAAGAGAGGATTGTATCAGTGAGCCGGAAGAGAGAGGTGGAGGTGGAGTAGGTCATTCTAAAGACAGAGTGGAAAGGAGTAAAGATGGAGTTTGAGTCAAGAAAAGGGGAGAGTTGGGAGATAAGGTGTTCCTGGAGTTTAACCAGTGTAGGGAGGAAAGAGATAGGACAGAAGTTACTAGGGGATGAGAAGTCACCCCCTTAAGGAGGGGGAATGACAGTAGACAAAATCCAAGAGTTAGGAACACAGGTTAATTAAAAAGAGGTTGAGAAGGTGCACGAGAAGAGAGATACAGAAGTCTGGGGTCAACACCATCAGGGTTCTCACCCTTGTATGGGTTCAGAGCCAAGAGGGCTTAACAGCAGCAGCAGCAGCAGCAGGAGTTGTGGGTGAGAATGAAATAAGGAGGAGGGAGGCAGTAGGTTGGGCAGAAGAGGAGCATTCAAGGTGTTCCTGAAGTTTAGCTAGTGTAGGCAGGAAAGAGATAGGATGGAAGTTATGAGGGGAAGAGAGGTCACCCCTTTAGGAAGGGGAATGACAGTAAGCAATGTCCAAGAGTTAGGGACATAGGATAAGGAGAAAGAGAGGTTGAGAAGTTAAGAGATTGTCTCCCTTTAAAACATTGTAGGATGTAATTCCCAATAAATAGTTTGTTTTCTATGCTAGCATCTCCTTTTTAAATGTCTGAACAAAAAAAGGTATTTTAATTGGTATTTAAAAGCATATTCAAGGGCAATTGTATGACCAGAGAGATACAGAAGTCTGCGGTCAAGACCATGAGGGCTCCCACCCTTGTGAGGGGTTAGAGCCAAGAGGTCCTTAGAGCAGCAGCAGGGATTGTGGGTTAGAAGGAAAAAAGGAAGGAGGGAGCAGCAGGACAGGTAGAAGAGGAGGAGGAGGAGGAGAGTGCAAGGGGAGAGAGAAAAAGACAGTGAGGGAGAGAAGGAAGAAAGAAGGGATTGAGCACAGGAGGGAAAAAAAGTAACAAAAAATGAGGTAACTGCAGGGGGATCAGAGATAGGAGTATCACCCATCTTAAGAACAGGGAGAGGGACTGGGTCAGAGGGGAGACAAGGACATGAATTACCTTCCAGAACTTAGAGGGGTGATTAAGGTTTTTCTGGACTGTGGATGCAAAGTATTTAGATTTCACAACCCTAGAAGCTTTACTACAGGCATTATGAAAGGTCCTATAATTTTTAAGGGCAGAAGAGGATCCTGAGGACTTGTAGTTCCTCCAGGCAAGGTCACATGTACAGTGACAAGACAACAACTTGGCTGAGATCCATGGGAGGTGAGATCCTCAGACCCTGGTTTTATTAAGGTAGGCATGATGATCCCAGACAGGCATGAATGTGGAGGTGAAGAATTTAAGGGCATTGTCAACACTGCAAGCTGTAGAAATAGGGGACCAGTTGGTGGCTATCAGGTCAGCATGTAGCTGGACAAGTCCAGCAATCAGAAAGACTGGATCTGGATAAACTTAGGGAGCACTTTGGGACGATGAATCTTACATACATAGTAGATCATATGTTGGTCAATGAGGGCAACAGGAAGAATATTAGAATCCAAAATATGATGGGTATGGGAGGAAAGGATCCAGTCAAAGAGAGAATGATGTAGAGATCTGAAATTACAGCAAATGGGGACAGAGATGAGTTGGGTTAAAAGAAGGAGTTTCACATTAAGACAAAATTTATGAAGAGAGAAGTGAAAGCCAATTTAAATTGAAATCACCTAATATGAGTAACACTCCAGATGAAGACTGGGAGAAGAGAGGAGAGAGTGGTGAATAACTCAGTTACTTAAGATGAGGACATGACAGGGCAGCAATAGACACTGGCAATAGCTATGGGAGTAGAGAAGGGGAGGGTAAGTTTGACAAGGAGCATCTCATAATCAGAGGGGATAGAGATGAAGAGCACAGGCTCAAATTGGATGCTTGAGGAGAGGTATATGGATATTCCACTACCCCTCTTAGCTCAATGTTGTCAAATAATAATGAAACCAGGGATGGCAAAAGAGGAATTAGGAATTCTGTAGGAGAGCCAAGATTCCATGATGACCAACACATCAGGTTTGAGGTTAATCATGAGTGGTTGCAACAGGCTGATCTCAGGGAGATGGCTGCGGATGTTGTCATGGGCCACTCTGAAACCTTTGGGGAGAGGGGATGAAAGGGAAGGGCCAATGTTAAGCTCAATATCTAATACAATTAAAAGAAGCAAGAAGATGAGGAACTTAAGAGAACCTGTGAGACACTTCTGTAAAGAGGAAGGAGGGGGAGTAGGATGGATAAGAGTTAAGAAGGCTGGAGGGTAGAGGAACCTGAGGATCTCAAGATGAAGGCAAGGAAATGAAAGGAGACTGCAACCAGGATGCCATGGACAGTGAGATGAAGCAGGGAAACTGGAGGAGGACAGGGTGGGAGAGAGTGAAGAAGGAAGGCTAACGGGCATGGGGAGGTAAGGATAGATGGAAGGAGGAGGCAGGTGAAGGAAAACAACAAGCAAAAGAGAGAAAGTGTTTGGAGCAACATAGTGAAAAGGATATGAAGCGAAACACACCTTGCAGTGTAACACAGTTAGTCTGGGGGGGTAATTACTCTCAAAAGGAGTGAAAGCTGAGTTAGATGAAATACAGTCTTCCTGATGTGGTAGACCAAAATTAAATTAAATTAAATTTCTAGGAGGCCAGAAATATAATGAAAACTAGGAGGGAATTAGTTTAACTCTGATGTAGTGGAAACTGGTAAAACAAATAACGAAATTCAGGCTTCACCCAGATGAGGAGGAGGCTAGGATTTAAAATTAGAAGATGGAATATATAAACTAAACCCTGATGAGGGGAAGCTAGTATAAAATAAAAGAAAGAATGAGGGTTTACCTAGAAAAACAAATTAATTAGAATTACAATGGAACTCATTGGTTTTACAATGATATTACCAGATGGGGAAAAATGGCAAATATTTTAAATTTAGAATAGTGGGAAATATGGGCCTCCCCTGATAGCGAAAAGGCTACAGTTAACATAAGTGAGGAACTGAATGATGAAAATCGCAGCAGCAATATAAGCAAATAAGACAGTACTAGCAAATACACAATGGCAGTAAGTAGGAAAGGCCTATTAAATTCTGATACAAGACACATTTCAACAGATAAGAAATGCAGTTCCTGAAATTCAGCCATAGCATAAACCAATTGAGGTAACTACAGTAAAGTACAATAGCAGTACAGTAACACCAATTAAAAGACTCTGAAACACAATTGTGAGAAGGAGAACTGACCCAATGCTTACTTACTGAGGGCAACATCAGGGGTACTCTGACAGGCAGAGTGGCCGCCCGACAGCTAACTCCACAGCTGGATGCTCACAGTGTGATGCCCTTGAGCTCAGCCCTTTAGGCTCTGGACCACAGTGGAGGACTGCTATGAACTGAATTTAGAAATACCTAAAAGAAAGCCCTGCGCACTTGACAGAGCAACCTCCCAATTGGAGGCTGAGCTCTAACGGGGCACAGCTGCTGCCGAGAATGGCTCAACATCAGCAGCACAGTCCTAAGCAGCTATGTCCTGCTGCTGCAGGGAAAACAAGTCCAATTAAGACAGTCCAGTACAGGGAGAGGGGTCAAACAGTAGCAAACACATTAGCCTGACTGGCCAGACAAATCCTCTCTCAAGTTCAATCAGCTGGGCAGTGTTGGAGTGCAAATAACGATTCAAACAACAGTCAATCAAGACACCCCCACAGAAGACACCAAGGCTTCTGACTGGAGCACAGAGGACAGCAGCTAAGCCATGCTGCTGCAGGGAAATCCAGTACAGTTAGATAGTCCGGTACACTGAGGAAGTAGGTTAGTCACAAGAGACAGGCATGCCATGCATGTCCCAGTCTAGTGAGTCTGTTAGTTCAAGCTGGCACAAGGCAAAAGAAATTAATTTAAAAAAGGTGTTTACAGATGCTGAATTGTGGCAAAGATCTCTCACTTTGTAGCCACACATCGACACTGAAGCCCAAGTGGAATGCTGCTGATATGACAGACATCACCTTTTAAGGGTCTGCAGCCCACGTCTATGGCATAATGATGGTCCAGCCCTGAGGACTGATGTGAAACTAGTAGGAGGGTGAACTGTTGTCTCTAGGAGATGAAATTGTCTAGTACAGTTAAATGGAAGACATACATAGCCACAACCAAGTCATTGGGGGTTCCTGTCCAGTTTAAATTCTGCTCCAGCCACATATTTTTACAAATAAATCTAAAGTTGTGCATTTTCAGATGACTCAAGTCATTTTAAAGGCACAGTTTTCCTTGCCAGAGAAATGTTGCCTGGAGCCTGCAGGAACACCACACTAAACTTTAAATATCCTGAGTGCTGGTGGTGTCCTTGCCAACAACGGGGAGGTACTGGTTAGCCGATATAGATGGCTTTATCAACAAATTGCTTAATCTAAACTGATATGTACTGTAAGTCTTCAGTCTTTTTGAAAAGTAGGGTCCATCTGTCCTTCTACCCATTCTACAGATTCTGAACTCCTAGTTACCTAAACATACACAATGGTATAACTTGATAAGCTTTTCAGTAACTTTTACCTTGCATTGTACTCACCACATCACATGAAAAAGCTGAACCAGGTCTAAAATATCCAAGTACAGTACAGCATTTTTAAAATGACAATCCTGGTTGGAATTACATGTGATACACTAATAGCTGGCTTACACTCAGCTTCAGGACTAGAATGCTTTTCATGAGCACCTGAAAATGAAATCCAAGGCAAGAAGCCACAACTGATCACAAGAACCAGTTAATACCATTGTTTAAACCTGCACCCCTTTTTGCTGTAAGTGAAGGGGGGAGGGCAACCATAGCCTTTCACTGTGCCAGCACAAAGTGAAAGGGGCATATGCCAGTATGCTAATGATGCGACTACTATGTTTTGTGCCATACGCAGTCCCTTTCTGGTACCCAGATCTGCTGTCCCACATTGCAGTGTCTAACAGCACTGCAGAAGTTCTGTTTTGCTGCCAAAGACATGAAGCTTTGGACTTCGACTCCATCATGGGATCCTGTGGTGACAATATAGAACTGAGATCTGTGAGGGACCACGGGCTGGGGCATTGCGCACAAGGGAACTGGTCTAGGGAAGAGGGGTTCTACTGAAAACCAATGAGGAACTAATATAACACTGGGGGTGTGACAAATTGGAGTACTTGCCAGTGGATTACATTGTTTTCCTGCACTATTCTGGAGCATGACATTGGCAGAAACTGTAATAAAGGCATTGCATCCTGCCTCCATTGTACAGTTTGAGAAGTTAACCAGAAGTGCTCCAATTTACTGCCCCAACAGTTCTGTGAATGTGTTTTGCGCTTTCTGAAATGAAAGAACAAGGCACTGTACACAACTGTTAGGGCAGTAAGTGAGAGTACTTCCTATCTGCAGCTCAGTGGCACATGGAATATGTGTTTGTTGCAAGAAAAGGATCAGCGGTTTGAATCCAGACAAGCACACAGTATGTTGTAATTTTATTTTTCAAAACAAAGGTGCTCAGGGACAAAGTAGAACAATAACAAGCTAAGGGTAGATTCAGGAGAGATGTAAGGAAGTACTTCTTCATGGAAAGAGTGGTGGACTCCAGGAACAGCCTTCCAGCAGAGGTGGTGGGAGCAAAACAGTGATGGAGTTGAAGAATGCATGGAACAGGTGTAAGGGAATCTTATGGAATGGGAAGGGGGTGGGTGAATGGGCCAGAGATCACGTAGGATCTGTGATGAATATGATACTATAGACAGGGGAAAATGGGCAGACTAAGTGGGCCAAGCTGCCCTTATCTGCTGGCAAATTCTATGTTTCTATGTTTCCAGTTTGAGCCTCAAATCATAATATACACAAGCTGCTTTTTATTCTGTGTTTCTTGCACAAATTACTGCATCTTTAATAAATAGTTTTGCACTGTATCTAGCACTTTATGTGTGCTGAATCTAGTGTGTATCTCTCTCAATTGTTGCTGCTAGTAGTATTGTTTTACAGTTAGTTTGCACTTTGTGGTCCTGAGAGTGACCTTTTCTGTTTTGCCTATAATAAGTCTGGGGTAGTGTTCTTCAACTGGCCAACAATTCTTTTTTTTTTTATTATTATTATTCATTATACTTTTTGGTGCTGCCAGCCACCCGGTACCTCAGCCCAGTCATGGACCCTTGCTCCCACCTTCACATTAGACGTGCCCTTTGGATGCCCCCTGGCTTACCCCTGGGGAGGTTGAATGGGCCGTCCTGGAGGCTGATAGAAGCCGAGGGCAGGATTAATCTAGGGTAGCTGGCGGCATTGGTTTTTCCAGGTATGCAGTGGTAGGGACATGCAATAACATCCGGTGTCCGCCCCACCCCTGAGATTGCTTTTGGTGCCAGCACGCATGGTACACCTAGCCTCTGCTAGGTGTCCGTGTTGTGCCGAACACTGTACCCCCTCCCCCCGGAGAAGGAGAGTAGTCGTCGGACACTCAATCCCTCTCCCCCAGCCATCCCTCTGATGTTTCAAGTCTTTTCCTGAACTCGGGTCCCCAGCGTTGCAGGTAGGTGCCCTGCCCCTACGCCAGCAGGCTGGCAATTGGCCAACAATTCTGTGTAGCTAACCATTTCAGCTATACAGTAACATAAAGCCCAGAGTTTGGTCTCCTGAAGGTGGGAAAAAACCTCATTTTACCAGTATGAACATTAAACATGGGATACAAACACACTTAGACTAAATTGATGAGGAAATACCTGGACAAATACATAGGCATCCTGGACAACAAGTGAGTTGAGGTCTATGTAACGAGGGAATGGTCCATTTCTGGTTGTCTCAGCACAGTCTTGAATCCGACATGTTATATACCGAGCACCTGCAACAAGAACCAAGAGATGAACGTTAATATAATAAAATGCAGGGGAATCAGGAAAATTGGATTTGGAAGCACTGTATAAGTAGCCAACTGGACAGGCTAGGAGGAAGCTATGTTAGTTATTCTACTACATTTGGAGGATGCTTGTAAGAGCAGATATCTTACTAGTATAGGGATTGTGGTGCATGTGTTCAAAACCAGAAAAGGTGTTACTGTAGTCTACGGGATGGCCACTTAGCTGGATGCTGGTCCAAGAACTGTTGTAATGCAGTGCCCTTGATCACATGGGATACAAAGCATTGTATAACAGCAGATTTCTCCACTTCCCTCTCCCTTTTTACAGACTAGGAAGTACAGTAAGCCTGGCTGGCCAAGACAGCATGCAGATTAACTCCAGCAGGAGAAATGTTTTCATGGCAGGCCTAGGTGGCTCAGTAGAAGCCGCAGTATCCAGTGGTGCAGTAATCAAAGGGAGACCCAGACTCTGATGGCTTCCACAAATGCCACCACACTCAGTGGGTGTCCCCTACAGCTGGACTTCTAGCCACTTTCTCTTTTCAGTTTCCACTTTTTGGAAATCCTCAGTTTCCATGTTCTACAAAGGGAGGAAGCAGCCCTGCTAGCAAGGTAGTGAAAGAGAGACAGCAACAGGGATGGCAGTGACACCCCTCCCCGTATTGTCATATATTCCTTGAGTCTCGCTTCCACTAGCCTGCAGTTCCTCCTCCCACTGCAGTGAAATTCTTCCACTGCCCATCTGAGCCCTGCCACACTTCCCAACCAGCCCATAGAACTGACAGCAAATCACCCCAGTCTATTACCAGCAACGTTACAAACCATCCAGTGTGGTATAATGATCCTCATCCTATCTCATCAACTAGCAAGAATGCCAGTGATCGCAGCCAATCTAAAGCACACAGAGCAGTTCTGGACAAGCTGACCAGTGCTTGGCCCAGGCAAAGAGACTGACTGAATGAGGGTCTGCAGTATCTATTTATTTAACAGTACCACTAGGAAAGGCATACTGAGCAGTGGTTGCTCATTTCCAGATGTATCCGGGGGGGGGGGGGGATGGAGCAGAAATAATACATAGATACATAGCAGTACTGCATCACAATTTTTACAAGGTCAAAATCCATGCAGTTTGGATATGTAACAGTCAGGAGACATTTCAGTATAGGGAAGAATACAGGCAGGTAAGTACAGTTTAGCAAGTTCAACAGTCATTACAATGTAAGGCATAAGACATCAACAGCAATTCGATGGTCATTTCAATGTTAAGGCATAAGTCATGAACAGCAAGTGCTACAGTAGGGGATAGGGGACTGGTGATTGGATAAGAGTTTGAGGCAGTTGGGGGGGGATGAGGTTCTGGAGGAGGTAGGAGAGGGAATGGGGGGTGCATGCTGTGTCTGACCTTTCCTAATATTACTTTTAACATACTGGTCTGAGCTGGTGCCACTTCAATGGACTGGGTAGGGAGAGTGGCAGGGCTGAGACCGGTGGTGGGTTACTATAATGGGAGGTCAAAGGAGCCCCACTGCATCCAAAAGCACTTTCCAGTCTGGGTGCTGGGAGAATGCTGCTGCCATAAAAGATGCACCACTCTTCATGAATGTTCTCCTTTAAGGTGGGGCCAGTAAAGAGAGTGTTTGTATTGATGTGTGTCTGGGGTGCAGAGGTGGTGTCTGAAGATCTATGCTGTGTTTATTGGTGTTTTTCTGTGTACAGTACTGTATCTGTAGTAGTGTGTAATGTGGTAGCCACTGCCACTTACAGAATAACACACAATGGCACGTTACAGCAAATCCCAATACCAGACAGGCCACATTCATCTGGATGTGGCTTTGAACAAAGGTATTGAGCCACAACGCACCATAACATACGGCATTCAGGGTGGCGGTGGCTAGCACTGTATCTATGTGTATAAATCAGAGTGTGCTGTTGTGTGTGTGTGCCTGTGTGTATTATGCATCTCTGTGGTATACACTGTACATTTGTGTATTGTGCATTTGTTGATGTGTGTGTATTTGTGCAATTGTGCATCTGTGGAGGGGGGGTCTGGGTTTGTGCATTTCAAGGTTGCCTATTCCTTTTTAAGGCTAATGTTAAAGAAAACATTTTGATAGTACAGGGGGAAGGTGGGTGAGGAGGAAACCAAAACAGGTGAATTATCCTAACTGACCAATCTACACAATGGTCACTCTGTGGAATATCAACTGCAGAACAGCTCTGATGTAATGCTGTAGATCACACTGGAATCTATAATACTGCAGAACAGCAGACTGATCCCTCTCCCCCTCCTTTTTTTACAGAGAAGGAAACTCCAGATAATCCTGCCTCCGTGACTGAAAGCCACTGCCCCTTCCTGTCCCCCGACCCATTGCCATTAGTTCCTGGTATCTAGCAGGCTCCCCCAGCCCCACAGCCTCTTGTGAGCTCTGGCATGTAACAGAGTTTATCTACTGCCACAAGTCCTATTCACATTGTTCAGCCAATGACTGACTTTTCCACCTACTGAAACTCACCTCTGCTCATGCTGCAGTCACTTCAAGGGAAAGTGCTCACTAAGTGATACAGATTATGTACTACAGGTGGGCGCAGGATAGGCAGCCTTAATCATGACTGTGTTCAACACTGGTTAGATACCTGAGTGGAACAAGGCACCAGCCACAGGGCTAATGGCAGCAGGTGCAGCTCAGATCTCTGTACAGATGTAACCCCCCTGCAAATGGGGGTTCCCAAAAGACTTCCAGGAGCTTGCTTGAATGCTCCAAGCCTGAATGGTGTTTGGCATTTAAGCCATTTATCAGTGAGTGTTTTTAGAGCCTTTGGTACTGTCTCTTTAAGAGCTGTCTGCTTGCAGACATAATTAGTTTGTATGGGGGGACTGTGTGCTTGTCTGTTTGAGTACCACTCGAGCTGCTGCCAATTCACTCCATTTTTGCAGTCACTAGGGTGCAAAAGAACCTATCTGAAAGATGTAACTGTTTGCCAGAAATCATTTAGAGTAATAATGAAATTACAGTTTGTCTAACCTGCTTTCTTTGCAGTCAGAACTGTGTCTGCCTAGTTCCCCATTCTGGTTTTGAACTGCTGAACTGGACCAATCAGTGTGGGGTAAGCTAGCTCTAAAATGGTGCCTTAGACGAATCAGAACTTGGACTCATAATCTGAGCCAGCCACAAGAGGATTGTATGGGCAGTGACTCTGGGAGATGTAGTTTAGGCTTCGGCGCCTTTTTGGACCAACAGGAGCAGTCTAATGTGAGTGACAGCCAATCCAGTCAAGAACTGGGAGGAACTCAAAGGAAGTGCCCGGTTTTGTCTGTTGGAGTTTCAGTTGAGCTCTGGCAGTGAAGAAGGAAGGAGCCCTGTGCTTTTTCAGTGGGCAGTTTTAGTCGGGAAACGTGTGTAAGGCCCAAAGTTCCGGTCTGCAGCTTGTTAGGACTGAATCCGTCCTGTGAAGAGAATCAAAGGATATCTGAAGAGTAGAAACCAGGCTCACCCTGTAGAAGACTGGAGAAATTGCTGAATTGCACTCGGTCTGTCAGGAACTGAATCTGCTGTGTGTTCTCCCGGGTATTGTGCAGTAATTGCGATCGGGATAGAGAAGCAGCCTGCCTGGTATAGTACTTTCTGTTTTACCATATAAATGTGTGAAGAGGCTTGTGTACCTCAAGTGAATCCTGCTGCCATTAAAGGACTTTTGCCTGTTACTGTTCACCATATAAATGTGTGAGGAGGCTTGGTTAGCTCAAGTGAATCCTGCTGCCATTAAAGGACTTTTGCCTGTTGCAGTTTGCCATATAAATGTGTGAGGAGTCTCGTGGAGCTCAAGAGTAGCCCTGCTGACATTGAAGGACCCTATCTTGTTTGGAGGTCGTGAGTACTAATTCAGGGTCGCTCCCTGTTGAATTGCCACATTGAATCCAAATGGAATCACTGTACTGCTGACTGTTTAAACTAATTTTTCTTTCTCTGTGGGAAAGGGCCCCTACCAGCTGCCACGGTTTGGACTAGCCACTAGGGCTTGGGTACCCAGGGACAGTAACTGGTAGGGATAGGCCTGTGCACAGAGCCATAGGTAGATGAGTAAAGTGATAAGCTAATTAACCTGATTTCCCCCTGTCCTTGTTATATTCCCCCTAAATAAATCCGAGCTGCTTGTTTCAGCAAAGTTATACTGCCTGAGGTATTTGTCTATGTTAAAGTATTGTACTGTGATTGTTGCACTGTATCTTATTTTACAGGAGGTCCCAGTGTCTGAACCAGCCCTGGGGGTAAGTGTATACTGTGAAGGTAATTCTGATATATTGTGTGGGCCACTAGTGGGAAGAAAGGGGGGTTGCAGTGTCCCAGAAGGCTGTGACTAAGTAAGTTTAACTATTGCAAACCCTGACCTCTGGGTGGAGGCACCCGCCATTGGATCCAGGCCCCTCAACCTGTTAGTGGCAAATCAGGCAGGGGTAGTAGCCCCTGGGATAGCGCCATCTAGGGGTTACACAGACATTCACTGGCCAAAAGCGGCAGAACAGCACCAGCTTTGGGCAAGTCATGGAACCTCAGATACACAACACATTTAGTACAGCCAGCAGCTGTTGTGATCTGGAGTTGATGGCAGTCTGACGTCTGCCTATGACGGCACACAATATAATTTATGAAGCACCTCCCCTTTCTTTCAATGGGGCATTTTTTTTTTTTTTATTATTTTTAATTCTTTGGTAACTGGTAATGCCACCCAGTTACCAAAGGTTATTGGTTGCGTTTTATGTTCATCTCTGTCAGGGGCCAAAGGAGATGGGAATATACTGTAGACAAGTAAGGGTCATGGCATTGCATTTCTGATGCTAGCATGATGCACTCACTGCCATACTTGACCAGATTCAATCACCTGATGGTCACTGACAGAGGTGATCATAAGAATGCCACTAATAGTCCTGTCCCAGTGGTACAGAGAGCTGAGACACTGAGTGCCTCACCTCCTGCCACACCGAAAATCGGGTTTTGGAAATGGATGTGGGTCACTTGAAGACTGCCTGGATGAGGGAGGATTGGGTGTCCACAGATCTGCTCTCCTCTCTCAGGGAGGGTGGATGCTGTGCCTCACAGTTACCTACCATCTGGGGGTATCTGGGTGACAATGCAAGTGAGGTATGCAGTGGGTAGGGAACCCACACACAGAGTACTAGGGGCATCTCTGATGAGGCAGAGCACACACATCGTGTTCCTTGCACATCAGTGGGCCCAGGGGAGGAAAAGTGGAGACATGGAGGCCTGGGCTTCCTGAAGCCCTGTCTGTGTCCCAACAGTCTATCATATTGATCCAGTCCTGAAGCCACACTGGATTGTCTGCTGGGGGGAGGACTGTCCGCCCTCTTCCGGTTCACCCGTGCTGCAGCAACAAACATGTTGCCAACACCGATTATGGCACAGGCAACATGGCAGGCATTTAGTCTTCAGGAATTACAGTGCCAAAGTGCCCTCCCAGGAAACAGTTGACTTTTTCAGCCCCTGAAAATAAATATAACCTCACCCAGGGCAGGCATGCCCCTGAGGGGGAAGAAATTGTGTGAGCTCAAAGGGCGACATGACTGAGAGGCAATCTAAAATCATGATCGCCCCTGTCACTGTCTCCTTTGTTGCAGTGCCCTAATTGTGGCAACAAAAATCAGTCTTCAACTTGACGGGATATACCCCCTCCCACCCCACCACAGGGGTAAGTCTGCAGGGGTACCTGCTTCCAGAAGGGGAGAAGGTGAGTGGAAGACTGTTGGGAACAGGGACAGGGCTGATAAGCTGCCCAGACCTGCCTAGGAGGATAAAAAGAAATGCCATTAATGCAGTAAAAACCGTGGACTGAAAAGGAAAGTGCTTAGCAAACTATATGATGTGTGTGTTGGTACAGGGCAGGCAGCATTAATTTAGACCAAGCTCAACAACAGGCCACAACCGCTGACAGCTATCTGCCCCCCTGTTGTGTGCTGCTTTTGTTTTGGGACCCTGCCTTTGCCGTGATATTTTCCCCGAAGTGAAACCCCTATGGGATGTTGAGTAGTAGATCATGTAGGCCACCAACATTGCAAGGTTTAGGAGCTATTAGGTACTTCAAGATTAGGTAAATGACTGACTCCTGTTTTGAGCATTGAAGGGGGTTTAATTTTCTTACTTGAGTCTATGTGAAGGGGAGAGGCTGTGCGTGTGTGTGTGTCTTTGTGTGTGTGTGTGTGGAGGAGCATGCTTCAGCGCCTTGTGAGTTGTCATGGAGCTGGTAATAGACCAGAATTTGTGTGAGGGACCATTTAAGTTCATGAGGTTAGGGAGCATTGCAGCGTGTGTGTGTGTGTGTGTGTGTATATGTAGAGGTATGGGAGGATCTGTTTGCATATCTGTAATGAAGTGTGTGACCGTGTGTCTGTTATGGGTTGTGTAAGGTGTGTGTGTATGTAGAGGTATGGGAGGATCTGTTTGCATATCTGTAATGAAGTGTGTGACCGTGTTTCTGTTTTGGGTTGTGTAAGGGGTGTGTGTGCGTGTGCATGCAGTGTAGAGTGCTGGCACCTATATGTGTGTGTAGTGGGGTGTGTAGGTATCTGTGTAGTGAGCATGCAGACATCTGGGTGTAACCCCTCCCTACAAAAGGGGGTTCCCAAAAAGTCTCCCTTGAGCTTGCCTAAATGCTCACTGCCAAGCTGGCGTCCTGCATTTTGGCAGTTTGAATGTGACTGCCAGAGCCTGTGTAGCCTCTGTGCACTCTCTTTATGAGCTGCTTGATTGCAGCATAAGTAATCTGAGATGGATCTCTGTTGAAAGATGTAACTATTTGCTGAAAACCATTTAGTGTGATAATGATAATGTAGTTTTTCTAACCTGCTTTCTTTGTAGCAAGGACTGTTTTGTTTGTCTCCACTATCTTGGCCCTGGACTGCAAATTGGACCAATCAGTTCTGGTAGGACCTAAAATGTAGCCAGACTACAGGAGCTGTCTGAATTAAAAATTTATAGAAACTGTGATCTGAGTTTTTGCGCCTCTTTTGCAACTGAAGGGGGAGCTTTTGCATTGACTGACAGCCAAATCGGCCAACCAAAGCTTTTGGATCTTGGGGAAGTCCCGGGCTGCTGGCGGTTTTCAATTAGAACTAAGCTGGAAGCTGAGCAAGAAGGAGCTGAAGTGATTCTGAGAGCAATCCAGAGTGGATTCGCATGGAAGAACTATGAAAAGGCTGAGAGTTTGGCCTCCATGTCTGCCTGCTGCTCCTGAGAGGGAGAGAAGAGAATTATTTTGGACAAAATCCAAGTTTGTGTGACTAAAGTAAGCTACTGAAGTGGGCCAGGCTCAGCCTGAAGAAGACCAAATATTTTTGCTGAATGCGATCGGCCTGTCAGGAGTTCCAGCTACCCCTAAGCTCCTGGTTTGTGCAGAGATTTTGTCATTGCGCCCAGGGAGCGCTTTGCCTGGTACAGTAGAATTCCCGTACATGTAAATGTTGTATGAGGTGCTAGTGGGTTGTGAGTTAGTTCCCCACTGTGTGAACTGTGTTCTGCTTGCTGGAAGCTGTATCCAGCCCGAAACGGACTGCTTCTGAACTTGTCTCCGTGCAGTCTGGGCTTTGCCAGACTGGCCCAGCCAGACTACCCACTGCACAGAGAAGCTATCAAGAGACCTGCCTGGGGATCAGCCCCCCGCTCCATGCTTGAACAGGAATGATGCCTCTGCGACTTGTGTGGGACCTGCTTCTCTTGGCACTCCAAATTAACCGCCTGCAGTCTCGATTTTCGTCCAGCCTGTGTCCAGTCTTGGGTATCGTGAGTAAATACCAGGGTAGCTCCCTACAACAACAGCTTAATCTGAGTGTGTCATCTGATTGTCTTGTTGTTTCATTTCCTTTACGAACTGAGCCGTCTGGCTGTGGATTACAAATATTGTGTACTGTGCATGTTGTGTTTTCCATCACAGGGCAACTGTCCTGGCTAGCCCATCTCTTCTCTACCTGGGTACCCAGAGGTGGACTGTGTGGGGGGACTCAAAAGCGCTTGCATAACTGCTTGATTGATATAACCTTTAAGCTAATTAACCTGATTTTGCCTCTCCCTTGTTCAAGTCCCCTGAATAAATCAGATCTTACTTTTTCTGCATGTAATCTGACTGTGGTTCCAGTTTGTGCTCAAAGTACTGTACTGTCACTATTTGCTGTGCTTAACCTTGTTTTACAGGGGGTCCCCAGAGTCAAGCCAGATGAACCAGCCCTGGTGGTAAGTGCAAACAGTGTGGGTACTTGTGTGGTGTACCAGGGGTGTTGTGAAAGTGATTATTGTACAGTGTTCAGGCCACTAGAGGGGAAAGAGAGGGGTTGCAGTGTCCCGTAGGGCTGTGCCCAGGTTAGCTTGACCACTACCAACCCTGACCTCTGAGTGGAGGCACCCGTTTTGGAACTCAGGCCCCTTAACCTGCTACTAGCCAAGCAGGCAGGGGTAGTAGCCCATGGGATAGCACCACCTAGGGGTTACATGTGTGTAGTAGAGTGTGCACATGTCATTGTCTTTTGGGAGGTATGCAGGCATCTGTGGGTTGTGGGCTGTGCTTGCAGCTGTGTGTTTTAGGGCATGCACATACCTGTGTCTAAACAGTAGTATGGTGGAAACCTGTGTGTGTGCACAAGTGTACGTGGCTGGGTGTGAGCAGGTACAGTGTATAAGTCTGTGTACGTTAAACTGTCTGTGCGTGTGCATGACTGTGTGTATACACAGTGTAAGTATGTTTCAAGAGCCGACAACAGATGATTCTACATTAGCTTTATGTACCAGATTTAATTTTTGTTTTGCAATTTATTATACTTTTTGCTGTCACACCTTCCGAAGGATCAGCCCCACACTGAGCTCTGATAGCCCCCCTCCCAAGCTTACCTGTACAGCGATCCAGATTCTAGGCTTGCCCCCTACCGGCTGAGGCTGCCGGTTGGCTCCAGGACATGTGGACTTGAAATCGTGGATCTGGCAGGCCTCCCACACCAGAGGAACCCCCTGGCTTACCTCTCAGCAAGGGGTCACGGGACCGGGACATGCTGGTGGAACACATGCCTATCCTTCTCTGGCAGGGCCAGATGGATAAACAGGCACCTAAGAGTGGAGTATCATAGATGGAGGCAGTATATTTTCGTAGTGCAGTCCCTTGAGAGGAGAAATGTGCAATTATGCCGGCGTCTGTTCCTCCCGTTAAGTTAGGCGCTGGTGGTTGTTGAACTCCCTAGCTTCTGTTAGAGGTCGGTATGTCACCGGACACTCAGCCCACCCTCCCCCCGCAGAAGGAAAACAGTCGTCAGGATGCTCAATCCTTTTTTCCCAAGTTGGCCCTCTGACTCCCGCATCAATTACCAAACCCAGGTTGCTGGCATCACAAGTGGAAGTCCTACTGCTGCACTAGCGGGCCAGCCAGATTTCATTTTTATGTTCGCTGGTGCAGGTGCACCAGAGAACATATTGCATTAGTAGCAAATTTGGAGGTGCAGTCACTGTGGGCGAATGCAGGACATGCATTAGTAGGTGCATGCCTCATTCCCCAATAAGACAGCTGCAGGCACTGACACCAGTACACGTAAACTGGCCACCAGATCTAAGAAAAGGTCTGCTGCAATGAGAGCCACACTCATCATGCAGCAGCGTGCCTTTCCTGGTGAAGCAGTTTAATAAACATGGTGGCACTGACTGTCGCTGCGCACAGTGCCCCAACCCACTTCATTTGCCAACAAGGGAGCCCACTCCTCATTGGCATAATGCCCCCCTCCCATTTAAAGTGTATGCCAAGGGGGTCCCCAATCTCCCTCGGCATCGTATGCCCCCTCCAAACAGTGTTTCTTTGCAGATGGGGGGCCCAATCCCCATCAGCTTCAGCCCCCCCCTTCCACGTTTATTTTGCCAATGGGAGAGCCCACTCCCCATCGGCATAATAACCCATCCACTTTTGCTGTGTGCCGTGGGGAGTGCCCAGTCTCCCTCGGCTCTTGTCCCCCCCTTCAATATGTGCCAATGGGGGTGCCCAATCCTCTGTCAGCTACAGCACCCCCCAAAAAAACAGTCAGGTGGCATGCTGGGAGCCCACCCTAGCATGCCAAATGCCCCTGAAAACAAAAACCATCCCACAATTTTTTTTTTTTAAACCTGCAAAATAGAAAACAGTCCCTCGTCGACTCCAGTTGCCCTCCCCAACCCGTGCTCACCCTCTGCACCTGCCTCCCCACACCCCCCCTCTCCCCATACTTACCTCTGGAGCACGGTGTGATGATCTTCGGTGGACCAGGAACACATCTGCACTGTTCAAAGCCGACCACAAGCTGAAGAAATGCTGGTAAGCTATAAAATGGCATAAATAGGGTTTTTTTCAACTTTTTTCCATATCTCAGTCATTTTGGGGAAATTTGGTACCACATTTTCAACATGGGGTTATTGGGACACCTCTTGATGAATTCAGTCACTGACATGGTGTTATTTGGTCCCGGAAGGTGATTTTGTGGTCACTGCGTGGAATCACCTTTCGGGACCAATTAATGAAATGACTGTGCCACTGTTCATAAGGGGGGCTCACAAAAAGCCTATCTTGCAAATTTGGTGGAAAAAAATCAAAAAAATGACAGTTTTATGAGCATGCGTTGTGCAGTTTCCACACACGCTTGTAACTTCGTGAATTTGGAATATTTTCATTCCAGATTTTCAAAATTGGCAGTTTTCAATAAGTCCTTATAAACAGTACAGCTGTCATTTTCCATATCCTGGCCGAAATGTGTTTTCGCACGTCCGGCGTAGAATATCGCAGTCGCTGTGCGAAACCAGTTTTCAGGACAGTTTGAGAAAATGACAGTGATGCTGTTCATGAGCAGAGGCCCTAAAATACCTAAGTTGAAAATCTGGTGATGAAAGTCCTTAAAATGACTGTGTTACAAGCGTGCATTGCGTAGTTTCCATGCACCCTTGTAACTTCCTAAATTTGCAATATTTTCATGCCAGCTTTTCAACAGTAGCATTTTTTCAACCTCCTAGTGAACAATACAGCTGTCATTTTTCACATCCTGACCGAAATGTGTTTTCGCACCTGTGGCGCACAATGGCATGGTCGCTGTGGGAAATCAACGTTTGGGAAAGATTAACAAAATCACAGTGCCACTGTTCATGAGAGGAGGTCACAAAATGCCTATGTTGAAAATGTGGTTAAAAAAATCCCAAAAATAATTGGGTTACGGACGTGTGTTGCTCAGTTTCTATGCCTGCTCATGACTTCACCAATTTTTCATATTTTCACTTCAGATTTTCAATGTTGCCATTTTTTTACACCTCCTCATGAACAATACCGTTGTCATTTTTCACATCCTGCCCAACATGTGTTTTTGTGCCTGTGTCGCCAAATGGCATAGTTGCTGTGCAAAACCACCTTTTGACTAACAAACTGATAGTGCCACTCTTCATGAGGTGGGGTCACAAAAAGCCCATGTTGAAAATATGGAGGGAAAATACCAACAAACACCTATAGCGTTAGGGTTTCCAAATGTAATATCCTACCCTGTAGAGACTGACAGGCATCAGGGGTGTGACTTGGGATCATCTGCTGTAATGCTTATGCCATTACACCCCCACCCTGCAGCCAGTGACAGGCATTGAGGTGTGCCTTGGAGTGTTTGGCCCTAAAGTTCACCCCATTCTCCTATACTGCACCCATCTCAGCATATTTCCTTATGGAGTGGGGTAAGTATAAGGCCCAAAGACCCCAAAGCACACCACAACACTTGTCAGTGTCTACAGGTTAGGGTGAGGTTAAATGGCATGAGTGTTAGTGCTGATGACCCAAAGGCACATCCCAATGCCTGTCAGTCTCTGCAAGGTGGGGTGGGGTTGGCGTCAGTTCAATACATCACTGCCATTCCTATTATGCATCTCTAACTCCTGCACTACCAATGCCAGCGAGACAACACTCGGCATTGACAAATGCTTGTTTTTTATGTGCTACTGTGATATACTGTAAGTGTATGATTATTATATGGTATACATCCAAAATTTCTTTTAGGTACTAAAGATATAATTATTCTCCCTTTAACAATTATTTTCAATAAATCCTTATGTGTATCTGAAGTTCCTGCTGATTGGCAAACGGCAATAGTAACCCCTATTCACAAACAAGGTTCCTACTCCTTAGTCAATAACTATCGTCCCATTAGTGTAACCTCCATTCCCTGTAAACTACTTGAAAGAATTATCAAATCATTATTGGACAAGGAAATAATACCCTTAATCTCACAGATGTTACGCAACACGGATTCAAAACAGGTTTCTCATGTACCACTAATCTACTAACATTCTATAATCTTATCAGCCTCAATCTTGATTTAAATATCCCTTCTGACGTTATATTATTGGATTATAGCAAGGCTTTCGATAAAGTGTCTCACAATATACTTATTTCTAAACTCTTTAAATTAGGTTTCTCAACATACATTGTGTTATGGATACAAAACTGGTTGACTAATAGATCTCAGAGGGTACGGGTAAATGGCTCCCTGTCAGACTTAGGCTGCGTGACAAGCGGAGTGCCACAGGGCTTGGTCCTCGGCCCAACTTTGTTTAATATCTTTATTAGCGATATGAAAATCCAGTCTTCCAATCTTCTCATAAAATTTGCTGACGACACCAAACTTGGTGTTGCAGTCAATAATGCTGAAAACAGACAAACTTTACCCAGAGATCTTTTAATAATTGAGCAATGAGCACTTATAAATAAAATGGAGTTTAACACATCCAAATGTGCTGTTTTGCACTTTGGAAAAGGCAACCCCAACAAGAATATTTTTTGAATAATTCCATCATCAAAACCTCCTGTTTAGAAAAAGACCTGGGGATTTTAGTTAATAATAAGCTTACATAAGTCTCCCACTGTAAAAAAATTGCAAATCAAGCAAATTCACTCTTTCATAGAATTAATAATATCTTTGTTTCTAGAACTGAGCAGTGTATTATCCCACTTTATAGATCACACATTAGACCTCATATGGATTATGGTTCTCCGTTTTGGAGTCCATATCTTTGTGGTGATGTGGACAGGCTGGAGAAGATCCAAAGAAAAGTCACAAAATCTATCCTACACTTGGCGCTGGAAGATTATGATACCAGATTACAAAAAACGGGTTTGCATTCACTTAAATTAAGAAGAATACGGGGGGACCTTCTTCAACTTTTCAAGATTATTCAAAACCCAATCCTAATGAAGCAATGTGGTATTTCCTTTGCAAATAGGAAAATTGGACCCAGACTAAACAACAAACAGCTTAATATTGCCAAATGTAAAACCAATAATAGACAGAATTATTTTTCAATAAGAACCCCAAGACTTTGGAATACACTCCCCCAGGACATTGTAGATTCTCCCTCATTCTCAATCTTTAAATTTAAATTAGACAGATGGTTGACCAGATAATGTCATAAACAATGATCCACCTATGTGGAGGACAATATTTATAGGCACTTGTCTTCTTTTGTCCCATAAACCAAGTAACCAAGTAACAGTGCATGGGGGGAGTGCATAATGAGAATTTAATGCACACCCAAGGTGTGGGATGCTAAATAAAGGCCTAGGGCAAAAACTGAGGGGTTTATTAAAGCATCCCACGCCAATGCATTAAGTTCGAGTTTTGCACTTCCCCATGTATTGTTTTATGTAATAACAGGTTGGCCTTTTTCTCCAACTTGTGATTCCACGTACTGTGCTTTGCTCATACCCTGACCCGCTTTGCCATTTGAGATAAAAAATGAAGCTGGCTATTTTGTTATCTAATTCCTTGGGAAACAGTTCTGTAAAAGATGTTGTGGTACTTGTTTGTTCCCAGAAAGCTGTACACAAACGGAGGTCACTCTGCATCTTTAAGAACATATTTCAGCTTTCTTGCTTGTTTATAAATTCCTCTCTCTCTTCTAGATTTTCCATTTGAAAGAATTTCCCTGTCATCTCGGGAACTCAGTGATACGGTAACTGAAGGTTAGTGAATGAATTTTTTTGTGGGGGAGTTCCTGACCTGAATTACAGCTGGTTTCTCAGCCACATGGCAATTCTGTCAGCTGTTTGACTTTTGGCTGCTTCTGAAGTACTTGAGAGATGAGATGCAGCGCGAGCCAGGACAAGGAGAAGCTGGCGCATGTTTACCGTTATAGCCCGTGGGTTATAACGGCAAATTACTACCTGCTTCTCCTATAAGAAAAAATGCCAACCAGTTATTACATACCAATAATACAAGTAAATTACAATCCATGTCACATTAATTCTATATCCCTTATCAAGTTAATACATTAGCATCCCTTTGACTAGTGTGAGGTCTATTGATATGATGGAAAAGACCATCACTTTCACTAGCCTGTGGCATGGGATCTTTATGTTTTGCTAGTCAAAAGAGCAACCCCAGCACCCACCCACACACATTTGGCATGGAAACTGTCACCCGTGACTCCTCGGACTTGCTGCAAAGCCCTTTATATGACTAAGCATTGCATGTGGTGAGGAGGATTGGGTTGAAGATGTAGGACCTGATATTCAAAACATTTTCACCTCATTTCAGGCCACAACTGGAGCTTCTACAAACCTCCTGCATTGAAAAGTAATTCTGCGCCAACCTATCGGCACTGTGCTAAAGCTACTGCCTGTGACGCTGTTGACCTGAGTTTGGAAATGAGTCCGGGTCGTCGGGGCGCCATCTGGTGGAAGGAGGATAGTGTCCCAGAGGACGCTGTCCTCCTCTATGAAGAGAGGGGAGTCAGCGCCACTGCTATACTGCCACCTGGGGGACCACAGGTGACAATGCGGCTAGAGCACATTGTGGGTGAGAGGACACACGATACAAGATTTGCAGGAATGTGTGCTTGGCATGCCCTCAATGTCAACGTCCTGTGGGGACATGGGAGAAGGGAGAAGACACCAACTGGCTTGATGATGACAACCTGCTTGCAGACCCTGCACCTGGCTACCTAGGTCCTGCCTCCCACAACCAGATCCTTCTGCAGCAGGGATAGTAGGGACCCCAGGCACCCATGCCAGAGGGGGAAACCTCTGTGGGAGAACAGGGAGGTGAAAAGACAAGTCATAGGGGATGCCAGGATGATAGGACTGGAGCAGATCGAGCAGATAGAGGCCAAACAGAGAACAGTGGCATAGAAACATAGAATTTGATGGCAGATAAGGACCACTTGGCCCACCCAGTCTGCCCATTTCCCTACCTAATAGATTAGCTGCAGATCCTAGTTAACCAGCAGCCTACTTCTTTCTACCCCCAACCCCTAGAATTGCCTTATGACTGTCCCATGCATGCTTGAATTCCACCACTGTTTTTGACTCCACAACCTCCTCCGGAAGGCCGTTCCATGCATCCACAACCCTCTCTGTGAAAAAAATATTTCCTTACATTACCTCTGAGCTGCCCCCCCATCTTCAAATTGTGCCCCCTTGTTCTTGCACACCTCTTTTTCTGAAAGATGCTACCTTCTTGGACTTTGTTGCATAAACAGAAATGTAATTGTGCCTGCTGACCCATGAGCAAAAGCATCCCTCCTTCAGTTTTATGATGCTGCGCGACGCCGAACACAGGAGACATCCCCGACAGCAACAGCCATCCCCAACACCCCCCAGTCTCTAGAATTCCAACTCTGAGTTGGAGTTAGATGTGGGGGGGGGCCATACAACCTGCGAAGCAGTCTCAGGCACTGCTCAGACCATCACAGCGACGTGCGGGTTTTGTCCTATTCTTGTCACTGTGATAGTCTTCACGGTGGAGGAGTCGCTGTGGTGATGGTATACCCCCTCCTTCACCCTTTTCACCCCTGTGAGGTACTTGCCGGTCTCTATTATATCCCTTCTCACTCGCCTCTCTTGCAGGGTGTGCGTGATGAGATCTCTCAGTCTCTCCTCGCAGGAAAAAAATGACATCACTTCAATGTAGTACAAGAAAGCAAATCAGCGTCAGGGCAACCTGTCTCTTTCCAGCAGTTAAAGACCCTCTTTCTATGTGCAATCAGTTGTCTTAGGTTCCTGAGGAGTCAAGAGGGCCACTTCTTGGCCCTTTTCCCTATATTAATTATAAAGATGCAGATTTCTGCAGCTGCTTCAACCAACTCTAAATGCTTTCTGTGTTACTCTACTTATGCAGCTGTTCTGTACCCTTGGCCTCCAGATCTTTCATCCTAGTCAAGTCTGCCTTTCTGAAATAATTTCACCAATAAGTTCCAAAATGGAAAAAAAATACTTCATGGGAGCTCTCTCAGCAGTGTTCTTCCAAGTTTTGATCCCTGATGCATATCAGGTTTGCAGGTAAGTAAACTCCCCAAATCTTGCAGTATATCCAATTTAAACATGATGTGTAAGCCCCTAGTAATGGGGCTTACCAATGGGGTTCTTGGGCCCCCATAGGCTCCCTCTGTCAGCTCTCCAATGTCTTCACCCTCCAGTCCCCCCAGTACCTCAGTATGGGGACTGGTAGGGCACAACCATCGGTGTTGTCAGTGGCCTTGGCTCCCCACCAGAACTTCACAGCTGCAGGTGCACAGGTGTCCCACAATCCCAGCTCCAGAGCCGAGAGGCAGAGTCAAGACCTGGACTTGTGGCCTACAGTACCACTGGTTGCTTCTTTGATGCTTCCCGAACCCTGGAGGGAAAGATGTGTCAGGAACACAGCCGATAGTACGAACATACGAATTTGCCAGCAGATACAGGACTTATGGTCTATCGAGTCTGCTCGAGTGTGCAGCTAACAACCCTTATACTGCAGCTTCCTCTCCCTCCCTCCCTTCCCTCCCCGACCCTCCCTCTTACCTTATCCCATCCCTTTTTGAAGCAGTCCACTGTTCTACAGGATACCAGTTTGGCAGGCAACACATTCCACCCAGACACCACTCTCTCCATAAAAAAGTGTCTTCTCATTTCCCTTCTGAACCTTCCCCCGTCCAATCTGAGACTGTGACCTCGAGTGTCCCTACCCCCTCCTAAACCTGAATAGTCCCTCCATGCCTGTCTTGTTTATTCCCTTCATGTACTTGAAGGTTTCAATCATATCCCCCCTGTCTCTTCTCTCCTCCAGTGAGTACATGTTCAGCTCCCACGGCCTGCTCACATAGGGTATATCCCCTAGTTCCTGGATCATCTTTGTTGCCCTGCACTGCACCCCCTCCAGTAACATAATGTCCCTCTTTATGTATGGGTGCCAGTACTGCATGCAGTACTCCAGATGTGGCCTAACCAGTCACCTATACAATGGAAGGATTACCTCCCATCTCCTTGAAGATATACCACTGGCCTTTGCAGCTGCCTTCCTGCATTGTGCTGAGTTGTTCATTGAGCCCTTTTATAAGCACCCCCAGATCTTTGCCTCCTCTGTCACAGCTAGCTGACCCCCCAAGCTGGTAGCTCCTTCTTGAGTTTTTTGGCCCGAAATGTAGCACCTTGCACTTTTTGGCATTGAACCCCAACTGCCAGGTTTCTGACCAGGTCTCCAATTTTGATAAATCATCTTGCAACCCATGTCACCCTCCTAGGTCTTCCACTACTGCTCCCATCTTGGTGTCATCTGCAAACAAACTGATCTTGCCCTTGATGCCCATTGAGATTTCTGATATGAACAACCTAAACAATGCCGGTGCCAGCAAAGAGCCCTGTAGTACTCCGCTTGTCAATGCCCTCGGAGATGAGAGCTCCCCTCCCACCACCACCCTCTGCTGCTATCTCTGTAATGAGTTTACTACCCATCCCACCATTTTTGGCCCTGCACCTGTACCTGCCAGCTTACTACCCAGCCTCCCATGCAGCACTGAGTCAGATGCCTTACTGAAGTCCAGAAATAGGACATCCGCTGCATGACCCATGTCCAACTGTCTAGTTACCCAGTCATAGTAATCCACCAGGTTGGTCTGACAGGATCTGCCCATGACAAACTCATGTTGCCTAACGTCTTGCAGCTCATTGGTTTCTAGAAGGGACACTCAGCCTCTCCTTCAGGATTGTCTCCATCAGTTTTCCCATGATGGATGTGAGGCTTACCGCCCTGTAGTTTCCCTGTTCATCTTTGGGACTGCCCGAGCACCACTTAGACGAGCTCACACTCGCTCAACAGAGTCTGGCTCAATGGAATGAAATGGAGCTGGGACCTCAAGAAAACCACAGAAGAGCATTTTTTACAGGAAAAAGTTCTTCCCATCCCCCGAACATGCAGAGGGGCCAGAAAAACAAAATAAACAGATTGGCTGCATCAAGGACCTCTGTGCATGCGTGGTAGAACACGAATTTTGACAGGTGCTCCTATTGTGAATTGAGGGGGCAACTGCTCCTACAACCCTTGTCCGGGACCACCTGTGTGGTCAGGGACTGCCACCCTTTACCCTGTGGGTTCCAAAAGAAGCAGCTAGAGGATGCAGGAGCCTGATAGATAAATAAAAATAGTAAACAAAGATGGCATCCCCAGACAAACTGCAAACACACCGTGCGTGCTGGGAATGGGGCAGAAGGGTATCATTTCAGAAGGGCGATCCAATGTGAGCTACTCACAATTGAGCGAGTCATATTGAGCAAAGTGGGGAATGGCTACCCTGCAAGGGCAGTGACCTGGTCGGTGGTGACCATGAAGAAGGGCGACTGAAAGGGAGGAATAGTGAGGGGAAGGAGAGGGATAGGAGAGAGGGTTTCTGTGGGGCAGTGTTCCTGGTGCTGCCAAGCCATCCCATGTGGTGTAGTGATGAGGGTGGCTGGCGCCAGCAGAGAAGGTTCTGGGTTTGGGAACAGGATGGTGACAAAAATCTCGTTACTGCTTCCGGCTCTTGTTTTTTTTTTTTTAATTCTTTTGGAGTCATCCCCTCTATTCACCCCCCCCGGAGATGAGAATCCTTCAGTAGCGGGGTGCAGCCCCCGACATAAACATTGAAAACTACATGCTGGAAGTAGTGTCACCATTTTGTGTATATCGCCGAATTATTTTTTGGTGATATACACTCGCCATAATAGCGATAGTTGTTTTGCATTCGCTCTTATGACATGGAACCATCCAGAAGTACCATGCCTGGCTGATTTCCTACAGCCAATAATAAATTAACAGCTTCTGTAAAACAACCAATCCAATGTCAAGTTTCAACCCTCAGAGAGAGGATGATTGTTCTCTCGAAGTCAGTCAGAGCTGGTGGGAGGGTAGAAAGTGAAGAGGTGGGCTGTGATCTGACAGCCACCATTGAGACTGCAAGCTCTTATGAGTCTGTAAACTAAAGCAGTATACTTTAGCTAGAGAATACTCAAAGGAGGAGGGTGTGTTATTGAAACAAGAAAATAAATTTCTGTGGAAGGGAGAAATCTAGCCACACTGCATTCCCAGCCGGGACCAGATCCAGCGCTCGAGGCAGTGGTCTCAGCAAGACCCAAACCACCAACTACTCCAGAGGAACCCAGTGAGAAGAGGAGAAGCAAAGGGGGAACTATAATCTGAGTTAACCCCCTGTAAAGGAGAGAACCACAGCAGTGGTTGCTATCCTTCATCCAACATTTTGTTGTGGGTGTCTGATCCTTTCTAAAGGAAGGGTCTAGAGAGACATTGCTGTGTGCTTCAGCAGCCACCCCTCTCAGGATGTGACTAAGGACCATAGAGGCAAAGATGTCAAAAGATCTTAGAAGTGAAGATGACAAAAGCCCTTAGAGGCGAAGGTGGCCACAGCATTTCCAGCCAAAGGCCCTTGTAAGGGTACATCCACAGCTCACATCTGGGCCGGTCAAAGCTGAAGTGTCTCAGAGATCCAGGCCAGCACTGGCTGCAGCAAGGACATTGAGCTTTCAGAGCTTCTCAACTGTGAGCATAGGTGCCAGAACCTATGGGGTGGGTGGGAGGGGTAGCCACCCCCCAGCTTTTGCTCATGGGGATTCAATGTGCCCCTTTAAAGAGCTCCTGACACTGTTGAGACAAATTTGAAAAAAATGTAATCATCAGGCATAAAAGTAGCTTATATTTCATATTTTATTCTGTAATTCTCACCCGTATTTCCTTATTACTAAGGGTATTTGCATGAATACAGTATCTCTGCCCTTTTAGTTCTGGCTGCCAGACGACACCTGACATCATAATTCTGTTTATGACATCAGAATATGTTGTTGTGGAGATGATTATGATGTCATAAACAGTGGATTGTGATGTTATGTGTAGAGAAGCAGCCAGAGTAGATACAGTCTAGGGGACATGGGATCTTGTTTTCATGCAACTGTTTTCAGTAAAGAGAAAATGGGGAAGTAGTTATTGAAAATATACGAAGTAATAAAGAAAACAGGATGAAGTTGAATTTAAAACTTACTTTTTTTCAAAGTTTTCCTAATGCTGTCACAGGCTCGTTAATGCATGCTTGGTCAGAAGGCAGGCAATGTTGTTTGCTTGCAATGTTTTGTGTGTAGCCAAGTTTACAACTGAAATGAAAGGTCATGACATGCTGGCACTTAAAAGTACTTAAGACCACCCCCGATTAAACAGTTAATACCTTCCCTATTTGCCACTCATCCATGCTCTGAAAATAATTTTCAGAACAAAGAATATGGTTTACCTTCAGACCTGCTTCTTCTGTACTCCCTCTGAAAGATCACAAACCCGTCAGTGTCTGTTCTGCTCGGCCACTGTGTTATTGTTTCAATAGCATACAATTTGGCTGGGTCATTGTCTTCAAAAGTAGGTCAGCTAACTCAGAACAATTGTGTTTTTTACTATTTTTGGAGGGAAGAGGAAGGAAGGGAGGGAAGTGGGAAGTAACTGTCTCCTGACCTGGTTGCCAGATATACGAAGGACTTCTTTATAAGTAAATTGCATTATTTTCGTAATTCTGACATGATTTTGAAGACAAATGTCTCAAGAAATACTAAACCAATTAAGATACTCTTTATTTGTTTTGAAAGCTGTTATTCCCAGCTTTAAGATAATATAATGATTAAGTTCATAGGTCAATCTTGCCTTAGAAATCACCCCTCAAAGTCACATCAGGAGTTGAGAAAAAGATGAAATTAAGATATGCTTACAGTAGCATTAGGGTCACTTTAGTGACACTTGGGCCTCTGTCAGGCCAGCAAGGGACAAACTTCGAACTAAATGTTATAGACTGGTCTTGTGTGTTGTTATTTCATTTAAAGAAAGGGCTCAAACTGGAAGGTATTTTTTTAAATATTTTATTCCAGCCAACTATGCAGGCAGGAATAAGCAGGAGTCTCTGCCTCAGCAATTTGCAAGAAAATTCCTTACTTCTGCAGGCAGCTCATAAAATTCCATAAAGTTTTTATTTATTTGTTTAGTTTTTGTTGACTGAGTAAGTGCACTAGACAAATTCTTGCCCATTTTCAGGCACGACCCAAGGGGAAGGAGATACAGATGAATGCCAACTGACCTTGAACCAGATTAAGCTGTTTTTGCTATTTCTAGTGAATGTTAAATTTAGTGAAGTTACTCTAAGGTCCTGATCCACGAATCCATGTGCACCCTCATATGATCCATGAAGCCCCATGTGCAACCTCATATGATCCATGAAGCCCTACGTGCACCCTCATATGGGTGTGTAGGACTTGCATGTACCATGCAGGCCCCCTGTGCCATGAAGGGGTCCTCTGCCACTGTAATGAATAAGTGTTTTGCACCCTTGGCACCTATTCCACTACATGAGTACATGAATGGCCTGATACTGAGGGGCAGGAAATAAGACAAACTCACAGCTCAAAGAATCCTGAAAGATACCAATATACCCATTCTAAAGATCCAAGGGTGCATAGTCTTTGCCACCCAGAAGGCTGCCATAAAGGCTACGCATGTAGCCCAGGCAGTCAGTGTAGGATTTGCTAGTCTGGCCAGCAATACGCTCCCCCTTGTCCCACGACTCCATGCTGGGATGTGGGAGGCATTAAATTATAGATAGGACCATGAAAGCACAGTGCCAGTTCTTGAGATGATAAATACATCTCATGCTGCCCATTTATCATCAAAAGCATCCTTCTGCAGTCTCACAAATCATGGCAGCTTCTACATGTGATATCTTTTGTTCGACATGCACTACCATTCCTTCTCTTGGGACTGCCACAGAGATATAACCACTACTGAATCCAGTAGGTCATGGAGCCGCATTACAGATGTGTAAAAGGGCTGATATGTGACTTATATGAAAAACTGTGTTTTTCCACTAGGTGCTGTAATCTTAGGGGTGGGAGACATACAATAGGTGCATCTACATCCACCACCTTAGCCCATGACCAAATCTCCAAGGTAGGAAAGGAAATCTTAAGAAACAGAAATGCACATATGGTATGCAAAATTTCTCATTTTTTATACTGATTTCAGCCTAGTCACAGCAGGAGAGCAATGGTTCATAAAGTGTCAGGATTAAATTGAAGAGGCAGTTTCCTTTAGTAATGTGAGGTTAGAATTGACTCTAGGTCCATCATGTTCATCCCCATCCTTTGTTTGATAAGCAGGGAGGAATAGATATGCTTGGAAAACATGTACTAATGTATATGGATTTCCCTACCCACTCTACTACTCAGAGCACCCTGTGATTCCCTTAGTAAGCAGAAATCTGTCCTGGCTTACCTTGAAGGTCAGTACTGTCATACCCACTGTCTATACTGGTAGACTGTTCCACAGATTCACTACTCTCTGTGATAAGACAGGCCTCTTAACTTGAGATGTTGCAAAGTTTTCCTTTGCCATTGAAGTTCCAGCAAAGTGGTGAAATTCACCTTTGCTAATCACTTTGTGAAGTTCACACTTTACCCACATTTTGCACTGCACCACTACACAATAAAAACATACAATACAAACATACGAACATGCCAGCAGATGAAGGTCTTATGGTCTATCTTGTCTGCTCAAGTGTGCAAGTCCCCCCTGTGTCTATAGTTGGACCTGCCCCCCCAACAAATCCCACCTAGCCCCCCTCAATTCCCCCTTCCCCTGCAAGCAACTTTTCCCTTCATTCTGTGGCAACTCATTCCACTTGGCTACCACTCTCTCTATGGAAAAGTGCCTCCTCATCTCCCTCCTGAATCTTTCCGCTACAAGTTTTAGACTATTCTCCCAGTTGACTTTTCCCACTCAGACTGAAGCAGCCTTCCATATTCACCCTATTAATACCTTTAAGGTGTTGAAGGTCTTGATCATATTCCCCCTCTCCCTTCTGTCCTCAAGGGAGTACATGTTATGCCACTTGAGCCTCTCTTAATAGGTGTCGCCCTGCTGACCCGGATTGTCTTGGTTACCTTGAGTTTTCCTGGTGAAGTCACACTCTTTCAGGTGAAGTCATCACAAACTGCCAACATTGCTGGACAATTTGCAAGTGTACGCTTGAAGACCTGCCACTTTACCTGTTGAAAACTTCATAAAGTTGCCACTTCAGGCTTCGCAACGTTGGCAAGCCTCCTGAATTCATTTGCGAAGTTTGCCAACTTTGCCCATCTCTACTGCTAAAATTGCCACTGTACCTACAGTCTCTGAGCTTCAGATGATGTTGCCACGTCCTGCTGCAGGATACTAGATTAAACTCTATTAAACGTAGACAATGATGGCAGAAAAAGACTAGCGGTCCATGCAGTCTGCCCAAGTTCTCTATAATCCCTGGAACCTACTGTTCCTCCAGGGCACCAACCCTCCCCATCCTCTCTCTCTACTCTCCTCCTTGGTCCTGTCACCCCTAGTAAATACCATTCCCTTCATTATGTCCTAGCCCTGCTTGAATCCCCTGAATGTTTTCACATCCATCACTTCAGCCGACAGACTGTTCAACGTTTTGGTGACTAAAGAATGGGGTTAGTAGTGCGTATGTAACTGTAGTTTATTTTTTGACTTTTCCTTATTCCCACCCTTGGTATGAAAGCTGGGTAGTGAGTAGGAAATAGAAAGCACAGTACTGAGGGTGAACAGAGTGCTGGAGAAGGAGGAGGCAGGGGTGGATGATGGGTGTTTCACAACGCGTTAAGTAGGGAGCTGCCATGGGAGGCTGGCCTTTATTGGGACTGTAGAAGGAGCTATTCCCCCACATTGAACCTTGTGCTTTAGCCCTCCCATTCAGTGTTTTGGTGAATAAAGTATAGGATTAGTAGTGCTTATGTAACTGTAGTTTACTTTTTGGCTTTTCTCTGTTCCCTTCCTTGATATGGAAGCTAGGTACTGAGTAGAGAATAGAAAGCCCCAAAAGATTACCTTCTCCAGCTCATAAGAGATGTAGATAACTTTATGAATTATGGTGCCCCTCAGGGGCCAGAGAACAGTGACTCAAAGAGAGTAACTATAGCAAGGCAGCTTGGCACCAGATATCCAATGATATGTGTTCTGGGATGGTAGCTGGAGGAGATCTTAGGAACATCCAATGGTTATTCAGGGAATACATGTCAAATAACCTGATCAAACTGAGTCAGCACTTGTAAGAGAAGATTGTGAGGAGAAGGTATAATGGAAGATGCCAATTCTGCTGTGAGGTATCCTGCGGTTCCTGTTATCCATAACAGTGATGGTTATTATGGAGTTGGTAAATCTCAGAAGGAATTAGGTCACATTTCCAGGTAAGAAGATAGGAGTGAAGGAAACTCCACTAAATCTTGGATTCTATGAAGACATGGGAGGTAGTGTTGCCCATACTGGTTGAATTAACAGAATATATAAGGAAGCAACCTGCAGAGTTGGTAGAGAGAAGATTTTCTATAGTCCAGTCAAATGAGATTCCAGAAATGGGTCTTAGGGAGGTTATTGGGAAGTATTGATGATTCTATGGTGATGTAAGAGTCTATAAGGCATGCTTTTCAATGGATGTTGCTGGAAGAAGGTTTCCTCAGGTAAGAAGAACAGGTACTCTGTAGAGCGTTGGAAGGGAGCTGTTATGATTGCCGAAGTAGGAGTATCAGACAGATGAACAGGTAGGAGTAGTTGATCAGGCAAGGATGCTGGACATCAATAGTAGTAGGAATGCCCAAAAAGAGACACAGCAAACATGCAGGAGCCCTGAGCTGCCAGGGCAGTGAGGAGGAAAGCAGCAGTCCCAGGATGGAGGAAAAAGACCAAGCAGAAGACCACTGATTGAAGGATGGAGATGGATAAGAAGACAGCTGAGGCCGAGCAGCACAGACATCGGCAGGTGCAGGGAAGGTACAGGGCTAGGGCAATTGCCACAGCATACCCAAACAGAATGCAGGAAAGCTGAATCAGGCCTTGATTGGAGATCCATGTCAAACCAAGAAGCGAATCCAGGTACAAGGTGCTGCGTAGTTGAGGTGCGATGGTCCCGCATCCAAAGGAGATGGCAAATTGGAACAGTTGGTAGCAAAGTGCTGTAGTGATGGAGAATTGGTTCCCATCTCTGAATGAGATGGCAAACTGGAACTGCAGACAGGGAAAGCACTGGAATTGTTGCTGGAAGACCACTGGATAGGATAAGGGGAGCATCAGGGGAAAACTGGTAGAAGACTTCAGGCATGCATTCTTGAAGAGGAGCAAATGACACATACAGTATTCAGCAGGAAGCAAGGGGAATGAGGGCAGACATGTCCAATAGGAAGGCAATAGGGAAACAGAGATATCCAGCACAGCAATGAGGAAAAAGATGGCAGCATGGAGCCAAAGGACTGCAGACTGGATGAGGTTGTGTCGGAAGGCAAGCCACAACAGTGATGACCAAGAGCACAGGAAGAGGTGGATGACAAGCGGCAAGGATGTCCAGGAGTCTGTTGGACTGAGTGGAGGTGGAGACAGAACAAGCTGGCAGGGTCCAAATCCAGAACATGAGGAGGCCAAGGCAGGGACAAGTACATCTAGTCCATGGAAGTGTAGTCGGGCGAGGAGGATATTGATGGCAAATTGGGTACAGTGGTCTCGTTCCTGAAGGGAATGCAGCAACTGGGTATTGGGTATAGAATACAGTTGATTGAAACAGTAGATTGAAGGCAAATGGGGTATGGTGGTCCTGTTCCCAAAGGGAATATGGTAGCCAGGTATCAGGAATAGAATGCAGTTAGTTGAAACAGTAGGTTGAAGACAAAAGCTCCCATCTCCAGTAGTCAGGGTAAGCTAGCCTTCACTTGATGCTACACCAGGTAGAGTTTAGAGATGGAGACTGTGGAAAGTTGACCGGGAGTATAACTGGTTGAGACTGAAGGTAGAGGAAACAGGATCTTATCCCCGGTAGACAGGGGAATCCTACCTGTACTGCAGTGCCTCAGTAGGCAGAGTTAGGGAAGAAGCTGTTGGACTGCTGGTATGGGCAGAGCGAGGAATGGGGAGCTGACAGCTCATGAGTAGGAGGTAGGCAAACCAAAGAAGGATGAAGGGGATGGTAGTAAGTATGAAGTTAGAGGACGGGTGAAGGATGATTACTGTAAATGCCATTAAGGCAGAGACAGGAGAATGCAGTGGGGAACATGCAGCACGGCAATGGAATGCAAGGAACATTCAAAGGCCAGGTGGCTATGAGGTCAATGATTAATGCAGGGATGACTCCAAGCCATGTAGGAAGTAAGCAGGGTAAAATCAGATAGCTAACATAAAGCATGCACCAGCTAATTGGAGCCACAGTGCCACAGCATGACACTGCAGTCCCTCACTGTGGCGAAAAACAGGAAAGCCAGCTGAGCAACATGGACAAAACAGCACTACAATGGTGAAGGGGAGGAACCACCAAAAGAGGTTCCGCTACTGGCAAGGTCCTAGTAAAGGACAAGCTGTAGGTATAATGGGGAACATGGGCAGATGAAACACTTTACTGTAATAACAAACAAGGGGAACACCAAACAAAACAAACACAGGCGGAGGAGCACCAATTGCAGCAGTACTGCAGGAACCACTACAAGGGATGCAGGAGAGGGAGCCAGCATGAGTATTGTGGTGATTTGGTGAGCCAAGAAGTCATGAAGTACAAGGGGAGAACAAAGTAACTTAAGAATGACAGGCTGGGCTGGTTATATGAACACTGGGACCAAGAAATGGTAAGGTATAAGTAGCATGAGGATGGACATAAACTGGTATGGAAGGCTGATGCAAAAGATGGCAGAGTGGAGAAATATGAGGAATTGCAGGCTCCAGGAGGGCATCAGAAGTGGAACAGAACTGATGTAGGAGAAGGGAGACGGAGATGGAGTGTCGTTGCAAGGGAGAAAGCGCAAAAGAAAACACAGAAGCGTAGGACAAGGGGCAGAATGAGGGATGGGGAGGGAGGGGCATGAAGATGAGGAGGAAGAGAAGGACAGAGGGTGGGGGGGGGCAAATAAGAACAGGGGAGTGTCCAAACCAGAAAAGGGGGAAGCAGCAAAAATTGCGTTTTTTCATGTGTTTTTTTTTTTGTTTGTTTGTTGTATTGAGTGTTGTTCATTAAATGGTAAAGTCATTGAATGACAGCATAAACCTAACGGAGGTAGAAGGCTAGCTTTGGGAAACTAGTGGGAAAGGGCAGGGAGCGAGTACAATGTACCACCAGTCAGACATTAGATTTGCCAAGCGGATAGCAAGTGACGATGCATCAGCCACAACACCGTTCTGGATTTTACTTGCAGTCCCATGGATAATAGCAATACACAGATGGACAGGAATGAGAACACTGGACAGTAAATGTAGAGAGCAGGAGCAAGGCCAGCTGAGTGAGCTACTAACAGCAGCACACCGGGAATGGTTGTGCACTGGCGCTCAGAGTGGCAGATGGGAGCCACCCATAATACAGCAGAGAGGACGGGCTCTAGGGGAAGGCAAGGAAGTGGCAGAGCAAATGGTAATTCATGCAAAAGGGGAGGAGGTTCAGTGTCAGATCTGGAAGCGGAGCATTAGGGGATGACAGCACACGCCGAAAGTGCCAGTGCAGGGATGGAGTGGGACTGCGGGGAAATGAGAAGAACAAAACCAAAGATATGAGAATGGAAGCAGGAGGAGAAACCCAGAAACAAATGGGCAGGGTTAAGAGAACAACTGAACGAAGGCTGGGTGGGGAGGAGAAAGAACAAGGGTGGGGGAAAGGGGGCAAGAAACACTGGAAGGGGAGCCTGGGAGGGGGTTCAGGGGAATACAACAAGCACAGCAAACCAGAGGGAACACAGAGAGAGAGAGAGAGAGAGAGAGAGAGAAGCAAGCAATGAAGATACAAGGGAAAGGGGAAAGAACAGATGCAGCAAGGAAAAAAAAAAGGAGGCTCAGCCGACGAGCCACACAGGGAGCTCAGAGCTCAGCATTTTGCAACGTGCTAAGTGGGGAATTGCTGTGGGAGGCTGGCCTTTATTGGGAATGTGGGAGGATCCATTCCTCCACACTGAATCTCTGGCTTTATCCTTCCCATTCCAAGGTTCCACCATCCTTTCTGTAAAGTAGCACTTCCTCACATCTCTCCTAAACCTACCTCCTGTTAATTTCCATTCGTGTCCATGTGACCACAAATTGGTATTCAGGCTAAATAGTTCCCCAAAATTCACTTTGTTAATTCCTTTAAGGAACCTGAAGGTCTCTATCATATCTCCCTTGACCCTCCTGGGAGTATTCTGGAGTATGCATAAGAGTGAGTGAGATTACATTCCCTTTCAGTGTCCCCTACTCCAAGGTGAACATGTTATGGGTCACCCATCTCTTTCCATAACTTGTGTCCCCTAATACTGTGATCATTCTAGTGATCCTGTGCCGCACTCTCTGAACTGCCATGCCTTATATATGTTTTGTAGTGTGGAGTCTAGTACTATATACAGAACTTCAGGGGGAATCTGACCATGGTCATGTAAAGTAGTAAGATTATGTCCTCTGCCCTACTGGTTACTCCAGTTTTTTCTTCTCTGTGTGAATTTTTTTCTTTTAGTGCTTGTAAAAGGTACCAGATTGACAGTATTGGAAACTAAAGCCATCTGTTTATCCATGTGGCAGATACAGAGTAGATGATCAAAGCACAAGCTTCCCCACACTGTCCAGCCAATGTGTCTTAACCCTGTCATGGAGGAACCACCTCATAGAGAAGAGGTTATTTCAAACTCTATGCCCATTCAGTCCTTGACCTCTCTTGCAGGACTGTCACTGGGGTGCCAATCAGTTCCAATCGTGCTGGTGGTTTTGTGATATGTATACCTGTTCACTGGGAACTGGACTAAGACCACCATAATTCATTTTACATTGGGCAGTGAATAGCCCTCAAGTGATAATGGTTTTCGACCACTACTGATCTGGGCTGGTTTTTAACCAGTAACTTAGAAGTGAAAGGCACTTTAACCTGTAACCAATCCACTGAGCCAAGCACTTCCTCTACTGGTCACCCCAGTTCTAATCCACCCTAGTATTCTGCTGGCCCTCCTGACAGTGACCACATACTATTTATCATACTTCAGGCCCACATCTTCTTTGACTCCTACTTCCTTTTCCTTCTCCACTGCAAAAGTGTAGTTCCTTCCTCAGTTTTTCCTTCTGAACAGTAGCAGCTTCCATTTAGCTATACTGAATCTGAGATGCCAGGAGTATAACCAATCATACAGATTTTTGGGGCTCTCCTGAGATTTGTCCCCATCCTCAAGGGAGTCCACCACCATTGTCAGCATAGTATCAGCAACTGAAACATACAATTGTGTGAGTTTCTGAAACGTATTAGGTTTTGGCAAAAATGGCAATGAGAAAGGGACTGCAATAGGGTTCATTGTTGTTCTTTTCTCCTGGATGGTGGATTTGAACCATATTTTATGCAACTGGCATCACTCCATTTTTGGATTGGAGATTATAGGATTTTACAATGTGCACATGTTGGCAACCAGACCCAGATCTCCTAAAATGTTTAAAATCTGTTTACCATGACTGTTACTAACAGTGTTTACTAATAATGGGCCCTATAATTTTAATGTCTTTATAAGTGACATTGTAGAGGAACTAGAAGAAAAAGTGTGTCTCTTTGCAGACGACACAAAGATCTGCAACAGGGTTGATACACAAGGTGGGGTGGAAAGGATGAGAAGGGACATGGCAAGGTTGGAGGAATGGTCAAATGTATGGCAGCTTAGAATCTATGCAAAGAAGTGCAAAGTAATGCTCCTGGGAAACAAAAACTCAGGGGAAGAGTACACTATGTGGGGTGAGATACTGACAACAACAAAAATGGAAAGGACCTGGGGGTAGTTATATCAGATGACCTAAAGGTGGACAAGCAATGTTAGAAAGCAGTAAGGAGGGTTGGGGAGATACTGGGATGCAAAGGGAGAGGCATCATCAGTAGAAAACAGGAAGTTGTTATCCCTCTGTACAGACAGTTGGTGAAACCCCATCAGAAGTACTGCATACAGTTCTGGAGATCCCACCTCCCCAAAGACATAGACAGGGTGGAGGCTGTCCAGAGGAGGGCAACCAAAATGGTGCAAGGTCTGCACCAGAAGACATAAGAAGAGAGACTAAAGGAGCTTAATATGTATACCCTTGAGAAAAGGAGGGAGCGGGGGCATGATAGAAACTTTCAAGTACCTCAAGGGAATCAACAAAGTCCAAGAGGGTAGCATCTTTCAGAAAAAGAGATGTGCAAGAATAAGAGGGCACAATTTGAAGATAGAGGGGAGACAGCTCAGCGGTAATGTGAGGAAATATTTTTTCATGGAGAGGGTTGTGGATGCTTGGAACAGCCTTCCTGAGGAGGTCATGGAGTCAAAAATAGTGGGGAAATTCAAGAATGCATGGGACAGACATAAAGCAATTCTAGTGGGGGGGGTCGGAGGAAGTAGGCTGTTGGTTAACTAGGATCAGCAGATTATCCATTAGGTAGGGAAATGGGCAGACTAGGTGGGCTAAGCAGTTCTTATCTGCCATCAAATTCTATGTTTCTATGTTTCTGTTTCTATGCACAAACCATGGGGGATACGTGTGAGTCACACATATCCCCCACACGCAGCTCCACACCCGCTGAAGATCCGGGCAGGGTCTGCATTCACAAACAGCGGTCTTTGCCCAACTCAGTTACATGTCCCTACCCCCCTCGGTGTGCAGGTACACAGAGGTGGACCGGTGCAGGGCTGCGGACCCAGCCACATAGCCAATCGGCTGCTCGGACCAGGGGCCTCTAGTGGATCACTTTTGCCCATCGGTCACCATGTTGCTGACAGGCACTTAGGCAGACAGGGGACCAAGGTGTGGGGGACCCCATCTGCACATCCTCTTCCCTCCAAAATGTGCCCCACAGCCAGGGGTGGACACATTGAGGGGTCTGTTGAGCCCCACAAACCCTGCCAATCTCAGTGGTGGCATCTGGAGGGGCATAATGGTTATGGCTGCCTCCAGAAGGTGTAGCCATCACCCCCCCCACGCAAGGCACCCACATTGTTTTGAATGGCGTGGATTGCTACCACTCCCTTGGGCCTGACCCTGGTCTGCCCCTATGCAGAGCTATGTGTTCAGCCAGTGTGCCGGGCACATGCGGGGCATACTGGGATCATGCATGGTGCTCAGGGGGCGTAGTGTGCACGGCAAGGTGTGGGTGGCCATAGCACTGGGTTTACATTGCCCGTAACCCATCCACACCATTTGTGCATAGGGTCCAATAAGCTCATACTCAGTAAAAATGAAACAAAAAGCATGTTTTTCAGAACCACAACCAGAGTAAGTACCATTGCTGGTGCCTTTGACTTATGCACATTAGACAGTTCAGAATTGGAGGTAATTAGCAGTTTTAAGTATCTAGGAATCAGCCTTGATCCTGGTCTATCCTGTAAATCTTACTGGGACCATTTTACTTTTCAACTAAATAAAAAGCTTAGATTCTTTTACACAGTTAAGTGGTGCCTTACTGATTAAGCCTTTTCGGCCACTGCAATCCACAGCTGTCTCCTCCTCCTCTTGGATTATGGCACCTTGTGTTTTTTTCTTCCTTGTCTAATAGAGAAATTTCTAGGTTCATGTCTCTCTACTGTTGTTTAGAACAATCTGCCCTTGACACAGGTAGAAGATTGTACCATTGCTTAAACTATAGCCCCCCCACCCAGATCTACATGCCCTGTCCCCATCCCCCCTCACTCCCCCATCTACTCCCCATATCAGCTAAATTTTGACAAGGCCTACTTGGTTGCTCTAGTCCTCCTCTCATCACCTCTCTTAGTCCTTCCTTCACTATCCCTCTCCTTCCCTCACCCCCTGCTACCAGTCCCTTCCCATCCGTGGTCCTCTCTCCTTCTCCTGCCTCACATTATTAGTCCACTTATGTTACACATGATTTTGTTGCTGCATATACTGTACCATAATATCTGTACTTTTATAATCCTACATGTTAAATGACTGTATCTGAATTGCCTGTTTGTTTTCTTTGTTTTGACTTGAATAATTTAACTACTGTATCCCTGTTTTGTCATGACATAGTACCTTTATAAACAAGCTTCCAGCTCAAAGGTTGTAATCCAAGAGTTCAATAAATCAATCAATAAATCAACAAATAAATAAATATAGTGATCTCGGATGTATATCACCTAAAGCCAGGCTCAGCTACTTGCTGGGCTGTACCACCCAAAATTCTTTGTTCCCAGCACCACCTCTTGTTCATCCAAACTACTGTTTCTCAGGAGGCCTCGGCTGCTCTGATCAGCATAAGCAAATCTATTGGCATTCTCTGGTTCAGAACTGCAAAGGGTCAGTATTACTTAGGTTTACTCAGGTTTACTGGTAGAAGTAGGCCAATGTGACCTAACGAGTCTACCACCCCCTTCTCAGTGATAATAGTTAGTGAGCCTTCCACCCTCAATGAGTTTATCAATTCTGTTTCTGAAAGTGATTTTATTTTTACTATTCATTATGTATTACAGAAGGCTGTTACATAATCCGACCACCCTCTGCAAGATGAAGTATTTCCTCTCGATTGTTTTGAATATACCCTTTTATAGCTGTCTGAAATGTTTCTTGGTTATTATTGTATTGTCCTTATGTGTGAAACCTACCCAATCCTGTAACTCCTTATATTTCATAATAAGAAACATAAGAAGGCCTCACTTCTACTCCTTGTTTCAAAATCCATCAATCTAGTGTGTCTTAGCCTATTTACGTACCCTAAATTCCTTATGCTGTCCTTTAATTTGGTTGTTCTTTGCTGCACCCTCTCCAAGATACCCCTATCTTTCTTGAAGTTACATAGATACATAGATACATAGATACATAGACAGTGTCGGCAGATAAGGGCCTATGGCCCACCTAGTCTGCCCATTTGAGCTTGTAAGTTCAGTTTGTTTTCCTAGAAGTCTATTTCCCCTTACCCCTGACATCTAGAATTCCTTTATGTCTATCCCATGCATTCTTAAATCCCGTGATTGTTTCAGCTCCCACCACTTCCTCTGGCAGGGTGTTCCACTTGTCCACCACCCGCTCTGTGAAGAAATTCTTTCTATGTTTCTCTGAATCGCTCCTCCCTCCAACTTCAGCCCATGCCTCTAGTTCTGAAACATCTTTTTCGCTTAAAAATAGTGTTTTCCTGCACTCTGTTCCTCCCTGTAAGATATCTTGTATGTCTCTATCATATCCCCTCTCCCTCCTCTCCTCCAGGGAGTACATGTTCAGTTCCTTCCAACCTGTCTTCATAGGACTTGTGCTGCAACCTATGCACAATCTTTGTTGCCTCCTCTGAACCTTCTCTACCCTGTCTATGTCCTTACGTAGGTATGGTCTCCAGAACTGTACACTGTACTCCAGGTGGGGCCTCACTAGTGTCTTGTATAGCGGAATTGATGACCTCCCTTTTCCTGCTGGTGATGCCCCTGCCTACATCCCAGCATCCTATTTGCTTTACCTGATGCCTTGTCACACTGTTTCCTACCTTGAGGTCATCAGAGATGATGAAACCCCAAGATCCCTTTCCTGCTTGGTGCATGCTATATCCTCACCCCCAACTGATATATTGTGCCAGGGTTTTTGTGCCCCATATGCATTATCTTGCACTTCTTTGCATTGAATTTCAACTGCCAAACCCTTGACCATTCTTCAAGTTTCTGCAGGTCCTTCTCATTCTGTCTACACCCTCTGGTGTGTCTACTCTGTTACAGAGCTTTGTGTCATCAGCAAACAGTGAAATTCTGCCTCTAGATCCTGTGCAATGTCACTGATGAAGATGTTGAATAGGACCAGTCCCAGCACTGATCCCTGTGGTACCCCACTGGTCACTCTTCCTCTGTGGAGTGACAGCCATTTACCACCACCCTCTGTGTCCTGCCACCCAGCCAGTTACCTACCACCACACACTGTCCTGCCCACACCCATATTCCCAGTTTGTGTAATAGTCTTCTATGTGGCACAGTGTCAAAGGCCTTGCTGAAGTCCAGATAGGCCATGTCCACTGCCTCCCTGATCCACCTCCTAGTCACCCAGTCAAAATTCAACGAGGTTGGTCTGACATGACCTCCCCTGGTGAAACCATGCTGCCTTGGGTCCTGTAGTCCATTGACAACCAGATGTTCACCAATCTCTCCTTCAGTAGTGCTTCCATGATCTTTCCCACTACCGAGGTGAGGCTGACTGGTCTGTAGTTCCCTGCTTCCTCTTTGTTCCCACTTTTGTATAAGGGGACTACATCTGCTGTCCTCCAGTCTTTGGGTACCTTCCTGTTTCCAGTGATTGGCTGAACAGGATAGCCAGAGGTTCAGCCACCACCTCTCTTAGTTCTTTAGGACCCTGGGTGCACCCCATCTGGCCCCATTGCTTTATCAGCTCTTTTTACTTCCAGTTCCTTCAGGACCCTTTCTCATGTAAAGGGACTTGTGTCCATTTCTGCACCATTCTCACCCCTTGTACTCCCTTCAGACCCATTACCCCTCTTCCTTAGTAAAGATCTGAGCAGAAATACCTGTTCAATATGTCAACTTTACTGTTGTCATCCTCCACGAGCTCCCATCCTCCCCTTCAGTCTCACTATCCCTCCCTTTGTCCTTCTTTTGTCACTTGTACCTGTAAAGGTTTTGTCCCTTTAACCACTGAATTTTGCAAATGTGTTCTTCTGTCTGAGCTTTGGCTTCTCTTACTGACTTCCCTGCCTCCTTTGTTTCTCCTGGTACTTCTCCCTATCCCTTCTGCCTGTGTCTTTTTGTATTGCCTGAATGCAATCTTTTTGGCTTTCACTTTCTTTGCTACCTCTTTGGAAAACCATAATGGTCTCCTCTTTCTTTCCTCTTGCTAACCTGTTAATGCATAATTCTGTTGTTCTTATAATCCCCATTTTAAATACTGCCCACTGTTCCTCAATCCCTGATTCCTGTCCCATTCCCTTAATGCCTCTTTCAAGCATCTCCCCATTTTCCCAAAGTCTGCCCCTAAAATCCAGGATACGTGTTTTTGTGTGGTTTGGTTCTGCTCTTTTTGTGATTTCAAACCACAATGACTGGTGGTCACTGTTACCCAGGTGCTCCCCCACTGTTACCCCCATCACACTGTCCCTGTTTGTGAGCACAAGGTCCAGTATTGCCTTCTGCCGAGTTGGTTCCATGACCAGTTGCTTGAGGAAGGCACCCTGAAGGGAGTCCAGGATAAATATGCTCCTAGTTGATGCTGCTGTGGATGCTCCAGTCCACGCTGGTATATTAAAGTCTCCAACCAGTACTACCTCACCTTGTCTGCCATCCTTTGGATGGCTAGCATCAGCTCCCTATCTGTTTCTTCCTCCTGGGCTGGTGGTCTATAGACCACACCTGTGCGGATGGCTGGCCCCATTTTCCTTTCCAGCTTAACCCACAGTATCTCTCCCCCATTTTGTTCCTCCTGGATCTGTGTGGCCCTTATGTCATTTTTCACATACAGTGCCACTCCTCCTCCCTTCCTGCCTGCTCTGTCTCTTCTGGTCATTTTTCAAATACAGTGCCACTCCTCCTCCCTTCCTGCCTGCTCTGTCTCTTCTGTTCCTTTGATTATGTCACTCCCAAGCTGTAGAACACCTTAATGACCTACCTAAGGGCAGCCAAATATTTCTAGTCCTTTAAATATTTATATAAACAGTGCCTTCTTGATGTTTGTAAATGTAGCTGTTTTAACTGATTTTAATGTAATTGTTCACCCACTTAACATTATCTGGCCCTCTGTATAGTTCCTGCAATGTCAGACTTGTCTCTGTAAATAGATTTCATCCCAGTTGGTTCCTCCCAGTTAGAAAAGTCTAAATAACTAAATCAAATAATTAATACATAAATGTTCTATATCCCCTTCTCCAAGAAAGCAAAATGTATAATGTAATCAGTTACCATGAATATTGATTAAAATGTACATCATATTCCTGAATATGAGACTCCACTCCCCCACCCCCACTTCACCACAGACACACATTTAGGCAGTGAATGAATAGTGGATTTAAGCAGCCTACTGGAAACCCCCTCATATAGATTTTGACAAAAATGTTAACACCGGCACTGATCCCTAAGGGAAACTGCATAGTACCCCTCTCTATCTCTCCACTCAGAATACAGCCTGTCAGCCACAACCCACTGCTTCCTGTATCCAACCTAGTCTGAAAACCCACTTGTGTATACCACAGTGGTACACATTGCACAGAAGATTCTCATGCATCACAGTATCAAAGGGCGTGCTGAAGTCCAAGAAAACTGTCTATGGACCTGCCTCTGTTATGACGGACACTGTGATGAAAACTGTGTCCAGTTCTGGAGGCTTCATCTCAGAAGGAGGACACATACATAGTGGAGACAGTCCAGAGGAGGGCAACTAAAATGGTACAGGGTCTGCATCAAAAGGCACATGAGGAGAAACTTAAGGAACTTAATAAGTATACCCTGGAAGGGAGGAGGGAGAGGGGACATATGACACAGACCTATAAATACCTCAGCAGTGTAAATAATAAGGTACAGCAGGAAAGTATTTTTCAGAAAACAAGGTGCTCAAAAACAAAGGGCCCTGCTATGAATTTGGAGGGGGGTAGATTCAGGAAAGATGTGAGGAAGTACTTCTTCACAGAAAGGGTGATGCTTTCCTGGAATAGTCTTCCAGCAGAAGTGGTGGAGGTGAAATCAATGGTGGGGTTCAAAAATGCATGTGACAGGCACAAGGGAATCTTATTGGAAAGTAATGGGGGAGGGAGAAAGTGCCAGAAATCAGGTAGTGTCTACGGAGTTCCTGTAGGCGGGGAAAAATGGGCAGACTAGGTGGGCCAAGTGGTCCTTATCTGCCCAAAAATGATATGTTTCTGTTATGTTTGTATGATCACCTTCCTAGTTATCCCCTCAGTGAAGGTGATCAGGCTGGTTTGGAACAATCTGCCCCTTATGAAGACATACAGAGAGGGGACACGATTACTTGGCCTCAACCACGTTTTCCATTTTTCTGGACTTCATAATATCTTCTTGCACATTGCCAAGCACTGATGTCAGGCTCACCAGTCTGCAGCTGCCCAGGTCTGATTTTGCCTCTTCTTTAAGATGGGGGATCACACTGGTCCCTATCCAATCTTCTGGCATTACACCTGATCAGATAGACTCGTGAAAGACAGGACCATGGCGATTCATTGTGTGGCCTTGCCCTCATAGCTTCCCTCTTCCATGTTGGGGTTTAAACTATAGTAGGAAGGATGGTTGAGGGGTGGGAGAGCCCTACCATTGACTCCCCACTGTAGGGAGCTTATCAGCACTTGGGTCCTGATGATTCATTGCATGGCCCTTTCTTCTCTCCTGTTCCCCCACCTCAGTATTATTTTTCAGGCTCTGTTGCCCCTCCAGTTTCCTCCTCTATTGTGACCTGCTCAGCAGACGGTGTTATTTTTAGGTTTGATGCACATGTGGAAGGGGATTTCAGAGGTGTGTCTCTGTGAGCCTACTGCAGTTAAAAACTGTATGGGCGAAGCAGTCTAGATCAGTAACCATGCACTTTATCCGTGACACCCCTCTTCTTTGGCTGAATGCACTTCAAAAGATCCAGGCCAATAAATCAGAGGGCTTCAGTTCTTTGATGTGAATGAAACTATTCAACAAACAACTGATGGGATGTTGACACCAGCAGTCTCTCATTAAAATCAGCAGCAGTGACATGCTGACCAGACTACATCAGAAAATTGAGGGGAGATCTACAGAAAGTTTGAACTGCATTGTGCCAGACTTTATTATTTTATTACTGTTTAAGGTTTTCCTACTTCTTCTGCCTAGTCTGCAGGCAGTTTGAAACTGGTCATGATGTCTCAAATTACAGCCTTTTTTTTCTCCTAAACTAGCAAGTCTCCTAAAGACTTTCTAGACTTTCTGGATTCATTTGGAAAGTTACCTGATTTGGGGATTTTGTAGGTGCAGCTGAGTGTTTCTGTGGGCATTTGCTGGTGTGGCTGATTGACTTTGGTGGCCAGGAGGGGCCCATCTCCCCACCCCACACCCCACCCACACCTAGCACTTCACATCCTTTATACCGTTAACTTGTGACATCATACAGTACCAGCTGATTGCATACACACACTGTTAGCCATCTTATTTCAGTACGCAACATAGGCACACATCACACCCTGACATAAATCTACATTCCTTAATATATTATACCACTAAAGAGTATTGACAGTACAACTATATATAGCTGGGCTCGGGACATGGTATAGAAGCAAAGAACAGTAGAGGGTACAGGGCAATAAGGGGCATTTAGGGCAAGGATAGTAGAAGGAAGATGATGGGTGTGATGCTTTTCAGCAGATGTGGGGCAGCAGTGTTCAGAAAGACCTTCTGGATACTGCGGTGCACTCTATCTGCAGGCACCTCTCTGTGTTGAGGGACGAGGTAGCTGAACTACGAGCAGAGTTGGCGAGGATACAGGTGACCTTCCCCCATACAAAGACCACCATGTCCACCACCACTCCCTCAGAGGTTGCCAAGAAGGAGGGAAGGATGGACTACGGTGGGCTTGGGGAGGGTGTGGGAGCTGGCACGGAGGCATATCCCCCAACCCGTGGCACTTCACAACTTGTATGTCATCCTGGCAGAGCATAGAGATTGCGCAGCATCTTCAGAAGTGAACACCATGGGGGTTGAGGGGGTCATCCAGGATGGAACCCCAAGGGCAGATGCAAGGAGAACACACAGGGGGAGGAAGCAAATCCTGGTTGGGGAATCCATTGTCCAGGGGATTGAGCTGGGGTCCGGTAGCAAAGGTGAGAGGGAGGCAATGTGCCTACCTGGAGGCACAGTTCAGAAGGAGGGAAAGCGAATCCTTAGGACTGCAAGGGCGGTAGCAAGGAGGGGGGAGCTGGATGTCATTATTCACCTGGGGACTAATGACCTGGCTAGAGAGGGGGTAGATGTAGGAAAAGTAAAGGAAGAGTTCAGGGAGCTGGGGAGGAGTCTTGGGAAAGTAGCACACTTTGTCACCTCCTTGGAGGTACTACCTGGCCATGGCAAGGGGGAAGGGAAGGACATCCACATCATTGAATTCAACAAATGGCTGAAGAAATGGTGCAGAGAGGTGGGGTATGACTTCACTGGGGACTGGAATCTCACCTGGAGGGATGAAGGACTATGTTCTCCAGATGGCCTGCCTCTATCTAGGGGAGGCAAAGGTAGCCTCTGTAAGAAGTTTAAGTGCATCCTTAATGATCATTTAACTTGCCAAGGGGAGAGGCATAGACAGTCAATGGGATTACCATAGACTATAGTCCCCCAGACATAACTGAAAGCAGTGAGGACCTAATAACTAACATAATATCTAACCGTAAAACTACCATGGTTACAATGGGGGAAGAGAACAGAAGGTACATCACTAATGCAGCGCAGGGCAAAGACTAATAAACAGGAACATTAAGGGGGTACACAGAGTTGAAGGTCATGTGCACAAATTCCCGCAGTCTGGGAAAAAAAATCCCAGACCTAACGGCACTAATGGCAGACACAAACCTGGACATTGTGGCCATTATGGAAACATGGTATGCAGGGAACCATGACTGGGACGCAGCCATACCAGGGCATACACTTTTTAGGAAGGATAGGGAAGGGAAGAGGGGGGAGGAGGGATTGCTATGTATGTAAAGGAAGGGATTAAAGCTATGGAGGCTCAGGGATCCAGGGAAGAAGCAGAGGCATTGTGGGTCACTCTGGAGTCAGGAAACAAAACAACCATCCATGCTGGACTAGTTTACAGGCCTCCCGTGAAGGGGGAGGATATAGATCTAAAGAAGCCATGCATAATATGGCAGCCAAAAGGGAAGTACTGCTAATGGGTGACTTCAACATGCTGGATGCAGATTGGAATACCCAGACTGCAAGTACATCAAAGAGCAGGGACCTCATGTCTGCCATGTATGGGGCAAACCTAGGGCAGCTGGTGGTTGAGCCCACCAGGGAGGGGGTTGTACTGGACTTAGTGCTGACAAACGATGACAGAATCATGGATGTTGAGGTGGGCAGTCCCCTTGGTACCAGTGACCACAGAACTGTGTGATTTAGCGTGAACATGTTGGCAGAAGAAAGCCATTCAAAGATTAAGATCCTAGATTTCCGGAAGGCCAACTTCACAGAGATAGTAGAACAGCTCAAAACTGCCCTGGTAGCAGAAGATATGAGAGGAGAGGTAGAAGAACAGTGGCTTAGGCTCAAGAGATCCATAGCAGGAGTGACAAGTCACTGTGTCAGATTGCTTAGCAAAAGCAAAAGAAAGAAGCGGCCACTGTAGTTCTCTAAGTCAGTAGCCGAGAAAGTGCAAGAAAAAAGCAAGGCATTCAGGAAATACAAAGAGGCACAGAAAGAAGAAGACAGACTGAAATATCTGGAGAAGCAGAGAGAAGCTGGAAAAGATGTCAGAGGGGCAAGCACAGAAGAAGAAATAGCACAGGCTATTAAGAAGGGGGATAAGACGGGCTGGCCCACCGGCACAGTGGTTGGATTTCTGCTCGCAATGCCAATGACCTGGGTTGGGTAACAGACCCGGGTCACTGGAGGGCTGGCCGAGGGAGAAGGATGGAGCATCCCAAGGATTGCTCTCCTTCTCCAGGGGAGGGTGAGGAGTGCACCCGGTGCTCGACGGACCCCTGGCAGAGGCTGGGGGTAGCGCAGCTACTGGTGCCTAGCAAGTCCAGGGGGTGGGGCAGATGCAGGATGTCACTGCATGTCCCCACCTCCAGAGAAGAAACTATAAAAAAGGGAACAGCTGCCAGCCACCCTCGATGATGCCCACCACGGCTTCAATTAGCCCCCCAGGATGGCCCTCCGACCTATCCTGACATCTGTGGCATTGTGCCAGGGGTGCCACAGCCCCGCTATGGGGGGGGCAATCCATGGGGTATCGGAGGGTTGAGGCTGTTGTGGGGGGTTGAAGTCCATTGTCCATGAGCAGCCAGAGGTACCGGGTGGCTGACGGCTCGAAGAGATAAAAATGAAAATAAAATATAAAAAAAGCAGGGGGACAAGACCTTCTTCCATTGCATTAGTGAGAGGAAGAAGACCAGAAATGGTAATGTTAGCCTAAAGAAGGGAGAGAGTGGGTGGGTGGAGGATGACCTTGAAAAAGCTGAGATACTGAACAAATATCTTTGCTCAGTATTTACCTAAGGAAGAGGCAGGGGAGGGGCCAAGACTCACGAGGAAAGATGTACAGAGGGGAGAGATGGACACCAGCCCATTTACAGTGGATAGAGTCTTGAAGGAGCTAGGAAAAGTAAAGACAGACAAGGCAATGGGGCCAGACGGGATTCACCATAGAGTGTTGCAGAAACTCAGGGAAGTCCTAGCAGGTCTGCTGACAACCCTCTTCAACCAATCACTAGAGATGGGAGAAGTACCTGAGGACTGGAGAAGGGCAGAGGTGGTCCCCCTGCACATCACTGGAAGTAGAGAGGAGGCAGGCAATTACAGACCTGTAAGCCTGACTTCAGTGGTGTGGAAGCTGATGGAGTCCCTGCTTAAGGAGAGGGTAATGATGTTCCTGGAGTCAAGGGGTGCAAAAGACCCAAGGCAGCATGGATTCACTGAGGGTAGGTCCTGTCAGACTAATCTTATCGATTTCTTTGACTAGGTGACCAGGGTGGTGGATCAGGGAGGGGCGACGGATATGGCTTACCTGGATTTCAGTAAGGCCTTCGACACCGTTCCTCATAGAAAGTTGCTTAAAAATTGGGAAATCTGGGTGTGGGCTCTAAAGTGGTAAAATGGGTTGGAAACTGGCTAAAAGGCAGGACCCAGAGGGTGGTAGTAAATGGCATAAAATCAGAAGGGAGAGGTGACCAGTGGGGCTCCACAAGGATCGGTGCTGGGTCCAGTTCTATTCAATGTCTTTATAAGCGACATTACAGACGGACTGGAGGGGAAAGTATGCCTGTTCGCAGATGACACCAAGATCTGTAACAGAGTCCACACAGGAGGGGCTAGATAAAATGAGAAATGACCTAAAACTGCTTGAGGAATGGTCAAGGGTTTGGCAGTTGGGTTTCAACGCTAAGAAGTGCAAGATGATGCACCTGGGACACAGAAACCCAAGAGAGGAATACAGGATGGGGGGGACATGATCTAGCCACCACAAGTCAGGAAAGAGACCGGGGGTTATCATGTCCGATGACCTGAAGTCAGCTAAACAATGCGAAAAAGCAGTGGGGAAGGCAAACAGAATGCTGGGGTGCATAGCAAGGGGCATAACCAGTAGAAGGAGTGGAGTGGTGATGCCACTGTATAGATTACTGGTGAAGCCTCATCTGGAATACTGTGTCCAATTCTGGAGACCGCAACTCAGGAAGGACATAGACAGAATGGAAGCAGTCTAGAGCAGAGCAACAAAAATGACACATGGACTACACCACAAGCCTTATGAGGAAAGACTCTAAACATCTATTCACTGGAAGAGAGAAGGGAGAGAGGGGATATGATAGAGACTTTCAAATACTTTAGAGGAATAAACAGGGTACAGGAGGGGAGTGTATTTCAGAGATGAAAATGCACAAGGACAAGGGGACATAACATGAGATTGGAGGGAGGGAAGGAGGCTTAGGGGGAATGCTAGGAATTATTTTTTCACAGAGAGGGTGGTGGATCCATGGAACAGCCTACCAACGGAGGTGGTGGAAGCAAAAACAGTACAGGGATTCAAAAGCGCATGGGATAAGCATAAAGGCACCCTGCTGTACAGCAGAGTGAGGGAAAGGCAGTCCAGATAAGAGTAGGGATTGCCAAACCAAGTAGGGAAATGAGCAGACTAGGTGGGCTGTATGGTCCTTTTCTGCCAACAGATTCTATGTTTCTATGTAAGACAAAATTAACCCTTGCCTTCCTTTCTGTAGTATGGCAGTTAATCTCCTTACTGTGGCAACTTTTAAATATAGGGAAAAAATAATAATATACCTCCATTTCCCTATACTAGCAAGTGTACATTGCAGACAGTGTTAACCTAGGCAAAGACATATATTCATTCTAAACTTTTTTGTGTCTATGTTACATGAATGCCATTTGAAAGGTGAACCCACACTTATAGAACTGTGGGTATATGGATGTCACCAACTTTTGCAATCCACCCCTGCCCCCCTTCCCCTTATTTCCTTTTTCACCACACCTCCTCCCATAACTCTTATGTTCCCCTCCCCATGACCTTGTCATCCATACCCCTCCCCTGTATGCAACCCTTAACCCTCCCTTTTTAGCTCTTGCATATATACCAAGACCTGCCATGATCTGAGTGATGCACAAATCTTAACATGGTTATGATATTACATATACTGAAATTCAATAAAAAGAATAACTGGCAGATCCCTGCATGTATTCTCTTTTTTCTTCTGCACAACTGTTTTCCTTGCCACCCTTCCTGCAGTGATCCCAGTATTTGCTTTCTGTCCATGGTGATCCTCTGCACCAGCTCTCTCCTAGTCTGAAGACAGTTATTATTATTCTCCTAAATGCCCCACCTGTTCAGTACCATTGAGCTCTGTCTGGGTGAACAAAAAGAAAATGGATTTTTCCCAAAGTGAATCTTGCGCACTCAGTGTTGTCCATATCATCTTGTAAGAGAGATGTTTGCCATGCCCAGCATTCCTTGCACTCGCATCCCAAGTGCCCATGTAACATTTGAGGATGTACTGGTGCAAAGCATCAAACCTTCAGCATTGACAAATGCTTGTTTGTTTCTGGACTACTGTGGAAGTGTGGGTGTTAATGGTGGACAGAAAAGGCAAGAAATTTGATAAAGATCCTGCAGGAAGGCACAATTTATTAAATGTGTAGCAGTCTTTAGACACTTGCCCAGATAAAAAAAAAGGTGCTGAGGTCTGGCTACTTTTGAGGCTAGTTTTGCCACTAGTGAAGCCTGGCAACTTAGTGTCAGCTCCCACTTAGCAAAGTTGCACAAGGGAAGACTTTTGCTAAGGAGGAGCCTCATCTGTCTCTGCATTTACCCATTAGTCCAATGTAGCCAGATGCAAGTGGTTTCGGAGAGTGTGGCAGTGATGCATAATTTCAGAATGCAGTGGATATGCACAGGTTCGGAATGTGGCAGTGACACATAATTTTGGAATGCGGTGGTGACGCAAAATTTTGAAATGTGGCAGTGATACATATTTTCTGAATGCAGCAGTGATGCACAATTTCAGAATGCAGCGGTGGCACACAGGTTTGGAATGTGGCAGTGATGCACAATTTGGGTTGCGGTGGTGATGCATAGTTTCAGAATGCAGCGATGATGCACAGTGTCAGAATGCGGTGGTAATGCACAGTTTTGGGAATGCAGGGTGACACACAATGTCAGAATGTGGCAGTGACACACAGGTTCAGAATGTGGCAATGATACACAATTTAGGAATGCAGTGGTGATGCATTGTTTTGGAATGTGGCAGTGACACACAGTTTTGGAATGTGGTGGTGATGCAGAATTTTGGAATGCAGCAGTGACGCACAGGTTAAGAATGCGGCAGTGATGCACAATTTTGGAACGTGGCAGTGATGCAAAGTTTCAGAATGTGGTGGTGGTGCACAGTTTTGGAATGTGGCAGTGACACAAAATTTTGAATCGTGGTGGTGATGCACAGTTTTGGAATGTGGCAGTGACGCACAATTTTGGAATGTGGAGGTGATGTACAATTTCAGAATGTGGCAGTGACATACACTTTCAGAATGTGGTTGTGATGCACAGTTTCAGAACATGGCAGTGATGCATATGTTTGGAATGTGGCGGTGACGCTCAATTTCAGAATGTGGCGGTGATGCTCAATTTCAGAATGTGGCAGTGACACATAATTTAGGAATGTGGAGTGACACACAATTTGGGAACACAACAGTGACAATTTTGGAAAGTGGCATTAAAATCAACAATGCAGGGATGTGCAGTTATGGAATTTGTCAGGGATGTGCCATTTCAGAATATTGCAAGGATGCACAATTTGGGAATGGGGAAGGGATGTACAATTTTGGAATGTAGCAGGGATGCATAATTTAAGAATGTGGCTGGGACACATAATGTTGGAATGTGATGGGAATGTGATGCACAATTTTGAAATATTGTTGGTGCATAACATTCTGGAATGTGGCAGGGACAAGCAATTTCAGAATAAATTGTGTGTCCTGTCACATTCCAACAGTGTGCATCCCCACTATATTCCGAAACTGCCAGTCACTACCAAATTCCTTGATATTTGTCCCTGTCACATTCAGAGACTGATTGTCCCATCACATTTTGAGATGGTGCATCCCTGCTTCATTCCAAGATTGCATATCTCTTCCAGTATTTTAAAATTGTGCACCACCTTGACATTCTATGCCTTGGTTCAGCGCTGCATTCCAAAACCACCTCCTGATGTGTTCCAAGGTGCAGTGCCGTGCATCTGAACATTCTGAAAACGCAAGCACTGCAGCGAACCCTGTGTCATTTTTTTAAAAGGATTACTATAGGTACAGTTTCTTAAATTTTGGAGAAGCAGGCCTTATAAGGTTGCTGACAGGGAGGACTAGAGTGTAAATCCAGGAGATGACATCATCAGTGACTCTTCACTGAAACTGGCTTTTTTGAATAGGTAGTGAAACCAGGGTTACAAAATAGCTTATAACTTTAAAACAAAGTAACGTAGAAACCTAATGTTTGGTATGAGATTTCTTGGACATATCCTTATTCTAATTCTGCAATGTACCACTTTTGGTGGGAGTCCCTCTTTAAGGCGACAGTCTGGCAGTGGCTCTTCAATGCAGTTCACCATGACCCAATTGTCTGAATAGAATTTCTCAATTCCTTTCATTTATTGTGCATTGATTGGTTAGTTAAGCAATAAGGTATGACAAGCATGGGTTAATGGGGGATTTTTCCATGCCTTGTGTGGTGTGTCATGCAGCACAACAAATTACTTAATGACATGAAAAGTGGGTAATCCCCAATTACACATGTTCTGGAGTGCCTTACTGTGAATATACAATGGACTAGTGTAAACAAAATTTAAAATGCATTTAATGATGTTTTTGTTATTAACAAACACTCTTCCTCATCTGTGGGTTATGGCAGGATGTCCCCACAGGAATGTATCTATAACTGCAAGCTGCCCAGTTAGTTTACCTCCACTGTGATCCGAGGGTATATCCTGTCTGCCCTTTGGAATTTTCTTGGCCTGGCTTTTGACCACCCCTTTCCTTTCCTTCCCCTCTAACCTCATAGTTTCAACAACCTTATTGAAGTTTATCCACATGTTTTGACTCCTACTTTCTGCACCAGCTCAGCCTCCCTTCGCTCTGTCACTATGCATTTTGAGTTTGCTCAATTTGCACTGATGATTTTCATGATAATTCATTTGTCCTCCATATGCAATGTTTCACCATGCATTCTGCCTCTGCTGCACTCACCTTATGCTCTTTTTGTCATCCTTATTGTAACCATATTACCTGACAGACTGTATTTTGTTTGTAATTGTGCTTCTCCCCTTCTCCTGGGTTCCACCTGGAAATTAGCCTCTCCTCAGTATGTCTCTCCTGGTTGCCAGTTCTAAATAAATAACTAAATAAATGGATAAAGACAGTAGAGGAAGCTGACTGGCCAAAATGGAATTCTACCCATACCTTTTTTCTCCAGTATAGCACAGTAAATAAAAAAGTGCCAGTACATGTGGGCTTAGAACCAAATCAATATGCCACCTCAAAAGCATGCATCTGTGCACCATCTTTTTTCTAAGTGAGCACTCGCTTTGAGCCTGAACTTATCAAAATCACAGGTAAACTGACATATTTAGTTATAAAATGCCTCTGGTTATCCATCTCAACCTGCCTGTTGTGACTCTTGACACTCACAATCAAACTGCTCACTGCTACGGCTACCGTGCTCTCCCGACACAACTCCTGACCTAAGCAGACTGAGAATGTGACTCTATAGCAACACTCGCTACTGCAGATGGTAATGCACTGCTGACAAGACCAAAACAGAATCACGATCTTGCCAGCAGCCTAGAATAGTGATCTTAATGGTCTGCTACAGAGACATTGGCTCATCATAGCACCCCTAGTGACACCTGAAAACATGTAAGAGCTCCTAGTGACAGCGTAAAGCATACAGGAAGTGGAAGGACTATTTATATTAAAATTAGACTTTTTTTTAAATTCATTACCAATTGTTTAGACACTATTACAGTTTCTCAACATATACCGATGTTTTTTTCCCCAACTGTACTTACTTTTCCTCATTGACCCCTTAGACCTCTCTCACCAGTGGGGTGTGAAGGCGCCTATTTCCTGCACTGCCAGAAGTTCACCCATACCAGTTTGCTGCTCCCAGGAGCTCTCCTCCAGCTCCTCTGACCACCTTGCCTACTGACTCTGAGCCCCCCAGGGTGGGACTGCAATTTACTCCTCTGGCACTCTATCTATAATCTAGAAGGGTGGCCAGGGAATGGAGGAGATAGACAGCAACTGGTCAGGTAGGACCCAGCTGTGGGCATGGGGGACATTCTTGGCCCCACTCTTAACTGTCTGGGTGCCAGGGCTTTTCTGTGCATTTCATACCCTCAGAGACATGGATGTGCAGTGATTGCCAGTGCACGACGGGCACACTCCTGCACCCATCCGAATGCTGTCCACCACCTCCAACCCACTTGCAAGTCTCCCACATATTGTGCTGCCCCCACTGTCCACTGGGAGCCGCTGTCACAGTGGGAGATGTAACCCACCCACCCCCAGGAGAGGAGAGCAGTCCTGCAGATGCTCAATCCTCTCCTGCCCCTGCTGATCCCCGATGACCTGAGCTCATTCCCAAAGTCGGGTTACCAGAATGGCGTGAGGTGTGGCATCCAGTGCCTCAATCCTCAGCACCACCGGGCCAGCCAACATATACCCATGTTATAAGCACAATAACATGACCCAGAGTATGCCTTATTCTCTGATAAATGCACATCTAGGGTCCACAAGGCACTTAGCCTGTGCCCTCATGCCTCACTACACCCCTAGTCATGCATTTATCAGAGCATAAAGCACATTCTTGTCATGTGTCATTATTGCTTACTTGATTTTCACCAGCTAGTCAGTTACCAGTGCAAGTGTGATGTCCACAGGCTACATTCAGGTTATCCCTCATGCCATGGGCCTGCCTAATAAAGAATCCCCCCAGTTCCTTTGCTGAACACCTTTTGTTATTCTTTGGTAACCAGATAAGGCCCATTGGGCACAACTAAAATTTACAAGGGCTGTCTGGGAGCCCTGATTTGCTCGGGGTCACACAGTATGATAGTGGAAGATGTGGGAGTCAAACCCAGGTCAGATGGCTTATTCACAGCTTGTTGCTCTAAACTCTAGGCTATATTTTACCAGCCCCTGTTTTCCCACAGTTACTGCACTGCCCCACAGTTGTGAGTGTTCCTTATTTTGTTTAGGACACAGATACATAAAACAATCTGATAAAATCCATGTGTGTGTGGCGTGTGCGAGCATGCGTATGTGTGTGTGTCTGTGTGTGTGTGTAATCTTGTTTTACAACTAGAACACACGCAGACCCTGTGATCTTTCTCAGGAGGTTATCTGTGTACATGTATACCCCAAAGGGCTCCAATCTTGGTCTTCTTTTGCCAATACATTTTTCATGTGTCACCTGGCTTTCTTTCATTCTGTTCTACTTCCTGACAATACTCATAGACACCATTTCTGAGGAGCTTTTCTGCTCTGTGGCCCTTGAGTGTTAAAATATAGAACTGTACTTATTCCCTATCACTCCCTGTTGTGAGCTGGTGGATTGAATTCTACATTTGCATTCATACAGTTGAAAGTCTATAAAGACAACACATCACTGATGCACATAATCTGCTTGAAAAGAAAACTTGTGGAAATTTTTATGTTTATTGTATCATTGTTTGATGGTGATTTTAGTGAACACTGTATTAATGTATGTTTTTAATGTAACATGTTTTGAGAAACAGGGTATTCTTATTTAAAATAGAGGTTAACCCCTCTAAAGTTTGTTACCTGTATAAAAATAAATTTTTTATCATGCATTCATTCATTTGGCAATAAATTCAGAAAAAAACCTTCAATAAACAGGACTTTTTTAAGATTCATCACAATATGATCTGCAATTTACTCTAAATTGGCTACCAACATTAAAGGGACACGGTCAAGCCTCTTTAGGCTTCAGATTTCCTCGAGTTTGAAAAACAATTTCTGATTTCTAATCTTTCTGTATAATCACTGGATAAATCTGGTTTATTTGTACCCATCTCCTTTTTCTTAAAGGAGCACAACACTGTCACACGTTGTAAATGCTATCCCTTGTTTGTCACCAATCGGCTCCATTTCTATAAGTTAGGAGAAATAAACATCTGTTTAGTTCATGCTTACTGTTTGCAGTACTCCTCTGTGTGGCACGTGGACAGCTGGTTCTGATTTCAAAATGATATTTTTTCTGCAATATAAAATATGTAAGGGAGGGTCTGTCAGGAGGAAATACTGCCTTGCTGAAATTGACACATCAAACTCCCCCAGGGATAAGTTCAAAGGACAGGACGAAGGTCAAACTACAGAGATCTGAGGTGCAATTAGCTTGTTAAATTTGCTTTGAAGCCCCAGAAATAAAATATCCATTCATGACGTCCTCAGGGAAATCCTTTGATTTGCACTAGGTGTCATGAAAGAAGGAGAATATGCATGTGGTGGGGTGTCTCCCAAGATAGCCAGTAAATACATCAAAGAAACTTTGATGTCTGGGTGAAGCAGGTCCCAGACTAAATTAGGAAGTCCAATACCCATTTGCTTGGGGTATCCAGTGAATTACATCAAAGGGGCTTGGATGTCTGGGTGAAGCAGATCACTGACCAGTTATGCAAATCACATGAAGAGAGGAGATTCATTGAATGTCACCTATTTTTGTTAAATATCTTAGTAGGACATCCTATGTTATAAAATATAAATTTTAACACACCAATGCGGAGTTAGGTGACCTCAGAGAGAAGGCCGGCTCAAGACTGCTTTTAAACATGCTGAGCAGACCTTACACAGAGACATTTTTAATTTTCCTGACTGAGAGAGAGAGAGAGAGAGAGGAACATTGCAGCACTGAATGATTAAGAAAGTAAGAATACAATCAGCTAAGACCAGTCTGAGTGTATGGATTGTAGGAATTTGCACTTTAAAACCTTGTTTTGTTTTTAAGGCTGTATGTGTTGGGATATCATGTTCTGTACTTACTGTTTTGCTATTTTTATCTATTTTAAAGTAAAGATATATATTTTAAAAACAGAAACTTCCTGGTGTGGTTTGAAACTTCTTTTATATAAGTGAAGCTTAGATGGTTATAGTTGACACTGTGCATGTGCTTATTGTGATACCAAACTGGGAAACAGATAAGAGTTCATTAAGTCTTGCATAGAGTTCTATGGTTTAATTTTGAAATACCTGGTTAGATGCCCATAGACAAAGATATCTGGCCCCCCGAAGACAGAATTATCTGAGCCTGATAATTGGGTATGCTAACAAGAGGTTATCAGTTTGAATCCCTCCAGAACTTGGGACTAAGGTGACTCGAACCCACAAAACAGTCAAGAGGGTTACCTTGTTTTGTTAAACTGTTCACAATTCTACACTCAGATGTTGGCACTTTGGGAGTAGAGGGCTGACCTGCTGAGTGGGTTTGTGACACTCTGAAACAATTAACAATCTTGGGTGCCTCCATTTTCTGATTGCTGAAATCTCAGTTGTTACTAGGAAACTAAAGGAAAACTACATGCAATGCAAACATAAAAAAACATGTTGTGTACTGTGGTTTTGTTTTCCTAATGGTCACTGATGGTTCCCTATGTCCGTGACAAGTTTTTTTTGTTGGTGTTGTTGTTACTTTTCCCTGTCAGTTTTATGACCCCTTGGGGTAGCCATTCAGCTTCCTCATTGCCTTTGATCTGTTGGAATTTCCCCAGAATACCTGTGGGAATGATGTAAATTAGACCTAAGTTCTTCAGAGGTGTATTGGCTTTACTGTAACCCAGTGATAGCACTTTACAAGGAAAACTGCCACACATCCAGAATAACAACAGTTGGCACTTAGAAAAATATTACTTCGGCTGGGGAAGGAGGGCAAAAACATTTTTCAGAGCAGTTAACTTCCATAAGCAGTTTTAGTTAGATGGCATGACTAGATTATAACTAGGTTCCTGGGTTCCTAGTTCTAATATACGTTCTGATTCACATAATTCCCAGAGGCATTCTAGGAAAATTCCAACTGGTCAAAGGCAATAAAAGAAGCCTGAATGGCAACCCCAGGGGCCATAAAACTTGCAGAGAAGAGTAAAAAAATAAATGTTACAGACACAGGGAACAGAACCATAGAGATCATCAAAGAAATAAAAACCCAATGCACAGCATGTGTTTGAATAATTTTGTATGTAGTTTTCCCTTAATTACACTAGCAGTAAGATGTGTCAACACTCATTAGTCTCTACAGTACAGTATGCCCATATGCCAAGTTAGATACAGAATCACATCAACAAGTAGCATGGAGATGTGAAATATCCCTCATTTACCTTCAACTAGTTTTACAAATTTCTGAGAAGTGGTCAAGCAGGATTTTTCTTGTAGATCACTTTCACTTTGTACATTACTTAAGAGTTGTTACGGCTATTGAAACTTCTTTTTTCAAGAAGCACAGTATAAATGACCTCTTGGACATAACTGCATTGTTGATAATGCAGCTGTTGGGAAAGAAATGAGATTTCAATCATCGAAAAATGAAGGCACCCCAGACAGCAACAGAGGAGACTACTATAACAGAAAAAAAAAAAAACTAAAACAAAGTTTTCTATCACCGGCTGCTATAGAAATGATGTTAAATGTTGTTAAATGGGAAAAGTAAACTGATAAAATTTGTAATATGCAAGGGTGTAATTGTCCTTTAATAGAATTGAAAACCTGACTAGCATTCTACTGTCATCATCAAATCTGTTTGTTTACAGTTCTTGATCAACCTCTACTGCATCTTTATAATTGGATGTAGTTTATTCATAGTATATTTAATGAACATAATTTTATAAAAGAAAGGTATCTATGAGGATCTAATTTTAGAAGCAAGTGTGTAAAAGAGTATGGAATTCTCTGAAGGTGGACAAGTCAGTGGGCCTGGAGGGGCTACATTCCCATATGGTAAAGGGGGGGGGGGCAGGTCCTAGTCATGCCACTGGCTAAGCTATTCAACAGCTTGACTTCAGCAAAGCTTTTGACACCATCCTACATGGATGGTTGATCAAAATGCTTGGTGACCTGGGAGTAGGGGTTGGGGGGAAGGGTTGGTGATCACAAGATGTGTAGGAAATTGGTTGTGACAGAACTTAGAGGGTTGACCCAGGGGACACTGAGATCAGGTAGGTGACGAGTGGAGAGTGTGCCACAGGGATCTGTCTTGGTCAAGTCCTCCTTAGCATCTACATCTGCAATAATGGAGTAGTGATCTAGAGAAAAGTGGGCCTCTTTGTGGACAATAGTTATAGAATTGCAGAAGAGTGGGTAGTGAGTAAGGGGTGTGAAATATGAGTAAGGACCTGGAAAGACTAGAGAACTGGGCAAAAACACCTGGCAGTTGAAATCTAATACTATGAAATGCAAGGTAATTCACATGCAATGCAAGGTAATGCACGTAGGAATAAAATTAGTAGTGGGCAAACTGGTTCAGAGAAATTCCAAACCTTCTGATCCAAGATTATAAGTGGCCATCCAGCCACTTCTGAACCATATGCTGAGTTTGGATCAGCTCAGATCACAATCACTTTAATGTGGCAGGAGGGAGGCAGGAAGCAGGAGGTGTCTTTGAGGGAGCACTGAGAGGAGGGAACAACAGAAAGGGGATGAAGGGCAAAACAGTGGTGGAGTTCAAGAATATATGTAGTACATGACTACAGTATTTTCAGCTAACCAGCCTGTACTTATCCTGAATTAAGACTATTATAAGCTGACTAGGGTATTACAGCTATTGAGCCTGTGCCTATCTTGAAATTAGTTTACTTTACCCTTACTAGCTTTAGCAATTACTCCTCACTATAATACAATGGTAAATTAGGTCTACTTTCTGCTACAGTTAGGCTCAGATTGTTCCTTCCTAAATAAGTCTGTTATTTTGACTATCTTATCTAATCTGTAATTGTCTATCCTGATTTAATACTGTTAAAAGCTGACAAGAAGGCTTATGCCTGAATAGTGCCTAAAATACTACATTAATGCCAGGTAAATAAGTAAGAGGATAGCCTCCATAGGTGGTGGTGATAAAATAATTCTGGCAAGAGGTGACATTTTTTGGTTTGTCCCCTTCCTGCCAGGCAGGGATACCAATCAGGTAAATTCATGTAGTCGAATGTCACTACACAGAACTTAGGATCCAAATGCTCCAGTACAGCCAATAATAGCCAGTTTTGACCAACCAATGAGCTGCCTTACTGGTCCCTGTAAGTGTGGGATTACAAGCAGAAAATGAGGCTGTCTACAGTAAGTGTCCACTGTCTGCTAGGGGGAATATTAATAGTGATGGAAATTGTCTCTGATCATATAAAAGTTTCTCCAGAGGGAGCAAATGGACACGAGGAAGTGACCTCTTTCACATTCTCTAATCTAATAACCCATAAGAATAAAACCTCAATCAATAACTGGTACTTAAAGAGCATCAACACAGCAAAATTAGGGTGCTACCTAATGGCCCATCCTATCCAAGGACCAAAGGGCTGCAGGTGTCAGCAAAAATTCATCACAGAACTATGGCTTCACCTATTATATCTATCACGGTCGGGGGACATCGAAACAAACCCTGGACCTCCTCTTGGGACCAATCCCTCTATCATCCCACAGTGATTCAAAACTCAAGGATCAAAGGTTGCACACATGAGCATTAGAAGCCTGATGGCAAACTTAAATGAACTAGAAGCATGGATATCCCACTACTCCCCAGATATACTTGGACTAACTGAAATGTGGCTAAAACCAAGCATCCCTGACTCATTATGTGCTATTAAGGGTTACAAGTTACTAAGGAAGGACTGTGGCTCCACCAAAAGGGGAGGTGGAGTTGCTATCCTTGCCAGGGAACACCTAAAACTTACAGTACAACTCATAGGTACAACCAGCACCCTCGAAACCCTACATGTAGTCCTGTTACTAGGAAACACCAAGATAGTAAACCTGATCTGTGCCTACAACCCACCCAAGACTGGTCTGCCAGGATTAACTAGCCTCATGGACTCTCTGGCCTCCCTAATAGGACAAAATGAAGTTCCACTAGTGGGTGATTTCAATCTGGACCGGGCAGGGAAACACTCAGGATCTTACGAAGCAGCAAAGGGAAAACTGCATCGAACGCAGTTAATTACATGCCCAACAAGGGTATCGCATAAAAGCAATCACAAATCAGTGCTGGACTGGATAGTCACAAACAGATGGAACATACAAGGATGTATGGAACACTTCCTGACTCCATCAGTGACCATGCCAGTTTTTTTGTGTCTGGATTGCGCGTATACGCAAGCCTCCTTTCAAGGAAACTCAGTTCTGCAATTTTTCTAAGCTAGGCACAAGAGACCTTCATGCTGACCTCAGCAACATAGACTGGGCCCCAATCTACCAGGCAAAGGATGCTGAAGTTACAGTGGCTTTTCTTATAAACACCCTGTAGGAGGTGCAGAATAAACACGTACCCCTAAAAAGAAGAAGAATACGTGGCACCGCTACAAGATGGGTACATAGTGATATATTAGCCACCATGAAAGTCAAAGATAAGACCTGGATGATCACAAAGAAATCAACCGGACAAGCAGACTGGGAGGAATACAGAAGGCAGCGTAATGCCTGTAAGGAAGCCATTTACACGGCAAAAAGGTCCTACTCAAATCAACTGCTACAGGCATCGGCCAAGGATGCCCGTGGTTTCTGGAACCACATAAAATCCTTCATGGGGCAAGGCAGCAACTAATCTATATAGGAAATGACACTGGCTGGAGCAAACTGTAACAATATTAGAACAATAGCAAATGCACTAAACTCCCACTTTACTGACCTCTATAGCAACAAAAGGCTCACAAACCAGTCAAATACTCTACCTACTGGTGACATGCCCCCTGCCTCTACACCACTTAATCTAAGAGAGGTTAGCACAGCGGAAGTGCTAAGTCTCCTTAGAAAAATCCCAGTTCACGGATCGGCTGGACCAGATGGCCTAATACCAAGGTTACTTAAAATAGCAGCTCCAGTCATAGCGGCACCGGTCACCAGGATCTTCAACCTCTCACTCAGTACAAAGACAGTCCTGTCTCTCTGGAAATTGCCCGGGTAGTACCAATGCACAAAAAAGGGATACCAAGGACATAAATAACTACCGACCAATTGCCATACTATCTGCCCTGAATAAGCTACTGGAAAAAACTGTGGCAACCCAAGTGGCTGAACACTTACAACAGAATAACTTACTCTCTTCTGCACAACATGATTTCAGGAAGAGCCACAGCACAACCATGGCTCTTATCAAATTTACAAACTATGTAAAAACTGCAATGGACAAGGGCCTCTGCACAGGAGCAGTCTTTGTGGATTTAACCAAGGCGTTTGACCTTGTGGACTGCCACCTGCTTCTATCAAAACTGGACACACTTGGTCTCTCAAAAGACTCTATCTCATGGTTTAACAGCTACCTCTCTGGATGCATGCAATTCATTCAAATAAACAACTACAAATCTGATCTTTCCATCACCACCGTTGGGGTGCCTCAAGGATCCATCCTTGGCCCATTGCTTTTCTCGCTGTTCATAAACAATCTACCAGTGATGTCTGGGCCCTCCTCTACTATTCTGTATGCAGCTGACATGGTACTGTACACAAGTGCCAAAGATGTAACCACTATAAATTCCACACTAAATACCAATTTTGAATGCCCACATACATGGCTAACATGCAACAAGCTAATCCTAAATGCCAAAAAAAACGGTGGCCATGATGTTCAGCTCAGCACCAAGGATCAAAGCTCAGACATCAATCTCAGGAACAGATGGCATCCTGTTGGAGGTGGTGGGCTCCTTCAGGTACTTGGGAATAATGCTGGACCCCTCGCTTGACTTTAACCTGCAATAAGCCTCCACCTGCAAAGCTGTAAATATAAATATGGGTCTGGCTTACAAAATCTGTTCCTCACTAAACGTGGCAGCTAAACTGGCAATCGCACAGTGAATTCTTAGACCCAGCCTCATCTATGGCATAGCGACCTTCCATGATGCAAACAAAGGGGTACTACAAAGGTGGAACACCTGCTACAATAACAGCTGCCACTTTGCCTTATCAGTCCCCAGGCAGACCCACAGGTGTATACTGTACTCAAGTCCAGGTTAGTTCTCCCCTACCTCTTATCACGCTTACACCGCAGGATGTACAATTGTTTCCATCATTAGATCTGGCTCACTAGGGGTGCTGGCCTGCCTGTTACATCAAGCAAAACAAGCTTATCCACTCAGGTCGGCAGAAATGACTTGCCTTAGTATACCTAAATGTGCCACGAAAATGGGTGAACAAGCCTTTTCAGCATCGGTCCCCAAGCTTTGGAACACCCTGTCCTCATCTATTAGGCTCTCCAAATCGCACCATGTGTTCACAAATGAGCTATGTGCCTACATCATGGGCAATGATAGATGCACATGCACCCAAATCACTAGATCACCCACCTAGTATAACTCTCCCAAATCTAAAGCACTTTCCTTACATGTATGCCACATTCTTATGTGGGAAGGCTTAATCTCTCTGGTTGGGACCACCTGTTTCTCGGGGGGACCTGCACTACCTGATCTGTTGCCATATTGATCCGATATGCTGCTAACCCCTGCACTAGAACCCGCTTTGTATGATTTCTTCCTCAGTTATTGTTTTCCCTGTTTGCAACTGCCTCACCAACTGTGATGCAGCAATATCTGAGATATCTATTATAGTCTAGTTTCCTTGCACTAGATCATGTGATGTTACTTGTCTCCTGACTTGCGATTGGCTCTGTATGTAACTCTGTATACAACTGTATCTCTGTATGTAACTCTCCCAGGTCGTGCCTGAAAATAGGCAAAGTTTCTTGTCTAGTGCACTTACTAGGTAAACAAAAAATTAATAAATAAATATAGAATAGGCTTAACAGAATCTTAGGGAAAGGGAGGGGGAAGGAGAATGAATCAGAGATCAAGTATGATCTGTGGTGATACTATAGACAGAGAAAAATGGGCACACTAGGTGGGCCATGCAGTCCTTATATGCTGGCAAATTCTATGTTTCTATGTAAGGTTTAGAGCAACAGAAAGGGAAGGGTGGGAGTTGGGAGCAGATGGAAGAGGAGGCATTTTAAGATCTCTGGGAGGGTTTGGAAGGAGTAGCAGGAAGGGGAGGGTGAGAGGGAGCAGGAGGCATTTTGAGAGTGCTGAGAGGAGGAAGCAGCAGTCAGTCAGAGACTGGTGGAAGGTGCTGGAGGGAGCACACAGGATGGCAGGAGGCATCTTGAGAGCGCTGAGAGGAGGGAGGTGGAACCCACAGAGACTGGCTGTTTCAGATGACAGAATTGGTTGAGGAAATCTGTGTACAAGGGTGGATCTGATTGGTTTAGGCTGACAAGCACCCACGTGGTTCCTCCTGTAATGCTGCTGGCTGCGTCAGTTGTTTCTGTGTGTGGCAGACATTTGGGAAATAAGCAGCTAGGCAGCAGTTTGGTCCTGGATTGAAAGCCTGCCTGTGCCAAAAAGTGGTTTTGAGAGTCCTCTGACTCATCTATTTCTCATCTGCAGCAAAAAATTAAAAAAATAAAATAAAAAGTTAGACGTCATAAAAAGTGCCAAAAAATATACCAAGCAATTAGTGTCAATTTACTGAGAGGCAATAACAGAGAGTGAGGGAAGGGAAGGGAAAGTGTTTGGCATGTGTGGGGTGAGCAGACAGGCTGCTACTTGATAATATACAGTATATAGCCTGCAGGTGTTGTTATCTATCTTGTTTCTCAGTTCATTCTCAAATCTCAATTTCTCATAATTTTTTTCTCATCTTTCTCGAATCTCTCAGCTATGGAATACTAGCGTGGGGGAAATTGGAAGCAGCTTCAGCTCAGCTGCAGCTGGTGTTTGCAGATGCAGTCAAGACAGACAGAGCAGACATTGTTAAATAATATAGCCTGCAGGTGCTACTGCTTACATTATTGTTAATCAAGCCAGCTGTTAGAAACAATGAATAGCAGCTGCAGAAGCTGATGACTTTGGTAGTGGTTGGCACTGGCAGGCACCAGCCTTTAGCTTAGCTGTTTAAACACCTGTGTGAACCAGACTAATTATAGCAGACCTGGGCAGAAATAAAATCCCACACTCGTCCACCACTTGCGTACTGCCCGTGTGACCCAGAACTAGTCCCTTAAGTACATTCATGTGTTCCTGAGACACACCAACAAGCTTCGTCTCAGTGGACCTGTGGTTGATGATTAGTACTCTGCCGTTTGTTGTTCATTGTTTATACTTGTTTACTATTTAAAGTTGGCTTGCTGTTAATGTGACAAGGTACGTGTGTGTTTCTGCATATTGGACTTTATCACTGATGCTTTTTTGTGTCAGACGTTTTCTAGACTTGATGGTCGTTGTGAAGTGTCTGGACATTTTAGATGACTATTTTGGTTCCATTACTCTCTGGATTCTGTGTGGCATCCTGTAAATGTGTATTTTAAATGTTGGACACTCTGTTGGCATGGTGGATGTATGTTAAATTGTATTATTATTATAAAATGCAAATAAACTATTAATTACTAATAGCGGGTATACAAAATAAGTATTTCTCAATTATATTCAGTAATAAAACAAGTACTGACTGAAACCCCATAACTATAGAACCTGTATGACCTTTCAGTTTAGATAAGAATGACATTAGGGTCAGTCTAACAAATCTGGATCCCAAGAAATCCCCGGAGCTGACGGACTCCATCTGAGAGTTATCAGGGAGTTGGCCAATGGATTGGCAGATCCAGTAACTGTAATCTTTCAGAAATCACTAGACAAAATGATGGTTGTAGACTCTTGGAGAACAGCTACTGTTATACTAATTTATAAGAAGGGCAGCAAGAAAGAACCAAATAATTATAGATCAGTGAGCTTGACATCCATTCTGTGTAAAGTCATTGAGGGTGTAACAAAAGACCATTGTAAGTGATACCGGTAAGGGTGACAACACACAACACGGATTTACCCAGGAGTGATCCCGCTAGACGAACCTTTTGGAATTCTTTCATAAAGTTAGCTAGGCACTAGAACAGGGAAAACCAGCTGACATAATTTATTTGGACCTCACAAAGGTCTTCGATAGAGTACCTCACCATGAGTTAATTGAAGTTTGGTCAGATCTGGGATTACTTGGTAACATCATAAACTGGATTGCATCATGGCTAACCGATAGGAAGAAGAGGGTTAGCATTCAAGGCATTGTCTCAGATTGGTCAGTAGTGGGTAGTGGGATTCCCCAGAGTTTGATCCTGGGGCCATGTGTTTTCAATCTTTACATCACCTCTATTGATTGTGAGGAAGGTATCTAGATGATTAAGTTTGTGGACAATTCTAGAATCTGTACAGCGGTGGAGACCATGGAAGACTCTGTAAGATTACAGAATGCCTTAACTAGGATAAAGAACAGGGCTATCAACTATAAATTGCAATTTAGTACCAAGAAATGCAAAATCATGTACATTAATAAAAGAAATAGAAATGCTGACTACATGTTAAATGGTTGTATACTGAGGGAGGTGGCTGAGGAAAGAGACCTATGCATAATAACCTCCAGGGACTTGCAATTTAAGAGTCACTGCTATAACATCACAAAAAAGGCAAATGGTATACTAAACAGCATAATTAGACATATTAGGAGTAGGGACCAGACAGCCATAGTCCTGTTGTACATATCTTTCATTCGGCCGCACTCAGAGTATTGTGCTCAAGAATGGGCACCAAATACAAAATCAGAAATACAGACACTTGAGAAAGTTCAGAAGGGGGCAACAAGACTAATAAGGGATCTTAGAGGTCATGATTTTGAGACTAGATTAAAACTCCTGGGAATGTTTATACTTGAATATAAAAGACTGAGAGGAGACATGTGTCTTTTGTATCGAGCATTGACCATTCATGACCTGTGGGAATGCCTGAGGTTGGAATTTAGAGAATAAACATACTGTACAAGAGCCAACATATTACAACTAAGTGGAGAGGTATGTCATTCAAAGAAGAAACATAGAAACATAGAACTTGACGGCAGATAAGGACCACTTGGCCCACCTAGTCTGCCCATTTTCCTACCTAACAGATAAGCTGCAGATCCTGGTTAACCAACAGCTTACTTCCTCCTACCCCCCACTAGGACTGCCTTATGTCTGTCCCATGCATTCTTGAATTCCTCCACTGTTCTTGACTCCACGACCTCCTCAGGGAGGCTGTTCCATGCATCCACAACCTTCTCTGTGAAAAAATACTTTCCCACATTACCTCTGAGCCGTCCCCCCTCTATCTTCAAATTGTGCCCCCTTGTTCTTGCACATCTCTTTTTCTGAAAGATGCTACCCTCTTGGACTTTGTTGATTCCCTTGAGGTACTTGAAAGTTTCTATCATGTCCCTCTCTCCCTTCTTTCCTCAAGGGTATACATATTAAGCTCCTTTAGTCTTTCTTTGTATGTCTTCTGGTGCAGACCGTGCACCATTTTGGTTGCCCTCCTCTGGACAGCCTCCACTCTGTCTATGTCTTTGCGGAGATGGGGTCTCCAGAACTGCACACAGTATTCCAGATGGGGTCTCACCAACTGGCCATACAGAGGGATAACAATGTCTTGTTTTCTACTATTGATGCCTCTCCCTATGCATCCCAGTATCCCCCCAGCCTTCCTTACTGCCTTCTCACATTGCTTGCCCACCTTTAGGTCATCTGATATAATTACCCCCAGGACCCTTTCCATTTTTACTGTTGTTAGTATCTCACCCCCCATTGTGTACTCTTCCCCTGGGTTTTTGTTTCCCAGGTGCATTACCTTGCACTTCTTTGCATTGAATCTGAGCTGCCATGCATTTGACCACTCCTCCAACCTTGCCAAATCCCTTCTCATCCTTTCCACTCCATCTTGTGTATCAACCCTTTTGCAGATCTTTGTGTCATCTGCAAAGAGACATACTTTTCCTTCCAGTTCCTCTGAGAGATTAAATTGGTACAACCAGAGAGTCATTTCACTCCAAACTGACTTCCGCAGGAAGTGGTGGGTAGTAGAAACATGCAGGAAATTAAAAATATACTGCATGATTTTTGTTTGGCTAACAAAATCAGGGGATTCAGGTACTGATGCTGGTGAGCAATGCGGGCATTAGTCTTTAAAAGCTCAGTGTTAACCTATGTAACCGTTAACAATTTTTCCCATTGTAGAGCAAAATCATTTTGCTTCTTGTCCTTCAGAAATAATTAATATTTTTTTCTTTCTTGTTCTGGGACTTGGAATAGTTTCCTATTTTTGCTGTTTCTAGCATCTTTAATCTTTTCCTAGAGAAAAGTATTATATCTCATGCATTCAGCATCAAACCATTCATTCTAACTGCTGTATTTCACATTAACTGGGAATTCTTCATAAAGTTCCCCTTCTATTTTATTAAAAAGATTAAAGAATTCTGCTTAAAAGGTTTCCACTTTTAATTCTCCTAAAACTTCCCAGGTCTTATCTTCAAGATAATCCCATATTATGCTCCTTATACTGTACCTCCTCCAGAGTACAATTCCATATAATTCTTCTGTTATTTCTGAGTTCTGAAAAAGACACCTCTGATCTGTTCATAATTGCCTGATTAAAAGTAAAACCTCTAAGTAAAACTGGGAAATCATTATTTTCAGATCTAACAGGTACAGTTAAGCTATGTCTGTGTGGACTTATTGTTGGTGGACTTAAGGAGCTGCTGTCCCACGGTGGCTGAGGGGGTACTTTTCCTGCCCTTAGTGGAATTTGGAGGAACCGAGACAAAGGAGCTTTGGGCGCCAATTTCAAATATCTGCTCCTGCACCTGACTGGCTCCTCAGACTGCCATGATGTATTCCAGCTGTGTCTTTGGGCTGCTTCCTGAGCCCCGCGGCTCATTCCAGCAGACTGCGAGTGACCGAGTGAGGTGAGGGAGACCCATTTGCAGTGGGTCCCCCCTCCTTCACCTGGACTGCCAGTTTTCTCATTTGGGACCTGGGGTCAGGCGCTGGCTGGTTGCCGTGGTCTGGCGGACCTCCCCTAGCGGACTTCACACTCATAAGTATGCACCGTGTGGACTTATTGTTGTTGAACTTAAGGAGCTGCTGTCCCATGGTGGCTGAGGGGGGTATTTTTTCGGCCATCACAAAGTGGCTTCACAGTGGCCTCTTCTCCCTCATGAAACAGAGAGACAAGTGCTGGGCTAGATACAAGGCATCTCTCTCCAGCTCTGACCTTTTTGACTACAGATACCTGAGGAACTCCTGCAAAAAAGACATCCGCTCTGCAAAGAGTGAGTTCTGGCAGTCTGCCCTACTCTTCTCAGCCAGAAACTCAAGGAGTTTCTGCAAACTACTCAGCCTAGGTGCTTCCTTCCTTGCCCGGCCTATCACCCACATCTTCAATAGATTGCTAATGACTGTTACCATCTCAGACATCTGGAAAGTGGCCAATGTCGTCCCTGTTCTCAAGCAAGGTGACTCCAAGGATATCAGGAACTACCGCCCTATAGCAATACTGTCTGCGATCAGCAAGCTCCTTGGAAAGGTGGTAGCCTCTCAGCTCACCCACTACCTGCAGACCCATGATCTACCCTCCCCAGCACAACATGGCTTCAGAAAAGGGCACAGTACCTCCACCGCCCTAACCGTTGTCACCTCGGAAATCAGGTCTGCAGCTAACCAAGGCAAGCAGATGGGAGCCATCTTTGTGGATCTCTCAAAAGCCTTTGAATGGGTTGACCACTTACTTCTGTGTTCCTCTTTCCGGTCCCTTGGCCTCTCCTACCCCGCCCTTGCTTGGATCAAGAACTACCTCTTGGGAAGACAGCAGTACACAAAGTTCAACAAGGTACCGTCTGAGCCCTCTATGGTTACCTGTGGGATACCCCAGGGCTCTGTCCTTTGACCTCTCCTGTTTTCCATATTCATAAATGAACTGCCCTCGGCCCCAGCCCATGGGCAAGCTACTGTGTACGTAGATGATCTGGTCATCCTGACCAGCTACCAGGACATCTCTGTGATCAACACCAAGCTAAACTCTGACTTTGAATGAATTCAATCCTGGCTAAGGGATCACAAGCTTACAATCAACCTGCAGAAGACTCAGACCATACTCTTTGGCTCTGCAGCCAAAACAAAAGTTGCCCCGGCCCCTCTAATGATCTCATGTGCCGATGGGTCCCTCCTTCATGTTGCAGATACTGTCAAGTACCTGGGAGTGATGCATGGCCCTCAACTGGATCTCACTCAGCACATTCACAGTGCTTGCAAGGCCACTAATCATAAGTTGGGCCTTGCATACAGAGCTACAATCTACCTTACCCCGGCTGCCTGACTAGCCCTAGCCAGGGGGGTCCTTCTACCCGCACTCAGCTATGGACTTGTCACCTTTGCCCTCAACTCAAAACCCAGTCTCTCTAAATGGGACATGGCATACAACAGTGTTTGTCGCTTTGCACTCTCAGGTCCCCGCCTCACCCATTACTGTGAGCTCTACTCCCATCTTGAATGGCTTCCACCAGAAAAGCATAGCTCCTTTGTGTTAGGCAATTTCATTGACAATGTGGTCAGAAATGCCACCCCATCTGCCCTCGCTGCATCCCTCTTACCTGCTACCCCCTCCTACCAACTTAGATCCTGACACTCTCATGTACTTCAGGTTCCAAATACCCACACCCAAATGGGTGACTGAGCCTTCACTACATATGCGCCCAAGGTAAGGAACTCCCTACCAGCAGGAACTCTATCCTTCTCCTCCCATTCCTGCTTTAAAGTCTCCCTCTGGGGTCTCCTCAAATCAGCCTCCTCCTGCCACTACACTTAATGAACCATCTTGACCATTACACTTGATCTGGCTGTGATGCTACCCTCTCCTGTGCCAGGTTGGTGGGTTCCTGCACTTTATCCGTGTATGAAGCATTCTGCTACCAGCTGCATTATCTGTGATCGGTCCTCTCTGGCCTGACTTCACACCAATTGTGTTTATTGTATTGTTCTTGCTTTGATCCTGTTCTACCTACTGTCTTAGCCTTTAGGATGATGTTGTCCTAGTATTGTTGTCTACTGCCTTACCATGCTGTTGTTGTCCCCCTCACTTGCAATGTTTATCCCTTTGATGTTCTTGTATTGACCTTGCATTGTCTGCTGTCCCTGATTATACCATGTACTTGTTCATGCCTGTTGTTCTTGAATGTACCTTTGTAATCTCCCGGGTTGAACCTGAAAATAGGCACTTTGTGTCTAACGTGCTCACCTGGTAAACAAAAGCAAATAAATAAATGCCACACTTGTAAATGACTGGACCAAAATACTAAATCTATAAGTGAAGCGCCCATGGATGTCATATATTTGAAAATGTCCCTCAAGATCAGCCTTTTATCTGCAATTTTAAGAATACCAATCAATTTATTTTAAAATACTTATCAAAGCTAACACCACCTTATTAGTGTTTTTTATCTTTAGTATTCCTGCAAAGTATTGCTGGAAAAGTATTTAGATATTGAAGGACTGAATTATCAATCAACCCATCAAATTCCCTTATACTAACATCCAGGTCCCCCATAATTAATGCATCCTATCGGGAAACTTAAAGATCATACAACAATGATCTAAAACACACCCATATGTCGTGCTGATAAAATGTTGAACTCACAGGTGGGGGGCATTAACTATTAATCAACTTGTCCAGTAACAAGATAATAAAGTTAGCAGAGACATGTTAAACCTGCACCTTAGTAAAGGATTGAATTTTTATATAGAAAGATAAACCCCCTGAACACCAGTCAGACATTTGGATCCTTATACAAGGCTGGTGGACAAGTTCATAAACATTTAATGTACTCTCATTAGCCTTTTCAAGTCATGTTTTCTGGTGACAAATTATATCACAAACTATAACAAACTTCACCCAATCAACATCTGAGAATTTATGCTCATAGGCTGCGATGTTCCAGGAGATAAAGTGAAAACCTTCCTGAGTTTTAAAACTAACAGATTTAACAGAGTCAGTGCATCAACCATACACCATTTTGGAGAAAGCAGTCAATCGCTATACCCTGCAAGTTTGAAAATTGACTTTTTGTTGCCAACAATGGTTCAAATACAAGAAAAGCACTTCATGATGGCAATTTAGCACACATACTTTGTTTCACACATTGTCTTAACTCAATAGTCCAAAGCTTCCTGGATAATGACTGAGAAGTGCCAACCACTGGAGGCACAGTTCGCAAAGTGTATGGCCACTTCAACAACTCTGTTAAAGCCTGTAACATCATTGCTGATATCCAGAAGAACAACGGTCTTCCTCACCATCAGCTTGTTCGGGATGTGCAAACAAGGTGGAATTCTACTTACTTTGTGATTGAGCACATCCTTGAACAAAAGGTAGCTATATTTTTATTTATTTATTGAATTTTGGTAGCTGGGTGGGCCCACTGAAACAAGACGGTCCCTTTTTATGGGGTGACCCGGGAAGTGCAGTACAATGACAGTGCCTATCGATGAGAACAATACATTCACTATGACACCTCGGTAATACAGCACAAGCTAACAAACAAACAATGCAGATCAGTCCTGGGCCCAGTCATGTTTAATGTCTTCATAAGTGAAATTGTAGAAGGGCTGGAGGGGAAAGTGTGCCTCTTTGCCAATGACACCAAGATCTGTAACAGGGTGGACACTCCAGAAAGGGTGGAAAAAATGAGGAGGGACCTAGGTAAACTGGAAGAATGGTCCAAAGTGTGGCAGCTGAGATTTAATGCAAAAAAGTGCAAAATCATGCATTTGGGTTGCAGGAACCCAGGGGAGGATTACAGGAAAGGGGGGGAGGAGAAACTGATGGTCACCAAACAGCAAAGGGATTTGGAGGTAATCATACTAGATGACCTAAAGGTGGCTAAACAATGTACCAAGGCTAAGTGGAGAGCCAGTGGGATGCTGGGGGTGGATAGGGAGAGGTATCACCAGCAGAAGGAAGCAGGTGGTGATGCCACTGTGCAGATCACTGGAGAGGACTCATTTGAAGGGTTCCATGTGATGATAGTGATCAAAAAACAGTGATCGCTATCATCATGAATGTATATCTCCAAAAAGCATTTCAGCGATATACAATTGTCAGTGACTCGACTTCCAGTAAAATACAGTGTTTTTGTGGGGGGACATCCCCCTTACTTAAGATTCTCAACTCCAGGGGGGTGCATATCGAAGAGGGGGTGAAATTCTGTGGCAGAAAAAAAAATACACAGCCGCAAGCAGTGGCAAAACACTATCCCCAAGCAGGTACTGAACCCAGTGCCTACTGCACCATAGCCAGCCACCCTTACCACCACACCACAGAGCTGGTTCAGATGCAGCAGGCTTACCTCCCCTTCTAAACTCTCCCTCCTATCCCTTCCCTACAGCTGCCCATCCCTCCTCTTCTAGTCGCTCTAGGCACTATACCATTGCTATCATTGCAGTGTAGCTGATGATGATAGCACTATAAATCAGTTGCTGTTTCAACATTCACTCATTTATAATCACTATCATCATGGGCTACTCATTTGAAATATGGTGTCCAGTTCTGGAGGCCACATCTCTGTAAGAATGTAGACAGAGTGGAGGCAGTAAAGAAGGGCAACAAATATGGTGCAGGGCCAGCACTAAAAGGCATATGAGAAGAGACTGGGAGACCTCAATATATATATATATATATATATCCTGGAGAAGAGGAGAGACAGGGGTGATATGACAGAAACCTTCAGATATCTAAAAGGCATAAATAGGGTGCTGGAGGGTAGCATCTTTTAGAAAAGGAGAGGTCCAGGAAGGAGGGTGCATGACATGAGGCTGGAAGGAGGTAGACAGAGGGGTACCACGAGGAAGTATTTCTTCACAGAAAGTGTGGTGGAACCTCTAGAGACTTCACAAGTCAGTTTCATTGTGAAAGAGAGAAAAAATCACAGTTGACACATTTCACAGTATACTACTATACACTATAAAAAATATAGGATGAGTAACTTTATGCATAACCAATGTGTTCTGTCACCTCGGGGTTCTGATTCCCATGGATGGACCTCTCGAGCTTCAGTCACCTGGTCGGAGGGAATCCAAACCCTTCTGTGGCAGAAGACGTTGGTTGTGCATAGTTGCCCATCCAGTATTCTCTATATTTAGTGCTGCATTGAGGATTTCTAAGTAATACACCTGTGTCATACAATGGCTTTAAATTAGACTAAGATTACAGTCTATTCAATTCAAATCTGTTAATATGAGGAGCAAAGTTGTTGGAAGAAACCAAAGGAATAATAGCCCTATAAGTCAGTAGGTAATGTCTTATAAATTATTTTCTATGTAGGTGTGAAGGGCTACCCAGCTGTCAGCTACAAGCAATATCAATTTTGACATCTCTGCAACAAAGCAATAAAGAAAGGCAGAAGACATTTCACAAAACCTTGAGACAGAAATTGATGCCAGAGTTTAGCTAGCTATATGCTGCCCACCACAGCTTAATCAATTACAGAATCAGTTTCAGTCTCATGGCTACTGCCTTGATTTAAGATAAGACTGATTTAGACAGGGATATGCCTGGACAGCTGACATCTAAAGATAAGCCCAATACCTCATCCCCTTTGCACCTATGCTCCACACTAGAAATTGAGTATTTTAATAACTTTTTTTAATTCTTTGCTTCCTACCAGTTGTACAATCACAGTAATCCACTGCACAGGGTGTAGTGCACTGGGACTTATGCACACCTGGCATTGTTGGTCACTTGCCAAGTGTAGGTAAATCCCAGCCCAACCCACATCTTGTTGTGGATTATTAAAGGAAAACTGCATGTTAAAATCAGGAAAATATATGTATTATTACTATTTTTGTGTTCTTACTTCATCCCAATGTATTTGTTTTCTGCTCAGGCTGTGAGAGGATTTTTTTTTCTAATTTCCCCTGGCTGTTTTATGGTCCCTGGGGGCTGCCATTCAGGTTTCTTTTATTGTATCTTGTCCCAGAGAGTCTTTCCAGAGTGCCCTTTGCTCTGATGTCTAATAGCCCTTACAGGAGGCCAGTGTCTTGTTACAGTGTCTTTATTACAGTTCAGCCACAGCAGAGAGAACACAGCAGCCAGGAGTCACACTGCTAATCTTTGGGTAAGTGTAATAAGTCTCCTAAATATTGGTACCTTATCCAGCTGTATTCTGCTTAGGGTATTGCTTGTGTGTGTGTGTGTGTGTGTGTGTGTGTGTGTGTGTGTGTTGATTCAGTTGCTTGTGTCTTGCATAGAAGACAGTGCTTGTAGACAAATGTAATCATTTTGCAGCTGTGGTCATCCATTGGCTAACAAAGGATTTCACACCTCTGGATGAGTGGGGGAAGGGATACCAGCAAAGCAGGAGTTTCTCAGTTTGCAAAAGGTAGTCAATTAAGCACTGAAACTTAAACAGAAAACACCCATAAAACACTTTGGAGGAGATTTCAACTTGCAAAAAAAGGCAATTCTGGGAAGGGCTCAATTAACTTCATAAGCCAGAGGGAAAATAGTGCTGTCAAGCTCCCATACACACACAGGCAGCATAGTAATGAGGCTTCAGTGGAGGACATTATTTTTAACACTCTATCATGTTGTTTGGAAGGTAATTTATGCAGGGAGTCCTTTTCTCAAAGCAAAACGTCTGCAGGGCTACGCCCACTGCAGTCATTAAAAAACTTGGAGAAAATAAAGAACAGCTTAGATATGAGCAAATCTCTAATCAATAACATGCTTACCAGACTTAGCATTGATGACAAATTATCAGTAGAACTATACAAAAAAAACTTCTATTGGAGGAAATTTTCATGAAAGTCGAATTTTCACTTCCATGAAAGTTCATTAATCATTTTGGCATCTTTTGCACAAATTCTGACTTAGAACAGTGGAATAAATGTGTGAACTATAGATTAATGTACTAAACTGTGGAAAATAATTCTGCAGAACTGATCATTGTCAGAGGTCAGTTGTGTGGGATTTCTTTTGGCAGTTTAATACATTAATCTGAAATGCATACATTCATTGCATAGTTCAGTAACTCACAGAACTACAGAATGAATGCATGAAATCTGTATTACCTATTGCCGCCCCCCATTTATGAATGTTTCCAGTCCTTGGTGTCTAGTGGCACCCACACCCTCCCATCTCTAGCCCCATAATAATTTATTGTTTCCCTGGGGTCTAGTGGCACTCCCACACTCTGACTGCTGGCCCCATAAAATGTAATATTTTCCTGGTGTCTAGTGGTAACCCCCACCCTCCAACCACTGGTACCCTAACAATTTAACATTTCTCTGGTGTCTAGTGGCACCCCGATCACTGGCCCCCTAACAATTTAACATTTCCCTTGTGTCTAGTGGCAACCCCCACCCTCCAATCAGTGGCTGCCTACTAATTCAACATTTCCCTTGTGTCTACTGGCACCCCCCTCCAGTCACATGGCCCCGTAGTTGCTGACATGCCTCCACCTCCGTCCTCACTTCTAACTTAAGCACCTGTCACAAGTTCACAACTGTGCACTCACTCCATAGTCTTTACCTCATGTGGCAGACATGCAGACATTCTTCATGACTACCTTGTGATGTAAAGGCTAAGGAGTGAGCACGCAGTTACAAACTTGTGACAGGCGCTTGAGTTAGCAGTGAGGATGTAGGTGGAGGTACATCAGAAAATATGGGGTCAGTGATTGGAAGGTGGGGAGGTACCACTAGACACCTGGGAAATGTTATGGGGCAGGCAACCAGAGGGTGAAGGAGTGCCACTAGACAACAAGGAAATGTTAAACTGTTAGGGGACCGGCGACTGGAGTGTATGTGGGGGGGGAGGGGGGCTGCTGCTGGACACCAGTTAGTTTTTTTTTTCTATATCAGGATGGCACGGAACTGAACTGTAGAATAATTACATGAATTGTGGATTAATGTATTAGTTCTGCAGATCATGTGTATTAGTCCGCAGTTCGGCAAAAAAATTCTGTGGAACAGGGTGAACATTTTGCAAACACTTTCAGAAGTTTGCTGATTTCACCACAGGTAGAAGTTCAGAAAATTCTGTGAAAGTTGGTGAACTTTCACAAAAGTTCTCCTAAAGTGAAATTCACAACTTTCGCCCAGCTCTAATTAGCCATGAGATAGAGCAAAGAGTATATCTTAGCAACATTGCTACACCCACGTTTCTGGAAGAAACAACTTCCTAATCTTACTTCTAAGAATATGGAGGAGGTGGACTACAGGGAACGTTTGATTGATGCAATAGATGAGGTTTTTATTTAGCTCTGCTTGGGATGTTATAACTGATGAATGAACAAGATGAACACCAGACAATCTAGAGAAATGAAGGTTCCTGAAGCTTAGCTTGCCAAACTTCAGCTACGTACTGTATGTGATGCTAATTTTGAAGAAGAAAATGAGACTGACAGCAGTAACTACGATGCATCTATGGACTAAGTGACAATAACATCAGCTTTCAGTTTTCTCTAAAGAGACTTGGTAAAGATGTGGGATTTGCTGTCTGTGGACTGCGTGAACAATGCAGCTGGCACATTAAAATAAAATATATACTGTAGTTACGTTAACGACTAAGTATGGGATTCACACTGGGCAGGCAAGTCTCAAATCTTCTTAGCCCATTCTCTGAGTCACTCAGAAACAATTCCCTCCAATGTTTTTGTCTTCTGCTGATTGTGGATGGTGGCAATTGCAATGCATCACACTACACATGTCAGAATAACAGTGCAGACAAGTCTCACATCTTCTGAGAACAGAGAAGAAAGCCTTTATTATATATAATTACAGCTCTTTTTCATTTCTGGAATGTGACTGCCTTCTCCAACTGTTTCAGACTTTAGTCCCTTCTCCAGTTAATAGTGATTGTAGTACTAGCTCCACAAAAAATAATAAAGACAGGGTTTGCCATTGCCTACAGTCTCAGGGTATTTCTTCTGGCCTCAAAGGCTGGGTTTACTGTTTAAGTTGTAGCTGCTTTACTGCCTTCTCTCTGAGGGTAACATTTCTTCTGGGCACAGATGCAGGATTTGCTGTCACATAGTTACATTGTTGCTTCCAATCTTGAGGTATCATTTCTCCTAGCCCCAGAGGCAGGACTTACTGTCACATAGTTGGACTGTTGCTTCCAGTCTCGCGGTATAATTTCTCCTAGCCCCAGAGGCAGGATTTACTGTTACGTAGTTGCTTTATTTACTCCAGTCTTGGGATATAATCATGTCTTCAGACCCCAGAAACTAAGAAAGGCAGGGTCGGCCATCACAACACATTGTTTCATTGCTTAGTGAAGTGGAGACTGGCTAATGCTTCTTTTTCTTCCTTTCTGTTTTTTCCTGATGATGGTGTGTTCCTTCTTCATAACTGCTCAACAAAGTGGTGCCTGTGACTGTTGAGAAATCGAACTAGCTACAAATATAATATTTCCTTCTGAAAAAAATCAGACTTAAGAGAGTGGTTACAAAGAATGATTAGGGACTTGCCTGCCTTTAGATCAAATCATCGTGCTGGGTGTGGTTGTGAGTGTGAGATGCAAACAATAAATTATACTGCGCTGGCAGCAACTGTGGAAGACAAGTCCATGTTCTCAACCATCCGTATCTTTCTCTCTCTGAGCAGACCTTTTTGATAAATGTGTCTCAGCTAGACTGATCTCAATGCTGGTAGTTCTGTTTTTGCCCCAGTAGTAGGGTAGAAGTAGTAGTGACGTGATGGCTGACTGTCTGACTGGCGGGTGCTGCTTCTTACATTCTGATTTTCCCTAATGCTGGTGTGTTTATTCTTTGCTCACTGATAACTGAGAGATGTTTCTAATCTAAACACAGTGGTGCCTGTTGAGAAAAAGAAGTAACTATTAGCTATAGCTATACACAGTACTGCCTTCTAAAAAAGTAAGAAACAGAAGAGTGGTTAGAGAGAGTTCTGGGACTTATATGTCTTTGTTTTGATAAAATCATGGTGGGTGGCTGTCGAGTTCACACAAAACACACACAGGTCTGCTAACTGCTATATATTATTCTCATTCACACTGGTGATTTAATTACTAAGCAATAAGGGCTGGTCAGAGATCATGAAAGTGACTGCCTTCAAACAAACTCCTTATCTGTGGAGGGGGTGGCTGGGTGGGATATTCAGCATGTGTTCCATATATAACACAGAACTGGCACTTCCAGTAAGCACATCCAAAGTGTAACTCACTCATTTTGCTAGTCATGCCACTTATTAGGACTAAACAATGGTGTAATTGCTTTTTTATAGACATATGGATTAAAAGCTGTTTAAAATGATTTTTTAACATACTGTTACCATAATACAGAACACTTTTAAAAGGTTCTTACAAGCATCCAAACCTTTTGGTGCTTATCTGAACCTTTAAGAACTTCGAGGTAAAATAAATCAGAAAACAGAATATGGTGGTAACAATGGAAATGAATCCCATGGAGAGGGACCTGAAGGGGGTAATACAGCAATAATACCAGTGGTCTGGATTTACATAGTATTAACTGGATTAGGGGTAATAAATATTGACGCCAAAGGTCAACGTGTTTCTTAATCTCCTAGGCCAAATATTACTGAAGAAACTCAGACCACCGTGGTATTATTTGCTATTAAACTGCAGCTGCGATGCCGCGCTGCTCCCAGCAGTGTGCCAGCTGCTCAGCATTCAACCTGTTTGCTTGAGTCCATTTGCCCATTGCTGGAGATACTTTAACTCTGACTTCTCAGTTCTTTAAAATTTACTAAACTGCAGACCATTTAAAGGCGGTGGAAACTGTCGAAGAAATGCTGCCCCGTCTAAAATTGACATCTCTTTCCCCCACACGAGGAGTAAGGAACGATGAGGAGAGACAAGCTGGCTCTAAAAGAACCAGAGCTGAAAAGAAAGAAATCAGTGTAGCACTACTTGTGCTGATATGCTCACTTTTCTCTGATAAAACGTATGCCTTTGCTGCCTGGGACTGGGAGTATTTGCATTTCTCCCAGTGTGACCTTTACTATGCTCAGTGGAATGTGTGTTCTCTCTTTTTCTCTTTACAGATGGACTCTTGGTCTTTCAGAGGATGAGGAACCCCCAGTGAAAAAAAGTTTTAATATGGATCTCTCAGGACTTTGGGAGCAGCCTTCGGAGGCAGGACTCATTGGTTGCCTCAGATTCCCAGTAAAGAGAAAGGAGAAAGGAGTTGAGATTTTGGAGACCTCCATGTACAAAACTCCTTGGAACACTGTAATGGTAATAGGAGAAAATTGGAGGATGGCTGAGGGGCTATTTCCTTCATGAGGTACCATTTCTCGTTACCAGGTTAATATAGCACTGCTGAAACAGCGTAAGGATAACTATGCAGTCTGAAGCGTGGAATGAATTACAGCAACAGGGGTATAAAACAGTAAAAAACTACAACTACCCTTGTCGCTGACTAGGAACTGGAGATAGGGCTGAAGATGACACAGGTGCTGTGCCTGGTCGAGACGCTCCTGTGGTGGAATGGCTAAGGTACAAGCACCTGGCGTACTGCAGAGCTGGGGATTGGGGTCTGATTCACTGTTTCCCAACATGCTATTTTTTTTTTGCAAAAAATCTAAGTTCCCCACTCTCAAGTTTCCCCTTTTCTCCCCAATCCACACCCCCCTTCGAGCTGGTTAACTTAGTTAGGGGGGTGTGGGTGGCAAAGCTCCCCATGTCGGGGGTGCGGGGCTGGAGCCCCCCCACCAAACACAAAGAAATGAGAATGTTTCCCATTTCTTCCTCAGGTGTGCGTGGTTGTATGAGTCTATGTTTTCACTGACTCTGTTTTTTCATTCTACTGTTTTTACTGCATCATTGTTGTGCTGTGCTATTGTCCATATAACATTATGACCCTGTGCTCCATTTCAAACTTTTTACTAGTCGCTGACTTGCTATTCAATCCAGCTGAGAAGAAAGGGATCAGAACTTGAATGCTCTGGCACCCTTATTGTTTGCTAATTTTATAAGGATGCTTAGGCAGCGACTGGGAGTCAGATTTTAGGGTAAATTCACTTTTAAAGTTGTGATCTTCTCCTGTGGAGCTTGAACTTCTATAATATCTTGTCCTAATTGTGAAACTGTTCAAGTAAATAGGATATGCAAGATTTTAAACTAAAGTCTACTACAAATGACCTTTTGGGATAACCTCAGCTCAGTTTTGTGTCCATAGATTTCACTGACTACTTATACAGAAGAAATAAATTAGATGAAATGGGTACTGCGAACGTAACACTAAGAGCAGCTTAAATATTATATGAACCTCATATTTTCGATTACTAAGGCTTTCAGTGTAAACTTTTTAAAGGCTGAAAATCTGGACAGAGATTCCTTGAGACTACTGTGGCTTTTGTTACAGCATGTGTTTTACCTTAAAGCTGGAAAAAACAGTGATATAATACAGCGATCTCTATGATTTGGACAGCTTGGAATTATTTCTGTGACAATCTTATTGTTTTAAAAGGCTCTCATGAGGCCTGGTACCCATGGAGAAACTTGATCAATATAACTATATGCTTTTTTTCTATATAGTGTATTTACTGATGTTGTTACACATTTTGTATATTTTTATTGTATATAGTTTCAAGAAGGTATGTTCTAGCTATCATCTGGTCTCAGACTTTTAGGACATTATAACTCATATTATTTATCCAAACTCTTTAAAGAAATGCCCCAGTTATATGGGATTTACTATTAGCTATTCTCTTGACAAAATTGAAATTGAAGTTACCTCTTCTAACCACGGGGATGGATCTGCATATTTTGGCTTATAAGCCTTATTATGGTTGATTCACTGTGGGCTCAGTCAACTCTCTTGAGGGATTTCCCAGAACTGTGTTGTCCTATATATATTGGTAATCTCCTTTAAGGAGCTGGTCAGTGTGGAAACAGATGGTTAGGAAAACTGCCTTCTCTTACTATGGGATGAGTTAGTGGGATAACATGAATGTTTTTCAGTATATAAAGTTCATAAATATTAATATTGTATAGTTTATGTCCCATAAATTGGCCCCAAGCTATATGGAAGGCACTACTATCTTAACCTAAGTTTTACTTGTGTGACAGAAGCTTCTTGAGGTTAGCAATGCCATAAATATTCTGGATACGACTGTTGGTCTGGTTTGCTCTTGGAGTGTAGTTGGGCTAGGTGAAAATCTTTTATTACATGTTTTTTGTGGGACCATTAATGCAGTTGTATTTCTGGGAGAAGCTTAAGCCTGACTACATTCCCACTAGAAAGAAAAGAAAAGAAATTGTGGTGTGTCTTCTCCTACTAAGATTTATACTTTAGACACTTTTTTTTAAAACTTTGTATTTATTAGTTTGATGACACATGGAGAACATGTATATTCACACATAAGCTTACAAAAATTGAGATAACATTTAGAAAGTACATGAGGGTACAGTACCAAAGATTTTTCATAGCCGTCGGACTGATAAGCTTTCATATAACCAACTGGGGACTGGCGGAAACATAATTTCTAACACTGAATATTCTATCAAAAGATCTTTCCCTTGTCCTTCATTTTCAAGCATTGCATGTGACCAGCATTTTATTAGGGAAAGTATGGACTGTGACGGGCTGGCCTGCCCAAGCAAGAAAAAAAAAGGAAAAAAGGAGGGGGGGGAGCCCAACTGAGCTTCTCCACAGAGCTATACATTATCAAGTCAGGGCACTAGATCAGGTCAGCATTTGGCAAATATTCAGAAACCGAAGAGTCCATCTGTTCATTAATGTCGGGATCTTGTTTTGTAATTTTGCTGTTAGATTCTCCATTGTGTATATTTTGTAAATAACAGATTCCCAGCTCAGTATCGCTGGAGAAGCTGGCTGTAGCCAGTCTAGTGATGGCTTGTTTTGCTGCCCTCATTAATATACAGATTACTGTAGGTATATCTGGTGGTCTCCTTTAACCTGCCTAGGTAGGTATAGCAGTAGAGCCATCTCTTGCATGTGAACCCCCCCCCCATAAGGCTGTCAGCACAGGACAAAACCAGAAAATGTGGGAATGTGTTATACCTTTGCAAACTATAGCCCTCTTCTAATAACGCGAGTTTGAGGAAGTAAATATTTATCTGTGATTTGTGGGTGCGGAAAAACGTTTGACACTTTTTTACTGTATATTACAAGGCTCACACAAATGCAGATCTAAGAATCTGGATGTAAGTGTTTTTAACAAAGCTCATACAGGGCCCATATAAGGGATATGCACTGTTTCTCCTAATGGTATTATCTTTTATAAGTTTGATGCAAATCTTACTTTTTTTAAGACCAGGACTTTGTAGCATTATTATTCATATTATTAGCTTGTATATTACTACTGAATATTGTAGTGTTTTATATTTTAAAACGTTCTTTAGTTGTACTGTGATACTTTTAAATGTTTTAATGTTGTAATGTTGTAATGGTGTGTAACCAAACGACTACAAACCTTGAACTGAACTGAACTGAGCTATTATACTGGAACAATGAAAAAAATAAAACTGTCAAATCTGTTTGTTGTGCTACAGCGCATCTGTGAGAAAGAAGGAACTGTTTCTCACAGAAGCACTGTAGCAGTAGTAGACATCTTTGATTGGCTGATGCATGTTGAAGTGGAAGGGCAAACTGGGCTTGCTCTTTGATTGGCTAAGTATACACAGCAGCCAATCAGAATGCAGAGCCACCGTCCCATTATTCAAACTACTGTCTGGTTATTGCAGAATAACCAGTCAGTAACTCTGCATTCTGACTGGCCAAGAGGGATCTTTTCCAGTATGATATATGACATTTTAAAAACTTCAACACAGTGCAGGAGGACAGTGTGGAGAGTAAGCTGGATGCTGGGATGTATAGGAAGGGAGATTCTGTAGCCAACAGAATGAGGTGATTCTATCACAAAGTCTCTAGCTCATCCTCACCTCGAATACTGTGTGCAGTTCTAGAGCCTGTCATTGCAGAAAGATAAGGACAGGGTGGAGCTGGGTCTGAGGAGGGAAACCAAAATGATCCAGGGTCATCAGTGAAAGACTTACATTTAGAGATTAAATGTAAAAGACTTACATATATAAAATTAAATAATGTCAACATGTACACGTTGAATGCAAGAAGATAGATGGGAGATGTGTCAAATATGTCCACGGGATAAATAAAGTAGATAGCAGAAAATTGTTCCCATTGAGTAGGAACACAATACCAGGAGAAACTCAATGAAGGTGGTAATAGGAGATTTAAGAGAGATCTCAGAAAGACTTTCTTCACTAAGAAGGTGGTAGAACACTGGAATAGACAACCAAAGGAGGTAATCTGTGTGACATTTGTAGATGGAATCGAACATGATTGGGGCAGACATATGGGGCTGGTAAAGATGATGGCAAAACGGGAGGGGGGGGAAGAAGACTGAAGAGCCACGAGGGCCCTCAAAAGCAGCATCAGCTAGTTAGAGCTGTGAAGACATGATGGGTCACAGGGCCTTCTTCTGACAGCAACGTGTATGTTTCTTTGTTTCTATTTTCCTGAACTTTGAGAACACCCCAACATAGTCTAGCCACTCAGGATGCAGCGGGAGTAGACACAGACAAGCAATAAGGCATGACAAGCTGTGTGTTCTGCTGGGATAATGCCATCCCATTGGAGCAGTGTGAGGTATGAGGCATAGCAAAGTGCAATCAGTCACCTAAGAAGGGAAATCAACCCTTATTGTGATCATAAGATGGATCTTGTAAAATTTAGAACATGCATTTTATGTTCAGTAGGTTTTCTTCAGATTTCTACCAGATGATGCGATGCTGAGATAACATCACAGCCAGATTAGCTTCTGGACCAACTAGCTTTTAAAAGTTTTTCTATCCATTCAAGAAATAGTGACCAAACGTACAGTCATTTTCTTGGGATTAACAGACATCTGGGGGAAGGGTGGCATGAGGCGCTAGTTATTAACGCCCCCCCCCCCCAGGAAATGGCAAGTTCTGAGGTCATTACTGTGATTATATGTCTAATCATAATAATGATCTGTTTTAACTAACTTTTGTTTGTTTGATTTTTATTCATGGATGCCAGTCTAGTGCTGCTTAGTGCTTGTGCTGTATCAATGCTGCTGAGGCCAGTTTGTCACTCACCACAAGAAGAAGAAATTGTTATCATTGTAGCTGACAGCACCGAATGAAAAGCAATGACACTGTTAATCCCGGTTCACCCATGCTGGTGTGCAAACAAAGAGTGCTTGGTAAATGAGAGCACAAGCAAAAGGACAACGCGACAGATGAGTGGCACAGAATTGGTCACCCACCCCAGCTAAACCACATGATGTCTGCATGATTGCACCCCCCCCCCCTCAAATTATATATCAGGAACTCTGGGTTGGACATGCAGTGAAAGGCAGGTGACACAAACACGGCGTGACTGCAGGACACTCTGAAACCCAGAACGCCCCTGTCACTCATGACCTTGTTGTGGTGCCCACATTACGGTGCCCTAATGAATGGTATATGAGTTAATCCACAGTTAATTTTTGTAGCAGTACCAATTGTGAACTGGTGTACACTGCAGTTTCAAAACAGCTCTCCTACTTTGGAACCAGTAGTGACACTGTGGTGTGTGTGATCTGCTTAGCATAGTGGCTGTACCCGGGCAATTATAAGTGATTAACACCTTGCAAAGTAACCAATAAGAGAGCTGCTTCAGCTCATAAATATTTAATTAGACTTAGACAATAGACTACAGCAGCATGAGTGGCTGAACTGTGTGTGGGCTTGCTTAAAGTTCAGAAGTATGCAGAAATAGCTGTTCAAGGATGTAAAACAAGTTTGGGTATCAGTGAACCAGTAGCATGAATTTGATGTTTTACTAAGAATAAGGAAGCAGATAACACCAACACATTCTACAAAAGGAAAAGAATCCTAAAATGTTTTTTAAACTATAACAAATACTGTATAATGCCAAAAGGATGACAGTATCCCTTTAAGAATTGTTTTTCCTTTTAGTTTTCTAGTCAGTGTGCATAGCAACCATCTGAAGGAAATATAATGATTCAGGACACCACAAGAAAGAAGGAGCAGGGTACTGGGGGGGTTAAAGGAATAATGCCTGACAGGGTGGGTGTTGTGCTGGGATAACATCCCACCTCGGGTGGTTGGGCCTGAGGCCACTGGCCAAGAGCATCCAACACCCGAGAAGGGATGTTATCCCAGCATAACACCCATCCTGGAGGATATTATTCCTATTATACAATGGCTCGTTGTTTTATACAGAAAAAAATAATTTTAAAGAATTTTATTTAGTGTTTTAAAATATTTTTTTAAGAAAAGATGCTCCAGGTGCTCAATGTCCTCAATGACAATATCAGCAGGGATGTTATGCCAGGATAACATCCCTGCTGTGATGGCCAGCTGACCAATCAGGAGCCAGGATTCTTTCTTGCCATTGTATAATATGAAATGTCAGTCAGGATATCATTATCTTGTGGAACTCTTATAATGATTTGACTATCAGAATTAATCAATCATTATACAATGGCAAGAAAGAATCCTGGCTGCTGATTGGTCAGTTGGCCATCACAACAGGGATGTTATCCTGGCATAACATCCCTGCTGATATCATCATTGAGGACATTGAGCACCTGGAGCATCTTTTCTTAAAAAAATATTTTAAAACACTAAATAAAATTCTTTAAAATGTTTTTTTTCTGTATAAAACAACAAGCCATTGTATAATAGGAATAATACCCTCCAGGGTAGGTATAGATGCTGACATCCCTTCTGTTGGACACCGGCCGGTGACCTAGGGCCCCAGCCACCCAAGGTGAGATGTTATCCCAGCATAACACCCACCCTGGAGGGCATTATTCCTTTAATCAATCAATCACTTTATTTAACCAGGCGAAAACACCATTGAGCAAGCTCATTTTCAAAGTGGTCCTGGACACTTATGCAATCAAAAAGAAATAAGAATACAGTACAATACAATACAGTACATATTCACAGATAAGGTATACTCGACAATAATGGAGACTTTTTACAAGTAGGATCATAAGGCTCCTAACACTGGCCTGCCAAGGTATGGTGATGTGAGATACCAATTGTTTTACAGAAAAAAGAGAGAAGCCAGTCATCCTGATATCTCTGCAATGCAATGTTAGCAGACTGGGAGAGGGAAGGCGGGGGGGGGGAGGGGGGATTTAGAATTAGAACTGACTTAGAACATGACACCCTATTCAAAAGCATTAGTGGAAGGCATTTCTTGATATATTCATTGTAAGTACACAGATATCTCCTTGATAGTACATTAAGCAAAACATTGCTGAGATGTTAGAAACTTGCAAGAACCAAAAAAGGCTGCATCAGATGAGATCCAGATTCCTGGCTCCTAAGAAACGTGGCCCCTAGAGCTGTTTGGACCCCAAACAGATTTCCCCACCTGCACACTTTACAAAGTTTGTTGGCATTCATGATTCCGACTTGCATGCCATTTGTTTAGTTTTCAAGTGTGAATAGATGCAACTATGGTTTATGTTTGGTTCCATGAATTAAATGAAACTTTCCTAAACAGAAAAGAATTCATGAACATTCATCTTAACAAAAAAAAAAAAAAAACACAATAAGTAAGAAATAAAACATTCAATTCTCCCAAAGTTGATTCCTTCAAAAGCAGGTATTGCAATCTCACAGAACCACTGAAGGGCATGAATGGAATTATTATAGCCGTTAAGGTGCAGTCATGGTTTGGGATATTGTATATTAATCAAACCTAAGGGGGGGGGGCATGGGGCATAACACTGTTTTTAAGGTAGCAGTGAAAGTAACAGTGAGAAGTTTGAATCTAAACTTCTTATACCAATCTAGATTACTGGTTTTCTCTTATCTTATAAGGTGGCGTTTTTTTCCATTTTGAGTCTATGTTAGCTTTTTTTCACATTTGAAATGATTCAAAGGAGTACTCCTTTTTATGTTGGCTTGCACGCATGCGCAAAAAACATATTGGGGTAGTAGCTGGGTAGTAGCACTTTCAAAGGTGCATCAGTGTTGTGGCTAATCCGGGGGATGCTTTAGTCAGTGTGTCCCTCAGCCACCAACCAGTGAGCATGCTGCCAATGACAGCAGTTTCAGAGGGTGCCACCAACTTGAAATGAATTTGCCACTGCAATGAGAGACAGGTTCGTCACTGCAGTGGCAGATGTGACACGCCAACATTGAAATACATATGGCAGCTCCTGCCCTCCTATACAATCCCGACATTGGGGTGCCCAACCACCATGTCAGCATGCCCCCTTCCCCCCATTATGTAGCACACCTTACATGGCAGCTCCTGCTGCCTGCCACACACTCCAAAAAGCCGACACTGAGGTGCCCAATCCCTATGTTGGCATCCCCCCTCTTAGTGTGTTTTTCCTGGTTAAACAATATCTCCTTTCTGACACTGGGATGCCCACTCCCATGTCGGATGCAGCCCCCCAACCTGTCTATTTGGCTTGTTGACTTTGGGTGCCCAATCCCCATGTCAGCACCCCCCCTCCCTGAATTGTGGCACACTGGGAGCCCACCCCAATGTGCCATTTTTGTTTATTTTTTTGTAACCTGATTAACAAAAGAAAACCTTCTCTCGTGGTCTGTTTTCTTATCTGCAAAGAAGAAAAGGTCCACAGTTCTCCCTCATCCCACCCCCATCCCCAACATCTCTTTGTGCACCTACCTGCCCCCCCACCCCATACTTACCCTCCGGAGATCAGGAGGAATGATCTTCTCTGAAGTGGGACACATCTATACTCTTCAAAGCCGAACTAGCCGCTGAAACTGTGCAATGGTTTAGAAGTTACCTGAGCCTGTGCTCCCAGCAAGTCAAGATTGGAGACGTCCTTTCTGAAAGTAGTCCTGTCAGATTGGGGGTACCGCAAGGCTCCATTCATGGCCCATTACTCTTCAGCGTCTTTCTAAACAACCTCCCAGCATCTTGCTAATGCTGGATGCTCCTCTATGCGGATGTTGCGGTGATCTTTGCAAGCAACCATGACCCCTTACTCCTCGAATCAGACCTCCAAACTGGATTTAACTGCTGCCAAAAATTGGCTCAAAGGACACAAACTGGTCTTGAACTATAAAAAGACCAAGATCATGCTCTGTTCCTCAGCCCAAAGGAAGCAAAAAGGCTTCCCCCTAGCAATCCGGAATGACATCGGTTTCACCCTGGAACTAGTCCCCCACTTCAAATATTTGGGTATTGCATCAGACTCCACCCTGTCTTTCACTCAGCATATCAACAACACTACTAAAGCCCACAACACCAGGATTGGCATCCTCTACAGACACAGACACAGTCAAACATTTGAAACATAGAACTGGATGGCAGATAAGGACCGCTTGGCCCACCTAGTCTGCCCATTTCCCTACCTAATGGATACGCTGCAGATCCTAGTTAACTGACAGCCTACTTCCTCTTACCCCCCCCACTAGAATTGCCTTATGTCTGTCCCATGCATTCTTGAATTCCCCCAGTGCCTTTGACTCCACCACATCCTCAGGAAGGCTGTTCCATATATCCACAACCCTCTCTGTGTAAAAATACTTCCTCACATTGCCTCTGAGCCATCCCCCCCTCTATCTTCAAATTGTGTCCCCTTGTTCTTGCACATATCTTTTTCTGAAAGATGCTACCCTCTTGGACTTTGTTGATTCCCTTGAGGTATTTGAAAATCTCTATCATGTCCCCCCATCCCTCCTCTCCTCGAAGGTATACATATTAAGCACATTTAATCTCTCTTTGTATGTCTTCTGGTGCAGACCCTGCACCATTTTAGTTACCCTCCTCAGGACAGCCTCCATTCTATCTATGTCCTTGCGGAGATGGGGTCTCCAGAACTACACGCAGTACTCCAGATGGGGTCTCACCAACTGTCTGTACAGAGGGATAACAGCTTCCTATTTTCTACTGTGATGCCTCTCCCTATGCATCCCAGTATCCTGCCAGCCCTCCTTACTGCCTTCTCACATTGCTTGCCCACCTTAAGATCATCTGATATGACTACCCAGGTCCTTTTCCATTTTTGTTGTTTTTAGTATCTCACCCCGCATTGTGTACCCTTCCCCTGGGTTTTTGTTTCCCAGGTGCATTACTTTGCACTTCTTTGCATTGAATCTAAGCTGCCATACATTTGACCATTCCTCCAACTTTGCCAAGTCCCTTTGCATTCTTTCCACCCCACCTTCTGTACTGACCCTGCTGCAGATGTTTGTGTCATCTGCGAAGAGAAATACTTTTCCTTCCAGTCCCTCTGCAATGTCACTTATAAAGACAATAAAGAGGACCGGTCCTAGTACTGAACCCTGTGTTACCTCGCTAGTAACCCCCCTTTCTTCAGAGTGAACTTCGTTTACTATTACCCTCTGCATCCTGTTGTCCAGCCAATGTTTTACCCAGGCTACCACTTTTGGAACCACTCCATGGCTAGCTAACTTGTATATTAATCTTTTGTGTGGGACTGTGTCAAATGCCTTGCTAAAGTCTAGGTAGGACATGTCCACAGCCCCTCCCTGGTCTACTACTTTGGTCACCCAGTCAAAGAAATCTATTAGATTCATCTGACATGACCTTTCTGCTGTGAATCCATGCTGCCTTTGGTTTGTGCCCCACTGGCCTTTAGGAATTCAACAGTTCTTTCTTTCAGAAGTGATGCCATAATTGTCCCTACCGCTGAGGTCAAACTAACAGATCTGTAGTTTCCTGCCTCTGTCTTGCTCCCAGTTTTGTGAAGGGGACTCACATCTGCCATCCTCCAGTCCTCAGGTACCACACCATCTTCCCCTGATTTGTTGAAAAGGGTAGTCAGTGGTGTCACTAGTTCTACCCTTAGTTCTTTTAGAATTCTTGGGTGAATCCTGTTAGGCCCCATTGCTTTGTCCACCTTTAGTTTTAAGAGTTCTTTCAGAACCCTTTCTTCTGTGAATGGACTGGTATTGACCTCCCTATCCAGAGTGCTTCTATTCTTTGATTTAGGTACCTTCCCCTCTTCTTCATTTGTAAATACTGACCAGAAGTATTCGTTCAGTATCCCTGATTTTTCACTGTCCCCCTCTGCCCACCCCTCCCTTCCCTTTATTAAGCCTCACTATCCCTCCCTTGGTCTTTCTTCACTCCCTAATGTACCTCTAAAAGCTTTTATCCCCCATCTAATCTGAGTTGTCTATCTTTTCCTCAGTTTGGGCCTTTGCTATTCTGACTGCCTTTCCCGCTTCCTTCTGCTTCAGCTGGTACAGTTCTCTGTCCTGCTCCTTCTGTCTTTTCTTATACTTCCTAAATGCTACCTTTTTCTCCTTAACCTTCCTGCCACCTCTTTTGGGAACCATAGTGTTTTATTCCTTCATTTTGCTTTGCTGATTTGCTTCACACAAAGGCTTGTTGCCTCTGTGATGGCTGTTCTGATTTTCCCCATTGTTCCTCCACCCCTCCTTCTTGCCCATTTGCTAGTGCTTTTCTGAGGCACTCTCCCATTTTCCCAAAGTCAGCCCTCCTAAAGTCCAATACTCTTGCTTTTGTGTGGCTTAACTCTATGGCTGTGTTTATCATGAACCACACTGTTTGGTGGTCACTTGTTCCCAGATGGCTACCCACTTCTAAATCCGAGATCCTTTCTCTATCCCCATTTGACAGTACCAAGTCTAAGATTGCTTCCTCCCGAGTGGGATCCACCACTTGCTGTCTGAAGCATGCCCCTTGTAGGGCATCAAGAATAACCCTGCTCTTGGAAGTGGCTGCAGCAAAGGTGCTCCAGTTAACATCTGGCATATTCAGGTCCCCCCATCAACAGTATCTCCCCTTTCTCTGCCATTCTAAGGATGCCTTCTATCATTTCCTTGTCCATTGCCTCCCTCTGAGATGGGAGTATGCATACAACCCCCGTGCGGATTGTGGTGCCATATCCTGTCTCCAGGGTGACCCACAGTGCCTCCTCTACTCCCTGTTTATCCTTTAGTTCCATTGCTTTGATCCCTTCCCTTACATAGAGAGCTACTCCTCCTCCTCTTTTACCCTCCCTGTCCCCTCCTGTAGCTTGTGTACCCTGCTATGTTGACATCCCATTCGTGGTTCTCAGTGTACCATGTTTCTGTGACTGCCATGATATCCAGGTGTCCCTCTTCCATCAAGGCCACTAGTTCAGGGAGCTTGTTACACAGACTATGGGCCTTGGTACACATCATTGTCCATTATTTGATGATCTTACCCCTTTTAGCCCCATCCCTCTCCTTACTATCTTTTTCTGCATTTTTTTTTTCAATTGTTTAACCAGGAGTGGCAAACTAAGCTGAAAGCTTGTTTACAGGTGAGACCTGGGAGCACAGGAAAGTTAAGTGACTTGCTTAGGGTCACACAGTATATGTAAGTGAGGGCTGTGGGATTCAAACCCAGGTCTCCAGATTTGCAGCTCAGAGCCTTAAACCACTGTGCTATACTGCCTCCCTGTCCTGCTCCCTTTTGACTTCTCTGCCTCGGTGTTTACATCTCTAACTACTGTGTTTTGTGGGGGAGGCTGGGTTTTCCCTGCTCCTTATCAGTGCCTTCCTCCTTGGCTAGTTTAAATGTTGCCAAAGATGCATTTAAACCTATCACCGAGGATCTTGGTTCCCCTTCCGGACAGATGCAGACCATCATGCCAGTATAGGCCTGCATTCCTCCAGATGGACCCCCAGTCCCCAGTGAAGCCAAAACCCTGAGCTCTGCACCAGTTTTTCAATCATTCATTGAATCCCATGGTGCAGAGTACCCTAGCATCACACTTGCCATAGGCAGGCAGCACCTCTGAGAAAGTTACCGTATGTGCTACTTCTCTAAGGCCCCTTCCCAACTCTTCAAACTCCTCTTACACTGCTCTGATCCCATTCCCAGCCAGATCATTTGTCCCTAGGTGGACAATGACATCCAGCTCCCTCCCTTGTGCAGCTGCTCCCACAATCCTGAGGATTCGCTTCCTGCCCCTCCAAGCTGTGGCACCAGGTAGGCATCATACCTCCCTCTCCCCTTCCTCCCCCAGTTCTACCCCCTAATGATTGAGTCCCCCACCAGGAGTTGTTTCCTTCCCCTGTGGGGTCCTATACCACCCTCCTGTGGGTCTCCTTTGTGGAGGTTCCCAGCATCCTCCTTGGTCTCCACTGCAGGTGCCTCAATAGATGAACCACTCTCCACTAGAACAGTGTATGTATGAATTATGGAGAGGTACAACTGGAGGAATGCACCTCTGTTCCACCACCCTCGCCCTCCCTGAGCCCACCTTGGTCCAACCACTCCTCTTTCTTGGCAACTTCTGAGGTAGCGGCAGTGGCACTGGTGGTCCCTGGGTGGGGGAGTAGATTTCACGAATCCTAGCCAAGTCAGCCTGGAGATGAGCAACCTCCTCACTCAGACCAGAGAGGTGCCCACAAATAGGGCAGCATCGCAGCCTCCAGTATGTCTCCCGGAAGACTGCTGCCCCATAGCCATTGCACTACACCACTCCCATCATGTCTTATTTTGTGGCCACTCTCCTGTTGCTTTGTGTGCTTACTCTCTCCTCCATGTTTTTTTTTTCCTACTGCCTCTGTGCCCTTACAGCTCTTGCTCTTCCTATTCTGTGGCAGGAACTTCTTGTATTCTTCTGTAGTCTCCTTCTTCCTTGTTCAGAGTCAGACCTTCAGCAGATAGGGGGAGAGGAAGAGATACTCTTTTCCTTCAAGGATGATGAAACATATGTGTCTCAGTGATTCTTCCTTTCCTACTGCCAAACAGGAAGTTCCTGTTGTTAGTCAAATCCAGTGCCTATAAAAGTAGAAATGGCTAAGCATGGGAGGATGGAGAGGAGGGAAGGAGGGCAATTAGTAAAAAAAAAGTTCTGGTTTTGTAGTCAGCTGCTCCTTGCTCAAAAAGCAAGATTCTTGTCTGCCAACGCTAGCATTAGGGTACTGTAATTGGAGACTCCTGCTTTTGTACTCCTAAGCCACACCCCCAATTAACTTTGCGCCTCCTGACTTATCAAACTCCCTTTCCCTAACACAGAAAAACACACTTTCTTTTTTTTACCCTAACTGAGACCCCCCACTTCTAATAAAGTATCTGTTTTCTTAATCTCACAGGCACAGACTCCTGCTGAGATAGAAGTGTTCTATTAGTAAAAAAGTTCTAGTTTTGTAGTCAGCTGCTCCTTGCTCTAAAAGCAAGATTTCTGTCTGCCAAAGCTAGCCCTGAATCTGGCAATAAACAGCTCACTCATATTCCTCAGTGACTATGGCCTGGCTATTTATGGCTACGCAACTGACTCTTCTCTCTAATGCCTCTCAACTGCTCTAAACAAAGTCTGCCATCTGCTCACCAATGACCCAAAGCTCACCCATACCTGTGAGCTGTATGCTCGGACTGGCCGGTTCCACTTGAGTGACAGAATCCAATATCAACCCTGCCTCCTTGCAAAAAAGGTGATTCTACACCTACTTCCCACTGGGGTACAGAGACTCCTAGCTTCACCTTCAAATGCCAGACACACCAGGAGCTGGTCCACCCAAATCTTCCATGTGTCCAAGTGTCGGACTACCATGGCTCAGCATTTTTTTGCTCACCATGCTCCTCTCTGGACAAATGGCCTACCTCCTGACATCTCCAATGCCACTACACTGGGATCCTTTAAATGTAGGCAACGTCAGCACCTCACTGATAGTAGCTTCTGTATGTGTCACCACTAAATCTCCACATGCAGCAATGGACTACCCCCAGCACTTTCCCATTCGTATCCTTCCAGGATAGTCTCTCAGCATCACTTTGCCTTTCCCCCCTTCACATTCTATCTCCTCCACACCCATGCCCTATCCTAACCTCCCTCACTCCTGCCTTTCTTAGCACTTCCCCCATCACATTATCCCCCTCCTATGTCTTTGTCATTTTATAGGATGCAGGCATACACTGTACAATGCCTCAGCACACCTTATTATCTGTTGTCTGAGCCACCAACTATATTATTTGTACACTGTATGTTGTGTATATATACCTATCAAATCTGTATTTTGTCCACCGAGGTTGTGTCTCCTCAGTTAATGTACTGACGTGGAACATCTCAATGAGTAACCGCTCACAGGTGTCTTCCAAGATCTTTAATAGATAAATAAAAATAAAATAAAAGAACTGCGAACTGAAGAAACGATGGTAAGCTTTATAATGGATGGTTTCAAATTAGGTTGATACCTCAGCCATTTTTAAGACTTTTAGCCCCAAATTTTCAACATGGGGTTCTTGGGACCCCACCTGGTGAACATGCAACTGTCATTTCGTTTCTCCGTCCTGAAAGATGATTTTGCTGTCGCTGCATGGAATCACCTTTCAGGGCCAGTTAATGAAATGACAATGTTAGTGTTCGTGAGGAGAGGTCCCAAAAACCCCATGTTGCAATATTTGGTGAAAAAATTCCCCAAAATGACTGCGTTACCAGTGTGCATTGAGCAGTTTCTATGCACGCTCGCAACTCTTTTAATTTTTAATATGTTCACTCCAGATTTTCAACATTGACATTTTTGCACAACTCCTTATGAACAGTACAGCTGTCATTTTTCACATCTTACCCAAAACATATTTTCACACCTGTGGTGCACAATGGGCATGGTCGCTGTGCAAAATCAACTTTTGGGAAAGAGTAACAAAATCATAGTGCCACTATTCATGAGGAGAGGTTCCAAAATGCCCATGTTAAAAATTTGGTGAAAACATTCCCAAAAAAAAACACATTACAGGCATGCATTGCACAGTATCTACGCATGCTTGTAAGTTTGCAAATTTTTCATATTTTCTCTCCAGATTTTCAACATTGCCATTTTTTTACACCTCCTGATAAACAATATAGCTGTCATTTTTCACATCCTGCCCAAAATGTGTTTCCACACCTGTGGCTTCCAATGGCGCAGTTGCTATGCAAAATGATTTTTCAGGATTGAGTAACAAAATTATAGTGCTGCTGTTCATGAGGCGGGGTCCCAAAAAGCCAATGTTGAAAATTTGGAGTGAAAATACCAACAAACACCCAGGGCAGTAAGGTTTCCAACCTTACACCCACCCTGTAGAGACTGACAGGTGTCGGGGATGTAACTTGGGTTGGTTGGCCATAATGTTCTCAGCATTCTACTCCCACCCTACAGCCACTGACAGGCATTGAGGTATGACTTGGGTTCTGTCACCCTAACGTTCACCCCATTCTCCTATATTGCATCCATTTCAGCTTATTTCTTTATGGAATGGAGTGAGCATAAGGGCCGAAGACCACAATCCACAACCCCGACATCTGTTGCTTTCTGCAGGGTGGGGTGGGGTGAAGTGGAGTGGTGTAAGCATTATGGTTGACCCAAAGCCACACTCCCAATGCCTTTCAGTCTCTGCTGGGGGGGGGGGTTGGCATTAGCTCAATAATTCACTGCCATTCCTATTTTGCATTTCTATATCCTGCACTACCAATGCCAAAGCCAGCAAGCCAACATTCGACATTGACAAATGCTTGTTTAATATGGCTATCCTATCCCCAGATGTTCAACAGTTTTCTTAGCTGGCTTTGAACACCCAGGGCCCAATTCACAAAGCACCCCTTAATTTCATAAGCTGCTTGTGCCACAAGGAATGGCGTATGGTGAGGCTTGAGCCATAAGATTTGCCGGGAGCAATTTAGAAAGGCAGCCTGCCTCTGATGCAGGCCACGTGTGCCAAAGATGGTGTGGACCAGCCTTGCACCACAAAATGGGTTGCAGCATTATGCTAGAGGGTTTGTGGCTGATGTAGGCTGCCATATACCCTGAGCCTGGGGACATTGGATGTTTTAGATTTTTTCAATATATTGTTTAGTAAGAAAGTTTCACCTTACAGTCAAGTAAACAACATTACAGCAATGAACCGTAAAGGGAAAAAGGGAAATAATTATACATATCTACTGTATATATCATGACATACACAGCACAGCACATAGCTTATATATTATATGCATTATGCCAGGGGAACTCCTAGTCCCACACACATGTCAAACAGATTATACAGCAGGTATTTTTCATAAATGGGGTTCAGAGCTGGGGGTGGGACTCCCATCTGTTTGGTACAGGGCCAAGGTTGTTGCAAGCCACTGGGGCCCTTTCTGATAGTGAACTGGGCACAGGGTCACTGGTTAACCAGCGATCGGGGCATGCTGCCTTCGGTGCAGCTTATGTTGACCTTTGTGAATCGGACCCCCAATGTCCAGTAAGGCCATAGAGCAGTGTCTGTTGCATGCTAAATTACCTTAGTCAAATGAAAAAGGATGTTAAATGATGGGAGTTCAAAAAAAAAAACAGCACATAGTGATGAAAACATGATGATAGTAATTTTAAAAGGAGAACTACCTTTAAAATAAAAGGCACTAAAGAAGATTCAGAATGGGTAAAAGGGTAATCAAAAATGGCATAAAAAGTTATGCTGTATCGTAGGGTTAACACTGTCACTGAGAAGGTATCATGTCGAGTCCGCAGGAGCAAAAGGGTCGTGGTCAGTAGCACATGGTCAAAAGCCTGAAAGATGGAAGAGCGCAGTATACAAAACAGCAAGGTGCCTTAACCCCCAGTGTTTGCCTGTTACCTCAAATTTCACTGGAGTGGAGATCCATGGTGGTGTGGTAATAGTAAATCTACACTTTCCCTCAAATTGCACTGGAGTGGTGATCCACGGCAGGGTGGCGGGGTAATAGTAAATCTACATTTTCCTTCCCATTGAGCTGTTTTTGGTTTAGCGGCTTTTGAGAGGCATGGTTTTGGTGTTTGTGGCATTTTGCCCATTCTGATTTTTACTGTGCTGTATTGTATTTTGCTCAGTTGACGTGGAACCACTGAAAGTGCACTGCCACTTTAAACTAAAGGTTTCTGTTTATTTTTTAAACAAATGTTTTTATAGGTCAGATTTGAACTGTTGTATTTTACATGAGTTTCCAGCCAGTAACATAACCTTTTTGGTGTACTGTTATCTAGTCAGATTGCTCCATTGCCAGTCATTGTTGTAAAATATATATTTATTTGGTTTGCCAGCAAAGGCAGGCTTGACACATTATTTTTTTCTCACTGCAGTTCGTGATCTGAATTGCTTAGCAATGGCTAAATACTGCACCAAAACATCAAATTGTCATGTCAGTTCTTCATAGTTGCAGGAGTTGCAATACCAGAGAAAGAAAGTGTGTCTGGTAAAGGTCAGGCTACACCTGAGCCTATAGCTCAGTGGTTATTGCACCAGGATGGTATTCTTGTAGCCTGGGTTCGGTTCCCAGTAGGTCACATTATTTCTTTCTTCCTATAGTTTGTGAAAGGTAGGCTCAGAGCTGTTTTCAGGTATGTCCTGGCCGGGTAGGAAAAGGCAACAACATTCACAGTGAGAAACACAAACAATGCAGGCAGTGGTTACAAAGATTACAAAATTAAATATAACTGGACATAGCCAGCCTGGTAGCTCTGAGGGCTGAGGCACTGGGTGCCTGACCTAGTGCTACACCAGTGACCCATGTTCGGGGGTCAGCATGAGAGGAGGAGGATCAAGCATCCAAGGAACTGCTGTCCTTCTCTGGGGAGGGGGGCATCAGTGTTCAGCATTTGACTGGCTCCTGGCAGAGGCTGGGGACAGCAAGCCTTCTCTGCAGATAAGGGGCTGAGATGGGGCAAGTCACCTGGAGGAGCACGTGCAGGTGGATGCACACTTCCTCCACTGGCATCACTGCATGCCTCATCTCTGCAAAAGTGGAAGAAACAGGGAAAAAATGGCCCTGGCTGCATGGCTTGATGGCCGTCCGATGGATCGTGCCACCTCCAGGAGGACAGCGCCGCTGATACTGGATCTGGTCCTGACAGGGAAGATGAGGGGCTCCCCGCCACCCCGCTATGGGTTTAAATAGCGGCGATGGCCCGATGTGTGTAGGTGTGGATGGGTGGCGGCCGGAGAATAGGTTGCCAGGTAGATGAAGTCAGAAAAGGGTCAGGGAGAGAAAAATCATCCAAATATATATATATATATATATATATAACTGAACAAGTGACAGTTGCACATGAGAAGAGATGTTGTGATTTACATGGAAAATTGTGATCAACACAGACACAAGTAAGGGTTGTATCTGGGTGAAGCAGAATTTTACAGCTTTCTTGAGACTCATAGGATTTTCCATGTAATGGTGGCATGATAGCCAGTACCTCTGTTCTGGGAATAAAGGTGTTAGGTTTTGGCACTACAGAAATATTGTATTAGTTAGAGATGGATGGAATGTTCTGTCTGAAATCAGACCCCCCGAGCCAACAGTCACCTATGACATTAGATCAGTAAGGATTCAGCCATAAGAGTATTGTTCTGAGTTAATTGGAGAGAGCAGACAAAAATACCACCAGAATTATGAAGTCTGGGACAAGAGGCTGGCTTACATTTCCATTCTTCACCTTCCCTGATTTCTGCGGCCATGTGCAACTGCATAGCCAGTTGCTAGTATGTGCCCTTCCTCCACCCAAGTGCTGCTTGATGATATGGTTACCACAGGTTGTTGTAGGGTGTGAGTGGTCCATCATATGCCTTGCAGTCAGGCAGAAGAGATTGGCAAAGTCTTGCAGGGTTCAAGAACTGAAATCTCTCAGGAGATTTCAACAGCCAATCATGTAGTGTCAGCAAGACAGCAGGTCATGTGATGTTGAGGGGTGTACAGTATTTACCCAGTTCCTCTGCCAAGCATCTGCTTTGTGGAGTAAACTAGTGCATACTAACTGGCTCAGTGATGTGGAGGGCAGAGGCATCTGTGCCTTACCTCCTGCCATGCCTGTGACCCATGTTCACGGTGCGAGTGGGCCACTGGGGGTCGACTGGGGAGGGAGGATCGAGACCAGGCAGTGGCTGTGGGCTGGCAGTGGGTCCACACATAGGGATGGTTGCGGGACAGATGTCCGGTATGCTGCTTATGGAAGCATGCCCGGCTTTACCATTGGCATCACTGCACGCTGCCATGACCGGGGGGGGTGGGCACCAAATGGAGGAGGAAAATGTTGCCCAGCAGGATGAAGGTGGACCCTCACAGGCTCCACACCAGGCTAGCTGGCACCTGGCTAGGGTGAGAGGTGAGTCTAGTGGATGCCGGGGTGACGGGGCTGGGGAGGCCAACTGAAGGGGGTTGGGTGGGAGCATAAAGAAATGAAGAAAAAAAAATACTGCACACTGCAAGAAAGTTCAAGTGAATCTGAGTCCTGGAAGTGGGGATATCTGAGAAAGTGGTCTGGCTTCTACAATAAATATAACAGTCTTATGCATATAAGTGCAGTTTTACTGTACACAGTCTGGTCTGTACAGAGCCAGACAATTGTTGCCTGAGGCTCACTGAGAGAAACCAAGAAAAAGGGGGCGATTGCTGACAGGCTGAGGAAGCACCTTTAAAATAATCAATAATAAAATATAAAACGAGCCTTTTACTGTTCACTGGCATTAAACTAAGTGTCTTTTGAATGTAAGCTTCAGTCACCAGGGGGTTATGGAGCACGGCATTGTAGCTGTTGCTGTAGTCTGGCCTTATCGTACTGCTTCAACATTCAATCCTGTGAGAGATGGGGGAGGATGACTGACTGAGCGAGTGTCTTTTATTAATCATAATATAAAAATGGAATCATAGCTAATTCTAGTTTGTGTGTGTGTGCGAGCATGCGCGCGCATGCAGTGCACTGCCATTAAGACTAAATGAACCATGTAGAATGGTGTTTTATATTCACTTCACCAGTTACCAGGGGTGTACTAAAAAAAGAGAGGGGGGTGGTTAAGCAAGCTTCTCTCAACACAGTCAAAGTAATAAAATAAAGTGCAAATATTTGTGGTTGCTGTTTTTTTTTTTTTTTTGTCGGGAATGTGCTATGTTTGTTCATACAATGGTCATGTACAGTATATGAATTTGTCCTGTACCCAAACATTTCTGTATAACTAATTCTGGGTTGCCCCTGAAAAAGGGACCTCTTGGGCCCAGTGGGCCTACCTGGGGAACACAATTAAATAAATAAAATAAAGAAAGAATGGGGTCTGACTGGTATTAAAGTGTGCATGAAAGTACACTGTTGTTATAATCACTTATCAGGAGCTCACAGAGGGGGTGGGATTGCAGCTGAATTCTGCAGTTAATATAAATTATGATATAATGTGCTTCCTTTGCCCCACTGTCTTGCACTCTACCCACTCTGCATTTTAAACATTAAGGGTCCCATATTTTAAACATATCCCAGACCTATGTGCAGGACATCCATGGATGCACTAACAATGTGCATCCACTTTGCATCCCTTCCCGATACCTGTACAGGGAATACTGTGCAGCTATGCGGGCTGGTCCGAGCAGGGGGCAGAGAGTGGGTATGCCTGTGGAGCCCTGGCAAAGCGCAGCATGCATGATGACATTTGCACTCTGCTGGGTCGGTGTCGGGGGGCTTACCATTGTACCAGCCAGAAGGCTGCAATAGTAACTGCATGTCCCCCAATCACAGCTCCAAAAGCACCTCTGCACCTCACAGTCATGGATCCCTGCCCTCGTCAATGCCGCGGAGGATTAGAGAATGGAAGCAGGCAGCAGGGCGCTAACTTTGACATCAGTATATTATTTTAAATTCCCATTGGGGATATCGTAGCTCATACTTGGGTCACATGTCCCATGATCCCCTGCTCCTGCAGAGCGGGGGATCCACTATGGGGCCCAGTGGAAGCCCCATTTTGGACCCCACTTATTGCACTGTCCATCCACACCCTTGATGCGTAGATACACACCTGTACTGGAGACACCCAGGCCCACCCAAGGAGATTTACATACTGGCACTGCACATCCCGCAGGGTCCGGTTACATGGCACGCACTGGCATTGCCCAGTATGTGCTCCTAGCAGTGCACACCAGGCATATTTGTGCATAGAGCCCTTAATGCACATGTTGATAATAATAAAAAACTAATCATATCCATTCTGAACCCCATCATGTTCATAAGCAGTAAGACACAACAGGGCATGGCTTTCTTTTCCTGAACCACATGCCCAAGTGCATTGTGAGGCAAAAGGTACTTGCACCAAGTGCCTAAAACCAAATTGAAGTGTGGTTCAGGAAAAGAGACCCACACCCTGGAGTCTTATTTCATTTATAGAATGTGTACCAAATAAAAATTTAATTTTTTATGCTATTTTGAAATTTCTAAAAAACAGAAAACAATTTACAAGTAAAAAAAAAAAGTAAACAAAAACTCCCTGTTGTACCACTTATGTCCTATGCCACTGAAACAATTTTTGTGGCTGTGTTTGGCAACAAATTTAATAGTAAGGTTTCTGCCCTTTGCTCCCCTCATTCTTTCTCAATCTCTCTCTCCCCCCTCTGTATCTCTCTATAGAGTATCTCTGTCTCTCGGTCTAGGCCCTCTCTCTTTTGGGCCTCCCCACTGAGCTTATTGAGTTTGTTGAGCTGACTCCCCCCTTCCCTGCTGTAGTAGTCGCTTGGTATTCTTATTGAAAGACTACTATGCCATTTCTGAAATTTATTTAATGTTTCTGTATCTCACTTGCACAAAAGTGCTGCTTTCTTTTTCTGTTTTGGCTTTTGGCAGCTCTGTAGTTTCAGCAGCTTGCAGTTGAGGAAAAGACAGCTATGGAGCAGTGGGGTTGCATTTAGGAATGCAGTCTGGGGCACCAGGCTGGGTTCTGTCATGAAACAGGAGGCTGCACTTTGCACCCGGAGACCATATATGCTTTGATGCAGAGCGAGCAAGTCCTTCCAACTAAAGATGATTTTGTGCCAAATTCTCATTTGAGGCTTTCAAAACACAAGTTCATTTATTGGGAACCACGGCTGTGGTGGTGGATGGAAGTATATTAAAGCCATATATTGGTAGTTTGTAAAGTAAAGGCAAGTATTGTCTTTACTTTACAAACATGGCTGCCACACTTGTATTTAAAAATAAATTGGAACTACTAATACTAGAACATATTGAATCCCTAGTTGCCAGAAGAAGTTTAAAGTTAGGGTTCCAACTCTAGAGGTACCACAGGGACACGGTTGTGTTTGACTAAAGGTACTGTATCGGAATGCATGGCTACCCCAAAATGCAAACAGTAGGATAGTTGGATATTAGGATAATCTATAGCCAAATCCAATAATCTGGTCATAGCATAGGATGTCACTGGATTAGGATTTGGATATCCTACCATCTGACTATCTTAATGTCCTAAACTAGTTACCCCAACCCTCCCTCTAATTAAATAAATAACTTCAACCCAGCCCCCAACTAAACCAATCTATAATCCACCACTGCCCTTCCCCCACGCAAGCCCATTGATAGCATTACTTAGTATCTATGGTCCTATAATAAATATTAATCTATTGATAATTGTAAAGTACCAAACTCCCCACTAAAACTAGCCACCCCACCCTGACACAAGATAAGAATCAGTCTTCTGATTCAGTAAAGAATCCCCACCACACCCACCCACCCACTGGTGCAGAACATTAATAGTATGATATCCAGAAGAAAGCCCCTTGCTCCTATCGGAACCATAAGATTTTAATGAAACACTTTCTATGCCAAGATCCAAAATGCATAGTTTTACATGAGTACTGTATTCCAATATAAACCTGTATGGTCAGGATGGTTGTTCCTAACTTCTGAAGGCTTCAGAGTTTCTCTTTAGTAAGAAGAAAAATGTGCTGTGACTAAAATTAGGTTATCCTGCATCCCATGAACAGTTGGGTCTCTGAAACCTAAGAGCACAGCCAGCATTGGTTAAAACAAAAAAATCTACAGTACATTTCATTTAGCTACACAGGGGTCTATCAGGGACACAGCTATGATAATGCTTCATCATACAGCCCCCCTCCCAAAAAAAAGCTGTTACCCCTCCTGCCCCACATTACCAGGAAATTCATCTGGCAATAACTCCTTCAATACCAAGACCCCAGTGGCTCTTGACAGGTCTTCGATTGGAAAATGACTCCCGTGACTCTCATCCTAGTTCTGTGTAACACTACCAACCCCCCCCCCACACACACACACACACACACACACACACACGTAAACAAGGACTGTCTGGACCCAGGGTAGAGTTGAGCAAAACTTATCTTCCACCATTAAAATTCTGGTGAAATGCTGATTTCGCTTCCACGAAATTTCCATGAAACATTTGTAAAATTTTAACAAAAATGTGATTTCAGTTATTTTCATCTAATTTAACAAGCAGTTTTACAAATTGCACCACATATGGCATGATGCCATTACCACATCTCATACAGAAGTGTACAAAGGTTCATATTTCTGTCTTTAAAGGTAGATGAGAAATGTTAAAATTACATTTCCCAATAATGTAATCTGCAAAATCTTAAGCCCCTGTAATTGTAAAATGAGAGAATGGAATATTACCAAATTTTTAGAGATTCATTGACCCTAAATATTAAGCTTTAAGGCCACCCCCCATAGCCCAGCAGCAGAGCGTCAATCTATCATGCTGATAACCCAGCTTCGGAGGCGAGCCCAGGAAGTCACTTTGGGAGACAGCCCATGGCTGAGAGTGTGGCAGTGCATTTCGATAAGGGAGTGTTGACAGTGGGTTCCACCAACACAGCCACCTATGCAGCTCGGCCAGGGAGCTCTCTCCTGCTGCATGGAAAGCTGTGGCTGTGCAGGGCTGACAGAGGTGCTGCCCCAACTGGAGGAGACAGAAGGGAAAAAATGTTGGAAAACCCAGTAGCAAACTGAATGATGGCTGGGTTCAGCCTGATCTGGGTATATCCCTTTGAATAGGATATATCTCTGATAGATGAGCTAACAGCCAGGAGAAACATAAATTTGGGAAAAAGAGTGTGTGTGTGTGTCAACTGCCTAATCTCTTACTTAAAGGCTGGTCAAACTATAAGCAGAAATGAGTCCAAAATAACATCAGAAATAAAGCTGAATTTCATGAGCTTTTGTGAAATTGTGATACTTTTGTCAAAACCATGTCATACATTTTATCCAGTAATACACTTGAGTTGCCATTGTAGAGGAAGATCAAGTATGGATAAAGTGGAAATAAGGGAGCATTCATAAGAGGCTCCATAGTAAAAGTATAGTGGTGCCAAGTGTCCTATCACTATCTTCAGTGATGAACCACGAACAGTAGTCGGGGACATAACTGTGCACTAGCCCGTCTTCTTGCAATACACCAGCTAACCTCTATAGCTCACAGACTTAATGACTTGTGGAAGCACATGCACGTGCAACATTGTTTCTGTACAATGCCACCTGCTGACTCTTTTACAACCCTGTAGATAACAGTGTATATTTTTACTATCTGAAAATAGTGACACCAAGCCTTACACCTAGTTATAACTTAGGTCTTTGTTTTTGTTTTTTTTTTCTATTTATATTTTCTGCCCCAGCCACCGGTAGCCCGGTACCATCTGCCGGTCACGCTTCCACCCCCCCACATCAGCCTCGCGCCCTTCCGATGCCCCGTGGCTTACCCCCCACAGTGGGGCTGCGGCACTGGGGACACATGCATGAGCGCAAACTAGGTCGGAGGGCTGGCCTGAGGGAGCTAATTGGCTGTGACCGGCTTCATCAAGGCGGCGGCATACTCCATTTTCCTTTTTCCGGGAGGCGGGGGCGTGCAATGGCGTGGGCGTCCTGCCCGCCTCCGGCAACACACACCTGTTGAGGTGGGTAGTCGCTACACCTGGTCTCCACCAGGGTCGCGCCGACCCGGCACTTCCCATCCCTCCCGGAGAAGGGAGAGCAGTCCGATGGACGCTTATCCTTCCCCCAGCCGCTCCTCCAGCAACCCGAGTCCGTCTCAACTCTGTCGCTGTGTCGCAAGCGAAATCTCATCATTGCGCCGGGGCGGGCAGCATAACTTAGGTCTTTGTGACAGACTTATCTGGATATCTTTAGTCATGATGGAACATGATGCTAGGCATCACTGCTGCAGGAATGTTGAAGGGGTATTGCAGGTCAATGCAAGTGCAGGTGAGGTGATCATGTGATAAGTGCTTTATGAAAGTTAAATTCTACAAGTGTTATTCTAGAGGCATTACCCATGATGTGTCCTTGAATTTGTGAACAAATGTTGCCAATTAGTAATTTCTAAAGTATCCACAATAAATGTTAATCAACTAAACCACATTTATCCAGCTTAAAGAGCTAGAGGAGCCAAAACAGGCAGGCAAGAAAATAATACAAATTACAAGATGTAGTCAGACGTAACTTTTTATTTTTGAGGTATGTTTCTTTTTTTCCTGCTGCTCCATGGAAAGTCTTCTATGTGACAATATTGTGCTGGATGTGTGGAACAGTTCTTAACCTGGCAGCAGACATATCTATCTCTCTCCAATCCCTCCCCCCCTACAGTACATCATCAGCACTGTGATCTCACTGACAGTGACAGCTGTTCCTGAACACAGTGATGTTACAGTCAGTGAGGTCACAATACTGATGATGTAGAGGGGGGAATGGAGATAGATGTATCAGTTGTGCCTGTCCAGTGGCACTGAGGATTGCAACACTGGACACCACACCTCACACCATGCTGGTGACCTAAGGTCAGGAGCAACCTCGACACAATGAGTACAATTTTGGAAATGGTGTAAATATTTAAACTGTAACTCCCCTGAAGGTGTCCAATTATTTAAACCACAAAGAATAAAAGCAGGGAGTTTATGGCATTCTTCTGCGTTAATGAAACACTTGACAAGTATATTAAAGTTCCACTTCTTTATTGAAATATCAGCCCCCTACGTTTCGCTCCTTAGAGCTTGCTCACGGGGTATTTTGAAATCTGTTTAAACAGAAGAATAATTTTAGTTTTAATTTTTAAATCAAGTTCATTATAATCGAGTTTGAATTAATTCTCAAAAAACAGTTTATTTAATTATTACCAGGAACTTTTCTGTTTACTAGATTACTTCATGTTACTGTGCAAACGATTCAGCAGTCAACTGACTTTCTATCATAATAAACATAAATAAAAGATATGAGTATAACCTTCAGTGCACAGAAAAATGCTGACCTAGATGATATTGCTGCTTTTGACATGAGTATTTAAACTTGAACCCACCATAACCATATGCGTACCTTGGGAAATGTATTTTGTAATTTTTCTTTTGCCTCTAAATCACAGCCTTGTGGCATATCAAGTAATTGGGACCAAACGGCAACCTGATCCTACAAAACAAATATACTCATTTACTAGAGAGGCTATTTACCAATTCTGTATATGTTTTTGAAATAATTCCAAAGATTTTACCTTCTCCACTTTCAAAAGCCAATATTAAATCCTTTTAAGCAACTCAAATTTAAATCATTTATTCAACGATTGAAGACTTAATGTTTGTAAACCGTAATGGTGTTTCCCGAACGCTCTGAAGATTCCTAAGAAGCAACCTCGGGTTGCCAGGGATAGCAGACAAGGGAGAGGATTGAACATCCGATGGACTGCTGTCCTCTCCCAGGGAGGGGAAGGTTGTTGTCCTGCTCCTTGGCTGCCCCCTGGTGGAGGCCGGAGGGCAGCATCAGAGACAGAGAGGCACAGGAGCATAGATGCATGGCATGTATATACCTCCACACTGGCACTTTCATGCCATGAGGGGGAAGGCGGAAGGGAGTAAACGTGAAAATGGAAGTGGCAGGCTTCACGATGGCCTGGCCATGTCCCAATTACTGGCTTCACCCAGCTACTACATTGTGCTTGAGGGGGTCTCCTCCCTCTGGCCTCTCCATGGTGAGGGGATCTGTAGGAGAATTGCCAGAGTGAGCTGGATCAGGGGAGCTTGGTTTGGAAAGAAGAGCCCTCTTAGAGGGGCCAGCGCCACCTGCCCATTCTGTGAGGCAGAAAAATAGTTGATGGATAAAAAAAGATATGTCAGTTGCCAGGCAGAGTGCTATCCCACACATCATACCTACTAACAACAGGTGAACAATATTTTAATTAACCAAGGGGAAAAGAAAAATGACCTCAGATATAAAATATAATGGTTGACTGCTTTTAAAAACTAATATTAGTTTTAGGCATTATACTAGCTCTTTAATTAGATTCCAGGACATATTTACTTTGGTATGCACGCTAGATCTTGAGAGTATACAGTACCTGCAATAGCAGTGGAGGTATACACATCCAAATATTTTGAAAATGTTCACACAACTTAATAAATAATTAAATTGTGAAATGTTGAAGTCCTGTGTCTTAAAATTTACATAACCAATTACCTCTCTATTTAGCAACTTCTATGACTCTTCCAAGAAAGTATGCATATAAATTTTCAATTACCCAGCTCCAAAGGTGGCTAAGTTGTAAGCATAGACATATTTCCAGAAATTTTCACATGAATAATAAACCACCAGATTCTGAGCCCCTATAACTCCCCTGTCCTTCATCCAAAGGTAGGGCACTGACCAAACAATAAAAATACCAAATTTCAGATAGCTAGCTATAATACTGAGTCTTGAACATTTAAAGCATTTCAGAAAACTCTAAAAAAGTTCACTAAATTTTGTGGAATTTCATGAAAATTCCATGAAATTAGAATTTGCTAATTTTACCCAGCCCTTCCCAGGGGTTAATCAAATAAATCAGTGGTTAAGCATTATGCCCTCTGAAGGCAACTTTAGTAGTTTGGTCTTTGATTCAAATAAATTAGTACACAATTGTTGAGTAACATGTTTTATTTGACAAGCCCCAAATAATATTTTTTTAGGTCTTGAATGTTTTGGAAACGTATTTTGTATCTCATAAAAAAAATTGTATTTTAATGTGCGTCTCTGCTCATGCAGGTAACATAGAAACAGACATAATTTGTGTCACAGAACATTGTTTGCTAAACCCCATTTTACATGCATAAAGTCAACTCTGTGTACAAAAGTTGGGGTATAGATAATGACTAAGTGCCCACTCCACACAAAAACCCATTGTTTTCTCACATTTACTGAGTTGCCAATGGGCCTGAATGCTTTATGGAATAATGAGTCTTTTGTTATAACGTTATCTTAAAGTGAAGATGAAAAAAATAATAATAATTGTCTACAAAATGCAGGCAAACCTCACAAGATACATTACATACAAGACATTGCACAGAAAAACATATAACTGATAATAAAACACACTTAGCATTTTAATTAAAAATAAATCAATAGGGATGAGTGAGACAGCTGTGCCCAACTTTGAACTATGGCCATGATCTCACAGAATTTGATCCAAGAGATCTAAGGTGATCTGAAATGGCACAACTCAGGGGCTGGGGGTAAGAATTTGAGTCTGAGCCAGGCCACATGTCAGGGTGTAGGCTGCCCCTCAGTATCTGGTCTGGATTGTCAGGAATTTAATTCAGATGATACGAACCAAGCTTGAGGCCCACCTTAGTTGGGAAGAAGGCACAGATTAGAATGAGAACCAGTTTGCCAATCTCTAAAATAAAACATGTAACCAGTCTCTCTCTTCAGCCGACTCGGGCAAGTTACCAGAGAGCACTCATAGGGTTAACCCAGACCCTGAGAGCTGGTCTCTGAAGGGGAAGTGGCCCAGAGATAGAAACAGACAAACATTGACTTTGAAGGCAGATAAGGACTACATGGCCCTCCTAGTCTGTCCATTTCCCTACCTATTGGAAAAGCAGCAGATCTAGTTAACCAGCAGCCTTCTTCCTCCTACCCCCTCTAGAATTGCCTTATGTCTGTCCCATGCATTCTTAAATTCCCCCACTATTTTTGAACCTACGGCCCCCTCAGGAAGGCCATTCCATGCGTCCATCACCCTCTCCATGAAAAAATACTTCCTCACGTTACCTCTGAGCTATCCCCCCTCTTCAAGTTGTACCCCCTTGTTCTTGTACAAATCTTTTTCTGAAAGATACTGCCCTCTTAAACTTTGTTGATTCTCTTGAAGTATGTGAAAGTTTCTATCATGTCCCCCCTCTCCCTCCTTTCCTCAATGGTGAACATATTAAACTCCTTTAGTCTCTCTTTGTATGGCTTCTGGTGAAGTCCATGCATCATTTTAGTTGCCTTCCTCTGGACTGCCTCCATCCTGTCTATGTCCTTGTGGAGATGGGGTCTCCAGGACTTACATAGAAACATAGAAGTTGACGGCAGATAAGGACCGCAAGGCCCATCCAGTCTGCCCATTTCTTTTTCAACCTTATAAATGTACTTCATGCAGTACTCCAGATGGGGTCTCACCCACTGTCTGTACAGAGGTATATCAACTTCCTGTTTTCTACTGTTGATGCCTCTCCTTATGCATCCCAGTATCCCCCCAGTCCTCCTTACTGCCTTCTCACATTGCCTGCCTATATTTAGGTCATCTGATATGACTACCCCAGGTCCCTTTCCATTTTTGTTGTTGGTAATACCACCCTCCCATTGTGTCCTCTTCCCCTGGATTTTTGTTTACCAGGTGCATTACTTTGCACTTCTTTGCATTGAATCTAAACTGCCATACTTTTGACCATACTGCCAACCTTTCCAAATCCCTTCTCATCCTTTCCACCCCCTTGTGTATCAACCCTGTTGCAGATCTTTGTGTCATCTGCAAAGAGGCATACTTTTCCTTCCAATCCCTCTGCAATGTCACCTATAAAGACATTAAAGAGGACTGAATCCTGCGGTACCCCACTAGTAACCACCGTTTCTTCAGAGTGGACTCTGTTTACTATTACCCTCTGCGTTCTGTTGTCCAGCCAATTTTTCACCAAGGCTACCACCTTAGGACCCACTCCCAAGCTGGCTAAATAGTTTATTAATGTTTTGTGTGGGACTGTGTCAAATGGATGTTTGGATGTTCATGCCTGTGTGGCTTGATTTAGATAAGAGTGGAAAACTGAAGCATGAATATGTATGGTTCTGCCCTTCCCCCACTATCCTACAAAAGGGCAAGGAGCTTGGGCACTGGCCTGGCCAGCTTGGGGTTTGGAGTCTGGAAAGAAGCAGTTCACTTCTCTGGCTGCAACTGGGCCTTGTGGACCTTTGGCCTCAGGGATTGTGGCAGGGTACATGGGATCTGGGGACACTGATTCCCTTGTGCCTGGTCTCCATAGCAAGGTACCATCAGAAGCAGCTGGAGTGTCTAGCACTCCCCTTGAGATACACAGAACAGCACCTCCAAGAATGCATTATGAGAGAGAGTGGTGGACCATCCCTCAAGGAAGGTCACCTTAACCCGTGCAGGGTCACTCCCAGCAGTAGAATGAAAAAAAGAAGTCTTTATTACACTACACCTGGTATTACACTTAGTTTTTGGACACAAAAAGGTGAAAATGTCCATCTAATGTGTCCATCCACATCAGTGGGTCCAACATGCCCCTTTATCTAGTACATCATCATGATACTCCATCATTTGAATGCTACCAGAATAGCGCCGCACTATATGGCGCTAGTCTGGTAAAGGCTCACATGGACAGTGATTAGGGATTTACAGCATATACTGTAAGCGCTCCCCTGGTCACTTTCTGTGGTCCTGTAGGAAGGACAAATACACCAGGAGCCAAGAGGCTAGCTGAGCTGCTCCTGTGGTGTGGAGGGCTGGGGCATTGAACAACTTGACCAGCAGTGTGGAAACCAGGGTTCTAATCCTGGTCTCCAACCACTTTAGCACACTATGGAACTTTTATTTTATTTTTTACTTGGGGCTGTAATGGCCCCAAAATATTTACTTTCCCCAGGATCCGCTCACCCCCGGAGTGAGAATCCTAGTGATGGGGGGTGTGGGGGGGGGGCTAAATTGCAGTGCTATTATTGTATGCGCTCACCTGACCCAGTGCCCATAATCATCTAGTCTTTTCTTAAAAACTTCCTTACTAACACTTAGCACTATACCTTCAGGAAGCGAATTCCATAATCTACTTGATCTTTGAACAGAAGATTACAGTCTGCCATTCTTTTTGGTATGTTCTAACAATATTTGCATTTTGTGTGATCTTAGTCTATCAGGTTTGACTTGTATCTTTATCCCCAATTCCCTAACTAGTTCTGGGTCATTTAGAATCTTGTACATCATCAAGAGGTCCCCTTTTACACGTCTCTTTTACAATGTGTACACCCCCAGACATTCCAGTCTATCTTCATATGACATATGTTGCAGACCGGACACCAGTCTGGTAGCTCTCCTCTGAATTCTCTCCTCCCTTTCCACATCCTTCTTCACGAATGGGCTCCACAACTGAGTGCAATAATCCAGATGTGGCCTTATAAAAGTTTGGCAGATAGATATGATATATTGTCTAATAATAACTGGTTAACCCGGTTATCAACTCATTTTCGATAATTGTAAAAAGCTGCATCAACCTGAAGGTTGATAAGAAAAAACTCGTATCGACCCGTGGGTTGATATGACTTTCACAGTCTCGCGCTGAGAAGTCAAAAGCAGACCAGACCAATGAAACAGATGGAGCCAGCATGAGACAGTTCTCCATCTCCAACCATATACTCTCACTTTTAGGATGAATCCCATTTTAAAAGAAATGAACTGAGCATCAATGCCTAATCCTGCCACCAGTTATTAATGAAAATAAAACATGTGAAAGAGGTTGATATGCAGTTTTTTAGCACACCCTCAGTGTGTGATAATAGTGAAACCTCTCGAGCTTCACTCTCAAGGTCTTACTATTATCACACACCTCGGGTATGTGAAAAAACTGCATATCAACCCCTTACATATGCATTATTCTCTATTTCCTGGTTATGAAAGCTTTCTTTACATACTTTACAAGGAGATTTGCTGTTGTACTAACTTTACACAATGACTACTAAATTGTAATTCTTTATCAATAACAACATCCAGATCTCTCTCTGTATCTACCAAGTAGTAAACTTGATTAGAATTATTTTTCCAAGGTGTAACACTGAGTATTTCACAATTCTGAAACACATCTTGTTCTCTGAGGCCCATTGTTCAATTTTAAGCAGGTCCTGCATTAATTTATGCCGATCATTAGTGGTTTTTACCGGAACCCCTAGTTTAATGTCATCAGCAAATTTAACTGTAATGCTGCTGATATTCCTACTTATGTTACTAATAAATAGTGAAAACAAAGCAGGGTCCAAAACTGAGCCCTGTAGGACCCCATCGGTTATTGTCCCCTCATCTGATAACACACCTTTAATACGTACAACTTGAGGTCTGCTGCTTAGCCAGTTTTGCACCCATAAAGTTGTGCATTTTTCCAATCCCATGCTTTCCATTTTTTGCAGTAATACAGAGTGGGAGACTTTATCAAAAACCTTTTTAAAATCTAGGAATACAACGTCCAAGGGAGTGTTTTCTTTGATGTGTTTATTAACTTTTTAATAGAAACGTATTTGTGATACTGGCCCTGTTCTTTTTAAATCCATGTTGTTTGTTGTCACAGATTCCTGATTTAGAGAGTTCCTCTTCTAAATCATTTTTGATGAGCCTTTCTCCTACTTTACAAAGTATGGCCGTTAAACTAATAGGTCTCAGCTGGACAGAACTTTCTTGTCCCTCTTTTTAAAGAGTGGCATCACAATTGCCTTCTTCCAGTCTGATGGAATTACCCCTAGGGCAAAAGAAAGTTGTATATGCATATCAGTGGCTCTGCAATGGATCTACAATGGTGGTTCAACAACACTTTTGTCAACCGGCATCTCAGTGACAGGATTTATGTCGACTGCAAGTTGCTGTAGACATAAATTCCATATGTCTCCTGGTCCTGTTTCTCTATCAGGGGGTTTCACCTCCGAACCACCATACTATGGATTATCAACTCCAGTTGGAGTTGATTCAGGGAAGGGGTGCAGGACCAGGAGACAGTGTGCCCCTGCCTCGGGCATGCCAACACAGTGAACTGTCAGCAAAGTGTCGATTTTGCCGACAGCCAGGTATGTCCCTGTGTTGATGTCACCATCGGGTCGGCATACCCTCTGGAATTAAGACCATTAATTCAAGAAGCATTTTAGGGTGCAGCATGTTTGGACAAAAGGACTCACTGGGCTTAATCTCAGATAATAACTCTAAGACCTTATAAGTAGAAAATGCTCTGAAAATTGTGGAATTATCATGATGGTAAGATATTGTGTTTTTAACCATCTCTTTATTTATTTATTTATTTATTTCTAAGAATCAGTTTACAATCTTTGAGCCAGAGGCTCGTTTCCAAAGGTACTTCATCACCTAAAGACATACATTGTGTTTTTGGTTACATAGCATAGATTTGCAAAACCATCGGCGTTCAACAGAGGCGCCACGTCACACTGTGGTCAGACAAATACAGTTAGGTTACAGGGTATATGTAATTGATAACAGGTGTTACACAAGTTGGTATCAAGTGAGCAATCTAGTTGGTAAACACCGAAACAGCTGGCACTGGCCAGGTTAAACATAGGCACGATGTACAGGGAAGTGGTGTTGGGGATGGCAAGGTGGATAGCTGCCCGGGGGGCGTTGTCAAGAGAAGCAGAGGTGGAGGCTATGTTCAGAGACAGGAGCAGTTACGAGTGCTGATGATGTGGTTCCGAAGGGTGGTTTTGAACTTGGAGATGGTGGTGGCATTGGTGATGGGGGCAGGGAGAGAGTTAAACCAGGTTGGGGCTCTATAGCAGAAGGACCTCTGGCAACGGCTGGTTCTTGATCTGGGGACCTTTAGAGTGGTCTTGTAGGAAGACCGTGTTGCAATAGTGGGAGGGCTCTGGTGGATGGATGCTGTTACCCCAGGAGGTGAGAGCCAGAGTAGGGTTTTTTTTTGTGAGGAGACAGGTTTGGTATCGGAGCCGTTCATCCAGGGTAAGCAGGTTAGCCCCGACATACAGCTAACAGGTGTGTGTGAGCCTGGGGGCACCAGTAATCAATCTGCAGGCTTTATTCAGGGTTAAGTGAATTTTATTGAGTGCAGTGGTGTCGGCAGCACCATATACTGGTAGACCATAGTCTACAAGGGACAGAACGGATGATGTAACAGCGAGCCAGAGAGCATTTGGGGGAATGCAGGTTCTATGGCGGAAGAGGATGCCAAGCCGTGTTAGTGGCGGATGTTAGGCATCATGTGGTTGTGAAATGTGAGGGCTGAGTTGAAGGTAACTCAAGGTATTTGTAGGAGCAGACTTGTTCCAGTGGCTGATTGGTACTTGGAAGGATATAGAGTGGGTGGTTGCTAGCTTTGTTTTGGGGTGGAAAAGAGCATAGCTTTGGTTTTATTAAGATTGATGACAGTCTCGCTCCTTAAGCCAAGCCACAGCACTGTTTAAAGACTGCTGTAGGGAGTCCTGTAGGGAGATGGGATTGCGTGGGTGGCAAAAGGACAGTGTCATCTGCATACAGTAGAATTTTGCCAGGGCATGCACTGGGCAGGGTGTTCAGATACAGCGAGAAGAGAAGGGGGCCCAGGATGGAGTTTTTAAATACCTTACAAAAATATTTATTAAAGGCATTGGTCACTTCTAGTAGATCTTTGATTTCCATGTCTTTGGAGATAACTGGACTGATAGAGCTATCAATGGACTTCAGATTATTTGTATAAGAACAGAAGGTCTTATTGTTATCTTTGATGTGTGCAACCTGAAGTTCCAACTTATTCCTTTCAGATTTGAATAGTTTTTTCAGCTTTTAAGTTTCACCTTGTAACAAGATGTAGTAAGGTTATCTGATTTTTTCATGCTTTTGAAGGCTAATTTCTTCCTTCTTATTTGCTTCAAAACTTTAGCAGTGCACTACATTGGGATTTTACCATTTTGTTGTACAAGACCTTGATAGGTACATATTTGCTTTTTATATCTAACAGTTTATTCTTTAAAAAGCTACTGACACCTCAAAGAAAACATTAAAAAACACAATAATTAGGTACAATTCTGCCTGCATTTAAATTTTATATATTTTTCCTCCCCATTATTTATTACTAAGGAAATTTTCATAAATATATCATCTTTATCCCTTAGAGTTCCTTTAGAGTCCATCTGCCTCTATAGCTGACTCCCTACTTCAAGTCATAATCCTGTATTGTGACATTACAATCTGTTGCCATGGGAGTAACCGTGATATCAGAAGCAGTGCTCTATGACTTCAGGTAGGGAGAAAGCAATAGAAATAGGTGAACTCTTCATGAGCAAAGATCCTGTTTTCATACAGACAACCTTAGTATTAAATAATGGGGAGGAGGAATGCAGCACTAATGGAAAATACAAGCTGAACTGTGTCTAAGTATTAGGTTTTGTTAAAGTTCTCCTGAAAGTGTCACCAGCTCTTTAAGATAGTTCACATTTCCTATGTTCCCTTGGATTCAAATTCAATCCTCCAGTCCCCTTTCATTCTATGAAAATTCACTTTGTTATAGTTTCTGGTTATAGTTTTCCTCTAATTATTCATATTACAAAAGCCTAGAGTAAACACAACCATACAATGATCTGCATTACTCAAAGTCTCCATAATATGCAGATCATTTACTATCTCAGTGACACTAGATAGGACCAAATCCAGAGTGTTGGAGCCCCTTATGGGTTCTCTCACTAGCTGTTCTAAACCCACATCCAGCAGAGTATCTATATAGCTACTTTCACCTGATGTTTTTGGTGCCATATTTAGCCATTCGATGTTAGTGAAATTAAAATCACCTGTGATAACTGTATCACAATTACTAGTCATTTCCATTCATTCTTGATTAATACTGAAGTCTGTATTAGTTGATGAATTTGGTGGTCTGTAATACACAGCTAAGTTAATTTTTTTATTGTTTTTTTTTTTTATACATGTTGATTCATAGTGATACATGAATGGGCCCAGATGCATTCATTGGATCTCAGACCAAACATTTAATTCCATCTTTAACAAAAATAGCTCCTCCTCCTCCTCCTTTCCTATCTAATCGATCCTTGTGGAACAACTGATATCCTGATATATTTCTGTTCCATGACATTTGTTTGTCTCACCATGTTTCAGATACAGCACAGATGTCAATATTTTCTTTGTGCATAAGCATAAGCAACTCTAATTCTGATTTTTTTTTTATTAGGTTGATACTTCTGGCATTTAATTTATTTATTTTATTTATTTAGTTTTTATTTACCGGGTGGATGTGCTAGCCAAAATACTGTATTTGACTATTTTCAGACACGACCTGGGAGGTTACAGCAGTTAGAAGTTACAACAGGAATACAAAAATATAAAGCATTTACACATAGTACTTAGAATGAGATGACGTTGAACCCTTTCAAATCAACTGTAAGTTTACATTTCTTAGATACGCTCATTGTGAGAAGCTCTAGACGTACAGTTAAATCCCCTGGCAGGAAGCCAAATTAAAGGTTGCCAGGTAGGAGGGGGCCTGGCAAGGATTGGGGTAGGTATGTTGCCATGAAGGTGTCCAGAAATGGGAGTCTGCTTTTTGGGTCACTAGGGCTATCAGTATTGTGCCAAAGGGAGGTACACATGGCTGAACCAACCATGCTTCAAACAATTAGTAGTGTTATTATGATGCTGATACGTTGTTATATATAACATCCTTCCAGGCACAGTGCAACTAGTGCATGCAATACTTGCCCCTCAGATAAAGTGCTTGCCCTGCATAAGGAGCATTCCGCTGCATAAAGGGTCTTGGGAGCACTAGGGCTCAGTAGATCCCAGAAGGAAGATTAGGGTAGGAGAGAGTTGAGAGAGACCCAGTATGCAATTACAAGTGTAATTATAGCCATTTTAGTTCAAGGGTAGACCTGGAATAAATGAGCATGTGAGGCGGGCACACAGGCCCCACAAGTATGGAAATAGCAGTCATGGTAATAGAGGTAGAAATCCCAGAAAAATGGTAATAAAGGGGTACAGAGAGATTGAAATTGTGATGTGGAGTGTGCAAATATTGTACAGGGCAAATGTAATTGCCAGGGGAATGCCTGGAGAGCTGCATATCATTTGGCAGCTCCAAAAATAGAGGAACACTAAGTTTGATCCCAGCTCCTGTATGGACAGTCTAGTTTGTGTGTGTTCTCAGTTACTAGCCACCCAGGGTAAGGCTGTTCTAGTGCACCCTGAGCCATGATGGCAAGGTGACTAGTGCTGGTGCAGTACTGGTGGTCATTATGAGAGGCTGGTGCTTTCCTGGACAAGATGCCATCATATACCACTACATGTAGGAGGTTGACCCAGCCCCTGTAAAACATATCTTGTTAGTGAACACTGGAGGATATGTTTGGCAAATAAATATATTTTTTTAATTTAATATGTGTTCACCAGGTAAAATGCACTGGGGCAAAATGTGCTCCAATTTTTTCAATTGCAGTCCTGGCTGGTAAACAGCAAGCATGGCAGTAGCAGTACAAAGTACTGTACAGATACTGCAAATATCATAGATACATTATATCATTCAAATTCATATGATGCAGCACTACAAATAATGTAATATACACTAATAATATCTGAGGAAAAGTACAAATAAATCAAGTAATTAGAATAGAGTAATTAAACAGTTCATTGGCACCAGCTTTAAGACATATATAATATCGGTTGAAAGAGTACAGAGACGTTACACAAAAATCATCAATGGTTGTGAATGTTTAAGTTATGAAGCTAGGCTTACCAATTTGGGACTGCATAGTTTACAGAGGACATGATCAAGAGGTGATTTACTTCTCCTCTCTAATCAATTTAACAATAAAAATTGTTCATCAGACCTAGGTTTTACATTAAGGGCAAAGGAATATAAAATCAGGTCCCACAACAAACAACAATTGAGGAAACCCTATAGAACAAATAAAAGGGGATCCTTTTATTCACAAAGAGTGTTAAAATATTGGAACACTTTGCCTCAGTGCATTGTGGATTCACCTACATTAAATAGCTTCAAAAGACAACTTAACACTGAAATGAACTCATGGGATTTAAGTGTTTGACCAGTTAGTGGGTGGACAAGAAGCACCATTGGTGCACATCCACCCTTCTCTAACTAAGTTCAGTTCATCCCCAGTAAGTTCAATTGTTCCTTCTGGAAATACAGGACGCACTAGTTATGAATTGCAAGATATCACCATTGTTTAACTTTGGTCTTGTGGAGAAATTAAAATTCCATTGTGTTACCATCATTAGTCAAATGATAATTATTTATTTTATAATATTTATAGATAATATAGCTCTAGAGTAGGACAAAATATTATTTTTTGGGGAGAAAATCATTAGGGGAAAAGTATCATTGTATGACTGATGTTTCTGAAAAATCATTGTATTTGACAGTTTTCACAAGAATGGCAAAATCAGGTGAAATTGTGAGAAAATTGCAATTTTCCACAAAAATCCCATTTTTGCACAAAACTATTATGTGAAACTTCCATTTTGTGAAAAAATGGCAGTTTTTCACATAATACTTGTGATGTTTGTACAATTTGTTACTGCAAAAATCAAGTAAAATAGGCAATTTTTGCAGAATTAATATACAAGGCAGTTTCACCCAGCCCTAATCTCCACTGTTCTATCTATTAAAGCTGCAAGAAAGCTTTTTTCAAAAGGTACACTAATTAAGTGGTGTTATAAAATAGTTCAAGATGGCTGCCACAAATACTGTTCTCTGATTGGACCAGCCAGATTAACTGCTGTGCCTATATACGAACGTTCAAGCCTTCTGAAAAAGGCAGGAGCCCTCACCATGGCAACCATTAACATCTGCAGCCTGTTAGCAAAGGTTGATGCACTCCAAGCCTTTATCAGCCAACATAAGCCTGACATCCTTGCTGTTGTTGAAACATGGCTGACACCAAAAGTTCCTGATCTGGCAATTACCTAACAGGGCTACAATGTTTTCAGACTGGACTGTGTCTCTAAAAGGGGAAGGGGCTATGCCATCTACATTAAGGATAATCTCCTGGGGCACCTTGTTCCAACCCCCGTCCCTGCCTCCTTGGCCCAGCTTCTACCCATTAAAATTCTTCTAGGTCCCAATCAAAAAGCTCTCGCCATCATCTCTGTATATATTCCACCTCAAGAGCAAGATCTTGGCATCAAAGAAGTTCTTAACTTCATCAGCTCCCAACCTCCTGGCTCTGAACACATTCTGCTTGGTGATTTCAATATAAACTGGCCCACATCTGATGTCTACACTCATAAGGATGCCCTTGCAGCTGCCAACCTCTCACAATTGGTCACCACACCAACTTGGATAAATTACAAAACTGGCACCAGTACCCTGCTGGACTTGGTTCTCACCAATCACCCTACCAGGATCTCTCATACCACCATTCCCGCAGACTCTCTCAATGATCACTTCTCGGTTATATGTGAATGGTCTAATAAATTTCTAAAGCCCCCAAAATCATTACCAGCAGAGTCCTCCCCTGTGGTCAACTTACCCATCTCAAACAGTACCTATCCTTGCAAAACTGGCTGCCTATCTACAAAGCGACGGATATTAACTTAGCCCTCGGCTACTTCATCACTGCCTTCAATAAGGCCTGTGACCTCTTCGCTCCTTCAAAAAAACAGAAAACAAAAGCCCTCTGTAACCCTTGGATAACTGTGGGGCTCCTCTCCCAGCTGAAATCTAGGGACCACCTGTGGGCGGTGGCTAAAGCCACAGGCAAACAATCTGACATCCAAAAATACAAACATGCCGATAATGCCTGTACAAAATCCATTCGTCTAATAAAAAGCTCATATTATAAGGACGTCCTCACCAACACCTGGGGAAATGGTCATGCTTTCTGGGACAATATCAAGGACATTACTGGGAAACAATCAAAGTCCCCTCCGGCCATGTTAATTGTTGAAGAGTCCACTACCCTTGACCCCATGGTCATTGCAAATACCTTTAACATGACTTTTACTGACCTCAGTACTGTTCTACCACTTGATTTCTTCACAGTCAGTCACACCCCCTCTAACACACCCTGCACTTTGTCAAACCACCCTCATTTTCACTTCAGGGAGATTAAGATGAATGAAGCTCACCGCCACATCGCCTCAGCCATCTCCACTTCCAGAATCAGCAGTGACACCCTGGACCTTAAGCTGCTATCACTTAGACTTGATGAGGTCCTCTGTCCCCTAACTAAAATTCTTAACCTCTCTGTCCACACCAGTACATTCTCTGAAATACAGAAAAGTGCCACTGTGACCCCGGTCCACAAAACTGGGGATAAGAACTACCACTCTAACTACTGCCTGGTCTCTATATTGCCACCACTATCCAAGGCCCTAGAGCGCATTGTTGCGGACCAGCTCATTGATTATTTGGACAATTATAATATTCTGTGCACACAACAGCACGGTTTTAGAAAAGGGCATAGTACCACCACTGCTCTGCTTGAATTTACCAGTGCAGTGCATAGTTTCCTTGATAAAGGACTTCTTACTGGGGCTGTCTTCATTGACCTCTCGAAGGCATTTGACATGGTCCATCATGGGCTGCTGTATGACCAGCTACTCCTTGCTGGCCTCGCACCGGACTCAGCTCACTGGTTCAGAAGCTACCTTGACAACCGATATCAAAAAGTAAAAATTGCCAGTGCTATCTCGGACACCTTGCCTGTCCGCTCCGGAGTACCTCAGGGGTCCATACTGGGCCCTCTCCTTTTCAGCCACTTTTTAAACTCCCTACCACAATCCTGCTCAGAACAAATCATCCTGTATGCGGATGATGCTGTTGTCTTTTCTATGCACAAGGACCTTTCACCACTACAACACAGCCTCCAACTCGGATTCAATACCATTGAAACATGGTTCTCCAATCATAAACTAGTCCTCAATCACAAGAAAACCAAGTCATTGCTATTCTGCAGTTCACATAACTGTTACAAGCAACACCCCCTTGCCATCTGCCACCAAGCAGGGGACTGTCCTCGAACAAGTTTACTCTTTCAAATACCTATGGATTCTGCTTGACCCCAATCTCTCCTATATGGCTCACATTGACAGCGTGGCTAAAGCTGCCAGCACACACTTTGGATTACTTTACAAGCACAGGCAGCACCTCACCCCAGAGGCCCTGAAGATTACCGTCCAGAGCTCTGTAGTGTCAATTATTGATTATGGCCTCATTATCTATGGCTCCACCATGACGTCCGCCCTCCAACATATAACAACTGCACTTAACAAAGCATGCCAACTCACAACTGGTGCATGCCACCTCACCCACACCTGTTCCCTTTATGAACAATCCAGCTGGCTCCAACTCTCCAACCGTATAAAGTATCTCACATGTGGTATGGGGGGGGAATCAACCTTGGCCTCACCCCCCCCCGGTGTTACTGCCTTGTTACATCAAAACACCAACCGACAGAACACCAGGAGCTCAACAACCCAGATTCTACAAGTTCCTCGCTGACAAACTATGCAGGGCCAAAGCTCCTTCATCTATAGGGCTCCTCTATAGATGAATGGTCTCAGCCACACCATCTCCTCTGCCTCAACACTAGGTCTGTTCAAAACCATGCTCTGGGCCCATCTCATTGCATCTAGCTCCTGTGACTGCCTCTCCTAGATGATGACCTACACAGCTTTAATCCTAACTTATATACTGCTTAACCCCAGGCCCCCCAGTCCCCCTTCCCCCAGCTCCTGAGGTGTCACTTCAAATCTCAGGTGTTCATACCACCTCATTAGTCTCTCCTTGACCCATTATAGCACTTATCCCCCCACCCTGCCCCTTTACTCTTCTATCACTCCTTCCCACTTATTTTTTGACAAATGCTTCTGGCTGCATCTTCATCCTCCCTCTCTCCTCTCATCCCTGCTTCTCTGCCACCCCCGGGTGCCTGACCCTACCCATTCCTTGAGGGCACATGCATCCTAGCTGTGTTCACCATTTTACTATAGCTGCCTCTGTTAAAAACCTACACTTCTCCTCCTCCTCTACACCTTACTCTTCCTATAATTGACTTCTTTCAATAGCACTGTTGTACATGAATTGTTTATTGTTATTTCACTGTTGCTTCCATGTTGTTTGTTATTTCTGATGTGGAACCTTTGTAAAAGAGCCTTGGCTCAAAGGTACTTGTAATCCTAGAATAAATAAATAAAATAAATAAATAAAAATACAGTACAAACATATGAATTTGCCAGCAGATAAAGGCCTTATGGTCTTTCGAGTTCACGCTAGTATGCAGCTAACAACCCTTATACTGCAGCTGCCCCTTCCTCACTTCCCCTGACCCTCCTTCTTACCCTATCCCATCCCCTTTTGAAGCAGTCCATTGTTCTACAGGATACTACTTCTGCAAAGAATGCATTCCACCCAGACACCACTCCCTCCATAAAAAAGTGTCTTCTCATTTCCCTCCTGAACCTTCCCCTTCTCCAATCTGAGATTGTGATCTCGAGTGTCCCTACCCCCCTTAACTTAAATAGTCCTTCCATGCCTGTCTTGTTTATTCCCTTCATGTACTTGAAGGTTTCAGTCATATCCCCCATATCTCCTCTCCTCCAGTGAGTACATCGAAACATAGAAACATAGACTTTGACAGCAGATAAGGATTGCTTGGCCCACCTAGTCTGCCCATTTCCCTACCTAGAGGATAAGCTGCAGATCCTATTTAACCAACAGCCTATTTCTTCCTACCCCCCACAAAAATTGCCTTATGTCTGTCCCATGCTTTCTTGAATTCTCCCACAGTTTTAGACCCCACAACCTCCTCAGGAAGGCTGTTCCATGCGTCCACCACCCTCTCTGTGAAAAAATACTTCCTCACATTGCCCCTGAGCCGTCCCCCCTCTATCTTCAGATTGTGTCCCCTTGTTCTTGCACATCTCTTTTTCTGAAAGATGCTACCCTCTTGGACTTTGTTGATTCCACTGAGGTACTTAAACATTTCTATCATGTTCTCCCTCTCCCTCCTTTCCTCAAGGGTATACATATTAAGCTCCTTTAGTCTCTCCTCGTATGGCTTCTCTTGCACACTCTGCACCATTACATGTTCAGCTCCCTCAGTCTGCTCATGTAGGATATGTCCCCTAGTCCCTGGATCATCTTTGTTGCCCTGCGCTGCCCTCCCTCCAGTAACTTAATGTCCCTCTTCAGGTATGGTCACCAGTACTGCATGCAGTACTCCAGGTGTGGCCTAACCAGTACCTACACAATGGCAGGATGACCTCCCCTCTCCTTGAAGATATGCCCTTGGCAATACAATCTAGCATTTTGTTGGCCTTTGCAGCTGCCTTCCTGCATTGTGCTGAGTTGTTCATTGAGCCCTTTATAATCACTCCCAGATCATTCTACTCTGTCATGGCTAGCTGAACACCCCCCCAGCTGGTAGCTCCTTCTTGGGGTTTTTGCCCAGAAATTTAGCACCTTGCATTTTTTGGCATTGAACCCCAACTGCCAGGTGTCCAACCAGGTCTCCAATTTTGACAGATCATTCTGTAACCTATGCTACCCTCCTAGGTCATCCACTACCGCTCCCATCTTGGTGTCATCTGCAAACAAACTGATCTTGCTCTTGATGTCCATTGAGATGTCTGATAGGAACAATCCAAACAACACCAGTCCTAGAATAGAGCCCTGTGGTGCTTTGCTTGTCACTGCCATCAGAGATGAGAGCTCCCCTTCCACCACCACCCTCTGCTGCCTTTCCTGTAACCAGATTACTACCCATGCCACCATTTTTGCCCCTGCATCTCTACCTGCCAGCTTACTACCCAGCCTCCCATGCAACACTGAGTCGAATGCCTTACTGAAGTCCAGAAACAGGACATCCACTGCATGGCCCTTGTCCAGCTGTCTAGTTACCCAGTCATAGTAATCCACCAGATTGGTCTGACAAGATCTGCCCATGACAATCCTAAGCTTCCTAATGTCCTTCAGCCCATTGGTCTCCAGAATGGACACCAGCCTCACCTTCAGGATTGTCTCCATCAGTTTTCTCACAATGGATGTGAGGCTTACTGGCTTGTAGTTTCCCAGTTCATCTTTGGGACCACGCTTACAGAAGGGTACCATGTGAGCCATCCTCCAGTTCAGAGGTAAACTTCCTGAGACCAGGGAGACATTGAACAGGTCTGCCAAGGGACCTGCTAGGATTTCTGCCAGCTCTCTCAGTACCCTGGAGTGAATGCCATCTGGCCCTGGTGCCTTGTCCACCCTCAGTGCCCTCAGACCCTCCACTACTCTGACCTCTGTGTTTCCCCTATCTGTCACCTCCTCCCACCTGAGCCTGACCACCCCCCTTGGTAGCGCCCCTCCTTTCTCCTTAGTAAGCACTGTCATATAGTCATGGAAGCACAATTCCATATTTTTTAAGCTAAAATGTTTAATAGCATTCAGTATCAGCCTTCAGAGGCATGTCACTTGTCAGATCCAATGCAGCTCAGGCTGCAGGGGGCTCGACAGTGACAGCCCAATGATCAGCCAGGCTGATTATGACTGTTTTATGCTGCTAGCAGTCAGAAACTTTCTGTAGTTGAAAGGAGACAGTCACTCCTAGCACAGAGCAACTGAATACTTTCATCTACAAGACACCACCCAGCAAACAGCTGAGTGGTGTCATGCTCAGCCTGCTCCTCTTCTCCCCCCCCGAATGTGCAGCACTAAATCCAAGCCCCATCTGTGAGCAGGTATCCCACACCACAAACTCCTCCTCTCCCTCTTTCTCTCTTTTATGTAACCCCCCAATACAGTGCACTCCACAACCACCTTAAAATGTGCATACACTGGGTGTTCACCCCCAGTGCCATCAAACATGTGTGACACTGGGGTGCCCACTCCCCAGTGTCACCCTTGCTATGAGAAAAAAAAATGTCACTCATAGCCTTTTTTTTATTTTTCCCTGAAAAGCAGAAAAAAAACATTGATGTCCACTGAAGCTGGCCTCGACACAACAACCCCCCCATCCCCCAACTCAGCATCCACCCTACATCCTCACTCACTTCAAAATAACCCACCGCTACTCTGCTAAAAAACACATCCTTCTCCTTCAACATCAGCCAGGAGCAACAAGATATGTGTTGTCAGTGTATTTTAAATGTGTTTTGAACATTTACTCATAACTTTCTCATTTATTAATATTTTTTCACTATATTTTCAACATCGCAATTTTTGGACTCCACCTTTTTGGTTTATTCTTTAGGTACCCATGTAAAGCCCTCTAGGTACAAGTGCCTGTTTTCAGGGGCAACCCAGGAACACTTAGGAGGTTAAGTGACTTGCTCAGAGTCACAAAGTATGCAAGTGGAGCTTGAGGGAATCAAATCCAGGTCTGCTGGATTTACCAAGCTCATTCACAGCTAGTTACTTTGACCTCTAGGCTATACTGCCAGCCCCCTCATGAGCCTCATTAACAAGATAAGTGAAACATTTCAAATCCAGCTAAAAAGGTAATTGCTCAGTTGCTTTGCAAAATCTCCTTTTGGGCAGGTTTTGAACATTTTCACTTACCAGGTTCATGAAGGAAGGTTATAAGAAGACTGTTTTGAAAGCTTCATGAAAAAATATGGTAAAATGTCTAAGTTATGAGTGGCTATTTAAATATTTCAATGTTCACTAATAACGTCACTATTTTTCAATATTTTTCCACCAACTATCTGGAACCCTTCTCTCAGATGTGACATAAACCTTCTAGAAAGAAACCAGAGAAAAATCACAAAACTAATAACTGGCCTGGAAACTCTGAGCTACGATAATAGAATCAATTCTCTAAAATTGTTCTCACTCGAGACCCGCAGAAAAAGAGGACGACTCTTATTAATGTTTAGTATTTTACAAAATCAGGAACTTATGAGACAGTGTAGACTAGAATATAACCCAAGCCAAAATAACCTTAGATCACATAATAGGCAACTGTTGGTACACAAAGCCAATACCATTAAGAGACACAATTGTTTTACAGTGAGAACAGTGAGACTTTGGAACTCACTTCCTAGCTATCTGGTACACGCAACATCTATCAACACTTTTAAAAATGGGTTAGATATATTTTTCTCAGACAATATCAACAAAAAATATACCCGCTGTTGAGTGGGAGACAATTAAATGGGCCTTTGGCCTACTTTGTCTTAAACCATCCAAGTATCCAAGTAACATTTCAACATGGCATTCTTGGGAACCAACCTCATGAACAAGGTAGGTGAAATTTTTTAAATCTAGCCCATAAGGCAACCACAGTCAGTCAGCAAAATGACCTTTTGGGCAGGATTTACAAAATTTCAGCTGCCAGGTTCATGAAGTGAGGTCATTGTTTTCAGTTTACAGTTTGTTATTAAACCAACACTGATTATAAATACGCAATAAGATTACATGTCTTCCAGTTTTTCTCTGACCACTGCATCTTCTGAAGTTACTCACCTTTTGTATTTATGCAACATGCATGGACACAAAAGCTACTATATAAATACTGACATTTGAGCTACTGTGTACATAAATTTTGTTTATGTACATAGGAGATATGTCATCAACATTTATGTATATAGTAATTATGTCATCTTGCATTTATGTATATAGTAGCTATGTTACTGCCCCCCCCCCCACCACCCGGCTGGCTGGCACCACTTTCAGCTCACAGCAATGACACAGAAGCCACTATTAGTCACAGTTCCACAGTATGTTTTCAACAAATACCATTCAGTTTACTATCCGTAAAAAAAAAAAAAGAAAAGAAAAGAAAAAAGCAGCAAACTGGCACACATACAACTTTTTTGTTACTCTTAGAGTCCTTTTTTTTAACTCAATCCACTGCTAATTTTCACTTTCTAACTGCCTGCCTGCCTGCCTCAGCTCTCTTGCCAGGAGCAAATGCTGATCTATCATTGCCTTCATGAACCATACTGTTTTCTATTGAAATACCTTCAGCTTTAAAGGCAATCTGCTTTTTTCCTCCTTACCTCCAATTGTCTACTCCGCTTGGTATTTCCACATCCTTCCCAAGCTTCTCATCCTCTCAGCCTAGTTCCAACCATGCTCGCTTCCACCACAGGGTCCTATCAGAAAATTAATTTCACAGCATGGATTCCACTAAACACCAGCAAACACAAGAAAATAGTGTTGTGCAGAATGCAGAATTCCGTTGGTGGAATTAGCGTGAAATGTTCATTCCGCTGGTGGAATTTCTGCCGTAATTTCAGTTTCTTCAGTGGAATTCTGCCTACCATGATCTGCAGAATAATATTCTGCGGAAAAGCAATTTTTCTATGGAAAAGTATTCCACAACAATTTCTGCAGAAAATATTGAGATCCACAGAATAATATTCTGCGGAAGAGCATTTTTTCCAAAGGAAATCATTCCACAAGCATTTTCTTCTGTGGAATTTCACCATTCCATTTGTAGCGAAATTCAGCAGAATTTTGAAAATTCAGCTGAATCTTGTTCTGCTGGAATTTAAAAATTCTGCACAGCACTACAAGAAAAGCATAATGTACAATGCCAGCTCCCTGACAAAATGAGCTGACACCAGCACTCGCCTACCTTCACTCCTGCTTGCTTAGAACTGCCATCATGTTGCTCTCTAATTTTTTCAACAAGACCTTTATTATCTAATCAGCAGAGATGTTGGATTATCACCACACCATCATGAGGGCATGTCCCTAGCAATGGCCTTAAAAACTAACACTAAGCAATGCACACTAGCGCTATTTCACAAAATAAACTCTGAAACTTCAGTATTAAAAAAATATACGATTCAGAAAAAAAAACACAAGGTCCCTGCCTAGCAGATAATGAATGGTAACAGGGACTCAGAAATGCATGATTTATTCATTTGCTGTTTGACCTTGGGCGCATCACTCGTGACTTACACCACGCATGAGATTACCCAAGGTCAAACAGCACTAGTGAAAAAGAATCATGTTTTTCCCAGGTCCCTGTTGTGCATCCTGTTTATATATTATAATGTTTATAGTTACAAAGTTTCTCTGTTTTATATCTTTTTGTTGTTATTATAGCACTTTTATAGATTTATTTGTTTACTGTACTGTTCTAGATGAACTCTGTAACCATTCTTGGTTTCTGTGCATATTTAGTGGTTGTTTTAAAATATTCCACTGTTCTATATTTAAAACTTTAGTAAACTGTTTAATGGCAAAAAGGAATGAGGTCTTAAAAAGACTAGGTTGAAAATGTGAAGTCAAAATGTTAAAAAACACCAAAGCTATGAAGCTACAGTATGTTGTCATTTTTTCAATGTTCACTCACAACTTTAGTAATCTTCAGTATTTTGTGCCCACTTTTCCAACATAGCCATTTTTTCACATCACCTCATGAATGAGACAGGTTTTTCAAATCCTGCCTAAAATGTGTTTTCGCACTTCCGGCACAAGACGACATTTCAGTCAGTACTTTATAAATTACATCTGTCATTTTCGGGGGGAGGGTCATAAAAAGACCAATATAAATCTAGAGTCAAAATGTCAAAACAAACTTATGAAAAAAATGTTATTTGCAGGGCCAGCTGTTGGCTAGTGGTTTGTAGTATCACAGCACCTTTATCCCCACTAGTGCTCAAAAGGCCTTCATAACACAATCATTCATTATAGATCTTAGCCACACATGTGGAGAGAAGTGCCTATGATAGCACAATGCAACACATTATATAACCACCATAGGAACATATGAACAAGCAACCCTTGCATGTGGAATTTCTTCAAATAATATAGTTACTGCACAAAAAAGCAGGGCTATTCAGTGTAACAAGGTAACTGGAGTCAGTGTGCCTCAGATGCAGGCAATCTATGCTGCCGTAGCTTTCTTTTCTTTTTTTAGTAAGGGAAACAAATTGCCTGCAAAACATTCAGGTGTGTTTTGTGTAGACTTTCACTGCAGTGCATCAGCTTTTACCACCACAAGCTTTGCATTTTTCTACCATACTTTAACATTTAGATTAGTTTAGTGGAATCCATTCTTAAGGAAGCAAAATGTTGCAGGTATTCAGCATACACTTCATAGAAGGTAAATCTGCTACATAGTACAGCACTTAATTCAAATGAATAACCCAGTTATTCACATTTTGCAGTTCAGTGCTCTGAATGTTAACTGGGACAGCTCATGTTCAATGCATTTGGTACAGCTAGAGCTCTTAAAATTGTTCATCTAAAACTTTTAACGTCTTCAGAATATGACTAGTAAAAGGCCAACTAAACCTGTGGTTCTTCGTTGTTTGATGCACTTTTCAGGATGAATTACTTCTGTGGTTTCTAGCATCTATGCGTTACATCTCAGAGTTCAAAGCAAATAAAAAATGTCACCATGTGATGACACACTGATCCACTGAAGCATTACATAGTTGGAATATCATTCCAGGCATTGTACCCTTGCATTGTTTAATCCAAAGTGTATAACCAAGGCCCAATAGGTCATACTCAGTCTTGGAGGTGAGCTCCTGCTCAGTCAGCATGCTTTTCCTGGCCAACATTTAATTTTCTTGTCCTCCTCACTGGCCTGCTCTTTTGGATCACCCCACAGCTCTATCGCTCACCTTCTCCAGGACTTACCCCATTTTCATAGGCATCATGCCCCCCTGGCAGAGTTCTTTTCTTCAATCCGCCTCCATGGTCCAGGGTCCTAGACAGGCGGTAGCCCTGGTCAATGATGTGGGGCCTGTCGGGGGGGGGCAAGCTTCATCCTGCCCTTTTTTGGCTTTGTGTCCCATTTTTCCATCAAGAGGCTACCAGAATGGTGTGGAGGTTGCACGAGAAGCCACGTGAGGAGAGAGGCTGTGGGAACTCAACATGTGCTCCATGGAGGAGAGGAGAGGAGAAGAGAGCAAGGGGGGGCATGACTGAGTCCTATAAGTACCTCACAGGGGTAAACAAGGTGCAGGGGGAAGTCTCTTTCACAGAAGGAAAAACACCAGAACATGGGGACATGCAATGAAGCTTGGTGGTGGTGGTGGGGAGGGGCAGTTAAGAGAGATGTGTGGAAATACTTCTTTAACAAAAGGGCGATGGACACCTGAAACTGCCTGCCAGAAAAAGAGGTGGAGCCAAAAACAGTGGGAGGTTTCAAGCATGTGTGAGATAGACATGCAGTCATAGTAGGCAGAGGAATGTAGGTGGGAGGGATACTGGAGATGAAATAGGGTTCTGGGTGTTGGAATAGGCAGGGAAAAATAGGGTGCACTAGCTGGACCAACCAGATCATTCTGCCAACAAAGTCTATGTTTCTGTTTCCATGTTTCATCCCTCTCTCCACCCATTAGAGGGTGCTACAGCTTTCTTGGTGGCCTCTGATACTGCAGCAAACATCCTGTTGGGACGAAAGCTCCCTGGCCCACTACAGGGGTAGGTGCTGTGCCAGACAGGCTTACTCTCCCTCCATGGGTTGTATATTACTGCCCTTAGCAGCAATATTCCTCAGGCTTGACTGCCCAGTAGCCAGAATTTGCCTTCAAATCTGGGTTGTCTGTACAGCATCATGACTGAGATATTTAAATACATCAAGGGTATCAATAAGGTGCCTGTGGAGAGCCTTTTCCAGCTAAAGGAGTGGCCCAGGGTGAGGGGACATGAATTCCAAATTTTTTTAATTTTTTATTTTATTAAACTCTGGGGCCCAGATATTCAAACTGCTCCAGTCTGTGGCACAAGCCTGGGTGCAGCACAACTTGGCTGTGCAGGGGCGTTGACTGGGCAAAATTCAACGGAGCTGCGCCATGGCACAGCATAGTTGAATATCGCACCCTGGCCACCCGCAGTGTGCATGGCGCAGTGGCACTGCACCACCGCAAGTGGCCAGAGTGGAGCAGGGGGATTCAGTAGTACAAGTTCCGTTGCACTATGCGCAGCAACTGCGATATTCAAAAGTGCACATGCAAATGGGGCCATGATGTATGCAAGGTGCAAATGGGGCCATTTGCATGTCATTATGGCCCCATTTTAATGCAGGTGCGCCGATCCCAGGCAACTTGCGCCTAGCGCCTTACCAGGCAACAACCGTCGGGGACCAATGCCCCCTGCCCAGTGCAGCAATGTGTCCCACAGCCCGATCGCGGGCTTCAGTATAAATAAAATGATTTCCAATATCCCTGGTGGTCCAGTGGACCGCTGTCAGCCCGATCGCGGGCTTAAGTATAAATGATATGATATCCTATATCCCTGGTGGTCCAGTGGACTGCTGTCAGCCCAGTTGCGGGCTTAAGAATGACTAATATGATATCCTACATCCCTGGTGGTCCAGTGGACCGCTGTCAGCACGATCGTAGGCTTTTGTAATAAAAAAAGAATTACGTCCAATATCCCTGGTGGTCTAGCGGTACCCTCCTCCCCATCTGCCCACTGAGCCCTACTGCCCCACTCCCCCCCAGTCAGTGGAGGGCGGCAGCACTCCATCTGCCTGCCACCCCACCGCCCTCCAACTGACACCATAGGTAGGACTGTGCGCCCATTGGTCCACAACATGAGCCAATGGGCGTGCAGCCCATCCATTCACATATCTGGAATGTGTAGTATGGTATGGGCTGTACGCCCACTGGCTTATGCTGTGGACCAATGGGCGTACAGCCCTACCTACAGTGTCAGTCAGCAGGCGACGGGGTGGCAGGCAGGCCCGCCGCTGACCGGGGTGGGAGTGAGGCGGTGGGGCTCAGTGGGTGAGTGGGGAGGAGGGCACCGCTAGACCACCAGGGATGTTGGACGTAATTCTTTTTTTATTACAAAAGCCCGTGATCAGGCTGACAGCGGTCCACTGGACCACCAGGGATATTGGAAATCATATTCACACTTAAGCCCGCGATCTGGCTGACAGTGGTCCACTGGACCACCAGGGATATTGGACTTGATTATTTGAACAGATGCCCGTGATCTGGCATGGGAGGACACTGCCACAGAGGTGCAGCTGGAGCTCGGGTGGCCACCCACAGGTGGCAGCTGCCATGTTGCACCATGCAGTATGGCAGCTCACCTGTGGGTGGCCAGCCATTTTTCCTTTTTTTTTTGGATCAACTTTGTGCAGCACAAGTAGGGGTTGCGCATTCATGGACTCAGCACATCCCGGGCTAAATATCGGGATGTGCAGATCATGCATGAGCATGCCCCCCCACCTGCGTTGCATACATTACTGATGCACTCCGGGACATCACGATTTGTGCCAGGCACAATTCCCGTTTAAATATCGTGCTGGGGCGCATCAGTGGGTTGCGCATGGTGCAACACTGCTGCACCATGCACAGCCCGTTTGAATATCTGGGCCTCGGATTACAAATATCTTTGAGCAGGAACTGCTCATTTACAAAGGTTCCATGTCAAAGAAAAAAAGACTATTCTTAGGTAGATTTGAACCACCAACCTTTTGATTAAGGGTCCAATGCACTACCTGACTGTGCAACAGAGACAACACTAAAATCAAAGGGGGGGGGGAATTAAAGACAACCCTAGGAACTATTTCTTCACTGAGAGAGTGGTGGAAAATTGGAATGGGCTGCTGAGGGAGGTAGTGAGTGAGAAGACAGTAGGAGGGTTCAAGAGGGCATGGGATAAACCCAGGGGGATGTTGGGATGGGGAGGGCTACAGTAAAGGCCTAAGTGGATACTTAGGCAAACTGGATGGGCCTGGTGGTCCTTTTCTGCCATCACAGTCCTATGTTCCTATGATGGGCTGCTACTGGGTCCACAATCAAGCCCCAGTCAATAATTCTGCAGAACCGTTCACACTGTAAATCAACCCAAGATTTATCCTGTCCTGGCCTACAGCCTCCTTCATTCCCTTCAAATACCCCTCATTGATTGTAGAGGTAATTTCCACAGCCTAGTAGTCTTGACTGTGGTACTCAACAGCTACATTTTCCAAACCTAATTATGATACAAGGAATGTCATTTTCAAAACTATGTCTAACTGTGACACTTACATACCGTTTACTGTAGCACACATCAAACATTTGGACCCATCTGCCATTCATAGCTTTAATCAGCTAGAGCATAGATTTAAGGCCTGGGCTGACTTAAAGTCTGACATGCAGTAGCTCAAGCATGGGGGATGTTACAAAAGGTCAGTTGTGGCCCCACTGCCCCAAAAGCCCCTCCTGCCAGCTGTACAGCCCTGAGGCTCAAACCCCAAAAGCAACCTCCCCTTTAGCAAGAAAGCCCAGCATGGCCTGGCAGCCCATCATAGGTGAATGCCAGTAATGCTTAGGGAGGAGGGGGAATAAAACTGTTCCACATCCACCAATTAAAACATAAAAGCCCATGTGACCTTTGAAAATACTGTGGCATAGGCATATCAGAGTAGACACAGCCCTTTTGAAAATATGTCATGTGTGGGGATGATTGTGGTGGTAGGTCTTTGAAAATCAGGCCCAAGGTCTAACTTCAGCATTTTGACCCAGAATGGTTCTCAATGAAGAAAAGATGTCAGTAAGATTCAATAACAGTTCTCAAACTGGTGAAAGTTGTTGCTCAGAGAACTTGAGGGAAAACAGTAAGTGGGCAATTAAGAGACAAGGATTTAGAAAGAATACTTAAAAGTACTACTTTACAGAAAGAGGGTGGGCCTGTGGAACAGAATTCCATCTAAGATACTATCAACAGAAACTATTTTGCCCTTACATTAAGGCTACTGTATATAAGTACTGTATGTAAGTACCTCAAGGGAAAGGAATAAATGGTTTTGTCCTCTGAGTTGGTGGGAAAAAGTCTGGAACTCAGCCAATCAGGTTTTACTGGCAGCAAAGACATCAATGTTTATTAATATCATTACTGATACAGACCATGAATAGAGCGCACGCTCTTGCTGTGTCACACTCATCAGGAGAATTGTAAAGGCCACCTGAGGAGCTGTGTTGAAGTTAGAGCACTGGAATATTTCTCTGTCAGCACCCATTTGGTGTTTTTGTCGCTGTGGTGATATTGTAATAAATATCATAATATTGCAACTTTTGGGATGTACAGTAAAATCTGGATAGATAAATAATTTATTGTTGACAAAATGTCATTACAATGTAAACATGACAAGACAATATAATAAGAGATATAATAACATATAGAGACAAATACTTTAATACAATTAAAAAATTCAGACCCACATGGGGCTGTCTAACTTTAATAAAATGTTTACAGATTTTATAAATTTCAAGGCACATTTATAGACCAGGCAGCAAATGTTTTCTTCCTACGTTGAGACGCTTGTAGTAAATACAATGACAATTTCTGCAAAATATGAATTTCCTCTGAAGTAAATAATAAATCTAAAATATATTGAGTGGGTAATACCATGGAATCAATGATTTCTCCAAGAAATTTTGCTCTTAGGTCAGAGTACCAAGAGCATTTAAATATTACATGATGTCAATTTTCAAGCTCTTTTATGCCACAATAACAATAACCCGTAATTTGCTGGTCATTAAAAAATCTAGCCATCAAAACATAGCTTGGAAAGGTCTTGAATCTGTATTGTGTAATAATGTTTCTGTAATCAGGATCATGTAAATTAGTTAGGTAATACTTTAAACTATGTTCTATTGTATTATTAACAAGTCAGTTTGAAACCTTCAAATTATTAATTAGCCGTAAATAATTTTTTTAGCTCTATTAATTACTACATTTGCATAATCTCTGTTTTTAAAGACCCTGCACGTTTACAGTTGTATGGTATGGATGAGTTTTAGGGCTTGCTGTCCACTGTGCACCAAGCTGAAAGAGTGCACATCCTAATGTAGTTTATTTTAGAGGTGCAAAATGTGGCTGTATTACGCTGACTAAATGCCAAACAAGCCTTTTGGGTACTAGGTCTACAGTTAACTGTTCAAACCAATGCACTTTTCTTCAGACTGTTCCCACCTAGTCAATACAGACATAAGACAGAATAAAGTGACTATTGGAGTTGTTGTCCAGTGTTGGTTTTGCAGTGGAGAAGCCAGCTTGACAACATTTGAGTTCCAGAGTCTCTCTCAACAGAGGCTCCCACAGGTAAAACACTATTTTGCCTGCCTTGATGCCAGGCACCTCACCCAGTATGCCTCCTTTATATCCACATTTTGATTTGGCCCTTCCCCTTCGTATCTTGCTTCTCTCTTCTCTTCCCCTCCCCTACCTTTTACTCCCTTCACAATTCTTGCTCTCGCTGTCATGCTCTCCCCACCTGTGAAATCTCAAAGCTGATCAAGCTGCCTTCTTTTTCCATTTCCTTAAACTCTGGGGCTCACCCCCGGCCCCCAACTCAACGTTAACACTAGTACAGCCTCATCTCCTTCAACTTTATCATTACCCCTACTCACTTACTCACTGCTTCATGTTTTTATTGCTCTTTTTTTCTGCAATTTATTATTGCAAATTCCTGCTCAGAAGGAATGTGTGTGATTGCTTATATGTTTTTTCCATATTATTGTAATTTGTACATTGCACCTTGTATTTGAAATGTTCTCTCTCCTTCTCCATCTCTCAGGACACATCTGGAAAAGAGCTGATACCAGCTCAGTATGTCTTTCCTGGTAAAACATTTGAAATAAATAAATAAAGCAGCATGACTTCATCAACAGTGACATTATCCAACTGTGATTTTCTAGTCCCTTCCCATCTTCTGTCTTGTGTGTAAGTTAGTTGCTTGTCCCCTCACTAGCTGTAGTAAACCACTGAAGGTCCCAGTTACAAGTGTCCTGCCTATTGTTTTCAGTTAAAAAATTTCTGCTGATCAGTTTGTGTTACACAGCCTCATTCAAAATGACCAAGTAACGTAATGTGATCTACTAAAAGTATTTTCCTACTAAAGCAAAGGGGGTACAGTATGGGATTTTTTTAAACCATTTAGAAAACCATCAAAACTTAATGGAATAACAAATTATGCAATTTGGAAAAAAATACATGGAATCCTATGTATTTGTAGAAATGTTACAGTACACAGCAGAATTCCATGAATGCTTAAATACACAATTACACCCAGTTCTAATTTATCAGCCTTTAAATACTGACAGCTTCAAAGCCACTTCAGAATGGGTCAATGCTCAATGGATTTCTCAATTACTAGTTAGTATAGTACTTAATGTTCATGCACTGGAGCACCTCAAAGTCATTTGCTGATTACGTTATATACAGCAGCCCCCTACAGCTATGAAAGTGTACAGTTTGATTTTGCCCATTTTCATTTCAGTGCTGGTTGCTATGTAGACAAATGTCCACCTGGAGTTGAACTAATACTAGAGACTCATTTCACTTCATTGTCTGACCAGGTTCAAACAGGGTCCCTCAGAGGACTTCTGAGGGAGGACATGTCCACTGTGCCACCCATGCTTACAAATTTCAAGAAGCCAGTTCACTTAATTATGAAAATATGTGCAGCCTAGGTAATTGTGCTCCTGCTCTCGCTCATTGTTATGTCCTTCTAGGAGATGGTCAGCCAAGTACTGTACATTTTGCATGTCTTTTTTTAACCATTTCTTATTTAGTGATTTTTTGTTAAGAAATGTTACATCAACATGAGGTAATGTAAATTACTCACGGTAATATTTCAATTTCGACAAGAACAGTACTTGTCCAAGACCAAAGAGGGGGGAAAAGAAAGGTGAGGTTTCAAAACCTTTGCCTTATGGGGCATAATAAAATGTCATGGATAAATGGAGAATGGAGAAGTATGGTTGGTCATCAATGATCACATGACCATTCAGCTAATTTACTCCATGCATGCCTTGAATCTTGTTGCCCCTGTTTTTATCATTTTAAAAAAATTAAACAAATATTTTGGGACCATTGTATAAGCACAATAACACACTTCTGGATGTGCAGTGAGCTAAAATGATGCACCTGTTGTGTGTTGTTACTTACATCACCTAAATCAGGCAAGAGCTGATATTGGCCAGATGTTATCATTATTACCTGATAGCTGTTCACTGCCCTCACTGAAATTAGTTGAGGTGGACTTTCAGTCCAATTCCTAGCTGACAGGTGTCCCCACCTCAAAATGTAAACAAGCAGAAACTGATCCCTTTCTAAGCAGTTTTACATTGCATACCAAAAAAATAGTGGGCATGTAGAGTGAATAGATAGATAGATAGATAGATAGATAGATAGATAGATAGATAGATAGATAGATAAATACTGCAGTTGTATAGCACCCCTTCCCGGAGACTCTGAACACTTAACAGTATTTAAAAACAATTCATACACAGTACACAACTTCAAAACATAGTGCAGAGTTCAGTATAAAATTCTATCATTCACTAAGATAATACACAATAAACAACAGTCAGTCCATTTTTGATTCAGCTTCATTATGAAACATATATCAAAAGCCTGATTGAATAAAAATGTTTTCAATCCTTTTATTGAAGGTTTCCACTAAGGGTGCCTCCCTTAGATGGTTTGATAAAGAGTTCCACAGGGTTGGTGTGGCAACTGAGAATGCACAATCCCCAGAATGTTGCAACCTAGCCCTGGGGACCACAAGGAGGGAAACCCATGATGGAATGGGGAGCCTGGGATGGACAATGAGGAACCAGGAGGTCTTGCAGGTAAGCTGCCCCCCCTTCAGGGCTTTATAGGTCAGTAGTCTGACCCTGAAGGCAATCCTCCACCTTACTGGCAGCCAGTGCAGTTCACAGAGGTCAGGTGTAATATGGTCTGATCTCAAAGTGCTAGTCAACAGTCTAGCCGCTGCATTCTGAACCAGCTGAAGATGGTGGATATTGCCCCCTGATAGCTCCAGGTACAGGGCATTGCAGTAGTCCAGACTGGACATGACAAAGGCATGCACCAGGGTGGTCACGTCCTCAGTTGTTATCAGGGCCCAGATCCAAGCAATGTTCCCCAGATGGTAAAAAATGCTTTTGACAAGGGGTCACTTGATGCAGCACACCGGATAGCAGCTCTCTCATTCAGCTCCGACCACCTGACTGAAAATAAATATTTAAACTGCTCTTCTGATCTCTTTTCCTGGTATAAGCTTACTCAGTTAATTTGCCAAGTCTATAGTGCCATTCCGACTGGATTCTCTGCGTTGATGGAGGTAAAAATGAAGAAATCTCCACCTAAGCACACACCACTGCAAACGCTGGAGAAGGCCAGTAAAAAGCCTAACTAAGGCCTCCGCTTCTTCAGACGCCCGGGCGAAGGCGACCTCAATGCCAGATAATGAACCCCTTACTCTGGCAAGATTTAAGCCTTTCTGCATGGAGCTACAAATGATCACAGCTGAATTAAAGTCCTTCTCTCAAGCACTAGACCTTACTCTCAGAACCTTGGACAATGAAGCGCGGCTGCATTCACTCAAGAAGAAAACCTCCAGGATCGAACCTGATATAGTGGCAGCCAGACAAAGAATCCTCAAGCTGGAGAATAAAGTGGAAGATTTGGAAGACCACAGCCACTGAAACAATGCAGTGCTAATTGGCCTCCCAGAGAAGGAAGAAGGGATGGAACCCATTACTTTTGCCAAGAAGTTTGTGGAGATAATCGCTGGCCCCTCGCCAATCAGGCCTAAATATGCTATTGAGAGAGCTAATCGTGCCTTCCGCCTGATGCCTCAGCAAGAAGCCCCACCACGTCCCTTCTTGTTCCATTTTTTGAACTATAAAGAAAGGCAGCATTTTCTGACTGAAGTTAAAGAAGCCCAGGAGATTACTTGGAAAGGCGTCAAACTCTATGTTGCACATGATCTCCCAGTAACCGAAAGGCAGAAAAGGGCTTCTTTTTATCCCATCATTACCAAGCTTATAGCCGCTGAGATCTGTTTCAAGATGGGATACCCAGCATGGTTGCAAGTTTTACTATCAGGCTCCTGGGTCACCTACAAAGATGTAGAGCTAGCAGCTGCAGGGCTGAAGGTTGCTCTACCGGATTAGTTTTGAGACCCCTGATTGATCTACTGGAATTGTTTGGGAAAGTTACGGATCACAGTCTTTCACGGTAAAAAGTGAACTTCCTTGATTGCTATTGCATGTGGTTAAATTTGTGGAATTCAGAGAGGACTGCCTGCTTATTCCCCCTATGATCTCTGTGTGGTCAACTTTGGAGCCCCATCGGCAATTTCCAAGTTGCAGTTGTTTCCTTGATTGCTATTGCATGTGGTTAAATTTGTGGAATTCAGAGAGGACTGCCTGCTTATTCCCCCTATGATCTCTGTGTGGTCAACTTTGGAGCCCCATCGGCAATTTCCAAGTTGCAGTTGTTGCTCTCATTCGTGTCCCAAGAGGGAATGATAGTCTTTCAGCTGATATAGGTTAATCTCCACTGAATGACTCTGGCCACTCCAGTTAGACTGTCAACTTGTGTGAGCTGCATACAATCTTCTGTTTGCACTTTCATGCAGTTGCAGCTCCTCTGTGCCTCAATTTGCCATAATACGCAATTAAAGCTGCTAGAGGGAACCATAGACCAGTTGAGTAATTTGTTGTATGCCTAGTAACAGCACCTCCGTCTACATTTTAATTTTGATTTGGCTCATGTATTGGACTCACGGCTTTTACTGAACCCTTGATCTATTTACGGCAGTTTACCTCACTCTGAACTCAGTTTAAAGGACTTGCAAGGTGGATTGCCTGATTCTACTTTCACAGAGAGCCTTTTCAGTTTCCATTTTGATTTTGACTGAAGATTTTAAGTCAAAGCATATGTTTATTTTACTTGAGCTCTCATATTTTAGATTGGATATGTAGATACTGCCAGCTAGGTTTAATTTCTCCTATTTTCTTCTTTCCAATTTACAGGGGCCCTTAGGGCTCAATCATGTAATAGTTTCATATTTAATGTTAATTGCTTAGAGAGGACTGCAAACTTTAATTGATGGGGAGAAGACACACAACCCAATATTTTCACTTTACTGCAGTATATTCTTTTAAACCACTGACCCTAGTGGATCAGTATACTACTAGTTTTTAGCTATATTTGGATTTAAAATTTTAATCCTGTAGTGTTTCGGGGTTCGGGTGGTTGGAGAGTGGGCTTAATGCTGGTGGACTGTTTGTCATGGGCTTTGACAGTTTGGGGGGTGGGGGGATAGGAGAGTAGGGGGAACTTGTTATTTACCTGGTCGATATGGGTTACATTGAGGATCTGGGAAAATGGGGTGGGAATACAGCACAGTTTTAAATTATGTTCTGACACATGGGACATGCACATCTGCCACGTACCCTTTGTATGCCATTCCATATTTTACCCACGAGAATGGCTAGATAGCTCTCCTTTGCAACATGGCATGTTAAAGAGGCGCGTCATAAAACTAAAGAATATAAACTCCTAAAACACTTGCACCTTTTGAGAGCCGATGTAGTTTTCATCCAGGAATCACATTTGCTTGTTTAGAAAGCACTTAAATTGAGAAGGCAGTATATTGGGCAGGTATTCTCTGCAGGTGGTAGCACACAAAGCTGTGGAATCATGATTCTTTTGGCTAGAACAGTCCCATTTGTCCCCACTCAGACTATCAGTGATCCCTCTGGTAGATATGTCTTTGTAAAAGGCCTTTTGCATACCACTGAACTCTTGCTGGGCAGTGTTTATGATCCCAATTTGGACTCTCCTTTTTTTACACAACTTTTAAATACCTTAATGCCCTTCCTGTCCCTCCCAATGGTGCTGGGTGGGGACTGGAACTTATCATTTGTCTCTAATCTCAACCATTCTGGACACTCTAGCAAATGCCTATCCCCAGCACAAAGGGCTTTAAGGGACCTAGTGGACCACTTATGCCTTTGTGATATTTTGAGAACCCTCCATCTCCCGGCAAGAGAGTACACTTTTATATCACCAGTGCATGGCACTTCATCTCGGTTAGACTACATTTTCCTCTCTCACTCGCTTCTCCCAGGTGTAAGTGATTCAGACATTCACCTGGGTCCTCCATCAGATCATGCCCTTGTTCTTTGGAAGCTCACTCTTTCCTCCCTGCCTAAATCTGGAGGTTACTGGAGATTGAATAACCAGATTCTGAGCGACCCTGGAGTGATTCAGTTTGTTTCTGATCACATCACCCAATTTGTTACAATTAATCAAGATTCTACCAGTAAACCAGACATCAACTGGTGATCTTTGAAGGCATATCTGAGAGGAGTTCTTATTGGCCTAGCCTTGCCTAGGAAAAAGAGGAGAGAGGAGCATTTGCTGAACATATTCTCGCAAATTAAAAGCATGGAAGCTCAACTTTCACCCCATTCCTCAGACCAATTTAGGCATGATCTAATAAAGCTAAGAGAGGCCTATTTAGAGCTCCTGTGAGAAAAATCAGAGTATGCTATTTTGAAGGCCAAGGCAAGTTACACAGATCATGGGGAAAAAGCTGATATATTACTCGCTTTGAGAATTAGACAACAAAAATCAGCCAGATTCATTGCAGCTATTTCCTCTTCTGAGGATGTCTCTTTTAAGGCTCCCCCAAGGACATTGTGTCAGAATTTGAGAAATATTACAGGCAACTCTATGGTCCTATGGCAAACCCACCTCCTACTCAGCTCCTGGATAGCTACCTTAAGAACTTACCCCTTCCTTCTCTCTCAGAAGCCCAGGCTCAAAAGCCTTTGTCCCCCATTTCAGAAACAGAGCTTTTAAATGTAATTAAAGACCTCCCTATGGACAAAGACCCAGGGCTGGATGGCTTTACTTCTAATTTTTATAAAGCCTTCACTGACCAGTTAGTCCATTTACTATTGTCGCTTTTCCAACATATCCTTTTGAATGCAACCTTTGATAGATCCCTTTTTGAGGCTCTAATTATCTTACTACCTAAACCTGGTAAATGTGTTGAGTTAGTCACCAGTTATAGACCGATATTGCTTCTCAATCAAGACATTAAAGTTCTAGCAAAACTCCTTGCTGATCACATTAATCTAATTTTACCTGCTCTTATTGGCCCAGAACAGGTTGGATTCATGAAGGGTACATCTTCTGTGGATCACTTACGTACTCTGGCCCATGACTTCTTGGTGTCTAGGGATGCCGAGCACCCAGCAGTGTTGGTCTCCCCGGACACCGAGAAGGCATTTGATAGAGTTAACTGGCTCTTTCTCTTTAGGACTTTACATGCATTTGGATTCCTCCCTAAAAATATTCAATAGGTCCAGGCCTTCTATACCACCCCTTCTGCTTATATTTACAGCAATGGGCAGCTATCAGACTTATTCCTGCTTCAGTCAGGTACTAGGCAGGGCTGTCCCCTTTCTTCTCTCCTTTTTAATTTATACTTAGAACCTTTAATTCATAGATTAGTGGACCGTCACCAAGTACAAGGTATTAAGGTGGAAGGCAAAGAAGTTAAGGTATCTGCATATGTTGATGCCCTCTTTCTCCAACTGATGCACTCAACCACCTCCATCCCCCCATATTGGAAATTATTAGAGAATTTAGTGTCCTGTCAAATTATAAATTACACGTAGATAAGACAGTAGTGTTCCCCCTAAACTATAAAACTTAAAAACCTATATTTTCTGCTCTGGGACTATCTTGGGAACCAAATTCTCTTAAATACTTGGGGACTGACATTACAAGGAGTCAGTCTCACCTTGGAAAGAGGAACCTGGACACCCTTCTCCACACACTCACTCATGACTTGAACAGATGGTCTCTCCTCCTCCTTTCCTTCTGGGGCAGAATTAATCTGATAAAAATGAATGTCTTTCTTCACCTTTTCTATCCCCTCAACCTCCTTAATTTATGGCTCCCTCTTTCCTGGGTTAAAAAGGTACATGGTCTTATCACAGATTTTATATGGCACATAAGAAACCACATTTGGCCTATTATAAATTGGCTGCACCTAAAGCCAGAGGAGGCCTTTTTCTCCCCCATTTAGGTTTTTACTACTGGAGCAGTCATGCCAGCAAATACGTCAGGTGGCTGCTTCCAGAAATGGCCCAAGTCCCATCTTTTTACATGCCTGTTTGGCTCCATATTGAACAAGCTCAAATCCGATCCTGAGGTCTTTCCCCAGCTGCCCATCTGCATGTACAGGTTAAGTCTCTTCTGCCCAAGTTACACGCTTCACCAATAGGTACATCTGTCAGAATTCACTCCCACCTGTGTGCTTTTCTTAAGTACAACCATGTTCAAGACATCACTCAACCTCTCCTGGGCAACCCCAACTTTAAAACTGAGGGTAAGGTGCTCCCCTTTTCATGGCTACCGCAACTCACCTCTCTTCCTCTTACATATTTTGTGAATGCAGCAGGTAACTAGCTCACCTCTCCAGAGATCTTATCCAAGTTTGCCATTTCTGGTGTCAACATCTTCAAGGCATACCAATTAAGACACATTTTGGTGCAAGTCTTTGGGGCCGCACCCCCATTACCCCCAAGTTTTCAAATTCAAAAGGAACTGGGCCCTCTTGCTGGATCCCCGCATGTTATTTCTAAAATGGTTAGACTCATGTTTGACTGGATTTATCCTGAACATGTGGGTCCAACAGCGTATTGGGCATCTCACTTTCCAGGGTCACCCATAAATTGGCCTGCCTTATGGAAAGGATGTCACAAGTTTGTAACACAAGATAGGCTTTGCCTAATACAGTTCAATATTCTCTATAACCTTTATTATTCTCCAGAGAGATTAGCCAAGATTAATACCACAATATCTTCCTTTTGCACATGGTGTCAACAGGCAGGTGGTACCTTGCTGCATGTTTTTTGGGGTTGCTGCAAAGTGGCCCCACTATGGACCTGTATTAAACAAAAGGTGGACCCACTGTTAGGTGTGGAAGGTTTATTTACACCAAAAATCTGTCTCTTAGGAGATTTTATTGAGGTTGGTGTCCATAATTGTAAATTCCACATGGCTCTTATATCCATGTCAGTTAAAAAATTTGTGCTAAAGCACTGGAAGGATGCTGACACCATCACTTACACCGAATGGTTGCATGAGTTTTTAGCCAACCTCAAAACTGAGAAGATGATTGCCAGCCTGCACAATCAATTATCCAGGTTTGAACAAAATTGGGGTCCCCTCTACACCCTATACTCCTTGTAAATTGTTTTGGTACTGGCATTTATCAAAATTGTTCTGATGCTCTAGAAAGTTTTTACCGTGCTGGGACTGGGGTGGGGGGTGAGGGGTTGGGAGTACTGGGAGGGAGGTTGGGTTTGATTTGGGAGGAGGGAGGGAGGGTTTTCTGGAGGAGGGAGGGGAGGGAGGATCCCTTACTTGTTGTGGACATGGTATGTATATCTATTACTGGTGTGGATCTGTTTTGTATTGTAAAATCTTTAATAAACTTTTAATTTTAAAAAAAGCTTTTGATGATGGCTGACACCTGTGCATCAAGTGTCAAGTTGTTGTCAAGGATCACGCCCAGATCCTTAACCCAAAAGGAGGGGGCCAGTAAAACACCCCCAGTACTAGACCAGGGGGATCTCTGGATCCTCCTCCACCACATCAATGACCTGGATCCACCACCAGTACCTCCATCTTGTCTGGGCTGAGTCATAGCCAGTTACTAGCCATCCAATTCCGGATTTCCTCCCAGCAGGTGTTAAACACCAATGCCGCCATCTGGTTTCCAGGTGCACATGACCATAGGAAGAAGGTGTAGCTGGGTATCATCAGCATAACAATTAAAGCCCAGCACATACTGCTTGATAATGTCTCCACATGGCAGCATGTATACTGTGAACAACAAGGGTGACAGGACTGATCCCTATGGAACTCCACAGTGTAGAGGCATTGGGTTAGATGAGGATAACTCCCTTGTCACCCTTTGCACTCTACCCATAAGGTAGGACCTAAACCAGTTGATCACATTACCTGTTAGTCCACATCAGTTCCACGGGTGGTCCAGCAGCACCTCATGGTCCATGGTGTCAAATGCCACTAAGAGATACACAAGAACTGAGATTGTATGCTCTCCTCTATCTCTCGCCATTATGAGATCATTTAGCACCTTTACCAGGGTAGTCTCCATGCTATGCCTGGATCTGAATCCAGACTGGAAACACCCATAAACAGAGGATGAGGCAAGATGCCTCTTGAGCTGGATGGCCACCACTTTTTTCTAAAACCTTCATTAAGAATGGGAGGTTTGAGACCAGTCTGTAGTTGCTGAGACACTCTGGGTCCATAGAGGGTTTCTTCAATAGGGTCTAACCAAGGCCTCTTTCAATGCCATAGGAAAGATCCCACTCCCCAAGGAACTCTGAACAGTCTCAGCAACAACAGATCCTATCAGGGCTACACATCCAACCAAAAGTCAGGTTGGGCCTAAGTCAAGATCAAAATATGTTGGTCGCAGTCTCAAGACTATCTCAGCCACCTCATGCACTCCAATTTGTCCTCCATCAACCCAGATCTCCTCCAGTGCTGTTCCAACCTCCAGCCCTTTATCATTAACTCCTTGAACTCCCCATCAAACCAAGTGGGCATCTGGTAAGTAGATAAGGACTGAACATGAACAGGTGCAAATGAGTCAAAGGCCACACTGACAGCCTTATTATAGGCCATTACTGCCTCCTCTATCCCTATCACATATGCAGACTCCACACTCAAAAGGTCCAGCACCACCTGTAGTTCTGCTGGGGATAGTCCCCATAATGAATGAATGGATGAAAGACTGGTGCAGAGCACAGGGTTTTGGCTATTTTGGGGACTGAGGTTCCACTATACTGGAGGAAGCAGGAGGTCATGCACCATGCCAGCAGCACTCTCTAAATCCAGGTTGTGGAGAAAAGATGTTCATATAAGAAAACTGGATTCATTACCTAAAATAAAAGGAGTTACAATATGCTTTAAAAAAGATGCTGCATACACAAGCTGGTGATGATTTTTTTGATATGGTATGGTACAGACAAGCACTGATGAAGGAGTCCTATCTGAAACCTCGGCATTATTTGACTGTATCACCTATTCATTTATACAATATATATATATATATATTTTGGAATAAAAACAATTTATATTCCATACATACATTTGGTGAGTGGGCTGCTTATTTACCAATCTGTGCATGTTGTATATAGACCCCCACCTCAGGGGGAGGAAATGGACAAAGAAATGAGAGAAGGCATTCTCAGAATGACTGAAAAAGGGGAGATATTGTTGATGGGGGACCTGAATATGCCAGATGTTAACTGGAACACATTTACTGCAGCCACATCCAAGAGCAGGGTCATTCTCGATTCTCTACAGGGGGCATGCCTTAGACAGCTAGTGTTGGAACCCACTCGAGAGGGAGCAATCTTAGATCTTGTACTCTCAAATGGAGAGAGAATCGCAGATTTAAAAGTGGGTAGTCATCTGGGAATAAGCAACCACCACACAGTGTGGTTCATGATAAACACAACCGTGGAGACAAGCCATACAAAATGAGGATATTGGATTTTAGAAGGGCTGACTTTGGCAAAATGGGTGAATACCTAAGGAATGCACTAGCAAATGGCCAGAAAGGAGGGGTGGAAGAACAATGGAAAAAAATCAAAACTGCCATCATAGAGGCAAAAAGCCTTTGTGTGAAACATACAAAGAAAACAAAATGGAGTAAAAAATCACTATGGTTCTCAAAAGAGGTGGAGGGGAAGGTTAGGGAGAAAATGATAGCATTCAAGAAGTATAAGGAATCACAGGTGGAGCAGGACAGGGAACTGTATCAGTTAAAGCAGAAGTAAGTGGGGAAGGCAGTCAGAATAGCAAAGGCCCAAACCGAGGAAAAGATAGCCAACTCAGTTAAGAAGGTGGATAAAACCTTTTATAGGTACATTAGGGAGCAAAGAAAGGTCAAGGGAGGGATAGTGAAGCTTAATAAAGGGGAGGCGAGGTGGGCAGAGGGAGACAGGGAAAAGGCAGAGATACTGAACAAATACTTTTGCTCAGTATTCACAAAAGAGGATGAAGAGGAATTATCTAAACCAAACAATGGAAGCACTCTGGATAGGGGAGTCGACACTAGTCCATTCACAGAAGAAAGCATCCTGAAAGAACTCCTAAAACTCAAGGTGGACAAAGCAATGGGGCTTGTTGGGATTCACCCCAGAATTCTAAAAGAACTAAGGGGAGACCTAGTGTCACCACTGACTACCCTTTTTAACAAATCATGAGAGAATGGGGTGGTACCTGAGGACTGGAGGAGGGCAGATGCGATTCCCCTTCACAAAAGTAGGAGCAAGGCAGAGGCAAGAAACTACAGACCTGTTAGTTTAACCTCAGTGGTAGGGAAAATAATGGAATCACTGCTGAAAGAAAGAATTTTTGAGTACCTAGAGGCCAGTGGGGTACAGGACCCAAGGCAGCATAGATTCACAGCAGGAAGGTCATGTCAGACAAATCTAATATTTTTATTTGACTGGGTGACTAAAGTAATAGACCAGGGAGGAGCTGTGGATATGGTCTACCTAGACTTTAGCAAGGCATTTTACACAGTCCCACACAAAAGATTAATAAACAAGTTGGCCAGCCTGGGAGTGGGTCTCAGGGTGGTAGCCTGAGTAACAAACTGGCTGCACAACAGGATGCAGAGGGTAATAGTAAGTGGAACTCACTCCGAAGAAAGGGGGGTTACTAGTGGGGTACCACAGGGTTCAGTACTGGGACCAGTCCTCTTTAATGTCTTTATAGGAGACATTGCAGAGGGTCTGAAAGGAAAATATACATTTTTGCAGATGACACAAAGATCTGCAACAGAGCTGATATACAAGGGGGGGGTGGAAAGGATGAGATGGGACTTGGCAAGGTTGGAGGAATGGTCAAAAGTATGGCAGCCTAGATTCAATGCAAAGAAGTGCAAAGTAATGCACCAGGGAAAACAAAAACCCAGGTGAAGAGTACACGGGGGGGGGGTACTAACAACAACAAAAATGGAAAGGGACCTGGTGGTAGTCATGTCAGATAACCTTAAGGTAGGCAAGCAACATGAGAAGGCAGTAAGGAGAGCTGGGGGAATATTGGGATGCATAAGTAGAGGCATCACCAGTAGAAAACAGGAAGTTATTATCCCTCTGTACAGACAGTTGGCGATACCCCATCTGGAGTACTGTGTGTAGTTTTGGAGACCCCATCTCCACAAGAATGTAGACAGGATGGAGGCAGTCCAGAGGAGGGCAACTAAAATGGTGCAAGGTCTGCATCAGAAGCCATATGAAGAGAGATTAACAGAGCTTAATATGTGTACCCTTGAGAAAAGGATGGAGAGGAGGGACATGATAGAAACTTTCAAGTGCCTCAAGGGAATCAACAAAGTCCAAGAAGGTAGCATCTTTCAGAAAAAGAGATGTGCAAGAACAAGGGGGCACAATTTAAAGATAGAGGGGGATGGCTCATGGGCAACATGACGAAATATGTTTTTATGGAGAGAGTGGTGGACACATGGAACCGCCTTTCTGAGGAGGTTGTGGGGTCAAAAACAGTGAGGAGAATTCAAGAATGTATGGGACAACCATAAGGCAATTATAGTGGGGGGTAGGAGGAAGTAGACTGTTAGTGAACTAGAAGCTGCAGCTTATCCAAGAGGTAGGGAAATGGGCAGACTGGGTGGGCCAAGCGGTCCTTATCTGCCATCAAAGTCTATGTTTCTATGAGCAGTACTGGACCATCTCCACAGAGGATGGACCCTCGGGGGGGGCCCAAACATGAACCTCATGGTGCTATGATCCAACCAAACAACCAGATCAATCTTGAGTTCACAGACCCCAAGACTCAGAGTGAACACCAGGTCCAATGTGTGACTATGCGAGTGGGTCACTGAGGTGACAACACGCGACAGCCCAGAGCTTCCATATTCTGCAGGAGTTCAAGTCCAAAAGGCAAGAGCCCGTTGTTGACCCAAGTGTTGAAATACCCCAGTATTAACCATCTGGGGGACTCCAACACCAGGCCGGCAACGAAGTCTCTGACCTCCAAAGGAATTCCCTTTCCCCACCTGATGGGTGGTAAATCAGAAGGATCCTATAGCCTGTGCCAGGCCCCCTTGCATGGCAACACTCTCAAATGACCCAGTAGAACCCACCAGTAGCACTATGAGGTTAAGGCTGGCTTTAAAACAAATGTTCACTCCCCCGCATCTTTGATCGTTCCTTGGGGTGTGTATTACAGAGAACCTGACCGGCACCACTGCCTCCAAAATCACAGCAGCATTTGCATGCAGCCTGGTCTCTGAGACGCAATCCAGGTCTACCAAGGAAACCATGTCCACCATTACTGCAGCCTTATTCCTCCTCTACCTGGCATTGCAAAGCACAGCCCAAAGTAGGATAAAGGGAGACTGCTGGATAAACCACCTGCCCTCTAACAATGGTGGAGCCCTTGGGTATGAGAATGAAACAAGGCAGACCCCCCTCTCCAATTCTCATTTCACTCCAGGGCACCTCCTAAGCCTCACCACCTGTATCTGTGGCTCCCTGCAACAACTCGCATGACCCCCTGCCTCAATCCCCCCCCCCCAGTGAGCAATCCCCAATGCCCTGCATCACCTATATGTTTCTGCAGATAGTGAGGGGAGCTTGAAAGGGTGAAGGTCGCAGAAGTAGAGGCCACCGAGTAGTAGCACCTTATAGGATTATATGCCAAGCACATCCTGACTGTTAATTTACTACAATTTACTACAATCCCACTAAACCAAAAATTACCTAATCAATAACAGTGTAATGGCTACTGTATGTCATAGCTTTGCCCAAGTAATAATTTTCTTAAAGAGCCAAATGGTTTAAGGGCGAACCATCACACTCATTACTCATTACCCAAGATGCCTTTTTTTTAAAAAAACCTTTGCTGACCAGGGTGTTAATCATGATCTAGAGCTGAGCTACAAAGCATACTGATAATATTTACCAATTACATAAAATAACTTCTGCACTATAGGTAGAAGACACAAGTAAAAATGTCTACACCAAAATGTTTAAAACAGACTAGCATTTTTGTTTTATTAAACAGAAATTTCTAAACTAATAAAAATACAAATATTCTTACAAATAATGAATATATTTACTGTTTCACAACCCGACAGTGTTATGGTCAGGCATTTGTACTTTCAGTATTACTATGATAAATGTTATGAATAGATAAAATAGTTTCATTCTCAAAGTTAAGAAAAGTTCATAAATCTAGAGGTGTGGCAAAGTAAAACTTTACTGGCGAAGTTCGTATGACGTTCCAAAAATTTGTGAGAGCTTCCCCAGACCTGTGAAACTTCGACTTCACCTGAAACATGAAGTTTTACCATGAAGTGCAGCATTTTGACATGAAGTGTGAATATCACGGGCAAAATTCTGCACTCTGCAGTGAATTTCTGCACTCCGCGATCCATGAATTTCGTGAATTGTGGAAAATTCGCAAATTAATTCGCAGAGTGAATTTTGCTGGCTTCACCCATCTCTACATAAATCTCCTTCCAGATAATAAATGATTTAAACACAGATCACATTCTTTGTCACTGTGCTTACATTGCCCCCTTCCCCCAAACACAAGCGTGGATCTTCAGACTCATTCAGAATCTAGAATCCATCTTGTACCATGGGGTTATCTTAGGTTTATTAGCTTAGAATACTCCACTGGTTTCACGCCTCCAGTTATTAAGTAGGTACTGTCCTTATGGCAGAAGGAAATGTGGTTTAAAGCTCCCTGAAGAATCTGCACTCTGCTCCAAGCTTCACTCATGGCAGTCCACTTTGTCACCTTTTCTGTCAGCAAGCCTGCACTGTAGTCAACTTTTTGATATGTTGTTTTTCTTTCTGTCAAGGATGGTTGTCTTTATGCTGAATCTCTCTCACAACTTTGCCTCAAGAAACAGTGAAAATATACACTTCTTTACTTATTTAGATTGTTGCATACAAGAGGCATACTTTTCCTTACAGTACCTCTGCAATGTCACCTATAAAGACATTAAAGAGGACTGATCCCAATACTGAACCCTGGAGTACCCCACTAGTAACCCCCTTTTCTTCAGAGTGAACTCCATTTACTATTACCCTCTGCATCCTGTTGTCCAGCCAATCATCTACACAGGCTACCACCCTGGGACCCGCTCCCAGGCTGGCTAAATTGTTTATTAATCTTTTGTGTGGGACTGTGTCAAATGCCTTGCTAAAGTCTAGGTAGGCCATGTTCACAGCCCCTCCTTGGTGTACTGCTTTGGTCACCCATTCAAAGAAATCTATTAGATTTGTGTGACAATTACCTTCTCACTGTGAATCCATGCTGCCTTTTTCATCCCGTGCCCCACTGGCATATAGGTAATCAACAATTCTTTAATTCAGAAAGGGCTGGGTTTTAACTGTTGTGACCTCCTGATGATGCATATGTGATGTGTGAAACCGGTAGAGGGTCAGTTTGGATAGCTGCTGCTGGGCATTTGTCTGCTTTTAAACAATAAAGTAAGCCTTTTTGCACTGATTCCTATAGTAGTGCTGGTAATTGTTTTTCTCTCTGTGCTCCTTTTTACACTGCACACTCGCAGGTGGTTGGAGCGGTTCTTCCTTCCTTCCTTCCTTCCTTCCTTCCTTCCTTCCTTCCTTCCTTCCTTCCTTCCTTCCTTCCTTCCTTCCTATCATTTTCCCTACCACTGAGGTCAAACTAACAGGTCTGTAGTTTCCTGCCTCTGCCTTGCTCCCACCTTTGTGAAAGGGAATCACATCTGCCTTCCTGCAGTCCTCAGGTACCAACCCCTCCTCCCATGATTTGTTAAAAAGGGTATTCAGTGGTGTCACTAGTTCTCCCCTTAGTTCTTTCAGAATTATGGGGTGAATCCTGTCAGGCCCCTTTGCCTTGTCCACCTTGAGTTTTAGGAGTTCTTTCAGGACCCTTACTTCTGTGAATTGACTGATATCAACCCCCCTATCCACAGTGCTTCAATTGTTTGGCTTAGGGACATCACCTTCCTCTTCGGTGAATACTGAACAAAAGTATTTGTTCAGTATCGCTGCCTTTTCACTGTCACCCTCTGCCCACCCCCTAAAAAGGGACTGTATAGTCTCAGTGGGCCCACCAGGTTACCAAAATTTAAATAAAATAAACTGGCCAGTTTTGGATAGTCTTGTCAGTGACACTGGTAACTCATTCAATCGTTGTGGAGCTCTGGCCACAAATGAGCAGTTGACCAGATTTGTTCTGCTGAATGGCACAGCGAGAGTGCCACAGGCCTTGCTCCTGGTAGGGTATGGGCTTTGGGCTGGGCTTTGGAGGTTTGCATTCCTGGGGGGGGGGGATAAGGCCCAACAGGACTTTCATACCCAGTGTACAGGTCTAGCACTTGATTCTCTCATGTATGGGGAGCCAGTTCACTTGGGCATAGAGTATGCAGGTGTGGGTGGTTCTGACTGCCCCAAGGATGAAATGACAAGCTTTGTTTAGAACCAGCTTGATCCTGTTAAGTACTGTTTCAAAGTCGGCCCCATATACAGCACTGCTGTAGTCAATTATGGGAAGAAAGGAGCTGGTAACTTCGACACATTTCATCTCAGGGGTGAGGTTGTGCCTCTGTCTGTAGAGTGCCCCCAGTTTTATGTTAATGTTACTTAAGATCTGGTCAACGTGGAGCAAAGGTAAGAGATTGGTCAATGGTAAGTCCTAGGTACTTAAATAAGTCTACCTGATCTAGTGCGACCCCGCTGACATTGCTGATGAGGAGTGAACAGACCTTATTTCTCTTCTGCTTGCTTGAGAATAACATTGTCTTGGTCTTTTTATAGTTCAAGACAAGTTTATTCTGCACAAACCAGTTTTCAAGGGAGCCAAAGCTGCAATGGAGATCCTGAGTGAGTGTCTGCTGGCTGGGGATACTAGAACAGATGATAGTGTCATCTGCTAAAGTAGTACCCTTGAGTATAGGCAGACTTCAGGAAGGGTATTAATAAAAAGAATGAAAAGGAGGAATCTCAATATGGAACCTTGTGGTACTTCTATTGAGACAGATATGGAGTCAGACAGCACACCACTGATCTTGACTCGCTGGAATCTGCTGGAGAGATAGCTCTCGAACCAATGCACAGTTTCATCAGAGAGGCCTAGTGTGTGGAGTTTAGATAGCATAGCAAGTGAATGACCAGATCAAAGGCTTTGCAGAGGTCTATGTAAATGGAGCCCACCAGGTGACCCTTGTCAAGTGACTCATGTAGAAGAGTTACATATTCAGTTAGGGCAGTGCTGGTACTATGTAGCTTGCGAAACCCGTGTTGTTTGCATTAAATATTGTAGTGTTTAAGGTAGGATATCAGATGGTTCAATAGCATTCTCTCCAGTGCATTTGACAAAGGGAAGAGAATAGATATAGATGTAGATATAGGCCTATAATTTGAGACTAATGTGTGGCCCCCACTTTTGTGTACTGGAGTAATGATTGCAGTTTTCCAGAGACTTGGGAATTGAGAGTATCTGAGCAAGAGGTTCTCTTTTTAAACTAATCCCCCTCAAACTTCATTACATGCCCCTTGGTCATGCTGCTCTTTCTCATTTGGAAGAGGCTCCTCTTCTGCACCCTGTTCACCACTGTGTGGTACTTACGACCATATGAACATACGGAATTTGCCAGCAGATAAATGCTTGGAGGTCCATCAAGTCTGCTCGAATGTGCAGCTAGCACCCCTTATTCAGCAGCTGCCCCTCCCTTCCACCCTTCCCCTTCATTGACCCTCCCCCTTGCCCTGTCCCATCCCCTTTAGAAGCAGTCCACTGTTCTACTGGATACCACTTCTGCAGGTAAGCAATTCCACCCGACCACCAACCCTCTCTGTAAAAAAGTGTCTCCTTGCAGGTCTCTATCATGTTACCTCTGTTTCTCCTCTCTTCCATGGTGTACATGTTGAGATTCCTCAGTCTCTCCTCGAGACCCTCCCCCATCTTACACTTAGCACTTGGGTTCCTGTATCCTAGGTGTATGATGTTCCATGTTTTGGCATTGAACCACTCGAGTGTCCTTTTCTTTTTTGTCCAGCTCCCCCACTCCATGAAGGGAGCTCAGGCCCTGCCCGCTCACCCCCCCAATGCCCAGGCTTGTCCCCCTGGGTGGAGCCACCAGGAGGGCACTCCTCCTCATGATCCATGGTAGCGTACCCTTGCTTACCCCTAGGGTGGGGCCATGGGAGTGAGACCCTACCTGGTGGACACTGTTGGCAGCAGAGGTGGCAGCAGAGTGGGGCTTTATGCTCAGGGCTGGGATTTTGTGTGTGGCTGTACCTGGGGCAGGGACATGCAATGACAGCTCATGTCTGCCATCCCTGCAGATAACAGTGCTGGCATAATGGATCCCCCTCAGCCTCTGCCAGGGGTCAGTGATGTGCCGGACTCACTACCCCCTCCCCCAGAGAAGAAGAGCCATCCCAGGGACTCTCAATCCTTCTACCCCCGGCAGGCCCTCTGAAGTCTCAAGTTAGTTTCTGAACCTGGGTCATTCGTGTTGCAGATGGACACACTGCCCCAGCACCGGCAGGCTGGCACCACTCAAGTTTCCTAAGATACCTGTGCATTCTCTCCACCCCTTCCTGAGTATCTACCCTGATGTATATTTTACCATCATCTGCAAAAAGACATGCCTTCTCTTCCAGTTCATCAGCAATATGATTATATCAACATAACAGCACATCCTGGACTTGGAGTATCTTACTGCACTTAAAAAATAACATGCAAATATTTGATTAATTGATTAAAATAAGAGGAAATTACTTCCAAAAGATAAAACATGGGATCTTTCACTGCAATATGCTTCCATTTCAAATCTGAATACAAAAAACATTGATATTCTGGTAACAGGAGTAGCTAAAAACAATGAAAGACAAGAGAACCATGTATGGCATGCATTTTATAAGGCAAACCCCCCTACATTTGGAACCTTATTTTTATTTCAGATCAATACAATACAGTTGCAGCATTTTAATGAAAATGTGTTCAAAATACCTGCAAGGTAGTTTTTTTTTGGGGGGGGGAGTGGATGGGTAGATTTCTTCTGAAAACATCCACATAAGATTCAAATGGGCAGACTGGGTGGGCCATAGGCCCTTATCTGCCGACACTGTATATGTATCTATGTATCTATGTATGTGCTTGTATGAACTTCAGGAATACATTTAAGCAATTTGGGTCTGCCTCTGCCTATGTAATTGTGTTTCTCCACCTTTCATCTCTTTGCTTATATACAGAAGTATTATTCTCTTCTTTCCTCATACTGTTTCTTTGTTCTCTGTGTTTATCCACGTTAAACATATCGTGCCAGATATTCAAAAGTTAGTGCGGGCACTAAGGGGCGTTTGCTCAGGCTAACTGGCTTTGCATCTGATTCGTGGGTGGGTCCGATATTCAAAGACCCATGCATTGCTGCACCCATGGAAATGAAGGGGTTCCCTGCATGCAGGCACAGCGGCAAGTTCAGTGGTTTGCACCAGTGATAAATGCCACCCAAATGGACGCAAGTTACCACCTTTGTAAACCTTGTCTTAATAGGATGCAGGGCCCTAGTGGTGGGACGAGGTACTGCAACTACCTACCCTCCACCCCACAAACCCTGTCTAGGTGAAACAATCAATGCACTTATATCCAGTGGCACCCTCCCCACCGATCACCCATCTGTGTGATAGTAGTATATTTCTGGTGTCCAGTGGCACCCTCCCACCCCCATATCCCATCCAGATGAGTAGAGTTGATCCCTGTTGTCTAATTGCACCCCTATCCCCCAATCTCCCATCCAGGTGAGTAGCATTATATCCCTGGTGTTCAGTGGCACCACCCACCCCCCGCTCATCCATCTGGGTGAGTAGTAGTACATCTCTAGTGTCCAGTGGCACCCCACAGCCCCTGAACACCTCCATCTCCCATACAGCTCCTTGGTGTGCTGTGGTCCCCCCCACCCACTGGACACCCATTCCAGTGCTGCCGCTGATGCCCCTGCAGCTAGCGGCCTCATATCCCGTAAAGTCCCCTGCCACACAGGTGGAAAGTGGCATCCTCCTCCCAATCTCTGACCCAGGTAGCCAAGCAATCCCTGGCTTCCATTGGACCTCAGCTGACCACCAGTCATCAACCAGATCATGAGAAGCACTGTTAACTACAGAATGACATCTACTGCCATCAATGCCTATGGTCGCTGGTGTGATCTGAACAGGTGTTGCAGTAGGGCACCTTATAGTGTGGTAAGCATGTACACATGGGGATACCACTGCCAGAGATAACTGTTGCACACACTGGCCTGGATATTCAGACTGTGCCAGGCTGTGGCGCAAGGCTGGGCACAGCACAACCTGGCTGCGCAAGGGATTGACAGGGTGATATTCAACGGAGCTGTGCCATGGCACAGCATCATTGAATATCACACCCTGGCCACTCGCAGTGCACATGATGCAGTGGCACTGCACCAGCGCAGTGGCCAGAGTGGAGCAGGGAGATGCGCTCGCGCAGGTTCCATTGCACGAGGTGCATCGACCAAGATATTCAAAAGTGCACATGCAAATGGGGCCATAATGTATGCAAGGCCCAAAGGGGCCCATTTGTATGTCATTATGACCTCATTTGCATGCAGGTGCGCCGATCCCCGGCGACTTGCACCTGGCACCCTGCCAGGCTGCAGCCTTCGGGGACTAACACCTCCTGCACATCGCAAAGTGCCCCAATGCCCGATCGCGGGCACTAGTATAAAATAAACATGTCCAATATCCCTGGTGGTCCAGTGGACCACTTCCAGCCCTACCGGGTATAAGTGTACAGAAAACATTTTAAATTATCCCTGGTGGTCCAGCGGTACCCCCTCCCCAACCGCCCACTGAGCCCCCAACTCCCCACTCCCTGTTCAATGGGGAAGTGACAGCTCCCACTCGCTTGGTACCCCCACACCGACTGACACACGTCACAGTAGGGCTGTCACGCCCATTCGTCCACAGCATGGAGAAAAAGACAGTCTTTCTGTTTTGGTTATATTTTTCTTCTATAATTGTGTTAATGTACGCACTGTAATATTTTCAGTAATTCTTGAATTTTTTTCTGATTGTTGTGGTGTAGCAGTGTATAATTTTAGTTTGGTTATATTTGGTTATATTACTAAAGGTTTTCAGTTTGCTATGCATTACTTGCAGTGTGTGAGTGTGTGTGCGATTCGTGCCATTAATCAGATACCTTTTATTGTGCCACAGAGTAACTGCAGCAGTGTGAACCTGCTATCCATCGCACCTGCATGATTTTTTGTATACTGCTTTGTGGTATCTTTACCGGTAGTGGACTGTTATTGCTGTGCATTAACCCCTCCCCCCCCCCACAACCAGCAAAAGGTATTCTTTTCCAGATTTGGTTTGTGACTTATGAGCACTGGTTAGGTGTTGTTGTGCCTTTGTGTCTGCATCCCTTGAGTGCACAGCGCAATCTTAATCTGTCTGTGCGTTGGTAGTACACCATTAATTCTGGGAGACTTTGCATTTTTTGTTATGCTCTCATTTCACTTTGTCAGCACTGGGGAATTTTCTGGACTCTGGACACTCTGGACACAAGACAGTAGCATTTTGGGGATGCAAATTAATTCTGGTGACTGTGTGTGACCACTGTACACATGGCATAGTGCACCATTAATTCTGGGAGACTTTGCATTTCTTGTTACACTCTCATTTCACTTCATCAGCACTGGGGAATTTTCTGGACACAAGACAGTAGTATTTTGGGGATGTACATTAATTCTGGTGGCTGTGTATGACCACTGTGCACATGACTGAGTGTGTCATTAATTCTGGGAGACTTTACATTTCTTGTTACACTATCATTTCACTTCATCAGCACTGGAGAATTTTCTGGACACAAGACAATAGCATTTTGGGGACGCACATTAATTCTTGTGACTGTGTGTGACGACTGCATGCATGACATCTAAGTGCTCGATTAATTTTGGGAAACTTTGCATTTCTTGTGCTCTCATTAATTTTGGGAGACTTTGCATTACTTGTGCTCTCATTATACTGCGTCAGCACTGGGGAGTTTTCTGGACACAAGACATGAGCATTTTGGGGATGCACATTAATTCTGGTGGCTGTGTGTGAAGGACTGCCAAATATTGTTATCACTTCACTTACTTCACGTTAAGGTGGAATGACAATGCATAATTACTAGGCGAAGTGAGCCTTTTGCAATGGCCACTCCATGTAGTGGGGTGACAATGTGAAGTGCCCACTTTGCGGGCACATCGCCGGCTGGAATTTAAATTCACTGCATGTCTATCAGTGACCCAACTAGGGAAAGGGTGGTGTTAGATTTGGTGCTAACAAATGGTGACAGGGTGGGGGAAAAGGTGCTTTATTTTAGACTAGTGGATTTTAGTAGGATGGGGGAATATGCTCAACAGGCACTAGAAAGGATGGAGAAGCTTGGGGAGGTGGAGAATATGTGGGCTACAATAAATGGAGCCATTGTGGGGGTCACAGATCTCTGCACAAAGAGGGTGAGCAAGAACAGGAGGAAAAGGAAGCCACTGTGGTTCAGCAGGGAAGTGGAGGTCAGCATCAGGGCTATGAGGAGAACCCTCAGGAGCTTTAAAATAATGCAGGGGGTGCAGGATTGGGAAGAGTATCAGGCAAAGCAGAAGGTCTCGGGGAAGGTGGTCAGATGAGCAAAGGCAAGGACATAGGAGAGCATTGCCAAGGTGGTAAAGAAGGGAGACAAGACTTCTTTTAGGTATATAGGCAAGTGCAGGAAAACAGTGAAAGGGATACCTAGTCTGAAAACTGGGTCAGGGGAGTGGGTAGTGGGGGACCAGGAGAAGGCTGAAATGCTGAATAGCTATTTCAGCTCTGCATTCATAAAGGAAGAGGAATGGAAGGGGGTTAACTCTAGGCCAGCAGTGGATGTAGGGGAAGGAGTAGATATGAGTCCCTTTTGGGTGGAGGAGGTTCTGAGCGTGCTTAAGGACGTGAAGGTGGACAAAGCTATGGGGCCAGATGGGGTTCACCCAAGAGCATTAAGGGAACTGAGGGATGTACTGGCATCTCCCTTCACAACTCTATTTAATGAGTCCTTAAAATTAGGGGTGTTACTGAATGATTGAAAATGCATGGACGTGGTGCCACTTCCCAAGGGGGGGTGGGGAAGTTGAGTAACTACAGGCCAGTGAGCTTGACACCTGGGTTGGCAAGCTCATGGACAAACTGCTCAAGAACAGAATAATCAGCTAGCTGGAGGCAAACAGCCTTCATGACCCAAGGCAGCATGGGTTCACTGAGGGCAGATCCTATCAAATGAATTTGGCTTGAGTTCTTTGACTGGGTCACAAGGTGGTGGATCGGGGGTCAGTGGACATAGCCTACCTAGATTTCAGAAAAGCATTTGATTTGGTACTGCACAGCAGGCTATTGCACAAAATGGGTTGCCTGGGGTTGGGGGAAGTGTTAATACAGTGGGTGCAGAACCAGTTGGACGGCAGAACACAGAGGGTATTGGTCAACAGGATGCCTTCAGGGAGGCTGAGGTCATCAGTGGAGTTTCTCAAGGGTCGGTATTAGGACCACTGCTGTTTAATACCTTTAAAGGAGACATAACGGAGGGTCTGGAATGGAGGGTGAGTCTATTTGCAGATGATGCAAAGGTCTGCAATAGAGTGGACATGCAGGAGAGGGCTGAGATGATGCAGAGGGATCTGGGAAAGTTCTAGGAGTGGTCCAGGGAGTGGCAACTATTGTTCAAAAAGGCAAAGTGCAGGATCATGCACCTAGTCTGAAAAAAAGGGAAAGTGGGTACAGAATGGGAGGTGGGCCCCTGGAGGTAACCGGAGAGGAAAGGGACTTTGACATTATCATTTCACAGGACCTGAAGGTGGCAAAGCAGTGTGTAAGGGCAGTGGCAAGAGCCAGCAGGATGTTGGGTTGCATAGGGAGGAGAGTATCACCAGCAGAAGGAGGGAGGTCATGATTCCCTTGAACACCCAGCTGGTCAGGCCACACCTGGAGTATAGGGCCCAGTTCTGGAGGCCATCTCTAGAGAAGGAAGTGGAGAGGATGGAGTGAGTTCAGAAGAGGACAATCAAGATGGTGAGGGGACACGAACACTTACCATATGAGGCGAGACTGCAGGACCTAAACATGTACTCACTGCAGCAGAGGAGGGAGAGAGGTGACATGATAGAGACATTTAAATACTTAAAGGGTATCAATAAAGTGCCTGTGGGGATCCTCTTCCACTTAAAGGAGCAACCAAGGTTGAGGGTCATGCATTCTAAATCAAGGGAGGAAAGTTCAGGGGAAACATTAGGAAGTACTTCTTCACTGAGAGGGTAGTGGACAACTGGAATGGGCTGCCAAGGGAGGTGGTGGAGGAGAAGACGGTGGAGTGCTTAAACAGGGCTTAGGACAAGCACAGAGGGCTGTTAGCAAAGGGGTGAGGGATAACAGACCAGGCCTAGGCAAACTGGGCAGACTAGGTGGGCCTGGTGGGCCTTTTCTGCCATCACATTTCTATGTTCCTCTGTTCCTATAAAAGTGTTAGTGGCAAAAGAGCTGGTAGGTTAAATAGCGAAGGTGCAAGAACAGGGATGCAAGGTCAAAGCGTGCTGGGTACTAGGAGTAATGTGTGGTCTCAGAGATGGTTATATTTAGTGAAGAGAGGTGCAGGGGATGAAGCCACCATCATATTGTGGAGTCTGAGGAGTTGTTGTGCAGCTACTCTATTTGGTTTGTTTTCCAGAATAGGGTTCTGTGATGTTAAACTACAAATTCTTGTGGATCACCTGCAGCTGGGCCGTATTTACCAGTTGTTATTAATAACACAAATTGCACATACCCCAATAATGTAAAGCATCATGGGAAGCATATGCAAATATCCATGAATTAATTTGGACTGGCTCAACTTTAAGTGGAATTGCATGGTGCCAGAAGGCCTCACAATACAATCAGCAAAGGCTGAAAGCAGCAGATATAGGCACATGTTTCGTCCTCATTTGGACTCATCAGTGTGCCATATCTGTACCTCAGCCCAGGGAGAGATAGCTAGCCACCCTATAGGGGATCTTATTTGTTTGGTTCATGGGCATCCCAAAGTAGAGAGAGAGAACAGAATAACAAAAGAACCCCAGAGCAAACCTCTTTTGCTGTTCTCTTCTCTTTCTCTACTTTGGGCTGCCCATGACCCAAACCAATAAAATCCCCTTTAGGGTGGCTGGCTAGCTATCTCTGGTCTGTCACAATCTCAAGAGGAATGGAATTAAATAAATTAGCAGCTCTAACTGCAATGGATCACTGTTGGATCGAGGTTCGACAGCAAGGGACAGTAAAAGTTTGGGCTCACAGAACACTGTGTGCTCCGAGTGCCCTAGAAGGGACCGCAAAGCTGAAGGGAACCTGGTCGTAGGAGACCAAGATCTGCCTTCTTAGCCAGAAGGCAGGCTTGATATTCAGTGCGAGCCTGGAGTTGAAGCCAGTTTGCTTATTCGAAAAGGTCACAAGTGTGAGTACAATATGCTGCACCAGTTAGTAGACAGCATGCCTTATTTAGAGCCATGGTGAGCCAACGTAGGTTTGTATCTGTGGCAGAACCATAAATGACCAAATCATAGTCAATAATAGACACAAATGAACTTTGGATAGCCAATCCGAGGGCTTCGGTAGTAAGGCAGTGTTTATGCCTGTGTAGAAGGCCTAGGCAAATGTTAACTGCCTTGGCAAAATTCTCAGCATGGTTAGAGTAGGACAGTGTACTATCCAGAGTAACTCTAGGTATTTAAAAGATTGAGTCTGATCAAGGACAACACCGCACTGTTTTTAATCACCAATTGTTTGGCTTTGTGCTTGCTGTGGGTACTGTGGAAGAGCATGACCTTTGTTTTTTTTGCAATTAAGCACCAACTTATGAGAGATGAACCAGGACTCAGCTTCAGTAATACTTTTCTGAATCTGGGCCTGAAGGAGGGTAGGGTCAGCAGCCTTTGAGAAAGTGTCCACATCATCCATGTAGAGGAGTACTGGTTCAGAACAGGATGATGGAATATTATTGAGGAAGGTGCTAAATAGGAGGGTTCCCAGTATCGATCCTTGAGGAATCCCAGAGCAGGCAGGCATTTTAGCAGAAAGGGCAGACCCTATTCTCACCTGTTGTGTGTGGTTTGCTAAATAGCTGGTGAACCACTTTAGGGCTTCTAAAGATATACGAAGTCCAGCAGGTTGATGTGTCAGCAAATGGTGATTGGCCATGTCAAATGCTTTAGACAGGTCAATAAAGTTTGCACCAACAAGTTGACCCTGATCAAGAGTATGGTAAATGAAACCTGTGAATTTTAGTAGGGCTGTAGATGTGCTGTGCCCTTTCTGAAAACCATGTTGTTGGACACATTGTAGGTTGCATTTTTCCAGGTGCTCCACAAACTAGTCAACAACAATCCTTTCAAGTGCTTTGGACAATGGGGAAAGAATAGATATTAGCCTGTAATTTCCAGGTAGTATTGTGTCTCCACTCTTAAAAACTGGTGTAACCAGAGTGGATTTCTAGATCTGGGGAAATTATGAAAGTGTGAGGGAGTGATTGAGAAGCTTGGTGAGGGGGGATAGGACTTCATCTAGAGTTAGGGTAAGAATTTTTAGGTCGAGGGAATCACTGCTTGTCCTAATTCCTCCTACAGCTTTATTCAGGTATGTCTTGGTCTCACTTTCCAAGATAGCTTTGAAGTAGAAACATGGGTGGGTAAAGGCCTCTTCTAATTTGATGGACGTTGGAGCTGTGCTGGGTGGTTCAAAGTAATTTGGGGGCAGAGTTTGGCTAAGGTCTGTGAAGGATGAATTAAATGTGTTGGCAATTAACACAGGGTCATGAGTGATAGACACATCAACATTTAACATAGATGGAGCCTGTTTGGATGCTTTCCCAGTGATTTCTGAGAGGTTTTCCCAGAATTGTTTCCCGTCCGCCCAGGTCATGGCAAGGATGTCCTTGTAATAACATGTTTTGTGCTCACAGACAGCCTTAGTACATGCATTCCTGGACATCTTACAGGCTTGTATGTCAGGTTGACTGTCAGAAGTCCTGGCCCTATGCCAGAGGTGGTCACAATCTTTCATTTGAGCCAGAAGGCTAAAAGAGATCCAGGGACTATCAAGTCCCCTAATCCTACATGTCCTAAACGGGACGTGGATGTCACAGGCTTCATTGAAATGTTCAATAAAGTATTGTAGAGCCGAGTCAATATTAGGTGCAGTTTCAATGTAAGACCAGTCAGGGTCAGTAGAGGACAGACAACTTCGATGTTTCATGTGCAGCCTGCTGTGGTGCAGCTTCCATGAGAAGAAAGGGGTGTAGTATGTTACATCGACACTGGTGACCATGCCAAGTGTGATAAGAGGAAGCTCTGTGGTAGGGAGAGCAGGGGTATGAGATGTGGGGTGCCATCCAAATAAGATTGGGACCTGAAGTGTGCAGAAAAGCACCAGAAATAGTTTCACACCTTGTGATGCCATTGGACAAGAGGGGAACCAAGTGAGGTAAAATAGAATTTAGTAGAGAGGCAGTACAAGGAAGGTATATAGCAAGTAAAGCAACTGTGACTTTAAGAGGGCAGACTTTCTTAAATGAAAGAATAAGATCCCGCTAGTGGCAGATCTGTATAACCTGCTAATGGAAAACTCAATATTTCTCAGTTTCTGCAGAGCACACTGGAAAGGGATAGCTCTGCAATCAGTATAGTGTATAAGAAGCAATGTAGCTTAGTGGTTAAGGGCACTGAACTGCAAACCTAGAGACTTGGGTTTGAATCCCATCAGCCCCCAGCTGCATACTGTGTGACCCTGAGCAAGTCACCTAACTTCCTTGTGCTCCCAGGTCGCACCTGGAAACAAGCTCCAGCTTAGTGTGCCTTTCCTTGTTAAATAATTTCCCCCTTTCCCTTTCCCTTACATTCAGAAAGCAGCTACTGGGGCTAAGTATCAGAAGTAGATACTCAGATGTAATAAGGGACTCTGGAGAGGGACTCTGGTATACAGTCAGCTCAGGCAGGTAAAAGCACAAAGGGCGGAGGTTTCACACTTTATTGTCAAGTAAGGTAAAAACAAAGAGGTTTAGCCAACTAGCGTTCGGAAGTATCAAGTAGGGCAAGGCTGCCCCAGATGAGCTATGAAAAGGGCACAGGACTGCAGCAACAAGCTGTCATAGCAAACAGACAGTTTTCACTTATATTAGGAAGAGGGAAGCAGATACAAACCACCCAGCTACTGTACGTCAGCTATTTCCCAAAAAAGTCAACCAAGCAACTATTAAATGTGTTTTTTTTAAATCCAAACAATTTGAAGCATAGGAGGTACCAGTGTCCCCTTAAAGAAACACGCACACACACATGCACACACACACACACACACACACACACTCACAAAAAAACTTTGAGGTCCTCCCAATTTCCACAGCTTTGAGCACAAATTACCAAACTATTGGCTGCAGTACAACCTAGAGGACAGAGTAATGAGCTGTGAATAAGCTTAGTACATCCCGCAGACTTGAGTTTGATTCCCACAACCTCCCCTTGCACACTGTGTGACTCTCAACAAGTCACTTAACCTCCTCAATGTTGCCAGGTTTGTTTTATTTGGTTTATTCATTACAAATCTGGTAAAGCCATGAGCAATGCTGCCCATATACATGAGTGACCAAGTAAAAATTACAGACATGATTTACATAAATCAGTTATACCAAACAGACAAAGTAACTTATCATAACATATAAAACAATCACAAAAATGTATCCAAGCAAACAGACCAGGTCTTCCATAAAACAGGCAGTTGTGCCTTGTGGGCTTTATTCAGTTGACAAAGAATAAAAAAAAAAAAAAAATACTTCTCCAGGAAGAAAAATTAAAGGGTTAGATAGCACAATTTGTCCAACATTCCTACAGTAAGATATCAAGTCAAAAACCAAGACTGGAATTATGACAACACTCACAAAACAAACAGTGGCAACACCATTGGGTATAGTCACTGCCGTACGGCAGAAGAGGTGAGCACGATGCACCTGAAGTCCTCCCATCTCTTCCATACTACAGTATGTTACTGTGTTGCTATGCTAAGTTAAAATCCTCAAGAGCTGAGCCTCAAGTCCTTTGTAGAAACAAAACTTAAAATTGTGACATTCCAAAAGCTATGCAGCACATAAAGTATACACCAAAATTCTAATCAGATTATCTCTGCAGTAGTATTTTGTTTAGTATTCTGAAAAGCCATTAGATTTCTTATAACTATTCAAGTTAAGAGCTGCCTGGCTTAGCCACTGATACACAATGATAACTGACCTGCTAGGAGGTCAAGTGATGAGTAACAGTCTCAGATGCCTTATCATTATGGACCACACTCATTACCAGCACTCTGCCACATCAACTGGGCTGTCCCCTCATGTCACACAATGCTAATATTTACCAGCTTGGTAATCTGGAAAAGGAACAGCAGTAAGAATGAATGAGCCTTCTTTTATTATGAGAGTTGACTCACCCTCTGTTATTTCAACACTTGATCATGCCTGTTGAATACAGGATTGAGGGTTGAGGTACAGAGAAAAACTGAGGAAAGGGACCTAAAGTGATAATATTAGATGATTTTAAAACATCGGGGTGGTGCAATAGGGCAGAGGGGAGAGTAAACAGGATGAACTGGGATGCATGGGAAGGGGGATCAGCAACAGGAAGACAGGGGTGAGCCTGCTTTTGTACAGATCCCACGTGCATCCTCTCCTGAACTTCTGTGTGCAGTTCTGGAGATGTGCATGCACACACACCTGAGCTGGTCCAGATTTGCACAGCTTGGAATGCAAATTACCAAAATATGTGTCCAGTGTGCAAAATTATGGGGTTACACAGTAAGTAAAACAAAATGTTTTTGCACACAAAGTGCACATTGGGACAAGCCCACCATGTGGTTGAGGGGCCTTTTGTACTAATTGTTCCCCTTTAAATTAGGTTAACTAAAATATATATATCTGGGTAATTGTACTGTACATGTGTGTGTCTCGCTCAGCTTACTCAGTGGTTGGCTGGATGCAGTTGATTCATTTCAAAAGCAAACCCAAAATGCAACCCTTCATTCTCCACTACTGATTATTCTCATTTTGCTGCAGGCTCAAGTTAAGCAAGACCAGACTACTGTCCTGGCATTATTTTTCTCCACTGAGGCCTTTGGTACTGGCAATATCTCTGAAAAGGAAATGTTGCATCCATTATCCCGACAGACTCTGGCAAGTTCTTGGAACCTTGCTTGGATTTCCAAAACGCTATTTCCCTCTAGATCGTTAGTTCCCAAATGCACCAGGAAATCAGTTTTCCCTCCACAATCCCTAACCAGTTCGTAGACCATGAACTTTGCTCTGTGCACTGTCAGCCCAGAGATACTCATTACCTTCACCTGGCTATGGCATCCACCCCCCTGTCCCTCCCACTGGATACCCCTAATCATCGAGTCTCCCAATAATAGAACCTTAAAACTGCCATCATCCTTATGGTTACCTCCACTATGCCCTCTCAACCCCCCATCACCCCCTTTATTCATGATCTCAATTCCATGGGAGTCTTCCTGCCTTCTTAGAGACCCCCTTGTCATCCTCCCCCTTCTGCCTCCCTTGTTATTTTGCCCACTTAACTCAGACCCCCTGAATAGGTGTCCCCTTTAACCCTCTCTTATCAGAACCATTTATCCCGGCCCTGATGGTTTCCCCTTCCCCCACACCGCCATCCTCCCTCCTTGTAATAGTACCCCTACCTCCAGAGGCAATCTGTGGGTCCCCTTTACCTAGGGCTCCATCCTTGGTACAGACCCCCCTGCTGAAGGGAGGCCCCTCCCCGCCTGCTTGTCTCCTAGTTTCTCTCCAGTCATGCTCTCCTCCCTCATGTCTGCAATATGTTGCATCTCCCCCATCTGCTTAACATTTATGTTTCCCCTTCTCCCTCTGGGACTATTTCTATCCTTTCCATTGCTGGTCTGTGATGCCCTATGGGTATCCGACTCCCTCCCCCATCTCAGTATATCCATTCCAGGCAGCAGGCAGTATGGCATGGCAGCTATGATCTGTGTGACACAGAGCTGAGCCAGTGCCGACTCGTGGTGGCCATGGAACACCAAGAAGCGTTTACATACCAGGCCCTATTTTGTTGGAGTTCAGGAAAAAACAACTGAAGTAAAAGGCTGTCCTGTTCAAAACCAAACTCTGGGACATCCAATCAGGTGTGTGTGTGTGTGTGTGTGTGTGTGTGTGTGTGTGTGTGTGTGTGCATGTGTGATCTGTTTATGAATATACAAAATTGCCAGTAGAAGAAGACGATTGCTGTTTATTGAGTCTGCTCAATGCACGGCTCATGCATTTTGTGTTACATGGTGCTTTACCCTCCTTCCCTGACACACTTATCCTCCCCTTGACTTGATCCCACCCCCTCTTAAATCCTCCAACCATCTTCTCATTGACAACCTCCTCTGGTACCTTGCACTACTCTGCTCCAACTCTGTCCATGAAGAAGTGCTTCCTGGCCTCCTTCTGGAACCTTCCTCCTACCACTTTGCAAAGGTGCCCCGTCTTGTTCTTATTTTCACTGAAACAACATCATTCTTATTACATAGTTAAGACTCTTTCCGTGATGGAATCATAATAGGAGGGAGTGACATGGTTACCTAGCTGACTGATCGCCTTCTGTAGAGGGTTGAGAAGAGGAGACAGCTGCGGTATAATATAGTAATTTATGCAGCTGAGCCTCCACATTAATTTGCAACAGCCTGACAATCGGCCTCGATTCATTTGTGAAATCAATACCATGTTAAGTCTATTTAGTCTGCGCCCATAGCAGCATTACAATAGGGAACAGTTGTGACTGGGTTGCACATCAGAGCATAAGTATAGTACAGTGTATGGCTAGCCCCTATTATGTATGGATTTCTGTCCACTCAATAATCTTGGTGGGGTTCAGTTCCAAGGTCATGAAAAGTTGTTGTGGTATCATTCTGACATCACAATGATACCACAACAACTTTTCAACTTTGACATGCCATTTTATAGGTTTAATTTTTTATTTATTGTTTGTTTATTTGATTCTTGGAATAGTACCTTTGAGCTAGAAGCTCATTTACAAAGGTTCCACATCAAGACAAACCAAAACAAACATATAATGATGGAACAATGGAACAAAATAAATGCAGTGCTACAGTACATAAATTTCCAAACTGGGAAATTCATACCAAAACAAACGTAGCAATAGAACAAAAATAAATGTGGTGTTACAGTTTATAATTTTCCATACAGGTAAATATACATTTACCAAGCACACAAAAAAGCAGTCAGAAAGGTAACTTAGTCAGGGGTTGTAGGAGGGGAAGGTAAGGGGTGAGGTGGCCTGGGGAAAGTACTGTAGGCTGGAAGGTAGGGGGAAAGCAGGAGATAAGGTAGAGTCGGTAGGTGTGGGGTGGGGGTAGAAGAGCAGAGCAGGGGGTGGGAGGAGAAGAAACGGGAGGTAAGGTAGAGTGGGTAGGTGTGGGGTGGGGGAGAGGAGAGAAGCAGGGCAGGGGGTGCGTCAACTAGGGTTGGCAGTCACCGTTGCTCAGGGAGGTAAGATATTGTAGGACTTATCTCTTAAATGGCCCAAGCTTAGGTTCACTGATTATTTCAAGGAGGAGATCATTTAGCCAGGGTGTATGGTCGGTGAAGGACTGCTGACCTTGTTTCGTTCAGAAGAAAGGAACTTGCAGAGATAGTCTGGACATACCTCTTGTCATGTGGGGAATGGACGCTGGATTTAGGAGGATCTGGATAGCTGGTGGGGTTAGGCCAAGGCAGGTTTTCTTCCCCAGGAGACATACTTGGTGCTGTACCTGCCCTGTAGGGTCAGCCATTTGATTTGGGCATAGAGGTCGCAGGTGTGAGTACAGTAAATACATACGAACATATGAATATATGTATTTTTCGGCAGAAATAGGCCACCTGGTCTATCAAGTCTGCTCAAGTGTACAGCTAGCACCCTCACCTTGCAGCTGCCCCGCCCCCTCCCCTTCGCAATTAACCCCCCTCACCTTGTCCCATCCCCTTTTGAAACTACCCACTGTCTTACAGGCTACCACCTCCTCCACTAGAGCATTCCATTCTGCCATGACCCTCTCCATGAAAAAGTGTCTCCTCATTTCCGTCCTAAATCTTCCCCCCCTCCAATCTAAGGCTGTGCCCTCTCATGTCCCTCCCACTCCTCAGCGTGAGTATCCCCTCAGTGCCTGCCTTGTTTATCCCCTTTACGTACTTAAAGATCTCAATCATATCCCCCTGGTCCCTTCTCTCCTCCAAGGAGTACATGTTGAAGTCTCTCAGCCTCTCCTCATATGGTCTGTCCTCCAATCCCTGGATCATCATTGTTGCCCTGTGTTGTACCCCTTCCAGTAATTTCACATCATTCTTCAGATATGGGTGCCAGAATTGCACAGAGTACTCCAGGAGCGGCCTGACCAGTGCCCTGTAGAGAGGTAGAATTAGCTCGCTGCTCCTGGATAGTGTTGTGCGAAATTGGAACATTTTGCCAAGTGAAATATTTTGTGTAATTAACGCATTACATGAAATATTTAAACTGTAAAAATCTAAACCCCATAGTTGTGAGCAAAATTTCACCCCAAGCTGGTGAAATTTCAGCTGCGGGAGAAATTTCACCACCGCGGGCAAACTTTTGCCACTGCTGGTGGAATTTCACTACTTAAAGGTGAAATTTCACCTCCCGCAGGTGAAATTTTGCCATCTGTGCTGGACTGGTGGACTGGCAAAATTGCAGGCAAAATTGCAAAATTCCACCTCAGTTACATGAAACATTTTGCTTGGTGAAATTGCCAATTTCTCCACAATTTCACTGGTGAAATTTAATTTAGCTGCATCCCTACACCTGGAGGAGATACCGCTCACGATACAATGCAGCATCCTGCTGGCTATCGCTGCTGCCCTCCTACACTGCTCTGTATTGTTCATCTTCCCTGTTACAACCACCCCTAGATTCTTCTCCTCCTAGGTGGGACCTAGCTGCACCCCTCTCAGCTGGTAACCCGTCCCTGGATTCTTTGCTCCAAAGTGCAGGACTTTCTACTTTTTCGCATTGAACCCCAACTGCCATGCTTCTGACCACTCCACCAGTTTGGTCAGGTCATCCTACAGCCGTCCTGTTGCCCTTGCCAATCTGCTGTATCATCCACCACTGCCCCCAGTTTGGTATTGTCAGTGAATAGACTGATCATATTCCTGACGCCATATGAGATGTCCGCTATGAATATTCCAAACAGCACTGGCCCCAGTTCTGATCCCTGTGGAACCCCATTCATCACAGCCCTTGGAGATGAGTGTTCCCCCAACCACCACTACCCTCTGCTGTTTCCCCTGCAGCCAATTCTCAGTCCATTTAGTCATCTTAGTCCCCAACCCCCCATATCTCAGCTTCCCTCCCAACCTCCTGTGCGGCACTGAATCAAAGGCCTTACTGAAGTCCAGTTATATGACATCCACTGCACGACCCTTGTCCAATTTCCTTGTGAACCAGTCATACTACTCAACTAAGTTCATCTGGCAGGATTTTCCGGAGACAAACCCATGCTGGTGAGTATACTGGGGCCCATTGTCTTCCATAAAGGTCACCAGCCTTTCCTTAAGTATTGTCTCCATCAGCTTCCCCACAATGGAAGTTAAGCTTACCGGCCTGTAATTACCCGGTTCATCCTTTGGTCCACTTTTATGGATGGGTACCACATGGGCCATCCACAGTCATGTGGTATGCACCCTGTGTCCAGGGAGGTATTGAATAGTTCCACCAGGGATATGTTTGTTTGCTCCTAGAACTAGTCTGCAGGATTTATTTAAGGCCATGCTAACACGTCTGAGGGTGGTGTCGGAGGCTGCTCCATTCACTACAAGTATGTAGTCTATTATAAAAAGGATGGTTCAAGGCACATCTTTAAAAAAAAATCAGTGAAAAATGGCAGCACTGCTAAGCCAGCAGTTTATCAAGACGATGATGGTTCCATGGTACCAAGCTCATCTTGGATGTACTTTTTCCTGTTTTTTGTTTTTTTAAACAAACATTGTGGCTTTAACTAATCTGTACAATCACAGAGGGTCAGGAGCAGGAGTAACAGACCGGCATCTGGAGTGAGCAGGAGCAAGAACTCATGGTATGACACTCTAAAAAATTAAACTTTTATATGTTAAAAAAAAACACACACTATAAAAAACAGTGAAAAAACCACACACTATATAAAACAGTGTATAGGTAAATCATACACAACTAACGCTGTGTTTCCATCTTGGGCATGTGATGACATCATCATGATCTCTTGAGCTTCACTCTCAAGGCCTCTACAATGTCATCACATCCCCTCAATGGAAACACAGCCTTGTTGTGTATGGTCACCCACACACTATTCTATATGTAGTGCCACAGATGATAACTCAGAGATAGCGTTAACAATCAGATAGAATAAAGGGAGTTATACAGAAGGAACTGCACTTCATATCACATATGTGCATTGTATAGTAATCACATGACTTTTCATGATCGGGGGAGGGGGCTGAAGGACAGATTGATTCTTTATTGCTATGTCTGATGTGCATCCAACTGAATTTGAGTCCCTAAAGGAATTGATAGCTTCCTCTAAACTCTTGCTGGTTTTCTCCCTTTTCAGTCCAAAGCATACAAATGCAAGTAGCACACATAATGTATGATGGAGGCAAGGCTATAATTAAAAGCTAGCGTGATGGATGATTGCTGTTATTTGTAGAAGATAACTTATGCCTATATTCAAATGGAAATGTGTGTAGTCTAAATAATGCACATTACAATTTCTAAAGACTGAATATCCACCTCTAAGTCAAAGAAATGGGTAAATGAGAAGAAAAGAATAGCAACCCCTCATTCAAAGGAAGAAAGGACTAGCCATTAGAAAGTATTCTAGAAGAAGAATGGAAGTGAAAGAGTGGCATCTTTAGTCTCAGAGAAAGCAAAACAAATCCCATAGCTTTAATTAGGAGGCATTAATGATCAGAAGATTAAGAGATTCAGTCCTAAACTTGCTTCATGAAAGTGAGCAATCTAGCTGTTCCAGGATGCCCTGCCTCCAGTTGTAGCACAAAAAGGTGACCATTTTGAAACTGTAGAGAACAGAAAGTGTTTCTTGGGGGGACAGACAGCATGTCTCTAACCATTGAAATACTGTGCCTCAGTGCAGAAACGGAGTTAGCCAGTGATCACCTTGGCATCCTTTAGCTTGATGGTCAATTAAAACGTGAATGTTGAAGCACAGCCTAGTGACATTAAACGCATGCTTTCTCATCAGCATCATGTTATTATTATTGAAAGAAAGCACTCACGTCCATCAGCAGTTCTTGCTTCCATGTGGATGAGGTCAGGATCCTTGTCTAATCCCATTACAGACCTGCAAAGTCAAGAAGAAGACAACCAATGGCATAAAAAAGCTAAAGAACTGAAACAATTGTCTTACCTAAAAGATTATTTTTTAGGCTGGTTGACTTTAAATGTTTTGATCAACAGCTATGTTCATGATTAACTTCAACTGGGTGTGAGATTTCAGTGTGCAACAGTACTGTAGTCTCCATCAACCTGAAGTGAGACAATCTCCCAACTTGCATACATAAGCAGAGGTGGTGTTAGACACAAGCAAACCAACTGGCTGCTTGGGGCGTCAGTCCTAAAGGGTCTCTCTAAGTAGAAAGTATAAGCTGTGATCAGTTTAAAATGCAAAATTTATCAATATAACAACCAAAATGATTATTGCTACTCATACAGTTCTAGAATTATCACCACTTTTTGGATGTGGCTTGGGTTAGAAGGGAAGAGAGAGGGTGGGTGGAGCACTGATAGGGCATAACAAGTATTTGTGCTCAGAGACGCCATTAGATCTAAAACCAGTCCTGTTTATAAGGTTCTACACTGTGTTAAGTTTCATTAAGGTAGATGTTTCCGAGAGAAACTACACAAAGATCTGCATGTCTGATCAGAGCTAAGCCTGGAACCAAGCAAAAAGTTACGAACATAATCAGTTTGTGACAAAAGCTCTCCGATCATGGCATTACTGAGTCAAAGTAAAAAAAAAAACCAGCAACATCATAAAATGGTCACGCTCTCTAACTTGGTCTTTGTGTTTGCATGCAGAAGGAAGAAACCTTTCTCAAGTTTTAAATCAGTACAGTAGTCCCAATAATATAACCTGAAGGTATGTGTCACTTACGTAATAAGACACAACCAGAGGCTGGGTTATCTATCTCAGTCTAACCCTAGGGACCAAGAAGCATCAGATTTGGCCAGGAGCCTTATGCCTCTAGGGTTAGGATAAAGGAAAACAATCCCCGGGATACCTACTCCTTCAGTCTCATAGCAGCCATATGGCATTGGAACCATCCATTGCTGAACCTGACCCAAAACGGCCACCAGGACAGAATGAGCAAATGCAATCTGTAAACTTTGTTTTTCATTTTTATGTTAATGTTTTTATAGTTAAATTCTATTTTTTCCATTCCTTAATGGTTTCCAGTAGTTAATCACATTCAAAGAAAATATTGTCAACCAATGCAATTGCTGATTTTCCAGTAATTGTTCAAAATACTGGAATATCAAATTTAAATTGTTTTTGGACCTTCCATGGATGAAATACCAAAATGTGGTTTTGAAATCAGTGTGTAAGATATTTGTCGTGCAGTGACTGCATGCACATAAAAAAGGTAGCTTTTTCCTCTTGAGAACGTTTCAACTGATCAAAAACAAACTTTTAAAATTAAAAGGTAATTTACTGCATTCTTACTGGTAGAAATAATTCCAATGCCATGGCTTTAAGGTGCATTATAAAATGGCCTGGTTCAAACAAGCAGCCTGATCATGACTCATCACATGGCCCTGCATTAATATTACATTATTGCATTGTTCATATTTTACATTTTTTTTTTTTTACTTTTAAAGACATTTTATTTTAAGTGAAATGGCACATTCTAGGATTTGCAGTAATACCGTAAATTACCACACATTCTAGGTGGTTGAAGGCACTCTGTTGTGCTCCATGACTCACAACCCACCTGAGGCATGCAGTATTTAGCATTACAGCACACCCTGTCATCTTTTAACATCTTTTAACATCTTTTTAACAAATCATGGGAGGATGGGGTGGTACCCAAGGACTGGAGGAGGGCAGATGTGATTCCCCTTCACAAAAGTGGGAGCAAGGCAGAAGCAAGAAACTACAGACCTGTTAGTTTAACCTCAGTGATAGGGAAAATGATGGAATCACTTCTGAAGGAAAGAATTGTCGAGTATCTAGAGGCCAGAGGGGCACAGGACCCTAGGCAGCATGGATTCACAGCGGGAAGGTCATGCCAGATGAATCTGATAGATTTCTTTGAATGGGTGCCCAAAGTAGTAGATCAGGGAGGGGCTGTGGACATGGTCTACCTAGGCTTTAGCAAGGCATTTGACACAGTCCCACAGAAAAGATTAATATACAAGTTAGCCAGCCTGGGAGTGGGTCCCAAGATGACAGCCTGGGTAAAGAATTGGCTGGAGAATAGGACACAGAGAATAATAGTAAATGGAGTCCACTCAGAAAAAAGGAGGGTTACTAGTGGGGTACCACAGGGTTCAGTATTAGGACCGGTCCTCTTCAATGTCTTTATAAGCGACATTGCAGAAGGACTGGAAGGAAAAGTATGTCTCTTTGCAGATGACACTAAGATCTGCAACAGAGTTGATGCACAGGGTAGGGTGGAAAGGATGAGAAGGGACTTGGCAAGGTTAGAGGAATGGTCAAATGTATGGCAGCTTAGATTCAATGCTAAGAAGTGCAAGGTAATGCACCTGGGAAACAAAAACCCAAGGGAAGAGTACACAATGGGGGGTGAGATACTAACAACAACAAAAATGGAAAGGGACCTGGGGGTAGTCATATCAGATGACCTAAAGGTGGGCAAGCAATGTGAGAGGGCAGCAAGGAGGGCTGGTGGGATACTGGGATGCATAGGGAGAGGCATCACCAGTAGAAAACAGGAAGTTATTATCCCTCTCTACAGACAGCTGGTGAGACCCCATCTGGAGTACTGTGTGCAGTTCTGGAGACCCAATCTTCGCAAAGACATAGACAGGATGGAAGCTGTCCAGAGGAGGGCAACTAAAATGGTGCAGGGTCTGCACCGGAAGACATATGAAGAAAGACTTAAGGAGCTTAATATGTATAGCCTCAAGGAAAGGAGGGAGAGGGGGGACATGATAGAAACTTTCAAGTACCTCAAGGGAATCAACAAAGTCCAAGAGGGTAGCATCTTTCAAAAAAAGAGGTGTGCAAGAACAAGATGGCACAATTTGAAGATAGAGGGGGCGGCTCAGAGGTAATTTAAGGAAGTATTTTTTCACAGAGAGGGTTGTGGATGCATGGAATGGCCTTCCGGAGGAGGTTGTGGAGTCAAAATCAGTGGTGGAAATCAAGCATGCATGGGATAGTCATAAGGCAATTCTGGGGGGTTGGGGTAGGAAGAAGTAGGCTGCTGGTTAACTAGGATCTGCAGCTTATCCAGTAGGTAGGGAAATGGGCAGACTGGGTGGGCCAAGCGGTCCTTATCTGCCATCAAATTCTATGTTTCTATGTTTCTGCTATTGTTTATACAACCAGTGGTTTTGCACTTCTTTCTGTAACCAGGACATGGCATGCTAAAATATCAATGCCTTCCGGAAACTTAAAAAAAAATATTCTGGCAGCCATCTTGGTAGAGTAAACTCCTCCCACTGTGCAAAATGTGTAAAAACTTGAGTAATATCACAATTCCAGAAGCATCTACCCTCTGCTTCCTCACACTAACTATATCAAATACATATTTGCACCCCTTCTTCCACTTGTCTGTCTTTTTTCTTACCTTTTACATGAGGTCTCAAAAGCACTGGTGCTGATTTCCTGCTGTGTCTCCCACTCCTGCTCTATCACATTTACATTTCCCTGAATGTGTCTCCTGCTCATGGTACATCCACACATTGCTAATACTACTGTGCATACATTTAAAAACTCACCCCATCTCTCCTAAAACAGAAAAATGCAGCTGCTACTGAAAATCTGCATCTGTCTCCCAAAAAATAACTTTGGCTCCACTCAAAAATAAACAGAAATCTGCTAAGCCAGTCTTTATGTCTCCCACTCTAGTACCCCATAACCTCCAGCACCACCCAGAAGCATATGGAACCAAGCTTTTAGGGAAAGGGGAAATTGTTTAACCAGGGAGGATGCACTAAGCCGAAGCTTGTTTCCAGGTATGACCTGGTAGTACAAGGAAGTTAAGTGACTTGCATAGGGTCACACGGTATGCAAGTGGGGGCTTCAAACCCAGTCTCCAGGTTTTTAGCTCAGTGACCTAAACCACAGAGCTATACTGCCTCCTTTCAACAACTCATTATGCGTTACTGGTAAATCTTTCAAAATAAATAAATCACAGACTCCCCATAATTATGATCTAATACAAAAAAAAGATCAGCAGAACAAGCATTTTTCTTGCCTGCGTCTGTGCAATATTATCAATCGCTAGCTAAAATCATCATTCACGCACTCTTGCCACTAAATCCAAACCCCTAAAAAAAACAAAACTAAAATATTTAACCATGTAGTTGCGCCATGCAGTGTTCTTGTAAAAATCTGAATCTTTATGCTCTGAGTGCAATCGTTGTAATGTTTTGTCTGTATCTAATCTCTGTGACATGGAACCTTTGCAAATGAGTCTGCGACTCAAAGGTATTTCTCCGAATCTGAAATAAATAAATAAATATCCATAAAGTTGGAGGGAGCACCACCTAGTGGTTCACAAGCAGAAAACAGACTATTTTTTTACTGTTTAAGAAAAAAAACATTGTTTTTCATTGTTTTGTTTAAATATGTTATTTTTTCCTCATTTTGCTTACACGGTAACCATTTTATCATCACAATAAAAAACAGCAGGGTGTTGATTGCAATGGATTACTGGCACTTCCTGGTGTTGAAGGCACTCAGCATGAGCACCTCATGTGTCACAATAGCCCATGGTATGTAGTTATTAATCCATGATAACCAACACCTATGGAGATTTGTTTGAATATGGCCTTCTTCCTGGTGTACTCCAGGGACTACAATTCTCTAAAGAGGTTACCGGGTAGTATCAAAGTTATTTATGTAACAGACACCATAGAACAATAATTGGTTCATCCATTTCCCAGTCTATTCCCTCCTCCTGTGGTGTCACCCAGGGTTCAATCCTGGGGCCACTTATCTTTTCCTTATATATGAACACTGCCCCTAATATTTGTACTCAAACTGAGATGATTCTTTATGCAGATGATGCCATCTTATTTTGTTCTAGTCCCACCCATGGAGCTGCTCTCCTCAGTCTTCAGATTGATTTTGGGCACTTCCAGGATTGGTTACTAATAAACCATATGGTACTTAATTCTAAAAAAACAAAGGTGATTGTGTTCTCCCGTCATAAAAAAGTAATCTCTGACCCCCCACTCCTTATTGATAACAATGGTAAAATAATTGAATTTGTCTCAGTTTTTAAGTACTTAGGAATAATATTAGATAGTCAGTTCACTTTCGAGCCACATATTCAATATTTCAGGAAAACCTTACATCAAAGTTTGGGCTTCTTATATTGGATTAAGCCATTTTTAACTCTTGAATCTAGAAAACGCTTAGTTCATTTTTTGTTCTCAGTGTTAGACTATGGTATATTAATGTATTCCTCTTCCTGTAGTAGTGCTTTAAATTGTCTTCAGGTTACATATCATTCCATTCTTAGATTCTGGTTAAATATGCCTTATCAATCCCATCGTTCGGATTTATATATACAGTCAAACTCGATATCGTTTGATAATAGAGTCTGGTTTAAAATGGGTAATTTTCTATACAAAGTTAAAATAGGACTCCTTTCTCCACCTATTTCTTTTATGTTTCCCAGGGCCCTAAACACTCTTTCCACCAGGTCCCAGTACAGATTCACCTTTAATGTACCTCTTTTCAAAAAGACTATTGGGAAAAGATCTTTACTATTCAGAGTGCCAACTTTTTTTAATAATATATCCACAAAAATTGTTGAAAGTAATTCTGTACAGTGTTTCAAGACAAGTTTGAAACAGTGGCTCTCATCTCATGTATGAATGTATAGTTTATCTGCTCCTGTATGTTCAGCACTTACACTTTATGTGGATAGAATTGCCTGCTCTGAATATTGTGTTTCAATTTTTATTTTTTTTTTTTATGTATGACTTGTCACCTGTGCAAATGAGCAGTTCCTGCTCATCTGGTTTACAACTATAAAAATAAAAATGAAAAATGAAATGAAACACCCTGTCATGTCTTATTGTTTACATTACAGGTAGTTGAGACAGCAGTATACCTGCAGTGCCTCAGTCAATACTAATTGTTCTTCAGTAAGAAATCTATAAAAGTAAAAGCAACACCATAATGTGAAGCATCATGGGTAATATATGAAACATACCAGAAGGATTCTGAAAGCAATGTTTCAGAGAGATGAGGGAGACTCAACACGCAACATATTTTTATAGCTGCAGTAGGCATAGTCTGTAGATGTTTTGCTGAGAAAAGGACTCTCTGCATAAAGTATCTTCTATGGAACACAATAGTTGAGTTCACCATTATTGTGATTCTGCCCTGAAATCACTGCGAACCTATGTTTAGCATGGATCTCAGTGTTGGCATAGGCTTATTTTGTTAGGTCGATTGGGGGGAAGAGAGCTGGGACTTTTTATGTGGGAAGGAGCAGGACCAGCACCAGCAATGTAAGGCTTGTGGGAGGGGAAAGAGGTGGAACTGTGTGCATGGGAGGTAGCGTTCCTCCCATGGGGAGGAGAAAGTGAAGCCTACATTGCCAACAGTGTTAGAGCTGATCATCTCCTTTACAGTGTTGTCAAGTATGCCACATTCATAAAATGCAAAAAAAAAAACAGAACGGTGTTCCTTTTTACTGCAAGGAGCTCTGGCAATGATTTATTTCATATGTAAGTGCAGTTCTACTGTCTCACAATAATGTTTCTGCTAACAGGAGAAAAAAATATTTCCCTGGTCTAAATGGCAGCCCAAACAGACCCTCCAAACAAGCACTGCTCAAAGGTTTATCAGCATCTCCAATAACATGCCACTCTGTGCCTCTAGATTCACACTCTATTTACTGCTCTCCAAGTTAATGACCCAAGGACACTTAAACACAGCTCATTTAAAAGTTCAATTTTGCCTGAATAGAGGGTAGATTTTGATAGTGTATAGGCTTTTGTAATAAAAAAAATGTTTTAATGTTTGAATTCCACTTCCAAAGTACCAAAAAAGAGATTGTTTGTCTGTTAATATTCTCTTTGTTATTCAGGAAAACTGAGCTCAGCCCCACCCCCCAGGATTGCCAACAGTGTTAGAGTTGACCATTTCCTTTACAGTGCTGTCAAGTATATCACATTCAGCATGGATCTCAATGTTGGCACAATCTTAGTTTGTTAGGTCCGTGGGAGGGAAGAGAGCTGGGATGTTTTATGTAGGAGGGAGCAGTACCAGCAATGTAAGGGTTGTGGGAGGGGAAAGAGGTGAAACTGTATGTATGGGAGGTAGCATTCATCCCATGGGGGAGGAGAAAGTGAAGTCTGCATTGCCAACAATGTTAGAGCTGACCATCTCCTTTACAGTGCTGTCAAATATACCACATTCATAAAATGCAAAAAAAAAACAAAAAAAAAAAAACTGAATGGTGTTTCTTTTTACAGCAAGGAGCTCTGGCAATGATTTGTTCATATGTAAGTGCAGTTCTACTGTCTCACAACAATGTTCCTGTTGACAGGAGAAAAAAATCTCTTCCTGGTCTAAATAGCAGCCCAAACACATCCTCCAAACAAGAACAGCTCAAAGGTTTATCACAATCTCCAATAACATGCTACTCACTCTGAGCCACACTCTATTTACAGCTTTCCAAGTTAATGAACCAAGGACACTTAAACACAATTCATTTAAAGGTTCTAGTCTGCCTGAACTGAAGGTATATTTTGATAGTTTATAGACTTTTGTAACCAAAAAAATTACTTTTACGTTTGAATTCAGCTTCCAAAGTACAAAAAAAAAAAAAGAGTTTGTTGATATTCCCTTTGTTATTCAGAAAAACTGAGCTCAGCCCCACCCCCAGGAATCTCCTGTGATGTCACACTGGCCTGAATCATTGGCTCATGCTGTGCATGGCTGTATTAAACAAGTTCTGGTCCGAGCCAAAACGTCTGCAGGATTTGACCTGATAAGGAATAAATTTAGTGTGCATGATCCATGCTACTAGATGTGTTCAGACCTGCTGGGCTGTAGCTGTGGTGCTGTCAGGTTCATGTCAAGGTGCAAAGTAAACAGCAGCACCTCCGAGTTGTTTCGCACACTGTTAGCAAGGCAGGCAAAGCAAGCAGTACCGACTAATACCAGGCCTCACCTTCCCATTGCCCCCCCCCACCACTCAGCTGTGGAGCAACAAAATCGAGACCTTGTCCAGCTCACGAGAGAAAATTCTCCATCAGTGACATGCAAATTGCCTGCCCAGACCAGGCTCCCTGCCGGACTGGTACGAGTTGAAGAATTAATTGACAAAAGCAGTGATCTCATGGAGTCAGAAATTGGTGAATTGTCATATCTGGAATCATGTCTGTACTCGGTGGTGGGAGGTGTGTCAAAAGGGAGTGAATAACTGCAGAATTACACCAGAATATGAGGTGTTTTGAAGGTTTTCTTTGTGGTGTCCCTTCGGAGTCACTCCTCAGCTGAATTCTGAATCATAACCAGATGAATACAATTACAGCTTGGGGATGTCCAAGGCAGAATAATATATACATGTTGAATACTTAAGATTGACAATACAAGTTTTACAAGTGGGTGACTTAGTAAGCACCAAATCATCCATTCTGTTGATCTTTTTGTACAAGACAAATACGCCTGCCACCTATCGTACAAATTATAGTGAGATAATACCGTCTAACATTATTCAGAGTAGTTCAAATGTTCTAGGTTAAATTCGGGGTAGTCACAAAAAAGGAAAAAGACATTCCTATTAGTAAGAGGAAATACAGCCTGTGAAGGAACTCCATTCTCATTCGTTGATTTTCTGACCTCGGTTCCTGCCTTTTTTGTTCCCCTATCAAGTTGCTTGTTCTGTGGAGATCTGGTGCCATCTAGTGGTCAAATGCAGAATTGCCCAGCGTGGCAAAAAACTTGTTATGCACAATTTCAAGAGACGCGTTTGTCAAGAAGGAATCGCTCAGGAACTCCTCTACACAGAAGGCGCAGATGAGGGTCTTTATTTTACTGCACAAGGCCGACATTTCACAACATATCAACTATCCTACTCAAGTACTTAATGTGGAATTTTGACAGTGGAAAGAATTTCCTGCCCACACTGACCGTGACATGGCTGTGTTGGTAACTAGAATTATAATAGGAGCACACATTAACAACAAGAAGTCTTGTACGGAGCCTTTTTTGGAACACAGAACTGGTGTTTTATTGCCTGAGTAGGGAGTTGTGCCAGAAAAGCCATCAAAGAAACAGTAAGCTATGAAAACCCAGCCATCAGTAATGGCTTACTGCACACCTATCTCCATTTGCTTAGCAGTGCTGCAGACATGGGCAAATGGGAAAAATATATACATAGTAAACAATCAAAAGAAGTTTGGAATTCTCTAATTTGAGGAAACGAATCCATGGGTCCCTTAATTTCTGCAAAATGCAGCTGTTTGAGACCTTTGTGTGTGTGTGTGTGTGTGTGTGTGTGTGTGTGTGTGTTTGGGGGAGGGGTCGGAGGGTGTTTTCAGTAAATGCAGTGCTCTGTCTTACATTCATGGAGGGATAATACTGTGAGGGGCAAGTAAAGCTTTAGACAGTTGGAGTCATATGGGTTTAAACTGAATATTACTGAAAATGCTGAAGTGCTCTAAAATTGTACTATTGCAAACAATTACTCTACTAGGAAAATCCTTAATACTAATGGCAAAGACTTCCAGTTGGCACAATGAAAAACATTTCATTCAGAAAACCTAGATTTCCAAGACATTTCATATTAAGATAGGTTAATAATAAATGCTAATATTCTAATGGAACTGTTGTGTAATGAGTGACCAGGAAAGATGGCAACTGTAAATAGAAACTGAAAATGCCTAGGTCAAGAATTGATTGCAAATATTCTATGCAACATAAGCAATCCTCCCCTTTATTTCTTGCTTAACACTAACGATGCTTTCAAACTGTGGCTGTAAATTCAGATACTGATGTTAAGTCACATGACTAGAGTATTTAATTCCAATTAGGCTTGAACCGACAACCTTCACGCCTCCAGTGCAGACCACAACTTCTCTACGATACCCCAAATGTGCTGTACAAATGCAGAAGCGGGCAGAGAAAATGTCACTGCCATTTGAGAGAGTGGGAGACCAAAAGATGCAAGACTAAGCCAGGGAGACAATACTAATTCTGCTCCTCTCCCATATTACCTATTTGAACATGACCTGCAGACCAAAGGAGAGCTAGCACACTATGAGGGGGACTCGTAGCCCCTGACACTGCTTGGCTTGTGGCCAGTACTTTCGTGCTTTACTTTGTGGGGCTGGTAAAATACTCGCTCTCACACTGCTCACATCCATTCTTCCGGGTTCCCGTTCCCCTCATAAGGTGGCGGATGCACGTCCCCATGGAGCCAATAGACTGATAGCGTGCATCCGCCTCCAAGCCTTTATAGATATGTTCTCAATGGGAGAGTCTGCAACAACTGAAATCCCTGATTGCTGAATGAATGTAACGTGGCATCAATTTTTTTTTTTTGCAGATAAGGTAGGAAACAGATTTAGGCTCACTAGCTCTTAAAGTTTAGTCATGCAAGGTTTAGTAGCATCACCGAACATATCATTTGGGCTATATTTGGGTGTCAGTAGGTCTGCCAGCTATTTTGTTCTATGATCATGGCTTTCGTTTATATGGTTCTGTATGAAATACCATTCAGTTGTACGTATAATATTAAATGCCTTATTAAACTATCGCGTCATCAGTGATTACATTCTTTACATTTTATTTACGTGCCAAATTGGGCCTTGTAAAATGTTTATTTGTATCGGGAATGTTACAAGAAAAAAATAGCTCAAGCTTCATGTGGGTGGGATGGGGTGGAGGTGTACAGAAAAGTAGACTGTGGAGGTTTGTCTACAACCATAGTAAACTCCATGTCGGGCAGAGTTGGGGTGGGTTAAACATACTCTGTGTAGGGGAGGGCACCTCTGGAGACATGAAGCGGCAAGAAAAATAGGCCTGTTTAACTATCATGCCTTATACAGTCAGCATAGTACTTTTGCTGGGCCCTCCATGGAAGAAATACTGTTGTGCGGATGGAAAACAAGATGTAGGTCCTTTTCTGATGCAAAACATCTGCAGGCTCCACCCACTGCAGATGTAACAAGAAAAATTGGGCTGTTTAACTACCATGCCTTATACAGTCAGTGTAGTACTTGGGCTGGGCTCTCCACAGAAGAAATACTGTTGTGCGGACGGAAAACATGACGTAGGTCCTTTTCTGTTGCAAAACGTCTGCAGGCTCCGCCCACTGCAGATGTAAAAAAAGAGGAGATAAATACAGGAAATGAGTTAAATATAAGAAAAAGTGTGTTTACATTGTTTTCCAAGACATATCACAAGGCTCCTTAAATGGCAACAGTTCTAATTATCCAGAATTAAAATTGTTAATGTTCGAGTGGCTAGTTAGTAGACCACCATCACTCCTATAATATACATCACTATTTTTGGAACAACATATTAGGCATTTAGTTGCACAAGAAAGTCATTATGCAAAATTTTAGAGAGGAGTCAGTTTGAAAAAATAAAGTGTGGGGTTAAGCATTGAAACTCTCATAACGCAGTTCTCTCCGAACTCTAATTTTCCTGTTACACTTTAAACAGTTACTTTCTTAAATGAAATACTGTTAAGAACCATAGTTTTATTTGTTTGTGTGTTTTTTTTTAACCTTTGGCCCTTAGCCAATACCAATCCAGTCAGTATAGAACCTTTACTGAATGGCTTCCCTAGCTGATGTACAAAGAGTAGGTAATGTGGAAAAAAAAACGAATTCTATAGGATCAGACTAAAGACAGCGAAATAACACGAAAGTCTTTACCAAACTCATCATCATCATAATAATAATAATAATAATATTATCAGCGAGTCACATCAAATGGGAGGGCATTCCCCCACTCCTCGGCCATTATTTCATGGACGAGATCAAAAAGGCTGAGAGATTCTGAAACTTAAAAAAAAAAAACCTTTTTGAGTTCCATGAGGAGATCTCTGTAAAAAGAGTTTGTTTGTGTATAGTGTTGTTTCCTGATAACAGTTCTAATTATCGGGAATTAAAATTGCTAATGTTGGACTGGCTAGCTAGCAGTTCACTATTACTCCTGCAAACCATGTCACTATTTTTTGAACAACCCTCCCCAAATGGAAATTCATTAACAATGTTTAATCCTAAGAGGAGACCTCAGTAAAACAGTTTGTTTTCATATAGTGTTCTATCCTGGCTTTTTTTTCTTTGTCTGCCTGTATTCATCGCTGATTTTACAACAAACCCATGAAAGAAAAAACACTGGTCCATCGAATTATCTTCTCCACCGTGGGGATATCCTATCACCCCCTTTTCTTAAAGGTGCATGGCTAGTTTAAGTTTGAAGGTCTGTCGACTGACGCCACTTGTTCTAGAAGCCTATTCTAATCTCTCATGACAAAGAAACTTTCATAATCCTTTGTGATCCACTTGGACTCCCCACTGAAATCAGGATAGAAGAATGAGGACCATCTTTGTATCTTGAGCAGCCATGCTCAAATTTTCAGGTTTAACTAGTTACCTCTCAACTGCTATGGATTTGGCATAGCACTATGATGTTTAGACTGAAATTTACCCTTGCTCCTCAAAGGTTTACTGATGCTCTTAATGTTAGAGCTATTTCTGGACGCATAAACTATTAAATCATTGCACTAACTTGACAGAAACATTCCTTAACACTAAATATATGGGGCCACTGTTTGTAGACATATTATTCTTTACAGTAGAAAAGTAATACACATTATAGCCATATGCTCCATATTTTGAAAGCCAGTGATATGAATTTTAATGCTGAGCGGTTGAGTGGTATGCTAGCTGTCTTCATTTCTTCACTTTCCGAGAAATAAAGAGACATTTCACTAATAGCTATAAGGAAGCGCCCATTAGAAGGGTTTACCTATCCAACAAAAAAAAATCCTTCTTCAATGCTTTACCTTGATAGTGTGTTTTAATGTGTGTAGAATCACTAACGAATGAAGTCCAGCTAGCTAAAGGTTGCTTTAAATCTTTGAGGAGTTTCCACTTTAGGAACTGTCTCTTCATTTGTTTGCTTGTATGTTTGCTTCTTTCGTTTCCTTGGTTGTCTCATTCCTTTGAACATCACCCAATCATGTTTTTATCTGTATATGTATTATATATCCTCTCACAAGGTAAAACCTCGAATTAAGTAGCTCCTAAAACACAGTAGGATTAACATTGTTAATGAATTTCCAGTTGCGGGATGTTTTCAAATGGTAAAGTTGATGTGGAGTGTTAATCCTTGATGTCATACTTCAGGGCCAAATGCCTAATATCTAGTGGCCAATACTTTATCTAATGTACATATTAATGAATGCATTAATGCACCTAGAATATTACCCTAACGACCTTTGGCCTCTAGAATACAGTTTTAGTGCCCAGGGCAATTGATGATGTTTGTTGGCCTCTCGTGAACTTCTTACACCCTAAAATTACATTAATGGGAGAATATGCCCCCATGCCTTTTACATCCATCACTTTTTAAGCACTGGCACTCTGCAAGGGTTATATACTAATAAGGATTACTATAGCCCATATTGCGAAATTTCGCTATTTAATGGGAGTCTAAATGGGTTTGTTGTGTAACCTTTTAAGTCGCCTAACTGTTCCAAGCAAATATAAATGTCATTTGGTTGAAACCAAATATTCTATGATATCCTTCATAAATCAAGAAGAGCATTACTTTTTAAGTGACCCTCTACTTGTGTAAAGGGTTTGCTTATACTGTGTTAATATCAGCACAACGTTCAAAGTTTTCTGAAGTTCAGTGCATCTACTCCCGTTAAAATGACTGTATCTATTTTCCACCTGGAGATTTACAAAGCGTGACAACATCACCAAAAGACTTAAAAACTTCTGGGAAATGTTCATGAATTTTCAATTTGAGGAAGTGGTAGAACTTATGGACTTGTCCAATTTAAATCCTATATTGATATAACTTGACTACCTCGATATGGAGTAAGGTTACTTAATTGCATGTATACAAATGTTCCTCAAATTCTGCAAATATGTAGGCTGCATGTATGAAAGTAAACCCATTCGAGTATAGTTTTCATGTTATCTACGTGCAACAAGAATATTCTTCAGCTGATGGTTTCCACCGTGACTGCCACCTAATCCCCCATATATTTAAGTTTTGTTCAGTCACAGCCTTAAACAAAAGTTGTTACAGGTTGAATAAAATAGGTCTTGAGGAAGTGCTTCATAATAATCTCCCCCAAAAGCAGTGGTATTCATTACAGCTCTGACTATAGCTACCAAAATGAACCACTGGAGATCCAGGATGTTTGAAAAGTTTGTTGGTATTTCACAGGGGGAAGGGTGCTGATTCTGAAAGAATAAAAATAACTTATCCCAACCACCTAACATTTAATTCTTTGAACTGAGCTTTGCTAATGGTGAAACTGGTATGTTTTTTCTTCAACATACCTTAGGAAGAAGGGAGGTTAGTACCTTCTTAGCAGTATTTGTCAGTTACCATGTAGTAAACTCTGTGTGGGGTGGAGCTGGAGCAGGTTAACCATACTCTGTGGGGGACGGCACCTCTGGAGACATGAAGCGGCAAAAAAAATAGGGCTGTTTAAATACCATGCCTTATACAGTCAGCGTAGTACTTGGGCTGGGCTCTCCACAGAAGAAATACTGTTATGTGGACAGAAAATATGGCGTAGGTCCTTTTCTGATGCAAAACGTCTGCAGGCTCTGCCCACTGCAGATATAAAAAGCTTGGTTCACACAGCTTTCAGTGTGCCTTACATCAATATCTACAATGTTCAAAGCTGAAGAATTTGAAGATGTGGAGGACACTGATCTAAACTACCATATCAATTTGAGCCTCTAGTATCTAATGATATTCCTAGTGAGGGTGCTTAAGCTGCCTCTGATTCAGATACTGACAATGACAGCTCCAATCAGTTGTGCTGCCAGTCCCTTTTAATGTCTTCAATGGTAACATTGCAGAAGGGTTGGAAGAGAATGTTTGCCTGGTGCCCCCCCCCATTCGGAGATGACACCAGCACTCATGCATGCAGAATGATGAGGTCATTCTGGTCTGTGAAGTGCAACCTCCCCCCATCCATACACACCGAGCCATCCTCCCCACACCCAGACACACATCAAAGTAACTAGCCTGAAAGAGGTCCATTCACACTAACATTTCTCCATAGAGTCTTAACGGTCCACTACTGCATGTGAAGCATACCAACCACCCCCATCCACACACACCCAGCCACCCCCCCCCCACACACAAACAAATACACACACAGACACACAGTACCAGCCACTCACCCCCGACACTCACGCACACAAAACCAGCCAACACACACACACAAACACAGGGCCAGCCACTCACTCCAACCCTGCCCCCCCACACACACAGCCAGCCAACACAAAACCTAGCCGCCACCACACACACACACACACACACACACACACACACACACGCACACACACACACACACACAAAACACAAACCTAGCCACATACCAAGAACCCCTGACAAACACACATACAGCCAGCCAACACAGATAAGAACACATTTTTGTGTTGTAACCAGTTTTTTTTCAGTAAACTGCATAAGATTTCCTGCACACACTAACCCACAAAGGGGCACCACAACAAAGTTGCAAAGACAACTACATTTATTGTTTAACAAGCAAAAATGGACAGACAAACACCTGACATGTTTCGTACTTGTAAGGTCCATCTTCAAAGCCAGTTTCAACTCTTTTGTTTTTCATTTGTCTGCTTCATGCACCAGTAATACTTATTATTGTGAGTACAACTGATGGACAACTGTTATTGGATTTCATATATGGAGATGGGGAAAAAAACATTTAATTGATTGTGGATTATTCGTGTAGCCGGAGTGTCCAATGGACATTTTTTTACTGCCTTTTTGCATGCTCTGCTATACACACACCTAAGTGTTAGTTATATTACATCTTGACAGATACACTTTCACAGGCATGGGCAGTTTGTCAGAGGTTTTTGAGGCTCATGACTCATTAGTATAAAATTCCATTTGCCTAATAAATCTATAATCATTCCAGTATTTGGCACTGCCTGTTTTCCCACGAACAAGTGAAAGTCACAACAACATGCACAGCATCAGAACGAATGCACACTGCCATTGTATGTGTCAAGTTGACATTCACTTTGAGGCATTGTTAGTCACAGTATATATTGTTTCCATTTTTCTGCAGATGCAATTAGAAAATTAATTCCCACATTGTATTCCCTAATGTGTACCTTACAGATATGGTTATGGACATCTTTGGACTGCTCTTGACTACTGTATTCTTGCACCTGTAATATGTTGGCATTTTGTCACTATAACAGTGAAAAAGATACCTTTGGAATGCTCTGCTTGTTTTCATGTTGGAAATGTGTAGCTGCCACAATCCTGCAGCTGATAGAGAGTGATCGCTGGCAACTGTGCCCCTAATCATAAAGAAATTATTATAGTTTTGGGCATAAGAAAGGATATCTGTGAAGGCATAAACAGCGTTGCCACTGGCAAGGGACTGACAACAAGCGACAGCATCGGGTACACTAGCTCCGGCATACGCAGTTAGTCTGAGGTTTTGGATCCTCTCAGGATTCAATAGTGACACATTATGTTGTACAGAACTGTACAACATGTATTCACTTTGAGGCATTGTTAGTTACAGTATATATTGTTTCTGTTTTTCCACAGATGCAATTAGAATATTAATTCACACATTTTATTCCATAAAGTGCATCACACAGATATGGCAATGCACAGAAAGTAACACGATCTCAGACAGTACACATAACATTTCTTTTTTATTATTGCACAAAGAATGCCAAAGTCATGTGATGGCAATCACCTATAATAGGAATGGCTTGACAGAAAGATACATGTTATATAATGAAGGGCTGACAAATGACAGTGGATATAAATAATATGTATTAGTGCTGATTTGTCTGTCATACCAACTGTGTCTAAACAGCATTCATCTAGTCTGACACTGCATTTTTTAAACTCATGGCAGTCTCGGTCCAGCGGTGGTCAGCGAAAGACAGTATTTATTCAATGACAGCATAGCAATGACAGATTCGTACTAGGATTCATACTAGGAAAGATCAAGATGCACAGAAGGCATACGCCCATAAATGTACATCTCCCCTCAAGGGTGTTAATCCCAGCCAAGTTGATAGAAGAGGTACTAATCTCATTTTGTTTTATACACCTTGAAGGAGTTCACCTCCAAAGTCTCTTTGGAAGTGAGTTCCGGAGTGGAACAATCCTCTGGGTGAAAAACCTTCTTCTGGAATCACTCCTAGGGTATGAAAACATTAACTGAAAAGCATGATTTCTCAGTGTTAGGGCCCTATTGTTAAAAACAAGCCCCAAGTCTGACATCAGCTAACTATCCTTTGAGATCTTATACATTGTTAGTTAAGTGTCCCCTTGTTCTTCATAGTTCAAAGGGTGATAATTTTAGCTCTCTTAATCTCTCAGTGTAGTTCATACCCTGGTGACTGCCAACCATTCTGGTCATCCTTCTCTGTATACCCTCGAGTCTAACTATATCTCTATGGAAGCATGAACACCAGAGAGGGCAGCAGTAATCCAAACAGGGTCAGACGTAGGCTCTATATACAAGGGTAGTATACATGCCTGGTTTCTGGAAGTGAATGATTTTTTAATGTATCCAATAATCCTATGTGCTGTCATTGTTAACTCAGTACAGTGTTTACTGAATTTTAAATAATTTGTTATTATTGCTGCTAGGATATTCTCACAGTCTACTGGTTTTAGCTGTTTATTATCTAACAGATACAAACAGCATTGGTTTTTCAAGCCTAGATGCATAACAACACATTTATGGTATTAAAAGCCATACTGTTGATATCTGCCCAATACTTTAGCTTATCAAGGTCCTTTTGGAGCGATAAAGCCCCCTGTATGGTATTGACATCAGCAACTATCTTTGTGTCATCTGCAAACTTTATTATGAAGTTCTCAAGATTTATATTTAAGTCAGAAATAAATACTGAAAAAAGTATAGGTACTAAAAAGGAACCCTGGGGAACCCCGCTTGTCACAGGACCCTGGTCAGAGGAAAGAACTCTTATTCTCACAACCTGTGTTCTACTAGTAAGCCAATCTTGGGTCCATTTAATAATGGTACTATTGATACCTAATTTATGCAACTTGTCAAGTAAGGTAAAGTGTGATACCCGGTCGAAAGCCTGACAAAAGTCCAGATAGACAACATCCACTAATTTTTTATTTTCTAATATGGCACTTACTTTTTCGTGAAAGTCTAAGTTTGCAGTCAGACAATACCTCTGACTTTTAAACCCGTGCTGGAATTGGTCACTTATGTTATTGTTACCAATCTCATTTTCAAGCCTATCCTTTATAATAGCTTCCATTGTTTTACCCAAAATACTAGTCAGACTGATTGGTCTGTAGTTGGCAGGATTGCCATAGTCACCCTTCTTAAAAATGGGGACCACATCAGCCAATCTCTCCAGTCAGTAGGCACCTCTGCAGTATTTAGGGATAAATTAAACTGGGCAAACACAGGTTCAGTCAACCATGATTCTATTTCCTTCTGTAATAGAGGGTGCAAGGGGTCAGGGCCTGGGGATGTAGGTGTTTTGATTTTTTTTTTAAGTTTTGACAAGATTTCCCCTTTTGTTATTTCTGAGGTACTACTATTGTATTGCTCTTTATCTATCTCAAAGGTTGGATTCACATTTGTTGAATAGACTGAGCAAAAATACAAGTTAAAAACTTCTGACATTGGCTTGGGATCAGTTATCTCCTCTCTGTTCGATCTGAGTGGACCTTCAACAGAGGAGATTACATTTTTATTTTGATTTAAATAAGAATAAAAAGATTTACTGCCATCTTTTATGTGAGCCAATTTAAACTCAATTTTCTGTTTTTCCTTAGTAATGTATTTCTTACACTTCTTTAATGATTCCCTGTGTTTATATTTTTTAAACAGGTTATTGTCCCTTTTGAGTGCTCTGTATGTTCTTCTGTTGGCCTGAATTGCTTTCTTAAATTTTTGCGTGAGCCACATTGGCATTTTGCCCTTTTTGTCATATAGATTCCTGTTAGGAATATATTTATGATTAAGTTCAATTATTTTATTTGTTATTCTTTGCCATAGCTGTTGGACATTTGAATAGTCCTTATTCCATTCCCAATGGTATAATTCCTGTAAGATTAACTTGAAGTCAGTTCTTTTGAAGTCTTTTACCCTTGTTATACCCTCTTCTCTGACATAGTTGGTATTGACATTGAAGGTGAGAGTATTATGATCACTATTGAGGAGAGAGTTGAGGATTTGAATATCCTGGATTTTTTCAAGAGACTCAGAAATAACAAGATCCAGGATATTTTTACCTCTGGTTGGACAATTTACCAGCTGATGGAGACCATTCATAAGGCATAGGTTCAGTAACGCATGTTCCTGAACAGAGGTGGCCATGTATTCAGTCCAGTCAATCCCAGGTGTATTAAAATCTCCCAGGATTATTAATTCTCTGTGCTTTAATTTACTCCTGATATTTGAGAGGAGAAGATTATGGTCAGCCAGGCTAATATCTGGTGGTCTGTAACAGATATCCAGCATTAAACTGTTTGCATTACATCTGGGGGTATTTATCCAAAGAATCTCATTAGTTTCATCAGTACTATCATTTTCAATCTGATTCAGTTTCATGTTGTTTTTAATATAGAGCGAAACTCTGCCACTCAACCTATCTTTTTTGATCTTTATGAATTATGTTGAAGGCAGAGAAGTTTTTATTCCAACATGATGTGGTCCTCCACCAGGTCTTGGTGATAGCAGCAATATCAATATTTCTGTTTTTTAATATTAGTTCTAGTTCATCCCTCTTTATGGCATGGAGACTATGGGCATTGGAGAGTGGTATGGTTAGACATGTTCTTTTGCTAGGAGCAACCTTTGACTGTACAATCATGTTTGGGAAGTGATTTGAACCCACATATTGCCCTTTGGTCGTTAGGTTTTGGAGCTTGTTGGGGAATGTTTATTGCAGAAAAAATATATTTCCAAGCTATTTAACCCCCCTTTTGCCCAGGTGGAGGCCATCATGGCTAAATAGTAAATAGCCATTATCAAAAAGTTCCCATGTTCGCAGACATTTTATATTATTTTGGAGGCACCATTGACATAACCAGTTATTGTAGGTTTTTAATTTTGTTGTCTGATGCCATGTTGCTCTTGGCACTGGTAAAATTTCAGATGATATAACATTTGCATTTAAAGAACTGAGGATTGCTACTGTCTTTTCCATGTCTTTAATAACATTTTCCAACCTGTCTTTTCTTATGCTGTTTGTTACAGCGTGAAGAATAACTGTTTTGTGGTCTGTTACATCTTTCAATATACCTGGAAGCATATTTGTTATGTCATTAATAGCTGCACCTCCATAACTGCAGCTTGTAACGTTTGCTTATTACCCTGTGTTGAAAATCTGTCTGTGTACCTCACTATAGAGTCACCAAGAATAAATATCTGTTCACTTCCAATAGTGTCGCCATTAGTAGCTGATGGTATGAGGATGACTTGAGAAGGACTAGGGGTGGCAGATGCTTTGGATTGTATGGGGTGACTTGCTACTCCAGTATTCCATGTAATGGTTGTAATCTGGATAGGGTACACATTGGACACTGGCTTAAAGTGATTTGCATGGTCCAAAGTTATTGTTGTGTCAGAAGTGGTATGGCCACTAGGACCTTTGACCATATCAGAAATGCCCTGGTTATAACTGTTTGTAACTGTTGATAAGGATGTTTGTACTAGATTTTCATTCTCATTTTCTAAGATTAGGTTGTCATTTATATTAGCAGATTCTTTGTCCACTAATGACCACAGAGGGTCAAATTTGTTTAAAATGGGAGAACAAACAAGTCAGCCCTTCTTCCTTTTTTTTTAGGCCTATTACTTTGGATCTGGAACCATTCCTCATCAAAACTTACAGTTGAGTTCCTATCAATGGCATGATTTGACATGTCCACTAGAGTGGGGGTGGTGGGAGACGGAGTATTACAGCAACCAGCGACGTTAGCGTTGGTCTCAGTTTGGACAGTGGTTGTATTTGGAATGCTAGGAGTAGCTTTGTACATAACTTGAAGGTTAGGTAATGGAGAGCTTTCATTCAGCCTTCAAGCCATGTTCTTTTTCTTTAGTTCAATAGATGTTAACATATCAGAAAAAGCTGAAATTTTCTTAACCAGTTTGTCATTTTCAACACATTTTTCATATTTGAGGGGGATTTGGGAAGAGGAGGAACCATGATGGCATACATAAGACACTTAATGCATTTCACTCCAATTGCTTCCTCAGTAGTCATGATGCTATTTGCCATATTAGAGCAAGCAAAATATACTGATTCAGTAAGGACGGGAAAGATTACCTGATGACTACAGGCCAGGGGTGTTTGTTTTCTTACTTTACTGCCTCACTCACCTCACCAGCCGAACACGCAGAAACATGCACCAGACGTGCGTGTCTTTGTGCGTATCTTCACGTCCGGTGACCACGCGCTTGCACCTCTTGTGCTCACTCCACTCACATGGAGTTCTCTTTATGGGTTAAAACCAGGATAAGTAACCTTGGGTCATGTGATCCAGCAACAAGACCATGGACCAGAGATAAAACTTTTTTTAAAAGGGCCAAAACTCTCCAAACAATGTCCCTGAGGAGCTCTTTCTGTCAGCAATATCCCCGGAGACTAACTAATACAATATGTTTAAACTAGTTAGCATTTAAAAATTAGCATTGGGGTAAGCAGGATGTAGTGTAGTCCTACTGGAGGCACAGGGACTACAACTCCCAATAAGCTTCCATCCCTACAAAAATGTACAATATAGAGCAATTGCACTGCATGAGGTGTTCCTCTGCCTGCCAATTCTGCCTCACACACACACTGTCTCACAGCAGTTGGACAGGCTAGTAGAGGAACTCCGTGCATGGAGCACTCTTTATGGGCTAGAATCAGGAAGTACCCCTGTGGGTCACATGATCCAGCAACAAGACCACGGACCAGAGATAAAACTGTTTTTAAAAGGAGTAAAACCCTCCAAACAATGTCTCTGAGGAGCTCTTTCTGTCAGCAATGTCCCCTGGAGACTAACTAATACAGTACATGTAAACTAGTTAGCATTTACAAATTAGCATCAGGGTAACCAGGTAGTAATGTAGTCCCACTAGAGGCACGGGGACTACAACTGCAAATAAGCTTCTGTACCTATAAAAATGTGCAATATAGAGCAATTGCACTGCAAGCAGCATTCCTCTGTAATGGTAATGTAAAGGTACGTTTATGCTAATGTTTCTTGTCCAGTTTACCTCAGGGCTGTCAGTCATGGAAGCTCTGTTAATCTGTATATACAGGATCTATCTCACTTGTTCTATCTGTATACTTGTATAATATGTATTGTCTTTATTTTACTCCTCTTCCCCCTTCCCCCAGGACGCATCTGGAATCGAGTGGTTTCTCTGCTCAGTATGCCTTCCTGGTAAAACTCTTAAATAAATAAGATATATTACTACACCTGTAATATGTTGGCATTCTGTCACTATAATGGTTGGAAAGACACCTTTGGACTGCTCTGGACTTCTGTATTCTTGCACCTGTAATATGTTGGCATTCTGTCACTATAACCATGGGAAATACACCTTTGGAATGCTCTGCTTGTTTTCATGTTGGAAATGTGAAGCTGATAGTGAGTGATAGCTCACAATTGTGCCCCTAATCATGAATGCATTATTATAGTTTCAGGCATAAGAAAGTTCAAAGGACATCTGTGAAGGCATAAACTTAGTGCTGGCACTTATGAGGGACTGCCAACACATGATGGCATAGGATACATTAGCTCAGGCATACCAGTTAGTACAAGGTTTTGGATCCTCTCAAAATTCAGTAGTGACACAATACATTTTACAACATTGCATTTATAAACTCATAGCAGCCTCAATCCAGCAGCCACCAGTGAGAGACACTCTTTATGCAAAGAAAGTGATAGTAATGACAGCTAAACAAAATAATATGTATTCTTGCAGGGGTAATATGTTGGCATTATGTCACCACAAAAATGTGAAAGATGCTTTTGGACTGCTCTGCTTATTTTTATTTATTTTTACATGACAGCTTGCAAGTGCGCGGATTTTCTAAAGAAAAAAGTTTATTTTCTGGCACAAGAAAGTGCAAAGGATATGATAATGTGATTGTTGTGAACTCATAAGCTTTGATCTGCCACTTTCAAGTGACCAACAATAAGTAACAACAGCATCAGGTACAGGATTTCAGTCAAACGTCCATCTCTGGAGTGAAAGGCCAGTATAACAACACTTTTAGGAGGGGATTCCAGTGAGTGAGCACTCTAGAGAGGATAGCATGCACTGAAACAAGGAAGTCAAGTGCACAAAAGGAACAAAACAAAAAGATAAATTGAAAACAACAGAGTAGACAAAACTGGATGAAAATTCACAGGTAGGCTAATTAGAGGTACACTAACCAACATGTTTGCTGAAAACTTGAAAAACTTGCTATTTAGCAAGTGGTTCTGTACAAGCAAAACCAACAACCCCAAATAGTATACATAACATTGGGGGCCTATGCATGATGGGTGTATGCCATGCAAAGGGCATGCGGGGAAAGAGCAGGGATGGGTACGCAGCATTTATACACCAGACACCCCTTTGCAGTATGCACAACGTGCTCACAGGACACCATGTAGGGCAGTAACTTGCAGGCACATAGACTCACCACAAGCGATGTACGTGGGGGCATGCCACATACTGGCATTCATATGCCACCTCAGCATGCGTGCATGAAGCTGTGTGTGATGGCTATGCACAGTGCACAAGGCACAGCCACCTGCCATAAGTATACGCACCCAGCAGCTGAACCACATGCAACAAGGCACAGCAGAGGCTTGTGGCTGTAGAGTGACAGACACATGCCCATGATCACACCACAGCACAGCCAAGGGCACACCAGAGCACACAGCAGTTGCTGAGCTCCATCTGCCATAATGAAAAAAAGGTGCCACACCGTGGTGCACTGGTGCCCACAATGTTGGTGGGTGCCCACAGCACAGACAGTGACAACGGGTCTACCTGAACCACAGAGCACAGTTATGGAAGTGTGTGGTGCAGAACATGAGCCCCGGCCATGTGTCAGCATGCTGTGGATGCACCACCACACAGCATGCAGGCCACCATGCACACACCCAGTGTTCCCCCCCCAAGACAGCAGCTAGGGACTGCTATGTGGGCTGCAAAGGGTCCTGCTGTGGTGCTGTATGTGGTCATGGACAGGCACAAAGAGGCCAGGCTTCACTCCATGATGACACACCCATGCCTGCCCCCCATGACAGCACACCCATGCCTACCCCCCCTTGATGGCACACCTGTGCCCACCCCCATGATGGCACACCTGTGCCTGCCCCACCCATGATGGCACACCCATGCCTTCTGCCCCATGACAGCACACCCGTGTCTGCCCCCCATGTCAACACACCCGTGCCTGCTCCCCATGACTGCACACCCATGCCTGCCCCCCCCACACACACAGGAGACAATAAACACACACATGGATGGCATGGGAAAGCTTTATTGAACACAGCCAATGAAGCCAAATGAAAACCGCAGACTCTAACATAAAATGCAACACCCCAACAGACTTCCATGCAGGGTTGTGGCATATCACTACCGGTGGCAAGGAGGGGCCATTACTAAGGCTGTAAGTTCATCACAGAGGTCACATGAACCATGATTTTCCAGTACCTCCGTGAAATTTTGACATTTTGTGGTTTTCCCTTTCAGCATGTGCAGTAGCACTCTGTCTCTTTAAATCCACCATTTTGTGAAGGGCAGAGTGCTGAAATGTGCATACACAAATGATGTGACACTACAGATCCTTGAAGAAAGGCCCTTCATGCAGGCACTCACATAGTGTGGTGCCATCTCCATCTGGGCTCGTGGCTACTCTCATTGGTGGCACAGCGGATATTGAGGGTTTCTCTGGTGGCAAAAATTAAAGAATGCGATTGGCCAATTGCTATGATCCCAAGACTGCCTGCATTTCAGGGCTGACTGTTGGAAGCTTGGAAGGGGAAGTAAAAGAGCCAAAGGCAGGTGCAGTGTAAATGTTGGATTGGGGAGGGAACACAAGTGAACTTGAGGGCCTGTGGGGGTTCTGATTGACTGAAAAAAAGATTGCTTACCAGAAGGATGTTTTTAAGTGGTTGCAAAGCTGAAGGGATACAATAAAAAAAAAAACTATGTGGGTCCCTCAATTAAGTAACTAGATCTGAGGGAAAATATTGTTGCAGGCCTGAGAGGGTTTCAGGAAAACTGTATTAGTGGACTGGGGAGGGGAAGAGAATTTCACTTGTGAGCTGGCGAACTGATGTGCTGCTTCTGCCATGAAACTGGTGGCAAACTAAGATAGTTGGGGGGGAAAAAAATATATTTTTTCCCCAAAAGGAACTGACTGCATGAAGGACGGACTTATTGGGGGATTGGAAGGGGAGGTAGCAACATAGTCACAGGCAGCATGCTGTTCCATTGAAAATGTACTGCTGGACTGTTTGGTCTGGGGAGGGGAAACCCTTCAAAGAGTAAAGCGCTGGAAAACAAGTCAGTGTACAAAATTGTATGCAGGCCTGGGAACATCATTTAAAAGCAACTACAATGCTTGGAGAGAGATCTTAGAGGCAGTACAGTAGATCATTCATTTATTTGGGGAAGTGTCTTTTTAAAATATTCTCTGCAAATTAAATGAAGTGCAAAAAAGTGAGCATATGAATGAACAGATATGGAAATAAATAAAAAATAATTTTATTGGAGCAGTCTTTGTCAAGGTGGTGCTGTGCAACTTTTTTTTTCTGTGTCTGTCAGAAATGAATTATGGAGCCATTATGTATGGGGAAGGAGGAATTGGTAACGTACAGTGTAGCAACTGGAGGTACTAAAGACCAATCTCCTATCACAAATCCTGTGTATGTGCAAGCAGCAAGAAAAGGCTTGAATTGCTGCTGCAACTGAGTATGTCAAGTAACTGCACTTTGGGTTCATTTTGGCACCTGCCAACTCATGGAATACACCCTTAGTTTCATAGCAGGTATAAATGCAGTTTAATATATGGATAATGAATTTAATGCCACAGCAAAGCATACAAAACATTTCGGTAATACTATCACTCCCGAAGTGATAATACCACACTTCAAGAGTGATAATACTATCGTTCACGTCTGGTAATAGTATCGCTCGCGACCTGTACAATAGTATTACCAGACAAGCTGAAGAGCACAAGCCCACAACTCCCGACATCAGTAAACATCCCACAGGTCAATCATCTATTCACACTCACAACGTGTGTAATGATTGACCGCTCTCTGCCCGTGGGCAGCTGAAACGGTTTTGAAAAGATGGCAGTCATGTCTCGCTTAGCAACAGCACAGTGTCCATGGCAGTTTAAATTTTTTTTGTTTTTAAAAATGGGACTTATTTGGCTCATCCTATGACCCTCTCCCCCCAAGAAGAAGAGGTAGGACCACAAAAATGTATTTGTAACTGTGCCATACATGCGAGTGGGCAGGCAAGAAACACGGAGTGAGGCAGTGCAGCAAAGTGCGGTGGTTGGCCAGGAGTGACAGAATCCTATATGACGGCAGCCAACTGCCCACTAGAAAAATACCAAAAAACATAAAGGTTGGATCCATGTATTTAAAAAAATACTGGATAGTTTACAGTGTATTACCGGTCAGAATACCATCTCGAGGTTCAGGACATGTAGGAACCTCTCGAGCTTCACTCTTGAGGTTCTTACATGTCCTAAACCTCTCAATGGTATTACTGACCGGTAATACACTGTAAACTATCCATTATTCTCTATTTATTGTATCTTTTTTTGTGAGTGATGAAGATGGAGGTTACCTGTTATCCCGTGTCGTAACATTGCATTTTGGTCACTGCAGACAGTTTGAGCTACCATTCATATGATCTGAAAATATAGCTACACAGATATGGATGGAATTGATAATGCACACCTGGCAAATGTTAATGTACCTGACACTGAAATTTATTATCCTGCATAAAAAAGTATATAACAAAATGTGAGTGAGTAAATAAATGAAACTTTCAGCATGTACATTCACAATTTTTGTATAAATGGGAATCATAAGTATAAAATGTAAGACTGACTGCTGCAACTGATTAAGTAGTGGAAAATGTTTTGGACAGGGTATATATGAAAACAGGTATATAAAACCAAATTAACTTGCTGTCCTATAGTGAACATCACTTTCCCTAAAACATGAAGTAAAGGAAGTTGATTTGATTACCAAAGTTCCTTTATTTTTCTCTACATTTATGTACCCAGGAGAACTCAACTGAGCAGCAGCATCTCATATTCAGTGAAGTCATGCAGAATGGGAGGTTTGATGCATGGGAAGGTCAATGTAGTTCTCAGTGTTTCTGTGTGAGCAAGTGACTGTTATGGGATTTGAACCTGGGTCTCCCAGTCCTCAAGACTGTGCTGTTCCCACTTTGCAATACTGTCTCCCCTTCTTTATTTATTTAGCTTTTGTTGACCGGGTAAGTGCACTAGACAAATCCTGCCTATTTTCAGGCACAACCCGGGGGAAGGGATACAGATGAATGCCAACTGACCTTGAACCAAATTAAGCTCTTGGTGGTATTTTTAATGAATGAGGGAAATTTGGCCAAGACACTGGGAAAATTCCCCTACTCTTTTTTGATAAGAGCCATGGGATCTTTATCACCCACCTGAACTACCACCAATCTAGGCAGATGGGACCTCGGTTTAGCATCTCATCCGAAAGACGGCACCTCAGAAGTGCAGCACCCCTGTCATGTTGCACTACAGTGTCAGTACTGGGATATTAACCCAAGTGCCAGATGTGGGAACTGAATCCACAGCCCTCTAATCTCCTGGCCTCAGAGGCGAGTGTGCAACCTACTGCCCACATATCGAGGGCCTCTGATTTCAGGGTCAAGGGCAGATTCACCTTGCTGTCTCAGTGAGTGCAGCTCATGTAAGGGGATGTGGTTTAAAATGTTATTGTAAGCTAAGGTCAGTTTTTGCATTATTTTATTTTTGGATGTTACAATGCCCAATACGATTAAACATGGGATGTAACTGTTATTGTTTGTGTTCCTGCTGACACTAGACAACTCATGGAATTTCCTGGAATGAAGACACAAGTGAGACCTGTAGAGCACAGGTCTGAGTACAACCAATGCCATTTTAAAGGGATACTGTCAACCTTATTTGGCCTCAAAGTGTCCCTAGTTTAAAAAAAACATGTTATGATTGTTCTCATTCTATTGAGACTGCTGATGTAGCTGGCTGTTTGATTCATACTCCTTTTTCCTTTTAAAAAGTAAAAAACTGAGTGTCAACCAGACTGGTGTTACCACACCAAAACATGTTTGTTTATATTTCTTGACTAACTACACCTGCTTCATTCCTGGACTCAGGAACATCTGTAACATTATCTAGCTGCCCATTGTGCAGTGGGGAGTAGATGAGACTATTGTATCACAAGTGGCTGCACTGTGTGAGGGATTTTCTCATGTTCAGGAAGTATGCAGTAAGTTGAGGTAAACAATCTGGAGCAAAACAAAGCTGTGTATAACTATACATTTCCATGCATTACAGTTCTAATAAGCAAGGAGGCAGATTAAACAACCTGCAATATCAATGAATTTTAGAGAAGGTAAGCAATCATAAAATTTGGGGTTTTACCTTGAAATAATATGATGCCAGAAAGGTTGCCAGTGTCTCTTTAACTCTGTGTAAACTTGAACAAGTCAACTGACCTCCTTCTGTCCAATCTCCCCATCCATCCCCAGCATTGTTTGATCTTACCTGTAGCTGTCACTAATTTATCTGTGTATGCAGTATGACTGCTGCAAATGATTCCCAGAAAATGATTTGGGACAGGGTGTGTGGAAAATGCACCTCAAATTGGTTCTGAAAGGTTTCTGTGTAAAAGGTATACAAGGAAGTTTACACAACAGCCTTTTTTTTAAATTTATTTTTCACCTCATTGCTGCAGTGATTCTTCTGTAGGGAGCCTCCAACCACATCCCCTGGTGTCCACCATCCGGCACTGGCCCATACCCCAAGGGCTTACCCTGCCCCCGGTGGGGACAGCAGGGTTTTCCAACCCCCATCGGAGACCAGATCCAGCATGGCCAGCACTGTGGCTAGCCAGAAGTGGAGCTTGTGAGGCACCCTCCATCATTATGCTGCAGCAACTATTTCCTGGGTTTTCTCCCAAGAGACAAGGCATGCAATGATGCCTGCATAGTGAGTGCATATGCATCCACATGCGCTCCCTCCTAGTATCTGCCCCATCGCCTCCCCTTTTCTACATTGTCCACTCACTGTCCCCCAGCCTCTGCTAGGGGCCAGCCAAATGCTGACCACTGGTGACCCCCCCCTTCCCGGAGAAGGAGAGCAGTCCCTCAGATGCTCAATCCTTCTCCTCCCCTGCTAACCCCCAGCAGCCCGTATTCTTTCCCAAACATTGGTCGCTGGCATGGTGCGAGGTAAGGAATCTAGTGCCTCAGCCATACCACCACTGCGCCGGCCCTCAACAGTCTTTTCACTGGCCCATACCCCAAGGGCTTACTCCCCCCAGTGGGGCCAGCTGGGTTTCCCAACCCCAACTAGAGACCAGATCCAGTGTGGCCAGCACTGAGGGCCAGGAGTGGAGCCTGTGAGGCACCCTCCATCATTACGCCACAGCAACTATTTCCTGGGTTTTCTCCCAGGAGACAAGGCATGCCATGATGCCTACATAGTGAGTGCATACGCATCCACACGTGCTCCCTCCTAGCATCTGCCTCATCACCTCCCCTTTTCTACAGTGTCCACTCACTGCCCCCCAGCCTCTGCTAGGGGCCAGCCAAATGCTGACCACTGGTGACCCTCCTCCCCAGAGAAGGAGAGCAGTCCCTTGGATGCTCAATCCTTCTCCTCCCCTGCTAACCCCTGGCAGCCCGTATTCTTTCCCGAACATGGGTTGCTGGCATGGCGCGAGGTAAGGCATCCAGTGCCTCAGCCCTTACCACCACCGGGCAGGCCCACAACAGTCTTTTCAAGGAGGTGCCATGCATATTTTTTCATTTTTTCCTGTGTCTGCGAGAAATTAATTGTGGATCCATTATTCCTGGGGAAGAAGGAAAAATTGTTAATATACAGTGTAGCATATGGAGGTTCTCAACATCAGTCTCCTAGCACAAATTTTGTGTATGTGCAAGTTCCAAGAAAACACTTGGTGGAATGGATACAATACTGTGATCTTGGTAACACAGGTTTAAATCCCACCACTATAATGTTTTGTGCTGTTTAACCTTGAGCAAGTCAGTAGATATCCTTGTGCCCAAACCCCTCCCCAACCCCCAATCATTGTTTGGTGTTATGTTTAGCATGTGATAGGGTATTATGAAAACAATTATATAAAACCAAATTAGGGGGGTGCTGTGGAGCCCGAGCAGAACGGCAGCATCCAACAACAGCTCCTGCTTTGATTCATATAAATTACTAAAAAAAAACCCTCAATCGTTGGGAAGAGACCCCAATTAACGTTACTACTTGAAAGAGGATCCCTTTAATTATAAAATGAGTAACCCTCGTAAGGACAGAGGCAGAGGATCCGGCGCTAAGACAGCCGATTCAGCGCAACAGATGAGAAGCCCTACCGAGACGCAGGCCGCACTTCAGAGGGACTCTAAAGAAACCATGGCTTCTCTGGGCCTCAAACTGAACAGGCTGCTCTCATCTATGGCTGATCTGAACAACAAGATAGACTCCTTCGGATCAAGAGTTACAGCCATTGAATCCACTGTGGAAGACATGAGATCTGAGGCTGAAAATGTTAAGAAACAAGCAGAGGCAGCATCGGCTGCAACATCACTGCTGGTTAAGGAAAATACACATCTTTAGGGCCAGGCTCGAGACTCTTGAGAATCAGGCCCACTCCTCGCACGTTCGAGTGTTGGGCCTGCCGGAGGGAATCGAGGGAGATCACCCCTTAATGTTTATGAGAGAATGGCTGGCGGAAAAACTGACCCCTGATGACCACAGCACTGTATTTGGCCTGCAGAAAGTATATAGAATTACTCCTCGGGGGTATCGTGAGGACGCTGAGACCCCCCCGTACCCTCTTAATCATAACGGACGGAGTGGGCACTAGGGATCGAATCCTACGTTATGCACGACAAGTGGGACCTATTTTGCAAGATGACCAAGTGGTTCACCTATTCCCGGACATCAGCTACGCTACCCGCCTCAGGCGGAAAAGATTCGACAGGATCCGAAAACGGCTTAAGCAAGCAAATATTTCCCACTCACTGGTGTTCCCTGCTCGGCTGAGGATAGTGCACAGAGGGAAAGTGTGGGTTTTCGGACCCCACGGAGGCTGGCAAGGGCACGACGCTTGCCTAATCTAGTCAGAAATGGTGGAGAGATCGTACGAGGAGTCCAGTGGGTCAGAAGATCAGGAGGACACTTGAAAACGTCCGGACAGGCCAGACCTTGATCTTTATATGTGTTTTAATTATGTTTCTATAGGCACCTTCTCAAATGGCCCTTTCGTTTCAAAATTTAAGGATGCTGCTAGAAGGACAAGGCCTATCTTAGCCCTCATATTAAATCTACTGGACAGGGCTAGCATCTCATTTTCCCTTCCCTCTTGTTTCATATGTAGCCCTGGCAAAGTTAGCAATAACAACCTTTACTCATTTGTCTCTGTTCTTAAGGTGGGTGGCAGTTTGGCTAGAGGGTGTTTAGAGGATGCTGCCTGTACTCTATAAATGGACTTGGACTTTTGGTAGATAGTGTGGCAAGAATAATCCCTGATATAGGGGCTCATAGTTGGCCAGATTATAATTTTTCTTGAGTACAGACAGTAGCCACACACTGCTCATGGGCTCACCTTAAACAGCTTTATTACGGAATTTTATTTGTGAACGAAATTTTGGAGTTACCCCATATGTGGTATCAAAATATTTGGGAATCACTAATCCTCTGATTAATTAGGGTGTATATCTCTCTCTTTCGGTCATGTATTAATGCTGATGGTATGTCCTAAATATGGTTTATGTATCTGTAAAAGGATATAAGATAAAATCAAAAAATAAAGTTTAAACAAAAAACCAAATTAATTTTCTTTTCTGACGTGAACCTCAACTGTTGGTAAACAAGCATGAAAGGAAGTTGAGTCAATTTCCAAGCGCCATTTTTTTTTTCTGCAAAATTTATTTACCCAAGAGAATTCAACTGAGCTGCAGCATCTCATTTTCAGTGATGTCATACAGTTGGGAGGTTTGAAGCATGGGGAGATCGATTTACATGCTCATGGTCACACCGTGAGCAAGTGGATCTCATGGAATTCGAACCTGTATCTCCCAGTCCTTAAGACTGTGCTGTGTTCACTATGCCATCCTGCTTTACCTTTCTGTCCATATCTCGATGGCCTGTGCTTTCAGTGTCATGAGCAGAAGCAATTTTCTGTCTCAGTGAGGCCAACTCACTGAAGGGTACTATTTTAAAACTTTTATTGTACTCTAAGGTAACTCATTTTTTTTTTTTTTTACTTTTGTTGTAACAATGTCCAGTAAAAATAAAATGGTATGTAACTGTAGGTGTCTGTGTTCCTATTGACACCTGACAACTCATAGCATTTCCTAGAATGGATACAAAATTGTGACCTGTGGAGCACAGGTTTGAGTCCCACCAATGCTATTTTTACCCTGTGTAAACTTGAATAAGCCAATTGACCTCCTTTTGTACAACCCTTCCTACCCCCCTTTCACTGTTTGCTCTTACCTGGAGCTGTCAGTAATTGCTCTGTACATGCAGTATGACTGATGCAAATGATTATTGGAAAATGTGTTGGAAAATAAAAATCACATTTATTTACCCAGGAGAATTCAACTGAGCTGCAGTATCTCATTTTCAGTGATGTCATGCAGTTGGGAGGTTTGAAGCATGGGGAGATCAATTTACATGCTCACGGTCACACCGTGAGCAAGTGGATCTTATGGAATTTGAACCTGTGTCTCCCAGTCATCAAGACTGTACTGTGTCCACTATGCCACTCTGCTTTACCTTTCTGCCCACATTTCAAGGCTCTGTGCTTTCAGTGTCATGGAAAGAAGCACTTTGCTGTCTCAGTGAGGTCAACTCAGTGAAGGGTACTTTTTTAAAACTTTTATTGTAAACTAAGGTCATTGGTTTTATTTTATTTTTTTTTTATTTTTGCTGTAATAATGTCCAACAAGAATACAATGGTACACAACTGTAGGTTTTTGTGTTCCTATTGGATACAAAATTGTGACCTGTGGATCACAGGTTTGAGTCCCAGCAATAACAGTTTTACACTGTGTAAACTTGAATAAGTCAGTTGACCTCCTTTTGTCCAACCCTTCCTACCCCTCCCTTCATTGTTTGGTCTTACCTGCAGCTGTCAGTAATTGCTCTGTGTATGTAGTGTGACTGATGTAAATGATTATCAGAAAATGTGTTGGAACAGGGTGTGTATGGAAAACACACATTAAATTGTTTCAGACAGGTTTTAAAAACTTATATAAAAGGTATACAAGGAAGTAGACACAGCAGTCTTTGTTACAGTGGTGATGTGCAACTTATTTTTTCCGTGTGTGTCAGAAATGAATTACTGAGCCATTATGTATGGGGAAGAAGGAGGAATTGGCAATGTACAGTGTAGCAATCGGAGGTACTCAAGACCAGTCTCCTATCACAAATCCTGCGTATGCGCAAGCAGCAAGAAAAGGCTTGCTAGAATAGATACATGAGTGTGATCTTGGGAGCACAGGTTTGAATCCCACCACTACAATTTTTGTGCTGCGTAGCAGTGAGCAAGTCAATTGACTGTGTTGGCCCGCCTCCAACCTGCAGTCATTGTTTGGTCTTATGTTTAGCTTCCAATAGCGTATGTATGAAAAGGGCTATACTAAAAAATGAATTTTCTTTTCTAAAATGAACCACAACTTATGGTAAACAAGAATGAAAGGAAGACGTGTCATTTCCCAAGCAGCCTTTGTTTGTTTTTTTATCTGTGTGTTTTTTTTTTTTTGGTGGTTTTATTTTTACTAAATTTCTGTACCCAGGAGAACTCAACCGAGCTGCAGCATCTCCTTTTCAGTGAAGTCATGCATTTGAGAGGTTTGAAGCACTGGGAGGTCAATTTACTTGCTTGGGATAACACTGTGAGCACGTGGATCTTATGGACTGTGAACCTGTCCTTCAGTCTTCGAGACTGTGCTGTTCCCACTTTGCCATAATGCCTCCACTTCTTTTCTCATCTCCAGGCTTTCTGGTGTCAGGGTCATGGGCAAATGCACTTAGCTGTTTTAGTGAGGCTGACTCACTTAAGGATAATTCTTTAAATTTATATTGTATAATACGGTTTATTTTTTTTACTTCTATCTTTACAATGTCCAACATGAATAAAACGTGTTGTAACTGTAGTTGTTTGTGTTCCTGTTGACACCTGCCAACCCATGGAATTCAGCACCGTTTTTATAACAGTTATAAATGTAGTATCTGACGAATGGCTTAACAAATGCTATGAGGTTAATCTCTGTTGTATTGTAATGTCTCTGGTTTGTTGCATCTTGAGCACTCTGTTACGTTGTTATGTCCAGTCCAGAATGACGTGGAGCCTTTGCAAAGGAGTCCTTGACTCAAAGGTTGTAATTCCGAAATGTTCAATAAATAAATAAATACATAAACAGTTATAAATGTAGTTTTAATTACCTTACTTTGCGAGTGATGAAGATGACAGTTACATGAGTCCCAGTAAAGTAACATCACAATTCCCCTTCCCCAACCAGTATTGCAGAGCAACACAGTTTCATATGAATAAGAGTGAAAGAAAGTGGTTATGGTCTAAGCTGGTCTGAAAGTGCCTAAAGAGTGTGCCACACTGTATGATCTATTTTGTCTCTTACAGTTAATAAGAAGTGTTCCCTCCCACCCCACACCGCCTATAAGTAATAACTGAATGTTTACCAACCAAAGCAGCACCACATATTTGGCTACCTAGAAAAGTATTGAATAGAATTTTAAAAATATGTGATAGTGAAGCAATCTGGTTTGAAACCAGTCCCATTTCTGTTGGGCTCGTGTTTTCAAGTCTCTGCACGCCAGTCAGTAGCCATGTAAGCTGGTCAAATCTGTAAGCCTGTAACGCAGATGTGCCTGACCTAACCTGAATGTTATTGCACCCTTGAAATATCTCAATCATGGGTATATGCAGTCATTTCCATCCTAATTTGGCAAGGTGTCTGAAACGAGCCTATGATCTTGTCAAATACATTGATATTACTGATAGTGGACTATAAAAAGTAAGAAACACACACCTAAAAATATTTTACAAAGGAAAAAAAAACAGTATAAAAGGTAAAAATGAAGTGTACACAGCAGTTGTCTGTAACGTGGTGCCGTGCATCTTATATTTTTTTTCCTGCATTTCTCACAAATGATGAATCCAATATGTCAAGTGAAGAAGGAAGAATTGTTCATTTACTATGTAGCAATGGGAGGGTATCAACCACAATTGCTGAAATGAGCCTCCGATTTTGCGGCACTGCTTGTGTACTATAAAAAGGGAGAGAGACATACATGACAATGTTTTTGAAAGGTTAAAAATAAACTGCATAAAAGGTAATAAATGAATGTATACGGAGCAGTTTTCTTTAAGGTGAGGCAGTGCAAATGCATTTTTTTCCTCTAGCTGCCACAAATGATACATGGGGCCATTATTTATGTGGAAGAAGTAGAAATTGTTCATTTGAATGGAGGTTGTTAGCAGTAGTATCCTAGTTCAGTTATTTTGTATGTGCACACACCAAGAAAATCAGGCAACAATAGATACAGTAGTGTCATTATGGGAGCATATGTGTGAATCCCACTACTACCATTTTTAAGCAGTGTAACCTTGATCAAGTAAATTGATCTCCTTATGCCCAAGCCATACCCCCCTCCCCATTCATTGTTTGGTGTTATCTTTATGATTTCTTAATCGGTCTGTGTATGCATTATGGCTAATGTGACTGAGGACATCTTGGACAGGGTTTTGGAACATGGTATGCTTGAAAAGGGCCATATGAAAGAAAAGTAATGTTCTTGCCTGAAGTGAACCTCACATTCTGGTAAACATGAAGGGAAGGAAGTGGAGTCCATTTCCAGGGCCCCCTTTTTCCCTATATTTATTTACCCAGGATAACTCAACTGAGCTGCAGCATCTCAGTTTTCTTGAAGTCATGCATTTGGGAGGTTTGAAGCACTGGGAGGTTAATTAACTTGCTCTGGGTCACACTGTGAGAAAGTGGCCCTTATAAAAGTTGCACATGGGTCTCCCATTCCTCAGGAAAGTGTTGCTCCCACTTTGACATGCTGCCTCTGCCTATTTCCAAGTCCAAAGCTTTTTTTTTATTTTTCTAAGTGTATTTACCCAGGATAACTCAACTGAGCAGTACCATCTCATTTAAAGTGAAGTCACGCAGCTGAGACATGTGAAGCACTTGGAGGTCGATTTACTTGCACAGGGTCACACTTTGAGCAACTGGCTGTTAATGGAATTTGAACCTGGCTCTCCAGATCCTCATGAATGTGATGTTGACACTTACTTTGTTTTCCTAAAGTGAACCTCACCTTCTGTTAAACATGAAGGAAAGGAAGTAGATTCAAATCCAAGGATCAATTTTTTTCCCCAACATTTATTTACACAAGAACACTAAATTGAGCAGCAGCATCTGATTTTCAGTGAAGTCATGCTGCTTGGAGGTTTGAAGCTCTTGGAGGTTACTTTGCTTGCTCAGGGTCACAATGTGAGCAAGTGGCTCTTATGGAATTTGGCATTCGGTCTCCTGGCCATCAAGACTGTGCTGTTCCCACTTTGCCATAATGCATCCCCAGATTTCCAACTCTAAAGCTCCATTTTTTTAACTAAATTTATGTACTCAAGAGAAATCAGTGGAACAGCAGCATCTCATTTACACTGAAGTCATGCAGCTGGGAGGTTTGAAGCATGGAGATGTTGATTTAGTTTCTCAGGGTCACAGTGTGAGCAAGTGACCGCTATGGCATCTGAATCTGGGTTTTCCAGTCTTCAAAACTGTGTTTTTCCCACTTTGCCATACTGCTTCCCCCTCTTTACACTTCTCCATACCTTCTGCTTTCAGGGTCAAGGGCAGATGCACTTAGCTGTCTCAGTGATGCCAGCTCAGTTTAGGATACATATTGTAGATCATGCATCACTGGATACAAAATAAACTCCATGACATTTAACAAAGACCTACTTCAGAACATTCTATTTCCAACAAGAGGCTTAGAAAAATTCATTCTTGACAGCCTCCCAATAACATGCAGTGACTGTACAACGTTCTTACATTATTACAATCAGTCATATTGCATATGAGGACATAAACAAAATTCACAGTGATTACTTTTCTGAGCCTGAACAAAATACACCACAACCACCAACAAATAAAACACCTACCCAAAAAAAAGCAAGAGGAGAAAACTACAATGATGTCCAACTAAACATACTGGGTGGGATATTCAGACTGCACCAGGCAGGGGAGCAAGCCTGAGTGCAGTGCAACTGGGCTGCACCAGGTTATTGACCATGCAATATTCAACGGTGCTACACCATGGCTCAGCACCATTGAATATGGCACTGAGGGCACAAGCACTGCGCATGGTGCAGTGGCACTGCACCAGCGCAAGTGGCAGTAGGGGAGTTGGGAGGATGTGCCAGCACATGTGCAGTTGCGCTAGGCACATCATCCATGATATTGAGTACTGAGCATGCAAATGAGGCCATTATGCATGCCATGCAAGGTGCAAATGGGGCCATTCGCATGTCATTATGGCCCCATTTGCATGCAGTGTGCCGATCCCCAGTGACTTGCGCCTGGTGCCCTACCAGGCTGCAGCCATCGGGGACCAATGCCCTGCAGTCCCTTGGTGGACCCCACACCCGTACACCCGATCATGGGCATATGTTAAATATAACCCTGGTGGTCCAGTGGAAACCCCCCCAGTACCCAATCACAGGCATAGATTGCAAATGCAATCCTGGTGGTCTAGTGGTAACCTCCCCACCCACCCACTGTGGTCCCCCGCTGCCACCCAGCAACCCCCCAGTCAGTGGCGGGTGGTGGCACCCCACCCGCATGCCGCCTGGCTGCCCACCGACTGACAGTGTACAGTACTGCGTGGACCAATGGGTGTACAGACCATACTGTACTACACAGGCCCAATATGTGAATGAACACATTCTTCTGTGCTCCAGCTGGCTGCCAAATAACTGTTACCTATGGAGCAACAGTGGCCCCTAGTTGCTAGTTTTATGTTATGTTTGCTATTAATCATAAGGCAGTGAAAAATGTTCCAACTTCTAGTGAGCTTATGAAAAGCCCTACCTCAGTGCTGAGAGAAGATAGATAGGGTGGTCAGTTGAATACTGACTGAGGAAGGTGGAAGACAGCCTGGTGGTGTGTGCTTTCACACTGTTTGATTCATGCTAGGCTGAAGGAAAGCTGTAGAAACTGTTGAAGCTAAGCAGTTGTCTGACTTACCATTTTGCTTTCTGTATATTTTACTTGATGAAAATAAAATGATAAATGCTACCATGCGTTTTTTATGCACCTGACTTGTGGTCCGCCTGAAATTGTGTTATCCCAAACCCACGCCTGGTTACACCAATCTACACTGAGATTGTCAGGTGCACCTTACAGAGAAGCATAGAAACTGGTGGCAGATAAAGGCCGCTTGGCCCATTCAGTCTGTCCATTTTTATTGGGATTGCTTTCACTGCAGACACTCCTTGGTCTACGGCACTGTCTCTTCCACACTCTTCCTTTCCTTTATGTGTGTCAGGATGGTTGAGTGGTCTAAAGTGCCAGACTCAAGTTCTGGTCTCCAAATGGAGACGTGGGTTCATATCCCACTCTGACACAACCTTCTTGAGGAGGAAGTATAGCGTAGTGGTTTAAGGCTCTGAGCTGCAAACCTGGAGACCTGGGTTTGAATTCCACAGCCCCCACTTGCATACTGTGCGACTCTGAGCAAGTCATTTAACTTCCTTGTACTCCTAGGTCGTACCTGGAAACAAGCTTCAGCTTAGTGTGCCTCTCCTGGTTAAACAATTTTCCCTTTCCCTTATGATTCCCTTGTGCCTATCCCATGCTTTTTTGAATTCCCACCGCTGTTATTGCCTCCGCTACCTCCACTGGAAGACTGTTCAAGGCATCCTCCACCATCCTCACATCTCTCCGGAACCTAACCCACTCCAGCTAGATATGGTGACCCCTTTTTCTAGATCACCCTTTCCTCCAAACAATACCTCCCATCTATACCTTACTCGCCCCTGTGATGTATTTAAAAGGTCTTGCTAATATCTCCTTCTCCCTCCTTTCCTCCAGGGTGTACATATTGAGTTCCTTTAGCCTCTCCTTGTAGGGTTTTTGATGCAGACCCTGCACCATCTTTGTAGCCTTCCCCCTGGATCACCTCTACTTTGTCTATGTATTTCCTGAGATGTGGATTCCAAAACTGGACACAGTATTCCAGGTGGAGTCTGACCAATGACATAAATAAATGCAATACCACTTCTCTCTTCCTGCTGGTCATATCCCCACCTAAACATCCCAGCATCCCACTAGCGTTTCTGATCACTTTGTCATATTGTCTGGCCACCTTCTGGTCATCTGATATGATTACCCAGGTCCCGTTCCTGCTTGGTCATTGCAGGTATGACTACCCCATTTTGCACTCCACCCCCAGGTTTCTGTGACCCAAGTGCATTATTTTGCATTTTGTTGCATTGAACCTTAGCTGTCAAAGTTTTGACCACTCCTCTAGCCATGTTAAATCTCTTACCATCCTTTGCACCCCCATCACAGAGTGTCCACTCTGTTGCAGATCTTGGTGTCATCCACAAAGAGGCAGACTTTCCCTTCCTGTTCCTCTGCTATGTCACTAATGAAGATATTAAAGAGGACTGACCTCAGTACTGACACCTGAAATACCCCACTGGTCACTCTCCCCTTCTTGGTGCAAACTCCATTTACCATCACCCTCTGCCTCCATTCCCCTAACCAGTTTTTTGCCCAGGTTACCACTTTATTGCCCACCCCAATGCCACCCAACTTGTTTACCAGTCTCCCATGTGGAATGGTGTTGAAGGACTTGCTGAAGTTCAGGCAGGCCATGTCCACCACCCCTCCCTGGTCCAACGCCTTGGTTACCCAGTCAAAAAAAATCTATTAGATTTCTTTGGCATGCGTGACCTTCCCTCTGTGAAAACATGCTGCCTTGAGTCCTGCAGTCCACTGGATTCCAAGTATTCCACAATTCTTTCCTTTAAAAGTGTTTCCATTAATTTCCCTACTTTAAAAGTCAGACTAACAGGCCTATAATTTTCTAACTCCTCCTTGCTATCACTTCTGTGAAGTGGAACTAAGTCTGCTCTTCTCTAGTCCTCCGGGACAATGCCGGTCTCCACTGAACTGTTAAACAAGTCTGCCAGGGATGCAGCCAGCACTGTCCTGAGCTCCTTCAGTACTCTTGGACACAACCCACCTGGCCCCATGGCTTTGTCCACTCTCATATTAGCAAGTGCTTTCCCAACCCTCTCCTAAGAAAAGGGACTGGTGTCCACTTCCTTCCCCTCAACGCTCTTGGTGCCTATTTGTGGTCCCTCCCCTTCCCTTTCTACTGTGAACACTGAGCAGAAGTATTTGTTTAAGATGTTTGCCTTTTCTTGGTTCTCCTCTGTACAGTTCCCCCCATTCCTTTTTTAACCGTACAATCCTTCCCTTTGTCTTCCTAATCCTGCAAATATACCTGAAGAATGTCTTTCCCCCTTTTGATACTGTCTGGGATATTCTTTCCTCAGTTTCCACCTTTACACCCCTTACTGCTTTGCCTACCTCCATCCATTTCCCCAGATACTCTTCCCTATCCTCCTCTCTCTGGGTTTCCTTGTACCTTTTGAATGCCACTCCTTTTGCCCTTACCTTTTCTGCAACCTCCCTCGAGAACCATAATGGTCTTCTCTTCCTTCTAATTTTGCTTACATGCTTGATGTATAGGTTTGTTGCCTTTGCTATGCCCTGTTTTTCCATTTTCTTGTGGTTACCCCCCCCCGAAGCTCTTGGCACACGGCAACCTCACCTGCATCGGCCACGCTAGTACATGCTGCCCAGCTTGCTGCAGTGTTCCCGGTCTCCACCGGGGGGTCCCTGACTCGCCGGGCCGACCCTACTCCTGAGTCCGGGGAGGAGAGCACCACTTAAGCCCTCAATCCTCAACCCTTCCCCTGCCGACCCCAGCACCCGAGTCCATTCCCGAACCCGGGTCATCGGCGCAGTGTGAGGTGTGGCATTCAGCACCTCAACCCACAGCACCACCGGGCTGGCCCACTATGCCCTCTTTTTAATCTGGCCAATTTGCCCTTCGCCCCACCCAGGACATCTCTTCTCACTAGGTCTTTTTGGAGGTACTTCCCCTTCTTTATAAAGTCAATCCTTCTGAAATCCAGAACCCTCACCCTTGTGTGATTGGATTCCGCTGCTATTATATTAAACCACACTGTGCAATGGTCACTGGTCCCCAGATGACTTCCAACCCTGATGTCTGCAATGCTGTCCCTGTTAATAAGCACCAGGTCCAGTATTGCCCCACCCTGAGTTGATTCACTTACTAGCTGCCTGAGGAATGCCCCCTGCAGGGAGTCCAGGATGTCTCCACTTCTAGATAATGCTGCAGCATCTGCATCTGGCAGATTAAAGTCCCCAACCAGCACCACCTCTCCCTTCTTGTTGGAGGCCTGTAGACCTCTCCTATCTGAATAGCAGCTTTGTTTTCTGACTTGAGGATGAACCACCACACCTCTCCCCCCTTGAATTAACTCTACCTTCTCTTGTTTTATTTTTTCCTTAACATAAAGCACCACTCCCCCTCTTTTACTTCCTACCCTGTCTCTTTTAAACATTGTGTAACCAGGTATGACATTTTCCCAGTCATGGTTGCTAATGCACAATGATTCAGTAATAGCCACAATATTCAGGTCTGCCTCCATCATGGCCTCCAGATTTGGTATCTTATATCCCAGATTTCTAGTATTGCTGTCCAGATTTTGTTAGACCTTTTCTTTTCTATTACCTCTTTTTCTAGCTATTCCCTCTTCCTTACCTTTTTATTTTGCCTTCTCCTCTTCCCCTCTCCCTTGCTAATCTCTTATTATCTTGATTGTCTTGCATCCTGGTGGGAATCTCTTCTCCTGGAATTTCTCTACCCTCTATCACAGCTTGTTGGTGGGGGGAGTTGCTGCCTCCCCTTTGCCTTCTGCCACCCTCCTCAGCTAGAATAAATGTCCATTGAAGTAACATTTAAACTGTCCATTGAGGACTGCTGTTCCCTTCTCGCATGGATGCAGGCCATCTCCCTGGTATAAGCTCTGATTCCTCCAGATGAAACCCCTGTTCCCAATGTAGCCATACTCATCCTCTCTGCACCATTCCTTGGCCCATGAGTTGAAGGAGTTAGTGAGGAGCTCCCTCTCCTTCCCCAATTGTAGACAGGCAGCACTTCCATAAAGGCTACTGTGCATGCTACCTGTCTAAGACCCTTCCCCAGTTCCCTAAACTACTCCTCCACTGCCCTGTCCCATCCAAAGCTAGGTCATTTGTCCCCAAGTGGGCAATGACATCCAGCTACCCTTCCTTCTTGTTGCCCTCATGATTCATTGGATATGCTTCCCATCCATCTGATCTGTTGCACCAGGTAGGCACTTTACCTCCCTCTCTACCCTCTTTCTTCCCCAAACTCTATCCCCCTGAGAATAGAGTTCCCCACCATAATTTGCTTCCTCCTTCTCTGGGGTCCTCCCCCTGGGAATCCTTTCCATCGAGCCCCCATATCCTCACTACCCACCACCTTGGGTGCCCCATATTGGCACTCCCACTCTGCCAGAACAGCATAGGCATTTCTTAGTAGCACCAGTTGAGGAATGTGCCTGTCCCTGGTTTCCAGATCCCACCACCCCCACCCTCCTTGAGCCAACCATAGTCCAAGCACTCCTCCTTTCTGGCATCCCTTGAGGTAATGGTTTCTGGCTAGGAGTTCCCTGGGTGGGAGAAATGGTCCCCCAACTCCTTGCCAACACAACTTTGAGTCTAGCAACATTCTCCTGACTCACAGCCAGTGCCGCCTGGAGCTTGGAGACCTTTTCCCTCCACCTAGAAAGGTGCACGGAGATGGGGCATCACTGCAGTCTCCGGAAGGTCTCCCTGCAGACTGCCACCCCACAACCATTGCATTGCACCACTCCCCATATTTCATTTTTTCCTCTTCTTCTTGTGCTTCCTGTACTCCTTTCCCAGAACCCAGTATGGCTATCCTACTAACACCCAGTGATCACAAGTCACTAAACCCTGAAGTGCACTAATACCCAGCAATCATTTAACAGCAACTCCCTAGACAACAAAAATACCCTGCAACCACTTATTTTATTTTTTATTTATTTATTCTATTCTCAGATTAAAATTACCTTTGAACTAGAAGCCCATTACAGAGGTTCCACATCAGGATATAAAGGCAGAGTGTATAAACTAGAACAGGCAAGGCAGATTGTTACAAATCGATTACAGTGATACATTTGACATTCGGGAATAGGCAGGCAGATTGTTACAAATCAATTACATTTATGAGCAAGTTAGGGAGATACAAAGAGAAGGGATTAACAGCAAACATGTTAGGAACAGTCCTTGTCATAAGTGCATAAAAAATGAGTTACTGATAAGAATTAGTACAAGCCCCAAGAAGTGTGAGGGTCTGGGGTAAAGGGAAGGAGCAAAGAGGGGGCCCAAAGGGGGCATTTCAGGTTGTCAGGGGCAGGCCTGCTAGGAACTGATGACAGAGGATAAGGTTGCAGACAATGATATCACTAGATGGGGGTGCACAGATGTAGAGGACCAGGGGGTTACTAAATCAATCGGGGGTGGAGAGGGGTGGGTGGTGGTTACATGTACAGACAGTAGCGGAGGGTGGGCAATCTTGGGATGTTACATGAACAAGAAGCAAGATAGCAGTTTATGCTGACTATTTATGGAATGGTTGACAGGAGTGCAGGACCTAGGGGGTGAGAATGTAGACCAGTGATGGGAAGGGGGTAGGAGGGAGTGCCCTGCAAAGAAGGTATTAAAAGGTGGGTGACTAATGGTGTGTTACTAAGTGCTGATGCAATTACTCTGTATATTTAACAGTAAACCTCTGAACCCTGAAATACACTAGTACCTAGCTACAGTTTAACAGCAATCACTTACAGCCAGAAACACACTAAATCTCAGCAGCGGTTTAAAAAGCAAGCCCCTAAGCCCGGAATCACACTTACCCCCAAATGCTTAGCAAGCCTCCAAAGTACAGCCTGCCTACAATGCTACACCCAACAGGCAGGCAGACTGCGATGCCTTTCTTGAGTGTATCCTTCATGTGGGGGGCCACAATGTGGGGGGCCACCTGGTGGTCTACTCCATAAGAAGTAGCAGGAAACTGAGAGACAAGTAGGCCAGAGCCCTGGATTGGTCCACTGGGGGCTGGGAGGTGTGGTCTCTGCCCTGATTTGCTCCTGGTAGGAGCCTTTCTGTAATCAAAGTTTCACTGTTATGGAGCTTGCTGAAGCACAGCAGGAGGGTTTCCTGCTTGATTTAAGGAACCCTCTCACCCTGGGTCTCAACAGTCCAGTGGCAATCTGCATGGGGACAGGCAGCACCGATGAGAATTTAAATCCCCAGGCAGACAAAGGCATCCAGAGGCAGAGCCCTGGATTGGTCCACCAAGTGCTGGGAGGCACAGTATATGCCCTGCTTGGATCCCTGTAGAAGCCTTACTGTAATCAAAGCTCTGCTGTTACAGAGTGTGCTACAGTGTAGGGAGAAGAGTTTCCTTCTTGATTTAGGGAACCCTCTCACCCTGGGTCTCAATAATCCGGCGGCGATTTGTGCTGCACCTTAAGGGAGAGTGTTTTCTGCTCACTCTAAAAAGGGCAGTGATGCAGACCCACTTGAAAAATGTCTTTGGACCCTGACAGCCTAGTGAATTACAAGCCTATCCCAGACCTTCCATTGCTGATGAAGGTAATGGAGAAAGTAGTTGCAGCACAGCCTAATGCTTACCTTTTAACAATTTAACATCTACCAGCCTCTCTAGTTGGAATTTAGACCTCAGCACAGTTCTGAGACTGTTCTAAATGGAGTGCTTCATGGTTTCCCCATTATGAGAAAGACCAGGGGATTTGTTCCATCTTCCTTCTTCTGGATCGCTCATTGGCATTTGACATGATGGACCATGGTGTGCTGAATGACCACCTGAGGAACTATGTAGGACTCGTTGGTACTGTTTTGTGCTGCACTGAGTTCTACATTACTGGGACATTGCAGCAGGTTGATGTAGGTAATTAAACTTCTAGAGTAGCTGCAGCCACCTGCGGGGTTCCTCAAGACTTGATCTAGGCACCTGTGATGTTCTCCACATACATGCTGCCCTTCGATTACATCATTAGGCAGTATGAGGTTGAGATTCACTGCTATGCAGATGATACTCATCTTTATCTGCACTCATGATGGGATGAACACAACCACATTGCTACTGTAGGGCAATGCCTACAGGAGATCAACTATTGGATGGCCTCCAACTGGTTGTGTCTCAACCCAGGTAATGCAGAGGTTATAATTGTCGAACCAGGCCGGCATGGGTTGGCAGTGATGTGTGGTGACCTTCTTTTGCCAGCTTTGAATAGTCAAACACTTTGAGCTATGGATGTAGTAAAGGATCTGAGAATTGTTCTGGACTGCAAGCTGACATTAGAAAAGCAGATGTCAGTGGTAGTCTGAAATGTTTTTTATCATCTTTTGTAATATTGCCTGGATTAAGCTACATCTGATGCCAGTTGACTTGAAGATGATAGCCTGTGCCTTTGTCACCTCTGGACTAAACTATTGAAATGCTCTACACTTACAGTAATACTGAGATTTGATGCATTCCCTCCTTTTGGTCCAGAATGCTGCGGCTTGGCTGGTTGTGGGAACTTTACAAAGGAACCATGTAAGCCAATCTAATGCAATCTACACTGGCTGCCAATTTGGTGGAGTATCACCTTCAAGATTTGCTTGTTAATATTCAAGGCCCAGCACGGTTTCGGCCAAAGCTACGAAAGGTCTCTTGATATCTTACAGTCCCACTCATCCTCTCCACTCCACATATGTGGGCTTGCTCATGGTAGGGGTCTAGAAGTAATGAACTGTATTTCCTGAATATCATGAATAATGCACTATTTGTTATTCGGTATGAATAACCAATAATGGCACTAATCGTGCCTATTCAGGAAAAAAAAAAAAGATACAGCTCCCCATCCTCTTCCCCAGCCCAATCCTTTAAAAAACCAAACTCCACATCCCCCTCCTCTTTGCTGCAATAATAGTACCACCCTCTCCCTCCTGCACCCAAAATTTCAAAAAAATCTCAGAGGTCACCCACTTCAATTAAAACTCAAGAAATTTAATTTAATGCCAAGGAAATACTTTTACACATTACGTATTATAAAACCTTGGAATGCTTTACTCATGGAAATTATCTCTAGTAGTTCTAAGCATTTGTTCAAATCTCGCTTGGACAGGCTAATACAGTCTGATTTTACTCATACTTACTATTAATTCAAGGAAGCATTTATGGGCCTCACGGCTCTCTAGCTCCCTTTCTAACCTTAGTATGAACGTTAGTATGAAAATTTCATGTTCTTAAAAAAAACAAGATGGGCAACCAGCACAACCCACTTGTCTCCATTAGCAGCCAATGTCTTTAGCACTCTTTTTCCTTTAAATCAATATTTCTCCCATTCCTTTACCCTGGAAGTACCCTTCTCTTACCCTCTCCCCTCAGCACCCAATTTTTTTGTTAAAGAAGCATGGTTACTCCTGTTAGGGCAAATGAAGGCGACCGACACAACACGCTTTCCTCTGCGACCGTCCACATTCTACAGCATGAAAGAGCTCCCACATTTGCGTGCAGTTTTATTGTGCACACAAATGGGAGTCACAGAAGCTCCCACAGCATTCAATAAGACTTCTGCTAATCATCATGGACTACAACTTCTGTGGAGCTTGCAGCTTGGTCAAGGCCCAATTGGGGCATGTCGGGGAGATGATTGTGATGTATGGTGTTCATGGAGTCACTTCCACATAGCAGCCTAAGGAGGTGGTTGCAAAGGTTGTAACAGAGTGGACCCTCTCAGAGACACTATGCGTCCACCCCAATGCAGTGTGCTTGGTTGCCAGAATTGATCCACCAGCAGTATGGGGATGGTTATTAAAATTTTCCTTCTATAGGAGATACAGCAGGCTTGGACATTGGCTGCATATCCCATGGTCCTCTGCTGCCACAGAGAATGGCCCAAGCAGTTTTTTAACCCCTGGCCATTCACTCCTTCAGGCCTGCCAAGGCCCCCTACCATCACTGTTGAGTGCCGACCACCATCCACTGCCCCTTACTGCTGTGCTACCAGGTAACCCAAAGCAACCCTTCATTGAGTGGGCCCCTACCCCTGTGGGAGGCTACCAGGGGAGGAGAATTGCCCTAAAGAGCTTCTAGTGTATCCTGGGCATGGCAGGGGCCAGAACAGACATGTCTGGGGATTCTCTGGCTTATGGAGGGACCAACAGCTGTCCTTCGGGTTGGGTCAGTGGGTGTTTTCCCATTTTCTTGGGAGCGTGACAGGCCACACAATGTCAAGGCACAAGCCGACATCCATCACGCCTCTCCTGCAGTGAGGGCTGACATGTTGTCATGCCTCTGGCCTCCATCAGGGGCCAGCAAATGCTGAGCCATGAACCCTCCCTCCCTCCCAGGAGAAGGTGAGTGGTCGTTGGACACTCAAGCCTTCACCCACCAGCTGGCCCTCCAACACCCAAGTCTGTTCCCTAACCCTGGTTAGTAGTGTCACAGGCAGAAATCCAATTCAGGCAGTGAAATTATAGATAGGAAAAAACAAAGGTAGTCCACCTTAGCGGTGATGGTTCAGATTAATTCACATCTGAGTTCTAACAAGCAAAGAGACCAAGTCATTTGTAACTTGTGCATGTGGGGTGTGGGTGCTGAAGAAAGGGGATCATAGTGCTGTCACTACTGCCATCACCCCAGAGGGGTGTGGACTGCATTGTTGCTACTGCCATCACACTGAAGGGGTAGGGGCTGTAGTGCTTCTGCCATCACCACTGGTGGATGGGGAATGTAGTACTGCTGCTGTCCCACCTGAGGGATGGGGGCCATAGTGCTGATACTGCCATCACACCTGAGGAATGGTGAACGTAGTACTGCTGCCATCACACCTAAGGGATAGGGGCCACAGTGCTGCTGCTTCTGTCACACCTGAGGAGGGAGGTTGTAGAGCTTTGCTGCTGCCATCACACCCAGAGGATGGGGTCATAGTGCTGTTGGTGCTGCCATAGTACCCTGAGGGATGGGGCCGTAGTGCTGCTTCCATTACACCTTAGGGATGGGGGCTGTAGTGTTGCTGCTGCCATCACATCTTGTACCTAACATAACTTTAAATTGGTACAAGGATGGAAGGATGTGTAATAGTGGAAATCAAAACTGCTACGTCGGCTTTGATTGAATTCAATGATCTGATATGTACATCCCTGAACAAAGGTAAGGATACAGCAGCTATTTATATTGATTTGTTGAAGGCATTTGACTTGGTGAGCCACTCTATTTTATCTGAGAGGTTGGTCTGTTTAGGTTTCTCTGGTGATCCACTAGCATGGTTTATCTCATATTTGACAGACCGCTTTCAGAGAGTACAGTTAGAGAACCATCTTTCTCATCCCAGGATCGTTAAAAGGGGAGTTCCACAGGGGTCCATTTTGGGACCCTTGTTATTTTTGATTTTTAATAACGACCTACCATCTGTGATCAGGCATACAGATATAAGAATGTATGCAGATGATACGGTCTTGGTGGCCTCTGGTGATGGTCTGGTGGATCTCCAAGGAAATCTGCAGGCTGACTTCAATAGGGTACAGGAGTGGTTCACCAAGTCACAATTGACAATGAATGTAAATAAGACAAAATTAATGTGTTTCAGTACTAGAAAACAGGGTGTCTCGGATGTACAGATCACATCATTGAATCAAACTTTAATAGAACAAGTCACAAATTATTGTTACCTAGGAGTTAATATTGACTCCTCATTGACCTTTAAGAGTCATATAGAGTCTGTTATCACAAAAACTCACAAAAAATTGGGAGCTTTAAAGAGAACATCTAAGTCCTTAAAACTGCAGGATAGGAAATTGATTGCTGAACAGCTTTTACTTCCAGTAATAAAATATGGAGAGGTTATTTATAGGACTGCATCTAAAAAACTCTTGATTAAGCTGGATAAACTGCAGTATAGGGTGGCAAGATATGTCTTACGTTGTAGTTTTAGGACTCACCACTGTGAATTGTTGACCAAGTTAAATTGGTTACCACTTGATTTAGAATATAAGTATAGTTGGTCCTCATTTATATATAAATATAGGACAATTTATTTGAATCATAATATATCAAAAATATTGGCAGTTAAAGATTCTGCTCTTAGAAAACATTCAATTAGGGCTTTGTATCAAAACAGAATAGATCCAGATAAGCGTAAAAATAAATTTGGGGATAGAACATTGGCATCACAAGCATCAATGTGTTGGAATACACTCCCTCCTATATTACGATTAGAGAAAATTGAAAAAAAATTTCTTAAAGGGTTAAAGATGCATTTTGTATATTCATGTGAATGTTTCTGATTTAATTTGGTTATATTGTTTATTGTGTGTGTTTTTTTATGATTTTGTGTCAATAATTTGTATTGATTGTTTGAATTTGATGTGTTTATGTGAAACTTGGATAACTTGCACAGGACTGTCTTGAAAACTGGATTATTTTATCCAAATGATATGTATTATTCCTGTATAAAAATAAAAATTTTCTACTACTACTACTGCTAAAATGTATGTTAGTAGAGTTAAAAATTGTTAAATAAAGTACACAAAACCAAACACCGGTAAAAGCGGATTTTGGCTTAGCAGACACCGGTGACAATACCATTTTTTACAATGTGCAAAACAGAATATGCCCTTTCTCAATCCCGGTAAACCAGTGTCCCTGAGAATGGGATCTGCTATGGGGCCAGACCGGATTTCTGATTGGAAGCCCTGTGCCCTACAATGTTGCATTTATCCTACTGGTTGCCCAAGTTGCTATTTTGTGCACATGCACACTGGTGTGGTGATGTTTGTGGCCGGAATCTCTGAATATTGCTGGCATCCTACACATGCAGACTTCACAATGTGTAGTTCTGTGGGCCAGCAATATGTCAATTGTCTGTTTATCAGTCCATACTGGGCTCAATGCTAATCCCAAACCACTCCTCTATACTTCCATATTTAATAATAAATGTATAATGGTAGAACACAAGCCTATTAACTGGCCTCATTGGGAGCGTAAAGGTATAAGACTCGCGGCCGACATCATGGATGAGAATGGGTTGATGATGCGCCCCTATTCTGACCTGGCCAGAATGAAAGACCTGGACAAAAAGGACTTCTGGAGATATCTGCAACTGCACAGTTTGCTGACTGAATTTTTTAAATTACACTCCGCCAACCCAGCCACCTCGCAGAAGCTTTTCTCTTGGCTCAAACTTTCTAGAGGCCAAGACAGTAAAGTATATGCTGACATACGAGAGATCATTCCTTCCCAGTCCGGAGAGTCTAAACAAAAGTGGGAGAGGGTGTTAAAAGTTAAACTAGAAGCCACTCAATGGGCCCTCTGCTGGAGACAGGCACACCTGAGCTACCATGAAGCATGTAGTAAACTTATACAAAATAAGCTGCTGCATCACTGGTACAGAACCCCTGATGTACTATACAAAGCCAAGCTTCTGGATGATAGCTTGTGCTGGAGGTGCCAAGCTCAAGTGGGAGACTTGTATCATATTATCTGGACAGACCCACTGCTAGCCTCTTTCTGGCAGGCAGTTTGTCAATTGGCGACCTGGACCCTAAACCAGGTAGTGCAGATGGATCCCTTGGTGTGGATTTTGGGATTACCCCCCACTCCCACAAATATCAGCCTCCAGAATCCACAACTTCGCTGGCTAGCTCTGCTGGGTGTCTCAGCTAAGCACCTTATCTTATCTTGGTGGAGGACCACTGATGTCACCTCCCTTGCTGAACTTCAACACGCTCTCACACAGCTAACCTCTCTCAACCGTATGTCATATGTCACAACTGATGCACTGGAAGCCTATATAGCCTGTTGGGCACCCTTCCTTGCCTACCTGAAACCCAGAACTGGGATAGGATAAGCACCATGGTGCTTACTGTGTTGGATTCACCCCTATACATTTTCCCGGAGCCAAGTCCCCACTACACACTCATACTAACCATCCTAGCAGTATGTACTTAGCCTGTATCTCTGTTATTATCTCCTTAAGGATTTCAGACTACATCAGATAGACACCCAGTAATACTTTACTTTTTTTTCTATGTTAATTGTTCGTTATTGTGCATTTCCAGGGCCAGAGAATTTAGGGGACTCCCCTTATTCCTTCTCTCCCTAGTCCCTCGCTTCTGTTCATCCTTCCTTCCATTACTCATTTATATTGTGTACTGAGATGCCTTGGATTTTTCCTGTAATGATCCTTCTCTGACCTTGAATGTTGTGCTGTATTTTGTGTTTGCTGTGTGTAAGCATAACTAAAGTTTAATAAAAATTATTAACTGAAAAATAAATTGCTTGTTTGTCAGCCTCCAGAGCTAGGGCCCAGAGCTTGAAGAGGTTATAATCAACTCCCCATTTTGGCCCTTTCGCATTCAACTGGGAGTTTGGAGCTTGGAGTATTTTAAATACAGAGGGCTGGCTACTCAGAACATTGGCATGTGCAGTTTGGCTGCTCATGCACATTTTAAAACTTATTTTTCACATAAAAATATCCACCCAGAATTTGTGATGACATCACCGGAATTTACAAGTGATGATAAGCACCTGTGATACCCAACACATTCTGTTGTACTGTGTTATACTGTTATACTGTGTATTTTCGTTTGTCTTACTGTGACAAGGTACCTTTGTAAATGAGCCTATGGCTCAAAGGTGTTCCAAACTGCTGTCTAAATAAATAAATAAATAAATAAATAAATTCTGGAAAAGATATTTTCCACTAGTGGTGGAGCTAGACTTTTTAGGGAGGGGGCTGAGGCTCTCCCAAAGTTGTGCCCCCCCAAAAAAAAATTATTTTGCTAAGTGCTGAATAAAAAAAAATATTTTGCAAAGTCAAAGAGATGGGACAGGGGTGGGGATCTCCTCTACTCCTCTATTGGATATGTTAGGCAGACACTGACTGGAGAGCAGCTTACTGATTGCTGGTTGGGCTTGAGGGCCACGGGGGGAGGGGCTGACAAATCTCCTATACTGAGTTGTGCTGCTGTAAATGTGGAATGGCAGCAGTGGTAATCTCATAGTGTTGTCAAGCTCATTAGGATGGTTGGGCCAAAGGCCTGTCTGACTTTGTGTGGCCACCAGTCATGGCAGCTGGGTGATGGGACAGGTCCTTCACCTGTCCTCCGCAGTCTCCAGTCAGTACCTTTGAATCGATTGTTGACCATTATTGAGTTTGTCGACACACAGAGGACAATGACAATGGCAACACTGTGGCAATCTCTCACACAGAAGAAGAAGAAGGGGAACAACCATAGGCCAGAAGCTTGGTAAGGTTAAAAGGACTAAAACAGAGACTTGAGGGAGGAGGCTGGTAAAGATAAAGTGGGATGGTACTGACTCGGTAGAAGACTGAGCATTTTTTTTTAGTTTGGGCTAAGATCTACTTAGGTGCTGCCTAAACCAACTCAGACCTTATAGAGAATGTCCCCTCAGCCTCTGGAAGCAGTAGAGCGTAATGATTAAGGGCACTGAGCTGCAAACTTGGAGACCTGGGTTTAAATCCCATCAGCCCACACTTGTATACTGTGTGACCCAGAGCAAGTCACTTAATTTCCTTGTGTTTCCAGGTCACACCTGGAACCAAGCTCCACCTTAGTGCATCTTTCCTAGTTAAACAATTTCCTCTTTCATTCTTTTTACCTGTGTAGTGTGTGGGCATGAACAATGATTGCCTCTGTTGCACCCTCATCATTTCATCAGGATTTTAATATAACTGAAGACACTTAAGTCTGGTGTGAAAATCTGCCTGACTCAATTGCAAAGGTCATAACTCAACTCATGTAAGACATTATGGAATTTTATGATGTTTTGGCGCTAAAGCCTGCAGTAGTTATAACGTACTAGTCAATGCTGTTGCTATTTTCTGCAGTCTGTATGTTCTTGTTTTATGCTGGCCAAGAAACATGTCAAGGCATGGTAAGTGTCATGCAGTTTTATGTAGTTAAAAGTGTGTCTGAGTCTGAAAAAGTGCTTTTGCTTTTAGTGAACACAGGGCTTCACAATACATGTAACAGAACAGAATGAGAGTATAAATTCTGCTGGTTTGAGCACATGCGCATCATCAGCTCCCATGGTACTTTGCATGAGTGGGGTCATGACCTTTGCAATGGAAACAAACAGGTTTTCACACCAGGAAAAACAGAGTGAAGCAGCCTCATTTATATTTAAATTAGGATGAAACTGTAAGAATCATTGTTCATGCTAACAACCTACACAGGCGTACAGAAAATGGATAGAGGGGACGTTACCTGTAAGGCATGCAGTCGTGGTGGTAATGTATTCACGATGGTGTGGCTGTGAGCTCAGGTCTATCAATGCAGTGAGAACTCAGCTGACTGGGCCAAAGGAGGTGGGCACTGTGGTATCTGTGAAGGGTGACAGCAGACTGTCCAGGCAGGCCTGGGCTGTGCAGTTTGGGGTTGGGGTGGCAAATTAACAGAAGTGTGTTTGATCATAAATGTAAGCCCATCTTGCACCACAGAGCACCTTAACCCCAGTGCTTATAGTGTCTATGCAGCCCCCAAACTCCAGGCCTATGACTGAAACATCTTCTACATACCAAACAATTGAGAAACCCTAGATAAGGCACAGGCAAGAGCTCTCCCACCCCAACACAAACTCAAACTCCAACCCTTATTTTCCAGCTAAACAGTGTTTTAGAAAGTACTCAAGTAACCAAATTGTCCAAAATGTTCTGAATACCAGGCCAAAGTGTGTGTCTGTGTTTCTTACAAAAAACGGAATTATCATTAAAGAAATAGCTTAGTACTCCAATGTGCTACCATCATTGCTTAAATGTTGTTAGCATGCTCAGTGCAACTGAAAGGTACATTCTGTACTGTACAGTATTTGAGGGTTGCACATAAGGTGCGTTGTGATAGTTCACAAAGAGTTTTATGAAAGAAGCATAAAAAAAATAATAATAATACATTGATTTCTATTTTGTGTTTAAAGCATTATCCATCCCTGTATGTCAGTTCACAAAATACTAAAACACTGTATATGTGTGTGTGTGTGTGTGTGGGGGGGGCACAGTGTCCCTTTAAGAAGGAGTGAACAATGGAAAAATGCTGCAGGATTAAAATCCTTTCTGTTGGCCTCTGTCCTGCTCTTCTCTAGTCCTAATGAGACAATTTAAATTTATTTCTAAATTTGTTCCATCAGCCTCATAACTTTATGCATCTTCACAAGCTCTGAGTCTAGTTCTTCACCTTGAGGCTTCTTGTTAAAAAATGAAATTGGAAGAATTTGTGAAACGTGTCGTCGCTGTAGTTCTGTGAAAAGTCTCCGATTTGTTTTCTGCAGTTACATCAATGATCTGGATTCGCTCTGTCAAGTGACTGCTAACAAGACCATCTTTAATGACATAATTTCTCCAGTATATTTAAATGTATCCCCTTCCTCCTAATGAGGACATGGCAAACAATAATTAGACACTCTAATCCAATTGACTTGGGGCAAATGATGAAAGCAGAACAGACGGTGAACAGAAAAGGCAAGAAATGGGTTGTTATTTTATGCCCTGCAAATGGTTTGGAGGCATACAGTAAAGAATATAACTTTCCTGGAGGCGGAAGGCAATCAGCTGCCAAACAAAATTACTAATCTTCTGGCTGCTAAGAATTTCTGGTGGATGAATACTTGCAAAAAAATCTATAGACTCCTGAGTATGATTTATGTACTAGCTACTGCAGAGTTCTCCAGTGTTCTGGCTCTGCAATTGTCACTCTACTTCTGCTTGGTCAGCTGCAGCATTCATATACAGATTTAACATGTTTTCCAACCTGTTACCATTCAGGTTACTTCAAGAGTTCTGGTGGACACACTTTACATGAAAAACATTATTTTATTTAATGCATCGTACAGGAAAGGCAGACTGAACCAAAGCTGATTTTCAAGCGTGGTGTGGGGGAAGGGGATACAGTTGGATACTTACACAGACACTATAACAACTTCAACACTGCAGGAAAAAATTAATGAACATTATAAAACGAGTTAGAGAGATCCATGCTCCTGACTGGCTGAGGCAAGCGGATACCCATACATTTACCTAAGCCTTATGCTCAGTAAAAAATAAGAATCATGCCAGCCTGCCCCTCTATCAACAATACCAGTTTAACATTTTCATTGTTAAACAGACACCATACTTTTAATGAAGACCAAGTCACTTTTAAGCTCTGCTGCTCACCTGCCCAATCTTTTATTTATTCATTTGTAATATATGGGTGGCATTTTTTCCCATAGGGAATCAGTGACATCAAAAACCCACAATATCATCGCTCTGACATTGGAAAGTCATAATACTATAATTCTGACATCAGCTCAGTGGTATCATGAGATGTACTGTTTGAAGTGTTCATTTATTACAAAAAATAGCAGATAGAAAATTAGCAGTAACTAGGCTTGTAATCTCATCTTGGGATACTGGTGACATCATAAATCACGCAAGCTTTGCTCCCGTGGTGTATGATGTCACCAGAATCCCTTCATGGAATTATAGCCTTAGTTATTTAAGCAATAAGCCACGAGGGGGTGTGGGTCATCAGGGGAGTTACCATGGCTGAAGTGGTTTGCCCACGAGGCGCAGCCAAGTGGGTAAATCCTCACCAGCCGTGGTAAACACTAGGCAGCACACACAAAACCCTTCCCTGCTTGTTTCTTCTTATAGGTGGTAGTTATGATTCCATCTCCTGTTTCTTGTCCAATGCTGCAAGCTATTTGCTCCATAGCTTCCATTACATCACCAGCCTGTCTGCGGAGCACCATGGCAAGTGGTGCACTTCATCCACTTGGAGATAAGAGGCATGTTGTAGCTGAGCAGGAAGGGGAAGAGGAAGACTCAGGGAGCAGTGTCGATGGAAAATGAGCAAGGCACACAGCCTACAGAAATGGAGCAGGAGATAACTAAGGAATTGAATGTAGGAACATAGGATGCTGCTGACAAACTAAGGAAGTGGAGGACGATAAAAGCAGAGGTGATGGTGATATTGTCATTGATCCTCCCTAGGAGCTGGCCAGAAAGAAACTTAAAGGTCTATCTGGTAAGGAGCTTGGTGTTAAGGGAAAAGGAAGTCATCTGGAGTCATGCCAACCAGTTGTGCTGTCTACCTTTGGCAGACCTAATGCCACTATTTTTTTTTTATACTTTCTTTACGCTCTTCTGGTCCAGTCTGCCCATGTTCTTGCCAATCTCCCCCGAGCCCCATCCCCCAACTGTGGCAGGACCATTCCCTTCTTCCTCCATGGCTTACCCTCCATGGCAGGGTGGCAGGGACCCGTTAACCCACTCAGAAAGAATCCTGTTCCAGGAGGCCTGCTCTTGCTGAGGGTGGGGCCTATGGGGGTTGGCAGTCATCCAACATGCCTGGACATTTTTCCTCCATTTTTCTTTGCTTTCCATAGGTGGAGCATGCCATGTTGACAATGGCTGAGCTATGTGCACTTCTGCCCACAGCATGCTGGCCTATGGCTCCACCTCCCCTGCATGCTTGAGAGACCTTGTGTGCCGGCATCCAGTCACCACTAGGTGTCAGACTGACACCAGCCCCTGCATCCCTCCCTCCCCAGGAGAGTTGTCCTCCAGATGCTTGATCCTCTCCCTCCTCGGTTAATGCCCGGTGACCCGCTCGCACTGCGAACACAGTTCGACGACATGGCAGGAGATCAGTCATGATGCCTCAGCCCTCTACACCACTGGGCCGGCTCCCAAGGCCACTACTGCTGCAGATTCTACAACCCCATGGCTCTCCTGCTGAAGCGACATGATCAGTACAACCACCCCCTCCACTTGCTCAGCATCTTGCTTTGTATTCATCAGCAATTGGGTCCCACTCTCCCACATGCAAGGGCAAGGCCAGCAGAGTCCCTTGTGGGGGATTTTTTTTTATTGTTGACTCCTAGGATTACAATGTATCAACCTGATAGTCCAAAGTGAGCAGTGGGGGAAGAGGCTCCCACATTGGTGCATACCCACCTCAAAAGCAAACACAGGGCAAGGGGTGAGGGACATCAGATGACAGCTATGGATGTGGGTGGTATTGGTGGTGATTTACATAAATCAGTAGTCAGTAAGAGGAAGAATTCACCCCAGGAAGGGGAAGAGGAAGAAGAAAAGGATATTGATGATCAAGCTGAACATGAGGAGATCGACGTAGTCAAGGCTTTACCTCTGGCACTAACATCTGTAAGTCAGGGAGCATAACCGCCATGGCAAAAATACTATTGTCCCAAAAATCACTGGTTTCCTTACTCCATCTGTTGCACCCTCTCATAAGCAGCAGACTACACATGCACAACTATTTCCCATAAATTCAACAATGCCAAAACATTTGCAGCCCACCACCACAGGTGTTCAGTTTTGCAACACCAGATATCCGCGTGATCACAGCTTGGCTCAGAAATTGAATGCAGCAGTGATGGAAATGGTCACCGCTGACCTGCTGCTACTGTATTCTCCTTCACTGAGAATGGAGGATTCCATTAGCTGATGGTGAAGGCATCTCTCAACTGGAAAGTGCCTTCCTGGACATACAGCATATATTATGTCAATGCAATCAGTTCCTGAGCCTCAAGATGCCATTACAAGTGTCCTGTCACATCCTGTGTGGCATGTGATTATATACATTTAATCACAGGTGTGTGGCACAGTGGTCCAACAGCTACACGCTCACATCTGTGTGCTACAGCACACTGGAATCAGCTGTCTGGGATACGAAATTTAGTGCTGAAAATAAAAAGCACCAAACTGAACTGCAGAGGTGAAAGTAACACATCAGGAAGCTGCCAGCAAGGTACACTGGTGATAAAGAACATGATGCAGGCATACAGTGGTGCAAACATCTTGTTCTCACTCAGCACTGTATGAAATCGATAGCTGGCTACATTCATCGTCGATTGAGGCAGGCTTCATAGCCAGTGACAATAGGGCAGATGGGATAATAGCAATCTTAGATGGTGTTTTTTTTTCGGTTGCTGTGCCTGGCCCACTGCATCAATCTTGTGGTGTCAGAATTTCTGGCATAGTCAGATGTGAAGTCTGCTATAGGCTCATAATCTGCAAGAGATTTTCTGCACATTTTCCCACTCAGGAAAGACACAGGATCAGTTGTGCCCAACATGCTGTAACACAAAAACATGAGCTTGTGGCTGCTGAACCACTGTTTCAGAAATTTGCCTCTATGCAGACAACGCTGTATTGGTTGCATCCTGTAGTAACTGCAAACAAGTTGAGAAAAAATGCAAATTGACTTTACTATTCTGCATAAATGGTTTATTTCTCATTAAGTCTCTTTAAGTCTACCTCAGCCTGTACCTGTTACTAAGCTGCCAATCGGTGCCTCACCCTGGTGTGCTTCCCCACATCCTTGGCCTCCTGCCTTCTTTTGAGCTCCATTAGGGGAGTATTTACAGTACCCCTCACCTCAGCACTTACCACTCTCAAAAAAGAAATGACTAAACTGTACCTGTACTCCTACCATGAACTGTAACCACCACCTACCAGCTCTCTTACTATGAAATGTAATTGTTGATGCCTAACTGTTTCCACCCCATTCATTGTCTGTATTACACCCTGTAATACTCTTGCACTGACTGTAAACCTTGTCCTGTAATCTCCCGGGTCGCACCTGAAAATAGACATTCCTTGTCTAGTTGTGCTTACCCAGTAAACAAAGGCTAATAAATAAATTTATTTATTTGAAAACTGATGACAGGGAAAGGCATGTTGAGTCAAGGCTCATTTCCAGGTGTGACCCTGGGGGAAAGGAACAGGGAAGGAAATACATAGTATAGACACAGTACACAGATAAGTGCACTTACACAGCACTGATACAGTTTACAGTTCCTCTAATGTGGAAGATAGTACATGATTAAAACAGGAGTATAATAAGAACAACCAGCAACAATCAGGCAATTCAGCCACACCTACCCTGGAGTGGGAGGCAAATGTAAGGGAATAGTCAGGAGCGGGGGAGGGAAGGAGTTTCAGTTGGCACCTGACAGGAAACAGGAGGGAGGTTGTGAAATGAAGGGAAGATGGACGTAGTTTCCAGAGTGAAGGGAGATAATAGGAAATGCAGAGGCTGCAGCAGATGGCAGCAGCCATAATTTGTCTGGGGCCATCCTCCCCTGGACCTGGGAAGGGGGGGAGGGGGGAAGATAGAGGTGGTCCCGAGGGGACTAGTTGCTCGAGGGATTGGTCATGGGACCACCAGAGCCTCCCACTGTGGGGGTCACATCCTGTGGGGGGGGGGAGAGAGAAGTATTTTTGGGATGTTAACCAACAGCCCCATCTCTTTCTCCACTTGCCCTGAAAGGATCAGGACCAAGACATCTGCTCGGCCATCCAGCCAGGTAAAGGCCTAGTAGGCCATAATAGGCAGGAAGCCTAGGGGGACTGAGAGCAAGCGGTGCGGGGGAAGGGAGTCAGACTGGTGACATCAGACTGCTCCTGGGGCAGTATCATCAAAAAAAAAGAGGGGGGAGGACCTAGAATGCATAGTTACAACTAACTTTGCCAAAACCCCAAAAATGCCAAAACCCCTATGACAAGTTATTAATACCTTCATGAGCAGAGCAGTCCAGGTCCAGGTTCTGGCAATAGCGTCAGTGCCACCGGTGATCGCAGTGGCTTGGAGTGATCTCGGCCTTGCCGGGCAGCTCCTCCGGGATAGAGGCAGGCAACAGCATTGACACTACAGGCTCCTGCAGGCGCTGCCAGTCTGGTCATTCAAAGCTAGTCACGCAGTACAACCCGGGTACTGGAGGGCAAATCTTCTGGGGGCTGCTGCGTGGAGTCCTGCAATGAGTCCTAGTCTCCATCTGGAGGTGGGCGCTTTGGCGCTGGGTTCTGGCAGGGTGGGCGCAGACTGGTTTGCTTGCTGCTTGATGATCGTGAGGGGTGGCCGTATGGTGGAAGGGGTCACTAGGTACCATGGCGCAGCCACTCTCCAGGCCGGTAGGTTACGGGACAGCATCAGGCAACTCCTCCTGAGTTCAGAAGCTGCGCGGGTGCAGAGACATGCCATTTCATGGTAGCAGCTATGGGATTGTCTGCGAGGTATCGCAGAATCTCTGGTGGCCATTTTGGGGGTGGCGAGCTACTCCATGCAGCCTTTGGCCAGGGGTCTGGGTTCAGCCTATTGCGGGCATGCATGGTGGAGCAGCACAAAGTGGGGCAGATTGCGTGGTGGAACAGGCATAGTTGACGGACGCTTGGAAGGCGCAGGACATCTTTGGCCAGTTGGGGTGGCGTAGTGAAAAGTGGCAAGAACAGTTTACCTCATTCGAAAGAATGTCACTATAAAGCCGAAAGGATGTAGTCTCACACGACCACCAGCAGCAGACTGTATTTCATTCACTGCTTTCCATTGGGTCAGAAACAGTTTATCTCACATTCAGTGGTGGGTAGCAGCACCCCTCTCGCAAGTCTTCAAAGGGGGCAGACTCGCCAGAGTCGAGGCACTAGGGGTGTTTGCCTTTTTTGCCGAAGTTAATGTTTATCTACTGAATGTGAAATGAAAAATATTTTGTTGTGGAAGGCCTGAATTGGAATAAATTGCAGTCCTATGCACTGTACTGGGTGAAATACCTTGTGGACTATGTCCTTTTTCAACTTTTATAAGTGGCATTCTTTTCGGTTGGGTAGGCTTTTTTTGCGTACTTCACTCCTTTTGGATACACTGTCTTTGTAAAGGTCAGCCACCTTCTCTGAAGTGCTGCTTGGCTGGTTTTATTCCATTGGATTTTGTGGTGACTCTTTCTGGATTTTGTCCAGTTGGGGTGGCCAGTGCCGGGCTCAGGGAGGGCCATAGTGGGGGCACTGACTTGAGGGTAGGACAAGAGGGGTCCTTTGTTTGCAACTTTTCCGGCACTGGGCGGCCGCACAAGAGGGGGCCATAGCCAGATTGACTGCGAAGTCTTGCGAGACTCTCAGCGGCCATCTTGTGCATAGCAGAGTGCTATGAGGCTGGCCCACAGCTTGGGAGATTCCGGCCACCATCTAGTGGATGGCGGTGCTCAGCAGGTGCTGAGGAAACATTAAGAAAAAAACAACAACCAACAAATACAATAATAAAAAATATATATATATATATATATATACATATCTATCTATATAAGCAAACAGACAAACAGTATATGGGTGGGAGTGGAACCATTGGCCAAGAGGATGGAGGACTGGCCCTCAGCAAAACTGATGTCGAGGAGCCCAGCGTCACTACTTGGATAAAGGGGGGGATCTTCTTATCCCCCCACTTGCAGATGGATCATAGGGTCACTGCTATGCAGGGCACGGCAACTGCCAGTAAAAAAAAAATATATATATATATGTATAGGAATATGGTAGGGTGGAATCACTTCATGAAGTTACGAACAATGGGATCACAATCAAAAGAGCCAGGTGTGGGTAATTAGTATAAAAAAAAAAAAAAAAGATGTAAAATAAAATAACAAAGCCTGCCTGGAACCATAGATAAGGAAATATATTTCACATATATCGATATATACCAAAGTTAGGCAACGAGGGGAGTTTTTCTAGGCCAGGCAGGCGTCCCAGGTTTGGCTATCAACATGGCAAAGGGGGCAGATGGAGGGAGCAAACTAGATCACAGTGCTACATCCCCCCCAATAAATAAAGGGAACAGGGGGCGTTTGGCAGGCTACGGCTCTCCCTTCTTCCCCTGGTCACCAGTGGGACAGAGTGTACCTGCACTAATGGTTTTCTGAGGATGGGGTTTTTTTAGTGTGTTGCAGGTATCATGTCAGCCCGTCAGAGAAAACCGTTGATGAAAGCAGCGGAGGGCCTGGAGTCGGAGCTGCATGAGATGTATTGCAAAAAGAGGGCAGCATGACTGAATATGGCATGGAAGGGCTGGAAGTGACCACAGCTACAGGAGCACCATTGAAGACGCAGCCAGCCAGAGGCCATGTGGCACCCCCAGCAAAAGTACTCAGGATGCCTGGGGGAGGAGAGCAAGGTGAGGAGGTAAGACATTTGAGGTATGAGGATGTGCTTCAGGTGCTTGATGCATCCCTGGGGGGCAGGGAGTAAGAGCAAGGCATGCCTGAGGACATGGGAGAGGTAGAGGAAGTACTCCCCAGGCAGCAGGTCACCAACAAGGGTGAAAGGACCTGAGGGAGCAACCTGGAGGGAGGTCGGGACAGGCTGAGATGGGAGCTAAGTTAGATAGGCTGCTGAACCTGATGGCATCAATGGTGGAGAAAGCTGGGGGGAAGGACTCAGCCACTGGGATGGTTGATGTCCTGCTCCAACCTCCACCGACACCCCCCCTCCACCACCTAGCTCCTACATGGGGTAAGACAAACAATTGGGGTCCCACCTCAATGACAAGGTTAGGAAGCAGATCAGGAACAGGGAGTATGCGGATATGTTCTCCCTGTTAAACAGGCCAGTCAAGAAGAAAGAAAAGAAAAGAAAAAGGAGAAGGGTGAGAAGGCCGACAAAAATTACTCAAAGGTGCCCGCACTTTTGAAAATTGGATTGCTGCCTTTCCCATATACACCAGCACCATCATGCAGACAGACAGGGACCAAGGGCTGGGGTTGTACACCTACCAGAACTGGATCATGGTCGTGCACTGCAGGAAGGGGGGCATAGCCTGGCTAGTGTACGACGAAGAGTTTAGCAGGAGGCATCAGGAGGATAGTTCCCTGGGGTGAGGTAAGGAGGATCTGACCCTGCTTGTGGACATCATGAATGGGGGCACAGTGCATACCAACAGTGGCCTGCCACTGCGGCCTGCCCAGTTGCAGAAACTAGAAAGGAGGATATGACCCTGACACAGACATGCTATGCTTATAACCAATCCAAGTTCAATCGGGTGGTGTGCCACTTTCGACACATCTGCTTGGTTTGCGGACAACAGTACCCCTTTGTTCACTGCACCTCCCCTCATGCCCCAAGAGGAGGATTCGGTGGGAGAGCAAGAAGCCAGGAAGGCCATGAGATAACAACCTGCCCACTCCAGTATGGGTGGACAGGATTAGCCAGAGGCTAACCGAGTACCCGGACAGGGAGGCTCTAACCTGTTGGAGGAGGGTTGCATAAGGGATTTCAGGATCCAATATGATGGCCCAAGGGGGGGCACAAAGCCAGGAACCTGAAATCTGTTCGACATCATCCACAGGTGGGCCAGGAAAAATGGGAGAAGGTAAGGCAGCTGGGGGCGGGGCCTTCAGAGAGTCAGAGTCACACAGCTGAACCATTTCACTAAGGTCAGCTGGTGGGAGGTATAGGATATTATTACAACAGAGAGGGGCGCATGGCAGGCCTGTCATGGCCTACCAGTTTGTAGTGGTTATGGCCAGGGCCATGAGGGAGGTGGGGCTGAACCCAAGGGAGTTTGAGACACACTCCTCTAGGATCGGGGCAACCATGAATGCTGAGTGCCTGGGGTGGGCAGATGTGGAAATCCAGGTGCTGGGGCATTGGAGGCCTCGGGCATTGAGGTAGGAGTGTCCTCATTTGCAATAACAGCCATTGTTTCTTCCAGGGACACCAAGAGTTAGTGGTTTGACATGGATTGGTTGCCAGGTTTTCAGGCAGCAAGTGTCAGCTAGAATGGCAACTGGGGCAGGAAGGCTGCCTCGGGAGAAGGGTCATGCGAGGATCCAGATCTGCTGGCTGGGATCTGAACACAGGCATTGGAAGATGGTGGATTTGCTGCTGGCTATGAAGAAGGATTGTGAACCATTTTGGGAGTGGTGGCTTCAGTCTACCCTCATCTGGTCCCAGCTGATCCGGAGGTCAGGTTGGCTGAATGGAGGGGGGGGGTGGCCCCTCTCCACAGGGTCAGAGAGAAGATCAGCAGGGAGATGAGGGCAGACAATGCAGGAGGCAGGGGGGACCAGAGTGAAACATAATTAGATTGAGGCTTCTGGTAAAACTCCTAGTAGCCGAGATGGGGCCTTTGACTGAGCCAGTGTTGCAGCAGTGGCTAGGGACACTGGAAAAGGTCTTGGAGGAATTGGGGAGCAGGTGGCTTGGGGGGTCGGACATTGTGGCATCTCGGGAAGATCACTAGGAGATGGAACAGTGGTAAGGGGGTGGAAATTGAACTGAGTTCTTCTGAAGGGCTCGTGACACCCTCTGGCTGGCATGGAGGAGGATCTGAGTACCCGGACCTGGAGGAGGGGTCACAGTCCACCTACAGCAGGTATATCTATACTGCAAGGAAAACAGCACCTGACGGGGGCAGCCATGCAGCCTTGACCAACATGACCATGGGTAGATGATCCTCCCGGATGCGCTCACTGCTGTTGTTAACGGGTATGTCAATCAATAAACGCATGGTTGCAGCCATTTCCTCCAAGGCTCGTGTCAGTGTTTTCTTTCCCGGGAAAGGGGGTATGGAGCGATACCAGACAAAGGCTGATTGCCCAGCAGAGCAAGAGGGATAAGGAATGGTAAAAGTGTGAGGATCCCTGGAGTGGATGGAGCAGAAGGCAGCGGGAATGGAAGAGAGGAGTGAGGAGAGGTAAAAGGGCAGCGACCCAAACCCGTATTTGGATATGAATGAGGCACAGTGGTTCTGGCATTGTGAAGGTAGAGGAAGACTGGATATGGAGGAGTAGAGTGAGCAATAGTGGTTGTGAGTGGGGAGGTTGGTAGCAAAATGACAGAAGGCACTGCAGAGAGTGAGGGTGTTTGAGGGTTCCAAGTTACAGTAGTATTGAATAGCAAAAAATCTCAGGTTATGGCTTTTGTCTGGCTACCATTGGCAGAAGGGACATTGGCCCAAAGTTGACAATAAAAGCAGTTGACAAAGTTCAGCTTGCCCAAGTCTCCAAATATAAATATCTAGCAATCTGGGTGGATCAAAATTTGGAATTTGGCTATCATGTAGAAATAACTATAGATCCAGTGCTTTTAGATGTACAGTCCGTTGTCTGAATAATAATACTTGACAAACCAGAGTAAAACAAAGTATTCATGCCAGTTTACGTTACGGTAATCATATTTATACAAATACTGGAAAATGTTACTTTGAAGAAAGTTGAAGTCTTATATAACTAACTGGCTAGGTTTGTTTTACTTTGTAACTTTAAAACACATCATTGATAAATGCATGAGGCCCTGGGCTGGCTCTCACTGGAAAATGAAATGAATTATATTTGGGCCACTCAAGTAAATAAGATTATACTACATAAAAAAAACAATTTGTCTGATAGAAAAACTTAGTAACACTGAACATAAATATAGTTTAAGAACTAGCAGACAAAGAGAATCTATGGAGTTGACAGCGAAAAATAGATTTAGCGAAATGACTTTTTCATTTTCTGCAGCATTTTTCTGGAACAGATTAGATGAAAGCATTAAAGAGACGGGCCCCACAGACTTTTATTCTACGTGCCTGTGTAGTCTGTAGGCATGAACAATGATTGTCTCTATTGCAACCTCCTAATTTCATCGGAATTTAAATGTAAATGAAGGAACTTAAGTTTGGTGTGAAAACCTGCATGATGCCATTGTAAAAGTTGTGGCCCTACACATGTAAGACATCTTGGTATTTTATGATTTTTTTTTTTTTTATAATTCAACTTTTTATTAGTGAAGTTTTCCACTTACAGAGGCAGTAACATGAAAGAAGACAAGAAAACAGCACTTATTATTTTTAAAACTGCCCCTCCCTCCCCTGCCCCCCACAGCAGTTGCATATCAATGTACCACTTAAGTATAAGACCATTGTACAGGAGCACACAGGGCAATTGTACTAAAACACTACTATTTCTGAGCAGCTAAAATTAGAGAGTGAAGGGGATCCCATATTTGAGTATAAACAGATAATCTGTTGTGAAGGCTAGCAATAGCCTTTTCTGTACGCAGGTTATCAAGGATTTCGTTCACCCATTCCTGTAATGTCGGAGTAAGCTTGTCTTTCCAATGATGTAAAATAAGCTTTTTGACTGATAAAGCTATCATTGAAATATGAAATCTTCTCACTTTGACTCTAATAGAAGACATGTCCCCGAAGAGAAAAATATCAGGTGTGAAATGTTCCTGTAAACCCAGTATAGGATCTAGGGAAACTTTGATAGAATCCCACAACTGGGAGATTTTGGGACAGGACCAAAATATGTGAAGTAGTGTCTCCTCCTCCTGTGAACATTTAACACATATATTTGAGTCCAGCAGACCCCACTTCATTAACTTAACCGGAGTATAATATATATTATGTAAAACATGAAATTGCATAAGGCGTAGTCTGTCTTGGGAGACGAATTTGTGACAGGACCTCCACAAAGCCTGCCAATTAAGTGAGTATTGAGGAAGTAAGGAGCTCCAGAACCTCGTCGTTCCAAAAGAGTCCCCATACCTTTTGTGAAATAGCACTTGGTATACTTTGGATACACTGCCCGAAGACCCGAGTAAAGAAAGAGTTTCAGGTATCAGGGCCTCAACTGTCTGAATAGGAGGGGTGTTACCAATCACTATTGTGAGTAGATGTCTTATCTGTACAGCTTTAAAATGTGAGAATGCCGGGATACTAAATTTCTGTATAAGATCACATATGGATAGCCATTGCCCCTCCTCATCCACAAAGGAAAGTATTATCCCATCTCCCAATTGGGGCAACCAGGTACGGGCAATCTGCTGCTTATTCATAGTGAAAGATGGGGAGTTCCAAATAGATTGGGCCAGGTCTAGCTGAGGAGTATAACGCAAGTAACAGCAAAGTTGTGCGTAAATCCTTAAAGAAGTGGTAACTATAGAAGATTTCTCGGCAACGTGCACCTGAGAGATTTTTACATGAATAGAGTTAAGGGATCCAGGTTCATGGACCGATTGAGTCCAATTCTATTCTAAGCCAAGTTGGCTGCATCCTTTTAGAACCCGGGTTAACCCATTTCAGGCATTTCACCAGATGACTAGCCCAGTAATATAAGGCCAAATGGGGAATCCACAGGCCCCCCTTAGATTTTGGAGCAGCCAACTTGTAGTAAGCCAGTCGGTGGTATTTGTCAGACCAGATAAACTTGGTAAAATACCATGCAATTTCTTAAACCAGGATAACGGGATGAAAGAATTGAGAAGAGATAAAGGATAGAAAATTCATGGGAAGATATTCATTTTGATTATATTGATCCAGCCCCAAAGCGAGATAGGGAGTTTAGACCATCTGTTGAGATCTTGAATTATAAGCTGGGAAAGGGGTTCCAGATTTTCCCTGAACCATACTGAAGGATTACGAGTCAGTTTAATGCCCAAGTATTTCAGTGACCTAGGGGACCAACATAGACCAAAGGGGACAATATCAGTCTTAAAAATCTTGTGGTTTAAAGGGAAAAAGGAAGATTTATTAGCATTAAGCTTATAGTTAGATAGGACGCTAAATTTAGCAATTTCACCCAGCAAAACCGGAACAGAAGATACTGGATGAGATAAGTACACAAGGAGATCATCCGCGTACGCAGTGATTTTAACCTCGTGACGCCCCACCCAGATGCCTTGTATTCCTGTATTATTGAGAATATTCAGAATGAGAGGTTCAAGATACAGGTTGAATAACGGGGGAGAGAGGGAACAACCCTGTCTGGTACCAGAATATAATGAGAAGGACTTAGAAAATGCACCATTTCCCAAAATCCTTGCTGTAGGTGCTTTGTATAATGCAACTATCCAGGATATAAAGACTGGAGGGAACTGAAAGGCTTCAAGAACATGGAACAGAAATTTCCAGTTCACCCGATCAAATGTCTTCTCGGCATCCAGGGAGACAAGTCCAACAGGAAACGCAGCATCCCTGGAGACCGAGAAGACATGGGAAAGGGTACGCAAATGGTCTGAAGACAAACGACCCTTCATGAATCCAACCTGCGCCATACCTATTAGGTCAGGCAGAACTACAGTTAGTCTGTCGGCCAATATCTTTGAGAGGATTTTAATATCCCGATTTAAAAGAGATATGGGCCTGTAACTTTGGACTAACTCAGGATCTTTATCTGGTTTAGGGAGGAGAACAATCAGGGCTTCAAACAGATAAGGATCAGTCTTGACCCCAGATAAAATGTACTGAAATAAATGCTAAAGCACTGGTAATAAGAGGTCGCAAAAAACTTTGTAAAATAGAGAGGAGAACCCATCCGGTCCTGGGGGTCTTGTCTGAAGGTAGCCCTTTAATAACTTCAGAAATTACCTCCTGGGATATAGGAGAAACCAGAAAGCTCTTGTGTTGCTCCGATAGAGAGGGCAAGTGGGAGTTTTTAAGGTACTCCTCCAGAGTCCCAGGACAGGGAGGACCCTCCATATCCCTATATAATTTTTCATAATATAAAGTGAACTCCTGCACTATCTCAGTAGGGGATACTTTCAGAGACCTGTCTGCCATTGCCCAAATTGATGGAATGAATCTTGCAGATTTCTGTTGTTTTAAACGCAATGCGAGCAAACACCCTGTTTTCTCTTCCTGATCCGTATAACTGGCCTTAGTTCGGATTATAGCTAGTTCTGCCTTCTCCCTTAACAACTCTAGATATCTATCTTTGGCCACCAGAAGTCTCTTCTTGTCCTCATTAGAGGAACTAACAGCGAGATTCCCTTCAAGGGACTGAATTTGAGATAATAATGATAACAGCTCTTCCTCATGCACCCTTTTCCTTCTTGCCGCTATACCAATAAGAACCCCTTTCATATAAGCTTTAAAAGCCCCCCATAGAATATCCGGCTTTGCACTGTCCAATGGGTTGGATGAGAAAAAAAATTCAGTTTGCTCTCTTATAAGCTTACAATACTTGGCATCTTTAAGAAGCTGCTCATTGAGCTTCCACCTAGTCTCCCTCTTAGGTGAATCAAGAAATGCCAGGTTGCATACCACAAGGAAATGGTCAGAAATGGGACCAGCTTGAATCGAGGTAAACTTGACCCCAGGCAAGAGACCCTGTGAGAGAAAAACATAATCAATGTGAGACTGCGAGCTGTGCTTCATTGAAGAGAAAGTGTACCCCTTAGAGGCAGGATGCAACACATGCCAGACATCACAGAGCCCACATTGATCAACCAGATCTTTAAATGCCCTCTGTCCCGGGGACATCCCTCTCAGCCCACTTCCTGACCTATCCAAGTCAGAGTCAATAACCTGATTAAAATCGCCCCCCATAATAATCCTAATAGGAAACATTGGGAGCACAGTGGTTATCAGCCTCATAAAAAAACCTGGGTCATCAATGTTGGGTCCATATATGCTACCGAGTAAAAGCGGTATGGACCAGAGAGTGCCTTTGACTAAAACAAATCTGCCTCCTGGATCCTTGAAAACCTGCGTAGCAATGAAAGGGATACTTTTATTAATAATGAGCATGACCCTGCAACTTTTAGTGGAGCCCTGAGCTTCATAAACCTGACCCACTTGTTGTCTCCTTAATTGTAAAGCTTCACACTCTAGTAGATGGGATTCCTGCAGAAAAGTTATCTGAGACTGCAATAAATGTAAGTGTTTGAGCACCTGAAATTGTTTGGATTTTTTCCTGATCCCCTTAACATTCCAGGTAGCAAAAGTCACATCATTAGCCATCTGACCAAATTAATAAACTTAACATCCTCAGCCCTGTATAGGGACGTTGAAAAATATTCAACCAGGTTCAAATGGTTACTGCTGTATGATCCACCCTCCTCCCCCACCCCACATCCCCCAAAACAAGCTATTCCTTCTTCTGTCCCCTTCATAACAACCCCCCCCACAATAAACAAGAAAGGATCCAGAGCAAAATGCCGAACTCCCCACCCGCCTCCAATCCACCCCAACTGTCACAAACAGTGCTCAGCGAAGTACTGCATCCCTTCCTCCCGCCCAGCCTCCCGAAATAGACCCCTCAGCCCCAAACTAGTACAGTAACACTTTCCCCCAACCAGCAAAATTTAAGTAGAAACTGAGAAAACTCTGCAACCTAAACAATTCTAGATACTGTAGTTTAACAAGAGGAGCTGGAATTAAAACGTACGAGCGCAGCATAGATGCTGCCATAATACCCTGAATATCTGTGGCCTAGCAAGAGAGAGACCCAATGCACAAGGAATACAGGTAGCTAACTTAAATATAAAGTTCTTAACTACGGCATCACACCAGCAAGGAATAGGATAATACAGTAAAGGTAATCAACAGTTGACCAAATATTAAGGGAGAGAGCCATGCAAACGAGACTAAGCCCCAGTTAGTGAGATGCATATAACCTGCTTAATGAACACCAGTACCTTGAGGTTCTAGTAAAATATCCAGAAGAGTAGGGCTCTATTGCCTCAACATCCTACCCTACCAGGATCAACTGGCGTGATAATAAGTGCGTTTATTACCCCAGGCTACGAGACAACAGCTCACACTGACCTAATAATCCTGTGTGCTGAGCTCCCCCTTGTGGCCACAGAGCAAAATTTAAATGCCCAGCTCTCCTCCTATATTAGTCTACCACCAGAACAAAACCATGAACCTGAGTGATATTCTTTAACCATCCCCTTTGTATTAACAAATAACGTTCCTGAAGAGACCAAAATACCGAACACCATTCCCCCAGAAGAACAGGCTTGAGACTCAAACAAAACTAATATGAAAGCTGCAATCCCATGTTCTGAATTCAAAACCAAAAAGTCTCATATCGGTTAAGATGGCGAGATAACAGCTCAGCATCTCCCTCCAATAAGATCCTCTGGAATCCAACCACTCTGTTTATCCTATTCAGTAGTGGACATGAGGAGCAGTCCCATCTTGACAGCGCAGGTCTTCCCTTCACATGCGCAAGGGCTCCTCATGGATCGCGAAACAGATCAGGATGAGCAAGCTTGAGGCCAGTGAGAGCAACATCAGGATCCTCATATGCTAACCAGGATCTGTTCACTAGAACTTGCAACTTAGCTGGGTACCCATCTTAAACTTGAGCCCAGCAGCGATAATCTTGGTTACAAAGGGATGAAATGCTGTGCGCTTCAATCAAACAGATCCCGGGAGGTCCTGCACTATTCTTAGCTTCGAATTTTCCCACCGGACCTCTTGTAGGTCTCTCACTTTAGACAAGAGGTGTTGCCTTTCCAGAAAATTGAGAAATCAGCATATCATAGGGTGGGGAGCAGCCCCTGAAGGAGGTTTTGGTCGAAGGGATCTATGTGCCCTCTCAATAGTGTACACAGAATCAAAGGGAGAGGGACCAGCAACACATTCTACCAGCTTCTGTACAAAGTTAATAGCATTCTGGCCTTCTTCTCCTTCAGGTAGCCCCAATATTACCACATTACTCCTGCGGCCATGGCCTTCGAGATCCTCCAGCTTAGCTTTAACTCAAGAGAGCTTCTGCCGCAGTGCAGCTAGCCCAGGATCTATCTTTTCCAGATGTTTCTCGAGAGACAGAATGCGGGCTGTATTATCAGATGTTACTGTAGTGACCTCTTTCAGCTTCTTAGACAGGGCTTTAAGCTCAGTTGCTATTTCTTTGACTTCCTCATGAAAAGGCTTGAATTCTTCGAGGAAACTGTTCAGGGTCAAAGGCACCTGATCCGGTACTTGGCTAGATTGGTCAGGCCTGTCTGATCCACTCGAGGCCCTGGGTTTATTCGGGGCCTTCTCAGGGGTAACTGGAGGGGTATGCTTTTGCGAAGGTTTTTTCATATAAGCCTCCATAAATATTCCAACTCACAACTCCGAACCCTGGAAAGGTTAGAAGGCAGATTCCGAGAACACCAGGGGGTTTTAAGCGATATAGCAGACCAAAAAAGACAAATTTATAATCGGGAGACTGGAGCTATGCGGAGGAGCTTCTATTCAGCACTCTGCATCACGTGATCTCTGTATTTTATGATGTTTTAGTGCTAAAGCCTACAGTAATTATACTGTAGTAGCCAGTGCTGTTACTGTCCTCTGCAGTCCCAATGTTCCTGCCTTATGCTGGCAATGAAACATTTCTAGGCATAGTAAGTGACCTGCTGTTTTCTGTAGTTTAAAGTCTGAGTTAGAAAAAAATGCTTTTAGAAAATACAGGGACAAGACATGTAACAGAACTGACAGAGTATAACTAACAGAATATGACTGGAGACAAGATGGCGGCAATGCTGAGCTGAATATCATTAGAGAGGACAAGACAGCATTTTTAAAGTTATTTTAAAGTCATTTTTATGTTTTTATTTTAAAAAAGGGAGTAATATTAGCTAGTTTAATGAAGGACCACAAGGGACTGCAAGTGAAGAAGTTCCAGAGCTTGTATACCTGCTTGTCTGTTTGTTTGGTTCGTTTTTGATCTGCTGTTTTGCTGGGATACTAAGTACTGAGCCGCATATACAAAAACTGACTTTCATTTGAAACCTGCTCTCTCAGTTTTCATCTATACAGCTCCACAGACACAAGCACTGCCTGACGCCTGAAGCCCTCCAACTTGCAATACATAGTTCTGTCATATCTACTGTCGACCATGGCCTGGTAATCTATGGCACAGCCTCTACTTCATCACTCCGTAGGATAACCATGACACTAAATAAGGCATGCAGACTTCTCACTGGTGCAGCATGCCTCACCCACACATGTGATCTGTATGCTCAAACAGATTGGCTTCAGCTAGCGGAAGGATACAATATCAAACCTGTCTGCTAACTAAAAAAGCACTTCTCAGCCTCTTGCCCCCGGTACTGAAAACATTCTAAGCCCACACTGCAGTTCTCAGCATGCTCAAAGCTCAGCCAACCAAGTTCTCCATGTTCCAAGATGCCAGACAACACAAGGACAATGCTCACTTGTCTACAGAGCACCTCTTTGGTTTAACACACTTCACAGATATTTTGACCTTACCAAAATTAGGTCCATTCAAACATATGCTCCATCAGCATCTCATGGCTAACAGTTCATGTGACTGCTACTCCTAAGATACCAACACCTATGTCAAAGTCATAGTCAAATTTTATTTATAAAAGGCGCTTTTCCATAACCAAAACATCTGTACAATACATTACTAAAAACTCTTCAGATTAAAATCCCAAATCATAAAAATTCCAAATTCATGTTAAAATCAAGTCATGTCAGTTCAAATAAATAAGTCTTCAATGCAGACTTAAAGGACTCAGTGCGCAGGCACCTCTCACCTGACGAGGTAGAGAGTTCCACAGGGTCAGGGCCATAAAAGCAAATGCTCTGGCCTCTGAGGTCTTCAAAAGAATCCTGGGAACCTCCAGCATCCCTCTTCAGCAGAACAGAGCAGGTGGAGGGGGTGGTAGGGACAAAGGAGGTCTTGCAAATAATGCGGTCCCTATTCGTGTAGGGACTTATAGGTCAGCAAAGTGACCTTGAAGGTGATTCTCCACCGCACCAGCAGCCAGTGCAGTTCATGGAGCACAGGTGTAATATGACTGGCTCTTGATGATCCAGTCAACAACCTGGCAGCTATGTTCTGCACCAGTGGCAGGTGGCAGACATCCATCCCCAGACGCCCTAGGTATACAGCATTGCAATAGTCTAGGCGGGTGGACACAAAGGCATGGACCAGCGTTGGAAGGTCCTCAGGTGGAACAAGGTGTTTCACCCGGGTGGTGTTCCTCAGATGATAAAACAAGGTCTTGACAACAGTCGACACCTGAGCTTTAAGTGTCAGTTCTCAGTCAAGTACAATGCCCAGGTTCCCCCCTCCATTCAGAGGTCATCAACTGGTTGTCCCCCAGTATAATGTGGATGGCCGACCAGGAGGTAGCCTCTCTACCTGATGACTTGGATCCATCACCAACATCTCAGTCTTCTCCTGTTTCAATCTCAACTAGCTGGCACTCATCCAATCCTGAATCTCAGTGAGGCAGTTGTTAAAGACCGAGACAGTATCATCCTGCTTGGGCACAAAGGACATGTACAGCTGAGTATCATCTGCATAGCAGTAAAAACTCAGCCCGTACTTCCTTATAATGTCTCCCAATGGCAGCATATACTCCACGAACAACATGGGAGACAAAACAGAGCCCTGCGGTATCCCACATCACAGGGGAAGAGGGGCCAAGAAAAAAATTCCCTACACCACTCTTTGAGACCTGCCTGTGAGAAATGAATGGAACCATCTAAGAACTGTTCCCAACAGTCCACAGATCAATTGCAGGCACTCCAGTAATACCCCATGGTCCACGGTGTCAAATGCCACCAAGAGATCAGGGAGAAACCAAGATCAAATGGCTCTTTTAATCTCTCACCATCGGGAGATCATTAAGTATTCATACAAGGGCAGTCTCGGTACTATGCCTCTTCCCAGAAGCTGGACTGGAGAGGATCACAGACCTCATGGGTGGTAAGATGGTCCTCAAGCTGCAGCATGACTACATTCTCAATAACCTTGCCCAAAAAGGGCAGGTTAGAGACTGGTCTGTAGTTTGCGAGACAGTCTGGGTCAAGGGAGGATTTCTTCAAAAAGGGTGTTACCACCGCCTCCTTCAAGGGGTCCGGAAACACACCCTTCTCTAATGAACATCAGACAATCTCAGCCTGGACCGGTCTGATGAATCCAAACACTCCACAAGGAGGTGGGTTGGATCCAGATCCACACTACAGCAAGTTGGCCACAAGCCCCGGACAATCTTCACAATATTAGTGATCACCGGCTGGTCAAAACTCGCCCAAACTGACTGGTTGCCTGTGCTCTCCTATCGACAATTGCAATACTCAACAGAACATGCTAGCTGGATCTCAGACCTAACAGCAGCAACCATATCTGTAAAAAATTGAGTAAACTCCTCACACTTCAACTGCGAAAAAGCTCTCTGATTATGCAGACAGGCTGGATTGTACAACCTGCCCACAGTACGGAAGAGTTGGGTTGGTAGATTTCGTGCTGCAGAAGTCTCTCTGGACAGGAATTCTGCCTCCCAATTGTTTAACCAGGAGTAGCACACTAAGCTGAAAGCTTGTTTACAGATGCAACCTGGGAGCACAGGTAAGTGAAGTGACTTGTAGTATGCAAGTGGGGGCTGTGGGATTCAAACCCAGGTCTCCAAACCCAGGTCTCCAGATTTTCAGCTCAGAGCCTTAGACCACTGTGCTATACTGCCTTCTTATGAGAGATTTCTGACTAATAGTCCAGATAGTGGGCCATCAGTTTAAACTTGTCACCCTCCAGGCTGGATTTCCACCAGCATTGTTCCAACCTTCAACACACTTGTCTCAACTCTCTCAGGTCCCCATCAAAGCATGGGGACTGGGAATGAAGAGTAAGTGGGTGAACACAAACAGGAGCTATGGAATCCAGGGTACCCGACACTGCACTATTATAGTATTGTACCAGTTCCCCTGGATCCATGCATTCTCTCGGCCTACTCTATAGGTCCAGTACCGCCGACAAACCCTCTGGGGTCAGGCCCCTTAAAGGGCAGTACTGGACCATCTCCAAAGGGGCAGATCTATTAGAGGGAACCACAAAACTGAACCCTGTGGTGTGATGGTCGGATCACCTGACTGGTTCCACCACCAGGTTGGAGACCTCCATCCCCAGGAGGAACACCAGATCCAAGGACTAACCCTGATTATGGGTTGCAGCAGTAACAACCTGCACGTCCAAACTGTGAGAGTTCGATGTCGACCCAGGTGTTGAAATCCCCCAGGACCAACCACCTGGGGGACTCCAACACCATGTCGACCACGCAGTCCATGACTTCCTGCAGGAATACTTTCCCGTCCCCAGGTGGATGGTAGATGAGAAGTATCCGGCAACCCACACCTGCACCCATGATACAGTCAAAGGATCTGGTGGCCCTCACATAAGGTCCAGTTCCATCTTGAAACAGATGGCTACACTCCCACCCCTACAATCCAATCTCGGTTGGTGTATCACCAAGTACCCAGCTGAAACTGCTGATTCTAATACAGAACCAGCATTTTCATCCAACCAGGTCTCAGTGAAGCAAGCCAGGTCTGATGTTTCAAATAGATCAGCAATTATTGCTATCTTGTTCTTTATCGACTGGCATTGCATAACACTACTCAAGTTGGATGGGTGGCCAAGGAAGAGAGTGCCATTTGCCCACTGCTGGCGGAGCCCTTGGGTATGGGAACTAGGCAGAGAGGACCACTTTCCTGGACCCAATTCGCCCCAGGGTGCCTCCTTGTAGCCATCACCCCAATCCATCCACCCCGCTCCTCCCCCCCTCCCAGCCAGGGACCCGCACCCCGACCCTTCTGAGCTATCCTCAAGGCCCGACGGCACTTTGCACCTATAGACCTCAGGGGACATTGGAGGACAGTCAAAAGGGTGCAGGACCCTAAGCCTAGAGGGGGAGTAGCGCCTGTCCACCGAAGACTACTGCCAGCACATACCTCACACCCCAACACTAGCAGCAATACCCCAGCCGCAACAAAAACCCACACTAAAATAAATAAATAAGCAATTAAATCCCCCTCCCTTCTATCACACAAAACCACCCCCAAATTTTACCACAAGCTGCCCCCCAAAAAACCCTAACCAATGAACAGCAAATATCACACAATACATACAATATCTAAAGTGCAGCAGAGATTAAAGTCTCAGAATTAATGAGTGAGGTAGAATAACTGTGAGAGCTGCTGACACTCTCAAGATAAAACGTTCAAATAAATATCCCTAAGCTCTCTCACACCAAAAGGACAATGAACACAAAAAAATCCATATAAGTCCCGCTTGCACCAGGACTCAAGTGGCTATAACAGATTCTTATAAGCAGTAGATTGGCAGTGGATTATTATTTTTATTTATTTATTAGGTCTAGGATTACAATACCTTTGAGCCAGGGCTCTTTTTACAAAGGTTCCACGTCAGATTACAATTGAAAATATAACACATGTAATCAGATTACAAATTCAGTACATAGGACAAGGTTACAAAAGTGTAAGCTAAACAGAGTTACAACGCATCTGAGAAACAAAACAAGTTTTGGAGGCTAGATTACAAGGAGATAGCGGATGTGGTGCAGGGAGGATAGAGGACAAGAGAGAGGAAGAGTGGGGGGGGGCGGACAGCTATAGAGGAGGAGCGCAGCCAGAGGCATTATCATAGACATAACGTGGGGGAAGTGCATGCTAAGGGGTAATCAAGTGCTAATAGGAGAGAGAACTGCATAAAGTTAGGGATTAGGCACCATTATAGAATTTACGTAGAAGTACTTGTAAGAATGTTCCTCTAACTTGGTTCAATCATAACAAAAGTTCATATGACTGTCCCTTTGAACTCTCACTTCTTTAGGACTGATACTCCAAAAAATACTCTGCAGGAACCAGCTTTCAACTGGGCCAAACTGAGCACCACAGAATATTACTTGCACATTTAGTCCCAGGCACGCTTACTGCCTTATTCAACCATATTCAAATCAGCCAAGAAACCATACCAGCCCTTAGTCCATCTGGCGAAATGTCCCTTGAATGTCCCTTAAATAAATTCCAGAGATGGATGGTCCTCTCTGGCAAAATCTTCCTTGGGCTCCCTCTCAATATGCACTGAGTTAATCTGGGTTGGGTACAACCTACCTTTGTGCTCTCTTGTCCTGACTATAATAGAAGGACCTTTCACATCCCTTGTTCAGCCCTCTATCCCCTGCCTATGCCCATCCTCTCCTTCCTCTGCACTTGCTACCCCTCTCTCCCTCCAGCACTCCTTGTCCACTCCTACTGCAAGTACCCCGCTCACACTGCCTCTATCTATACAGGTTTAACAAGGCCTTTTGGCTGCCTCCTCCATTTTTTGGGTTCTTTTGATCATCTTCCTCTCTCTGCTACACTTTGTTCACCTTCCAATCTAGAGTTTTACTTTTAGATACAAAGTATGTCATTATTGCTTGACTGTTTTTGTTAGAAACTCTGTATTTTTGCCTCCTTTGTATGTTTGTCACCCTTGCTCACTGACATGGAACCTTTGTAAAAGAGCTGCAATGTGCTCAGAAGTATTGTAATCCAAGAATGAATAAATAAAATAAAATAAATAAATAAATAGTGAGGTTCGATTACCTGCTTATTTCCTATGGACTGTTGTAGAAAGTCGTGGATTGTGAACTGTGGACATATGGCGAGTACTCTGTGGAATTTGTAGAGAGTGGTTTCATCAACAGAGAGCTTCAGACTGTTGCCTGATCACTGCTGCTGAAAGTTGTGATTCCTTCTGCTCCGGCAACTTGGTTTGTATTTGGACAGAGTGCTAAGATCTGCGGACAGGGGGGAGAGACTCTTCCAGGCCAGGATGCAACTCTGGTGTGGTCCGTGAGTCAGCTGCCAGAAGGTGGTTGACAGCTCAGTTGGGGCTGGATAACTGGGCCGGGTTTTGGTGGAGCCTTCCTCATCATCAAGGGCATCATCTTCAGTTTTGTAAGGAACTGTTAGATTTGCTCCAGAGGAGGTGCCACTGGGTCTGGTCGCTACCCATATAGGGTTCAGGGTTCGACTACTCGAAGATGGTCATGACTTGTGGCCTGGTCTGGTCTGGGAGGTGTGCTGGGCTCAAGGGTCACTTCTTTGGGACAGGCTGCTGAAGTACTGGAGTGCAGGTAACCCTTTTTGTAACTCGGAGGGGTGATCACAGTGTCTGTTACGTAGGTGGTGCCCACCGGGGTTTAGCTAATCCAAGAGTGAATTGAGACTTGACAAAGATCTGTTCAGCTTAATCTTTGGGGAAGAAGCTATCAACGGGAGACTCTGAAAAGAAGATATCCACGGAGTACGAGGAACATTGGTTGTGGTTTCGGGCAGGTTGATCGTTTAGTCACGGTCATGCTTTGTTCTACAAAGATAACTGGGCAGTGAGAGTGTCAGATATTCTGTTCACTTGTTAAAACTGAAAACACAAAAGACAAGAGAGTGAGAGTTTCTTGATCTAGTGTTAATTTTTGGTCTCTGGCAAAGGGAGATGAGAGCTCCTAAGGCCTCTATATTAAGACTATATGGGATTTGTACGAGTCTATTACTCAGGCAACTGAAAAAAAAAGAACTCTTTCAAGATAGTAGGACTTTACTTGTAGACATTTTAATGCTATAATAAATTCTCCCTTACATATATTGCTGTTGGAAAGGGGGGCTATTATTTTGATATTGTTGTACATTATTGTATTGTGTAAGTGTTCGGTTTTTGGGAGTGTGTGTGTTATCAGTTTACTGTAGGGTGTGTGTGGGTGAGTGGTTGTGTATTGTTTAATTGCTGTTAGTTCAGTACCTGTGATGTGATACCTGAGGATATCAGTAGTCAGACATTACTCTCCCACCAGGCTCAGGGCTCTCCATCCTTTTTCAGCAAAAGTATATAGCCGTTGCCGGACACTTGGGATTTATTTATTTGAGTTTTGGTGACCGGGTAAGTCCACTGAGACAATACAGTCCCTTTTTTAGGGTCAACCCAGGATCTTGGTAAATTAGCAAAGAGACAATTGCAAGAATACATTGGTACAAAATACAGTAGCAGGTAAATAGATATAGAAAGTACAATGGCAGACATTGAGGTACAGCATAAACAATGGCAGCAAATATAGAGATACAGCATACAGCATACAGGTATTTACAAAAATTAGTCAAACAAGGAATAAGTACTTCAAAAACAATCCAAATTTCAAATGTATATACAATAAACTTAGAGTAGCAACTAAGAGCTAAAGGAAGAAGGGGAAGAAATTCACTGAGAATACCACCAACAGCTTAATCTGGTTCAAGGTTGGTTGTCATTCATCTGTATCCCCCCCGGGTCGTGCCTGAAAATAGGCAGAATTTGTCTAGTGCACTTACCCGGTCAACAAAAACTAAATAAAATAAATAGATAAATAAACAAATAAGAGGGGGGAAAGGGAGAGAGACAGACAATGAGGAAGAGGGGAATGCATGGATGTAGGGCAGCATGCATGGATGTAACTGGTGGAGAAGAACAGAGTTCAGTGAGGGGCAGGGATAAAGGGGGAAGGGAAGGGTGAATCATCAGTGGAAGCAGGAGCAGGATACAGTGACTGAGAGCAAGGCATACAGATTGGATTGAAACGTGGAGAGAGAGGAGCAGGAGAAGACAGAGGTGGAGAGGGAATTCCAGTCTGATGTTGCCACAAAAGAGAAAGACCTACGGGCAGTGGCCAGAAGTAGTTTCGGAGTAACTACAAGTGGGAGTGAGGCAGATCACAGGGCATGGGGAGCTTGTCTCAATCATATAGTCTCACAGAGGGAAGGGGGTGGAAATTTATGGACAAACTTGAACATGAAGCTCAGGGAGCAATACTTCAGTTTTGCCTTATAGGGTAGCCAGCCCAAAGAGGAGTAGACGTTGCAGTGGTGAGAGTGGGCATTCGTTCCTAGGGCAAACCTCCCCACCCCATGAGAAGCCTGGGTGAGAAGGGTCAGGGAGGAGGAATTTGCAGAGAGTAGTAACGGAGCACCATACTTTAGGAGTGGCAGAAGAGACACAGTAGCTATCTTATGGCAGGAGGCAGAGGAAAGGAAGGAACAGATGCAATAAAGGAGACCAAGTTTCTGATACAAGGATGTGGCAACACAGGAGATATGCAGGCTAAAGGTGAGAGCAGTGTTCAAAAGGATACCCAGATATTTGAAGGACTGGACAGACTCAATCATATCACCATTGTTTGAGGTAATGCTAAGAGGGGGGAGAGGAGACTTGATGGAGGGTCAGTGAGTAAATACCATGCTTTTAGTTATTTTTGTATTAAGAACAAGGTGATTGCGGCCGAACCAGTTCTCAAGGTAAGCAAAGTTAGATGCAAGTTCTCTGCTAATTAGATCAATATCAGGAGAGGAGCAATAGATGATTACCTCATCTGCATAGAGGTGCACAGATGCCCCTCCGCAAAAATTGGGCAGGTCATTAATGGAAAGAGAGAATAATAGAGGACCCAAACTGGATCCCTGAGGGACACCATGAGTGATGGGCCTTAGGTCAGAGACTGATCCAGCCCATTTAACCCTTTGAGAACAACAGGACAGATAGTTTTTAACCCAGTTTAGAGCACCAGAGTTGAGGCCATGGACATGTAGCTCTTGGAGGAGAAGATCATGATTGACCAGGTCAAATGCTTTTGTGAGGTCAACAAATATGGCACCGGTAACAAAGCCTTGATTCATCGCATGGAATATATCAGTGGTAACTTTTACGAGGGCTGTTAGGTTGCTGTGATTCCTCTGGAAGCCATGTTGACATATGGAAAGTAGATTGTGATATTCCAGATAGTCCTGTAGGTGGTTATACACTATTCGCTCTTGAATTTTGGCTGATGGGCAGATGATGGTAATCGGTCTATAGTTTTCTACTGCATTATTGGGCCCTTCTTTGTGCACCACAATGACCACTGCCACTTTTCACTTATCAGGAATTGTACAAGAGAGGAATGAGTGAGTGCAGGGGCACCTAATTTAAGAAATTTTGGCTCAAGTGTGTCATGTCCAGGGGAGCTCTCTGATTTAAGTTGGAGAGTTGGAGGGATAATCCAAAGAGGGAGAAAATGGGGATTAACAGGGCCTGGTGGGGTGTTGGAACCGGGTGGGTGGATTGGAGTGGTCAGGACAAGAAGATGCCCTGCGGCAAAATGGGTCCAGGAAAGGGGATTTCCTTGCCTGGTTCCCATACCCAAGGGCTGCACATCAAGTGAGCAAGGCTCTGGGTCTACCTAGTCTGCCTATCCTTCTCGGGCGGTGTTGTGCAATTTCAGATCTATAAAAAACAAGACAGCAATTATTACTGATCTAGTTGCTGGTACAACTGATCTGGCTTGTGTCACCGAGACCTGGCTGGATGAGAATGCTGGCCCAGTACTGGAATCAGTGATTCCAGCCAGGTACATGGTGATACACTGCCTGAGAAAGGATCATAGGGGTGGGGGAGTTGTGGTTTGATTTAAATCAGATCTGAGCCTTATAGCCATCCTGATGGGAGAGACCAGATTCTTTGAATGTATTGTGGTTGCAGGTGCAGATTGCAGGATCCTCCTCATCTACCATCCACCCGGTGATGGGAAGGAATTCCTACAGGAAGTCGTGGACTTCATCGCAGACCTGTGATGGAATTCCCCAGATGGATAACTTTGGGGGATTTCAATGCCTGGGTCAACGATAAACTCTCGCAATTTGGACAAGACTTCTTCCAGCTAATGAGTTTGTTGGGCCTCACAAAGGTGGTTACCTCTGCAACTCATATTCATGGTTATTCATTGGACCTGGTCTTCCTACTAGGGATGGAGATCACTGACCTGGTGGTGTAACCGGTCAGTTGGTCGGAACATCATACAATAATGTTCAGGTTCAAGGCCCCCCCGCCATTAGACCTGACCCTATGGAGATTGTCCAGTACCGCCCTTTAAGAGGTTTTACCCCAGATGGTCTTATGGAGGTACTGGACCTATCAGGCAAGTGTATGCGAGGAGCCGGGGGAACTGGTACTAGCTTATAATAGGGCAGTGGCTGGGGCCCTCGACTCCTTAGCTTCTGTCCATGTTTTCCCCTCTCCCTTCACCAGAAGTCCCCATGGTTCGATGGGACTCTGAAGGAGATGAGGTGAGGGGTCAAAGGTTGCAGTGGCGTTGGCAGAAGTCTGGTCTGGAGGATGATAAACTTAGACTGATGGTCCATTATAAAGACTATCAATCAATAATCTCCTGTAAGAAGGCAGAACTCCTATCCAAGGAGATTGCTGAGGCAAAGAATCAACCAGCTCAGATTTTCCAGACTGTTGACAGGTTGTGCAATCTAACCTGCCTTCAGTCACAGGGATCCTTTTCACAGGTTAGATGTGACAAATTTGCTTGGTTCTTTGCTGATAATATTATCACCATCAGGTTGGAGATCCAATCAACACCGTCAAATGGGCGTTGTGGTGATGGGCAAGAGGTTGAAGGCACTCGGCCCATCTGGTCTGACTTCAATCAGTTGGCGAGTGTGGACATTGTGCAGTTCATCCAGGGACTGCGCCCGACTTACTGTAGTTTGGATCACGGCCAAACAAGCCTCCTAATGGGGTGTGTTGAAATCAATGGCCCAGTCCTTGCTAGGATAGTCCAATGTTCACTGGAGACAAGGATGTTCCTGGACACTCTGAAGGAGGCAGTAGCAGAAGCACTCCTGAAGAAATCTTCTCTAGATCTGGACTGCCTGGCAAACTACAGACCTGTCACTAATCTGCCTTTGTATAAGGTTATTAAGAAGGTGGTGGTGACACAACTGGATGACCATTTGACAAAACACAATGTCTATGATCCTCTCCAACCCTGATTCAGGAAGAGGCATAGTACTAAGACTGCCCTTGTTCGGGTACTGAATGATCTCCTGATAGTGAGGGATGGAGGGAGTCATTCCATTTTAGTTCTGCTCAATCTCTGCTGCATTTGACACTGTGGACCATGAGGTATTGCTTAAACACCTGTTGATCTTTTGCGGACTGTCTGGTACAGTCCTCAGTTGGTTTAGATCTTTCCTCACTGATAGGACACAGAGAGTAGTGTCAGGGATTTATTCCTCGGCACCTCTCCCCTCATCATGTAAGGTTATGCAGGGCTTCGACGTATCCCCCATGTTGTTCACAGTGTATATGCTACCATTGGGAAACATTATAAGGTGGCATGGGCTGAGGTTTCACTGCTATGCAGATGATACTCAGCTCTCCATGTCTTTTGTGCCCGAGCAGGGTGGGGCAGTCTCGGTCATTAACAACTGCCCCTCTGAGATTTGGGGTTGGATTAATGACAGTTAGTTGAGTTTGAACTCTGACAAGACTGAGGTGTTGGTAGGAGTGCCAGGTCGCCAAGGCATGGGGTTGCAAGTGGGTCAACCTTCTGGGCTTTGGCTCAGAGGTGACCAGCTGCTTACCTCAAATCAGGCGAGAAATCTGGGCATTGGGTTTGACATCGGCCTGACATTAAAATCTCAGGTGTCGGCCATTGTAAAGACTTAATTTTACCAAATGAGGAACATCGCTCAGATCAAGCACCTGATTCCATCTGGTGATATGTCAGCTCTGGTTCATGCCTTTGTAAAATCGTGACTTGATTACTGCAATGCTCTATACCTAGAAACAGAGAAATTGTTGGCAGATAAGGACCGCTAGGCACATTCAGTCTGTCCGTAGGCTCTATACATTGTATGTTATGTCCTAGGGCTACTGGGGGTTGATATCCACTGATTGCAGCTAGTTCAGAATGTGGTGACCAGGTTGCCGACTGGTTTATTGAGATCTTGTCATATCACTCCTGTGCTCCACTGCCTGCACTGGCTGCCAGTACATTGGCGGATCACCTTCAGGGTCAGGTTACTAATCTACAAGACACTACATGGATAGGGACCTGGCTACCTGCAAGATCTTCTGCACCTGTACTGCCCCATCTGCCCACTCTGCTCTGCTGATGAGGGATTGCTAGAGGTTCCCAGGGTCCGGCTAAAGACTTCTGGGTGCACACTTTTGCTTTTGCACCTCCGAACCTGTGGAACGATCTACCTTGTCAGATTAGAGAGTGCCAGGCCACTGACAGTTTCTAGACTGAATTGAGAACATACCTGTTCAGCCAGACATTTTCTGACAAGAGCTAAGCCTTGATTTTCCCCATTGTGGTTTATACTTATTATGCTTATATTGTGTTTTTAACTATTGATGTTTCTATTAACTGTAAATTGTATTAGGATGTAAAGTGCTTTGAGCTACCAGAACTGCACTGATAAAAAACTTTGATTGATTGATTGATAACCTCTGCTAGCTTGTGTGGGTATGCATCATCAACTCCAAGGATGCCTTGCATGAGTAGGGTCATGATCTTTGCAATGGAAACAAACAAGCTTTCACACCAAGGCAGAACAGAGTGAAGTAACCTCATTTATATTTAAAGCAGCAGTGTGATGAAAAAAGTCATTCCAAAAAGCTAATTTTCTGCTATGGTTGTGAAAAATATTGAAAGAACCGTTGATTTTGGTTTTCTGGATGCTTCCTATGCTTTTGCATTTTTGTCTGGATTCTTACCCTCGGCGGGTCCTCAGTATTATTTCTATGCAAAAATGATTAGGCCATCTTTTTTTCTTGAGAAATAATTGTTTTTAAATGTTCATTAAATTTGTAAATGAGAACAGAAACTTAAAATGTTACCACCAAAATAAACTGGAAGACTTTTGGCATGGATTAGGAAGAAAAAAAAGATGGGGTCCAATGTTTACCAGTTTTCGTTGCACTGCTGCTTTAAATTAGGATGACATCAGAGGGATGCAAGAGAGGGAATCGTTGTTATTATGGATATGCTGGAAATGTTACTTCCAAGAAAGTAACATACAGTAAACAGAAAACAGGTTATGGGGACTTTCCCTTTAAATTTTATAAAAAAAAAAAAAAGCATACAGGCTGGATTTTCAAGAAGGTCGAAGGGCTTGTATCAAGCCCTGTTCCCAACCCATTTTTTTGATGCAGCTGCACATATTTTGAGCAACTGCACCTGATTTTAGTAGGTCAGGTGCAGTTGTGACAGTTTACTCAAGTGAGTTGGCAGCTTGTGCCAAACATTTGGCACAAGCCCCATAAAAAGCATATCCAGGACTGATGCAAGGTAGACCAGCAATTGGTGCATGGGATAGAAAGTCCCAGTCGCCGGCTGGGAGAATGCCACAAGTTCTGTGCACCATATGTCTGATACACCCATGGCTTACGGCATTTATAAGCTTTTGAAATTCCAAACCTAAGAAGTGACAGTGAGATGTAATTATATTAGATGAAGTTGCTATGTTTTGCTGCTCGAACTCTTAACAGCTTCTATTATTGTATTTGTTGATTGTTTGTCTTATGTACTTGCGCTTGTTGGGAGTTTTTATTGTATTATGGATTTTTGCTGTAAGTTGTCTTAATTTGTGAATTCAGTAACACCTTGTAACCAGGGCATTGTTGCCCTGATGATGTATTTTAAAATTTTCCTGACTAAAATTTAAATTTCTACCACAACTACTTTCTGATCAGAAACAGCCTACCTCAGCACTTGAAGCAGACGGGACAGTATTCACAAGCTGGAGCTCCACATGGTATATGCTGGAGTGACTGTATGAGGACTATAAAGCCATTTTTGAATGCATGCTATAGAGCACCCATCTCTCTGAATGCCAAGCAGTGGTGGCTCATGAATGAGTCAATAATGATATTAAAGCCATTCACTCATGCAACCCAGGCAGTGAGTGGGGACAATGCTTCCATTAGAGAGGCCATCAGACTTCTGCATGTGCTGAAGCAGGCTCTTTGCAATTTTCAGCAGCAGATGAATGCAGGTGGTGATACAGTGGGCTTGGCATTGATGGAACATGTGCTGCATGTGGCTGACAATAGCAATCACCTACAAGGCATAAAATCATCTCCCCAGTTTGGAATCCACGGTATAATCATGGCCTTTCATTTACTGTTTGCAGTCAAGGCCGGTGGTAGGAAATGCAGAATGTAAGGACTGCTTATAAAGAAAGTCCATGGAGTGCTGAAGCTGGCAAAGCAGAGGAGGAGTAAGAGCACTGGCAGCAAGCAGAGTCCTTTGAGTGGGTCAGGCACAGAGAAGCCAAGCCCATCAACTTGCAGCCAGGCCACACATTCAAATACATAACCAACCGACCAACCAGCCAACCAACCAACCAACCAATCAACCAATCAACCAACCAACCAACCAATCAACCAACCAACCAACCAACCAACCAACCATCCATCCATCCAACCATCCAACCAACCAACCAACCAACCAACCAACCAACCAACCAACCAACTAAATGGGGGGAGGTTATGCAAGAAACCTTCAAATGCCTGAAAAGAATTAAAGTGAATTACAGGGACTTATTTAGCAGGAACACCAGTTCAACAACATGAGGCTACAACTGAAAGCTGACAGGAGGAAGGTCCAGAAGGGATTTGAGAAAGTATTATTTTACTGAAAGGCTGCTGGAAACATGGAACAGCTTGCCAGGCAAGGGGTGGTAGAAACTAAATCCATGGAGGGCTTTAAAGTAACAGGCTTGGGACAGACCAAAATTAATAGTGCTCACTTGTAGAGACAAAACTGGGGAAAGCAATAGGAAAACTGATGGGAAGGGTTAGAACCCTGAATCGACACTAGGTCACAGGGTTACATAGGGCCCACTGGTCTGACTTGACTGACCTTTGATCATTTCCTGCTTTCACTGTCTATGTTTCTGTGTTTCTACATAACCCACATGGGCTGTTCTTTTCCATGTTGGTGTGGCAGAGTGTAAGGAAACAAAAAGGTAGAGGAGGACTAAAGAAAGCAGGGAGGATGGTTATAGTTGAGGTATGCATGTGTGATCCTAAGAACCTCAGGATTGAGAAGGAGCCCTATTTCAATGGGCCGCTAAAACTAATGAGTGGCCAGCATTGCCATCAACTGCCATAAAATATCACAACTGCCCACCTTCAAGTGTTAGTTCTGATAATTTCTTCAGTGCAGCAGAGGCAATTGTTTGAGATCACCATATGAACTTGTTTCCACAAAATGTAAGCATGTTGATGTCCAATCCCACTGCAGGGGAGGATCTAGGCCAATGAAACCCAACAGAGTCAGATGACAATGTTATTAAAAAGAACAGTAGCTTACCAGAAACAATAGATCTTTGATGGAATCTTCTCCAGTGAGCCACACCTATGGAACATTGATGCGACCGGCATCAGACCTATCTGGACACACTTGTCTTGCAGGGCCACCCACGATGATGTGCATCACTGGCGCTCATACAGCATGGACAGCCCCAGACCTCCTCAGTTCTGCCTGTCTACCGGAGACATAACAACATTGTGGCAGACCAATGAATAGCAAAGACAAGCATGTTGAAGCCCAAAAAGAGAATGACGACAAAGAAAAATAAAAGAAAACCCAGTACAGGGCAAACAAGGTGAGGCAGAAAAATGACAATGCCCGAGCCCCCACTATACACCCCCAAACCAAGTGGGTGAGAGGGTGCATTATGGTTCCCTAGAATATCTACTGTTACTGGTAAGTAGCTGTTCTATCTTCTTTGGGAATATCTCCCTCCAGTAAGCCCCACCTATGGAATGATTCCCAAGCAGTACCCCAGACAACAAGGGGAGCACCAGGATGTAAAACAACATGGGTTTAAAAAAATAGATCTTGTCAAACAAACCAACTTATCTTTTATGAATACACTAATAGGGAGTTACATGAAAATAATACAGTAGATGTTTATTTTTGTTAGATTTCCAGAAAGCATTCGATAAGGTGCCGCACAGTCAGCTTATTGTTAAAATGGAATTATTAGGAATAGACAGCAGGTTGATCAAATGGGTACAGAGTTGGTTAGGGGAAAGAAAACAAAAAGTTGTACTGGGGTACATGTTCAAGTTTGACTGATGTAACAAGTGGAGTGCCACAGGGGTCTTTGTTGGGCCCTACATTATTTTCACTATATTTAGGGGATATACAATGTAATATAAAAAATAATTTGGTTAAATTTGCTGATGACATAAAATTGGGAGGGCATGTAAATATTTTGGAGGGTATTCAGGTGCTTGAAGATGATCTGAAACAACTGGAAATATGGGCCATGGAGAATAAAATGTCATTTAGTATAGATAAATGCAGAATACTACACATGGGAAAAAAAAAAAACAGGCATAGTCACTACTTAAATGGCCAGAAAATAGAAGCATTAGATAGGGAAAAGGATTGTGGGATTATAGTAGATAACAGTATGACCTTTAGATCACAGAGATCAGAAGTAATTAGGAAAACAAATTGTATGATTAGAAACATTAACAGGAATTTTACAAATAGATCAAGAGATTGCTTACTCCCCTTGTATAGGACATTTGTAAGACATTACATAGATTATGGGTCATCACTGCGGAGTACACATTCTAAAGGTGAAATAAACAGGATAGAAAACAGACAAAGAACCTTTACTAAAATGACATGGCTCACAAAAAATGATAGCTATGAAGATAGGCTGAAGAAGTTTGATTTGCTTAGTTTGGAAAACAGAAGAAAGAGAGGGGACCTCTTACAGTTGTTTAAAATTATGAAAGACCTAGAACTAATGAATGAAATGGGTATATAGTTATTAGAGAAACCAGAAGGGTTAAGAGCACATAAATATCAAATAAAGTTAAAAACTGTAAAATCCAATGTAAGATACTACTCCTTTATTCATAGAACAGCAAGATTATGGAATGTTCTCCTAGAGTATGTTGTCTTAAGTGGTAACTTGGATACATTTAAAAGAGAAATAGACCAATTAATATACTAAACATTAACAACTATGAGCCCGCTATGTGGGGAAAGGTATAATGGACAGTAATGTCTTCTCCGGTTCTATCTCCCAGTATAAGTCCAGTATAAGGTATAACACCCAACCAACATGCAGGCTAATTTCCCATAGGCCAAAGAAGTAGGGAGCCACAGTAGGGTGACACTAACATAGGAAATGGGGCACGAGAGCAAGAAACATGGAAGCCGCCACCAGATGACGACAATAAAAAAACTTTGATGACAATATCCCTTTAAATGCAGTCTGTACTGTGTCATTTGGTTAAATGTCTCACAGTATTCCATCAGAAGCTTCAGGAAGCAGTAAAGCACTTACTCTTATTGCCAGATAGCTGTTTAGTTTTTGCTACCACAGATATTAATTACAACTGTGTTGTTCTGAAAATGTGCAGAAAAAAATGAGCAAATGAACATGAAAAAGACTGCAAAATGTGACATTTTGCGTGGTTGAGTTCCACAGAATGCATGGAAATAAAATCTGGGGAAATTCCACAATGTGGGATTGCTAGTCTGCAGACATTTCACTAGTGGAGTTTGTAATTTTGCGTACCTCTTCTCAGGGAGATGGTGTTCTCCCTCTTTTGTGGGTGGGTGGGCTAGACTATGAGCACCTCTCAGACATCCCCTGTGGCCAGTTCATGAGCAGAACTTTGATAGACCTCAGAGATGACTCCTTAACATGCACCTTGTCGTTAAAGATGAACTTTGTGTCATGGCTGTCCAGAGTGAGCAGGGTGGGGAACAAAGGGGAAACCAGCACCAAAATTATTTGAATTTGTTTTGTTTTTCTTTACAACTGGCCTATCTGTTAGGACCTCAGTCTGTCTTTCTAGCCTTTCTGTAATCTCCCATGGTATGCCCTCTGCCCAGTCAGCTGCAATCATCTTTGGCCAATTATGAACCCGAATCTAGAGTGGTGGCGAGTCAGAAGGACTGATGTAAAATCCCTTGATGAGTGTGAGCGTGAGGACTTCACAACCAAATGGGGCCCAGTTCAGCTGTTTCCATCCCTCCCCTCAAGACACTGAAAGTTAGTTAATACCATCTTGCAGGGCTCACATCTTCCTCCTCTTAAGCAACCAGCTGCACAGATCAGTCTGACCTGGAATACCAGTAGGCAACCTGCAGGAGTGATTGGCAATCCTTCATCCCGAGTGGTGATGACACCTCTTAGGATATCTCTCCCACCTCCTGCTGCCTCTCAAAGCAAAATCACAAAAGTTTGCTATTCAAAGTCAAGAAATCCTGAAGATAAAGTTTGTGACCATAATAGACCTGAGCCAGAAAACTTATCCCGTGTTATGTTTAATTGTACATGGTACGAGACTCCAAGAAAATATTAAGTCCATCCAATCTGGGACCTGATCCAAACCACAGACTATACAATATTATTGATTGTCATGTTTACTACTTAGGATGAGCACATAATAAATGCCTTGGCTTCATACTTGAAAGCCATAGCATTAATTCACTTAAAACCTTTTTAAAATGATAAAGAAAAAAGAAAAGTAATGTAATGAACTTACCATAGAACCTAAAATGCATAATCTTGTAATGATGATAGAGGAATAACTGTATGAAAATGATGTCTAATTTGCCTTCTGTATTGGAATTTCACATTGTATTTTTACATTGTCTTTTATCTTGTATAAAGTGTATATTACATATGCATGTATTTAAAATGCTAATATTTTGTAATGGTCTATGACTGAACAAATAATGATACCTCCTGCCGCCCCAGTATGGTTCTGCTGAGTTTGGACATAAATCCAGGTCACCAGCATGGCAAGTGCCTCCCCTAGCTTCTGCACTATTGGGCCATACCAGATCCATGAGGGCTAATTGATATCTCCATCCTTCTACACTCCCATCTTATCAGTCAAAAAGAAGGCCATTATGAAAGCTATGCCTCAAACTGTGATCTCTACTGATGTTCAGCCAACACCCACCTTCTGTGAGCTCCAGAGCTGCTAACGACCATGCTATGTATAGTGCACTAGGCCTCCTCCATTGGGATTAAAGGGCAGATAGTGTGGTGGGAAACAATGGCAGATAATCAACGGTGTACCCCAAAAATGAGAGGGGTCAGAATCACTCCACTGGGCTCTCCCTCCAACTATGGATGAGATGCAGACACATAGAGGTGGGCGAAGTTAGAAAACTTTGCTTCACGGAGAAATGTTTGACTTTTTCTGAATTTACAAAGTTTTCCATTTAAAGGAGAACTTCGCAGATGGTGAAATTGTGCATTTCACTTGCGAATTTTGGCTCTAAGGCAAAGTTTGCAAGGATCCATGTGATTGGAGGTCACATGGTGCTGCAGTGAGCTATATTGCCATGTGTAGGGTGAATTCTGTGCAGTGTGAAGAAGAGATAGTTGGGGTTGAGTGTGCTCTATATCTTTGTGCCTAAAAACCTTTGGAAAGCATTTAAAACATGCAGATTTTTCCAACAAATTACTTCATTAAATATCTACTGTACCTTGTGCCTCTAGAGCATCAATTATTTGTAGTATTTTTTGTGATTTAGTCAGTTTAAAGTTCTAGTTTCATTTTCAGTATTATGTAATGAGGCAATGTTGTGTATGTGTATGTGTTTGGGGGGGGATGGAGGGGGTGCTTAGCTGCAGAAACCTCCAGCAAGAAAAAGGCAGGTTATGAAGCCTTTTCTGTCCTAGTAGTACTAGTGCTGTTGTAGTCAGTGTTTTGTGTGTTTTTTTTCCCTGTTTTCTTTGGTTTGTAATTTTAGTTCTGTAGAAGAGTCAGGTGTGTTTTACTGAATGATTTTTGTCACTGTAATTTGACAATCCTGATTTAATTTTTGTTTATTAATCGAAGTTAGTGGCTTTCTGTGTACACAGAAACATTCTTATAATTACCTGAGTTGTTGCACCTTGTATGTGTCCGCTTAGTCCCTGAAATTCCTGTCATGTTGTGTATCTTTTGTGTAAAAAAACAAAGAAAAAAAATGGTGGTGCAAGTGCTGCTGGTTCGGTAGGAGCTTGAACTTCAAGAGAGGGTGCTGGCACTTCCACAGGGCGAGCATGTCTCCCCACCATGACATGGGAACTTCCATTATGCCCTCCACAAACTGCTGCTGGCACGATGGGCCACTGCTTCCACCACCCCCACTCATCACTTCCCTCAGCTTTTCCTCCCACTTGGCCTGGTGATTTGCCATGAGATGGGTCCACTGGCCCCCGGTAGAGATGAGCAAAATTGGGAAACTTTGCTACATGAATTTACCCACAAGTTTAACACAATCCACTGATGAATTTGCAGCTGTGAATTGCAAAGTTCCACCTCTGAAGTGCAACGTTCCACCCAAGCAGTGTGGAATTTTGCCTGTGAAATGCAGAATTTCACACACAAACATTGGAATTTCACCATAAATGGTGGAATTTTACCATTTGGAGCAAAAGTCAGTAGTTCATGGGTGAAATTGTGCACTTCGCAGTGAAATTTCACTCAACAAATTGGCGAAGTCACGTAAGTGAATTTTTAGCCTAGGAGAAAACTTCATGGATTGCTCCATGGAGGCAAATTTCCCGACTTCTCCAGAATTTTGCTGGCGAATTTAAACTTTGCTGCATCTCTAGCCCTCAGTACCCATGTGAGTTCCCTGATTGCCCTGGGGGACACGTTTATTGTATGGGTTGCAAGTGACCACACTAAACTTAACCCTAACCCTACTGCTAAACCTAACCACTTATCCTAACCGTAACCCTAACACTAAAGTCACATAGGATAACATTGCAACTTTAACAAACCATAACTCTGCTAGTTTTTGGAGTGAAGAGACACTATATATCCAAACAAAGGATGCAATGAGTACTACAACAGTAACAAATAATACCCCAGAAAAATTCATGCTGCACAGCACCCCAAAATTACCTCCCAACTTCACCATGGTGCCAAATCTACAATTTAAGTCCGACAAACAACACAAAGATGTGCACCGCCTCTTGGACTACAACCATACCAATGTAGGAAGGCAACTGAAAAGGCCAACAAAATGCTGGGTTGTATTGCAAGGGGTATATCCTTGAGGAAGGAGGAGGTGATTCTGCCACTGTATAGGTCATTAGTTAGATCGCACCTGGAGTACTGCGTGGAATATTGGTGCCCACATCTGAAGAGGGACATTAAGTTACTGGAGGGGGTGCAGCGCAAGGTGACAAAGATGATCAAGGGGCTGGGGGACTTATCATACGAGAGGAGGCCACATGAGTTGAACGTGTACTCACTGGAGGAGAGGAGTGATAGGGGGTACATGACTGAAACATTTAAGTACATGAAAGGAATAAACAATACAGGTACAGAGGGGCTGTTCAAAGTAAGGGAGGGGAGAGACACCAGGGGCCATGATATGAGGCTGGAGGGAGGAAGGTTCAGGAGGAAGATGAGGAGACACTTTTTTACAGAGAAGGTGGTGGCTGGGTGAAATGCATTACCTGCAGAAGTGGTATGCAGTAGAACAGTGGCCTGCTTCAAAAGGGGATGGGACAGGACAAGGAGTAGGGTAAATGAAAAGGAAGGGTGGAAGGGAGGGGCAGCTGCAGAATAAGGGGTGCTAGCTGCACATTCGAGCAGACATGATAGACCTCTAGGCCTTTATCTGCTGGCAAATTTCATATGTTCGTATGTTCGCGTACCAAGTTTCAGACAATTTTGACAAAAACTGACTGAGTTATGCCTAAAAACTCAAAAGGAGTAGTTGGATGAAGTGGGGTGGTAGCATTTCCGTTGCCAAATTATTCTCTGACAGATCTGTGGCATCCATGCAGGTAGGTGTTGGGGGGAGGCGGCAACAAGAGGATCAGTCCAAGAAGTAGCAAAATCTCTGGCTCAGGATCAGTGGTCAAGGAGGAGGTTGCTGGTATCCCCTTGACTGCTGGTGGTGTGGTGGCACTGAGCCTGATCTGGATAATAGGTCCCCAGTATGGATATATGGACCTGTGACCAAACAACTGGTAGCTCCTTCCTGTGCATTACTGTACATTGGGCACAGGTCATTTGGGTAGTATTCAACTCAGCCAGAGGCAACAATTGTAATAATCCCAACTGCAGTGGCAGCAACACTCTGGGTATTTGCCAACATGTCACACTGCCAGTGAAGAGTGTACCTGGATCACAGACATAGGTCAGAAAATGTTAGAACTGCTCCCGACTGAGAATGATGAGTGGATGCAGCCTGTGGTGGTAGTACCACAGGGGTGGCACAGGGTCTTCAGGCTGTGGAGTGTGGGGGGACAGAAGACTGCTGACCTTACAACGTTTGTGTATCAGTAGCTTTATTTTAACCCAGATTCACCTTGGTGCACCCCAAGCAGAAATTACGGTGAAGCTGCAAGCTGAATTGACTCAATGACTCCTTGTTGTACCCCAAGGAGAAGTCACAGGTGAAGTTGCAAGAAGTTACCAACGGTGAATTTCCTGTTAAATAGAAAAGCTTCGCAAAATTATCTGTGGAGGTGAATTTGGCAACTTTGGCTTAACTTCACCTGTGAATTAAAAATTCACAACATCTCTAGAGAAACAGAGAACTAGAGACACACATTGGTGTTCCCCTCCAAACAGAGTGAATATTAAATGTAAGGGGCATAGTGGTCAAAATATGTGGGGTAGTGTTTTATGGTTGAGATGGGAGGAGTGCTTTTTGCAGTCTGTTTGAGAAGGGGAAGGGATTGCTGCGCTTAACTTTTCAATGTCTGTAAATGATGAAATTTAGCAAAGATTTTTCAGCAATTCACAAACTTCACACAAACCCTAGTGAGGCAATTTGTGTAGCACTAAACATTATGCATTTTTTGTCTGGAGAGATTACACATCCCACAGATACAGCATAGAATAAGCCCTCTGGATGAGATGCGTAACTCAGCACACAGATATAAGGGTATTCCTGGTACCAGTATTGACAGGGGTAGTGGCTCTGGCAGTACATTCAGGCATGCCGTAAGTGAACGGTGAGGGAGGATATAACCAGAGGCAACTGTTTCTGGCATTGATTATTACAATGTGCACTGCTTACCCTTGCTGTAACCTTTTTCCCTTTCCCAGCTCTTGTGTTCCTGCCCCAAAAGATCCTGTTATGTTTTAGCCCTGTTTACGCTGCTGAAGTGGTCCACAATTTGCAGTGCTCCACTCCAACTCTGATGAACGGAGCGGCTCAAATCTCTGTCCACACAGACGGCTGCTCCAGAGGCTGTTCCCCTTCCCAATGCAGCAGGGATGAGCTGGTGACGTGAACAAGGCACTGAAGCGCCAGAAGGCTCGTTCCCTGCTTAGCACACCCGAGTTCAGCAAACATCATTTTTCAAGAGCTAAAAGGAAGCTGAACTTGGGAAAGTGCATAAAACTGTAAGACAAAGGCAACAACAAGTACGAATTAGGGTCCTAAACTGGGACCACGAAACTGAGCATGCAGAAATGCATATGCATATCCTTGGGGAGCCCAAGGTTTTGCATATATATTGGTATGTGCCCAGTATTGCGGTCCTAGTTTAGGATGGTAATTTGCACTATTTTAGCTCTTGTTCTACATTTGTATGCATTTTCCCCGAGTTCAGCTCTCTTTCGGCAGTTGAAAAAAGCACTTTGCTGAACTTGGGTGTGCAAAGATATGTCTTGAAGTGCCGGCAGGAGCATCTGGAGGATGTCAGGAGAGTAGACATTCTACCGGAGCGAGCGCTGCGGAGTGTCTACACAGCAGGTAAGACACTCTAAAGTTGCTTGCTCTGGTTGATGTCCCCTCTCCTGTGTGTCACATCAGAAACATAATGCAAAGTGCAATAAAGATGCTCCCCAAAGTGTTCACACTGCCAACTTTAAAGTGCATCAACCCATGTGCATGGGTTATAAACATACAAACATATGAAAATGCCCACAGAAACAGGCCTCACAGTCTATTGAGTCTACTCAGGTGTGCAGCTAGCACTCTAAATCGCCACTGCCCCTCCCTTCCCCCCCTCTCCATTGCCCCTTCCCCTTGCCCTATCCCATCTCCTCTTGAAGCTGTCTACCGTTTTGCAGGCCACTACCTCACCCACTAAGGTTTTCCACTTGTCCACATCCCTTTCCATGAAGAAATATCTCCTCATTTCTATCCTGAACCTATCTCCCTCCAATCTCAGTTTGTAACCTCTCATATCCCTTCCCTTCCTCCTCTGGACAATCCCCTCTGTTTTCATCTTATTTATTCCCTTCAGGTACTTAAAGGTCTCAAGCATGTCTCCCCTGTTCCTTCTCTCCTCCAGAGAGTACATATTCAAGTCACTCAGCCTTTCCTCATAGGTCTTACCCTCCATTCCCTGGATCATTTTGTAGTTCTACGCTGTACCCCCTCCAACAATCTGATGTCCTTCAGGAGCGGGTACCAGTACTGCATGCAGTATTCTAGGTGGGGCCTGCCAGTGACCTATGCAGGGGCAGGATAACCTCCTTCCTTTTGGAGGAGATCCCTCTAGCTATACACCCCAACATTTTTTTGGCTTTTGCTGCCGCCCTTCTGCATTCAGCAGGGTTGTTCATGTTCCCTGTTATGATCACTCCTAGGTCCTTCTCTTCCGTGGAACAGCCCAACTGTACTCCATTTAAGTAATAGTCCCTCCCCTGGTTCCAGGCTCTGAAGTGCAGAACCTTGCACTTCTTTGCATTGAACCCCAGCTGCCATTTATCCACCCACTCCTGGAGTTTATTCAGGTCTTCCTGCAACCCCATGCCCCCTTCCATGTCATCTACCACTGCTCCCATCTTGGTATCATCTGCGAATAGACTGATTTTATTCCGGATCCTGTTCAAGATATTTGCAATGAAAATCCCAAACAATACTGGTCCCAACACTGAACCCTGTGGTACCCCACTCATCACTGCTCTCGGTGACAAGAGTCCCCCCCACACCACCACCCTTTGCAGCCTTCCCTTCAGCCAGTTTTTTATCCAGATCACCATTTGTGGTCCTACCCCCACATTCTCCAGCTTCCCCCCCAATCTCTCATGCTGCGCTGAATCAAAGGCCTTACTGAAGTCCAAGTACATGACATCCACAGCATGACCCTTATCCAGTTCCCATGTCACCCAGCTGTAGAACTCCACCAGGTTTTTCTGGCACAACCTGCCCACAAAAAAACCATGTTGCCAGTCGTCCTGAATACCATTTGCCTCCAGGAAGTTCCCAAGCCTCTCCTTTAGCATGGTCTCCATGAGTTTGCCTACGATCGAGATGAGACTCACTGGCCTGTAGTTCCCTGGGTTATCCTTTGGCTCACTCTTATGGATGGGTACCACGTGGGTCATTCTCCAGTCCTGTGGTACACATCCTGTGTCCAGGGAGGTATTGAACAGATCTTCCAGCAGCACCTCCCTCAGCACTCTAGGGTGGATGCCATCTGGTCCAGGTGCTTTGTCCACCCTTCTTGCCTTCAGCCCCTTCAGCACCCTGTCCTCTGTAATCTCTGCATCTGTCATCCTTTCCCCCACCCACTCCCCCACTTGCCTGCAGTAATTGTCCCCTTCTCCCGTGAACACAGAGCAGAAGTAATCATTCAGTGCTTCTGCCTGCTCCACCCCTTCCCCACCCACCACCCATCCTTTCTGATCCTCACTAGCCGGTCCTTGCTTCTCCTTTTCTCCCCTATGTAGCATAAGATTTCTTTTTCCTTTTGATCCCCTGCGCCAGTCTCATCTCTCTAGCCGCTTTGGCCTGCCTGACCAGTCTGGTGACCTCTGTAGACTTCTCTCAGAATATGTCTTTATCTTCTCCCCTCCCCATTTTCGTGTATTTTCAAAATGCCATTCTCTTGGCTCTCAACCCTTCCCTGAGCTCCAATGTCAGCCAACTGGGTTTCTTTGCTCTGCCCTTCTTGGTTTTTCTCCTAGTACAGGTCCCTGTTGCCTCCACCAACCCTCTCCTTATAATGCTCCTTTTCTGGTCTGCATCCAAGTGCTGTTGGATGTCTGCCAGGTGCTTTCTCAGTATTTCCCCCATCAACCTAAAGTCCATTCCCCTAAACTCAACTACTCTTGTACTCGTGCCCCCTGTGTCCCTCCCCATTTTTAGCGTGAACCACACAGAGTAATGGTCACTGTCAGCAAGCGGTTCCTTCACTTCTATGTTCCTTACAACTTCATCATTATTCAGTACAAGGTCCAAAGTCCTTTCTAACTGAGTTGCCCACTGTACCAGCTGAGTTAGGAAGCTGTCTTGAAAAGTGTCCAACATGACCCCTTCACTTGCACTCATGGTGGCAGGTGTGCTCCAATCCACCCATGACAGGTTGAAATCCCCCACCACCACTGTGCTTCCCTTCTTGCTTACCCTTCGATTTAGATCTGCTAGTTCCTGGTCCAGGTCATCCCCCTGTGATGGTGGCCAGTACACTACCCCTTCCTCAGTGTCCTATTTCTCACATCCTGGAACTGGATCCACAGAACCTCTCTCCTCCCCTCCTCCCCTTCCTCCCTTGCACACTTAATCCCCTCCCTTACATAGGTCACCACTCCCCATTCGCCTTGGCCCTATCCTTTCTGAATAGTCTGTATCCTGGGATCATCATACCCCAGTCCTGGTTCTGGGTGGTCCATGTTTCCATGATGGCCGCTGTAACTCTGCTGTTATGTACCTTAGGCTTCTTGCATTTAGTGTGTCCACCTTCCAGCCTGTTGCCTCCCCTACCTTACCAACCTTCCCCTTGACCCTCCCTGTTCTCCCTTCCCACTGCCTTCGCCTATAACTGGGGGGGGGGTGATCACCCTATGCTCCCCTCTCCATCCACTGTGTCTACCAGCAGACACCTCGCCAACCCCCTTCCTAGTTCAGATCCACCCTTGTTGAAATATTCCCCTCCAATCACTGTTTAAGTAGGTCCTTACTCTCCTTACTCAAATGTAACCTGTCCCCTGCATATAGGTCCCTGTTGTCCCATGTCCTGCCCCAGCTTGACACCATTCCATACTCCCTGGTTCGGCACCAATCCCTCAACCACCTGTTGAACTCTTCTATCCTATTTTTCCTCCCTGTACTTGCACACGGTACCAGCAGCACCTCAAAGAATGACACTGCCCCCCCACCTCCTCGCACTACCTCCCCAATTCCTCAAACCTCTTCATTACCACCTCTACTGTTTCCCCCACTAAGTCATTTGTGCCCACATGCACTACCATGTGTGGCTTCTTACTCTGTCTGCTTACACACTTTAGAAATGCCTGCCCTGCCCTATCCGTGGTTAACCGTGGAATAGTCTCAACCCAGATACGACTGTGCCTTCCCCCCCTGCCTCCCCATCTGATCCCTTTCAGTATGGAATCACCCAGCACCAGTACCACCCCATCATTCTGACCCTGACCGCCCCACTACAGTAAGCCCTGTCTTCTCAAATGTCCACTCTGCCCCCTCCTTAAATCCCTCATCTACACCTACTGTGCTCCTTGTATCATTCCCCCTGCTGCCTTCCCTCCTTTTACCATCTCTCCCTCCACCTCTACCCTACCCTTCCCCCCCTTCTCCTTTTCCCACTGTGGTTCCTGCCTCCTGGATCTGCCCTACCCTTTGCCCCCCATGCAGACATGGTACCTCCCCTTCTTCCACTAACACTGCAAATCTATTGCTTGATACCCTAACAGCGGTGCCCATCTCCTCCTTCCTCATTCCCTGGCCCCCCCATCCTCCTAGTGCATCTCTGCCCACTTTCCCCCAATCCTCCTTACATCCTTAACTATAGCACTGCTGTTCTCTCGCTGCATCTCCCAGCCTCCCATTGCTGGGGTCTCTCCCGCCTCCTGCTCTCCTTCCCTCACTCTCATTAGTTCCCTCAATAAGTCTCTTACTTCATCCTCCAGTTTCCTTAATCTGCTACAAATTGGGCAGCCTCCCAGTTTCCATAATAAATTCATCCAAATGACCACCCCACAACCGTTGCAGCTTACTATCCTCCCTGTGCCTGCCACCCTCCCCTCACAGCGGCCCTCATTCCGTCCTCTATTCTACTGCTTCCACCCGGCCCCATCCGTTTCTGTCCACTCCCACTTGCATGCCCTCCCAGCTGCCCTTCACTCCTACTCCCCATTATTCTTGATCTGGTTTGAGTGTAACCTCCACACCTTTACATTATCCTTATATGCTGTATTCACTAGTCTGATGCTGGTCCTTCTTTAACCCTCCGGTCCTCAGTTTGTTAACCTTAGTACAACCCCCTCAGTGTATTACTTTAATTAGCCCAAGTACAACCCCCTCAGTGTATTACATTAATACAATTAGCAATAATGTGATCCCCTCAGTGCGGTACAACTCTTTTGATCCCCAGATCCTAACACAGCCCCCTTTATGGTCTAGAACTGCAGCTTAGTAATATTATCAACTGCCCTACACATCAGCTCTGCATTATGGCATCACAGTGCAATGTTAGCTTTCAATTTTATATCAGAGTAATCCTCTGTGTGCTTGGTTCATCTGACACACCCTTTCCTTTTAGATAATCCTCCTCCAGCCTTATAGCCACCAATCCCGCCTGCCCTGGGTGGGGTTAGTGATAATTTAAATGGCTGGTGGGGGCCGTGGGAGAAAAAATAAATTCCAAAGGTCTGAACCAGAAACTCTCCGCTCCTCATGAGTCCCTGTTCACTGAAGCTGCTCGCAGGTGCTGATGGTGTGGGGAGGAGGAGGGGAGTCCCGACAGAGACCCGGCTCAGCTCCCTCCTTCCTCGAGCGTCCTCTCCTGCTGACTGCAGGTTGATGTGCTTTAAAGATGGTAGTGTAAACAAGGTTTTTGCATTGCATTACTGACTCCTTGCATTTACATTTGCTTTAAGTGAATAGGGGTACTGTTGTTGGAGACTGCACTGTGGGTGAACACCTAGGGCCACAGTGGGACATTGCTGTTTCCTGTGGCAGTACTAGCCTTAACAACTAGCCCATTTAAATTCCTTGGATGGAGGCACCACATAATTCTTATTTAATCTCCGATCATGAACCTCAGCAGGAGTTCAATGGCCCAAGCCCCTCAGCCTTCAGAGAGCCAATAAGGCATGGGTAGCAACTAAGGAAGCCAGACTTTAGGAGGCATCCTGGAAGAGAGTTGCACATTTGGCTGCTTATTTATTTTATTAATGAAAAGCATTTTCTGTTAATCATTTTATTTTACCTATATATACTACTGAAGCCACTTGGGACTTTTTCTCTTACAGCTCAATTACTTATTGCCAGAAGTCCCTCTAGGGCTTTACCAACCTTATCACTTCCTATATCAAGCTTATCATAAATTCTACACATGCTAAACCAACCCTTCCTCAGGGCTTACATACTGCTACTTGTTACAGGTTTGACAGTCTTTGCAAAATTTCCTGACGGCAGCTTTTAAAAGCACAACTGGAGAAGAGCAGCAGATGACTGAATTTGACAGGTTAAAATGCAAGGCAAAGATTATAACCCTGTACTATTGTTATCAGCAGAAATGGATGAACCCTCAAATGAATGCAGACAGGACCAACGGCTCTGTCTGAAGTTGCACTGCAGAATCTGCCAGCTGCAAACAGTAGTGAAGGTAGTAATGTGTCACACAAATGCCCACTCCAATCATAATATGGAATCTATTCCCACTGATGGGATTCCCACTGCAGAGGTTTAGCTGTATAGCAGCTTTCATGAGTTCATGAGAGGGCAAATACTTGTGGGACTCATGCTCTTCTTCCTAGTTTTGTAGTTCCCATTCTATGTGAATCTTTCTTACACTGCACACAAAAGCTGTGAAACACAAGACCCCCAGATTAGAAGAATCTCGCAGCATCTCACTGTGTGATCTTGAGCAAGCTGCTTAACCTCCCTTCTCTATAGTCCACCCAAATATTAAATGGGGTAGCAGCAGGACACTAGTGAGACAAAGATGTTTGCATCTCAGTTGGGCAATCCTGGGTAAATATATGCAGTACATTGGGGCAGAAAAAATATTCTAGGATAGGGATGGATGACTCAGCCCTGATTCAGATGTCACTCCACCATGAGGCAAGCTGCCTCAGATCAGTTCAGATCATCTACGTCAAATTCCCAGAGATTTGGGCAGAACCACAAGGGTGCTATCTACAGGGATCTTGGATGATGTTCTTCTCGTGGGGTCCAGAACCTAAAACATAAACAATTGTGAGATCTGGACCAAAACCTGAAACACCTGCACTAGTGCAACAGTGCTCATGGAGCATCCTGCCGAGTAGTGCAGGTGGGCACGCTGGTGGAGGGAGTGCTACCTCATGTGCTGGGAATGTGTTCCAGGAAACATACAAAAGAGATCTCCATCATCAGGAAGGGGGTTGGCTGGTGCATAAAGAACCCCGGCTCTGATGTCCCTAAAATCCCTACTCAAACTTGTCAGACCACTTCAGATTTAGATCCCCCCCAAACCGAGTGGGCTACCTCAAATTGGGTCAGAGAACCTGGGTCAAATTCTGGACAATCTGAGCATGACTCTGAACTGGGTCACAGCTGGCTCCCCACACAGTATGTGAAACACCATTGTGAATCGATTTGTAACAGTCTTAAGTGCAGTAGAATCACTCTGGATTCATAAACAAACTCCAGCTCCATGAAACTGCATCAGACTCTCACAGCATTCCATACCTGTACTGGTGTAGTACAATCTGACCTCTTGTCATAGCCACAGAATCTCTTGCATAGTCCCACTGTGCAGCAATATGGAGGAGAAAAGCACAAAAAAGTTGGGGATCTTGCCCAAGGTCCCACAGTGAGCCAGTGCTTCTTGCACCATCATCATCATCATCAGCCTGCACAGGATTTCAAATGTTACACTCAGCTATGGTAGGATTTCCCTTCCGATGCTAGCATCAAACTGTGGTTTTAATTCTTGGAAAAGTCTGAAGGGAAATTGTTCGTATCCTGTAACAATCTCCTTACAATACACGAATAATCTTGCAGGACAACTGCATTTCAATGACAACATCAAAATCAATCTTAAAAGGTGACATCAGATAAGACACTAAATCCTAAATTTTCAGCATTGATGACTGCATTACAATCTGCAATGTGCAACAGAGAGACGGACGAGATTTCAGTCTAATAAGAGTGTGTAGTATTTATAGGAAGCCCTGCGCTCAGTCACATTGACTAGGATAAAGTGGTCACTGTGACCACAGTATACCGTTAAAAGGACGACTGAGATTGAGTGACTCAAATATAAGCAACTCAATCTCAGCTCCTGGAATGTAAGCTACCCTGAAGGGCAAAGAAGAAGGCAAGCAGAAGAGGAAGAAGGGGAAAGTACAGTTATGTAAGAACTTACCATAAAAGTAGATCTTCTAGAACAGCTCTTGCAGCAGGTTACACCATTAGGACTGAAGCTGACAGGCACCAGGACCCCATGGAAATTTTCTAGCTCGCAGTATCCAGCGGGGACCACCCCTGACGTTGGCCCCGGCCCGACGTCAGGCATCATACAAAAGGGGGAGGTCCCCCAGAATCCCCAGTTCTCCCGCTGGAGACTCCCGGTCGCTAGATTACTTCTGAAGTGGAGACTGAGGATCCACCTTCAAAGAAGGTATGCAGCAGGGAGGTGTTGAAAACATTGAATCCTAGGAAGTAATAAATGGAACAACTCTACCTCCAGAGGGGATGGTGGGAGGGAAACTACCTGCTGCAAGAGCAGTTCTCGAAGAGCTACTGTTACGGTTAGTTCTTATGTAACTGCACTATCTTACTTCAAGAAACAGCTCTTACAGCAGGTTCCACCATTGGGACTGATTCCCAAGTAATTCTGGAAATCCCTCTCAAATGGGAGGAGGCTAGGGAGAGATCAAGAGTTGAACCGGAGCCTAGGACAGTAGTCCCTGAAGGACTGCTAGACCAAAACCAACTCTTCCCCATGAAGCAACGTCCAGGCTATAATGCCTGATAAAGGTGTGCATGGTGTTCCAAGTAGCTGCTGAGCAAATGGCTGAGGTGGACACGTTTTTATTAAACTGCTGACAAAAGGAGCAGGTCTTGGTGTCATGCTCTGGGCCTAGACATCACAGACAGGCCGAATGGAGATCCTTGAAAGAGATCTGTTTGCCACAGGCACACTTGGAGGGGTGTTCTTCTGTGGAAGGAGTAGGAGATGCCAACATTTAGTTGATCAAGAAATTTTGCTTGAAAAGTTCTAGTCATCATTCGCTAATGAGGCATCCATGAGGCTGATGCTGGTGAATTGATGGCGGGAAAAGAAATGGGGATTCTGGGGGACCGCCCCCTTTTGTATGATGACTGATGTAGGGGGTGGGGCAGATGTTGGGGGCGGTCCCCGCTGGATACTGCAAGCTAGAAATATTCTGTGGGGTCCTGTCGCCTGCTGGCTTCAGTCCTAATGGTGTAACCTGCTGTAAGAGCTGTTTCTCAAAGTAAGATCAGAAAAGGACAGCAGGGAAATAGGAGAGGATAGCAGGTATGTGGGAGGTAGTGCAGTGACAGGCTGCCAGGCTGGCCGTGTGGTGTGATGGTGAGGGTGGCCAGCCACAGTGGAGATGGTGTAAGGTTCAGGGCTGGGGAGGCGTATATGGCTTTTTCATGAGGTGGGGAGATTTTCATTTTTTTCCAAGTTTCACCCTTTCCCCAACATGCACCTCCTGGAGTTGGTAATCTTTATTTAGGGGGGTGCGTAGGTAAAGCCTCCATTAGGGATGGGGTGTGGGGGGGGGCACAGTCCACCGCAAAAGAAAGTGATTTGTTTTTGGCCACCTGTTGTCGCTGTGAGTATACATCGCTGATTTTATTTTCAGCGATGTACTCTCACCGTTACATCATAGAATCTATGACCACGTACACCAGTCACAACATTTCAGTCCTTCTCGGCATGGTCGCTAAACAATAAGAACCAATGAGGGGAAGGGGCAGAGGCTGCCATGTTAAAAAAATTGTGGCCCTCCCTAACCCTGTCAGAGCCTTTTGTCCCCCCCCCCACCATCACCACCACTACCTGTACACCATATACAGGCAAGCAGTAAGGGGTTGCACTGCTATGACAGGAACTGCAACACTTGCCGGGGAATGAAACTGGGGAGCATGTTGTAGCTGGAGCACTTTATAGCAGGACTGAGTCTGGGCAGGTCACTAGACACTAGGGATTTAAAACAGGCAGGGAAAGGGCCTCAAGTAGAGAAAATCCTTCAGTGAGCGTTTAGGAACTCTGATATGATGGTTGCTTGCCCGGTGGTGTGTATACTGATCTGCAAAGACTATATACATGCAGTATATTATACCTCTCCAGTAGTGGCAAATTCAAATTTGCAATATTATGTGAAAATTCTGCATACCGCCTGAGCCTCTGGGTGCTTTCAACCTGCACTCCCCTTTCAATGCTCCAACTTATTTTTTATCCTTTGTCTAAAAATTACACATTGGGTAATTTCATATACAAGGCTTTTTTATTCCCACCCAATCAAACATGGACATGCAAAACTTCAAACAGCCCAAACTAAATTAGGCCAATCCATAATGTCTCAGTAAAAAAAGTCATAATTTTGCTTCTTTTTCAGTTCAATCACTACTTTCATAAAAATCCTTATTTGTGTACTTTACCATACTTTCCACACTTAGTTTTCATCCATTCTTTCTCAGTGTCCATTTTCATGCATGGCATTCCGTTTAATTTAACTTCATGGCTCTATTGCCTATTCCACTTGTTTTCTTTCCCCAAAAAGTCATACCTTTTCCTTGTGTGTCATCACCCTTTATTTTTCATTTAATGCCCGAAATCTAGAGAGCTGGTGTCTGTCTGCGTATGAGAGTGCACATCAAACACTACTGCATGTTTGTTTTGTGCTCTAGAGCACTTACTCGTGCCAATTCTCCTTCTTCCTGCTTAGGACGATCTGGCCTCCTCAGGTGATGCCTCCACGCTCAAACGTGCTGACATTTCAGAGGACAAGTCCCCATCATCAGAGCTGCATGCATCGGGGTGTCATGCCTTTTTATACTCTTTCATATCCCCTTATCTTTATGCATTGCTTAACTTTTAGGAATCTCCATTCTTTTTATGCTGTATAGTCTTTGTTTTTCTATTTCTTATGTTTTAGCCCTGTTACAGTCTTGACTGTTTTTTTACTTTAATTTAACAATTTTCTTCGAGGATTAATAATCCTGCTAAAGATCAAACCATATTATTCTCTCTGCTTCATCTTATATCTTTCCCATTCTTAGTTATGGTCTAACTTTTCAACAAGGGAAACCCACAGTTTCTAATACAAAAGAATTCTTGACTAATCAAGCAGTCAAATGACAATGCTAAAGCTCACATATTACCTTTTCCATTTTCTATAGATTTTTATCCTTATTCTCTATCCTTTATCTCATATCTTTGCCATTCTCACTTAAAATCTAGCTTCTCAACAAGAAAAAAGCCATAGCTCTAATACAGAAATTCATAATTACTCAGGAGGTCAACTAGTAATACTAAAGGTCACATATTACTTTATCACTTTTTTTTATATATTTCTTATCTTATTCTCTCTCCTTTATCTTACATCTTTTCCATTTTCAGTTATGTCTAACTTTTCAACAAGAAAAAAGCTGCAGCTCTAATATAAAAAAAGCTAACTACTCAGGAGGTCAAATGATAGTGCTAAAGGTCATAAATTACGTTTTCATTTACTCAATACATTTCTATCCATTTCTTTAGTTATAATACCCCAACATTCATACTAACATATTTCAATTGCCTTGGGAGGCAGTATAGTGCAGTGGTTTAAGGCTCGGAGCTGCAAATCTAGTGACATCCAGCAAACCACACCAGACCTGGGTTTGAATCCCACGGCTTCCACTTGCAGACTGTGTGACCCTGAACAAATCACTTAACTTCCCTGTGCTCCCAGGTTGCACCTGTAAAAAAGCTTTCAGCTTAGTGTGCTAGTCCTGGTTAAACAACTAACAAAAAAAAATTTCATCAGACCTTAAAGCTAGCTAATTTTTGTTAAAGGTAACTACTATACTCTGCATTATGAGTAGGTCCATTCGGCATAAGAGTTTGCAGTTCATGAATCCAAAATGCTTCCCTCTGGAGATGTATATCCTTCAAGCATCCTCCTTTAGGTGGTGCTTCCACTTTTTCCAGTCCTACATGTGTAAGGGACGCAGCTGACCCATGTCCTGCCTCTACGTAGTGTTTGGCTATTGCATACTTCATATTTTTACTCCTAATAGCCATTTTATGTTCACCAATCCTTGTCTTTAATGCTCTTTTTGTTTGACCTATGTACATTTCCCCACATAGGCACTTTAACATATATATTACCCCCTCTGAGGAGCAATTGATGAAACCTTTAATCTTATATTTCTTTCCCATTCTAGGATGGTTAATTTATTTTGTATTTTTTGTCCCATTGCAGTGTGGGCAATTCCCACACTTATAGTTCCCTTGCAGGGGCTCTGGCATTCAATTTGGTTTATTTTGAGGTTTTTCTTCTGTGTACAGAGTATGTACCAATATATCCTTCAGATTTTTATTTCTCTTGTAACTAAATAGAGGCCCTTTCACCACAATGTTTTTCAGGCTCTCATCCATTTCTTACTTAGTTTTTGTTGACCAGGTAAGTGCACTAGACAAATATTGCCTATTTTCAGGCACGACCCAGGGGAGGGGGCTACAGATGAATGTCAACTGACCTTGAACCAGATTAAGCTGTTAGTGGTATTTTTAGTGAATTAGGGAAATTTGGCCAAGACACCAGGGAAATTCCCCTACTCGGAGGCTGAGTTGCTGCCAGTAGGGGGACAGGCCATTTCCAAGATGGCTGCTCCAAGTGAACCAAGGAAGGTGGAGGAAGCTAGTGGAGTAGGAGAGCCAGCCTCAACTCTTACTCCAGGCTTAGTAGAGGCTTCAGCCGTGGATATGGCTGAGAGAGATTCGGATGTAGATTTTCAAGATGCTTTTGTGGAATGGGAACAAGCTGTGGAGGATTATAAAAAAGAAGAAAGTGGTCAATTTACTGTTTCATTACAAACTGAAATGGAGTCGGTGAGATTTGAACCTGAGTCTGGGAATAAAAAAGTTCTTGCTAGCAAGCAGGATAGCGCTCCTATTCGTGGAGACTCTGGAATTGTTTCAATTTCTAAAAATAAAGAAGAGTTTAATTTTTTAAAAGTGCCTGAGGAGCGTGATGTTTCAGCTGACAGAGGAATTCAAACAGAGAAAATGCAGCAAAAGGATTACAGGATGCCGGCTCAAAACGAAGAGCTTATAGGTATTGAAGGTACTGTGACTGTGTCTAAAATTATTTCCGAAGATACTGTTCGTGTTGGGGAAACGAATCCTTTTGATTATAAAAAACAGACTTGTTCCCGGTCTTTTGAAGCTCTGCAGAAGCGCGTTGAGCTTGTTAATGACGGCAGGTGTGGTACTGACAGCAGTGCGGTACGCACTGATAAGCTCTACAGCTGAGCGCTGGTTTGCTTTTTAGCCCGTAGAAGAAAATAAATTTCAGCAGTTTGAGCTGTGGCGCATAAAAGCAGGAGTACGCTTTTAAATCAGACACAGGCTGGCAGTGTTTTCGTGGTTAATAGCGAGTGCCTACAGCCTAGTTCAATTACAGAGGAAACAAAATGCAAAGTTGGGAAATCTGGCGACCTGTGTAACGAATCAGTTTTGTTTTCCCCCTTTGGAGAAAATGAGGAAACACACCTAAACAAAATGACTGGTGTTGTCTTTAAACACCAGAACAAGGAGAACCCTTTATCTGTCCCAGCAGTAACTTAGTTGTCCGCAGGTTCACAACGTGGGGTTACTGAATTTTTTTTCACCAATAATAAAAAAATTAAAAAAAAAGAAGAGGAGTTAAATCCAAATATTCAAATGACAGCTTCCCCTCAGGTACAAAAAGAAGGAACACATGTTACTTGGTCACCACAAAAAGCTTTATGTGAGGCTGGGTGGAAACAAACAGACTCAGGTGAATGGAAGCCTGACCCTGCATGGGATTTGAACTCAACCTTATCGCAGCATTCTCCAGAATGGTTTCCAGTTGGTCGACAGCAGAAAGGGTTAGAGTGTGAGATGAACAATAAAATAGAGAAAGAGATTTTACATCCTCCTTCTGGTCCTTCTAGCCTGAACAATCATTCTGCTTCACTATTACAACAGCAGGAACCTATGCAGAAGGATTCAAATGAGGTTAATGTACAGCCCCCCCTTCTTCTGCTCAGAAACCTTTGATGTCCGAACTATTTTCAAACTCCCATAGGGAAGCAGCTCCAAGGCGTAATGCTGTACGACTGAGATATAAAGGAGGGTTGGAAGTGAGGCCTGATAGGTATTATGTGGGCAAAACCTTATTAAAAGACTCTTTAAAGTTTACACCGCAGGATGTTTATGCTTTCATAAATATTTCAGGGGAAGACAATTATGACATCAGTTTTCGTTCTCAACATGCTTTAGACCTGTTTTGGGTTAGGTACAACCAAGTTAAGTTTTCACCTATTTGGACGCCCTTTATTGTTATTCCCCTATCTAAACCTCTACTTAAATTTGTCACAATTATGTTTCGAATGAGGGGTCTGGGTAGAGATATAACATTCTGGTTAAAGAAAAATGTGAGGTATTGTTTAGCCAGAGCCTATCTTGGATATAGAGGGTTTCTGGACTGGTGGATGGAAGTATAAAGTTAAACTAAGACAGTCAGAGACAGGGATTGAGCATATACCTAATTCTTTTCTTTTGGGGAAAGATAGAGGGGTATGTTTTTATAGTGGACAGCCTCGTGCATGCTACAAATGTGGTGCTAGAACACATCTTTCGAGTGTCTGCGATCAACCTCTCTGTGACAATTGTGGAGAGATAGGGCATTTGACTATGTTTTGCAATAACCAAGCTAGTTGTGATTTATGTGAAGCCAAGGGTCATACATTTAAAATGTGTCCGTGGGCTGCTCAAAAGACAGCACAATGTTCTAATTCCGAGGTTTTCATACAGAAAGCACAAGACTCTATGGCTAAAGCTTCCTTACATTGTGAGCGTTCCCCACCCCAGGCTACTACTCAGACTAAATTTCCTCCAGCTAAAAAGACAACTGATTCAGAAGAAGGGTTAAAAGATAAGGGTTTGGATAAGGGTTTGGATAAGGGAAAGCTAATTTCAGCAGGTAGGGAGGGTATGCTGGAATCATCTTCAGATGGGGATGGGTTAAAGAAGGATAGCAAGGTTCTTCCTAGCCTTTCAGAGTTTCCCCCTGTTTGTTATGAGGAAGAGGCAGTTAAGGAGGTGGGTTCAGTAGCCACAGTAAGTAAATCAGCGGTGAGGTTGCCCCAGAGAAGATCTGCTAGAAATCTACTTCAAAACTCCCCTCCCCTTCGGTAGCTCAGATTGAAACTAGTAACTCTTATGCAGCTCTGTTCTCTTCATGGATAATGCTGAGATAGAGGTTGAAGACTCGATTCTCAAAAATCCTCTTTTCATCTAGGTCTCAAGTTTTTGATAACTATAAGGACAAGAAAAAGAAAAAGAGAAAAAAATAATGATTGGCTTCTTTAAAAATGGCTATGAGTTTGGCATGGGGTTCTTTAAATGCTCATAGTTTATTAAATAAGGTCAAAAGACAAGCCCTTTTTTATTACATTCATGAATTTCCAATTTCTGTATGCTTCTTGCAGGAGACATGGATGTACTCCATAGAACAGTTGGTATCTTTTAAAAGAGAGTGGTTTTGGGGCCCCTCATTTTGGTCATTTGGGGAGGACTCTGCTGATGGTATAGGAATCATATTTAACTCATTTGACTTTCAACTGCATAATCTAATTGATTTAATACCAGGCAGGGTTCTGATCGTGGATGGGAAGTGGCAAGGGTTATGTTTTAGGTTCATCAATATCTATAATCCCCAAACTAAAGCGGGTAGGGTAAATTGCTTAAAAATGGTCCAGCCTTTTTTACTAACAACTGTTAGAATATTATGGGGAGGTGACTTTAATTGTCCTATTTCAGCTCATTCTAATAAAACTGAAACTAAAAAAACATACTGTGATACTAATGCTTTAGAGAAAATTATTAAGGAGGCTGGTCTTTTGAATTGTAACAACGCTATGCAGGCAGGGGGTAGATTTTCCTTTAAAAAGGGGACATGTTTTACTTTTATTGATCATATGTTTGTATCACTGAATATGCAATTAGTGTCCTTTAAAATATTTCCTTGTGAGTTCTCTGACCATTCCCTTTTATTTAGTACTTTTTGTCTTTCAGATGTGAAAGAGTGTAGGCAAACTAGATGGAAACTTAATAATTCTTCTTTGGATCTTCCTTTTATTCAAGCAGGAGTAAAATACCTTTTAAGTGCTAGATTATCGGTGGCCTTCCTATATTCAGATCTAGGAGATTGGTGGTTGGAAACAAAAGCTGATTTAAGAAATTGGTTCAAATCTCAAGGAGTTAAAACAAAAAATCACAATTTTCTACGTTACTTAGGCATTAGGCAACAATTACAGAGGCTCATGACCATAGCTTATACTTCCAGGTATGACTATTCTGAACAAATTGCTAACCTAAAAGCTAAGATGAGAGATTTTCAATATGACAGAGGCAAAACCATGCAAGCCATTTTAACCAATGGAATTAAAAAATCACCTATTGAGATCCTTTGTGATGTGTAAACAACTAAGAGAAGCTACAAGAATGGAGCTACTTAAGAACACGGATGGTAGTACGGCTTCTTCTGTATCTCATTTACGAGGAGTGATTGTAGACCACTATTGCTCTTTAGAACCTCTAGAAAAGATTTCAATCTCTTCTATGGATGCTTACTTAAAAGAGATTGTGATCCCAGTTGACCAGTTAAGGAGACAGGAAGTATGGGGCCCAATTACACAGATAGAAATCTTAAACACCATTAGGCTTTTGAAATTGAATATTTCACCAGGGATAGATGGGATTTCTAATAATCTTTATAAAATATTTGCTGAACAATTAAGTCAGTGCCTTTTCTTATTGTTCAAATTTTTTCTAGACAAAGCCATTATTTTTCCTTCCTTTTCAGAAGGATTATTAATTTACATTTTTAAATCAGGAGACAAGCAAAACATTGCTAACTGGAGACCAATTACTCTTTTAAATTCAGATTATAAAATATTTACCTGCATTTTAAATAATAGATTAAAAAATTATGCGAAAGGAGTTATTTCACCTTACCAATATTGTGGATTACCTGATAGACGGGTTCAGTCTGCTCTTATGTTAATTAGGGATATTATTGAGCATCTCACTGATATAGGGTCGACGAGATGTTTAATGACTGCAGACTTGGATAAAGCCTTTGATAGAGTCTATTTGCCTTTTCTCTTCCTCACGCTTAAACACTATGGGGTGCCAAACCAATTAGTGGATATCATAGAGAAATTGTATGATAGTTATTTTGTGTTTCCATATTTAAAAGGCCATAAGGCAGAATGTTTTAGATTAAATACAGGCGTTCGTCAAGGGTGCCCGCTTAGTCCTCTTCTTTATATTTTTGCTTTAGATCCCTTTCTTCAAATCATAGCTTCAAATCAAAAATGGAAGGGTATGACAGTCAATAATAGAAAAGATTTGCAATTAAGGATCCAGGCCTATGCTGATGACTTAGTAGTATACCTTGAGGACTATGCTTCAGTAACCCATTTTGTGTCAGCCTTCAAGGACTTTTCCAAGGTATCAAATGCAAAATTAAATTTAAATAAAACTAAGGGATTATTAATGGGTGCAACAGGGATTAATGAGGTGTGGCAGGAGGGTATTTATATTTCTAGGATTCCTCTTAAAATATTAGGGATCAAGTTTGGTTCCCAGAACATACCTATTGAGAATTGGGAAAGTGTCATTACAAAAGTAGAGTCTAAAGTGAATAGATGGAAACAGTGGAAACTATCCAAATTGAAAAGGGTACAGGTCATTAAGCAATTTCTTCTCCCTATGGTACAATATGTAGCCATGATTTTTCCCTTCCAGTGCTTTTTGAAACAAAGTTATACAGTTTGTTTTTCAAATGTTATGGGGCAATCAGCTTAAATCCTGCTAAAAGGGCTATGATTTACTTAATGAAAAAATAAGGGTGGATTGGGTATGGTTGATCCAGTTATTTTTGTGCATGCATTATTTCTTGCTAATTCAGTTAAAGAAGGATTAAAAGCAGAATTAAGGGCTGAGGAGACTTGGAATTTAAAAACAATGGGTAAATATTTTAAGAACTGGCATAATTTGGCCCCCAAACTAAATCATCATTTAGATGTACCTTTATATTTTAGGCCTTCAGCACAGAAATTATTTAAATGGAAGATACAAAAACAGATAATTTTGAATAACAACATGAAAGGGCTTTACCGTTATCTAATGTCAACTGTGCTTCCCTTGGAACCAGGATTTAAAAATTGCCCTACAGTATTAAATGATAAAGTTTTGGTACAATTAAACAATATTAGGATGCCTCAGAAACAATGGGAAACACAGTGGTTAATTTTCTATGGGAGATTAAATGTTAGAGGTAATGCTAAATATAAATCTTTGCAGGAGAGAATGTGTCCATACCTAGAATGTATTAATGTGGAAGAATCCATGGAGCATTTTTTTCTCAGATGTTCATATGCTATTGGTTTATGGAAGTATTTAGCTAACTTATGGGGATTTAGATGGTTATGTAATATGACATATGACTTATTGATTTTAGGTTGTTATCCAGTTAATTTATCAGAATTCCATGAAGAGACTTTGTCTTTATTCTTGGGGTGTTTAAGATATTATTTATGGCAAGCTAGGGTACAATGGGTTCTTTATCAAAAGAAAATGCCTTATTTTAAGGTTAGTGAATTGATAATTAAGGAGTTAATTCAAATTTATTCTCTAGATACTTTAAGAGTTACCTCAGGAACCCATGGAAATGGTGGAATGGGTTTTTCACTTTATTAAATTTAAGTAAAATGTGGATGTTATAGAAGAGTTTATTTAGCTTACAGCCATGTGGGTAAAAGTTGGCACAAGTTCTGTTAAAACTTCAGTTTCTTATGAATGCTTTGTTTTTGTGGTATTTAAGTAATTATGTTTAATTGTTTTTCTCTTTGTTATTGAGATATTATTTGTTCTAAAATGTGTTATTGTCTTTATTTATTTTGCCAATAAAAACACCCCTACTCTTTTCAAGACGTGCCATGGGATCTTTAACATCCACCTGAACTACCACCAATCCAGGCAGATGGGACCTCGGTTTAACGTCTCATCCAAAAGACGGCACCTCAGAATGCAGTACCCCTCTCATGCTGCACTACAGTGTCAGTACTGGGATATTAACCCAAGTGCCAGATGTGGGAACTGAACCCACAGCCCTCTGATATCCCAGCCTCAGAGGTAAATGTGCTACCTACTGAGCCACTGACACATATACTGAGCTACTAACACATATTCTAATACTGACCAATGTCTATTTATTATCTGTTTTATTTCTCCATACATCATTGTATTCTGTACTGAAGCAGATCTGTTCATCTGCATCATTCTTCTCCTTAGTTTCTAATAGCTCTTTTCTTGTTTTTCTATTCACCTTCTCCAATGCTGTTTTTAACTCCCCAAACTTATAACCTCTGTCCAACAGATGTTAACACATTTCTGCTGATTCTGGTAATCTTATTTCTTCCTCACTGCAATTCCTTTTTATGTTTGCTTGCACGCATATGCAAGAAACATAGTGCCATCATCCAAGTTTTCAGAGGTGTGGCAGCCGTCTTCCAATTCAGTCAGTGTGTTTGCAGGCGCGGCTGCAGTTCTCCAATGAATGCTGCAGCTGTCTATGTCAGCAGTTGAAAATGCAGTGCCATACAGTTGAAAGGGAGACCTACGCTTCAGTGAGCAGCGATAAGATATCACATGCTCATGTGCTCTCCCCCCACTCACACACACACATGCACGCATACTGTGTGCTCATGCTTCCCCCCACCCATGCACACACCGTATAGCCGATGGGGGTGCCCAATCCCCTGTTGGCTGTGCTGTGCTTCCACCCCCAACAGAGTTCCAGATGCCACGCTGGGAGCCCACTCCAGCATGGTAACAGATTGCATGGCCGACAGGGGAGTCCAATGCCCCATCGACTCCACTGTTCCCCCCCAAGAGAGTATCGGGTGCCATGCTGGGAGCCCACCCCAGTGTGGCAAGAGTTCATATGGCCGACGAGGGTGCCCAATCCCCCGTCGGCTTCACAACCCCCCCAAACAGCCTTCCAGCTGCCATGCTAGGAGCCCACCCCAGCATGGCAAACATCCCGTGTCATCTAAGTAAAAAAAAAAAGAACCCTGAAAGAAAAAGCCTTCCTCACTGCTGTCTTGACCCCCTCCCACCCGTGCCCACCCACTGTGCACCCTGCCTCCCCACACCCCCACCTCACCCCATACATACCTCCGGTGTCTGGCGCGATGATCTTCAGTGGACCGGGAACACGTCTGCACTCTTCAAAGCCGACCGCGAACAGAGGAAATGCCGGTAAGCTGTATAATGTAATAAATAAGGGTTTTTCAACTTTAGTGCATATCTCGGGCATTTTGGGGAATTTTTTCACCAAATTTTCAACATGGGGTTTTTAGAAACCCACCTCATGAATTCTGTCACTGTCATGGCGTTAATCGGCCCTGAAAGGTGATTTCACGGTCCCTGCACGGAACCACCTTTCGGGACCAATTTACAAAATGACAGTGTCACAGTTCATGAGGTAGGCCTCCAAAACCCTATGTTGAAAATATTCCCCAAAAATGACTGTTTTATGAGCATGCATTGCGCTGTTCCTATGCACACTCTTAAGTTCGCAAATTTTCAATATGTTCACTCCAGATTTTCAACATTGCCATTTTACCATGCCTCCTTATGAACAGTACAGCTGTCATTTCTCACATCTGACCCAAAATGTGTTTCCGCGCATGTAGCACACAATGGCGCAGTCGGTGTGAGAAATTAATGTTCGGGACAGATTAAGAAAATCACAGTGACACTGTTCATGAGCAGAGGTGTTAAAATGGCTATGTTAAAAATTTGGTGAAAAAATTCCCAAAAATTACTGTTTTATGAGCATGCGTTGCACTGTTCCTACGCACACTCGTAAGTTCACGAATTTTCAATATTTTCACTCTAGATTTTCAACATTGCCATTTTACCACACCTCCTTATGAGCAGTACAGCTGTCATTTTTCACATCTCGTCCAAAATGTGTTTCCGCCCATGTAGCGTACAATGGTGCAGTCAGTGTGCGAAATCAATGTTCAGGATAGATTAAGAAAATTACTTGACACTGTTCATGAGCAGAGGTGTTAAAATGGCTATGTTAAAAATTTGGTGAAATATGTCCATAAAATGACTGTGTTACAGGCGACCATTTCGCAGTTTCCATGCACCCTTGTAACTTCATGGATTTCTAATATTTTCAGTCCAGATTCTCACCACTGGCATTTTTCCACACTTCCTTATGAACAGTACAGGTGTCATTTTTCACACCATGGCCAAAATGTGTTTTCGCACTTCCAGCAGAGAAATGCGTGGCCGCTGTGGGAAATCACTGTTTGGGACAGATTAAGAAAATCACAGTGACACTGTTCATGAGCAGAGGTTACAAAATCCCTGTGTTGACAATTTGCTTTAATAAATCTGCAAACTAATTGCATTACGGGTGTGTGCTGCGCATTTTCTATGCATGCTCGTGACTTCACCAGTTTTTTTAATATTTTCACTGCAGAATTTCAACATTGACATTTTTTCACCTCCCCATGAACAGTACAGCTGTCATTTTTCACATCCTGTTCAAAATGTATTTTCGCACCTGTGGTGCCAAATGGCGTAGTCGCTGTGCAAAATCAGCTTCCAGCTAACAAACTGATATTGCCACTGTTCATAAAGTGGGGGTCACAAAAAAATCATGTTGAAAATTTGGAGTGAAAATGCCAATGAACGCCTGAGGCATTAGGGTTTCTGACCATAACGCCCCAGCCTGTGGAGATTGACAGGCATCAGGGGTGTGACCTGGGATTCTTGCCTGTAATGCTCATACCATTCCACACCCTGCAGCCAGTGAGAGGCATCGAGGTGTGTCCTGGACTCTTCAGACCCAAAGTTCACCCCACTCTCCTATACAGGACCCATCTCACCATATTTCCTGATGGAATGGGGTGAGCATAAGGGCCAAAGACCCCAAGGCACACCATGACACTTGTCAGTGTCTGCAGGGTAGGGTGTGGTGAAATGGCATGGCCGTTAATCCTGACGACCCAAAGGCACAGCCCAATGCCCGTCAGTTTCTGCAGGGTGGTGGTGGGGTTGGCTTCAGTTCAATTCTTCACTGCCATTCCTATTATGCAGCTCTCTAACTCCTACACTACCAATGCCAATGCCAGCAAGCAAACATTCGGCATTGACAAATGCTTGTTATTCTAAGCAATTGTCCATATGGTATATTCTTTTTAGTATGAGATGGATTTTGGCTATCATGGTGCAATATGGTGTTTCTGTCTGTATCTTTTTGATACAGTTTTGCCTCTAGTTTAGAGTTTTTCACATAAACTGTTAAATCAAAGTGTACTTTTACTTTATTATAGTTTGAAACAAATTTCAGGTTAGTATCGCAGCCATTTATGTATGTCAAAAATTATTTTATACCATTTCCTTCACCTTCCCATACTGTAAACACATCGTCCACAAAACAGACCCATTGTTTCACTTTTTTATGCCATTTATTATTCATTTCTTTCCATATATTTTTACCTTCCCATGTTCCAACATATATATTTGCCAATGAAGGGGCAAATGTTGTGCCCGTGGTGGTCCCATGAATCTGCTTGAAAAATGAAGTACTAAGTGAAAAATAATTATTCTTCAAAACCAAATCGGCCAGTTCCAAAATAAAATCTGTTGGTGGTACCACATTCCTTGGTCTGTTTTCTAATATTTTCTTTAAAGTTCCCAACCCCTCTTGATGCGGTATGTTGTTGCAAAGATTTTCTATGTCACTTGTCATGAGCCATGTATTGTCTTCTATTTTCACATCCTTCAAAATATTTAACATATGTTTTGTATCCGCTATGAGAGATTTGTTCACTTTCACTAAAGTTCTTAAAAAGAAATCCACAGATTTTGACAATGTTTCTGTTACCAAATTCAGACTGCTAACAATTGGTCTTCCTGGTGATACATTTCTATCTTTGTGCACTTTTGGCAATAAATAAACTGTAGGTCTTACAGTATTTTCTACTGTCAGAAATTGTTTTTCTTTTTCTGTTACCCATTTCTTTTTTCTTGCTTCCTCTATCACCCCATTCAGTTTTGTTTTAATTTCTTCAGTGGGGTCTCCCCCCTAGTTTTTTAGAGTACTTTGCATTCTCTACATTCAGACACTAGCTCTCTAGATTTCGGGCATAAAATGAAAAATAAAGGGTGATGATGCATGAGGAAAAGGTATGACTTTTTGGGGAAAGAAAGCAAGTGGAACAGGCAATAGAGCCATGAAGTTAAATTAAACAGAACGCCATACATGAAAATGGACACTGAGAAAGAATGTATGAAAACTAAGGGCCAGATATTCAAAACTTTGCCCCGGGGCTAAATTAGCACTGCCTGGCGGGCAGACTTAGCCAGGAGCACAAAGCAAGCCATATTCAAAAGGAAAAGCCCAGGGCAAACAGCCTCTGAATATAGTATGGGAATGAGGCTGGGCAGACTGGGCTGGGAGTGCAGAAAAAACGTAGCCCTGGAATAAGACAGCTCTGAATATGGCAACCAGGAAGTGCAAACCACAACAGCAACACAGTGCACAGCAATGTGAAGGTAGATAGAGTTGAACTATGTGTCCAATGTGTGTGCCAGCAAATGCGTGGACCCAGTACAGCTGCAGGCAGCAGCGTAAGTGAAAGTACAGTGTGCAAAACTGTAAAATATTCCCCGAACTATTTGTGCAGTGCTAATACGTTTGCGCGGGTTTAGCGCAGGGCTAAACCATTAACCTGGTGCAAACATGTTTGGCCGGCGCTAAACTTTGCCATATTCAAAAGTAACATGCAAATGAGCCTACTTAGGTAGTCTGTGGGCAAACATCCAGATTAGCATCTCATTATGCCCTGATTTGCATGCAGTTTGTGCGGGCAAACTGTTTAGGCTCGCTGAAAGCCCATGCTGGCGATGTTGCCTGCGCAAACAGCTTTGGAATATTATGATTTTGAACACTACTTCCACATGTGCTGCTGCCTGCAGCTGCACTGGGACAACACAGCATAAACACAGATGGTGGCGCGGTTGCATGCAACTGTCACACTGTAGGTCATGCTACAGTGCATAGCAGACACTACAGTAGCAAGGGTGCCAGTAGTGTGTGGACACAGCAATGCCTATAGTGTGTAGGGCAGTGATGATGACTGCACTATACACAGTGAGAGGCCCAACCTGCAGGTGTTTACTGACAGTGGACATTACTGTTGCACTGTTGTGTGACCCACAGATGCTGCACCTCTGGCATGGGATGCTCACAGTGACATATACATGTCCAGCTTTGTGTGCTGTGGCAATTGTACAGCTGTGCGGTATGTGGCCTGGGGGGGCATATATCATCCGAAAGGCACACTGGTGTTGGGGTATTCCCAATACTGGCCCATGTGTACTGCATGATGTGTCCCAGCCTTGTGGACACACCTGATCTGTGGCACAGCCTGGCCACCAATACACTCTCCCCTCAACATCCTCCATGCCCACAGTGCTGCATGTGTGTGCTGGCATCTGTTGGTGTCCACAGAAGTGTGGTCCACAGGTGTGTGCTGTATGGCCACACTGCCATGCTGTCCACTGGTGGCAGGGTCACCGCTTACTGCCTGGCATGGCTGGGACTGGCGGCAGATGATGGCATCATTGTGATGCCATCAGTTAGTAGCATGCTTCCTCAATGTTTGGCTTTGTCTATGTGTCATATTTTTTTGTTAGGGTCGCGCAAACACCGCGTAAAGCCATAGTGCCGCACAAAGCTGATTGCCCAGGATTAAGACAAGCTTTTCCTGGGTGGTAATGTGCACTGCGCTAAGTGTCGTGCTAAGTCATGCAAAACCACTTTGCATGGTGCTAGTCGCTGAATATAGCCTTGCGCCTGTATTCATGTCAGTTTGCCCCTTGCATACATTATGATTTTGCACGGCGCTAATGCAGTTTGCCCACGCTATTTGGCCTTTTGCATATAGCAGACCTGTGCTAATCCTGCGCTAAACCTGTGCAAATGGTTTTTGCCCTGCGCAAAGTTCTGAATATCTGGCCCTTACTGTGGAAAGAATGGTAAAGTACACAAATAAGGATTTTTAGGAAAGTAGTGACTGAACTGAAAAAGAAGCAAATTTATGACTTTTTTGACTGAGACATTATTGATTTGCCTAATTTAGTTTGGGCTGTTTGGAATTTTGTATGTCCATGTTTGATTGGATGGGAATAAAAAAGCCTTGTACATGAATTTACCCAATGCATGATTTTTAGACAAAGGATAAAAAATAAGTTGAAACATTAGGAGGGGAGTGCAGGTGGAAAGCACCCAGAGGCTCAGGCTGTGTGCAGAATTTTGATTGAACTTCCCTGCCACTATTGCACCCCAGAATCCCTAAAGCCTGTGATTTAAAGGGGAAGAGTGACACTAATTTGGTTTGTGTTTTGTAATATTATGTGTTGTGAGTTAGTGACAGACTAAATGCAAACATGGATAAGGTCAGTAGAAAATTAAGCAATAATGCCCGACAGGGTGTGTGTCATGCAGGGATAATGTCACGCCTCGGGTGGTTGGGCACGAGGCTGCAGGCCGAGTGCATCCAACGACTGAGGAGTGACGTTATCCCAAACGACACACACCCTGGAGGGCATTATTGCTATTATACAAAAGCTCATTGTTATACAGAATAAAAAAATTATTTTAAAGATGTTTTTGTGTAGAGAAATATTTTTGTTTTTAAGAGAAGATGAAACAATCAATCAAAAGCTCCATCAAATGCTCATCTACAGGTTCATAGTGAGGCTGAGACTAGACCCGTGATGTTGTACTGGGATAACATCACAGGTCCAGCCCAAGACTGACCAATCAGAGTCCAGGATTTTTTCTTGCCATTGTATAAAGACCATTAGTTCATTCAGTCTGCCCTGTTGTACCCTATCCTATCCTGAGACCTGCTGTCTAGATGGGGTCTTCTGACCCTCCTTCCACCCTTGCCCCATGCCTTGTTGCTACCACATTGAGTAACTAGCAGTCCTTTAACTCTGTCCCAACAATACTTGAAGTCATTAATGGTCATGGCACCCACCACCTCTGCCGGCAGGCTGATCCACAGCTCAGTCGCTCTCCCCCCAACCAGCTTCCACACATGTCCCTGTGTTTTTGACTCACTGTTCCTGTTGGATAGTTTCTCACAGTTTAATCTGTTCATTCCTTTTAGGAATGTGAATGTCTGTCATATCACTCCTTTCTCTTCTTGCATCCAGTGACTACATGTTCAGTTCCCTAATCCGCGCCTCATAGTACTGCCCTGTTGACCCTGAATCATTTTGGTTATCCTATACCATCTCTACCATGCTTTTGTCTTTCCTTAGCTGGAGATTCAAGAACTGGGCACAATATTTCAGATGGGGCCTCACCAGTGATGTACAGAGAGGTAGAATTACCTTCTTCCTCCTGCTATCAAATCGCCTTCCAATACAACCCAACATCCTTGTTGCTTTGTTGCACGCCTTGTTACATTTTTTTTTTTTTTTAATTTTTGGCCAGGAAAGACACAGTAAGCGAAAGCTTGTTTCCAGGTGCATCTTGGGAGCACATGGAAGTAAAGTGATTTGCTCATGGTCACACAGTGTGCAAGTGGTGGCTCTGAGATTCACACCAGTTCTCCAGGTTTGCAGCTCAGTGCCCTTAAAGCAGCAGTGCAACAAAACATGTTTTTCAAAAAAATCTAGTTTCAGCTACAGTTAGGGAAAACATCAGCATGCCTGTCAAATGTACTTGTCTAAGTACCTCCTATGCTGCCTACTGTCAGTCTTTTTTTTATTTTTTCAGTCCTAACCCTTGCCAGGTCTACAGTGCTATGTCTATGCAAAATGTGTCAGCCATCTTTTTTTCTTGAGAAAAAAAATATAAAAACATTCATAACATCCTCACATTTTGGCAGGATTAGAAAAGTATACCACCAAATACAAGTGGAAGATGACTGGAATCATTTAAAGTGAAAAGGTCAAATGTTTTGCCCAATTTCATTGCACTACTGCTTTAACCACTATGCAATACTGCTTCCCTAACATGGCTATTAATTGACATTGACTAGATTATTTTAGGGAAACGCTTACTATGACACCCAGGTCCCTTTCCTCGGAAGTAGTGCCCAGCTTAACTCCTCCCATCTCATATTCCGTTCTGACGTTCTTTTTCCCTATATATCACCTTGCACTTTTTGGCATCGAATTTCAACTGCCAAACCTTTGACCACCTCTCTAACATATTTAGGTCCCTATACAACTCCTGTATCCTCTCCACAATGTCCACCCTGCCAGAGAGCTTAATGTTATCTGTTATCAGATTCATGTTACCATGTATTCCTTCTCCCATGTTGCTGTTGAACATGTTGAAAAGGACTCGATCAAGGGCTGACCCCTGTAGCACCCCATGTGGGTCCTCCCTCTCCCCCAAGTTGACTTCATTTACCAACTCAATTTGCTTTCTCTCCCCCACAAACTGCTACCCACCCATCTAAGTCCTTTACATACCTAGATACTCAAACTTCTTCAGCAGCATTCTGTGTGGCACAGAGTCACTACTTTGCTGATGTTGAATTAGAGTAATCGACTGCTTATCCCTTATCTGCTTCTTTAGTAACTCAGTGAAAGAATACCATCAGGTTGGTCTGATATGACTTCCCGGCAATATATTTGCGCTGTTTACTATCATGGAATCCATTTCTCTCTAGGCGGTCCACTGGGTCCTCCTTGACTAGTGTCTCCATCAGTTTACCCACAATGGAGGTAAGACTGATGGGCCTTTAAGTTATCTGGTTTCTCCTTGTCCCCTCCCTTGTAGATCAGCACTACATCCACTACCCTTCAATTCTTTGGATAGCCCCACCCTGACTGCATTGAGCTATTGAATAGTCCTGTCAATTGTTCAGCCAGTTCCAGTGCCAGATCCCTGGGCACCCTCGGGTGCATCCCCGCTGGCCCTGGAGCCTTATCTCTTTGAGGAATAGAAGCCCTTGTCAGATCTTTTCTCCTGTAAATACCACCTGCCCCATTTCTGGGTAGAGGTGGGTGAAGTGCTATCACTTCATGTATTAACCCCCAATTTGCATAGTGCTCCGTAATGCGAAACATATTACTCCGCCTGTATTTTTTATCATGAAGTGCATTGAAACCAATGAACTTGGTGCTACTTCACCTTGTTTTACTGCCTTCCCTTAATTTTAACAAGAAGTGCCATTAATTTTAATGGACTTCTCTTTACTTCACCTTTATATTGCTATTTGAAGTGAATTTTGCATTGATTCATGGGATGGCAAGCATACCTCTCAACTGTACCACATTACGAGGAACGTTCCTCATTTTGCTTCACAAAAGCTCCCTGTTCCACATTGTGAGGACTTGTTCCACATTCAAAGTCAACATTTTAAAGCAAAAATCCATAGTAAATGATGCAAAAAATATATTATTCAATTAATAACAGACTTTCTGAACGTAAATGCAACATGTTAACAGTGTTTTGAGCTTCTTGGGTAAAGATTTGAGTAAGTGTTCCATATTTTGCCCATTTGTTCCACATTCTGACAGGCAATGTTCCACATTTGGAGGACAAAAGGTTGAGAGGTATGATGGCAAGTCACATGGGCTCTATATTGTCTTCCACAGCTTCAGTTCTGCATAGTGTGTGTAGTGGAAAGCTGGAGACAGTTTGCTTTCAGAGCTCTGAGAATCAAACCATTGAAAAAGCTTTAAAAATCACTTTTGATCCAATTATTTTGATCCAAATTTAGTACATTCATTGTAGGAAACCCTCCTGGGCTTAGATCTTTGAGTGCTGATTGTTTTTCTGTGCATTTTGAATGTTAATTTGGAGCATTCAGTCTATGTACTGACAGACACTGTTGAAGTGTGCTTCGGGAGAGGGGCGTATCTGTGGTCGAGTGAGATTCACATGAGAAAAGCAGTCTAATTGTTTTGTACTAGTAGTGTGTGTTATTATTTGTGTGTTTATGCACACACAGTAATACTTGAAGTGATTTTTGGTAATTATTTTGTGTTTGTTGTGGTGCAGTGCATACTTTCATTCTGTTTAAAAGATTTGGTTATATAGTGTACTGAACTGTTACATTTTCTGCACATTACCTGTTTCGTGCGAGTGTGTGTGCGTGCCATCAAGTCAGACACATTTTATTGTGCCACACAGTAAGCTCAGCACTCTGAGTCTGTTATCCATCTGTGGTATTTTTTTACTGCTTCGTTCTATCTAGGTAGTGCTCACAAACAGGGACAGTGTGATGGGGATAACAGTGGGAGAGCACCTGGGGAACAGTGACCACCAATCATTGTGGTTTGAAATCACAGTAGGAGCAGAACCAAACCACACAAAAACACATATCCTGGATTTTAGGGGGGCAGACTTTGGGAAAATTGGGAGATGCTTGAAAGAGGCATTAAGAGGAATGGGGCAGGAATTAGGGGTTCAGGAACAGTGGGCAGTATTTAAAATGGGGATTACAAGAGCAACAGAATTATGCATTAAGCAGGTTAGCAAAGGGAAAAGGAAGAGGAGGCCAATATAGTTTTTCAAGGCGGTAGTGGAGAAAGTGAAGGCCAAAAAGACTGCATTTGGACAATACAAAAAGACACAGGCAGAAGGGGATAGGAAGAAGTACCAGGAGAAGCAAAGGGAGGCAAGGAGATCAGTAAGGGAAGCCAAAGCTCAGACAGAAGAACACATTGCAAAATCAGTGGGTAGAGGGGAGAAAACCTTTTACAGGTACATAAGTGAAAAAAAAAGGCAAAGGGAGGGATAGTGGGACTGAAGGGGGGGGAGGATGGGGGCCGCGTGGAGGATGACAGTAAAGCTGACATACTGGACAGGTATTTCTGCTCAGTCTTTACTGAGGAAGAGGAGGGTAAAGGGTCAGAAGGGAGTACAAGGGGTGGGAATGGTGCAGAAATGGACACATGTCTCTTTACACAAGAAAGGGTCCTGAAGGAACTGGAAGTAATAAGAGTTGATAAAGCAATGGGGCCAGATGGGGTGCATCCCAGGGTCCTTAAAGAACTAACAGAGGTGGTGGCTTAACCTCTGGCAATCTTGTTTAGCCGATCACTGGAAACAGGGGAGGTACCCAAAGACTGGAGGACAGTAGATGTAGTCCCCTTATACAAAAGTGGGAACAAAGAGGAAGCGGGGAACTACAGACTAGTCAACCTCACCTTGGTAGTGGGGAAGATCATGGAAGCACTATTGAAGGAGAGATTGGTGAAACATCTGGTTGTCAGTGGACTACAGGACCCAAGGCAGCATGGTTTCACCAAGGGGAGGTCATGTCAGACCAACCTCATTGAATTTTTCAACTGGGTGACTAGAGAGGTGGATCAGGGAGGGCAGTGGACACGGCCTATTTGGACTTCAGCAAGGCCTTTAACACTGTGCCACATAGAAGACAATTACACAAACTGGGTAATATGGGTGTGGGCAGGACAGTAGTGTGGTGGGTAGGTAACTGGCTGATCAGCAGGACACAGAGGGTGGTGGTAAATGGCTGTCACTCCACAGAGAGAAGAGTGACCAGTGGGGTACCACAGGGATCAGTGCTGAGACCAGTCCTATTCAGCATCTTCATCAGTGACATTGCGCAGGACCTAGAAGGCAGAATTTCCCTGTTTGCTGATGACACAAAGCTCTGTAGCAGAGTAGACACACCACAGGGTGTAGACAGAATGAATGAGAAAGGACCTGCAGAAACTTGAAGAATGATCAGGGGTTTGGCAGCTGAAATTCAATGCAAATAAGTGCAAAATAATGCATATGGAGCACAAAAACCCTAGCACAATATATCAGTTGGAGGGTGAGGATATAGCATGCACCAAGCAGGAAAGGGATCTTGGGCTATCATCTCTGATGACCTCAAGGTAGGGAAACAATGCGACAAGGCAGCAGGTAAAGCAAATAGGATGCTGGGATGTATAGGCAGGGGCATTACCAGCAGGAAAAGGGAGGTCATAATTCCGCTATACAAGACACTAGTGAGGCCCCACCTGGAGTACAGTGTACAGTTCTGGAGACCTTACCTACATAAGGACATAGACAGGTTAGAGAAGGTTCAGAGGAGGGCAACAAAGATGGTATATGGATTGCATCACAAGTCCTACGAGGACAGGTTGAAGGACTTGAATATGTACTCCCTGGAGGAGAGGAGGGAGAGACGGGATATGATAGAGACATACAAGTAACTCACAGGGAGGAATAGGGGTGAGGAATACACTATTTTTAAGCAAAAAAGATGTTCCAGGACTAGAGGGCATGAGATGAAGTTGGAGGGAGGACGATTCAGAGGAAACATGAGGAAGAATTTCTTCACAGAACGGGTGGTGGACAAGTGGAACACCCTGCCAGAGGAAGTGGTGGGGCTGAAACAATCACAGGATTTAAGAATGCATGGGATAGACATAAAGGAATTCTGGAGGTCAGGGGTAAGGGGCAACAGACTTCTAGGAAAACATAAACTGAACTTACAAGCTCAAATGGGCAGACTAGGTGGGCCGTAGGCCCTTATCTGCTGACACTGTCTATGTATCTATGTAGTGGGCTGGTACTGCAGCGCCCCCCCAACCCACAAAAGGTATTATTTTTCCAGTTTTGGATTTGAGTGACCACTGGTTAAGGAGGTGTTGTTGTGCCTGTGCAGCTGCTTCTCTTGAGTGCAAAATCTCCATCTGTCTGTGCATTTGCATCTGTTTGGGACTCAATCTGCATCTGTAAGCCACAGTTGTTTGTTTTTTTTTTGCTTCCCATCCACCCCAAAATTCAGAAATCTAAATTTGTTGTGAATTTTCTGTGTAATCCAAAATAATGCCTGCAAAGAGACATGGATGCAAAGATATTTCTGGCCATAGTGCTGCTGCGACTGGCAAAGGTGGCCATGGTCATGGTAGTACACAACATAAGGAATTGCTCGCAGGGGGCAGGGATGGGTTGGGGGCCCCGCACATTGGATGGAGAGTGAGCGGGGGAGCTCTTATCAGGGTAGTGAGGTCCAGGAGATGCCCTGGGGTGAAATGGATTCCAGAACGTGGTTCTCCATGCCTGGTCTCCATACCCAAGAGTTCCAAAGTTTTTGGGCCTATAGCATGGGTGGCACCGGAATCTCGTCTGACTCGAGCAGTGTTATGCAATGCCAGGTCAATTAAGAACAAGACAGCAGTAATTGCTGATCTTGTAGGGACAGCAGACCTGGCATGCATCACCAAGACCTGGTTGGATGATAATGCTGGCCCCATATTGAAGGCTGCTGTTCTGGCTGGGTTCTCAATGATACACCACTCGAGATTGGACCACAGGGGCAGGGATGTGGCCATTTGTTCTAAGATGGAACTGGGCCTTGTTGGTGTGCCATTTGAGGAATCCAGCTCATTTGAGTGTACCGTTGTTGCATGTGTAGGCTGGAGGATCGTTCTCATCTACTGTTCACCCAGGGGTAAGAAATGGTTCCTGCAGGAAGTAGCAGACGTCATGGCCGACATGGCATGTGAGTCCCCCAGGTTGATGGTCCTGGGTGACTTTAACACCTGGGTCGATGATGAACTCCCGCAATTCAGTCAGGACTTCCTCCAGCTGATGACATCACTTGGCTTTACACAGGTTGTTGCCTCTGCAACTCACAAGTTCAGTCACTCACTTGACTTGGATTTCCTCCTGGGGATCGAAACCTCTGACCTGGTGGTGGAACCAGTTAGATGGGCAGATCACCACACTATGAGGTTCAGTTTCCAGGCCCACCCCTTATAGGCCTGCCCCTGGGGAGATGATCAGATACCGCCCTTTGCGGGATGTGAGCCCTGATGGCCTACAGGCGGTAGTAGACCTATTGGGATTTCCGGAGGCAAGCGAGAGCCCAGAGAGCCTAGTTCAGGTCCATAGTAAGGCAGTTACTGAGGCTCTGGACTCTATCACTCTGGTCCGTGTTCATCCTCTCTCTCTCTCTCTGCCTTCGGTCTCCGTGGTTTGATGGGACCTGGAGGGAGCTGCGACAAGTTGGATGAAGGTTACAGCATAGCTGGCAGAAATCCACCCTGGATGCTGACCACCTTAGACTGATAGAACATTATCAAATCTGTCCATCAGCAATCACCCATAAGAAGGCAGAGTTCCTGTCTGGGGAGATTACTGCCGCTCAGCTCTTTCGAACCGTGGACAGGTTGTGCAACCCAACCTGTCTGCAGGTTCAAAGAGCCTTTTCACAAATTGAGAGTGATGAGTTTGCTCATTTCTTTGCAGATAAGGTGGCCAGCATCAGGGCTGACATCTTGCCAGCTCACTCTATGGGAGCTGACAGTGGTCAGAGACTAGTCACTCCCGCTTGGTTTGCCTGGAGCTCTTTTGACCAGCTGGAAATTGTGGATATCGTGTGGATTGCCCAAGGTATGCACCTAACGTGCTGTAGTTTGGACCCGAGCTCAACTCCCCTGATTATGGGGTGTTCTGACATCATTGGCCCTGTCCTCATGAAAATAGTTTGGTGTTCCCTAGAGTTGGGTGGGCTTCTTTGCTCCCTGAAGGAGGCAGTTGTGACACCACTCCTGAAGAAAGATGATCTGGACCCAAACTGCTTCACTAACTACAGGCCTATCTCAAACCTTCCCTTTGCAGGGAAGGTGACTGAAAAAGTTGTTGCGCTACAGCTGGAGAACTACCTTACCATCCACGATATCTATGAATCTTTCCAGTCCAGTTTTCGTAAGAGGTATAGTACCGAGACCACTCTGGTTCGGGTGCTCAATGATCTTCTGATGGTGAGAGATCAGAAGCGCCGCTCCATCTTGGTACTTCTTGGTCTCTCCTCAGCCTTTGACACCATGGACCGTAGGGTGCTTCTTGGGCGCCTGAGGGTCATCTGTGGCCTGTCTGGAACAGTTCTCAGATGGTTTCAATCCTTCCCCACTGGTAGATTTCAGAGGGTGGTGTCAGGGATTTTTTCCTCTGGTCCATTATCTCTGCCATGTGGGGTCCCTCAGGGGTTGGGGTTGTCCCCCATGTTGTTCGCAGTGTATATGCTTCCCCTCAGAGACACTATAAGATGATATGGGCTGAGGTTTCACTGCTATGCTGATGATACCCAGCTCTACCTGTCTTTTGCACCCGACCAGTATAATGCATGCTTGGCCTTTAATAACTGCCTCTCTGAAATCCAGGACTGGATGAAATCCAGCTGGTTGAAATTGAACAAACCAAAGTAAAGCATGGCACTCAGGCAGCGGAGTTTAAAGCAAAGGGCTGTTTTATTTATCTGTAAAAGAGCCTGTGCAGAGAACCAGTACCCCTGAGTGCCGTGCTTTACTTTGGTTTGTTTGAGTAATGAGCTGGCAGCTCCACTTGTGCACCACCGCATCTAGTGCGCACACAGCTCCGTTTTGTTCATTTGGTTGAAACCGAATTCTGGAAAGACTGAGGTATTGGTGGTAAATCTGGGTCACTGGACAATCCTCTGGACTTTGTCTCGGGTGTGTCTAGCTGCCTTCTTCTGAACAGTTGTGAAACCTGGTGGTGTTTTTTTGTTTTGTTTTTTTTTTACTTTCCTTTTATCCCTCCTTACTACCCCTCGACCCACTCCTTCTGACCATTGATCAATCCTGCAGGTCCCTTTCACAGAATCTGCCTCTAGAGTACCAGGCAAGCTCCTTTAACCCTCCTACCTTCTTCTACTCCTAGGAGTGCCTGCACAATGGGGTCTGTCCTGCGAGTCGGTGATCCTGAGGTGGATCGTTCGTCATCTTGGCCTGAGGGCTTTGTTTCTGTTTTTCTTCCCTTACCCCTGTCCCAATCCCCTGGAATGCCAGAGCAAGGTCATACATCCAGAGAGGTGATGTGCTGATGCACATCTTCCTCCCAAGCGCCTAACAGAGTTCCCCCACCCCGATTCCACCGAGTGGAGCCGCCAAGCCCACAAGAGCCCATGCTTCCACCGGCCCTCTCGGGACGTCGGGTACTGGCAGCACCCCTGGTATCCCTCCCTAGAGGGAGGAGAGCATCCATTGGGATGCTCAAGCCTCCCTCTCCCCACTTATCCCCACTGACCCGAGACCGTTCTCGAACGCGGGTCGCTGGCGTAGCACGAGGTGTGACATCCAGCGCCTCAACCCTCAGTGGCTGGGGTGTTTTTTTGACAATGGGTTGACACTGCATTCGCAGGTGTCGGCAGCTGTCAAGTACTCATTTTACCACCTCAGAAACATCACCAGGATTAGGCACTTTGTTTCATCCAGCGATCTTCCAATGTTGATCCATGCCTTTGTGACCTTGCGCCTAGACTACTGCAACTCCTTGTACTTAGGGCTACCGGAGGTTGATATTCACCGCTTGCAGCTAGTTGAGAATGCTGCAGAGTGGTTGTTGATGGGGACTCCTCATTTGAGTCACATCACACTGGTGCTGCGCGAACTGCAGTGGCTGCCAATTCAGTGGCGGATCACTTTCAAGGTCAGGCTTCTGACTTTTAAGGCCCTGCATGGACAGGGCGTGGGCTATCTGCAAAAGCTTCTGCTGCTTTACTGCCCTGGATGACTGCTCCACTCAGCTGATGAGGGGTTGTTAGAGATTCCCACGGTCCGTCTTAAAACATCAGGAGCCCGTGCTTTTATGTATGCGCCCCCGACCTTGTGGAATTCTCTACCTCATCAGAAATGTGAGTGCATGACTGTGGAGAGTTTTAAGAGAGCCTTGAAGACTCATTTATGGCATCTTGCCTACCAGAATTAATTGTATTCTGACAGTTATTTATGCTGCTGTATGTGAATTTTATGCTTTTTACTGGATTTTATCTGTTCTTAAAGTTGTACAGTGCCTTGGTTGCAGAAAGGCGCTCAGTTGATGCCAGTATAGGGATTTCTCTGACTATGTTTTTCACAGCGCAATCAGTTGCTTCAATGAAGGTTGGAGATGCTGCTGTCCCCGCTGGTGGTGGTGGTGGTGGTAGTGAAGTTGGTGATGGTATGAATATTGCTCCAAGTTCAACCCGAGACAATGTAACAATGTAAAGGGGGCAAAATCTGAAGATAGCAGGGGGTCAGATCAGAGGCAACATCAGGAAGTATTTTTTCATGGAGAGGGTGGTGGATGCATGGACAAACAAAAACTAATGCTCCACGTTATGGTGTAAGAGCAACAGGTGGAGCATAGCCATAATTTGGAGTTGGTGACCCTCGATGCACTCCAACCGCTGCTCCAGGTTTGCAACCCTGTTGTTCAAGTGGTCCAGCTCACTCCACATCAGGCCCAAATTGGCCTGTGTGGCAGGCATTCTTGCAGGGTTGCCAGCATCCCCTGCAGGTTCTGGAGCAGCCACTTTCTCCATGGCTCAACCATGCTTGACCCCACAAGCAGGTGGAGGCCATGCTGCCACCTGTTACCCAGCAGGGACAGCAGGCACATTTCATCTCTGTTCGGCAACCTTGGACTCCCACTGTGTATGGTGGTGGTTTGCAAGATGGGTGCATTATCCACCTGTCCCCAGATGTCTCCTCTGTCACAGAACCTCTTTCTCCCACACTAGGTAAGGCAAAAAGTGAAAGTCTGTCACTGTCTTGCCTGATTAACTTCCTGCCTGAGCCATGTGACTGGCAGACTATAATACATGTGATCTGTGGGCTGTTTCAATTATGACTCACTTTGCGTTCAGCAGAAACCAATGCAAAGTGAACGCGAAGTCACCTTAACCTTAATGGGATGAAGTCATTATAAGGCAAAGTAGTGTAATTCTATGGGGACTTCGTGTAGCATTTAGCAATGCGGAGTGGACAACTTCGCCCCAACTTCGCTGGCGGTGTTAAACTCTTCGCTGCATCTCTGTTTCTGGGTTTCTTCTTTCAGCAGCCTTTATGCCACTTTATGGCAAAGGAGTGCTATTCTCCACTGTGAATATAGAGCAGAAGTAATCATTAAGAATGACTGCTTTCTGATCATCCTCCTTTATTATCCTGCTCCCCTCTGGCAGCCTTACTATTCCCACCCTCGTCTTTCTTTCTTCCCCAAATGTAGCAGAACAACTGTTTTTTCCTCTTCTTTGACCCTCACCACAATATGCAGCTCTACATCTGCTTTTGTGATCTTTACTGCATTCTTGGCCTCTCTCATCTTTATTTGGCACTTGCTCCATTCTTCGTTCCCCTACTAAATGTGGGAGGCAGTATAGCAAGTGGTTTAAGGCTCTGAGCTGCAAACTTGGAGACCTGGGTTTGAATCCCACAGACCCCACTTGCATACTGTGTGACCCTGAGCAAGTCACTTAACTTCCTTGTGTTCCAGGTCACACCTGTAAACAAGTTTTCAGCTTAGTGTGTCTCTCCTGGTTAAAAAAAAAAAAAAAAACAGTCTGGGAAGTACCCAATATATTTATTCTCAGGGTTACTGTGGGACCAGCCATTTTCATAGTGAAGCTTTTAAAAGCTAAGGGAATATTTTGCCCTAAATGAAACTCCTGCAGCTGACCGCCATCATTAATGCCAGGCATAGGGGATTCTGGGGTGCTGTTGGAGTGGCCGTATTTAGAAGATGCCTAAGTGTGTGGAGGGGAGGTGGCAGGATTTGTCAGACAAAATTAAATTCTACGGCAGCTAAATAAGAAACAAAATTATTGAAGCAAACCCAAGAAGCAGACATTCCCCTTTAAATGTGTGCAAAATGTTTGCTACTCATGTTAGTTATTGAAACAATGTCCCCAGATTTGCATTTTATTTCTAAAATGAATAATCTAGAAGCTGAGCCTGAGATTCACCCATCCCTACCATCAATGGTACAGCACATCAAAATACTGAACAGTCTTCTGCACCTGCTCCATTTTAAAGTGTCTGAATGGCTCAGTTCTAACCAATTCACTTTGGGGCCTGATCCAGAAAATCTTACACGTACATTTCCATATGTGGGCATATAGGGAAGCACATAATGCATGGAGGCCCACTGTCCACATTAACATAGGTCTCTGGGAATCCACAGGACCAAAGTGTACCCACTGTGGCAGGCTGCCTCAACCTGATCTGCAGGTCTTTGCTGATTGTCAGGTTGGGGTTGACATGTCATGTGGCCATCCTTTGAACCAGTTACACTCATTGGAAGCCTCTGGGAGGGTATTAAGCTGTAAAAGACACCCCTGCAGTATGTCCAATGATACCTCATGCTCCAACCCCCAAAGGGGCTTCTAGTCCCAATTGGCTGCCAAAACATAGCACCAACACCAATCCTCCCAAGAAGCCATGGAGGGCTAGTGATGACATTCTTGTGTCTTCAATTTTTTAACAAAAAATAACTGATGTAAAGGGGATGTGACATTTCTTGTGGGACTGCCATATCCCAAAATCCCCTGTTTGTATGGAACAGGGGATCTACTCTGTTCCAGACCCACCTGGTGTCTGGATCACCTTCATAGAAACATAGGACCATCCAGAGTGTACATGTTGATGTACATAATATATGTTATTGTCCTAATAGTAAAGAAAAATAAGAGAAAGATTGACAAAAGGCTTTTCATTTTAACTAAAATGCTGCTGGAAGTGGTAGAAACAAAGTGAGACATAATATACAAGATTTGTTGACGTTAAACAATTAAGCATGCTCAGAACCCGTTTAAAAATGCTTCATGGCACAGTGGTGAAATTATTAAATGGATATAGATATTTAAGAGATGGAAAACACTAGTGGGAATTTTGTTACATGATGCATGTAAGAGACACAAAAGGGATAGTGTGATTTTTTGAAGGAATAGTTTATGATCTTAGAATCAGTGCTGCTGAATTAGATGGATTAAGTGATAATAGAAATACTTTGGTTTTTAGAACAGTGAATGTTATCACATGAACGAATATTACATGGAAGCGGAGAAGGAATAGCCTGTTAAAGAACAAGTGAAAAACTCTTTTAATGATGACGACAAGGTACAGTACATATAAAAAAACTTAGAAATATGGATTTACTGGACATATTATATTATTTTATGGTTTATTATGTCGTACCTCACTGGAATAGCTTTCTATACAGATAAAGAAAAGTGGCTGTGTGAATAACTAAATATTAAGCGATAGATAAAGAAATACTGAAAAAGTGAGAATTCAATACATGTACGCTCATAATGATGAGTGATAACTTTGGATGCATGCAGGAACTATCACAGGAATAATATGGGATATAGCTTTATTGACGTTTTCACATTCTAGGTAAGTAAAAAATGAGATACAGTGGCCTACTTCTAGGGTTCTCAAGTGTCTTAGTATTAATGCGGTAGAACTGAATGGCTAGTTGAAAATGTGTGGATTTGGACATATGGACCATGAGGTCCAAGTACCAAAAGAAGGAGGGCTAATCAGTGTTTTTTTGTATTGAGTATATTTTTGTAAATATATGGTATTAATTGTTGCATATATCATTTATTCAAGGGATGCATGAGGGGCTGAGGAAGTGAGGAAGAAACGTTACCCTTTGGATTGTGCACTTTGAAAATAATAAAGAAGGATATTGCTAGAAGCAAAGTGTTTTGAGTGGAGTTCATCCAGCAGTTTTCACTTTTTCAGTGAGAGGACTGGTCTTCACTTTATAGATGACCTAAAAGTTTTTAAAAAATGTTTTCCTTTGAAAACGAAGGGCAGTCTGAACCTCTTACCCACAACAGATTGCTCTATAATATCTCAAAACATTTTCCATTTCCAATTCTTATGTTCCAGAATTGAAGTACAAATCACCTTCTTGACCATTTTCTCAAATAGTTCAACCTCATTATTGGCTCATGTCCAACAGAAACATTGAAACACAGAATTTGTCAGCAGATAAGGACTGCCTGGCCCATCCAGTCTACCCCTTTTTCCCCTGCCTATACTTTCACAGCAGACCCTACCTGATATCTGGCTCCTTCCCCTACTGTTTCCCACCTAAGACTCCCTTGTGCCTAGCCCATGCATGCTTGAACCCCAACACTGTTTTCACACCCACTACCTCTGCTGGAAGGTCACTCCTAGCATCCACCAGTATTTCAGTGAAGAACTACTTCACATCCTTCCTAAATTTTCAATCTTCCAGCTTCTTTACATGTCCCCTTATTCTTGTGCAATGTCTTCTCTGAAAAATACTTCCCTGCTGTACCTTGTTAAACCCTGTGAGGTACTTATATGTCTTTATCATATCCCCCCACTCCTTCCTGTCCTCCAGGATGTACATATTGAGATCCCTTAGTCTCTCCTCATAGGGCTTCTGATGCAGTCCTTGCATCATTTTAGTTGTACACTTCTGGACAGCCTCCATCCTGTCTATGTCCTTCTTGAGATGTGATCTGCAGACCTGGACACAGTACTCCAGGTGGGGTTTCACCAATGATATATACAGTAGTAACACCACCTCACACCTCTGCTGATGATACCCCTCCCTATGCATTCTAGCACACCACTGGCCCTACCTACTGCCCTGCCATTGCCTTTCTACCTTGCAGTCATCAGATATGATTATTCCTATGTCTTTTTCCTGTTTGATGACCATCAAAACCTCACCCACCATAGGGTTTTATTTCTCAGTGACAGAATCCTAGGTGTTTAACAAAGTTCTTAAATTCTCATCTACAGAATGGTGGATCTTTATCTGACTTCACTGTCTCAGTAGTGTCAAATTTTCAACAACGATCTTGTTCAGGTGATGTAGTACATGTCAACCTATAAAAGACTATATAGCCAGTAATGTTGGATATCTGGAGTAATTATCCACAAGGATTAACAGATTGTGTCCATCTGGTAGGTATGCAAAGTCTATGCTAGCTTCTGTCAATGGGGCTAGACGTAATGTTGATATTTGTGAAGGTTCTGACTTGGCTTCCATTGTCACCATTTAACAGGCCCTACATGACTTTACCTTTTACTCCATCAGTAAGTCAATTCTAGGAAACCTTACTTTTTCTCTGGTCAGATACATTGTTTTCACCAGATTTTGGTATCCTTCGTATGCTAAGACCATTACTTTTGCCTGCAGAACTGAAGGAATAACAATTCCATTGCCCCTTTGTACGGAATCTACTTAATCCCCAACTGTCAAATCAGACTTTACTTTCTCAAATCTGTGATACATTGAGAGGTTTACTTGTGGATTCTTGACAGCTGCATGCCACATGACCAAATCGCACTCACAACAGATTGTAGAGAAGGATCCTTGAGTGTTGCTGTTTTGATTCTGCTAAGTGCATTGCCATGGGAGCAGGACTTAGTGCAGATGTCATTAACTCTTCTTCAGCTTTCTGTTCTCTATGAGATTCATATTTATAAGTCATTGGATGCCTTGATACATAAGCTGCTGAATTATCTTTGCTTGTAATATACACCACAGATACTTCACAGGGTTGTAATCACAAGGACCATCTCTTGATACATGGTAAAGGATTGGTTCATAGATTGCCAAAATTGGTAACCACCAGTTTAAGATCTGTGTGTGTACTGCAAATGGTCATCCAAAGACATGGATGTGAAAGCAAGCATTTACCTACAATGACTGCTAAGGCTTCTCTCTCAATCTGAGAAACACATCGTTCAACTGGATATGGACAAATTCCTTTATCAGCGAACACATAGTCAAATAATTCCAAACTGCCAGTACAAAACTCACATTTTGGCTGAGTGTGAGTGCATCGCTCTCATAGCCGCTCAGTCTTTTCATTGCTGCCCTCAAATTTATAATATGGTCCTCTAGTGACTTACTAAACATCAAAACGTTGTCACTGATGTTTATGGGTTCTTTGGGATCATATAAAGTCTTTGAATTCCATTTTGAAAGATGTTTGCTGCACTGGATATACCAAAAGTCAGGTATTTGTAACTTCGTAATCTGATGTGTAAAAAAGATTATGTATTGTGACGCATGAGACAACTGTAACTGGTTGTACAGGATCCTTCATTAAAAATCAAGTGCTCTGAATACTGTGGCATCATTCAAATCAATTGCTGTATGATATCTTTGATAGATGGTGGGATATGGCATTCTTTTTTAGTAACTTTTTTGGGCTGCCTCATATCCACATACACACTGACTTTCCTCAAGAGAAACAGACTTTGGCACTATGACAACTGGTGAGATCCATGATGTGGGCCATCCATTCTATCTCTCCTAGGTCTTTGTCTTGTTCTAGCTGATCGTCTAGCTGTTAGCAAGCATAAACATCCAGTCTCCTGTGAGGCAGTGCAACAGGCGAAAGGGAACTACAGTGTGCAGTTTTTGCTTGAAACCCCTTTAAGTTTCACAGTTCATGGAAAAGGTCATCATATTTTCCCAGCAGGTTTCTATAATTGGTTTCTGATTTTGATGCCTACTCACAGACTGCACCACCATAATGAGCCCTAACCTGTGTGATATGTCCCAGCTCGGCAGGGAACCTCCTGTTCCTTCAACAACACAGAAATTATCAGTCTTCAGCTGTGAAAATGGCAGCTTGTGCCCTGAAATTTTCCTGTCACTTTCAGAGGTTTGTTAGACCTGTAAGGGACGTTTTTAACCTGCGCTGTATGGAACTCTGACTGAGATTTCTTATGCATACAGTCCTTTTCATCCATCAAATACACTAAGACCAGAGTCTGCCAGGACACTCACGTCATGCCTATTTCATTACCTCTGAAATGAGGATGATTCTTCTGCTTTGACCCCTTTTGACTTGCCAACACTGATTGAGTATAGTTGTTCATCATCTTCTGAGCTTACAGTATACACGCATCTACAAAAGATTTACAGTACCAGTACAGATTTCTTGCAGTCTACCACAGTGTTTGTTAGTTGCTATCAGTGTTGGGCTTTGACATGCACCACACAGCAACATGATTTTCTTTATTGCACTTCTGACACACTTTCTTAAATTCAGGACATGCAGTTTTTCCAACAGGATGTGAACTATACCTCCATGCCACCTGACCTGTGATTTGTTTTAGCTGTCTGCACTGGGAAAACCACTTTATTTTCTTTTTTGTAAGTTGTGCACAGATGGAGACCTTTGCTCCATGGCCACTGCCCTTGTTTTGGCTATTTCCATAGCTTTTCTCATGTCTAGCAACTAAAACAGTGTTTAAGTGCTGTTACTAAGGGCCTTTCTTCTTAATTTACTTATTGCATAATTTTGCACAATTTGGGTCTTAATCTCACAGTCAACATCTGCAAAGTCAAACGTATTGTAAGTTCCAGCTATCATTAACCATGTGTGGTATGCCAGCAGACATTCTCTTTGTTTTTGACTGGCATCATGAAATAAGCATTCCACATATTCCATATTTTTCTTTTGAGTGAAGTACGGTGCTCCCTCACTATAAAGAACTCTGTTACAATGAGATCTTGTTTATTATGAACATTCAACTTGGCTCCAGTCTGAAAATGTCAAGTCCAGTTGACAACTGTTTTTGTCTGATCAGCTGGTCAGCTTGTCAGGTGATTAGCTAGCTTCTCAGTCAGCTGTTTGCAGCACAGTATTGTACAAAAGTTCTAGGCAATTGGCAGGTGGTTTATACCTGTAGTCTGCCAGTGTTGCTATTTTTTTACCTGCTTTTATTTGTCTTCTGCTTTTAAACCAAAAATGAAATGGTATGGTTACTCAGGCAGACAAAGCTTGCTATTCTGGACAGCCTGAAAGCCAGTGAGACCTTAACTAAACTGTCCAGCGAGACCAGGCACTCAAAGTTTGTGGGCAGAGAACCAGCTTTCAGCTTCAGAGAATAAATTTTGGAGTGCTTGCTGGAGAGGGGTGCAGTCTGGGTGGCAGCTGAAGATAACGGCATCATATACATAGAGTAGAAGTTTTCCAGAGCAGGCCTTGGGAAGATAGTTCAAGAGCAAACTGAACAGATGTGGTCCAAGGATAGAGCGTTGGGGAACCCCGGACCTCACAGGGAGGCTAGAGGAGAGGGTATTGTTAATATGGACTTGCTGGGTCCTGTTCCTTAGGTAGTCACAAAACCAAGAGGAGGCATCCTGAGATAGCCCCAGACAGAGGAGGGACCTGATGAGGAGGGCATGGTTTACAGTATTGAATGCCTTAGTCAGGTCTATGTACACAGACCCAAATAGGTGTCCTCTGCCTAGAGCCTGGTGAATGAAAGTGGTGTATTCCAGGAGAGCAGAGGTGGTACTGTGACCCTTCCAGAAACCATGCTGTTCTGGGCAAAGAAGGTTGTGTTTAGTTAGATTGTCAGAGAGCTGTTCAGCAATTATTTTTTCGAGAGCCTTGGAAAGTGGAGGGAGGATAGAAATGGGATGGTAATGTCCTGGAAGGGTGTGGTCACCACCTTTAAAGATAGGTGTGACAATGGCACATTTCCAGTGGGAGGGGAACTGGCCAAGACAAAGGGAAAGATTGAAGATTTTTGTAATAGGAGAGAGGACTGCATCAATAGTCAGATGAAGGAGTTTAAGATCTAAGGAATCACCACTATAACATGTTTTACCCAAAACCTTGGACAAACAAAAATTTGGCCTCATGGGTAGAAATAGTTCATAGTAAAGCCATGTGGGAAATCAGTGACCTCGTTGGCATTTTTGGAAATAATCCTGGTCCCTATGGACAACATTGCATGAAAAAGGAGGATTGATGAGTTTAACGAGCGGCTGGTGGGTTGGTGCAAGGAGTAAGAGTATGGTTTTAAAGTGATGGGGGATGATACCTGGTCTAATGAAGGGCTATGGAGCCATGACAGACTACACCTTAACTGGGAGGGGGAAAGAACACTAAAAGATAGTCTAGGAGAATACATGGTAAGGTAACTGGGTTTCAACTGCTAAGGGGGGGAGGCAGAGAAGGGGAGGGCAGAAAGCCTACCCTCCACAAATGTGGAGAGAGTACAAGGAGGGGAGCAAGGTAACAGAAAAAAATGAGAGAAGAGTAGAGGGAGGGGAAACAAACAAGGACAGTCTAAGTAAACCAGAAAATAAGAGTATGGCAGGAACAAGGTGGATGGTGGTGTCACTGAATACACACAGTTTTGGAAACAAGATGGTAGAATTGCAGGTACTCTTAGCAGAGGGTAAAGTGGACATAGCATCCATTACAGAGACCTAGGATATAGCACACCATGACTGGGATCTCTCAGTCCTAGGATATCAATCAATCAATCAATCAATCAAATCTTTATTTATTCAGGCGGACATCATTGAGCAAAGCTCATTTACAAGATGGACCTGATAGGTCAAGGATCAAATTGAAGGTACAGTAGCAGACATATACAGAACACTTATATTTAAACAGTACAGTAATATAAACATATATACAAATGAAGGATAAGGATGATTCAACCCTACTCTCATTGACTATGGCCTTCCGGTCTATGGCTCAGCAGATCAGACTGCCCTCGACAAGGTTCGCCTCACAGTTAATAAGGCCTGCAGACTTATCACTGGTGCTCCCAGACTCACTCACACATGTGAGCTGTACACCCTGGCTTCCCTACTCAACCTGGAAGAGCGACTCATGTATCAGACATGCCAGCTCACCTTTAAAGCCCTGCGTGCCTATCCCCATAGGCCTATCCAACTCCATTAGCCATACTGCACCGACCCTGATCGCGCGCAGCTCATCAAGAGCTACCCTAGTTATTCCGAGACCAGGACCTCTCAAGGTCAGAGGGCATTCCCTCACGCGCGCCCCACTGGTATAACTCCCTCCCTGCCAGTGTCTCAAACTCACTAACCTTAGCTTGCTTTAAGCCCAGGCTCAGAAACTTCCTGCTTAGCTCTCGCAAATGCAACTGCCGCTAGCCTAGTGTAAAAAAATATATATATATATACATACTCTGTTTGACAATGCTCACTGAGCGGCTCCCCCCCTTCCTTTTCCTACTAACTCCTCCTCCCCTATCTCCCTCCCTTCTACCCCCACCAGCTCTCCCCCGACCATAAGTGTTGCACCTTTTGTTATCTTTTGCTTCGTTGGAGATTGTATTCTATTGTAACAAAATTGTAATTGAACTGTAACTTTTTTGTTTGTAAGTACTGTGTCCCTTGTACTACTGTTCTGATGTCCTCTTTGTGACGAGGTACCTTTGTAAATGAGCCTCTGGCTCAAAGGTTTCTAAACTGATGTTTAACTAAATAAATAACAGGACAAGGTAGGATACAATAGAAGTACCCTAGAAGAAACCAGAATGTCCAAGATCCAATAGAGGAGCCAAAGCAAGCACGCACTACATGGTAACAGGTGGTTACAGGCTCCAGGGCAAACTAACGCAGACAAACAGATGTAATGATTTATGACTGCAAAAATGATGATAAGCAGCCTCTGACAAATGACATGGCGGTGCTGGTGGGAGATTCAGAGAGGGCTAAGGCTACTAGTAGTAGGAGGTATGGAGGAGGTGGTTGGGAGTGAGTAAAGTGCCAGGAATTGGTGTGGAGGTCTTAGTCAGGTGAAGCTAAGCTGTAAAAAGGTATGAAAGGGGGCTGAGATACAAAAAAAAGGGGCTGCGAGGGAGGGAAAAAACTAAGGGGAAGATTTATGGAAGAGCTGTCAATAATAATTGCTGACTGAAAGGGGGAGGGTTATAAGATACATCAGGAAGGAAGAGATTGAAAAGGGAAACATTGAAACACTGTGACTGCAGCTCCACAACAATAGGGGCAGAAAGATTAGGTTGGGGGTCATATACGGACTGCCTAACCGGGGAGAGTAGATGGACAGGGAACTGTGTTCACAGTTGAGGAACGCAGCGGGGAGGGGGGAGATAGTAGTAACAGGGGATTTTAACCTACCAAAAATAGACTGGGACACTCCTGCCACATCCTGTGCCAGAAGTCAGAAAATCCTCAACACTATCCTGTATGGCTTCATGACACAGTCCCAACAGAGGGGAAGCAATCCTGGACCTAGTGCTCACGAATGGGGAGCACGTACAAGAGATTGACATTATGAAGCCCCTGGGTGGGAGTGATCACAGCACAGTGAGGTTCAGGTATGGTAAGGAAGACATCCCAACAAAGACCAGGGCAACAGATTTTGAAAAAAAGTTAACTTTAAAAAAATGAGACAAATGGTTAGGGAGGACCTGGGGAGTATAGTTGAAGGAATAGAGGTGGAAAGATTGGTAAACCATTGAGCGGGCATCCAAAAAGCAACATGCAGTTGCATAAAAATGAGAGGCAAGAAAGGAGGGGCTAGATCACCAAGCTGGTTTAATGGGGAGGTAGCTAGAACAGTGAGGAAAAAGCGGACTGCCTATAGGAAAAGCAAAAGAACAGCTAGGGTGGAAGACTAAGAAGAATTCCAGAGGTTGGCCAAGCTAACAAGAAAGAAGGTACAGTAAGACAAAGTGCAGATCGAGCTCCAAATAGCTGAGGGGGATAAAGGAGAGTGAAAAGGCATTCTTTAGCTACATAAAAGAAAAGAGAGACAAGAAGGATAGTATAGTCAGACTCGAGAAAGGGGATGGATGGGTCGTAGAAAATGGGTCAAAGGCAGAAGTATTAAATGAATACTTCTGCTCTGTCTTTATAAAAGGGAAGGAGGGACCAATTCCACAGACAGGAACAGGAAAGGAGGGATCTGGGTGGACCTCTTAGGGGTCATTGGGGCTGAAAGAGTGAGGGAGGGGCTGATGGCACTGAAAATGGATAAATCCCAGGGGGCCAGATGAGGTACACCCCAGGGCACTCAAGAAATTGACAGAGGAACTGGCAGGCCCACTGACAATTTTATTCAATAGATCCCTAGATTCTGGAGTAGTGCCAAAGGAATGGAAAATAGTGCATGTATTGCCACTCTACAAGATTAGATCCTAGGAGGACCAGGGCAACTACAGGCCAGTCAGCCTGACCACGATAGTATGTAAACTTATGGAGACCATACTGGAGGAGGGGCTGGTGAGGTACATGAATGCAAATGGTTTGCAGGACAGAAAGCAGCATGGGTTAGTGGTGGGCAGATCATGTCAAATGAACCTGGTTGAGTTCTTTGGGTCATGAAGGCAGTGGACAAGGGCCAGGCAATAGACATCATTTACTTGGACTTTAGTAAGGCCTTCGATTCAGTGCCACATAGAAGGCTAATAGCAAAACTGAGGGGTCATGGGGTAGGGGAGAGATTAGTAAGATGGGTTGAAAACTGGTTGAGGGGCAGGACACAGAGGGTGGTGGTGGGGGAATCCTTCAGTACAAAGGAGGTCACCAGTGGGGTTCCACAGGCATTGGTGTTGGGCCTGGTATTGCTTATGATCTTTATAAGCAACATTGGGGATGGCATTAAGGGCAAAATGTGCCTATTCGCAGATGGCACCAAGCTCTGTGGGATGGTGGACACCCAGGAAGAGATACAGGAGTTGAGGCAGGACCTAGCCAGACTGGAGAGATGGTCAAGGAGGTGGCAGCTTGGATTCAATGCCAAAAAGTGCAAAGTGATGCACATCAGTAGGCAGTATGGCGCAGTGGGTTAAGGCTCTGAGCTGCAAATCTGGAGACCTGGGTTTGAATCCCACAGCCCCCCTAGGTGCATACTGTGTGACCCTGAGCAAGTCACTTAACTTCCTTGTGCTCCCAGGTTGCACCTGCAAACAAGTTTTCAGCTTAGCGTGTCTCACCTGGTAAAATAATTGGTTAAACAAAAAAACATCGGGGCAAAGAACCCAAGAGCTGAGTACTATATAGAAAAACTTCAAGTAGCTGCTTCTGAAGAGGAAAAGGACCTAGGGCTGCTAATTACTAGTGATCTGAAACAGTCCACTCAATGCAAAAAGGCAGTGGTGCAGGAAAACAGGATGCTGGGCTGTATTGCAAGGGGATTTAGTAGTAGGCACTGCAAGGTTATTTTGCCTTTGTATAGGTCACTGGTATGGCCACATTTGGAATATGGAGTAAGGTATTGGCATGCTTACCTAAAAAAGGACATTAAAATGGTAGAGGGGGTTCAGAGGAGAGCAACTAAAATGATCAGGGGACAGCAGCATAGGTCATACGAAGACTGCTTGGAGTCCTAAGGATGTACTCCCTGGAGGAGAGGAGGCAAAGCAGGCATATGACAGACACCTTCAAGTATTTGAAGGGAGTAAACAAAGCAGAGTGTGGGGATCTCTTCAATAAGAGAGATGATGACACCACCACCAGAGGACATAGCCTAAAGCTGGTGGGGGGGAGGATACAGGAGAGATGTGAGATAGCACTTATTTACAGAAAGGATGGTGTCAGCCTGGAATGAGCTGCCAGAGTAGGTGGTGATGGCTAAGACAGTGGGAGCTTTCAAATGATCCTGCAACAAAAACTGAGGGAAGTCATGGGATCAAAGAAGAGGAAATGGAAGGGGGATGGGAGAGGGGGAAGGGGAACCAGGGTCACTGATGGAAGGGTAAAGCAAGGATCCTGCAACAATTCAAGCAGACTAGAAAGACCACATGGTCTCCTTCTACTGGCTACTTTTTTATGTTCTTATGTTCTTATTTTCCTTAGCTTGTATAGGTTAACTGCTCTACAAATGCACAGTACTTAAAGTTTTATGTGCTGAATGTTTTACCTAACTGTACCATTCATCTGTGTTAATTCTGATATAAAATCACATTTGCCACAACGCATCCATGAAAACTTGTTACCTGCATGCGTTAGGAGTTCCCCTGTTGAAATATACTCTACATAAATAGGCACTGGCAACTTCTCCCAGGCCTGAAAGTGTCCTTATTTTAAAAAACAGATTTTACCATTCCTTCCCTTTATAGAATTTGCTGAAGTAAATTGCTGTGTTGTACTTGTTTCATTTTCCTAATAAAATTGAAATACGGGTGGCCCTTCCTGTTAGTATTGTCATACAACACCTTGTCTATTTGCAGTATTGATCTTCTGTGCTCCCACCACATCCGTCCTGAACAATGAGAACACACAGCACACCATCTGGCCCTCATGATGCAGTTGGAAAAGTAAACTGCTACTGCATCTTGGAAGATTGTATTATTTGTGGGCCATTCCTTGAGTTCAGGAAGGATAGATGAAGAACAGTTCAGTATATGTGGTTGTAGAAGTGGTTCTGTTCCTGCCTGGCCCCGGTACAAAAAAGGCTCCCGATTCCTTTCCTCTGACTCTGAGCCGCTTTCTTCAGCGCTGAAGGTAAATGAAACTTGCCTCGTTCTTTTCAATATGCCCATCTTAGTGTCATTCCTCCACGAGAAAGGCTGGTCTAGCTTATAGTCCCCTTTATCATGAATACATTTTATCTGTTTGCCATTTTTGAGTTCTTTGTCTAGTTTATTAATAGACTCCTACAGGTTTTTGTTGAAGACATCAAAGTCCTTATGGGTTTTAAATTTCAGGACTTCTTGTTCTGATATCAATGAAACCTTAATTCTCTTAACAAGGTGCCCAATGAATTTGAATTTCTCTGTGATGTAGTTCTGATGTCACATAATTGGAGAGCATAATATGTTTGGTTAGTATCCAGTTTTTTTAGCGTTTGATAAAGGATTGAGAACAATCCAAAACGCGTCAGGCTAGGCCATGCCTGGTGTACCAGTTGTATTTATGTAAAATAAAGTCTTTTTACTTTGCTAGCTCCAGTGTCCATGCTAATTTGGGGTAGTGAGTGCCACAGTTTCTTTGAAGTTGGATGTCTTGTATTTACTGGTGAGCACCACTAACCTTGTGCATGTTCTTTTGGAAGTTTAGTTTTAAAAACAAACATCAGAACCTAGCTAAATGGGAGCAGTTTAGCTATAGTCTGATATTTGTTTGTTGACATTATTGCCAGAAATACAGTTTCTGGGCACCACAAATCTCTGGTGCCCAGCTTAGGAAGAAGAGTGCTTTCCCCACGTTCTCTGTATGAGAGCAGTGGGAATTGCTTCACTTCTGCAGCAACAGCTGGAACTTATGCTGCAGGCTGAAGTATGAGCTACAAGCCGCTGTTTTCCTGGTGTCTAATGGCACCCTCACCGCTCCATTACCATCCCCATAATATTGTTTGAAGAACATCTACACCATCGAGATCAAAGGGTAAAAGACACTCTGAAAGTGGGGTCCCAGAGTTATCTAATAATAGTTACAAGTCACCAGATAATTGGAGGCCAACTGCAAGTACAGCTAAAGAAAGCAGCCAGCAAGGGAAGTGCAGGGTATAGAATACAGGGCTGGATGCAACCCCCAGGTAAAAAACTGAATCCGATCAACAGCTGACTTGGGAAAAAAGGGGGGGAGTACCAAATTAAGAAAGAAAAAGAAGCAGATCAACCCAGAACTATGCAACATACAAAGGGTTGGCAAAGGTGGGGATTTAAAGAGCCAGCAGGGAATCAGTCAGGTGCCATAGCATGCTGTCCCAGCATACGCAAAATCTAGAAAAACACAAGAGCAGGCAGCTGTAAGAGAACTGATGCCTAGCCATCAGTAATGAAAGATAGTTACTCTGCCTCTATAAATCCTGGCAGAAATGCAAAGAAAAATTAACAAATAAGTGCAACCAAGTAGTGGGTGTATGAGCTGAAAGCAGGGACATTATACGAGAAGCCCCAGATAGAATAATTAAAGTGCCAGGTCCAGGGAACAGTCCAGCCAAAGAGGCATGTGAACAAGTGTGAAACAAAGCCTTAGACTGCCCCTTAGTGACTGGTAGGCAAACAGTGAACCAGGAAACAGATTATTTATCAGTATACTGCAGATACTTGATTAAACAGTGGTGGGGCCTCTCACCTGGCTTGGGTTTGGACCTGGTTCTGTGTGCTCTTTCCACCTTGAATATCAGAGCACTCAATTTCACCTTCAAATGCTGCACCAGCCACGTACAGCATTTCTTCTCTTCAGCTTTGCCCTCCAGCCTCTCCAGTTGACTGACAATGTGACAATGCAAAGATTAGATCTACAGGAACGGTCTGATTTCTCCCCCTTACCATTCTCAATCTGCTCTTCCTCCCCTCTTCCTATATCTGCTACCCCTTCCTATACCATAACACCCCCCTTGCCACTGGTTCCCTGTGCCCCACCTGATCCATGCTTTTCCCCTTCCATATGCCCCCCAGCACATTCCTTGCCTGGGCTGGCTGCTGTGCCTCCCTGACAATTCTCTACCTGCCCCACCCTCTCCCCTCCTGTAACTGCCACTCCACTTCCTACCTTCACTCCCCCCCGCCTCTGCTGCTGTCTGGTCTACTGATCATGCCTCCCGCCTCTCTGCTGTTTCCCCTGCCCTTCCTACTACCCTCCTCCTCCCCTACCTTCCCTGTGACTTCCCTCCACCCCTCTTGCTCCTCCAGGCTAGTCAATACTGAGAACCTGTTCCTATACTCATTCCCTAGCTAATTTAAGCCCAGATTGCTAAAAGGGGAATAGGTTTTTGTAATGAATCTTCTTTCTTTTTTTAAAAAAGTTTATTTAATAACAGACATACACTACTTTGTTTTGGCACCAAGTTGCCACCCACTCCCCAGAATCAACTGCCACCCCTTCCCTCTCTTTCACCCTGTGACAAGCAGTCCCTAGTTTTCAGTGGCATGACTTCCCTCAAAAATACCTCCCCTAGTACCACATCTAGTGACAACCCTCTCCCTTATCCTACCCCAGTGCCAAACAATCCCAGGCATTCAGTGGCATCCCCTTCCTGTCCATGCCTCAGTGCCAACCAATCCATAGCTTCAAATCCCCCCCCCGACAGAAACTGCCACAAACTCGCCTCCTTGGTTAATCCCTGTCTGACATTCAAACTACTATACTGATATAAGCAGATAGAGTGGTATACAGAGAATAATGCCTGTGCAGGTATGTGTTATGAAGTTTTTTCACACCAAGGGTGTGTGAAAATCCAAATACAATTTTGCACAGGTATTATTTTTTGTAATAACAGGTGCAAAGTTTTAACAGGGAGAAAAACTGTAAGCTGCATTAATGTGTGGGACTGTATCCCTGAGCAGCTGCCATACTCATTCAAATACAGTGTGCTTTTTCTCTTGCTTCAGTGCAGTGAGAGTGTGAGGAGGAAAATGCTGTAATATCCAACTATTGAGTTGTTACAGAATTCAGCAGGTTATTACGGTGTTTCATCAGGAGTGCATATCCATTCATTATAGGGGGTCACCGGTTATTATAATACAGTAGTTATAAGACATGTCATCAAAAATTATGATAATGTTACAATGATGTAGCACTACCACGATTTTCCTTTTTTTTTTAATTAATTTTCATTCTTTATGTGGTGGATCCCTACTGTTGATCTTCATCCCTGGTCATGGTCCCTGGGACTTAGACCACCATCTATGGCCATCCTCCCCCAGTTACCCCAGGCTTACCCGTGGAGGGTGGGGCCACGGCATTGAACTCCTGTATCTGATCCACGGAACTAGTGACTGGTCAGGGGAGTGATGGTGATGGTGGCTAATCAAAGCCCCAAGGAAAGCGTCACCTAGACAGTGGACCCACCCACCTACCTACCACTTTTTCCTGGTTTTCTGTTTCGGAGGCGGGGACGTACAATGACGCCATTGTCTGCTCTGCCTCCCTTATGTTTCAAGTGCTGTTAGCTTGAGCAATTCCCAGCCTCCACCAGGGGTCCTCCTTGTGCTGGACACTACCCCATCTTCCCCTCTGGAGAAGGACAGCTATCCATGGGATGCTCCATCCTTCTCCCCTGGCCGGACCTCTGGTGATCCAGGTCCATTACAGAAACCCAGGTTGCCGGCATCACAAGCAGAAATCCAACCTCTGAGCCAGCGGGCTGGCTCTACCATGATTTTTAATGAGACTTGATGTACAGTGGTGCTCAGTGCCAGGTCCCTTCTTGTCTAGCCATGTCACGCAGCACTGCCAGGCATGATCTGGCAAATCTGGACAGAACCATCACTGCTAACTGCTTAATTGCTATATGTTTCCAATCATTTTATCTTGTGATGATTCAGAGTATCATAACAGTAGAGTACAACATGTCTAGAAAAGAAGAAACATGATTCTATGCACTGCTGTATTCAAACTGGGGTATAGTCAATTCCATGCAGCAGGCTGAGTAGACACATTGCACCCTACAGTAAGTGTTTTGTACCACCTCAATACTATGTTGCTATAAATGAAAACCAGAGTCGTTTGCATGCAATGTGACATCAAGCTGTTCATGTTGTCATTTCCCAGTACATGGAAAGTTTTTTTTTTTTCATACAAACAAAAAGAGTTATGCTCACCAGTAGAACCTATTGGAGGTGACCCGTTCTTGCATCAACTGCCATCTTCTTCCAAACTCCATAGAGCTATATAACTGAAGGAGAAAACATTGAAATTAAAAGGATGATTTTTGTTTTCAGTTCACAGCTATTGTTCTACTGGTACAGAAGCTAGGATTAAACACAGCAAACACGTCTTGTCAAGTTATTAAAAGACTGTTACATTTGTGATGTGCCCAATTTTTTCTGTGTTGATGGGCAGCATGCTGTAGCTGGATATTCTAACTAAACATGCCATCCACAAAGTTTATAAAATGGAGCTTTGCCATCAGAGAAATAGTCTCATGATTTGAAACTTTTTCCTCTAAGGAATTTAGAGATATGTTCCCCCATTCTTGAGTATGGTGGCATCGGGTAGAAACATAGAAATCACCTATTAGAGTACCTAGTAGGCTTTAAACTTCAGATGTAGTTGCACCCAAAACAGGACACATCACTTTGAACCTTAAACCCATAGCCTCTAGAATCAATGATATTCTACAGGATACAATACAAGATATGGGCCCAATTTTATAAGGGGGATGCAGCGGCGCAGCAGACCTGCGGCAGGGTGTTCGACGTAAGTTGCAACTTGTGCTGAACATTGCAGCAAGTGTGATTTTCTAATTCTTGTGCTGCAAATGCCCATTGCAAGCCCAGAACCCAGGACAAAAGGAGTTAGACCACCATCTCTCTGGTCTACCCTTGTGTCCGGGATCGTGGCATTTTCACCACCCCTTTGATGCAAGTAGCCGTAAAGGGGAATTTTTGCAAATGCACCGCCCCTTTGAAAATCAGACTGCTCTGCATCCAAGGGGCTTTGTCACATCTGTGATCCCCATTGTGTCCACTTTGTAAAATCAGGCGCTATATGTTTATAGTTACAGTTTCTGTGACTCTGATGGTTATAAGAGTGCTTTCTATAGATCATTGGGTGAGAGAACTGTGAAGTGAAGCAAAGCACTTCTGGCACACAGAGGACTTTGGAAGAACCTCATTACCAACACAAATACAGGAAATGTACATATCGGCATATTCTGAATCATGTAAAGGCATCTGTTTAAATACATGGAAAAAAAGAAACTTGCATTTTAAATCAAAATGTTTTACATCGAAGAAATATAGAGAAACTCCCGTGTGGAAAATGAAATATCCCAACTGAACTTAGAATATCAGCATTTTTTAATTTTAACATGAGACACCCTTTTGTAGAGTACTGTAAGTATAACATTTTAAGAACAAGGTAACAAAATCATACAATAGCACAGTCAAATATTATTGTGTTGGTAAAACAGGATGAAAAATAAACATAAATTATATATACTGTATTTACCGTGGGAGAGATAAATAACAATGCTGAATAAAAAGTGATATTCGGTTGTGTTATTCATCTAAAATACAGTAGGTGATTTACAGGTAGCGATTAGCAAACTGGTTGGAGAAAAACACAAACCTACCTGAACTTTTTCTGCACTTTGGATCGGTTCAGAAAACCCTGGTGTCTAGCAGACCCCCCACCTCCAGTTTTCCTTTTCCCTTGTGTCAAGTGCCCCCCACCCCAGTTTTCATTTTCCCTGGTGTCTAGTGGACCCCCCCTCCATAACCCTGCCAATCTCCTGTCATAAAATAAAGTGTCCCCATATTCCCTGGTGTCTAGCTGACCCCACCTACCCTTGCAGGTACAGCCCCCCACCCTGATCCGGAGTGGGCGACCGACACAGCCCTCCTCTCTACACCATGGTCAGCTGCCAAAGAGCTACCTGTTTTTTTTTTTTTTTTTTAAGTTTTCACCAGTGTGTGACAACTGTTCCAGCTTTTCAGAAGTGGTGGAGACCTGTGCCAGAAGGTTTCCCGGTGCCCCATCCCAGGAGGGATGGGGTGAACTCCAGGATTCAGAGGCAATCCCCTAGTCCTTTCTGGACTTTTGAAGCTGCCTTGTGACAACTGCTCTGTGAGTACCTTGTTTATCTGTATACACCCAGGAGTACCTGCAATTCCTGTATGGTGATTTCTCTGACAAAGGGACCCTGTCACCTGAGAATGTCTGTTTAGAAGTGTCTGCTTACATTTGGAGTCCTGTATGTGACCGTCCATGCAGAACTTTTAACTTCTGGCATCTCTAGGTGGGTGTTGTAGTACATTAAGTGTGATATACATTTGAGACAACAGCTACAGTTTTCTACAGATGGGTGGTGTTATTAACCAGATGAATGGCCGACTATAAACTTGGAAACAAAAGATGGGAGGCCCCCCCATCTGGAGTAACCAGTTTACCTCCATGGGTTCTGAAGGGCACCTATTACTTTTTCTTCAGTCCAACTGGCTAATGCCTGAGAAGAGTGTTTACCACTGGATGTGGGCTGTTTTCTTTCAGTTTACCCCAGTATAGTGGGTTCTGAAAGTTCTGAGCATGTACGTGCTCTTTTCTAGTCGTATGTACCACCTTCATCCTGTGAGAAATGGGAAATGTATCAGTACCTGGCCAGATGTGCCAATTTCCAGTAGGAACCAGTGTGTTCACCGGTGTATGTTTTCTTCATCCTATGCTAAATGGGAATTCAGGAATGTCTGTACACTCAGTCATCTGCATTACCAGTGTGTGTAGCCCTATGGGGGTCCATCTTCGCTTTGTGATTATTCCTACTCTGTTGTATGAATAAAAGCCACCCTCTAGAATCCCATGATTTGGACAGTAATGTTATTGCTTCCTTGTGTCTGGAGTTATTTGGGTGCCTCTGTCTAGAAGTGCAACCTAGTATAGCCCTGAGCAAACGTTTTCTCCCAAGGACCCGGCTGTTGGCCATGGCAATTGGTTCCTACCAGATGTGTGGCAGGTAGTTGACACATTTGGCTGACTATTCCATATAACAGTCTAGTCTACCCTGTATATGGTGGCTTTGGTGGTGTTTTTTAAAACTTCTTTGCAAATGTAAACCCCCACCCCTCTCTTTATCCCCAGATGTTTTGGTGAGAGGAGAAGCCCTTCTAGTTAAACAAAGGGGGCCAGTGGGAGGGTTACAAGATTGTCCCCAAAATATAATACATCAGTGGCTAAAGAAGCCATGGAATGTTGGGATAAATATTTAGTTTACTCACTCCTGGTGTAGTTTGCAGCCTTGTGACCAAATCTGCACCAGGCATGAGTAAATCCCAGCATAACCCATACCCTGAGTGGATTATTGCTATTATACAATGGTTACCAAGTTTAAAAAAACATTTAATTACAAAGTTAGATTTATTTTTGTTTAACTTTTTTATAGATTTTTGTTGCAATATCCTTCCTCATTACGATAAATAGTCCCCTGTTGCTATGTAAAATACTTAACTATGGCTGAAGATTGCAGTGGTTAGGAAAAGGTACTGGCTGGGAGACTGGCAGTCCGAGTGTTAGCGGAATGAGCCACGGCAGGTGATGCAATTTTGCAGCACGATCAGGAGCTGAGGTTTGTTTTTTTTGTAGTTTTCTGGTGGGAGCTATGAGTGTTTCTGTATCACAGACATTGGTGTGAGCTGTGAGCTGCTGATGGTGTTCGGTGAGTGAGTGAGTGAGAGAACGTGGTGTGAGTGACTCCCATTGTTAAGCTGCTGGCTGTCTTTTTGGAGCTCTACAGAGCAGTTTCTGGCAAGGACAACAGTGTTAAGAAGTTCTGAAGTCAGGGGGTATAGAGAGAGACACACACACAGAGATGGGGCTGACAGATTTGATCAGGGAAAATGAGCTTCTCAGAAACAAAGAGTAGAAGATCAGAGTCCTGGAGCAGAGCCCAGCTGCTACTGTACAGAGTGCTACAGTTGGTTACAATTACTAGCCACATTTAATGGGGAAGGAACTGTGGCTGGGCAGAGAGTAAAGATTTTAAGTAGTTTGTTTAATGTGAGGTGGCTTTAGGACTGGTTCAATGTCACTTTTGTTTTTCTCGGTAAGTCTGATAATCAAGATGGCAGATGAAATGTTTAGGATTTCTAATGCTCCGAGGTTTTAATTTTTGTGAAGCAGCTAGCAGGGTCTTTATGCATAAGTTATGCTGGAATTTGCTCACGCTGAAAATACCCAGTTAGCCAATTAAAAGAGAGGATTGTTAGGTGCCATTATATAATTTCACTCAGAACACGTCATTTCACTTAGAACATGTTATTTTCATTTAGAATATGGAAAATAAATGTAGAGAACAATAGTTAGACTGAGAGTTTACAATGCAAAAAGGGCAAATTTAATCTAAACCATGATAAACACTGAAAACAAATTAGTGGGGTACGTTATACAGCAATGCAAAATATGTTGCTGTGTAATAACACATTTCTCTACACATGAGTAATAAGGGCTTCAAAACTAATTTGTGGCTTCACTACATTTGAATTATGAGTCTTAAGACACAGATCAGTAGAACTAAATGTGTTATTCTGCTGCTGCAATTTATTATATTGTATATTATGTACTTACGTACATACAAATAAACTAATGTTTTAATTCAATTCAGTCCATAGAACTGAAATGTAAATTCTAACGTGAACTTATCCAATGGAAAATTTAAACAATACTCAAAATATCTATTAAATGAAGTCAGTGTCTCATAGTTGCAGTCATCATTCTAAGAGCTCAGCGCCCTTCATTATATATTGGAATTAATGCACCTGTCAAGTGCCTTAAGATGACTTTTTAGCAGCCACATATATTATTATCTGATCTTTTTTGTATACTATTTGATTAATGGAACAGTTCCCCCCACTAATGCACTGAACTGTGGATTAAATAATAATGGGACTGACAACGGAAGGGTAAAAGAGTTCAGGGCTGGAGTGGTGTACATGATGCCTAAGCAGAAGGCGGAAAAGGTCAAGGAATTAAGGGAAGGGATCAGTAATGCATCAGTCAAAGGGTAGGCAGTGCTGGTCAGTGACCTAAATGGATGTGGGCAGGGAAAATTCCGACAACCAGAAGTACAAGACATCAGGTGCTAATGGATGTGATGCAAGACTGTTCCTCATACAGTGAATCAGGGAACAGACAAGAAAGAAGGTCACCTTTGACCTGGTTCTGTCAAGTATGGAGAATCAGATTAGCAGAGGTGAGGGATCACCCTACAACACAGTCAGATCACATGTCCAGTTCAAAAACTGAGGTCCTGGACTTCAGAAGGGCAGATTTTGGCAAGATGGGGGAACTGCTGAGAGGTAAGCTAGCAGAGGTAAAGCGGGAGAAAGGGGCCAAAGCCAAATGGGTTGTCATAAAGAGGAATGTAATTGAGGTGATAACATCATGCATGTTGTCAATGTCCTCCTCCCCTCCCCGCAGTGAGTAGCTTTAAACCCCCCAAGCTATCTGTGCTTTAATAAGTTACTCCTCTGGTAAGACTATGCTCCTCAGCCTACCTCTTGCACTGACCTTTTAATCTTGCACCTTAGCAGTTTGGGAGGGGGAGTTAGATTTGCAACAGGTAGTGTTCCCTGTACTGTACAGCTTTTGTAACTAAATTTGCATTATATCTTATCTTTATTTTTGTAGCCCTGAATATTCTGCTTGGAAATTGTGACTGTGCACTATTTATTGTTACTCTGTTTTATTGTATGCATTTTACTGTACTTGTGTTTAATACTGCGCCACCTTACATTATGTACTTTCACTTGCACATCACAATCCCCCCCCCCCCCGGACACATCTGGAAATGAGGTGTTAAAAACTTAGCATGTTTTTTTCCTCTATTGAAACTTTTGAAATAAAATAAAAATGAAAAAATAAAGGTTATGGGTCAAGAAAAGATAGGCAGTATAGCCTAGAGGTTAGAGGAATGAGGTGTGCGAGATTGATACATCCAGCAGACCAGACCTGAGTTTGATTCTCACAACCTCCACTTGCATACTGTGTGACTCTGAGCAAGTCACTTAACCGCCCAGTGCTCCCAGGTTGCCCCTGGAAACAGGCACGTGTGCCCAGTGGGCCTTACCTGGGTACCAAAGACTAAAATAAATAAATAAAAAAACAAACAGAAGCAAACAAACAAAAAGAACTATCTGGTTTTCCAAAGGGGTTGGAAAGACAATGGGAGCAAAGAAGGTAGCATTCTAAAAATACAAGAGGGAACAGAAAGACACCAGCTAGGAGGATTATCAGAAAAAGCTGAATGAGGCCTGAATAATGGTACAAAAAAGTAAAGCAGAGAGCAGAGATGGAGCTTAGAATATCAAGGGAGATCAAGGGGGAGAGAAAACCTGATGCATTAGGGAAACAGAAAACTAATATGGATATCATCAGATTACAGAAGGAAGGGAAATGTGTAGAAGACGACAGGAAAATGGTTGATATACTGTACTATATGGAATAATTACTTTGCTTCAGTATTCCGTGGGGGGAAGGGATTATCAGAGTGTGGAGTGCAGGTACAGGGGGAGGACAGAGGACTGGAGTGAGGATCACTTGCAGATGAAAGGATGCTCAGTGGCCTAAAAACTCTGAAGTTGTTCGAAGCATCTGGTCCTGATGGGTTACAATCTGGAATGCTGAAGAGGCAAGGCATACACTGGAAGTGCCACTGCCAAGTTTGTTAATTGATCCCTAGAGCCGGGGTGTTGTTCATGCAGATTTGAAAGCAGTTAATATGAAAAGGATCCCCCAGTGACTGCTGGGACTGAGGGTGCCTAAGGCCAGACCTGACTAGGTCAATGAGATCTCTGAATCCAGTCTGGCACTAGACTGAGCACACAGCTAGGCAGGAAATGAGCAGACTGGATGGACCTCTGGATCTTTTTCTGCTCATACTATCTATGTTTCAATGTTTTGGTAATTCATTTAAAGTGAGTTTGTCACTTTGTGGGAAAACTTTGAAAAACATAGGGCTGGATTTGCAAAGCATGGTGCCGGGCTTGTGCCAAGTCCTGTGCCATGACACTTAGGTTCAAGCTGTGTGCCAAACCCTGTCGCCGCAACTATGCCTGATTTAACACTCTCGGGCAGAGTTGCGACAGTTTTCATGATTTACGGCAGCTGGTGCCAAATGTCTGATGCAAGCTCTGTTAAAAAGGCCCACAGGATTTCCACAAGTTGGTCTAACTTGTGGCAACTGCTGCAAGGGATAGAAAATCCTGTAGATAGCTGCAAGCCCCATGCACAGTATTATCAGCGCACTCGGGGCTTGCAGTGATCTAAGTCATTTGAAAATCCCGCCCAGAATATTGAGACTCAGTTCATTTTCCATTTAATAGTTTTTGTTTTCATTTAATTCTTATTACTATGTTAATTTATATGGAAACGTGATCCTTGTCCCCAACAGTTGATCTGCTCTTGTTAAATCATTTACTGACATCACAGTCCTCTATGTGTGACATCAGCATAATTTCTGCTGCAACAAACTGAGATGTCAAACAGAGGATTTGACTTCAAGAAAGGATCAAGCTGGAGAAGCAGATGACCTCTAGCAGACAAGGATCCTGAGTCTAATCGAATTGAGTTAGAATTAATAAACAGAGTGAAGAGAAATGCAGAAAATACATAAATGTATGGCAGCTTAGAGTCAATGCAAAGAAGTGCAAAGTAATGCACCTGGGAAACAAAAACCCAGTGGAAGAGTACACAATGGGGGGAGGTATTAACAACAACAAAAAAGGAAAGGGTCCTGGGGGTAGTCATATCAGATGACCTAAAGGTAAGCAAGCAATGTGAGAAGGCAATAAAGATGGCTGGGGTGATACTGGGACGTGTAGGGAGAGGCATCGCCAGTAGAAAACAAGAAGTTGTTATCCCTCTGTACAGACAGTTGGTGAGATCCCGTCTGGAATACAGTGTGCAGTTCTGGAGACCCCATCTCCATAAAGACATAGACAGGATGAAGGCAGTCTAGAGAAGGGCAACTAAAATGGTGCAGGGTCTGCAACAGGAGCCATATGAAGAGAGACTAAATGATCTTAAAATGTATACCCTTGAGGAAAGAAGGGAAAGGGGGGACATGATAGGAAATTTCAAGTACTTCAAGGGAATCAAAAAAGTCCAAGAGGGTAGCATCTTTCAGAAAAAGAGATGTGCCAGAACAAGGGGACACAATTTGAAGATGGGGGGGGGGACAGCTCAGGGGCAATGTGAGGAAGTATTGTTTCACAGAGAGGGTGGTGGTTGCATGGAACAATCTTCCTGAGGATGTCATGGGGTCAAAAATAATGTGGGAATTCAAGAATGCATGGGACAGACATAAGACAATTCTGGTGGGGGGTAAGAAGAAGTAGGCTGTTAGTTAACTAGGATCTGCAGCTTATCTAATAGGTCGGGAAATGGGCAGACTAGGTGGGCCAAGTAGTCCTTATCTGCCGTCAAAGTCTATGTTTCTAAATGTAATCTGGACGCTGTGTCACAACTGACTACTACCCCTGCCTGCTGCCCACAATGCAGGTTGCGGGGCCTGGGTTCTGGTTTGGATGCTGAAAGGACTCAATACCAACAGTAGAACTATTTGCATGGTGCCTCCACCCAGAATAACTTTTAAGAGGGTCTGATGACAAGCTAGTACAACCCACTGGGATGTTGTACCTACCCACTGCCCCAAACAGCAGTCCCACACATGGATTGCTGTAAAACACTTTACATTCAAAGGTATAATTACTGGTGCTAATAATATGCTCACAGTGACCACACTTACCCACAGGGTTCTGGCTTCTGAAACACACCCTGTGCAACTGTGAAGAAGGGTTAACAGCAATCACAATGCACCTTTTAGCTTTCCATAGTAGACTAACACTCAGTAATAATATGCTCATTGACAGTGTTAACATTCAAACAACAAATCTTATTCATTAGGGGGTTTAAACAAAGGGGAAGGGGATGTAAACCAAAAGCAGGTTTAAAGGCACTCTTTCTGTGTGGCAAAGCATTCAAATAACACATTAAGTCCCCACCGGAAAGTCCAGTTAAACTCGCTGGGTACCCAGAATTTAGCAGTTGCAGGCCTGGCACATAGCAGCTGGTTGGCTGGCGTTGGGACCCTTAAGGAAAGTCAGATTAGCATATATATTGCTTTGCAATTTTAAACTTTAACTCTGCAGAAAAAAACAGTTAGCTCCCTTGCTTTCACCAGTCGGGCCTTGATAATAAACTTTGCAGAACCTGACATAACTATTTATATGCCCTTTCAGGTTTGCAGAGCTTGCTCTACATTCTCACAGTTCTTTAGTCATCATTTGGCAAAGTCAGAATCCGGCTGTGTAGGGTAGATTCAAAGTAATCACAGTAGGTCGGATTTGACTCTCAGTGCTGAAATGCATAGCAAAGGTTTGAAGCAGACCTCTTACTGAACTGCAGGCTATTGCAGTTTTAGCAGGCTGGAAACTTTTCTCAGCTTTCTGTAGAAATTGCCCATCTTCATAGGCTTGAAGTCACATTCTGGAAAATAACCATCACTCGGACCAGGGCCACAACACCTCAGACCCCCATGTCTAGGCGATGCCCCTCAGGGGGGAGGATATGTGGCAGTGCCTTGGCCGGCACACTACCAGGCTGACTGCCTGGCCAATCTAGGACAGTCTCTTGTTCAAGCTTAGGCATTGGAGCCCCCCATATTCAAATGTCCCCTGCAAAACTACACACGTGCCTGAGCCACGATTCTGAGATGCAGTGGCCCAAAATAATGAGATATTCAGAAGATACACCAGGAGATGCAATCGCCCATGCCCAGTTGAATATCCTGAACATGCGCGATAGTGCATTGGGAGATGCGTGGCGCAGCAGGTGATCTGAGCCCTATGCGGAGCATGGGGAAATGCACAATGCAGAGTCACTTGCGCAGTGTGCAGAAGTGCAATATTCAACTGGCATACGCAAATGACCTCATTTCACATTCCAAGCCCATCTCCCACAAATGCCCGGAGCTCATTACTGGAATGTATTCAGGCCATTTGCATACCCCAGGCATACTCAATTCCAGCTTTGCAGGGTTGCCCCATCACTCCACAATAGTGAACAGGAGGAACTGCAGCCTAGCAGGCAGATGTGATGGAGTGTTTGTGTGTGGGAGGGTGGACTGGACTGGCCTGGGTAAAGTGCTACAACCCATGCCCATGTACAGGGTTGGCCAGGGGTACAGGGGACCCACCTGGACAGTGGCCTCAGGGGCCACCTGGACATGCAACAGGGACAGGCACAGGATGATACAGGCTGCTCAGGCTACCACATGCATGTGATATACCAGCTCCATATGCTGCATATAATCACTTACAGTGCCCCACACACTCCAGTATGGGGAGGTACCTGGTGGACACTACAAGGGATGGCAGTGTGCAGACATTGAATGAGTACTCGTGTGGGATCCCACCTGTATGTACCCTTGGGGTGCCACCATGGGTATGTGCCACTGGATGGTCCCTGGCCTGTGCCTTGCAGCCACTAGTACCACTGAATGACATGGGCATCATTGCCATAGATGCCATCCTGGGTGGCACCCTGCAGGCTGCATGGGTACCAGCCATGGCCCCCTGGTACTTGTGCTGCAGTGTGGCTGTCCACTTCACTGGTGCACCTCTGCACAACAACACTGGCATGTGGCTGCTGGGTCTCTACATCCAGGGCATGGTGTAGGGTGTTGCTCCCTGGATGGTGCCAGTGGAGACATGGCAACTGTGGCTCAGGGTTCATCCATCCTGGCATGACTGCTGTGTGTGGGTGCCTGGAGCATGTCCTAATGCACCTCCACAAGGGTTGTCCTTGGATGGCTTTCCTGCAGTTCTGCGGCCTGTCTGTGGGTGGCTAGCCATTTAGGCATGCTTTTTCCATGCCTAACTTTTTGAGGCTCATCTCTGAGATGCACAGCAGATGTGCTGCACTTTTTGGCTGAATTTAGGGATGCACAGCACATTCATGGGAACACCCCCTCTACATGCGCCACATACATTATAGATGTGCGCTGGTGTATCAGGAGATGCGCAACACAACTCTCCCATTTGAATATCGCAGTTTTGCTCATTTTCTGGGATGCATGGTGCATCTCCACTTTTCACCGTGCATCTCCTTTGAAAATGTGGGCCTCAGTTGCTTTCACTTATTTTGACCATTTCAACCATTCTGCCAGCATAGCAGACATGGTCCTTTTAACACACAGGATACATGGGTGCATCCCCTTGGGCTAAGGAGGACCCAAAGTTTTGGCTCAGTCCTTTACAACAGATGAATTATTTTTCTCTCTCAAAGACACACAGAAGCTTAAAGGTGATCCATATATTTCCTTATGAAATTATTGTAAAGGTTACTATGAGAATCCAGTATGTAAATTGCTGGGTTATATTTAGAAAATGTTTTCAATAAGACAGAAAAGGGCCTTTTAAATAGGGATGTGGAGGCATCCATTTTGTGGGCAGGAAGGGTGCTGTGATGATGTCTCTGCCTCACCAGTGTTAACAGTATGCAGTGAAGCAGGTGAGAACAGTTCAACTGTGCTGTCAGGGATTCTATTATATTCTGAGGAACACCCAGGATTTTATGTTTGGCACAGTGCAAGAAAAGAATCCAGTGCTTCTCTTCATGATAGAGCAGGATCCCTGTCTGTAGGAGCTGTTTGTTTTAACCTGCTTAATTGCTTACTGTTAGAGGGAGTGAGGCAGCGACATCATTACAGCACCCTTCCTGTCCACAAAATGGATGCCTCCACATTACAATTTTAAATGCAATTTTCTGTCTTACTGAAAACATTTTCTAAATATAACCCAACAATTTACATACTGGTTCCTCATAGTAAACTTTACAATAATTTCATAAGGATACATACGGATTCCCTTTAAGGCATACCTCCTCACCTAGATGAATGATGGAGCTTAAGGCATGGCTCCTAGCCACTTTAGACACTTTATTTCTCAACAACTTCCTTTCACAGATGCTTCTCAAAAGCACAGACACTGGCTTCTCATGAGCAGAATTATGCAGCACAGTCCCTTTTGGCCAGCTGGCATTTGCAATACCAATTAGAACATTTGCAAAGCCCTCACAGGCAACTTCTGGAAAAGCTCCGATCTCAGGAAACTTCTCTTCTATCCCTGTAGGCACACTTATACAATCACATCAGGCATTTTCAGTCACCGGATCATCCATGGTCATTCAGGCAGGTGTCCACCCTATACAAGACGCTGATCAGATGCAGGGTGCAGACAGAACTCAAGCACCTCTTGGCTTTAATGGCTTCCTTGTCCCCCAAGCAGGTCTCTAATTTACTTGTACTTTTAAGTACTCACTCAGGATCTAACATTGCAGCTTTCTATTATCTGAAGTCACGGGGTTCATCAGCATTCTCACTGCTGAGGCAAAAGCATTCTTGTAGCTCTCTCACAACTGCAGACAGGAATTCATGCAGCTCTCTCACAGCTGAAGTTAAATCCAGAGTTCTCCCACATCTTCTCAAATGTGGGAAGGCAAATGCCAGTCCTAGAAAACAGTAACTTGCAAACCCCAGGCCAGTCACTCCAAAGTCCTTGCAGCCACATTTCTCTTAGCAGAGGCTAGAGCTCCCTCCCTCCCTGTGGAGGGGCTCCTGTAGAACAGACTACAGGCCCATTCTCTTTGGCAATGGGTCAGAGTCCCCCTCCCTGTGGAGGGGCTCATGCCAAACTGAATCAGCCTGAAAAGTCTTTTGGATTTTGGGAGTTCTCTGAGGCTCCTGATTGATTCAATTGTCTCTCTCAAAAATGAATATTCATTAGGTTCCCTCTATGCCTGATAGGCTCCCTGTTTAGGCACCAACATTGGTCCCTGCTTTTTCCTCCACAAGTCTTGGCACAGTCCCAAATGTCTTTGGCCAAAATTCTAGCTTTCCAATTGGCTGCGAAAAGGTCAAAGGCTGCAAACGTATCTGCATTCAGACACAGTTCCCCTGCAGTCCAACAATAAAGTTCTGGTGCAGCCAGTACAATTATTTTTTAATAAATTATCGGCCCACGGTTATGTAGTCACTTCAGTGCCCTATTAAGCAATCACAGAATTTAACATTTTTTGGCAGTCCTTTGCCTGTCACTAGCGCTGAAATTAACAGTCCCCAGGCACTAGTCAGGCTTCTACATTAATATTAATAATGAGCCTCTCATTAATATTCATAAGCACCTTCTGATGTGCTGCATTCAGATCTCCGGTCCCTGATTAGGTAAACTTTGGGACTGGGACCTGATAACAGACTGTTGTTTTTACCACTACCATGGTGAGAAAATAGATGCATGTTATTGGGCATGCGCCAGCAGCCTGAATGCCATGGCATGGTTAGGGAGAGAAGGCAGAAGCTCACAAAGGCTCCTCCAGCCCACTGGGGGAAAAATAAATGCTGGCGATATATGGGGGCCATGGGGCACATTGGGACTCAGGCCAGTGGCAGTGCAAGCACCAGGGGAAGATTGGGAGAACACCAGGAGCAATTGGGAGGCAAACAGGAGAAATGGGGCAATTAAGGTAAGCCCCATAGGGGGGTTGCATAAAATATAAGCTAAATTGTGCCTAAAGGTTATGTTTTCAGAGTTTGTGCAGACATGGTAAACTTGCTTTAATGTTAGGTTACAATTAATCTTAAAAATACAAAATGACACCTACACATGAATGCAACGCATCATGTTTAATATATGCAGATCACCACAAAGTACATTACTTTAATCTGGCTCAAATAGGCTTCACATAGATATCATAGCATGCTGACACAGTGAGAACTGCACTGGTTACTCATTCAATCACACATTTTCCACATGCTTCCCTCTGCTTTACTAAGTATACCTCCATGTCCTCCTCCTTCTGCATTTACTTATACCTCCTGAACGGCATCTTTTTTTTCCTTCACCACCTTGCTACTTCCTTAGAGAACCGGAATGATCTCTTTTTCATTCTGCTTTTATTCACTTCCTTTACACAGAGTTAAGTAGCTTCAGTTATACCCTCCCTTATTTTTTCTCATTGTGCCTCCACCCCTTCTGGCAATCCTCCTATGAGACAATTTCTAAGGCACTTCCCCATTTCTTTAAAATCCACCATCCTAAAGTGCAGAACCTTCATCCTCTGTTTCTATCTTAATGTTAAGCCACACTGTATGACAATCCACCCGCAGCTTGGACAAGGCCACCCTTCTGGTGCCTAGAACCAGGACCTCCCTAGCTCAGAGATTCTTCTTCTACAGGGATCCCTCCTGGTTCAACTCTCTTCCAGTCATCGTCACCAGCACTCCCAAAATGGCCCCATTTAAAATCACTCTTCGAAACCACCTTCTCAACACTCACTTTTGTAATTGTCACTAACCAGTGCTCTCATGCCTTCCATTGCACTCAAATATTGACAATGTCCTCCGGACTGCTCACCCCCAACTCCCTCTCCTCCTCCCCACTGGCTCCTCTAGCCCTCTCCCCTACTATACAGCTGTAAATCAGGGGTATCCTATCCTGATCCATATGAAACTATGTATATAGACTGTGCAAAAATATATGTAACTCAGTCTGTCTGCATCTGTAACTTTGTATCACTGTCTTTTGTCCTCTCTGTGACGTGGTGCCTTTGTAAAAGAGTCTCTAGCTCAAAGGTTGTAAATCTAATTTGTATAAATAAATAATCACTGGTAACCAGGGCACTGCCCACTGTGATGTCTGCAGTGCTGTCCCTTTTTGTAAGCACCAGGTCCAGCACTGCCTTGTCCTTAGTGAGTTCTTTGACAAGCTGCCAGAGAAAAGTCCCTTGCAGGGAGTCAGGGATGGCCCTACTCCTTGTGGAAACTGCAGTTGAAAGGATCCACTCTGTATCAAGCAGATTGAAGTCACCAATTAGCAGCACCTACTACTTGCACACCATTTTGATGATGGCTTCCCCAGGTGCTGTATCCAGCTGCTCTTCCTGTGTTGGAGGCCTGTACACTACCCCGGTGGAGACAGCAACTCCTGAGTCTATCTCCAGGGTGATCTACTGCACCTAAAGCTCTTTTTTCCCTTATGGTACACCTTTACTTCTGTTGCCTTTATTCCCTACCTCACTTATAAAACAACCCCTCCTTCCCTCTTCCCTGCCCTATCTCTCCTGAACATAGAGTAGAGCAGTATGGCCAAGCCCCAGTTCTGATTTTCAGTGCACAATAACTCCCTAAAGGCCACTAAATCCACTAAATTGAGCTTCTGAAGAAGGACTGGTTGGTCCGAAAGCTAGAGCACTTTGTTCTTGTTGCTACATCTATGTTGGTCCATTAAAAGGTACCAAATCATTTGCTTCTGGAACTAAATCCAGGTCAGCCTCCACCATGAGGACTTCCAGGTATGAAATTTTGTTTCCAAGATTACTTGCACTGGTGCACATGGCTCTCCACAGCTTCTTTCTCCCCACCTGCTGCTGTGCCTCCCTCTCCCATTCATACATGTGTTTTCCCTAAAGACTGGACCTCTGGACTTTCCTCTTCCTTTTTTAAATTCCTCATTCCTTCATTCTTCAGTCCTCTACCCTCTCTTACCTCGGTTTTACCCTCCTCCCTTTTTTCTGTCTTGTCCCCATCACAGACATTCTGTACAGCTGCCATACTGGAGTTTCCTCTCATGGGACCCCCCTTCCTACTGCTCCATCATCTAGGTGGGGAAATTGCTACCTCCCTTAGTTTTACTGTCTACCCCTCTGATCTAGTTTAATGCTCATCCAAGTAGTATTTAAACCTCCCACCAAGGACTGTGGCCTCCTTCCTAAAAGGATGCAGGCCATCTTCCTTACAAAGGCCCATATTCTTCCAGGCTGGCCCCCAATCTCTATGCATACGACACCCCCCTCTAGGCACCATGCCTTCAACAAGTCATTAAATGCCAATGTGCAGAGTACCCTTGCATCTTCCCAGCCGTACACAGGTAACATAGTGTGCGCAGTCTGTTTAAGGTCTCTCCCTGCTTCCTGAAGTTGCCCTGCACAACCTCTATCCTGTTCTTTGCCAGGAAATTTGTCCCCAGGTAGATAATGCCTTCTAGCTCCCTCCCATCTCCTGCTGCCCGAGAGATCTTCTGGATATACTCACCATCCCTCCAAGCCAAAGCACTTCTCCAGGACATCACCTCCCTCTCCCTTCCTCCCCACACTCCCAAGTATATCCCCCTAACCACAGAGTCCCTCAGCAGCAGGAGCTTCCTCCTTGGCTGGGGGCCTCTTCCTTCCTCATTGGGGCCTCAACTTCTGAGACCGTCCCACTTCCTCTCCTCCCACTGCAATGGGTAATAGTTAGGCTAGCTGTGGGAGGGGGGATAGTTGGGCAGAAGGCAAATGTACTAAAGAGTTATTTCTGCTCAGCATTTATGGTGGAGTACAATGGTTCTCAGCCAGATAGTGTTATCAAGGCCACCAGATGGGGGTTCATAAAATGGGAGTAGTATAAATCCTAGTTGGCAGGGTAAAAAGGGATCTAGAAGCTCTCAAAGTAGACAAGGCAACACGACTGAATGGCCTGCACTCACAGATACTCAGGGAACTGGCCACAGACATTGCAGTGCCCTTAATCTGTCTATTTAATGACTCACTGAAGTCCAGAATGGAGCCAGCAGATTAGAGATCGGTCAGCTTTGTACCCCTCCACAAAGGGGGGGACAAGAAGGGTCCAGGCAACACAGGTCTGACAGTCTTACCTCCATTGTAGTTAAGCAGAGACTATAGTCACGGAAAATGGGCTACATAGAGAACAACAGACGGCAAGACGGCAAGCTGCATGTGTTTTTTTTTTTGTCAGGGAGGCCATGCCTGACAAACAATACTGTTTTTGATAAGGTCCCCTAAGCAACTGGTTGGGGTTGGGTAGTACATTGTCTCTACTTTGACTTAAGCAAAACCTTTGATTCAGCACCACACAGGAGACTGCTGAAGAAGTTGGAGGATTTAGGAGAAAAGCAGGGCTTAGATTGGTAGAGAGGAAGTTGGCTTGGGAGGAAACAATGAAGGGAAGTGGTGAACAAGGCTTAATCAGGGACAACGTGATCACAAATGGAGTGCCACAGGGATCGGTCCTGGGACCTGTCCTATTTATTATGTCCATAAGTAATACGGGGAAAGTAATCCGGGGAAAATTTATTTTCTTTGCTGAAGACACAAAGCCAGAGTAGAACATAAGGAAGCAGGAGCTTCAGAAAGACCTAAAGAAACTAGAGAGATGGTCTAAGGTCTGGCAGTTGAGATTCAATGCCAAGACATGTATAGTAATGCAGTTAGGAAGACAGAATCCATGGATAGATTACTGAGTGAAAGGGGTTAGACTGAACACTTCGACAGAGGAGAGGGATCTGGAGGTCTTAATCAGGGGCTCCCTCAGGCAATTGAGTCAATGCAACAAGGCACATGGCAAGTCATCGAGGGTGCTGATGTGTGTAGGGAGGGATTCTGACAGTAGGAGAAGCAAGGTGATTCTACTGCAGAACAGATTCCTGTTGAGGACTCACCTGGAGTACTGTGCCCAGTCTTGGAGTCCTCACCTGAGGAAAGACATTAACAGACGAGAGTCACTACTTTGAAGGGTCACCAAGATGATTACAGTCCAGCAAGGCAGATCATCGAAGGATTGTCTTGAAGTCCTAAATATGTACTCATTGGAGGCCAGGTGGGAAAAGGGGGACATGACTTAAACATTTATACATTTATCAGAGGTGTAAACAAAGTGAATAGTGAGAGCCTATTTGTAAGGAATAGTGATGCAGTCTCTAGACAGCATGACTGGAGGCTAGTGGGGAGGTAGGTTCAGAAGAAATATGAGGAAGTTCTGCTTGACTGCAAGAATGGTAGAAGCTTGGAACAGAATTCCACCAGAAGTAAAGGAAGTGGTTATGCTAAGGGTTTAAACACTGCTAGGACAGGGCAAGGGAATCATAATCCCATGGATGGTCAGAATGGTCTGAGTGGCTGGGGATCAGGAAGGGGTAACAACCCACTAGTATAGTTGTTGGGTGGGGATAAGGTAGTATAGTTAAGATAGACTTGATGGGCCTCCATTCTCTATCAGCCAGCAAATTTTATGTTTCTATGCCACTGCTAAGTCCAGCAGTGGAATCTACTTTTTTTGCTGGAGACTTGCTGCAGCCCTTTTGAACTGCTTTCAGCAGTTTTACAGTGTTGCACACTTTGTGGCATGCAGCAGCTCTTGTGGTTAGGAACTGACTTTGTTTAGCAGAGCATTTATTAGCATACCAAACTCATCCCTTTCCCTGTGATTGTGAAAAGAACATTGCTCAGGTGTAAAGAAAGCCTTACAACCCCTTTGTGTATAGCACAAAGGACTGCAAGGTTTATCTACTCCACATAGGGGTCCTTGCCACCACTTTGTGTCACTGTATTGTGACTGTTTATGGGGCCACAGCAGGTTAAGGTCTCAATTCACTAAGCATATGGTGATAGTGCAATATTGGCATATCTTGGCCATGCAGCTTTATACCTCAGTGTCCGTCCACATCAGATGGCATCCACAATCCATGCCTGCCACCGCATCTTTTTCACTTTGGGATAGGGTTCTGATCATTCTTGCTAAAACTGTTTTCTTGAGTTCAGTACATTCTCTGGCATGGTGATTATCCAGAAAGAAGGCTGGATGGTGATGGGACCCAAAAATCAGGTGTGATTATTATGTGGTTGTGCTCAAACTGATGTTACACAAACAACCCTTATTACTTCTCTGGTGCTAAGTATATTTAGTAGAACTCTTTCATCTGCTTTAAAAACATATTTATTCAGTTTAGCTTTTACCTAGTCATGGCTGACATATTTTAATGTATGGAAATTTTTATTATTCTGAATATGTTTTATGTACAGCGCTTTGGACTCGAAAGGCGCTATATAAATAAAGTTGGATTGGATTGGATTGTTAACATCTTTTCTCATTTCTGACAATAATGTACAGGTGGAAAATGAAGTTTAAAATAGGTTTTGTAGCTTCAATCAATAAAATACTAAAATGTTCCAGAAGTTTTGATAAGGTTTATATAACTAGCAGAACTGTTTATGGCTTCTTAGACCTTTTTGTGGTTCTTCCATCTCTATGAAATTATCATCCAGAGTAAAATAATGGCCTGGAAGAGGTCTCCCATTTTCTTATCCATTGGTATGTCTTTCTTCTGTACAGACAATAGTGGGATTCAAGAGAAAGTGGACTGCATATTAAGAGTTATCTTATGGGAAGTGGAAGACGGGGATAGAACGGCTTTGCAGGAGGAAGAAGAAGAAGACTAGAGCATCTCCAAGATGGGAACCTTGGTACAGAATAGATGGACTGTCCAGGTCTCTTTCTGAACATCACTTTTCTACAGTTCTGTCTCTGACAAGTGTGCCATTCAGGTGCACAGAACTAACTTATTTTGAGTTGAACCTGCTTCTTAAAAAGCATCTGATGCCTTTGGGAAAATTTTGTAAAACAATATTTAGACAATTCAGCTTGTAGTTCATTCTCCTCTCCATAACATATACTGTGAAGGAAGAAATTCTCACTAAAACGGGATATTTACCCCTTAGAGTTATTCTGCCTCTGTGGCTTATTCCCTACTTGACACTGTATTGCTCTGTTGTGACATCACAGTCTGTTGTTATGGCAACAACTCTGTGTGACAAGCAGAGTATTACAACATCAAGTTGGCAAGAAGCAATAGGAGCTGACAAACCCTGAAGGAACAACTATCCTTTTTCATGCATATTGCCTCAGTAATAAATAATGGAGAGCTAATGAGAAATACAAACTGCACTGTGTCCAAATATTATGTTAAAGTTCCTCTTGAAGCATCAGTGGCTCTTTAAGGGCACTGGTAAGACCAACCACAGTTTGGTACTTCATATCAAGCCTCCTAGCCTACAGGTACATAGAAACAAAGAAGCAGAATTTGCCAATTGATAAGGACCACTTGGCCACCTAGTCTGCCCATTTTCCCTGCATATAGTATCACTACAGATCCTAAATTATCTCTGGTCCATTCACACTCCCCCTTTCCTTTCCCTAAGATTACTATGCATTCTTGAACCCCACTGCTGTTTTCAACCCCACCACCTCCACTGGAAGACTGTTTCAGAAATCCTCCACTCTTTCTATGAAGAAGAAATTCCTCAAATCTCTCCTGAATCTACCCCCTCCAACTTCCTATCATGCCACTTGTCCTTGAGCACATCCTTTCCTGAAAAATACCTTATATCTTTTTTATGTTTCTGAGGTATTTAAAGGTCTCTGCTATATCCCCCTTTTCTCTCTCTCCTCTTTTCCAGGGTGTACATTATTTGGTCCATTAATCTCTTCTCACAAGGCTTCTGACGCAGACCCTGCACCATTTTAATTACTCTTCTCTGGACCACTCCCACTCTGTCTATGTCCTTTCTGAGATGTGGTCTCCAGAACTAGACATAATACTCTAGGTGGGATCTTACCAGTGATCTATACAGAGGCAACACCATCTCGCTCTTTCTGCTGGTGATATCCCTCCCTATGCACCCCAGCATCCCACTTGCCCTCCCAATTGTCTTGTTACACTTTAGGTCATTTAGGTCATCCAATATGATTGCCCCCGGTCTCTTCCCTGCTTGATGGTCATAAGTAGCCCCCCTCCCTTTTTGTACTCTGCCCCTGGGTTTCTGTGCCCCAAGTGCATTATTTTGCATTTTTTTTACATTGAAACCCAGGTCTCTGCTCATCCTTTCCACCCTCCCTGGACTGTCCACCATACACTGCAGAGTTTGGTGTCATCTGCAAAGAGGCAGACAGTCCCTTCCAGCTCCTCTGTAATGTCACTTATAAAGATATTAAAGAAGACCGGTCACAGCACTGAGGCACCCCACTGGTCACCCTTCCTTCATCTGAGTGATCTTCGTTTACCACCACTCTCTGCTGCCTACCCATTAAATCAATTTTTCTATGCAGCGTACCACCTTTGGACCCACTCCTAAGTTACCCAACTTGCTTATTAGTCTCCTACGTGGAACGGTGTTTAATGCCATACAACTGCAGCCACTGACAAGTTGCAGTATGTCCAGATACATCACAATATATTATGATCTATCACAGGAAAGCCTAATGAAATGAATGTGATTGCCTACGATATATTGTGATACATCCCAATATTTCTGAATATACACAGTTTGTCACTGGCTGCAACAGTAGTACTTATCTCAGTAACGTATCAAAGCAAAGGCATCTCTAGTGCTGTATCTATTTCATATTTCAAACACTTAGGTTTGAATAAATTGAAGCAGACGACTATTTAAGAATCAGACCCCAGTACAGATTGTTTTCACTGGATATCAGCCCTACAACAATAATATATTCAGCAAAATCCAATATAAGCCCTAGCGTGCATGAACAGATGTACTGTACCATAACCGTGTATGTACACTCTAAAGCACACTGCATTTATCACTCAGATAATGAGAGTTCTCATGAGGTGGAACAATAAGCCCTTAGCCCAAAAAAGTATAATTCCCAACTGAAGCAATGAAGAGACTGAGAACCTGAAATACATAAAAAACACTGAAGGCAATAATTTAATTACTGAGTAGAAATTACAGCGAATCTTAAATTTTGGCCCGGGAAGACAAGCTAGTTTGATTTCTCTTTATGTCTTGCATTTGGCAAAATCTTATTGTTGCTAGGGAGAGTTTCAGCAAGTTTTGGCATGGCAAATGCCATTTTTACAAAAATGTGAAGGGAAATAATGAGTAGAGGTGCATCTGACAGTATAGTATAGTGTGGCTGTAGTGCGGTGCAAAATGCAGAAATCCATCATTGAAGACCAGCTATAGACTGGCAGTCAAGCACTGGGACACATAATTTGCAGATCAGACCTATTAATAGCTCTTACTATACAGCATATCTACGCATACTCCCGCAGCTGCTTATACGCCATTCTCGGGACAGCCGAGGGAGGTTGTAGGTGTGCCACTAGGGGCACTTGAGTCAAAATGTAGGCAGGAAGGACAGCAGGATCAACCAGATAACATCTAAATAAACAGACTGATTAAAAAGGTGATTGCACATTGCAAGAATGCTAATTAGGCCCTGTCTCACACTGAGGTGGGGCCCGATTACAGGAGGACATTTCTCTTTAACCACAGTCTCTCTGGGCAGTGTAGTCTATCTGTCCACCACCTGCTCTGTGAAGAATTTTCTCACATGCCATTTATTCTTACATACACACACATGCATGTACATGCACACACACACATTCATACACACTGGTCTCCACATGGACCCTCTAATCACTATGTCCGCGTTTCTTGTGAACAAGTACTTATAATACATCCGATTGATTTTCACATGAACTTGTATGTCTCATTCATATCCTCGTACATACATGTTAAGGTCTGCCAACTTTTACCTTATAAAGAATGACCTTCCGTGCTACCCCTGGGGTCACCTTTGTGGAATTTCTTCGCATAGTCTCTGTGAGGTGTGGACACCAGACCAGCACACAGCAAAGTAAATGTGGGCTTACCAGAGGCTTGCCCATGGGCAGTATCACCTTCCTATTACTATCAAATTCCCTTCCTGTACATCCCAACATCCTGTATACTATCCCATATGCTTTGTAGAAGAACTGAGTATTGGACGCGTGGCTGTTACTAATAATGACCTAGTAGTCTCTTACCTCAGTTTTTTTAATATTATTTGGGGCTACAATGAGGAAAGGATGCTTCATTCCCCCTGTCTGTCACTAACTACTAAAAGTAACGATGTTCCCTTTAGCTGGACCCTCAATGATTTAGCCACGGGGGCGTGTGGGATTTCTCATTCAATGGGATAGCAGCTGGTACACTCTAAGATCAACCAACTAAAACATAAAACTGTGGCATGACTACAGACTGAAATTTCTTTCACTGGAAAATTTGCTAATTGGAACCTAACAGTCTGTTTACATTCAGCATGGTTAAGGCTTTGCTCCCCTATAAAGAGCAGAGATCCTGTGGTAGTGTATAGTTTTTAGGGCTGCAGGTAGGCAGAGCATGCATCCCTCTTGCACTGGCTCTAAAAATGAGCTACTGGAGTCAGACCGTAGAACACTTCCTTTTGAGTTTTTGAATGATCCTTCCATGTCTTTGCAGCCCTTCAATTTAACCCTTGCGTGCTGCATACTCAACATCTGTTCAGGTCTCAGTCAAATGGATTCATTTTAGTTCTTTTGGCAGCCTAAGGATTAAGAAACAAATGCTCTGGACAATCACCTCTCCTCCCCAATGTTGTAGTGCTTCAAGTACAAGAAACATGTTTATTTTGAATCCAACTTGGTAAATAGCATTTTTAGAGCTAATGCAAGAGGACTGTTGGGTAGACCACTTTCAACACTGATTTCACTGCTTTTTTTATTGCAATGTGACTGGCTGTCTTTGGAGACTGATAATTTACTGACATGGCATTCAATAGATAACAGCATCTAACTGCAGAATAGTGTCAAATTACAGTCTTAGTCAACTCTTCCAGTGTGTGTGTGTGTGTGTGTGTGTGTGTGTGAAAGATTTACAGCATTCACTCTGAATAGTTGATTGATGTTAACCCTTTCTAGATCAAAATAGTGTATTGGATCTAGGAAGGGTTTTAAATGCTAGGCAGCTAATATTTTAGGAAGGGAATTACAAAGAATGATAGTGGTGTCAACTGCAGTGTTCCCAGATTGAACAAAGCATTTCCCTGTAGGGCACCCTCCTTTTCCCTGTATTTACCATGTTAAACTGGGACAAAACTCCTGAACATTTTTCTGTATGCTCAAATCAGTACATGTACACAACTTACTTCATTATGCCTGTCAGTAAAATGACTATAACAAATGTTAAGACTGTTTTTATTTATTTTAAATGGTAAAACTCACCTGCAACATATGAAAGATGCAATGAGAAAATGCTGGAATCTCTCAAGCTTTGCTCTCAATGTTCACTTGTCTCTGGAACCTCTTGATAATATTATAGTATTTTTACAGTGTACTGACACAGCTAGATAGCCTGGCTGAGATGCAGTATGTCATCTTCAGTGGGGTCCTACTTTTATCCATTTTGGCAATGTACTGACACAGGATAGCTTTAATGAGATGCAGGATCTCATTTTCAAAAAGGTCCTAGTTTTACCCACTTTTACAATGTACTGATACACATTAGTCTGGCTAAGATGCAGTATCTCATTTTCAGTGGAGTCTTACTTTTACGAGTGCTGACTTAAATATGCATATATTAGTATGGCACATATGGGCTGGCAGTATAGCCTAGAGGTTAGAGGAACAAGGTGTGAATGAGCTTGATACATCCAGCAGACCAGACCTGAGTTTGATTCTCACAACCTCTACTTGCATACTGTGTGACTCTGAGCAAGTCACTTAACTGCCCAGTGCTCCCAGGTTACCCCTAAAAACAAGCACTTGTGCCTAATGGGTCTTACCTAGTTACCAAAGACTTAAATAAAAAAATTAAAAAATATGTAGTCATGTCAGTGCTGCCATGATATGGCTGACTATGGAGCGATTGGAACTCTCATGGTTTTGTACTTGTAGGAAGGGTAAATAAATGCTAGGCAGCTAGTCTTTTAGTGATTTCAGAGGTTCAAGGGGCATCCTAGGGAATTACAAAGAATGACAGTGGTGTCAATTGCAGTGTTCCCAGATTGAACAAAGCATTTTCTTGTAGTGTACCCTCCTTTTCTTTGTATTTTTCATGTAAAACTGGGACAAAACTCCTATACATTTTCCCATATGCTCAAATCAATACATGTACGTGACTGACTGCATCATGCCTGTCAGTAACATACAGAATAAAGTATGGGTCGGGGTGTGTAACAAGAAGTTGACACACTCCCTAGGGGTTAGATGCTACATAAACCCCGAGAGCGAAGCTCAAGGGGTTTATGAAAAGCATCTAACTCCAAGGGTGTGTGTAAACTTTGAGTTTATACACCCTGACCCATTTTTTTGTTTTATATATTTGCTGGGTTTGCCTTTTTTGCCTCAACAATTATATAAAACAACAGAGGTTCTGGCCGAGGGGTGCCACTCTCCGTTTTCCTTTGGCGACCGTGCATGTGGGTTTAAAATCTTAAAAAATGTCCATTTGTCCTCCTTACTGTTGAATTTGCCCAGACTTCTTAAAAAATAATATAACTTACCACCGAGTTACTGTCGGACAGCAGTTGACTTTTCACCAAGAGAGCAAGCGGCACGGTCAGGAAGTGGTGGACTGTGGCTGGCGCATGTGCTGAGTGAGGGAAACCATGCGCATGTTTGCCATTATAAACACTCCTTTATAACAGCAAATCATGCCATGGTTTCCCTATGGGAAAAAGGCGGAGCCAGTTATTATATCACTATAACAAATGTTAAGGCTCTTGTTATGTATTTTAAGTGGTAAAACTCACCTACAACATATCACAGAGGCTCTGAAAAAATGTTGAAATGTCTCAAGCTTTGCTCTCAATGCTCACATGTCTCCAGGACCTCTTCACAGTGTTATAGCATTGCTACAATGTACTGACACAGCCGGATAGTCTGGCTGAGAAACAGCATGTCATATTCAGTGGGTCATACTTTTATCCATTTTGGCAATGTACTGACACAGGATAGCTTTGATGAAATACAGGATCTCATTTTCAGAGGGGTCCTAATTTTACCCACTTCTACGATGTACTGATACCCATTAGACAGGCTAAGAAGCAATGTCTCATTTTTAGTGGAGTCTTACTTTTACCAGTGCTGACTTAAACTATGCATATGTAAGTATGGCGCATATGTAGTCATGTCAGTGCTGCCATGTTACGGCTGACTACAAGGCAAAATGAGCATGCACGAGTATCACACATGCGCAGTTCTATAACAGCAGCAGTATCAGTTACATCTGACTCTGGTGCGGTGAGAGCACCTCATATTCTTTTCAACGCTCTTGCCACTCCTAAAAGCTCTCTACAGCCATATCGGCTCAGTGCTGGCAAAAGTTAAGGGATGGGCAACACTGGGGACTGCTCTACTTTCTTCATGTCCACAGTCTCTATTGGCAGATCAGTTTAGAAGACCATCACCTGCCAGCCCGGTGGTGCAGAGGGATGAGGCATCTAGCCTTACCTTGTATCATGTCAGTGACCCAGGTTTGGGAATCAATCAATCAATCAATCAATCAATCTTTATTTATAAAAGGCACCTTTCCAAAACCAAGGTGCCTGTACATAGCATGATAAAATCAATAAATAATTAAAACAATATTAAAATTAATCTTGACAACAGCGTTCAAAACTCATTGTATGCTAGACTAAAAAAGATATGTTTTTAAAGTCTCCTTAAAGCTTTGGACAGTTGGGCAATCTTGCACCTGATGAGGTAGAGAATTCCACGGGGTTGGGGCCATAAAACTAAAAGATCTGGCCCCTGAAGTTTTTAAGCGAACCCTGGGAATCTCTAGCAATCCCTCATCAGTGGATTGGAGAGAGCGGGAGGGACAGTAGGGACAAAGGAGATCTTTCTGGTAGCCAGGTCCCTGATCATGTAGGACCTTATAGGTCAGCAAACTGACCTTGAAGGTGATTCGCCAGCAAATTAGGAGCCAGTGCAATCCGCGGAGCACAGGCGTTAAATGACTGGACCTAGAAGAACCAGTCAATAGTCTGGCTGCCGCCATTCTGCACTAGCTGCAAGTGGCGAATCTCAACCCCTGGTAGCCCCAAGATAAAGGGCATTGCAGTAGTCAAGGCGGGAGGTAACGAAAGTGTGGACCAAAGTAGGAAGATCATCAGGAGGAACCAGGTGCATCACCCGGGTGATGTTCCTCAGATGGTAAAAAGAGGTTTTGACAACTGCCGACACCTGAGATTTAAGTGTCAAACAGTCATCAAACACAATGCCCAGGCTCCGCACCCGGTCTGAGGTAGTTAGCTGGACACCCCCAAGCCATAAACCCGAAGGTGAACCCGCTAACAAACCCACCTCCCAGCAACCCAGGTCTACAAACAACACCTCAGTTTTTTTTGGTTTCAACCGCAGCCAGCTCACATTCATCCAGTTCTGGATTTCGGCAAGACAGTTGTTAAAGAACAAAAAGGCAGACCTCAGTTCGCCGGGGATTCGGCCGGGAGGGATAAGGCAGGTTCATCACAAGGCTGTGTTGAAAAGTAGATGTAAAAATATAACAAGAAAAATAATTTTCAATATTTTTAACCCAGATTCCTCTCCTGCAGCCCTATCGGCTCTGGACAGAATTTGTTTTTATAAAGGGGTATTATATTGCTATAAACTGTAGAAGACCGTTTTTAAATTTTGTCTGTCTTTTCCAAGGTTTGGAGTATATTTTTTCTACTTGCTGTACATACTGTAGTTACACAGGTGCAACTAGTCAAACAAAGTCCCTATGACCCTTAGTGGTGTCCACCAGGGTAAGCCACCGTGTCACAGTTTCTGTGATCCTGGCAGGCGCCACTGTATCAAATTCACCTCCCTGTCATTACAGCAGCAATAACAGGGCATGCCTTTCCCCCTTCATGTTACATAACTGATATGCAATACAGCTACTTAACACAAATACATACAAATGGCACACTCCCCCCCCAATTCTTTTCCCTTTCCCCAACTGTCTTTACTCTCGCCCTTCTACCCGGTTACACTTGGAGACTCCTTTATGTGCAGTCCTCTGCTATAGATTTGTAGTGGTTATCAGCCTATGCCCTTTGTTGCATTAGCTACTCCATCTTTATAACTACGAGCCCCATTAATTTTTATTGCTTCTGAATTTAATTCTTTTTATTTAATCCATTTCCTTCTTCTCCCCTCCAAACAAACCTGAAAACTAGCTGAAATGTCTGCTTAATATCCCTTCCTGTCCAAATGTTTTCATTAAAAATAAATACAATTTGAAAAGACAAATATAGAAACACAGAAATTTGATGGCAGACGAGGACCTCCAGGCATGTCTAGTCTGCCCATTATTCTCTGCCACACAGAGGAAACCTAAACACCACTTGGCCACCCCCCTCACTCCCTCCCTGGTAATATCAGTCTTACATATTTGTATTTGTCTCAGGCAAAATAATGGATATTAAACATTGGACAGGGTTGCTGTGACTATTGGAGTTCATTACATGCCTGCATGTTTTATCAATGGCTCCTAAACATTTTATTTTATGCCGCTGAAACAAGTCTGAAATGTAAAATAAATGTTTAATAATTGTGAAAGTAGAAATAAACAGAAGTTAGTGCTGAGTGAATATATTTTCCCTGACAGCAAAAATCACAAACAATCCCATTTTTATGTTGGCTTGCACGCATGCACAAACATATTGGGGTAGTAGCACTTTCAGAGGTGTGTCAGTGTTGTGGTGAATGCAGGGCATGCTTTAGTAGGTGCATCTTTCATTTCCCAATTAGCCAGCCTGCTAGCGCTGACACAAGTATTATGCAAAGTTCCACCAACTTGTGAGAAATGTGCCACTGCAATCAGAGACAAGCTCGTCATGCAGCGGCACAGATAACACGCCTCCTGTACATGCCTTCTGAGGAGGTTGTAGGGTCTAAAACTGTGGGAGAATTCAAGAATGCATGGGACAGACTTAAAGCAATTTTGGTGGGGAGGTAGGAAGAAATAGGCTGTTGGTTAACTAGGATCTGCAGCTTATCCTCTAGGTAGGGAAACGGGCAGACTAGGTAGGCCAAGTGGTCCTTATCTGCCATCAAAGTCTAAGTTTCTATGGTGAAACATTTCAATAAACATGGTGGTGGAGCTGCCGCCACACAATCCTGAAAGAAGGCCATCATTGGGGGTGCAGTTCCTGTGTCGCATGTCCACCACACCTACCTTTGTGGCACACTTGTGGCACACTGGGAGCCCATCTCAGTGTGTTGTCACAGAAAGCTGACTGAGTCAGCATGTTCCTGCCCCTGCCCACCCCCATTGTGGGTCCAACATCACCCCCAAAAGTTATGGGCAAGGCCACTGATTTACTATAATTAAAACACTGAAATTCCATTTTCAAGACTTCAGATTCCGGAATTACACTGGTGATTGTTACTCTAATTTCTAGATTTTACCAGGATTCTGCTGTCATTCTTTTAGTATGTGTAGAAATAATCAGCATAAATGAAGGTTAATATGCACATCATTAAATAAAGTAAATTGAAAATGGTACAGGAAGCAATTATGGGAAAATTACAAGTTTTGTAGAGTCACTGATCTGGTGTAAAATGCGCAATTCCATGAAATCTTTGCATTTAGCAATGTTCAGGCAGCCTTAACTTTGGAATTTTACTGGGTTTTCCAGTAAAAACTGAAAACCAGTGGCCTTGGTCATGGGGCATACTGGGTGCCCACCCAAGTGTGCCCATCTGTTTTATTTCGCCTGTAAAGAAAGAAAACCATCCCGCAGCACACTGTCCATATTTTTTTTTGTACCTGAAAAAAAGAAAATGGTCCATTGCCCGTGGTGCCTCCCTCCCCCAAACTGAACCCACCCTCTGTGCACCTCACCTCCCCACACCCCCCTCACCCCATATTTTCCTCCAGAGGGTCTGGTGCCGTGATCTTCGATGAAGCGGGAACACGTCTGGACTCTTCAAAGCAGAACTGCAAAATGAAGAAATGCTGGTAAGCTGCATAATGGTATGAAGTGGTGGAGGGTTCAACTTAGGTGAATATCTCAGCCACTTTTTTGAATTTTGGCTCCCAATTTTCAACATGGAGTTCTTGGGACCCCACCTCATGAACATACATACTGCCATCTTGTTATTGCATCCTGAAAGGTAATTTCATGGTCACTGCAGAGAATCACCTTTCAGAATAGAGTAACAAAATGACAGTGCCACTGTTCATGAGCTGGGGTCCCAAAAATCCTATGTTGCAAATGTGGTGAAAAAATTCCAAAAAATGACTGTGTTACGAGTGTGCATTGCGCAGTTTTCACACACACACTCTTAACTTTGACAATTTTTAATATTTTCACTCCAGATTTTCAACATTGCCATTTTTTTACACCTCCTCATGAACAGTACAGCTGTCATTTTCACTTCCTGCCCAAAATGTGTTTTTGCAATTGAGGTGCCAAATGGCGCAGTTGCTGTACAAAATCACTGTTCAGCTAACAAATTGATAGCACCACTGTTCACGAGGTGGGGCCACAAAAAGCCCATGTTGAAAATTTGGAGTGAAAATACCAACAAATGCCTAGGGTTTTAGCGTTTCCAACCATAACGCCCCACCCTGTAGAGACTGACAGGTGTCCAGGGTGTAACTTGGAATTTTCAGCTGTAATGCTCACACCATTTTACCCCCAACCCCATCCTGCAGCCAGTGACAGGTATCAAGGTGTGCCTTGGACTCTTTGGCCTCAAAGTTCACCCCATTCTCCTATACTGCACCCATCTCAGTGTATTTCCTTATGGAATGGGGTGAGCGTGAGGTCTGAAGACCCCAAGGCACAAAGAAACAGTTATCAGTGTGTGCAGAGTAGGGTGAGGTGAAATGGCATGAGCATTATGGCTGATTATCCATAGGCACACCCCAATGCCTGTCAGTATCTGTAGGGTGGAGGTGGGGTCAGTTCAATTCTTCACTGCCATTCCTATGATTCATCTCTCTTACTGCTGCACTACCAATGCCAATGCCAGCAAGACAACATTCGGTATTGAAAAATGCATGTTGTGTAATAGATAGTATCCTGACTAGTGGAAGGATTTGCTCACTTTCATATATGGATGAACTAACAAGAGCTCTAAGTGAAAACTGAGTGACAAGGCACATATTTTTTTCCTTATATATTTTATGCTTCCTCTAGTGGGAACAGGCTAGACTCTGCTCCTCCCACCCACACCATCCCCAACCTCCCCAGGACTTACTGGCTGTCCTGTGTTCCCCGCTGCCCCCCCCCAGTCCATCAATCTGGTTCTGGTAGTCAGTGTCCTGGTGGTGGGTCAAGTGAGGGATTGGCAGGCAGGGCTTCACGAATGCATGCCCATTGCCAGTTTCACTATGAGGCCAACTGCTGAGGCGTGCACATCGGAGTGTGCATGTGTGAAGGCACACGCACACCACTCCTGTCCTGCACTGCCACCAGGCCTCTGCCTGGTGACAGTCATTTGATGGAGCCAGCACTCTTCACGATGCTTGCTCTCTTCTTCCTCCCTGGCCATTTCCCAGCATCCCATGTTCATTCCCGAGCAGGGGTCAGCGGCATGGAGCGAGGTGGTGCATCCAGCACCTCAATTCTCACCACCACCAAGCCAGCTGAAAGTCACATATTTTTAAGTGAAATCTCAGTTATCACTTAGAAATCACTGATTTTCAAGCAATAGCAGCTATGATCATACTAAATCCAGGACTGTCACCAGAAAATGGCAAATTTGTGAGCAATATTTTTATACACAATTCAGGCATTTTGATGAAAATGTGCAAAGCAATTTTTTGCAAAGTCCCAAGAGAAATACAGATATTTCAGACACTAATAAAAATACCATAAGTAGCCTCATACACAGCCGAGATATCCATTAAGTCCAGGATTGAAGCTTTGAACATTGTGTGCACATATTATAAATCCTACATCATTCTTATTCAATCATGTTCATTTATTTTTAAACATTCCAGGTACTCCTCTAACCATAAGAGGGTGTCTCATGCATGTAGTTCTAAAATTCTGACGTTCTTCATTCAGTTGGCACAGTTCATTTCCCACAAAGGGGATTCTCTAACATTCTGCAAAATAAAACAGTTTGATTTTTTTAACTTTATGTTTATTGTTTTCAAGAAGACCAACTACACAGACTACATTTTCATGCAAGAGGCTGCAACAAGAGCTATGACAAGTATAACATTAATACTCCATTAAACATCACAACCTTGTACAGAAGGATCTGGGGAAGCCAGAACTCTTATAAATACACTTTGAAGTTTTAGAAAATGCCAGCCACTTCAATGGTAATACCCATTAGGCAGAATAAACAGGAAATGTATGCACGCTTATAAAAGTGCTATTAACCAGAACAAGAACAATAAAATCAAGGTAAAATATACTTCTTCAATTGCCCCACAGCCCAAACCCAATACCAAGTAGAATCACCTTAGCATGTAAAAGTGCAACTGTTTGCAAAAGCGTCAAAACTAAAGTCCAATACAAAACATTGCTCTTACTAGAGAATGACGTTAACCAGGAGTAAAGGCAGAGTTCAGAGCATTATCTTTTAAAATAACACTGCATGCATCATAAGAGCAGCAGACCCACTAGCCCACTGCAACAGGTAAAAATAACCAGAAGCCCTTCCACCCACACCAAGTACTCTAGCTTTAAATTCAAAGTTAAAATTTGATTGTATTTTTAAACAAAGGTGTTTAACATGATTTATGTAAGCAATAATACGCAACAGGGTGGGCGATATTGTGCCATACTGGACCACCCAGGGGCATAATGAGGCCCAAAGCCACAGGCGGAGGGCATCATAGCTCCTGGAAGTCTGGTATAGCACAATACCGCCCACCCTGGAGGGTATTATTGCGCTTAGAAAATGGGCACTGTGAAACAAACTATGTTTTAAAAAATAAATGATTAAATATTACTTAAAAATAACTTTTGGAATAAAATAGTTCCTCCATCTCACTGCATTGGGACGAATGGCAGAACTATGGCGAAACTATAAATAATGCCATCAGTTTAGCAGGTAGACTCCTGTGTTCACTTGATGATTCTTATTAATGGTATGGTCTGTCCCTTTGAATGTTTAAGCTCATGTTTTCTGATCTGGACAGTTTAGGCAATGTTGTAATGTTGAGGGGGTCACGATCGAGAAATTCCCTCTGTGAACACAGTTTGAAAGGAACGTTCACTGTGGTTCAGATACAAGGAGTAACAGTGATTTTAGTTAACAGCACTGTGGTTGGGAGAAAAACTCGGTTGCTCTCTCTCTCTTCCCGACCACATAACAAAAAGTTGAATGTTTCTTCCTGGTAAAGAAGTAGGTGAGACACTTATCTCTGCAGCACTGCAAATTAAAAGCTGTTTCATTTTCAGGAGCTGACAGGCACCGGGCTGGAGGTGCGAGTGTGTGGTTGGCTCTCGCTCTCAGAGCATTGTACTATCGGTAATTGGGGCCATGGAACAAGATATTATTTCAAATAAAAATAAATAATTGAAATAAAAAAAAACAAATGTAAGTAACAGGCAATTGCCACTGAACTAATGAGCATTGGGGGGGGGCAGTAGCTCTCGCCAAGCGACAGAAAAAAAATGGCAGATACTTGCAATTCAATCAGCAGCTTTCTGCCAATGAGAAAGAAAACTGGGCAAAATGCTATGTGAGTGGGTGAAGAGACTGGCACTTATTATCTACAGGGTTCTACTGTTTGATAGATCAGGTCTCAGACTAGGGAACTGGCCAATCAGAAGCCAGAATTTTCTATGCCCATTTTCTAAAATGTTTATAATAACTGGTCAGCAATTTTCTCTATGGGCTGACTGAGTTATTATTTGCCATTATAACCAGTGGGTTATAACGGCAAGCACAAACTGAATCACTCAAAAGAACGCAACTCCCTCATTCGCTAATCCTCCGTGAGTGGGCGGGCTGAACAGTCACCAAAACATGGTGGCTCCATTTCTGCTTATCGAGGAACCACCACCTGAGCCGCCAGAACTTCTTCAAACTCTGCAGAGTTCTGTTGTTAGCAGCTATAACAGTATCTGGTTGATTCTGCCATCTATTTAAAAAAAAATTCTTATCTGGTTGATCCTGCTGTTAGTCCCCCACCAAACGGACCGAGGCTTCACACACAGTGACAGCTCGATCTCAAGTAAACAGCCAATTGCAACAGCAGTTTCTGGGAGCTACCAAAACTGTAAGTAAAAAAAATAAAATAAGCGGTCAACAAAAAACAAAATAGAATAAATAAACAAAGAGGGATGGCAAGACAGTGTATGAGTGTGTGTGTGTGTGTGTGTGTGTCTTTGTGTGTGTGTGTGTGTCTGTCCATGTATGCGTGTGTGTGTGTGTGTGTGTATGTGTGTGAGAGTGAGACACAAGAGCACCAGAGAAGGCAGAGGCAAATTTATTTAAAAGATGCCCAATCCCAGAGGCTCTGGGTGCCGTACAAATCTGTATTGCAATATGTATTGAGAAAGGTTGTGAAAAATTGCTAAGCAGCAATTATAAAAAATAAAAGATGGGTAAGTCTACTAAAACTCGAATTTAATGTTTGCCCTCAGTGTGAGATGCTTTAATAAACTCTAAACCCTTTGACTTTGACCTCGGGGTTTATGTAGCATCCCACACCTCGGGCAACCATTAAATTCTCATTAAGTACACTTCTCCCTCCATTTTTTTTATATTTGTTTACTGTTTTTATTTCTTTATTTAAAATCTGGTTACCAGGAGAGGAACACTGAGCTGAGGCTCATTTCCAGGTGTGACCCGGGGGAGTGGGAACATCATGGGTAATTACAAACGTAGTACGGAGTAACATGTAATCCAATATCTGTTATGGTTGTCACATTCTTTGTGTGCCAGTAGTGCACAGCTGTGCTTTGCAGTTCTCTCACCCACAGAACTTGAGAATGCACTCTTATAACCATAAGACACAAAGTACCTGTTCATATAAACATATACACAGTCACTGTATCATGTAGTTGATTTCACAACCCTGTTACTCTCTGGGTGAAAAAATGTCTTTTTAAGACCTGGTGACTGTCTCCCATTAAGCTTGACTTGCACTCATGCCTCCAAGTTCTGCAATCTTGGATCCTGCTAAAAGTCTGCATTGTTCTGCCTTTTGAGTAACCTTTCATGACTGTGAACACCTCCATCATATTTTTACTGCCCACTCTTTTTTCCAGAAGAACAACCACAGGTGCTCCATCCTCTCCTTGTAGGTCAAGTTTTCAAGACCCATAATCATCGCTGTTGCTCTTCACTATACTTCTTCCAGCTCCTACTGTACTTATGTCCTTTTTCATGTGTGCTTGAAGAATGCAGGCAAACACATTGGGAGTGTCTAAGTGAGAAAGAGGGCTGTAGTGGTGTGTCAGTCTGTGAACTCAGCCAATGACGCATGTGCAGATGAGCTCCTCCTCCTCCTCCTCCACAGCCCAATGGTGCCAGCCCTCTTTGATGATGATGTGTTTGTATTTGGGAAGGAAAGGGGAAGGGAACATTGTTTAACCAGGAGTAGCACACTAAGCCTAAGTTTGTTTCCAGATGTGAACTGGGAGGACAAGGAAGTTAATTGACTTGCTCAGGATCACATAGTATGCACCTAGGTAGCTGTGGGATTCAAACCCAGGTCTCCAGATCTGCAGCTCAGAGCCTTGACCCACTGCACTACGCTGCCTCCCTAATTTGCCTCCTAATTTGCTGGCTTACTTTTCAAAAGACAGAGCCACACCTATCACTGTACAGAATTTGTCATTTATGTCAACATTTGTCTTTACTGAGCCAATAGTGTCATGCATGTCACTTCTCTGTTGCCCCCCCTTTCTCAGGCTTACCACTCCCCCATTAACAATAAAATCATACTTCTGATAATGCTGCTCTAATGTCTGTCTCACTCACTCCCTCCCTCCCAACCACTTCTTGATTAGCAACAAAACCATCTCTGTTGGTACTCCCAGTCCCATGACTCACTCTCCTTCTTCCTCACCCCTGATAAAAAAAATTAAAAAAAAACTCCACTGGTTCTTCCCTTGACTCTCTTTCCCCATCCTGCTTGCCCAAAAAGAGAAACAACAGCTCAGTTGGTACTATTGGTGTACAAGCAGGGACGGAAGGACGGAGAGAGAGAGAGAGAGAGAGAGAGAGAGAGAAAGACTCAATTTAAATACAGAGCAATGGCAGCAGCACACATAACAACAACAACAACCCAGCATTATAACTAAAATGGAAAAAAACATCATTCTCCAGATTCGTACAGTCTTTGCTTTGCAGCTGTCAGAAGACCTGTTTGAAGGCACTGTTTTTATACAGATAATAAGGCATGTTACTCTGTGCTCTGCTAGTCACTTGTTGGCCAGAATCTGCATTGAACTGCAAATAATACTGATAATTAAAGGGTCAGACTCATTGCCTTGACAATGGACTTATATGATGATACCCCGAGTTGGCATTGGTCAGAACATAGTCAACCACAATGCCATCGGCAAGGATAGGGTGGCAAAAATGCCATCAGATTTATTTTTGTGTGGGGGGGCTCAACCCGCTGCACCCGCTGTACTTAAGGATTCTCCCTTGGGGGAAGGGGGAGCAAATCACTTGGAAATATAACATTTTTGGGAGCATGGAATACAGTTTACACTGCCTCTTGTAAAAATTCAAAGTACCGAATCTGGCAAAAGGTTCAGAGACCAGGATTAAAACCCTGGTCTCCACTGCTTCCAGGCTGAGCTGCTCCATGCCCCAGCCCTCCACACCACTGGAGCAGCTTGGCCAGCCCCCACTATTTTGCTACCCTTCTTCTGTGGCAGCACCATGAACAGTGACCAGGGGAGCGCATATCAAAAGCGTTCTACATCCCTACTTGCTGTCCATGGTAGCACTACAGGAACTAGTGCTCTCTTGCCTGGCACTATTCCTGTAGCCCTAATCTGACTGGGTGACATAGAAACATAGAAGTTGACAGCAAATAAGGACCGCAAGACCCATCCAGTCTGCCCATTTCTTTTTCTACCTTATAAATGTGCCATCGACCTTTGCTCTGTCAGTGGCCTATCTATTCGTAGTCATTTGTATTGCTCCCTTATGCCTATCCCATGTCTGTTTGAAGCCTTGCACTGTATTCATAGCCACCACTTCTTGTGGTAAGCCATTCCATGCATCCACCACCCTTTCTATGAAAAATAATTTCCTCACATTCCCCTTAATCGCCCCCTCTAATCTCATGCTGTGTCCTCTTGTCCTATTTTTCTTATATTTAAACATGTTAGACTCTTTCACCTTGTTAATGCCCTTAAGGTGTTTGAATGCCTCGATCATATCACCTCTCTCCCTCCTTTGCTCAAGGGTATACATATTGAGCTCTGTTAATCTGTCCTCATATGTCTTCTGATGCAGTCCCTGCACCATTTTGGTTGCCCTTCTCTGGACTGCCTCAATTTGGTTAATGTCCTTGTGAAGGTGTAGCCTCCAATACTGCACGCAGTACTCCAGATGGGGCCTAACCAGTGTCTTGTAAAGAGGGATTATTACCTCCCTCTTACGGCATGTGATACCCCTACTAATACACCCTAACACACTTCTAGCCTTACCTACTGCTTTAGAGGTCTGCTTGGATGATTTCAGGTCTTCAGTGATGATGATGGCCAAGTCTCTTTCTTCCTTTGTGACTGCTAGCAACTCCCCTCCCAGCCTATAGGTGGCTTCAGGGTTTCTCTTCCCTATGTGCATGATTTTGCACTTCTTTGCATTAAATCCCAGTTGCCACTCTTCTGATCATTTTGTTAGTTTATCCAGATCTCTTCTCATTCTGCCCACCCCATCTGGATCATCTACTCTGTTGCAGATCTTGGTGTCATCTGCAAACAGATAAGCCTTACCCTCTAGTCCATCTGCAAGGTCACTAATGAAGATGTTGAAGAGGACTGGCCCCAGAACTGATCCCTGAGGTACCCCACTTGTGACTTGCATCTCTTCTGACTGTATACCATTTACCACCACTCTCTGTTTTCTGCCCGTCAACCAGTTTGCCACCCAGTTGACCAACTTCTGACCCCACCCTGAGCCTACCCAGCTTATTTATCAATCTTCTACATGGAACAGTGTCAAAAGTTTTGCTGAAGTCAAGGTGGCTGACATCAACTGCTCCCCCTTGGCCCACCACTCTGGTTACCTAGTCAAAGAAATCTATGAGATTAGTCTGACAGGACCTTCCTTTTTGTAAACCCATGCTGTCTTGGATCCTGTGCCCCTATGGATTCCAGGTGTGCACTATCCTTTCCTTAAGGAGTGCCTCCATAATCTTGCCCACTACTGAGGTAAAACTGACTGGTCTGTAGTTCCCCGCCTCCTCCCTGCTACCACTCTTGTGGAGTGGGGTCACATGAGCCCTTCTCCAGTCTTCTGGGACCTCTCCAGTGTTCAGAGACTCACTAAACAGTTCTGCTAATGGCTCTGCTAGTTCCACCTTTAGCTCCTTAAGTACCCTGGGATGTATGACATCAGGTCCCATTGCCTTATCCACCCTGAGCTTAGCAAGCTCTTGTAGGACCCTTTCTTTTGTGAAGGAGTAGTGCCACCTCCCTCCTCCTGTGTCCATGATGCTGAGCTGTGGGCCCTGCCCTACCTTCTCTTCAGTAAATACTGAGCAAAAGTATCTATTTAGGATAGATGCCTTTACAGGTCCCTCCTCACATGCCTCTTTTCCATTTGCTTAGCAATACCCCTCTGGACTTTCTCCTTTCACTAATGTATCTATAGAAAGTCTTGTCACCTTCTTTTACTGTTTGTGCTAGTGTTTCCTCAGTTTGGGACTTCCCCGCCTGCCTTACTGCCTTCCTGCTTCCCCTTAAGGCGGTTTGGTATGCCTCTATCTTCATCCTTTGTGTTCCCTTATATTTCCTGAAGGCCAGCCTTTTGGCGCTGACCTTTTCTGCTACTGTATTTGAGAACCAAAGTGGTTTCCTTCTTCTTTTGCACTTCCTTTTCTGTCTAGCACAATGGGATGTTGCTTCAAGTAGTGCATTCTTAATGATTGCCCACTTTGCCTGTACCCCCTCACCTGTGTTTCTTTTTGCCAGGGCTAGCTTAACTCTGTTGGCCATCTTATCAAAGTCAGCTCCTCTGAAGTCCCATATTTTTGCCTTGGAATGGGATGATTTAGATGTAGTAGCCAAATTGAACCATACCATGTGATGGTCACTGGCCCCAGGTGACCTTCTACCTGGAGATCTGTGATCCCTTCCTTGTTAGTCAGTACTAGATCTAGGATAGCCCTATCTCTGTGGGTTGCTGTACCAGTTGTTTGAGGCCCTTCCCTGCAGGGAATCCACTATGTGTCTAGTTCTGGCAGATGTTCCTGCTGGTATTGACCAATCTGTATCCGCATGTTGAAGTCTTCCATTATCAGAACCTCCCTTTAGCTGTTATGTTTTGTATATCTTCTAACAATAATGTGTCTATGTCCTCCCCTGGTCTGGGGCCTGTAGACAACCCCAGTTCTTATGGCTGTCCCATTTCCTGTTTCCAGGGTGACCCACAGTTCTTCTGGCTCCTATGTGTATTCTGAATTTCTGTAGCTTTGATATTTTCATTGACATACAGGGCCACCCTCCCCTTTTTGCATCTCGGTCTCTTCTGAACAATACATAGCCAGGCACTGAAGTCTCCCAAGTGTGGTTACTGGTAAACCACATCTCACTAATTGCTACTATGTCCAGTTTAGCCTCTGACATTGTTGCCTGCAGGTCTGGGATCTTATTTCCCAGGCTGTGAGCATTGTGTACATGATTTTCCATTGGCCAGATTTTGATGTGTTAGTTGTTGGGTGAGGTTTGGCATTACCCCTGTGCGTCGTATGGGGAGACAAACCTTTTTTCTTACCTGGTGATGTAAATGAACTGCAAACATGCTGAATCCCTGTTTGACCACTAGCTGAGGGGGGAAGGGTGTTCTTCCCATTCGACATATGGGGTGCTGCACCCCTCTTCCCATTTGCTAGTTTAAAGGGTACCACCTGGGTTTATTTGGGAAACTTCATCCTGCTTTTGGAATTTTCTGTTTAGTGGTTCAAAAGCACAATGTTGCTGTTTCAAATAACTATCTGCACCTCCACACTGATGGAGAGACAGGGAGAGAGTAATCTCCTCCTTTCGCCATTCACCAGATCTGTCAGCCAGTGAAAGGCATACCTCAGAGTGAGAAGAGAATCTTGAAAGAGTGAAAAACAACAACTTGTGAGCATCAGTCACACTGGGAGTGTGGACTCCAGTCCAAGCTCTTGGACAGACTCCAAACTGAGCTGATCCCAAGGGGCACTGCTGGCCACCAAACCATGATGGCACATCAGTCTCTGCAAACTTCTGTCATCCTCTCGCTTGTTATTTATCAGGTAAAGTTTTGGCTCCTCCTCCTTAAACTACCATATTTCATCGAATAGAAGTCACAGCTTCTATTTGAATTTTTTATTTTGACCTGCGGCTTGTATTTGAGGGTGGCTTTTATTTGAAGGCGGTTTGTACTGCAAAATCCGATTTTAAGTGTGAAAAAGAAAATATTACATATCCTAATATGATCAAATATATTGATACTGGTCTACTTTATAGCAAAATAAGAACAACAAACATGAATTAAAGTGAAAAATTTAAAAAAGAAACATCATAACAATCATATTCACAGAGATCAAAATCATAAAGAGTCCCATATATGGAGTTTTATCTGACATGACTTCAACCCCAATTAGAGGCTGTGGTTTCTATTTGAGGGAGGCTTTTATTAAAAGTATTCATTATGACCTGCGGCTTGTATTTGAGGGTGGCTTATATTAGAGGGTGGCTTCTATTCAGTGAAATACAGTATTAGCAGTCATTAATAACACTGTAGAAGTTTCTGTTGGAGTCACTCTCTTAGTTTGGGTTATTTCAACTTTATCTATAGGGGTGGGATTGTGGTGGAATAAGGCCTAGTGAAAGTGCAAGTGGGAGCAGCATGTAAGGAGGGGCTGTGTTTTATGCAGAGCATGTGTACCTCCACACAGCACACAATAATGTTTGTGCCATGGTTGGGGAACATGGGGGAAATCAAAAAGCAGTGAAGGCCCCATGCCTGCCCCTGACCCATATCATCACTGAAGATGCTGACCAAGATTCCAGATGTGGTCTGAAGTGGGTGGGTAGGACAGCCCTCCCCTTCCGGGCCCCACCATGGGGGGAAATCTATAGGGGAACTCTTGGGGTCCAGTAAGTCCCGGGGAGGTGGTTGGTGGTCAGGGGTTTCAGGTACAGGGCTGAGAGCTGAGAACTGCCAGCACTACAAGGGAGAAAAATATTTATGGAAAGAAATATGCAAGCAGGTCAGTAGTGGGTCAAAAGCCATTATCGTCTTAGGGCTGTTCAGTGGCCTATGTGAAATTAATTGTGATGGTTTCAGTCCAGATCCCAGTGGACAGGTGTCCAAATCACAAAACCAGCAAAACAACTAGTACTAAGTGGCATCCTTGCTGGCAGTCTCACATCAGAGGCCAAGGACTGAATGGGCATGGAGTCTGAAGCACCATCTCACCTACCTGGTGATCCCTCTGTGGCAGGGTTGAGGCACATCAGTAGGCAGTGTGGGAAAGCCTGCACTGTGGTCACTCATGCTGTTCCTCTCATGTGTGGATAAATAGAGGACTTTCAGTGCCAGTGCTGTCAATCCAGCACCTTTCCTGAGTGCTAAATTCACATACAGAGAAACAAAAAAACTGACAAAAAACCCAAAAACATGCAAGCAAACATTATTAACATTGCCCAAACCTTACTGTAATGTGGTGCTCAGATCTACACAGAATTCTCTAGATGGGGCCTACCAGTGACATGTGTAGTAGCACTGGCATAAATATCTCCCCCTTGGCCAATCCAGGAGGGCCACGAGTAAGCAAAAGGGCATGACAAGGTGTTGCTTGTCTAGCGTCAATGCAAGCCCAGTTATATAGTGAGGTATAAGGCCCTTGGCCAACTACCTTCAGTAGATGGAAGAGCATTAGCCACATTCAACCAAAGACCTGGATTCTCTTATACTGCTTATAAAATGGGTAAACTGAAAAAACTATTTAAAAAAAAAAGATATTTTAATTGAAACAGGTATTGTCTTTTGTTAAAAACAACTAGTAAAAAGTAAGCTCTCCCCCACCTGTTAATCATGTTTTTCCCCACATTCAATAGATGTAAGGTTTGTTTATCATGGAATACAGGAATCCAAGCTTCTGCAGAATTCTTCTGGCAGATGTATGCCCCCTTTCACACAACAGAAGGCCTTACATGCAGCCAAGGTCTCAATGTTATCTGTGGCCATTTAGGCAGCAGATTCTGCCCAGGTAAGTTGGTAATGATAGGTAGGGGATCTTTCATGGTCACCAAAGAACGCTAGGAATTAAAACTGAATAGTACTTTATGTTTTTAAATTTGTTTATGTGTGTGAGTTGAGGATATAAAGAAGGAAGTATGCATTAATGAATATATTTTTCCTTAAATTTAAAGGAGCTTTACATTTTAGGGCCTGTTGAATGTTTTCAGTGAGTAAGGGTTGCAGCAAAGTTTTTGATGGCAACAAGGGATGAATGATAGGGTCACGAATTCTGTATGTGATTTGCACAAATTCCAAAGCCAACTGTCTGAACATCTTACAGCTGGTGCATTTCTGGCAGATTAATACATGGGTCATGGAACTTATTGAGCCGATTAAGAAGCGGGACCTTTCCAATCCATTTTATACCTGGGGTTATGACCTTCTTTTTAATCCCCATTTCTGCTAAATTACAGCTCTTCTCCACTTACTTAAAAAATGTTTAGAACCCCACTGTATGACATTTTTAGCACAACCCTGCCTTTCTTTCTCTGTGCGTCCTATATAAAAGGGGCAAAGCATTGGGTTAGCCTGGCTTGCCAATGCCGCTGTCAAGAACTACTGTATTTTGACTGTTTCAAAGATGAATCTATTATAACTCCTAAGCCCCTCTCCTACTCTGTTGCATCAAGTGCTGTACCATGTAGCTAGTCAATACATTTTCTGGCACTCAGGTGCATTATCTTGCATTGCTTCCCTTGAACTGTACCTGCTATTTGTCTGACCAACAACCTACCTTATCCAGGTCTGATGTAGTCTCTCACACTCCTCAGCACTCTATACCTCCCTACTGCTGTCACTCCCTGATTCTAGATCACTGATATAAAAGTTGAAACCTAGCCCCAGAACCAGTCTCTATAGTAGCCCGTTAATCACTGCCTTAAGGTCAGACACTTGCTCCCCAACAACACTCTGTGCTACTGGCTGGCAGAATAGCACACAGCCTAGAATAATGAGCTGTGAATGAGCTTGGTATCCAGCAGACCTTTGTTTGATTCCTATAACCGCAATTTGCATACTATGTCACCAGGAGCAAATTTAACCTCCCCACTGCTCACAGGTTGACCCTGAAAGAAGGCCTTGTGCCTAGTGAGTCTTACCCGTGGTTAACAAAGAATAACAATAACAAAAAAAAAGGAGATTTTCTAGTTTCCAGCAAAAGATTCACAACTGGCATCTGAAGAAATCAATTATGCAGGCTCCATGGTGCCAAGCTGTGGGGCACCAGCTCTGCATACTAGTGACCCAGGTTGGCTCCCTAAGTTTGGGATGACAGGAGTGGAGGCTGGCACAGAGGGTGAATAAGCTGGTACCCTCCTCCTGGGAGCTCAGAGACAGACACCTGGTAGGGAATGAAGTCTTGGCTGGAGCAGGTAACCATTCACCTGCCAGCACACCTCTGGATGCTGATGTGGTATAGACCATTGGGATGGGGGAGGGGCACAGAAATGTGGAAAAGCTCATGCAACCTGGCCAGTCACTACCCTGGCCACACCTCCCCAGTCCATCTGTCTTGATGGTCACAGGTTCTTCCCCGCACATGCACAGTAGGGCTGGCAAAATCAGCAAATTCCAATTTTGCAGAATTTTCATTAAATGTTGTGAACTTTTGTGGAATTTTCTGAAATGTTTCAGTTGGTCATATCTCACTCAGTATTACAGCTAGAGCTCTGAAATGTGGCATGCATATAGGGTAGTGGCCCTAAAAAGTTACCAGGTTTCATGACATTTGGATGGGGAGGAGAAGTTATGGGGGCTCAAAGCCTGGCAATTTAATATTCATGTGAAAATTTCAGAAAATATTTCTATGCTTACAACTAAAGTACCATAGCAGCTAAATAATTGAACATTTATGTGCATATTTTCTTGGAAGAGTAATATAAACTGATAAATAGGGAGGTAATTGGTTGTGTAGATTGTAAGTTACAGTAGTTAAAAATTTCACAATTTAATAATTTGTTAAATTGCATGAAAATATTTGGATGTTTATAGATTCACTGCTATTGTAGGTATAAACTCAAGATTTGGCATGCATACAAAAGTAAATATGTCCTGGCATCTAATAAAGCTGGGTAAATGTGATTTATTAGGTTAAAATGTATTGTGGATACTTTAGAAATTACTAATTGACAAAGTATGCTCAAAAATTCATGAATATAGGATGAGTAATGCTGCTAGAATTCCACTTGTGGAATTTAATATTCATGATGTACTTGCCACCAGTGAATCACATTTTCTGCACTGGCATCATGTCCCTACAATATCCCTTCAACACTCTTGTGACAGTGAAGCCCAGCACCATGCTCTATCATAACTAAAGATATCCCAATACTTCTGTCACTATGGTCTAAGTCACAACTAGTTGTAAGGCTAGAGGCTTGGCATCATGCGATGCTACTGTTTTCACACAGTAAAAATACAGATTGTTATTTATAGGGTTGTTAAAGAGTCAGCAGGTGGCATTGTACAGAAACAATGTTGCACACACATGTGCTTCCTTGTAGATGTCATTTAGTCAGTGGGCTCTAGTGGTCACCTGGCATATTGCAATAATTCAGGCTAGTGTACTGTTATGTCCATGACTACTCTTTATGGTTTGTCACTCAAGATAGTGACTTGACACTTGGCACCACTATACTTTTACTACAGTCTCCAATGAATCCTACCTTATTTCACCTTCTTCTTCAATGGCATCTCAAGGATAAGACTGAACAAAATGTATGGACCTGGCTTTGGCTAAACAACTCACAACATTTCACATTTTCATAAAAGCTCATGAAACTCAACTTTACTGATGTTTGGAATCTTTGGTTGCTTCTAACTTGGCCAGCCTTTAAGCATAACATTTGACAGCTGACACACACAGCCTTTTTTTTCTGTATTGTTTTTTCTCCCAGCTAGCTGCTTGTCTCCCAGGAGTATACCCTTTTCACGGGGACATACCCTGATCAGGCTGAAGCCAGCCATCATTCAGTTGGCTACCGGGTTTTTCTCTGACATTCTTTTCCCCTTCCATCTTCCCTGGTGGTGGAGGTGCCTCTGTCAGACTAACATTGCCACAGCATCCCCTGTGGCAGAAGCAAGATTCCTGGCCAAGCCATTGGGGTCACTGTGTTGGTGTAACCTGCTACTAACCCTCCCTGACCAAGACGAACTATCGAGTCACAGCTGTTTTGGTCAAAGTCTGCCTCCTGATGTGACTTCCCAGGCTCACTTCCAAACCCGGGTTGTCAGCATGGTAACACAACACTCTGCTGCGGGCCAGGTGATGACCTCAACTCCTAATATTTAGGGCCAAAGAACCTGGCAAAATTGGTGATATTATGTTTTCTAGTTTTAAAGTTATAGTGGCTTAAAATTCTGCAATTTACATAATTACAAAAAGCATTTCTTTTAAATTTCTGAACATTTATTTATTTATTGAGTTCTTGGATAATACCTGTGAGCAGATGCTCATTGAAAGGTTCCATGTTAGATACATTAGACAACAAGGTACAATACTGTGCACAAATATACAAATACTGAGAAAAATATTCATGGAGGTTACAGAAAACAAACATAAAAGCACTAGTTATGCTGAGGCATTGTACAATAATGCCTGTGTCACGAAGATAAGCAGACAAGGATTGGGAGGATACAATGGAAGTGGGAGAACTAGGTGAGCAGAGCAGAGCACACGAGACAGGGAGGGAGGGAGGAGGAGGAGGAGAGGTCCGGGGCAAGGGGCCGAGCCGGGGGGGTAGGGAGGTGGGTGAAGTGCTACAGTTTGACTATCCTGTCATGACATTTGGTGGCTAATAACTCAGTCACCTTTAAAGACAGAGATATGAAACATGGTGCACTTCTGTAAGGGTTTTGGCACACCCTTTATACTGAATTTGGTGCAGTTTGGATACACACATGTTAAAATAGATAGACACAACTGAAATAATTGTTTTGTCAACATTTTACAAAACTTTTGTGGAAATTTCATGAAACGTTGCAAAAATGAAATCAGAAGTTCACCAGAAGTTCACTGGTAGAAGATAAATTAGAGGGGGGTTCCCCTACAATGTGCAGTAATAAGTTGAAATGGACACAACTGGTAAGCCTGGCAGTGTATGCAAAGTAGCAGGGGAAGAGTTTGGCAGGTAGATGGCAGTAGACTGTGAGGCCTGAAACAGCAAACACTGAGAGGCACAGAGGAGAAAAAAGAAGAACTTGGTTACATAAAATACCTCAAAAGATTGAATTTCAGGACCTTCTGTTGTATAGTACTAAAGAAACTGTCATTAAAACAGGACCTATAGACTTCATCTGTTTAGGCTGCTGTGAAGTTTAACTCTCTGCTGCTTATGACATCATAACCTGTTTCCGAAGAAAGTATTCTGATGCCACAAGCAGAGGATTATAATCACTTTATGGAAGTGAAAGCAGAAGGGACAGATAAAGTCTAAGGAGTAAAGAATCCATTTTCATGCACATTTGCTTAATAATTTAGAAAGGAATGTAGTTAAATTCAAAATTATGTGTGAATGCTTTGACAGTCCTGCCAGTTCCCATTGAAATTCATTTGCAGGAAACAGGAAGACACTTTTAACCAATTTCATATCCATTTTTTAAAGGAACACACCAGGAGGGAAACATCTTGATGTAATCCTGACCAACAGGAATGGTGCAGCCGTGGGCAAATATCAGTGGATGAGCTGCTTGGTGCAGGCAATTACTATTTAGTATGGTTCGATCTAACTCTGAAAGTGCAAAGGCAGACAACTAAAACCCTGGTGTTGGACTTCTGCAGAGTACACTTTAGAAAGACAGGGGAAGAATTCAAAGGGGAGAGGAAATATATACTGTATATGCAATTAGAAATGTTCCCAGTAACAGAAATGGATAGGCTCACCTGCAGCTCCAGAGAAAGCAGTACAGCACTGCGGTTTAGGGCACTGAGCTGCAAACCTGGAAACCTGGATTTGAATCCCATAGCTCCCACATGCATACTATGTAACCCTGAGGAAGTCACTTAACTTCTTGTGCTCCTAGGTCATACTTGGAAACAAGCTTCCGCTTAGTGTGCGTTCCTGGTTAAACAGTTTCCGCTTTCCCTTCCAGATGAGCCATATTTAACTGTAGCGGAATAAACACAGTTGTGAAGAACTGTGTTTTTGAAAGTTTTCTTTTGATAGACAACATTCTGCATGGTTCTTCTAACAGAACCAGTAATTTGGAATTTTTACTATGTCATGATTTGTGTACTGAACACTCAGCATGAGCTATTGTTCTGTTAGAACAATGCTCAGAGTCCTGTACACAAATTGTGACATACTGTAGTTAAAACTCCAGATCACTGGTTCTGAGAGAACTGTAACAGAATGTTGCCCATCAAAATGATACAATGCAAAATGTAGTTTTTCATATCACTTTTTATGTTCAATGACCTCTACGCACTTGGCCAGTATAGTGTATGCTGTGTACAGCTGTGCTAGTTTGGTTTTGGCTGTTCGCACTCTATTCCAGAGGAATTACCACCCTGTAGGTGTACCAAAGGCAAGGAACCCTCAAAGAGGATTCCACCCCTAGAGGTGCCACGAGACAATACCCATGGCTAAAGGTACCTTAGGAAGGATCCTAAGAAGAGAAGTGCTGCCGCTGGAGGAGGAGGGGAAGATGGTGGGGCAAAGAAAAAAGTGCTTCAGAAGAAGGCTGAGAGGAACTGCTTATATAGCTCAGGAAGTGGGGTGGCTTGCTGCTTGTCCATTGAACTCCAGGCTAAGCCTTCCAATTCAATGGCCTATGCAGCCAGTATAGTGTTTTGCTTGTGCAACTGTGTAAGTTTGGTTTTGGCTGTTCGCACTCCCTATTCCAGAGGAAATGCCATCCTGTAGGGATACCAAAGGCAAGGAACCCTTAAAAAGGGTTTCACCCCTAGAGGTGCAATGGGACAATTCACGTGCCTAAAGGTATCTTAGGAAGGATCCCCAAAAAAGAATGAAGTATGAAGCATATAAGCAAGCAGTAACTGTGACGTAGTAGTAGATAAGCATCAGACAGTTTGATAACATAATGAGATGCTCAGGTTGATAATGTAATGAAATGCCCAGGTTTGCGTGGCATGATTCTGATGGTTTGCAATGAGAAAGAGGGGATCCTCTAAGGAGAGAGGGAATGGCAGGGACACCATCCACCTGCATCCAACAGAAGAACCTACATAAACTAGGGGACACTACTATGCTAGCTAACAGTTATGACCTGAGGCAACGGAGGAGAGAAAATAATCCCTATGAGGAGGAAATCTCTGGGAATCCAAGGCCTAGGCCACCTCCCTTCCAGGCTTGGGATATTTTATTTAATGATGGCTCTGCAACTGCAATTTAGAAAACCCAATTAAAGGGAGGTGGAAAATATTCCAATTTGGAGGATGGTTCTCACTCAAACCCTCTAGCGGGAATGCAGTGGAAGGTTGCAAGAAAACTCTGGAACAAGATAGGCAACCAAGGCGGGAGGAGGACAGCAATGACTGCTGAGGTACTCACTTGGCTTACTCACCCTAAACCCAAACCAGGTGAACCAGAGGCAGTCATGGGGATAATAGCTTTGAAGGGCGCCTCTGAACCCGCTCAGGCAGCTAAAGGGGCCCCGTGAGTGCCCCACCAAGTCAAGCTGAGTCTTAACTTCTACAACTTGAGATGCCGTCGGTAAGTTTGATAACTGAAGGTCCACCCAGAGCAAGGACATTCCCAGCTGCAGCCAACATCCCAGAGGCTGAAGCTGAGGGGATGATGCAATCCAACTGACAGGTGAGAAGTACCCTGCCCCAAGCTTAGCATGCTCAAGCTACGGACTCATGGTGCAGAGTGAGGCCATTGGCTACAGGGAGGCCTGCACCAGAATGGTGTGACTGACATGCCCCAGAATACTGATAGAGAGCTGAAAACCAGTGAGCAGCTGAATGAGCACTGGTGTGCTGAGACCTTAATGAGCATTGAGTGCTGAAACCTTGCAAAGGTCAAATGCAGTATTGAGTGCAGCAGACATCCCATAGGCTGAAGCCGAGGGGATGGCAGTAGGCATGAAGCCATGATTGTGTAAGCAAGAGTGGACCTGCATGCAGGTCAGAAAACAGTGTAGTAATAGACGGACCTGCACGTAGGTCTGCATAAGTAATAGCAATGAAACAGCACTGTAAATAGTGGGGCAAGCCAGCCAGACATCTGAAAAGCCAATCAGGTGTCACATACTCAGAAGATTTATCAGCGGTGGAGACAGGATTTAGAACAGGAATAATTAGCCACATGGGGCCACGACTCCCCAAACACCTCCAAGTCCACACCACAGGAAAAACAAGAAAGTGATGGAAGGGCCAAGACCCACATGCAGGTACTGAAACCAAATTACAGCATCAGCAGTAGCCTTAGCGGACCTTTGAATATAACAGGGTGTACAAACATAGAAGCAACAATTGTATTGAGTACACTGAGTTGTAAAGTGCAATTAAGATAAAATAAAAGGAGGCACAATGCTCTGAAAGCAGCTGTCACCAGGCAGTGAATGAAACTGCTGCAATGAGGTAAGTAGAATGAGTTGAGAGCATGATTGAGCTGCATAGCAAGAGTTCTGAGTAAGCCTGAGTCAGGTGAAAACAATTAAGTATGCAACATGGAATCAGCTATAGTTAAGCTGAAATACACAGATTATGTTTGCAGTTGCATTGCAAGTAATTTTTAAGTTATGAGTAACTGAAGGCAGGTAGTGTGATCTCTGAAGTAGCAGTATGCAAGGAGCTAAGAAACAACCCCCCAAAAGACAAAATCAAAACATAGAAACACAGAGAACAAGGAACAAGGCCCAAAACAAAAACACACAAACCAAAAAATAAGGAAGAATGACAGAAAGAAGCACACAGCCGGATGCAAATACAAACTAGAAGCAGGAAAACAAACGCAGAAGTCCAGCAGAGACAAACAGAAGCAGCAAGGTGGGGGGGGCACAGGCCCCAGGATAGGCCCCAGCTAGCTGCAGAGGACAAACAGACAGAGCCGCAGGCCAGCAAAGAAAAAAGTGTTTCAGAAGGAGGCTGAGAGGAACTGCTTATATAGCTCAGGAAATGGGAGTGGCTGGCTACTTGTCCACTGAACTTCAGGCTAAACCTTCCAATTGTCTTTCACAGGCGTAATTAACATCTTGCGGTAGTAGCACATTTCAGAAGTGTGTCAGTGTTGACCACTGCAGGGAATGCTTTAGTAGGTGCATCCCTTGGTCCCCAATTAGCGAGCATGCTAGCATTGACAAAAAACTTCAAAGAGTGCCAAAACCTTGAAACAAATCTGCCTCTCCAATGTGGTGCAGTTACCTCATTGGAGCATCAGATGACAAGGCTGTGTTATGTGACTTTTCTGGTGAAACATTTTAGTAAATATAGCAGCTCCTGCCGCCCACCACACACAATCCCCACAAAGCTGACATCGGAGGTGGCCAAGCCCCCGTGTTGGCATGGTTCCCCCACACACACACACACAATTTCTTTGCTGATGGGGGCCCAATCCCCATCAGCATCAGTCCCCCCAACATTTTCTTTGCCAACGGGGGCCCAATCCCCTTTAGCATCATGTTCCTCCACCCCACACACTTTCTTTGCCACCAGGGGGCCCAATCCCTATCAGCATCAGTCCCCCCCAAACTCATGGGGCACATTGGGAGCCCACCCCAGTGTGCCCAACATTTCTATTATTTTACCTGTAAATAAAGAAAACCATCCTCCAATGCCCATTTTTCTTTCCTGTAAAAAAGAAAATGGTCCCTTGTCATCCCTGGTGTCCTCCTCCCCCAACCCGCACCCACCCTCATCCCATACTTACCTCCAGAGGTCCGGCACTGCAAACTTCTGTGGACTGGGAACACACCTGAACTCTTGAAAAGCTGACCAGAAAATGAAGAAAATCACAGTAAGCTTTATAAGCCAGATAAAAGGCTGTGAAAAAATTTGGGGACCCAAGGGTAAGAGACAGGCTAATGTTATTGGTGGGTTACTGACCTTATGATAGAACCCAGAGAGTAGTACTAATTTGGACGAACTTAGGGGATATGAAGGTGATGAGCAGTGTACCTCAGTGGCAGGATCTGGGCCAAGTGCTCTTCAATGTGTTCATTTGTGGCACAGGAGAGGGCATACAGGGCAGGATGCATCTGCTTGTCGATGGCACCAATATGTGCACCAGCATGGACAGTGAGGAAGGCATGAGGGAACTGAAAAAGGACCTCACAAAATTAAAAAAAATAATCTGGGATATGGCAATTGAAATTTCATGCCAAAAAGTGCAAATTTATATACCTGGGAAGAAGGAACCCAAAATCTGACTACTGGATATGAATAGGTGGAGGGTGGAGATTCAGCACCATATGGGTCACCTGGAGTACTGTGTGCAGTTTTAGATCCAACAAAAAGGATAAGGACCATCTGGAGTCAGTTCAGAGGAGTGGGATCAAATGATCAAGAGCCAGCAGGTGGAAGTCATTACAGGAGATCCTGGAGGACACTGGCATCTACTTGCTGGGGACTTGAAGGAAGAGGGGGACATGAATCAAACATTGAATTACCTGAAGGGTATCAGCGAGCAGACAGGCAAGTGTTGCTTAGGTTTAATGAGGGCACCATCATGCAAGGGCACAATCTGAAGCCAATGGGAGGCAAATTTAGGAGGGACATTAGGAAATATTTCTTCATGAGAAAGTGATAGACAAACCCAGCTGTCTACTACACGGGTTCATTAAAGTTCAGATGGATGGTGCTTTTGAACATGGGTGGGACAGCTTCATGGGGCTCAGCAGGGCATTTGCAAGGGAGTCAAGGGAAAAAGAGGATCGTGCCAGAGCAAGTGTATATTGCTTAGGCAGCTTACATTCTTGACAAGTGCTCGACTGGCAGTTGGCTGGGGTACAGAATGACAGACTGGATGGACCTGGGGTCTTTATCGGTCTGTAAAATTCTGTGCTACTATGCAATATTTATCTCTCCACTCTCTGGCCCATTTCCTTATGAGTTTTCTCACTTCTGAAAAAAAATTTTTATCAGAGTTTTCAGACTTCTGTAAAACTCAATGTTTCATCAGAGTTTTCTGTCATGTGTATAACAAGTTTTTCATCTGGGTTTTCTCACATCTGTGTAAAACACTTCCATCAGGGTTTTCTAACTTCTGTTTCAAATATCTTTAGCCAAGTTTTCTGACCATTGTGTAAAATAGTTTTTGTTATGGTTTTTTGACTTCTGTATAAAACATTATCCTCAGGGTTATGTGACTTGTGCATAACATGTTGTCTGCTTGTTTTTTTAGCTGTTACACCTTTTATTATTATTTCCATTATTTTTACAATAATAAAAGCACTTATTCTAGACATGAGTCTGATAATGAGTTGTTGGTTACAGATACAACTCCACATAGAGACAGAGAGGGTAATGTTACATTTGACCTGTACTTACCCCACCATATACGATTCTATATCTTAAAGCAATGGAGAGGCAAGGCTACCATGCTCCATAGTCACATCCCAAACCAAAGGAAAAAAAAAAAGACTCTTGTATGCTTCGGGTGTTGTCCAGGTTTCTGGCACCCCAGCTAAGGAGAAACAAAAACATACAAAAAGAAAAAAAAAGAACCACTATTCTATATAATATTAGGTACATTCCATATACAAGAGGGGGCACCATTGTATCTCCCATACATACAATCCTGGCTCGCCAAGTTTGACCGTTCCCTCTACGTAATCCTGTTACCATTGCAGTAATCCTGGTTGTACAGCTTCAGCCTACTCCAGTCTTAGGGACAGCATATTTGGCAAAGGGAGTCCAACATTCCTCATATTCTGCTAGGGAATTGCTTGCCAAGTGGGAAAGTTTATCCATGGTAGCTATGTGAACCATGAAGGCGAGGAGCTCCTGTGCGCCAGGTATCTGTGTGGTCCTCCATCTACACACAAGAAGCCTTTTCGCCTGCATGGCCCACAGTGCCAGCCAGCAAGTGATATTCTAACTTCCTTAACTTGGGCGCCTCTGATTTCATACCCAAGAGAAGCAAGGCTGGGGACCGAGGAATACACTTTTTTAACACTTTGGCGCCCACTTCACATATATTATCCCAGACTGGTTGTATTATTGGACAGGACCAAAGTATATGGGCCAAACTCCCGGGTTGACAGTTGCATCTCCAACATAGATTGGACTTTATTACCCCCGCCTTCTGTAGTACTACCGGTGTGCGGTACCAACAATGCAGGATTTTATTCTGTATTAACTTACTTCTTGCATCTGTAAAACATTTTTGAGCCCCTTTCCAGCACTCCTTCCACTGCACATCAATAATCTTCATTTGTAAGGCCCTTTCCCATTTCTGTTTAGACTTTTCAGTTTGGCTAGGTATTTTGTCTCAGAGTGCGTTGTAAACTGAACTGGCCATCCCTTTTCCCTTTGTTAACCAAGAAGGTGTACTTAGGCTATCTTTTTTTGCTACCTGGGTCAGATATTTTTGGACTACACTGCGTATTTGTAAATATTTCCAAAAATCGGAAGTCGGAATCGACCATCTAACCTGCAAGTTAGCAAACAAATCCACCACCAGGGAAGCTGGGGCCAGTATGTCTTCCAACCTGGCAATACCCTTGTCTGCCCAACTCCTCCAGTATACCACTTTTTTGTCTATACACAGATTACTATTACCCCATAGCGGAGTTAATTGAATAGGCGTTAAGTCTACCTTCAACTTCCTTCTTACTGTTTCCCCAGCATCGCAAAGCTGCCCCTATCGTGGGGTGATTTTTTTAAGTTTGTTGGGGGACTATTATAAACAAGCAGTGACAGAGAGATTTTTTGACTTACAGCTTGCTCTATATCCACCCATTGTGGTTGGGGGGAAGTACCCAATCCCAACCAGTGTGTCGACTGTGCCAAGGGAAATGCCCACTTATATCCTGTGAACCATGGCAGACACCACCCCCCCATGCTCCAATGTGCCTGGAGTTTATTCCTACTATATCTGGGGGGGCTTCCCCTCCCACAGAAAACTCCCTATTGCCTTATCTATCTTTTGGGTCCAGCCTTGTAGTAATAAAAGGGGAATATGTGCCAAAAAATGAAAAATTTTGGGGGCCAGAATCATCTTAATCGCAGCTATTTTACCCGCTAGGGTTAAATGAAGTTTGGTCCACCTGGATATATCCTCCTGTAATTCCACCAGGAGAGGGCAGAGATTATATTCCCATAGTTTGAGATTTTGGCTGAAAGCGAATACCTAAATAAGTAATGTTTTCCCGGGCCCACTTCAAACCCATGTCTCCTAGTACCTCTGGCTGACATCTGGAGTTAAGGGGGAGAACTTCGGTTTTTATGGCATTTAATTGAAGTTCCGAAATTCCTTTAAATTGGTGCAGAGTAGTGAGTATAGAGGGTAGCGCCTCAGCTGCATCCGCAACTAGAACCAAAAGGTCATCTGCATGTAAAAGGGTATTGTATTCTGTATTTCCAGCTACTATCCTCTTTATAGATCTGCTATCACGAGGGTACGCCACTAAGGGCTCTACAGCCAACACAAATAGGAGGGGAGAGAGTGGGCAATCTTGCCTGTTACCACGTGCTAACTCAAAAGGTGGGGATAGGGTAGAATTTGTCAATAATCTGGCCATTGGGGAAGTATACAGAGCTGCTACCCAGGATCGAAATCTAGGGCCAATTCCAAACTTACCCAACACCTCATGGAGGTAATCCCACTCCAGGGAATCGAACGCCTTTTCAAAATCTATAGCTACCGCCACCGCTGGGGTATCTAATAGAGACGCGATAAAAGCTAAATTGGTTAAGGTCCTAAGATGATCTGCACTGAACCTACCAGGGACAAATCCTACTTGGGAGGGGTATATTAAACTGCGGTAGCAGGGAACCCAGTCTTAATGCTAATGCTTTAGTAAATATTTTACTGTCTACATTTAAAAGTGAGATCGGCCGGTAACTACCAGGGGAAGTAGGGTCTTTCCCTTTTTTGGGTAGTATGGTAATAACCGCTTCCCGCAACGTGAGTGGAAAAACCCCCTGCACCTCTGCCTGAACATAAACTTGTTGAAGTATTGGGGCAATAATATCTGCTAAGGCCTGCCAAAACTCCACTGAATAGCCGTCCCCCCCTGGAGCCATCCCTGGTTTAAGAGAAAATAAGGCCTCTTTTATTTCTTCTATAGTTAATGGGGCATCCAATAGCTCCACCTGTTGTAAAGTTATAGAGGGAAGTTTCAGTGTTTGTAGAAAAACTTGAATTACTTGGGGATCCACCTGTCTAGTTGAGGCATACAAAGATTGATAATATTCCCTCATAATTGCATTTAATTTTTCACTGTTAGTATGCACCTGTCCTGCAGTATCTTTCAGTCCAGAAATGTATCTATCCATTTGCTGTTTTTTTAACCTATATGCTAACACTCTCCCCCCTTTCTCTCCCCCTTCCCTATATTTGTGCTTCAGCCTCATTATAGAGAGTTCAGCCTTACGTGACAGAAGAGAATTTATCTCCATTTCGAGACCTACTATCTTCCTACGGAGAAAATCATGCCTTGCTTTCCCTCTTTACTCCTTATGCTGTCTCTGCAATTCTTTGATCTCCTCTTCTAATTCCTTCAATTTTTGGTCCCTCTCTCTCCTTCTTGTCCCTGCATATGTAATGGTCTTACCTCTCATGGTGGCTTTAAAAGCTTCCCACCTAACCCCCAGCTGTGGTATCTTGTGCTGGGTTTTCCAAAAAGAATCTCTTAGCCTCCACCTTAGCCCATTCTAGGAACTTTACATCTTTTATTAACAAGGGGTCTAACCTCCAAGAGGTAGATTTGGAGGTACAAGGGCGCCAAGCTATAGACAGACACAAAGGGGCATGGTCCGATATTACAATAGGAAGTATAGTCAACTCCATAGCTGCCTGTATAATCTGCGGGGATGTTAGAGAAAAATCAATACAGAATATAGGAATTATGTACCATTGAGTAAAATGAATAATCCCTCCCCCTGGGGTTTAATGCTCGCCATATATCTGTCAAGCCTTGATCACCCATCCAGTTCATCAGGGCTCTCCTACCTCTCCCATGGCCAGTGTCTTCCTTTTTAAGGATTTTGTCCACCACAGGGTCTGGCACTAAATTGAAATCCCCTCCAAAAATGGTGGGCATATTGTCTTTATTCATATCTAAAAGCACTTGGGCGACTTGGTGGAAAAAGGCTGCATCGTCCTCATTTGGCCCATAAATGTTCCCTACTACTATAGGCCCCTTAGGAGTCTGAAATATCCCTATCACCCATCTGCCCTGTGGGTCCGCCCTTGAGGCAGTAAGAGACCAGTGTAATTGTTTATGTACTAATATTGCTACTCCACGTTTTTTTGTAGCAGCTGACGCATGGATCTCTATGCCCACCCAGCCCCTATTTAGAAGCCCATGGCCCTTCTCATCTAGTTTTGTCTCCTGCAAAAAAAAACACTTGGGCCCTATTCTTTTGCAAATATGACATCACCTTCTTCCTCTTCACCGGTGAGTTCATGCCTCTCACATTCCAAGTGATACAGGGTATTTCAACCATAGTCATAACCTTCGAGAGTCAATGCAATGTGAAATGCTACCATCGAACCGCCGGTGAGGACGGAAGGGCACCAATTTACCACCCACCAGTACCCGTGGCCCAATCTAGATTGGAGTTCCAGACCTTGAGACACTGTTAGGCTCCCTTTACCCTGTACAACCAGTCCACCAATGCTTCTGCACAAACCCCTGACCTTCCTTGGCAGCTAGGTTACATTATAACACAAGTACCACCCTAAAATCCTAAAGATAACCCCCCAAACACCCACACACTGAACCTATTTACTCACTGCACTTCCGTGCTTCGTTGGAACCATCCTGCATACCAGGTCCTTTGCCTCTCAAAAAGAGACCTAACCTGCAGAGTAGTTCCTGGAGACGTGGCGAACTGGCCATGTCTCAACCCCACCATACCTTGTTTATCCAAGGTCACAGCGATTAAGGGGGAGGAGCTGCATGCCAAGACGTACCCCCAGGAGACAGACTGCATCCTCCTAAATGTCTGCCCCGATCTAGTGGTCAGTTGGCCATTCCGAAACAAGGCTAAGGTTACCCACATATGGAGAAGTTCCATCTCTATATTCCACAATATTCTGTCCCTTCCCACAGCATCCTTCAAATGAGTACAGTTACCCCTTGACTAATAGCTCGTCAGGCTTATCTCATGCCCCACCCGATTACCATCCTTTATACCCATCATAACCAAGTTCCACCCTTCAGGCCCAAAATATGTAACAGTTCTTCCTTCTTAAAATGCTCAGACCCATCTGCATCCTACCCCCCGCTGCCCAGCCTTCAAACGCTTTGTAAAACGCTTCCCAACTCTCATAGTATACCCAGGGGTTCAGTTACCCCACAGCTTTGTATTCTGTTTAGTTACTGCCCCTGCCCCCCCATATAAAACCCCTGGCAGAAGGTTTAACTCCAACCCTGAGATCAAAACGCCCTGAAAGGGCCAAAGTCTCAATGTCTCGTGATCTCCTGGGCCATGGTTTTTAAAATGAAACCATAAACAGCTCCACAGCCCTAGCAATATCCACTATGCCCGGATACCATCCACTACCCGGGATTTAACATAGATGCGGTACTTATCTAATTCACATCCCGATCTGCAGTTCCTTTCATGGGCTCAAATGCCTCGGTGTGTTGCTTCATCGGCCTGGCTCCCCTCGCGGTCTTCAGATGCTGCACCAGTGGAATGTTGCTCCTTCTGCAGTTCCTCATCTGAGCTGCATTCCAACACCGCCACATTCCTCGTATCACAACTAACCAGGGAGTCTACTTCTGCCTTAGGGATGTCCTCCTTGGGGTGCGCATTGGGGGGGTGAGGGAGATCTCAACACCTCGTAAGGATTGTGGGTCAAGTAACGCACCAAGGCCGTGCTTTCACTACGTTGCACCTCTCTATCCGCTGTCTCAGTTTGAATGCTAGTTCTGATATGAGGGTGATCCCTTCGCCTGTGACTTTCTCTCGCTGCTCTTTTCCTGCTTCGGTGAGGGAGGCCTGTGGATGACTCAGGCTGCACTCCTAGGTCTGTCACCATCTCTTCTAGTTCCAAGGGGTCAGGGCATGTGGATAGGCTGGACGAATTCCCCAGCTGTTTGTGCAAAAATTCCTCCAAGGCCTCGGGAGTTTCATAGAGGAGCGGGGTCCCATTTTGCACTATATGCATTGTAGAGGGGTACCTTAAAGAATACTGTATCCCCAGTTTCTGCATCTTATGGCGCAAGGGGGTGTATTCTCTTCTCTTAAGTGATAACTCCCTGGAAAAGTCCTGGTACAGCGATATAGGATGCCCTTGCCAACTTAAGCGACCCACCTCCCTAACACTTTGTAACAAGGCCTGTCATGTTTTGAATGACAGCAGCTTAAACAGAATAGCCCTTGGTTTGTTCCCTTTAATCGGCACTGGAACCATAGCTCTATGCGCCCTTTCTATGTCTAGACTAAAGTCTGCTTGCAGGCCCAGGATCTCAGGGACAGCGCGCTGTAGGAATAGGGCCATGTCTCTTTTTTCCACACCCTCCGGGAACCCTATTACTCGAAGATTGTTTCTTCTACTCCGGTTTTCCAAATCGTCAACTTTAGCCATTAGCATATTAATTTTCCCTTGCTGGTCCCGCTGCATTCCTTTAAATCTCTCAATCTCAGATTCCTGCGCCAACGTTTTTTGTTCGATTGTTACTATTCGCCCTGTTAAATTTTTAATTGCTTCTGTAGTATGGTGCGACGCGACCGTTACTTCATTCATCCTGTGAAGTAGTCTCTCAAATAAGCTATTGAGGTACGCCAGATCGAGTCCTGAGCCCAGCGCTTCTGCCATTTTGCAAGCCGCAGTATTGAGACGGGCTTCCAAGCAAGTTTCTTATCAGCTATCTTAGAAATTCTTTTATAAGCTTGTACCGGAGCTCTATTCGATTTCTATCTCAATTCTTCCACTCGGTTTAAACCTCCACAGACACGAAATCGTCGGATATAAACGTCTGCACACGCAGCTCCAGCAGATTAAGCTGCCATTTAGTTCAGCAGCTAAGCCATGCCCCATGTTGTCAGCTTGTTTTTCTGACTTCTGTATAAAATGTTTTCATTGGGAGATTCTGACTTCTATATTAAACATTTTCATCTGGGTTTCTGACTTCTGTATAAAATATTTCCTACAGAATTTCTGACATCTGTATGAAACATTTTCATCAGGGATTTTTGATGTCTGTATACAACATTTTCAGGTGGGGTTTCTGACTTCAGTATCAAAAGCTTTCAGCAGAGTTTTCTGAGTTCTGCATTAAAAGTTTTCAACATTGTTTTTCAACTTTTCTGTAAAACATATTCATCAGAGTTTTTCAACTTCACAGCGCCCTTGTTATAACAATTTATTGCTAACAAAAGACTGGGATATCCCTCCCTTTGCACCTCAACTCCTTACTCTCCTGTCCCTGCTGACTCATACAGTATCACCTTTGTAACCCTGAAGCATGCTTTCTCTTTCACCAGTGCTAAATCTTCTGTAACAACCCAGTCCCCTTGGGTTACTAGAATCCCCTCATGTCAGTGCAAGGTAGTGACAGGCAACTGGTGAATAACTAGCTGAAAGGGTTTTTTGCCTACTCACCCTCTTGTTTACATGGCCTCAGCTGAGATGAGAGAGATGAGCTCATTTAGAACTCTCGCAGCAGCATAAGCCACAGCAGCTGTGAGTGGGGAGTTGTTATTTTTTTTAGAATTTTGGGAAGTGAGTCAGTTGTGGTGAGTCAATGGAGGGAGTTGGAACTGCAGTTTGAAGTGTGAGGAGAGCCTACTTTCTCACCCTAGTCCTGGTATTCTGCAGTTTGCCAACAGAAGTGGTGCAAACCGTTGTCTACAGCAGGATCTCCTGATTTTCACCCCCAAGAGGGGTGAAAAGGACTGCTAGTGGATGGATCCTAGGGGCAATCCCCTTTTCGATCCAGAATGTTTAGAAGCTGCCTGTAATGTTCTAACAGTGAGTTAGATCTGACTTTATCTGCCAAAAGAAAGTACCTGTGTTGTGGTGTTTCTCTGATGAAGAGGGAAATGTACACCTGTTCTGTGCAGATGTTTGAGACTGTTCTCAGTTTAAAGTTGGCTGACAAGTGTGAGGTCCAGATGTATGACTAATTTACTTTGTTCAGGACTTTAGTGCTCTCACTACCAGTGTATTTTTTTTTAATTCTGGATGCAAAAGTTCATTCAATGATGCATTTACCCAAGTGTTTTCAAGATGTTTAAGGTGTAATTCTGAAAGAATGGCTGGGTATGGATTTGGGTGCAAATGGTGGGCAACTCCCCCATCTGGAGTAACCAGTTCAGGACTACAGGTTCAGTAAGGGTGCCTGGTTGCTTTAGACATAGTGGCCAATGTCTGAAGATAATGTTACCCCCTGAAGTGGGATGTGCTAGTTATTAGCTGTATGTATGCTCAGTTGTGGCCAGTGCCACTAGAAGTATTTCCGGTTGTGGCCAATGCCACTGGAAAAAATGTAAAAGTTCTATGCCATATGGGAATGCAAGGAGAAAGAGTTCTGTCAGTAAATATGTGTTCAGTTGAGGCCAGTGCCACTAGACGAAATGTCCACATTGTGGCCAGTGCCACTGAGAGGGTGTGTAAACGTCCTATGCCATATGAGAATGTTAGTACAAGATGTACAATGTCCTATGAAATATAGGAATACATAGAGTTTCAGTCAGTTTCAGTTGATTTGTTGTTCTGCAAGTTCCTAGTGCCATGATGTGTAAACCTTAGGGGTCCACCCTTGCTTCAGAGAACATCTTGTGGAATAAAATCACACTCTAGAACCCCAACTATGGTTTGGACAGTTATATTTTTGCTTCTTATGTGGATTTAATGGGTACCCCTCCAGAAGAATAGATCTAGCATAGTCCTAGCAAAAAGATTTTTCCTCAGGACCTGATTTTGTAAATATCTTATAGGTCAATTTTTGCTTTTGTATACCCCCTTCCCTTGATCTCTAGAAGTAATGAGCCTGGTATACATTCCCAAAGCTAGAGATGGTACCATTTCTAAATGTGTTCTGAGTGTTCGTGCCAGTGAAGGGTGCCAGGGGTGGCTAACTGTGTAAAGTAGTGGTTGAGTGGTTACAAAAAATGGGGGCTCATCTGATGTTGTTTAATTTGGGGAGGGAACCAGAGATTATTTTGCTGAGGGTATGTCTAGCATCTTTCTGTTTGGTAGCAGTGTAGCCCAAACAGAAAGGAAGATTTGGATGAGAGGATTTTTGCTCAACAAAGAGCCATCAGAATGGGCTGCTTTGTGCCTTCCAATACAGAAAAGAACAGGGTGCTGCTTATGTGTTGTCAACTTGTAATGGACAGTAAAGCACTGAAGTGTTTGTCCTAGTCTATGCATTAGAAAGTGCTCTCAGAACTGTTAAAATGCATTTTTCAAATGCTAAAAGTAGTGTGGACTTTAAGAAACAGACTCAGATATGTGCCCTGAAAGTTTCATGTGCTTTATATGCAAATTGAGGGAGCCGCTAAAGACGTTGTCCAGAAACCGTGGCAAAAATAGTCAAAACAGCGCTCCTGCCACTGAAATTGCAGCCAAGAAAAAAAGTTAAAGTTTGCAGTTTAAATTTGTTCCTGCCAGACGATCGCCGTGAAGAAAGAGCAAGCGAGGAGAAAGAGAGAGGCTCATTTGCATGTCACTCAGTGATTGGTGTGGCTGCATCCATTCCCAACTCCTGGCCAGCATCTGTGCATTGCAGAGTGTTCGAGGAGGAGAGAGAGAGAGAGAGAGAGAGAGAGAGTGAGTGTTGTGTGAGCTGGTTAGACCAGGATCAACCATTGAGGGGCTTGTGAGCATTGTAAACTGTAGTAAACAGACTAGGACTGTGTAATTTCAGGCTCAATCCATTGTCCAACTGACTAGAGAGTGATCGAGGCATTTGTGGCTATGATCGGTGGGATCGCCAGTCTGTTTCACCCCAGAGGCCTTCCCAGGATTGGCAACAGGCCGAAAATTTCCATCAGAGGGAACCAGCTACTGAATTCATTGAGTAAACAAGTTATCTGTACAAACAAACTGTGTGTGATTATCAAGCCAGCTGAATCTGTGTGCAAACAGTGTGATTTTTTTATAAAGGACTGTGCGTTGTACAGCAGGTCAACAAACAGAAATTCTGAGCATAGACTGTGAGCAATGATAAATGGATTCAACAATAGTAAATTTTTCTAAGCAAAAGGGAGTGTGATTTGCATAGGCAGGAAGCAGCAAACAGGCAATCCTGTACAAAGAAAGACTGTGGGGTTTAATAATGACTTTGAGCCTGTGTAAATATTTTCCTGAATTAATGCTGATCACAAAGTCAAGTTAAAAATTGTATGAATGTGCCAAAATGTACCAACAGAGCAATCAATTGCGTTCCAAATAAATTCAGCAGCCAGAAAGGTCAAAAACACAGTTTGAGCAAGTGAACAGAGTTTGATGCATGACAAAATGTTGCCAATGCCATTACAGGGCCGGGTAAGCAATGTAAACACAGCAGCAGGGAGCCATTTTGTGAGACAATATGTGACTAGTAAGCATTTCAGTAACAACAAGTTTGTGTGTTTGCTTTCAGACATGAATTTGGGAACTCCCCAATATCCAGTTCATGCCTGAGCTATGATCGCCAAGGAGGTGGCAGCACTAAGAGAAATAGCTTTCTATGGTGAAAGATTACCTCCAGATGTAGTAATCCCTAACTATCCAGTGAGACTGTGCATAGTGTGTCTAAAGGCTGGAAGGAATGTGTTTCTGATACCCCATTGCTTGGACTGCTTTGTGAAGTATGGAGTGAGCAGAGATGCAGCACAGAGAGGGCAACAAGAATTGGATTGGCTCCCATGTGGACCCAAGTAGGGAACCCTACCTACAACAGCATGCAGCACCAGGATAAACCTGTTGGGGAAAGTTCTGTAGAGTGTGTTACAGAAGGAGAAAGTAAAATTGATGTTGATCCACTGCAAGGGCAGGAACAGAGATAGGTTTCCATGCCTGTGTCCCAGATGGACAGTGCAACAGAGGGATCAGTGGATCTGTGGAACCAGGGCCTGAGTTCTAGCCTAGTGGGTGAGGACAAATTGCAAGAGACATTGAATTAGGAGGTATGTACCTCCACGCACAGTGAGAAATTAAATGTCTCAGGAGTGAGGATGTTTGCTCACTCTTGAGCACAGATAATGAGAAGGGAAGAGGAGGTTGAAGAAGTGTATTTTCATGTTAAGGGCTCCAGTGAATTGCCTCAAGCTCTTGCCCCAGAGGAGCCAGAGCCAGTTGGAGAAGGCTGTAGTAACTTGTCAACAGAGATAGTGGGGGACAAGTTATTTTGTTCTTTAAGTCTGAAGCACTGGCACAACCTGAACTGGCCACCCCCAAGCCAGGCCATGGGCTGCAGACTAGTAAAGAGTAGCAAGGAGGAGAAACTGATATGTAGGAGTGCTGACACCACATATGGGAAGTCATTTTTTACCTTTCTTCAGCAAGTCTGGGAGGAAATTGAACAGAACAGGCAATCCTGGTTGTTGGAAGAAGCAAGCAAGAATTTGTTCTGTGGTGCAGCAGAATGTGTAAGGGACAAAGTCATAAGTGATCACCTTACATTCTGGAGACTGGGCAGGACTCTGTTTATGGACACTGTGCGAATTGTGGATGGGTCTGGGAATGAGACATTCCACAACATCAACTTTGAATGCCAAGATGGGGTCATAGTCCTTGCCCCACACCCAGAGTGGTACTACCCTTAATGGTGCCACTCTCTGTGAATATGCCCAGCAACCCTCAAGGAAGTGAGCACTGGCAGGCCAGGTGTCTGTCATCCAAAGCAGCAGCATCTATGGAAGAAGATGCAGCTCTTCTGGTGTTACAGGATTCTTTAGGTGTATCCAGATTTGTCATCCCAGTAGTTTTCTGTTCCTTCATCTGTCCTTCCAGGGCGCGTCAACCCAGCAGTTTTCCTGTTCCATCGTCTGACCTTTCAGAGGACATCAGCTCAGCAGTTTTCCTGTTTCATAGTTTGGTTTCCCAGATGAAATCAACCCGGCAGTTTTCCTGTGTCATTGTTTGTTTTCCCAGAAGACATCAATCCAGCAGTATCCAAAGATGCCATCTAATCTAAAGGGAGAAGGTCCTCAGCCCGTAGAAGTAAGGTGATCCTTTGTTTTTGTTCTTCAAAGAGCTGGTAAGAAAACTTTTTAGTTACATTAACTGACTTTGCACAACACATCCTGTATTTGAAGACTATCCACAGGACTCTGATTTTCATTGAAGACTCTCCCCATGGATTGCACTGCTATACAGGCCCTGTCCTGTCCAAGAACTGTTCTTCAGCAGGTTTTGGCCTATGAGAGACTCTTTAATGGACAATGTATATGGGAAACAGTAATCTATTCACTAGTTTTGAACATTTTAGGGTATCCCATCCCCAAATGTGTTGTATAAATGTCTTCTTTCCATTTTTTTTACTTTTATAAAAATTATAGACAGTATATATATATATATATATATATGTATATATATTTGGTTCTTTAGTGTTTGGTGGATATTTAGGCACTGTGTAGTAAGCAGAATGTGTTTTTGTGTTTTTCTTCTCTTGCAGGTATTCCTGAAGAAGAAGAGAAGCAGAGGATGTTGAGACTCATCTGAGTCCAACTTTTCTTAGTGTTTAGAAACATAGAAACATAGAAGTTGACGGCAGATAAGGACCGCAAGGCCCATCCAGTCTGGCTTTAGAATTGTTTATGGTTAATAGGGTGTTAACATGTTTTTCTTCCAAGGGTGAATTGTGGGGAAATGTAATGTAATGCAATGTAATGAATGTTTCCTTTTTGTTGTTCACAGATACCCTGGGAAGCTAGGGGGATAGGTTTTCCCAATAGATGGCTTAGTCAGATAGATTTTCGCTAGGGGGATAGGTAGGCTGGTGGTACTGAGCTGGATAGGGGTCACCAGTGCTGTCTATTAGGGCATGCTTCAAACAGTTTTCTTGTAGCCACTGAGCATCCAGAGATAGATTGTAGGATAGGGGCTGAAGCTTTGATAGCCATCCACTGTTCCTTTAGTGTTACCTGCCTGTGCCTTGCACATGGTAGGGGAGGGCCTTATCACCCCTCCCAGTAAGGTAACACAGAGGGTAGGATGGCCTGGTGCCAGGTGGAGATATGACTGCGGGCAGACATTTGCCTGGCAGGGGTGAGAGTATCCACCCTGTCTCCTGGGGTCTATGTCATAATAGTGAAAGCCTAGAGGCAATCACTGTTAAGCAGAAGTCAAGAGTGCCAAAAATTTATTTTGGCACTCTGACACCCCAGCGCACAGCAAAAGGGCAATGGGGACTTCATTTTTTGAATGTTTTCTGCTGGGGGCTTCACCCTTGCACCCCCCTACTGAAGGATTCTCAACTTCAGGGGGGTGCATACTGGGGGGGTGAAAACATAAAAAAACAAGTTCAGACCAGGCACAACAAAAATGCACCAGTACACAGATCCGAAGCCAGTACCCTGCCAACTGACGCCAGCAACCCACCCACCACAACACGGGGTTGGCTTGGCAACCCACCATGGCACCAACCCTCACATCCCTCACTGTGCATGCCCACTCCTACCCCCCCGCACATGTACATATAGCAACATCCTGTCACAATATTCACCCCCCCATTCGGATATCCTACCCTCCTGAAACCATCCCTGAAATGTGCTGGGGAATGGGTCGCTGTTTTTGTAGGCACTCATTCCCCAGCACTCTTATCATGGGATACCTTCCCTGGGGTTACTAGAATCCCCTCAGTGTCAGTGCTAGGTAGGGAGAGGCAGCTGGTGAATAACTAATTAAATGAGTTTTTCACCTACTCACTCACTTGTTTACTTGGCCTCAGCTGAGATGAGAGAAATGGGCTCATTTAGAACTCTTGCAGCAACATAAGCCACATCAGCTGTGAGTGGGGAGTTGTTTTTTTTTTATTTTGAGATGGTAGTTAGTTGTATTGAGTCAGTGGAGGGAGTTGGAACTGCAGTTTGAAGTGTGAGGAGAGTTTACTTTCTCACCCTAGTCCTGGTATTCTCCAGTTTGCCAACAGAAGTGGTGCAAACCATTGTCTACAGCAGGATCTCCCAATTTTCACCCCCAGAAGTGTTAAAAGGATTGCTAGTGGATGGATCCTAGGGGCAATCCCCTTTTTGATCCAGAATGTTTTGAAGCTGCGTGTAATGTTCAAACAGTGAGTAAGATCTGACTTTGTCTGCCAAAAGAAAGTGCCTGTGTTGTGGTGTTTCTCTGATGAAGAGGAAAATGTACACCTGTTCTGTTTAGAAGTTTGAGACTATTCTCAGTTTAAAGTTGGCTGACAAATGTGAGGTCCAGATGTATGACTAATTCACATTGTTCATGACTTCAGTGCTCACACTACCAGGGTAGTGTTTTTTTTTTTAAATGTTGGATGTGAAAATTCATTTAATGATGCATTTACCCAAGTGTGTTCAAGATGTTTAAGGTGTAACTCTGAAAGAATGGCTGGGTATGGATTTGAGAGCAAAGGGTGGGCAGCCCCTCCCCCGGAGCAACCAATTCAGGACTACAGGTTCAGTTAGGGCACCTGGTTACTTTAGACATAGTGGCCAATGTCTGAAGAGGATTTTACCCCCTGAAGTGGGAAGTGCTAGTTATTAGCCGTATGTATGCTCAGTTGTGGCCAGTGCCACTAAATGTATTTCCAGTTGTGGCCAGTGCCACTGGAAGAAATGTAAAAGTCCTATGCCATATGGGAATGCAAGATGAAAGAGTTCTGTCAGTAAATGTGTGTTCAGTTGTGGCTAGTGCCACTAGAAGAAATATCCATGTTGTGGCCGGTGCCACTGAGAGAGTGTGTAAAAGTCCTATGCCATATGGGAATGCCAGTGCAAGATATACAATGTCTTATGAAATATAGGAATACATAGAGTTTCTGTCAGTTTTCAGTCATTCTGTTGTTATGCAAGTTCCTAGTGCCACGATGTGTAAACCTTGGGGTTCACCCTTGCTTTAGAGAACATCTTGTGGAATAAAGTCACACTCTAGAACCCCAACTATGGTTTGTACAGATACATTTTTGTTTCCTGTGTGAATTTACATGGTACCCCTCCAGAAGTACAGTATAAGTCTAACATAGCCCTATCATAATGTTCTCTACTCAGGACCTGGTTTTGTAAATATCATATAGGTCAATTTTTGCTTTTGTACACCCTCACCCTTGATCTCTTGAAGTAATGAGCCTGGTATTCATTCCCAAAGCTAGAGATGACACCATTTCCAAATGTGTTCTGAGTGTTTGTGCCCAGTGAAGGGTGCCAGGGGTAGCTAAGTGTATAAAGTAGTGGGGGGTTGGCAGTGGTTACACTACTTCTGGTCAGGCCACCTTCTCATACAGCTTCCCCAGTTCTGGATCTAAAATTCCCCCTTTCTGCCTGTTCCACATCTTCTCGCTCCACCCTAAAGACCCCACACACTTAACACACCACTCATGTCTGTTCCACTTTATTTCCCTCTAAAATAGAGGCTTTACTCCATCACCTCCCTTCTCTTGTCTGTTCCTCATCAGTCATCACCTTCCTTTGTAATATGTGGCTGTCAGTATAGCCTAGAGGTTTGAGTAATGAGCTGTGAATATGACTGGAAAATCCAGCAGACCTGAATATGAGTGCCACAAATTCCACTTGAATACTATTTCACCCTGAGCAAGTCACTTAATCTCCCCTGTGCTTCCAGTTGCCCCTGGAAATAGCCTTGTGTCTAGTGGGTCTTACCCAGTTACCCAAAGAACAAAAAATGGCCCCAGTCCAAGACCACACCACTGCTGTCTTTTCCTCTTTATCTCCTTCTATAATAAAGTCCTCACTCCATGACCACACTTTCCCCTTCTCTGGGACAAATCTGGAACTGAGTTGCTCTCAGCATAGTATGAGTTTCAATATGACATTTTAAATAAATAAATATAATAAAAATATCACATAGCAATTGTGAGGTCACGGGTTCAGTCACAGGTTTTGGAAACAGACAACAGAAAAGTGGTTGAAAACGTAGGTCATTGTTTTCTGTAGAAGTTGATTTTTAGATTCTCATTTGCATTAAGGTATTCACCCATTCTTATTTATTTATTGAAGAGTTTCAGCAGGAGAATTACACTGAGCAACAAGATGCTTGTCTCAGGGTACGTCCTGGGGAAGTGGAGAGGGAGCAATTACAAAGTACATCAGAATACAGTACATTACACAGGAATAGGTTCACTGTACATAGTCAAATAAAACAAGAATAAAATATTTACATATCAACAAGAGTGGTGGAGCAGGAGGGGTAAAACATTAGGATGCAGGAAGGTTTAGGAAAGTGGAGACAGTTAGTTGGCTCTACAGGATGGTGGGGGAGAAATAGACCCTCAGCAGAGACAAGCCCAGTGGGACTAGGTGCAATTGAAGTTTGTCACTAGATAGTTTGTTAAGCATGTGGAGAGGGAATTGACTGAGGAGGAGTGATGGATTTGGGACGGTAATTGATTCCAAAGTTTAGGTAGTCGATGTAAGCAGGCCATTTGACCTGACGTAGTTCTTCTATAGGGTATATTCAGGAAATGTGAGTTATCAGATCTGAGGGTGTATTTGGAGGGGAGTGGAGCAGCTAAGGAGGTAGAGAGGTAGGCTGGGAGAGTTCCTAGCCAGAATTGTGAGGTGCATTTAGCCGCATGCATGGTTCTCCTGTCAGCAAGGGTGTGAAAGTTCAGAGAGCGGTAAAGTGTGCAGTGGTGGGTCAGGGCAGGAGCATCTAAGGCAAACCATCAGAAGAAGTTAAAAAAAGGGTCCAGTCTTGAGAAGGAAGATTGGGGGTCAGCTTCATATACTAAGTCACAGTAGTCAAAAATTGGCATAATCATTTTATGTACCAATTTGTGTCTTGCTGGAAGAGGGATGCATTTACTGTTTCAGTATAGGGGACCTAGCTTAGGCCAGAGTTTCTTCTAAATGGCATCAATGTGTACCAAGAAATTTAGGTTTCTGTCCAGCCAAACTCCGAGGTATCAGAAAGAGAAGGTGTCTTCTAGTACAGTCCCATCTAAGTTGTGGAAGGTGGGTAAGGAGGAGAGCCTGACTAGTGTCTGCTAGAGTTCCGAAAATCATAGAGACTGTTTTCTTTGAATTTAGGATGAGGTGGTGCTTTCTAACCCAGTATTGTATATTGTTGAAATCCATTTGGAGCCTGGAGATGACATTAGGGACTGATTTGCCTGTTGTATACCGTACCGTGTCATCTGCATACATGTGTATGTTTGTTGTGCAAGCCAGAGGGAGATCGTTAAGGAAGACTAAAAAAGGAGGGGCCTGAGTACAGAGCCCTGGGGGACTCCTGTGGTAATAGGAAACAGTGAGGAGATGGCATCAGCCATACGGACAGCTTGGAATGTGCCTGACAGATAAGACTTAAACCAATCTGTGGCTTTAGGGGAAAGACCAGCCGATCTGAGACATAACAGGAGTACAGGGTGTGAGACTGTATCAAAGGCCTTGGCTAGGTCTATAAAGATAGCAGAGATTATAAGGCCATTGTCCATGCCTGCAGAGATAGCATCAGTCAGCCGTAGCAAGGATGTGGTGGGGGAGTGGTGCTTTCTAAAACCAGATTGGAATAGAGTGAGAAAGGTGGAGTCAGTAAGATAGGAGGAGAGTTGTTCAAGTACTATGTGTTCCTGGAGTTTAGCCAGGGTAGGTAGGAGAGAAATAGGGTGGTAGTTGCTAGGGGAGGAGGGATCACCTACCTTAGGGAGAGGTAGAACTGTAGCATGTTTCCAAGCTTCAGGGACAGAGGACAAGACAAAGGAGAGGTTTTACAAGTGGGAGAGAGGATAGGCAATAGCAGGAGCAGACAGAGAGAGGAGCTTGGGGTCCAGGCCCTCCGGCGAGGAGCCTTCCTGCCAATCTTTCAGTAAACTCTGTGGATATTTCAGATCTACACACTGGTGGTAAGTACCATTTTGGAACTATGTGATGTAGCTTATGTCCTTCATAAGCTGTCACCATAAATTGTTCGCCCAATACATCCATGTTCTAAGGAAGGTCTCTGTGGTTGAAAGGGGCAGCTACATAATGCAGTTTTAAAATTATACCTACTACTGTGTGTTGATCAGAAACACTGAGTTTACTTGAAGGCTGGAAAGAATGGAACAATGACAAACTCTGAACCAGTATCAACAAAAAAACAACAACAACAACATAAAAACAGCCCTTCAATGGAATAAAATGACATAAAGTAGGTTTCAGTATTCTATTAATAGATAATTGCTCTTCAAGCAGTGAACTTCAGGTTTAAGAAAACCTGCTTATTTTCTACAGGTCGCAGAATACAAGTATATTCTAATTTTCACTGAAAGACATTTATAACATACTAGATCACTTTCACCTAGTGTAAGCTGTCAGAGACTCGCTGTTATCAGTAGGGACCAGAGGGAACTTTTCCTTGCTTTGGAGAGACAGAAGGTGACAACTCAGTACACGGTTGTCAGGGAGTCACTGGAGGCACTCTTGGGTGTTGGAGGCTGTCCTCATTTTACCTGTAGAAGTCAGTTTTCAGAACTTTGGGTGCCTGTAACAGGCATTGACTAACTTAGTCAATCAAAACATGAGGCCACAAATAGGAAGGAAAGAAATGTGATCTTATATAGTGTCTTAGATACAAACTGTATCCGAAAGCACATAACAGCCAGGGACAGGGAGGAGAGTGAATGCAGCTGTTACAGGTCTATACCATGCATACGGAGATTCAAGGAGCACCGAGATGGGTTACAGAAAGGTTATGCATAGGAAGCATAAGAGTCTTGCACAGAGTCATTCAGTGAATATGTGGCTGCTGAGGATTCAGACTTGGGTATACAGGTTTAGAAATCTGCCCTCTACCAACTAGGGTACACTTCACCCTGAAGGTTCAAGAGAAAAAGAAAGCTTTCAGGAAGTACAAGGAATCACAGAAGGAGCAGGACAGAGAACTGTATCAGTTAAAGCAAAAGGAAGCTGGGAAGGCAGTCAGAACAGCAAAGGCCCAAACTGAGGAAAAGATAGCCAACTCAATTAAGAAGGGGGATAAAACCTTTTATAGGTACATCAGGGAGCGAAGGAAGACCAAGGGAGGGATAGTGAGGCTTAAAAAGGGGAGGGAGGCAGAGGGTGACTGTGAAAAGGCAGAGATACTAAACAAATATTTTGCTCAGTATTTACAAAGGAAGAGGGGAGGTACCTAAAACAAACAGTAGAAACACTCTGGATACAGAAGTTGATACCAGCCATTTACAGAAGAACGGGTTCTGAAAGAACTCTTAAAACTGAAGGTGGACAAATCAATGGGCCTGATAGGATTCATCCCAGAATTCTAAAAGAACTAAGGTGGAATTAGTGACACCACTGACTACCCTGTTTAACAAATCATGGGAGGATGGGGTGGTACCGAGGACTGGAGGACGGCAGATGTGATTCCCCTTCACAAAAGTGGGAGCAAGGCAGAAGCAGGAAACTACAGACCTGTTAGTTTAACCTCAGTGGTAGGGAAATGATGGAATCACTTCTGAAGGAAAGAATTGTCGAGTCATCTAGAGGCCAGAGGCACAGGATCCAAGGCAGCATGAATTACAGCAGGAAGGTCATGCCAGACAAATCTGATAGATTTCTTTGACTGGGTGACCAAAGTAGTAGATCAGGGGGCTGTGGACATGGCCTACCTAGACATTAGCAAGGCATTTGACACAGTCCACACAAAAGATTAATATACAAGTTAGCTAGCCTGGGAGTGGGTCCCAAGATGATAGCCTGGGTAAAAATTGGCTGGAGAATAGGACACAGAGGTAATAGTAAATGAGTCACTCTGAAGAAAGGGGTTACTGGTGGGGTACTGATTAGGACCAGTCCTCTTCAACGCCTTTATAAGTGACATTGCAGAGGACTGGAAGGAAAAGTATGTCTCTTTGCAGATGACACAAAGATCTGCAACAGAGTTGATGCACAAGGTGGGGTGGAAAGGATGAAAAGGGACTGGCAAGGTTAGAGGAATGGTCAAATGTATGGCAGCTTAGAGTCAATGCTAAGAAGTGCAAGGTAATGCACCTGGGAAACAAAAACCCAGGGGAAGAGTACACAATGGGGGGTGAGATACTAACAACAACAAAAATGGAAAGGGACCTGGGGTGAGTCATATCAGATGACCTAAAGGTGGGCAAGCAATGTGAGAGGGCAGCAAGGAGGGCTGGGGGATACTGGGATGCATAGGGAGGCATCACCAGCAGAAAACAGGAAGTTATTATCCCTCTGTACAGACAGCTGGTCAGACCCCATCTGGAGTACTCTGCAGTTCTGGAGACCCAGTCTCTCGCAAAGACATAGACAGGATGGAAGCTGTTCAGAGGAGGGCACTAAAATGGTGCAGGGTCTGCACCAGAAGACATATGAAGAGAGACTTAAGGAGTTTAATATGTATAGCCTCGAGGAAAGGAGGGAGAGGGGGACATGATAGAAACTTTCAAGTACCTCAAGGAATCAACAAAGTCAAGAGGGTAGCATCTTTCAAAAAGAGTTGTGCAGAACAAGGGGCCAATTTGAAGATGAGGGGTGGCTCAGAGGTAATTTAAGGAAGTGTTTTTCACAGAGAGGGTTGTGGATGCATGGACCGGCCTTCCAGAGGAGGTCGTGGAGTCAAAAACAGTGGTGGAATTCAAGCATGCATGGGACAGTCATAAGGCAATTCTAGGGGGTTGGGTTAGGAAGAAGTAGGCTGCTGGTTAACTAGGATCTGCAGCTTATCCAGTAGGTAGGGAAATGGGCAGACTGGGTGGGCCAAGCGGTCCTTATCTGCCATCAAATTCTATGTTTCTATGAACAAATACACCCTTGCACTATCCTTTTCCATCTTGCACAAGTTAGGTTTCCCACATAGCTAGGCAATATGAATGGCTAAGCAATGTGCTGCCCAAAGCAACACCAGAACAGGCAGGCCTGTAGTTTTATATATAGATATATACAGTAGATATATCTTTAAATTGTGTTGATGCCCCTGTATAATAAGCAGTACCTTGTACCATTACAGTCACGCATCTCCTGCCTGAGAGTAGAGCCTCATCTTGTCTTGCTCTCTCCAGGACCCTACCTGCCCAGTCCTAAATTAAGCCCATAAGCTTTCCACCTGGGGATAGGCCCTAATGATCACACCCCTAAGGTGGAGTCTGCCTATTACAACATCACAGAAGAGAAGAAATTACTTATTTATTGATTGATTGATTGATTTATTCAAGTGTTTCATCAGGATGGCATTCTGAGCAGAATTAAAAGGGAGATGAGGAAGCATTATTTCACAGAGAGAGAGAGAGGTGTCAAAGTGGAACACCCTACCAGAGAGGGTGATATCATGCAAAACTGTGGGTAGCTTTAAAAGGGCATGGGACAGAGAACAGGGGAGTGTATGGGTGGGTGAGGCTGAGAACGGCTGAGGGCAGACAAAGAGGAGGCTGGTGGAGCAGCTGCAACTTAAAGGCGCTAGCTGCACACTCAAGCAGATGTTGATAGCCCAGGAGGTCTGTTTCTTCTGGCACATTCATATGTTCATTTCCAGATGCATCCTGGAGGGAAAAGGAAAATGGGATAGTACAAAGTACAATACAGATGAAGTTCAAAGTCACAAGCATACATTGAGGATAAATGACAAGTCGAAGGTACAAATTAGACAAATTACATATAAGCCAAATGTACATACAGTTTGCAAAAAAAAAAAAGTTGCAGTATAGATAAACTGGTAGAATCTAAACAAGGCAGTAAGTGCATCAAATAACAGGGCAGTTAGTCAAGTAGAGCAAAACTTAGGACAGCAGTAGAATTAGGCTAGAAAGGAGAGGCCAAGTAAAGATCCAAGACCAGAGGATAGCAGGTGGTTGGTGAGGTGTTAGGCTGCCACCCAGCCAGAGGCATATCCAACAGAGGCCATATCCTTGGACTATGGATCAGGAGTGAAAAAAGAGGGGTAGTGTGAGAAGATAGGATGATGGGTTTTGGCAAGTGCAGGTAGGGGTTGTGGTTACATATGAGGATGGAAAGAGATTTTGTATTGAGTGGCATTACAGATTGGAGAGGGAGCGCATTCCACACTTTAGGACAGTGGAAAGAGAAAGCTGATTGACCAGTGGTGGTAGAGCGGTGGGGGATTGAGAAAGATTTTAGATTAGAGTTGTATAGGAAATAAGAGCATTGGGAGTAAGCACAGATTGAGGAAGAAATATAGGAGGGGAGGTTACCAGTCCAGAATTTGGCTATGAAAGAGGCAGTGTGGGACAAACGTCTGAACTCCAGGAATGGGAGTGATACAGCTTTATAAAGGGTACAATGATAAGTGTGAGGGGGGCAGGACAGGACAACATGACAAAAGGAGTTGAAGAGGGTGTCCAGTCTAGACAGGGTGGTTTTAGGAGCAGCACTGTAGACTATATCAGTATAGTCAAAGGTGGGAAGGATAATTTTCTGCACAATTTTGTGGTGTGCAAATTGAGGAATACAATATTTGTTCTTGTTTAAGTTACCAAGCTTGGAGTGAAGATTCTTTTGGACGGCATTAGCATGTGAAGATAAGTCCAGATTGCAGCAAGCCAGACCTCAAGGTATCTAAATTTAGTGACATTTTCAATGGATGTACCATCCAGGGTGTGAAAGGTGTTGGGGGGGTGGAGTTTAGTTAGCTTATGTCTAGTGCCAAAGGACATGGAGACTGTCTTTTTGGCCTTTAGTAACAGCTGGTTGGTCTGGAACCATAGCTACACCTTGTGGAAATCAAGTTGCAGTCTAGCTTCTGCATCAGCATATAAGGTACTAGATGTGTATAGGATGGTGTTGTGTGCATACATGTGGATTTGTGATGAGGAACAGTTGGAGGAGAGATCATTAGGAAAAATTGAAAATAGAAGAGGGCCAAGTATTGAGCCCTGTGAGACTCCAGTGTTAATAGGGAGTGAAGGTGAGAGGGAAGAGGCAATCTTTACTGACTGAGATCTGCTTGTTAGGTTGGAATAGAACCAAGCTGTGGCTGAGGAAGTTAGCCCAGCAGCTGTGACTTTTTGGAGAAGAAAGAAGTAGGATACAGTGTCGAAAGTTTTAGCCAGGTTGACAAATATGGCAGAGATAACATGATACTGGTCCATATTAAGGAGTATGAAGTCAGTGAAACGTATAAGGGAGGTGGTGATAGAGTGTGACTTGCGGAAACCAGACTGGACAGGGGTGAAAAATAAAGTGGAGTCCAAATAAGAGGTGAGCTGAGTAAGGACTTAGCGTTCTTGGAGCTTCGCTAGGATAGGAAGTAAAGAGACAGGTTGATAGTTCCCAGGGACAGTGGGATCACTGACTTTGGGGAGAGGAATAACTGTAGAGTGTTTCCAGGTACCATTACCTCCAGGAAGGGAGCCTTAGCTGCCTGATTTTTTTGGCCCACCCAGTGCTGTTTAAATACACTTAAACCCCACCCCAGCTTACTAGCTCACTCCTACAGGTTTCTGCCAGCCAACTGCTCAAGGTTTGAGAGACAGCATCACCTTCTCTTGCGAAGCAATTTCCCTTTCTAGTGTAACTCCTCTTTCTAGCTCTCACTAAAAACCACCAGGTACAGTGGTTAACTGTACAGCCTCTCTTTGGCACCTGTGTGTCAGGCTTGATGACTGAATCAAGCTGCCATGTCCCCCATTGAAAGGTGCTATGTACTTCTGCTTCTTGCTACCTGGCATGGTACAGCTGGCACCAGATGCCTCGTTGGGCCACTGCTACCCCCCTCTGAACCACTACTGGGTAGTGCATTGCTGTCAACTGCACCTTCAGAGACTGCCTCACCTGGCTGTGGGCAGCGACTCACTCGGCCTTACCCTACAAACACGGGTGGCCACATGTCCTACCCTCACATAGGGGTAGTAATGGTTAGCTATACCCCAATAATCAAGCCAGTGTCCAACCACCTGAATCACCTAAAGTCTTGGCGCCGGAAGGTATGAGCCAAATTTAGCATAAACCTTTCTTCCAGAAAGGTCATCTTTATGCTCCTGCTCCTCTCTGGCAACAGTCACTCGAACCCAGGCCCACTCACTTCAACGGGCCTTGGTGTTGATAAGGTTAAAGGCCTACAAATAGCCTCCCTGATCATCTGCAGTTTAACTGCAAAATTTTACCAACTACAGGCATGGATGGCCCTCCATACCCTTGACATCCTATGCCTAATGGAGACCTGGTTGACCAGTAGGACTAAAGATAACGAAGTTGCCCTCAAAGGCTCCCAAGCATACAGGATTGATAGAATAGGCAAGAGAGGTGGGGAATGCCTCATCTATGCCAGGGACTCTCTGCAGTGCGCTGTCCTCCCTGGAACCAGGGTGGCTGAGGACCATGAGATAATAGTGATAAAGGCTCAGGTCGGCCAGAATGCCGAAACTCTCATCGTTGCCGCAATCTACCTACCCCCCAAAGAAAGCCACAGCAGGCTTTCCTGTAATTATGGATATTATCGGCACCCTTCCAAAGGGGATGGAGCTTCTCATTACCGGGGACTTTAACATAAACTGGGATGGAAAGGAGGCTGCCCCTTTCAGGGATCTGATAGCCACCTCCAACCTGACACAACTTGTGACCTGCCCCACCATGCAGAATTATAAGACAGGAAACAGTACCCTCCTTGACTGGGTCCTAGCAAGCTCATCATCCCGAATCTCTGAGATCAAGGTTCTCCCAGACATGCTAAGTGACCACTCCCCAATCACCTTCCTGTGGTCTAATGCATTTACCAAAAGCCCACCTATCCTCATTGAAAACAGGATCTTGAGGAAGGATAAACTTGGAGCCCTCAAATCAGCCCTTGCCCTGCATGACTGGACTCCTATTGACTTGGCGCCTACCCTTTATCAGGCCCTCAGTTACTTCATTAAGGGCTTTAGCTCCATCTGTGACATCTATGCCCCACTCACGAAAATAAAAATTCAGGGAAGGCAAATGGCTGGATTGATGGGGAGCTCCTCTCCCACTTGAAAGAAAGGGACATACTCTGGGAGAAGGCCAGAAACACCGGTAGCAAGCATGACTACCAGTGCTACAGAACAGCCAGGAACTGCTGCACCAAGCTAATTTGGCTCGCCAAAGCCAACTATCACAAGGCCCAGCTTTGCAGTTCTTGGGGTGATGGGAAAAGATTCTGGGATGACATCAAAAGCATCCTTGGAAAGGAGGACAAGAAACACCCTCAGCTGCTCAGTATCAGTAACACCCCCACACTACAGACCCTCTAGCTATTGCAGAAGCCTTCAATAAGGCCTTCACCGATCTTATGCCAGTGCTACCATCTGCCTATTTTCCGCCTGGCTTGAACCACTCCAACAACGTATCTACCCAGTGTTCTTCCCGAACTTCTACTTAAAAGGTTGATGGTGAAGGAAGCCCTTACTGTGGTCAAGAAAATACTAGGTAAGACCAGACTGGGCAGTGATGGGATAGACATGAAACTTCTATCCCTCACCCTGAACGTTCTTATAGTGCCCATTACCACATTGTACAATAACTCCCTGGCCCTGGCCCAATTCTCGGCGGTTTGGAAGCAGGCTCTAGTTACGCCAGTGCATAAAGGAGGTGACAAGTCTCTGGTAGCCAACTACAGACCCATCTCCAGCCTCTCCCCTCTGTCCAAGGAACTGGAAAAGATTGTGGTGGGTCAATTCATCGACTACTGCAATAAGTATAATCTACTATGCCCAACCAGCATGGCTTCAGACAAAATCACAGTACCATCACTGCCATATTGGACTACACAAACTATGCACATAAAGCCCTGGATGAAGGTAAACTGGTGTGGTCTGTCTTTATTGACCTCACCAAAGCCTTCGATACAGTCAACCACCCCCGGTAGCTGACCCAACTGCGAAACATGGGTGTGGCGCCCAATGCCCTTTGTTGGTTCCAAGACTACCTGATACATAGAAATCAATGTGTCAAAACTGGGCAAACAGTATCCAGCTCAAGAGACGTAAAATTAGGGGTACCCCAGGGATCAACACTGGGGCCCCTACTCTTCAGCCTCTTCTTAAATGACCTTCCCACAGCCTGCAACACCAAACTCATACTGTATGCAGATGATGCTGTGCTCCTGAGCAGCAGCATGTCTCAGACTGCCTTACAATCTGAGCTGCAGAACTCCTTCTACAAACTCAAGGACTGGTTCAGTAGTCATAAGTTGCTACTAAACTACAAGAAAACCAAGGCCTTGCTTATGTCCAGACCCCACAACAAAAATATGCACCACCCCCTCATCATCTCCAACTCATGCAGTGAGCCGCTGGAACAAATTCACTTGTTCAAATATCTGGGGGTCATAATAGATGATACCCTCATGTTTGTGCATCATATTGACTCTCTGGTCAAGACAGTCAATACCAAGATTGGTGTTCTGTACAGGCACAGGCAATACCTCTTTCTGGGGGCCATCCACCTCTCAGTCCACAGCTCAATTATTTCTACTATTGACTATGGACTAGTGGTCTATGGGGCAGCAACAGATACAGCACTCAAGAGGGTTCAGACTGTGCTCAACAAAGCCTGCATACTCACCCTGGATGCTGAGGGTGGCACTCACACCTGTACTCTGTATGAACGTGCAAATTGGCTGTCATTAAGAAACAGGGTCAAATTCCAGACTTGCATCCTAGGGAAGAAGGCTCTATTGGGTAAAACACCACCTTGTGTAGGCAATTTGATCAAGGCAGCCAACTTGTTACAGGTCACCGGAGGGGGGACTAGAAGGGCCTTGGCAATCCCCTTCCATCGCACCTCACTTGGGCAACGTACATTTGCCTACCGGGCCCCCCTATGGATGAATGAACTTCCTGGGAACCTCTTGTCCACCAATTGTCTGGGACAATTCAAAAATGACCTTAAACAGCACCTAATAACACTCTCTAAGTGCACTTGCCCTTCAGTCCAGCCTACCTGCTCTCTCTGCCCCCCAGCAAGCACTAGGCAGGCCTCAGTTTCCCCCTCCCTCTGTCCCATCTCATGACCTGCCCCAGCAATCAGTTTGCGTCATGCTCCTTCAGCACCTGCCACCCCCTCCCCCTTCCCCAATCCATAGTCCTGTGAGTTTCCCAAACAGTCACTACTAATGCTGGCTACCTGACCATGCCCCCTTACACCCCACCATTTTACTCTAGCATGTCATCCCCACTCAGCCTCCCACCCACCATTTCTCCCTATCGTAATCATCCTCTTCCCCCACCATCTCACCTCCACCACAGTACTTACCTCTCTCTCTCTCTCTCTCTCTCCTACCTCCCTTCTTCACCCCTTTGCCTGCTATCCCTGTCCCTCTGAACCACTGACAATGCACTTTGTGGCTGCTTATCACCCCCCATAAAGTGTTTTTTCTTGTTATTTAACTTGTATCTATGTTTTTCAGTTATTCTGTAAGTTCTGAATCCAAGCTGTATCGTTCATTGTAATGTACCTTCGCTTTCTCCTACTGTACCTTGTTTTGCAATCTATGACGTGGAACCTTTGTAAAAGAGCTTGTGCTCAAAGTTTTTTCCAAATAACTAAATAAAAATAAATAAGGTAGAGAGAACTAGAGAAATAGAAAAAGATAGGTTTAGTAAAGCAGCGAGGGGGGAAGCTATAGCAGAAGCAGAGATAGAGCAATTTGGGGTCCAAACCATCAGGGCTCTTTCCGTTATTAAGGTTCAAGGGAAGGAGGGTCTCAAGAGCCTCGTTAGGTGATATGCCTGAGAAATTGAAGGCTGGAGAGGTAGAAAGATTTGATATAGAAAGGGGATTTAGGAAGACAGTAAATGTGCGAGGGGGGGTGGTTAGGAGTGATGAAGCACAGGATGTGAAGAAGGTATTCAATCAATCAATCAATCAATCAAATCTTTATTTATTCAGGCGAACATCATTGAGCACAGCTCATTTGCAAGATGGACCTGATAAGGTCAAGGTTCAATAATTGGTACATGTATAGGAAGATTTAAAACACGTATATACTTATATACAGTAATCAAGGTTCAATAATTGGTATATGTACATGAATAATTAAAACACTTATATACAGAAATCAAGAACAGAAATTGTTTAAACATAACAGGATATGGTAGGAACATATGAGATGCACTCTAGGTAAACCAGTATATACATATCAATATTGGCAGTAAACATGGCATACATTCAACATGATATACCCAAGATTCCAAAGATCCAAGGGAAGTCAATATGGACAAAGAGAAATAGTGATTGGATGACTGAAAGAGGTGGTCATAGACTGAGACAAGTGACATGGTAGGAAGAGTGCATGACTAGAGCAGGGGCTGGTGCTAGAACTGGGAGGTGAAGGCAGTGATAAGGGCTAAGGTAGGAGCCTGGGGTTAATGGGAGAAGATTATAGCCAGGGGTGAGGTATCTGTGGAGATGAATTCTAGGGAAGTGAATTGCCATGATATGATGGCAGCCTGAGAGGGGAAGGAAATAACTGCGAATAAACTAGAACTTGTGGAAGCAATTGCATTTTTCAGGAAGAGACTTAGAGTATAGATGCTTGAAGGATGCTAAGGATACCTGTTTGATCAGCTTCAAGGACTTTTGAATACGTGTTCCATGATATAGCTAGATTATAGCTGATAGCAGATCTCCAATGCCGGTGTTGACTTTAGGCACTTTGAGCATAATGAAATTGTAGCTTCTTAGGGCGTAGGTGCCAGCTGTGGCCTGTGCGAAGCAGTCTAATATATAGTTTGGAAGCATCTTAGTCAAAATTCTGTATGTCCACACTGCAGCATTTCTGTTTCTTCTGAGATGTAGAGATGTCCAACCGACTGCTGCATAGAGAGAGCAATGGTATTGAAAGTAGATGCAACAGATGGGGTGTCACAATGACATTTCCATATATGTGGACTGGGACAGGGCGCTGGGAGAGGGGAGATAAGAGGGATTTGACAACTTTCCAGAACTTGGAAGGATGGCTTAAATTGGTGTTGAAGGAGGTGGAGAAATATTCAGATTTAGTATATCTGTTGGCCTAGTGCAAGCATTCCTAAGATATCGATAATGGAGAAGGAGTGGGTGGGAACAGAATGACTTGTAAGCCTTCCATGCTTGGTCCCTGGCACGCATGCAGGCCAGTAGTTTGGTGTTAATCCATGGGAGGTATGATCCTTTGACTCTAGTTAGTTTAGAGGGAGCATGCAAGTCCCAGATTTCCAGGAATTTTGTCTGGAAATAGCAGAGGGTGGAATCACTAGAGGATTCTGTTGTGATAGGAGACCAGTAAGTGTTGTGTAAATCTGTTAATAGGTGTGTACGGTTCAGTGACCTGAAGGAGTGTAGAGGAATCAGTTTAGGGGGAGCTTTAGTCTGGTGGACTTTGCAGATGCAGTAAATCATATGGTGGTCACTAAGGGAATCTGGCAGGACACCAGAGTGAATTATGTGATGGGGATAGGAAGTAAGGGCCCAGTCTAACAGTGTGTGCTTGAGTGATTTGTGGATTAGTCGAGTTAGGTTATTAATTGAGTTAAGTTTAGGGAGTTTACTTTTATTTATTAATTTTGGTAACCGGGTAGGCCCGCTAGGCCCCTTTGGTGCATATATTATTGTTTGCCGGTGAAAGCCAATCCACATTTATGTCAGAGGTGGTATGTGAGGTAATAGTGGTAAGGGAGACCTAGATAGCAGTAAGCGCCTGTGATATACTGTATATAGGTAAGAAAAAGGGGAGGGAAAGTTTGATAAGGAGGAGTTCTGTACTAGAATGGGAAAGAGAGTGACAGAACAGGAGAATATTGGAGGCTATAGGATGAATACATAGCGATGCCACCTCCATTGCTGGGTCTGTCTTGCTTGATGAGAGAGTTGCCAGGAATAGTGAGGTTGTTATCTGGAATTTTGTGAGAAAACCAGTTTTTAGATAGGACCAGAACATCTAGGTGCAGATCCAACATGATAGGTTGGAGGAGGGTTAGTTTGGGGAGTAGGCTTTGTATGTTGAGGTGCGTGATATTTAAGCCCTTTGGGAGATGCGTGGGGGGGGGGTAGGGCCAAGGTTGGATTCGATGTCACCTGCTGAGATGAGCAGGAGAGTGATAAGCAATTTAACTAGTGAATTTAACCATTCTGTAGCTTTAGAATGAGTAGGGTGAGAGGGAGGGGAAAGGGGTTGGGACAGGAGAAGGAGGAGTTTCAATAAAGGCAGGTAAGCTAAAAGCAGGAAATGAAACAGGCTGCCAGTCTGAGGAGCCAGAAGGAAGCCAAGAATATTGAGAAAGCCAGAGAACAAGTCCTATATTCCTGACACTGACATAGTATCTGTTTTTGAAACCTGGTTGTCCCCCAAAATACCTGACACAGCGGTTGCCCTACCTGGATATACTATATTCGGACTAGATAGGTCATCCAAACGTGGTGGTGGCTGCACCATATATCTAAGAAACTCACTAAAGAGACTGGCCTTGCCTGTGACTGATCTAGGATGCCCCACCCAGTTACTGGTAATTAAAGTACTACTGGGGGCCCACTACAAAACACTCACAGTACTATCAGTCTAAATACCCCCTAGAGACCAAACCTCAGGTCTCCACAGCATTCTGGACTATCTCCATGCCCAAAATCACCTCGCTGAGACAATAATTCTGGGTGATTTCAATACAAACTGGCTGTCGCCAGCCATTGGTCCTAAAAAGGATGCTTTAACAGCTCTACACCTGACTCAACTCATCAGCTCCTCGACCAGAATAAACTATAAGACCAGGATAAGCACCACCCTTGACTGGATAATCTCCAATCACCATGATCGCATCTCTAATTTAACTGTACACCCTGACTCCCTTAGTGACCACTCACCCATTATTTGTAGCTGGTCCAACAAATTCCATACCCCCCCACCCCAAACTATCTACAACAGAGTGCTAAAATGTGGTCACCTGGACTTCTTAAAACAACAGCTGTGTTATCAAGACTGGGCTCTGCTGGACTCCATTGATGACAATAATGTAGCACTTGAGCACTTCATTAAGGCCTTCAGTTCTGCCTGCGATATACATGCCCCATTTAAAAAGATGAAGGTTTGTGGCACAGTGCATCCCTGGATCACTCCTGAGCTCATTTCTAGCATGAAACAATGGGACCATCTCTGGCACCACACCAAAGCATCAGGTAAACAACAGGATCTGCAAGCCTATAAAGCCGCAAGAAATATCTGCATACGGGCTATTCAACAGTCAGAAAGTAAACACCACAGGGAGCTGTTGACCAATGCATGGGGGGACAGCAGAAAATGTTGGTTGAATATCAAAGATATCACTGGTAAAGACCCAAAGGTATAACCTGCAGTGCTAAACCTTGATGGTACCCCCACCCTTGACCCACTCAGAATTGCAAATACTTTTAACAATGTCTTCACTAACCTGAGCAGTGTCATTCCACAAGACTTCTTTGATGATACCTCTGCAAAGACAGCCAGTCACTATGAGGACAAGATCCATGAGCACCCTCCCTTCTACTTTAAGAAGGTCTCAGTGATCCTGGTTAGAAAACTCCTGAATAAAGTGCTGGGAAAGTCTGGACATAGTGGCAACTCTCTAGACCTCAAACTTATCACTAATCCTGTCACAATTCCTGCAGGTATGGAAAACAGCCCTGGTGACCACAGTGCATAAATCTGAAGATTGTGCCATGCATAACAACTATAGGCCAATTTCAATCCTCCCTCCTGTATCCAAAGTTCTGGAATGAATTGTTGCCAACCAGCTTGTGGATTACCTCAAAAAATGCTCCATCCAATGCCTGTAACAGCAAGGATTTAGAAAGGGCACCGCACCACCACAGCTCTGCTAGAATTTACCAACTTCATTCAGCAATGATTTGACCGAGGTAGTCTTGTAGGAGTGGCCTTTATAGATTTAACAAAGGCATTCGACACTGTTAATTACCCACTTCTCCTCGGACAGCTTTCACTCGATATGCTGCAATGGTTCAGAAGCTATCCTGGAGAGAGATCTCAGCAGGTGAAGATATCTAATGTCGTCTCCAAACAGTGGGCTGTCCAATCTGGAGTACCACAAGGGTCAATCCTGGGTCCGCTCCTTTTCAGTATCTTTCTGAACAACTTGCTGTCTGCATGTCACCAAAGGACTATCCTCTATGCGGCTGGCACTGTCATCTTTGCAAACCACTCGGATCCTAACCTCCTTGAAAGCAATCTACAACTCAGATTCATGGAAGCTGAGCAATGGTTTAGTACACACAAACTTGTACTAAACTACAAGAAAACAAAAGTTTTGTCATTTTCAGCCTCTCATAATAAGTACAAGGCACATGTTCTTACCATTAGAAATAACAAAGGAGCCCCCCTCAAACAAATCCAGCACTTTAAGTACCTAGGTGTAACCATGGAGAGTCACCTCACCTATATGCCTCACCTCAAGAATATTGCCAGGGCCGTTAACATTAGGACTAGGCTCCTCTATGGATACAGATGGAGTCTGACTCCAGAAGCTCTCAAGCTTGCAATCTACAGTTAAGTTCTGTCGATCATTGATTATGGCTTAGTCATATATTGAGCTGCTTCCACTACATCACTCAAAAAGCTAACTGTCGCTCTGAACAAAGTCTGTAGACTTATCATGGGTGCTGCTCGTCTCACCCACACTTGTGAGCTCTATGCTCAGTCTGGATGTCTTCAGCTAAGTGGTAGGATCAAATTCCAAACATGTCTTCTTACTAAAAAGGGCTTTTGCCACCAGGAGCGGGATGTCTGCTGAACAAATATCTCAAGACTCAACACACTCGCACCTCAACAATTGAACTTCTTCTTGTCCCAAGGTGCCAGACTGCTTAATGCCAGTGATCCTTTCTATATACAGTACAGCCCCACTTTGGTTCAATGGTCTGCACTGTGAATTGACTAACCTACCTAAACTTGGCCAGTTTAAGCAAATGCATAACCAAAAGCTCCTGTGATTGTACCACCTAATCCTAGGTACCCCAGTCCATGTCCCCTCTACCCCTACTGTGCTCCCTTTCACCCTGCTTTCACCTCACATTAGCATTGACAAGGCCAATGGCTGCTACCCCTTTTTCCCTGCCCTTGCTCCCTCTCCCCTTCCCTTATTATCCCTCTCTACTTCCTGCCTACCTCAATTGCCACTTTGACAAAACCTCTGGCTGCTATCTTTTCTTCCTTGGTCTTAAAACTCTACTATCCTCTCCTCTTCCTCTTTATTTTAATTTAAACTCCTTTCTCTCTTTTTAATATTGCTCTTTATCTTTGATGTATTATGATATGGCACTGTATGTTAGTAACTCAATTTATTAGTTCCTTCTATGTCTGTTTGTAACCCTCTCCACTGACATGGAGCCTTTGTAAATGGGCTGCTATGCACTCAAAGGCACTTTGTAATCTGAGATTGAATAAATAAATTCATAAACAAATAAATATATTGGCTATGAGAGATAGGCTGGACTTCAATCAAAGCAGCCCTTTCTATGTTAGCGTGCTTGTGCAGCCAACATCTTGTGGTAGTGGAGATTTGGAGGCACGGTCGCTGTTGGGCGAATGCAGGGCACACACCAGTAGGTGCGTCCTTCATTCTCCAATCAGCCTGCATGCCGGTGCTACACCACCCAGGTGAGCACATCTAAGGAAAGGTCCGTTGCAATGTGTGCAAAGCTCATCACATGCAGCGGACCTCCCCATGTGCTTCCCCAGCATCAAACATGGTGGTACAGTGGCTGCTAAACTGCTGACTTTGGGGGTGCCCAATCCCCCGGTTGTCTCATCCTGCCCCTCTTGTATGTGCCGAGGGGGGAGCCCACTCCACATTGGCATAATGTGTTCCCCCCACTGCTTTTTTGGTTGTCGAGGGGATGCGCAATCCCCCTTGACTCATGCGCCCCACTTTCGTTGTTTGCCGATGGGGGTGCCCAATCCCCATTGGCACTGTCCCCCACTCCCTATGTGCCGATGGGAGGTGCCCAATCCCCTGTTGGCTACTGTACCTCAAAAAAAAATCCTGTAAAAAAAGAAAACCATCCGCGATGTTTTTTTTTTTAACACCTGTAAACATAAAATGGTCCCTCGTAGTCTCCCTACCGCCCGCACCCACCCACTGCATACCCTGGCTCCCCACATTCCCCTCACCCCATACTTACCTCTAGAGTCCGGCGTGACGATCTTCGGTGGACCGGGAACACATCTGCACTCTTCAAAGCCGACTGCAAACTGAGGAAATGCCGATAAGCTGTATTACGGAATAAATAGGGTTTTTTCAACTTTGATGCATATCTCGGGCATTTTTTGGAATTTTTGTACCAGATTTTCAACATGGGTTTTTTGGGACCCATCTTCATGAATTCTGTCACTGTTATGATGTTAATCGGTCCCAAAAGGTGATTTCACAGTCACTGCACAGAATCACCTTTCAGAACTAATTAATGCAAGGACAGTGGCAGTGTTCATGAGGTGGGCTCTCAAAAAGCCTATGTTGCAAATCTGGTGGAAAAACCAAAAATATTACTGACGATGCATTGGCGTGAAAGGTTATGTGCACGCCATAACTTTGTGAATGCTACAATATTTTCACACCAGATTTTCAACATTGTTATTTTTCTAAACCTCCTTGTGCACAGTATGGCTGTCATTTTTCACTTCCTGGCCAAAATGTGTTTCCGCACTTCCGGCGCACAATGGCGCGGTCACTGTGGGAAATCAGTGTTTGGGGCAGATTACAAAAATGACAGTGACACTTTTCATGGGCAGAGGTCCTAAAATGACTTTGCTGAAAATTTGGTGATGATACTCATAAAATGACTGTGTCACGGTGTCGTGCGCCGGTGCTCGCCGCTAAGTAACACCAGCAATTTGCAATATTTTCATGCCAAATTTTCAACATTGTCATTTTTATACACCTCCTTGTGAATAGTATAGTTGTCATTTTTCACATCCTGGCCAAAATGTATTTCTGCTCTTCCAGCGCACAATAGTACAGTTGCTATGGGAAATCAGTGTTCGGGGCAGATTATGAAAATGACAGTGACACTGTTCAACAGCAGAGGTCCTAAAATGCCTATGTTGAAAATTTGATGATGATATTCCATAAAATGACTGTGTTACGAGCATGCGTTGTGCAGTTTGCACGCACGTTGTAACGTGCATTTGTAATATTTTCACTCTGGATTTTCACCATTGCCATTTTTCCACACTTCTTGATGAACAGTACAGCTGTCATTTTACATATCCTGCCCAAAATGTGTTTTCGCACGTCCGGCACAGAATAGCATGGGCGCTGTACGAAATCACTTTTGGGACAGTTTGAGGAAATGACAGTGACACTGTACATGAGCAGAGGTGCTAAAATGCCTATTTTGAATATTTGGTGCCAAAAGTCCATAAAATGACTGTGTTACAAGTGTGTGTTGTGCATTTCCCAAGCACCCTTGTAACTTCGCAAATTTGCAATATTTACATGCCACATTTTCAACACTGCCATTTTTTACACCTCCTTATGAACAGTACAGCTGTCATTTCTCACATCCTGCCCAAAATGTGTTTCCGCACTGCACTACCAAAGCCAATGCCAGCGCAACAACATTCGGCATTGACAAATGCTTGTTTTAAGTAGTCCCAGCCCAAGGGAATGTGCAGCTTGACATGCACAAGCACCAGTATGTCAGGCACTCTCACATCTGCCACTCCCACCACTCAAATGTGCCTGGATATCCTGCTGCACTGCACTGTGGTCACCCTGGTGGCTGTATTACAGTGGTCAGGCATAGTCTTCCTTCCTCACAGGAGGAAAGCATCCTCTGGTATGATCATTCCACCCACCAGCCTTCACCCCAAGAATCTGGGTTCTTTCCCAAACCTGGGTCACAAGTGATGCAAGTAGCAGCACTTTCTCTGTACTGCAGGGCAAGCTAAAACATTTTTTAAATGAGGGACTAAGTATGACATCAAAGAGACATGGGGCAAGATTTTCAAATGCCCTAGATTGCAGAAAGCCATGTTGCACTGATGATACAGTGCACAGGGCTTGCAGCAATCTAACAGGATTTTCCATCCTGTTTGGCAATTGCCGCAAGTTAGACAAACTTTTTCTGGTCAAGTTTGTGGCAATTTTGGTGCTGTTATTACAGAGCTTGCAATAGATATATGGCATAAGCTGCCGTTATATGTGGACATTGTCAAAACTGCACCCAAGCTTGTAAAAGTGGGCACAGTCGCGGCAAAGGTATCGGCACCACCAGGACCTAAGTGCCCTGGTGCAGGGCTGCATGCAAGCTCTGCGCCAGGCTTCAAAAATCCAGCCCATGGAGTTCAGGTTTTTGATGGCACTTTTTTCATAAGGCACAACCTGAATATTTGTTTGCCGCAGATATGCTTTATGTCAAAAGGTTCATGTGTACTTAACACCTGCTGGTACTGAGATTTTAAAAGAATTGTCCAATTGCAGTGACTTTAGCTACATTGTGACTTTTTGGTAGAAAATGTTTCCCCACTAAACATCTGAAAATTGCTCAGAATTTAAACATCAAAAAGCTCCCTACCATATAAGAAGCACAGCTATTTTTTTAATCTGGCATTTCAGATTATCTAGAGTTTGCTGCACTTCTCAGGAGGAATTGGAATCTGAATGTATGACTCCACCACCCTATCCTCTATTTTAGACATGCAAAGGCGTTCTCCAGTGAAAAAAATAATAATCACCATACTCAGCAATATATGATCTTTTATTTTTCTATTATGCAGTGACAATGTTTGATTGCTCCACAGTAGATGAAGGACTGATGTTCCTGGACAATGACCCAATGTTTACCTGTTGGAGGAAAACCATGTCCAAACACAATCCAGGAAGTCCTGAGATGCTCTGTTGCCCTGCCTTGCAGCACTGGGAACATAATTAAAAATGAAATAGAGAGGACTTCTGTGTGCATTATATAAATCAGACAATTCATCTGCACCCTAATAGATCATCCATTTTATGTCAGCATGGCGTTTCAATATTTAAAATGAAATCAGAATTGATTTAAAGCAGATCAGAGTTGGCAAAAAGATTTTAAGTGCAAAAGGCAAGAAAAATTAAGCCGAGCCTTATGACACAGGCACAGTAAATAAATGAGATCACCATTGCAGGCTCCAGCTCTTTTGTATTATACATTTTTAAATGTTCTTTGTTAAAGGAAACATAAACCTTTCCTTTAGCTTTTTTAATATAATTATATTTAGGGAATGTATGTAGCTTCTGTATGCTCCCTTAGGTGTTCTTTTCATTATTTTGCTTTGAAATAATCATATCCTCTCCCCGTCCCATTGTTGATGGTTCCCACCAGATATCATTTTTCATAATGATCAATCAGTTTCAAAACCCAGTGCGGTTTGTTAAGTGGAGGCCCTGCAATGAAAACTGCAGTCTGAGCATTGGCTCAACTGATGTCACTGGGACCAATAACTGATCTGTAGCCATGAACATGAATATCGGGGGGAAAAAGACAGCATCAAACAAAACTCTAAAAATGAAAACACAAAAAATTATTTAAAAGCTAAAAAATTGAAAGAGTACCAAAAGGAGACTGCAGCAACACTGTCAACCTTTTTAAGAGCATATTCTTTCTAGTTGGAAAAAAAAAACACATTGATTGCTGATGTAACCTTTCCTCCCTATACTCAGGGAGTGGCAGTGCAGCATTGCCCTGGGAACCTTCTGTTTCTAGAGGCATTTTTGGCTTGCCAGGAGTTCCCTTATATTCTTCTTCTGAAATACTTTTACTGTACATTATCCAGGCTAGAGTGCTGAGCTGAGTGGCAATCCAAGACCTACAGTGCATAAAGGACCACAGCCACCTAGTGTCTTTGAGCACATCCATTCTTTGCTGAATGACAAACTGTATGTGTTCGCACATGAGATTCATTTGACGATGTGTTGCAGACAATCACTACGCTTTCAGAGTCTCTGTGTTCCCCAATCAATGTTAAAGTGATGTACACTGTCCACTCCTCTTTCAGAGCAATATACAGTCCCCACTCCTCCTTCAGAGAGATATACAGTTTCCACTCCCCTTTTAGAGTACTGTAAAAACACAGAAACATAGAATTTGATGGCAGATAAGGACCGCTTGGCTCACCTAGTCTGCCAATTTTTCCCTACCTATATTATTACCGCAGACCGTCCATGACCTACAGGACTTTCCACTCACTCCTTCCTTGTGCCTATCCCATCCATTCTTGACCCCTAGCACTGTTTTCACCCCCAGGACCTCCACAGGAGGCTGATCCAGGAATCCACCACTTTTTCTGTGAAGAAGTTCTTTCTCACATCTCTCTCCTGAATCTACCCCCTCCAGCTTCAGAGCATGTCCCCTTGTTCTTGAACACCTTTTCTTCTGACAACTACTTCCCTTCTGTACCTTATTTACTCCCATGCTGTATTTAAAGGTCTATTATATCCCCCCCTTCCCTCTCTCCTCCAAGTGTACTCTCTGATGCACACTATGAGGTCCTTTATTCTCTCTCTCCTCATAGGGCTTTTGATGCAGATCCTGCACCATTTGAGTCTCCCTCTTCTGGACTGCCTCCACTATATCTGTGTCCTCCAGAGATATGGTCTCCAGAACTAGACTCAGTACTCGAGGTGGGTCCTTACCAGCGATCTATACAGAGGCAATACCACCTCTCTGTTTCTCTTGGTAATACCCCTTATGCACCCCAACATCCCACTAGCCCTCCTGACTGCCTTGAACCACTGCCTGGCTGCCTTTAGGTAATCTGAAATTGATATCCCATTGTTTCTTTCCTGCTTGGCAGTCGTCAATACCACACCACCCATGTTGTACTCTGCCGCCGGGTTTCTGCGCACTATGTGCAACATACAGTTCCTCCTCCACTTCCGAGGAATAAACAGTTCCTATTTCTCTTTCAGAGCATTACACAGTTCCCACTCCTCCTTTAGAGCAATATGCATTTCACACTCCTCTTTTACAGCAATATACAGTATAGTTCCCATTCCCCTTCAGACCAATACACCTTTCCCGTTCCTCTTCCAGATCATTATGTATAATTCCCAATCCTTTTTCATAGTAATATTTAATATCCTCTTTTAGGGTCCTGAATCCAGGGTTGAGAGTTAGCCTGCTCAGCCAAATCAGTAGATCATGAATCATGATCTTTGGTTGGCAGACATGAACAATCACTTCCACCTACTAATTATCATCAACTGATCATTATCCAAGTTGATGGTTTGTGATTATTATCATGGATGATGACCTGATCATGAACAATACTAACATTTTTACATTTCCACTGGTGATTTTTCATGATTAGGTCAATATCCAAATGGTGTTTATTGATGATTACTTTAATGTTTATTTTTGGTGATTTTTAATAGTTTCTTAAGTTAAAATGATGATTGTTGATAGTCATGCACTGAAACATTTATGGTGATTTTTAGTAATTAAATGACTGTACAAGTTTGATTTTCTATGATTACAGTAAGATACATTTGGTGATCATTCAAAAGATAATATTCATCACTTGCTTGTTATCACTTTTTTTTTGTACATGCTGCTTATGTGCCATTAATCCTTATCAGGGGGTCAAAATTGGCATCAGCCCACTAGCCAAATGCTGGTAAATTTTGTATTGGGCTAGTAAGATTTTCCTTTAACTAGCTCTGTGGGCTTGTACTGGAGAAGGAAATTCTTCAATAAGTACATCAGCTGGGCCAGTGGAAAAGTATGTGGGGCTAGTAGATTTTCCTAGTTACTAGCCCTGCTGGCGTGTGGCTGCAAAATTTAATTTTGACCCCTGCCTATAAAACATTTAAGCAAAATGCTCCATTCTTATCAGCTAATATCACCTTTTATAAGATCAATTTTCCTTCAGTGTTCAAACTCTGCACGTAACTTTGTGTTCACTTGCTGGGCATATTGTGAGTCATCATGTCCAGCAGCTTTTATGATTTTCTGTGAAAAAAGCCTGCTGTTATTCATCCTTTCCATAGTTGAAGCCCATCCCTCACCTAGCACTGCTTGTACTGCACTGTGACATCCCACACCTCTGGTGTGCATTAAATTCCTTTACCCAAGCTGACTGCTATATCAGCAGTATATTAGCAAGCAGATGACCTTCTGACTGCAAAAATTGAGTTCCTTAGTAGTATTTTAGCAGTCAGTCAGTTTAACATTTTGTTTAGCAGTCATTCTGAGCTGCTTTTACTGTTAAATACTGCTAACCAAGTTTACTGTTATTAACAGTTGTTAGTATTCAGAAGCAGTATAACGATTTCACAGAAAGTAGCAGTGCAATGCTGGACAGCAACCTAAAATAAATACAAATAGTTATTGAATATTGTGACATGACTGGCACAAAATCTTCAACTGGACTATAAAACACACAAATTTTTGAAAGAACCATGTTTTTATTAAGCAAACATTTTTTTGATAGCCATGTTGAAAGAATTTCACAGAGCTGGAAAATATCTCTCCATGAGCACCTGCGCAGAACACAACTGAGGTAAAAGTTGCTGAAATGCTTTTTTAATTTTTTTTTCAGATTTCTTTTTGCTCTGCTTCTGCTCTGTTTCTGTTTTTTTTTCACTAACCCATTTTCTTTTATTTTACAGTTCTGACAGGATGCAGAATCCTTCCCCATCAAATAAGTATACTTCTGTGCCTAACCTGTCCTTCCAACCATATTTGCCCCATAAGAGCTGCATATCCTTTTGTTACCTCCCTTTCTTTTATTTTTTTCTACAAGTGGGGCAGACAACATCCCTTTGAGACTTCTACATCTGGCTCCCTAGCACTCAGTTAAGACCCCCTACTTAATTTAGATTGGGTGGGTTGACTGCAATAATCTTGTATGCCCATACAGTATATGGTGGAGTCTAGCATGTGGAGTCCCTGGGAGGTCCAAGTGGAGGGAGAGGGGGCCATAGCTGAGCAGCCTGTTTCAGGGGTCTCTTCGGTGATTCAGATGGGTAAAACGGCTCTGGGGAGGTCCTATGGGTGGTCTGCGTGGGGCTGAAAATGGAAGATATGGAATCCTGGTTATGGGGTTCTTGGAATGGTCTGGTTGGGAGAAGAAGGGGCAGGTGGTACAGTAGTCCAAGTAGGAGATGAAGGTACATATGAGTACGTGAGCCCTGTCTGAGGAGCCTAAGGATGGTATGAGTTGGAGAAGTGTGTGCAGGTGGGATTCAAACCAAAATTCCATGGTCCTAAGGGTGTTCAGGTGGGAGAAGAGGGTGCAGATGAGTGTGCAACCTTTGCATATGAGTCATATGGCTTGTCTGAGTGTAAAATAAGGGAAGAGGTGTGTGCTGGACACCAATCTATGGGTCCAATGTCTGGTCCTGCATGCAGCAGAGGATAGAGATGAGTTTTGGACACCTGTCGGGGGTTCAAGTGCTTGACATTGTGGGAGATGATTGTGGGGGTTGGTGTCAGATACTTGTCTAGGGCTTGCGGGGCTGGTCCTGGTGGGCAGAATGAAGAAATACATTAGATGTGGAATGCCATTCTCGGATTCCAGAGCTGGTCTAGGTGAGGATACAGGAGGGATTGAAATAGGAGAGGCCAGCATAGTGGTCTTGGGGCTTGCTGAAGTGAAGGGACTTTGGGACATAGGTGGAAAAAGCTGGTCCAGGGTTTCCAGGGTGGGGCTGGGTGGGCAGACAGGGAGTTGTAGATGCAGAAGGCTAGTCTGGTGGTCCAAGGGATTATTTTGGTGAAGGAACATGGTAACATAGGTGGGGCCAGTATGGGTTCCCAGGGTAGTCTAGGTGAGCAAAAAGGGGAGATGTTGCCAGGAAAAGCTAGACCTTGGATCCCAATGCTGATCCACAGTGGAACATAGAGGATGTTTATTTAATTTATGCCTTTGGTAACCAGGTAGGTGCACTTATCCAAAGTCCATTTTCAGTCATGACCCGGGTCACAAGGTGGCAACAACACAGTCCATAAGTTCACAGTATAAAGAAGCAGTACATACATGGCACAGTAAAAAATAAATAAATAAATAAGTGATGGAGACAGATCCAGTGATCCCAAGGCTGGTCTATGTAGGTGAACAATGGAAACGAAGACGTGGGAGGCCATTCTGTTCATTCCAGGGCTGGTCCATGTGGGGATACCATGGGGACATAGATGAGGCAGACCAGCCCAGCAGTCCAAGGGTTGGTTCAGGATGGGGGGACAGGGAGAATGTAGGAGTGGAAAACTGGTCTGGGTTTGAATTGCTGGTCAGGGTGGGCAGAGATGGGAGACGCAGGTAGGGGATGCTAGTCAGGGGTCCAAGGGTTGGTCAAAGTGGAAGAAAATGGGGCCCTTAAGTGGGAAATACAAGGTATGTCCTCCCTCCCACTGGTATGGGTTCAACAATCTTAACAGGAGGATTACCCTGTTGACTGAGGGTAATTTGGCTAACCTACAGTACATGCTAAGAATCCCAAGCTCAATGTCCCTCCCTGGCTTGGGGACTATGAGTCAGTTATTCAGGTAATAGCCCTTGGCTAGGGTTTTGGCAGCTATGCTGCTGGGGTGGCTAATTGGCTGGCCTACTCCCTTCCACTTGCTTTTGGCTGGAGTTGACACTGTAGTGCACTTTTAAAATTATCAGAATTTTACAATTGTACCCCACCACGCTTAGCTTGGTGACTGGTGTACACTTGGCTATTAGCCACCTTTCCCACTTTGGGGCACTCTCCCTTTATAGTCTGAGGGTTTGGTTCCCCTATGTAGCCCACTTGGCAATTTTTATAAATAAAATAAAAAAGATAGCTTTTGGAATACTTAGCCCTTATAGCTAGCTTGGCTAATGTCTTTAAATAGGGCTTGCTTTATTTGCCCTGACTGGCTCTCTTATTTCTTATTTTAAAATTAAAAAATCAAGCTCTGGGGCTTACTAGCCCTTGTTGCTCAATGTGGCTAGTTGCTTGAACCTGGGGTTTGCCCTTCTCTTTCTTCTGGCTGGAGTTTTCCTGTTTTTGTTTTTAATGTTATTCAGAACCTATTGCCTTATGCTTCCCTGGTGGAGTTTACTACACAGTTCTAATGAATTAATATAACTTAGAATATGGCCACCCATGCCCTATGCTCTAGCGCTGGAACTCAGTTTACATAAATATTCATACCACCCTCACCTTCTGCTCCCTTGCTGGAGCTCAATAGCTCAATTTAAATAAATTGGAATGAAATTGCATGTCAGCATTCCTAACCCAAATAACGGCTATGGCCATCCTCACTCAGCCCAGAAAATAAACTTTTAAAATTAAAATATCAGTTACGGCTGACAGCGCCAGCCCGACCCGCTGCAAGCCATGGAAAAGCAGCTGGAGGGAGGAGACTGAGGTTTTGGTTGCTGGCAGGTGGACAAGCTGCAGGCATGAAAGCAGTCTTCTTTTCAGGGCCTTGCTGTGGTGCTCTGGCGCTCCCCTTGGAGATGTCCACTGCATGCAAATCACATGACATGGATCCCTTACAAGTATGGTAACTAGTCATAACCATTGAGAAATGTGCGAGGCACTTGGTGAAGACAACAGGTGCAATTCACGCTTGGGTGTAATGCTGGAAAACCCTCAGTATTGTTGGGCACCCACAGATGTGTGGGGAGGATACAGACACTGCAGGCTGGGGACTCCGGAGAAGTGGAAGGCATGAGTTCCGGGGACTGGCAGGTTGAAGGTAGGCTCCGGGCCTGGTTGTGTGGTTAGGCATAGCGGGTGGACAGTTGCACTAGCAGCAGTGGGGATCTGAAGGGCAGGGGAGGGATAGACTGCAGAGCCTGTCATGGTATCATGGACCACCCTTCCCTAGGGACCATGCAGTAGCCCACCAGGGATAACTAAATTACTGCCACCACATGGCACAGCTCTATAACCCTGGATCACAAATACTATATTATTTTATTCAAGCTGGGCAACTAGCCCACAAGAGTTCCAACTAGCCCACATGGGTTATTGCTGTTACTACTGGCAATGTAGGCCATCTAGGGTTAATAATATGTGATTTGTGCTGAGCCCCCAGCATCACCAACCAACCAGCAACATCTGTCTGCTCTCCCCCAATATCAATCGATCAATCCCTATTTTACCAGGCTTTATTCCACTCTTCTGGCTATTGGTTTGGGCCTTCTTCTGCTTCCTCCAACTCGGAGTCACTGACCAAGGGAAGACCAACCCCCCCCCAACCCGCAAGACAGACTGAGTTCTTACTTTTTCTGTCAGGGGCCGGGCACTTTGAGCCAGAAGTCGCTGGGGCATTGTAGGGCAGCAACGGGATGGACCACCGCTGTTGCCTCAGCAGAGCAGATGTGACCTGGAAAAAAGACACACTCCTCGTGGGCTTCACACGCAAACCAATAATTGCCACATGATACAGTGAAAAGTACTCGCTGCTGTTGGCCCGCTCAAATAAAAGCAGCAGCACTGTGTTCAGGGTCTGCCCTCATCCTGCTGCTCAGACTGAGTGCTGCTGCCAACAATTGTCATCAACGTAGGGAAAAGACTGAAAAACACTGCTCAAGAGATGCCCATATGGGTGTGTGTGCCCCGATGGTGCCAAGGAGCCAGGGCAAGTACCTTTTTTTACACCTCTCACTCCCCCTGGCCAGCCATTCCTTTCAGCCACCTGGGCCCCACGGCCACCCTCCTCACCAGTTGCCATCCTGCTGCCCCCACCAAAACCACCAATTGACCCGGCGGGTGACCTGACATAACGCTTCACCAGTTGACTCCTCCCCCCATGGGCGAAGTGCCCAGAGGCACAAATTTATTAGCCCTGGGGTTGGCAGTGGGGTGGTCAGCATGGGGCTATCCCAGGCTTCATGGTGTGCTGGGGACCAGTGGACATCATTGGTCAGGCTAGGGGGCATTTTTCAATTTTTTTGGCCCACCCATTTAACCCTGATTGGGCCTGTGGGAGTGGCAACCTTGCGGCGGGGATGGGCGAGGGGCATGTTAAGGCTGCCCGTGGAGGGAAGCATCCAGTGGATGCTCTGGATCTCCTCTCTGCCATTCTCTGTTCCTGGTACCTGGGCTTGGGGTGCTACCTGGGTCAGCAGTGTGCTGAGCAAACCCATTCGCTTGGTGCTACCGAGCCAGCTTTACCTTTTTTTTAAGTGTCTCTCCTACCCATATTTTAGTCTTTTTTCATTTCTTGTTCTACTTGTATGTTTTAATATCTATTTATTTATTTATTTATTGAAATTGTTTCACCAGGAGAGGCACACTGAGCAAAAAGATGCTTGTCTTATGGTGCGACCTGGGGGAGGGGTTACAGTGGAGGCAGATCATATACAGACAAGAAAAAAATATATTGCGCAATACAGATGATGTACATAGCTTGGAGGGATAACGTGAGCACATTATTTAAACTAGTTGGAACAATACAGTAGAACTATAACACATTTAAACAATAGGTGAGACAGTACAGAGATCAGAGCATGAAGGACAGGGTATACATAACACGGAACACTTCCGGTTAAAACATGTTTAAGTGCTAGTAGCAATGCATGAGTGGCAGTAGCATGACAAGAGTTGAAGCGAGATGCATCAAGTTGACAGTAGGAGTAGGAGGGGAGAGCGGGGGGTGATAAGGGTGGGGGAGGTGAGCAGCAGTAGTAGTGCGTGAGGGTGAGAAGCATGGGTAACTGAGGAGGGAGGGAAGGAGAGAGGGGGTGGGGAAATAAGGAGGGAAAAATTAGAGGGAGTGATGAAGCGTGGGCAGTGTATAAGCCAGGCAATTTGGCGAAGGCCGAGCTACCAGTCAGGTACAAGGGGGATGGTGGGAGAGAGCTGGCGGGGTGGGGGTCAGGGGCAGTTGCAATTTGGTGCAAGAAGTTGTGAGTGCCGAGGATAGGAGTGTTTGCATGATGAAAGGTGGATCTGAGCTGGCAGGTGATTCCAGAGTTTAGGAGTGGTAAGAGGCTGATTGGCGGCGGTGGTCTATGGTGAGGATGACCAATAGCCCGCATCAGAAGATCGGAGGAGTGGATGAGGGTGGGGGGGAAGATAGGGAGGATGCGAGGTAGGGAGGGAGGGAGGGAGCCAGCCAACAGTTGGAAGTGAATTTGGCACAGTGAATTAGGTGCCGGTTGCTCAGGGAAGGTAGGGCCAGAGATCGATAGAGCTCGCAGTGATGAGAGCGGGGAGGAGCATCGAGGGCGAAATGGCAGAAGGCATTAAAGAGGGGGTCGAGTTTGATTAGGGTGTTCTTGGCGGCGGAGTTATAAACGACATCACAGTAGTCAAAGAAGGGTAAAATAATTTTCTGGACTAGTTCCCTTCTGACCGGTAGAGGGAGACAAGAGCGGTTGCGATAGAGGGCACCAAGTTTTGGACGCAGTTTAGAAATTATGGCATCCACGTGTATGGAGAAGGTGAGGTGTCGATCCAGCCAAACCCCTAGATATCTGAAGGAGGGCACATCCTCGAGGATGGAGTTATTTAGGATATGGAAGCTGAGGGGGAAGGTGAGTTTGGATAGACGCTGTCTAGTGCCGAAAGTCATAGAGACAGTTTTTTTGGTGTTTAGGGATAGCTGGTTCGTATTGAACCAGTGTTGGATTTTGTTGAAATCAGTTTGGAGTTTGGAGGAGACTTCTTCGTGGGTCCGACCGGAGGTAAAGAGGACCATGTCGTCCGCGTACATATGGATTGCGGTAGAGGAGCATGAGTTAGGCAGGTTGTTTAGAAGGATGGAGAAAAGGATGGGGCCAAGAACTGAACCTTGGGGGACGCCGGTGGTGATGGGGGGGGAGGTATGGTCGGCAATTTTAGTGGAATGGGTTCTATTTATAAGGTAGGCCCTGAACCAGTTAGTGGCAGATTCTGTTAAACCAGCTCCAGATAGGTGGGATAGGAGAAAAGGGTGGGATACCGTGTCAAAAGCTTTTGCTAGGTCAATGAAGATAGCAATTATAAGACAAAATATTCCCTTCTCTATGCTCAAATGTTTGCTTTTTTTTCCCTTTACCACTGTTGTCCTTTCCCCTAAATACTGTTCATGTCGCTTGTGAATTATATGTTCCTACTTTCCACAGAACTGTGTTCTAGTGATGCTTCTTCTATTATGTGCCTATTACCTTATGTACGCTATTGTGTGTTGTTCTGCATCACCTTATGCTCTCCTACCCAGGACCTCCTGGGAAATGAGCTTACTCAGTGGAGCCTTATTCTGGTAAAATAATAAACTAAACTAAATAAGGTATTAAAAAAGTGATTTTTTTTTGTTCCATACTACCCCACTATCCCACCCCCAGAATAGGAGGGCAACAGTAAACAGACTTAGTACTGTACAGCTGTTACTATGGGGATTGGATGCTAGAAAAGATAGAATAAAGGCATACAACTCACCTCTCCAAGTTACCTTGAAATGTAATAAAACCGTCCAGCATCTAAATGGTTACCAGCTACAAGCAGTGCTATTTCCCTTGTGCAGACTCTTTGCCGAGCAGGGACACAGCCCTGCAGAGCTGGGACAGGGGTCAGCAGGTTATACTGCACAAAGCCCCCTTTAACAAAATAAAGAAATCATGCACAAAAAATGTAAATATCTTGCTTCTAAACAAAGTTGCAGTTTCAAATATAAGGCATCTGCACTGGTGTTCATTTTTTTTAATTTGTATTAAACATGAATGGACACCCCCCCCCACACTCTGTAATAGTCAGTCCCTGCACTGCCTCAGGAAGGAGTTTGCCTGCAGACAGGAAGAAGAAGATGTTTCCCTATGGGTTTGGCTGTTAGGACCTGCAAGAGGCCAGAACAGAAGACCAGAATGGCTGTTTTGGAAAAGGCAGGTATGTTAATTCCTTTTTATACTATGACACCACCTAGAATGTGGGATATACTTTGGTTAAGTTGTTATGGCAGGCTAAATATACAGTATGGGGAAATAACAAACAAAGTTATGTAAGAAAGATCATGCCCCAATATGGAATGTTTAGATCCAGAAGAAACAATGGAACATTTTGCATTAACATGTCACTATATATGAGGAGGCAGTATAGTGCAGTGGTCTAAGGCTCTGAGCTGCAAATTTGGTGACATCCAGCAAACCAGACCTGGGTTTGAATCCCACAGCTTCCACTTGCATTCTTCTTTCCCAGGTGTATTACCTTGCACTTCTTAGCATTGAATCTAAGCTGCCATACATTTGACCATTCCTCTAACCTTGCCAAGTCCCTTCTCATCCTTTCCACCCCACCCTGTGCATCAACTCTGTTGCAGATCTTAGTGTCATCTGCAAAGAGACATACTTTTCCTTCCAGTCCTTCCGCAATGTCGCTTATAAAGACATTGAAGAGGACTGGTCCTAATACTGAACCTACGGTACCCACCAGTAACCCTCCTTTCTTCTGAGTGGACTCCATTTACTATTACTCTCTGTGTCCTATTCTCCAGCCAATTCTTTACCCAGGCTGTCATCTTGGGACCCACTCCCAGGCTGGCTAACTTGTATATTAATCTTTGTGTGGGACTGTGTCAAATGCCTTGCTAAAGTCTAGGTAGGCCATGTCCACAGCCCCTCCCTGATCTGCTACTTTGGTCACCCAGTCAAAGAAATCTATCAGATTTGTCTGGCATGACCTTCCCGCTGTGAATCCATGCTGCCTAGGGTCCTGTGCCCCTCTGGCCTCTAGATACTCGACAATTCTTTCCTTCAGAAGTGATTCCATCATTTTCCCTATCACTGAGGTTAAACTAACAGGTCTGTAGTTTCCTGCTTCTGCCTTGCTCCCACTTTTGTGAAGGGGAATCACATCTGCCCTCCTCCAGTCCTCGGGTACCACCCCATCCTCCCATGATTTGTTAAAAAGGGTAGTCAGTGGTGTCACTAGTTCTACCCTTAGCTCTTTTAGAATTCTGGGATGAATCCCATCAGGCCCCATTGCTTTGTCCACTTTCAGTTTTAAGAGTTCTTTCAGAACCCTTTCTTCTGTAAATATTATTTTCGATAAGTGCAGTGGGATTTTTAACATCCACCATAACTGGCAGATTGGACCTCGGTTTAACATCTCATCCGATAGACGGCACCTCATGCATGCAGCACCCCCCCTCAAGCTGCAGTACAGTGCCAGTATTGGGATATTAACCCATGTGCCAGGTATGGGAATTGAACCCACACAGCCCTCTGACAACTCTCTGATTTCCCAGCCTCAGAGGCGAGTGTGCTGCTTGTTGAGCCACTGATACTGTTTTATGGCAATTGGCCTGAAAGTAGGTGACAGTGGTATGCATACACCTGCTTTCAACGTGGAGCTTGAGTGCAGGCCTGTTGCAGTGGCACGAGGGAGGCATTCGGAGAGTTGGGTGGTCACTATCTCTTTTCACCTGCCGAACCAGTGCTGGTGATGGTGTGATAGGAAGGGTTGTAGTATAGTACACAAGCTGCTGAAAGGTGCAGCATAGTATTAACAGGGGTCCCTTCTATTTTCATGTGCTCTTCCTGCTGGCTGTAGAACCTATCTCAGCATCATGGATCACCCTGTCCTAGGGACCTTGGAGGGACCATGCTGGTGTTTTAGTAGTAGGTTCTTGTCACTGACATTGCTGATGGATGCTTCTTTGTTTGGAGACTGCATGGCAGGGGAGACAAGACAGCATGGACTGAGATTTCCATTTCCTACTGAGATTTGGCATTAAATCCCACCACCAAGTTTCCCATTCGGGTTATGTGAGGATGGGCTCTAGCCGGGCTTCCTGATTATTTCTCAACAAGTGGGTAGCTGCTAGAATGTGGGTCATCTAATCAAGTCACTGTCTGTGGGAGACCTGCTGTTAACAGTGAGAGTCAGCTGTATGAGTCCTGGAATTTGGTGATCATGTGGTGAGAAGCCCCCCCAACCCACTCACTGTCCCACAAGTCAAACATCAGTGTTTCCATGGTGTCTGGTGTTCCCACCCCCCCTCCACCAATTCCCTCCTCACCCCACTCAGTCATCACCGTCCCCAAGGTAAAACTGAAAGCTTACCTGGTGTCCAGTGGTCCCACTCCCCTGCCAGTCGCTGTCCAGAAGTATGAATATCTCTCTGGTGTCTAGTGTTCTCCCATACCTCACCCCCATTGATCACTGGCCCAAAGTTAGAAATTAAAGATTCACAGTTGCTAGTGGTGGCCCCCCTCCATCACCATCTCAGATTTGATACATCAATGTTTCTCTGGTGTCCAGTTGTCTTCCCCCCCGGAAATCACTGTATCACAGTTAAATATGAATTTGTGGTGTTTATTGGTACTCCCCTCCCCCCAATCAGTCGCTACCCAGTGTGTAACCACACTCATGCCCAATGGTTACAATAGTATTCCCTGATGTTCAGTGGTCCCTCCCTTCATGTAATTATCCACCTGACACAATCAACACCATTTCCCTGAAGTCCAGTGTATCCCCACCCGATCCCAATCCACTGTATCAGAAAAAGAAACCATTCCCAGGTGGTCCAGCTTCCACCCCTCCCTATCCCCGATCTCCCATTACAATACAATGAATGCTTCCCTAGTGGTCTAGCAGACCCCTCTCCCTATCCTCGATCTCCCCTTGCAATACAATGAATGTTTCCCTGATCATCTGGTGGACAACCCTCCCTATCTCCGATCAGCTCATTGAATACAATTTATATCTTTCCCTAGTGACTAGTGGACCCCCCCAGCCTAGCAGATAGTGCCCCACCACCCTGCTTTCCCCCCAGTCCCATCCCTGAGCCAGTGAGCGGGACAGCCCTCTGCTTTCCACCTCAGAGGGCCACTGACTGAGCTGTCAATGAGTGTGTACGGTATACAATATGCACTCCTTGATTGACAGCTCACTCACTGAGCTGTCAGTCAATGAGCACATATTGTATACAGTACACATGCATTGACAGCTCAGTCAGTGGCTGGGCATGGTGGAGAGTGGAGGGCTTTGTCGGTTGCTGGCTCAGGGATGGGGGGAGCGGGGAGGTGGGGCACTACCTGCTACGGTGGGGGGGCCGATGCAGTGGGAGTGCAGCTTGGGAGGTGGCAGCTAGACCACCAGGTAATGGTTTCTCTTTCTGATAAAGGGGATTGGGATGGTGGTGGTGATACACTGGACACCTGGGAAACTGTCTTTGTGTCGGGTGGTGAGAGGTACCACTGGACCCCAGGGAATACTATTGTATCCATTTGGTATGGGTTGGGGGGGTTGGACCACTGGACACCAGGGAATGTCTGTTTTTTACATCATGCAGAGAACGGAAGGTGGGTAGGATGGTAATCACTAGGGAATCTTTAATTTCTAACTGTGGACTTGTGATCGGCCTGGGGGAGGGGAACCACTAGATGTCAGGGAAATGTTCATATTTAACTTTGGGACAGTGATTGGCGGGGGTGAGTGGGACCACAGGACACCAGGGAAACTTTCAGTTTTACCTTCGGGACAGTGATATGTGGGGGGGGGGGCACTAGCACCAGGGAAAAATTTATGTCTCACTTTGAGGATGGCAATTGATGGGGGGATATAACTAGATGGCAGGGACTACTGTGTTGGGGTCAGGGGGCACGAAACATCCTTTGCCAACAGCTAGGGTTGCGTGGGAGTAACTCAGGGTTTGGATCAGCGGCATGTACAGTGTTCAGGGGCCAAGCAAAATGGTCTTGAACGGTGCACATACTCTGAATATTGGACTGTGCCTATATTCATGTCCCTGCTTTTCATTTCCTTTGCACCCCCCTCTGACTATTGCCCAGGTGCAAACAGAGCTTGCCTGCACTAACAAGACTTTTAAATATTGCCTGTGTGGGCAAACATTTTTGTGCCTGGGCTCGAAGGGCCCTGGTGTCTTCATTCTGCCCTGTGTTGGTCAATGGGTGCAGCAACATGGCCCCCACTCCGAAGAGAGATCAGTCCTAAGGATACTAATTTCCACCACCCCCATATGACGAGTCCCCTAAGTGATCAAATCCATTCTAAAATCCAGGATAATGGTGTGGTACCAGCCTGGTGTACTCCCCCCACCACCACCACACACACGCCACTTTTTTTTTTTTTTAATAGGTCCTTTGCAACTGACCCAGCTGATTAGTAGTTTTTGTTCTTAATACAGACCCATTTTCCTTTTTATGTCTGTAGGTCTGACATGACGTAGACCAGGTGTAGGAGTACACTGACCATACATATCAGATAAGTATTGTGTTTTTTTTTTTACCCTACATTGTTTCATAGTTCATAAAGAACTGCAGACCCTTTGTGACTCCATTGCTATTCTTGTTTTACAGATATGACTGGCTGTTCCCCCGAGACCCCCATTATCCCAGACTCCACAGGAACCAGGTGAGCGATCTATAATGTATGGGGAGCACTAATGTTACTGACTGAAATCAGACTGTTTACAATTCCGTTATGATACCAATGTGATGACAAGAAGTTGTTAATCTTCTTGATTATGTCACATCGATACCATAACAACGGGAGTGCATCTGCACATGCGTGGCTTTAAATCAGCAGCTTACAATGAATGGCTGCAGTGGTGAGAACTAGCCCTAAGGGAGAGCAGCACTGTGGGGAATCAAGAAATAGTAAGGACTAACTTAGTTTGAACTGGTGCTCCTTTCAGTTTTTGCCCATACACTATAAAATATGTTTTTTTTTTTTTTTTTATCAGCAACCTCACTGAAAACTCTTCTTGAGGTTACCATGACACCTGTAAACCTCTTGAGCTTTGCTCTAAAGGTTTACAAAGTTGCCATGGTGACCTCTTAAAGCGATTACATCATGGTTACCAAGAAATTCACATACATTATCCTCTGTTATCTGTGTTAGCTCATTGCCTCCTAGAAACGCCTATAGGCATCAGCAAATCTACTGCAGTGTATCCCAGAATGCCTACAGAAGTCACCTACAGACTTCCTATGTGCCCTAGAAACATCTGGAGAAGTCACTCACATGTTTTAATATTACTTGCCAGCCAGAATTGATTAGAATTGACTGCATAGTACCATTAGAAAGGTAATGTTGTGCTGAACAACTTTGCCACTGACACTTTGTGTGTATCATGTTCACATTAGGAGTTATTCACATTTGTTTATGACATTTTGTCACTCTAGAACCACCTAAGCACTTTGAAGAAAACACACATTATGGGTATCTCAGCCAGTATAAAATAAAAATTGAATTGAGTACAGTTGATTGCATAGCACCGTTGGAAAGGAAATTTTGTGTGGAACAACTTTGTCACTGATATGTTGTGTGTATCGTGTATACTTTAGAAGTTATATGTATTTTTTTATGGTATGATGTGTATGGTTCCGATTTGTCCCTCAAACCTCATCAACACACTTTGACTCAAATGGGGAAAAATTGTGTTTAATACTACAGAAATAGCTGTATTTTTTTTTTTACAAACAAATTATTAAAATTACATCTAATGTCTGGATGCTTAATTTGGTGTTGATATGTTACATATTTCCAAACAAAAAAAGGTTTATGGTGCATTTTTTAGTGGAAAAAATATTTTGATTTGCTGTTTTGATCAGCACAGAAATAAAATTAATTACCCATTATTCCTTGCATACCACCATTGGAAAGGTAATTTTATGCTAAACAATTTTGCCACTCATACTTTGTGTCTAGCACTTACGGTTTTTGTGCTATTAGTATTTTTTTTTGCTGCTTGCCAATTGTGGCTTGATTTTGCTTAGAAAGGCCCAGGATTAACTGTTAACAGTATACAGGAGACAAGTGCTGCAACTTCGGAGAGCTTCTGTAGAGGCAATGAGTTAGGAGAATGCTAACCTGTAATGGGGCAACCACAAGTATTATGACGCTAGGCTTTCACTTGTTAGGTGCTTGGTGATGCAGGGTTTGAAGTATCTCTACTATTCTGTTAAGATTCCACTATAACAAAAAGAGGGAAATTTACTATGAAATAACATTACTGCAGACATTAGAGTGAAAAAATGCAAAGTGCTCAAAGTACCCCCAACCAAAAAAAAAAAGATCTAGAGTTTGGACTCCTAGGAGTCTTGATGAATTGGTGGTGTGGGTGTTCCTTGGGATTGTCAAATCTAATGGCCACCCCCTCCTCTAAGCAAACATGATCTCTTGCATCATCCAGGGTCCTGTGGGAAGAGATCTGTGCCCAATTCTGTTAGCCACATGTGCTGAGCCATATACTTTTTCTTCAAAGAGTAATTGCCCATGAGGCAGTGGCTTGGAGCTGTACGTTATGCTTCAGACAGGAGGCTACGGACCGGGAGGAGGAGGTAAGGTTGGCAACTCCAAGGGACACCACACATTCGATTTGCCAAGATTCCTCAGGCTAAGAACCCTGTTATTCATTTTCTTTGTGTACTTTGCATTCTTACAACCCATAATGTCTTCAACAATGTTGTTTTTTCCTGCAAATAGTTTTTTTTTTTTTTTGCAGTTGGTATATACCGTGTGTGTGTGTGTGTGTGTGTGTGTGTGTGTGTGTGGTATTCTGGGACTCTCTCTGTGTGCTGTTTGAAATTCCCTGTGGACCAAATGGCAGCAGCATTATTTTCCTTCACTCACGCCTGGAAACAGGCTCCGGCTTAGTGTGCCTTTCCTGGTTAAACTATTTCCATTTCTCTATAGGCAAATTATTCTGCCCACTAACATTTTCTAACTCTGTTTTTCTTTCTAGTTGATATTTTCCACTGGACTTTACAAGCCGTATGCATTTGGAGGACAAGCTTCAAATATTCACACTTTCTTATCTCATGTGAGACAAACTTTACTACACTTTATTCTGGCGACACATATCTGTATAGACGCTCATAGTTTGTCTTTCAGGTTAATCGACCAATGTGGCATTTATTTTCATATTTCAAGACAATGCTAGGACAATAGTGACTGGAGAGTTGCTGCTGTCCAGAATCATCATATGCCCAACATTCCTAAGCTTTGGATTGTGCCATTTCCCTTAGTAGGGGAGCACAATAACAGATTTGTAATGATTAACCATTGACAATGTAGGAGGTAACAGAAAAGGAAATTTAAGAAAGAGAGGGAAGGCATCGTAACTGTGGTGAAACTGCTGGCCACTTGATCCTTTTACACTTCACGGCCTGCCTACTGTGCCCAAATGCTCTGTTATGGAACGTCTAACCAGGGAGAATGCAGGGTGCACCCCAATCAAGCTTGTTGGACTACTTTTCAAACCAGTTTTATGGATTTTTAAGTCACCTTTGATAAAAAATTTAAGCTACTGCTCAAAGGTGCCTTTCATTTTTTAGCAAAGGTGGCTTAAATGTCTGTAAAACTGTTTTGAAAATGAGCCCTATAGACTCGAGCATGCCACTGGGCTCTACATGGTTAGACATCACATATTGTTGGAGCACATAGACGCAGGTGGACCAGTTAGTGGAAAGGACTTACCAGCAGTTTGGCTGCAGTTACACTACATTCCCTTCCTTACATGACAGTAGTAAACTTTATAATTTTGGCACAGATGTACTATTGAATTACCAGGAGGTCTATGAAGCCCAGTAGGGTATGTCACACCATTACTTTAAAAGACAATGATTGATCATGATTAATCATGAACAAATTATGCAAATTATTTAAAACAGAGAAGCCAATGAGAACCAGGTACATCAATCATGATTAATCATAGCCAAATCTAAGAAGCATATGAACAAACATAATTAATGAGCTGTAAAAACCAGTTCCTATTGGCTGCCACTAACCTGCATCAGGTATTGATCAGCTATTATTAATTATGCCTGATAAAGAAAAAAACACCATCTGCAACAAAAGAAAAGTGATGGTTTATGGCTGCTTTGGGTATTGATCGATCATGATTGATAATGATTTAGCACCACCAAATGTACTAATTAAAAATGATTATGACCCAACAAAACACTTGTGACCAGTGTTGATCAATCATGATTTATAATGATTAACAATAAAAAAATACCTTGATGTAATTAACATAATGATGATTAATGATTATTTCAGATATTGATTAATCGGGATTAATTATGTATATAGCAAATCTCATAAATTCACAATAAATATTGATCAGATTGTAACCAATAATTTGATGATTTTTGATGGGCGGCCATTTAACGTTGGTGGCCTTTCATTATTATTAATGCAATTTTTGTTGATTTTTCGTACATGATTATGATCTTTAACAATGAAATGTAAGGAATTTTCATGATCAATCATGATAACTTCTCATTCATTTTGACTGGGTGGGACCCTAAGAGACAAAATTATATATTGCTGTGAAAAAAAGGATTGGGAATTATACGTATTGATCTGAAAGAGGAACGGGAAAGGTGTATTGGTCTAAAGGGGAGTAGGACCTTCAAATGCATCCTTTTGGTGAGAAGCATGGCAAACCTATCACATCTCAACAGTCCCTATTTTTCCTCCTACAGCAGCTTGCACCTTAACACTTTCTGTTTTTAATTTTGATACATTGCCAGTTCTATTAGAATTTCTGTCCTACACTTTAGCCTCGCTCTGATGAGCTCTAGCATAACTCCCACCTCTAGCTGGTCCTAACAGGATTTTTGTTTTTCATTTTAAACAGTCACATGCTTAGTGCTTTCAAATCTATTTGTCTTGTTCTATTTGAATTCCTTTGTTATGAAGACATGGGCCACGTATTCCTTAGTTCTCAGTGTACTGGATTTACACTTAGGGTTTCAAGACAAAGAGATCGGGGCCCAGTAACTGTTTGTGCTGCCACCTGTCAATATGCAACAGACCTGAGCTTGGTGCCACTCAGTAACCAGCTACACACAGCTGTATGTGATTCTGGGCATGCCAGCTACTTAATCCTCACAGGCCACAGTCTCTGTAGAGCTGAACATCTGCAACCATACTGAGGAGCACATTGCATTGGGTCCACTCATCCATTCTGGAGATAGATCTCCTACCTTTTCTGATAGCTTTTCTTTCTGTCAGAGCCTCACCTACTTCTTTGGGTGCTGGAACATTTGCATGGGCCCTTCTCAGAGTTCACCTCCACTAGGGTCTCCCTTGATGTCTGTGGGGGAACCCATCAGAGGCTCAAAGATCATCGGGTTGTTTCCTTAAGTGGAAACTCCCTGGGGGTTCCTTAACCCTCTCAACAGTCCCACTACATACTCTCCACTGCTGGTGAAGTACAGTACCATAAAATGTCCTCCAGATCCCATTCTCTAGGACTTTTCCTAGACTTCAGGCACTGCTACTTTCAGCTGCACCCAGTAAGTGCCAACTCTGGAAGCCTCTCTTGAGCTCCCTGAGCTGGCTGGCACACTGGCCTGTTGGACTCTGGTACTCTGTGCCAACTCCTGTACCCATCCATGAACACTTTCACTCCTTTCTCGTATAGTTTTGTTGCACCTGTGGTGCCGAGACATTCTCGTGAGTGAGTCTTTCAAGGCACAATGCACTTACCCTGTTAATATTTATTTCTTGAAAGTTAACAAATGTTACTGAAGGTAAGCTATTAAACAAGAAATAACCAAGGATCCATACCTGATGTTGATAAAACTTGGTGTCCCCTTAAATTGTGTTCTTCGAAGAGAATTTATCAGAATAGCCTCTACAAGGAAGAGTAAGAGGGAGGCGGCTCTTTGCCTCTTGTTTTACTGAATCCAAGCTCTGGAGAACAATTCCACCTTAGCAAATTCTGAACAGAAGCAAGAACTGCTAGTTTATCTTAGGAATCAATATGCAGAGAGCCTGAGGGAATGAGCTGAGTACTTACTTATGAAAATGCACTCAGCATACGTTGATCAAGGGGAAAAGCTGGGCACCTCTTGGCTCTCTGACTGCAGAAGCAGGAGGCCTCCCCGTTGGTACTTTCCATCATTTCCCAAGCAGATAACTCTTTCAAGGTTTCCCCTAAAGAGATTGTCAGGAATTTGAGTCCTATTATCACCAACTATTTAGCCCCGTTAATCCCCCTCTACTACAGATATACGATTATCTTTCCTATATTCCACTTCCTTTATTAAATTTGGATCAGCAGGCCTACCTGGCCAGCTCCATAATCGTTGCAGAATATTAACTGCCATTCAGTCTCTTACCTTGGATAAATCCCTGGGCCTGGATAGCTTTCCCTCTAATTTTTATAAGGCATTTGCGGAAGATCTTGCACCACTTCTGCAACAGCTGTACTCATACTTCTGTGAAACATGCATTACGTACTCTTCTATTTTGGAAGCACTGAGAGTGGTGCTACGTAAGCCCGACAGACCCCCAGACAAGGTAATTAATTATTGCCCTATCTCACTCATGAATTGCTATATAAAAAATGTTTTGCTAAAATCTTAGCGGCTAGGATTACTCAAGTCTGGGAAGGACTGATTGGACCAGAACAGGTGGACTTCATGAAGGGTCATTCATCAGCAGATCATCTGAGGAAGTTGTCCCATATTTTTTCCGCCTCCAGGGAAGCCAACCAACCTATGGTGCTGGTATCCCTGGACACAGAAAAAGCATTTGATAGAATCAACTGGGTATATCTCTTTGCAGTTATGGAAAAATCTAGCTTCCCTTTGGTTTTTATAAAATGGATTTGAGTACTGTATTCCCAACCCCGGGCCAAATTATACTGTAATAGAATACTCTCAGAGGGGTTTGCACTATATTCGGGCACTCGGCAGGGTTGCCCATTATCTCCTCTTTTGTTTAACTTATACCTAGAACCTCTATTATACAATCTTAAATGTTTCCCCCCTTATCTCAGGGATTTCTATTGGTCCATTCAATCTCAGGCTCTCTGCATATGCCGATGACATCTTACTGCATCTCTCAGACCCCGTTACCTCTATTCCGGCAACCCTGCAAATCATTCAGGAATTTGCTAAGTTCTCCAATTATAAGCTTAACGTTGACAAAACTGTAGTGATGCCTTTAAAAGCTAAAGTGCTCCGCACAGATTTAGTTCATCTTGGGCTGACCTGGGACACTAAACTTAAATACTTAGGTGTTATTCTCTCCCAGTCTGCCATCTTAATGCGGAAACTAAATTTAGACAAACTGGTAGATGACATTAAGCAAAATTTAAACAGATGGGCCTTTCTTCCTTTCTTTCTTCAGGGCAGAATTAATACTATCAAAATGAATATTCTCCCGTGAGTGTTTTACCCTCTTAATATGTTAAATTTTTGGCTTCCCTTAAATTGTTTCAGGAAATTTCATAGTCATATTTCTAAGTTTTTGTGGAAGGGTAAACCTCCCCATTGTGCCTATAATCGCTTTAGGAGCTCTGAGAAGCTGGGGTGGCCTTAACCTACCTAATTTTTTATCTACTATTTAGCAAACCACATTGCTAAATATGCTAGATGGCTGGCACTGGATACTCCGCAAGGTAATCCCCTGTATGTTCCTTTATGGCTTCAAATTGAAAGACTACAGATAAATGAAGCTGGCATATCCCCTGACAGCCTTTATTTTATTTTTCCCAAACAGCTCTCTAAACGGCTACAAAATACGGGTATCCACACTTCCCTGAAAGTACATGCTTAGTTATGTAAAAGACTGCAATACCACAATACTAAAGACATTTCCCAACCACTGTGTTACAATCCTAACTTCAAGATTGGAGGCAAGGTGTGGACAATTAGGGAGATACCTGTGTTACAAAGGAGGAAGGTACTAGATCTTCTCTCTGAGGGTTGGCTATTGTCCAGTCAAAGTCTGTTGGTATGGCTTAACCACCTACTAACTTGCATATTTAGAGTTTACCAGCTTAGGCATATGCTAATTACTAGGTCCAGGATGGCATCCTGGACTAATAATCAAAGGGATTTCTTACAGCTGGTCTGGTCTTTGCGTGTCAGCCTCACTCAGTGTCTCAATTAGTACCAGTTTTATTTTCTAAGCTTTTTCCAGAGATCTCGGGCTCTTCTGGCTATTAGCCTTCCTAATTCCCTACCTTCAGTTTTAAGTGGGATCGCATATGGTGGGATGTATACAACTATATATCCAATGATAAGTTACGCCTCACCCAGTTTTGCATCTTGCATAATATATACCATACATCTGCTCTCTTGGCCAAGATGGGGAAGTTACCTTCATCCCTATGTTCAAGATGTGGCCAGGCGGATGGATCCCTCCTGCCTGTCATGTGGGAATGCCCAAAAATAACCCCTCTTTGGGAGAAGATTGAGCAGAAAATAGATCCACTTTTGGGGTTGAAGGAATATTTCACCCCCGAAATCTGCTTAATAGGAGATTATTCTGGAGTCAATGTTAAGGAAGGGAGGTTCCATTTAGCAATGATCTCCTTGTTGGTTAAAAGAGTGCTGTTCCGTCATGAAGGGACCAGCTGGAAATCCCCTACGTGGAATGGCTTAATGAGTTATTGCACAACTTGAGGCTTGAGAAAATGATAGCTAGCTTGCACAACTTAATTCATGTGTACAATAAAAGGTGGAGTGAGTTACATGCACTGTACTCATAGGCTTCTCTTCCGGGAGTGGGTTGCTGGGAATTTGTACAGTGTTATGTGACATATGGAATAGGACAGACTTATGTGTAAGACTTTCTTTAGCCTTAAACTTTTTTGGCCCTATCTAGGGACAGCTCCTGCTGCATTTGAGTCTTAGATCACATGTATGACTAAAGTGGACCCTTTTCCTACAATGTCTGTACCTCTGAGGTGGTGACGGAGGGAGGGGGATTAAAGTTATATTATTTGTTTGCTGTTTTGTTGTAATAATAATGGTTCTGTATTTTGAAAACTTAATAAAATATATGAAATTTAAAAAAAGCTATTAAACAAGAGACAATTTGAGCAGTGGAAGAGGAGGGTGGTTGACTGCGTCCACTTTTGTAGGCTTTGTACATTAAAAAGAAAACTGTGAAAGCAAGTTTCATTTTTCCTTTTAGTATGCAACCAGAAACATACATATATTCCAGAGAAATTAGACTGCCCTTTGTGATCTAAGGGACATTCAGAGTGATTACAGTACATTTTAAATGAGAAGAAACCTGTTTGGTAAAAAGTGCCTCTATGTTTTCAGTTCCATTTAAGTACAGGCAGCACTCACAGGCAAATTAGGTTCCTGTCTCCTTTCTTGCTGTTTTAGTAGATGGTCCATAAAGAGTATAGGGGGCAGTACCTACTTGGAATGTCACAGGGGTATGAATTAAACATCATTATCTGTGGTTATCTTAAGTACCCGTAACTGGGCAGTTAGATAAAAATAGCATAGAATTGAGCAGGATAATTACCCAGATGCCCCATTACCCACTGCAGACAAAAAACAGCCTAAAATTACCATCAGATAAGGTATTCAAGAGATACCACGAATTATCCCATCATCTCTAATTTGAATATACTGTGTATTACCAGTAAATGTTACTTTAAACATGGTCCTACACCGGGGTATTTGTTCATAAAAATTGAACAGTTTGACCATCAGACTCTCTGTATTTTTCTCTAGGCTGTTCAGTAGACCTCTATGGGGCAGACTTTTTCAGTGTCTGGACAACACAGCCCAACAGTGACCTGGAATGTAAAGCACATTGTTTTGTTTCTTAACAATTTAAAATTATTGGCTATGAAAGGCATACTGAGTCAAAGTTCATTACCAGATTCATCCGAGAAGCACAGGGAGGTAAAGTGACTTGCTCAGGGTCACACAATATTCAAGTGATGTGGTGGGTTACACACCCAGCTCTGCTAGGTTTCCAGGTTCATAGCTTGGTGATTGAACACTTGAGCCTACACTGCCTTCATGCACTCTTGAGTCTGTTACAATCAAAGACCTCTGACGACTGTGCCAATTGTATTAATTTACAGGTACTATACCAAGGAAATGTTTGAGATGACTTCAGCTCAATTAAGGTGCTCTGGGGATTACAAGTGGTGTATTTGTGATGCAAACCCTCGGCCACTAGGACTTGAGCTGAGCCAATTCTCACTCAGGTCACATTATTTTGTTCTCATTACAGTTTTATCTGCCTGTAATGATACTGGTTTGGCTTTTTCATTTTGCATGATAAGCAGAAAGCATGTAATGAGCATAAACATAAAACTCTAATAAATAACCTCAGCCCCAGAATGAACCCCTTATGCTGAGGTATGTTGCTTTGTTCCATGTCATACAAGAGTCTGGCTTCTTTCCAAGCTTGGTGAATATGAAATAACTCTGGTTCAGTAGTACATTTACAGTAAACAATCTGCAGCAGCTAAGCATCACTGCTTCTAAAGTCAGCACGTTATTCATGAGAGTGAATATCTAGCTTGCTTATTGTAAGATTGTGTATTTCACATGGACTGTGTTCTGTGTGGTGACAAAAATTGTCACCATTGCAATCTAAACTTTATTTTGGCCAGTTGGGATATTTCTGGTTCTTCTCATGAGTGGCTTATAATCCCTCCCAGTCCTCACGTTGCAGAGCATGTTCTCAAAATTCCAAGACCACAGACTGTGGAAATATTTTCCCCAAATTGCAAAACTAAATCAGCCATTTCAGATCCGGACTCCACAACCTGCTGGCACGTGAGACCACCTGCAACTGTTAGCTCTTATCAGTGCCCCCTGAGGGCCTTCTACATTCTCCAGCAACCCCATACTGCCCTGAACAGCTCCCCCTACCCCTTCTCCCCCCCCACTCCCCCACCTGACAATGCCTTCCTGGCTGCACCCCTCCCCACATATATCGTCCCTTACCTGGATCTGTCTAGACCCTCTAGTTCCCCTATGTGGCAGTTCCTTACTACTGCAAACATGTAGTTGCTTTGCCATGCACTTTCTAATTGCTCTGCCTGTTTCTGACCAATTGCACTTAGTAACCTGTATTTTGTGTTTTATGTAGCCACCAGCTGTTTCACTTTCGTATGTCAATTGTTGTCTAGTGTCACCCTTGTTCCTCTCTCTGTACAATGTTTCAGTGATGTAACTCAATGGCTCTGTATTGTGTCATCTGACTTGGAAAATTTGTAAACAAGCCTCTGGCTCAAAGGTATTAACTCTGAATCTTAAAAAAAAAAAAATAGATATATAAATTGCTCACCAATTTGGAGAAAGGCAGTTGGACATAGCAGACCTAGATATTTTGACTACATGAGATTCCACTTTGTTTTAGCTGGCAACATTTTTGATTGGCAGCCAAAATGACAACCTAAATAAAGGCTTAACATACTGTACAACCAAGCACATAAAAACCTTTAAGGCCAATACTTTCCTTTTTGTGGTTGATGCCTCCTACCTATTTTCCTCATGCTTCCCCTTCTACCCTCCCAGTTCTAGATCAGTCCAAGCAACATCATATCTTCCAGATAGGAGGGTGGACCATTGACTGCTTTTGTAACCTCTGTCAATACAGATCTATGGAATGTCAGCAGTGGGTATGTAAGTGAGGGATAGACTGTGCTATTCAACTGGGATCCAATTACATTACCTCCATGATCCATCTAACCATAGCATTCCATGGGGAATTGATTTCCTCGCATTTGCAACAAATCAAACTTTGTCATACCACTGTGAAACAATCACTTTATGTCAGTGAAACTTCAAGCCATGGCAAGTCAGGAAAAAGTGAGACCCTTTTCTCCATGATACATGAGACCATGACAGTCCACTAGAAACAAATCACATTGCCTCAGCAACATATCAAGCTTTGCCATGTCATGAGGAGATGAGAACCTACCCTCCATGACACATCAAATCATGTCATTCTACTGGGAACTGATCCCCTCACCTCTGCAACAAACCAAAGTGTGGCATTTCACTGAAAAAAACTGCCTCACCTCTGCAACACTTCTGTCCATACCATTCCACTTGGAACGGATCACTTCACCTCAGTTAAAAATCAAAATGTGATATTTCACTGGAAACAATCGCCTCACCTCCATAACACACCAAACAGTGGCATTCCACTGGGAGCTGATCACTTCATCTCTGTGTTAGATCAAAGCATGGCTTTTCACTGGAAAAAAAAATTGGCTCACTACTTTGATGCATCAAACCATGCTATTCTATAGGGTGAGAACTTATCACCCTAGTGACAAATCAGAGCATGGCATTTCACTGGGAAAAACTGCATAACCTCTGTGACACGTCAAACCATGACATTCCGGTGGGAACTGAGCACCTCACCTCTGCAATGAATCAAAGCATGGCATTCCATTGGAAAAAGACTACCTCACCTCTGCAGCACACAGTCCATGCTATTCCCCTGGGAACCAGTCACCTCAGTTCTCTAACGCATCAAACCATTGCATTCAACTGGAAACCCTCCCCTCAATTCATTTGTGACACAACAAACTATGACTGCCTTCTGGTAACCAACATCACACCTCTGTGACACATTCACTGGGAACCTACCACCTTATCTCTGTGACACATCAAACCATGCAATTCTACTGGGAACTGATCACCTCACCTCTGTGACAAATCGATGCATAACATTTCACTGGAAATAACTGCCTCACCGCTGCATCACATCATTCCATCCCATTTCACTGGGAATCGATCACCTTACCTCTGCAACACATCAATCCATGCTATTCCACTGGGAACTGTTCACCTGAGCTCTGTGACCCATTCATCTGTGCCAGTACATTGGAAGCTAATCACCTAGCATCCTCTGTGACACCTCAGGCCATGGTATTCCACTAGAAGTGGATTGCTTCATCTCTGTGACAAATCAGACAGGGCGATTTCACTGAAAAATAATCGCCTCACCTCTTCAACCCATTAAATCATGCTATTCCACTGGCAACCAATTGCCTTATTGTATCTCTGTGACATAGATATGGGGAATTTGTCAGCAGATAAGGATGCTTGGCCCACCCAGTCTGACTGTTAAAATGCCTAAATCCCTGCTCAGATCTGAACCACTGACCCTTTGCCTTCTTATAAAACAGTCAGTGTGCTTCTGAACTGCAGGTGACTCATTAAACTGTGCCATTTGGGAACCCAGCACTTCATCTCCTGTGTGACACATCAAACCAAACCATGCCACTAAGAACTGATTGCCTCACCTCTGCAAAACATCAAACCATGCCACTCCACTGTGAACTACTGCCTCACCTCTACATCACATCAAACATCGTATTCTGCTGGGAAGCCACTGGTTCACCTCTGTGACACATTAAACTGTGCCATTACACTGGCAACCAATCGCCTTGCATTTGTGACATACTGAACTGTGCCATTCCACTGGGCACACATCACCTCACCTCACCTCCGTCACGTCAAACTGAACCATTCCAACAGAAACTTCTTTTCATGTATGAGAAAAGCCAAGATTGAAACCTAGACCTGTTATAGTTGCGCACACAAAGATAGGAAGGAGAGCCATACAGTAGGTTCCCCATAGTGGTAAATGTCATGACTGATCTTTTTTATATAGATGTTGAGAAGAGTGGATTTATACTGTTCTGTCAGTGTCCTCAGTCTTGGCAGATGCACCTCTAGCCCATGTTGGGAATCGAATCTGGGCCCTTACATCACTAAAGCAGCAACTCTAACCATTTAGCTAAAGGGAAATTCCTCTTATCTTTGACTTTCAGACTTAGTATTTCAAAGGCAAGCACTGGAAGTCTATAGAAGTTACAGTTACTCAGCACTGCTCTGATGGTCATTCATAGATTTCACAACTAGAGAGCACTGCTTTGTACAGACTACCCTTTTCTTATATACAGTCCAACATATACAGTACAGCCCGCAAGGGTGCAACAGTGTATTGTCACATACTCCTGTATGACAAAAAGGATTAACACACTGCCTTGTTTCCTGAAGTAACTCTGCTGCAGAATCCTGCAGTATTTTGCTTAATCTTGGCAGGCTCCACTGTATATACTGCTAAATTTCTACTAGGGATGGGGCAATGGTGTCGTTTGAGTCTGGGTCTGTCCAAATTTAAAGCAGTAATGGACTGACAGTGTTCTTGTTTTTGAACCTCTTTGGAGCAGACAACCACTGTACAGCTTTACTAAATAATTCATATTCCAAAGTGTGTCAGTTCCTTTGTTTTTTTGATTGAGATATTTAATCTGCATTTTTTGGGTTGTAGTAAATGCCTGTACAAGGTGTTGAATTGGCAGCGCCATAGTCTAAAGCCTCAGTAATGCACATGACAGGAGTATCATGAACAGTAACATTGCAAGCTTTCCTACACTGGCCATCCAATGTGCTTTGTTGTGTGTGAAGACGAGCTATAGTCCTGTCTCAGAAAACATGATCATTTTATTACTTGCATAAGTCAAGAGAGCTGTATCTTTAGCATAGCTGCTTTTGTGAATCAGGTCACTCCAGTAGACAAGCACTCAGCTGTTTCTTAGCTGCAGTGAGAAAAAAAAAACACATGCAGCGGGATGAGAAAGGACATACCTTAAATCTGCAGCAGCTCCAAAACACATTTAGCCAAAAGGGAACATAGTGATAAAGACCTCAACTGACCTTTTATGACATCTAAGCTCTCTTAAAGCAGCAGTTCAAAGAAATTGGTGAAAAAAAATCTGACCCTACCTTTCTTCACTATAAACGATTCCAGACATCTTCCAGTTTTATTTGATTGTAAAATATTCTAGTTCCATGAAAATGTGAGTATTTTATAAATGTTTTAATTTAGTCTTTTCTCAAGAAAAAATGGCTGCCATATTTGGGTTAGAAATAGCATTTTAGACCTGGCAAGGGTTAAGATCGAGAAAATAAAAACGAAAATAATGGTGCCAGAATAGGTGGTACCTAGATAAGTACAGTAGATATGACAGGCATGCTAATATTTTTATTAACTCTAGCAGAAACTATATTTTTAACAAAACATTTTTTTATTGCAATGCTGCTTTAAAGACACATGCAACATTCTTCAACTTTGTGATAGAGGGGTCAGTACTTAGGTGACAAAACAGTCTAGACTCTGTGCCCAGTCAATCCTTGGCCTCCATCAGGGGTTTAATTGTGCAGGAGCCCACACAAACTCAGTCCCTCCACCTCTTAAAAATTATGTGAGAGTTCCTGCACCTTCGTCATCTTTCTCCGTTAACTACTATTGGAGTGTTTCACAACTTGTAAATGATAGTTCTACCACCTAGAAATCCAAAATGTGAGAGTTCCCTCACCTAAACGTCAAGCGAGAGTGTCAACTAGTGCCAATTCTGATCATGGTTTTATTATTTATTTAGCTTTCATTGACCAGGTAAGTACACTAGACAAGACATTTGCCTATTTTCAGGTACGACCCAGGAAAGTACAATGAAATACAAGTTTATACAGAGAACAACATGATGCAAGTTAGGCATTACACCGAATCAGGTAGAACCAGATGATCATAACACAAGCAGTCAGTAAACACAATTAGAATAGGAACAAACTATATACATAGAGTCACCAAGGCTATGAACAGTGCATTATACAATTTTATACAGTTTAGAGCCTCAAAAACAGAGCCACAGTCAAAGCATCGCCTGAAACAGAGAGTAAATACATTAATGTGAAGAAAACCCATTGACTAGGAACTGCCCTGAGATCACAACATATTTCACATAGACACTAATCAAACTACTGACAATGGTTTTCGACCATTATCAGCCTACAGTAAGCATACCTCTCAACTTTGTTACATTACAAGGAACCATTTTTAAGGTTACCTCACAAAATCCCTCTGTCTCACATTAAGCGTGATGTCCACATTCAATGCTAAGATTTTAAAGCAAATATCAACTCAGTGAATTTTTACAGAATGTTGTGCTCAATGAACACCAAACACTGCAAAAATGAAAGCACACAGTGTTTTGAGCTTCAGACTTGACAATTTGAGGAAATGTCCCATACTTTTGTCCTACATTTTGGACACAATATTCCATATATGGAGGATAAAAGGTTGACAGGCAGGACCCTAAGGCTGGTTAAATCAGTGAGCTTGAGGTGAAAGGTGACAAATAATCCTCATTTTAGTTTAGAAGAGGCCTTTAAAGGAATAAAGGTGGAGTGGTTAATATGCATCTTCAACAGCTGACATAACATTATAATAAAATGCAAACTCATGGAAATTAATCATTCCCTTCCCCCTCGCTTAATAGGGGCAGTTATTTACATTTTAGACATGCATACCAAAGAGCTTTGTCCAATTTTTCACAGTTTGTTTATTCTTCCAACTGGCTCAAACTGTCTTTTGCTCACTGGACCTAATGAACTATGTGCAAGTGCTTACGTAATGTGTTTCATTTTGTCCGCAGTCTCTCTAAGTCTTGTATAGAGATTTACCACCTTCACAATGATGTGCAAGAGGAGCTAAGATTAGCCTGTCTGGCTAAAATGAAATGTAGGGGGATGCAGAGGCATATCATTTGACCCTCATATAGAGACAGCTGCTAGAGGAGGAGGAGGAGGGGTCAGGAAGGAGAGGGCAAGTGGATTAGCAAGTGATGGATTCTTTCAATAAAAGTTGACTCCAGGGCAGCCCTACCACAAAGGCAGCTCATATTTAGGTCCCTTTTGCAATATATTTACCATTCTAACTCCACTCGGCCATGGATTACCACTCTAGTGAAATTCTGGCAAAAGAAAACTGAGCGGATCTTGTTTGGATTTGAACTCACAATCTCTTGTTTAACAGGCTGCAGACTTTTCCACTACACCATTAAGCTGACGCAGCAGTGAAGCACAGCTTTTTATGGCTGCTTAGAAGTGCTATGTGATGTATTGCTATTATGTAGTAGAGAAAGGGGACTCTGGAAGCGTGTGACCAGATAAATGCACTGTGTCCTTCCACAGTGGAGTTGAAGCACATGCAGTCCTCTCAACTGAGTACAGTTTTGTTCCCCCTTCCCTTCCCACTGGGTGCACTATTTTCCTGCTCTGTGCTCACTTCTGGTTCACTTCCTGTTTGGAGCTAGGCTGCACCCTCACTCTGTAATGCTTCCCTGGTGTCTAGTGACACCCCTCTGCTCTCCTGTCACTGGTCCCATATTTATATAAGGTTTTCCTGGTGTCAAGTGGCACCCCACTCTCTACTCACCATCCGTGTATTGCCATAATGTTTCCCTGGTATCTAGTGGCACCTCCCACCCTCTGATCGCTACCTCACTATTTATGTAATATTTCCCCGGTGTCTAATGGCACCCCCGCCCACCAGTCACTGTCCCCCTATCTAAATAATATTTCCCCTGCTCATGAGGTGGGGTCATACAATATGTTGAAAATTTGGGGTCAAAATATGTAAGACTGTCAGTTTTACATATTTCAACCCCAAAGTTTCAACACTAAAATGTTTCTACACTCGCTCATAACTTTGGTAATTTTAAATAGTTTGACCCCAAATTTTCAACATAGGCATTTTTTCACATCATCTCATGAACATGATAGCTGTCATTTCTCATAGCGTCATCAAAATGTGTTTTCGCACCTGTGGCGCGGATTGATGTTCGGGTGCCGCACAATCACATTTCGGTGGGGATTTGGACACTTTCACCTACAGTACGTGGCTCATAAGGTGGGGTAATAAAAAGGCTATGCTGCAAATTCATCATTTTACAGCTGTATTGACTCTGACCAGATCTTGTCTAGTTTTAGAGGCTAAAGCCCATCCTGGGAGGCAGCCCTATCTATAATGTCTGCCTCCAAGACAGAGCTGCCCTGAAGGCAGCCTTCATTTAAAGGATCTGTATCTCTTCAGTGGATTACTTGCTGCTCCCAGAGAAGTAAATGTAGCCTAATGTTATGATCCAATTAGGAAGCTCAAAAAAGAAATCAAAACCTGTATCTAAACTACTCTTTATACCAATTCAGCATGTCATTGTAAACTTCTGGGACCATCTTGCAAACTTGGTTTTGCACCAAAATGAAGCTGTTGCAGAGTGGGAGAAAAAAAAAAACTAGAACAAAAATTACTTTAAAATTGTCCCAACTGATTAGTGGTCCCTACTTTCAATTTATTCTTGTCATAGGCTCAGAATGGAAGAATCTCTTTAGAGAATTTAGGCCCTAAAGATGCTTCTTCCCCCCTGCCCCACTACTTCAACTTGCCATTTGGCGGGGCAGTAAGATGGGTGCACTGCTGCTCAGCTCGATGCAGCTTCGAGCCTTATTCCCTAGAAAAATAGAGATGTGTTTTAGTGGTTTTCCAAGTTTTTTGGCTTAAAATACCTTTTTAATATATTTTTAATACGTTAAAGCCACTTAGTCTTTTACCCATTAGCCTGTCTTGTCTGCTTGGAGACAGCTTGGAGTTTGCAGAATGCCAGGTGTGTCTGTCAGCATTTTGTTTTAGCTTTGTGTAAGAGTCACACCTATACAGAGACGTGCCCTGAGGTTGGAGAAGATATGAGACCCCATGGAACAGTTTACTGATGAGGTTGCTGGAGTGGTGGAGGTTCCAGGAATCCCATGCTGAATGTAAGAGTGAGCTAGTAGTATTGTTTGTACTGGAAGACACGCTTAAAAAAAGGAAAAGGTATGCCAATGTTGCCTGGGGTCGGAGCTTATTTATTATTCCACAAGAAAGACAATATTACACTCAGAGGAACATTTTGTGTTTTGTGTTGCAGATAAGCTCTTCTAGGAAGATATCTGAGCCATGTGTTGATGGAGCATGGAGGACAGAGCATTTAAAGTAAAGACGCCAACGCAGAGTGAATCCATGAGGCTGACAGGAAGGGGGTGGTTCTGCTTTACCTTTGATTCTACCTCTGATTTTTCCGTTAACTGTGTCAGTGGAATACAGGTTAAGTTTGAAGTCTGAAAAGTTCCTGCATGATGATGCAGAAAGAGCTGAACTTTACGCACTGACAGAGTAAGTGGAATAACTCGTAGGTGGTGAAGTATAAGGCCACTAAAGTAATTCGGGGGGAACAGGTTGAGAAGTATGGAAAAATTATCTCCCCCATCTCAAACTTAAGAGAGAAAAGGTGTGAGATGCATTCATACTTGTACTCTGAGGCAATCACTATCCCGGTCTGTCTTGCTCAACTTTTTATAGAGTAACTGTGAACCTGGCAAAGGAATAAGATATGGGTAGGCACGGAAACAGAAGTCACCGAACATGGTTTTGTCTTAAAAAGTGTTACAGTATTTTATAGTTTGAATGACTCCTGAGTATGATAGTTTTTTATTTCTTTTCTGAATGTTTGAATGTGACAACAAGTGATTGTTATATCTTAGATTTTGTAACCATTTACACATAAGTGGCGTCTATCAGGTGACTGGCTGGGGGAGACAGGCTCACTTCAAGGTTATTCTTTAATTGCTACCGAGGGCTGGGTGGGGCACAACTGCATAAACACTTTGTGTTCCAGTCATGCATAGCAAAATGAAGAGTATGGAATAAAGAAATGCCTAGTGATCAAGTTTGGATATAAGGGAATGGGACCTTTCTTAGTTATCTGTATTTTGTTAGTGTTCCTGAGTTTGTACATATGAAAACTGGTAGCTAGAACCTAAAACAGATAATAATGTAGGCAGTAATGGAGTAAGCTTATAAAGCAATTTAGTGACACAAAACAGGATCTAGGACCCAGTAGAGTCCCTGGAAATACAAAGGTCTACTGGACAGAGTATTTACAAAAATCTGAATGGTTGTATGGGCTTGGTAAACATGATGTGGATATTATGGAGGGCCTTGACCTGGATTCCTGGAGACGCTTCTGAAGTTGCTCTGGTCGAGTGGCTTGGCAATATAGTTAGATAAAGGATGGTGATGGTTGGAAAAGGGTTTGGGAAGTTATAGTGACAGTTTATGGCTATGTTTTAGACCATAACTTAAAAATAAATTAGAAACCTCAATAAGTAAAGTGTTTAATGTGAAATGTAGCCCATTTAGGATGGAATTATCTTTATTTTTAGTAATGTTTTATTGTTGATGAAATATATCACATTCAGGAAGGAATTATCTTTATTATTGATAACGTTTTATTATTGATAACCTAAGTCAATTGGAAAGTGAATATCTACAAGTATAGAATGTTCGATTGTAATACTTTGTTTTTATATTGTGTATTTACTTATTGTCTTGAGAATATTTTCATAGAAACATAGAAGTTGACAGCAGATAAGGACCGCAAGGCCCATCCAGTCTGCCCATTTCTTTTTCTACATTATGAATGTGCCATCAGCCTCTGCTCTGTCAGTGGCCTATCTATTCATACTCATCTGTATTGCCCCTTTATGCCTGTTTGAAGCCCTGCACGGTATTCATACTCAACACTTCCTGAGGTATGCCGTTCCATGCATCCACTATTCTTTCTGTGAAAAAGAACTTTCTTACATTACCCCTTAATTGGCCTTCCTCTAATTTCATGCTGTGTCCTCTTGTCCTGCTATTTTTCTTATATTGAAACATGTTAGACACTTTCACCTTGTTAACGCCCTTAAGGTGTTTGAATGTTTTGATCATATCACCTCTCTCCTTCCTTTGCTCTAGGGTGTACATATTGAGCTCCATTAATCTGTCCTCATATGTTTTCTGATGCAATCCCTGCACCATTTTGGTTGCCCTTCTCTGGACTGCCTCAGTTTGGTTAATGTCCTTGTGAAGGTGTGGCCTCCAGTACTGCTCACAGTACTCCAGATGGGGTCTAACTAGTGTCTTGTAAAGAGGGATTATTACCTTCTTCTTATGACTTGTGATACCCCTACTAATACACCTAACACCCCCCTTGCCTTACCTACTGCTTTTAGGGGTCTGCTTGGATGATTTCAGGTCATCTGTGATGATGATTCCCAAGTCTCTTTCTTCCCTTGTGACTGCCAGCAACTCCCCTCCCAGCCTATAGCTGGCTTCGGGTTTCTCTTCCCTATGTGCATGATCTTGCACTCCTTTGCATTAAACTCCAGTTGCCACTCTTCTGACCATTTTGCCAGTTTATCCAGATATATTCTCATTCTACCAACCCCATCTGGATCATCTGTTCTGTTGCAGATCTTGGTGTAATCTGCAAACAGACAAACCTTACCCTCCAGTCCATCTGCAATGTCACTGATGAAGATATTGAAGAGGACTGGCCCCAGGACTGATCCCTGATGTACCCCACTTGTGACTTGCATCTTTTCTGACTGTATACCATTTACCACCACTCTCTGTTTTCTGCCCATCAACCAGTTTACCACCCAGTCGATCAACTTCTGACCCACCCCAAGCCTATCCAGCTTATTAATCAATCTCCTATGTGGAATAGTATCGAAAGCTTTGCTTAAGTCAAGGTAGGCATCAGCTGCTGCCCCTTGGTCCACCACTCTGGTTACCCAGTCAAAGAAATCTATGAGATTAGTTTGACAGGACCTTCCTGTTGTAAACCCATGCTTTCTTGGATCCTTTGCTTCTATGGATTCTAGGTGCTGCACTATCCTTTCCTTAAGGAGTGCCTCCATAATCATGCCCACTACTGAGGTAAGACTGACTGGTCTGTAGTTCCCTGCCTCCTTCCTGCTACCATTCTTGTGGAGCGGGATCACATGAGCCCTTCTCCAGTCTTCTGGGACCTCTCCTCTGCTCAGAGACTCACAAAACAGTTCTGATAATGGCTCTGCTAGTTCCACCCTTAGCTCCTTTAGTACCCTGGGATGTATGTCATCAGGTCCCATTTCCTTGTCCGCCCTGAGTTTATCAAGCTCTTGTAGGACCCTTCTTTTTGTGAAGGGACTAGTGCACACCTCCCTCCCCCCTGTGTCCGTGGTGCTGAGCTGTGGGCCCTGCCCTGCCTTCTCTTCAGTAAATGCCGAGCAGAAGTATCTATTTAGGATAGATGCTTTTACATGGTCCTCCTCCTCACATCCCCCCTTATCCCCTTTGATCTTAGCAATACCCCCTGGACTTTCTCATTTTACTAATGTATCTATAGAAAGTCATCTCACCTTCTTTTACTGTTCGTACTAGTGTTTCCTCAGTTTGGGCCTTTGCCTGCCTAACTGCCTTCCCTGCTTTCCTTAGGGAAGTTCGGTATGCCTCTCTATCTTCATCCTGCTGCATTCCCTTCTATTTTCTGAAGGCAAGCCTTTTGGTTCTGACCTTTTCTGCTATTGTTTTTGAAAACCAAAGTGGTTTCCTTCTTCTTTTGTACTTCCTTTTCTCTCTAACACAGTGGGATGTTGCTTCAAGTATTGCATCCTTAATGCTTGCCCACTTTTTCTGTCCCCCTCACCTGTATTTCTTTTTGCCAGGGCTAGCTTAACTCTGTTGGCCATCTTATCAAACTCAGCACCTCTGAAGTCCCATATTTTTGCTTTGTAATGGGCTGCTTTAGTTCTAGTGGCCAAATTGAACCATACCATGTGATGGTCACTGCCCCCCCAGGTGACCTTCTACCTGGAGATCTGTGATCCTTTCCATGTTAGTCAGTACTAGATCTAGGATAGCCCTGTCTCTTGTGGGTTGTTGTACCAGTTGTTTGAGGCCCTTCATCTGCAGGGAAGCCACTATGTGTCTAGTTCTGGCAGATGTTCCTGCTGGTATTGACCAGTCTGTATCTGGCATGTTGAAGTCTCCCATTATCAAAACCTCCCCTTTAGCTGTCATGTTTTGTATATCTTCTAACAGTAATGTGTCCATGTCCTCCCCTTGGTCCGGAGGCCTGTAGACAACCCCAGTTCATATGGTTGTCCCATTTCCTATTTTCCAGGGTGACCCACAGTTCTTCTGGCTCCTTAAGTGTATTCTGAATTTCTGTAGCTTTGATATTTTCATTGACATAAAGGGCCACTCCACCCCCCCCCCTTTTGCACCTCAGTCTCTTCTAAACAGTACATAGCCAGGTACTGAAGTCTGTTAAGTGTGGTTACTGGTAAACCATGTCTCGCTAATGGCTACTATGTCCAGTTTAGCCTCTGTCATTATTGCCTGCAGGTGTAGGATCTTGTTTCCCAGAGTGCAAGCATTTGTGTACTTGATTTTCCATTGGCCAGATTTTGGTGTGTTAGTTGGGTGAGGTCTGGCGTTTCCCCTGTGCATAGTATGGGGAGCCAGACCTTTTTCCTTACCAGGTGATGCAAATGAACTACAAACATGCTGAACTCCTGTTTGACCACTAGCTGAGGGGGATGGGGTGTTCTTCCCATTCAGCGTATCAGGTGCTGCACCCCCTGTCCCCATTTGCTAGTTTAAATATTCTGCAAAGATGTCAAACTTCTGCCCCAATGCACTGACTCCCTCCTTAGTCAATTGCAGTCCATCAAATTTAAAGAACTTTCATTCCTCAAACTGTTGCCAGTTCCCTACAAATTTGTGTCCTTTTTCCTGGCACCAGCCCTTGAGCCACATGGCTTAACCAGCTGAACAATAAACCAAACCTGAACAAATAGCCACTGGCAAATCTGTTGAACTGCTCCGGCAGATCTTTTGAACTGCTGTCTGGTGACTGGGGTGATTCCAGAAGACTGGAGCATGTCAGATATACTGTAAGCCCTCATCACAAGGAAGAGAACAAGGGGCACCCAGCGAACTGCAGACTGGTGAGTCTGACCATTATCATGGGGAACGTGCCCTGGGCTGTTATCAAGGATCATATAGTGGAATTCCTTGAAGCTAATAGCCTATATGATAAAGGGCAGTAAGGCTTTGATAAGGGGAGTTTATACCCCATGAATCCCATTGACTTCTTCAACTCTGTGTCTTGGGCAGCAGACAAAGGTGAGGCTGTAGATGCATTCTACCTGGACATCAGCAAGACCTTCAGCTCAGTGCCATACAGGAGGTCTGTGATGAAGCTGAGGAACCTGTAAATTGGGGAGAACTAATCCAACTGGATAAGGAACTGGCTGAAGGAGAGTACACAGAGGGTAGTGTAGAAGGATTCAATCAGAGGTCAGGAAGGTGATGAATGGGGTGCAACACAGTTAGTACTCTTCAACATGTTTATCTGTAACATACAGGGAATGATTTGCCTATTTGCAGATGACACAAAAATATGTGGAAGGATGGACATGGAAGAGAGGATTAGAGGAATGAGAAGGGACCTACAAGGACTAAAAAATAGTCCAAGGTCTGACAGCTCAAATTCAGTATGAAAAAAAATGCAAGGTTATGCATGCTGACAAAAAGAACCCCAAAACTGAGTACAGCATGGGAGGTGTCAGAGTAGGACAAACAACAGAGGATCGGAATCTCTGAAGTAATCATTAGTGAGAACCTGAAAACATCAGCCCAGTGCAATAAGGCAATTGTTAAGGCTAAAGGGATGCTTGACTGCATCGGCAGAGGCTTCACCAGTAGAAGGTAGGTGGTAATTCTGCCCCTCTACAGTCCATGATAAGGCCACACTTGCAGTACAGTATGCAGTTTGGGGGCCCTCATCTTAGTTGTTTTGTTTTTTTTGGTACTGGCTGGCTTCTTCTTGGTCCACCCCCACCACCCCAGCCCCTGGGACTTACCTGCTGCCATGTAGTTCACCCTGGCTTACCCTGAGGATGGAGTCATCGGGGAAGGGAACCTACTCCCTGATCTGGAAATGAATAGTGATCTGGGAACAGAGTGCCTCAGTCCACTTCATGGGGTTCAGTGAGGTAGATGTCCTCCTGCTCAGCATGGTTATTTTCTGTGTCTGTTTTCCTGTGGGAGGCATGATGTATGGTGCACAAGCGCTGATGCCGAGCATGTCTCCCCAACTATGCAAGCTTCAATTGCTGCCTCTGGCCTCTTCCGGGGGTAATCAAGTACTGGTCACTTCCCTACCCTTCCCCCTAGAGGAAGAGAGCAGTCTGCTGGACATTCAATCCTTCTACCCCCCAGCCGGCACTCCGATTCCCATGTTTGCTTCCAAACCCAGGTTGTCGGTGTCACAAGTGGAAACACAACCACTGCACCAGCGAGGCCATCATCTTTAAAAAGACAGAAATTATCTGGAAACATTGCAGAAGTGGGGCCAGCAAAATAATCCATGATATGCAGGAAAGACTGTATGAGGAAGGATTGAGCAGGTTAAACTAGTGCAGTATTCTCTTTAGGCCAGAAGGGAAAGGACAGATAGGGAAACATTTAAAGATGCTCCCTGGTGTTTTAAATTCCCATTTTTCTGATGCACCCAAAAAGGTTTTTAAGGTTGTATACTGGGACAAGTACATTCTTAAATATATGCAGGCATTATTAGCTTAATGGGACAATATCAATGCCATTAGATCTCTAAGTATCCTTCACTGTAAAACACATTATGATTTTTCACATACTGTAGAGATAACTAATACAGCTGGTTGATTCAGATTCTTTTCTTCTTTTAAAAATTGAAAAAAGACCCACCATTCTGGTGTTTATTACACAAAAGCATGTCTGTTTACGTTCCTTGACCATCTCCCACTACATTTTTCCTGGACTTAGGAGCACCCTCAACACAGTCTAGACACTCATTATGCAGTAGGAGTAGTGGAGAACTATTGTATCATGAGTGGCTGCAATATGTGGGGGCATTTCTGATGTGCAGGAAGTATGCAGTAAGAATAGATCCAGGATATGAAACAGAACAAGGTTGTTTATAATTGTACAGTAGCATGCATTTCAATTCTATAAAGCAAGGAAGCAGAAAAAAACAACAGTCAACATCACTGAATTTTTGAGAAGCAATCGTGCAAAGTGTTTTTTTTAAATAGAAATACTAAGACATAAAAAAAGTTGACAGTGTCTCTTTAATTATGTATTTTATTATGCTATGTCAAGCTGAGAATATAACAAGGATGGCAGTAAGGAAATTAACTCGCACAACTGCTGTCTTTGGGATCATTCAAGGCACTTCATTTATTTTATTTATTTATGTACATGTCTGTCTTTGGTTATTCTATTTATTTTTTATAAAAGTACTTATCATGCTGCATGTACAGTGCTTTTGAATTGTTTGAAGAGCTCTGTGAAAAGTTTAATTTTTTTTTTGGGGGTTAATTAATTTGGCCCATAGTCAACCAACTCTGAAACTTTAACTTTGAAAACAGATATTTCGAAAAGCAACATGGCAACCACTATATCTATCCATCTCACTCTCTCTCTTTCTATACATATACAGTATATATATCATACACAACAGAGACTTGTGGAATGCATGATTTATTTTCATGAGTGCTGTTTGACCTTGGGTAACCTCACAAGTGGCGTAAGCCATGAGTGATTTGCCCAAGGTCAAATAGAATGAGTGTAAATAAATCATGTATTCCCCAAGGTCCCTGTTGTGTATTTCATTTATACAACAGGCAGGGACCTTGTGGGCTGGGGTAATTAATTGTAATCAGTTCAAGATTTTTTGGAAAAAATGATTAGATTTGAGGTTTATTTTTGTTGAAAGTGCTGTTACACCTTTACTGTTGGTGGTTGCTAGGGACTCATGTATGAGGATGTCGCATCTTTGCTGAGATGTGTTTGTTGATTGGTGTCTTTTGTTTTAGTGGGCAAGCATTTGGGAAAGAAAAACATGGGGGGTTTGGTTATCCGTTACAGAGACGGTTGTTTTAGATGTAGTTTCTCTGTATATTTTTATGTATTTTTTGGGGGGGTAAATTATCTGGTTAATACTGCATTTGGCTATGACGTTTACTTTTTCTGCAGCTTTCAGCATCTTCAGCGGCAATTCTATCTGGGGAAGAGCGAGAGGAATGACAAGAAAGTGAGCGGTGGTGATTACGGGACTGCTATGAGGAGAAAAAAAACAATTTCTTTTTTAAAAGGTACCATTTTGGGGCTGACCTGGTGGTGCTGAGGTTGAGCGCTGGGCGCCTTACCTCCACTATGCGGCGACCCATGTTCAAGGAATAGGCACGGGGCACTGGGGGTCAGTGGGGGGGGGAAGGGATCGAGCATCCATAGGACTGCTCTCCCTCTCCGGGGTGGGGGGACACCAATGGGTCGCTGCATGACTGGTGCCTAGCAGGGGCTGGGTGTTGGTGCACCGAATCACTGCACAAGAAGGGGATAGGCGAGGCAGACACTCAGAGGAGCGTTTACGGGAGCGTGCGCGTTTACTTCTTACAGCGACATTGCATGCCTCGCCTATAGGACAAAAACGGGTGGAAAATCCGGGTACTGGCACCGCAGTATGACAGTCGGTCCCCGCATGCACCACCCCCGAGAGTAGGCACCCGTCCTCCCAGCACCGAATCCGGAGTTACGGTGGGTTGAGGGATCCCCGCTGCCCTGCCATGGGGGGAATAGCCGTGGGGCAGCTGGATAGGATCGGGTAACGAGTGGGGGATGGGGCTGAGGGAGGTGACAGGAGGCATCGCTGACAAGGAAGGGACAGATGAAAGAGAGTATAAAAGAAAGAGGTATTGTTTTGTTTGCTGCAGATGGGGAAGTGTTTGAAGGGTTCTGTAAGATGACGAACAGTGTGGCAGGAATGAGGGTTTCTGACGGGTGCAAGGGAATGTGCATTTTTAAAGGGGCTGTGAGTTTGTAGGCAAAACGGTCTCATGGAGGAATGGGGCGCTGCAGTTCCAGCAAGGGGGGGTGATTGATGGCAGGGTGTTAAATAAATGTATTTGACTGATGCTAGGGTGGTAAATCAATGGTGATTCTGAGATTTATTTAACACCAGTGAGAATAAACACATTTATTTAACTGATCTTGGGCTCTCTCCTATTGCATAAATATATATTTTTCATATATATATATATATATATAGGTGTTTGTTATATTTGCAACCATTCTCTACATTTATCAAAAAGCTTTATGAAAATGACATGGGATTATATGATTTTAAGCATAAAATATACAAATATAATGTATGGTAGAACATTGTTAATGGTAGAAATCTACCTTTTTATAATGTTTTACCATCGATGTGACATCACAATGTTGTTAACCCATCAAGGGTACATCCCATCGATGGGTTAACAACCAGGAACAGGCTGCACATGCATGCAACTTGATCAGGTAGCCATGAAACGGCCCTGCAGTGAGAGCATGACCCGGAGCAGAACGGCGGTGGCACAAAAAAACTGCAGTAAGGAACTGCTTTCTCATTTCTTAAACATAAACGGTACCATACACTATAAAATAGAATGTATGGTACATTGATTGTCAACCGGTTTTTTAACCCATCTCGAGGTTGCCATTGTGACATAAACCTCTCAAGTTTCACTCTCAAAGTTTACATGGTCGCCCTGGCAACCTCTCAATGGATAACAAACCGGTTAACAATCGATGACCATACATTATCCTCTATGTTTCCCACATTTTTGGGAATGTTAGTGCAAGAGGGTATCAGAGTAGTGTAATGTAAGCATTATGGTTTGCATTTGTGGAACTAGTGAAGCAAACTGTATGACAAATGATATGTCCTTGATTCTTTTTTTTTTTCCCGTACTCTACATATTCACACCTTAAACGGTGTCAATTATATAAAATTACATTTGGCAGGTGCCAACAAGGCTGGTCTTGCTTTTTTATGTTTGCTTGTGCACATGTGTAAAGTGAATCTATTGTTATTACTGTAGTGTTGGGGGCTGTGTAAGTGCGTACTGTATAAACCATTGAATGCAGAAATGCAGGAGGCTTGCCTCTCAAAAGCCAATGCTGAAAAGGCTGACAAAGGAAAGAGGAAATTGTTTAACCAGGAAAGACACACTAAGCTGAAGCTTCTTTCCTGGTGCGACCAGGGAGCACAAGGAAGTTAAGTGACTTGCTCAGGGTCACGCAGTATGCAAGTAGGGGTTGTGGGATTCAAATCCAGGTCTCCAGGTTTGCAGCTCTGTGCCCTAAACCACTGAGCTATACTGACAATGCCAGTGCTTAGCTTGCTGATGGGCATACAGTTCTTATATTTCAAAGGAGAAAGCCCTGCCAGTCACACTGTTTTTGTTATGCCAATTAGCCAGCTAACAGACATCATCAGGCTTTGAAGATAAACATCAAGTCTTACACTGTGTGTGTGTTTCCCCCTAGTTACGTACAGGAAGCACCTATCTGAAAGCACTGAACAGAATTAAGAAAAAAAATAGCATGCAGAATGCAAATCTAATGGCTACAAATATGTTAACAGCATGTCAATAATAAACCAGAAACACTAGCAATAGTTGACCTAAATTGTATATTGTTAATTTTTCCTTTAAAGAGCCACTGAACAATTCAGTTTATCATTCATGTATTTTTGCAGTCCTTTTTTTTTTTATAAGGACTTAATTGTCCTGCCCCTCCCCATCGTCCCCATCTGCTGTTGAATGCCAGACCCTTTACACCACTTCCAGGACTTACCCCATCTTCTTCTTACCTCATTGTGTGAGTGGGTGCAATGGATGGTGGTGGTGCAGTGCACTTAAGGTCACAGTATCAACCTGCAGACAGGGATTCTTTTTCACCTGTTACTCACCTTGAGTCAGATCTGGCAGAATGCAATGGCACTCATGTAGACCATAAAGACATTGCACACTTTCAACATCTACCTGTGACTTTCAATTCTGGTGACAGTTGCTGTGCCAACTACTCTACACTAGGTGACAGCCAAGTAGAAGTACACACTGTCCCCCTACCTTGAAGGAGGAGATCCATTGATGGATGCTAAATCCTCCTTCCCCTGCCAGTGCCCAAGCAACCTTGATTCATTCCTGAACCCAGGTCACCAGTGTGGCAGGAGGTGAGATATCCAGTGCCTCAGGTCTCTGTGTTAGTATTCCAGCAACAAGTTTACTGTAAGCACATATTTCCTAAGACAATATTGTTTGTGGCTGTGGGGTGCCTGTAATCCACTGTTTTACACTTCTGTGCTTTACCCTGTGTACCATTTAGCCAGAACTATAGTGTGTGCAGTTCCTTCCCCCGTTTTCTTTATTTCTGAGGGAAGTGACATCAAAACAAGATTACTGTCCCACGAACATTGCCTTTTACTACTTGTCTACACCTGAGTGACATCATAAAGCCCTGTTTATGACATTGGGATGTAAGAAACAGAATTGTGACTGCAGAAGTAGACAAACTGACAGATCAAATAGGGCAGAGATCTTGTTTCCATGCAAATGTCCTTAGTAAACAAATAAGGGCAACAATTACAAAAAAGGGTGAAATGTAAGCTCATTGCATCTAGATTTTTATGTTTTTCAGAGTTATCAAGGGCACTTTAAAGCCCTGTTACACTGAAAGCAAACATATCTGGCATTGACAAATACTTGTCTATATTGTTACCTTTGTTTATTTTTGTAGTAGGCAAATATTGTATCACAAATCTCACTGTTATGGTTATTTGAGGACCATACCAAATGTCAATTTTACAGATATTTTGTGTACAGTACCCACATGAAGGGCTTTGATGCAGTGTCAGTGCTTTACAGTAATGCTTCCCCAATGTAAACAGTGGTTCAGGTGCACCCAACACCAGCCAATTAGTTTCATCCCCCCAGCAACACATTCACTTATAGTCCCCTCCCTCCATATCACGTTTTTTTTGTTTGTTTATTCTCTGATGGGCTGAGTTGGACACTGGACCCATCAGGTAGTTGAGGGTAGAGGGCAATATATTTTTTATTCCATGATGGGTCTGGCTGGGCATCCGACCCATTTGGTAGTTTGGTGGAGGGATATGGATCTCACTTATTCCCTGACAGGTCAGGTTGGGCTTGGGAATTCATCAGGTGGTTGAGGGATAAGTGACATATTTTTTCTTTCGTAATGAGCCGGGTCAGATTCTGGACTCATCAGATAGTTGTGGGGAAGATAAGGGGGCAATTTGTTTTTCCCCCAATGGTTCAGATTTTATACTAGACCCATCACAGAATTGGGGAAGGTGTACAGCTTTTTTATTGTCTGGCCCATCAGAAAGTTTGGGGGACAGAGACAGACTTTTTTTAGCCTCTGATTGGTGGTTCACTGAATTTGTCAGGTAATTGGGAGTGAAGGACATATTCTTTTATTCTCTGCTAAGCAGGCTTGGGTCCTGGATTGATCATGCAATTGAGGGGGGAAGTTTGTTTATTTCCTTAGGGCCGGGTTATGCACTGCACCCATCAGATATCTCTTGTAAGTAAGCATGTTGAAAAGATTAAAACTGTTTTTCTGTTGGCTAAGCGTTGTTTTGTGTATTGCCTTTCCCTGGTTCCCTCTTGCTTTAGCAACTGATACCCCCCCTTTGTATTCCCAGTCCCTGGCCAAGCTATTAGGAGTGACTGGAAACTCAGCTGTTTTTTTTATTATACCAAGAGGCTGGGAGAGATACTTCCTAACTCCTGTAAGTATCAAATGTTGCCACAGCTCTGCAGTTCTTTGTCCTTTTGCATTGCAGTGATTTAGTAGCACTAAAACACTCAGTATTAAACAGATGAGTTAATTTTTTGTTTAAAAAAATATGTAAAGGGTAGCTTTCCAATCAAAATGTTGTGCAGACAGAGAATGTACTAGTACTTCTTCTCTGAGCTCATTCACTGTCATTCTTGTCATCACGGTGAGGGGGAAGGGGCTAGGCTAAACAATCTTCAGTGTATCGCCTAGGTCAGCTGCACATTTATATGAGATTACTCACTTGCTCATCAAGCTCTCATGCACTGTTCTTCTGGAAGCTGATAGAAAAATGATCAAAGCATTACAGACAGCTGCAAGGAGCAATACCAAAACACACCATTCACTCACTGACAGCCATAAAAAAATCATGTTGCAGTTCTTCAATGCATATTAAAGAGACAGCTGCAGAACACTTGCTGACTTTGATCAGCTAAAGGAGCTGGTCTGTTATGTAGACCAGCCATGACAATTTGACCCTTCTCAGATTTTTTTCCATACAGAGAGATTGTCTCACCATGTAGCTTAAAAACAAGAATGACAAACCATGTTTTTGTTGTGGCTTTTAAATGTTCGGGTGACCATCATGTACAAGGTGAAACAACTAATGAATCTGACATGAGTTTGCTAAAACAAAAGGGAACATCCTACAGTAAATCAAGGGGATTAACAATGAATTGTTCACAGTTGTTCAAATGCACCGAAGAGACGTGAACGTGGGAGAGTAGATACAAAGTCTGGTACCTAATTCAGTACCTTCAATATATATTAGAACATAATTAGGGAAGGCAAAATTAAGAGTCATAGCAACTTTAAAATTGCTCTCATATTGGTAAAAATTTCAAGTTATGAACAAAAAAGATTACCACATCTTTATCTTCAAGAAACATTTTTTGTATGTAAAAAGAGGTTTCTTTTCAGTATGGACTACACATGTACAGTCATTGAACTGTCATATTTATGGGACGTTACTCTCAAAGGGGTAATCACAGATTTTTTAAAATATTCATTTGTGTCTGATTCATGAATATAAAATTAAATATTTTCAAGAAATTTAACTATTCAAATTTTGTCTATGGTACTCACATATTAAGATGGGTCGTACTTTTGAAACATACCTATACCTTCTTGAAATGTGGAGGACAGAAGAATATTGTGTCAAGTAAGGCTAGTAATGCACCCCACTAAAATCATTGAAGCAAGAATTTGTAGAGTTAACTCAAGTGTTGTGAACTTATGAACATACAGCATTGTCAACAGAAGTAGATCTTACAGTCTATAGAGTCTGCTGGATTGCAGAGCCCCTACTCCTAAGTTTACTGTACAGTGGTACACACCCCTTCTCTTCCAACCCTGACCATCTCCTTTGCACTGTCCCACTCTCTCATGAACCCCCTTGAAGCACACTTTTTGCTGTCATATTTTATACTCCTCTATTGCCGAACTGGCCCCAGCCTGGACCGATCTCCCAACACTATCATCCAGCTTCCCTGAAGCTTATCTGCCACTGTTGCCAGTCGTCCTCTGCCAGAGGAGTCCTGGAGAGCCCAGTCACAGACTTGGGGCCTGCAGGGGTTCAGGCCACCATCCTGCCATCGTTGGGGTTTTTTTCTCCATGCTTTATTCCCTGGGCCCACAGCATATGCAATGACACATTGTGTACGCTCCACCTCTGTGGAGGCACCCCCTCTGGTATCAAGTGGGTGGGACACCTTCACTGGCATCTTGGCATCTCACTGTGCTGCCAACCAGATCATCTAGCTGGCAGCCACCATGCGTGACATGCCCCCCCCCGAGGGAGGACAGCTGTCCTTAGGACACTTACAGTAATCCCTCCTCTCTGTCCAGCTTCTGAATGACCTATGTCCATTCTTGAAACTGGATCACTGATGTGGCAGGAGGTGAGGTGGACAGTGCCTCGATCCTCCACGCCACTGGGCCAGCTTCCCTTGAAGCACTCTTGAACTTAAATTATGATTGCTTACTTGATGAACTGAAAGTTATTTCACATGTACTATTGAGATGTCCTTGGTATACAAGAATCAGTGGTAGCCAGTTAGGGCCATTATTGCATGAGTTGTATGAAACTCTGCTACATCCAATACAACATCTGTTAACCCACAGTCAAAAGACTTAGCAACCGAAATTGTCACTTTTTGAAAGCCAGCATTATAATAATGACATATAGAATGTTTTGATGATTTCGATATTGTATATTTACGTTATTTTTATAGTATGTGTAGTTATAAATGCAATACGTTTGTTTTATGATGTAGTCATTTGTAAAAGATTGTAAACACTAATAAGTAGATCAGTAAACTAAAACTGCATACATACAAAATGGCTGGGGGGTATGTTGAGGAAATACTTCTTCATGGAGAGTGTAGTGGACAAATGGAATAGCTTGCCAAGGAAAGTGGTTGATGCAGAGACAATGCAGAAGTTCAAACCTGGGTAGTACAGGTATAAGGTGTTAGTGGCAATTGGAGCAGGAGAGGTGGGAGGAGGTAAAGCTACTAAAAGGTTTTATCTGCTATTAGTGGGCTCAGTCAGAGTCCACCCAGTTGAAGGCTGGAGTGGAAGTAGGTAGGACCAGAGCAGATTGGATGGATCCTTTGATCGTACACTGCCCATTCACTCTTTTATAAAACTGGCTGACTGTGGCTGACGCTGCAGAGCAGGTAGCAGGACTCTGCCATGCTAATGAGGGAGGTCTGACTGAGCTAGCCAGGAATTGAAGGTGCAAGCCCCCATTCATCAGTCAGGACAAGGGGGGGCTTTCAGAATTCATAAGCTGCTTTTGAGGATTGTGGGCTTGTCACTGTCAGAGGTGACAGTCTGGTAAAGGCACCTGGTGGAGTTGGCAATAAATTAAATATGAAGCTGGCACAGAGTATAGAGGGGAACTTTAATGTTAAAGGAGCCAGAAGGGTGGCCAGGAGACTAGCTCTGGCAACCTAGGAAGGGGATGAGGATTTTTTGATTTAAAACATCCACCAGTCAGCTGGCCCGGTGGCGCTGAGGGTTGAGGCACTGGACACCACACTTCACGCCACACCGGTGACCCAAGTTTGGGAACTAGCCCAGGCTGCTGGGGGTCAGCAGGAGGGAGAGAGGATTGAGCATCTGGAAGAGTGCTCTCCTCTCTCTGGGGAAGGGGACTAGTTGTCCCGCCTGCTGACTGCCATCTAGCAGAGGCTGGAGGGTAGCCAACATGCTTACGTCAGAGGGGAGGGAGGGAGGAAGAAAAACAGAAAAGGCCAGGGCTCTATGGACCCATGATGGCCCGACTGCTCCGGTGAAGTCTGCCTTCCATCACCAGATTTGTTGTACCGGGTGGTGGGGAATTGCTGGTGCCCCTCTGCCTGGCCCTGTTTCAGAGGGAGAATCCACTGGAGAACCTTGGGGGGGGGAAGACAAGCTGGAAGTCGGGCTGGAGGATGTACCCCCTCTGAGGGAGGGGGTCATAGCCCCATGGAGCCCATAGAAGGTGCAATAAAAGAATAGCAAAAAAAAAATTCACCAGTGGAATACAGAATAGTCAAATATTTGACCTCCCGGATATAATACTCAGAAAAAAGGTATTTGCACAGCCCTAATTTCTAAAGCTGCAGAGCAGAAGGTTAACAAAACAGGGTTCTCTTTTCTTCTGTTTCTGCTTCTTTATGGATTTTTTTATCTTGTTTTGCTTGCACAACTGTATTCAAATTAAAAAAACATTTTTTTAGAAATAATTTAACTATATTGTAGTTCGTTTAAGGGAGTGTTGCCTTCGTTTACTGTTAGAAACACATTTGCTTGGGAAGCTAATACTTATGATATTCATTACATATCACTGCTTTACAATATAAACATGGGGGACTGCATGTTTCTGTTATAAGGTGAAGTTTTGAGCAGATACTGTGGGTGGTCACCAGATACTGAGGAGGGATGGGCACCGGATAATGGGAGTCAGAGAGGGCCTCTTAATTACCAGCTGTAAGTGCTTTGTTCTTACCAGAATTAGGTAAAGTGGGCAACCTCAAAGTCACAGTTAGTGCAGTGCTAATCCTGCTAGAGTTTCACTTTGGCCCCCATTTTTAGAGCCAGCTGTTAGCACCATGCACCCTTTAGACCTGCATGTGAGATAGTGCACAGCCAGACCTGGGTCATATTCAGACAGGCAACTTGCTCTGATCAGTGTGTACTACTGCCTGCCTGCATATGGAGGCTATGGGAGTGGAACGCAGTGCAGATTGACTATGCGTTGTCCCAGTCCCCTGTAGGACAGGGACTCAGAGGGCAAAAATGAGATATCATGTCCCAAATAGGATAGTGCCTTTGCCCCGCTGAGCCATTTTCAGCTGCCAGCATGCTAATAAGCCCATATGGCAAAAAAAAGCACTAAGGAATGATTTGCCTGCTATTACAGGCTCATTATCATGTCTGCATAATTGCTGTGCACAATTACATGGTGGAATTGTGCAGAACAGTGCCAGCCCTGACCCCATGATCACCGTTGAGATGCCGCTGAGTATTACAATAAAATAATCCCTGGTGTCTGGTTGTCCCCCCCATTGCTATCCAGATGCTCTGTATTAGTATAATAAAATGATTCCCTGGCATCACATTCATCCCCTGATCGCAGGTCCAAGCTCCCTCTCCATCCTGTCTACTAAGAACCCTCAACTCACTCTCCACTGTGGAATCCAGTTTACCTAAGCTGTCAGTCCCCTCCCAGTGACAGTGACTGACAGACCCAAACCCTCTGCTCACCACCTCAGTCAGCCACTGTCTGAGTGACAGTGAATAAGCCATGCCTACCATAGAAACAACTGTTTCTCCAGTATGTGCGCGCTCACTCCCTGTCACTCAGACAGCAGCTGGACAAGGTTGTGAGGGATGGACTGTGCCGATTGTAGTGACTGGGAGGCAGCTGTCAACTGAGGTAAGTAGCGGCCATCAGGGGAGAAGGGTGGTATGTGAGTGGGTGGGATGGGGAAGGGCTGAGACTTTTAATTGGGGGGGGGCACTAGATGACAGGAATCATATTATAGTAATAACTGGGGCATATGAATGCTGCTCTGGAATGGAGGGAACACTAAATTCCAGAAATCATTTTAGTATAATAATTGGGGGCATCTGAACTGCTGTCTGGGGCAGATGAACCACCAGATGCCAGGAATCATTTTATTTTACTACTCAGGGGCATTGGAATGGTGACCAGGGGTGGGTGGCAATGTGTACCACTCCGTGCTCTAATAAGGATAGGGTTTTGAAAGTGGTAAACAGCACTGTAATTTGGCACTTTAGCGCTTTCAAAAGCTTTGTTTATGCCTATGTGTATACAGGTGGGGATCCCTCGTTTGCATTGCCACAGTGGTACACATGTGTACTAGATTAGTACTGGGGGCTGATGAATTGGTTACACATAAATCTGGTGAAAACTCCCCTATCCAGGAACTGCCTCCCCAACCCCAACAAGGTAGCTGAACTTCACCCTCTGTTTGCCACCGCAGTTGACCACCATCTGTCAATCAAAAAACTATATTGACGCATACAGATCATTGTTCAGTAGGCAGCACCTGGCCGTGGCAGTGAGTGAAGGGCGAATGCTGGCCACTTTCTCTAAACCTGGGTAGGGGGCTGCCATGAGATACCTTGAGCAGGAACTACTAGACTACCAGCTGAAAATGTTCTACATTACCAGGATTAGATGAGGGAATGGGACTACCAAGCTGTCAGTGATAAATGTTCTGTTTCTACCAGGATCACTTGTGGGGGACTGGACTACCAGGTAATTCTTTCTTTTGTATTGTGACCAGAACAGAGTGCAAGGGCAGTGCTGGCAGGCTGTCTGTGTGTAGTTAAAACTTGATTCATGGAAGCATTAGCTAACACTGCCCAGGTTGTTTGTTTGTGCTTCAAGGAAGCATTAAGATACTGGTATGCCCTCTACAGATTGATGGTACCCCCTCATTTGTATAGGCACATGCTTATACTTAGCAGTCATACAGAAACAAATTAGCACCAAGATAACAGACTAGCACTGTGCTAAGTGTGCTTTTATAAACAGCACTGGACATACTAACAGGTTATCAGCCATGTTAACCACAACACTGTCTTTTTTTTTGTTAGTGTGATACTATGACTGAAAATCCTGGACAATGGACAGAGACCTAGGAGTAATTATATCAGATGACCTAAAGGTGGGCAAGCAATGTGAGAAGGCAATAAGGAAGGCTGGGGGGATACTGGGATGCATAGGGAGAGGCATGAACAGTAGAAAACAGGAAGTTGTTATCCCTCTGTGCAGACAGTTGGCGAGACCCCATCTGGAGTACTGCATGAAATTCTGGAGACCCCTCCTCTGCAAAGACATAGACAGAGTGGAGGCTGTTCAGAGAAGGGCACCAAAATGGTGCAGGGTCTGCACAAGAAGACATACGAGGAGAGACTAAAGCATCTTAATATGTATACCCTTGAGGAAAGGAGGGACAGACGGGACATGATAGAAACTTTCAAGTATCTTAAGGGAATTAACAAAGTACAAGAGGTAGCTTTTTTCAGAAAAAGAGATGTTCAAGGAACAAGGGGGCACAATTTGAAGACAGAGGGGGGACGGCTCAGAGGTAATGTTAGAAAGCATTTTTTAACAGAAAGGGTTGTGGATCCATGGAACAGCCTTCCTGAGGTGGTTGTGGAGTCAGGAACAGTGGGAGAATTCAAGAATGCATGGGACAGACATAAGGCAATTCTAGTGGGGGGGGTAGGAGGAAGTAAGCTGTTGATTAACTGGAATCTGCAGCTTATCCATCAGGTAGGGAAATGGGCAGACTAGGTGGGCCAAGTGGTCCTTATCTGCCATCAAATTCTGTGTTTCTATGTAATGTCTTTTACACTTTAGAAGGTAAACCAAAAATGGCTATCTTAACTATTTCTTTATGTGTTTTTATTTCCATCTTGTTTTATTTGCATAACTTTAATTGAATTTCAAAACATCGTGATGCAACAAAACACTTTTATAACAAGGTAGTTAACATACTGTTTTTTTCTTTCATCTGAGTGCTGCCTTCATTTATTATTAAAAACAGTTGTTTGGGAAGCTCAAACATAAGATATTTATAACACAGTCATGCCATTTAAGCATGGAATGCACTAAGGCACGGTATGCACTATGTAGTGCGTTCAGAAACATTTAAAAAAAAAGTTTATTATCCATATTAAAGCATGATTGTTGGTCAGATTACTGCAATGAATTATGGGTGGGGCTGGGCGAAAATTGCGAATTCTGCTTCCATGAAAAATTTGCAGAATTCTACAGTTTCTGCAGAATTTTGCCAGAGATTCACCTTTGGAGAAATTCGCACTTCCCACAGAATTGCCACTTGATTTGTGGAATAGTTAAGTGTACATCAGAAAATATGCAATGAACTGCGGAAAATATTTATTACAGAAAAAAAAAAGCTGTTCAGAGATGTAATTCGTGGAAAATGTATTCTGCAAGGTATGTTCTGTAGTCATGTGATTTCATTAATTTAGGCGGGAATTGAATTGGCAAAGTACTGTTTCTTACCATTCCTGTCTCTTTCTTTAGTGATACTGTCACTCTTGTCCAAAGTTAAATTTTATATGGTATAATTCAAAACTGTAGTTTACTGTAATTTCATCAAAAATTCCACAGTATATCCCAAAGGTCTACAGTTTGTTAGCATTTTCCGCGGAACACACAACAAAATTCCGCAACCGATGCTGTCACCTGATCCTTTCTTGATTAGGTGTGAGTCTATGGGTCAAAGTGCGAGTTGCTGTAGCAACCCTCTGCCCCCCTTCCTCCTCTCAAGTAACTGCTTCTTCTACTCTGTTGGGCAGTTTAACATCAGGTGTTGAAGAAGAAAGATCTGCAGCTCTTTGCAACATACTTTTGTAAATCAAAAAGCTATATTTCTAAGCACTTTGTGACATTTCTTATGTGTGAAAGTTTTTTTGTGAAATGTTTGCTCAGGATGTTTGCAGTGTTTTTCCGCAGTATAATTAATGTATTGATTTTACATGTTCTGAGATACAGTACTTATTTGTTTGCACACTGGTGGGTGATGAGAGAAAATGGTGGCAGAAAAGTTGGGGCAAAGATGTATTCCCCCATGTGTTCATCATCAAGCAGTGGTGGTGGTGGGCATGAAGGGGGTGCTGGCACCCTCTGCTTAGTGTCAAATGTTCCCACGATTGGGGAGGGGGCTCAATCAGCTAGGGCCAGCATTGCTAGATTTTTGTGTGACAGGATGCAACTGTGAACCAAAAGGCAGCAGCGTCTATGTCAAGCACAAACATAATTCAGGCAGACCTGTGACAGACGTGACAACACTAATGCTAGGCACAGGAGATGTTGAGTACTTGCGGAGGTGAATGCAGTTGAAGCAGCAGTAGTGACTAAAATATGAGTTATTACCTGAACAATAAAAGAGGAGTCCACAGTTTGCAGAGCATTCTGATGTTTACATAGGCCACTGCTTTTTTAACTTTCTCTTTATAATCCCTTCCTGTCTCTCACACCTGCCTCTTTCAGGAGCTCACAAGGCACACACAATCCTCTGTACCCCTACCTGTAATGGCCACCCTCCATGGAGAGCAGGTAGTCATGTAAAGTGGCATTTTAAAATAATTATTTGTCTCAAAAGGCCTTTTTTTTTTTTTTTTAAACAACTGTATCGGGCCAGCATGCCCTAAATTCCATTAAAAGGACTTATTTTTCTTCAAGCTCTTGAAAGGGATTTTTTATAATATATATTCATGGCAAAAACCTCTGTTTAATGCATCAGTTAGGGTTGTTCCACAGCGACAAAAGCGAGGAAATTCGATGTTAGGGTTCTCACCCCCACCAGCAGGCATCGGGGTGTGCATTGGGGTCATCGGTCCTAACTCTCACCCCATCCCATGTGTAAACAAGCTGAGGTGGTGCAGTATAGGAGAATGGGGTAAGAGTTAGGACCGACAACCTCAACGCACACCGATCCCTATTGGTGGGGGTGGGGTGCAAGGGCGGGTGGGAACCCTAACACCAAATTTCCTCACTTTTGTAACTTTTTTCTCTCTGCAGCTGATTAGTGGTGCATGGTTATTTATAATTTCACTATGGGTAGAGTTGAAAATAGTCACTTCATCTGTCCGGAAAGGAACCAGTCTCCTCAGTGATTAGTTTAAATGCTTCACTGACAAGCTTTTATACTAGCCAAGGGGGGAGGCACTGATAAGCAGCAGGAAATTCCCAGCCTCCCCCTCCAAAACAGGGTAGTAAATGAGGTAAATACCAAGGTAGAAAGATCAGTAGGGAGCAGGACTGGGGTAAATGGAGAAAGCAAAGTCAGTAAGGGCAGGGATGGGGCTACAAGAGGTAAAGCCATCAAAATATGGAGGGTAATGAGTACCAATGCACATAGTCTGGGTAACAAGCTTCCTGAACTAGTGGCCTTGACTGAAGAGGAACATTTGGATATCGTGGCAGTTACAGAAACATGGTACACACAGAACCATGACTGGGATGTAAACATACCAGGGTATACTATCTACAGGAGGGACAGGGTGGATAAAAGAGGAGGAGGAGAAGTGAACTCTCTACATAGGGGAAGGAACCAAAGTAACAGAACAAAAGGGTAAACTGGGAGGAGAGGAAGCACTGTGGGTCAACTTGGAGACAGGCAGTGGCACCACAATCTGCACAGGGGTTGTATACAGACCCCCATCTTAGGGGGAGGAAATGGACAAGGAAATGATAGACGGTATCCTTAGAATGGTAGAAAAAGGGGAGATATTGTTGATGGGGGATCTGAATATGCCAGATGTTAACTGGAGTGCATTTGCTGCAGCCACATCCAAGAGCGGGGTCATTCTAGATGCCCTGCAGGGGGCATGCCTTAGACAACTAGTATTGGAACCCACTTGGGAGAGAGAAATCTTAGACCTGGTACTCTCAAATGGAGATGGAGAGAGGATCACAGATGTAGAAGTGGGTAGCCATCTGGGAACTGGCGAACATCGAACAGTATGGCTTACGATAAACACAGCAGTAGAGTCAAGCCATACAAAGGCAAAAGTCCTGGACTTTAGGAGGGCTGACATTGCCAAAATGGGCGAGTGCCTAAGGAATGCACTAGCAAATGGGCAGGAAGGAGGGGTGGAAGAACAATGGGGAGTAATCAAAACTGCCATCACTAAGGCAACAAGCCTCTGTGTGAAGCAAATAAACAAAACAAAATGATGTAAAAAAACACTATGGTTCTCAAAGGAGGTGGCAGGGAAGGTTAGGGAGAAAATATAGCATACAGGAAGCACAAGGAATCATAGAAGGAGCAGGACAGAGAACTGTATCAGTTAAAACAGAAGGAAACAGGGAAAGCAGTCAGAACAGCAAAGGCCCAAACCAAGGAACAGATAGCCAACTCAGCTAAGAAGGGGGATAAAACCTTTTATAGGTACATCAGGGAGCGAAGGAAGACCAAGGGGGAGGGATAGTGAGGCTTAATAAAGGAGTGGGGGGTGGGCAGAGGATGACTGTGAAAAGGCAGAGATACTAAACACGTATTTTTGCTCAGTATTCACAAATGAAGAAGGGGAGGTACCTAAACCAAACAACAGAAACACTCTGGATAGGGGAGTTGATACCAGCCCATTCACAGAAGAAAGAGTTCTGAAAGAACTCTTAAAATTGAAGGTGGACCAAACAATGGGGCCTGATGGGATTCATCCCAGAATTCTAAAAGAACTAAGGGTAGAACTAGTGGCACCACTGACTACCTTCTTAAACAAATCATGGGAGGATGGGGTGGTACCTGAGGACTGGAGGAGGGCATGTGTCATTCCACTTCACAAAAGTGGGAGCAGGGCAGAGGCAGGAAACTACAGACCTGTTAGTTTAACCTCTGTGGTAAGAGAAAATGATGGAATCACTTCTGAAGGAAAGAATTGCTGAGTACCTAGAGGCCAGAGGGGCACAGGCCCCAAGGCAGCATGGATTCACAGCGGGAAGGTCATGTCAGAGGAATCTAATAGATTTCTTTGACTGGATGACCAAAGTAGTAGATCAGGGAGGGGCTGTGGGCATGGCCTACCTAGACTTTAGCTAGGCATTTGACACAGTCCCACACAAAAGATTAATATCAAATCAAATCAATCTTTATTTATATGAGGTGCCTTTCTTAAACCAAGGCGCCTGTACAATATAAAATAAAACAACATTAAAAATTCAAAAATCATTATAAGCTTTACTAAAAAGATAGGTTTTAAAGCCCCTTTAAAACTTTGCACATAATATACCAGTTAGCCAGCCTTGGAGTGGGTCCCAAGATGGTAGCCTAGGTAAAAAAATGGCTGGAGAACAGGACACAGAGGGTAATAGTAAACGGAGTCCACTCTGAAGAAAGGGGGGTTACTAGTGGGGTACCGTAGGGTTCAGTTCTAGGACTGGTCCTCTTCAATGTCTTTATAAGTGACATTGCAGAGGCACTGGAAGGAAAAGTATGTCTCTTTGCAGATGACACAAAGATCTGCAACAGGGTTGATACACAAGGTGAAGTGGAAAGGATGAGAAGGGACTTGGCAAGGTTGAAGGAATAATCAAATGTATGGCAGCTTAGACTCATTGCTAAGAAGTGCAAGGTAATGTACCTGGGAAACAAAAACCTAGGGAAAGAGCATGGGGAAGGGTGAGATACTAACAACAACAAAAATAAAAAGGGACCTTGGGGTAGTCATATCAAATGACCTAAAGGTGGGCAAGCAATGTGAGAGGGCAGTAAGGAGGGCTGGAGGGATACTGGGATGTATAGAGAGAGGCAACATCAATAGAAAACAGGAAGTTGTTATCCCTTTGTACAGACATCTGGTGAGACCCCATCCGGAGTACTGTGTGCAGTTCTGGAGACCCAATCTCCGTAAGGATATAGACAGGATGGAGGCAGTCCAGAGATGGGCAACTAAAATGGTGCAGAGTCTGCACCAGAAGACATATGAAGAGAGAGAGAGAGACTTAAGGAGCTTAATATGTATACTCTCAAGGAAGGACGGACAGGGGGGACATGATAGAAACTTTCAAGTACCTCAAGGGAATCAACAAAGTCCAAGGGGGTAGCATCTTTCAGAAAAAGAGGTGTGCAAGAACAAGAGGGCACAGTTTGAAGATAGAAGGGGGACAGCTCAGAAGTAATGTGAGGAAGTTTTTGTTTCATGGAGAGGGTTATGGATGCATGGAATGACCTTCCTGAAGTGGTTGTGGAATCAAAAACAGGAGGGGAATTCAAGAATGCATGGGACAGACATAAGGCAATTCTAGAGGGTGGGGTAGGAGGAAGTAGGCTGTTGGTTAACTAGGATCTGCAGCTTATCCATTAGGCAGGGAAATGGGCAGACTGGGTGGGCCAAGTGGTCTTTATCTGCCGTCAAATTCTATGTTCTATGTTTCTATGTATATTGGGGGCAAGGTAAAATTGTTACCAGTTAATGTCTCTAAGTCTCTAAGAAAGGTGTCTGAATTTAATTTCTTGAACAATCGTTTTGTAATTACTTTGCTAAGGTTAGTAGGTTTAGGTCGATTCCTAACAAACTCTACAATGTTATGGTCACTGAGGGCATTATACAAGACTGCCTGATGTAGAATTGTGTGGGTCTATTAGACAGGATTACAATATGTCCAGTAAGGATCCTGACAAATGGTATCTGCGACGAGGCCTTGTTATTTCTGTTTTGATCTGAGCTAAACCCATTTCATCATAAATATTTTTAAGGGAAATTGATTTAGCAGTAAACCAGTCCAGGTTTAAATTTCCTAAGATTAATGTTTTGTTAGAGTTACCATCAAGGAAGTGGTGAAGGTAGGGCAAGATATCCACTCTCGTGGATGGTGGTCCGTAGCAACCCAATATATTTATTGATTCAGCAGCTGAGATGGATAGTTTCAGAGCTAAACACTTGAATTCTTTAGGTTTAGAGATGGATTCGATAATAGTGAGAGTAAATTTCTCACTGACATAGATACAGTAGCCACTCCTCCGAGACTGGTGACTCTATCGGTGCAAAAAAGGCTATAAGATGGTAGTGCCAGGGCTTGATTTGAGACTAATTTTTTCAAACTTGTTTCTGTTAGAATTAGTATATCTGGTGATGTATGAGAAACCCAAGCTTGCAATTCAGTAAGCTTCTTCTGAAGACTGCATATATTAATAAGCATCATCTTAAGGCCATTGGCTAAGGCATAGTCTGTAGGAGTTATTGGTGGAGCAGTTAGTCCTGGATTGAGTTCTACATTACCACAGCAAAGAAGAAGCATATAAATTACTTCAAGTAGCCAAATTCTAGTTGAGGTTGCATGCAATTTGTGTTGTTACACCTGGTTAACACATGTGGTAATAACCGTTTTTTTTTTTATGATGGAAAAAAAAAAAGAACGAAGTAAGACAAACTAGTATTATAGCTTTAAAAGTAAGGGGATAGCTAGAGGTCAGCAAAAGTGCAAGGGTGATAGTGGGCTTGTCTCAACGTGGATTCAAATTAATTGGGGTGAAGGGGTTAAAACTGGAAGGAGGTAAGATAGTGTGAACTTTGGTTTGTATATCAGTGATGTTAATAGACTAGGGCAGAACTATTATGATTATCCGGATCGTTGTGAATGCAGCATGTCAGTTTAGCTAAGGGAGTTTACAGAGATGTACTGTATCTGTGATGTAAGGAGAGAGAGCTTAAAAAACAGGAATAGTTTATGGTAACTCTTCACTGTGGAATGAGCGACAGTATTTGTATTTATTTTTTATGTTTGCTTGCGTGCATGCACAAGAAACATTATGCAGCAGCTTAGGAGATAAGCGAGTTGTGGAGGTGCGGCAGTGTGGCGGCCAATGCCAGCACTGCATTTCTGGGCTTGGCGGTGTGCACCCAATACCCGCCCAGTGTCCTGATGATGCTGGTTCTGCAGAAGTGCACCAAGTTGAAACGTTTTGGCCACTGCAATGAGGGGCCGCCTCGTCATTGCAGCGTCACCAATTACACTGCAATGAGGGAGCGCCCCGTCATTGCAGTGTGTGCCTTGCATACCGAAACATTTCTGTTCACCTCACTCTCTCCATTGTGGCACCAGGAGTGCCATTAAACCCTCCAACTGCATGATATCCACCCCCGCTCCCCGTCCCAGCAGCCAAAGTGAAAAATAAAACCACCCGCTCCCTCCTACCATGTGCTGTCCACCCACTTCCTCTGTTCCTGTACCCCAGAATGCAGGTACACCCTCCCGCTCCCTTCCACTGCCTACTGTCCACCCCGCTCCCAATTATGGCAGCCAAATAAAAAAAAATAAAAAAAACTCCCGCTCCCTCCCATTGTGTGCTGCCCGCTCTGCTCCTTCTGGTCCCGTACCCCGGAGTGAAACAAACCCTCCCACTTCCTCCCACAGTGTGCTGTCCACCCCACTCCCTCTGTTCCCATACCCCGGGGTGAAACAAACCCTCCTGCTCCCTCCCAATATGTGCTGTCCACCCCACTCCCTCTGTTCTCGTACGCCGGAGTGGGGAAAAAACCTCCCGCTCCCTTCCACTGTGTGCTGCCCACCCCGCTCCCTCTGGTCCTGTACCCCGAAGTGAAACAAACCCTCCTGCTCCCTCCCAATGTGTGCGGTCTGCCCTGCTCCCTCTGTTCCCATACCCTGGAGTGAAACAAACCCTTCCACTCCATCCCACTGTGTGCTGTCTGCCCCACTCCCTCTGTTCCCATACCCCAGAGTGAAAAAAATTCTCCTGCTCCCTCCCACTGTGTGCTGTCCACCCCGCTCCCTCTGTTCCTTGGGCCGCGATGCTGGTCTGCCACTGAGTCCCCACCTGAAGGACATTTGTAAGTGCCCCTTCCTAAAATATTGATTTGTTCTCTCTCTTGGACCTGAGAGGAGAAGAGAAGAATGTTGGAATGCCTGGACTGATGATAGCACTTTCAGTGCTGACATGATTCTTTTAATAACCAAAAGGTGTTGGTGCTTATAGAGCCGGTGGAAAAGATGGAGGGCAGATGGCAGTATTGCTGTGAAACTGCTTGAAGGTAAGGAAAATCATTGGAAAATTGTCTGCTTAGCCAAATGGAGTCCCAGAACGGAAGACTGGAAAGAGAGAAAATATTCTGTGTCCACCGGCTACAGGAGATTTGTGGAGGAGGCAAATGGCTCTCCAGCACAGGAGTCCAGAGACAGGAGCTAAGTTTGTCTTTTCTTTATCAGCCTTATAAGAGTGCCTCTTTGGCGAGTAGTAGAAACTGCCTGTGGAGTTAAATTCCCAGGAAGGTAACTTTTAAAACTTTTTTCTCCATGGATGGCAACCAGTAATGATTAATTGGGAATCAGGAACAGGAAAGGAAAGGATCACATGGTTTAGATACTGCTTTCAGGAGACTGGTATTTTATTCAGTTTATGATTTTATTTGGTGGGGACTCCTTTGAAGGAGCATGGTTTCTGTTAATTATTAGAGCCCCTCTATCAAGTTAAGGTTGTGTGCCGCCCTGAAGGACTCCTTTTTGGAACCAACTTTGTCTGTCTTTGTAATTTTACTTCTGCCTCATAATCGCATTGTTATCAAGTGCACCCACCCCGGAGTTAATTACAGTGATTTCTATGAAGACCATTTACTGGTGTGTTTGAAAAAAAAAAAACCTGCAAAAAATATTTTGTTGGCAAAGAATGGTTGGAACATGCGGCTTTTTTGTCTGTAATTGGTGGGCTTACTTGAAGTGTGGCACAGGTAAGTGCCTCAGTGGCTGTCAGAAAAGCCATACTTCTATTACATGGTTGCTGGATCATGCAACAAATAGAGAATTAGAGTCAATTTTCTACGTGTGTTGAAACTGTATGTTTTATAGCTCTTATAGTTTGAAATGTAATATTCGCTGGTTACCTGCAAATTGAAACAAGCCTTGAAGTTATAAAGGGCTATCTATTTTATTAATTGAAATAGATTCATCGAAGTTGGGGGGGCTGATCATGTGTGTGTGTAGGGAAGTGCTGGCCATATGTGTAGGGGGAGGAGGAGCTGGGGTGTGTGTGTGTGCACGTGTGTGTGTGTGCAAAGTGGGGCTGTCCATGGTGATGGTGAGCACTCGCCCCCCCAACCCTGGCTAGTTAAAGAAGTCACAGTGCAGCTGAGCTCCCTTGCGGTAACCGCCCCCGGCTATGAACTTTGTAAGCAATAAGCCATGAGGGTGTGTGGGTTATCGGGGCATTTACCACAGCCAGAGTGGTTTGCCCACAAGGTGCAGCCGAGTGGGTAAATCCTCACCAGCCATGGTTAATAACCCGATAACCCACATCCTCCAAGTGGCTTATTGCGATTATACCAAGGTTATTTTTTTTACTATAATAAAATACAACTTTTAAAGAGGTTGCTTTGGTTTTTATTATTTATTTTTATTGTATTTATATCTGTGACGCGATGATTAAGGATACCAGCCAGTGATTATCATAGGATATACACTGGTGGTAAACTGCCAGTCTGACCATTTCATTGGCTGTTCACATATGTCCATGGTATAATCTTTTATAACAACCACACGTGTGACCTGCTGTATAACAGCCTCCCTGATGCTGCTGTTGCTCTAGAGCCCCTCAAGGAAAAACTACATTTGCTGCCGAAGCGGGTAGGTGGAGGTAGGCACTCCTATACTAGCCTCATTACCCCTTCCGATGATCTGCTGTCCCTCACTCTCCTGCCTGCATGGAGCAGGCCACAACTTGAGCTCCGTACAGGCTGGAAGTAGAGTGCACCTGACCCACTGATGTTCACTTTAGCATGGTCGATCATGCTACTTACTGCAGCTGCCCAGCTCGTTCTCCTCACACTCCACACCCATGCTGGCTGCTGCCAAACAAAATATTTATTGGGACCCAAGAAACCCACCACCAAAAGACCCAGGGAAAAAGATTATTTGTAGTTTAAAAGCACTGGCCACATGGTGAAGTAGCCCACTTAGGGGTATTACAGAAATCCCTCACATACCTGTGGCAGCACTAGCCCCCCTTCCCACCAGTGTTAAATTATTTTAATAATGCTGGCCGTTATCTCCAAAGAATCCAAACTTGACCACCTGGGCTGCCAATTGTATTTACTGCCCACTGGGCCATCTAGGGGGTGATAAATGGTTTTGCTGTCCCCCACACACCACTTTATAGTCTCTTTTGCTATGTGTTTATTAATGTTTACTTCTCCATCTTTCTCTGAATCTTTATCTTCTTCCTGTGCCCCTGACTGTAACTTTTTATCTAACACTCCCTTTTATACTCATATGCTGTCCTATGCACATTTCATATCTATCTGCTGTCTGCTATCACTACTGTATTTTCTGCATACTAACCTATTTTTCTTTTAACAGATCTGAGAGGATGTTGACCCCATCTCCATCAGATAAGTATTGCTGTACATCTAACTTCTCCTGTCCGTTCTATTTAATCCCTAAGAATTACAGATCCTTTGTGACCTCTTTCCTATATTTTATTCTACAGGTCTGATGTACGTTATCCTGTTCAAGGCTGCTTGTTCTGGCTCCCTAGTTCCCAGGTAAGAGATTTTCTACATATTATCTACACTTGGGTTTACTGTAATGGTGTGGCTCTACATTTTTATTTATTTTTTTGATAACATTTTTGCATTGGAGGTTGAAACTGGTGAGTTCTCAGCCCTGTTCCCTCCTCACCCATCCAGCAATCCAGCACTCACCTCAACCATATCCAAGAAACCCAAAGTTCCCCCATAGATTGTCTCTTCCCCCATGTTGGGGCCTGGAGGTAAGGGTCATTCTCCACCCATCCAGAGAGTCACTTCCAGAATTGGGCCAGTAGTTTAGTTGATGGCATGGGATGCATATAAGCAGCCAGGGTTTCACAAAGACAATTTTAAGTTTTCTTAGGTCCCCTGCTGTGGTGGTACATAAGCATGCATGCAAGGATGTGCACAACTGCTGCAGAATAACTGTCCCTCTCTTTTATGTTGCTTAAGCTTCTGGCACCACCCACAGATCGCCACCTGGGGCAGTCAAGGGCTGAATCAGCATGCCTCCCCACCTTGAGAGAGAGGAGCTGTCCGCTGATGGATGGTCAGTACCACGTGCCTCTGCCCCTGCAACCAAGCTAGCTCACAAACCCAGGTCGGAGGCATGACTGGAGGTAAGGCACACAGAACTTCAGCCCTCCATGCCTTCTGGCCAGTCTTATACTGCAGCAATTTTTATGCTGATTGCATGCATGCGCAAGAAACATGTTGCGGCAGCTTTCTCCACAAGCAGGTTGTGGAGGCGCGGCACTATCGTGGCCAATGCCCCCACAGCCTGCAGAGGCTTGTCCCACTTCCCCCAATGCTATGGCACACTGCTGCTGACACTAGTTCAGCCAGCATGCCACGACCTTATAAAAAAGTAGCCGCTACAATCAGGGGCTGCCTCGTCATTGCAGTGTCAGCCATCCGCTGCAATGAGGGAGCAACACGTCATTGCAGGGCGGGATGTAAAAACCCTGATATTGTTTCTGAACATGGTGGTGGCTTGCCAACATGTTCACAAACAATATAACTCCCCCCTCCACCATGTTTAGTTGCCGATGGGGGCCCCAATCCCCATCGGCTTCAGTGGCCCAACGCTGATTATGCAGATGGGGAGCCCACTCCCCGTCAACATTATGTCAAACCCCCGTTATCAGGTGCCGACAGGGTGCCCAATCCCCCATTGGCTACTGAGCCCTGAAAAGAAGTAGTCGGGTGGCACGCCAAGTAGCCTACCCCAGCGTGCTCCAATGCCCCTGTGAAGAAAAACATCTCCCATGATGTTTTTTTTTTTTTAACCTGTGAAATCAGAAAACTGTCCCTCACAGCCTCCCTGGCCCTCCCACCACCCGCACCCACCCACTGTGTACCCTGTCTCCCACACCCCCTCACCCCATACTTACTCCGAGTTCGGTGCGACGCATCTTTGCTGGACGGGAACATGTCTGCACTCTTCAAAGCTGACTGCAAACTGAGGAAATGCCGGTAAGCTGTATAATGAAATAAATGTTTTTTTCAACTTTAATGCATATCTCAGTCATTTTTTGGAATTTTGACCCCTCCTCATGAATTCTCGAACTGTCATGGCGTTATTCGGCCCCGAAAGGTGATTTCGTGGTCACTGCGTGGAATCACCTTTCAGTGCCAATTAACAAAACAACAGTGTCAGTGTTCATGAGGTAGGCTCTCAAAAAGTCTATGTTGCAGATTTGGTGGAAAAAATCCAAAAAATTACTGTTTTACGAGCGTGTGTTGCGCGGTTGCTATGCACGTTCGTAAATTCATGAATTTGCAATATTTTCATGCCAGATTTTCAACATTGACATTTTTTCACACCTTCTTGTGAACAGTACAGCTGTCATTGTTCACATCCTGGTGGAAATGTGTTTTCGCACTTCCAGCATAGAATAGCGCAGTCACTTTGGGAAATCAGTGTTCGGGACAGATTAAGAAAATGACAGTGACACTGTTAATGAGTAGAGGTCCTAAAATGGCTATGTTGAAAATTTGGTAACTATACTCCATAAATTGACTGTGTTACGAGCATGCATTGCGCATTTTGCACGCATGCTCGTAACTTCGTGAATTTATAATATTTTCACTCCAGATTTTCAACATTGCTATTTTCCCACACCTACTTATGAACAGTACAGCTGTCATTTTTCTCATCCTGGCTGAAATGTGTTTTCACACTTCCAGCGTAGAATAGAGCAGATTACAAAAATGACAGTGATACTGTTCATGAGCAGATGTCCTTAAATGCCTATGTTGAAAATTTGGTGATGATAGCCCATCAAATGACTGTGTTACAAGTGTGCACTGCACACTTTCCATGCACCCTTGTAACTTCACAAATTTGTAATATTGTCACACCAGATTTTCAACAGTGGCATTTTTTCACACCTCCTTATGAGCAGTACAGCTGTCATTTTTCACATCCTGACCGAAATGTGTTTTCACAGTTCCGGCGCAGAATAACACGGTCGCTGTGGGAAATCACTGTTCGGGACAGATTAAGAAAATGACAGTGGCATTGTTCATGAGCAGAGGTCCTAAAATGCCTATGTTGAAAACTTGGTGACGAAACTCCATAACATGACTGTGTTACAAGCGTGCGTTGAACTGTTTCCATGCACCCTTGTAACTTCACAATTTTGTAATATTTTCACACCACATTTTTAACAGTGGCATTTTCCACACCTCCTTCTGAATAGTAGAGCTGCCATTTTTCACATCCTGGCTAAAATATGTTTTTGCACTCCTGCCGGAGAATAGCACGGTCGCTGTAGGAAATCACTGTTTGGGACAGATTAAGATTGAACGACTGAGAGGGGGGTGACCGAGCTCAGCTGAGCTCTGTTGGGACTGCTGCAGATTTCTTTGTGGGCAGAAAAAGGCCCCAATGCAAGAGCCCAGTACAAAAGAGCAGCCTGCAGCACTGGGAGAAACAGAACGAGAGAGCAAGTGATGGATGGGGAGTGAGCGAACTCACCGCAGCACTGTCAGGACTGCTGCAGATTTCTTTGTGGGCAGAAAATGGTGTCAATGCAGGCAGGGGCCCAGTACAAAAGGTCAGCCTGCAGCAGTGGGAGAAACAATACGAGCAATTGAGACAGGGGGACTGAATGAGCTCAACGGAGCTCTATCAGGACTGCTACGGATTTCTTTGTGGGAAGAAAAAGGTGCCAATGCAGGCAGGAGCCCCGTATAAAAGGGCCGTTTGCAGTGCCAGGACAAACAGAATGAGGGCGTGAGAGAGGGAGACTGAGCAACCTCAATGGAGCTCTGTCAGGACAGCTGCAGATTTCTTTGTGGACAGAGAAAGGTGCCAACACAGCCAGGAGCACCGTACAGAAGCACAGCCTGCAGTGCCAAGAAAAACAGAATGATCGCGTGACAGAGCAGTAGTGAGAGAGCTCAACGGAGCTCTATCGTGACTGCTGTGGATTTCTTTGTGGGTAGAAATTGAGGCAACGCAGGCAGGTGCCCAGTACAAAAGGCCAGGTTGTAGCACCAGCCGAAATGGAATGAGTGAGTGAGAGAGCTCAATGGAGCTGTGTCGGGACTGCTTCAGATTTCTTTCTGGCCAGAGCAAGCTGCCAGTGCAGGCTGGAACACAGTACAAAAGGGCAGCCTGCAGCGGCAGGAGACACTGAACGAGCGAGTGAAGGAGGGGGAGTGAGAGAGATCAACGGAGCTCTGTTGGGACTGCTGCAGATTTGTTTGTGGGCAGAAAAAGCCAGCAATGCACGCAGGGGCCCAGTACAAATGGGCAACCTGCAGTGGCGGGGAAACTAGAATGAGCAAGTGAGGGGGAGTGAGCAAGCTCACCGGAGCTCTATTGTAACTGCTGCAAATTTCTTTGTGGGCAGAAGAAGGCAGCAACGCAGGCATTAGCCCAATAGAAAAGGGAAGCCTGCAGTGCCAGCAGAAACGGAATGAGCGAGTGAGAGAAGGGGAGTGAGCGAGCTCAATGGAGCTTTGTCGGGACTGCTGCAGACTTTCCTTGTGGGCAGGCAAAGGCGCCAACAGAGGCAGGAGCCCAGTACAAAAGGGCAGCCTGCAGCACCAGGAGAAACAGAATGAGTGAGTGACAGAGGGGGGAGTGAGCGACCTCAATGGAGCTCTCTCGGGACTGCTATGGATTTCTTTGTGGGCAGAAAAAGGTGCCAATGCAGGCAGGAGCCCAGTACAAAAGGGCAGCCTGCAGTGCCGGGAGAAACACAATGTGTGAGTAAGAGAGAGGGAGTGAGCAAGCTCAATGGAGCTCTATCGTGACTGCTGTGGATTTCTTTGTTGGCAGAAAAAGGCGGCAATGCAGGCAAGAGCCCAGTACAAAAGGCCAGCCTGCAGCGCTGGCAGAAACAGAACGAGTGAGTGAGAGAGGGGGAGTCAGCAGGCTCAACAGACCTGTGTTGGGACTGCTGCAAATGTCTTTGTGGGCAGAAAAAGCCACCAACAGAGGCAGGAGCCCAGTACAAAAAGGCAGCCAACAGCGTCAGGAGAAACAGAATGAGCGAGTGAGAGAGGGGGAGTGTGCCACCTCAACAGAGCTCTGTCAGGACAGCTGCAGATTTCTTAGTGGGCAGAACAAGGTACCAATGCAGGCTGGAGCCCAGTACAAAAGAGCAGCCTGCAGCACCCGGAGAAACAGACTGAGCGAGTGACAGAGGGCCAGTGAGCATGCTCAACAGACCAACGCAATCAACATTCGGCATTGACAAATGCTTGTTTTTTATTGCATGAAAGTTTGCTATCTGTTAGATGGAATGTATGCTACGCTTAATTGCTGCCAAAGGGGATTGTGTGTGTAGGTAGATACAGGTGGTTTTGTGTGTGTGTGTGTATGTGTAGATATAGGTGGTTTTGTGCATATGTGTAGTTACAGGTGTGTGTGTGTGATACATAGTATACAAGCATTTCTAAATAGCCAATACCTTTCTGATGGGAGGGTGCTGTTGTCAATACCTGCCATGGAGGGCTCCTTCTTTAAGTGGGTGTTTGTTTGTACTGTAGTATGTACACACTACAGCATTTATATTGTACTTGAACTGCTGTTTTGGAAGGTGGATGGTACTGTGGGCAATAGCTGGCTGTGTGTGAATTAGAATCCACAGCATTTTGTCGATAGTCCAGACTTTGTGGGTGTATGGGGGGGTGCAGAGAGTGGTGCATGTGATAATATTAAAATTTGACTGTATGTGTATATGGGTGGCAAAGTTTTATCACTTTGTTAATATCCAACCATTTGATGGCTGGTACAGGGAGTGTTATATGCTATGATCAATACATGGATTATTGTGTGTGTTGGAGGGGTACTATACTATAGTCAATATATGGATTCTTGTGTGTTCCAATTTATTTTCTTGTTCCTCCCTTGCACCCCCCACCAGTCTCACCCTTCACTGCCTTCTGCCACCTGGCTCCCCAGTATCCCTACATCTTGGAGGGTTCAGCTTACCCCTGCTGGGGGGCTGCTCTACTCGGGTGAATGAAGGGGAGTAGCATTCCTGGAGGGGTCTGTCTGCAAGATGTGCAAGGTTGGGGGAGAAGGAGTGGTACTCTAGGGGGACTATGGCATGGGAGGAGCTAGGCAGTCATCTGGCAAGCCAAGATGGGTGACTTTTCCATTGTATGGGTCCCATCTCACCAGCATAGGCCAAGGCAATGCTCTGGAGGCAGAGCTAATTGATGTGTGGACACCCATGTCAGCAAGGATGGGGACCCTGTGAGAGATCATGCTGTTTCACTACTATTGTGCCTCAGAGGGTGCCAAGAAATAAGACTGCTTGGACTATAGTGGGCTCCAATAGGGTGGGGGTTATGGGATAGGAATTCATTCCTCAGCCACTACACAACTCATTTGACGTTCTGGCAAGATGAGACTGCCAAGAGGGAGGCACCTGTCATAGTGGCAAGAGAGGATGTGAGGATCCTTCATGTGGGAGGCCCCAGTGTGGGTAGTGGTGGCAGAAATCTTCAGCAAGTATCAGTGCTTGGGAAATTAATGGAGGCTGTGCTGAAGGAGAGGATAATGGACTACATGGAGTCAAATGAGTTGCATGGTTTTACCGGTGGGTGTGGATGTGGGTGTGTGTGTGTGGGGGGGGGCTCATTTCAAGCACTCATAGATTTCCTTGACTGAATGACTAAGGAGGAAGATCAGATGAAGGCGATGGATGTGGCCTCTCTGGACATCAGTAATGCCTTTGTCACTGTGACACACAGGCTAATAAAGAAAGTTAGCAAGCTAGGGTTGTGGAGAAGGTAGTAAGTTGGGTATCAAACTGGTTAAAGGATAAGATACAGAAGGTGGTGGTAAACAGAAGCCACCTAGGAGATGGCAGAGTGACCAGTGGAATGCCACAGGGATTAGTACTGAGTTCTGTCCTGTTCAATGTCTTCATAAGTGACATTGATGTGGAACCAGAGGTGAAGAAGTGTCTTTTTGCAGATGACACAGAAATCTGCAATAGGGTGGATGCCCATAAAGGAGTGGACAGTTTGCACTGGGACCTGTTGAACCTAGAGAAGTAGTCTAGAGGGTGGTAGCTGGGTTTCAAAGCCAAAAAGGGCAAAGTTACGTACCATGGGTAGAGAAACCAAGAAGCTGTATATAGGATGAGTGTTACTTACAGTCAACATTCAATGGAGAACAATGGGGAAATTATATCTGACAATCTCAAGGTGGCTGGACACTGCAACAGGGCAGTTGGTAAAGCTATTGAGATGCGAGGATGCATAGTTATGGGGTTTTCATCAAGGAGACAGAAGGTTATGTGTCCTCTGTATCTTTTTCTACATTGGAAAAGGTCCCCAACCTGCACCTTGTTTATGCCCTTGAGGTACTTCAAAGTTTCAATCATGTCCCCCGCTGTCTCCTCTCCTCCAGAAAGTACACTGACATTCCTATTATGCATCTGTCTAACTCCTGCATTCTAATGCTAATACCAGCAAGCAAACATTTGGCATTGACAAATGCTTGCTTTATTTAAACAATTGATAACCTGGAAAGGCACACTGAGTTGAGGCTCGATTCCAGGTGTGACCCAGGGGAAGGGGATATGAGAGTACATACACATTAAGCTTACAAAATAGAAGTAACATCAAATAATACATGAAACCACGAGTAGAACAGTCTTGAATGAAAATTGCTACAGCGTGCAAGTTGCAGAGGTATCATCATATAGTCAACTGATACACCAGGTTGTTTTTGATCACTTATTTGCTGGGTATAGCAAAAGGAAATTTAGTGAGACTCCACTGTGGAATGAACAGTGAAAGTTGCTGGACCATGTCTAATGGTAGTTCCAGAGAACTATTTCTTGATGCTACTTCAGTAAAAATAAACTAAGTGACTATGATAGACAAGCATTTGTCAATGCCAAATGTTTGCTTGCTGGCATTGGCATTGGTAGTGTAGGAGTTACAGAGCTGCATAATAGGAATGTCAGTGAAGTATTGAACTGAAGCCAACCCCACCACCACCCTGCAGAGACTGACAGGCATTGCAGTGTGCCTTTGGGTCATCAGGCATAGCGGCCACGCCATTTATAGGTGACATTGCAGAGGGTCTGGAAGGAAAGGTATGCCTCTTTGCAGATGACACAAAGATCTGTAACAGAGTTGATACACAAGCGGGGGTAGAAAAGATGAGAAGGGACTTGGCAAGGTTGGAGGAATGGTCAGACATAGCAACTTAGATTCAATGCAAAGAAGTGCAAAGTAATGCACCTGGGAAATAAAAATCCAGGAGAAGAGTACACAATAGCAGGGAGGTACTAATGACAACAATAATGGAAAAGGATCTGGGTGTAGTCATATCAGATGACCTAAAGGTGGGTAAGCAATGTGAGAAGACAGTAAGGAGAGCCAGGGGGATACTGTGATACATAGGGAGGGGCATCACAAGTAGAAAAAGAGAAGTGGTTATCCCTCTGTACAGACAGTTGGTGATACCCCATCTGGAGTACTGCGTGCAGTTTTGGAGACCTCATCTACGCAAAGACATTGACAGGGTGGAAGCAGTCCAGAGGAGGGCAACTAAAATGGAGCATGGTCTACATCAGAAACCATATCAAGAGAGACTGAGAGAGCTTAATATGTATACTCTTGATGAAAGGAGTGATGGGGGGACATGATGGAAACTTTTAATTAACTCAAGGGAATCAGCAAAGTCCAGGAGGGTAGCATCTTTAAGAAAAAGAGATGTGTAAGAACAAGGGGACACAATTTAAAGTTAGAGGGAGGATGGCTCAGGGGTAATGTGCAGAAATTCTTTTTCATGGAGAGAGTGGTGGACGCATGAAACCACCTACCTGGAGAGGTTGTGGGGTCTAAAACAGTGGGGGAATTCAAACATGCATGGGACAGACATAAGACAATTATAGTTGGGGGTTGCAGGAAGTAGGGTGTTGGTTACCTAGAATCTGCAGCTTATCTAATAGGTAGGGAAATGGGCAGACTGGGTGGGCCAAGTGGTCCTTATCTGCCGTCAAACTCTATGTTTCTATTTCACCACACCCTACCCTATAGACACCAACAAGTGTCACGGTCTGCCTTGGGGTCTTTGGCCCTTATGCGCACCCCATTCCATCAGGAAATACCGTGAGATGGGTGTGGTATAGGAGAATGGGGTGAACTTTGGGGCCAAAGAGTCCAAGGTACACCTCGATGCCTCTCACTGGCTGCAGGGTGTGGAATGGTATGAGCATTACAGTTGAGAATCCCAAGTCACACCCCTGATGCCTGTCACTCTCTACAGGGTGGGGCATTATGGTCGGAAACTCTAATGCCTCAGGCATTCGTTGGTATTTTCACTCCAAATTTTCAACATGTGTTTTTTGTGATCCCCACCTCATGAACAGTGGCAATATCAGTGTGTTAGCCTAAAGCTGCTTTTGCACAGTGACTACGGTATTCAGCACCACAGGTGCGAAAACACATTCTGAACAGGATGTGAAAAATGACAGCTGTACTGTTCATGGGGAGGTGTAAAAAATGACAATGTTTAAAATCTGCAGTGAAAATATTAAAAAAACTGGTGCTTGCGTACAAACTGTGCAACGCACACCCATAATCACCCATTATCACCCATTATCAGTGTCAGTGGCTCAGTAGGTAGCACACTCGCCTCTGAGGCCGGGAGATCAGAGGGCTGTGGGTTCAGTTCCCACATCTGGCAGTTGGGTTAATATCCCAGTACTGACACTGTAGTGCAGTATGAGAGGGGTGCTGCATTTCTGAGGTGCCGTCTTTTCGGATGAGACGTTAAACCGAGGTCCTATCTGCCTGAATTGGTGGTAGTTCAGGTGGATGTTAAAGATCCCATGGCACTTATCGAAAAGAGCAGGGGATTTCCCCGGTGTCCTGGCCAAATTTCCCTCATTCAGTAAAAATACCACCAACAGCTTAATCTGGTTCAAGGTCAGTTGGCATTCATCTGTATCTCCCTCCCCCGGGTCGTGCCTGAAAATAGGCAGGATTTGTCTAATGCACTTAACCGGTCAACAAAAGCTAAATAAATAAATAAATAATGTAATTAGTTTGGGGAGTTTTTACAGCATTGAAACATAGACTGTAACAGCAGATAAGGACCACTTGGCCCACCTAGTCTGACCATTTTCCTACCTAACAGATAAGCTGTAGATCCTAGTTAACCAACAGCTTACTTCCTCCTACCCCCCACTAGGACTGCCTTATGTCTGTCCCATGATTCTTGAATTCCCCCACTGTTCTTGACTCCACGAGCTCCTCAGGGAGGCTGTTCCATGCATCCACAACCCTCTTTGTGAAAAAATACTTCCTCACATTACCTCTGAGCTATCCCCCATCTATCTTCAAATTGTGCCCTCTTGTTCTTGCACATCTCTTTTTCTGAAAGATGCTACCCTCTTGGACTTTGTTGATTCCCTTGAGGTACTTGAAAGTTTCTATCATGTCCCCTCTGTCTCTTCTTTTCTCAAGGGTATACATATTAAGCTCCTTTAGTCTTTCTTCGTATGTCTTCTGGTGCAGACTCTGCACCATTTTGGTTGACCTCCTCTGGACAGCCTCCACTCTGTCTATGTCTTTGCGGAGATGGGGTCTCCAGAACTGCACACAGTACTCCAGATGGGGTCTCACCAACTGTCTGTACAGAGGGATAACAACTTCCTGTTTTCTACTATTGCTGCCTCTCCCTATGCATCCCAGTGTCCCCCCAACCTTCCTTACTGCCTTCTCACTTTGCTTGCCCACCTTTAGGTCATCTGATATGATCACCCCCAGGTCCCTTTCCATTTTTACTGTTGTCAGGTTCTCACCCCCCATTGTGTACTCTTCCCCTTGGTTTTTGTTTCCCAGGTGCATGACCTTGCACTTCTTTGCATCGAATCTGAGCTGCCATACATCTGACCATTCCTCCAACCTTGCCAAGTCCCTTCTCATCTTTTCCACTCCATCTTGTGTATCAACCCTGATAGCAGATTGTCAACACAGGCATTTTGGGACCTCCGATCATGAACAGTGTGATTTTCTTTATCTGTCCTGAACAATGATTTCCCACAGTGACCACACATTTCTGCGTTGAAAGTGTAAAAACACATTTTGGCCATGTTGTGAAAATTACAGCTGTACTGTTCATAAAGAAGTGTGAAAAAATGCTACTGGTGAAAATCTGGTCTGAAAATATTACAAATTTATGAACTTAAGAAGGTGCGTGGAAACTGCACAATGCTGATTCGTAACACAGTCATTTTATGGACTTTTGTCACCAAATTTTCAGCATAACCATTTTAGGACCTCTGCTCATGAATAGTGTCACTGTGATTTTCTTAATTTGTCCCAAACATTGCTTTCACACACTGACTGCACCATGGTGCGTTACTTGTAGGGAAACACATTTTGGGCGGCATATGAAAGATGGCAGCTGTACTGCTCATAAGGGAGTGTAATAAAATGGCAATGTTGAAAATCTGGCGTGCAGATATAAAAATTTGCAAACTTGCGCTCCTAAAACAGTCATTTTGGGGAATGTTTGCACCAAATTTTCAACATAGCCATTTTAAGACCTCTGCTCATGAACAGTGTCACTGTGATTTTCTTAATCTATCCCAAACATTGATTGCACACACTGACTGCGCCATGGTGCGTTACATGCTGAGAAACGCATTTGGGATGACAAGTGAAAATGACAACTGTACTGCTCATAAGGAGGTGTGGTAAAATGGCAATGTTGAACATCTGGAGTACAAATATTAAAAATCTGCAAACTTACGAGTGTGCGTAGGAACTGCGCAACGCATGCTCGTAAACAGTCATTTTTATGAATTTTTTCACCAAATTTGCAACATAGGCTTTTTGAGGGCCCATCTTATGAACACTGGCATTGTCGTTTCATTAATTGGTCCTGAAAAATGATTTCACGCAGTGACTGCGAAATCACCCTTTGGGCCTGATTAACATCACGACAGTTCAAGAATTCATGCGGAGGGGTCCCAAAAACCCCATGTTGAAAATTTGGTGCCAAAATTCAAAAAAAATGCCTGAGATATGCATTAAAGTTTAAAAAACCCTATTTATTGCATTATATTGCTTACCGGCATTTCCACGTTCGCGATTGGCTTTGAAGAGTGCAGACATGTTCCCGGTCCACTGAAGATCATCGTGCCAAGCTCCAGAGGTAAGTATGGGGTGAAGGGGTTGGAAGGCAGGGTTTGCAGTGGGTGGGCGTGGTGGGCAAGGAGACCGCTGACCGAATGTTTTTGTTTACAGTTTTTTTTTGTTTTGTTGTCAGGAAGACGACATGGGACATTTGCCATGCTGGTGTGGGCTCCCAGCGTGGCAGCTGGAAGGCAGTTTGTGGGGGCCTGGAGCCGATGGGGGATTGGGCACCCCGTCAGCCATAATAATGTTTGCCACACTGGGGTGGGCTCCCAGCGTGGCACCTGGAAAGCTTTTTGGGGGGGCATGGAGCCGACAGGGGATTGGGCACCCCCATCAGCCATACAGTATGTGCGTGGGGGGGGGAAGCACATGAGCATGCAATATGCTGTGTGCATGTGGGAAGGGGAGCACTGCTCACTGAAGCGGAGCTCTCCCTTTCAACTATACGGCACTGCATTTTCAACTGCTGTCATAGACAGCTGCAGCGTTCATTGGAGAACTGCAGCCGTGCCTGCAAACATCCTGACTGAATTGGAAGATGGGTGCCAGACCTCTGAAAACTCTGATGATGGCACCATGTTTCTTGCACATGCATGCAAGCAAACATAAAAAATGTGCTCTTTGCTGCCCCTTGTGGTCAGAATAGATGAGCTAATGAGGAAATGGACACTTGATCAATTTCACCCTATAGTCATGTGATCATGAAAAGGTACTTAAGAAATTGTCCAGTTAGGGCAGGTGGGAAGCCAGTGCAAAGCTCCAGCGGGGGCCCCTTGATTTGTACCTCATTGCTTGTGTGCTGAAAGGGTGAGCAGGCTTCTGAGTTTCCAGCTGAATTGCAGAGCCACGGTTTGGCACAGGAATTTATTTATTTATTTATTTCAGATTAGGATTAATACCTTTGAGCCATGAGCTTGTTTACAAAGGCTCCAAGTCAGAAGAAAGTACATGACATAACAGGTCAGTGACAGTACATACAGTTGAAGATACAAATTGACATCAGGGTTATAAGTGCAGTTATATCACAAACCAGGGTTAAGAGGACTGTAAGTGATAGTACAAGTCTACAATTGCAGAATAACCATTAGAAGTAACACTACATGAGTGTGGTCAGAAATTTAGAAGATATCAGGGAGTAACCCAAGACAGGAGAGCTCCCAGACAGTTGGGAGGCAGTTAGGTGTAGCCAGGCATGGCTTTGTCCAGAGTTGGTTGGAGAAGGGGAGAGCTGAGGGGGAGGAGAAAAGTAGATGGAGAAAGGAAAGGGGGAGGGGCAGAGAGGGGTAGGGAGAGGGACGGAGGACACCAGGGGAGAGAGAGAAGAGCAAATGAAGGAGGAAACCACTTTGGTTCTCAAAAAACAGTAGCAGAAAAGTCAGAGCCAAAAGGCTGGCCTTCAGGAAATAGAAAGGAATGCAGCAAGACAAACATAGAGAGGCATACCAAACTTCCCTAAGGGAAGAAGGGAAGGCAGTAAGGCAGGCAAAGGCCCAAACCAAGGGAACACTAGCACAAACTGTAAAAGAAGGGGACACCACTTTCTATAGATTAGGGAAAGGAGAAAGTCCAGAGGGGGTATTGCTAAGAGCAAAGGGGATGAGCGGGAGTGTGTGGAGGAGGACCATGGAAAAGCATATATTCTAAATAGATATTTCTGCTCAATATTTACTAAGGAGAAGGTATGGCAGGGCCCACAGCTCAGCACCATGGACACAGGGGGAGGGAGGTGTGCATTAGTCCCTTCACAAAAGAAAGGGTTCTACAAGAGTGCGCTAAGCTCAGGGTGGACAAGTCAATGAGACCTGATGGCATACATCCCAGGGTACTGAAAGAGCTAAAGGTGGAACTAGCAGAGCCATTATTATAACTGTTTAGTGAGTCTGTGAGCACAGGAGAGGTCCCAGAAGACTGAAGAAGGGCTCATGTGATCCCGCTTCACAAGAGTGGTAGCAGGGAGGAGGCAGAGAACTACAGACCAGTCAGTCTTACCTCAGTAGTGGGCAAGATTATGGAGGCACTCCTTAAGGAAAGGATAGTGCAACACCCAGAATCCATAGGAGCACAGTATCCTAAGACAGCATGGGTTTACAACAGGAAGGTCCTGTCAAACTAATCTCATAGATTTCTTTGACTGGGTAACCAAAGTGGTAGACCAAGGGGGTGAAGTTGATGTCGCCTACCTTGACTTCAGCAAAGCTTTCGATACTGTTCCAAATAGAAAATTGATTAATAAGCTAGATAGGCTCAGGGTGGGTCAGAAGTTGGTCAACTGGGCGGCAAACTAGTTGGTGGGCAGAAAACAGAGAGTGGTGGTAAATGGTATACAGTCAGAAGAGATACAAGTCACAAGTGGGGTACCTTGGGGATCAGTCCTGGGGCCAGTCCTCTTCAGTATCTTCATCAGTGATATTGCAGGTGGACTAGAGGGTGAGGTTTGTCTGTTTGCAGATGACACCAAGATCTGCAACAGAGTAGATGATCCAGATGGGGTGGCAGAATGAGACGAGATCTGGATAAACTAGCAAAATGATCAGAAGAGTGGCAACTGGGGTTTAACGCAAAGAAGTGCAAGGTCATGCACATAGGGAAGAGAAACCCAGAAGTCAACCTATAGGCTGGGAGGGGAGTTGATGGCAATCACAAGGGAAGAAAGAGACTTGGGCATCATCATCACAGATGACCTGAAATCATACATGCAGACTACTAAAGCAGTAGGTAAGGCTAGAGGGATGTTGAGGTGTATTAGTAGGGGTATCACAAGTCATAAGAGGGAGGTAATAATCCCTCTTTTCAAGACTCTTCTTAGGCCCCATCTGGAGTACAGTGTGCAGTACTGGAGGTTGCACCTGCACAAAGACATTAACAAAATGGAGGCAGTCCCAAGAAGGGCAACCAAAATGGTGCATTGACTGCATCAGAAAACATACGAGAACAGATTAATGGGGTTCAGTATGTATACCCTAGAGCAACGGAGGTAGAAAGGTGATATGATCAAAATGTTCAAACATCTTAAGGGAATTAACAAGGTGAAAGAGTCTAACATGTTTCAAGGTAAGAAAAATAGCAGGACAAGAGGACACAGCATGAGATTAGAGGGAGGCCGATTTAGGAGTAATGTGACAAAGTTCTTTTTCACAGAAAGGGTGGTGGATGCATGGAACGGCCTACCTCAGGAAGTCATGGATATGAATACAGTGCAGGGCTTCAGAAAGAAATGGGATAGGCATAAGGGAACAATACAGATGAGTATGAATAAATAGGCCATTGACAAAGTACAGGCCTGTGGCACATTCATAAGGTAGGACATGACTGGATGGGCCTTGCGGTCCTTATTTGCTGTCAACGTCTATGTTTCTATTGGGGGGGATGAGGGGTGGTAGGGGAAAAGGGTGGGCAGTCAGTAGAGGCATGGTAAGGAGACGTGAAGGAATGAATATGAAAGGATTATGTAGGACAGGGCATCCTGAGCTGCAGTGGGCAGCGGTGAGATCCTGGCCCTAGCAAGGGCTGTGTCACAGGGGGACCTGGCAGGGAAGGTGAGGGGATACATTTAGATTGATTCAATTGCATATCTAAATCATGGGGACAGTTTTGCAGAAGGTGTTGGATTAGGAGAAACAGGAGCTTGAAGAGAGAGAGGAGGTGGGCAGAAGTAAATGAACTGGCTGGGGGAAAACAGCAATTTGTGAAAATAAGATTATGTTTCTGTGAGGAGATATCTAGCAGAAAAAGGAGAACGCTAGTACGGCACAGAAAATAAGCTGGAGTACAAAGGACTGCATGCCTCTAGTCCTTAAAAGGACTCTTGTTAGCTCCCAAGCCCTGCAAAGGGCTTTTTAAAATAAATGTGATGCTTGCTTGCCCTGATACAGTAGGTCCATATAATTATTTATCTCCAAATCCTTAAAAGGGCTTTTAACTATATATTATGCTGCACTGGTGAAGCTCCCTAAAATTCCGTATCAGTATTCCTTAAAAGGATGATTTGTGAGTACTGATTTAAAGCCCTTAAAGAGATATTTTTCTGTGTTCTGCCTGCTGCTCTGACAACCAGTTCATCTCCCCACCACAGCATGTTTTGATGGGCTGAATCGCACTCACCAGTAACACTGCTAGGGGGTTGTATTAGTTGCCAGCAGCTGCCAATTAATGCCTCCATGCCAGACTGTGATCTGATGCCTAGTGAAAGCACCTGTCCTGTGACACCAGCTGCGTCACTGAGTCAGCACAATTCTCAGTGCACAGATTTTGTGGTCCAATGACAAACTCTCCACCGCACTGCTCCTCCCTGGTTCTCCAGTACACTGAAGGGTAACTGCTCTCATGACCTTAGTCAAGCAGTGCTAACATTACACCACTGTAGATGGCAGAGGCACTTGGGGAGGGGTTGGGCTGTGGAAATGAAAAAAAAAAAAAAAGGTAGGAGTACAGGAGAAGAAAATGAAGATACAGTAGCATGAATGCCTCAGTTGCCCCAGTGGGCAGGCACTGAGGAGCTGTAGATGTCTTCAGACAAAAGTGCTTGCCTTGGGGCATCTAAAGTATAGGAATGTTGTACCCTGGCAGTGTCTCCTCCCAACTGAAATTTTATCTCCTCACAGATCTGTTAGTGCATCCCACAGTATTCAAAATTACACGTATTCACCATAGCTTATTATATGTGTGTCTCATTCCAGTTACACCAGTTTGTACTCTCAGTTCCACCAGTATCAGTTGCAGCAGTGTCACCTCCCAGATATTCAGTTTCTCCTCTCAGTTACACCAACATCTCCACTTCCCAGCTTTGGTTTCAGGGTCCCAGGTACGCCAGTTTTTTTACTTACTAAATAAAAGAAAAAGGCAATTGGTTCTCAGGAAATATTTTCTGCAATTCACCACATTATTCTGTAACATGTGACAAAATTAAGCCGTTTAAGGTGGACTTTTGTTAAATTTTCCTGTTTTCTCAGAATTTTATGGAATCGAATTCTGCATTTCTCAAGAATTCTGGTGGCGGAATTTAAATTTCACACAGCCCTAATTATGGGATACTCACGAGTGAGAGTGGATGTGGATTTTGTAAAAAGTATCAAAACTGGACTCGGAAGCTCACTTTGAGCTCAGTGAAGTAAGTGTGTGTGTGTGTGTGATTTTGGGTTGCTGTGGTTGCTCTAACATACGTTAAGTACAGACCATGTCCCCACAGTTCAGGTCAAAAATCGTTAAACTAAAATAGTGTGGTCGAACTGAGCACAGTCAAGACAGTGAAACACATAACAGCGCTGATGAAAAACATCATAGGTAGAGACAGCACTGAGACAGGTGGTGGGTGAGTGTCGGGAGGTGGGCAGCTTAAACAATAGTAACGGGAGGCACACGGCACAAGGAAGGGACACACATTCAAGTGCCAGGAAGATATTTCGGTCAGTAGAAAACACAACAGGCACAAACTCTACACAAACAATATCCATGGATTGGGACGGTGGGATGTTTTTCTGTGCAGGAGGCCACAGCCTCCCCCCCCCGTAACTATATATAATCAGCCCCAGGGGGTGCAAATTTGGGAAGGGGGAGATTTAATGTAGGTGGGGAAACAGTGATCAAGGAAAAAAGAAGTCCAAGTAATCATGAGCAAATAAAAAAAATTGTCAGGCCTGGCAATCAAGCCCCAGCCAGCTGGGTGCAGGAGTTTGTTACTGTGTGCCCGCACTGTACATCACGATGTCAGCAAAGTGGAACACCTCACAGTTGCAGACTTGTACTTCCTAGCATCACTGACAACAGCGATGTGGTGTACTGCACTGTTATGACTTCACTGTTATTCTCCCATAGCTGTTTTGTGTTTCCCTTTTTTCTATGTGCAGTTTTTACCACGCTGTTATTGCTACACACTCTTGACCGACTACCTGTCCACACTGCTGTCAACACAAGTTAAGGCAGCCATGTTCATCTACAAGTGTGCTCAGGTCTACCTCTGAGTGGGGTTTGAGCACGACTATAGAAAATGGATTGTAGCATGGTTTTTACTGTGCTACAGTCTGGATACAAAACCTTTAAACCAGTTTAACAGAGATACAGGATTTAAAATCCCTAGTGTAACCAGGACATATGTAACTAGATCGGGTCAAGTGTATTAGTGGAGGCAGTGCCTGGCAAAGCTCTGTCCACCTTTCAGTGCTCCACTGTTATTTTTAGGGGTGGTTGGGGACTGTGGCTGCCACCAGTGAGGCATCACAGTGTAGTTACTCAAAACAGAAATGTGTGAATCACACATATGCCAGCTGAGCTCCTGATCAGAACTGGACCCTAAGTGCTTGCTGCAAAATATATGTTTGTTTCTCAACCAAATATCTTTATTAAACAAAACATTAAAATAAAAAAAAACTAAAAAAAAAAACTAAATCAAAACAAACTGTCAGCTACAAACTAGGAAAGCTATTTGCTATTGCTTACACTCTTACAGTTCCTACAATCCTAGTATTTAGGTCAGATAAGCTGCTGTACTAACCCAGTAATTGATTGCACATAATTGCATTTCGATGCAATAGAAAATATGATACAAACGTCAACTTCTAACAGAAATATGCATGCAGCCCCCTATATTTATATGGTATGGCACTGATATGTTATGAATATCCTAAGTGTTAGCTTCCTAAACAAATGTATTTTTAACAGCAAATAAAGGCAGCACTCGGCTAAAAGAATAATATTGTATTTAAATTATTTCCAAACTTTCTTGTCACATCACAATTTTCTGAAATTTGATTAAAGTTGTGCAAGCAGAACAAGTCCTCTCACTAGGCCAGCATTTTCTGGAGTGCAGGGGCAGGTCATTCTAAGGGCAGAGGTAATTTTAATATATAGTGTATTTGTTTCACTATATAGTTTATTTGTCTTAGTATATAGTGGATGCAGAATGTTTCAATATATAGTGTATGTGTTTCACTATATATTGTATTTGTTTCAGTATATAGTGCATGTAGATCATTCAATGTGTAGTGTGTGTATTCAATAGATAGTGTATATATATATATATATATATATATATATATATATATATATTTCAGTATGTAATGTATTTTGTTTTCATATAGTGTATTTGTTATAATACACAGTGTATAGTATTTGTTTCAGTATGTATCATGTGGATTTTCAAATGTGAAGTGTATGTACAGTATCTCAGTAGGCAGCGTACAAGCTTTAATACACAGTGTATTTATTTATTTCAAGTTGGTGACTGGGAAAGACAAACTGAGCTGAATCTCATTTCCAGGTGCGATCTGGGGAAATTGTACAATGAGGAATTCATCAACATAGGAATTACATAGTTAAGAAGGCACGTTGTGTACATAAATACATAAAATTACATACAGATTTTTTCAGTATATAGTGTATGTGAATTTTCAGTACTCCATATATGTGTTTCAGCAGATAAAGTATGTATTTCACTATATAATGTATGCATTTCAGTACATAGTGTATGTGTTTTACTATATGGCATATACATTTCAGTATATAGTGTATACATTTCACCATATGATGTGTATATTTCACTATATAGCATATGATGTTTACTACGTAGTCCTTGTGTTTCACTTTATGATGTATATATTTCAGTAGAAGATGTATAAATCTCACTATATAATGTATGCATTTTGCTATATGGTGTATGTAGCAAGAGGTTCTGAATTTTGTCCCTAACAATTTCACATAAATGACCTATTGTCATTAGGGAAGAAGTCAAGGTCTGTGTGCTATTAGAGATAGCTACTGTATCGGGATTAAAGTAATAGTTTACATGTAGTGCCGGAGTGGAAAACTTAAAATAACTTTCTGACAATTTCAATAAATACCCTATTTCAATAAAATTCAAAATACGCTTCTCTTCAAAGTGTATGTACTTTCTAGATGGCATGGTCATATTTGAAAATGGAACACTACAAACATCTTTGTACAGGAAGCATGCAGACAGATGCAGATACCTTCACAGCTCAAGCTTCCATCCTTCACACCCTAAAACATCCATAATACACAATCAGGCCTTCCAGTACCACCACATTGTTCAAACCAGGAAGACAGGGATATGCACATTGCTACATGAAAAGAATCCTTCAGGCAGAAGAGTTCTAAACCACACAAATGACAGGCAAATACAGTCCCCACTTCACATGCAGAGTGAAGAACTATTGAAGTAAAACCTGAAGACAACATGGGAGTGCACACCTCTGGTAGTAACATAAATCCACTACTGGGAAAACATGCAAACAATATTAAAAGATTTATAGTCACTATTATGTGAGGATGAAATTCTCAAACATATATTTGCCACACTACCAGTACTTGTGTTTTGTCAGCCACCAATTCTGAAGCAGAAACTTGGGTGAAGCAAACTTCTTACAGAGATCTACCAGGGTGAGAAAGACACACAACCATGCAAAACACCTTGGGCAGGATTTTCAAAGCCTAAATAATGACACAAGGAGTTTGCATCAAACAGAATTGACGCAAGTGGCTCCTTGCGTATAGTCAAAACCATCCCAATTTTCTATTGCCAGCTGCGACCAACATGGGACCCCCTGTGCCACCCTTGCACTTGACTTGCCCTTGTGCCATGGTGCTAGGGGGCTTGACCCATGGCGAGGCTGCAACATCCCCTTATTTGGGAATTTGAAAGCTCTGCTGTGGCCGCATGTCAGGCTGTGATTTGACCAGCCCAGAGCTGGTCTAATGGCCCCGCACCAGCACCATCCCTAGGGACCCCACAGGACAGGATGGACCATAATTAGTAAGGGCAGCCTGGAAGATAGGCATGTTGTCACTGGTGTGGAGAAGAACTGTTGGCAGGGTGCAGGATGCAAGCGCTTGGCACCAGGGGCTGTACAACATGGACCAGGACACAACATGGAGCTTTTGGCAGCTGCGAACAGCTGCCAGGATTAATCACCATTGAGGCATCGATAGGGACACAACGTACAGTACAGGGGAACAGTGGGGCACATATATTAGATGAAACAGTAGCGCCCAGTATGTTACCTGGCCAATGATACCTGGTGCAGTACTATGGCTACATTATATTTTAGGCAGTTATTTATTGAGATGTTTGCAGACAGATTGGCATGTTGATGTAAGGTGGCTAACAGCAGCCACATTTGCCAACATATGTAGTGTGTCAAGCATACATGTGTACAGGTAGTACACCACTGTATGGTGCATATTATGTAAAGGCTGTATTGTTCTCACCCCTACTGTATACTACATGTACTGTCTGGATGGCTGTCAACACTGTCCTTGGCCCAGTGAGTTTGATGCAGGATTTGATGGAATGCTCCGTCCAACCTCTCCAGTGCACTTCTGTCCGGTGTTGGCATGTGTGGCACGTGTTGGCTTGTGGCAACTCTTGGGACTTTGGCACTGGGACTGCTGCTGTATCAAAATGTGTTGCAGGGTCTCTGGTGCACCTGGGGTTTGCCGAAAGTACTAGTTGGGTGTATGGTGTGCCGCTCCAGAGGACTTTTGAAAATCCTGATCCTTGTTGTTGCAAACTATGCATGCATATCTGACCTGAAAACTCTGCCACTCATATGACAAAAACTTTCAAAATCTGAAACTCCTACTCTTTCCAGAAATGTTGTACATCTTTTTTCATTTAAAATGTTATTACCAGGTAGGATAACTGGATCAAGGTAATTTTACAAGCTCATCCCAGCCCAGAAACACATGTAACACTGAAAAATACATTAGAAAACAATATACATGGTACAATAAACAAATTAATTCATAAGCATTGACAAATACATTTTGATGTATTAAGCAGATGTTGCTGCATTTTTTTAAATTGGTATGGCCCAATATAAAGGACGTTTGAAAAGTGATTCCCCAAAAAATAGGTGCAGATATCAAAAAAGCACATTTCATATTTACAGTCAGCTTTAGCCATACAAAAATGTCTAGCCAATCAAAAATTGTAGTTAGAAGATTTAGCTAATAGCAACCCATTTGGAGCCTTCGCATCTGAATTATGAACAACCTTCTATACCAAACACCCCAAAAGTACCGCACACAACATATGGGAAACATCCTACCAAGCTGATAGTATAACAAGTAGGGCAGTGCCAGGGCGGAATATTATTTCCCAAATACCAGGAACAGTAGAGCTCCCAAATATTTTGAAACCGTTTCTGAAAACAGAACTAATTGAGCTATTTATGTCTCAGATTGTTTTAAAATAAAGCAGAAAACAAATAGCCCCATCCTTGTCAGTAGCCCCAAACCCAGTAAAATATATCATCCCACCACCCTCAGTCAGTAACTCAGACCCACCCTCTTCTTCCCCAGCACTCAGAATCTGTTTAAAGTTATTGAACTGTAAGGGAAATCACATGATGGGCAACTAGCCAACCCGCATGCTTCCACAGTCAGCTGCTATCTTTCTACATTCCAAAAGCACCCTAGGACAGAAGACCATGGAGGACAACAAGACCCCATCTGGCTCATCTTCTAGAACTGGATCCAGACAATAGTGTTCAGTGAAAGTGTGAACAGAAATCCATATGGCAACAAATGATATGTCAGCTGCATTTCAAAAACATTCCATGGAATGAGGATTTGGCATGTTGGTGTCAGGCTGCGCAGGGGGTTGTAGAGCAGCACCAGGGATTTAGCACACTGGCATTGACTGTAGTGAGGGGGTTGATGAGAGACAGCAGGTATTGGGCAATCCAGCAGCAGGCTGTAGTGGGAGAGTTGTTGAGAGACACATAGCCAGGGATGGGGCACCCTTGAGTCAGACTGTGGTGGGGTAAGAATTTATGACATGGTGAGCAAAGCACATCACCCAAAAGTGACTATCAGCATGGTAAGGGCAAAGAAGACCCCTTTCAAAATGAGCATTAGAAGGGTAGAATGGAGCTAACTGAAATTAGAGACAGACTATTTTCAGCCAGCTTCTTTCTGCACGTCCCGTGCTTATTTCAAAATGAGACTTTGTGTGCCTGCACCATGCTGATGGGCTCTTTCAGGCCATGTGCTTGGTTTTACCATGTCATAAAAATGTGAAAAAAGCTGGGCCAGTGGCGCTGAGGGTTAAGGTGCTGGATGCCACACCTCGCACCATGCCGGTGACCTGGGTTCAGGAACAGACTCAGGAATGCCGGGGGTCAGAGGGAAGGAGGAGGATCAAGCATCCCAACAGATGCTGTCCTCCTCTTGGGGTGGGTTCCTGGGGTGCTTTGAGCACCCGATGCACCAATGCCTGTGGAAGCATGGGCATCAGGGCACAGGCAGCTCTCCGGAGTCGGGGAAGGGAGGACGTTGTGGGCATTTGACAATGGCATGCATCAGCACATGGTCTGCCTGGACGTCAGTCCTGTGTGCCAATGCCCTCAAGGGGAGGAGGGACCAAGGGGAAGAAAAGCGGAGAAACCCCCTTTTAGGCCAGGATGATGACTGATCCTAGCCCCAATCGCCTACCCATGGACAGACCCCATTGTGCAGGCACTCCAGAGGAGAGAAGCAAGGTAGGAGACAATGGAGCAAGCCTGGCACTCTAGAGGCAGACACCATGGGAGGGATCTACGAGGTTGATCAGGTCCGAAGGAGTGGACCAAGAGGGTAGGAAGGAGGGGATAAAAAGAAATTAAAAAAAAAAATGTAAAAAAAGTGTCCCTTTTATATGTGGGGGGGGGCAGAACAAGTAAAGGTCACATACAGGAATAAGTTGTGGCTTTGATGTGTAAAATTACAAGTGGTCCCAGGAGGCAGAGAAATGAATTGTTCAGCAGTGCCATGTGATCAGTTCAGATCACACAAGAAATCTTACTAGTAGGAATTACAAGCTGCAAAAGAAACAAAATCTGGTCAGATCCACCACGGCTGCATAATGAAGTTAGTGAAGATGTGTGAAATTGTTAAAGGAAGTTTCCAATGTAGGGCAGCCACTCAAATGTTGTGGTAGCTGCCCTCAGTGCTAGTTAATCCAGCCTGGCTTAAATAATAAATTATGTCCCGTACCTTTGTATTTTCACTCGTAATTTGGAATTTCTCAATGCAGCCCGGCTGGTTCTGAAAGTCCTGGTACTCATGACACGCCGCCGAGCTCAAGCATGTAATGACATGTGACAACAGAGAGCGCAGGGGCATGCCCCATTGAAATGAATGGGGCTGGATTTTTCATTCAGTTCCAAGATCAAGAATAACCACCTAAAGATTAATGAAGGACACCGCTCGATTAACATGCCCTTGTTAGTCAAGCAGTGTCCTTCATTAATCTTAAGGTGGTAATTCTTAATCTTAAAACTGAATGAAAAATCAAACCACATTCATTTCAGTGGGGCACAAGTACCAGGACTTTCAGAACCAGCCAGGCTGCATTGAGAAATTCTAAATTATGAGTGAAAATACAAAGGTACGGGACATAATTTATTATTTAAACCAGGCTGGAATAGCTAGTACTGAGGGTAGCTACCACCGTATGTAAGTGGTAGCTGCCTTCAGTTATGTCAGAAAATCACTTTAAGGAGGTATGGAGAAACAACACAGTGATTTGTGATGGAGTGTTACCTGGGTGGAGTCCGAGTATCTGCATCAGAGGAGGAGAAGGAGCTGGGACTGATGATCACTATTGACCTGAAACACTGCACACAGTGCAAGCAAGTAGCAGCAAAATCAAACAAGATGCTGGGATGCATATCTAGGGGGATCAGTAGTAGGAGAGAATAGGTTATACTGCCCTTGTACAGATCACTGGTAAGACCGCATCTAGCGTATGGAGTTCAGTACTGGTGCCCACTCCTCAAAAAGGACATTAACCTGCTGGAGAAGGTCCAAAGGAGGGCTACAAAGATGATAGCCAGTCAGCAGGGCAAGGCATATGAGGAGAGATTGAGGGCACTGAACATGTACTCCATGGAAGACAGAAGAGAGAGAGAGGACATGAATGGGACCTTCAAGAGCTTGAAAGGGATAAATGAGGTTGATAAGGAGAGTCTCTTTAAGCTGAGTGGCAACCATATCACGAGGGAGCACTGTCTTAAACTGGAGGGTGGGAGGTTTAGGAGGGAGGTCAGGAAGCACTTCTTCACAGAGAGGGTGGTGAACACTTGGAATGCACTGCTAGAAGAGGTTATCTCATTGAAGACAGTGGGCAGCTTAAAGAGAGGCTGTAATAGGCATAGGGGGAAGGTAAGAATCATGGGTAGTGAGAAGTGGGGAGGGAGGGAGGAAAGGGACATTAGCTCAAGCTATGGACCTGCAATATGAGCAGACTTGTTAGACCAAATGGCCTTCTTCTGCTGGCTTCTTCACATGTTTGTATGTAAGTAGAAAGATTTGTTTTAGTTTCTGTTCTAAGGAAGGCATACACATTATTAGGAAAATATATGGAGGTATACATTTTAATGGAAGGAATAGGAAGCAATATAGGTTTACAAAAGAACCCCAGAACAAATGCCACTGAGGTAGGTGTTATCCCGGATGATATTGGCCGGACAGCCAAATGTTAAAGAAAACACAATTGCACATACCTCAATAATGCAAAGCATCATGGGAAACATGCAAATCCCCAAGATGATACAGAAGGTGGCAGTACATGAAAAAGTAATGGCTGGCATATGTTCAGCCTTGGGATTATTTACACAGTTGTGTTTTTTTTGTTTTGTTTTAGAGAAGCGGGGTTTTTGTCCTTGAGGTGATGTAAGTTATATTTAAGCAATGTGTTGATGTCAGGAAGTCAGGTGTAATGATGGACTGTTAGCAAAGAAAATATAATAGTAACTTTCAGAGGGGTTGCTTTTGATAAGAGCAAGGTAGTTATGCTTGTGATAATGGGAATATTAGGAAAGTATGAGGTCTGTGCAGAAGTGGAGTACAAATATGTACAGTTTCATAAGTATGTGCTCATAGTGCAGGCAAATGTGATATGCAGGTTTGTTTTAGAAATAGGTTAAAATAGCGATACATGCAATTGATAGATAGGTAATTACATAGCCATATAGATAGAGAGAGAGACAGACAGAATAGGAATGGCAGTGAAGTATTGAAGTGATGCCACTGCCACCCCCACCCTGTAGAGATGGACAGGCACTGGGGTGTGCCTTTGGGTTATTGCCCATAACACTCATGTCATTTCACCTCACCCTACACTGCAGACACAGACAAGTGTTGAGGTGTGCCTTGGGGTGTTCAAACTTTATACGCACCCCATTCCATAAGGAAATACACTAAAATGAGTACAGTATAAGAGAATGGACTGAACTTTGGGGCTGAAGAGACAAAGGCACACCTCAATACCTGTCACTGGCTACAGGATGGGGATGGGGTGGAATTGTGAGAGCATTACTGTTGACAATCCCAAGTCACACCTCTGATGCCTGTCGGTCCCGGCAGGGTGTTATGGTCAGAAACACTAATCCCTTGGGCATGTTTTGGTATTTTCACTCCAAGTATTCAGCATGGGCTTTCTGTGACCCCACTGTATGAACAGTGACACTATCAGTCCATTAGCCAAAAGGTGATTTTGCACAGTGACTGTGCCATTTGGCACCACAGGTACAAAAACACATTTTGAACAGGATATAAAAAATGACAGCTGTAAAAAAAATAATGGTAATGTTGAAAATCTAGAGTGAAACTATAAAAAAAAATTGGTGAAGTCATGACACTGCTCCTGCTAATGTATATTTTTTCCAAATTCCTATGCATCCCATTGTTTTCATCTCCATTGCCTGTATGTGACTTCTTAACCTAGCAACAGCATTTAATGCATTACATTATAAGGACAAGTAACTGTTCTTAATGCATTTACAGACAGTTACATAAACTTAATTTCCTTCATAGTATAATTTAAATTTAGCAACAGTGGTAGTACAAAGCAGTTACTCAGATAACTTGAAAACTATAACTACTTTATATTGTACATTGACACCCCATAAGGTCCTCCTTGAAATTGAGATGCAAATGTCATACATTTATCCATTTTCTAACAGGAATATTGTACTATCCTACATACATTTCTTTCTTCAGTAACTACTCAGCACATCTATTGCATGACCTACTTACTGACATTTTACACCTGCTAAGCAATGTACTGCTGCTTACTACACCAACATCATGAACCATAAAACAGATGACTGCCATAACTAGGGAGGCAGTATAGCACAGTGGTTTAAGGCTCTGAGCTGCAAATCTGGAGATCTGGGTTTGAATCCCACAACCCTCACTTGCATACTAGGTGACCCTGAGCAAGTCACTTAACTTCCATGTGTTCCCAGGTTGCCCCTGTAAACAAGCTTTCAGCTTAGTGTGCCACTCCTGGTTAAACATGTGAAAGAAAACAGCCTCAATATATTATTTTTCTTGCTTTATTTTGCTACTACAAGCTTTGACTAATACATCCATCCTTAAATGTACTTTTATAGTTTATGTGTCTGTGACCCAAGCAGAACTACACTTACAATCCTACGCATGAATAAATAATCAGAATAGCATTCATTTCAGTAGTATCTGCTTCCTTTTCAGGTGCCCATGACACTATGTATATATGTTTATATCTTTTAACTTCAAAGCACTAAACCTCTTCAAATGCGCAAAGCACAAGACTGTATTCTCTTCGCACTCACTGTTAAACTTCAGGTCCCAGAATGGCCAAAAAATAATTGTTAACTTTCACTCTTCCATGCTACTGTCATGCCCACTTCTCATGCAAACAACAATCAGTTAGGCAAACCCCTTTCGTTTCTGTACTATGCACTCTTAGATCAGAGAGACATAAATCTTACAGAACTGCTAAAAAACAGATTTATCAAGACCAGATTTCTGAATTAAAACCTGTTGTTTACAGTACCTATGTAAATAATAGTTTACTGGCTACAAACGATGCTACAGACATGACAATAACAACATTTCTGTTTTACATGGAAAACATCCATATAATGAACTTGTCAAACAGGATTTGTGACCTTCTGTATGCATGTATCTGACAAAGGAAAAGGCACCTGCTTGATCCTTTTTTTTCTATTTTATTTTTATGCCCAACTTGCCCATTCTGTTACAGCCAAATATTGACATGCTTAGAGTTAAAAAAAAAAATCATGATGTCTATGTTGTGTGTGGGGGGGGGGGGATATGTCTAGATGCAGTTTCAGGCACTCCTTAATTACTTCCTCAGGCAGCTCTGATAGTCAGTTGTTCCAACATGATAGAGCCACCTCATGCCCCTCCCATCTGAACCAAAAAAAAGGTGGAGTTGGATCTTTAGGAGCATCTCGGGTGGAGGTGGGGGTGGATCTAACTCCCCCCAAAAATCTAATACTGTCTCCCACTACTCAGGTTCCAGTTCTTGTACTTCCCATTTAAGGAAGAAAATAGTGCCCTGCAACCATTGACTAACAAGCGTATTTATTTGAGGGTGGAAAACATTCCTTGGGGGAGGGTAAGGTGGAGGAGACTATTTACACCTTCAGTCAGTTCCACGGACAGAAAACATGACATCACTCCTTTTCTACATGCAAAATGTCTGCAGGCGCTGCCCACTGCAGCTGTAAAAACAGCTTCACCATTGCACTTTCCATCCTTCTGACTAGCAAAGTACTTAAAAAGCAAAAACTGAATGTAAAAGGAGAATCCATGGAACTGATGTGGAGATTGAGTGTTCTAAAGCTATGATAGGTGGAGAAGGGCCAAGCTCCCAAAACTCCTTACACAGAGAGACAACAATATGTTCGCCATGCAGGCAGTAAGCAAAGATAACAATAGACATTGCAATGGCTTGGGGGGAATATTAGAAAAAACTCTGAACTTATCTAAAACCAGTAAAGCTAACATTTCTTAATGCTTGAACTACTGGTTAAAGGCTCTGTTCGCTAAGCCTTTGCTGTAAACTCAGTATTTAGGCACACATATGGCTACTGACTGCTTAGCTTGGTGACAAGGAGGCCCTCTTGGTTTTGACAAACTATCCTTGCTACTGTTGGTCTCAATTCTTGAACTTTAGGAGTGTTAATTGAGCTAACGGATTGAACCAGGCTGTTGGAATATTGCAGATGTTGCTATGATCTACAGTAGTCTGGATACCACCTAGGTATGACAGTCAGTTGCAGGCTCTGGGATGCTGATCTTATGTCAAGACAACCCTTCCATAAAGTCATACGCACTTCCAGTATGGCATTGTTTATGGTCAGCAGTGCCCTAACTGGTACAAGCTGTGCTGGCCCATTCGCTGTACATCTTAGTTGTTCAAATTGACACTAGCTAAAGGCGGTTAGATTTTGTATTGAGTTAGTAAAAGTTAACTTTTATCGCCCATGCTGGCTTGTATTGGAGAAGATTGTATTTCATTAGGTACATCAGCTGTGCTAGTGGAAAAGACTGTAGTGCCAGTTTTTTTTCTAGTAATTAGCTCTGTTCTAAAGTTTGATAAATGTTGTAAAAGTGAAATAAGATGGAAAAACCCTTAAAAAGGTAGATAACGTAGCACTTTTTTGCTTACCTTCTGCTGTTTAAGAATCCTCAGCCTTGATTTTTAGTCAGTTAGTGCCGTGCTAACAGGATTGGTGCAGTGCTATTATTAGCCTGGTTGATGGTCTGTTAGCATGGCAGTACAATTGTTTCCCCTATATGTTGTTTATACTCCCTGGCTGAGGCAGGCTAGGACTCCCATCTACCCTGCCCCATGACCCCATTGTCCACCATCTCCCCAGGACTTACCTATTGGAATGGGTACCTTGATGGATTCCACCCAGTGGCTGGGTCAGGAGAAGGAAGGGCGTCCTCTCCCCCAAAAACCACATCCAGTATGGCCTGCAGGTTCACCCTGGTGGTTAGTCAGGTGACGGCATGGTGTACACAGCATCATTGACATCTGCCTTGCTGTAATTTCCATTTTCATCGGTGTCCCCATTGCTGAGGCACTTATGTCAACATTCGCATATGGAGGCACATGTATGTTGTCGAGTCCTGAAGCACCCACCCACCATTGCTGCTCCCAGACCTGCACTGCCATCAAACCTCCACCTGGTGATAGTTATTTGGCATTGCAACAAGCCTTTCTTCCCAAGAGAGGAAAGCAGTCCATCAGATTTTCAGTCCAGTTACCCCTTGGCTTGCCTCCAACAACCCAAGATTGCTTCTGATCCCAGGTGATCTGCATGGTGGGAAATAGGGCTACCACTGCACCTCTGGCCAGTGCAATTTTAAATAGCACAGTTAGTGGTAAGAATGCTAACTGTAGTTAGGTGCCCAAACAAATGAGGGGTGCCTCCATGCATATAGGGTACAATGGTATCTCGAATGTTTTCCAGAAAGGCTAAAAGGTTTCCTATGCAGTTGTAGTTAATGGTTCCTGTCAGTATGTTTTAACTGCACACAAACAGTCTGCCAGCCTCCTCTTTCTCTGTCCCAGTTACAATGAAAAACGATATCCTTGGTAATCCAGTGGTTCACCCCTCCTTTACCTGACCCCAGTAGAAATGGAACATTTATCTCTGGTAGTCTAGTGGTCCCCCTTTCCTCACCAGATGTGAAGAAAAATAGAACATTTATACCTGGTAGCCATGTGGTTCTCACTCCCATCATCTGGTGGCCTCACCCATTGTATCGGGTGACAGTTCCTCAACCCAGCCTGAGATGGCAGCCATCGGTTGAACAAAAGATGTTATTAACTAATCCAGTTCTTTGTTCTGAAAATGGTGGCCAGCCATGGCAGTTAGTGCAGGGTAGTTGCTGGCTACCATCTTGGGCTGAAAGGGTGGAAACCAGATACTGCTGGTGGGGTACTGGATAATGGGTGTCAGAGTGGAGACCTCTACACTGCCAATGATTAATATTTTATTTTTACCAGGATCAAGTCATGGAGGGGGGCCACTAGACTGCCAGGGAAAAATGTTTTATTTCTCCTGGGATCTGGTGAGGGGCCCACTATACTATCATGGCTAAATTATTTATTTTAACCAGGATCAAGTAAAGGTGGGGGACCACTAGTCTATCTGGAATAAAAATGTCTATTTTTCCTCAGAATAGGCAAGGGAGGTGGGAGCACTGGAATATGGTGCAAGGAATTCTTTATTTTAAAACAAGGACTGGAAAAAGAAGGGGGCACTACCGGCACCAAACATATGTATTAAATGGGACTGGGTGAGGGAGGGGGGATTCCACAACTACCAGGGATGTGCCTTCAAACTTTCTGTCCACACAACAGTTAAAACAAGTAGAATGAGAACACCATTGCAATAGGGTGTGTTGCATCTCAGCTGGGCTAACCTGGGTAAATATGTTCCAGACTTGCCCACAGACAACACAACAGAACTGGGCTATGTATGGCTATGTCAAAACAGTGCACAGAGCCTTCATTCATTTCAAGGAGCAGTGGATTGCTTCTTAGATTAAATAACACATAATGAAATGTGGCTTTCCTGTTGGGCCCTTTTATGGGGACTGATGCCATTTGCATGTAGCCATTTATAAATTTCAACTTCGTACAACAGCGGTTACAGCACTCACACCTTTAGGACATCCTATGATCTGCTTTACACCTTGACAGCCTATTGTTTCTACTGAGCATGATATCCTTAATATGGCCAGCAGGGGGCTGCACTTTGTTAAAAAGCTCCTTGTAGTGCCTTGTTTTGTGCCGTTCTCTAGACAGGGGGTTGAACCATGCTTGGAATATTCAAATCTTGTCCTAACTGTTTTTCAAAATAGCAAATATTGTGCCTTGCTCTGCTTTGTGAAGGGACGTTATGCGATGCAAACCTCAATTTTTAATAATAATCTGTATATCCTCTCACCAAGCCAGAGGTGTCCTGAGTGCAGCAGAAAATGAGTGCAGTGGCAGGTCATTCCAGGAGGTGGGGCTAATCTCATTCTGTAGTGTATGTGATGCTCTATACTACTGTTATATCAGAAAGCATAGGAAAACCAGGAGTAGTTATAAAATTCACAAGCATTGTTTTATTATTTTCAATAACAATAAAACAATGAAATTAAAAAAATGCTTAGGATTGCTCTTTTACAGGCAGTTTAAACAAAACAAAGTCCTTCATCTGAGTGTAGCTCTAAATCTCAATCTCTCTCTCTCTCTCTCTCCTACTAAAAATTGTTCTCTTTTTATAAGAAATCTTTGCCTGTCATTAATGTCTTCATCCTGAGTTCATTAAGAGACATCCTGTTTCTCACATGTATCAGAACTTTGTCAATTTCTTTCCTTGCAAGTGCAACAAAATAGAACATTGTGTCCCTGAACTAATCCCTTGTTGACAACTCTGCAAACAATCCTGAGGCGGTCAAAAGGTCAAACTGCATCTCAAGGTTAACCCCCTTGAATTACAAATAGCTTTTTGCAAGTATTTCAGCAATATAACTATATGCATTTTCAAACTAGAGTACCTAGTTTCACATAAAGATCTATACATATTTTATATATATATATATATATCTATATATATATATATATATATATATATACACACACACACACACACAGATTAGCAAGGGGAAAGAAAAGACAGAAACAACAAAAAACAGCAAGTGAAGGCAAGGAGATAGTGGTAGGGGGAGAACTGAGTAGCTGTCAGATTGATCAGTTCCTAGGTTTCCCAAGAAAATTTGATTGTGCAATCAGACAGACAAGAGACAGAAAAGGAGAGAACAGATCATTGCTTTTTACTCTTTCGGTATAACAAATGATACAGGATCTTATTCAACCCTGTCACAGTAGTGTATGTGATACTCTTTACAACTGTTCTGAAATTAATGTGTTTCACTACATACTGTAGTGTGTGTAATTCAGTATACAAAGTATATAGAAGCCTCTCTGAAGAATATATGTATTTCATTACATAGTATTTTTTTTTATTTATTTATTTGTATTTCTCATGACACCTTTGAGCCAAGGGCTCTTTTACAAAGGTTCCACGTCAAGGCAATAAGGACAATAAGGTACAAAACATAACATGATCATTACAATGGAACTTACAAAAAAAAAAAAAAAAGACAAGTAAGGTAACAGTAATAGCAGCCAAAGACATTGTCAAGGAATTGTGCTGCAAGTTAATTATACAGTACAAGTCATAGGTGGCTCAGTGAAGCTTTGTTAGGAGTGGGTTAGTGGGAGAAGAGAAAGAAGAGTGGTGGTGAGGGGGTGGTATGGGAGAGAGAGAGGAGGAGGGGAGAAATAGGGAGAGCGTTGCGTTGGGTATGTGGTAGATGGGAAATAGCAAGGGAGAAGGAATGGGGGGATGAAAAGGAAGAGGAGACAGATTCATCCTATACCCAGTAATGGGGGGTAGGAGAGGAGGAGGAGCTGAGGCAGTGAGGAGGGATGCTTGAGGGTAGTATGCCTGGAGGTGATAATAAAAAGCAATCACAGAAAGCACTAGCCACGGGTGTTGACGTAGTTTATGCTTTAAAGCACCAATCATGGCAATGTTGGAGATTTCTGTAGTTAGCAAGTTGAACCAGGTGAAGGCTCTGACAAGGTAAAAATGCTGAGCTTGAGAGGTCCGGCAGTGAGGTATTGTAAAGTTTAGACTGTCCGATCTTCTAGTAAGGCGGTTGACATGCATGCTGGGTTTCACTACATAAAGCATGTGTTTTAGTATGTGATGCATGCATTTCACTACGCAGCATATGCATCATTTTCACATGATGTATGACTTTCAACATGTAGTGTATGCATTTCACTATACAATCTATATTATAAGCCTCACTACTCTATATAGAAACCTAGAAACTGCCAGCAGATGAGGACCGCTAGGCCTATCCAGTCTGCCTGTAGGCCCTATACATTGCATATGGCCACTGCCCTATGTGATCAATGGCTTTTCATCACTCCCTTCCCTCTCAAGCTTCCCTTGTGCCTGTCCCAGGCATGCTTAAACCCCTCCACTGTGCTTGCCCCCACTACCTCTGGTGGCAGACTATTCAAAGCGTCGACTACCCTTTCTGTGTAGAAAAACATCCTCACATCTACCCCCTTCCAATTTCACTCTTCATAATTGACCTCCCACAATTTTGTGGTGGTGCCATGGTACATCTATATGCAGATGATGCAATTATCTGTTGGTCATCACCAGACTATGATCAAATCAATCGAGAACTTGCCACTGACTTCGCCTCCCTTGAGGACTGGTTCAACTGCAAGCAGCTCATTCTTAATAGCAGGAAAACTAAATGCATGCTCTTCTCCCCATGTTCTACCTCCAAGTTTGCTCCTGTCACTCTTAACATAACATCGGTTGTGGGAGATACCTTGGAAACCTTCCCATCCTTCAAATACTTGGGATTCACCCTGGACCCATCGCTCTCTGTTAACATTCACATCTCCAATATAGTTAAACATATGCAGCAGAAGCTTGGTCTTCTCTACCGAATGCGCCCTTATCTCACCTCTGCCTCCTGCCTAAAAATTGCCTCCTCGTCTCTTACTCCCCTCCTAACATATGGTGCCCCTCTGCAACTCTCTGCTAATACCATCTCTCCTCCTCTCCCCAGGCTTACCATAGGACTAGTGGATTGCTTGGGTGCTAACTCACGATTACACCACTGTGACGTCCTCCCCTCTCCAGGCTGGTTGCCTTACGAAGCTAAATTGAAATATTTCTCCATGTGCTTAGTGTTTAAACTTGTCCACCTTGTTACTCCACCCTGCCTCAGAGATTTCATACACCTCCGGCAGGCACCTCATATCCTACGCTCCTCCTCCACCCCCCCCAATCTATGTCTATCTCTCTCCAGGAGGTCATTCTCATTTGCTGATGTCTCTGATTGGAATGCCCTTCCTCCCCACATCCTGACTTGTCCTTCTCTTCCTCTAGTCAAGTCCAGTCTGCATGACTTTCTCACAGCCTCTCACTCCTGCTCCTGCTGAAGCTCTAAACCTCCCCTCCCTAACCTGACCTCTGACCCCTATCACCTCTCCCATTCCTCCCCCCCCTCGTCAGCCCTACTCTTCCCTTTCTTTTTCATGCTCAAAATGTGACATCTATTGCCTGTGTATAGTTAAAATCTTAATGTATATAGAACTTATAGATATGTAGATATGGTGTACATAAGTAGCTCTACATTATTGTATCCACTGCAGAATGTATGTCAAATTTGATACTGCAATGTACTGACTCCCTGTACAATTGCTCTGCTGTACTATGTATGTCCCCGGGTCGACCCTGAAAAGGGGACTGTAATTGTTTCAGTCATCCTACCCGGTCACCAAAACTCAAATTCATATTGTGACCCCTTGTTCTAGTCCTTTTTCTAAATTGGAAAAGGTCCTCCACCTGCACCTTGTTTATGCCCTTGAGGTACTTGAAACTTTCAATTATGTCCCTCCGCTGTCTCTTCTCCTCCAGTAAGTACATACTGAGGTCCCTTAGTCTATCCTCATATGTTTTGTGGTGCAAACCCTGCACCATCTTTGTTGCCCTTCTCTGGATAGTCTCCACATTATCTAAGTCCTTGCCCAGGTGTGGCCTCCAGAACTGCACGCAGTACTCCAGGTGAGGCCTTACCAATGTTTTAGACAATGGCATCACCACCTCCTGCCTCCTGCTAGTGATACCCCTCCCTATGCACCCCAGTATGCCACCTTTGTGCACTGCTTTGATACCTTAAGATCATCAGAGATGATAACATCAAGTTTCCTTTCCTTGTTGGTGACAGTCAGCTCCTCCCCCCCAACCTGTAGCTCTCCCCAGGGTTCCCTCTACCCAGGCGCAATATTTTGCACTTCTTTGCATTGAACCTCAGTTGCCACATCTCCAACCATCTCTCAAGCATCTCCAGGTCCCTTTTCATTATCTGCACCCCTTCTGGAGTATCCACCCTGTTGCAGCTCTTTGGTGTCATCTGCAAACAGGCAGACCTTTCCTTCCAGCCCATGTGCAATGTCACTAATGAAGACATTGAACCTGACTGGTCCTAGTACTGATCCCTGTGGTACCCCACTGGTCACCCCACTCTCTCCAGATTGTATCCCATTTACCACCATCCTCTGTCTCCTACCTGTTAACCATTTCCTAACCTAGCTCACCACCTTGTCTCCCATGCCCAGACTACCCATCTTGTTAATCCGCCTTCTATGTGGGATGGTGTCGAAGGCTTTGCTGAAATCTAGGTACGCGACATCTAACGCCCCTTCCTGATTTACTTCCGTATTCACCCAATCAAAAAAATCTATTAGATTAGTTTGACATGACCTTCCTGCTGTGAATCCATGTTGCCTCTGATCCTGAGCACTGCTGGATTCCATCTGTGCCTCTATAGGAAAACCAGAAGCAGTTCTAAAATTCACAAGTATTGTTTTATTATTTTCAGTGACAATAAATACCTTGGCATGTATTTGGATATCTAGTATACTGTACAGTATATGTTTCACTATACACAGTAATGCATGTATTTTACTATATGATATGTATTTCAGTCTATAATGTATGCATTTCCCCTATATAGTGTATGTGTGTGACTACTGTATATCATGTGAATAGTTCAGTATATGGTGTATGGGCCTAATGTGCAAAAGTTTTCCTGGGTGCAAATCCTGATTGTGAACACGCAAACCAGACTTTACATGGATTTCCTATATTTAAAAGCCTGGTTGGCACACACAAGCAGGGTCTGTGCCCAGGCAAACTGTGGAGGATAGTGCAATGCAAATGGAGGGGGTGGGGACCTTAATATTGGCACAGTCCAATATTCAGAGTATTTGTACTGCACAAAGTCATTTTGCACAGTCCCCTTGTGTGGTGCATACACTGCCGACGGAGACCACAACTTACTCCTGTGCAGCCCTAGCAGTTGGTGGAGGAAGTGTGATGGCCTCCACTGCGCCTCCGGTCCTGAGACACCAAAACAGTGTCCCTGTGTCCATTGATCCTCTCACCCACACCCATGCCTGATATAACAGACCATTTACCCTGTTGTTTAGTGGTTCCTCCCCCCACCCAATGCCCTGCCTGAGTAATAAAAGAAGAGTCTACCTGGTGTCCAGTGGTCCCACCTCACAGCTGCACCCATGCCCAATGTAACAGACCATTTACCCTGGTGTCTAGTGGTCCCTCCCTTCATCCAATGCCCTGACTGAAAAGTATGAGTCTCCCTGGTGTCCAGCTGTCCCTCTCCCTGTCCGATTCCCGTCCCTGTACTGATGAAAGCCCATCTTGGTTTGACAATCCCCCCCCTGGTGATTACCAGCCCACCACTAATGTGCAGGATGCCTGTGGCAAGTAATGCCCCCCTAACAGCACAGCTCTGGCCCTGTTCTGAATAGTGACATTCCAACCCCCCCCCCAGCAGTGTCTCATTGGTGTCTAGTGGCCTCCTCCCTTCTGCAGCACTGGACCTCCCCAGTCACCCTTACCTGAACCACAGCCCTCCACACTGCAACGGCTGCCCCATCATCTGACAGAAACAGGGGAGGCGTGCTGGTGCCGCATGCGTGTCCTGCTTCTGTCAGATGGTGGGCATCCAAGGTGTGTGTGTAGGGGCTGAGCTACTCACCATTGATTAACTGTGGCAGTGAGATTCAGGTAAGGGTGGACTGGGGGTGTGGGCTTCGGTGCTGCAGGAGGGAGGTGAACCACTAGAACACCAATAGACATGGACTGGGGGTTTGGAATGTCACTATTTAGGAATGGTGCCAAGAGCTGTGTTGGGGGGCATTGCCACAGGCATCCCGCGACATTAGTGGTGGGCTGGTGATTGCCAGGGAGATTGTCAAACTGGTGGGATTTCCACCGCACCGGATGGGGATCAAACAGGGAGGGACTTTGAGATACGAGGAAGACACTTGTTTTATTTCTCGGGTAGGGTGGGATTTCACCGGTACTGGAATGGGGATCAAATGGGGAAGGAACTTCTGGACACCAGGAAGACACTTCTTTTATTACTTGGGCAGGGTATCAGGTGGAGAGATGGACCACTAGATACCAGGGTAAATGGTCTGTTACATTGGGTGTGGGTGCAGGTGGGTGGGGGGTGGAGGCCACTGAACACCAGGTAGACTTTTCTTTTATTACTGAGGCAGGGCATTTGGTGTGGGGAGGGACCACTAGACACCAGGGAAAATGGTCTGTTACATCAGGCATGGGTGTGGGTGAGGGGAGGGACCACTGGACCCCAGGAAAACTCTCATTTTATTACTCAGGCAGGATATCAGGTGGAGGGAGGGATCACTAGACAATAGGGTAAATGGTCTGTTACATTAAGCATGGTTGTGGGTGGAGGGAAGAGACCACTGAACACTAGGGAGACTCTTCTTTTATTACTCGTGCAACGCATTGGGTGGGAGAGAACCACTAGCACCAGGTATAGCTCCACATCTGGGGCTGGGCACTTGGGGGTGGCAGCACCATGTTAAACTGCTTGGTTACCCATGCAAATGAGCCCATAATGGGCATACAAATGGCCACATAGCACCCTGCCTGCCCAATGGGGTCATTTGCATGGGTCCATTTGAATGATGTGAATTGCACTTTAGTGCAAGCCATTGTGGTGGCTTAATTCGGAAGCTATATCAGGGCAGCTCTAAGTGGCTTAGCACTGGTCCAACATGGCCCTATATTCAGTTCAATAGTGCAAATGCACTAGTCTACTGAATATAACATCCTCGGGCACACAGGCTATTGCAAAGTAGAACGCAAATCGTTGTGCTCCGCTTTGCACAGTTTTAATTATTGTGACTTATGTGTTTAATTATGGTGCATCTGTTTCTGTGCATGCATCTCACTATATAATGTATTTGCTTTACTATATGGTTTATATGGTTCTGCATATGGAGTATGCGTCTCACTACTGTATATAGTGTATGTGTTTTACTATATAGTGTATATGACCAAAGGGTATATATTATGTCCCTACTAGCATCTCATAGTTACTGTAAATACATGCACTGAAATATTTCCAGCATGGTGTTAACTGTCAAATATTGCCTTCCACAGAATTAAGAGAACCAGGATAGTGAACTATTTAGACTCCCGAGCTGTTCTTTCTTTTTATCAGCTGTCACTGTGAAGCGATCTCCCCATACTGAAACTCACACTGTTTATTGTGCAGGATTTAATTGTTTTTCAGACTATAATGTCGGCTACTAGTAACACTTCAGTCATGAATCTGTCACTCAGAATATAAATGTAAATCATTGGTACTTGAATGAATGCTGGCTGGCTAAGGGTAGGCATGTGTGTTCAGTAAGGAGGACCTCCATCTAGTTTAAATGGACAGTTACTTTGTGACTGCATGACTTTTTCTCGTCTTATGCTCTATGCTCATTATTTATTCAGTGAGCTGTACTGTAAGTAGTTTGAGGGAATCCAGAATACTGCAATCCTACACTGCAGTGAGTTAGACTCCAGCCAAGACTGAGGCACAGGGGACAGTGTGCATGGCAGTCCGCTGAATTAATGAGTTTATTAACATCTCTTATTTACCAGAAATCCTGTGATGGATTTCTTCTCCTCTCCTTGTGGTTCCAGGTGTTCAAAGGATTTCTAGCCATTACAATGAATGAAAACAGAGGGAGGGAGACAGAAAGAGAGCAAGAGAAAGATGTGCCTTATTTCTCCTAAAAACACACAAAAAAAGCTGTATACTATGTCGTTTGCAGATTATCTGGGTGGAGACTACTCCAGTTGAGATTGGGTCACAGGGGAGTATAATGGCCATTACAGCCTCCTCCTCATTTTTCTGCCTTTTTCAAATAATGACTTGAAAGTGCAGCATTAGACTTGACAGAAGCACTGCTGGTCTGCTATGGTGAACACACAATGTCAGTCTAGATTAGGCTTCGGCGAACATTTCTCTCTTAATTACCTGGCAGAGAAGCCACATTGGCTGAGGTTCTTCTGTTGAATTTGATCCACCCCATCTAGCTCTAGTATTACCAGTATATGTTATGGAATGTACTGAGATAGGGTGAGTGTCTTCAAATGGCAATGTGATCTGTGGGGGAGAAGTGGAGGGCACAGAACTTCAGAAACCCCGAGGTCAGAGCAAACTGCAAAATGAAAAATATATAAGCATACCCTATAGCCACAACATTTATATTTAGTGTATACCACCATCCCTCTGCTCAAATCTTAATTATTTGTTTTCTTAAATGTGTAATTTTATTTAGTTCAACTTTTCCCAATGGCCTGTTAAGAACATACTTTGTGTAATGGAGTCATGTTTTCACTGAGACAGAACTGAACATTGGTAATATGTTTTAAATTGTTTTAGAGTTTATTTTAAAGGAATCCCTTCTCACATGTAACATGTCTTCTGACATAGTGCATTGACTGCAGAATTAATCAACCACGTTTGGAAAGTAGGTCATCAGGAGATGTACAGTATTATATCAAAGATGGATGGAGAGCCCCCACTCCCTTTTTCTCAAGAGAGGGTATCAGCAAATATTTGGGATGTAGCCACTTACTCAGAACAAAAGATGGCCAAGCAGTGAAGGAGTTGGAAAAATAAGTCCTGAGTGTATGATGGAATATAATGCAATTTGTGCAAAAGGGAGCAGAAAGTAGTGAACAGACTGCACATCTGTGCAGCAGCGTTTAAAAAAGCAGAAGCCGAGGCCATCAGAAGGTTGTTTATTGAGTGCTAAAAGTAAATTATAAAATGGGAAAGAGAAATTTAGTTCTGTGATTGGCTAAGGAAGGCTGGCACCCATACTTTGTTTTCCGTGCAGCCATTGGCTGAACAAAGTACTGGTGCCAGACTTGCCACCACCTTACCCACAATACCCATGTGCCAGTTTGGAATTTTCCATTTCAGATTACGGTATAAGCCATTTTATTTCACAGCTTAAACACCTGTAACATTTAGGAGCACAAGTTAGCATCCTGGAACATATTTCATTCAGCCTGTTCTCCACCTCTGCCTCTATCTTACCTTGTATGATGTTTCTGTTTGTTCAGTTCCCTTTTAGGGCTGCAGTGGGCAGAGACCTGCAGACCTCTGCGACTGGAAAGAGGAGATTTTTCTCACTGAACAACAGTGTGGTGTTGCCCCGCGACCGAGAAACAGCTCTCTCCATTACAGCCGTACAGTACTTTTTTGCAGCCATCACAGAACACTGCATAGTCTGCTATGTCCAAGATGGCTGTGAAACTGTATTGCACATATGCGACTACTTGTGCATGCACAATATAGTTTGGTGGCCATATTGAACATGGTGAACTATACTGTATTCTGCTGTGACCTCCTTTTTTTATTCTTTATATTTTTCGCCCCCCCCACCTGACTCCCACCTGATCCTCCCTCTTAGCACCCACCACCACCAATCCCCCAGTGTCATGATCAGGAATCCTCTGTCTTTTTTTCTTTCTCTTAACCCTGTAGAAAGAAAAATATCCATCAATGTCTTTTGAGGCCATTACTATCCCCCAACCTGACCCTCACACTCAACACCATACACCCAGCACCCCTTCAAGCCTTTACTTACCCATTGGGGGTCCAACGCTTCTCTTCTCTGAACCACAGACACGTCTTAACTCTTCAAAGCTGGACCGCAAACTGAAGAAACAGGTATGTGGTTCAATGTATTTCAATGGTGTTTTGAACTTCAATCAAGCAAGCAATCAAAATTTTTATTTATTCAGACGAGCACCATTGAGCAAGGCTCATTTGCAAGGTGGACCTGGTCATAAATACATCAAAGTACAGTACAGAATCAGGTATACAAAAATCAATAATATACAAGGAAGAAAAAGTATATACAGTGTATACAGTACAGTACAAGGTTGAAATAAATAACAAAAAACAGCATTATTTTACAATTAAAGAAGTCAGCAGATGTACAATCAACCATTGGCATACAGGGATTATAAGCAGAGATCTTTTGAGTGAGGCAGCCGGCAACTACACATATAGGGGAAAGAGGCCATGTATGGGGTGGCAGGTTAGAGAGGTAATGAAGAGGAGGGATATATTACTGACAACTGGGGGAAAAATTGGGGTAAAACCACAGAAAGTGATGATGGCTGTCATGTACTTGTTTATTATGAAAATGATGGAGGAGGGGTAGATAATTGGGACACTACTATAGATGGGGTGGGATATTAGCCAGGTTGGAGTGGACAGGGAAAGGTGGGTGCAGCAGAAAGAGTTAATAGGGAAAGAGTGAGAGCCAGGGGTAGAAACATGTAGAACTTAGTGGCATAACTTGGCCATTTTTTGCATATTTTTGGCCTAAATTTTCGACATGCCTTTTTTGGGACCCCACCTCATGGACAATTGCACTGACATAGGCAAATCTGTCCCAAAAGGTGATTTTGCAGTTCCGGGCAGGAGCTGAAAATTTTCTCTGCCCTTGTTTATGAGGTGGGGTCATAAGAAGGCCATTTTGAAAATGAGCTGTAAAAATATTAAAAAAGAACAAAGATATGAGCCTGCATTGAATTTATTTATTTATTCATTACAAATTGGATTTACAACCTTTGAGTCAGAGACTCATTTACAAAGGCAGCTCATCACAGCGGGGGCAGACATCAAGACAGTTATTACAGTGCAGATTAAAACAGAGAATAACATTACAGGTGCAGTAAAAGGAACGTTTAACATGGAAACACTTAGGTTACATAATGTAGTAGTTTGTATGTTACTTAGGTTACATAACGTTACAAAATTGTGAGTTATACTCATGGATATAGTAGGTCCTCAGAGAAGACAACGGGTTACATTCCTGTTTGGACCTAGTAGGGAGGGAGTAGGTCTAGGGGAGGGAGAGGCTGTCCAGTGGACGTTTTGTGAATGCAAGCTCGTAACATTGGTAATTGTCAGTATTTTTACCCCAAATTCCATGGCTGCAGGCCTGTTGGCTCTGGCCAGAGTTTGTTTGAAATGTACTGTAGGTAATGTGATCTTACTCGTGTTACTACTTGACTGAGCACTCACTCAGTGCTTCAGTCACTCATTAGCTAACAAACTGTGCATGGACATGTAAAAACACCAGTGATTATGGTTTCTCTTCTTGTTTTCAGCCTTACCTTTGAAAGTCCTTAAATCAATGTGGAAATGTCTGCATTTAATGCTATCCTAGTCCCTCTGTGGACGGAGAAGACCTAAGCTTGGGTGGGTATTCTTACAGTTGATTGAGACAGGGGAGACCCAGGAGTTTCTAACAATAAAGCATATTACCAACTACAGTACATAACAGCCTATATGAAAGGTTGGGGTAGAGTCTAATTGGTTAGATCTAGAGAAGGGGTCTGATACTGGGTAATTTGGGAGCCCTGTTCTTGGGAATGTTGGACAGGAAAGCAGTCCAGAGAATCACAAAACCGTGGGGGAATTGCATGGCTCAGTAGGTTGTGGAGACTTTCACCTTTAGTTCCCTGGTTTAAATCCAGCCCTGGCTGGTAGTGAGCAAAACTCATAATCACTGGAAGGCTGTTCAGTGGCTTATGTGACATGAGCTGTGGTAGTCCCAGTCCAGTTTTCCTATTGGGTCAGTGTCCACATCACAAAACCACTAACAGAACTGGTACTAACTGATACCCTTGCTAGCAGTTTTACATTACAGAACAAGGATTACATGGACGTGGAATCAAAACCACCCTCTCACCTACAGTGGAGCTGGCCTGGATGTAATGCAGTGTCTCGTGTTACTGCATGACAGAAGGAATTAACTGCCATTGAGATTGCCTTGTTTTCTGCAATAACTCTACTGCAGTAGGCTGCAGTATTATGTTGCATCCTGGCTAGCACCACAGTATGTGGTGTTCCCTCCATAACACCATTGAGGAACATTAATGGGGCAGTGTGGGGAAGCTTGCACTGTGAACATCCACGCAGTCCCTGACATATGGATGAACAGGCCTCAGATTTCAGTGATGTCAGTCCAGCACCTTTCACAGGCACTAAAAAGATTTACATGGAAAGGAACAAAAAAGTCAATGGGAAAAAACGACCCTTATAACCTGGCTTAGCCTATCCGATAGCCAGCATATCCACAATGAAACTTGTGGGCTGACTCCTATTAGTTCATGCAATTATTTCTTCACAAGCAGACCAGTTCCTACCTATGTATGATGAGAAAGGGGAGGGTTCAGTAGACTTGGTCAATTTCTGGGAACATGAGGGATTAAGTCATTTGCAGAATTACAAATTAAATTTACAGTACTGATTAGAGAGTAATACTTTATATTTTTTTGTTTATTTTTTATTTATTGAGACATCAGAATTACAACCCTTCGAGTATTAGACTCTTTTGCAAAGGCTCTTCGTCAATTAACAAAGAGTGTCAACAATAGCACAAGAAATACAATCAATAAACAATGGAGAGCAATAAAGGAGCATCACGATCATTCAAAATAACAGAGCAGTATTTCATGCAGAGGGCAGAGAGAGTCCGGAATCGATCACAGAACAAAGTATAGAAATTAAGCATACAAGCACCAAAGACATTATTAAAAAATGCAGTGAAAAAAGTTCATTAGGTGGCATTACCACAGTGAAGGGAACTTAGTAGCATATTACAAATATCAGGCAATACAATATACAAGGTGTAAGGGAGGTGGGGGAGGGAGGATAGCAGGGCTGGTAAAAAGTGAATATACTAGTGGCAGTCACATGTGGAGTTCTGGGCAAGAAGGTCCTTGAGTGAGGTTTTGAAAGGACCCATCTTAGTGCCACTAGTAAGAGCCACAGGTGGCTGTTTAGCCAGTAGGGGGCTCGGTGATAAAAGGCTCTTTGACCGAGGGAAGTTCTGCAGCAGGGAACCAAAAAGGGGGCATTAGAGGAACTCCTAGAGACTCTTTGGGGGAGGGAGAGCTGGATGAGACAGTGCAAACTAGGAGGGGAGAGGTTCCACAGAATATTCATGGCCAGGAGGCAAGTATGATATTTAAGATGGCATTCAAAGTTAAGCCAGTTTGAGTGATTGTAGAGGTCACATGTGTGGGTCATTTGGTCACAACCTGTCACTAGGTGACAGGCTTTATTTAGTGCACTTTTATGTGATGAAGGGCAGTATTATCAGCTGAGCCATAAAGTACAGTTCTGTAGTCCAGCACAGAGAGGACCGAGGAAGACACAGCAAGGTGGAGCACTTTAGGGGCAGGCAGTGTTTGAGCTGATAAAGGAGGCCAATTCTGGAGTTGATGGTGGAACAGAGGAGGTGGATGTGTGCATGAGGATAGATGAGGGTGGAGTCAAGGGTGAAACCCAGGTACTTAAAGGAGTAGACTTGCTTAAGTGGGGGGGCCTTGGGAGGGATGGACAAGTAATGAAGCAGTATTGTGGGTGTTTTAGCGGTGAGCAAAAATCATAGTTTTCATTTTTTTATGATTTAATACAAGCCTGTGCTTTGTAAACCAGGCTTCCACTTCAGAAAAGGATTTCTGGAGGGCATCCTGTAGGTAGAGGTTGAGGGGTTGCTCCAGAATATGACAGTGTCATCAGCATAAAGAAGTAACTGACCAGTACAGGCCCTAGGCAAGGAGTTCAGGAAAAGACTGACTAGAAGCAGGCCTAGGATGGAGCCCTGAGGGACCCCGGACTGAACTGGGAGATGGGAAGAGAGGGTAAAGTCAATTTTGACCTGCTGGGACCTGACAGTTAAATAGCTTTCAAACCAGGTTGTGACCTTGGTGGACAATCCCATGGAGGTAAGGGATTCAAGGAGGAGGGCATGATGGACGGTATCAAAAGCCTTAGTTAGGTCACTGTAAACCTACCCAACTAAGTGTTCTTGATCAAGGGCCTTGTGGATATAGGTGGTATATTCAAGTAGGGCTGTGGTTGTGCTGAGGCCCCTAAAGAACCCATGCTGCTCAGGACACAGGAGGTCATATTTCGATAAGTGTTCAGTGAACTGATGGGCCACTATTTTTTCAAGGGCCTTGAAGAGAGGGGGCAAAATAGAAATGGACCGGTAGTTTGTGGAGGAGGTGCGTTCTCCGCACTTTAGAAGTTGGGTAATGATGGCCTGCTTCCTGAGGGTAGGGAACTCCACCAAACAGAGGGAGCGGTTCAGGATTTGAATGATGGAGACTAAGACAGCATCGAAAGAGAGATGGAGGAGTTTTAAATCCAGGGAGTCACCACTATGACGGCTCTTTCTCAGGACACTAGTGATGCAAGTCTTGGCCTCATGGGGTGATATAGCATGAAACCTGAAGGGAGGGGAATTTGCCGGGGGGGGACAGAAAGGGGTGAGGGACAGTATGGGGGACGGGGTCAAAGACGTTTGGAGGAAGAACACTACTAAGGTTGGAGAATGAGGAGTTTAAGGTATTGGCAATTAGCAGCGGGTCCTGGATAATGGTCCCATTTACTAAGAGCTGGGCTGAAGGAAGGATAAGGGTTTACCGTTAAGTTCTTTGATAGTATACCAGAATTTTTTCCCGAACCCCTGGCCAAGGTGAGGGTATTCTGATAATAAGTGGCCTTTGTCTGATGCAGGTTTCTAGTGCATTTGTGCCTTACTTTACAGTACAGTTGTTTGTCATGGGGTAACCCAGAAGCAAGGGTTCTATGTCAGAGACTATCCCGATAGCACATGAGGTTGAGAAGTGCTTGAGATAACCCGGGAGTAGCATGATTTTCATCACCTGTTTTGAGACTGGAGTAAAAAGGTCACATGCAGAGTTGAAGGAGACTATGAAGTAGGCAAGGGCGCTATCTGTGCATCCTGCTGTATCTATGGGTGACCAGTCACAGTTTAAGAGATGGCTTCTAAGCCAGGTTAGTGCACCAAGCCTTAGTTTCTGAGAGTAAATGATTTTGTGGGGTGGGTTTGAGGCCTTACAGGACCACCAACTCAAAATTGGAGAGTGGTCACTGATGACAACCGGGAGTACCTCATGAGACCTTAGTGATTCTTTTAGGGCGGTTTGTGAAAATTAGGTCTAGCAGAATAGCAGTCCCAGTTTTTTGGTTATCTCTTGTGGGGGATCGGATGACTTGAGTCAGGTCCATGGCCAGTGTGGCATCCTTATAAGCAGCCGCCAATGCAGATAGCCAGTTCATGTTAAAGTCGCCCAGACATAAAATCTCAATATTAGGGGGGAGGGAGAAGAGGCAATTTATAACCGCAGAGAAGGCATATTTCTAATTACGAGGGGGAATATAAACAACCATGACATACAGGGTTTTGTCAGGACTACCCAGAGAAAGTTTTAAGGTGCACACCTGAGTCCCAAATTCTGGAAAGGGGTGGGGATAATCATGGCTTGGAGGGAGTTCGGAATATAGAGCGCACACCCACCACCTGGTTTACCAAGGCGTTCTGATCAAAATATTGTATAGCTGTTCTGGGCTACATGGGAATCCATGGAGGCCATGGAGAGCCAGGTTTCTGTTAAAGCCAGGACATCCAGCCTATGCTGTGTGACCCAGCCCTGAAGGGAGTCGAACTTTTTTTGTAGGCTACATATATTTAGGGAGGCAAAGAGGAGGCCCCTCTTTTTTGCACCAAGAGACAGCAATGCAGGAGAAGGCCCTGGGTTCATGTGAACATTCCCAGATAATAGAAGGAGGAAGAGGAGGAGGATGTGATGGGTGAGGGGAATCTTGAATAGCTTGCATTCCAGGGCAGTGGCTGTTGGGGAGGTTATAAGGGTGGTGTTACGAACCAGGATAGGTAGTGAAAAGACATGCAAGGCCATGAAGAGTGCAAAGGAGAGGTGGCAAGTGGGGTGGTGAAAGGTATTGCAAAGAGGTAGATTCAGATGAGGGTTCCAGGTGGAACAAGTACCACTAAGCTGTTTAACAGCAAGAAAAAAGAGTGAGGAAGTAGGAGGACAGGGAGAGGGACTCATGCCAATGGGGCCTGATGGGATTCACCCTAGTATCCTAAAAGAGCTAAGGGAGGACCTAGTGACACCACTAACCACACTTTTTAACAAATCATGGGAAGATGGGGTGGTACCTGAGGATTGGAGGAGGGCAGATGTAATTCCCCTTCACAAAAGTGGGAGCAAGGCAGAAGCAGGAAACTACAGACCTGTTAGTTTGACCTCAGTGGTGGGGAAAATGATGGAATCACTTCTGAAAGAAAGAATTGTTGAGTACCTAGAGGCCAGCGGGCACTGGACCCAAAGCAGCATGGATTCACAGCAGGACAGTCATGTCAGACAAATCTAATCAATTTCTTTGACTGGGTGACCAAAGTAATAGACCAGGGAGGGGCTGTGGATATGGCCTACCTAGACTTTAGCAAGGCATTTGACACAGTCTCGCACAAAAGATTAATAATCAAGTTAGCTAGCCTGGGAGTGGGTCCAGGGTGGTAGCCTGGGTAGAAAACTGGCTGCACAACAGGACACAGAAGGTAATAGTGAATGGAACACATTCTGAAGAAAGGGGGGTTACTAGTGGAGTACCTCAGGGCTCAGTACTGGGTCCAGTCCTCTTTAACGTCTTTATAGGTGACATTGCAGAGGGTCTGGAAGGAAAGGTATGCCTCTTTGCAGATGACACAAAGATCTATAACAGAGTTGATACACAAGGGGGTAGAAAAGGATGAGAAGGGACTTGGCAAGGTTGGAGGCATGGTCAGACATATGGCAACTTAGATTCAATGCAAAGAAGTGCAAAGTAATGCACCTGGGAAATAAAATCCAGGAAGAGTACACAATAGCAGGGAGGTACTAACAACAACAATAATGGAAAGAGATCTGGGTGTAGCTATATCAGATGACCTAAAGGAGGGTATGCAATGTGAGAAGTCAGTGGGAAAGCCAGGGGATACTGGGATGCATAGGAGGGCATCACAAGTAGAAAAGGAAGTGGTTATCCTTCTATACAGACAGTTGGTGAGACCCCATCTGGAGTACTCGTGCAGTTTTGGAGACCTCATCTATGCAAGGACATAGACAGGATGGAAGCAGTCCAGAGGAGGGCAACTAAAATGGTGCAGGGTCTACATCAGAAACCATATGAAGAGAGACTGAGAGAGCTTTAATATGTATACCCTTGATGAAAGGAGGGACAGGGGGGACATGATAGAAACTTTTAAGTACCTCAAGGGAATCAACAAAGTCCAGGAGGGTAGCATCTTTTAGAAAAAGAGATGTGTAAGAACAAGGGGACACAATTTAAAGTTAGAGGGGGGACGGCTCAGGGGTAATGTGAGGAAATTATTTTCACGGTGAGAGTGGTGGACGCATGGAACCACCTTCCTGGAGAGGTTATGGGGTCTAAAACAGTGGAGGAATTCAAACATGCATGGGACAGACATAAGGCAATTATAGTGGGGGGTTGCAGGAAATAGGCTGTTGGTTAACTAGAATCTGCAGCTTATCCAGTAGGTAGGGAAATGGGCAGACTGGGTGGGCCAAGTGGTCCTTATCTGCCGTCAAAGTCTATGTTTCTATGTTTCTATGTAGGGGAGGTGATGATAGACCAGAGTCCAATAAGAAGTAGGAGTAGGTAAAGGGGGGAGGCCATCACTGTTGAGGGGGAGGAGAGTGCAGCCCACAGATGACTACTGGGTCTAGCAAAAGGAAGGGGCAGGAGATATATGATATGGGAGAGTGAAAATGAGGCTATAAGGCTGAGGAGCAGATGTATGAAACAAAGGGAGGGAAAGTGAGGATACAGAGGTTGGGACCAAGCTAGTACAGTGGTAGAGTGTCCGACTACAGTGAGTGAGTGAGTGAGGTCGCAGGTTCGAGACCCGAGGGGGATAGCTAGGAGTGGACCTGAAACAGGCAAAAAGTTGTGGAGAAGCTAGGAAAGGTGAGTGGTTTGCTAAGGAGTAACTAACTGAGATGAGCGAAAAGGATAGGAGAGGCAAAGTACACAAGCAGCACAAGTCTGACCCCTGGTGGTCAGTGAGTATAATTTGCAAAGGGAAAGTGAGCACTTAACCAAAAGAGTTATGTGACAGCTGTTGCCAATAATTGCAGAGTCAGCCTTGGGTGGGGGGTGGCTGGGGTGAGTGGGGAGTCGACGCGAAGTGTCAACGGCTGCACACCACACTAGGCTGAGCAGCAGAAGAGTGAGAGTCCTGATGATTACCTTTGCTTCCTTGGGCCCAGACTGTCCATTCCCTGTGCTGGCACTCACTCCGGTGGCGGAGTGGAGTGTGTAGGGATGGGGTGGTTCCAGTGGGCCTACAGTTTCCTGCAGGTTAGAAAGTACAGTATGACATGGCCCAGCAAAAGCTTGTGGTCCCAGCCAGTAGACAGGTTCCATCTAAGGGTCAGGATTCACAAAATGTTGCCCTGATATAAACCCAGTTTTACATGTTCAAACCAGGTTTTGCCCTGAGTTGATGTTCACAAAAGACTGGTTTGCACGGTCAAACTGGGTTTGCACCAGGGCAAAGTGTGAAGGCGGCTGCAATGCAGATGAGGGGGAAGGGACATAAATATCATCAATGTCCAATTCACAAAGCATATGCTTCATGCAAGGGCCCTTGTGGGGTCCCCTTTTGAAGATCAAATACTGCAGACTGAGACCTTGCTTTAAACCTATGCAACCCTAGTGGTTTGCAGAGGTTCTGCAGTGATGCCTCTGCCCCCTGCCAGTTGCTGGCCCTGACAACATAAATAGATTATCCCTGGTGTCTAGTGGTCCACTCTCCCTCCTGCTTATCGCTGATCTGAATACAATAAAACTACATTTCCTTGGTGCCAGTGATTCTCCTCCCCCCATGATTGCCAATCACCAGCCCCATGTGGACATTCATCCTGCCTTATTGCAATGGTTCTCTCCCCCACCCATGGCCGATCTAGAAGTAATAGTCCCTGGTGTCCAGTGTTTCTCCCCCTGCTTGATCTGTCACCCGATATAGTGAAACATATTCCTTTGTGTCTAGTGGTCCCTGCCCCCACCTGATCTGTGACCAATATAATGAAACATATTCCCTGGTATCCAGTGGTCCCTCCTTCCACCTGATCCCTTGCCCATGAGATATATATGTCTCCCAAGTATCCAGTGTAACCCCCATCCTGATCCCCTGTTTAGCACATGTCACTGGCATCTAGCAGACCCCCCTTCCTATCCATGATCCCTGGTATTGTATATATAAGTTCCTAGTGGCTAGCAGACCCCACCCTGGGAGGTAGTGCTCCACCACCCCGTTTCACCCCCTAGAAGTGTGTACTGCATAGCAGTGAGTATATATGAGTATCGTAGGGTTCCATTTATGAATATTTTTTAAGTATTGTAAAAAAAATGTGCTTGCACACACCTACTTAGAAATGACAGTCCTTGTTGCTTATTCTCTTTGTAACATCAGAGGCTGCCACTGTGGAAGTGATTAGGATGTCACAAGCAGAGTAGATGACATCAACTACGGAGTAAGCAGCAGAAGCTGGAATGTCTGTGGGGCAAACCTTCTAATTTTTATAAATTTTTTCTTAGTAATAAAGAATAAAGGGAAGAGAGAAATACAAAACATATGTAAAATATGAGCCATAGTCTTGTCTAAAATGTACGATTTTCAATGTATTGTCTGAGGAAACAGCCCCTCATTAAGGAGGCACTGCTTCACGTAACTGATTAGAAGTAAAGTACAGTAAGGAGCTCCTGTTTTAATATTAGCCACTGGGATCAGTTTAGCTCAAAAGCAGATATCAGTGCAGTACTAGTCACTGCTAAGAAGCTGCAGCATAAATTGTGGTTACAAATAGAATAATAGATAGGTTCTGGTGAATTACAAGGCAGTAATTCCATTGAGAGGTTTCTTGTATCCCCAGAACCTCGAGATGGAATTTCTGCCTTGAAACACCAGAACCTATTTGTTGTTTTTTGTAATATATGGATGCAAGGAATTTTTAATTTCTTACTTGTGCCTGCTGTACGGCGCTGAGGTCTGCAGAGTTAGTAAGACTCCCGAGTGTCGTTCCTCGCTCCTCGCTCGCACCACCCCCACTCCTGCCCCGCCTCCCAGTCCCATTCCGCATGTTTCTCTCACAAAAAAAAAAGAAACAAAACTCGGTTCACACAGTAGTCACATCGGTAATCCTAACTATACTATTACGAGGACCGGAAGTATAGTATTATTGGGCCGGAAGTATACTATTACGAGGACCGGAAGTATACTATTACGGGACTAACTACTGTATTACAAGGAATTTTTTGCATGTATTTTGGGGTATTATTTTCACTATCCATATATTACAAATAAATAATACAGCCTAACATCACTTCTCACATTGTTTCATATAACATGGTTGACCCCTATCGATCGCCCACTGATTTTCTATTACTGAGCAATACCATTACCCACTACTAGCTCTCATAGGTGTGGGTAATGGATGATTAATAGTCCAACCAACACTCTGTTACCCATTGCTTCATCTGATTGTAGTAGGTAACAGATGACAGCCCAGTCAGCACTCCGTTGCCCACTCCCAGCAAGCAGGCTACCCTCAAAACAATCAAATTCTGCCCCAACAGATGACAAACTGTCTTAAGATTTCTATAAAACCAAAACAACAAAAACCTGCCTAGAAAAGAAGCAAATTACAACTCCCTCCCAACTTATCACTCAGTAACTAATTGAAAGAGACTGTCCTGACAAACAAAAATACAAACTATAACATCAACAAATCACATGCACCTATGACAAAACTCCTACAGAAAATAAAACTAAATAAAATGACCGTGTATAACTCCCAAGAAACACTATCACTTGATTAGCAAATTGACTAACACAAACAGTACCCTAGTAATTAAAACCCACCTGATTATAGCATGCAGCATCTTAAAGAGATACTGACACCTCAAAGAAAACTTTAAAAAGCATAATAATTAGGTACAATTCTGCAGGCATCCCATTAATATCTTATATATTTCTTCTCCCCATTATTTATTACTAAGGGAATTTGTATGAATATATGATATTTATTTCTTATATTTCCTTCAGAGTCTATCTGCCTCTGTAGCTTACTCCCTATTCCAAGTCAACCTCCTTTGTGACATCACAGTCTGTTGCCATGCGAGTAACCTCTGACATCACAAGCAGTGCTCTGTTACTTCAGGTAGGGAGAAAGCAGCAGGAATAGTTTAACTCTTCAGGATCAAAGATCCTTAACGGGGAGGAGGAATACAGCACTAATGGGAAATACAAACTGGACTGTGTCTAAATATTAGGTTTTGTTAAAGTTCTCCTGAAGGTGTCACCAGCTCTTTAAGTAGCTACTGTAAGAACCACACAAACTGGCCATCTTCAAAGAAACATCTATGTTCACTTAAAAAAGGAAAAAACAAGTAGAAGTGAACAGTTAAGTAGAAAAGCTATCCACCACAGAGTCAGACAAGCAGGCAGACTTGACTAGCCAAATCCAATCAACCACATTACAGCATTTAGAAAATGTGGACCAGCACTACTAGCACATCATAGAGACAGCCTGGACCTGGGTTACTATCAGTCAGAACAGGGTTACTAAATGTAATGCTTCAGATACAAGGACTGGATTTTTTAAACTTTCTTTTTCTCATGCAGTCAGTGTTCTAAACATATCTCCTTCTGTGCCATGTAATGTAAAAAATTAAACATACCTGCCTGTGAAGAACCTAGTGGAAATTTCATGTCATGAAGCTGGGGACAGTAGAAGTCATTTAGTCTTCAACCTCGTGGCTTATCCTGCTCCTAGCTTCACTCAGTGAAACTTTCATCTTGTTCTTCAAAGGCAGCTATACATGATCCTCTATATTATTTATCTATTAAAGTTTTTCTGTCCAGAATATGACCAATTAGATGAGGCATTAAATTTAAAGAAGGTGTGATGGCACAGCAGCTGTGAATCAACAACATATACAGGCCGGTGCTCCATCTGCAATACATGTTTTACATAATTTAGTACACACTCAATGTTACAGAATACACAGCATTCTAACAGGCAGTTCCATGACAGATTAAACAGCTTAAGTGGCAATATAGTTAGATACATAGATACTGTCGGTAGATAAGGGCCTATGGTCCACCCAGTCTGCCCATTTGAGCTTGTAAGTTCTCTTTACATTTTTCTAGAAGCCTATTGATCCTTACCCCAGACCTCCAGGATTCCCTTATGTCTATCCCATGCATTCTTAAATCACGTGATTGTTTCTGCCCCTACTACTTTCTCTGGCAAGGTGTTCCACTTGTCCACCACTCTTTCTGTGAAGAAATCGTTCCTCACGTTGCCTCTGAATCACCCTTTCTCCAACTTCATCCCATCTCCTCTAGTCATGGAACATCTTTCTTATTGGAAAATAGTGATTTCCTGCACCCTGTTCCTCACTGTAGGGTACTTGTATATCTCTGTCATATCAAAAGGAGATTTGACATGTGCAATGAGTAGTTCATGAGCAATGTACTTCTGGTAGTTGTGGGATTCAGACCCATGACTATATTGCAGTTAGCATCTGTGGAGAAATTGTGAGATCAGGTGAAGAATAATGTTAGGTCACACTTATTTTCTTACTGCAATTTATACTGTAGATTCTTAGGTGGGGCAAAAACTGCATCAACATCTTACAATCTAAATTGATCCCAGCTGCAGGGTTTGCATTTGGAGAAGGAAAGTGATGTGGGAAACTCAGTCTATCTAGTTTGGTCCTACATCTCGGCTAGCAGAGTACAAGGATTATGGTTTGCGGCCTCTGGTGCAGTGCAGTTCCCAGTTTGGTCATGATTTGTCCATCTTGCTGCAAGTTATATTATTATTTGTGCACAGCAGTTTGCGAGGGTGAGGTGTGCTGGCATCTCTGTACCTGTGATGGACCTAGGTGCAACCTTTGCAAATGCTGCAAGATTCTGTACATTGAGTTGTCTACAAGGTAGGGAAGGGGACATTGCTTAACCATGAAAGGCACACTAAGTTGAAGCTTGTTTCCAGCTGCAACCTGGGAGCACAAGGAAGCTAAGTGACTTGCTCAAGGTCACAGAGTATGCAAGTGGGGGCTGTGGGATTCAAACACAGGTCTCCAGTTTGCTGCTCAGAGCCTTAAACCTCTGCTATACTGCCTCTAAGGTAAGCTGCAGTAGAGCCAGCTGAAGTGAAATTTATAAACAGCAGTAATTTTGACTTTCATGATTATAGCTAATTTGTCAGTGTGGCATCAAGTCGTCTTTAATAAGCTGTCATGTGCATCTTCTACTAGGAAAAAAACACTTGACAGCAATCAGTCACATTCCTATGGGTTGGAAATGAAAGCTGCTGTAGTTTCTGTGGGCCAGCAGCTTATGGTGTGCACAGTGCATGGTCCACCTAAAGCTGTGAGAACTGACAGAAACAGTATGGGGAGGGGAGTAACTAACCTTCACACAGTTGCCAAATGTCAGCAGTCCCCCAGACTCTCAGTTTCTTTGAAATCCAAAGTGTCTCTAGGCTATCAATATTCATGGCATCTCTGTTGGTCAATGTGAAAACATTTTTTAGCAGTCTCTTATAAGTGCTTGTACATCTGTTACTTAAAGGAGCACTGTAAATCCCATGCAGGGCAATTTTCATTCATTTTTAAATAACAATGGGGAGGCACATTACACACTCAGAACTAAATTCTACATTTAAAAACATTTAGTTTATTGGAGTATTTACACTCAGTGGATTAAGCAGCACTCATAGAATATCATTCCACAGAAAAAAGGAATTCATATGTATTCATCAATATAATGCAATTACACGATAGGTACATCATTGCACAGATTCTTTGTGATGTCATGGTATCTTTCTCCAACATAAAGCCTCCTGGAATATATTTGTATAGAATATGCCATTCACAATAACATTTTATTGTGTTACAATGTACAAAGTGCTCCCAAGGAGGTAACAGAGGTCAGATAAACCTATGCTTAACACAATAGGAGACCAAAACAAATATTAGTCTTCCAAATATTCGTGTATCTTTGGAAACTAAGTTGAGGAAGCATTATATCATATGAAGAGTGGTAAGTCTAGGGAAGAAGTTCCCAAAGGAAGCAGTACAAGAGGGGTGTGGTTTAATCAGTTTTTTATGAAGAGCAGTATTACTTGGAAACTAATTTTATTTAAAAGGGGAGATCAGGGTTCCCCTTCTCTTTCCATATTACTTTATTTATTTTACATACTTTTGCATATTGCAGCAGCCTGGATTCCAGGCAGGAGAAGAATATGATGGACCATTGGGACCTAATACATAGCTACAATGTGCATTGGCATAAAATGGGGGGGGGCAACAGGCTCCCCCACTGTGCCTCCATAGTGCACAAGGCAGGCATGCTGTTGCCGGAGGGTGGAGTTCATGCTGTGATTGTGTCATTGACAATACATGAAATGAGCTGACAGAGATGTAAGCTGATATGCACAAACGAAGCAGGATGACAACCACAGGGGTCTGGTAATGGCATAATGCCATGCTATGGACTGAGTTTTGGGCCACTGGCACTACAGCCATAGTCATCCACTCACCCCCCACCTCTTAATTTGTGCATGCTTTTGGTCTCATACTGCTTTGGTGAGCAAAGCACTCCCTGGAGGTATAGTGCCCCCATATTTTGTGTCACTCACTCTTGTCCCTGGTGTCCAGTGGAATCCAAATCTTTACATTTTTCTGCCCTCAATTAATCATCCACACCATTGCCTTACCATATCCATCACCTTGCCAGAATGTCCATTCCTCTTCACATGCCTTGGCCCCCTGTGAAACTGTGTATACCAGTTTTACCAGGCTCATGTGGTGCTGTGCCTTCACAACAGGGGTGTGGGTGCTGGCACGCCCTTCAACATGGCTCAGGGGCTCATTTTCATGTCTGCACCAGCATTCTCCTTGTTGCCCCTGTCATTTTCCCACAGCTGTCAAAATACTTATTGTAATAGCACAGGGAAAGGCTTGCAAGCACATTATGTTTGTGATGCTGTATGAGTTCCTTGGTATATTTATGTTTATCATTTCCTTTGTTCCCATGTAATTAAGTATAAAAAATAATACATTTTAGAACATGTGTTGGCTTAGTCCCCATGCAGTGTTTTGTTAAATGAACCTACTGTAGTCTGTCTGCAAAGAATTTCATGTTTAAGGACTATAACTTTCAACTAAGAAAAACTAATACTGGTACCAAGAAAAAGAAAATTATTTATGAATTTATTTATGGGGTTGATACTGAAAATGAAATAGAAAATCTCATTAAGGGTATAATAAGTGCTGAGGTCTTGGATGCAGTGTGATTTTTTATGAAAAGGGAATAAAGAAGGTTTTGACCTCAGTCACTGTAAGTTTGAAGCAGAGAATCTACTGGGCATAGATAAGCAAGGAATGGAAGAAGATGAGGGAGGTAGGCGTAGTGAGAGAAGTGATGTAGAAAATCATTTCATTTTATTTTATTTTGTTTGTAAAGACATCTGTAGATAAATTGTTCATTTTCATTGGCAACCATTGTAAATATGGTACAAAAAGCAATATGCAATACAAATAGCTAAGAATAATTAAAACAATAATGTACTGCAATAGTAAAGTGCCCAAATTTCAGCTCTCTTAATAAACAATTTGACAATGAGTTCCACAAACAGCCTATACGGTAATACAATGATGCTTGCCAGTACATATTCCTACAAAATCAGGGTAATCTAAGGTGAAAATCAACTAAAGGCCTATTGGTGTGAAATGTATATGATTCCTATAATGAACACCACATTTCTGATTGCTAGCATTTATCAAATTATCTATATGAAGGGTGAAACTAAGGCTACTATTGAAGCTCAGTCCAAGATATCTGTAATAATTGACCTGATCCAGGACAGAACCAGTAAAGGTTTTTATTTCAAGTTTAGGGAACAAACAAAGTAATCTTAGTACTGGAAAGCATAGATTTAGTTTGTTGGTGTTCAGACATAGTATGTTGACCAGGATATTGTATCAGATCGGTTCCATACAGCAACTGTTTTGTAACAGTTTCACAACTACTATTACTGGTAAAGAGCACAGTGTTGTCCCCATACAACAGGTTATTCATTGCATTAACACCTGATGGAAGATAATTTAAAAATAAACTAAAAAAAACCAAATGGCAACATTGATCCCTAAGGGAAAGCCAAGTTGGGAAAAGTGGAGAAGAAGAGACCCAGGACTCCACTGTAAAAAAGTTGAACAGAAAAAGGGAAACCAAAAAAAGCGATGGCAGTGGGGAGAGGGGAATAGCTGGGTCAAGGGTGTATGAAGCTGGGAAAGGTCAAAAGCAGAGAGTGTATGCTGTAATAGTTAACTCATTGATATGAGAAATTGAACTATTTAGTAGTGACAGAGGGGATTAAGAAATATATTGGGGAGGTAGACTCTGTGCAACCAACAGGGAATGGAATCTGATGTATAGTTAATACTTAGTTTTAATAGGCTGGACTGTTTTCAGTCAAGTTTAGTTGTTAAAGGTAGGCAGGTTTACATGTTTATTTATAAAAATCAGTCCTCCAAGTGTCGGAGCACCTCAGAATCTGCCTGGTGTTGAAAAAAATCCAAGCTCAGAGAAAGGAAGGAAGGTAAATACTGGTACCCTAGGGTTGTATATGATTTAGTCATTTAAGATGACACATATAGGTCTCTCACTCCCTGCTCATCAGTCTCTGACTTTGCTTGGGACACCACTGTCTCTTCCAACACCATTAAACTGAAGCTGATGGGGACCAATGCAGCACATAACTGGAGCCACAGAGAGGTGGATTCAACCACAATAAGTTGGGGGACCCCTGCTATTGAACAAATCTCTGAGGCATCCTAACACCTGTTTGCTATAGTCCAATGTACTATGGTTGCATGGAGGACATACTGTGGAGGAAAATATGGGAGTTCCCAGCTAGGAATTCAGATTGGTGGCTCTACTGATGACGAGATCTAGAAATCCACACAGTAGCAGACTGCTGGTCCAGTAAGCAAAGTGAAGTGTGGATGTTGAATTCAACAGGCAGGCAACCAGTGGGTGCGTAGGTGTAAATCATGATGGTCGGAAGTTACTGGGTTCATCATACACACAAGTAGTTCTCCATCTGGCACCAATGAAATGCAGCTGACCTCAGTCCCACACATAAGGGGTGTGCATTATAAAACACCTTATGAAAGGGCCTCAAATGCTGTTTTGCCATGTTCCCTTTGAATGGGTCATGTGTATCTCTTTCCAGTCTCTGGCACCAAGAGGGTAGTCATCTGAAGGCAAAATCATATTTAAAGGTTAGGAATAAGCTTGACAAACTGAATTGGTTGTACTCACATCCCACTGACGACCCCTGAATTAGTCACTGCACTGCACAACTGTAGCGCCTTGGAGTGGTAGCTCATATTACATATATCTGCCAGTTTTGTCTGATACAGTATGACACTGCAAAGCCTGAATAAACTCTACTAGGAGAGAGGGTACTCCAAATTAATACCACTCTACTACAGTATATGTTAATTCCTGATGGGTGATTTCATTCAAGTCCTGTGCACATTGTAAATAAACTTATTGTGCATGGTGGAATGTTGTTAGGGATGGAAATCCAGCCATAGAACAGGGTTGTTATGCTGCAGTAGCTACATCACCTTAGCTGGTATGCTGCACTAGCTATGTAGCTACTGCAGCATAACAACATCAAACGCGTTCCCCTTCATGCTCTACCATTTCAAACAAAAAAAAAAAAACTCTCCTGAAGTGAGGCATTTCAGTCACTGAGAAGTGTGGTCCAGTGGCTGAAAAACTTTTGAACAGAAGGGAATGCCCTCTCCGCGTCAGCAGGTCCCCTTCATGTGGTGGCTGTCTGGTGAACAGCACCAGTTCCCAGTGTCGGTGGTTGCTAGTAGGGATCCGGTGGCTGCAGTGAGGGCTACCTCTATTTAGCCCCTTTTTTTAAATGTAAATTAAAAGTTTATCGCCTCCCTTGAAGCAGTGGTACATCAAGCTGTGACGGTGAGAAGAATAAAGCCAAGCAGGAGCACTGCCAGCAAGCAGGACCGTGGCAGTGAGAAGCAGTGTCAGTAAGCCAGCATGAGAGCATCAGGGGTCGAGTAACAAGCTCCCCAACCATACCTGAGCCAACGTCTACTCCTCTTTTGCTGTCTCCCTCTCCTCCCCCCAAAAAACCCCAAAGAAACCATACACTATAAAAAATAATGGATGAGTGACCATCCATAACAAAGGATATGTTTCTTCTCGAGAAGTGATACCATCACAGAGACCTCTCGAGTCATGACGGTTTCACTTCTCTCGATGAAACACAGCCTTGTTATGGATGTTCACATCCATTATTCTCTATGTTCTTTGTTCACTGCAGCTTGGAAGTCTGGGGCCAGAATTTCAAAGGGCAATGCAGGGCGTGCATCAAGCCCAGCATCAAACCCATTTTCTGGCACAGCCACACCAAACGTCTTTGCCACACTGCACCTGATTTTAGTAGGTCAGGAGAAGTTATGACACTTTATGGCAACTTGTACCAAATATTTTGTGCAAGCTCTATAAAAAGGGTACCCAGGATTGCCATAAGCTAGACCAGAAAAAGTTGGTCTAACTTGCGGCAATTGGCGTAAGGGATGGAAAATTCCAATCACCAGCAAGGAGAATGCCGCAAGCCCTGTGCACCATTTGTTCACCACAGCCAGGCTTGCTCCATTTGGGACCCTTTGAGAATTCATCCTCTGGTGTGCCCATTTTTAAATCTGCATGATGGGATGACCAGAGAAGCCAAAGTGCCAGGGCTACACTGTAGTTTAAAAGCAAACTGGGGCACTGATGTTTGATAAAGTTTTGGACAAATCACCATGGGTGTGTAAAGTACCCAGACTGTAAGCGATTAAATACTACTACAGATAGTATAGAAGCCCTCTGATCCCCCAGGGTAAGACAAACATTGAGTGGCACTGTACCATGCTGTACATTTCCTGAGGGTCACACTTTTATGCTTTACCTAGAAAGGAGCCTTCTTGGGTGGAGGCACTTTGCCATTAGAAATGAACTTACAACTATAAGCGTAGAGCCCTCAGCCCAAGGGACAAACCCTCTAATACACCTTGCTGTGTGTGTGTGTGTGTGTGTGTGTGTATATATATATATATATATATATATATATATATATATATATATATATATATATATATATATATATATATAAATGTATGTGCTAGGGCTTATCCAACCCTTGTGGGTAGGGGGTTACAGAAGAACAGATTATGCGACTATGTTCCTCAAGGCCATACACTGAGTCAGCATTGATAGTAGGATCATACATGGGTTCTCCTGATTCACCGTCATTAATACCAGTAACTGGACCACAGTGCCTATTAATTAACATTATTTTCTGCTCCATTCTCAGCAACAAGAATCTCAATGTCCCCCCTATACTATTGGGTTGAGCAGGCATTCATTGTGCTAGCATCCCAAATTAATATAGCTTCTATTTCTGCTTCTGGCTGGTCTGTGCCTTAGCTGGCCTCACAAGTCAATCTGTCCAGCAATGTGCTGGGCTTTGAACTCTAAAATAATGCCTTTGAAACAAATCGATGTGTATTGGGTGGGGGTTGGGGACTTTTCAAGTTCCAGTTTTGTGTGGGAGCTCTGTGTTCATATCAGGAGAAACTTGAATGAAACTCCACTAAATGTCATGCTGCGCACCCTGTCTTCCATGTGAAATCAAACCTCTATAAATATCAAGCCCTACATCTCGAGGCATTTTATTTCAGGTAAACCTCAGGACCACAATGTAATTTCTTTTTAAAAAGGAAAGAGAATTTTTTTTTTTTCAAATCCAACGTCATCTTCAAAATGTATTTCTCTCCCTGCTGGTAAAGTTTAACGATCAGAGTTTTTGTCCGATCAAAGTACAGCCTCCTCCCACCCCTGTATTTTTTTTTAATGGTATGGTCCCTTGACTTTAATCTAGCATGACTTTAGGGACATAGGGCAGTCGCTAACTCTTTGCTGGCATATAGCTGGACAAAAGCATGTCTAAAAATCAATCAGAATTTCTCCATCAAACCTGACACTCTGCATCTGTCTGACATACTTCACAGTCCCCCAACCACCCTGCCTGGCACACCACATTAAAAGAATATTAACGAAAGATTTTTTCTTTCTGTGTTAAGATTTCACTCTGAAAATGTCAGGCCCCAGTTGAAATGATGGACCTTGACAGCTCTAGCATTAGCAGTCACTGCATTGTGACTTCACCATAAAATCATTGGCTGAGAAGCAGCTTCTAGGGAGTCCCCATGAGCTACAGCACACAGATTTACCTAAATTGCTATTAACATTTTTTCTCTCCATCTTGTCTACTTTATTTCACTCATGCATCTTTAATTTATGCTGCTAATGAAACAGTACAGCTTGGACCTCCAGGCTTCAACAGTGGAATGCAGCATAGCAGTAGGCTCTACAAATCCTTTGTCAATGCTAGCATCCCCACTGAACCATAACTGGGCATCTTGGGGGATCTGGCATTAGCACTTACCTGTGGTGGGCAAAGTTTCTGACCATAGATTAAGACAGAAGTGAAATGAATTATACAATCTCAGATCAAATCCAAATTGATGGTAGTCCCTGCTGTTGCACGCACTCTGTTCTGTGAAGTGTTTTTTTGTGTTTTTTTTTACACTAGTGCAGTGCGGCACAGAGGGCTGCTTTGCCAGCATATGAGAACTGCAGTGTGGCTAACTTCTTTTGAAAAGTGGCCAGCATGACCAGTGAAAATGTTACAAAGTCACCCACTTTGCCTACATGAATACTGTGTGTCGATAATGTGTGGTCACTTTATTAAGTGTACGTGCACACACACACACACACACACACACACACACACACACACACACACACACACACACACACACACACACACACACACCATTCAGGTTTCATTCGAAGTGAGGAGAGGACCTTATACTTTAACCAAACATTTTTATTTGTTTATTTAGTTTTTGTTGACCGGGTAAGTGCACTAGACAAATTCTGCCTATTTTTAGGCATGACCCGTGGGAGGGGGATACAGATGAATGCCAACCGACCTTGAACCAGATTAAGCTGTTGGTGGTATTTTTAGTGAATGAGGAAAATTTGGCCAGGACACCGGGGAAATTCCCCTACTCTTTTTCGATAAGTGCCATGGGATCTTTAACATCCACCTGAACTACCACCAATCCAGGCAGATGGGACCTCGGTTTAACGTCTCATCCGAAAGATGGCACCTCAGAAGTGCAGCACCCCTCTCATGCTGCACTACAGTGTCAGTACTGGGATATTAACCCAAGTGCCAGATGTGGGAACTGAACCCACAGCCCTCTGATCTCCCCACCTCAGAGGGGAGTGTGCTACATACTGAGCCACTGACACTAAATACATTCTGTAAAAGCTATCAGGAACAATTTTTGGAAAGTAAAGTTGGTAATTCAGATAGCATGAGCCATGCAGAAAACATTATTTATTAATTTTTTAATCATTCTGTTTATTCACCTCTAGTCACTGCACTACCCCTTAACTCCTTTTTTTCAGCTTGTACTCTTCCCCCAGCTACATCTCTGACAAGTGTACTCACCTACTGGGAGTCCCTAGGCCTAATCCACTGTGATGGCCTTGACACCCTGGCTTGACCCCAATGGATTCTTGGTACGTCTAGATGACGTCATGACCGACCTACAGCAGAAGGAACAAATCTAGTAGCTGGCATATAGTGGAGAGACTTCCAGTGCTTTCCCTTGCTCTGTGGTGGGTGGGTGAGGTGATGGCCAGTCTTACTTGCGGCAGGGTGGAAGTTTTTCTCTGATGTGACCCCTTTCAAAAGACAATGTGGATGGGCTGGCCAGCCGGTGCAGTGGTAGCACTACCGCTTGCAATGCTGGCTATCCGGGTTTGGGAGTGAGCCCAGGGAGCTGGGGGGTCAGCTGATGGGAGGAGGAGGATTGAGCACCCTAGGGGTGCTCTCTTCTGTGGGGAGGGTGGGATGCCATTCCTGCTGCAATGCTGCCACCTGGGTGCATACAGGTTGAGGTGCAGTGGGGGCCCCACATGGAAGAGGAGGAGGATGTTGGCTGGGGACTGGAGAGGCATCACGTCTCAGCGTGCACATGTTTCCATGGTCCCCCTAAGCTACCAATGTCCTCAGGGGCATGGGGAGAAAAATGGAAAATGTCCCCGCAGTTCACCTGGTTCAGGGGGCTGGCAGAGGTGTGGTGCTGGCCCGGGTCGGTCGGAGGTCCTACACATAGTGCAAGTGAGGAGGCAGTTCCCTCCCACTTTCTCGCCCAGGGGGGAAAACTGAGGCAGGAGTGAGGCTGATGACCAGGTCCGGAGTTCGTGCTCCCCCCCCCTTCCCGGTCATGGTAGTCCCCAAAGTGAACCATGGAGATAAGGGGGCATGAGCAAAAAAGAAAAAAAAAAGACAGTGGTGACAAGGGTTCCTACTGCACATATGCACACACATGCTGGCACAAAGCCAGCTGGTGTTCTCAACCCCTCACACCCCAGTGCTGTACAACTACCTGAGGATGTACCAGCAGCAGTGATGCATTGGACAAAGGCACATCCTTCCTTTCTGCACTTTCAGCGTTCTTGTACATTCACTCCTTATTTTTCAAAGCTGACTGCAAAGTGAGGACCAGCTCAGGTCCGCGCCATGCAAGAATTCTCTGAAGTTCCTGCCTCTGGAAGGAATACAAGTCCTCTCTTTTAATGCGTATACCATGGAAACATAGAATTTATTGGAAGAAAATGGCCACTTGGCTCACCCAGACTGCCACATACAATACATACCATGCACATATACACACAGTGACATGGCTGGTACTTCTACCTCAGTAGCAGACAAATCAATGGGTTTCTGCTGGACCATCTAAATTAAAAAGATGAGAAGACAACCCCCCATGACAGCAGTGGCAGTGGCGTGGGGCAGGGGACTTCATGGTCCTGGCAGGGCCTCAGGCCTTGGGACCCCAGGGCAGTACAAGTCATAGAAGGCATAGGGGTGCTGGTTAGGTGAGAGCCACGTGGAGGCCTAAAAGATGCACGTAGGCAACATGTGAGCAGCACAACAGCTGATATGCTGCCACAGAAAGGGGAGTTTGTGGGAATTTTGAACAGCTCAGAACATTTATATGTGTATGTGCAATGAAACATCTGACAGGCAATATATTGATGATCTGTAGCACTGAACTTTAAGAATAAATCAAACCTAACATATGCACTAAAGAGAAATGTCACCTTCTGAAACTATGAGATGCCTTTCTTGGGTAACTGGGAAGAGTGCGTTTGGTATAACTATTGGATTAAAAGTAGTAGGGTCTTTTCCCCTAAAATATTCATAGGAAGGATTTGCTGGGGAGAGCATCACTGTCTGTAACTAGTGCATGGCAAGGGACCACATCTGATGCTGGCCCACTGATACAGTGGTAGGGTTACACATTGAATGCTAATGATCCTCTGCTGTTTCTTTCCTCCAGAATCCTCTTCTAGACACCCTCTACTGCTCCTTTGCTCCAGGCACCCTCTTCAGCCCCTTTCTTCTGACACCCACAGCAAGGCAAAGCAATGTTTATCTATAAAATGCTAATTTCAAAAGGCTGTGAGCACTGTACAGAGTAAACAAACTCAACAGAAATGTTAAACCACTATAAAATAAATGTAATGAGTATTTAATCAGGAAAGGCTTTCTGAAATAAATACGTTTTCAGAGAGGCAGCCCTTTCTTCCAGACACCCTCTGTAGCCCCTTTCTTGCAGACACCTTCTGTATACCCTTTTCCTGTGGACACCCTCTGCAGCCCTTTCTTGAAGATGCCTTCTGTGGACCCTTTCCTGCAGACACTCTATGCAGCCTTCTTTCCTCCAGACAGCCTCTGCTGCTTTTTTCTCCAGATCCCGCTGCTGCTACTTTCCTCCAAAAATCTTATGCTGCGCCTTTCATTCAGATGTCCTCAGCTGCTTCTTTCTTCCAGTTTCCCTTTGCTGTGCCTTTACGTTAGACACATTCTGCTGCTCCTTTCCTCCAGATGCCCTCTACTGCTCTGTTCCTCCTCTCACCCTCTGCTGCTTCTTTTCTCCAGACACTCTCTTATGCTCATTTCCTCAAGACACCCACTGTTTCTCTTGTTCATCAGAAATCCTCTACTGTTCCTTTCTTCCAAGAAATTCCCATTATCTCTTTCCCTGGGTACCCTTCATTGCCCCTTCTCCTTGACACTGTCTTCTATACCCTCTTTCCTGTTTACTATTAGGTGCCCATTTCCCCTGAACATGCCCAACTGCCCCTTATCCCACAGGACCCTTCATTGCCCAAGACCCCATAAGCTTCCACCATCCAGTTCTCTGCCAGCTATTCTCCAGCTCTGCAGTGTTCTTCTCTATGTAAGCTCTGTCCCCTTCTAGAAGTGAAATAGCATGAGACATGTAATTGCCTTAGTACTTCAAGGGAAAAAGTAGAACATTAATCTGAAATATTGTAATACAGATTGGGCCAACTCCACAGAATGCTAACTGAAGATTCAGAAACTGAATCTGGAAGGAACTCCTCGGCTTGTTGGCATTTGTCATGGTTTCAATCTCTTTATTTTTTAGGGGTCTTAGATTCAAATTCAGATTTGGCAGACTCCAGAAGACATTATTTAACATTTTAATGCACGTCAAATTGAATCATAGCATTTTGTAATTTCACAAAAGCACTGCAGGGGTTAGCAGAGTGAATGAGTTGAGAGGAACGTGTACTAAAAACAAGTATTGGCCAATGTCAACCATGTTTGCTTGCTGTTATTTGCTGAGTAGTTGTTGGGTATAGATAGCACAGCAGGTAAAAGTAACAAATTAATAGCATGAGATATAATAGTGAAATAGTCATGACAGGGAAAAGAAGAGGTTCACTCATAACATTGTTTTTTCCTTACATTGTGACCTCAGATTTTCAAGATGGTATTTTTTTTAACCCGCCATATAAACTTGACAGGTGTCATTTATGAAATGCATTCAGAAATGCAATTTTTTTTGAACAAACACAAAAAACAGGTTTGGCAATGGGATTTGAAAATGACACCTACCATGTTCACGAGATTAAGTTAAAAAAATGATTAAGCTGAAAATCTGAGGTTAAATGTAAAAATATTATGATATAATGAGCAACCATTGTGAAATGTCAACATTTGTTGGTAACTTTGTTGTTTGTTGAGATTCTGACCTCATATTTTCAGCATAATCTTTTTATGAACCCACCTTATGAACATGACAGGTGATTGTGCGACGTGACTGTGAAAACATGTTTCAAGGGGATTTGGAAAATTACACCTGCCTTCTCCATGAGGTGGGGTAAAAAAAAAAGACTACTACATGTTGAAACTATGGGGCCAAAATCAGCAACACTATCAACGTTATGAGTAAACATTTGAACATTTCACTGTTCATAACTTTTTTGTTTCTTGAGATTTTGACCCCACCTTATGATCAAAACTGGTGTGATTTTTTAAAACCTTCCGAAAGGGTCTTTTGTGAAGTGACTGTAAAAACATGTTTATTTATTTATTTAAGTGTTTCACCAGGAAGGCATACTGAGTGGAGTACAGCTCGATTCCAGATGCGTCCTGGGGGAAGGGGGGGGGAGGACAAATACAGCACTGAGACACAAGAATTACAGTGTAGGTAATTTACAGTTCAGAACATAACAGGATTATACAGTACAATAACAGAGCTAGTATCTTAGAGTACCAACTACTAACAATTCCAGTGGACCTACAGTCCAGCTTTGCAATTTGAGTGAGATAAGTAATGCTGGAAGGACACTTACAATTACAATGGGCTCTACAGGCCAGATTTCTCCAGGCACTGGACTAGGGCCTGGGACTTTGCAGGTAGAGATGTGCCAAAAGTGGTAAAGGTTAAGGGTGAGAGGAAGGATATATGACATTACTGTGTTTTGAAGGGGAGCCCCCTCTCTTGATGCCAGGCACCTTTCCCACTGTGCCTACTTTATACCCAAATCCTGGTTTGGTTCCTTTCCCTACCTTACCTTCTTCCTTTCTTCTCACCCTCATTCCTCTTACCCTCTCCACAGCAATGTTTCCCATCCCCTTTCTATCCCAGCTAGGAAATCGACTGTTGGTCAAGCTGCCTTCTCTTATTTCATTCCTAAATTCAGGTCCACTCTTCCCCTGTCAATCCATGCTTCCTCTTCTCCCATCTCCTTTTAGTTTCTTGTTCATGACTTTTCTACTCCCACCTACAACTGTCCATGACCTAGTACCTCTTGGTCTCCTCCCACCCCACTGATATTGCCCCCTCCCATTTATATTGCCCTGGCTAGTTTCCTCTCTCCCTTCCCCTACTCTATTTCCCCTTGCTTATCAAAGCTAAATTTGTTCTGTCGCAAGTACTTGTTGTACTGTTTTGCCTTACATTGCATATGATTGTGCTCCTTTAATTACTGTATTGCTGTATATAACTACTGTTTTTTTCTATGCTGTTAATTATTATTTATTTTTTTCTCTTCTTGTACTATCTTCCATACCCCTCACCCCCAAGGACAGATCTGGAAAACAATCTGTTATCAGTTCAGTGTGTCTTCCGTGGTAAAATGTAAATAAATAAATACATCGTAAAATTACACCTGCATTGTTCATAACATGGGATAAAAAGGACTACCATATGTTGAAAATTTGGGTCTAAAATTTTCAACAATAACAAAATTATGAGTAAACGTTGACAGATTTCACTTTTTGTTCATAACGTCTTTTTTTTTTTTTAGATTTAAACCCCAAATTCACAACATTGCCTTTTTGTGACCCATCTTATAACCAAGACAGGTGGGATTTTGTATATCCCATGGGAAAGGGGATTTTGCAGAGCTACTGTGAAAACATGGGTTGGCGAGCATTTGAAAACTCACACCAGCCTTGTTCAAGGGGTGGGGTAAAAAGGCTATATTTAGAATTTCAAGTAAAAATGTTAAACAATGACAATGTTGTGAGTAACAGTTAAAAACACATTAAAAAGCCATTAACTGGACTTTTACTTTTGTAATTTTATCTTTGATTTAGCATTTTGTTAACTGGGAAAGGAGAACTAGGCAATTCTGCCTACTTTTAGCCTTGTCATGGAGGGGGGGAAGGGATACAGATAGAAATCAACTAACTTTGAACCATGTGAAGCTGTTGGTGGTATTTTTAGTGACTTAACTTGTTCTCAGTCAGTTTACATTCAGCCACAGTAGAAGAATGCATAAAAGAACCCACACTCTGTCAGGTGTAAATACATAAAGCACAAATGCTATCAAACTTGATCAAACCACAGAGTCTGCAGCTCACCACCCCAGTGCTTCGCATCTTCTTCGAGACACTTCATCAGGGGGCCTCAGTAGAAGCAGGATGTTTAATGGTTGAGAGAAGATGACAGCGCTGTAGAAAGGTAAACAAGGGATGGGGTATGTGGGGTGGTGGCTGCTGAGAGGGGGGTTAAGTTGAAGGATCGGGTTGGGCATTGACTTCAATGAATGGTTTTCTTTTTTTCAGGTTTAAAAAACCAAAAACAGGGATCAAAGATGGGCAGTTGTCTTTATTTTAGGTAGCTGACACTGGAGCTAGGGCAACACAGAGTTGTGTGTTGTCTGTTGATGCTGGAGGTGGGCACTTCAGTGTGTCATAGTCAGTTTTTTAAATCCTGGTTACTCTACATGTGTGTGTTGCTAATCAGTACCAGGGGTTGGACACCCAGGGTTGCATATTATGTGTGCATGGGGGGGGGATTTGTTAGCTGGCACTGGAAGTTGGGCACCCTAGTGTCGTACATTATTGGCTTGGTTTGGCTGATGTGAGGATGATACTAGTAGCAGGAGTGAGCACCCAATGCCATGTTTTTGTGTTGGGTGGGTAAAATGGGATGATTATGTAGTTGGACTGGAGGGGTTGATACCAGCAGCAGGACAGAACACCTGCCACATAGAAACATAGACTTTGACAGCAGATAAGGACCGCTTGGCCCACCTAGTCTGCCCATTTCCCTACCTACAGGATAGGCCGCAGATCCTAGTTAACCAACAGCCTATTTCTTCCTACCCCCCACAAGAATTGCCTTATGTCTGTCCCATGCATTCTTGAATTCTTCCACAGTTTTAGACCCCACAACCTCCTCAGGAAGGCTGTTCCATGCATCCACTACCCTCTCTGTGAAAAAATACTTCCTCACATTGCCCCGGAACCGCCCCATCTTTAAATTGTGTCCCCTTGTTCTTGCATGTCTCTTTTTCTGAAAGATGCTACCCTCTTGGACTTTGTTGATTCCACTGAGGTACTTAAAGTTTCTATCATGTCCCCTCTCCTTCTTTCCTCAAGGGTATACATATTAAGCTCCTTTAGTCTCTCCTTGTACGGCTTCTCTTGCAGACCCTGCACCATTTTAGCTGCCCTCCTCTGGACTGCCTCTATCCTGTCTATGTCCTTGCGGAGATGGGGTCTCCAGAACTGGACACAGTACTCCAGATGGGGTCTCACCAACTGTCTGTACAGAGGGATAACAACTTCCTGTTTTCTGCTGGTGATGCCTTTCCTTATGCATCCCAGTATACCCCCAGCCCTCCCTACTGCCTTCTCACATTGCTTGCTAACCTTAAAGTCATCTGATATGATTACCCCCAGGTCCCTCTCCTTTTTTGTTGTTGTTACCACCTCCCCCCCATTGTGTAATCTTCCCCTTGGTTCTTGTGTTCCAGGTGCATTATTTTGCACTTCTTTGCATTGAATCCTAACTGCCATACTTCTGACCATTCTTCCAACCTTGCCAAGTCCCTTCTCATCCTTTCCACGCCTCCTTGTGTATCAACCCTGTTGTAGATCTTTGTGTCATCTGCAAAGAGGTGTACTTTTCCTTCCAGTCCCTCTGCAATGTCACTTATAAAGACATTAAAAAGGACTGGACCCAGCACTGAACCCTGTGGTACCCTACTAGTAACCCCTCTTTCTTTGGAGTGGACTCCATTTACAATTACCTTCTGTGTCCTGTTGTCCAGCAAATGTTTTACCCAGGCTACCACCCTGGGACCCACTCCCAGGCTGGTTAATTTGACTATTAATCTTTTGTGTGAGACTGTGTCAAATGCCTTGCTAAAGTCTAGGTAGGCAATGTCCACAGCCCCTCCCTGGTCTACTACTTTGGTCACCCAGTCAAAGAAATCTATTAGATTCCTCTGACATGACCTTTCCGCTGTGAACCCATGCTGCCTTGGGTCCTGTGCTCCACTGGCCTCTAGGTACTCAACAGTTCTTTCCTTCAGAAGTGACTCCATCACTTTCCCTACCACAGAGGTCAAACTGACAGGTCTGTAGTTTTCTGCCTCTGTCTTGGTCCCACTTTTGTGAAGGGGAATCACATCCACCTTCCTCCAGTCCTCGGGTACCACACCATCCTCTCATGATTTGTTAAAAAGGGTAGTCAGTGGTTTCACTAGTTCCCCCCTTAATTCTTTTAGAATTCTGGGGTGAATTCCATCACGCCCCATTGCTTTGTCCACCTTCAGTTTTAGGAATTCTTGCAGAACCCTTTCTTCTGTGAAAGGGCTGGGATCAACCCCCCTATCAAGAGAGCTTCTGTTAATTGGATTAGGCACTTGTGTTGTATTTGGTCAGGTGGGTTTTATTGGCAGTGGTGTTGAGCATTTGCCGATGGTTGCATTGTATTTAGGCAGGTGGGAAGGAGGGGTGATACAGCTGCAATTTTGTGTAAGTGCTGGGGGGCGGATGTTGACATGGTAATCACAGATAGGAAAAACCTGCGGTCATTATGGAACATTTGTGCTGTCCCCAGGACAGCAGGAAAACAAATGAGTGAACAGCACCACTGCAGAAAAGCAAAGAAGTAGAACTAACAGCAGGGGAAAGATTTTAAGCAGAAATGAGCAGTTGCACAAGAAAATCCACTTCCACCATACATTTTGCAGCATTGTGATAGTACAAGGGCTTTAAAGTGAAAAGGATAAGTAAGGGAGAGAGTAGGCAGAGTTATGGAGGATATTTAGTATTCTGAAGTTGTGATAAGTGGAACAGGGGCATGCCCCCAATTGCCCTTTCACAGTTCAAATGGCTACCAATATGTTTGCATGCTTTGCACATGCACATAAAAATTACAATCATTGCAAACCTGATCAGTTATAAAACTTAGAACCCCAAGTCCCTGGCCTTTATAAACATTATATGTGGTTTGACACGTGAAATAAGTTATTAGCATGAAATTATGTTTCAAATGTGTAAATCACTAGGTCCAAACAGTTTCTTGAAAACTTTTTTGAAAGCAGAAACCTTTTAGAACATTATGAGGACTTAATTAGAACCATAAAAGGTTAGCTCATCCTTAGAAGTAACTACTAAATAGGAACTGAGTACATCACATGTGCCCACCACTTCTTGTGTCTTGTGCTTAGCAATGACAAACAGAGCCAAGTACCAGGGAATTTGACCATCTTTGTATAATTCACACAGCAGATTGGTGAGCACGGCAGGGTCATAGCAGATGGGGATACTAAACATATCCTTGTTGCCCATATCAAGTTTTCCAGGAGAGTTTGGGAACATTGTTGGCCCCATATGGGGGTTGAACATGTTAAGCTGGGAAAGAGGAGTGGGGATATGAACTTATTTCTTTTTCACTAAGAAGCAATGTGGATGTATAAACTGATCCATTTGAAATAGCAGTTTCTTTTATAGTAATGGACTGTGTCATGTCTGTGTCACACTTGTAAAATACTAAATGCTATATAGTGTATAGTGTGGGTTTGTTCTACATGGATTTCCATGTCAGTTGAAGCCTTGTTGTACCACAGTTCAAAGGTTATGGAAGGTGGTTGTACCCTTCCATGGTACAACAACATTCCAGCTGATCGGAAATCATCGAAGCAGTTGGTGTTTTTCACAGTGCTGCCACGTGCACAGCAATCAGTTCAAGTTACATAGAAGCATAGACAATGAAGGCAGAAAAAGACTAGAGTTCCATCTAACCTGCCCAAGTTCCCTATAATCCCTGGAACCCACTGTTCCTCCAGGGTACTAACACTTCCTATCATATCTCTATTCTTCTCAAGTACCAAGTTGTTCACTGAAACTGCTTGCAGTTGGAAATCAATTTTAAGAAAAATAAAAAAAATAAAACAAAAAAAAAAAAACTATACACTATAAAAAATAATGGCTAGGCAACCACATCTCAACCAGCCTGTGCTGCCACCTTGGGCTTCTGATTACATTGGACCTCTCGAGTTTCGCTCTTGAGGTCTGATACAATCAGAACCCCTCTCTGGCAGCACTGGCTGTTGTGCATGGTTGTCTAGTCACTATTCTCTATATTTCTCATTTTGCCACCTAGTGAGAAGTCAGCTTTTATATAAGTACCCCACAGAGTGTGCACACGGGTATGGTGCAAGGAAACTCACCAATGAACACTGCTGCACTCTTCTGTGTTTGGTTTTCTGTCTTTTTTTTACTATTTATCTATAAACAGTTCATGAGATCGATAGTGACTTCCATGATTTATTTCTTTATCATAAGAATGTACTGTGTTTTAGTGTCAGTATTTATTGTGGTATATGCCCTAAGTGATGATACCTTTTAAAGTCCCCCCCCCCCCGATTGTCTCTTTGTTTGTTTCTAGACTTGGTTCAGTCCTTCATTGTTGCTGTTCCCCAGATTTTACCTTTCTTGTCCTCTTGCTCCTTCCATCTTCTCTTATTCCTTTTTGTCTCCTACCCCTGTATTCCTTTCTCTTTTTTTGTTATATTTCAGCTGGTTTTATACAGCATTTTAATGACATTTTGTAGTGATCGCACTTCCATTATTCACTAATGTGTGTTTTTCATTAAAGTCATTTGAGTCCAGCAATTATTGCTTTTTAACCAATCACAGTGGATTAGGACACAGGGTGCTTCCAGTATTCATTAGTCATATCTTTTCTATATAATATGAGCCTTAGTTTGATGTTGGGGCCTTTAAGAAATGATGTGTGGCCTGAAACATGTCAGGCATTGTGTACAGCTGGTTGCAGTTTAATTAGATGTAAACGTTTTACTTGCTAATTTTTGGTGTCCCAGTATCAGCTGTTATGTACTTCTGGGCTATAATACCCTGAATACTTCTTTATAGCAAACAGGACCTGGTGTGGAAACTCTTTCAAAATAAACCATCAGCAAGTGACAGGCATCAAATGAATATATCCACACCAAGCATTAGATGAACTTTACCTATACTGATCATGTTGCCTTGCTTTAGGAGCAAACTATTGTGTTTTGCTAAGAAACAGTATATTCTTTGTATCTGAGGATTTTGTGTCACTTTTAGCCTCATACTAATATAATCTTTATGCGTATCTGTAGGCATTGTATCTCTTTTGGGGCTGAGAATGTTTGAAAATGTATGTTGGTTCTGTTTTTGACTTTTTAGTTTAACTTTTAATATTTAATACTTTCACTCTAATTTATATCTTGCACTTTACTACTTTAAAGGGACACTGTCAACATGTTTTGCTTCATATTATGATTGTTTACCTTATATAAAATTAATTTTATGCTTGCTTACCTTATTTAAAATTCATTGGTATTGCCGGTTGTTTTATCTGCCTTCTTTCTTAGTAGAACTGAAAGGCATGTAAATGGTATGGTATGGTTATACACAGGCTTGTTTTGATTCAAATGCTTGCTCTACTCTTTTTGCATACTTTCTGAACATTAGGAACACCCCAAACAGTGCAAGCACTCATGAGGGATTGTATCCTCTCCTACCACTGCAGCATGAGTGGCTAGACTATGTTGGTTGTAATCCCAAGTCCTGGAAAGGTGCTGTGGGAGTTGATCAAGGAACATAAGCAAACACATTTTTATATAGTAACACCAGTAGAGCGGACAGCCAGTTTTCCACTCCTTAAAAGAAATAAAGGAATGTTGGCCCAGTTAAGCTGAGGGTTGAGGTGCTGGATGCCACACCTCGCACCACACCGGCAACCCATGTTTAGGAACAAGCATGGGACACCAAGGGTTGGCAGGGGAGGGAAAGGATTGGGCATCCAGAGAACTGCTCTCCTGTTCTGCAGAGGAAGAACTGACAGTCCTGCCAGATGACTTCCTCCAGGTGGAGGCCAGAAGGTAGTGCAGGTCTAAGGGTGCCAGAGGAAGGGAGGGTACTGCAGGACTTCCACTGATGTGTGATCGCCTCCACTCAGCACATCTGGATGTGTGCATCCCAGCAAGAGAATAAGAGAAAAATGGAGGAAAATCACTCTGTCTGCAGGATGATGCCTGACTACAGATGCAGCGAATTTAAAATCCACTGGCGAAGTGAACGTGAAGTGGCCACTTTGCGTTGGCACTTCACTACACAGAGTGCCCCATAGGAAAGGTTCACTTCACCTTGTTATTATTACTTCACATTGTCATTCTGCCTTAAACACGAAGTAAGGTGGAGTGACAACAATATTGGCAGTATCCCACCCACACAGTCACCAGAATGGATGTGCATCCCCAAAGTGCTACTGTCTTGTGTCCAGAAAACTCTCCAGTGCTGATGAAGTGAAATGAGAGTGTAACAAGAAATGCAAAGTCTCCCAGAATTAATGGCACACTCAGTCATGTGCGCAGTAGTCAGGTCACATACAGAGTCACCAGAATTAATGTGCATCCCCAAAATGCTACTGTCATGTGTCCAGAAAATTCCCCAGTGCTGATGAAGTGAAATGAGAGCGTAACAAGAAATGCAGTCTCCCAGAATTAATGGTGCCATGCAAATGCACAGACAGATTAAGATTGTGCTGCACACTCAAGGGATGCATATGAAAAAGTACAACACCTAACCAGTGCTCACAAGTCACAAACCCAAATCTAGAAAGGAATCCATTTTGCCAGTTGTGGGATTAGTGCACAGTAGCAACAATCCTCTACCAGTAAAGATACCACAAAGCTGTATAAAAAATTCATGCAGGTGAGGTGGATAGCAGGTTCACACTGCTGCAGTTACTCTGTAACACAATAAAAGGTGTCTGATTTCATGGCATGCATCACACACACACACTCACATGCACACTCAAGTAATGCGTAGCAAATTGAAAACCTTTAGTAATATAACCAAATGTTTTAAACAGACAAATTGTACACTGCTGCATGACAACAATCAGCAAAAAAAGTCAAGAATTACTGAAAAAATTACTATGTGTACATTACCACAGTTATACAAGAAAAATATAACCAAAACAGAAAGACTGCCTTTTTCTCCCAGTTAATCTACCTACACCACAAATACGCCTCTCCCCCAAAGCACACTTCACAGTACACAGACTGACTGTTCAGAATTAACATTCAAAATCCACACACAACAATAAACACTCAACGATATGAGCACAGAAGGGTTTCCTACAATTGATGTACTAAATTTTGAGCAACAAATAGTACTCAAAAAGGCATTTTAAACAGCTTTTAGAGGTTTTGAATTGCAGAGCTCTGAGAGCAAACTGTCTCCAGCTACCACTGCACACACATTACCCAGACCAGAACTGAAGCTGTTCAGAACAATCTAGAGCCCATGTGACCTGCAATCCCATGAATAACTGCAAAATTTCATTTGGAGCTAATTACAGGGCAAAGTGAGGTGAATTACATTGATTTCAATGTACTTCACCTTAAAATCGGTGGAGAAGTGGTTTCGGCAAGGCAGAATAACACAAAGTCATTGGTTTCAATTGACTTTGCATTCCTCATTATGAAGCGAAGTACTCTGCTTCACATTGTGGAGTTCTCCACAGATTCCGTGTTACTCAGTGAATCACTTCGCAGAGCAAACTGGGTCCACTTCACCCACCACTACTTACAGTACTGTAACTCACATGCTGTATGGGAAGGAACGTGAATGCTTATGGCTGTACTTCCCCGATGAGCTGTAGCACAAAACTCCCAGACTTAAAAACATTCATTAATGAGTACAATGGAAGGGTGGTGAAGCCTGGAGAGATACTACAAAACATGCTTACAATACATCCAAGTAACTAGTCGAAAAATTAGTGTTGTGATTCGTGACGTGATTGTGAATCGTGATTTGTGACTGCATTTGTGACCGTGATGATGAAGGACGTGATTCAGTGTCGACGGTGTGAGATAACCAATATGGAACTGCATTGGGAATTTGAATGCCTACGGCTGTACTTCCCCGATGAGCTGTAGAACAAAACTCCCTGACTTAAAAATACTCATTAATGAGTACAATGGTGGGGTGGTGAAGCCTGGAGAGATACTACAAAACAGGCTTACAATACATTCAAGTAACTAGTAAAAAAAATTAATGTTGTGATTCGTGACGTGATCATGAATCGTTATTTGTAACTGCATTTGTGACCGTGATGATGATGAACATGATTTGTATCACAAGTGACTCATGATGATGGTCCTGACTTAAAAACAAATATTAATGATACAATGTTCATGCAGAATTATGCACCTCACCAGTCCAGTACTCTGAAGGCAAGCCAAAGAAACAACTGTGACTTAAGTTACAGATGGAGATTGGGCCCTAAAGAGATGCAAATGATCAGACAGATTAAGATTGTGCTGTGCACCGAAGAAGTGCAGATGCAAAGGTACAACACATAACCTGTGCTCACCATCAGAAATTCAAATCTGGAAAAAATACCTTCCGCCAGTTGGGGTGGGCCGGGGTGGGCAGTGTACTGCAATGCTGCAGTAACAGTCACTAGTACTAGTACCAGTAAAGATACCACACAGAAGTACAAAAATCACACAGCTGCAGTGGATAGTAGGTTCACATTGCTGAAATTACTATGTGACACAATAAAAGGTGTCTGATTTAATGACATGTGTCACGCACATACTCACACACACAATAAGTAATGCGTAGCAAATTGAAAACTTCAGTAATATAACCACATATTTTAAACAAACTAAAATTATACATTGCTGCACCACAACAATAAGCAAAAAAATGGCAAGAATTATTGAAAATATTACTGTGTGTACATTAACACAGTTATACAACAAAAATATCACCAAAACAGAAAGAACAGTCTTTTTCTCCAAGTTAATCTACCTACACCACAGATACGCCCCTCCCCCAAAGCACACTTCCAGTGTCTCCCAGTACACAGACTGAATGTCGTAAATTAACATTCAAAATCCATACATAAACAATAAATGCTCGATGATATGAGCACAGGAGGGTTTCCTACAATCGATGAACTAAAGTTTCAGCAAAAAAAATTGCTCAATGACTTAATAGCTTTTAGAAGGTTTGAATCACAGAGAGCTCTCAGAGCAGACTGCTATAGCTTTCTACACACACTACCCCAAACTGAAGCTGTGCAGAACAATCTAGAGCCCATGTGACCTGAAATCCCATGAATAACTGCAAAATTAACCTTTGGAGCTTAAAAACAAGGCAAAGTGAGGCGAAGTACATTGCATTCAATGTACTTCACCTTAAGAATTGGTGGAGTAGTGGTTTGGGAGGCAGAGTAGCATAAAGTCATTGTTTTCCATGGACTTTCGTTACCCATTATTTTATGAAGTGCTCCGCTTCACGTTGCAGAGCACTGCACGAATTCACTTTTACTCCGTGTTCCACTTCGCGGAGTGAATAGGGGCTACTTCACCCATCTCTACGCCTGACCCTCTGCAGGCTCCACAGCCAGACTGGGCAGCTAGGTAAATCCCGGTGATTCCAGGGTGATGGAGCTGGGGGGGTTGGTCAGAAGGGGGCAGCTGGAGACGAAGGAGTATAAAGTACAAATAAATATAACAAAAAAAGGAATCAGAATCAAGCTTTCAGCTATATCAATAGTCTCTACAGAATGTGAACAATCATAACACATGTTTTTTCAACTAGAGACACATTGAGTCCTGGATGACAGTGTCCCTTTAAAAAAAATTAAATGTGATGTCACTAGTACATGACTATTTAAAGAGACCAGTTACACAGAATTGTTACCTCTGAGAAAGTACCTGTTTAGGTACAAAATACCATCAGGAGGTTCTTTGGGAGCTATGGGGGAAATTTTTTGCACTTTGGTGACATGTCCAGTACTTTGTTACAATATATATGAGTTTTGAATATATTTTGATGCCACTGTTAATCTGAAAGTGTGTGTCTCTGGGGATTGCATGTGTGAGGTTTCCTTCTTTCCTCATTTGTGCTTGTAATGTTATACACTGCACCTTGCCTGGGGTGATTCACTTTTCGCTGTTGCTTTTACTTTCCCTAAGCCTTGTTTTGGATGTAGATCTTTGGGGCTGAATAGCCCTTTATGCAGGCTGCAATTTATACTGTTGAATGGAATCGTGGGCCTGGTGTAGCAGCAGCAGCACTTGGTCTTCCTCCTATGTGTGCGCACTTCCCGTTATGCGTCAGTGCTAGAAAACTATTACTTAAAATAAATACAAACATACACCTAAACCTAATTCAAAGTATCATGAGTAGTATGTATAAGCAAAACACCATGAAGGAAGTAATTTGGACATAATGCCCATGATGCTTTGCCCTAGTGACATGTGTTATTTTGTATTTCTCTGAAACATGGCCTAATTGCCAAGTCCTTACATGGTAACCCTTCATTCAGTGCTTTATACTGTTTTTTTTCTTCTAGATTATTTTAAATACATTTCTAACTTGTTTTATCTATTTGGGCTTTATAATCCATTACCTTAATGCAGTGGTAGCTCATTTGAGGCAAAAGTAGAAGTTTTAAGCATGCTGTTTTTGGAAGGGAAGGAATTGCAACTGAAGCCAAACCCACAGCCAGCCTTCCTTCCACTTCCCAGTTCACCTCACCCCTGTCCGTAGACATGTTGTGATGTTTAGGCAGGAAGAGCACAGGGGCATGCCCCAAATAAGTCTATGGGGATATTTCTAAATGCATATTTATACATATGTTTAAACAACCTTAGCAAAAAATGAATGCCATTGTTCAATTATATGGCTCCACTTGTTGAGCAGTGGCTTTCATTTTTCTCCAGGGTTGCTTAAACACATAAATATGTATTTTAAAAATGTCCCCATAGACTTGTATGGGGCATGTCCCGTGCTCGCCCTGCTTAGATGTCACAAAACTTCTCAGTGTGGGGCAGGGGTGGTGGACCGGGAAGTGGAAGGGATCAGCCGTCCATGGGCACGGCTCCAGTTACAATCCTTTCCTTCTAGAAGAGACATGATTAAAAACTGTATGACATGGGCTACTGCTGCCTTAAGGTAATGGGCTATGAAACCTAACTCTAGATCTCAGAAAATTCCATTAAAGAATGCTTATCTAGGGTCAGTTTAAAAAAGCCCCAGAAAGCTTTACCTCCCTCTAATGCTGACAAATAAATTCAATTAGTTTTTAAGATTGGTATGTTTGGAAGGGAAAGGATCATATTTGGGTTCTGTGGCATTAACAGCCCAATGCCTTCCTCTTTAATAGTCAGCTGTCCAACCCTTGAGTGTCAACATTCCATGATGTGATAATCTGGAGAGTGCTCCAGTGCTATCATCTAAAGTTAATGGGGACATCTTTTTAAATACATGATTTTATAATGTAAAGTGCTGATCATTTGAAATCAAAGCCACTGCTCAACTAACAAACTATGGCAAGAGTCAATAGGGCTGCATCCGAGGAATTTGGGATAAAAATATTGCAAATTACCAAAGTTACAAGCCTGCATTAGCAAAATGTAATGTAGGCTCAGAAATGTGTTGTTTTGAAATATTTTTACACCACATTTTCAGCATATCCTTGTTAAGATCCTGCCTCATGAAGAAGGGCAGAGAAAATGTTCAACTCCTAACCTAAAGCTAATTTCATGCAGGGACTGCAAAATCACCTTTCGGGATGTGAAAAAATATTTTGGCTAGGATTTGAAAAATGACAGCGATCGCATTCATGAGTAGAAATGCAGCAAATTTAAATTCCACCAGCGAAGTGCCCGGGAAGAGGGCACTTCGTGTTGTCACTCCGCTACACGAAGTGGCCAATGCAAAACACTCACTTCACCTTGTGATTATTACTTTGCATTGTCATTCTGCCTTAACATGAAGTAAGGTGAAGTGACAACAATATTGGAAGCCCTTCACACACACAGTCACCAGAATTAATGTGCATCCCCAAAATGCTCATGTCTTGTGTCCAGAAAACTCCCCAGTGCTGACAAAGTGTAATGAGAGCACAAAAAATGTGAAGTCTCCCAAAATTAATGGCGCACTCAGACATCATGCATGCAGGAGTCACATACAGTCACCAGAATTAATGTGCATCCCCAAAATGCTACTGTCTTGTGTCCAGAAAATTCTCTAGTGCTGATGAAGTGAAATGAGAGTGTAACAAGAAATGTGAAGTCTCCCAGAATGAATGGCACACTCAGTCATGTGCACAGTGGTCACACACAGTCACCAGAATTAATTTGCATCCCCAAAATGCTACTGTCTTGTGTCCAGAAAATTCCTCAGTGCTGACAAAGTGAAATGAGAGGATAACAAGAAATGCGAAGTCTCCCAGAATTAATGGCATACTCTGTCATGTGCACAGTGGTCACACACAGTCACCAGAATGAATTTGCATCCCCAAAATGCAACCGTCTTGTTTCCAGAAAATTCCCCAATGCTGACGAAGTGAAATGAGAGGGTAACAAAAAATGCGGAGTCTCCCAGAATTAATGGTGCACTCCATAATGCGTGCAGTGGTCACACACAGTCACCAGAATTAATGTGCATCCCCAAAATTCCCCAAAGCTGACAAGGTGAAATGAGAGAGCAACAAGAAATGCAAAGTCTCTAAGAATTAGTGGTGTACCACAAACACACAGATAGATTAAGATTGCGCTGTGCACTCAAGAGATGCAGATGCAAAGGCACAACACCTAACCAGTGCTCACAAGTCACAAATTCAAATCTGGAAAAGAATATTTTTTGCTGGTTGGGGGAGGAGTGCACTGCAGTAACAGTCCACTGCCAGTAAAGATACCATAAAGCAGTATAGAAAATTCATGCAGGTGCGGTGGATAGCAGGTTCTTACTGCTGCAATTACTCTGTGGCACAATAAAAGGTGTCTGATTTAATGGCACGCATCGCACACACACTCACACACACACACACAAGTAATGCATAGCAAATTGAAAACCTTTAGTAATATAACCAAATATTTTAAACAAACTGAAATTATACACTGCTGCATGACAACAATCAGCAAAAAAATTTCAAGAATTACTGAAAATATTACTGTATGAACATTAACAGTTATACAAGAAAAATATAGCCAAAACAGAAAGACTGTCCTTTTCTCCCAGTTACTCTACCTACACCACAGATGCACCCCTCCCCCAAAGCACACTTCACAGTACACAGACTGACTGTTCTAAATTAATATTCAAAATCCACATACAAACAATAAACACTCGGTGATATGAGCACAGGAGGGTTTCCTACGATCGATGTAGTAAATTTTGAGAAAAAAAAACTCAAAAAGTATTTTTTAACAGCTTTTAGAGGATTTGAATCACAGAGCTCTGAGAGTAAACTGTCTCCATCTTCCACTACACACACACTGCACAGACCTGAGGCTGCACAGAACAATCTAGAGCCCATGTAATCTGCAATCCCATGAAACACTGCAAAAATTCACCTTTGGAGCTCAAAAACAAGGCAAAGTACATTGATTTCAATATATTTCACCTTAAAACTGGTAAAGAAGTGGTTTGGGGAAGGTGGAATAATGCAAAGTCATTGTTTTCAATGGACTTCACGTTCCCCATTATAACGCAAAGTACTACGCTTCATATTGCAGAGTACTTCATGGATTCCGCATTACTCTGCGAATCACTTTGTGATGCAAATTACGACCACTTCGCCCACCACTATTCATGAGGTGCTGTATAGATATAGCTATGTTGTAAAATTGGGGTAAAAATATTGAAAGTTACCAAAGTTACAGTACAAGCCTGTGTTCCCAAAATTCAGTGTACAGTAGTAGCTATAGACATGGTCAGATATTTCCAGACATTTTGAGAAATTTCTAAAGGGGTTCTCTCTGCTGCCCCTACTGGGGAAATGCAGAAAGCAGGAGCTTTCTCTGGAAACATCACAGAAATTTCAGGAAATATCTGACCATGTCTTTGACTTCGACTGTAGGCTCTTAACTTTGTTGTTTTTTAATATTTTTACACCAAATTTTTAACATAGCTGTCTTATGACCCCACCTCATGAACAAGGGCAGAGAAAATGTTCAACTCCTGCCCAAAAGGTGATTTCATACAGGGACCACAAAATCACTTTTCAGGATGTAAAAAAAAATTATTTCAGCCAGGATTTGAAAAATTACAACTGTCACATTCATGAGGTACTGCAATGATATGGCTATGCTGTAGATTTGGGGTAAAATTACCACAGTTATGAGCCTGCATTTGCAAAATTCAACATAGGCTCATAACTTTCTTGGTTTTTAATAGTTTTATATCAAATTTTCAACATAGCCTTCTTATGACCCCACCTCATGAACAAGGGCAGAGAACATTTTCAACTCCTGCCCGAAAGGTGATTTTGTGCAGGGACCGAGAAATCACCTTTCATGACAGAGCTGCCTAATGTCAGTCCAATCATTCAAGAGACAGGATTCCAAAAAAGGCAAGTTGAAAATTTGTGCCAGAAATATGCAAAAATGCCCAAGTTATGCCAATAAGTTCAAAACACCATTTAAATACATTGAACCCCATACCTGTTTCTTCAGTTCACTGTCTGGTTTTGAAGAGTGAAGAGGTGTCTATGATCCAGAGAGGATTACGGCATTGGATCCCCAGTGGGTAAGTAATGGCTTGGGGGTGTACAGAGTGGTGGGTGCTGAGTGGAAGGGTCAGGTGGGGGGCAGTTACGGCCACAAAAAACATTGATGGATGGTTTTCATTTTACGGGGGTTAAAAAAAAGGCTCAGAGGATTCTGTATCATGACACTGGGGGATTGAGCACATCCAATGTTACTGTTATGTTTCTCAGTGAGGTGGTGGGTGCTGAGGGTCAGGGGGTAAAACATATATAGTAAAAAAGAAACTATATATGCACGGTATGTGGGGGGGCTGCTGAAAACAAAACCAAAACCCAAGGATTTCTCATGTGACACTGGAGATTGGGCACCCTCAGTATCACTGTTATGTTTCTGGGGGTGCTGAGTGGGAGGGCTGGGTAGGGGATATCCTTAATTTAAAAAGGAAACAAATCAGCATCGTGACACTAGATTGGGCACCCCAGTGTCACTTTTGTGTTTTGTGGGGTGCTGAGAGGGAGGGTCAGGTGGGGGATATCTTTAATTTAAAAAGAAAAAAATTGCAATCACAGCACACTCTGACATATCCAACATGATCACCATGTACTAGTGGTCACGCATTCACAGTACAGTTAGGCAGCCATTTTGGATTCGATGGAGCATGATGTGTTCTGCCAACACAGTAAAAAATAGTGCAGTGCTATTACAATAGAGACAATGAGTGGAGTGCTTCATGGATGTGGAGGTGACTGTGGTGCAACTCCAACATGTTGTTCGGTTGGAAGGTATGTGCAGATTCCTTTTTTCATAGCAAGAGGTCTGCAGGGCTATGCCCACTGCAGCCCTAAAAAGGGCATTGTTAGTTGAGTGGTGGCTTTGATTTCAAACAAATGGCAGTCTAATGTATGACAAAATGAACATGAAAATATGTCCCCATTTACTGCAACAGGAGCATTGGTGGGCACTCCAGATCATTAAAATACAGAACTTCAATGCTCAAGGTTTGGGCATGCAACTAATGGACAGGAAGGGATTGTGTGGCCAGCTCCATGGAGCCCAAATATGATCCCTTCCATTCCAAAAATGCACAGTTTGAAACATATTTGAATTAGGTAGCATTAATGTGAGGTAAGACTACTTGGGCCTTTCTGGGTGATTTGTTTGAGTTGAGCATGACTGTTGCTCTTTAACTGAACAACGTAATTCAGAATGAAAAAAAAATCTGTTTCTGCTGTGTGTTAAAATCTTTTGTCATTCACAGCATTCCCAAGTCATACTTGCTTAACCTATTCTCTTTATGCATGTCTTTCTCTTGGTTTTGTTTTCTGTCACCCTGCTCATTAAATCCTGTTCTGTATGCAGCTCCTGTCCCAGTGTACCAGTCAGTGGCATTATCGGCTGCATTCAGTCAGTGGCTTCTGACACTGATACTTCTATTTGTTGCTATTTGACAAAAATTCAGCACATTGAAGAGCTGCTACATTTTTATTAATGTGGCAGCCATTGAAAGACTCAGCAACAGGAGGCTTGTCAATTGGTGTTCCAGTAGGTTGCCACTTCTAGGTTCAGGAGCTAGCCCAGGTCATCAGGGACCAACCAGAGAGAGGAGGAGGATCAAGCATCCCTGAGGTCAGTGTCCTCCACCTCCTTTGAGGAGGGAAGGAGGGTCACTGCCTCTGCCACAATGCCACCTAGGTGAACTCAGGTGGTAGTGCAGTGGAGGTAGCGCTGAGGGAGGGGAAGGGAGGGTGCTGACCTGGGACTGTGTTGCCACACTTTGCATGCTCGTGCTTTTGGATTCCCTAGCTCGCCAATATCCTCAGGGGCTGGGAACAAGGAACAAGACAAAAACACCCAGCATGGCACAGGACAATGGGGCACACTTGATTTCCTGCTCAGCCAATCAGCCAGCCTTCCCTGGAGGTTCTCAAATGTAGGATAGCCAACACCTTGGCTGGTGTGATCAGCTAGATCAGACCCAACTTGAGGGTAAGCCAGGAGCTTGGAAAGGGTAAGTGCTTGGGAACATTAGGTAAGGAGCTGGGTGGTAGCCAATGGAAGAAGGTACACTGGAGTGAAGGTTGCATAGAGAAAAAATGAAAAAGAAAGTATCAGTGACAAAAGATGTCACTAACTGATGTCAATGATGTCCCTGGTTGGAGTACCAATAAGGGCACAATACCCAGCAGGTCTGTTTAAGCTATGAAACAGGGTATCCATTAGGGGTCATTCTCTCAAGCTGGGGAGGTGCAAAATGGAAACTGTGAAGTAGCACTTGATGGAAACGGGAGAGGGGTTGGTGGAACAACCTGCCTGAAAAGGTGGTGGATGCAAAGACAATAGCAGGATTCATGAGGAAGTGTGATGCATGTAATGGAGTTATCAGATGGAAAGATGGAGGGGGGAAGGGGAGACCAGGATGGAGATTAGAGTGTATCCAATTAGCTAATCTTGGGACAGAGTGGATGGACCGTTCTTGTTTTTCTTCTGTTTGACACTTTTTCATGTTTCTATGAAGTTGGGGCTACATGCTGAGCCAGGACCTGTACACAGAAAAATAGAAACATAGACTTTGATGGCAGATAAGGACTGCTTCGCCCATCTAGTCTGCCCATTTCCCTACCTGCAGGATAGGCCACAGATCCTAGTTAACCAACAGCCTATTTCTTCCTACCCCCCCACAAGAATTGCCTTGTGTCTGTCCCATGCATTCTTGAATTCTCCCACAGTTTTAGACCCCACAACCTCCTCAGGAAGACTGTTCCATGCATCCACTACACTCTCTGTGAAATAATACTTCCTCACATTGCCCCTGAACTGCCCCCCATCTTTAAATTGTGTCCCCTTGTTCTTGCACATCTCTTTTTCTGAAAGACGCTACCCTCTTGGACTTTGTTGATTCCACTGAGGTACTAAAAAGTTTCTATCATGTCCCCCCTCTCCCTTCTTTCCTCAAGGGTATACATATTAAGCTCCTTTAGTCTCTCCTTGCACGGCTTCTCTTGCAGACCCTGCACCATTTTAGTTGCCCTCCTCTGGACTGCCTCTATCCTGTCTATGTCCTTGCGGAGATGGGGTCTCCAGAACTGGATGCAGTACTCCAGATGGGGTCTCACTAACTGTCAGTGCAGAGGGATAACAACTTCCTGTTTTCAGCTGGTGATGCCTCTCCCTATGCATCCCAGTATACCCCCAGCTCTCCCTACTGCCTTCTCACATTGCTTGCTAACCTTAAGGTCATTTGATATGATTACCCCCAGGTCCCTTTCCTTTTTTGTTGTTACTACCTCCCCCCCCATTGTGTATTCTTCCCCTGGGTTCTTGTTTCCCACGTGCATTATTTTGCACTTCTTTGCATTGAATGCTAGCTGCCATACTTCTGACCATTCCTCCAACCTTGTCAAGTCCCTTATCATCCTTTCCACGCCTCCTTGTGTATCAACCCTGTTGCAGATCTTTGTGTCATCTGCAAAGTGGCTTACTTTTCCTTCCAGTCCCTCTGCAATGTCACTTATGAAGACATTAAAAAGGACTGGACCCAGTACTGAACCCTGCGGTACCCCACTAGTAATCTCTCTTCCTTCAGAGTGGACTCCATTTACAATTACCTTATGTGTCCTGTTGTCCAGTCAATGTTTTACCCAGGCTACCACCCTGGGACCCACTCCCAGGCTGGTTAATTTGACTATTAATCTTTTGTGAGGGATTGTGTCAAATGCCTTGCAAAAGTCTAGGTAGGCCATGTCCACAGCCCCTCCCTGGTCTACTACTTTGGTCACCCAGTCAAAGAAATCTGTTAGATTCACCTGACATGATCTTCCCACTGTGAATCCATGCTGCCTTGGGTCGTGTGCCCCACTGGCCTCTAGGTACTCAACAATTCTTTCCTTCAGAAGTGACTCCATCACTTTCCCGACCATAGAGGTCAAACTGACAGGTCTGTAGTTTCCTGCCTCTGTCTTGGTCCCACTTTTGTGAAGGGGAATCACATCCGCCTTCCTCCAGTCCTCGGGTACCACACCATCCTCCCATGATTTATTAAAAAGAGTAGCCAGTGGTTTTACTAGATCCCCCTTAATTCTTTTAGAATTCTGGGGTGAATTCCATCAGGCCTCATTGCTTTGTCCACCTTCAGTTTTAGGAGTTCTTGCAGAGCCCTTTCTTCTGTGAAAGGACTGGGATTGATCCCCCTATCAAGAGTGCTTCTGTTAATTGGATTAGGCACTTCCCCCTCCTCTTTTGTGAATACTGAGCAGAAATATTTGTTCAGTATCCCTGCTTTTTCACTGTCCCCCTCTGCCCACCCACCGTTCATTCTATTCAGCCTCACTATCCCTCCCTTTGTCTTTATATGCTCGCTGATGTACCTATAAAAGGTTTTATCCCCCTTCTTAACCGAGTTGGCTATCTTTTCCTCAGTTTGAGCCTTTGCTATTCTGACTTCCCTCCCTGCTTCCTTCTGCCTTAACTGGTACAGATCTCTGTCCTGCTCCTTCTGTGTTTCCTTATACTTCCGGAATGCTATCTTTTCTTCCTGACTTTCACAGCCACCTTTTGGAGAACCATAGTGGCTTTTTCTTCATTTTGATTTGTTTATTTGCTTCACACAAAGGCTTGTTGCCTCTGTGATGGCAGTTTTGATGATTCCCCATTGTTGCTCCATGCCTCCTTCTAGCCTGTTTGCTAGTGCTTTTCTGAGGCACTCTCCCATCTTGCCAAAGTCAGCCGTCCTGAGTCCAGTACCCTCACTTTTGTATGGCTTGACTCTGTAGCTGAGTTTAACATGAACCACACTGTTTGATGGTCACCTGTTCCCATATGGCAACCCACTTCTAGATCGGAGATCCTCTCACTGCCCTCATTTGAGAGTACGAGGTCTAAGATTGCTCCCTCATGAGTGGGTTCCAAAACTAGCTGTCTGAGGCCTGCCACCTGTAGGGCATCAAGAATGTCCCTGCTCTTGGATGTGGCTGCAGCAAATGTGCTCCAGTTAACATCTGGCTTATTCAGGTCTCCCATCAAAAGTATCTCCCCTTTCTCTGCCATCCTAAGAATGCTTTCTATCATATCCTTGTCCATTCCCTCCCCCTGACATGGGGGTCTGTACACAACCCCTGTGCAGATTGTGGTGCCCTTTCCAGTCTCCAAGGTGATCCACAGTGCCTCCTCGCCTCCCTGTTTACTCTTTTGTTCAGTTGCTTTTATCCCTTCCTTTACATAGAGAACTACTCCTTCCCCTTTTCTCCCCTGCCTGTCTCTTCTGTAGGTTATATACCCTGGTATGTTAACATCCCAGTCATGGTTCTCTGTGTACCATGTTTCTGTGACTGCTACGATATCCAGGCATCCCTCTTCCACCAAGGCCACCAGCTCAGGGAGCTTATTGCTCAGACTATGGGCATTGGTACTCATTACCCTCCATTTCCTGATGGCCTTACTCCTTTTTGACCCATCCCTGTCCTTCTTGCCTTTATCACTTTCTCCATTTACCCCTGCCCTTCTCCCTGTTGACACCTCTATGTTGGTGTTTACCGCACTCACTACCGTGATTTTTTTTGGGGAGCTAGGATTTCCCTGCTCCTTTCCAGTGCCTTCCCCCTTGGCTAGTTTAAATGCTTGCCAATGAAGCATTTAAACCTATCACCTAGGATCCTGGTTCCCCTCCTGGACAGATGCATCCCATCATGCCAGTATAGGCTTGCATCACTCCAGGTGGACCCCAGTCCCCAGTGAAGCCAAATCCCTGAGCTCCACACCAGTTTTTCAACCACTGATTGAATCTCATGGTGTGGAACACCCTAGCCTCTCCTACGCCATAGATGGGCAGCACCTCCGAGAAGGTTACCATGCGTGCTACTTGTCTAAGGCCTCTTCCCCAATTCAAAAAACTCTTCCTGCTCTTCTCTAATCCCTTTCTTAGCCAGGTCATTTGTCTCTAGGTGGACAATGACATCCAGCTCCCTCCCCTGTGCAGCTGCTCCGGCAATCCTGAGGATTCACTCCTTGTCCCTCCAAGCCATGGTGCCAGGCAGGCACCTTACCTCCTTCTCCCCTTCCTCCCCCAGTTCAACCTTCCTAACAATGGAGTCCCCTACCAGGAGTTGTTTCCTTCCCCTGTTGGGTCCCCTGCCACCCTCCTCTGGGTCTCCTTTGTGGAGGTTCCCAGCATCCTCCTTGGTCTCCACTGTGAGTGCCTCCATAGAAGAACCACACTTTGCCAGAATGGCATAGGAATTGTGGAGAGGTACAACTGGAGGGATGCGCCTCTGTTCCACCACCCTCACCCTCACAGCATATACTAATGATGACCTTTGGGAATGTTTAGGACTAGAATATAAGGACATCTGTTATACTACTAGATTTCATGACCTTCAACTCAAGGGTCATGGCTACAGGACCAGGAAAAGAGCAGTTATTTTCAGCCAGAGTTGTGGATGTATGGAACAAATTTCCGTTGAAGGTTGTGGGCAGTGATATCATGGTTAATCACTTTAAATCAAGGGTGAGCTGTATGTGGGCTTATGCCTGCCTTGACTTGTATCAGACTATGATCCCTATGAGAGCGGCATATACAGACTGGGAGCAGAAGGTCAGCAAATACAAACTGGGAGTGCTGCAATATTTCCCACTCCCCTTTAAACTCCAAACAATGGGTGGCAAAAAATGAAAGGTTTTTCTTTCATGGCCAAGCCCACCAATTTATTTTGTTACTTCCAGGGGTGGAGCTTCACTGATGGCCATCTTGAATGTATGACACGATCAGTAAGCAATAAGCATGATTTACTGTAACTCAAATAGGTCTAAAATAGTGACTATTACCAGTTGTGAATATGCATATTCAAAGCCACTAAAACCATAAGACAAAGGCAAGAAAACAAGCCCAACCTATAGAATGGCAGTAGATATGTGGTATAGAAGCACTGTGCACACATGGAAAGGAAACGTTCTTGTGATGGGGTCAAGGTCAGGATTAAGGGTAAGTGTAAAGGAATATGGAAATTGGAAATTTCAGTTTGGCATCAATTTGAACTCCTGTCTTTGGTTCAAATTTGATATTTTGTCCAAAGATACTTTGGATCTTTGCTACTGGAGAAAGAAACAAATAGGGGTAAGTAGAAATCCTCTACCCCTCCTCATCAAACCCAGTCAGTCACAGCCTCTTCCACCCTCTCGTAGTCTTTCAGTCAGACTGAAAAAAAACTCAGTCAGCACCCAGACACAGTGCCACAGAGTTGAAAATTATTTTTATAAAACAGTGTCTGGGAAGAAGGAGGGTGTGAAAGGACCAGGGTGGGTGAAGGAGTGGTCACTGGGTCAGCCCATGCCACTTAGGGAGGGCTAAAGTGTTTTTTTTTCATTAACTGGCCAAAGAACAAAGTAATACTGAAGTGGCTCAAAAGTTTGATTGGGATGAATCGAAGGTAAAAGTGCAAATTTCAGTAATTCAATGGTTAAAATTTTAGCACCAGCCCATTCATAAGAAACAGGTTGTTGTGGAACCCAAAGGAAAATGACCTATCATAGAAATAATTAAATTGGGGCACCAGATGACCTACAGAGGTGATTAGTGTTAGGTTTCTTCTTGTCTAGTCATGTTGTGACACTAGTGTCACAATGTTTCAAACGATGACATGACATAATGATAGGAAACACATAGCAATTAAGCAATTAGCAGTGATGGCTCTGTTCATTCTTGCCAGTTCATGTTCAGAGGTGCTAACTAACATGACTAGCAAGAAGGAGCCTGACAGTGAGAACCACTGTGGTGTAGTTCCATGCTGGTGACTTGGGTTTAGAAACTGTCCTGGGACACTGTCAGTCAGTTGGCCAGCTGGAAACACAATTTAAAGATGGGGAGGTGGTTCAGGGGCAATGTGAGGAAGTATTTTTTTCACAGAGAGGGTAGTGGATGCATGGAACAGCCTTCTTGAGGAGGTTGTGTGGTCTAAAACTGTGGAAGAATTCAAGCATGCATGGGACAGACATAAGGCAATTCTTGTGGGGAGGAAGGAAGAAATAGGCTGTTGGTTAACTAGGATCTGTGGCATATGCTGTAGGTAGAGAAATGGGCAGACTAGGTGGGCCAAGCAGTCCTTATCTGCCGTCAAAGTCTGTGTTTCTATGGAAAGAGTGTTGTCCTTGTCAACATGTCCCAGCCTGGAGAGGGAAGGTGACATGTTCTTCCACTGCAGTGACCCCCAGTGTTGAGCCAGGATACCTGATCTCCATGTCAGGGATGGGATGCATGCACATGAGGCAAGCAATGGGCATTGCTCATCATTGCAGGGTGGAGAGAGGAGACAAGAAGGGTGAACATGAAAAGGGTGGTGCCACAGTGAAGGCAGCAACCTGGGGCCACTGGACCCCAAGCTTACTGTTGCTCCTACCTGACTGTGTGCTGTAAGGAGAAGGACAGCCCCCTCCTGGTCTACTATGAACAGAACACTGTAGAGGCACATAGAGATATAAGGACATTGTGTATTGGGGTTGGTGGGTCACTGATGAGAAGGTTGATGAATGGTGTCAGTCCTGGTGTATAAAAACATTGATAGGAAAAATAAATAATTAAACACTGGAATTTATTAATCCGATGAATATTTTGTAAACATCTTTACTAAATGATAGTAATATAATCCATAAAATGAGTTAATTAAAAGCAATTTACCTACTGTGTTACTTTCAGAAAAAAAATAAAATAATTTTTAGTAATGTCTAATGTATTTTTATTAAATAACAGTAATACAGAATTCCTAAGCACATTTATTAACACTGTAATAATGTTGGGCAATTTGAAGTGATCATACATATCAAATACATTTTTTACTTGGTCTGAGTAAAATAAGAAAATAATATTACGGCATTGGTTCCTTTGAGTATGGAGAATTGATACTGCCATATTTAATGCTAATAGTGATGACACCAATTTTATCATTAACTTTAATAACATGCAAATAAGGTGAGATTCTGTCAACATGAGATCTGTTCTGCTAAATCTTTAATGGGTTTTTGTGTATTCAACAACTGGCTCTTCACCCTGCTTTTCCCATTCATTTTAATGTGGGACAGATTTAATTACTCCATCTGAAGAGCCCATGAAAACCTCTACTAGCACACCACTGCTACGCATACATGAAAGAAACAAAGCATGCCAAGTGCAGGTTCTCTGTCACCCCTGTACTGTTGCTTTAACTTCTGAGCATGCACAGTATGCAGCCTGAGAGATGGTGGAGGGGGTAGCTTGGGACCTGGTTGGGAAATAAACATACAGGACAAATTTTCAGAAGACCTTCAGGGGCCATGCATAATGATTCAGGTGCAGGTTATATCTACTGTACTTGTATCCAGAATCAATACAATGTGCCCCAAAAATGATGCAATCATCCTTTTTATTTTTGTCATAAACTGTGAAGAATGACACAGATCTGTCTGAATCATTCTAAGGTTTAAAAAATAAAAAAAAATTAAAATAAAAAAAGGTTCAAACACAGCTGTGGTAATGCAGACTACACTGGAAATTAGATGTTGCATTTCATGCCTTCTTAACATGCTGTCAACAAGTTTTTGTTAAGTTTCTTAAACATGCAATTTGTACTTGAAATGGATCCCCACTTCTGTACGGGAACAATTTGTACAGAGAAAAGAATCTTTGTAACTCAAGTGGAGAAAGATACACTAGAAGAAACCACTTTTTGGACACATCCAAATGCTATGACTCAATATTATGAAAAATTTCTTAATGTCAGTTCTTTGATTGCGTCTGTACTTCCTACCACAGCTTTGGACTCCAGCAGCCTATAGTAGTGGAAGACAGACACAAAGACATATTTACTGTAGGTGTCCCTACAGGAATGATGTTTGGAAGAATACCATGGCATGCAAATCATTTTTATCTTCATGAGAGAATACTGGTCTGTTGAAATCTCAAGAGTAGTGACTCCACAAATGCAATAGCAATAAACCAATATTCTCAAATGAAGATAAGGATGCTATAGGTCAGCCCATGTCATATTCGATTTATACATCACATGGGGACAGTCAGCAATAACAGCCCCACACCAAAGTGTAGGGCTTGTCCCAATTTGCACTTTGTTTGTACAAACACTTTTGTTTACCTACTGTTTACTGTAGTATAGTTGATCATATCAGACTGATGCTGTTGACATGCATGCTGACATTTTATGTAACTACAAATACCAGAATCCCCTGCTGCTGAAATCAGAACAGGGGTGTAGCAGTGGGTGTTTCGATAGCCTGTAGTGCATTTTTGAGCTTTTATGAACTCCAGTAAGATGTTTGCTGCTGCACTGTCCTTCTGAGTCTATGTGCGGTCCTGTGAGACTGTACTAAGCCCAGGGAGGAAAGCAAGACCAGTAAACAAAAGATCAGAACCGATAAAAACTCTAATATGCACTGCTGGCTATTCAGATTCTTACTGCTGCAGGTCTTTTCTGATGTCAGCTGCAGGGGATTCTGGGATTCGTAGTTACAGAGTCTGTCTGATACACAATTATACTACAGTTACGGTAAGTGAAAAATGATTGTTTTTGTACACAGAGTGCAAATCGGGACACGTTCCACACTTGGGTGAAGTGGTCTTAGCCTTGGCTGTTCCTGTTTAAGGTGGTTTTGTGATAAAACTGGTAAAAAGTTACAAAAGGAAAATGGTACAAAATACAAACTGTGCCACTGTGTTTAAAGGCTCAGCATGAGAGTAACTATCAAATCAAGGTATCAAAAAATAAATGGCATTTTACATACGAGAATAAGTATCTGAGCATGCTCAGTGTGGACAAAATAAGTGAAATAATTTCATAGTAAGCTGTGTGCCCAACTTCATTTATCTTGCTCACATTGCCAAGACAAACAAGTTTATCTCGGCAAACTTATTTTTAAACGTTTATATGTATGTACTGTATGTAAGTATGTATAGACAGATAGAGAGAGAATAAATGATGTGTATGTGTGGTATATGTAAGTAATAATACCTGACAGGGTGGTCAGTATTTGGCAATACCAGACCACCCAGGGGCATAATGAGGCCCGACACAGCAGGAAGAGGGCCTTATGTCCCTGGACAGTCCAGTATTGCCAATACCACCCAGTCTGGAGGGTATTATTGTGCTAAAAAATGGCAAACTGTGGCATTTTTAGAAGGGATTTAAAAAATTCAGAAAACATTTTTAAAATATAGAGTATAATTAATCTTTATTTCTCTTTGCTGTAATGTAGTAACTTTTTTTGTGCTGTTACATCTCTTGTTGCCCCCCCCCCAACCATGGAGCCATTCTGTTCAATTTACCCCCATGACCAGTAGCTCAGGAATAAGATGTAGATTTTTCTGCAGTCCCCCACTCCCCTCCCAGCAGTCTCTTGTTATGGTTGTTTCAATAAAAAAATTAAAAAATAAATAAATAAAAACAAAACAGTTTTTGGGTGTTCTTTTAAAGACTTTTTTTCTCACTCAGGACATGGGGGTGTTACTACATGCATGATCTTGCACAACCCTGTGGCGTAAAAGCAGGAAATGTACCGCGGGAGGTATGATGTGGCAAGGGAACTGTCATTTTTTTTTTATTCTTCACATTCACTGAGAAGCTCTGTTATAGTTTTAATTTGTGGGTAAACTATGTGTTGTAACTTGTTTAGCACTTCCATTTTTGGGTGGTGGATCGGCATCAGGGATGTAACTGGCAGATGGGGAGTTACGCCATCGATGTGAAGTTATGGGATGAAGCAAAATGTAAAGAGGTTTAAGGTGAATGAAATCCCCATTATTTTTTATTTTTTTTTTTAGGTTATGTTGTTTTATCTTTTTTAAAGGGAATGAAAACTGATGGGGGAGGAGGTGGCCAGCTGCCAGTTCATCCGACAAGCGAGAGACAAACAATGGCAGCTGGTCCATTTGAAAATTTGGGGTGCCCAATGATACCCTAAATAATGGGGCACCCCAAATTGGTACTTGTTTTTTAGTGAGCTCTATTGAAAAATACCTGCCAGCTAATGTTACTCTCCCAGCCAATCAGAATGTCAGGATTTACTTTGCCATTTTCTAAAATGAAATATACCCACTCAGGGAGGCTAATTAGATAATAAAGCCACAAGTCTGAAGGGCAAGTGGCATTAGTATCTAATAAGTCCCTCGAGATGGGTATATGACTGTGTATGCCACACATACCCATTATTTGGTTTATATAATACATGGCAATTTTTTATGGTTTTACCTGCTTTGTGGAGCCAAGTTGTTTTCCGGTGAGCTGTGGTCCAGCCATTTTCAGGTTTGCCTTGAACCTTTCTGTCTCCATAGTGTAGTGTCATTTTAGAAAAGATTCTCTTTGGGTACTTTCATGTTCAGTAGGGTAGGGTTCCCCTAAAAAAAGGGGCATGTCCCAGATGGTCATCCTTTAGATCACTGATGGGGTCATGGACTGTGGTGCTGCAGTATGTGGGCAGTGGTATGGAGCAGCGTCTGAGGTCCGGAGGATGGTTTGTAGTCAGGGAGCAACATCTGTCATTGGGGCCCATGGAGCCAGTGAAGTAAGTGGCCTGGAGTCTCATGTGGCAGCAGCAGCATGGAAGAGAGCTGGACCTTCGAGGGAAAGGCTGTTGTTAAGTATTAGTGGGGGGTTTTATGTGTTCTCTGCAGCAGGCCTCAAACTGTTTTTTTTTTTTTATGATGTGTGGAGCTCCGGGGCAGGGGGGATGAGGTAGGGAGAATGTTGCTTGCAAACTTTTCTGGCTATTAGAAAGATAGAAACATAGAAACATAGACTTTGATGACAGACAAGGACCACTTAGCCCAACCAGTCTGCCCATTTCCCTATCTATTGGATAAGCTGCAGATCCTAGTTAACCAACACCCTACTTCCTCCTACTCCCCACTGGAATTGCCTTATGTCTGTCCCATGCATTCTTGAATTCCCCCACTGTTTTTGACCCCACTACTTCCTCAGGAAGGCCGTTCCATGCATCCACTACCCTCTCTGTGAAAAAATACTTTCTCACATTGCCCCTAAACCATCCCCCCTCAATCTTCAAATTGTGCCCCCTTGTTCTTGCACATCTCTTTTTCTGAAAGATGTTACCCTCTTGGACTTTGTTGATTCCCTTGAGGCACTTGAAAGTTTCTATCATGTCCCCCTTCTCCCTCCTTTCATTTAGGGTATACATATTAAGCTCCTTTAGTATCTCTTTGGCTTCTGGTGCAAACCTTGCACCATTTTAGTTGCCATCCTCTAGACTGCCTCCATCCTGTCTATATCCTTGTGGAGATAGGTGCCAGATTTTCAAAGCCCTTAGATGGACGCAAGGTGCTTGCGTCAAATAGGTCTGATGCAAGGGCACCTTGCACCAAAGGCTGCACCAAGCGGTAATTTGAAAGGCAGCCTGAGTCACTTAGCAGGCTGCCTGCACCAAAGTGTGCTAGTGCCATCTTTGTACCACGTAAGTGGCTGTGGCGTGCTGCTCTGGGCTTGCATCAGACCCGGACTGCCACAGCCCTTGGATCCGGATTTTAAAAGACCCCCTGGAACCAAGTGCCAAGTGCCCTTAGACCAGCGAGGGGCTGGTCTAAGAGGACTTAGATGGCTCCCGGGGGGGTCATCATGAACGTGCCACCATGTGGCTCACCCCGATCCGTCCCTGGTGGTCGATCCCTGGTGGTCCAGTGGTCTCCCCTCACCCCCGTCATGGTCCCCAACACCCACATCTCTGCTTCCTGCCACCCCCTGTGGTACCATTACGCCTCCACCCCTCCCATGCCCCAGTCCAGCAACTGGCACTGCCCTCCACATGCCGCCATGGCCAGCCGCTGAATCGCTGTCAGTGGGTGTACTGTATACAGTCGCACATATGGACTGCCCATTCGCGCTGGCCGGGTGGTGTGTGGAGGACAGTGTCAGTCTCCGGATTGGGGTATGGGAGGGGGGTGGGAGTGCTGGGATGGGTACCATGGGGGGACATTAGCCCACCAGGGTACTGGATAGTGCTGTGGCACCGGTTGAATGGTGGTGTTGGGGGACAGTGCCCAGTTGCCAGTCCCTGTCCGTGGGTGCTGTGGACTCCCCGCAGCCATTGCGGCATTCCGGGTGGGTGCACCCTTTGTCCAGCACAGCACCCACCTTTGCCGCAGGCCACTGGACTTAAGTGCCGGCACCCTGTAATTTAGAAATTCTGGCACAGGGTCCTGGGTGCACCACACTTGGCGTAAGCTGCCATTGTCGCATCTTGCGTCGAGCCATTGAAAATCTGGTCTGGGGTCTCCAGAACTGCATGCAGTACTCCAGATGGGCTTTCACCAGCTGTCTGTACAGAGGTATAACAACTTCCTGTTTTCCACTTTCCCTATGCATCCCAGTATCCCCCCATCCCTCCATACTACCTTCTCACATTGCTTGCCTACCTTTAGGTCATCAGAGATGACTACCCCCAGATCCCTTTCCATTTTTGTTGTTGTTAGTACCTCCCCCTTCCCCCATTGTGTACTCTTTCCTTGGGTTTTTGTTTCCCATGTGCATTACTTTACATTTCTTTGATTGAATATAAGCTGCCATACTTTTGACCATTCTTTATAGTTTGCCATGTCCCTTCACATCCTTTCCACCCCCTTGTGTATCAACCCTGTTGCAAATCTTTGTGTTAACTGCAAAGAGGAATACTTTTTCTTCCAGACCCTCTGCAACATCACCTATAAAGACATTAAAGAGGACTAGTCCCAGTACTGAACCCTCTGGTACCCCACTAGTAACCCCCCTTTCTTTGGAGTGGATTCCTTTTACAATAACCCTCTGCATCCTGTTGTCCAGCCAATTTTTTACCTGGGCTACCACCCTGGGACCCACTCCCAAGTTGACTAACTTGTTTATTAATCTTTTGTGTGGGACTATGTCAAATGCCTTGCTAAAGTCTAGGCATTCCACATCCACAGCCCCTTTCTGGTCAATTACTTTGGTCACCCAGTCAAAGAAATCTATTAGATTAATCTGACATGAAATTCCCACTGTGAACCCATGCTGCCTTGGGTCCTGTGCCCCACGAGCCTCTAGGTACTCAACAATTCTTTCTTTCAGAAGTGATTCCATCATTTTCCCTACCACTGAGGTCAAACTAATGGGCTTTGAGTGTGGGGGGTGCTCATGGACTAGGAGCGATGAGTTTCCCTCCCATAGTATACAGGTAGATCCTTATTTGAGAGGAGAACAACTGTATACCTCTGGAGGTATACAGCATAATTTTGGAGAGTACAGCTATAATTGGTAGTTATATAGCTGTAATTCATGAGGTATACAGGGAAATACATGATAATGGTTCCTATAGAGGGAAAAAGCCAACTGTGTGTGTGTGTGTGTGTGTGTGTGTGTGTGTATGGATTGGTTTGCATCTGTTGTGAATGGATCTTCATCCTAACTAAAAGTGTGTTGTACCGCAAATAAAATATGCTGTTGTACCATTCTATTGTGAAACAGCTTTTTCATAAAAATGCAAACTTGTGTTATAATTATCATACATTTGCACTAAATGTGAGGCAGAGCAAAGTGATGTTATAGTACACATTCCACAGTTTAGAAAAACAAAGTACCCTTTGAAGAAAATCAATGAAGCACTGTTTTCCTAGCAATAATATCTAAGCTGAACTCTAAATATGATTAAAACAAGCAGAAGCTGTGGAAAGTAACTTCAATTCTATTTACAACTCTCAGTACAAGAAAAGCTGCAAAACCAATTTATGCTGAAAATTGCAGCACAGCATGAATAGCAGACATAATCATTACACATGGAGAGAACGGGCCAGGTGAGTCTATTTCACATGTAAGGTAGGATTAAAAAAAATAATTTTAATACCATTCCTATACTTAAATGTTCCTAGGAAACTGAGGGGACCCAAACAATACAGGAGAGGGAAGACTTAGATCAGGCATTTTCTTTTTAAACATATATTTGAAGGACAAATGCCCCAAAATGGAAAAAAGGACACTTTCAGATAAAAAAGACTTACATTGAAAAGAACCATTTTCAAAAGTTCATTAAATTGTACACTGTGATGTAGGGCATATTATATACACTGGAATAGAGAAGCACTCACAGAAGCATATAAGGGTGTATAGTACTATATGTTTTGCATGAAAAAAAAATCCTAGTAACTATCCATTGTACATAGAGATGGACTAATTAACAGACTAGTATTAATAATATCTAAATTTGGTATATTCAAGACAAGAGCTATATAAAAGAGCAAATCCTGAGTAATAGAGAAAACTGCATGAAAAGTTGATCTTTCATGTAAATTCATTTCACACACCTGCTTTCAAGCAAGGAATATTTTGAATACATCAAACATGGGTGGAAACAAAACAAGGTGTCTATGGGAAGATCAAAATGATTGAAAATACATACTACCTACAATTCTTATTTATCTGCTATAGTGTATATTTTTATGTTTTATTTTATATGTCATGGACATCAGAAGTACATGCCACTGTTTCACTGACAAAGAGGTGGAGCCAAGAAATATTGTTTGAAACGGGTGGATAAATAAAATATCTTAATAGGAATTACACCAGAAATCAAGAGTGGAACCTTTATTTTTTTATTTTGTTTATTTGCTTCGACTGTTGAAATGGACAGAAACTCAATCACAAAATTAGCATGGAAGAAAGAGGAGTTTTTTTTTCCCTCAGTTTAGATTATGTTTACACAAACATTCTTCCTATTTATTGATTTTATTTATTTTGTGTTTATTAGTCAGGAAAGTGCACTAGACAACTGAATGCATATTTTCAGGCACGGCCTGGGAGGTTGCAACATGTACAGACCATGAGCAAAACATCTCAAAGTTCATACATTGCATTAGGCAAGTGTCACAGATAAAAGCAATTATGCCAAATTAAACAACATTCAAAGATAAAGAATGAAGTACAAAGAAAACATCAAACCAAAATACAGATGGCAAATAAAAGAAGTAGGGAGAAGAATCAGGATACATTTAGTGCAAAAACAATAGCAAAGGCCTAGAATGGTATTCAAACTGTAGTTAAGAAGAGCGGTTACATAGATGCGCATATTGATGTTTTAAAGTGATAACTACAGTTGCCATTCCAAAAAGTTGACATCACCTGGCACTGCTGAAGCTCAGCTGGAATGGAATTCAATAGCAGTGGAGCAACACAGGAGAATACAATATCACCCAGTTAAGTTTTTTTTTTTATAGAGGAGGAAAATATTACCGTACTGTGAAGATTTAATACAGCTGGTTGCTATTGTTTCTACTCTTTATTTGGTGACATGATTGGTCCAGGATAATCCCATTTTTTTTAACCCGACCAACTTAAAACATTCCTTAATGCACTCCCCCACCGAAAAGTTACTTATGAACAAGACCTTGATATAGAAGGGATGAGAAAATTGCAAAGTTCCCATGCAGTCAACCCTGACACTGATTTTAGGTATGCTGCTATTGGAGAGTTCAAATACTACAGCTATGGTGTTTATTTTTATTTTTCACAAATATACTGTCTACTTAAAATAATAATTTTTTCTTCTCTATAGAAGTTGTCTGCACTTGTGAGCAACTTATGTAGAAATGTAATTTAGAACACATGTAGTCCATACTAATATGCTATATACAGTTAATTATGGGATTTATTTTTTATTTAAATTTTTTGTTGATGGGGAAACTCATTTACTTTTAACCCATAATGGATCTCTCCCAAAGACCTTGTCATACCATAGTAGTAATGTCAAAAGTTATTGCAACATATTATAATTCACTTACATGATTTCAGCCAATCAACACACAGAGCCACTATACTGTTATCCTGCATACAATTGTCTCTGGTGCAGCAATGTTAGGGGTGGAAGAATCTGCTTCACAGACAATGAGGAAGACAGCATTATTTGCATTATTATTTAACATTTTAAATAAAAAAAACTTATATTTTATAAATCACTCTAGCTAATTCAAGTGATTTACAATATGTTTATAGGGCCTCCATGGGGTGTCTCTGATGGTGTAAGAAACTCCTAACATAGGGTTTGGGCTCAGGCTCCCAGAATCATTCAGCTTTGCTTTGCTGACCTCTTGCCTAAGCCTCATGCTCAGATTCTCTTATACCATAAGTGACACCCTAGAAAGCCTTTTGGCTGATAGTGTTGATGCCACTACTATGACACAACAATGTTTGGAGTCAGTATGTCATACCAGGAGTCCAAATCCTCACTTGTGCCAGTCAATAGGTTAATGTTTACTCAGTCTATTACTTTATGTTACTGCATTGAAATGGCTGCAGCAGTGTTTTCTAAATTTAGCATGGAAAGGCAGCAGTTTATTTCTGAACGTGAAAACTGTAGTATGCAGCGAAAAACACTGTCAGATTTAAAATGCGTAACCTCTTTCTTCTGGGAGTTAGGCAAGTCCCAAGACATATGTCAAATCACCATGGCTTAGCTGGACAGTTTGCTGGCAGACTTTGTGTTAGGGCTGTAGGAATACCTTTTTCCTGAATATTGACCTGCATATTATATTCGGGTGCCCAAATATTTGGATATTAAACAAGTGTTATTCAGCTTGGAGGAGAAAAAAGACAAATAAACAAAGCCTGCCCTCCTCTCCTGGTGGCCATGGCTAATCTCCTGGCCACTCTATAATCCCATGTCAGTATCTTCCCACCCACCTCCCCCTTTTCCTGGAGCACCATAAACTGATAAATGGAAAGTAGTGCTGTGCAGAACATGGAATTCCATTGGCAAAATTAGCACAGAATGATCATAACGCCGGCAGAATTTCCACAGGAAATTTCAATGGTTCTACTGTGGAATTCTGCCTGCTGTGATCTGTGGAATAATATTCCATGGAACAGCAGTTTTTTCTGTAGAAAATCATTCCACAAACATTTCTGCAGAACATATTGAGATCCATGAAATAAAATTCCACCTAAATGTTGAGAAAAATCTCCTTCCACATTTTTCTGCCAAGGAATTATGCCATTCTGTTTCTGGCTAAAATTGGCAGAATTTCAAAAAATTCTGTGAATTTGTGTTCCACTGGAATTTGAAAATTCTGCACAGCACTAATGGAAAGCTATCAAAATGCTGCTTCCTGGATCTATGCCAGGGGTCAACAGCATCCTCTATACTGTACCAACACTCTGGCCAGACTTCCCTTTCTCTAAAAACTGACTGAATTTATTATTGCAGCCCCACTTGACTCTGATCCTTAATTTCTGGCGAGGGGAGCTAGTACCAGAAAATTCTGGTTCATCACTCTGATCCCTCCTGCAGCAGGCCCCCCTGATGAAGCCTGCATAAGGTGAATGCGCATGGGGTAGTCTCATTCTCCGTGTTGTCTTTGACTCCACAATAAATTGTTATTGCACCTGTGTTTCAGTGTGTATGAGTAGTTGTGTTTAATATAGCATACCCTCACTCAGCCTGTTCCATATGCTGCCTGTAGAAAGTACTGCTGAATGGAGCAAGTGAGCATGCCTATGATCATGGTGGAGGAGCAGGTGTGCAAGCTAAGGCAGGCGTGGGGCAGTAGCATCATTAGTGATCAGGCTTCTGATCCATGATTCTCTCCTCCATATAAAAGCTGGCATTTCACCATGATATGTTATGATGGAAGAACACAGCACATTAAAGGAAAACTACACCCAAAACTTGAAAAAATATATGCTGTGCAGAGTGTTTAATTTGTATGTGAAGCTCTAGTGTTTCCTTCCCTCTGACTGGTATTAGGAGTTTTTCCTAAATTAGCCTGCTAGCTTTAGGGTAGTTTTACGACCCCTGGAGATCTCCATATCAAATAGGTTTATTGCATTTCTTTGTCCTACAATGCACCTTGTTTCATGTGATGGTGATGTAGCAGAGCCCATAAATCCAGCAGAAACATTGCATTACAATCAGTTCACAACAATAGAGATGGCTATATTTTAAAATCTGTAGAATTCAGCTTGGTGACCACCCTCATCCTAAAGGTTTTACTGTCCTGAAAAACTTTGCTGCTGGTAATTTTTGTGCAGCTTGTAAAGCTTCCAAGATATTTAGTTTGTTTGGCATGTGTGTGCTGAATGTTGGGTCTCTCTTATATCACAGTCATGCGAGACAACATGCACTGTGGGAACAAGATATACAATTATACTATCAGGTATGAAGATCCCCAGGGGTCGTAAAACTAGCATAAAGCTAGCAAGCTAATTTGGGAAAAACTCCTAATACCAGTCAGAGGGAAGGAAACACTAGAACTTCACATACAAATTAAAACACTCTGCACAACATATATTTTTTCAAATTTTGGGTGTAGTTTTCCTTTAAATAGAATGATTGAAATATTTAGCAATGTCCCACACATTATCAAGTGCTTCTTTTAACCGTGCATGCTTGCCAAGCACATGACTTGCCACCAGGATTAGTATATGCACACCTCACGGTACATGACTGAAATCCACATCATCCATCGCCTTCACCATGTTACTGCCACTGTCTATCACAAACATGCCCACATCCGGATCATGAGGGCATATGCAGATGTCTAGCAGTAATTTGAACTGTGGGAAATTTTCACCACTCTGCTTCTTGTCAATTATCCATCATCTATCATGGGAAAACTGATGGAGACAATCCTGAAGGAGAGGCTGAGTGTCCCTTCTGGAGAGCAATGGGCTGCAGGACATTAGGCAGCATGGGTTTGTCATGGGCAGATCCTGTCAGACCAACCTGGTGGATTAATATGACTGGGTAACTAGACAGTTGGACAAGGGCCATGCAGAGGATGTCCTGTTTCTGGACTTCAGTAAGGCATTTGACTCGGTGCTGCATGGGAGGCGGGGTAGTACGCTGGCAGGTACAGGTGCAGAGGTGAAAATGGTGGGATGGATAGTAAACTGGTTACAGGGAAGGCAGCAGAGGGTGGTGGTGGGAGGGGAGATCTCATGTCCGAGGGCAGTGACAAGCAGAGTACCGCAGGGCTCAGTGCTGGGACTAACGTTGTTTGGGTTGTTCATATCAGACATCTCAATGGGCAGCAACAGCAAGAGCAGTTTGTTTGCAGATGACACCAAGATGGGAGCAGTAGTGGGTGACCTAGGTGGATGGCATGAGTTGCAGGATGATCTGTCAAAACTGGAGACCTGGTCAGACACCTGGCAGTTGGGGTTCAATGCCAAAAAGTGCAAGGTGCTACATTTTGGGGCTTAAAACCCAAGAAGGAGCTACCAGTTGGGGGAGGGTTCAGCTAGCTGTGACAGAGGAGGAGAAGGATCTAGGGGTGATTATAATGGGCTGAATGAACAACTCAGCACAATGCAGGAAGGCAGCTGCAAGGCTAACACAATGCTGGGTTGTATTGCCAGGGCTATATCTTCAAGGAGAGAAGAGGTGATCATGCCATTGTATAGGTCACTGGTTAGGCCACACCTGGAGTACTGTGTGCACTACTGGTGCCCATACCTGAAGAGGGACATTAAGTTACTGGAGGGTTGCAGCGCAGTGCAAAAAAGATGATCCAGGGACTACGGGACAATACCCTACGTGAGCAGGATGAAGGAGTTGAACATGTATTCCCTGGAGGAGAGGAGAGGAGAGAAAGAGGGATATGATTGAAACCTTTAAGTACATGAAAGGAATAAACAAGACCAGCATGGAGGGACTATTCAAGTTGGGGGGGGGGTAGGTATACTCGAGGTTATGATCTCAGATTGGAGGGGGAAGGTTCAGGAAGGAAATGAGAAAATACTTTTCTGAAAGAGTGGTGTCTTGATGGAGCAGCGTTGCCTGTGGAGTGGTATCCTGTAGAATAGTGGACTGCTTCAAAAGGGGATGGGATAGGTAAGAGGAGGGTCATGGGAGGAGGGAGGGCAGCTGCAGTATAGGGTTGCTAGCTGCACATTTGAGCAGAACTCAATAGACCATAAGGACTTTAGCTGCTGGCAAATTCGTATGTTCGTATAATTAATGACATATTAATAAGGCACTACCTTTGTTGTTATACTTCTGTGAGGTTGTCTGCTTCAGTATAATATCTGGTTGTGGTTGTGGCTGGATGGCAGCAGTGGTGATGCTTCATTTGGAGACAACCTGATGGGTGTTGAGACTCAGGAAGCCTTTTGTTTTGCACTTTTCTGTTCCAAACGATATTAGTGAAATGCACATAACCCCATTTGCCTCCTCATCCTGTGAGAGAATACAGGACAACATGCTGAGAAAATGTGAAGCATGATGGAATGCTCTATTTGGGCATCACTTCCTCCAAGATTCTTTGGAAGTTTGTATCTCCCACAATGAAGAATGGCTGATGATCAAGAGCTCCCTTCACGAGTCTTTGAAAGCCAGTGTTGTCTGCTATGAAGAATGGCTGGAGATCATAAGCTGTCATCTTTCAGAAGAGTTGTGTCATTCAAACAAAACATGAGGGATTATGTGGTACTTTGGTGTGGTCATGGAATGACTCTGGCAGTTTAGTTTGTTTTATTCCTAATTCACTATCAGTGCTGGAGGTGGTCCTGGACCTGATTCTGGATAGTGGTGGTTGGACTCCTTTGGAAGCAGCACAAGTATTTGGGATGCAGCAGTTGGGTGCTGTCATGGTGATCAGATTACTTGAATGAACCGTTGTAATCCACTTTCTTTACCCAACAGTCTCTGCTGGCCCTCAGTCTGGTTTTGACACAAGTGGGGAATGGGTCTCACTTTTAGAATATGCCATATTTATGTTTTAAATGACTGGACAGAGCACTTGTTCCTAAAGTTTGAGTAGGACCACCCCCAGCTGAACATATTACCACACTGAGGGCAATATGCTTTTAGTGGATTTCTTTCTTCATCTGTAAAATACTTCTGAACTGCAGAGGATCACTTTGGCTTTTTTTTGTGACAATAGCATGGTTGAAGGTACTTCTGTATAAATAGGGTAGCAACTGTCAGAGGATTGTTTTTGGGGTGCGCTGGCATGATGTTGCTGAGGGTGAACAGGAGGTGGTACAATACTACGGGGCTGGTGCAAGGGCTGTGGCTTTGCTTTAGATTTCCCTGGCTCAGAAACATAACTGGCAGTGGCTTGCCCTGTTCCCACAGATGAATTTACACTATGGGGAAAAAAGAGCTGAAAAAAAGAACTGTAAAGGAAAAAAAAGCTTTCTGGTATCTGTTTACAGAATTAAACATGTCGTATATATGCAGAGCAGGAAGTATAATTCTCTTAGACAGCAGTGAATATTTTGACTTTCACTTCTTTATTTTATTTTACATTGCCCCTATCACCAGGCTTGTATGATACCCTGTTATCCCTATTTTGAGTCTGCTTTGCCACTTTTTTTGCAGCAGAAATAATAAAACGAGTGTGCCTCTTCATATGGCTCAGACCAGGTTCCCATAAGTTGTCTCTGTTGGTTTTGAACATCCATTGTTTAAGGTCACTTTTGTTTGCTCGCCTGACCTTATATGTTGCTTTATTATTCCATGCTTCATGTAATTAATTCTGGGCCGCCTCTGAAAACGGGACTCTTAGTCTCTGTGGGCTTACCTGGTCATCAAAATTTAATAAATAAATACTGAACTAGCATCCAACAGATGCTTTTTCCTGACTTTATGGGACAATATACCTACAAAAATAGCCATGAATACTGATAAACACCTTATCAGACCCATAGTAAAAGGAGTGCCCCTTGTATTATTTCAATTGTGAAAAAAAAATTCTAAAGTAGACTCAATATAGGGAAAGGGAGGTATCATACAAGTCAGGGAATAAAGGGGTAATCTAAAATAAAATAAAAAAGCATTGGTCAAAATGTTCCTGGCTATCATGCACTGCTGTATTATATGCTTTAATACGGTGCAATAAGATGGCTTAAGATTTGAAGTACTACTGTACATCTGTGCCCTTTCTTTAAAGGCAGGAATTATTACCCAGTGTTGTACAGTACTTTTCAGACAATGGATGTCTGCCAACAATTGCCAAAGTGTGATTTCTCTGCTATAGTTTGTGCCATTGAATTGTGTGCCCTCTCAATCGGAGCTCAGCCCCACCTTGTTTTTTTGACTACATGAACCATGGGGAATAAGCACTGTTTCAAAGCTGTTTGATTTGAACAGACAGAATATGTACCTTTTTTACTCAATAGTATTTGTTTGACCAAGTAAACATGAAGTACTGCAAATTAGCAGAATAGCAGGCATCACTATTTGATATAAAATGCTAAACATGGTCTGTCTGAATTTCATAAACTAATTTAAAGATGTCTACTAAAGAAAAGTATGAAAACCACTTGGCCCTATTCATGAAAAGGGTTAGGTTGCCTACGTGGTGCATATCTAAGGTGTGTAGGCAACCCTATGTGGGAATGCCACACTGTGATGGGACCAGCGGATTCCCAGTGGCATTCACTACAGGCACGTTAGCCCCTTGCACACTGGATCCCCCAGCCACCCATGCAGCTATGTCCTATGGCTGGTAAAGAGACATGCCAGGGGTGTGCCCACACTCAGCACCATTCACTAAGGCCTAGGGGGTGCAAGTTATGTGAGGGAGGACCCTGCCATAACTTTTACACACCCTCTAGTGGACACCCACCAGCTACGGCAGCAATGGAAACCCTCTTCACACTGCTGCCCCAGCCCACCAGGCTGCCAGCGAGGGCTGGGGACAGCTATTCAGGCATTCATCCATTGGTGTTGGCTCACAGAGGTCCATGCATTCCCAGGATCCCCTGCATGTGTGCAGCAGGGGATCCACTTTGGGAACAAGGACGGGCATCTCATTGGATGCCCACCTGAGTCACTCAATCCAATCCTGTGCAGCTGCACTCCACTCCCGTGCAGCTGCATGCCAGGGGGATGGGTAACATCTCAGGCTTGGAGTACTTTACAGGAATCGTGACTGCATCCCTGCACCTGCTCGGAGGGCCATTGTGCAGAAAATGATTCTCCCCGTCTTTGACTACGTAGATGTAGTCTACAGTGCCAGCCCTAAGTTGACCTTAGTCAGGCTGGACCCTCTTTTCCATTCCTTCTGCTGCTTTGCACTAAACTGTCCCTAGTCCACACACCATTGTGACCTTTACCAACCTATGGACCTCCCCTCACTACATAATCACAGACAATCCCACTGCACCAAAATCCCAGCCAAGCTATGGTCCCAGCAACTCCCCTCCTACCTCACCGCCGCTCTGGTCACCTCCCGCACTCTAGCTTACTCTCTTCGAAACTTGGACTCCCGTTCCCTGACTGTCCTGCATAGGTCCACTACTGCCGGTCAGGCTGCTTTCAGCTACCACATACCAACATTGTGGAACTCCCTTCCAGCAAACATCCATCATTTCTTCTCCCCTCTGCACCTTAACTCCTTCTCCAAGCATACTTCGCCTCTACCTGTACATGTGCCCAGGCAGTTTCAGCTCCCCTTGTGAAATGACAGTACTTTGTTCTGCACTTGTACTGCAGCTAATCTGGGTCAATAACTACTGATCTCCCATTTCTCATTGTCTGCACTATGCTGTCAAGCTATTGTATATTCTACTGTTTTTCTGTAATCTATGCCTAGACACTTGGACCAAATGTTAGAGAATTTACACTATGTATTTTCACCTGTATTATACACTGTTCAAATATTGTCTATGTTCCCCCTTCCCCAGGAAGCATCTGGAATCGAGCATTTAGCATGCTTAGTATGCCTTTCCTGGTTAAATGCTTGAATAAATAAATGGTGGCACAGATAGGTGACCGGCAATGGTGAATACTGGCTGGTGCACTCCTGTCCCAGGATGAAGAGCTGTGCAAGCCCTCTATGAGCAAATCATGTGTGCAATCCAACCCTTTCACGAATACAGCTCAATATGTTTAACACATCTGGATTTAACTTTCATCTTGTCTGAGGTTTTGTGCCTTGGATTATTCTCAGCCTTTTAAATATTTCATATTAGTATTCACTTATTACACAGCTTATTTCATAAACATCTGACTGTTTCCAACTGACCACATAAAAGTTGTGTGTGTGTGTGTGTGTGTGTGTGTGTGTGTGTGTGTGTGTGTGTGTGTGTGTGACATCATATTTTGTTGCCATGGTAAGAAATATGATGTTATAATAAGAGCTCTGTGAACTCACACAAATCCTGGTTGAAAATCTTTACATTTCTGCAAAATCAAGCTGGCAAAGTCAAGTGAAATTTAAAAAGATGTTCTCTAGTGCATTAGCTATCATTATGTTTACCTGGGATACCCAATGGCTTGACTCGGAATACTCCATTTATCTTTATCTGTGGGGGGGGCAGGACAATAACCCTAAGTGTAAATAACTACCACCCTGTAGCCAACCTGGCTGTCCTAAGCAAGATCTTGGAAAAGCTGGTTGCAGCAAAAGTGTCAGACTACCTTCATCACAGCAAGCTACTTACCTCTACCCAGCATGGATTTAAAAAGTCCCATAGCACAAATACAGCACTCTTACAGCTCACCAGTGACATAAAACAGACAATGAACAAGGGCCTCCTCACTGGGGCTAACTTTGTTGATCCCTCTAAGGCCTTTGATTTGGTCAATCATCCATTACTGCTGGACCAGCTAACATCACTCAGTTTCTCACGAGATGCCACCTCCTGGTTAACCTCCTATTTCACTGGCCATTCTCAGTTTGTGGAGATCAACAAAATCAAATCGGATCTTGCTCTTACCAGCCTCGGTGTCCCCAAGGATCCATTCTTGGACCATTGTTGTTCCCCCTTTTTATCAATAACCTGCCTAAACCCCCCGGTCTCTCCTCTATTATCCTTTATGCAGACAATATGATGCTTTATACCAGCAACAAGGACCCCGCATCCATAAACGCCACGCTAAAGACTGACTTTGACTGTCTGAAGACCTGGTTGTGGCAAAAGAAGCTCCTGATAAATGTAAGAAGACTGTGGCCAGGAGGAGTAGCTCTCTATGTAAGGGAAGGGATAAAAGCAACAGAACTAAAGGGTAAACAGGGAGGAAAAGAGGCACTGTTGGTTACCCTGGCAACTGGAAATGGCACCACAATCCGCATAGGGGTTGTATACAGACTCCCATCTCAAGGGGAGGAAATGGACAAGAAAATGATAGAAGGCATCCTTAGGATGGCAGAGAAAGGGGAGCTATTGATGATGGGGGACCTGAATATGCCAGATGTTAACTGGAGCACATTTGCTGCAGCCACATCCGAGAGCAGGGCCATTCTCAATGCCCTACAGGGGGCATGCCTCAGACAGTTGTTTTGGAACCCACTCAGGAGGGAGCAATCTTAGACTTGGTACACTGAAAAGGGGACAGAGAGAGGATCTCTGATCTTGAAGTGGGTAGCTATCTGGGAACATGTGACCACCAAACAGTGTGGTTCATGAAAAACTTAGCTGTAGAGTCAAGTCATACAAAAGTGAAGGTAATGGACTTCAGGAGGGCTGATTTTGTCAAAATGGGAGAGTACCTCAGAAAAGCACTAGCAAACAGGCAAGAAGGTGGGGTGGAGGAACAATGGGGAAACATCAAAACCACCATCACAGAGGCAGCAAGCCTTTGTGTGAAGCAAATAAACAAATCAAAATGAAAGAAGAAAACACTATGGTTCTTAAAAGAAGTGGCAGGGAAGGTAAGGGAGAAAAATATAACATTCAGGAAGTATAAGGAAACACAGAAGGAGCTGGACAGAGAACTGTACCAGTTAAAGCAGAAGGAAGCGGGGAAGGCAGTCAGAATAGCAAAGGCCCAAACTGGGGAGAAGATTGCCAACTCGGTTAAGAAGGGGGATAAAACCTTTTATAGGTACATTAGGGAGCAAAGAAAGACTAAAGCAGGGATTCTGAGGCTGAATAAAGAGAAGGGTGGTTGGGCAGAGAGCGACAGTGAAAAAGCAGGGATACTGAACGAATACTTCTGCTCAGTATTCACAATGGAAGAGCAGGGGAAGATACCTAATCCAGTCAATAAAAGCACTCAGGATAAGGGGTTGATAGTAGTCCTTTCACAGAAGAAAGGGTTCTGAAAGAACTCTAAAACTGAAGGTAGATAAAGCTATGGGGCCTGATGGGATTCACGCCAGAATTCTAAAAGAACTAAGGAGAACTAGTAACACCACTGACTAGACCCGGAGTAGTCTTGACAGTTGAAATAGTCAGTTGCAATTCAATGCAGTTGCAATCAGTTGCAATTGCACTGGATTGCAGTCATAAAATAGTGGAGTTGAAATCCACTGCAGTTGATGATTCCGTGACCCATCCAGGTTTGTTTTTGTGGTGCACTGCAGTGTGTTTTCTCTTTTTTTCTTTCCTGGGGGGGAGTTGGGGGGTAGGGGGGCCGCGAATATCTAACAGTCCTCAACCGCTGGCACCGAGCCTTAGAGCCAATAAAATTCACTCCTGGCTCCTGGACACGAAGCATCCAGAAATTAGGAGAGCTTGAAAGAGAAGCCAGGAGCTTGAGAATGTCTGTGGCTGGCTGCACGAGGTAGTGGGGAAAGCATGCCTAGGTAGAAGAGGATACTGTCAGGAGAGGAGGCATCTGTGTTGTTGTGTGGGCAATGGAGTGAGCAGCATTTTTATACTGGGACGAAGTTTGGCGGTTTGGCCTTGAATTTAAAAATAAGTTAACTGTGTCCACTGTCCTGATGTGTTCAGTGCCCGGAGACAGACTAGTGTGTGGCTGTGCAGGTCCCAGTCAGTCCTCTAGCAAAGCCAAGCAGCAATCATGTGAAGGAAGAAAGTCAGTGGTCTGGTCTTGGTCGGGATCAGCCTGTGACCCCACCGGCCGGGCCCATCAGGCGACTCTCACTCAGTCTCGGTCAGGTCTTCAGAGTCAGTGAGGAGGAAGAGTGGTAGGTGCATTAGTTCCACTGCGTGGAGTAGCGGAGTGGGGACATGGGTCTGGGTTGCGGACTGACTGTGTGGGTTGGGAGGAGGGAGCAAACAGCTCCAAAAAAACACCGGCACCACCACCAAGTAGAGCAGCAGTGCCAGCCTGAACCATGGAGCCACCTTCCGACACCGACCTAATCATCACCCGACACCTGACCGAACTGGCAACAGGCTACTATAGTGAGCAAGGTACTGTATGGGATATGTAAGGCCTGCCAGGGCTGGGCAGTGGGCAGTAGGAGGGAGGAGGATGGTCTCTCACAGACTACTCAGTCTGCCTGTGTGTCTGCTGCGTTCTGGGCTGGCTAGTCTGGCTGGTTGAGGGTTTGGGGGTTGTGGGGCCTGGGGGGCCAAACTTGAAAAGCCAAGGCAATCGACCATCATTGATCTACTGCTGGTGGCCCGGCTGGGTTCTCCCTGACTGTGGTGGCATTGTGAGTAGGTCAGACTCCCCACAAGGTCGTGGAGCAGGCCAGGTGCAGGTGGTCGGTTGGTGAGTTCCCGGACACATAGGAGGCCGGAGTGTGGAGTATGGTCGGTCGGGTCCAATGGACAGAATGTTTGTTGTTTGCCACTGTAGGAATCGGATAGACTAAATATTAAAGTCCTCACGGCAAGATGAATACAATTTTAAAAAACACATTAGTGTACATGCTGAGAGCCAAAACAAGTTCAGAAACTGTGTCAGAAAATGTTTTTTTGATATACATGATTTTTTTTAGCTTTAAATTTAAACTATGAATACATCTCAGTTCTGGTATACCATACAGGAGGTATTTCTAGGGGTCCTCCCTTAAACTGTTTTTAGTCTCACAGATTCTACGACTACTTGTGAACTAACATACATTGATGGTTAGCTCTGTTTGCAAAAAGGCACCTTCTAGTTTCTGTGGTGTGTTTAAGAGGCCCTACCTATACTGTATCTTGGACTCACAGTTCTTTTTCTAAGCTACTAGTATTACTGGTGCTTATTTTTCTATACCATATACTGTTTTACTGCCCTGCTTCAACTTGTTACTTCCAGGGACTTACTATATTTTGTTGTTGTTTTGACTGGTTATTGTGCTTTAGTGGGTCCCTACTGTGTGTAGATTAGTTTCACTGCACTTTGTATTTGCATTTTAAAGAGCATCCAGCTTCTTAGCTGCTGCTGACTAGTTGCTGCTCCCTCCAACATATGCAATACCTCACCTGCCCTAGAGTTGAGGGGCATAAAGAATTCCTTTTGTTTCTGACCATTTATGAAGTTATAATGCTGCTAAATCCCAAATGCTAAAAATGGAGCTGCTTCCTGACCTTAACCCACCAACATGCCCCAACGTAGGCACATGCAGCCCTGTTTTGTGGTGTCAGAAGGAGATGACTGTGTGCGCATGTACCCCATTGATTTCAAGGAGGGGGGACTTTTCAATACATTTCATTAACTTTCATAGTCGAAATTTTAATTAAAAAAGATACGAAGTTAAAAAAGTACGACAAACTACTACAAAATAAAATTCAACAATGGTGAAAGTTGAAAAAATTGGTTGGATTTTCTTCAGTTAATTGAAGTCAAAAATGTCAAACTAGTTGAAAAAATCAGTCATAATATGTGGTAAGTCAGTCATAATTGGTTTTTCAACTGAATCTGGGGTCTACCGCTGACTACCCTTTTTAAAAAATCATGGGAGGATGGTGTGGTACCTGAGGACTGGAGGAGGGCAGTTGCCATTCCCCTTCACAAAAGTGGGAGCAAGACAGAGGCAGGAAACTACAGACCTGTCAGTTTGACCTCAGTGGTAGGGAAAATGAAGGAATCACTTCTGAAGGAAAGAATTGTTGAGTACCTAGAGGCCAGTGGGGCACAAGACCCAAGCCAGCATGGATTCACAGCAGGAAGGCCATGTCATACAGATCTGATTGATTTCTTTGACTGGGCAACCAAAGTAGTTTAGACCAGGGAGGGGCTGTGGACATGGCCTACCTAGACTTTAGCAAGGCATGTGACACAGTCCCACACAAAAGATTAATAAACAAGTTAGCCAGCCTTCGAGTTGATCGCAGGGTGGTAGCCTGGGTAAAACACTGGCTTGGCCACAAGACACAGAGGGTAATAGTAAATGGAGTCCACAGTGAAGAAAGGGGGGTTACTAGTGGGGTACAGCAGGGTACAATACTGGGGCCAGTCCTTTTTAATGTCTTTATAAGTGACATTGCAGAGGGACTGGAAGGAAAAGTATGTCTCTTTGCAAATGACACAAAGATCTGTAACAGGGTTGATATGCAAGGTCAGGTGGAAAGGATGAAAAGAGACTGGGCAAGGTTGGAGGAATGGTCAAATGTATGGCAGCTTAGATTCAACACAAATAAGTGCAAAGTAATGCACCTGGGAAACAAAAACCCAGGGAAAGAGTACACACTTGGGGGTGAGATACTGACAACAACAAAAATGGAAAGGGACCTGGGGGTAGTCATATCAGACGACCTAAATGTGGGCAAGCAATGTGAGAATGCAGTAAGGAGGGCTGGGGGGGTACTGGGATGCATAGGGAGAGGCATCACCAGTAGAAAACAGGAAGTTGTTGTCCCTCTATACAGACAGTTGGTGAGACCCCATCTGGAGTACTGTGTACAGTTCTGGAGACCCCATCTCCGCAAAGACAGACAGAGTGGAGGCTGTCCAGAGGAGGGCAACCAAAATGGTGCAGGGTCTGCACCAGAAGACATATGAAGAAAGACTAATGGAACTTAATATATATACCCTTGAGGAAAGAAGGGAGAGAGAGGGGACATGATAGAAACTTTCAAGTACCTCAAGGGAATCAACAAAGTCCAAGAGGGTAGCATCTTTCAGAAAAATAGATGTGCAAGAACAAGGGGGCACAATTTGAAGATAGAGGAGGGATGGCTCAGAGGTAATGTGAGGAAGTATTTTTTCACTGAGAGGGTTGCGGATGCATGAAACAGCCTCCCCGAGGAGGTCATGGAGTCAAGAACATTTGGGGAATTCAAGAATGCATAGGACAGACATAAGGCAGTCCTAGTGGGGGGGTAGGAGGAAGTAAGCTGTTGGTTAAGTAGGATCTGCAGCTTATCTGTTAGGTAGGAAAATGGGCAGACTAGGTGGGCCAAGCGGTCCTTATCTGCCATCAGATTCTATGTTTCTGTATTTGGCTTTACCCTCAAAATAAAGTCCTGTGCCATACCTTTTTGCAATTCCTGGCCCTACCTTGGAGGTAGTGGACAACTTTAAGTATCTGGGAGTTACTCTTGATCCCTCGCTCGACTTCAGTCTTCACATGACTAACACCTGCAGAGCTGTCAACACCAAACTGGGTATAGTACATAGAGTCAGATAGAAACATAGAAACATAGACTTTGACGGCAGATAAGGACCACTTGGCCCACCCAGTCTGCCCATTTCCCTACCTACTGGATAAGCTGCAGATTCTAGTTAACCAACAGCCTATTTCCTGCAACCCTCCACTATAATTGCCTTATGTCTGTCCCATGCATGTTTGAATTCCTCCACTGTTTTAGACCCCAAAACCTCTCCAGGAAGGCGGTTCCATGTGTCCACCACTCTCTCCATGAAAAAGAATTTCCTCACATTACCCCTGAGCCGTCCCCCCTCTAACTTTAAATTGTGCCCCCTTGCTCTTACACATCTCTTTTTCTGAATGATGCTACCCTCCTGGACTTTGTTGATTCCCTTGAGGTACTTAAAAGTTTCTATCATGTCCCCCCTGTCCCTCCTTTCATCAAGGGTATACATATTAAGCTCTCTCAGTCTCTCTTCATGTGGTTTCTAATGTAGACCCTGTACCATTTTAGTTGCTCTCCTCTGGACTGCTTCCATCCTGTCTATGTCCTTGCGTAGATGAGGTCTCCAAAACTGCATGCAGTACTCCAGATGGGGTCTCACCAGCCGTCTGTACAGAGGGATAACCACTTCCCTTTTTCTACTTGTGATGCCCCTCCCTATGCATCCCAGTATCCCCCTGGCTTTCCCTACTGACTTCTCACATTGCATACCCACCTTTAGGTCATCAGACATGACTACACCCAGATCCCTTTCCATTATTGTTGTTGTTAGTACCTCCCCTGCTATTGTGTACTCTTCTCCTGGATTTTTATTTCCCAGGTGCATTACTTTGCACTTCTTTGCATTGAATCTAAGTTGCCATATGTCTGACCATTCCTCCAACCTTGCCAAGTCCCTTCTCATCCGTTCTACCCCCCTTGTGTATCAACTCTGTTACAGATCTTTGTGTCATCCACAAAGAGGCATACCTTTCCTTCCAGACCCTCTGCAATGTCACCTATAAAGACGTTAAAGAGGACTGGACCCAGTACTGAGCCCTGAGGTACTCCACTAGTAACCCCCCTTCCTTCAGAATGTGTTCCATTCACTATTACCTTCTGTGTCCTATTGTGCAGGCAGTTTTCTACCCAGGCTACCACTCTGGGACCCACTCCCAGGCTGGCTAACTTGATTATTAATCTTTTGTGTGAGACTGTGTCAAATGCCTTGCTAAAGTCTAGGTAGGCCATATCCACAGCCCCTCCCTGGTCTATTACTTTGGTCACCCAGTCAAAGAAATCGATTAGATTTGTCTGACATGACCTTCCTGCTGTGAATCCATGCTGCTTTGGGTCCAGTGCCCCGCTGGCCTCTAGGTACTCAACAATTCTTTCTTTCAGAAGTGATTCCATCATTTTCCCCACCACTGAGGTCAAACTAACAGGTCTGTAGTTTCCTGCTTCTGCCTTGCTCCCACTTTTGTGAAGGGGAATCACACCTGCCCTCCTCCAGTCCTCAGGTACCACCCCATCTTCCCATGATTTGTTAAAAAGTGTGGTTAGTGGTGTCACTAGGTCCTCACTGAGCTCTTTTAGGAATCTAGGGTGAATTCCGTCAGGCACCATTGCTTTGTCCACCTTGAGTTTTAGAAGTTCTTTCAGTACTCTTTCTTCTTTAAATGGACTGGTATCAACCCCACTATAAAGAGTGCTTCTACTGTTTGGTTTAGGTAACTCCTCCTCTTCTTCTTTTGTGAATACTGAGCAAAAGTATTCATTCATTATCTCTGCCTTTTCACTGTCTCCCCTCTGCCCACCTCCCCTCTCCTTTATTAATCTTCCCTATCCCTCCCTTAACCTTTCTATGTTCCCTAATGTACCTATAAAAGGTTTTATCCCCCTTCTTAACTGAGTTGCTGTCCTTTCCTCGGTTTGGACCTTTGCTTTTCTGACTGCCTTCCCCACTTCTTTCTGCTTTAATTGATACAGTTCCCTGTCGTGCTCTGTCTGTGATTCCTTATACTTTTTGAATGCAGCCTTTTTCTCCTTAACCTTCCCTGACACTTCTTTTGAGAGCCATAGTGGTTTTTTATTCCGCTTTGTTTTCTTTATTTGTTTCACACAAAGGCTTGTTGCCTCCATGATGGCAGTTTTGATTTTTCTCCATTGTTCTTCCACCCCTCCTTTCTGGCCATTTGCTAATGCATTCCTCAGGTATTCACCCATTATGCCAAAGTCAGCCCTTCTTAAGTCCAGTATCCTTGTCTTTGTATGGCTTGTCTCCATGGTTGTGTTTATTGTGAAGCACACTGTGCAGTGGTCGCTTGTTCCCAGGTGTCTACTGACTTCTAAGTTTGTGATCCTCTCTCCATTTGAGAGTAGCAGGTCTAATATTGCTCCCTCCCGAGTGGGTTCCACTACTAGCTGTCTAAGGCATGCTCCCTGTAGGGCATCGAGAATGACCCTGCTCTTGGATGTGGCTGCAGTCCATGTTGCCCAGTTAACATCTGACATATTCAGGTCCCCCATCAACAGTATCTCCCCCTTTTCAGCCATTTTGAGAATGCCCTCTATCATTTTCTTGTCCATTTCCTCCTCTTGAGACGGGAGTCTGTATACAACCCCTGTGCGGATTGTGATGCCATTCCCTGTCTCCAATGTGAACCAGAGTTCCTCTTGTCTTCCCCCTTTACTTTTTAGTTCTGTTACTTTGATCCCTTCCCTTATGTAGAGAGCTACTCCACCTCCTCTTTTACCCTCCCTGTCCCTTCTATAGATTGTGTACCCTGGTATGTTGACATCCCAGTCATGGTTCTCTGTGTACCATGTTTCTGTGACTGCCACAACATCCAAGTGTTCCACTTCCATCAGGGCTACTAGCTCTGGAAGCTTGTTTCCAAGACTATGGGCATTGGTATCGAGCTAACTGTGCTTACTTAACAATAAACTAACAGAGAACATAATTAAAAGGGTGCTGCTGTATGGAGGGTGGGGAAGGGGGTTAAGTCTGAATAGGCAAAAAGTCTTGCCCTGAACAAAGTATGTATTTTGCTCTATACATGCTGATGTGACTTTAGGGATGTCAGGGGGAATCAAAGCCACACATGGGGTGATCTGAATTCCTTACTGGGAAAGGAATGGGTCACAAACCTGCTGGAAGTGGTGATACTTATCTGTAGCTGTATACGACAACCTTTCATACCCGTCAAGCCTAAACATGCCATCTATCCATTCCTCCTTTGAGGGGATGTCTGTGGTTCACCATCTTTGAAGCAAGGGCCTCTTTGCCTCCATAATGGCGGCCATAAACCAGTCTTCTTGGGGTGTACGGTAAGCAGGAAGTATCAGGGTATTACCCAATACTATTAAGGAGGCATCACATGGCATGGTAAGAGCCAGGGTGTTCTCCATGAGGAAGAGCACCTCATTCCACTAACCTACTATTTTGGGAAACTCCCAGAAGAAGTGGCGAAGAGTGCCCTCAGCAGCTTTGCACCACCAACATTGGAGTGTTGCAGTAAGTGCATTTTATGCAAAAGGACCAGGGTGCGGTTTCAAATTTGAAGAGTCCTAAGTTGCATCAGCCTACCCGCAGTGTCCTTACTGGCTCATGCCCAATCCCATTTGTCATCTATGAGGGTGTACCCTAGTAGCTTCTCCCACCATGTCTTTAAACAAGTAGTATCAGGAGTGCATTCATCAAAGATAGCTTTGTAACTATATCCTATACGGGGAGCAACAATATGCTGGTTTCCACCAGCTGAGCTCCCTAAGAGTTCCTCCCATTTGCCCCTACCTGGCAATTTTAACTGTGCACCTACTATTTTGGACAGAAGGTGGAGGAGTTGTAAATATCGCCAATGGTGTGATGCCAGAAGGGAGGCTTCCTGCTGTAAGTCAAGAAAAGACTTCAAGTGTTAGGTATTGGAGAGAAAAGATTACCTACCCTCATCAAGTCACTCTGTTTCCAAACAGGCTTGTGAAGTACTTCACCCCTACTGTTTTCAGCCAAGTATTATGCCACAGAGGCCAATATGGGATGAGTGCATCCCAAAATGGACCCAGGAAGGTTTTCACTGTTTTCCATACATGCAGTGCAAACTCCAGAGTAGGAGTACTATGTGTACGCTGTGCTGTGTCCTAGAGGATTCCTTCTGGTGGTAACCCTCTGTTCAAGTCTGTCTCTAGGTCCAGCCATTGTGCTACTGTCCTATTGCAGTATTAAACCACATTCAAGTTTGCCGCAGGCATGATGCCAGACAGCACCCTTTGAACCACGGGGCTCAAACTCTGTCTTTTATTTTCAGGCAGTTTCACACAGTGCTGAAAAACAAGCTTTGCCACCTTCCCATAGGAAGTCAGAAATTAAAGCAGACAGCTACTTCCAGATACAATCAGGTAGCTTAAAGGGTAAGTAATGGATTACATAAAGTAGTTTATATAAAACAGTATTAACAAAGTGCCAAATAAATACAATAAGAACATACTAAAACTACTGTAGAACACAGAATATAGATAACGGGGAGAAGGAATGTTCAGAATAATAGACAATACAGGTGAAAGAGCTACTAAATGTATAAGTGCCCAAACCTAAAAGCAATATCAGATATCCTGGGCCCTAAAGTAAACAAGTTCCCACTTTTCATTGACATTAAAAAATTCTTTTGAAAGGCCAGCCTGGTGATCCTGAGGGCTGAGGCACCAGAAGCCACACCACGCCGGTGACCCGAGATTGGGCTCGAGCTCGGAGCGCGGGGGGTTGACCAGGGGGAGAGGGTGAGGAGCTGACTGAGCTGCCAGCTGGCAGCTCTCTTTCTTGGGAGGGTTCTGAGGGCCTCCTTGGTGCTTGGCTGCCTCCTGGTGGAGGCTGGGTGGCAGTACCACATCCAAGGAGCCCTGACGTTAGGCCAGGGAGGGCAGATGGGGCCATCACAGGAGCCATGGTGCGCATGCATGCCTCCGTACGCATGTGCTACTGCATTCTGGGACCTCAGATTAATGGGGTGAAAAAGTGGAAAATGCAGGAACCATGCAGGATAAAGCCTCTGGGCCAGCTCCAGGTATCCACCAGGATGAACACAGTGCCATAAGATCCTGAAAGACCCTGGAGCTCAGCAAAGGCTGGCCAACAAAAGCAGTGGTCCACCACAGAGGATAAAAACCAGTATGGAAAAAAAATTATTTCAAAAGTTAAATCATAAAAAATTATTTTGTAAACAAGTCAACATGGGTTTTGTAAAGCTAGAAAGTGTCCAGTCCTTTGATGCAGACCTACAGGCCCTTTCTTCTGTATTGGTGGAATTGGGACACTTTGATCAATCAGCAGAGAATCCTGAACTTGTAAACACAGATTTGGACAATTACATGAAATATCAACAGAAGATAATATAACAATCCCATCTCAAGTTACCAAGTGTATACCACGCTCTACATTTAATCCGCCAGTTATTAATTTTGCAGTTTTACTTACATATCAGCAATTGATTATGAGGGACATTGACAATCTGTGTAATACAAAAGTCTGCAATTTTGGAACTTAAATCAAATGATCTAATAGAAATTAAGGAGGGGGATAATGGCAGAAACATATAGTAGTTATAAAAGAAACAACAGTATGAAGATGAAATTTATAGACAGCTACATGAAGTGGACAGTTATTGATGGTTATCACATGATCCCACCAAGGAATTAAAAAAATGTATTGATGTTTTCTTTCACGAATCATTCACTACAGAACAAATCACTCGATTTGAAATGTAGTACATGCAAGCTGATTTCCCTACTATACCCACTGTATATATCCTCCAGAAAATTCATAAGAACCAGACCAACCCATTTGGAAGGCCGATCATTTCTGGATGTGACTCATTAAAAGACAAAATTCAACTTTTTGTTGACTGTTTTTTAAACCCTATAGTACAGGTTCAACCATTGTACAGCTGGGACACTATGGATGCTCTATCAAAACTAGAGGGGGTTGGTCTGGTCCTCTGAATTGAGATGGGTAACTATGGATGTTGTAAATATCTATACAAGCATTTGGCATGATTTAGGACTCAGGGCACTTGAATTTTATCTTGCAAATTCTACTATAAATCAGAATTTTCCAAAATAATTTATTTTGGAAGCAGTTACATAAAAACATAGAAACATAGACTTTGACAGCAGATAAGGACCGATTGGCCCACCTAGTCTGCCCATTTACCTACCTATTGGATCCTAGTTAACCAACAGCCTATTTCTTCCTACCAGCCACCAGAATTGTCTTATGTCTGTCCCATGCATTCTTGAATTCCCTCACTGTTTTTGGCCCCACAACCTCCTCAGGAAGGCCATTCCATGCGTTCACCAGCCTCTCTGTGAAAAAATACTTCCTCACATTGCCTCTGGGCAGTCCCCCTCTATCTTCAAATTGTGTCCCCTTGTTCTTGCACATCTCTTTCTCTGAACAATGCTACCCTCCTGGACTTTGTTGATTCCCTTGAGATACTTGAAAGTTTCTATCATGCCCCCCTTTCCTCTAGGGTATACATATTAAGCTCCTTTAGTCTCTCTTTGTATGGCTTCTGTTGCAGACCCTGCACCATTTTAGCTGCCCTCCTCTGGACTGTCTCCATCCTGTCAATGTCCTTGCAGAGATGGGGTCTCCAGAACTGCATGCAGTACTCCAGATGGGGTCTCACCAATGTTTTCTACTGGTGATGCCTCTCCCTATACATCCCATTACCCCCCAGCCAACCTTACTGCCTTCTCACATTGCTTGCTTACCTTTAGGTCATCTGATAATGACTACCCCCAGGTCTCTTTTCATTTTGCTGTTGTTAATACTCCCCCCACATTGTACGCTTCCCTGGATTTTTGTTTCCCAGGTGCATTATTTTGCACTTCTTTACATTGAATCTAAGCTGCCATACTTTTGACCATTCCTCCAACCTTGCCAAGTCCCTTCTCATCCTTTCCACTCCCCGCTGTGTATCAACCCTGTTGCAGATCTTTGTGTCGTCTGCAAAGAGGCATACTTTTCCTTCCAGTTCTTCCGCAATGTCACTTATAAAGACATTAAAAAGGACCAGACCCAGTACTGAACCCTGCAGTACCCCGCTAGTAACCCCCCTTTCTTTGGCATGGACTCCATTTACTATTACCTTCTGTGTCCTGTTGTTCAGCCAATTATTTACCCAAGCTACCACTCTTGGATCCACTCCCAGGCTGGCTAATTTTTTTTGTGTGGTACTGTGTCAAATGCTTTGCTAAAGTCTAGGTAGGCCATGTCCACACCCCCTGCCTGGTCTACTACTTTGGTCACCCAGTCAAAGAAGTCTATTAGATTTGATTGACATGACCTTCCCACTGTGACTCCATGCTACTTTGGGTCCTGTGCCCCACTGGCCTCTAGGTACTCAACAATTCTTTCTTTCAGAAGTGATTCCATCATTTTTCATCATTTATTTTGATAAATAATTCTTTTGTATTTGTTTCCAGGTTTTATTTACATGTTTGGGGCATGGCAATAGGGATCATGATGGCCCCCTCCTATGCCAATCCTTTTTTGTCTTGGTGGGAGGGGACAATCGGGTTCGACTACACCAGAAATCCCTTCTTGTCCATATGTTTTTGGGGCCATTACATATTTTATTTAGATTTTGTTTACTGGGTAAGCCCACTGAGACCAATGGTCCCTTTTTCAGGGGCGACCTGGAATTAGTTACAGAAAGGACACAACAAAACGATAGATACAATTAGTTACATTTGTAACACCATAGAACAGTGATAATATTTATACAAGGGTAACAGAAGGGTTCTCATAGGTAACACCATAGTACAGTGATAATATTTATATAAGGGTAGCAGAGGGATTCTCATATAGGCTCCATGTATAGACAGAGTGTTTAGACCTCACATATTATACAGTATGTACATAGGTTCCGCCAGTAATCAGAGTCCACATTTAGCGTTACATGTCAATTCAAAGGGAGAGTACAGAGCAGTGCAGCGGGCCAGGGGACTGGTCAGGGGGGTTAACGGTTACATCCGCATAGACTGAGATTGAGAAGATGTACTTTCAGACCATTTTTGAACTGGTAGAGGGTGGGTGAGTTAGTCAAGCGAGGTGGTAGGGAGTTCCATAGGTGAGGGGCAGCAAATCTGAATGAGCGTTTGCCAGGGTTTGAGCGTGTTCTAGGGATGACGAGAGGGTGACTTGCAGTTGATCGCAAGGTTCTGGTATGAGTTCTGGGGGAAAGAAGTCCTTTGAGATGAGGAGGGGGACTTAGGCAAACAAACTTGAAAGCTAGGCAGGCAACAGGGTAGGCAAGTTTGTGACAGACAGTCACATAGACAACTTGCTTATTGTATGGAGAGGGAATGAACAATCAGTCATTTTGTTTGTGAATTTTTTGAATGACAACACATTGGTTCTTAGTTTTACCCATTGCAGTGGCCCTGTTTCTGTTACCTTTCTGGACCTTTCATCACATAAGAAAGATGGTAGTGCTGTGGTGAGTGAGACGTTTAAAAAAAACAACATCAGGGAATATGCTACTACATGCATCTAGTGCCCATCCACCTCACCTTAAAAAAGGTATCCCCTATGGGCAATTTGTAAGAATAAGGAGAAACTGCTTCATTGTCCAAGGATTTAATGCTCAAGCACAAGAACTAAAAAATAGATTTTTGGAAAGGGGGCACTGTCTGAAACAGTACATGATGAGGCTTATGAAAGGACCCATAGACTAAACAGTAGTGGTTTGTTAAAGCCCAAATCTAAAAACTCAGAATTGGACCAGCCTGTTACACTAGTTACTGAATTCAATCATTTGTCTACTGAAATTGCGGCCATCATCCACAAACGTTAGAATGTTTTAGCCTGGTATGCCATACTCAAGAGAGATGTGGGTCCATGATCTAAGATATCATATTCAAGTGGTAAAAATCTTAAGGACTTAGTGACAAACAGTTTTTATTTTAAAGGACATCCCAATCCAGTCTGTCCAGACTGGATGCCACCTAAACACCAGGGTTGTTTTGGATGCGGTTTGTGCAATATCTGCAGATATACAGTAGTCTGCAGGATAAAATCAATCAATCAAATCAATCAAATCTTTATTTATTCAGGCGATCATCATTGAGCAAGGCTCATTTACAAGATGGACCTGATAAGGTCAAGTTTCGAGTTGATACACAGCAATTACATCACACACTTATAAGACAGTTATACATACAGAAAAAATGATGTTTATAACACAATGATATACAGTGAATTCACATGTTGAAACTCGGTTAAGAGAAGGTTAAACTAATATCTACAATATGTACAGTACATATATATCCCAATGAGGGTCAGGACAGTCACACACATAATGAGTACAAGGATGGTGAAGGAAATATTGGGTGCCATAAACTGGGGGTGTCTGACTGGAAGGAATATGTCATATATGATTGGAATATAAGTTTGTGGGATGACTATTCTATCTCTAGCAGTATCAACTGCATTTCTCTGTGAAGAAGGCTGTACAGTGCTGCTTAAAGGATGTAAATGGAATGATAATGGACAGTTTTAGGGATTTTTGTAGGGTGTTCCATGCTATGGCTAGAGAATAGCTGATTGCTGCCCTCCCTAGTTTGGTGATGACTTTGGGCAATTTGAGCAGGATGATATTATTGCTTCTTAGGGCATAGGAGCTAGGAGTGGTCTGGTTGAAGCAGTCCAGGATATAGCTTGGGAGTTTTTTTGATAAAGCTCTGTAGATCCATAGAGCTACATTTCTGCTCCTCCTGACATGAAGGGAAACCCATCCAACTGCGTCATAGAGAGAACAATGGTGGGTATTATATGGCAGGTCTGTAATGAACCTTATTGCTCTATGATATAAGGTATCCAACTTTTGAAGGTAGGAGATGGGGCAGTGACTATAGAGGAAGTCTGCATAGTCAATGACTGATAGAAAGATGGCCTGGACTAATCTCATCTTTGAGTCTCTGTTAAGGAAGGGTTTTAATCTATAGAAGAGGTCAAGCCTTAGGCGAAGCTTTTTTAACAGTTGTTCTAGATGCTGAGTGAAGTCAAGTCTGTTGTCAATCCACACACCTAGGTATTTGAAATTTTCAATATACTCCAGATTAAGCATCCTGCTTTGAACAAGGCCACTACTATCCACCAGTTTATTAATTGCATAACCCCTTTTGTAGAGTATGCACTTACATGTTCCTGTCCCAAGATTTATGTAAGGCACACAGTATGTGCCCTTAAAGAAGGGATTCAGGAACAGATTGGTTCCATTACTAGACTGGAGCCTGACACCTCCGTTGGAGAACATTTCTCCATGTTCCACAATGGTAATCCAAGTGGTTTTCATTTTATAGATATTAAAAATGTACCAATTAATCCGAGAGGGGGACAGACAAAACAAGTTACTCCAATGTGGGACTAGAAAGATTTTCACTTGAAGAGCTCATTTTCAGGCTGGTCTTAATGACAATATTGACATTATTCCATTTTTGTAAATATGATTCCTTATGTTTTCTGGCCAATCTTCAGATTTATTATATTACATGTAGTCATGCATTTTTGTGCCTACATTTAAGTGTCATTGAATTACACAATTTCTTGAGGTTTGTTTTTGTTCTTAGTTTTATCATGTTGATAAGCATACTGAATGTATTTAACTGCCTCCCCCAACTCTTTCACTTACAAATGTATAGGCGCTTTTATGCATAGTAACATTAAAAATTAGGTATCTGTATTCTCTTTTCTTTTCATTATTATGTTTTATATAAGTGCCTTGACATTTAACTTTATGAAGCAACTTAGTACAGGTGCTTTTATTTATAGCAGCCCTAGACTTTGTTGTTCTTTCTTTTTTTTGTTTGTTCTTTTATCACAGTGGTAACATTTTGCTGACTTGTGTATTTCCCCTTTTTTCAGTGCATTTATTGGCAAGGGTGCTTTTACATATGGCAGCCTTCCAAAGTGTACCATTGGCTTTTCCTCTGTCTCTCTTTAAATTTCTGTATTCTCAGCTCTATATGGGCACTCTGACACTGTTGCCCTTCAACTCCATTTATTCTAATTTAGAGAGCTACTGAATATGGGTGCTTTCATGTATAGCAGTCCTGAATTTCTGTATACATTTTTGTTCATAGTATTTATCATAACTTATCTGATACTGTCATTTGGCTAGGGCACCTTTACATTTAGTAACCCTTCGATTTTCTTCTCCTTTCTTTTATTAAACTTCTACATTCTCAGTTCTCTATGGACACTTTGACATAGTTGCCCTTTCACTCTGTTTAACTTCATTTAAATGTATAACGCTATTGAGCATGAATGCTTTTACATATGGCAGCCCTAAACCTCTGTATTGTATTATTTATTCATGGTTACTTTTACACATTTATCACATCCCATCTGATACCGCCTTTAGGTTTGGGTACTTATACATTTAGCAGTTCTTTGATCTATATCACCTGTTATTCTAAACTTTCCCTTCCCCGATCTATATTCTATAACAGTTTTAGTCTTTACTTACTGTATTTATCTGGTACTTTGTTAATATTGTTTTTTAAGGTTTTAGTAGGTCTGTTTACTGTTATGTTCACATACTGATGCTAAGTTTATTTTGTGACTGTAATTGAATGTATACTGCACCATTTACATATTTGTATGCACGTTCTGGGATTTTTGGGATCACGTTTATATGTATGCAATTTATAATATTTATATAGTTGTCTAACTGATGTGGTTAAAGTGCTGTGGCAGTATTTTTTGTACTGTGTCTTTTATATGTGAGAATAAATTACAGGACATGGCACTGAAGCTCTACCCCCCGACGAAGCATTATGAATACGACGTAACGCACCAAAGCAGTTGTGCAGTGACTTTCATTTACTGACTTATTGGCTCTTGATTTTTGTTAATTGTTAAAAAAAATGTTTTTGAGAAGAGTGCTACCATTTGTGTTTCTGCTGTCCCTGAACTTTGGCAAGAACCTGTTAGCACATCAGCACCAATGTCTCTCCTCTTCTGCAATGTATCCAGCAGGGTCTGACATCTGGAGATCCTGGCTGCTGGAATGCCCCAATCAGTATTTGGCAGGATTAGATCATCCACCACCATTATCTCCTCCTTTGCCACCCCACCCACCTTTCTAGTTCTGCCCCTAGTTCCTTATCTTTCTCTTCCTTCTGTCTTGGAGGTCTACAGAACATCTCATCAATAGTTTCTTGTCTGCAGAGTCTGTGATCTGAATCCACAGCAATTTTGTTTCCCAGTTACATCCCCTGATGTTTCCATCCTCCACTGTTTCTGCATTCACTGACATATACGTCTATGCCTCCTCCTTTATGTTTTCCTGTATCACATCTAAACATGGTGTGGCTTGGGACTGTGAGGTTCCAATTGTTATTCTTTGTGGCCTAAGTTTCTGTGATGGCTACTAGGTCCACTGAAGTGTCTGTCACCATTGCCTGGAGCTCAGTAATTGTATGTCTGTGATTCCTGGCATTAAAGAGCAACTCTTCACTTCAGCATGTTCTTTCATAAATAACAGGTTTCAGCTGTTACAATTTACTAGAGAATACTTTTGTTTTTATTTTCAGTGTTCTGTTTCAAGGTTTACAGCACATATTGGTTGTCCATCATAAAAGTCTGTATAGAAAACACATGAAAACTTTTGCCTCTCCCCTTTTAACCTCACAGTGCCTTTGTTTATGACACCATAGTGCTCACCATGACAACAAACTGTGATGTTACAAGCAGCAATTATGTGGTTAGTAGGGGAGAATCTGATACAGCTTAAAAGACTTAGTGAAATAAGTGCTGCATTATCTACAATATTTAGTAGATCAACAGTGGGGAAAGTAAAAGAAATAAACAACTAGAAAGCAGTAACATTAAAACATAATTGGTGTAAATTTAGTGTTTTTAAGCTTTTTATTATAATAGAGAGTTGCTCTTTAGGGCACCCCTTCCCCCCTTTCCATCTTTCTCCTGATCCCCCTTGTTTTTTTCCTATTCCTTCTCCCTTATTCTTCTATGGTCTCTTTAATTTATTAATTTTTTTCATCCCGAATGCAGGTTTTGTCAGCTTTCTCTCACTGGCTCCATCCCTAACCTAATTTGAACTTCACCTTACTGTTAACCACTTTGCTGCTACGAGTCCCCTGCTGTTCAGGGGGATCCCTAGTTATGTTTATCACCTTTTCTCTCTTTTCAGTGGTTGTCTGAGCATCTATCTCCCCTATAATCAGTTTAACTTCCAATGTAGATGTCAAACATCTGCCACAGAGCACTGGCCCTCTCTCTCATCAGGTGAAGGCCATCACCCTTGAAGACCTTCCTGTCCCAGATGCTCCCCAGTCCCCCACATAGTGGTGTCCCTCCTCCTCCTGACACCGTTCCTTCAGCCACTCATTAAACTCCTAAATGTCTTTCTTCTTTTCTCTAGAATTCCCATTCCCCCATTCCACACTTGGAGGACCTCAGGAAAAGCTTTGTCTGTTCCCCAGCCTCTTAAAGTTTCACTTCACTGCCTCCACAGGCTGGTTCATCAGCATTTTTGGTACCCAAGTGTACCAGCACCCACAGCTCCCCCTTCTCCACAATCCTCCCGATCCTATCTAAATCCTGAATGAGTGATGTACCATTAAGGCATCTGAAAATTTCACTCCTTTACGCTCCACTCCCCTCCACACTTTCTACTCCCCTAACCATTGAGTCCCCAATCACTAAGATCCTCTTTGCTGACTTCCTCCTGCTCACCCCCATGGCTGCCATCATGCTATCTTGCCCATTTCTCCTGACTGAATCAGAGTCCACCTCCCCCCACCACCCCAAACAGATTCAGGTACCCAAGCCTCCTCCATGGGTGCAAAGGGGTTAGCTGTCTGGATGTTGTGAGACTAGATGAACCACTTGTGGCTGCCCCATCACCTTTTCTCCTCTTCTTCCCCACCACTCTCCAGCCCCCTTGGACAGTGAGCTTCTGGGGTAGGTGTGGTGCGGGGGTTACCCCAACTGAGCTGGTGCAACAGCTGAGATATCTTATCTCTTGCTACTATCAGCTGAGCATGGAACTCTGCAAAGATCTTGATGATGGGGCAGTTCCCTGTCTTCCAGAGCATAACCATGGTGAAAAGCACCCCATGGTCCCCCCAACTGACTACACCCCCATGTACCTCATCTGCATACTGCTCCTGTGATGACCTTAGACAATTGTTAATAGCTTACTTTCCCCTGTCTGCATAGTACCCTTATCATAGAACCAAAAAGGCCTACCTTATATATGAAGTTCAGTTACATGTGGAGTACTTCTTTTACCTAAGTTATGTACACCCCTAACCTTGGTTACTCCATTAACATATACATAAATATACAAAAGACTATAAATATCTATTTCACTTGTATTAAATCTTACAATAATCCAAATGTTAAGAGCAAATCTCAGTACTGTACAGCTCAGTGGGCTACCTCTTCAGATGTTCTGTTAGAACCAGAACAATATGCCAGGAAAGCGTTTTTTAGAAACAGCTTCATTATGGCTAAAAAATGACTTAAAAGTTATTTTTTTAAACAGCAAGAAACCAGTAGTCCAGAAAGCCCACCAAACAGTGACAAACAAAATCACAGTGCAAACAGTTAAAGGAGTAATACACCCAGAATTTGTAAAAACATATGTTGTGCAGAGTGTTTTGATTTGTGTGTGAAGTCCTAGTGTGTCCTTCCCTCTGTCTGTGATCAGGAGTTTTTTTCTAAATTAGCCTGCTAGCTTTGTGGTAGTATTATGACCCCTGGGGATCTCTATCTCAGCTAAGTTTATTGCTTTTCTTGTACCTACAATGCATCCTGTGTCATGAGACAGTGATGTAGCCGAGCCCATAGATTCAGCAACAAGCACTGCTTTACAATACAACAGTAGAGATGGCTATATGTCAAAAACTATACAGAGTTCAGCTTGGTGACTACCCTCATTGTAAAGGTCTTTTTGTTGTGCAGAATTTTGACACTGGTTGTGTATGTGTAACTTGTATGGTTTTCAAGATATTCACATTTGTTTGGCATGTTTACTTGAGTGTTTACTCGGAGAGAAAAACGCATCTGCTGTTTGTAAGCACATCTTCTCACATGCCAAACAAATCTAAATATCTTGAAAACTATACAAGATATATAAAAAAAAACAACTAGAAGCAAAGTTGTTCAGGACAAAATGATTATTACAATGAGGGTAGTCACTAAGCTGAACTCCTTACAGTTTTTTAAATATTTGCCATCCAAAGTGGGAAATTTGGTAAAAAACCGTGGACATTTGGTTAATTAGATGGCTATATTTTAAAAACTATACAGCATTCAGCTTATTGGCTACCCTCATTGTAAAGGTCTTTTAGTCATGAATAACTTTGCTGCTAGATGTTTTTGTGTAGCTTGTAGAGTTTTCAAGATAGTTAGATTTGTTTGGAATGTATACACATGTACATAGAATTCTGCACAGTGTCTTAGGAATGTCAAAGCAAAGCTGCCTGGAGTTCATTCTGATTGCAGAATAGAGTAACATTAAGCAGTAAAGCATGGCAGGATGTGTGGTATGTTAGCAATAAGGGGAAAGGGGGGGATTGTTTAACCAGGAGAGGCACACTAAGCCAAAGCCTGATTCCAGGTGTGATCTGAGAGCAGAAGGAAGTTAAGTGACTTCCTCAGGGTCACACAGTATGCAAGTGGTGGCTGTGGGATTCAAACCCAGGTCTCCAGGTTTATAGCTCAGAGCCATAAACCACTGCACCATACTGCCTCCTGTGTGTGTATGAAACATATTTTATAATGTGTAATAACATCACTCCTGAGGTGGGGTGAGGCATGAGGTGAAGCCAAGTTATTATACATTATAAAATGAGCATCCAGAATAAAGAAGTATCATTGGTCAAAATATATCATGTGACCATGTTTTTTTTGCCAAATTTACCACTTTGGATGGCAAATATTTTAAAAACTATAAGGATTTCAGCTTACTGACTACCCTCATTGTAACAATCTTTTTTGTCTTGAATAACTTTGCTGCTTGTTGTTTTTCTGTAGCTTGTATAGTTTTCAAGATATTTAGATTTGTTTGGCATGTGTGCAGATGTGTTTATAAACAGCAGATGCTTTTTTTCTCTCCAAGTGAACACTTAAGTAGGCATGCCAAACAAATGAAAATATCTTGAAAACCATACAAATTACACATACACAACCAGTGTCAAAATTGTTCACAACAAAAAGACCTTGGCAATGAGGCTGAGCTCTGTATAGTTTTTAAAATATAGCCGTCTCTACTGTTGTATTGTAAAGCAGTGCTTGTTGCTGAATCTATGGGCTCGGCTACATCACTGTCACATGAAACAGGATGCACTGTAGGTCCAAGAAAAGCAATAAACTTCCAATACAAAATATAACCTCCTTTGGGGTGGGCATGCCCTGGAGGGGGCAGAAATTAAGTGGGCACAAAAGATGGCATCAGTGATGGATGATCTAAAATCAAGATCGCCCCTATCACTGTCACCCTTGTTGTGGGCAGAAATTGTGGCACCAAAATTCAGTCACTGCATTGATGGGATATGGGATATAATACAGGTAATTGTAATAAAAGCTATGTCCAATTTTCTAGCACTAAATACAACAGTGCTGTACTTTACAATATAAAGTAGATTAGATTTTCCATGCAAGGAATGAGTGAATAGTTTGATTATGTATTTCTTGTATAATGGAGAAGCTGACTAAGAGGTAGTGGCAGATAGGATTAACTTGAATAGTTTTCCTATATTTTGTAAGACCAAAAAAAAAAACTGGGTGTTACATCAGTGTGTGGGATCTTGATAATAAAACAAAAACAGAATAACTAAATGAATAGATGAAATGGAAAATAATGTTAGAAGCAACATGTCAAGCATGAGCTATTCTTCAAGAATATTCTATTTTTATGCTGTCTTGCGCATGCGCAAGCAACATCTTGTGGTAGCAGTAGCACAATCAGAGGTGTGTCGTCAGTGTTGGTGAATGCAGGGCACGCTTTAGTAGGTGTGTCCCTCATTCCCCAACTAGCCAGCATGCTAGCGTTGATGCAAAAATTATGTGACAAGCCACCAGCACAAGGTCGTCATGCAGTGGCAGGGATAACATGCCTCCCATACATGCCTTTCCTGGTGAAACATTTCAATAAACATGGGGGCAGACAGCCCTCAAACAAAGCCGACATTGGGGGTGCAAACCCTGTGTTGGCATGTCCCCACCCCCCCCACACTGTGTGGCACACTAGGAGCCCACCACAGTGTGCTGCCATTCACACAAAGCTGACCATGCCGGCATATTCCTACCACCCCCATTGCATGGCACACCCAACAAATTGTCCCGCAAAGTCCTGTTCAGTTTTTTTACATGAAAAAAAGAAAAGTGGTCCCTCGTTGTCCATGGCCCCCCTCCTCAACCCACATCCAACCTCTGCACACCCCACCTACCAACACCCACCCTCACCCCATACTTACTTCCAGAGGTCCAGTGCTGTGATCTTCGGTGGAGCAGGAACATGCCTGGACTCTTTAAAGCTGAACTGCAAAATGTAGATAAGCTGTATAATGGCATCAATGGAGGGGGGTCAACTTAGGTGGATATCTCAGCCATTTTTTTAAATTTTGGCTCCAAATTTTCAACATAGGGTTCATGGGACCCCACCTCATGAACCCATGCACTGTCATCTCGTTATTCAGTCCTGAAAGGTGATTTCGCAGTCACTGCATGGAATCTCCTTTCAGGACCAATTAACGAAATGACAGTGCCACTGTTCATGAGGTGGGGTCCCAAAAAGCCTATGTTGCAAATTTAGTGAAACAATTACAAAATATTACTGTGTTAAGGGCGTGCATTGCATAGTTTCCACGCACACTCATAACTTCAACAATTTTAATATTCGCTCTCCCGATTTTCTATGCAGCTATTTTCACCCCTTATGAACTGTACAGCTCTCATTTTTCACATACTGCCCGAAATGTGTTTTCGCACATCTGGCACACAATGGCATGGTCGCTGTGGGAAATCAACTTTTGGGACAGATTAACAAAATCACAGTGCCACTGTTTATGAGCAGAGGTCCCAAAATGCCTATGTTGAAAATTTGGTTAAAAAAATCCTCAAAATAATTGCATTATGGGTGTTCACTGCACAGCTTCTATGCACGCTTGTGACTTCACCAATTTTTCAAATTTTCACTCCATATTTTAAACATTGCCATTTTTTTCACCTCCTCATGAACAGTACAGCTGTCATTTTTCATGTCCTGCCTGAAATGTATTTTCGCACCTGTGGCACCAAATTGTGCAGTCACTGTGCAAAATCACCTTTTGGCTAATGAACTGATAGTGCCACTGTTCATGATGTAGGGGTTACAAAAAGCCCATGTTGAAAATTTGGAGTGAAAATACCAACAAATGACCGGTGCATTAGGGTTTCCAACCTTAATGCCCCACCCTGTAGAGACTGATAGGCGTCAGGGATGTGACTTAGAAACATCGACTTTGACGGCAGATAAGGACCACTTGGCCCACCCAGTCTGCCCATTTCCCTACCTACTGGATAAGCTGCAGATTCTAGTTAACCAACAGCCTATTTCCTGCAACTTCCCACTACAATTGCCTTATTTCTGTCCCATGCATGTTTGAATTCCTCCACTGTTTTAGACCCCATAACCTCTCCAGGAAGGCGGTTCCATGCGTCCACCACTCTCTCCGTGAAAAATAATTTCCTCACATTACCCCTGAGCCGTCCCCCCTCTAACTTTAAATTGTGCCCCCTTGTTCTTACACATCTCTTTTTCTGAAAGATGCTACCCTCCTGGACTTTGTTGATTCCTTGTGGTACTTAAAGTTTCTATCATGTCCCCCTGTCCCTCCTTTCATCAAGGGTATACATATTAAGCTCTCTCAGTCTCTCTTCATATGGTTTCTGATGTAGACCCTGCACCATTTTAGTTGCTCTCCTCTGGACTGCTTCCATCTTGTCTATGTCCTTGTGTAGATGAGGTCTCCAAAACTGCACGCAGTACTCCAGATGGGGTCTCACCAGCTGTCTGTATAGAGGGATAACCACTTCCCTTTTTCTACTTGTGATGCCCCTCCCTATGCATGCCAGTATCCCCTGGTCTTCCTACTGACTTCTCACATTGCATACCCACCTTTAGGTCATCTGATATGACTACACCCAGATCCCTTTCCATTACTGTTGTTGTTAGTACCTCCCCTGCTATTGTGTACTCTTCTCCTGGATTTTTATTTCCCAGGTGCATTACTTTGCACTTCTTTGCATTGATTCTAAGTTGCCATATGTCTGACCATTCCTCCAACCTTGCCAAGTCCCTTCTCATCCTTTCTACCCCCCCTTGTGTATCAACTCTGTTACAGATCTTTGTGTCATCCACAAAGAGGCATACCTTTCCTTCCAGATGCTCTGCAATGTCACCTAAAAGATGTTAAAGAGGACTGGACCCAGTACTGAGCCCTGAGGTTCTCCACTAGTAACCCCTTTCTTTCAGAATGTGTTCCATTCACTATTACCTTCTGTGTCCTGTTGTGCAGCCAGTTTTCTACCCAGGCTACCACCCTGGGACCCACTCCCAGGCCGGCTAACTTGATTATTAATCTTTTGTGTGAGACTGTGTCAAATGCCTTGCTAAAGTCTAGGTAGGCCATATCCACAGCCCCTCCCTGGTCTATTACTTTGGTCACCCAGTCAAAGAAATAGATTAGATTTGTCTGACATGACCTTCCTGCTGTGAATCCATGCTTCTTTCGGTCCAGTGCCCCGCTGGCCTCTAGGTACTTAACAATTCTTTATTTCAGAAGTGATTCCATCATTTTCCCCACCACTGAGGTCAAACTAACAGGTCTGTAGTTTCCTGCTTCTGCCTTGCTCCCACTTTTGTGAAGGGGAATCACATCTGCCCTCCTCCAGTCCTCAGGTACCACCCCATCTTCCCATGATTTGTTAAAAGTGTGGTTAGTGGTGTCACTAGGTCCTCCCTTAGCTCTTTTAGGATTCTAGGTGAATCCCATCAGGTCCCATTGCTTTGTCCACCTTGAGTTTTGAAGTTCTTTCAGTACTCTTTCTTCTTTAAATGGACTGGTATCAACCCCACTATCCAGAGTGCTTCTACTGTTTGGTTTAGGTAACTCCTCCTCTTCTTCTTTTGTGAATACTGAGCAAAAGTATTCATTCATTATCTCTGCCTTTTCACTGTCTCCCTCTGCCCACCTCCCCTCTCCTTTATTAATCTTCCCTATCCCTCCCTTAACCTTTCTATGTTCCCTAATGTACCTATAATAGGTTTTATCACCCTTCTTAACTGAGTTGGCTATCCTTTCCTCGGTTTGGGCCTTTGCTTTTCTGACTGCCTTCCCCACTTCTTTCTGCTTTAATTGATACAGTTCCCTGTCGTGTTCCGTCTGTGATTCCTTATACTTTTTGAATGCAGCCTGAATGCAGACTTGGGATTGTCGGCTGTAATGCTCACACCATTCCACCTCCACCCCACTCTGCAGCCAGTGACAGGCATCAAGGTGTGCCTTGGACTCTTCAGCCCTAAAGTTCACCCCATTTTCCTATACTGCACCCATCTCAGCGTATTTTCTTATGGAATGGGGTGTGCGTAAGGCCTGAAGACCCCAAGGCACACCACAACACTTGTCGGTGTCTGCAGGGTAGGGTGAGGTGAAATGGCATGAGCATTATGGCTGATGACCCAAAGGCACACCCCAATGCCTGTCAGTCTCTGTAGGGTGGGGGTGGGGTTGGTGTCACTTCAATACTTCACTGCCATTCTTATTATGCATATCTCTAACTCTTGCACTGCCAATGCCAATGCCACCAAGACAACATTCAGCATTGACAAATGCTTGTTATAACTGGTTTCACCAGCTATTCTTGAAATCAGGGCATTAATATTGTAGTTCTGTCACTGCCCTAAGAAAGCTATGTGTGGAGGCACAGGGTTTGGCTGCAGGATTTATGTTGATTGCATCTCATATCTTAACCAATGGCAGAACAGCATTCTGCTACAGAAGTGAAAAATTCATGACATGAAAAAGAGTGAGCTTGGCTACAGAAGTGTAGGAGCCATGTTTCAAAAATTACTACTATAGTGTTTTTGTCAACTAAGTGACCTGTGTACCAGTGGGCATGTATGTAGGACATTATGTACAGTACGTGTGCATGGCTGTCTGTGTAAGTGCCAGCATGTCTGTGCATATGTTTGAGTCTCTGTAGGAGGTAACATAGTCCAGTGGCTTAGTCTAGTGGTTGAAATATTGAGCTGTGAACCTGTAAACCAAGGCTGTATCCCACCATCGCTGATTACTCACTACATAACCTTGAGTGTCACTCATCCTCCCCAAGCAAGATTAATGGCTTCTACTACTCTTAAGGGATTATAAAGTGCTTTGGATACAGGTGTATCAAAGGAGCTAAAGAAAACCAAATGATTAGCCTTCCCTGAATGACTGTATGTGTGTAGAACTGATTTATTGATTGTGCTACTGTGTTCAGCTATGCCTCTGTGCATATATATGACTACATGTTGCAGATGGCATTTGAAAGAGTAAGCTCATCTATTCTTATCTTTAATTCAGTTATATATGGTTTAGGCAAAGGGAAACTATAATTCAATGTGTAGTACATAGCTCAGTGCTTGTGATGCGTCAAGCTGGATAAGATGTGGTTGGTGCTTAGATATGTTAGAGTTGGACTGATACATAAGTCAGTGCTTGTAGTATGTATGAACAGCATGAGATATGGTTGCCACTTAGATACGTTTGAACTGAATGAGATATGGTTGGTATAAGAAACTTAATCTTTTGCCTTTCTTAATATCCCACCTTTGGCAGGATGGTACCTGTGTGTAGGATTGAAGGACAAAAAAGAATTAAGTACCTATGATTACCTCCTCTTCACGGACAGTGTGTGTGGCTGCACAGAGAGGAAATGCCCCCAGCTTAGGGGGAAGCCTCCAAGGACCCATGGCCACTGACCTGCATGCCCTCTGGGCATACTAAAGGAGATTAATCCTATTCAGACTGAAAATACTTAATTGGTTGTCTTAGTGCTATATCCGGTTATGGCAGGAGAGGCAGCTCCTTGAATTGATGGATAGCAGTAATCTGAAGGACAAAGTATTAGTGGATGAAGGTCCAACATGGAGATGATGGCATACGAAGTTGGGTAATCCAAGTCCATGACATCTATGGCAGAAGAAGGGTAAGTGCATAGGATTCATAAGAGAAGGCGAGACCCCACTTGGGTCGGCCAAGGTGGCGACAGGATGCGGTTAAACAGCAACCAGGCTTCCATGCTGGGTGAAGTAAGAATATGTCAGGACCCCTTGTGGTCAGCCATTGTGTAGATTCCCATAGAGAAGGTGAGATCTCCACATAGGCTGGCCAAGGTGAGCTGGAATACAGTTAAGCAGGCAATGATATCCATGACTGGGAGCAATGCTAGATGCAGGTTGTCGAAAGGTAGCAGCTGTCAACACACAGTAAACATAGAATGCAGGAGAATGCTAGACATAATTGGTAGAAGTCCCAGTCCTGCCATTTGAGGTCAACAATGAGCAGCTCAGCGCTGAAGATGAAGGTTCCAGCAGATGAAGATCTAGCCAATAATGACGTTCGATGAAGGAAGATGGTTAATCTGTGACCAAGGGAGCATTAAGCGAAACAGTTGGAATCGTACATGTACAGTCAGCATCATTGAGGAATGAGTGCAATAGTAGTGCACAGTCCATCGTAAAGAGGACAAGTCCCAAAAGAGACCACCCCAGCATGGAAGTAAGGTGGAGCAATGAGTAGATTTCACTCGAGGGTACAGTTAGATAGGATGGTGGAACCCAGTGTCCACGGTGCAGTAGAAGGCATAGGGAGTAGGAACTGATTGGGAATGCGGGTAACAACTGATCGCTAAATCATATCTTGGAAAGGCGTGGATGTAGAACAGGTTGATGGTCAATCCTTGAGTGTTAGGAGAAGGAAGTCCAGTTTGGAAGATGAAAAGGAAAACAATGAGCAGCAGCCAGGCCCCCCTTTTTGGAGGGCAAAGCAGAGACAGACCTCCAGACCCTGATGTGGATGAAGCAGGTACATGGGAACAGGTAACCAGGCCTCCTTTTTGCAGGGTGAAGCAGGAATGGTGAGCAAGCTGCCAGGCCCCTTGCTGAGCAAAGCATGAATGAGTAGAGCACACAGCTCATTCCCCTTGAGGAGTGAAGTGGCGATCAACTTCCAGGCCCCTTTACAGGATGAAGCAAGAATATGATGCGCAAGCAGCCAGACCTCCTTGTGGGGTGAAGTGGTGCTAAACCTCCAGGCCCCATATGGGTGAAGCAGGAATGCATTACATGAGTAGCCAGGTGCCCTTGTGGGGCTAAGTAGTGATAAACCTCCAGGCCCCCTTTACGGGGTGAAGCAGGAATGCATTGAGTGAGCAGCCAGGCCCCCATTGCAGGGTGAAGTGAAATACACCTCAAGGCCACCTTTGAGTGGGCAAAGCAGGAATGCATTAGGCTGAAGCCTGGCCCCCTTGCGGGGTGAAGCAGGAATGTGGAGAGCGTGCAGCCACACCTCCTGCGGGGTGAAGCAGATCAACCTCCAGGGCCTCATATCAGGGCAAAGCAGGAATGAGTGGCATAAACAGCTGGATCCTAGTTTATGGGGGGAGCAGACATGATTGAGCAAGTAGCCAGGCCCGATGTATGCAGGGCGAAGTGAATATAGACCTCCAGGCCCCAGTTTTGGGGTGAAGCAGGATACGTTGAGCAGGAGCCAGGCCCGAATGGAGGGCAAAGTGAACTGCAGTGAGTGAGCAGCAAGGTCCCCGTGGGGGAAGCAGAAAGTGTGGAATGGCAGCCAGGCCCCATTGTGGTGGAGTGAAGAGCCTTTAAGTGGGTAGCAGTGTTAGGCATTGACTAGGTGATGAGGAAGCATTCAGTCCACAAGTGAATAAAGTATAAGCAGGCATGGAGTAGACATCCCTGGCAGGTGACTTGAGTGGATTAGAGGTCAGGAGTGTCTCAGGCCAAGGTAACTACTAACCATAAAATATCATGCCTCTTGACAGGCAACTACCTTATCCACTGCAGAACAAGGGTGATGTGCTCACTTGGATTTGCGGAAGAAATGGTACGTGTAGCAGCAGATTACATGCGCTGCTTATAGCAGGGCGCTTCTTCCAAGAAAGTCAAGTGAAGTAAAAGTGCCATTCAGGCTAAATATGATGAAGGCAGGAATCCATGTCGGGGAGTAAGAAGCACAGTCCGGACGCTAAAGTGGGCGAGGAATAAAGTCAGGAAGCAGCAACATCGGGAAGGACTGCGGTGAATCCAGGAAGCCGAGAACGGCAGCGGCAGAAGACAGGAAAAGCAGCACTGGTCTGGTGCTGCAGTGTAGTATAAGGACTGGTAGGAGCTGGTGCAACATTAGGCAGTTCCAGAGACCAACTGAAGCATGGCAGGGTGCAGAGATGTGTCGCCAGGAGGGGGGACACCAGGAAGTACAGGTAGACAGCGCAATGCTATGGTCCGAAGACTGAAGATCAGGAGCAGAGCCAGAGCAGCAGCAACAAGCCGGGAATGAAATGTAGCAGCCTCAGGGCAGAAGATCAAAATGGGAAGGCTGATGGAGGCACTGTGGCATGGCTGGCAGGTGAGAGAATCTCCAAAGAAGAAGAATGAAGGAGAACTGCAAGGTACAGGATGCAGAGGGAGCAAACCCATGAGGAGAGGTGGGAGGGGGGGAAACAAGCAAGGCAAAAGCAAAAAGGCAGCAGACCAGGGCAGAGAACAGAAAATACAAATGGACACAGGAGGAAGGGGGGGGAGAGAAAGTGCCCAACCAGCCACCCCACCGAGGAGCGAGTTCGACTTGCTTGAAATAGAGGGAGCGGAAGCTGGGCGACTTAAGAAGAAGATGAGGTGAGATCATGTGATATTTTCAGCCTGAGCAGATGCTCCTTAGTTCAACTCTCCTCCCGACCCTCCAGAAACAATAATTTAACAACTTTGCGACTGGCAGTAGATAACTTATTGTTGCTAATAAGACTGAATAATCCAAAGGCTAATAATCCAGTCAGAGAAGGAAACGCTAAACGTTAAACGAGTGCAGATTATGGACACAGAAATGCGACAGGCCCTCCTGGCCTGAACGCCTCCTCAAACACCAGAAAAAACTGCCAAAAGATCCAAGATGCAAGCTACAACCTCCAGCAGAACGACATCTTTGACCAGTAGTTCCATTCCTTTGTCTGAGGACAAATTTCTATCTGAAATGGCCACCATTAAGGATGCCTTTAAAGAATTTGCTCTGGATTTGAAAAATATTCAAGCCAACTTAAAAGAAACTAATAAAAAAATATCAGATGTCTCAGCCCGTATATCCTCATTAGAAAACTGACAGACTAGGGTGGAATCAGAGGTAGTAACATTAAGGCAGAGATTAAATAAAATGGAAGGTAAGCTGGAAGACCTAGAGGGGAGAAACAGGTGGAACAATATTGTGATTTTTGGCTTACCTGAAGAAGCAGAAGGATCCACCACTGTTCAATTTACCCAAAAGCTTCTGGTGAAGATAGCAGGTCCTCCACCGCACACCACAACATATCAGGTTGAACGGGCCCACCGCTTGCTGAAGCCATGACCTCTTCCCGGTGCTAAACCTCGGCCGTTTATTATCCACCTCCTAAGTTAGATAGATCAGCAGCATATCCTGGCAAAAACCAAGGAGCTGCAAGAGGTATGATGGGAAGATGCCTAGCTTAGGTTCTCTCAAGACCTGCCAGTCCTTAGTAGACAAAAACGGGCTGAGTACCACAACTCTATTACAAAATTAATCACCGCTGGAATTCATTTTCGGATGAACTATCCAGCAAAATTGCTGGTACAGTACCAAGGCAGCTGGAGAAGCTTTGAAAATGCAAAGCAGGCAGCAGAAGAATTGTCCCTTATGTTCCCCAATCTGTTTGCTCACTGTTGATTTTATATGGCTCTGGTAACCCCCGATGGTGCCCACGCATCTTATGAGAAGATTTGGTGATATAATGGAGACTATCCGTTTACAAACTTTGCGATTCTTTGCTCTGTGCAGTTGTTGTTTCCGGGGTTTGTTTCGGTGCTGCCAGATGGAGAAAGTGACTTGAACTTTGTGGCTCGATCTACCCGAGGGCTGTATTCTTGGGGGAATAAATAGGGAAGAAAAAGAAGGTCTCTTGGTCCACTTTCTCTTCAGGGTATGGTAGCTAGTTTTTGGAGGGCTGTCTTTATTTTGTCCCATTTTCTGCAGCTCAAACTGTTTATTTTTCCTCCCCTCTTGAACATGTGAGCTATGGAATTACCTGAATCTGTACAACAATGTGCAAGTAAATCACTGGGATGAGCGAACCTACATAACGTTATAGCTAGAGACTGATATGTTTTTAGCCAAGTTTTGGTCTATATTTGTTTACAATGTTAGTTCTCCTTTCCCTTTCCCTTTATTTTTCTTTTTTGACTTATTTTGATGATTTTCTCCCTTATTGAATATTAACATGTAAATCAGGCATACAAGGGCCTGACCCAAAAGGGGGAGGGGGGGACAACAAGAAAAAGATTTGGTGATCCCTCATTTTCCACTAAATCTATGTGAGTTATCCTATCCTGGAGAAAGTCCAGTATTTAAATTATTTGGCTACATTAAAGTGTGTGTGTGGGGGGGGGGGCGGAGAATATAAGGTTTTGATTGCTTGCTACTGCTTGGATAATATTTTCAGGAATATATATGTACATAGTTGCAGTTCAGATGTTGCATACTAGTTTTGTTTTGTTTTTTTGTTTTTTTAAATCCTAGCATATAATATAGTTGATGCTTTGTATCACTGCTGGTTACTATGTTCTTATGTCCCAGTTTGAAACAAGGACTAATCCCATTAGAGCTGAGTATTTACAATTTGTTTAACTTAATGTTTTTCTTGTGGGGGGTTGGGGGGATGAGCTGGGATGTGTTCCCTTGGGTTGAACAGTCATGTCTTGGCAAAAGGGGATTGAGCTTCCACAATCATTTGCCCAGGTTGGGGCTTACGCTACAAATTTTCTTAATTTGGCCATGTGGGGCTCAAGGTTATATGTTTTAGGGTATTTTTTTCCAGGATGGGGTGGGTTAGGGAGGGATTGGGGGGATTTAAAGATTTTAAGGGGGAGGGCACTGCCACAATTAATGGGATCAAGGCTTTTGTTTTACCAATGGGTCTCTCTGACTTTTTATATTTAAAACTAGTTTCTCAGTTACATAGCTAAAATCTCTGATTATCAGTTTTGTTCCTGGAACATTAAAGGGGCACAAACACTGGCCAAACGGATGAAATTACTGATTCACCTGCGCAGTATACAAGCTGATGTGGTCTTTTTACAGGAAACACACCTGCTACCCACCCAGCTGCACTACCTTCATAGGCTCTGGGTGGGGCAAGTGTTTGGTTCGGGTTTTAACTCTCGTAAAAGGGGAACTGCCATCCTAATTGCCCGTAATATTCCATTCCGTTTATTACAAGAAATCTCAGACTCAGAAAGCCGTTATATAATATTAAGGGCTATCCTAGGTCATTCGGAGGTTATCCTTGGCTCTGTTTATGGCCCAAACTCTGATGATCCCAATTTTTTTATGGGGATCATGTCTATACTGGCTCCCTGGTCTGCTTCCCCAATAGTACTGGGAGAGGATTGGAACCTAGTCTTATCAAATAACCCCGATAGAACAGGCCCATCTAGAGTATCCCTTTCTTCAGGTCAACAAGCCCAACAGGAATTAATGCATTCAGTAGGTTTGGCAGACTCCTGGAAAATTAGCTATACAAATAAGAAAGAATATTCATTTCATTCCCTTGTTCATCAAACATTATCCCGAATTGATTACTTTCTAGTGAGTGTTGATCACCTCTTGGGAGTCACATCTGTTTTTTATTCCTCAAAACTTTCCTGTGATCATCATATGGCCCAGTTATTTTTAAATTTAACACCCAATATACAACGAGATAGGATTTGGAGGATCAATAATCAAATTTTAAAATCCGAAGACCATATAAAACATTTACAATCCTTCATTTTGAATTTCATGATGGATAACGCCCCATCCATTCCTAAAGCTGATATCTTATGGTGTTCATTAAAATGTGCCTTAAGCGGTGAATTAATACGCATAGCAGCGAAACGTAAAAAACAGAGGGAACAAGCCCTCTCCTCCCTTTTTGATCAGATCGCAACAGCCGAATCAAATCTTTCTGTCCTGTCTCCTCAAGAGGACTGGGAAAGAGCTCAGTCCCTTTGAGCCCAATATAATCAATTGCTGCCTGAAAAGGCTGAATTCCTCCTGCTCAGATCCAGGATATCTTATTTTGACCAGGATGAAAGAGCCGGAAAACTCCTAGCTCTTAGGCTAAAGTCCCAGACTTCAGACAGGATTATTACTTCCCTTCAGTCACCTACAGGCACCCTTCTCACCTCACCTAAGGATATCTGTGAAGCATTTAAGGATTTTTACAAATGTTTGTATACCCCTACTAATTTCTCTTTCTCTCAGCAAATGTTTAACTCTTTTATTACGGATATTAATCTCCCAACACTATCTAACTCACAGTCTTCCAGTTTAAAAGCCCCTATAAATTTAGACGAAATAATAGATGCCATTGACTCACTTACATTAGATAAATCCCCAGGTCCAGATGGATTTTCCCCTAATTTTTACAAGGCAATGAAAAACATATTGGCACCTATCCTTTTAACTACTTTCCAATACTTCTATGAAAATGGTATCTCTGATGCCTCTCTAACCCAGGCCATTATAGTAGTCTTACCTAAACCTGGCAAAGATCCACTATTCACACACAATTACAGACCTATTTCCCTTATCAACGTGAACCTAAAAATACTAGCTAAGATCTTGGCTTCAAGATTGGGCCAGGTTTGGGATTCCTTAATTAGTGCTGAACAGGTAGGGTTTGTTAAGGGCCATCATTCATCTGATCACCTTAGGAAGTTAGCTTACCTATTTTCTGTGTCCAAGGATTCTCTCATTCCAGCTGCTCTAATTTCTTTGGATGCAGAAAAAGAATTTGACAGGGTTTCTTGGGCATATTTATTCTCCTTATTTCCCAAATACAGTATCCCCCAGGAATTTTTAACCTGGCTCAAAATACTCTATTTTCCCCCTCAGCATGTGTCCAATGTAATGGGATGCTTTCCACTCCCTTTACTTTAAGGTAGGGCACTCGTCAGGGCTGCCCCTTTTCATTTTACTTATTTAACCTTTTTTTAGAGCCTCTTATCAGAAAATTAAACTCTTCCTGGTTAATTTCGGGCATCACAATAGGGACAGCAGAATATAAACTTTCCACGTATGTGGATGACATTCTACAGCATATTTCATCCCCTTCCCAGTCCCTACCAGCAGCACTTACAATAATTTCCCAGTTTAGTAGCATCTCTAATTATAAACTTAACCTCGATAAAACAGAAGTCTTTCCCCTCAATCAGCACATTCAGAGATTCGAGATAGTTAATTTGGGCCTACAATGGTGAGCTGATAAACTTAGATATTTGTATATTTTTTTCATGGCTCCCCCAAGATAATTAAAAAACGTAATCTCGACATCACTGTAAGTACTATACAAGATGACATTAAACGTTGGTCCCTGCTACCCCTCTCTTTGTGAGGTCGAATGAATATATTAAAAATGAACATCTTACCCCGTATATTATACCCCCTACAAATGTACAACTGGGCTTTGCCCAGCTCCTGGTTCACCCATGTTCTGAAAATTATTAACTCCTTTTTGTGGGCTGGAAAGAAATCAAGAAGAAGTTATTGTAAGCTCACCCATCAGAAAATTGATGGTGGCTTACAAGCCCCTAATTTTTATTTATACCATCTGGCAATACACCTCACTAGAATAAGGCATTGGATTCTCCCTTCGGATTACTCCTCTGATTCTCTTTATTCCCCTCTTTGGTTGGAAATCGAGAAATCTTTATGACTTACACATGATTTGGACTCGAGAGCCCTTCCCTTTCTAACTAGAAAGCGTCTCCCAAATAAGTTAAAGGATTCCCCGATAGGCTCCCTTCTGTTCACGCAACACCAATTTAATATCCTTCTTAAGACTATAGGGTATAAAGACATATCACAACCCCTCTTTAATAATCCTAATTTGCTGATTTCGGGTAAACCACTTAAGCCTAACTTTTTCTGGCCCAATATGGGAATTGTGAGAGTAGATGAGCTAGTTATTGACAATAAATTAATGCGACTTCAGGAGGCCTGTTCTCTTTTTCATTGGTCCTCTACCCATATATTTAAGTACCTGCAAGTTTCCCATACGTTGCTGTAGCATTTTGGAGCTGGGTTGTGGACTAAGACCTTATCAGCTACTTTGACCCCATACCTTAACTCCCTTCCATCTGCTCACTTAATTTCATATGCTTACAAGTTTTTGCAAACTACAATTGCAGGATTAGAAGGACAAAGATTTTACTGGTGGGGCCATTCTCTATCAACCTCTATGTCCCCTTAATGTTGGTCAAGAATCTGGAAACATCTATATAGATACATCAAATGGGACAGGTATAGATATATGCAGTTCCAGATTATCCACAATTTGTATTACACCCCGACTAAGTTATATCAGATAGGTTCTGTGTCATCTGATCTCTGTGTCAAATGTTTGCAATCCCCAGAGGATCTGCTGCATATGTTATGGTCCTGTGTTAAAGTATCCCCATTCTGGAACTGTATTAAATCCCGCCTGGACCCGTTATTGTCTCTTTCTGACAAATTCACCCCAGAAGTTTGCATTTTAGGAGATTATATGATCCTTCAAGGCCATACTCAAAGAGCTTATATGGCATTAATCTCTGCATGTGCCAAAAAGGTACTACTCAGACACTGAGTAGACTCACTTACACCTACTCATGCTGAATGGTATAAAGAAATCATGTTTGCCATTCAAGCAGAACGTGTTATTGCTGAGATTAACCATAGAATGGAAAAATATAAGCAAGTTTGGGATCCTCTCTTCAATTTGTTGTTAATTCAGTCTATTACAGTATCCACTAGTACAAGTGCCCCCTCTTAATTTAACTTAATCTAATTTAATACAACTTAATTTCATTTAATTTTTCCTTTCATTACAAGTGTACTTAAATTATACCCAAATAAAACAATTCTACCTAAAAACTCCCTATCATGGCAGTGGGGTGGGAGGGAAGTGGGTGTTGGAAGGGTGGGGATGGGGAGACTTGGGAGGGGGAATACAGGTATCGAAATATAATTTTCTGTTTGACAGCTGCTGTACCATTATGATGTTAGTACTTGTGTTTTATATGTATACACTTGGCAATGTACACCTGGTCTGTTTGGGATGCCTGTATGTTAAGCATGGAAACTTAATAAAATATATTTAATTAAAAAAAAAGAAGAAGATGAGGAAGGAGCTATGTCTCCCCCATTGAAACACAGGCCTAGCCTTCCAATCAATTGAATGGCAACTGATTTGGCCAAAGCTAGCATTTCTTGATATATACGTGTTCCTCCACTTTTATGTATATAAATTCATTGGCCAACAATAAACTGTAAAATATTAAAGTAGCCCTACATACATCATCATTGGACACTAGCCACTTCTTGTTTACTTACTGTTTCTGCTGATACACTCTCAGGCCTTCCCCCATCAGCTCTGCAGTCACCACTCTGTTCCATCACCACAATTAGTCATTCTGAGCTGTGGCCTCTATGACATACCAGCCACAGTGGGGCCCTTGGGGGAGGCCAAACCCTCCTAAGGTTGAAAAATCCAGGCCTACTGTATGTTTGTGGTCCCTCCTACAATGTGAGGCTCCAGAAAACTGAGAAAGCATCCCACACAGGACCCTAGCTTTTCATGACTTTCTTTACTCTTGTCAAATGCCAGTAGCTAAGGATCCATGCGTCTGCACACCAAAGCATGTAGGTGCAGGAGTCAGTTGGTATCCATTATTCCCATCGTTGCTCTGTTTGAGCTTCCACCTGTGATGCCCCAGGTGTTAGTAGTACAGAAAGGTTAGAATCCTTCTTTTCCCAAAGCAAGAGAGAGTCATCGTGTATGCTTAATACTCTGTCCCAGCTGGAGCTCCAACTAACTGGGTCATTTCCTGTCCATGGACCCTGCAATCAGCAATGCTATTTCTCCACCAATAGGCCTACTTTTAGAAATGACCTGTTTAAAAAAAAGGATATGATTTAAGAAGGTAAACATAGATAGCTATGCTTGCTCTTTTTCTTTATAATCCATTCCTGATTGCTTGTTTGTTCACAGATGACACAAAGCTTTCCAGAGTACCGGATTCCCTTGATACTGGGGAAAACATGCTTGATTGAACGGGATCCTCATAATAGGGGTGACCTGGATCTAATTATTAATCAGCAGTTGGACACTACCTCAGTGGTTCCCACCCCAAATTCTGCAGTGACCAAAAAAGGTAGAGAAACTGATAGATGAATAGGCGCTCACTGACATCAGGCAGCAAAAATAATCTAGAGGCCATGTACAGGCCTTATAGATAAGCCTGGATCAAGTTCAACTTTCCAAAAGACATCACAAGGAAGCTGCAATTGAGATCTCTCAGGTGGATTTAGAAATTATCATGAATCTGGAATCACTTCTTTTAACACTGATCAACACACATAGTTGAACCTATATAGCTCTAGTGGGCTTCTATATATTTCCTGGTTTGGAATATTGGAGATGTCTCTTCAGACCAATGTCCCTATTTTGTCCAGGTCACAGGAACAACCCCATTTTTCTGAATTACCAATGCCTTGTCATTAAGGGAGGTGATGACCTTTTATTTGATATGGGTAGAAGAAAGTTCAATTAGATCAAAATAGAAAGAGAGATGATTAAAGAACTATAGCTCTCAGACAATATAGAGATCAAGCCTGCCAATACAGGTTGAAAGACTGTCATCATGGACAAATCTTCCTATAGACAAGAAATCGTCAGGCAACTAGGGGATCTTATATTAGCCTCCCCATCACATCAGCCCATGAATTCGGGTCCCCCCAACTTGTAGAGCCACAGGAACATAATTTTGAGATGACAAAAGGGTTAGGGCTTATCAAGCATGCCCCTCCAGCCTAACAGCAGTGGCTATACCCTATCTGAGTATGAATACATCCCCAAGCATATCAGCCAAAACACTATCCCTAATCATGCTGTGTAATCCACACTGTTATTATCCCTCCAGAATTTGTCTTGTCCTGCTTTGAAAGCATGAAAAGTGCTAGCTTGCACAACCTCACCAGATACAGTAAGCTGTCCTACAACAGAAGCAGCCACTATGCAACACGGTAACTTGCAGTGAATAACGTCATAAAATACTGCATGACAAAAGGGCTTAATTGCCATTGAATCACACTGTACATGGCAACATTCTGCAGCATTTTTCAGTAATACTGCAAGATACAGCATTACATCCTGGCTGGTGCTACTGTATGTGTGTATATGCCAACACAGACTGTATGGAGTAATGCTTTCTAATGCTTTTCCTTATCCTGCCCCTCCCACACAGTTTAAATACATGTCCTCTAGTTTGGTATGCACTCTCCAACTCGGATATCTGTGTATATGCCACCCTGTTTATTTATTTTAGCATTCAGAACACTATCATCATGTTCCTTCTCTGTCTTCTTTATGCTGAATAATCTGATTATATTCAGTCTCTCCCCATAGCTCTTGCTCCCTGAGATGCTTCTCAGTTTAGTCTTGATCTCTTCACAGTTTTTTCTGTACTGCGGTGATGAGAACTGGGCGCAGCACTCCAGGTGTTGTACACAGGGAAAATCACCTCACTTGACCTGTTCCTTATCCCCTCCCAATGCATCCCAACATTGTGAGTGCTCATTTTGAATGTGGCAGCACATTACCTGTCTAGATTCAGTGTACTGCCCAAATTTACCCCCTAGATCATGTTTTTAATTATACTGTCCACAGTGCGTCATGCCAGGCATATGTACAGCCCAGATTCCTCACCTCTAGGTGTAGCCCCTTGTACTTATCCATGTTAAATTGGTTCTAGGTGATAAGATTGCCTAAAATAACATCACAGCAAAAAACACAACCAAAACCCCATATACAAATTACAAAGTCAATAAAAACACTGACTGACCAAATACCGACACAACCACAAGAAGTTCTTTGTTTTGTGGGGGGCTGCACCCCCACTTCCTGAGGAATTAATGTAATCAGCTCTGAGGGTGTGGAACTCAGGAGCAGGGAGAAACTCGGGAGAGTGGAAATGTCTTTGCAAAAACAAACAAACAACAAAAAAAAACCACATAACTGATTCTGGGGAAACTGGGAACCAAACCATGGTCTTCTCCACTCCAGGAGTAAGTGCCTTAGCCACTGCACCATGGGAGCAGTTCAGCTGGGTACCACACTTCCTGCTTCCTTATCCCTTCCCCACTACTGCTTTCCCTTCCTCACATTCACATACAGCGAAAAGGGTAGGCGTAACTACGCAACAATGCAATACCCCTGTCATTGCAAATGCTCCTGACATACTAAGGTGTGATATTATTGTGACAATGTTTTTAAAATGATGTTCTAGATGGATACTGTTAAATCAAAGCCCTTATTTCTCAGTCTAAGCCCTTAATGTATTCAGGTCCCAAGTAGTGCGCCCCCTGTTGTATCCACTCTTCTTGACAATTTAGCATCATCAACAAACTTTTTATATTCTTTGATAACCAGATAAGGCCCACTAGGCACAAGTGCCTGTTTTCAGAAGTGACCCGACTAGCTCAGAGTCACACAGTATGCAAGTGGAGGTTGTGGGAATTATATCCAGGTCTGCGTGATGTACCAAGCTCATTCACAGCTGATTACTCTAACCTCTAAGCTATACTGCCATTTGCACCAAACCCTTGTCACCCACCTCCAGGTTATTAAGGTACATATATTTTAAACTAATGGACCCAGAACCAACACCTGCAGTATTTCACTCAGAACTTCTCTCCATTCAGAATAGTGTATTCCACCACTATGTGCTTCCAACTGTACCTTTTAAATAATTTACTATCCAGCTTTCGGACACTTTGTGAATCCCATATTGTGCTACTTCTCCACAATTTTTTTTTAAGTGGTACAGTGTCATGGGCTTTACTGAAGTCCAAACAGACAATATTGACCACAAAGACCAATACGTCTCCCTTTTACCTTCTCAAAATGGCAATCTAGTTTTTGGCAGGATCTACCTTTTGTAAAATGATGTTTACTAGAGGGCAGCTCATTCCCATCAGTGTGCTAAACTACCACATCTTTTAAGACTGACTCAAACACTTTGCACTTTGTTAGGCACTGATGTAAGTCTCACACGTCTGTAGTTGCCTGGATCTGACCTCACCCCCTTCTTGAATGAGGGGAAGACATTCCCTGTTTTTCAATCATCTGGTACTATCACTTGCAGTAAGGAGTCCTGAATGATATCAGCAAGGGATCCTGTTATAACCCCTTTAAATTACATTATTACCCTTGGGTGGCTATCACCCAAACCCTAAGATTTTCCTGGATTCACACCCTCTTAATACAGTACTTACGATCTAACTCATGATCAGCACTATATGTTTCACTTGCACCCCTCCCAAATCTTCAACCCCAAACTGGCAATGGCTCCTGACTTTTTGGATGAGTACTGACACAAAGATTCAGAGTATCTTCTATTCCCCCTGCCTTATGTAATGGTTCCTGCCCCCCCCAAATAATCAGGACCCTACTTTATCCATGTCTTTCCTTTTGTTCCCTTGAAATAGGGGATTATCACACCTTGTTCCCATAGCACAATCCTTTCATCCAGATCAGTCATGGCCTATGTGCTTATAGCTCTGCATTCTGTAATGCTCTACACTCTAATTCCCTCGCTTTCCCTCTCTCTCCTTTTTTTTCTTCTACATGTTCTCCTTCAATTCCAACGATGGCGGCCTCTGCCTGGATCGCTAGCCCTTATACTGTAGTTTGGCTTTAATGCAAGACTGTCAAGTTTTTAAGATTGCTGTTGACAGCCTGCGCTGGATCAGATGTACAAGCCTGTTTAAAGGGTGCTATATCTTCTGGTGAAGCCTTGCCAGGCTGCCTTTCACGCAGATCTGCATAGCCATGATGCCTTGAACTGGGATTAAGACTTTATGTGTGTGGTTTGAAGAACTGCACAAAAAAATGAACAATTTTGATGTTTCTTCTCTCCATGTACAGATCCTATGTGCTACTCTTTCTGCAGCCTGTCTCTTTGGTATGTTAACTACACAGTTAATATACAGTCTCTGTAATAGGCATGTTTTGCTTATATAAGTTTTAGGCAGACTAGATGGGCCTTGCAGTTGTTATCTGCCGTCAACTCTATGAAAGGCAAGTTTTGCTGCATGTAGTCTTTGGTCCTCATGGTTGAATTTAACCTACTTGATATTGACAAGGAGGTGAAAAGTAAGCATGGAGGGAGTTGATGCCAGTTGTAATAAACTGTTTCCTTCTTTGGCATGTCAGGCAAAGGATAAGAATGGATGTAGTTCTTGATGTGCTGCTGAGCAATTGGGATAACACTGTCAGATCAGTAAGGGTTGGAGAGCCAGTGGGTAACAGCCACCAAAACAGGACTGAGTTTGAGGTTACAGAGTGATGCTCCTTCATCAAAAATAAGAACAGGATGTTGAACTTTAGAATACCTGATTTTGAGTACTAATGCTCTGTGGGAAGGCCTTCAAGCAATACATAATGGAAGCTGTGATTAGATGCTTCCTTATGGACAACAAGGACTAGAGGGTCATGGGACATTTAGTACACTTGTAGTTAACATACCAAAGAGACAGGCTACAGAATTTGTACTGCAATATCTCAAGTACTGTGCAACCAGCATATTATGGGCACATTGATATTAGCTTTCTTTTATTTATTTAAAAGTTACTATAATACAGGATAGGTTCCATGAGAAGCAAGTCTTATTTACGGAACATCCCAAATCAAAATTAAAACAAATTACAACAAACAATAAACAAACATCAGCAAGCATACCCAAATCAATTAGCAAAACAAGTACAGACTGTTCCTGAATCAACCATTTTTAAGCCATGTTTAAAAGTGGCAGGAGTAGGCAAATTTCTTAACTGAGGGGACAGATTGTTCCAAGAAAAAGAGGCCCCATAAGAGAAGCATTCTTTGCTAAAACATGTAAAATTTGGGTAGCAAAAAACCATGCTGTGGCACATCTCTGAAACTCTATTTGTGGGCAGGAGTTATTCATTTTTTGGATTATAAGTAGGGGGTCTGGTTATTGGATGATCTGTAAATAAGAGATAACCGTAAAGACTGCACCTGGAAGAGTGAGATAATCAGTTTAGTTGATGTAGTAAAGATCAATGATGCTCATTCTATTTTGATTTTAAAATAAAATCAAGTAACTGAAATTAAATAGAGTTTAAATACAGATGTTAGTCGAGAGCATGGCTACAGATTTGTTTATGACTGGGGTTGATAAGAAATGTTTGATGCACTTTAAGCATCTCAGGAATTTTTTTATCAGTATGTGGCTTGAAGGTCAAAGAAGAAGAATCAAAAGTGAAACCAAGATACTGAAATTCATTGATAAGTTCCAGAGGATGTTTTTTTCAAAGGGACTGAGAAGGAAGAACCCACCAAAGATAATGAGTGCTGAGACCTAAACAGCATTGCTTGAGTCTTTGTGCTATTTAAAAGCAGTAAGTTATTTTGAGAACCAATTCACCATTTTATCAAAGTCACCCTGAAGAGTCACAGCAAGAGAAGCAGGAGAATTATGAGCAAAAAAAAACTCTGTGCCATTGGCATAAAGTCTAACAGAGCTGGACTCTGTGATGGAGGGTAGTGGATCAATAAAAGTATTATATAGAATAGGACCAAGTATAGACCTCTTTGGAACCCCTGAGGAAACAGGAAGAGGAGAAGAAAGACAGCCATTCCAAGAAACAGATTGCATTTCACAATGCAAATAAGATGAAAGCCAGTTGGTGACATCTGAGGAAAAAAAACATAGGAAGACAGACCAGTTAAAGGCAAAGAGGGAATGTTCATATCAAAAGTTTTCAAGAAATGAATAAACACAGATCCAACAAGACACCCCTTGTCCAGAGCCCTAGAATCTGAGTCATGAAAGTCAGGCAATAATGCTGTCTGAGTAGGGTAGAAAATCTGGCCCTGAAACATAATACAAAACTGAAAAGAACCTTGCAGTTTGCTAAATACTGTAATCATTTGTCTGAAATAGAAAATTGTCCATAAATTTGGAAACTGTGGGAAGCAGTTACATTGAATGATAATTATCTGCCAATGATTTGTCACCCCCCTCCCTTTCAGGAGAGGGATAGCATAGTAGTGTTTCCAAGCTGTGGAAAAAGTTTGCATGGTGATTGATAAATTAAATATGAAGGTTAACAGAAGAGCCAATATGTCAACACAGAAAGTATCTAAGTTTTTGATCCCCTTAGCAGTGTCCTCTCTCAAGGAGCATAAGAAACATCGAAACAAAGAATTTGATGGCAGATAAGGACTGCCTGGCCTACCTAGTCTGCCCATGTTCCTACCTACTGTAATACTGCAGACCTTACTTAATCTCCTGCTTTTACCCTCCCTTGCCTACCCAGTAAGGTTCCCTTGTGCCAATCTCATGCATTTTTGAATTCCATTCACAGTTTTTGCTTCCACCACCATGTCTAGCAGGCTATTCTATTTAGCCACCACACTTTCTGTGAAGAAGTATTTTCTCACATACCTTGAGTCTACCTCCTCCAGCTTCATAGCATGACCCCTTGTTATTGAGCATCTTTTTCTCTGCAAAATGATGCCCTCTTGTACCTTATTTCTACCCATAAGGCATTTGAAAATCTATTATATCCCCTCTTTTTCCCTTCTTTCCTTCAGGGTGTACATAATGAGGTCCTTTAGTTGCTCCTCATAGGGCTTTTGGTGCCGACCCTGCTTCTACTCTGTCTATGTCCTTCCAGAGATGTGATCTCCAGAAATGGATAAAGTACTATAGATGAGTTTTTTCCAAAGAAGTAGACTGTGGTAACATCACCTCCTCCTTTCTGTTGGTGATACCCATCCCTATGCACCCTAGCATCCCACTGGCTCTCCCCACTGCCTTATCACACTGTTTGGCCATCTTTAGGTTTCAGATATGATTACCCTCTGGTCTCTTTTCTGTTTGGTGGTTGCAAATACCACTCCCCCATCTTGTACTACACCCCTGAGTTCCTTCACCTCAAGTACATGATTTTGCACTTCTTTGCTTTGAAATTTAGTTGCCATACTCTTGACCACTCATCAAGCTTTCTTAGATCCCTCTTCACTTTTTCCAGCCTCTTGGAGTGTCTACTCTGTTGCATATCTTTGTGTCATCTACAAAAAGGCATACCTTCCCTTTTAAGCCTCTGTAAAGACATTAAAGAAGACTGGTCCCAGTACTGATCCCTGTGGCACCCTGCTGGTCACCCTCCCTCCCTTCCTCAGAGTAAACTCTGTTTACCATTACCCTCTGTTGCCTAACCAATTTCTTACCCAATTTACCACCTTAGGACCCACTCCAAGGCTGCCCAGCTTGTTTACAAGTCTCCTACGTGGAACAGTTTTGAAGGTCTTACTGAAATCTAGGTAGACCATGCCCACCACTCCACCCTGATCTAACTCCCTCATTGCCCAGTCAAGGAAATCAGATTTGCTTGGCATGACCTCCCACCAGTAAATTCATGCTGCCTTGGATCCTGTAGGCAGCTGGATTCAAGATATTCCACAGCCCTTTCCTTCAGTAGTGATTACATTAATTTCTCTGCTACCGAAGTCAGGCTGATTGGCCTGTAGTTGCCAGCTTCCTCCCTGCTACCACTTTTGTGAAGTGGGACTACATTTGCTCTCCTCTAGTCCTCTAGAACCACTCCCATCTCCAGTGAGTGGTTGAACAGAACTGTCAGTGGTGCAGTCAGCACCTCTCTAAGCTCACTCCATTTGGCCCCATTTCCTTGTCCACTTTCAGATCTGTGAGTTCCTTCTGGACTCTTTCCTTTGTAAATGGACTGGTGTTTACTTCCCTACCTTCAATGCTCTTGTCACTTAACTGTGGTCCCTCACCTTCCCCTTACTCTATAAATACTGAAAAAAACATTTGTTCAGGACGTTTGCTTTTTCCTGGTCACCCTCCACACCCTCCCCCTTCCCTCCTTAGCCTTACAATCCCTCACCTGGTCTTTCTCTTTTTAAATATATATCTGAAAAATGTCTCGTCCCCTTTCTTCACAGCCTGGGCTATTTTTTCCTCTGCTTTCACCTTTGTGCTTCTGACTGCTTTCCCTGCCTCCCTCTGCTTCTCTTGATACACATCCCTGTCCTTCTTCCTCTGTGTCTCCTTATACTTCCTGAGTGCTAACTTTTTTGCTCTAACCTTCTCAGCCACTTCTTTTCAGAACCATAGTGGTCTCTTTTTCCTCTTGCTTTTGCTAACTTGCCTAACACAGAGGTTTTTTGCCTTCATGATGGTCCCTTTTATTTTTCCACTCTTCCTCCACTCCACCCAAGCCCCCCCCCCTTCCAGGGCATCCCTGAGGCATTCCATTCCTCTTCTTGACTACACGGACATTATTTACAGCTGCTGTTCTGATTCTAACCTGAATAAATTAATAAATAAACATGAAGTCATTCACATATTTGGGACTGTCTAGTACAGCATGCCCTGCAAGCCCATTGTCCACACTGTGGACTAATGGATTTACAGCCCATACTTTACCTGTCATTCGGCAGGCGGCCAGCAATATTTATTTTATTTATTTATTAGATCATTGGTTTACAGACCTTTGAGTCAAAGACTCATTTACAGATGTACCTCATCAAGAGAGCAATACATCACAGAAAACAAAACAGTACAGTACATAACACTTAGATTAAAAAAGCAACCAGTGTTACAGGAATTCACTGGTGTTACAAACTTGGTAATAGGTAGATCACAGTAGTATAACATAGGTACACGAGCACCATGTCAGGTAGCAACCAGAGATATTTTATTACATTAGTCAGCAGATGTTGCCTGAGACTCCAGCCGCATACAGCAAAAGTAGACAGGGCTGACAAGGTTGCCAGGGAGGGGGAGGTGACACTGCAGTGATGAAACTATTCATGATTGCAGTGGCAGATTTGTTTCAACTCCTTGGCTCTCTTTGAAGCTGCTGTCATTGGCAGCTTCCTCCTTGATTGGTGGCTGAGGGATGCACCCAGGAAAGTGTCCTCAGCATAGGCCACAACACTGACACACATCTAAAATGTGGTACTGTCGCAAGATGTTTCTTTTTTTCAATTCAGTGTTTATTGAGAAAGTTTTCCATTCAGAGGACAGTTACAATGGAAATCTCTCCCTCCCTTTCCTTTTCTCTTCCCCACCCTCCTAACCCTCCCTGCACAGCACATTTAAGAGGACTAATTTGTCTGCCATAAAAGAAACCAGTACATATCATTAGTAAACAGCATAGGGTACACAAAGGGTCCCAGATTCTCTTAAACTTATCTAATCTATTAGTCAGACTTGCTACCATTTTCTCTGTTCTAAGGTTGGCTAAGAATTCCATGATAAGGAATTTCATCCTGATCTATCCACTGCCTCAATACCAGCTTTTTGACCGACATATAAATGAGAGCCATATAGTATTTGCAACTAAGAACTGTAATTCCTGAAAAATCTCCTAGCAGGCCGATCTCTGGAGAAAACAGATCCCCTAAACCTACGAGAGGGTCAACTCCTTGTTTGATCTTGGCCCATAAAGGGGCCACCTTAAGATAGGACCAAAATATATGATATAGTGTACCATCCTCTTGGAGGCAATGAATATACAACAGTGAGGATATTAGACTGAGTCTGACTAATTTTTGAGAAGAATTATACAAGTTATGAAGCATATGCACCTGCATTAGTCTCAGTCTGTCCTGAGATATAAACCTGTGGCAGTTATGCCATAGGACCAGCCAATCAATCATGAGGTCTGAGAAGAGAGCAGACCAATAGGTCATAGGGCCAAAACAATGTAGGTAAATTAAATCAAATAGAATTCCATAAATCTTGGAGACAGCCTGTGGAAGGCCTGTTAGTTGGTTCGATTCTCTTTGGAAGGACAGGCTGGGAGAGGGGGGTCTATTCCCAGTACTTTTAGAAGAAGGTATCTCAGTTGAAAAACCTTAAAGACATGGACATTTGGGGATATTAAAAGTATGCATAATTTCAACTATGGAAAGCCATGAACCACCTTCTTTAACCAGGTTGATAAGTTCACCCTCTCCTAAGTAAGGTAGCCAGCGAGATGGAAGAACTTTACCATCAATCTTAAAATTAGGATTACCCCATATAGATTGTGTTAGATCTATGGTGTGTTTATATTTGAGGAAGAGGCAAAGTTGGGAATGAACCTTTATTGATATGGCAATTGGGGTGTTCCTCAATTTGACAGATAGAGCACATTCTTTGGTATGCAAGAGTGCTGCAAGAGATAGGCCACTGGAGAGTATCTGAGCTAGTTCAATTTTCAGCCACTTTGAAGAATAAGAGGGTGTATCTGGTGAAAGCCATCTAAGATATTTGTTGGTGTGACTAGCCCAGAAACATAGACCAATGTGAGGGAGACATAATACTCCTCTAGCTTTGGGAGCAGCTAATTAATGGAAAGCTAGTCTGGGTGTCTTATTAGTCTAGATAAATTTGGTGAAAAGACCATGTACTTTTTTAAACCAGGACAAAGTTAACCAAGTATTAAGTAAACTGAGGGGATAGAAAAGGCATGAGGAGGCATTCATTTTGAGTAAATTAATCCTGCCCCAAATGGAAATCAGGAGGGTAGACCAGCGGTCTAAGTCTTGACCAATTTTTGTGAATCAGAGAATCCAAATAAAGTTTTAATCTTTTGCCTGAATTTCTTGTGAGTTCAATACCAAGATATCTGAGGGAATCCTGTTTCCAGGAAAGGCTTAGCACTAGTATGGCTGGTTTAAATATCTTATGGTTAAGGGGGGACACAATTGTCTTGCTGACATTTAGTTTGTAGTTTGATAATTGGCTAAATTGTTCAATGATTTCTAACATTGGGGGGATAGATGTGACTGGATGAGAGAGCTGAAGAAGATCATCAGCATAAGCTGAGACTTTCACTTCCTGGGCGTGTACAGGAATGCCCTGACTCTGCTGGCAATTAACTAATTTACGGTTCAGTGGCTCAAGGTAAAGATTAAAAAGTAGTAAGGATGGGGGGCAGCCTTGCTTCATGCCAGAACACAATGTGAAAACCCCATTGCCAGTAATTTAGGCTGTAGGGAATCGATACAGAGCATGGATCCAATGTTGGAATCTGTCGCAAGATGTTTTTTGTGCATGCGCACAAGCAAACATAAAAATCATTTATCATATATAGAACAGTGTTACCAACTTACAGATATTAACAAATTTACAAAAGAGATGAGATGTTGGGATTGCACAGGATAGCTATAAACAGGTGTGAGAGGCTCTCTATTGTCAGACAATGATGCCCAGAGCAAATGTCAGATGAGGGAGTAGCACTGAGAAAAGAACAAAATACTGAATATATACAGTGGTGCCAGCCAAGATGCAACGCAGTACTTGCAGTATTACTGCAAAATGTTGCAGTATGCTGCAAGGAACAATGTAACTTAATGACAATTAAGCCCTTTTGTCATGCACTATTTTATGACACGTCATTTACTGCAAGTTACTGCATTGCATCATTCCTGTATTACATATCTATATTTTTTGAAATACAAACATTCTAAATTTACATACATATATGAACACAGGTACACAGCTCATTTGGATACATAAAAATACAGAAAATAGTGGCAGAAAAAGACCTTGCAGGCTGCCCATTAAACCCTAACAAATTCAGCACCTATTGCCTGTACAGGGTTGTAGCCTACATTATCCACCCCCATCTTCCCCACCTTACTGCTACCACCAGGCCCTTCTCTCTGTCCCAGCTGTGTTTGAAACCACTGATAGTTCTGGAGCACACCACATCAGCTGGCAGATTGTTCCATGGCTCCATCACCCTTTCTGTCAAATAAAACTTTCTAACGTCCCTCTTGATCCTCCCACCAGGCAAATTCCATTCATACTCCCATATTCTTGATCCACTATTTATGGTAAATGGTTCCTGACAATTTACCTTGTTCATTCCCCTAAGAAATTTTAAGTTCTGTGTCACATCTCCCCTCTTTCATCTTGTCTGCAGAGAGTACATTGATCTAATTCTCATAAGATCTGCCCTGCTGGCCCTGAATCATTTTGGCCAACCTACATTGCACTGTCTTCTGCCTGTCCTTATCTTCCCTTAGGTGAGGACTCCAGAACTGAGTACAGAGTCCAGGTGGGGCCTTACCAGTGATCAATAGAGAGGTAGTAATACCTCCTTCCTTCTTCTGTCAATACTGCTTCCTATACACCCCCAGTATCCTTATTGCTTTACTGTAGGCTTACACTGGTTTGATTGTTTTAGGGAGTCACTGATGACCCCTAGGTCTCTTTCCTCAACGATCATGCCCAGTTTACTTCCCCCACCCAGTATTCTGTCCTGGGTTTCTTTTTCACTGTATGCATCACCTTGCACTTTTTGGCATTGAATTTCAACTGACAAATCTATGACCACATCTCTAGTCTTTCAAATCTCTTTGCATCTCCCTAATTCCCTCCTTGTTGTCTACCCTGCCACAGAGCTTAGTGTCATCTGCAAAGAGACACATCTTGACCTGGATTCCTTCTCTCATGTTATAGATGAACATAATTAAAAGGACTGGACCAAGGACTGATCTGTATGGCACACCACTGGTGACCTCCTTCTCTTCTGATTTGACTCCAGTAACCACAACCCTCTACAGTCTCCCATCCAACACATTTCTCACCTATCTAATTGTGCCCTATGCTTCACCTAGATTCTCTAACTTTTTCAACAACCCTTTGTGAGGCACCAAGTTGAAAGTCTTGCTGAAACTGAGGTAGAGTAAATCCACAGTGTGGCCCTTATCCTATACCCTCATTTCCCTGTCAAAGACTATTATGAGGTTTGTCTAACAAGACCTCCCTACTATGAATCCATTCTGTTTACTATCCTGGAGTCCACTGCTCTCCAGGTAGTCCATGAGGTCCCCTTTGACTAGTGTCTCCATCAGTTTACTCACAATAGGGTGACAGATATGTAGCTTACTGGTTGCTCCTTGTCCTCCCCCCATTATGAAGAGGCACTAGGTCCACTGCCCTCGAATCATTTGGAACATCCCTTGTCTCAGTTTGTTGAATAGCCCTATCAGAGGTTCAGTTTGTTCTGTTACCAATTCCTTGAGCACCCTTGGATGCATCCCATCTGACCCTGGGGCCTTATCTATCTTTAGGGCTGCTTGCCTTTCTGAACCCTTTCACTGGTAAATATTTGCTGGATCCATGATGGGAGTCCGACAAAAATTTTGTCGAACGCCCCATCAGCAACACCGGCAGGTTGACCGCATTCTGTAGTCAGCTGCCGGTTTGCTGTTCTCTTGTTCTTTTAGGGGGCTTCACCAGGACCCCCACATGGGGGCTGTGCCCCTGCACCCTCCCCATGAGATTCTCAACTCCAGTTGGAGCTGATTGGTGTGGTTGCAGGACCCCTGACAGACAGCACCGGGTTCCAGTGGGTCTCCCACCAAGGCTTGGTGCTGAAGTCGCTGTGGGGGACCTCGCTGGTGAAATGTCACTGTTTGGGGGGGTTAACCAATATTTGCTTTCTCATCTCAGGGATCTCCCTTAAAGCCTCCACATAGTGGTATCCCTCTTCCTGACACCATCCTTTCAACAACCCATTAAACTCCTTAGCCTCTTCCTTCCTTATTCTATCATTCCCATTCCCCCTATTCCACACAGAAAAGACCTTAGAAAAAGCGAGAGAAGATAAGTGCACCTTCAATCTGTCCCCCAGCCTTTTAGAGTTGTGCTTCACTGTCTCCATGGGCTGGTTTGCCTGATCATTGTTGCCCAAGTGTACTAGCACCCCCAGCTCCTCCCTCTCCACCATCCTCCCTATCCTATCTACATCCCACATAGCTGATGCACCAGGAAGGCAGTTGACCATTTCACTCCCCTTACCTCCTCTGCTCGCCACCCTCTCTACTCCGCTAATCATTTTTCCCCCAATCACTAGCACTCTTCTTGCTGACTTTCCCCTGCTTATCCCCTAGTAATTATACATACACATTTGAGAATATATTACTATGTACAAGGCAAAATGTAAAATATGTTGTGCATGTAATTATTTATAACATATGCATATGGAAATAAAAACTTTAAGAAAAGGTAGAGTAAGTTACTTTAATTTATGTAATAGGTCAGGAAACAAGAGTCTATAATGACCCCCCAATTTTTTTTACTTAAGTAGGTGTCTAAAGTTAAGTTCCATCATTTGCCTTTGTTGTGCCTTTGTTGTGGGTTATTGAAGTTTCCTTTGAGAACTTATTGATTGATTGATTGATCATTTGGTAACTGGGTTAAGTGTTGAGAAAAATCATGTCTGTTTGTAAGAGTTACCCAGCAAATAATACAAACACAGTAAGCAGAAAATGATATATCACATGAAAATATGCATCGGACAAATAGGTCAGAGATGGAGCGAGCTGACTGAGAAAAATGCTATCCCAATGGCATTTCAGACTTTTCCTCCTTTATGGTGTGCCAGCCTGTGTGAGTTCATTCTGGCATGGAGGGGTTGTTTGGTTTCACCTGCATAGCCTGATTGTGCACGTCTTACACTAGATGTAATGAACCTCATTCTGTGATTGACATGTGTACATACCCTGTATCTCTTGCAGGTGACATAAATTTGTTCCCCTTCTTTCTTACCCAGTGATCACTGAGCATGACTCTGCTTCCTCTTTATCATTACTGCACCTACACATTTCATATTTTTGTTATTACAGTTTACTTCCATTAACTGTACTTGTTACCTCGCTGTGTAACCACCTGCCCTGTGTCATACTTAGAAACTAGTTTTATCTTGGTGTGCCTCTCCTGGTCACCAATGTTCAAATAAATAAACATTCTGAAATCTCTGAGGTATAGGTTAAATCTGAAACTTACATTTTTTTTTTACTTTAAAATGGTACTCAATGTTGAAAACAGCAGTGAAGACAGTACTTGGGAACCATACTATAAATCACTTACATAATTTCAGCCATTCAGCATGCAGAGCCACCGTACGTCTTTTCTTGCGCATAGTTGTAGCTCATGCATAAATATTAGGAGTTGGGTGTGTTCCACTTTGCATCTGGGGGTGGGTGGCATCTTTTAACTTTTGAAATAAAAAAGAATACTTTAAACTTATTATAAATTGCTCTAGCTACTGTAACTTGAATGATTTATAAAAAGTTAATGGGTCACATATCAAGTGCTTCCTATGGTAAAGGAGACTCCAATTATGAGATTTCGGCTGCCAGATCCACTCAGCTTCACTCTGTGATCCTCTTGCTTAAACTTCATTATCATAGTCTCTTATACCTTTAAACTGGCTCCCACTTTACAGCCGACTGAAATACCAAACCTGCCTTCTGGCCCAAAAAATCTGCCTAGGTCAACTGCCTCCAGGGGTACTACAACTCCTTATTCCTAGCATCAAGCCCTGCCCCACCGAAAATTCAAAGCTCTTCCTAACCCCCAAATGCCACACACCCCAAGGTCAAAGGTCCTTTGCATTCCAAGCTCTGCAGTGGTTTAACTCCCTTCATGATAACATTGCTCACCTTCCCACGCTGGGTGCCTTCAAAGTGAACCTTAAGCAGCAGATGGTTCTTGGGCCCCACTGTGATTGCCAGCGCTAGTCATCTCCACTGGTCTCCCCTTGTCTGCCTCCCCCCACATCCCCTCCTCTTCCCTCTTCTCTCTTCTTTCCCCTTCTTCCTCCCTCCTCCCCCTGGTTCCCCAGGCTCTAGTTCCACACTCCCCACATGATCCCTCTCTGGCTACTCCACCCTGGCCCCACTCTCATTCACCCCCTCCCCCTTGTTCTCCCCTCACTGACAAGGCCCCTTTGGCTGCTCACCCCCTCTGTCTACTTGCTGCACTCGGTGCTTTGTCCCCTGTAGCACTTAGCAACAGTGTCCTAGACTGGCACTACTCTTAGCTGGATCCCATCTGGTGTGATGGCTATGCCCGCCACACCTGGTATATGTTGATAAAGCTAACTTACAGCCTGAATGAGCTCTCTCTCATGTAACACTGTCTTGCCATTTCTTGTATGTTTCGTACTTTACCTGATGTGGAACTTATGTAAAGAGCTCCTAGCTCAAAAGGTACTAATACAAGAATGCAATAAATAAATAAATGTCCTGCAGAGGCCTTATTAACTTGCAACCTGTGCCAGCGTTAATATATTTTCAGTTTTGTTTCTTAGTAAAAACAAAACAATAACAATTGGCCAGCTACTTTGTTTCAAACTGATGATGGCATTCTAACTCCTAAGAAAATGTATCATTCCACATAGCTTCCCTATCTTAGGCTACATGTATTGCCAGACAATATAATACTTTGCAGTTATTCCAGTACGTCAGCTTGCAATACTTTATAGCCTTCTGTGGCCTCAACTGTCTTCTAATGAGAGTGGGATGACACTTGCACCAGAGTACACTGATTAAGGGATTGTACTGGCCCTAAGGCTACAGTCATCTACTTCATTTCTCATTCCTTGGCGAAGCTGGGTTTTAAGTGAAATGCCTGTTAGTTCAAAGATTCAATTTTGCTTATGTTGTCAACTCTTCTTTGCTAAGGTGATGTTTTCTTGGATGTTAAAGATTTGCTGCTGCGATTTGTTATAAAATGACATCTACAGTATTTCTCTCTTGACAACCTGGCTAGCTAGAAGTCTGAAAGGAAACTTGATTATCACCTTGTCCTGTTAGAGCTCTGTGTTGCATTTGACTCTGTAGACCACATGATTTTCCTACAGCATCTGCAGGACCATGCAGGTCTCTTCGAAATTGCACTCATCTTGCTGGAAAACCAACATTCTATGTGCTGTCAGCAAGCCTCTTAGTGGGAGCTCTCTGAAGCCTTCTGTGGCATATTATAGGGCTGTGTTCAGGCACCCATGCTCACCAGGTTCTATAGACATTCTTTGGGGTATAGTGTATTTATAGAATATGGTTAAGTGTTGTTATGTATGGATTTCCATACACTCAGAATGCTTATACTGAATGATGGAATGCTATGGTGGATAAAAGTTCATATCTAAAATATTCTTCTTGTGCTGCAGCTGTGACATCCTGATGTTTTATTGCATCACTACTGCAGCACAACATAGCACACTGTCATACATCCTTCTTCAAACCACAAGCACTCAGTGTAGGGAGTTGGAGCAATGGTCACAGCACCGCCCTAAGTTAATGCTTTTTTATGTCATTCTTACTCCCACATTCAAAGCAGAACAGTGTCAGGCTTGTCTTTCAGGTGCCCATAGACTACAGAAGATAATGTGTGGGCACCCCTACAAAGACAAGCCTGAGTCTGCATCTCAAGGTTTCCACAGCAAACTGGAGAGTTCTTGAACTTTTCTCTTAAGGTTCCTGGCAGCCATGGAAACCTCTTGATGCAGACTCAGTGTTGTGTGGATGCCCATATGTTATCCTCTATGTTGTGTATGACTGCTCATACACAATCCTCTATATGCAGGTCTGCTTGATTAGCTTTATAATAAACAAATGGACACTATATATGACTTGGCAGCAACACACCATTAACAATAGCCATCGTAGCTTGAGGTTTAAGCTTCTGTCTGGCCCTATATATAGCGCCCAATATTCTACTAACAGAATGACTAACATCTTCTATTTGGGCTGTAAAGGTTACATAGAAACATAGACTTTGACGGCAGATCAGGACCACTTGGCCCACCCAGTCTGCCCATTTCCCTACCTACTGGATAAGCTGCAGATTCTAGTTAACCAACAGCCTACTTCCTGCCACCCCCCACTACAACTGCCTTGTGTCTGTCCCATGCATGTTTGAATTCCCCCACTGTTTTAGACCCAACAACCTCCCCAGGAAGGCCGTTCCATGCATCCACCACTCTCTCCGTGAAAAAAGATTTCCTCACATTACCCCTGAGCCGTCCCCCCTCTATCTTTAAATTGTGTCCTCTTGTTCTAACACATCTGTTTTTCTGAAAGATGCTACCCTCCTGGACTTTGTTGTTTCCCTTGAGGTACTTGAACATTTCTATCATGTCCCCCCCGTCCCTCCTTTCGTCAAAGGTATACATATTAAGCTCTCTCAGTCTCTCTTCATATGATTTCTGATGCAGACCCTGCACCATTTTAGTTGCCCTCCTCTGGACTGCTTCTATCCTGTCTATGTCCTTGCGTAGATGAGGTCTCCAAAACTGCACACAGTACTCCAGATGGGGTCTCACCAACTGTCTGTACAGAGGGATAACCACTTCCCTTTTTCTACTTGTGTTGCCCCTTCCTATGCATCCCAGTATCCCCCTGGCTCTCCTTACTGACTTCTCACATTGCTCACCAATCTTTAGATCATCTGATATGACTAGCCCCAAGTCCCGTTCCATTTTTGTTGTTGTTAGTACCTCCCCTGCTATTGTGTACTCTTTTACTAGGTTTTTGTTTCCCAGGTGCATTACTTTGCACTTCTTTGCATTGAATCTAAGTTGCCATATGTCTGACCATTCCTCCAACCTTGCCAAGTCCCTTCTCATCCTTTCTACCCCCACTTGTGTATCAACTCTGTTACAGATCTTTGTATCATCTGCAAAGAGGCATACCTTTCCCTCCAGACCCTCTGCAATGTCACCTATAAAGATGTTAAAGAGGTTAGAGAGGAATAGGGCTGAGTGAAAATCTGGTGACATTCTGATTTTGTTTCTGCAAATATTTGCAAAATTTCTGCCAAAACAATGCCAAAATTGTGAGCTGAGTTATTTATGTCCAATTTAAAAAGTGTTTTTTATGAGTTTGATATGACAATGTTTCTAAGGACCATACAGAAATGTACCAAGTTTCAGATTTCTGTCTTTAAAAGTGACTAATTTGTTAGCTGCTGATGAATATTCTGAAATTTTTAAATTACGTTTCATAATTATGTAACATGCAGAATGTTATGTCCCTATAACTTTAAAGCTAGAGAACAGCATATCACCAGTTGTGTTGGGGTTATTGACAGTAAATATTAGGCTTGGAGGTCACCTACATGGTTCAGCAGCAGAGCATCATGCTGCCATGCTGATGACCTGGGCTCAGAAGCAAGTCTGGGAACTCATTTCAGGAGGCTGCCATCGCCAAGACAGCTGTTTCTTGGCAGTGCATTTAAATTGTGGAGGGCTGGCTGTGGATTCCACCAGCACAGTGACTCTTGCAACTGGGACAGGGAGCTTGCTCCTGCTGCAGGGGAAGCTGTAGCTGGGCAAGGCTAACAGAGGCACTGCCACCATGAGGGGGAAATGGGAGAGAAAAAATGTTGGAGAAAAACCCAGTAGCCAGCTGACTGCTGGCTGGGTTCAGGCTAATCAGGGCATATCCATGTGAACAGAGTATATTCCCTGAGAAACAAGCTGCCTGCCAAAACAAAAATCAATACAGAAAAGAAAGAGTCTGTGTGTGTGTGTGTGTGTGTGTCAACTAGTGTTGTGCATAACTGACAAATTTCACCTCGTGAAATATTTTGCAGAATACACGCATTTCGCGAAATATTTTGCTGGGCGAAATGAAAATTTTACCCTCGGGGTGAGCGAAATTGTGACCATGAACCAGCAAAATATACCATTCATGGGTGCAATTTTGCCACCCGCAGGCAACATTCTGCAATTTCGCCACTAACATTTTGAGTCCCTGGTGTCTAGCGTGGTCCCCCTCCCCCGGGCTGCTCACTGGCTAACATTTAAAAAAATATATATCCTCTCCCTGGTGTCTAATGGTTGCCCCCCTCACTGAATTCTGGCCAGAACTGAATAAACACCTTCTCCCCCGAGTTACTCTCATCATGTCCCTCCTGAGTCCTCCTGGCTCTTCTTTTATAAAAAAGAAATAAATAACATGTCAACTCCTGTTGTCTAGTGGACCCCCGTCCAGCAGATAGCACCGACACCGCTCTGCCAGTACCCCAGTTGGCTATTGGCACAACCTCCACCACCTCAATGGCCAGTATCTGACTGAGCACTTCAGTGAATGCTTACGCTTGCACAAGCATGCAGTCATTCATTGAAGTGCTTGCAGGCATGCACACATCACTGATGTGCTCAGTTGGGCTGCCAGCCATGGAGGTAAGTAGAGGGTCTGCCGTGGCCCAATTGGGGTGCTGGGGGAGCAGGGTGATGCTATCTGCTGACAGGGTGGGGGGTGGGGAAGCACTGGACACCAGGAGTTGAACATGTTATTTAATTTTTTTTTTTTACAAAAGGAGAGTTGGGAGATCTCTGGAGGGACATGATGAGAGTAAATCAGGGGGAAAAGGTGCTTTATTCAATTTTGGCCAGAGTTCAGCCAGGGGAGGCAACCACTAGACACCAGGGCCAATTTTGGCCAGTGAGTGGGGGGGGGGCACTAGACAGCAGGGAATGGGACTCTCAGGAGATGCCCATTTGTGGGCAAAAGTGCGGGCGAAATTTTACCATTTCACCATAATTTCATGAAACATTTCACACAGCAAAATTGCCGATTTCACAGCAATTTTGCCAGTGAAATTTTATTTAGCAACATTTCTAGTGTCAACCCTAATCTCTTGCTCAGAGACTTCCCATGTTATAAGCAGCCAAAGATTTCAAAATAACGTCAGTAATTAAAGTTGAATTTCATGAGCTTTTGTAAAAATGTGGAATGTTGTGATACTTTTGTCAGTCGTATCAATACATTGTGCCCAGTCATACACTTGAGTTCCCACTGTACAGGAAGGCAAAGACTGGGTTAAGTGGCAGTAAGGTAGCAATTATAGGAGGCTGCATAGTAAAAGTGTAGTGGTGCCAAGTGCCAGGCCACTGTCTTAAATGACAAAGCATGAAGAATGGTCATGGGCAACACTGTGTACTAGCCTGAATTCTTGTACTATGCTAGATAACCACAAGAGCTCACTGCCATAGTTACTTGTGGGAGCACATGCATGTGCCGCATTGTTTCTTTACATCTGTTTAGGGTCTCATTCAAATTATATGTAAGCCAAATTTCAGATCTCTAGCTATAATGAATTATATTAATTATGAATTATGACCAATTAAAGAATTTCACAAAATTCCCAAAAAAGGGAGTCATGTGATGAGCTCACACTGAAAGGTAACTTCTCCTGGAGCTCCCAGTTCACTACTACAAAACATGGCAAACTATTAATAACTAACTACAGGGTGGCAAAAAGAAAATAATTCATTAGGGGAACCAATGAAAGAATGAAATTTACAAATTCAGACAGATGGATGCTATAGAAATGCTGCAAATGGATACCTCTGCATACCCCACACTGCAACAGACTAGCCAGCCATTCAAATGGCAGAAACCAAACTCACCACTGGATTTACCCTCTACCAACTCTCTTAACAACCCACTCTCAGATAAGCTGGAGAAACTGAACAAACAGGACAACTTAGACAAACTTTTCTCTGAGCACACCACAATGAAACTAACTGTATGTGACTTAACAATGGAGCTCAAGTCAATAAAACCAGCAATAGATGCTCTCAACATGCGAGCAGCAAATGTGGAAACCCTCATCAGCGCGACTGAAGATGAACAAGTCAGGGATCAAAAAGAGCTCAATGAGATCAAGAAAAAATTAAACAAATTAGAAGATAAATTGGAGGATCAAGAGAGCAGAGCCTGGAAAAAAACTTAATAACAGTAGGCATATCAGAGCAAGCAGAGGGGTCAAATCTAATGGACTTTGTGCAGAAACTCCCCACAGATGTGACAGGTCCCATTGGTGCTAGAACAACCTTCATGCTGGATTACACAGATAGATCACTCCGGCCACCATCCCATCATAATGAAAAGCCAAGAGTCCTAATAGTTCATTGCCAATCCTTCTTCATCAAGCAGTGCATACAAACCCAAGCTACAGTAGAGTCAAGGGCAACCTATTCCAAAATGGGCAAATTTGCTGCAGCCACATCCAAGAGCAGGGCCATTCTTGATGCCCTACAGGTGGCAGACCTTAGACAGCTAGTTTCGGAACCCACTCGTGAGGGAGCAATCTTAGACCTTGTACTCTCAAATGGGGGCAGTGAGAGGATCTCAGATCTAGAAGTGGGTTGCCATCTGGGGACAAGTGACCATCAAACAGTGTGGTTCACGTTAAACTCAGCTACAGAGTCAAGCCATACAAAAGTGAGGGTACTGACCTGACTTTGGCAAGATGGGAGAGTGCCTCAGAAAAGCACTAGCAAACAGGCTAGAAGGAGGTGTGGAGCAACAATGGGGAATCATCAAAACTGCCATCACAGAAGCAACAAGCCTTTGTGTGAAGCAAATAAACAAATCAAAATGAAAGAAAAAGCCACTATGGTTCTCAAAAGAGGTGGCTGTGAAAGTCAGGAAGAAAAAGATAGCATTCCGGAAGTATAAGGAAACAGAAGGAGCAGGGCAGAGAGCTGTACCAGTTAAGGCAGAAGGAAGCAGGAGGGAAGTCAGAATAGCAAAGACCCAAATTGAGGAAAAGATAGCCAACTCAGTTAAGGAGGGGGATAAAACCTTTTATAGGTACATCAGCGAGCGTAGAAAGACAAAGGGAGGGATAGTGAGGCAGAATATAATGAATGGTGGGTGGGCAGAGGGGGACAGTGAAAAAGCAGGGATACTGAACGAATATTTCTGCTCAGTATTCACAAAAGAGGAGGGGGAAGTGCCAAATCCAATTAACAGAAGCACTCTTGATAGGGGGGTTGATCCCAGTCCTTTCACAGAAGAAAGGGTTCTGCAAGACCTCCTAAAACTGAAGGTGGACAAAGCAATGGGTCCTGATGGAATTCACCCCAGAATTCTAAAAGAATTAAGGGAGGAACTAGTGAAATCACTGGCTAATCTTTTTAATAAATCATGGGAGGATGGTGTGGTACTCGAGGACTGGAGGAAGGCGGATGTGATTCCCCTTCACAAAAGTGGGACCAAGACAGAGGCAGGAAACTACAGACCTGTCAGTCTGACCTCTGTGGTAGGGAAAGTGATGGAGTCACTTCTGAAGGAAAGAATAGTTGAGTACCTAGAGGCCAGTGGAGCACAGGACCCAAGGCAGCATGGGTTCACAGCGAGAAGGTCATGTCAGATGAATCTAATAGATTTCTTTGACTCGGTGACCAAAGTAGTAGACCAGGGAGGGACTGTGGACATGGCCTACCTAGACTTTAGCAAGGCATTTGACACAGTCCCACACAAAAGATTAATAGTCAAATTAACCAGCCTTGGAGTGGGTCCCAGGATGGTAGCCTGGGTATAACATTGGCTGCACAACAGAACACAGAATGTAATTGTAAATGGAGTCCACTCTGAAGAAAGAGGGATTACTAGTGGGGTACCGCAGGGTTCAGTATTGGGTCCAGTCCTTTTTAATGTCTTCATCAGTGACATTGCAGAGGGACTGGAAGGAAAAGTATGCCTTTTTGCAGATGACACAAAGATCTGCAACAGGGTTGATACACAAGGAGGCGTGGAAAGGATGAAAAGGGACTTGGCAAGGTTGGAGGAATGGTCAGAAGTATGGCAGCTAGGATTCAATGCAAAGAAGTGCAAAATAATGCACCTGGGAAACAAGAACCCAGGGGAAGAATACACAATAGGTGGGGAGGTAGTAACAACAACAAACAAGCATTTGTCAATGCCGAATGTTTGCTTACTGGCATTGGCAGTGGTAGTATAGAAGTTACAGAGCTGCGTAATAGGAATGGCAGTGAAGTACTGAACTGAAGCCAACCCCACCACCACCGTGCAGAGAGTGACAGGCATTGGGGTGTGCATTTGGGTCGTTAGGCATATGACCCATCATTCACCACACCCCCACTCTGCGAGACTGGCAAGTGTCACGTGTTCCTTGGGGTCTTTGGCCCTTATTCGCACCCCATTTCATTAGGCAATACGGTGAGATGGGTGCAATATAGAGAATGGGGTGAAGTTTGGGGTCAAGAGTCACAAGGCATACCTCGATGCCTCTCAGTGACTGCAGGGTGTGGAATGGTATGAGCATCACAGGCAAGAATCCCAAGTCACACCCCTGATTCCTGTCATTCTCTATAGGGTTGGGCGATTTAGTTGAAAAGCCTAATACCTCAGGCATTCGTTGGTATTTTAACTCCAAATTTTCAACGTTTGTTTTGTGACCCCACCTCATGAACAGGTGGAATATCAGTTTGGTAGCCGGAAGCTGCTTATGCACAGTGACTACGGGATTTAGCACCACAGGTGCAAAAATATTCCGAACAGGCTGTAAAAATGACAGCTGTACTCTGTCATGGGAGGTGTAAAATGGCTATGTTGCAAATGTGTAGTAAATATTTAAAAAATGGGTGAAGTCACGGCGTGCATAGAAACTGTGCAACACACCCGTTATATAAGTAGGTTGGGGATATTTTATAGCAGATTGTCAACTCAGGCATTTTGGTGCTCCGATCATGAACAGTGTCACTGTGATTTTCTTTATGTGTGCCGAACAATGATTTCCGACAGCGACCACGCATCTCTGCACTGAAAGTGTGAAAACACACTTCGGACATGTTGTGAAAAATGGCAGCTGCACTGTTCATAAGGAAGTGTTGAAAAATGCCACTAGTGAAAACCTGGACTGAAAATATTACAAAGTCATGAACTAACGAGGATGCGTGGAAAGTGCACAATGCTCACTCGTAACACAGTCATTTTATGGACTTTTGTCACCAAATTTCAACATAGCCATTTTAAGACCTCTGCTCATGAACAGTGTAACTGTGATTTCTTTAATCTGTCCTAAACATTGCTTTCGCATCACCAACAGCACCATTGTGGCGCTACAGCGAGCAATTAATATTTTGGGTGACATATGAAAATTGCAGCTGTACTTGTTCATAAGGAAGTTTAATAAAATGGACATGTTGAAAATCTAGAGTGAAAATATTAAATTTGCAAACTTACGAGCATGTATAGGAACTGTGCAACGCCGCTCGTAAAGTCATTTCTAGACATTTTTCCACCAAGTTTTCAACATAAGCCATTTTAAGACCTCTGCTCATGAACAGTGTCACTGTGGTTTTGTTAATGTGTCCCATACATTGAGCTTGACACCAACTGCGCCATTAGCGCTACATGAATGGAAACATGTTTTGGGCAGGATGTGAAAATGACAGCTGTACTGCTCATAAGGAGGTGTGGAAAATGGCAATGTTGGAAATCTGGAGTGGAAATATTGAAAATCGAAACCTCACGAAGGCATGTAAACTGTGCAACGACATACTGTAAAACAGTCATTTTAGGAATTCTGTCACCAAATTTTCAACATTGCCATTTTAAGATCTCTGCTCATGAACAGTGACACTGTGATTTCCTTAATGTGTCCCATACACTGAGTTCGCACCACGACTGCGCCATTGTGCGCTACATGGGCAGAAACACGTTTTGGGTGAGATGTGAAAAATGACAGCTGTACTACTCATAAGAAGGTGTGGAAAAATGGCAATGTTGAAAATCTGGAGTGGAATTATTGAAAATTCGCAAATCTATGAGCATGTGTAGGACCTGCGCAACGCACGTTCGTAAAACAGTCATTTTTAGGATTTTTTCACCAAATTTTCAACATAGCTATTTCAAGACCTCTGCTCATGAACAGTGTCACTGTGATTTTCTTAATTTGTCCCGTACATTGATTTCGCACACCGACTGCGCCATTCTGCACTACAAGGGCGGAAACACATTTTGGGTGAGATGTGAAAAATGACAGCTATACTACTCATAAGATGGTGTGGTGAAATGGCAATGTTGAAAATCTGGAGGAAAATATTGAAATTCGCGAACTTCACGAGCCCGCGTGAGAACTGCACAACGCACGCTGGTCAAGACATTTTTGAATTTTGCATCAAATTTCAACGGGGTTTTGGGCCTCTTCGCGATGATGATGTCACTGTCATGGTGGTATTCAGGTCCTGAAGGGTGATTTCACAGTCACCGCGAAATCACCCTTCGAGCCTGAATAATGCCATGACAGTGACATCAGTCATGAGAAGGGGTCCCAAAAACCCCATGTTGAAAATTTGGTGCAAAAATTCCCAAAATGCCTGAGATATGCAATAAAGTTGAACCTCTCCTCTCTAGCCCATTATACAGCTTACCGGCATTTCCTCAGTTCGTGGTCGCTTTGAAGAGTGAAGACGTGTTCCCGGTCCACCGAAGATCGTCGCCGGAGTCCAGAGGTAAGTATGGGGTGAGGGGTGTAGGGGAGGCGGTGCGAGTGGTGGGTGCGGATGTGGAGGGGTTCGGAGACGCGCTGCGGACAGTTTTTGTTTTACAGGAAAAAAAAGACGTCACGAGACCGCTGCCATGCTGGGGTGGGCTCCCAGTGTGGCACAACAACTTTGGGGGCGTTCAGCCGATGGGGATGGGCATCCCGTCGGCAAAAACCTATTGTACGTTTGCCACGCTGGGGTGGGCTCAGCGTGGCTGGGTGCTGGCGGGCGTTCGGCGATGAGGATTAGGCACCCGTCGGAAAAATCATTGATTGCCACGCTGGGTGGGCTCCCAGCGTGGCACCAAATACTGGGAAGGGGAGAGATGATGAAGCACAGCCGACGGGATTAGGCACCCGTCGGCTATACGGCTGCAGCGGGGCGCGCACGCCTGCGGCCAAGGAACTGCACGTGAGCTTCTCATCACAAGTTCGCCTGCCGTAGCTCCCTCAACTAGAGAGCACTCAGCATTTTGGAGTGTCAGAAGCTCCAAAATGCATTGGCCACAGGCCGCGCCTGCCAGCTCGCTGCCTGAATTGGAGGAGGAGGTGACACCTCCAATCTCCGATGATGGCACTATGTTTTTGCACATGGCAAGCAAACATAAAAGGAAAAGGACCTGGGGTAATCATATCAGATGACCTTAAGGTTAGCAAGTAATGTGAGAAGGCAGTAGGGAGGGCTGGGGGTATACTGGGATGTATAGGGAGAGGCATCAGCAGCAGAAAACAGGAAGTTGTTGTCCCTCTGTACAGACAGTTGGTGAGACCCCATCTGGAGTACTGCATCCAGTTCTGGAGACCCAATCTCTGCAAGGACATAGACAGGATAGAGGTAGTCCAGAGGAGGGCAACTACAATAGTGCAGGGTCTGCAAGAGAAGCCGTATGAGGAGAGACTAAAGGAGCTTAATATGTATACCCTTGAAGAAAGAAGGGAGAGGGGGGACATGATAGAAACTTTTAAGTACCTCAGTGGAATCAACAAAGTCCAAGAGGGTAGCATCTTTCAGACAAAGAGACTTGCAAGAACAAGGGGACACAATTTAAAGATAGAAGCAGGGCTGTTCAGGGGCACTGTGAGGAAGTATTATTTCACAGAGAGGGTAGTGGATGCATGGAACAGCCTTCCTGAGGAGGTTGTGGGGTCTAAAACTGTGGGAGAATTCAAGAATGCATGGGACAGACATAAGGCAATTCTTGTGGAGGGTAGGAAGAAATAGGCTGTTGGTTAACTAGAATCTGCGGCCTATCCTGTAGGTAGGGAAATGGGCAGACTAGATGGGCCAAGCGGTCCTTAACTGCCACCAAAGTCTATGTTTCTATGTTGATCCCACATATACAGCGATGTGACACCCACAGTGAGAGACAGACAAAAGGTTTACCAAGATATTAACAAATCTTTCCACAAGGCACAGATTCCCTTCCACATGCTCTACCCAACTTTCCTAATCATCACAACACTGAAAGGTCCACAGGAATTCCCCAGTGCAAACATAGCCCAAAGAGAACTGCTGACCTACCTCCCAGCAATATTCCCACAGCCTCTGAAGATTACCAAGGGTGCACCGAACAAGAAAGACTGACCACTATGGCAAGGCTCAAAGACACACCAAAGCCCTCAGAAGTAGGTGTTCCATATAAGTTTATCTCTACATTTATCAGGACTGGACAGAGACACTCTCACCCCCCCCCCGCACCCCAGGTAACTAACAAACAAACCGCTCGCTAACGAAAAGGACAATGTCATCTCTAGGACAGACAGAAGGGAAGAGCAAGAACGGATATCAATAGGAGAAGGGTGACAGGTAAGGGGATAATTCCAGCACAACACTGGTTCTAACAGGAAACATGGTGGCTGGCAGAGACCTGGTATCAGCTGGTTCCTTCCTCACAAAACTTCCTGCCGAAGAAGCCGCAGCATTTGTTCACCCAGGCAGCAATAAATTTTCTCTGCTGGACAGCTCCCAGGGATGAAATCAGGAGGGTGAATCCCCACCCCACAGCTGCCATCTCAAACTCTCCTTGCCGGCCAACCCCTCCACCTCCTCCCTGTGACACAGCCACTCCACCTACACAAGCTATGCATCACAGCTATGAGCAAGACAATTTCAAAGCATGTCCATCCCCTGACCTTCCATCCAAAGCAAAGCAATACACAACTACAGTGCTCCAATCCAGGAATCCCGATATCAACCTCAACCTCGCCAACCACTGGATATCAAGGATTCTCTACAAGGCAGATGTCCACAAAGCCAAGTCCCCCAAGATAGGGTTCAACCACCGAGAGAGAAAATGCCTCAGAGGAGGCAACCCACACTCCCAGACATCCACTTGCAGCCTCCCCAGTACAGCACCCCACTGCCTTTGAAGCCAGAATAGTTCCCCCAGGCCAAGGGGTGGAGGAGGCACCAGCCACTGGTGCCGAGACCTTTAACAGTGAAATGGGCCCCCCCCCCAGTGTGCCAACATACAGTAGAAATGGATTCAGCAGTGAAGGATAGCCCCAAACAGTTTCACAGGCAGGCTAGACTCTCAATATCCCAATGGAACATGGGTCAGACTTATTGGACCACAGACAACACTGTCAACCCCAGGGAAGGATGCCCTATAAAGCGAACACATCCACCCAAACCACCTCTGACCACAAGAAGCTTTCCTGTGAATGCAGGAGATCATCAGGTTGTTGATCTTATTATGTGACTGGGGGGAACTGCTGCAAGAGATACCAAAGGAACTCCGACCGGCAGGTGGCCGTCCTCTCCAGGAAATATGCAACATGGTAATTATGCCTCCTGGCAACTGACCCCCCACTAAGGTCTGGAATTAGCCTTTTCCATGAGTACCAAATGCTACAAGCACAGCCAAGCACTCTGACCTCCCAAGTAGCACATGAGCAGATAGAAAAACCAACAGGACCCAAACAACAGACAACCCAGAAGTGATGGACCACTGTAGAGCACATTGTAACTGGGGTCACGTTTTGCTAATACCTCTGCTCAAAATAAATTCACCAACTGGAGGAGTGAACCCCCTAATAATTGTTATTGTCTTTAACAAAAGGAACCCAGAGGGGGCCCTGATCATCAGGACTGCACCACAGTATGCAAAACTCTTCATGGCAGATCTAGAAGAAAAATTCCTCAGTATACAATACCATAAACCATTACAATATTATCCATATATTGATGTTATCTTTATGATATGGATAGCAGGAGAGGAAAACCTGAAACAATTTTTGACAGCTTAAAAAAATGCTATTCTTCCATTAAACTCCATATAAATTACTCAAAGTTTGTGCATTTCCTGGATACCATAGTTACACTAAAAAAAAATGAAACACTGCAAACATCTGTGCACAGAAAACCTACAGACAGATGTAGTTACCTTCACAGCATGAGCTTCCATCCCTCACACACCAAAACATCCGTAATACACAGTCAGGCCATCTGGTACCACTGCATTTGTTCAAACCAAGAGGACAGGCACAGATATCTTACTACACTAAAAACAAGCATTTGTCAATGCCGAATGTTTGCTTGCTGGCATTGGCAGTGGTAATGTAGACGTTACAGAGCTGCGTAATAGGAATGGCAGTGAAGTATTGAACTGAAACCAACCCCACCACCACCCTGCAGAGAGTGACAGGCATAGGGGTGTGACTTTGGGTCGTCAGGCATAACGGCCATGCCATTTCAGTACACCTCACCCTGCAGACACTGGCAAGTGTTCCTTGGGGTCTTTGGTCCTTATGCGCACCCCATTCCATTAGGAAATACAGTGGGATGGGTGCGATATAGGAGAATGGGGTGAACTTTGGGTCCGAAGAGTCCAAGGCATACCTCAATGCTTCTCACTGGCTGCAGGGTGTGGAATGGTATGAGCATTACAGGCAAGAATCCCAAGTCACACCCCTGACGCCTGTCATTCTCTACAGGGTTCGGCATTATGGTTGGAAACCCTAATACCTCAGGCATTCATTGGTATTTTCACTCCAAATGTTCAACATGTTTTTTTTGTGACCCCACCTTATGAACAGGGGGAATATCAGTTTCTTAGCCGAAAGCTGCTTATGCACAGTGATTCACGGCATTTAGCACCACAGGTGCAAAAACATTCTGAACAGGATGTAAAAAATGACAGCTGTACTGTTCATGGAAGGTGTAAAAAATGGCAGTGTTGTAAATCTGCAGTAAAAATATTTAAAAAAATGGTGAAGTCATGAGCGTACATAGAAACTGTGCAACGCACACCCGTAATATAATTAGGTTGGGGATTTTTTTACTGCAGATTGTCAACTCAGGCATTTTGGTGCCTCCGATCATGAACAGTGTCACTGTGATTTTCTTTATCTGTCCTGAACAATAATTTCCCACAGCGACCACGCATCTCTGCGCTGAAAGTGTGAAAACACACTTCGGCCATGTTGTGAAAAATAACAGCTGTACTGTAAGTAAGGCAGTGTGGAAAAGTGCCACTGGTGAAAATCTGGACTTAAAATATTACAAAGTCATGAATTTATGAGGGTGCGTGGAAACTGCACAATGCTCACTCGTAACACAGTCATTTTATGGACTTTTGTCACCAAATTTTCAACATAGCCATTTTAAGACCTCTGATCATGAACAGTGTAACTGTAACTTTCTTAATCTGTCCCAAACATTGCTTTCACACACCAACAGCACCATTGTGCGCTACATGGGTGGAAACACATTTTGGGCAAGATGTGAATAATGACAGCTGTACTGCTCGTAAGGAGGTGTAATAAAATGGCAATGTTGAAAATCTGGAGTGTAAATAGTGAAAAATCGCAAACTTACGAAATGCACGTAGGAACCGCACAACCTGATCAGAAACAGTCATTTTTGAATTTTTTCATCAATTTAACATAGCCATTTTAAGACCTCTGCTTATGAACAGTTTCACTGTGATTTTCTTAATTTGTCCCGTGACATTGATTTAGCACACTGACTGCGCCATTGTGTGCTACATGGGCGGAAACACGTTTTGGGTGAGATGTGAAAAATGACAGCTGTACTACTTATAAGAAGGTGTGGTAAAATGGCAATGTTGAAAATCTGGAGTGAAAATATTGAAAATTTGCAAACTTATAAGCTGCGTAGGAACTGTGCAACGACCGTAGAACAGTCGCTTGAATGCCCAGCAATTTTCAAAATAGGCTTTGAGAGCCCACCTTATGAACACTGCAGTGTCATTTTTGTTAATCGAGAGTCCCTGGGGGATTTCACGAGTGACCGCTAAATCACCCTGGGCCCGGTAATAACCCCATGACAGTGACATCATTCATGAGAAGGGGTCCCAAAAACCCCATGTTAAAAATTTGGTGCAAAAATTCTAAAAAATATCCTTAGCTATGCAACAAAGTTGAAAACCCCCTATCTAGCCCATTATACAGCTTACCGGCATTTCCTCAGTTCGTGGTCGGCTTTGAAGAGAGCAGATGTGTTCCCGGTCCACCGAAGATCATCGCGCCGAGGTCCGGAGGTAAGTATGGAGTGAGGGGTGGGGAGGCAGGGTGACAGTGGGTGGGTGCGGGTTGTGGAGGGGGCCAGGAGACTACGTGGGACCGCTTTTTCTTTACAGGTGTTCTTTCGCTTCCAATGACGACGTGGACGCTTGCCATGCTGGAGTGGGCCTCCAGCATGGCACAAGGATGGTTGGGGGGCATTCAGCTGATGGGAGATTGGGCACCCCTGTCGCCCAAAGCATCGACTGCCACACTGGGGTGGGTTTCCAGCGTGGCACCCAGTACTCAGGGGGGGTGAGGACAGTGGAGCCGACCGGGGATTGGGCACCCCCCCTGGCTATATCATGAGTTGCCACGCTGGGGTGGGCACTCAGCATGGCATTTGGAAGGCTTTGAGGGGGCGGGGGGAGCACAGCACAGCCGACGAGGGGATTGGGCACCGCCGGGTTAAGTACAGTGTGTGCGCGGCATGCGTGTGGGTGCGCACGCCTGAGTGTGTATGTGTGGTGTGTGGGGAGTTTTGCATGAGCAAGCAATATCTTATCGCTGCTCACTGAAGCATATTCTCCTTTTGAACTGTATGCCACTGCATTTTGGAGCTTGTCATAGACAGCTCCATCATGTATTGGCTTACAGGGGCTGCGCCTGCCAACACACTGATTGAATTGGAAGAGCGGGTGACACACCTCTGAAATCTCAGATGATGATACTAGGTTTCTTGCACATGCGTGCAAGCAAACATAATAAATGTATCTTAATTTTTGAAGACCTTTTTTTTTTTGTGCGTGCATATGTGACGTATGAATGGCGGATCCACTCACTGTAGATCAAGAGAGGATGTGAAATGGTGCAGGTACATGGGAGGTGAACAAAGTGGTAGACAGTAAGCCCTACCAGAGCTTCAGGCTGATGTAGCACAGTGATACATGGTGGGGGGGTGAACAAAGTGGTAGACAGTAAGCCCTAACTGAGCTTCAGGCTGATGTTGCACAGCTGGACTAAGGCACAAGTACCCACGGCATGTTCTTATAGTCCCCATTTATATGTCCATTTATGTTCTTACAGCGTTGATTGCCTAACTGAGCCAAGATGTAAAACAGATACTAAAATGTCAGGTTTATTTCAGGTGACCATGTTCTTATAGTCCCCATTTATACATCCGTTTATGTTCTTACAGCATTGATTGCCTAACTGAGCCAAGATGTAAAACAGATACTAAAATGTCAGGTTTATTTCAGGTGACCAGGATCGTAGTGGGGAGAGGGAGCAAGTGAAACAATGTCCTGAGAATGTGCTTAAACTTATTAACCACTGCTGTGCCATGGAGTGATACACCGGTCCAGAATCCCTATACGTTCAAATTATGTTTGCAGCCTAAAGGTGCTTAGGTGGATTGGCATTTACATCACTCAGCGGCAAATCTTTTTCATATTTTTTGTGATCATCGGTTAAGATATAACCACTAACTGATGAGACACTTGGGGGCATGAAACTGTGCTACCTGCAAAGTTGCATTTGCAAAGCCCTGAATATTTATCTGTTGATAATGAAATGAAAACTGTCAGCTGATAACATTCAGCCACTGTCCATTGCACAGAATAGACATCTCACTGATAGATCTGGAGCAAAAGGACATGCACTTGCCAATAACACCACTACAGCTCCAGACACGGAAGACAGAAGTTCATGCACTTTCATCGCTGTTAACTTTTTCAGCATTTTAAAACACCTACTTAGCATCTGCACTAAGATGTTACACGTCGCTGAACTGAATTGTGACATCAGAATCCCTGCAATCAACATTTGTCAGCAAAAGTGAATTGAAAAAATCAATAGATGTATAAAATGGTAAGTGACATGAGTCAATAACAACATATCTGCATGTAATACTTGGCTTAAAATTTGAGCACCACCATATTCCGCACCACAGCATCAAACATGGATGCCATTTATAATTCAGCTAATGTCAAGCAGTTTTCAAGCCATAAAAAGTATTACTGTAGCAGTATGGTGGCAGCAACGGAATCAGGAAATTATGAAATAAAATGCAACAGCACCCCTGTTGGCCATATGTTGTGTGGGTGGAGGAAGTGCATGAGCACCCAGGGGTGGGCTGTTAGGTGGCTTCAGATTCACCAGAGAAAAGGGTGGATTCGATTGTGAGCTACGGTTGAATTTGTGTTTTCTTTTTCTATACCTAGTTTTCACTATTTTGTTAGGGCACATGTCCAACCCTAAGATGTTTAGGGTCACAAGGTGATGTGACTTCATTGAGCATCTGATTTGAGAAAGAGGTGTGTGATTCTATCTAAATGCCAGCTCACGGCAATTCAGAGAAAAAAATATTTTGAAGCTGCATTACCAGACTAAGTGTGCAGTTTAGTGAATTTACACAGGTGTGTATATGACAGACTAAAAGGCACATTAAAGTGCTTCAGTCATGAAAACCTCCCCACTGGCTGCTGCTGAAATGCATAGCAGTATGTTATCCTTGTGCATTCTGGCTGTTCTTTGCTTCAGCTGCAGGTAGTATAGCACACTCAAGTTCGCTTGCATAGGTTTTAGACAGCGGGAGTTCACATTAACAGAGTCTAGTAAGAGAAAACGCTTGGAATTACACATACAATGAAGTCTGAGTTTTCACATCAAATGCTGAGGTATTTTTTCTGGAGGATTAGAACCCATGGAGTCCATGAAAGTGTGCTTGGAGAGCTGGCATGTGTAAGGACTGTTAGGCACCCACACATTTTTGGTGGTCCTGCTTTGGCAGGAACAGTTTATTAAAGTATGATGTGTGGCTTGTCTCTAAGCTAGACAAGACTGCACCATCCTATCAGGCAACTGACACAGTTGATCTGTGTGTGGGGGTGGAGTTGCTCACTGAAGCGTAGCTCCCTCTTTCAACTGTATGCCACTGCATTTTCAACTGCTGTCATAGACAGCTTCAGCAGTGATTGGAGAACTGTGACCACGCCTGCAAACACACTGACTGAATTGGAAGATGCTGACACACCTCTGAAAAACTCAGATGATGGCACTATGTTTCTTGCACATGCGTCCAAGCAAACATAAAAATCCTTCAGGCAGAAGGGATATAAATCCAGCACCATTGATAGGAATATCCATTCTGCTTTCAGCATTCCTAGAGAAAAACTAGTAACGTATAATTCACTCAGAACATATGAACGCACACCTCTGGTAGTAACCTGCAATCCAGAACTGGAAAAACTATGGAAAACAGTAAAAGATTTACAGTCACAATTGTTTGAAGATGAGAGTCTAAAAATATATATTTCCCACTCCACCAGTGCTTGCATTCCACCACCACCAAACCTGAAGCAGAAACTGGTGTGAAGCAAACTTCACACAGACATCCAGCTAAGTGACAAAGTTACAAAACCGTGCAAGGTACCTCACTGCAAACTACGCACACATGTCATAGAAACACAGAAACATAGACGTTGACGGCATATAAGGACCGCAAGGCCCATCCAGTCTGCCCATTTCTTTTTCTACCTTATGAATGTGCCATCGGCCTTTGTTCAATCAATGGTCTATTTATTTATACTTATCTGTACTGCTCTCTTATGCCTATCCCTTGCCTGTTTGAAGCTCTGCACTGTATTCATATCCATCACTTCCTGAGGTAGGCCGTTCCATGCATCCACCACCCTTTCTGTGAACAAGAACTTCCTCACATTACCCCATAATTGGCCTCCCTCTAATTTCATGCTGTGTCCTCTTGTCCTGCTATTTTTCTTATATTGAAACATGTTAGACTCTTTCACCTTGTTAATGCCCTTAAGGTGTTTGAATGTTTCAGTCATATCACCTCTCTCCCTCCTTTGCTCTACGGTATACATATTGAGCTAGGTTAATCTGTCCTCATAAGTTTTCTGATGCAGTCCCTGCACCATTTTGGTTGCCCCTCTCTTGACTGCCTCAATTTGGTTAATGTCCTTATGAAGGTGTAGCCTCCAGTACTGCACATAGTACTACAGATGGTGCCTAACCAGTGTCTTGTAAAGAGGGATTATTACCTCCCTCTTACGACTTGTGATACCCCTACTAATACACCCCAACATCCCCCTTGCCTTACCTATTGCTTTAGTGGTCTGCTTGGATGATTTCAGGTCATCTGTGATGATGATGCCTAAGTCTTTTTTTTCCCTTGTGACTGCCAGCAACTCCCCTCCCAGCCCGAAGGTGGCTTCAGGGTTTCTCTTCCCTATGTGCATGATCTTGCACTTATTTGCATTATACCCCAGTTGCCACTCTTCCAACCATTTTGCTAGTTTATCCAGATCTCTTCTTATTCTGCCCACCCCATCTGGATCATCTACTCTGTTGCAGATGTTGGTGTCATCTGCAAACGGACAAACCTTACCCTCCAGTCCATCTGCAAAATCCCTAATGAAGATATTGAAGAGGACTGGCCCCAGGACTGATTCCTGAGGTACCCCACTTGTGACATGCATCTCTTCTGACTGTATACCATTTAACACCACTCTCTGTTTTCTGTCCGTCAACCGGTTTGCCACCCAGTTTACCAACTTCTGACCCACCCCGAGGCTACCCAGCTTATTAATCAATCTTTTATGTGGAACAGTATCAAAAGCTTTGCTGAAGTCAAGGTAGGCAACATCAACTGCTCCCCCTTGGTCCACCACTCTGGCTAACTAGTCAAAGAAATCTATGAGATTAGTTTAACAGGACCTTCCTGTTGAAAACTCATGCTGTCTTGGATCCTGAGCACCAATGGATTCCAGGTGTTGCACTATTCTTTACTTACAGAGTGCCTCCATAATCTTGCCCACTACTGAGGGAACCCTGACTGGTCTGTAGTTCGCTGCTACCACTCTTGTGGAGTGGGATAACATGAGCCCTTCTTCAGTCTTCTGGGACCTCTCCTGTGTTCAGAGATTCACTAAACAGTTCTGATAATGGCTCTGCTAGTTCCACCCTTAGCTCTTTTAGTACCCTGGGATGTATGGTACCAGGTCCCATTGCCTTGTCCACCTTGAGCTTATCAAGCTGTTGTAGGACCCTTTCTTTTGGGAACGGACTAGTGCACACCTCCCTCCCTCACTCCCCCCTGTGTCCATGGTGCTGGGCTGTGAGCCCTGCCCTACCTTCACTTCAGTAAATACTGAGCAGAAGTATCTATTTAGGATAGATGCTTTTACATGGTCCTCCTCCTCACACGCCCCCTTATCCCTTTTGATCTTAGCAGTACCCCCTCTGGACTTTCTCCTTTCACTAATGTGTCTATAGAAAGTCTTGTCACCTTCTTTTACTGTTTGTGCTTCCTCAGTTTGGGACTTTGCCAGCCTTACTGCCTTCCCAGCTTCCCTTAGGGAAGTTTGATATGCCTCCCTATCTTCATCCCATTGTGTTCCCTTATATTTTCTGAAGGCCAGGCTTTTTGCTCTGACCTTTTCTGCTACTGTTTTTGAGAACCAAAGTGGTTTCCTTCCTCTTTTGCACTTCCTTTTATCTCTAACACAATGGGATGTTGCTTCAAGTACTGCATCCTTAATGCTTGCATGCTTTGCCAGTACCCCTTCACCTGTATTTCTTTTTGACAGGTCTAGCTTAACTCTGTTGGCCATCTTATCAAAGTCAGCTCCTCTGAGGTCCCATATTTTTACCTTGGAATGGGATGGTGTAGTTCTAGTGGCTAAATTGAACCATACCATGTGATGGTCACTGTCCCCCAGGTGACCTTCTGCCTGGAGATCTGTGATCCTTTCCCTGTTAGTCAGTACTAGATCTAGGACAGCCCTGTCTCTTGTGGGTTGTTGTACCAGTTGTTTGAGGCCCTTCCTCTGCAGGGAATCCACTATGTGTCTAGTTCTGGCAGATGTTCCTGCTGGCATTGACCAATCTATATCTGGCATGTTGAAGTCTCCCATTATCAGAACCTCCCCTTTAGCTGTTATGTTTTTTATATCTTCTAACAGTAATGTGTCTATGTCCTCCCCCTGGTGTGGAGGGCTGTAGGCAATCCCAGTTCATATGGCTGTCCCATTTCCTGCTTCCAGGGTGACCCACAGTTCTTCTGGCTCCTTATGTGTATTCTGAATTTCTGTAGCTTTGATATTTTCATTGACATGAAGGACCACTCCACCCCCCCCCCTTTTTGCATCGCAGTCTCTTCTGAACAGTACATAGCCAGATACTGAATCTCCCAAGTGTGGTTACTGGTAAACCATGTCTAGCAAATGGCTACTATGTCCAGTCTGTCATTATTGCCTGCAAGTCTGGGATCTTGTTTCCCAGACTGTGAGCATTTGTGTACATAATTTTCCATTGGACAGATTTCTGTGTGTTAGTTGTTGGGCGAGGTCTGGTGTTTCCTCTGTGCATTGTATGGGTAGCCAGACATTTTTCCTTACCTGGTGATACAAATGAACTACAAACATGCTGAACTCCTGTTTGACCACTAGCTGAGGGGGAAGGGGTGTTCTTCCCATTCTGCGTATCTGGTGCTGCACCCCATTCCCCATTTACTAGTTTAAATATTCTGCAAAGATGTCAAACTTCTGCCCCAATACACTGACTCCCTCCTTAGTTAGATGCAGTCCACCAAATTTAAAGAACCTTTGCTCCCCAACCAGTTGCCAGTTCCCTACAAATCTGTGTCTTTTTTCCTGGCACCAGCCCTTGAGCCACATGTTTAGCTCCCCTAGCTCCCCTTCTCTGACCTTTTGTCCACCTGCTCCCCTCTTCCAGACTGGAAGGATCTCAGAGAAGGAGATGCTGGGTGAAATGGATGATAGTTTGTCACCCAGCCTGGTCAGGTGTTCCTTGGTCTCCACAATTGATCGGGTGGCGAGATTGTTAGTCCTTATGTGTTATCAGGACATCAATGTTTCCTCCTGCTTCCTGTACAATTTTAGCAATGTAGTCAGTGTCTCTCCACGCTGATGTATCTGAGAGACATCTACCTTTACCCCTGGCTGGAGATAGGTATCAACTCCCCGAATCATGAAGTCTCCTATGATCAGAAGTTTTTTTGGATTTCCTTTTTGCTTTTTTTGTTTTGGTTCCTGTTTTGGGTGAGTTTTCTTGTGCTAACTCCTGTGCTGCAGTGTCCTGCTCTGCAATGTCCTCTGCCCCTTTGTTTGATTTTAGAGATAGAGGCAGATACCTGTTTGTAGTTTTTATATGGTTTATGGAGGTGATATGTTGGAGAGCACCAAGGGATGGGGCACCTGATTTGCCCCTTCTAACCACCTGCCAACCTCCCAGACCAACTACCCTCTGCAGTTGAGGTGTTTCTGTTGGATGCTGGGAAAATGGCGGGTGGTTCTTACAATATATTTCTTCCTGAATATGCAATTTGAGAAGCACAATCTCTGCCCATGCTGCCTGGAGCTGAGCCCTTAGATCTCCAATGTCTCAGCATGTGGGACAGTGTCCTAAATCCTGTAAAACTGCCCTTCTGAAAAGTGTCCCACAGTACCTGCAGTTAATAATATTCGTTCCATATAAGTTGCTGGGTTTGTAACCTGGTCAGAGTAATTAGGAGGAAAATGAAAGCAAAAGTTTAATTTTGTGTTTTGTTTGTTTTTGCATAACCTGTTATAACCAGTAAAATTACTTGTGTCCCTGTGTGGATACCCCTCCGATCTGACCCTTCCTGCTTTGCAACAAGAAATGTCACGACTGTGCTACCCTATAAAAGGAGTGTAGTGTGGTTTGTTTGGGGATGGGGGTGGGTGTCTGGGCCCTTCCCCTGCTGAAAAAGAACCACAGATGAAAGAAACAAGGGCGTAAGAGCAGAAACAATCAGCCAACAACAAATGCAGTAGCCTTGAACGCTTATCCTAATGATAGATAAAACTGTAAAACCTGTAAAGCACCACCTATAATAATTTCACAGTAGATATACCCTGTAAGAAACACTTTGCTACAGTGAAAAATAACACAGTTACAGAAGATATACCTTGCAAAAGACAATTTGAATCAGAAGATTACAGCAGTAATCTGTAAACACACACCTGTAGGCACATCCTGTAATAATGTAGCAGAAGGTATACCCAGCAACAACTTGAATCAGAGAAAAATAAAGCAATAACATATTAACAACAAACAGTAACAATCCCTGTGAGTACAAAAGAAAATAATAACACAGTAAATCTGCCTGGCCAGAAGAAGCCTTATTCCTTTTCCTTGTTCTTGTAAGTTCCTTTGTTCTGTCCTTTCAAGCAACCTAGAAGAAAAGATCTCAGGTGAAGCTAGGTGCCTTTGACAGCAAGCCTGGTCTTCCACTCCTGAGACATCTGTCCTTTGTAATGGAAAACCATTTAAAATCCAAAACTCATATTCCTGTTCTTCTAACAACATAATATATATGATTAAATGTAGAAATTGTGAGAATGGCTGCTATATGGGTGAAACTGGACCGCAGCTCAAAACAAGAATGAATCAGCACAGATTCACAAACACCCACAAAGATGAAAATACACCAATAGGAGGACATTTCTCAAGACCAGACCACTCCATCAGTGATTTTACTATCGGAGTGTTAAAAGGTAACTTCAAAAACAGTCAGGAATGGCAAACATTTGAATGAAAAATTATTCAGTTTTTTGACACTAAAGAAAAAGGACTTAATAAAGACTTTTTTTAGCACATTACCAGGGATAAAGCCAAAAGTAATACTTCAGCTGCTTCTTCCTTCTTTCACATCAGCACCCTCCCCAGACTAAAATGTAACTATCTCTCAATTTAGTTATAAGGTTGGCTCCTTTAACAAGAACCCTTTAATGACAATAGGATTCTTCTTGTCTGTTAACAAATGTGAACTGATGATCCAGATTAAAATGTAAATGCCCTTTGATCTTATAAGGTGGGCTTCTCAACAGACACAGTCCATTTACAATGGAATTCTTCCTGCCTGTTTCTTACGAATATGAATGGACTGTAATGCTTTGCTGTGTAAACTGCTATTTCATGTCTTGAATCCACATCCAACCTGTATATGGGTCATTCTATCTGGCTCTGGTTTCACTGATCTGACCTGAACAAGAGAGTATCATCTCTCAAAAGCTAGTCTCAGAAGTAATTTTGTTAGTCCAATAAAAGGTATCACCTGCAACATATTTTTTTTTCCTCTCTCGGCAGAGAATACTCTAAGGAGCACTTAAGGGGAACTATTATGCCTCACTTCCACCAGGAAAAGGAAAATAGAAACAGAAGCTAACATCTTCTGGACACAATCAGAGACCTCGAAAAATCACTTGTCTGCCCCAGAAGCTCCACCGCTCAGCTACAACTCAACATGACCAGGGCAAAATATGGCAAACTACTGCGGGAGCAGGCAGCATTCAACATATTCAGAACCAAGACATGTTATGTGGATCAAAGTGAGAAGGCCAGGAAACTTTTGGCCCTTAGACTCAAACAAGAAAAACAAAGGAGGGCCATCCCTTCAGTAAGAGACACAACCAGCAACCTACTCTTTCACCCCAGAGAGATTGAGGCAGTGTTTCATGAGTACAACACAACTCTTTATGTTAAACAAGACCCTGCAACCCAGGAAGAAATTAAACTTCTTGGGGAAGGCTAACCTACCCAAAGTCAACCCAAGGTAAAATCCAAGTTGGGGGGACTGATTCCTGAAAGGGAAGTAATCCAGACCATCTCCTCTTTTATCCTGGACAAAGCCCTGGGCACTGATGGCTTCTCCCCAAACTTTTACAGAGCATTTGTGAAGGACACTGCAGGCCCACTGATGCAGCTGCTCAATGAAGCACATAACAAGGACTACTTAGTCCCACTTCTCCAGGAAGCCACCATCACACTATTACCCAAACCTGAAAGGGACCTAACACAAATGTGCAACTACAGATCCATATCACTCCTCAACATCGACCTGAAGAGCCTCTCCAAAATCCTAGACATGAAGTTGAGATCGGTGATAGGGTATCTGATAGGCCCGCAACAAGTGGGCTTCATGATGGGCAGACTGGCCTTGGACCATTTGAGAAAATTAGCCCACATCCTCGCTCCCTCAAGGGACTCACTAGCCCCCATAGCCCCTTTATCCCTAGATGCTGAAAAAGCATTTGATAGGGTCTCCTGGACCTTCCTATTCAAAACCCTAGCAGAATTTGGGCTGCCAAACACCTTCGAAAAGTGGGTCAAACTGCTATACTCCCACCCCACAGCCAAAATCCTATGCAACGGTATCCTCTTCCTAGTCTTTGACTTACAGGCAGCTACCAGAGAGGGATGCTCACTATCCCGGCACTTATTTAGCCTATATATCGAACCCTTGATGAGAATAATACTGTTAGATGAATGAATTAAGGTGGTGACAGTGGGGGAACAGCACTACAAAATATCCACATATACAGATAATATCCTCCTGCACTTGGAAGACCCTATCACTCCATACCCCATGCATTGTATTTACTGCAGGAGTTTTGGAAAATCTCAGGGTATAAACGTAACATATCCAAGTCATGCATCATGCCCCTCAACAACTGCACCTTCAAAGCACAGACAAGGCAATGGGGTGGCTTGTTGTGCCCCAACATTATCAAATACTATGAAATAACATCTCACAGACCCCAAAACTAATACAAACCAAAAACGTAGATGAGCTCAAAGCAAACAAAAGACAGGACCTGGCTTGCTGGACCTCACTCCCCCTTATCCTATGGGCATGGATAAATGTGATAAAAATGAGCATCCTGCCCAGGCTGCTATACCTATCTGCATGGCAGGATGCTTTTTCACCTCAGCATGATTTACTTAATTACGCTCCACCCTCTCACAGTTTTAATGGAACAGCAAAACATCCCATAAAGTCTACCACAAGCTCACTGCCCACAAAAGGGAGGGAGGGAGGCTTGCAACTTCCAAACTTCTAGTTGTACCACCTGGCAGTGCACACCTCTCAATTCCTATGGTGACAAAGGCATGAGCAGAAACTGAAGAGTGGCAAATACATGCCTGAGTGGAAAAATATGGAAATTGAACTCTGCAAGAAAGTGGGCTTAAGTCTTAGTGTCCTCACGAGCATTCCTCCCAGAGCTTTTCCCTCAGAACTAAAGAACTCACTCCTAGGGACCTCAGTCAGGATATACAGCCAGCTCCATACATTGTTAGGCACAAACCCAAGAACCGACACACATCAATCTCTTGCAGATAACTCAAACTTCAAAATACACAACAAAACCATCCCAGCCAAATTCTTGACCCAGGTCAGAATCCAACACCTCCACTACCTCCTAGACGGCAGCAAAGTAATATCCTACCTCAGCTACAGCACTGCTACCCGTTCCACTCTTTCCCTTCTTTCAGCTACAATACATGCTATCGGCAGCACTTGACCCCAGGCCATAGAACTTAGACTGCTATTCCATATGGGAAGATCTATGTGACATAGCAGAAAAAAGAGTTGCCATGTCCCTCCTATATAAAAAGCTACTGGACCTCACCACCAGCAAATTCCATTTTGCCATCATTACAGTCATTGCCAAAAAACAGAAACTAAAGTGCTGGATGGATGACAGGGCCCCCTCTCATGCAGAATGGCGCAATTTATTTATTTAGTTTTGGTTAACTGTGTAGGTGCACTAGCCATGAAATGACTATTTACAGGCACGAACCGGGAGAGTACAACAATCAAAGCCAGCTACATAGCATGAGTACAATGAAATTACAATAGCATAGGTCAAAACAGTTAGTAGTAATGAATACATGCAGCCAAAACAATAACAATCAATACAATTCACATAGCATTTTAGGCAGAGAAAACCTACACAGCCTAGGAAGAGATACCACAACATAGCATTAAAGAAATATTGTTCAAATTAGTCACAACAATGAAAATTCAAACAGGCTGCGAAACAAGGCAAGGGCAAATTCCTGACTGGGCAGGATGCATTATCACAGCCTCTGAAACAAGACTTAGGTGTTGGGGTGGGGGTTGTGGTAGATTAGCTCTCAAGGAGATAGCAAGGGTAAAAAGTGCTATTAGGTAGGGAGGTTAAAGTTAGGCCAGGCAGCATCTGGCGGGTGAGTGGATTAGGGAGGATTAAAACAAGTGCAGAGATCAGCAAGGGACAGATGTAAGCACAGCTCCTTTTTGAAGCTGTCATGGGATCCAGATATTCGAAGTAATTGGAGGAGAGAGTTCCAAAGCTTAGGAGCAAAGTGATTGAAGGCAACAGAGTCTTTTGATGTTTTACATCTAGGTACAGTACATTCAGCAGGGATTAATCTACTGATCGCAGTCTATTGGAGGAGGTTTGAGGTACCAGCAATGTTGCGAGCATTGAAAGGGTCTGGTTTCTGAGTATACAGTCAATCAGGGAGCCAAGAGAGTATTGACAGCAAGCTGAGGGGGGATAACCAGCCCAGGTCCCTGTACAGTTAGCAGTGGTGCTTAAGCCGTGCTGACGAGGAGGGTGTATCAACAGATATTATTATAAGAGACATCTCACTTATGAAGGATGGTTTTGTGTGTGGCAGCAAAGGTCAGCATGCCATAGGTGAGGGCAGGGAATAATATGCCTCTGGCAATAGCAAGTTTAGCAGAGGGAGTCAGAATGAAACTGGACTTGTAAACAACCCCCAGTTTAGCATTCACTGCCTTGCAGGCAGATTGTATATGCAGGCTGAAGTCCAGGGATTGGTCCAGAAGAATTCCCAGGTACTTAAAAGATGTAGCACATTCTATTTGTGTGCCACTGTTGTCTTGCACCATTAGGGGGAGTTTGACATGTCCTAAGTTTAGAGGCAGATCCAAGTAACACTGCTTGGGTTTTCTTAGCATTAAGTTCAAGCTTATGTGCAGAAAGCCAGTTTTGGACATTTGTGAAATCTGAAGAAAGGGATGCATTTATGCTGGTGACCTTATCAGAGCTTGAATAGAGTACAAGATCATCTGCATAGATAATAGATGAGCATGAAAGAAAAACCTCATCTATGTTATTGATAAAAAGTGAGAAAAGAAGAGGTCCCAGAATAGAGACATGGGGAACCCCCAATATTGATGGTAGCACCATCAGATTAAGAGGAGTTGAATTTTACAATTTGAGTTCTATTTGATAGGTAGCTTCCATGCCAGGCTATAACTGGGGTGAAAAGCTCAGACTGCAAAGAGTGGAGAGGAGCAGGGTGTGATCAACAAGATCAAAGGCCTTTGTAAGGTCTATAAAAACTGCCCTGTCAGCTGACCAGCGTCCATACTGGTAAGCACATCGGTAGTGAATTTAAGAAGCACTGTAGAGGTACTGTGACCTTTACGGAAGCCACATGTTGTGTGTCAGAGAGAAGGCTGTACTTTGTGAGGTAGTAAATGGTTTGATTTACAACAAGTTTTTCCAGAATTCTACTTAGGACCAATAGGATGGCTATAGGCCTGCAGTTAGTAATCTCCTTGGTATCACCTTTTTAAGGACCGGTGTTACATGAGCAATCTTTCATGGGGCAGGAACTTGGCTGTTAAAGAGAGACAAGATGAAAATTCTAGCCAGAGGGGAGGCTATGTATGGTGCTGCTAGTTTCAGGAGCTGAGGTTCAAGTGTATCTGATCCAGAGATCATGTTGTCAGAGACACTCCATAATAGTTTTAAAACCTCGGTCCTTAAGATTGCCTTGAAGTAGAATGGGGGATTTTTAGACATTTGTTGGGAAGGATAGCTGGGAGTAGTGGGCTGTGCTGATGCTGCAAGCAGAGAGGCTGCCTGGGGAGATGGGAAGGCAGAGATATACTGAGACAGGTCTGAGAACATTTGATTGAAGGAATTAACAATGGTGTTGGAGTCACTGCAATGTACTCCATTTAACACCATGTCACTGGTGCTAGTTGACTGGGATGCACCAAGAAAGGTCTTGACATGGGCCCAGGATTTCCTAGGGTCCCCAGAAGAGCCTAGCAGCAATTCTTTACAATAGGCATTCTTAGCTGTTCTGACCTGCTTTTTACAGAAGTTACATAGGGCTCTGTAGGTTGCATAGACAGATTGTAGCCCCGAGGCTTTGTACTTTTTCCAGCATTTGTCCCTAGACTGTAGATTTTTCAGCAAGTCTTTGTGAAGCCATCTTGTTTGTTTACCCCTCACCCTCCATGTCACCTTGGGGGCATGCTTGTTCTGGATGGCCAGGAATTCATTAAGAAAGATATTTAGTGCAGCCTCAACATTATGGGAAAGGTAAATACCAGATCAGTTTATCCTCAAGACATCATGACAAAAAGTCTCAATATCAAGGTTGGTAAAATTTGTAAAGGTGACATAGCGTGGTGGAGGGGATGGAACAGCCTTAGTACTCCACATGCAGAAGACAGGGGAATGATCAGTAAGCAAATCTGCCAAGATGGCTGCTTGGTGTACATGATCCAGATGGTTTACCAGTACCCAGTCAATAAGGGAAGAGGATTTTAGTGAAGGATTAACTCTGGTAGTCTCCATTAACAGCTGGTGGAGGTCATAATTTTGTACCAGAGAGAGCAGCATGCTATGGGTAGTCCCTAGACAATTTTGGTTAAGGCCATTCAATATAATGGCCTCATTATGTTTGGACTGCAAAGAGGTCTGATCAAATAAGTCCTGCAGACCTACAGTGTTCCCATTTGGGGGATTGTAGGCGCAGACAATGTGGAGTTTCTTGGCTCCCAGGGTGAGAGTAATGTGAAGGGACTCACAGGCGGAGGATGTTGAGGACAGGGAGTCTGTGATGTTTATATGATCTTTATAGAACATGGCAACCCCTCTGCCACACTTTGAGGAGAGCCTATCCCTATGGATAAGGGAGTAGTTAGTCATGGAGCATACAGAGTCAGGGATAGTTGACTTTAGCCACATTTCAGACAAACAGAGTACATCAGGCTTGTAGACACCCACCCAAGCCTCAAGATCACTGAAAGTTTGGGAGAGACTTCTGATGTTCATACGGGCAATGAAAATCCCTTTGCTAGAAATTGTGAAGATGTCAGCTGGGGAGAAGAGGGCACGTGGACTTGGGTTCATTTCAACATCCCCTGCAAGAAGGATAGCTAAGATGGCGAGGAACCATAATTTTCTGTAGCAAAACAGTAAAGGAACTACTAGAGGCCTTGCACATGGAAAAAATGATCCACCACTTACCACACCCCGTACCTGTACAAGGCAAGATGGGACACATTGGAAGCCTTATTACTCAACCACCAATCTGGCAGGGACCAGAGCACCCAGCCTAGATCTCACTAGTCTAAGTTTTGTACTATAGGTGAGAATGACAATCAAACAAGCACATAACATGGTATCTGTTATAACCAAAGAGCAGCACAAGGCCGAACTGTCACCATCTGTGTAAGGGACAGGTGACCACACACCCACCTGTTGCTGTGCACCAATGTTATCCACACAAAGTTTAGAATTGTATGTATTAAGATGAAAAGATATCAATAAATGATACTACTTTCAAAACATAATTCCCCAAAAATTACATTTCTCAAAATTTCATGCAACTTTGTGAAAACTCCATGAAATTGGAATTTTCTAATTTTGCCCAACCCTAGAGAGAAGTCTAAGAAATCACCTAAATATTCAAAAACTGACACATTTCCTAAGTATAATCCATCCCACAGCATATTCTATGTTCAGCATAATATGCATTTAACCTAGGCCTATATCCAAACAGCATTGACTTGGTTTTATTCGTGTTTAGTTTTAATCTTCTACTAGTAAACCATTGTTGAGTATAACAAAATCAATATTCATATTAAAGTTAACATTTTAAAATTTGAGGGACTGGCGGTAAATAATAAGATTATCAACATGTAAGAGAGATTGAGTATTTGACTTGGGAATGACCAGATCATTGATAAAAATAGAAGACATTAAAGGATCAAGAACTTGAACCCTGTGGCACACCTGAAATGACATGAAGGAGGCCAGATTCAACATTTCTTAGCTTGATAAGCTGTTGACTTTCAGGCAACAGTATTTCTTGGTTTGATAAGCTAAATAAAGATATTGATTGATTGATTGATTGATTGATAAGCTGTTGACACTCAGACAACAGTCACTGAACCATTTCAGTGCTATTGTTAATATACCACTAATTTACAAACATTTCAATACAAGGTCATGGATGACTATATGAAAGACCTTGATCAGTTCCATGAAAATAGCCCCAGTAAATTAATCAATATTCATGACATTAGATATATCATTCACGAAGCTGACCAAGGCCATTGCAGTCCCATGACAAAATCTAAATCCACACTTTTTGTCCAGAAGTAGGTCATATTTACCAAAATATTAACTTATTTGATTATAAACTAAACACTTCAAAATTTTTTCCAAGGATAACAAAATCAAAAATCATTGCGTAGTCACAAGAATGCAAATGACACAGTTATCTATACTTCTGGCCCCTCAACTACTAATGTTGAAGATCTGCCTGTTACAGCTAGACTTCCACATCATCTTATGACGGTTCTAGTCTAACTTTGGGTCAATACTAAAAAATCAGTATCTATGACCTTTGGCTCCAGCTGAAAACTGATTCAAAAAACACACTGATGCAGCTCAGGAGAAAGCAAGCTGGAGCCACAACCACCACAGTACTACAAAAAGAAAGAAAGCTCCATTTGGCTCAACAGCTCCACAAAAAGCAATTAGAAAATGGAGTAGCACCCCCCAACAAGCAGATTAACATCATTTCATGCTGCCCTCGTCTTGAAAAAGTGCCAGGGAAGCATGAAACATTGACGTTAATCTGCTTGTTGGGGGGTGCTACTCTGTTTTCAATATGCTTTTTGTATTTAACTTTATAGGGCAGTTGTATAAAATAAAGCCCTTTTATTGTGTCCTAAAGTGAGGACTGGAATTGCTTTTTGTGGTGCTGTTGAGTTAAATGGAGCTTTCTTTCTTTTTCTAGCCAAAAACTGGCCAGACTCACCTCAGTGCCCTCTTTTTGCACCTTGGATGGCTCCCCAATTGAAGTGGTTCCTTCCTTCAAGTACCTTGGTGTATGGCTTGACAGTAAGCTTGACCTCTCTGTCCACATAGACACCATCCATGGCAAGCTCCACCCTAACCTTGGTAACATGTACAGAAATAACAATTGTCTTTCCCTACAGGTTCCCTGAGAGCTTGTCACCAAATTGGGTTCCCTGTCTTTGACCACGCAGACGTGGTCTATGAGTTGGCCCCTTCACCTCCCTGGCCAGACTGGATTCTATCCATAACTGCTTCTGTCGCTTTGCAACCAACTCACCCTCTCAAACTCATCACTGCTTACTTTACTCATCTCTGTCCATTCTTCCCCTTTCTTCACGTCGTCAGATGTACTGTGTCTCCTTTATATCTAAATGCTGGTTTGGGTCCCTTCCTCCTGCCTCTCATCACACCTCTCCATTGTTCCTTCTGCCTACTGCTCCCTCAGCTCTAGGAACCATTGCACCTTTGTTGCGCCATGTCCCCGTGCCTAAGCTGGCCAATCAGCCTTCGCCTATCATCTCCCCTTACATTGGAACCAACTTCTCTCTTCCCTTCATTTCACTGACTCTCCTGCATCCCTCAGGCACCAACTGAGACTCCTTCCCTTCCCTCCCTGCTCTGTTTTCCTTCCTCTTAACAGTTCCCGTATACCTGGTGTAATGGTTAACTGCCATTTTATTTGTTTAATCATTTTGCACTTTCCATGATCAGTGGGTGTTTTGATTTTGCACTCTCATTGTAATGCTCTATTTATCTAAGCTGTGTACTGTTTTTATCCTTTGCTCCCCTCCACCAGGTCACACCTGGAAACAAGCATTGGCTCAGCGTGCTTTCCCAGTCACAGATTTTCAAATAAATAAATATGACCTTTGCCACTTTCCACCTGGCAGGGACAACCCAAGAGATCAGTGAAGTATTGAACAATTGTGTGGGAGGGGCTGCAATATGATCTGAAATCCATAAGGGTAACTTAGGATATGATCCATTGTATCCACAGCCCTTAGTGGTATCTAGTCCTTGAGAGAGTTTCAAAACACCATGCAAATTAATATAACAAAAATAAAATTCAAGATGGGGGTTACCACTGTCATGTGGCAAAATAAATAAGTGTGCCCTGCATTGCAGTACTTGTGTAAGCAGTGAACTCAGTAAACTTCCTATTAAAAGTATCAGCAATACTAACTGGCTTGGTTTCAGGGTCCCAAATATCCTAACCTCATTGATTTCAGATTGTGTTTCGGTCCCAAGAATGATTTTTAATGAACCGTCTTAAAACAAAACTAAACGAAAACACGTTTGAATACTTTTTTAAGCTAACTTCTGTTCCCTAGTCTAGGGACGTGAATGATGCTGCAGATAATGCATCCATTCTACTTTACTTCCCATCTCAAATTGGTTATGAAAACTTGGACATCTTTAGACTATTTTCAGATGAACAGATGTCTGGCTTTTGGGACCCTGTTTCAGTTAACCATGCACTTGGCTTCCCCCTGGCCACATGTTGTACATAGAGATGCTGTGAAGCTTTACTTCACCGGAGAAGTTCCAGTGAAGCTGTGAAATTCGCCTTCATGAATAACTTTGTGAATTTCCCACTTTGCTACGTTGCCACGTCACACTGAGTTTTCCTGGAGAAAAGGCACTTTTTCAAATGCCACATTTTTCAAGACAAGAAAAGTTAAGGCAAAGTCGTAACTTTGCCAGTGAATTTGCATAACTTTTCCTGAAAAAGTGCCCCTCAACCTTCCAAAAACCTCTCAAACTGGCATGTCACACTTTGCGATTTTGACAGACTTTGAACATTATTTTGAGGAGCAATGTCTGCCAGCTTTGCACATCTCTATTTGTACTGCAACTCATTTCTGACTGCTCTACTAAATACAGCAAAGGCCATTTAAAGAAGAATTTATTAATGGGAATGAGCTGGTTATGGAAAGAGGAAATTGCTGAACCAGAAAATACACACACTAAGCCAGAGTTTGTTTACAGGTGCGACCTGGGAGCACAAGGAAGTTAAGTGACTTGATCAGGGTCACGCAGTATGCAAATGGGAGCTGATGGGATTCAAACCCAGATCTCCAGGTTTGCAACTCAGTACCCTTAACCACTACACTATACTTACTCCGTAGAGGGAATGATCTGGTTAAATGAGATAGTCTGATAGGAAGAAATGTTTCCTACCTCAACAGAATTAATAGCAACAGATCCTTGCTAATGGGAAAAGCCTGATAAAAGAGACCATTTATTTCCCATCAAGGTGTCCCAATTAAAGTACATTTCCATGTTGGCAGCAGAAATCCTGCTGCTATTATGTTTCTGAACAAATTTGTGCTGGGACCTTAAAAGAGGTGAATGAAGCCATTAAACCTGTTATGTTTTTCATTTAGTTCTATTTTTAGGAGAGACCTAATTAGAGAAATGTCTCCTCTATTTATGTAGTGTTCACTGCTTATCCTCACCCAGCCCCCAGATACTGCTGTCTGAGCTGCATTCACAGCCATATCAAATGAGAAAGGGCAGCACAGAGAGAATTGGGGGGGGGTGGCTTAGTAGAAATATTGCTCACTAGGGCAGTGTTTCTCAAATGAGGACACCATGGCAGCATGGGGGTACCAGCACAATTTAATGTGGCCACAGAGCTCTTCAGAGCACCAATTTCAAAAGTACTGAAATGGACCAAGTCTAATAAAAAAGATAAATTCCAAGTAAAAATACATCAGGGACTTGATGTGATGTATACTGTGTGAAACATTATATATGGGGAGCTGGGGTAACAAAACCTAAGCAGTGAGGCTACCAGAAAGTTCTGGTAGCTGCACTTTGAGGCTCTTTGGGAGCATCATAATTTGTGGCTTGAAAGCCACTGTATTAGGACCTGTCCCTTCCCCTGAAAAAAGATGCCAACTGTAGAACTGGTATGTATGAAGATCCAGCAGATACTATGCCTCTAAGAACAAAAGCAATGTTAGGTTTAACAATGTTATTGCTACTGAGCTCTCCAGTACTGTTGATACTGAACAGCTGTTGCATGTATTTGTTCTCTGTTTTTCAACTAACATAGACTGCTGCTTTTTAATTGCAGGTCTTATAAAGGGACATTGTGAGGAAAGATGCAACCTGTTAGTGTAGCTTTGGTCTCTTTTCATTTTTTACAAATCTGCACCAAATCAGTAGTATAGAAACATAGAAACATAGAATTTGACGGCAGATAAGGACCGCTTGGCCCACCTAGTCTGGCCATTTCCCTACCTAATGCATAGGCTGCAGATCCTAGTCAACCAACAGCCTACTTCCTCCTACCCCGTACTAGAATTGTCTTATGTCTGTCCCATGCATTCTTAAATTCCCCCACTGTTTTTGAGTCCACTACCTCCTCAGGAAGTCTGTTCCATGTATCCACAACCCTCTCTGAAAAAACATTTCACATTATCTTTGAGCCATCCCCCATCTTCAAATTGTGCCCCTTGTTCTTGACACATCTCTTTTCTGAAAGATGCTACCATCTTGGACTCTGTTGATTCCTTGATGTACTTGAAAGTTTCTATCATGTCCCCACTCTCCCTTCTCTCCTCGAGTGTATACATATTAAGCTTCTTTAATCTGTCTTTGTATGTCTTCTGGTGCAGACCCTGCACCATTTTAGTTGTCCTTTTCTGGACAGCCTCCATCCTGTCTATGTCCTTGCGGAGAAGGGGTCTCCAGAACTGGACACAGAACTCCAGATGGGGTCTCACCAACTGTCTGTACAGAGGGATAACAACTTCTTCTTTTCTACTGGTGATGCCTCTCCCTATGCATCCCAGTATTCCACCAACCCTCCTTACTGCCTTCTCACATTGATACTATGCCTCTAAGAACAAAAGCAATGTTAGGTTTAACAATTTTATTGCTACTGAGCTCTCAAGTACTGTTGATACTGAACAACTGTTGCATGTAGCTAGGAAAATAACATTTGTAAGCTGGAAGGAACCCTTTGGTGCCTCTTTGCTGCCCCACCCCCACTGCAGACATGATCATATTTGTTATTTCAGTCACTGCAAAGCAACAGCAAAATATACAGCAGCACTTAATTTTATGCATGTAACCTTATGCATAATTCAATCAGTAAACAACATTCATAATATTACACCAGTAGGGGTGGATATCAGACAGTATAGGCAACCAAAATCAATAGTGAGCACCTGCAATGCTGACCCCCTCTTCAATTAATTAGTAAGCCATAGCTTACTTGATGCATGCATTCCAGCACTCATGGCACCAATGAATGAAACTGATAATGAAGGCATTTGTGCCAAATATTGTTTTTTGTTAACCCTTAGGCTGCCAGAAGATTTAGAACACATAGGTTTTTAGGACAAGATATGTTGGCGGCAGCCTAAGGGTTAAAATACACTTTCCAGCAGAACAGATTCTAAAATCTTGACAACATGTCCATCTGTTAGCTAATTCTAATGTATAAAGCAGGTTGTGTAGAGTCATGAGAGTGACAGAAAATTATAACAGCAGCCAACTACTTTATCACCAAATGTGTTCTACAGATAGTGATCAAGTCACAGGAGTGTGGGCAGTCAGGTTTCACAGAGCACTTGTGGGAAACGTATTCATTTATTTATTTGAAATTACTTCAACCAGAATAACCCCATGGAGATGCAGCATCTCATTTTATGGGGGAGGGTCCCAGGAAGGATAGCAGCACTCAGCAGGTTTTTAATTATTTTTATTTTATTTAAAATTGACAGCTGGAAAGGAACACTGAGCGAAGCTCATTTCCAGGTCGACCCACAGAAAAGGGAAACAATACAAACAGAGGATACAAAATCAGTGCAGTACTGCAGTATAATACTAGAGATGTTGCAAAATTTAATTTCGCCAGTGAAATTCATCCACCAGGCGGTGATCGGTCGGGGGGGGGATTCTAATTCACTTGGGCTGGTGTGCGACTGGTGGGGGTGGGGAAGGACCACTAGACACCAGGGAGAGGGACGGTATTGTTTTTTTTTTTTTAACAGATTGGGGTCATGGCTGGGCCTGATTGGAATATAACTGGGGGGGGTTCTTTAATTTGGTCCCAGCCAGTGATCAGCGGGAAGGGGGACCACTAAACACCAGGAATATTCTATGGGCCGGTGAGCGGCCGTGGAGGAGGGTCCACAAGACACCAGGGTTGGGAGTCTGAAATTGGTTAAGTTTCAAAATTTCACCCACAGGTGGCAACATTTCACCAACTCAGGGGAATTTCACCAGCTCGGGGGCGATATTTCACTCGCATCCCCGGATGAAATTTCACATTTCGCCCAGCGGAATATTTCACGAAATGCACAAATTTCACAAACTATTTCACCGGGCGAAATTTTCCATTGTCTCACAACACTATGTAATACAGACATAAGGAAATAACATCAAAAAGCATTTAGCAAGTGATTAAAATTACACATTGAGAACAATCTGTGCAAGTAACAATGTTTGTTTGTAGAGACAATTACAGACCGCTTGAGTCAGGGAGCTATGAGGGGACAGGAGACTAGGGAGTGAGTTAGGAAAGGTTAACATAGGTCAGCAGGAATGGTTACATACAGGCTAAAACATACACTGTACAGGAAAAACAAGCTCTAAATGTAAATATGTACAAACAGTAATCAAAACAAGCTAACAAATGGAGGTCACAGCAAACAAAGAGCATGAACATTGTTATGGAACATGATCATAGCCAGTTAGATGTAGATTCTGATACAGAAACAAATACACACAGTTCTAAGGTGGCTAGAAAGATTGGACATGAAGACTTGTAAGCTACATGTATTCCTCAGCCGGAGACAGAGTTTATTCCAGGTATCTGCTGCTGCAAATACAAAGTCATTTTTACCATATTCATGCTTCAAACATTATTTTAAGCAAAATAAAATCTAATTTTATACCTTTACTGGTGAACTGGTGAAAGCAGGCAAAATAAATTAAAACAAAGCTCCTGAGAGAGTCCTTGGAACTGTCTGCAGCTGTGTCACTACTGCATGCAGTGATTAGATTAATCCCCCGCCTTCTCTGCCTCAGAACACTGCTGAATGCTTCTCACCTTAAACTCAGTCCTGATGAGATGCTGGATTGATCTAAACATCTCCCTGAAGGCTGAGTCTTTCATAATCTGACTGTCCACATGTAATACCTTTCAGAGCTCTTTCCTCCTTATAAGCCTTCTCATCACCTCTACTCCTCTGGTGATAACTCTGTTCTTAAATGTAGCATAATCCCTGTGTTTTATTTATTGGAAATTTGGGCATTTGTAAAGTCTGTTTAATACCCTCAGCATATTGTTTTGTGTGTGTTTTTGTATTTATTTATTTATTTTATACTTTGGAAACAGGGTAAGGCCCACTTTTAACATGGTTCATTTACAGGAGTGGCACAGATTACTACAACAATAACTACAACAGGTAGTACAGTGCAACATGGGGAAAAAAAGCAGATAGGAAAAAAAAAGGCTTTCAGGTAAAATAATTAAATTTGTATTGTTTATTCCTGTTTTTCCTTATTCATGATCCCTTGTCAATACTCACTTATTCCTGCCCAATATTAATGTTTTAATTATTTTTCAGTTCAGGAACCCTGGTTACATCCATCATGCGGGAGCTCTACATAGAAAACTTCACTCTAGTCTTCTGCTTAACAGTTGTTACCAGGATTCAGAACTGATAAGCATTTAAAAAAATAAATATTGGAATGCAGAAAAAACAGCATTAAAATGCCACTGTCGGCCCGCCCCCTTCGGCCTCAAACTGTCCCTAATTTAAAGAACACATTTTATGATTGTTCACATACTATAGAATGTCCTGATGAAGCTGGTAGTTCGATTCTGATTACTTTTTGTGTTTCCTTGTGCTTGCGCAAGAAACACCCTGGGACAGTATCGCATTTCAGATGTGTGTCAGGGACGTGTCTAATGCAGAGCACTGTACAGTGTGTGTGACCCTGACACACCACTCACCACTAAAGCAGAGTGTGATGGCTGTCTGAATTTCACAGCAAGGAGTCGGCTTTCACTTGAGAGAAATGAACTGCACCAATGAGAGAGTGCACGTCATTCCTCTCATTTGCATAGCTGGCATTGCAAGTCTGCAGAATCTCCCACTCCCTCCCACTGCTGCAGTCCACCCCCACATGCACTCTCCATTCCTCCACCAGCCCAGTTAAACCCTCCTGCTACCTTCCACTGCTGCTGCTGTCCTCCTCACTCCTGTCCCAGCCTCGAGCACCTAACTGTAACCCCCCACCATGGTTGGGGGCTTACCAGATGCAGCCTCCATTTGTGCAACATTGCTCTTGGATCCAGAGGGTCCTTGAGTGCTCTTGCTGGTCCCATCATCCTTGGTTTTGTGAAAGGGGACCAGCAGAGCAGAAAAAAAGTACAAGAAACAGCTGCATGCTGCGGCGGGTTGCCGATTGCCGCTCAGCTCCTGGGCAAGCTGCTGTAGTCTGCTCCTCCCCTTCTTGCACACTGGAGGAACACTGCAGTGCTTGAAAGTGAAAGCCGCTCTGTGCGACTGGCAGCAGTCCTGTTTGTGTGTGCCCCGACCTCAAGTGAAATATTAATGAAAGGGGGTCCAGAGGCACTTAGGGAGCAAATAAATAAAATGTTAACCCTCCCGCTCCCTCCCACTGTGTGCTGTCCAACCCACACCCTCCATTCCCCGTTCCGGTGCCAACATCGGGGTGCCCAATCCCTGTGTCAGCATCATATACCCCCCCAACTTATGAGGTACACTGGGAGCCCACCCCAGTGTGCCAGAATGTTTTTTTTTTGTACCTGGAAATAAAGAAAACTTTCCCCCGACCTCTTTTTTTTAACCTGTAAAAAAGAAAATGGTTTCTCATTGTCTACCCAGTCCATCCCCAACCTCCCACTGAGCACCCACCTCCCTGCACCCCCCTTTACCCCATACTTACCTCCAGGGATTGGTGCTGACATCTTCTGAGGACCAGGACATGTCTGCACTCCTTAAAGTTAACCGGCAAACAAGAATCAAAGGTAAATGTCGTATAATGGCAGGCAACAGGGTTTTCAACTTAGGTTGATATCTCAACCATTTTTAGGAATTTTGGCCCCAAATTTTCAACATGGGGGTCTTGGGACACCATCTCATTAACACTATCACTGTCATTTCATTACTCAGTCCTGAAAGGTGACTTTGTGAAATAAAAAAACAAAGGTGATTTCGTGGTCACTGCGCAGAATCACCTTTTGGGACTGGTTAATGAAACAACAGTGACAATGTTCATGGTGGGGTCCCAAAAAGCTCACGTTAGGAAATTTGTGAAAAAATTCAAAAATATTTTAATATTCTGAGCATGCATTTAGCAGTTTCTATGCACACTCCTAACTTTGCCAGTTTTTTATATTTTCACTCCAGACTTTTCAACATTGCCATTTCTTCACACCTCCTTATGAACAGTACAGCTGGCATTTTTTGCAACCTGCCTGAAATGTGATTTTGCACCTGTGGTGTAGAATGACGTGGTCGCTCTGCGAAATCACCTTTCAGGATAAATGAATGAAATGACAGTGGCACTCTTCATGAGGTGGGGTCCCAAAAAGGCCATGTTGAAAACTTGGTGAAACAACTCCAAAAAATGGCTGAGTTACACCCGGTCATTCAAAATTCTCTCCGCAAACATATAACTTTGATCACTTTCAATATTTTCACTCCAGATTTTCAATATAACCTTTTTATCACACCACTTCATGACCAGTACAGCTGTCATACTTCACATCCTGCTCATAATGCATTTTTGCACCTGTGATATGGAATACCATTTCCTCATGAATTTGAACATTTTCACCTACAGAGTTCATGAGGTGGGGTGACAAGAAGACAATGTTCAACATTTAGCGTCAAAATATGAAAAAATGACAAAGTTATGGCCACTTGTTGCAGTTTCGGTACACATGCTAGTAACTGTGGAAATCTCAAATATTTGCACCCCACATTTTTTTTAATTATTTGTACTCCTGCTCCATGGTCCTCTCTATCTGGAGGGAGCCCCAGCCCTGCCCCTGACGTCCACCAGCTGATGGCAACCAACTACCCCCAGAGCTTACTGCCCAGGTGGCGTCGGCAGCGGGGTCCCACCCCTACCATGTCTGGATCCAGTACAGTGGTTGGCACCATGACTATTCAGGGGCAGTACCTGCAAGCTCCCTCCATCATCATGAGCATTTTCCCTCCTGGTTTCTTTGCCATGAGCTTTTTTTCTCCTGGTTTCTCCCCTTCAGGGGTGGAGCACGCAAGGATGCCAGTGATGGTGCTGCTCATGCTCCCATGTGCACACCCCATCAGGTGTCTGCCCCACCTCTGACCCGGTGTCTGCAGTGCTGGTGTGCCAGCCCACATCCGCCACTAGGGGCCAGGCATGCACCAATAACTGGTCACCCTTCTCCCAGGAAAAGAGAGCTGTCCCTGGGATGCTCAATCCTTCTCTTCCCCTGCTGACCCCCCACTGCCTGTGCTCACTCCCGAACACAGGTTGCCAGCATGGCATGAGTTGTGGTGTCCACTGCCTCGACCCTCAGTGCCACCGGGCTGGCAAGATACCCCAGATTTTCAACATAGCCTTCTTATAACCCAAGTTTCTGTATTCAAATGCTGTCTTAAATATGACAACTTGTCAAAACATAGTTCAGGCAGGCTTTTCCTCCCACCAGACAAAGTTATACCCACTTGTTGCAGTTGCAGTTTCAGTAGGCATGCTAGTAACTGCAGAAATCTTAAATATTTTCAGCCCACATGTTTTCTTAAGTTATTTGTACTCCTGCTCCACAGCCCTCTCTATCTGGAGGGAGCCCTAGCCCCCAACATCCACCAGCTGATGCCCACCAGCTACCCCCAGGGTTACCCCCCAACGGGATCGATGGGGGAGCCCACTCACACCAAGACAGGATCCAGTACAAGGGTCAGTGCCTTGACTATTTGGGGGTGGGACCTGTGAGCTCCCTCCATCATCCACCATGAGCTTTTTTCTGTCTGGTTTCTGCCCTTCAGGGGTGGGGTGTGCAAGGATGCTGGCGATGGTGCTGGGAATGCTCCCGTGTGAGCACCCCGTCAGGCATCTGCCCCGCCTCTGACCCACTGTCTGCAGCATCAGTGTGCCAGCCCCCAGCCACCGCTAGGGGACAGACATGAACTGACAACTTCTCGCCTCTCTTCCCAGAGAAGGAGAGCTGCCCCTGGGACATTCGATCATTCTCTGCCCCTGCTGACCCCCAGCAGTCTGCACTCACTCCTGAACATGGGTTGCCGGCATGGCATGAGGTGTGGCATTCAGCATCTCAGCCCTCAGTGCCACAGGCCCGGCGATGTACCCCACATTTTCAACATTGCCTTCTTATTACCCGAGCTTCTGTATTCAACTGCTGTCCAAAATATGACAGCTTGTCAAAACATAGTTCAGACAGGCTTTTCCTCCCACCAGAAGTTCAACTAACACAATACATACCTGCCACATAAACCATGCAACAAAACATTCAGCACAGACAAATGCTTGTTTTTTCCTTTTAAAAGTGAAAAAAAAGACTGCTCACCATACTGTTGTTATCACATCAAAATGTGTTTGTTTGCATTCCCCATTCAACTCCCACTGCATCGTCTGAACCTGGGAATACCTCCGACACCGTCTACCCACTAATGGTGCAGTGGGAGAAGAGGAGACTATTGCATCTTGAGTGACTGCTGCGATTGGTGGTGATCCTAATATTCACGAAGTATGCAATAAAAGTAGATCAAGGATTTCAAACAAAACAACAAGTATAATTACAGCATTAGCATGCATTTTTGTTCTATTAAGAAAAGAGTCAGATTAATCAACCAGCAACACCGTTCAATTTTAGAGAAGGTAAGCAGTCATAAAATATGTTTTTTCAACTAGAACTAGTATGATGCGAAAAGGGATGACAGTGTCCCTTTAAGAACACACCCTAAAAAAGGAAAAAAAAAAAACACGACGTCAAAGCAACCACACTGGGGTATTAAACACACTTCATACATGCCCAAATTTGAAATGATATTAAATCACCAAAGTAATGAAATTGGGCAAAACAAATTGGCCCTGCCTTTTGTTTACTATAACATATCCTAAACATCTTCCAGTGTTGTTTGGTGATAAAAATGTTCTAGTTCCACCAAAATCTGACCATATTATAAATATTTAAATTTTATCTCAAGACACAAAAGATGGCTGCTACATTTGGCTAAGAAATAGCATTGAAGTCACGGCAATGGTTAGGACTAGGAACATAAAAAAAAAAACACATGGTGCACAGCATAGGAGGTGCTGTACCTAGAAAAGTAGATCTGAAAGCTATGCTAATATTTTTATTAACCTTTAGGCTGCTGACCGAATTAGAATACATAGGAATTCCGGACTTGATGCATCTGTCCCTAGCACAGCATGGTTAATTGTCACCGAAATACAGGTTACTCACCTGTAACAGGAGTTCTAGGAATGGTATATGTTGTTCATCCACACTTTTGGCAGGTTCCTTGCCACTTTAAATCTTGCGGAAAGTCTTCAAGCTGGCTCCTCCCACCCACCCGGGTGGTAAAACTCTTGGCTCCGCCCCATGACGCCAGATCTAGCCCGCTGGAAGCCAGGTTGTGCGTCGAAGCCGGGGAGGCCGGGTGGGTCGTGTGGATGAACAACATATACCATTCCTAGAACTCCTGTTACAGGTGAGTAACCTGTATTTCTAGGGACATGGATATGTTGTTCATCCACACTTATTGGCAGACTCCTAGCAGTTCTCCGGGAGGAGGGAGGCAAGGCACACACCCCTTACTTAGGTAGAAAGACTGGAGAACCAAGGCCCCGTCCAGCACCCCAGCACGACCTAAGGTCGATGTGGAAGGGGAACGGTAAAGCCTGCTTCCGGGCGGAAGCCCTGCGGATATCCTGGACCAGAGTATCCTCAGAAGCAGCCACCAATGCAGTGGAAGGATGGGTAAAAATGAGCACTTATCCCTCTGGGAGGCTCCATGCCCACCCGCCTATAGTGGAGACCTATGCAAGGGGGTGACCCTCCCGCTCGTCATCCACTTGGCTGCAGGTCTGCCAGATGCGGCTTCAGTGTAGATGACAAACAGCTGGCGAACCTCTCCTGAACTTCAGCCTTATGCTCCCTAGGTAGGTGAACATTAAACAGGGTCCCATGGAACCTATGTACGGCCTCCAAGGTGTGAATGGGGATGAACCCCAGCAGAAGCAATACCCCCATAGGGAAGACTCCGCCACCGCCTTCAGAAGGACTTCAGGTGGGGTGCAGGACAACCTAGTCCCTGTGGAAGACCAGATAGGGAGATTCAAAGGAGCGCCTGGAACTCTCCCCTCCTTCTGGATGGCAGAGTAGCCCCAAGAAGGTGTTCTTCCACAACAGGTGGGGGAAACTCGCACCTGTGCAAAGGTTCGAACGGCTTGCCCGTGAGCTAAGCCCATACCAGCAAGGATCCAACAGAATGGGGATACTCTCCCCCAAAGGGGAGGCATGATCGAGGCCTAGAAGTACCAGACCACCTATTCTGCACCACCAACTGCCTTCCGTCCCGCACCCGGAAGACAGGGGTGACCAACAGAAGCACCTAGAGGGTCGTCGGCCGAAGCCCTAATTCAAAGAACAGATGCAGATAGTCTGAAACGCTCGCCCAGGGATGGGAGAGGGCCAGGCCCTCTCCCATCATCAAATGGAGAACTTTTCCAAAGAGGGCGAGCATTTTTGGCCGACTTCTAGCAGGATGCCTTGAAAAGTCGAGGACCTTGCCGAAGGACCCTAGGCCTGGCCCCTAGCCGCACAGGGACCGGGCCTACTGGTGTAGGGAATTGAAGGTCCAGATGGAAAACCTTCCCCTGAAAAGGAGATCCGGACCGGGTGGACTAGAAGCCGCCTCGGGAGCCGGGGACTGAGACTGAGGAGAGCTGGATACCAGAGCTGGCAAACCAGTCTGGGGCTACCAGCATCACCTGCGCCAAGTGCCTCCTCACCTTGCCTGTAGGTCAAGGGAAATGGGGGAGAGGCACAGAAGGGCCCGGGGTCCGTGGCCCTGACGGCATCCCCTACAGCAGACCTTGCTGAGGGGGCAGAAATAAAACAGTCTTGGCCTCGTATTCTCCCTGAAGGGAGGAGGGAGAAGATCCTGTGCTACCTCTGGCAGGGGAGACCACTTGTGAGGCGCAGCCTATGTCTGGCTTAGGGCATCAGGCAGGGAATTGGAGGCTCCTGCCATCAAATGGCTGGGAACCCCACTGCGCAAAACCCAATGCAGAGAACCTCCTTACGCCTAAGGCAAGGGTTCGACCGAACCTGCAGGGGTAGGTAGCACATGGTTGTGGTGCTGTCCTCATGGACTTAAACCACTTGACCCCGCACACACGGAGCGAGCGGTGCAAGCTAAGCAGACCACCTGGAGCTCCAGCGGGTAGGGAGGACATCGGGACTCCCGAGAGGATCAGAGGTGAAGCGCTCTGTATTCCCCTAGATGGGCAACCCCACCCATCCGAGAAGCATCGGTCGGAGAAGTCCGTCGACTCAGGGAGGATGAACAGGATGTTCTCCTGCAGGAGTTGGAACGGTCTGAAGGGGAGCGTTCCCTTAACTCCTGGGCTGTAGTCATGAACTGGTCCAAGGGACGCAGCGCTGTGACCGCTGGCTGGCCCATCCTACTACGGGAAGGCCGTCATGAGGCCCCAGAGGTGCAGGAGGTCCCAGCAGGGCACAACTACCCGGCCAAACCTGACTGGGTAAGGGAGGAAGAACCTCAGCCCTGTCCGCCCAGAGCCGGGCTCAGACTCAAGAGTTGAGCCTAGTCCTGAAGAAGCCTCACCCACTAAGGCAAGAGTTTTATTTATTTATTTATTTATTAGAACATCAGTTTAACAACCTTTGAGCCAGAGGGTCATTTACAAAGGTACCTCGTCACAGTGAGAACAAAACAGTGCAAGAAACAAACATCAAGGCAGACAAAAAATCAGAGTACATTTAGGAATCAGCCAAAAAATACAGGCATTTGTCAAACAACAGTATACAACAGGCTTACATGTGCGCTTTACAGAGTAGACAATATACAGTAGTTACGTGGAGATTGATTCAGTGGGCAGAATAAAGGTAAGGCTGGGTGGAAGACATCAGAAGAGGAATATGGGGAAGATAGTAGCAAGTAAAGGTAGAGCTGGACAGAAGGTCAGAGAGCGGCTCAGTGAGCCTTGTCTGGGAGGATAGGAGGAGGCTTAGAGGCAGGTACAGCTGCGTGTTGAGAGCAGGTGATTTCTAAGACTAGATTTAAAATAAGATAATGAGGCAGCATCAGTGACTCCGGCGGGGAGGGCGTTATACCAACAGGGGGCTCTGTAGGGTAAGCCCTTTGACCTTGTAAGGTTCTCGCCCTCGGTATAACCAGTGCAGTTTTGTGGGATATGCGGGTATGCACTGTAGGGTTTGCACGGTGGATAGTGGTTGACAGACCTGGTGGGGATAGCCCAAGGAGTGATTTTTTTGTTAGGAGGCAGGTTTGATATTTGAGGCGCTCATCAAGGTTGAGAACATTAGCCATGGTGTACAGACGGCAAGTGTGGGATAGACTAGGAGCCCCAGTTATGAGTCTGCAGGCCTTGTTTAAGGTGAGGTGGATCTTGTACAGGGCAGTCTGGTCTGCTGCACCATACACAGGTAGACCATAGTCAACCAGAGATAGAACAGAGGATGTGACTGCAAGTCAGAGGGCATCCATGGGGAGGCAGTTTTTATGATGATACAGGATACCCAGCTGAGTGTTAGAGGCTGAGGCAAGGGCAGAGATGTGGGCATGAAAAGAGAGTGCAGGGTCAAAGGTTATACCTAGGTATTTATAAGAGTGAACTAGCTCAATAGGGAGTTTAGAGGTGGAGTGGACTGTGAGAGGATAGTTACTGGATTTATTTTGGGGGTGGGCAAAGAGTAGGGTTTTGGTTTTCTTTAGATTAATTACGAGCCTGTGCTCAGTAAACCAGGCTTCTGCGTCATTGTAGGATTCCTGCAGAGAATTCTGAAGTGAGATGGGATTACGGTCAGAGGCAAAGAGTACAGCATCATCTGCATAAAGAAGGATTTTACCAGTACATACACTGGGCAGGGAGTTGAAAAAAAGGGAAAAGAGCAAGGGCCCAAGAATGGAGCCCTGAGGGACTCTGGACCGGGTAGGGCAGGTGCTGGAAAGTTTCCTGTTGATTTTCACACATTGTGAGCGGGCTGACAAGTAGCTGGAGCACCAGGAAACAGGCCCAGTGGCAAAGCATAAGTGACTAAGGGTAGTTAGCAGGAGGGGGTGGGAGACAGTATCAAAGACTTTTGATAAGTCAATGAACACTGCACCTGCTAGGGAGCCAGAGTCCAGTGAGGTGTGAAGAAAGTTAGAGAACTCCAGGACGGCAGTATTGGTGCTGTGGCCTGCTCTGAAACCATGTTGTTCTGGGCAGAGGATGCTATATTTATTGAGGTATTCAGAGATTTGGGTGGCCACAATTTTTTCTAATGCCTTAGAGAGAGGAGGAGAGAGGATTGAGATAGGTTGATAATTGCTAGGGAGGGTCCTATCACCACCCTTGTGCATTGGGGTGACAGTAGCTATCTTCCAGGCAGAGGGGAATTGCCCTAGGCAGAGGGATTTGTTAAAGAGGCTGGTGATTGGTGAGATAACCAGATCCAGAACCTGACAGAGAAGACTGGGATCAAGGAAGTCATTGCCAATTGTGTTATTCTTTAAGGCCTTGAGTAGGTAAGGTCTGACTTCCTGGGCAGTGACTCGGTGCAGGTAGAATAAGGGGTGTGGGAGAATAGGGACAGACCTGGAGGGAGGAGGAGTGAAGAAATTATCAGGAAGCACTGGGCTAAGGTCTGTGAAAGATTTGTTGAGGTGGTTGGCTATAAGGACAGGGTCTGAGGAGACCGAACCATTAATGTTGATAAGCGAAGGTGGAGGGGGGAACGCATGCCACCATTCAGCTGCTTAATGTTGTCCCAGAAGGTCCTAGCATTCCCCCGATGAGGAAGTGAGGGAGGCTTGATAGTGCTCAGCCTTCGCTTTGCGGATGGCCCAAGTACATTTGTTCCAGGCAGCAGCATAGGCCAGCCTGTCAGCTGTGTGGCCTGTTTCCATAGCAATGTGCCATGGATTGTCCCTGTGTTTAAGAAGTTGGCGCAGGGTGGGGGTAATCCAGGGGGCATGCCTTACTTTGGACCAGCATGCAGTTATGGGTGCAAAAATGTCACAAGCAGAGTTGAAGGTGTGGATAAAGAAGGCAAGGGCCGTGTCAATATCCGGGGCGTTTAGTATAGGGGACCAGTCTATGAGGGCTAGGAGTTGCTTAAGGCCTTTCAGCCCACCAGGTCTAAGACGTCACCAAAGGGTAGTTTGTGCTGCGGGTTTGGGCAAGGAGGTTGACCAATAGAAGAGAACTGGGGAGTGGTCGCTAAGGCAGTCTGGGAGGATTTGGATATTGCGGATGCAGTTAGGGCTGTTTGTGAGGACCACATCCAGGAGTGTGCTAGAGCCCATTCTAGGATTCACTCTAGTTGGTTGGGAGACTAGTTGGGTTAGGTCAATGGCTGTAAAGGCATCACGGGAGGAAGTGTATGAAGGGCTGAGCCAATTGATGTTCAAGTCCCCCACAAGGATTTGGTCGGAGGAGTGGGGTAGGGAGGTAAGATAATCGATTAGTGGGCCTAGTGTTTGTGCTTGATTTTTTGGAGGTATGTATGCTGTAGTCAGGTAGATGGGACCCCTAGAGGGATCAGGAGATAGTTTTAGGGTTAGGGCCTGAGCCTTGAAGTCAAGGACCGGGGCTGGGAGGGCTAGTCCAACGAGAGGGTCTTTGACATAAATGGCACAGCCCCCACCTCGCCTACCAACACGGTCCTCCCGAAAGAGGGAGTAGCCAGGGAGTGAGACCAGGGAGTCAGGAGTAGAGTCTGACAGCCAAGTTTCAACTATTGATATAACGTCAGGTTTATGAACCACAACCCAGCAATTAAGAGAGTTGAATTTTTTTTTTGCAAATCACTTTATTTTAATGACATTCTCATACAAAAGGGAAAACATCCAAATAACAACTACTAAACCAATTAAAACAGAAAATAAAAAAGATAAAGAAAACCCCCTAACCCCCCCCGAACACGAAACCCCAGTCCCCCACCCACCCTTTTCCCATCAGCTGCCCACACCTTAACATGATTGTTAGGAAAACTGGGTAGAGTCGTTGTCCTCAGTTCTTAACTAAGAACAGAAAATCCACCTCTAGGGGAAGGGGTATACGATTATATCTACAGTTTGACATGAAGCAGGTAGGTCGGGAAAAATAACAAAGGAGGGATTAAGGACATATTGGTAGATATGCCTATGCAGACCGGAAGTTAGTAATATAGTAGATGAATTAATAAGCTGAGACATTCCTTACTGATTGTGGGTCCATATCTAGTGATAGCAGGCTAATAACCATATTTCAATTTCAATCTGCCAGTCAAGTTATCCCAACATTTTATAAACTTAGTTAAGGCATTATAGCAAGTTGCTACTGATTTTTCTGCATTTAGAGCACTCAAAAACTCTTCCCACCACTCTTTACAAGAAGGAGTCCAATTGCCTTGCCAGTGACGTAAGATTAGTATTTTTGTCACCGACACCACCAAGACGATTTGGCATTTTTGGGATCCGAATAAAGTGCGGGGGTATTTTCCAAGTACACAAGTTTCCATGCTAAAAAGGGAAGATAAATCGCAATATGGTAATATCCACCCTTTAACTTCTTGCCAAAATGTGGCTATCTTAGGACACTCCCAAAACTTGTGTAAAATAGTAGCTAATTGATCACCACAGTCAGGGCATAACGGGGAATCATATTTTTAGTCTGTATAACTTAGCCGCATAAGTATAAGTTATGAAGTAACTGAATTGGATCTCCATAGCCTATCTTGCTTGACACAAGAATATAAATCCTCCATATTCCTTCCCAAGTTTCCTCAGACCAACCCAGACCCAGATTGGTTTCCCAATATATGGGAATAGATGATCTTTTGGGGCCCAGGTCTGAAATAATATACCTATATATTCTGGAGACTGGCTTATCGAGCCCTGCCTTCCCATTCAAGATCTTAATTAATTGGCCGGCTGCTTCCGACACAGGCCCTTTGCACGTAAAGGAACTTATGCTTTCATAAGTCTGGAAAAATCGTAAAAGGTCTGACGATTGAACTTTAAGCTTGTCGACCAATTCAGGTAGAGAGGAAAAAAGGGTGCCCGAAAAAAGATCTAAATCACGGGTTCCCAGAGTAGTTCTGTATAACCTAATTATGGGCTTATTGTCCACTAATAAATTGGGATTCCTTAAAATAGGTTGGGACAGATCATACACATGAGAGTTGCAACTTAGAAAACAATTGATGCATTGCCTCACATTCCATCCCAAGGGAGTATTCCTTAAACGCTTAGGTATTCTGGACCACGGCAAATATAGACAAGATTCTAAATCTATATTCTCTCGATCTGCGGCCTTGCAGTCCAAGTCCAATCCAAATGAGAAGGTGTCATTCTGTCCTAACCACTGCGCAAAATTGGCTGCATGTGTGGCTAAATAATATGAATAAAAATCTGGGATCTGTAGGCCACCCACACTGCGAGGCAACGTTAGCGTAATATAAGATCTCCGAGGGGGTTTGCCTCTCCTTAAAAAATCAGAACAGGATTTGTGAAGATGGTCAAAAAAAACTTTGGGTAAATATATATTAAGGTTCCTCAATGGATAAAAAATTTTAGGCAAAACCATCATCTTGATTGTATTAACTCTACCTGAGAAAGTCAAGGGGAGATTCTTCCACCTTTGCAGGTCTTCCCAATCTCATCTATTAAAGGCTTGAGGTTTAAGCTAGGTAATTTCTCCAGGTCCTTAGATATCTGGATACCCAAATAGGTTAAAGAGTCTGACTGCCATTGCAAGCCTAATGTAGTACACCACACCTTATGTAAGTGTGGTGATAATGGATAAACTACTGTTTTACTTCTGTTGAGTTTATAGCCAGCAAATTCACTGAATTCTGAGATTATCAACAGTAGTCAGGGAAGTGAGGTAGTGCTGTTCCTAATATGTAGCAACAAGTCGTCATGCAGTGAAAGAGTTTGAACTCCGAGTTACCTAGGCATATACCCTGAACTAATGGGTCACTATGAAAGACTCTTATCAGGGCTCAAATATAGATTAAATAAATATGGCGACAAGGGGCAACCCTGGCAGTGCCTCTCAAAAGGAAGCATTTGAGATTAAATTATTACACTGGATCCTTGGGATCGATTCTTATACAAATATACTAACATAGTGGATAAATTCCTTAGGAAGCCAAATTTAGTCAATGTCATAAACATGGAACTCCACTCGACCCTATCAAAGGCCTTCTCAGCATCTAATGACACTAGAGAGGCTTCCTTGCGGTCTTCCGCAGCTGAAATCAAATAAAACAATTTTTGAAATGATCTGCCGAGGATCGGCCTACGACAAAACCAGCTTGTTCGGGCTCCAGCAAAATATTCACATATCTTTTAGCGATTGGCCAGGAATCTTGGCATATATCTTAATGTCCACGTTTAACAAAGAAATGGGTCTATAATTACTTGCTGAGTCTGGAGTTTTACCGGCTTAGGTAACAATATGATCCTTGCCTCGAATAAAAATTCTCCTTACTCCATAGCAGTGCCAATAGGTATAGAGTTGATAAAGGAGGGGATCAATTTACCATAAGCGACTTATAAAAGAGGGGGTAAAACCGTCCGGTCCGGGGCTTTACTCTAGTTTAATGAGTCGATTGCGTAGTAATTTCCTCATATGTAAAGGGTTGCTAAGGGTTGTTTTGACTCTATGGGTACCTGTGGGAAGGATATTTTATCTAGAAAAGCTCATTTTAGCCTCACTATAGGCGACTGTGGCTGACTCGAATATAAGTCCTTGTAATAGTCGTAAAAAAACAAAATACCCTTAGGGTCCACGATTAAGCTATTTGAAATGAAGTGTTTCAGGCAGCTACCACTTTCCCTCTGACCTTTTTTTGTTGCCACGCCAACAAATTGCCTGACTTACTTCCCCACCTCTATATGCTGCTGGATTTGGAGACTAGCTTGTTTGCTTTATCCTTTAGGGTGTTTTCATACCAACTTCGTAAATTAACAAGTTCATGCTCTTGTTCCTGGGTCCTATTTGATTCATCGATGGCCTCTAACAGCGATATTTTTTTAAGCAATTATTCAATAAATGTCTAGTTTTAGCTTTCTTTACCGATGCCATTCTTAATAATTCCCCTCTCCATGTCGCTTTTAAAGCAGCCCATACCACATCTACCATGCCAAGTGATCCCCAATTCTCCTTTATTGAATTCCCCAAAAAGGTTTGAAAACGAGACAGAGTTTGGGGGTCTCTTAACAAATTATTGTTTAAGGACCACGAATAGGATCTGGCTGAAATGGAGAGAGGAGCAAGTCCTAATTTAGTTAAAGAATGGTTGGAAATCACCCTAGGCAAGAATACCATCCCATCCACCTCAGCCAAATAATTTTTGCTAATTAAAAAGTAGTCTATCCTAGAAAAGGATCTGTGTATTGGAGAAAAAAAAGTGAACTCCCTCGCGGCTGGATTACGGATTCTCCAAGGGTCCTCCAGACCCATATCTCCCTTGAACTCTAACAAGGCCCGTTGTGCTGGAGAGAGTCTCGAAGACCTGCCACTTGAGCGGTCTAAGTTAGTGGATTGAACTAGGTTCCAGTCTCCCCAAGGATAATAAAACAGTCCCTGAAGGGTGCTAGAATAGTATATAGTTGTAAAAAGAAGATGTTTCAATGTTAGGTCCATATATTGAACCCAAAACAATATCTACCCCCTAATTTGCCTATAACTACCACAAACCTCCCTTCCGGGTCAGAGATATGTCTGAGTTGAGGCGAAATGGAACACCCGTTGCTATTAAAACTACTACCCCTCGACTGCCCGTTGAAAACCCTGCGCCAAATACTTGGCTGACCCACTTCCTTTTAAAATAATGAAGTCGATCTGAAGTCACATGAGTTTCCTGTAGGAAAACTATGGCTGGGTCCAAATTAGCCAGATGAAATAAAATTACATTTCTTTTCCGGGTATCTCCCCCCCCCCTTCACATTCCATGAGAGAATATTTAATGAACTAGCCATCTTGGAGACCCATTATCCTAGTACAAGATGCAGGCAGCTGATATCCCCCTCTAAAACTCCATAAAGTACAACCTCCCCCTCTCTTTTAACAGAGAAATAAAATCCTAACAGCCTACCAACTGGGTAGGCCCCTATCTAAGCCCACTCCTCCAACTAGGGTCCATGCATGCGCCATTGGGCTGGGCTCCCCGAGTCTCACCCTTAACGAGAACGGAACCCTTCAAAAACATATAAACAGTTCTGGATTCCCAAAACTAGTTCTATTACCAAACAGTTATTATGTACATCATCTGTCGTGGCCCTAAGGAAGTTGTCTAAAAAAATAGATAAACACCAAACACAAAACGTGTTAAATATAATTTAGTGTTCCCCTTAACTTTATAGGGCACTCTTACTGTGAAGTCAACTATTATTCAAAGAACATTATCGGCTAATAATATCCCTCCGACTTAGTATTTAGGATGCCTTTCTAAAATAAAAGAAAAGAAAATAACCAGAGGTTCTGTATAAAATAAAGCAGTTTTGTGCACCGAGCTTCTCAGGCCTCAACATAATACTTAAATAATGCTTGCAGTTCCTCTCTACAGGACCCTTAACCCTGTACCCATAAGTAAGAGAACTTAATTAGGAGAAATAACTCCCTTAGTGACGTAATCATTAAGTCCAGTTGTCCAAAATCACAAATGAAACAGGGCCATTCACTATAAGGAACCGGTCCGAAAGTCTGAATCCGTATCCACACTCTGTACATGCCAAATAAATGAAGAACGTGGTTGTCCACTGGTTTATTTGGATTCCTTAGAAAACACTCCTGGAAATCATGTGCCATCACCCTTTTTAAACAAATCTGGCAAGGAGACAGACAGAGACTGCAGGTCTTCTTCATGAATTCATATCTCTTAGTCCTTCTTTTAGGAAACTTCTAATTTAGCAGGATATAACATCCGATGGCGAATACCTCTCGCCATAGCTTGGAGGTAATTGGTCACAAGCTCATTCTGGCTGACGCACCTTCCACGTCAAGTCTGGGGCTAGCCACAATTTTGCCTTCCCATTGGAATAGAGCAAGTTTCCGAGATTCCCGTAGGATAAATTCACGGTCCAAGTAATTTAGCAACTAAAGATCATTGGTCGTGGGGGCTGAGATGCCAGAAGCAGCTCTTAATGCACGATGGGCCCTCTCGATTACATATTCAAGGCCATTGGGTGAGGACCCACCGATTTGTTTAATAACTTCTGCTTGAATGAAATAGCATTGGGGCCCTCTTCCCCCTCTGGAAGCCCTAAGAGCACTAGGTTGTTTCGTCTGCTCCTCCCCTCGAGATCATCCAGCCAGTCTTCTAGCTTAGTGATTGCTCTCTTACTTTCTGTGGCTGCTAGGCCCAATTTCTCTTGTTTCCTCCAATGATGAGACTCTGGCTTCTACATCTGTAACTCGTCTACGCTAATGTGTAGCGCAGGCTTAAACTTGGCCACATCTTCCACCAGTTTAAATAATCTTCTTTTATAGTGGCCAAATCTTCATATATTTTTGCCTGGCTGAATTTCTTCCTGTGGCGTCATTGGAGAGTTGCTTCTGCGGGGCCGGTTTGCTTCCGATTCTTGATCGGAGCTTTCCATTCTCTCTCTCACGTTTCTCCGGTTTCTAATGCTGTCCTCCAACTCCAGTACACTTTCCCGTCACTTGCGCCGCCGATTTGAGGTGATTTGGGGGCTAAAACTTTATTTTTGAGACTCGGAGGAGCGGAGACCCGAAACTCGCGTCTAGCCCATACGGCGCATCACGTGACCTCCAAGAGAGTTGCATTTTTTAAGGAGGTTACATATGTTCATGGAAGCAATAAGAAGCCCGGTGGATTCCTTTGAGGAGTCTTTGCAGGCTGGACCAGGATTGGGATGTATATTACCAGTCAGGAGCAGAAGGAGGAGAGCTGCTCTGGACAGTGGGTGGCAGAAGGAGAGTTTACGCCGGGAGTGATAGGAAGAGAACGAGGGGTTCGTAGCACAGGGGGTGGGTAGAGCAGCACAAGCTGAGAAGGCTTGAGTGATAAGATGCCTGAGGGAGCAAAGGGAGGAAAGGTAGTGTCTAGATGGGGATGAGGTGGAGAGGAGCATATGGGGTGAGTGGAGGAGGAGGGAGGGGGAGGAGCAGTGGCATAGGAGGAGGGGAGGGCAGGAGGGCAGGTAGGAGCACTAGAGTAGTGAGGCTGAGGGTTAACAGGGACATTAGGGTTAGCGGAAGGCAAAGGAGGAGGAGGAGGAGAGAGAGGCAGGTAGGCAGGAGGTGTGCATGCATGATTGGTAAGGGTGTGAGAGCTGAAGTGAAGAAAGATGGGGGAACTTGGATGATAGAGGGGAAGATGGTAGTGAAAGATCTACCTCTAAGTTTAGTTGCCACCTTGGTACAGTGGCAGAGCCCCTGCCTCAAGTCCACAGGACACTAGGTTCAAGGCTTACCCAGGGTGATAGAAAAGGACCCAAGACAGTGGCTGCAGCAGCAGCGAGCAGGGCTCAAAGCCTGCAGTAACACTCAGAAAATATTTTAGCAGTCTATGAGGGTTAGAGGGTTTTAGAGTCCTAAAACCTATCACAAACAATAGTCTGATGTGATAGCTGAGTGGTGGAGCTGTTGACTGAAACAGTGAGGATGCAGGGTCCAATGCCTGAAATGGCAGCAAGAGAGGAGTGGTTAAATAATTTGGCTGAGTGGGGGGGGGTTAGAGACTATGAAAGTCTTAGAAAGTAGGAATAAGATAGCCAGATAAAATGGTTAAGAGGTAGAGCTGCTGACTCTGATAGCAAGGGTACTGGGTTTGGGACAGAGGACAGAAAGTTTTGTTTCGAAGAAGGAAGGGTTAAGAGCTTGAAAGTAGAGGAAGATATCGGCCTGGTTCATTGGCTTGGTGGTTAGGCTGCAGACTTTGGAGTAAGGGGTGCAAGGTTTGAGGCTTGCAGGGGGCCTAGTGGTGGGCTGATGGGAAGGAGTGAGGAAAGAAGATAGCAGAAAGGATTAGGAGGGGACTGCAGAGACCTCTAGTGGACAGGGATTGCAATAGTTGCTAGGAAGGAGTAGAGAGTGGATAGAGGTGCCAGAGTGGAAAGTGCAGCAACCCCTAGTGGTTGGAGTGTATAAGCTGCAAATGGGAAAGTGGACACTTAGTAAAATGAAGGGTATGACACGTGACCTGCCAGCAGCAATAAATGAAGCGCTGCCCCTGGGTGAGCGGGTGGACAGGAAGCGCTACACAACAGGCAGGCTGTAGTGCAGGAGACTTTACCTCTTAAAGGCTCTGGCAATCCCCGTGTTCAGGCTCCACTGCTGGGCAGAGTTGTAAAGGGAGAGGGCTGCTTCAGGGCCTATAAAGGAAAGGGAAACAAAGGAATTACATTAGTATGCAGCAGGCTAGTTCAGGACCCTACTGTGCATGGCTCCGGTAAAGGGAGACCTGTCTGAGCCTGGAAGGGTTTAATCAGGCCGCCATCTGGGTGGGGTTACGCCCAGACCCTTCGATGCCGCAGAAACTGTGGAGCAGATAACAAAGGGCATGGCCAGGAACTCATAAGGAGATCTCTCACCTAGGAAAGGGAGGGGTCTCCCAAGAAACGGATGGAATCGAGGAGTAAGTACGTCCTGGAGGCCCAGGAGGAAGCCGCATGCCTTGATCTGAGGATGGGATATCTGCAGAGGGACCATCCGCTTGCAGAAGGATGGGTGCAAGCCCCCCATCTGTTTGAGACCAGGAATACCTGGACACGAACCCAGGGTCAGAAGGAGGGCCCACCATCTCCCTGATCACCTCTAATTAGAGGGCCAGGCAAGTCGGCTCAGCAGTCCGACAAAGAGTCTGTGGACCCAAGATCCCTGTGGGGCAACGGCTCAAAAGGGGGAACCTGTTCGCAACCCATGACAGGGCTACCCTTAGCACCACCCAAGAGGAAGAGGTGCGGAGCCATCCCCCCATGGGGAAACCTGGGCAGGGGCGATGGGGCTAGGGACAGCGCCCCTTAGCCCATCACTGAGCAGGCTTGGTGGAGGAAGAGGCCGAGGGGGCTCTCAGATCCCTGTCTCCCTGCTTCCTTTTGGAGGAAGATGCTGGTCTGGTGACAGGCCTCCCAGCGCATGCCTGCTGGCCCTCGTGCTGGGCTGGTCAAGCCGCAGGGGCCAGGGGGCAAAGGGGCTTACGCAAAGGCTGATGGCTGCCCTTGTCCCTCCGGTCAGAAGTGACAGAGTCCAGAGTGGCATCAGACTTCTCGGGCCCCTGGATATGTCCCTCCACTCCAGGGCTGAAAAGGTCAGTCCCCAAGAAGAGGATGTCCACCAACTCGTGCTGGGTTTCCAAGGAGAAGGAGGATAACCTCAGCCATGCCCTGCGGCGTATGGCCACTGCGGCCGCCACCGATCTGGCACAGGAGTCGCCCAGATCCAGAGCCGTCTGGAGCTGCTGTTTTGCCACCGCCCTACCCTGGTCCCGCACCCGCCAGACCGTGGTCCGCAGGTTGGCCGGGAGATGAGGGAGGAACTCGTCCAGGTAGCCCAAAAGGGTGTGGGAACAGTGTGCCATCAGTGCCGCCGAGCTGGCCTGACGGAGGCCTAGGGAGGACGCGGTGTAAACCTTGTGCCCGACGTAGTCCATTCTTTTGAACTCTTTGCCAGGGGGCCTATCTACATCCCTAGTGTTTCCAAAACATTGGAAAACATTGTCGGTGACTACCCCTTCAGCCGAGGGGTGCTCCGAGAAACCGGGCAGAGAACCGACAGGGACAGGGTACTTCCTGGCCACCCTGGCCGAAGGTGCAGGGCAGGAATTAGACAACCGCCGCCAGAGCTCCAAGGCTGGGCCCATGACAGCCTCAGCCACTGGGTAGGCCTCCGAGGGAGAGCATCCTCGGTCCAGAATCTCCGTAAGGGGGTAAGGTGCCCGTTTGGAAACGGGCTCAAGCTGCATCCCGGTGAATTCTGAGATAAACTGGAGCAGACCCATAAAGGACGATGGGCTGTCATCCACGGGATGTTCCAGGGAAGACCATGGGTCCTCCCTACTAGGAAACATAACGGAGCCAACTTCAGGCTCTGAGGGGTCTGCAAAAAGCTGCCGCAGGCCAGAGGCACTCTTTGTCCGCCGAGGGCGGGTGGGAGTGAGGGGACCGAGAAACCTGGGGAACAGGTCATGGCCTGCCCGGGGTTCCGCCGAGGGCGGCAGGACAGCGAGGATCGGACGAGCAACTGACCCTGGAGAGGGCTCCTCGACTGCCTCGAGGGGCTGCGTCGGCTGACCCGGGCAGTGGCTGCTTACTAGCCAGAGAATGAATCAGGGTCGATTGATTCCCGGACAACAGCAGCTGCCGCCACATAAGTTCCTCGTAACATCGATGCCAACGGTATCGAAGCCACTCCTCATCTGAGGAGGGGGACGAGGAAGAACGGCAAAGCCAATTGATTCGGTGCCCTGACTGAGAACGCCGATGTTGGCGTGAGCGGCTAGACCGAGAGGAGGACCGAGACTGAGACTGAGACCTGAATCCTCGGGGGAACCAAGGGCGGGCTTGGGAGGGAGCGAAGCGTGTCCTTTCCTCCTTTGGCTCGGAGAAAATGGCAGAGGACTGTCAACCCGAAGGTACCGGCAGAACCTCAGTCCCCGCCAGGAAAACCGGCAAAGGGATTGCGGCACTAGCAGGAGACAGCCCAGATGATGGGCCAAGAGGCTCGGCCACGTCAACGGGGGTCCTGACCAGCTGACCTGACAGGGACACCGTGAGGCCAGTGGCCGAGGCCGCATCCTCGACCGAAGCGAGTCGGCCAGCGGGGAGGGACTTTCCCATTCCGCCGGGGCTGACGAAGGACCCGCCTGCAGCACCTTGGAGTTGGGCCGAGAGGCAGGTCCCCAGGGTCCCTCTCCCTTCGAGGAAAGGGACTGACAAAGCTCCTTGAAGGAAGCTGCATGAGTAGAGCCCAAGGAGAGCGGGATAAGCGCCGCAACGAGGAAGAGGGAGGTGGAGCCACCCCCTTCCTGGAATCAAGCTGCTCAGAAACAGCCGAGGCGGATGCCCAAAGATCCGAGGGATTCTCCGGAGCAGGAAATACTACCGGTTGCCCGAGCCTCGAACGGGTCCCGCGGTCCTCCAGAGAGCTGGCCGAAAAAGCACAACAAAACTCGCAAAGCTGAGGATCATGATCCAGGTCAAGGCAGTAAACTCACGTGGAGTGTGAGTCTCTCCTGGAGGAATTAACCGGGCACCTCCCAGGACTGGAAAAGGAATGAGCCATTGCCGAAGCGAAGAAGAAAAGATCGAAGTTTCAGAAAAACTTCCAATTGATTTCCAAGACCAAAATTTCCAGGAACCAGTCGAAAACTCAGAGCGCTAAGGAGGGAACCTGAGCTTCCAAGCGGTAAGGAAGATCTGGTGTCATGGGGTGGAGCCGAGAGTTTTACCACCCGGGTGGGTGGGAGGAGCCAGCTTGAAGACCTTCTGGCAAGATTTAAAGTGGCAAGGAACCTGCCAATAAGTGTGGATAAACAACATATCCATGTCCCTAGAACCTAGCTTTTGGAAAAAAAAATTTTTTCATTCCATTGCTGCTTTAAATATTGTAACAATTTTGTATTTGTAATCCTAGACTTGATAAATAAAAATAAAAAAAAAAACAAGGTGTTACTTCTTTTTATGTTTGCTTGCACACATGCACAAGAAGCATTTCAGCACAGCTTAGGAGAGAAGCAGGGTTTTGGAGGTATGGCACTGTGGAAGCCAATGCCCCTAGTGCCTTTTGAGGCTTGGCCTGCTTTCCCCAATGCAGTGGCACACTGCTGCTGACACTAGTTCAGCCAGCGTGCCACCACCTTGAAACTAATCTGCTGCTCCAGTGAGGGAGCGACCTGTCAGTGCAGGATGGTGCCTTGCCTGGTGAAACATTTCCTATAACATGGTGGTGGTTCTTGCTACCCACCTCAGAGTCCCCATGAAAGCCGACTTGGGGGTTCCCAATCCCCCTGTTGGCATCTCTCCATCCCCAGTTCATTTGCTGAGGGGTTAGCCCAATCCCCATTGGCATTATGCGCCCCCCCATTTGTTATGTGCCGAGGGTGCCCAATCCCCCTCAGCTCATGCGCTTGCACTCCCCCCCCACCACACTGTATGGCTGACAGGGGTGCCCAATACCCGTCGGCTCCAGTACCCACCTCGCCAACAAACACCCAGCCAGGTGGCATGCTGGGAGCCCACACCACTGTGCCAAAAGTGTCCCGCGATGTCTTTTTTTATTTTAAATCCTGTTAAAAAAGAAAATGATCCCTCACTGAGCCCCATGCCCCCTCACCCAACCAACACCCACCCACTGTGTACTGTACCTCCCCACATCCCCCCCTCACCCCATACTTACCTCCAGAGCCTGGTGCAATGATCTTGGGTGGACTGGGAACATGTCTGCACTCTTCAAAGCCTACTGAGAACTGGAGAAATGCCGGTAAGCTGTATAATGGCATAAATGTTTTTTTTTTCAACTTTGGTGCATATCTCGGCCATTTTTTCAAATTTTGGCACAAAATTTTCAACATGGGGTTCTTGGGACCCTACCTCATGAATTCAGTCACTGTCATCTTGTTATTCAGTCCTTAAAGGTGATTTTGCAGTTACTGCAAAGAATCATCTTTCCAGATCAAATAATGAAACAACAGTGTCACTGTTCATGAGGTGGGCTCTGAAAAAGCCTATGTTGCAAATTTGGTTAAAAAAATTCCAAAAAATGACTGCGTTTCGAGCGTGCGTTGCACAGTTTCTGCATATGCTTGTAACTTCACGAATTTGTAATATTTTCACTCCAGGTTTTCAACATTGGTATTTTCCCATACCTCCTTATGAACAGTACAGCTGTCATTTTTCACATCCTGGCCGAAATGTGTTTTCACACTCCTGATGCAGAATAGCGCGATCGCTTGTGGGAAATCAGTGTCTGGGACAGATTAAGAAAATCACAGTGACACTGTTCATGAGCAGAGGTTCTAAAAATGCATATGTTGAAAATTTGGTGACAAAAGTCTATAAAATGACTGTGTTACAACCGTGTGTTGAGCAGTTTCCACGCACCCTCGTAACTTCGCAAATTTGTAATATTTTCACTCCAGATTTTCAACATTGTCATTTTGCCACACCTTCTTTTGAACAGTGCAGCTGTCATTTTTCATATCCTGCCTGAAATATGCATTTGCACATCTAGCACACAGTGGTACAGTTGCTGAGGGAAATTAATGTTTCGGACAGATTAAGATAATTATAGTGACAGTGTTCATGAGCAGAGGTCACAAATTGCCTATGTTGAAAATTTGGTGAAATAATTCCACCAAATGATTGCGGTACAAGCATGTGTTGCACAGTTTCCATGTATGCTCGGAACTTCGAGCATTTTTAATATTTTCACTACAGATTTTCAAAATTGCCATCTCTTCACACCTACCTTTGAATGATACAGCTGTCATTCTTTACATCCTGCCTAAGCTGTATTTTCGCACATCTGGTGCAGAATGGCATGGTTGCTGTGGGAACTCGAAGTTCGGGACACATTAACAAGATCACAGTGCCACTGTTCATGAGAAGAGGTCCCAAATGCTTTCATGAGGTGGGGGTCACAAAAAGGCCATGTTGAAAATTTGTAGAGCAAATACCAACACACGACCGGGGCATTAGGGTTTCTAACCATAACGTCCCACCCTGTACAGACTGACAGGCATCAGAGGTGTAACTTTGGATCACCGGCTGTAATGCTCATGCCTTCCCACCACCACCCTAAAGCCAGTGACAGGCATGAAGGCGTGCCTTGCACTCTTCAGCCCCAGGCATCACCCCATTCTCCTGTACTGCACCCACGTCAGTGTATGTCCTTATGAAATGGGGTGACTGTGAAGCCGACCACCCCAAGGCACACCTCAACACTTGTTGGTGTCTACAGGATAGGGTGAGGTGAAATGCCATGAGCATTATGGGCAGTGACCCACAGGCACACCCCAATGCCTGTCCATCTCTGCAGGGTGGAGGTGGGATTGGTGTGAGTTCAGTACTTCACTGCCACTCCTATTCTGCATCTGTCTAACTCCTACACATCCAATGCTAATATCAGCAAGCAAACATCCAGCATTAACAAATGCTTGTTAAGTTTCAGGTAACTTTTTCTGTAGGACCAGCCCACGTGTTCATGTGTAAGCCACATAAAACCCACACTGGAGCAGAATGAATTGCAGAGGTGAGGTGTTTTGATGGCTCTCATGGCATTTGTACTCCTTCAGTCATCTGATCACAGAAGGGCATTGTCATCATCTGCAAAGTCAATCACTTCTCTACCCTACCCACCAGAGTAAGCTTGTTATAACTATGGCACTGATTTGAGAGGTGGGAACAAGGTGAGAGGTGGAATGGGGAGATAACATAAATTTTACAGTTAGATATTTTGCCTATTAATACCATAAATGTGTGAAACTTTCTTACAAACCATTTCAAATACATTGAATATTTTAACAGTTTTTTTTTCAATTTCAATAAGGTTAAAAGTCATTTTTTGCTCTCAGACTATCACTTTGTGTTAGTATCTTGTTTTTTTATTATCACTTTCCAGTGCTTTAGAATTATCGTTTTATATACAGTAGTTATTCCATTAACATCACAGCTGTGATCTACTGGGGTGTATGCAAATAACTCCCTACTAAGGGTTATTGAGGATCCTTGATTCCATTTAGGACATCTGAAAATAGCATGAATCCAGATTAGTTCAGTGTGCACACACCAAAGCACAATTGCACAAACGTGCACCTACTGTGCATGAAATGCGACACAGATTTTGGAACTTGGGCACTACAGCAGGCATTCATTCTGTATTCTGGCATTCCTGAATCCAAGATCTGAGTATCCTGAAGGATCTCCACAGTGAAAAAAACTCCCAAAGCTGGGTTTTCAAAAATTCAATTCTGCAACAAAGTAAAACTGAACCAGAATATTTAACTTATTCAGTGTCACCTTTGAACAAGATGTCCCCCAAAGTCTACCATAGTCTCTGTTCAGTTTGTTTTTTATATTTCTTCATCAATCTATTTCTGTATTTGTGTAATGTTTTCCCTATTCCCTTGCATAATTCTTACATGCCACTGCATGAAGATCCCACTATGGCCCCTGACGGCCACCCACCCATAGGGCAGTCCATGTGTTCCAGATCTGGCTAGGAAAATAGGCATGTGACTTGCTGTGCTGGAAGTGCTCTACAAGGTCCTGCATTCATCCCACTTGTATATTTTAATGCAAGTGTTTGGTAATGATCAGCAGTCAGACCCGGGTGGAGGGGAAATCTCTATTCAAGTAGTGTGAAGGGCTCTAGAAGCAAGGAGTAAGTGCCCAGGCATGACACTTAGAGCAGAGGCACAACTGCCCAAGATGTGCAACAGGTTTAATTGTGAACAGCTTTAGTTTTACATTAAGATGATTTCAACCTTTACAGATTCTCAAAAGAAAGATTATTATAGAAGCATATTCAGCTTGCAGATTTTGCATTCGAGGGTTAGTAAACTTCATAGGTCCTCTAGAAGTCTTACATCCCTTGAAAAGCTCTTTCAAATGAGGAACTGTTTTTACCTGTATGTCTTAGCAGTCCAGAAGTATTCATATGTAAACTAGTCATAAACTATAACAAGGCAGCTGCCATATAATTTTGCAGTGCATAAGAAGTAGGTGTGTACATCTCTTAAATAGTCAATGGACTATTTTATCAATTGTGTTTCTATGTGTTACTCGAATACTGTACTTTCTACTTTTATAACAATTGTTTAGCATATGCAATGCTATTTGTGACCTTTCATGTATAATTTTCAAAGGAGTAGTAAAAATAAAATTATTAAAATGCTGGTATTGTTATATCAGAAAGTTCAAATGTATAAGTAGCCCACTATATTTCAATGAGAAATGGTAGATTTACTTCTATCTTAAAAAAAAGACACTTCTTTTAATAACCGCTGTTGCCCATCTGTTTACTTGTCCAGGAAATTTTTCTCTTATTTTCTTCCCAAAGGCAGTGAGCTTGCACTATCACTGGCCGGAAGAACCCCTTTAGACAGGGGCCCCCAGGAACTGCCTAGGACTGAGGGTTCATAAGGTTGGCTATAGAGGTGGAGAGCACTCATGGGATATGTGAGGCACCTAGAAGGTTCAGAAACCTCTTAGCAGATGTTTCAGTTCTTAAACCACATAATTTGCATTGATGGGTTCAGTATAGCATTTTTGTATTGTTACATATTTTGGATTTTCACATTCTTCTCCTTAGTTTTACTCCCCTTCACTTCCTGCCCCCATATCTGCCAAGACCCAAAGGTCTGAATCTCACAACAGTTGAAGCCACACAGCCCATTTACTGTCATCTAGGGAAGTGGTAGCTTTTTTATCATTGCATTTCTTTGTATGTTATTTTTCCATCTAGTTTCACCCACCTTCACCTCCTGTCCCCCACCTGCCAAGGTCCAAAAGGTCTAGATCTCACCACAGCTGAAACTGCATCCCTTCTGCTGTTGATCAGGGGAGTGGGTCTTTTATTAGTGGCTTCATGTCCTCTCACCATGAGACCCCACTTTCATCAATGGGATGATGTAGGTGAGACTAGGGAGTTCCTTGCAGAATGGCTCCCCTCCTCCTGGACCACCATGGGGCAGCCATTCTTGTGGAGAGACAGAGACCATCCCCAGAGCTGAGCACATGTCCATCACATTGTCTCTTCAGCTCCAGACATAGCCATCTGAGCTCATGTGTCAAAGATGCAAACCCATGATCTCCAAAGTAAAACTGAGTGTTTTAACTGCCAGGTCACTGTAGGGACTTCTAAGTTTAGTACAACCTTAGTAGAGAATCATCCAATGATATAATCACAGCTCATTATAGCAGCCCCCCCCCCCCTTGTCTCACCTGGACTATTTCTGGTTCTCTCAGGTCCACACTGTGCACTTCTCTGAGGGGGCTGGCCTGGGCTCATAAGTGGACAATGATTTACAGAAACTGAAGGGCGAGGTGCCTCCAGCTGGGGTAGTGCTGTGGGATACATGTGGGATAAATTCCAGGTTACCACCCCCAAGGAAAATATGGTAACTGTCCCCACAGTACCTTCCACACACAGTAAAAGCATACACTTTCCAATACCTAGCAACACCAATTTTTTACCATAAACCAGCTTTTCATTTTATTATAGGGTGGGGGTGAACAAGGGAAAAAATGGCACAAAAATAATTAAAAAACAACACCAACTATGCCACACACTATCCCCTATGCCTCCCACCTGAGGGTGCACCCAGCTGTCCCCCATTGTTGTTTAGTATACAGTTCAGTTTGTAGCAGTGGGTACTGCACCAGGGTGATGGTTCCAAGAGGTGGGGCATTTGTGGGCTTACACAGTCTTTAAATTGGAGAACAAACTTTTGTCAGTGCCCCATAAATTTTAAACAGATGCAAACTTTAACTTTACTGCCTGGATGTAGCTTTAAACTTGGCATAGTCCTGCCCAGGACTTAACCCCCATTTACTGACTAGCTAGCTAGCTAAAGTAGAAGACTTCTTGGAGCCACAGCCAAGAGGTACTTGAAGACTATAGATTCAATGGGGTCTCCACAGATAAATTAATTCAAACAGTACCATACTGGTTTCAGGAGTTGGTGGTGGTGCACCACAGCAACAGTTTGCAGGAAAATAGCAGCAGACTGAAAAAAGGAAAAACATTTGTCTTCATCAGTCAAACCTTTTGAATCTCCGTCTCTAAAGCCTTTGTAAGCAGTGTTCACCTAACAGGCCTCTCAATGTCTTCCTCTCAGAAGAATTCTCCAGTACTCTTGGAGACTGAGCAGGCAGGACATCCCAAAGACTTTCTGACTGGCACACAGCTTCATAATGCACTCTTGCAGTGGGACGTTGGCTTAGTCTGTGGCCCCAGCATGCAGAATGTCTCTGGCAAGACACAGTAATGCAGTTTCAAAAAATGTTGCCCCTCTGAGAGGGATCAGAGTGGGCTCAGTCCCTATTTTCACAGGCTGCAATTCTCTCCAGGCAGCAAAGTGAGTCTCTAGCTTTCAATTGCAGTTTTACTCTTCTCAGGCTGCAGACTCTCAAGTCACTTACTCCCAGCCAAAGGTTCAAATCTTGTTTTGGTCCAAACCTCAACAGTTCAAATGCTCTTCACTTTGCTACTGCTTTTCAAAGGATCTCTGCCTCTTGTCCAAATCTGGAAAATTTGGGCAAACAAACAGGACCTGGGGGTACAAACCCACAGTAGACTCTCCTGCTTTGGCTTCTCCAGTTTCTCCCAATTAAATTCTCCTTTTGGTGGGCTTACAGTCCCTTTTATCCATTTTCTATAGTTCCCTTCTGATTGGTTGCTCATTTCCTGGGCTCACAGCCTGCTGTTTGCCAATGTCTCAGCAGCCCCTGTTCTTAAGTCAGCCCAGGGGGGGCACCATATTTATTTACATTATGTCCCCATACAGTGCTGCTCTTAATGTTTATTATTCTGCCCTTGCTAGGGCAGAAAACACTGTCCCCCATGCCTGGAGGCATACTACTGCTGATCCCCGGTTCTGCTACCTGCTCTGAAGCCAGGGGTATAATTAAACAGTGGCCACATGGCCAGACACTCCCACGCAGCTGTGGCTCCTCTAATTTTCTCTTGATAGTGGCCACACATGTGCATAAGATGCGTGGTGGCCGTCTTGTTTGTTTACATCTGTGGTCTGGCTTTCGAACCTCACCGGGACTATGGACATACCTGCCTAAGCAACCGGAGGTGTAGAAACATAATGAGACCTCAGCCCATACCTCAAAAAGGGCAGAGGAACCAAAGGATTTAAGCAGCCATGGCCATGAGTATCGGGCAGGCACACAGGCCCGAATCCCACCTGGAGCCACTGAAAGCCTCCCGGTCCTGATCTCAACAGCCATGGGGACTGGAGGCAGAATGAGGACCCAGTAGGGCTGTAGCCCCTTCAGTTAGGCTCAACCTGGGTTGGGAGCTTACATCATCTCCCACAGTGGGTATCCCTGTGGGTAAAGGTGAAGAGGAACCACATTTGGAAGTGGTATGGCACAGTCAATAAAATGAGAATAACAGGATAGGAAAATAAGGCTTGATAAAAAAAAATTAGATCCCGTTATTTCTCTTCACAGCACTACCTTACCTCAGTGGAAGCTATTATTCATGAAACTAAGTAACATACTATATGTTGTTTTTTTCACTGAAATACTGGTAGGTACAGTACCCTTGGATTTATAAGCAGTGACATAACTCACAGTCCACACTGATTCCACTTCTAAGTGGACTGCAATAACAGTATATTTTTCTTCTGAGAAAACCTTAGTTGTACAAGATGTCTCTTTTTCCTTATGGGTAAATTTAAACATATAGAAACAGAGAGCAAGAGAGTGCTACAGCTGTGCTTTACAGGAGCCAGCATTTCTAAGAAGGCTGTAAGCAGGTTCATTGCACTGCCTCAAACTCAGTAATGCATAGCAGATCTTCACACACCAACAGTTGTGACATTCAGTTGGGTAGAATCACTGACGGATCCAGCTTCACCTAATTAAATCGTTTAAAAACTTGCTTTTGTAGCATTTAATGAGTGGTATATAACCCTGCAACAGAACAGGCTGCAATACAAATACTCCACAATGATACCAATTAAGGCACTCTTCACTTGTAGCAATTGACAATGCAAGTGCTCCACACTTCTTTCAGTGTGTGCCTTTTAAATGAAAATAGTGAGGAAGCTTCTTTGCTAATGAGTTTTGTAATCAAGGCTTCTATTTTAATTTCAAATTGGCTGGATTGCAGGAAATTGCCAGACTAAATGACTGGTACTAATTAGGATTATAATAATATTCATCATGTCATGAATTAATGTGTGCCCAATTTCCAACATTTGCATATTGCTTTAGTCAAAGACTCTTGACAAATGATGTCTTCTCTTTAACAAATTTTATAAATATACTATCTGTTTTAATTTCCTCTCATTTAAAGAGGCAATAAATATTCATGCTACGTAATTGAAGTTGATTGATTTTCAACACTTTTATTTTGTCATTATATTTAAGAGTTTCTTGGTTGTGGATATTTAAGTCTGGATTCTATATGGTATCTTTACATAAAGATTATACTTGCCAGCTTCAAACTAAGAACATTAAACTACCCTGTCTAACCCTATTTTAATCTTCTTTTCCTAATTTCCATGCATCGCCAATGCGTAGGTCAGGTGCACAGGCAAACCAGGAGAAGTTACAAAATACATAAGTATCATTTTATTATTATCAATAACTTTAAAAGAAAGCAAATGTGCAGGATAATTCTTGATACAGGCAGTTCAAGCAAACAGAAGACCTTCATCTCAGAGTCTCTTTCAAATCTCCCTCTCTCTCTCTAATGTGCAGGATAACTCTTGATACAGGCAGTTTAAGCAAACAGAAGACCTTCATCTCAGAGTCTCTCTCTCTCTCCCCCTCCCTCCTTCCCTCCCTCTCTCTCTCTCTCTCTTACAAACAAAACATTGCTCTCTTTATGAGATGTTTTTCCCTGGCAATTAAATGGCATCCTGTTCTTGTAAATTACACCACCTATGTTTCACAAAATGCTCTAAGTCTTTGCCAGTTTCTTTCCTGTGAGCAGACTGAAGAGTACATTTGAATTCTTATCAGGTACAAGGAACTGAGACATCCTGTCCCAGGATTGATTTCCTGTTGCAAATAAGCTTATGGAGGTCAAAATGCACCTCAAGGTTAACCCCCTGTGTTCCAAATAAACACAAATAGCTGTCTGTAACCATTTCAACAATGTAACAGTATCCATTTGAGACCAGGAGTTCTTGGCTTCATGCAAAGATTAAAATATATTTTTCAACCAAAGAGAAGAAAGCAAGGAAGGAAGGAAGGAAGGAAGTAAAGAGGGAACAGTGAGTGAAGAAAGGTAGGAAACAGGGGAAAATTGTCGGACCATTGGAGTGGCCAATTCCTAGGTGCCACAAGGAAAATTTGATTGCTCAGTCAAACAGGCAAGAGACAGACAAGTGACAGAACGGGAAGGGACAGAATATATCCATATTTTTAACTCTCTGTGAATAACAAATGGGACAGGGTCTTACCCAACCCTGTCACAACATGCATACTACTTGTAATTTTCCCATTATGCTAATGATCTTCCTCGTATTAAGATATCAAATATTTAAATGGAACATACATAGGTGTCAGTATGGCTCAGTTAGTAGCAAATTCAATTCTGGGCCAGAAGGTCATGGGTCCTACACTGGGATTTGGCTTATGCCATAAACTCCAGCACCCAACTGCTATATGTGGATACCGTACTGCCAGGGTATGCTGCCTTTGGATTAGACATTAAACTGAGGTCCTGTCTGCTTTTACTGGTGGTCATTCAGATGGACTTTAAAGATCCCATGTTGCTTCTTCAAAGGAGTAGGGGGATTTTTATTGTAGTAAAATATTAATACTAACATACATTTACAATAAACTAAAATCAAGGAAAAAGACATCCCAAAACTGTACAATCCAATTTATCCCTAAATGATTACAAAAGGAAACTCAGAAAACCAGATAGGCTTCAAAGTGAGGGAAGTGAAAGGAAAAGATGAGGAAAATAACCCTCTTACCTGCATCCTTGAGTGCACCCAGGTTACCTCACTCCAGAGTGCAGGAAAATTAGCTGTAGGCAAATTCCTAAACTCAAAATCCATTACAGCCTGACATTCAGTCATAACTTTCCAAATCTTGGTTTCCAGAGATCCCTCCATTTGTTGCAAAATATACTGATATCTGTTCTGCCATATGCACCATTCTGAACAAGCTACTCTAGTATAACATAGAGGATAATGTATGGGCATCAATGAGCAACCACTCTATGCTTGCTTTGAGTGGTTCCCATGACAACTTATGTAAACCTCAAGAGCGCAGCTCAAGAGGTTTACTCAAGTTGTCATGAGACCCATGAGAAGCAAACTTAGAGAGGTTGTTCATTGTCGATGCCCATACATTGTCTTTCATAGTATATGAACACATGTGCAAGCAGTCCAGTTCAAAACATGACAGTTAGTTCAAATCATGCCACTGTGCAATATGACCACCATTGAAAAAGCAACAACTGCCTTACATTACAATGTATGCAATGAGCTGGTGTACCTTTGTTAAAATGAATTATTCAGTCAACAGCAGTAGCAGCACAACAGAAACTTGTGGAGCTTTACACATTTAAAAACATAATGCTGAAATTCTGTGATACTTCAATCTATAAACAGAAAAGTCATTGGTGTAGATTACATGACTTTTTTTGACCAATCAGAACTGCCTGAAACTCTGTCCAGGATAGGGACATGCAGCATTGTGATGTGTAGTAAAACGCTGTTAATTTACAGCACATCTGCAAGGAAATGGAAGAAAAAAAGCAGTTTTTCTAGACATCTGTCACTGGGAGTGTGTTCAGGATAACACAATTTCGGGCAGATCATAAGTCAGGTGCATAAAAAATATACAGAAAGCAAAATGGTAAGTCAGACAACTGCTTCGCTTCAACAGTTTCTAAGGCTTTTCTTCAGCCTAACAATGTGAAAGCACACACTACCAGGAGGTCTTTCACCTTCCTCAATCAGTATTCAACTGATCTCACTATCTACCCTCTCTCAGCACTGAGGTAAGGCTTTTTATAAGCTCACTAGAGGTTGAACAATATGTCACTGCTTTTTGATTAACAGCAGACATAACATAAAACTAGCCACTAGGGGCCACTGTTGCTCCATAGAGAACAGTTATTTGGCAGCTACCTGGAGAACAGAAGAACTTGTTTACAACATTGGAAAGGTCAGAGCCGAGGTCAGAACATTCTGTGCTCTCCTAATCTCTCCTGCAGGGTCAAATTACCTCATGATGTCTGCTGCAAAACATGTCTTAGAGGAGGGCTGCTAACATCTAGAAAAAGCAGACACAAGTTTTTGTTATTGTTATATTAAGTCAGCCCTCTCATTTTGTAACTGTACCCTTAGTTTTGTTATAACCAGACAAACAGCAAGTTGGACATTATACAAAACATATAAACTGCTTAGGGAAGGGGCTTCAATTTATCCCAGGGGTGTCCACTATGACAGGGGTCACCCTGTCACACATATCCCCTGCATAAGATGGCAACTGACCTACGGTGGTCCAAATCTCAACTAACATCCTGGAAAAGTGTGGAGCTTTGGCTCACCCTCACCATGAATCTCTGTGTAAGGGGCCCTTTCAAAAAATAAATTTGTAAAGTATCTTATTCATAACAATACAAATACCCTGAGACATCTTCAATTATTCTGAAATTAATTTCTCCATTAGTAGACTACAATATCATCACATAGATTTAGGAGAAAGAATTACTAATGGCAGTTCTATACCATCTACTGACTTTCCCTGACCAGATACATTTGAACATTTGAACAGCTAGACCATCCAGCACCCAATAGAACTGTCTTTGGAGGAGAACTACCTTTCCCCATCCCCATTCAGACATTTAAAAGTAGGCTAGTAACATGCCACGCTGTATGCCTAACAGCCTGTCCCTAACCTCTGAGTTTTTGTGTCAACTCTTATGCACTACTATTGGTGCTGGCTACCATCTAGTCCCTCCTGTTCTATGTGGGAGTCTCCCCCACCTCCAAGGATGCCATCTCTTGTTTTTCACCCTCTGGGTTACTCCTTCCACATCATTATCAGGGGTTGCTATTTGTCTGCTCTTACAACAGGTCTTATAGTATGCTGCCACCTGCCTGTACATGCCGGGCCAATAGAAATATGGGGCTAGTCTAGCCAAAACTTTCCCATGGCTAAGTTATCCTGAGTGACTGGAGTGCACATCCTCCATCAACTTTTTCCTATATGCCACGAGCACCACTACCTGGACATCCACCATCCACCTGCTTCATCCTGGGGTTGGGCCTCATATGATATAGACCTTTCTTCCTAAGTTCATACCACCCTAACCTGTCCCCCATGCCGCCATTAACCTGTCTCCCATCCATGATTTCTACATAGTCTCTTAACTTGGTAACTTCAGGATCCCCTACCTGCAACTTTCCCAAGTCAACATCAGGAGAATAATCATTTTTCATAGGAGGGGGTTAAAAACATGCAAACGTCCCTTCAGACAAATGGCTTCTTCCATCTTGCTTGAAGTGTTCTGCCCCAGTAATACACTGCCAGTCAAAGTCGTACCTGGGGTCTCCCTCTCATGCACCATCCTCCATCAAATAACAGCCAGGAAAAATGGGCAACAACGGAATCTCCACAAATGGTCACAAATACTCCATCAGGGGGTCCTCCTCCTCCAGCGCCCATGGATCCTTCTCCACTGATTCTTCCTCGACATCCTCTAAGTGGGATCTCTTGAGTAGCTCTTTGCATCTACGCTCTGCCTCTCTCTAGTGTCGATCAGCATCCAGCCATCTCCCACTCATCCAGTGAAGAAGCCTTATGAGGGTCTCCATTTGGCCATTGGGTCCATCTCATCCCATCCATGGTGTCTCACCCAGGTCACCATCTCCATCAGGTGCTGTTCTCCTCATCTCTGTCACCATACACCTCTGCCTGTTATCATCAGTACCAGGTCTGGCACCAACTGACTGGACTCCCCCTGTTTCCTTGGACATCCAGTTAGATCCCACTTCTACACCATATGTCACTGGGTGTGGGTTTAGGATAACACAATTGCAGGCAGACCACAAGTCAGGTGTATAAAAAAAACAGACGTGCATTTGTCATTTTATTTGTATCAAGTAAAATATACAGAAAGCAAAATGATAAGTCAGACAACCTCTTAGCTTTAACAGTTTCTAAGGTTTTTCTTCAGCCTAATATTGTGAAAGCACACACTACCAGGAGGTCTTTCACCTTCCTCAGTCAGTATTCAAATGACCTCCCTATCTAACATCTTTCAGTACTGAGGTAGGGCTTCTTGTAAATTCACTAGAAGTTGTAAAATGTTTCATTGCCTTTTGATTAACAGCAGACATAACATAAAACTAGTCACTAGGGGCCACTGTTGCTCCATAGAGAAAAGGTTTTTGGCAGCCACCTGGAGCACAGAAAAACTTGTTTACAACATTGGAAAGGTCAGAGCAGAGGTCAGAACATTCTGTGCTCTCATAAACTCTCCTGCAGGGTCAAATTATCTCATGCTGTCTGCTGCAAAATATATCTTAGAAGGAGGCTGCTAACATCTAGAAAAAGCAGACACAAGTTTTTGTTATTAAGACAGCCCTCTCATTTTGCAACTGTACTCTTAGTTCTGTTTTTAGGTTAATATGCACAGACAGCTTTATAAGCACTTCAGTACTTAGTTTATAACCAGCCAACTGGTATTTTGGACATTATACAACACATATAAACTGCTTGAGGAAGGGGTTTCAATATATCCCAGGGATGTCCACTATGACAGTGGTCACCCTGTAACAACACCTTTACTTCTTTTGAACATAGTGGTTAATAGCATTGGGGGGGAGAGAGGGGGTGAGTGAGGCCAGGTTTTGAGGGGTAGGGGGGTAGAGAGAAAAAAAATTACCTTCTAGTCTTCATTCTCGGAAGAGGAGTCTCTAATTACAACAACACGTTTCTTCTTCTGGGAGGGCAAAATAGCCATTTACATTCAACGTGATGTCCAGCTGGAAGATACAATTCTCCCCAAACAGACTGAAATTAGTTAACTCCGACAATTGGAGCAGTGGGAACTTATTAAGGGGATTTTCTGAGGAGGGTGTTTGAGACAGTGTAATGGCAGCAGTGGATTTGAATGTGGAAGATTGCTGATTGTCACTATTAAACTGGCCACCAAATAATTTAGAGTTCCTTCTGTGCTTTGCCTCTGCTATACATTGACAGGAGTAGCTTTAGCATGCAGTAAGAACTGCTACTCCTGTCACTGTTCACTTCCATGCTGGAATGTGAAGGACACTGCCAGGGTAGTGCCTGGCCAAGTCGCTCCCATGAGGAGTGGCTAGAGCACCTGCCTCCAGCGTTATCAGGGACCTCAGGCTGCAGTTCAGTTCTCCCCAGGTCCCACAGTAATGTGACTTTTTATTTTGTAAAAAAAGAAGAAGTTTTCCCCGCTCTGAGGATTCCTTTTTCCCTGAAGTCCACAATCCCCCAGAGTTGATTATAATTAATCTGGGAGGGTGTGGGTGTGTGCCGACGTAGAGCCCCCTGAAAAAACAAAGATATTTCTCCAGTGAGCTCTTTTCTTTCCTGGTTGGCGTGTTGTGCCAACATTATTTTGCCACGTGCTGATTTGCGTGTGTCATTCTTGATGTGCACGGTTTTGTCCATGACATTATGACCCCGTGCCGGCCCGATACCTGCTGGATCTCTGTTGGGGGAACTGCACTGTCCACAAGACACTGAATAGCTGTTTTGCATGTGGAGTGGTTAGTAATCCACTTTTTGGCAGGTAGACCAGCAGATGTTTTGATTAACTGCATCTTTGTGCACATCGTGTTTTCTCTGAGTGTCATTGCCCTGGTCCTTAAGGACACAACTGGTTTAAAATAGAGATTTGGTGCCAGGTAAAAGGGAGAGTCAGGTGATTGTATGGTTGGTAGTCTTTGAGCAGCATAGATGGTGTATGCCTTAATGGGATCCCTGTCTGGTCTTTCACTGTTGGAATACACTCTGGGCTTCACAGCCCTAATATGCCTTGGGTTTTCACTAGAACTGGTTTTTGTGTGGTGCTCAATGTATTTGAGGTACTGATGCCCATTTGTGTCCTGAAATAAACATAACTCCCTCCATCTCAATGTATACTGCTCGGTTGTCCTGAGGGCATAGTAAAGTCCATCATTGCAGAAAAGCATACTAAGAAGTGCCACAGGACTGTGTAGACTGAGATTGCCAGTTGTATACAATTTATCTATATCTGCTGGTGAAAGGGTTTCTACGCTATTAGGCTTACTGCCTTTCCCCAATTTTTTAAGTATTTTTGTTTGGCAGAAAGGGTGGCAAGTGTGTCAGTAAAATCCTTGTTGTTGCCATGGAAGATGAAATGCCCATAATTAGGCATTAAAAGACAACAATCTACACTCCCTAAGCCTCTCAAAGTACTAGGCTCATAATCAGTGATATCATTCCTTTTTGGTTTGTACATAAAGTCCGCTATGAGACTGTCTAGTTCTTTGACAGGAATATCAGCAATGCTGCATGTTTCCTCCACATCTGCCAGGAAAGAGTTTAACAGTTCCACATTGGACTCTGTCTTTTTTATGGTTCTTTTGTTCTGCTGTTGGCCAATAAATGCTTACCAATTTCTGCACTCTGACTTCGAAAAGATAGAGGCTGCCATCTCATTACTGTGTATGTGGATAAATGGTCACTTGGATTACCACAATTCAAAACATAGTTGCATGCAATCGGCTGTGCTGCTCCAAGTGTTTGTGGTTCCATGGGTAATGGATAATTTAGTAATAAAGTGATTCCTCCTTAGGACCACAGTTAATTTTCAAACTTCAAAGGGATTTGGAGGAAAAAAGACATCTTCACATTTTCACTGGTTTAGGTGCTTATTCTTTATATATGTATTTCTTTTTTTTTTGAAATTCAAAACGTTATTTATTTATTTTGAAGCACGGCCACAAGGTGGCCTATTTGACACATGAAAGAAAAAATACAAATGATTACACAGCAAGACAAATAAACATACAACAATCCCTTATCCCTCCCCCCCCCACACCATGGTATCAGCATTCTATTTTAAGAGTGGTGCGCCCACTTTAGTTAGATGAGTCCAACAATATAGAGTACAAGGTCTGCAACTTACTCCAGATCCTTTTAAACCTTGGTAAATGGTTATGGACACGAGCAATGATTTTTTCTACTGAAAGATTAGCTAGGAGCTCCTGCAGCCATTCTGAGTAGGTGATGATCTCATTATCCAACTTCTTGACCGACATTGCTATGAAGGCCAAATGGTACTTCCTCTCAGTGACAGATATGTGGGAATAGTCGCCCATTAGACAGGTGGCAGGCTCAGTATAGTCAGCTACTCCCAACAAGGGATCTGCCTTTTGTTTGACAAGGGACCAAAGCGGGGCTACCTTTGGGCATTCCCAACAGATATGAATCAATGAGCCTTCTTCCTGCATGCAAAGTCTGCAAATCAGGAAGGAGTTTTATCCATCTTTGCCAATCGAACTGGAGCATAATACATCTTGTTAATGAGCTGAAATTGCATAAGTCATAGTCTATCCTGTGATATGAATCTATGAGTGTCTTTCCATATCTTAGTCCAGTTAAATGTTTTATCTGGAAATTGAGCATTCCAATAAGGAGAAGATCCATCTAGTTGTGGGTATGCCCTGTCAAGTAGTTTTACTTAGATATCTGAGATGATGCAGGGCTCTAAAGCAGCTAAGCAAAATAACTGTAGAAACCTTCTCTCCTCTACTGGCTCCTGTATTAACTGAGACCTGACCAGCATGTGTACGAGTTGCAATACTTTAAACCCTGAGTGGTCCCCTAAATTGTAATGTCTAATAGTAATAATAATAATAATAATAGCCTTTATTTATTGAGCACCTTTCAAGTGCCAAGGCGCTTTACAATAGTAAGACAAATTCCATAAAATGTTACATTTTTAAAATTGACCATTAATAAAATCATAACAGTTCCTGAAATGCCTGACTCCACAAAAAAGTCGTAAGTGCCTGTTTAATCCCCCCCCCCCCCACGGTCATGCACATCCAAAGCTGACGGGTCAGAGAATTCCAGAGGGTAGGGGCTGCAAACACAAAAGTGCAGGCCCCAGAAGATTTCAAAGTAATCCTTGGAATCTCCAGCAACCCTTCGTCAGCCAGGCGGAGCTGTCATGCAGGGGTGTAGGGAACCAGAAGCTCTTTCAAGTAGCTGGGAGGCCAGAAACTGCCCATTATGCCGCAGGTCAGCTACCAAGGCTCCTGCCATATGCGGAAGCCATGTTGCCTTAATATAATTGCCTCTGATCTTAATGTTAGGATTGCCAAGTACAGGCTTGTTGGGGTCCTGGATGTGTCTGTAGGACAGAAATGCACACATCTGAGAGTGGACTCTTACTGAGACTCCTATCGGTTTGTTACTTAGTTCTAATGGGAGTAGTTTAGCAGGAATGTGCAAGAGAGCCAAGGGAGACAGACCCTGAATGGTCATCAAGGCCTTTTCAACTGTAAGCCACAAGGGCCTATACTGGTCTGTACCCACTTCCTCTTCCTCCCTCATCAACCATCTCAAGTATTTTGTCAAGTGACTTGCCCAATAATACAGTTTGAAGTGGGGAAGTCGTAATCCCCCTTTGTTCTTGGGGCAGTTAATTTACAATAGGCTCTGCGGGCCGGCTTACCTTTCCAAATAAAGTTAGTTATCAGGGCATGTATCTTGGAGAACCAGGTATGTGGCAGCCGTAGATTCAACATATTGAGGGGGTAGAAGATGCAGGGTAGAATATTCATTTTGATCAGACTTGTTCTGCCCCAGAGCAATATCGGCAACACTGTCCATCTGTCCAAATCCTGTTGTATCACTTGTAATAGGGCATCCAAGTTACATTCCCTTGAGAATTTAGCCTCCCTGGTTAGAAGAATACCCAAATACTTTAGCTTTTTAGATTCCCACCTTAACCCGAGCCCTCCACTACTTGTTGGTGGGTAGCCAGATTAAGGGGGAAGACTATTATTTTTTCCAAGTTCAATTTGTAATTTGATAAAAGGCTGAATTCCCTGATCAGGCTCAATGCCTTGCTCATAGAGGCACTAGGATTTGACAGATGGAGAAGTATGTCATCCACATATGCAGATAACTTGAGTTTTTCTGTCCCTATCTTTATCCCCTGTATCCCTGGTTCCATCTTGAGCTGAGCCAGAAGGGGTTCCAAGTACAAATTAAATAAGAGGGGGATGGGGCAGCCCTGTCTGGTACCAGAAGAAAGAAGGAAATATGAAGAGAAGACTCCGTTACAATATATCCAGGCACTAGGCCTAGTGTATAAGACCCTGACCCATTGCAAAAAGAGGAGAGGGAGACCAAACATATGCAGTGTTCTAAAAAGAAAGCTCCACTCCACCCTATCAAACCACAGGGGACATGCTGTCTCGGGACACAGAGAAAATGTTGTCTAATTTCCTAAGATGAACTGAAGAGGACCTGCCCGCCATAAAATGCAGCTGTTCTGCACAGATAAGAGAGGGCATAACTTGACCCAGCCTATCAGCCATGAGTTTGGCTAGAATTTTAATATTGTAGTTCAAAAGCTAAATTGGTCTGTAGTTTGACATCTATTCTGGGTCCCTCCTCTCCTTGTGCAAAATCACAATCAGAGCTTCAAACAGGCGGGATTCCTGACACTCCACATCTAAAATGAATTGGAACAATCAATGCAACCATGGGGTCAGCTCATCCATTAATACCTTATAAAAATTAGGGGAAAAGCGTTCAGACCAGGGGTTTTGTCCAGTGGTAGGGCCCGGATCACCAACTTTATCTCCTCCGTGAAGGGGGAGGTCAGCAGGAATTGTTGTTCAGAAGAGAGGTTAGGTAAAGGCAACCCTTCCAGGTAAACATCTATCTGGTCCTCTGAGGGTTAGTCTACCTTAGCACAGTAGAGTTGTTTGTAGAAGTCTTCAAATTCAGACACAATATCCCTAGGGTTTGTCTAAAGGGAACTATCCCTGTTTCAGCGTATTGCACTGATAAGTCTAGATGCTTCCTACTGTTTAACACGTAGTGCCAGCAACCTACCTGCTTTTTCACCTTGGTCAACATAAGTGGATTTTGTTTTAAGAACAGCATATTCTGCTTTTTTCTCAATCAAATGATTGTATTGTGCCCTCAGCCAGAGAAGTTCTTGGTGGTGTGTTTCAGAAGAAAAAGGCAAAATGTTTTTTTTCCAGATCTCTAATTTGACCCAATAATTCCGCTATCTGATTCTCCCTCTTACGTTTCCTTGTAGAGGCAATCCTGACGGGTTCACCCCTCAGGAAACATTTCAGGGCCCCCCACTCTATTTCTACCTGGTCTGTGGAGTTTAGACTGTCAGTAGTGTATTGTGCAATACAAGTTTTCAGCCTGCCTGTCACCCAGTCATCCTTCAGTAATCTGTTGTTAATTTTCCAGGCTGTGTCTATTTGGTGAGTGGGTGACAGTGTAAGAGTACAGTTCATTAGAGAGTGATCTGAAATGACCTCCGGAGAGATCTGACCATCCATGAGTCCTGACAAGAACTGTTTGCTTAATAAGAAGTAATCAATACGGGATGATGTCCCGTGGACAGGAGACCGAAATGTATATTCTCGCTGAGCTGGATCTAATACCCTCCAGGGATCACATAAATCCATTTTATCTATTAGGTCCCGAATGTCCCTTTGTGCTAGATACAGACCCGCCCTCTCTTTGCCTGTCCTGTCCATGTCCAGTGAGAATGGCAAGTTCCAGTCTCCCTCTAACAAAAGGGGGTGGACGGGAAAGGCAACAGGATATTAACCAGCTCCATGAAGAAAGAAGGAGTATCGATGCTGGGACCATATATGGACCCCAAGACTATGTCAGACCTCTCCAGAGTGCCAATCACAATAACCCATAAACCCATTGGATCTCGAATACACTGATTACACTTAAACCAGAGGGACTTGGTAATCAGAATTGCAACCCCCCCCCCCACTCTGAGTGCTCAAATCTGCTGCATAAACTTGCCCTATATTAAGTCTGCTCAGTAGATTTACTTTAGTTTCAAGCAGGTGTGTCTCCTGCAAAAAGGAAACTTGCCCCTTAACCCATTGCAGATGTTTACGTATTCTATACCTCTTGTTCTTGTTGCGCTCTCCTTTAACATTCCATGAATTAACTTGTATACAACTGACCATATATCCTTACGTCAGCTATTATTGACTAGCTTAATACTCCATAAAAGAAAAACAGACACCTGCTGATACCCTGCCCATAACATAACACAACACCATTTATCCCACCTCCCTCCTCCCTCTGTGTCCCATGAGTTAACATGTAAACATGTGTTACATAATAAGATCCATGCCAAACCACAAAAAACTGGCCAAATGGCTGTAGACCCCATAATGACTTGAGAGGTGGTTAGGCCCCCTTCCCTTGATTCAGTGCATGATGTTGCCAGATGTAGCAGTTATGACCCTTATCCCTCCTGCCCCTCCCCCCAATTTAACAGCAAACCTTTGGAACCTGTTTGTGGGTACTAACATCAGAACTCTTAAAATTGCTTGCAAAACTCCGAATTACAAAACTGGTTTAACTAACCATAACTACGGTTCTCACAGCAAGGAAGCAAAATAGCAAAATATATATATATATATAGGGGCTCCCATACAGATCCCTCTGGATTGTGCATACTGAAATGACTGCCTCCATAGCATGAGTATTGAGCTGCACTGACACTAGTGCATGTTCTTTTGGATTCACCGCTTCACCTAGGGTGACAGCCAGTACCCCCTCTCTCTGTAATAGCCCACTTTAATGAGGTAATAAGCATTTCAACCCGAACTTGCAAACAAGAAAATAAAATGCCCCCATTTAATGTGAGAGGAGGAGGAGACCCTGAGAGTAAAAAAAAGCAAAGACCCAGTCCAGGGTAAAAGTTTGACTGCTGTGTAAGTCCCTACGGTGTTGCACCCGTCTGATGTGAACCTGGCTACTGCAGAGATCCTCACGATGGTGCACATGTTCGAGGTTCTTTTTTTATTTTTATGTGCCCTGATGTTTCACACATTTATTGTGATTTTTCAGAGGGCTTTTATCTGTAATAAAGTAATGCACATATCTTGTTCATTAATAATACATAGTTACATATATGAAACATTACCAAATGCATTCCTGCTTGTGCTAATGTTTCTTTAAATGCTGCTCATGCAGATTTACGTTTGCTTCACTCTGAAACCAGAGGTATAAAATTGTTACTGAGTTTCTGTCTATTGTGCCATACTTCATTACTTTTTATACTGTATCACACTTAATCATCCTTTCACTATGCTGTATGCTATATATATATATATATATATATATATATATGCTGCTTTTCTAGCTTGCTACCTCTTTTCTAGCTAGGAGTTACAGTTCTGTCATAATGATTAGCCTTTTAATTCTTTTACTTAACAATTGCATGCTTGTATTTATAAAATGGGCTAAAAAAATTCATCATCCTGATTGGCTACTACATCATCTGAGCCGTGTCCTTATCAGATGATATAGTAGCCAACCAGTGCTACCCTTCAGCCCCAAGCCCCACAACACCACAGAATCAGTGAGCTGTACCAGTCGAAAACAGAAACACAGGCTGGCATAGCTCATAACGCGACATCCCTCTGATCAAGCTCCAGTCTGCCTGCCCCCTCCTCTTTCATAGCATGCAACAGAACCTCTAAATAAAAAAGAACAGCAAAACATTTTTAAAAATTATGTTTCCACATGTTGCATGGAAACTTTCCTCTCCTCCACAAAACTGTCCCTGAAATCATCAGCACAGAGTGTGCTGCAACGACTTGCTTTTAAACAAATACCGAATCTATAAATGCTCGAGCCCCACAAAAAGACTCCATTTTGTCCACAGGATGGCACTGTAATGTAAAAAGAAGTAACCTGCAGTTCGGGGCAGAAACAGGAGCACACCTTGAAAATCCGACTGTCTTTTACTTTCACCAATGCAAGCCACCAGAAGTGCTGTTTACGGTGGCTCCTGAGGGACACACTCGCTCCCAGTCCCCCTCTTTGGTGTGTGACCCTCCCTACAAGTTCTTCATAATCCTTTTTTTTTTTTTTTTTTACAATTAATAGCTTTCTTTCCCATGGCACACTAAAAATGCCCTATAATTCTACACCCACAAAGCAGGTAGCCGCTGTCTATGGTGACAAGTAAGTGACAGGCTTGATCTCCATACTGCTGGTGGTTCCCACTGTGAGTCTCTCTCTCTCTCCTTTAAAAAAAAGCACAGAAAACAAGTACACTGTCTTTCTGCCACTGCCACAGTTTTTCTCACTCTGAATATAGGGCGGGGGGAGTAGCGACTGACATACACCAACCTTGCCAGACAGGATTGCAGGCTGGGGCAGCTGTCAGAGAAAGTGCAAGCTCACTCTCACCATTTAAACAGGAAAAACAATAAAAAAAATTTTGGAAGGGGATTTAAAGGCATTTAAAGTAGTAAATACTGAACAGATAAGAACAGAACTGTGACTTCTTTGGGGGACTATTTTTTGACTACTTGAGTTATTGAAACCTTTTTTTTATATGTTTTAGTTTAATAAGAGTTTTATATTTACCCATTAAATAATTACTTGAGGTCCCATTTTATAAGCGCAATAACACACTCTGAGGTGCGGGTACTCTCCTGATAAGAGCACGCCCAGGTGCATAAGGAACTCGGCGCAAGCACCTTGTGCCTTATAACACACCTGGGCATGCTCTTGTCAGGAGATAATGCACACCTCATCCTGTGTTATTACTTGCTTATTCCATGCCTTCAATCTTATATCCCATTATCATACAATCATTTATATCTTGTAACCAATATGGTTCTGTTACGCTTTGAATCAGCACTCACTTTAGTCCTCCAGTGGTTCTTGTCATTTCAAAATGATTCCTGTTTTGACTCTTAGCTTTGAACAAAGTTCAGTCTGTAATGTAATACAAAATGTTTCTATGCTTATCAAGTGCAAAAGCAAGGTATCCTTTTAAGCCAGTTTCATACTGCACTATATGTTTTTAGTGACAAAGTGCTTTTTATTGCCTCATTTCACACTTAGCAACTTATGGGTGCCTCCATTTGTATGCTTGGGTCGCGCTCTGTAAGTGAAGTTCACAAGTTTTAGCGTTTATTCCTGCCTTGGATTTCTAAACGTCTTTTATCTCTAAACATTTTTATTCTCTTACGGTTCTTCTTGCCAGTTGTTAAATAAGGTGTTTTTTACCTTGCTGCATGCTTTTCAAATTCTCCTGTAGCTCTCTGGAAGGCTTCACAGTCATGTTTGTTGCAGTGGAGTCTATAATCCTTTTACCCTCTCAGGCCTGATTGCGAGTGCACCACGTGATGGAGCACTGTGACGCCGTACATCTCTTGACATCACTACAGGCCTTTAGCAATACTGCCAGTGAATAGGATGAAGTCATGATACAGCTATTTTTTTGATTGTGTAGGACACTTTGTCAGACTCCCTCTCTTTAAATTATTTGACTTTTACAGCGAGAGGTTGGAAAAACAAAAACAAGGCCAGTCATTCATTCTTACAATTGCTCATATTAACTGGTTACCATTACTATGGGGGGGGGGGGGCCATGCTGTCAAGGTAACAGAAGCGCATGGGAGTTTTATGTTTTTGTACCATCGATGTGACATACCCATGATGGTATAACAATATTGTGGTGTCACATCAATGGTACAACAACACTGTCAAAAGATAGATTTTAAAAGTTAACAATGTTCTACTACATCTTATAAGTAAGGATCTCTCTTGCCATCAATTCCAGTTGGGATCAAATTTACCAAAAACCAAGCCCTCCCATCACACTTGACAACAAAGCAGCACCTCATGGCTCAGCAGTGACCAAAAGTCCATTATCTAAGAACGATTAAAAAACAGAGATGATCCATGGTCTCTCCTTGCTACAGGTAGACTTTCCTTATACAAAGTCTATCAGGTAAACATTTAAAGAGTAGGGTAAATTCCAGGGGTGGGGCAGATAGAATGGGGTTTCACAGGCAGAGCTGACCTGGGCAAGGAGAGGAGGAAGATCATCTGTTGAATGTAGAGAACAGGAGAGGTTTCATTGGGACCAGAGACAATAGGCGTCTGTCAGCTGACACCTGAGACCAGTACCACTGATGGTGAGAGTGAAACCATCCAGACAGGTTCTCATCGTGAACAGTGCCATCACCCCTAGGATTGAAAGAGATCCTGGGCAGGATTTTCAAAGGCCAGAAAATGACGCAAGGTGCTTGCATCAAAAACAACTGACGCAACGAGCAGGATGCATCAAAACTTGCATCAGTTCTGATTTTCAAATGGTGATTGCATCAAAAACAGGTCTGCATGCGCCAGACTGGCATGCACCATGCTTGCACCAAAAAAATGCCTGCACCATGTCAGAAGGGATGCCTACATCACTGATATGATGCACCATCCCTTTATTTGGGAATTTCAAGGAATGTGATTCCTGCCCTTGTGCTTAAGATGCATGTCATTGTTTGACCAGCAAGAGCTGGTCTACGGGACACTGGAGCATATAAAGAGGCCCACAGTACGTGCTCAGACCTAACTATCCTACTTTTCGTACTGGGTCATAATGTCACATGCATAATAGCATACGACATTATGGCAAACACGGACCTGTGCGCTCTCCGAATTGGACCCCCCAGAGATCAGAGTCTTTAGGTGAGGGGGATCTGGGGTGGTGCAGCCCCCTATAACAGGGGGTGCAGGGGGTGGAGCCCCCCACAGAACAAAAACAGGCAGAAATCACGCAACGTGCTTGTGCCTTGCGGGATTCTACTGTGTGACATAATGACCCCATGCCACTACTTTTAGGGGCCAATATTCCCCTAAAGGACTAGTTTAGAAAATGTTTGGGCTTCATCTTGGTCATTTCATGAGCTGCATTTTTTGACTTAGCTTGCGTCATTCTCGTCCTTTGTGTCATTCTTGACTCAACTTGCACCATTTTTTGACTCAACTTGCATTTTCATTCCTTGAGTCTTTTGTTTTTACTCAGCTTGCATCATTTTTTTCACTCAACTGCATCATTTTCATTCTTTGAGTCATATCATTTTTACTCAGCTTGCACCACTTTTGTGACTCAACTTGCACCATTTTTGTTTTGGTGCAGCTTGAATCATTCTTGTCCCCTTGCATCATTTTGTTGATGCAATGGATATCTTGCATCAGTCTGAAAGACTTTGTCATAGAGAATGCTTTTCTTGCAAAATAGGGTGCACTAGATTTGGAACACCTAGATCTGATGCAAGGTGGTGGTTTGATGCAGTTTGTGTGGATCTAAGGGCCCTTTGAAAATCCAGCCCACTGTGTCATCCTGTCTTATAAAATACCCCCTCCCTTTCGGAGTATGCTTTATCATGTTATTTTCAGGATTGGAAATAGTCAATGGGCATTAGACATGGTTATCACATTTTTATATCAATATGCACAGTTGCATTTCAGCACCCATAGTCTAACATCACTTTTCTTCTGCATAACATGAACTAACATGCAACAAACATTGCTACTTGACTTAATGGGGCACTGGGGACATTGAAGCAAGTTCAGGCTGCAAAACAAAAGCTTTAATGAGGTGAACATAATATAAAATGCTGTTGTTATCTTACATCATATAAACTGATTTGGAAACTAAAATGAACAGCAGAGATCAACATCAGGGGTTACAAAGGAGTGCAGAAGGAAGTGTATAACATGATTTTTTTTAATATGAGCTGCCGCTTTAGGTGACGTGTGTGTAAATAGTTGCTGTGGAATTCAAACCGTGTTCTCTGGGTTCACAGTTCTGTGCTCTAACCCTTTAAGTCAAATGGTCTCATGTGACAGGAATATCTGGGATGGGAACCCGAGGGACAGAGGATCAATTTGTTCCTCCCTAGTATACTACATCATTCACTTTAATTGATAAAAACTACACCCACATAGTTTTGACATATGTCTACAGAAGCAGTGAGGTTTCATTATAATTGTGAAATATTCTGGTCCTTTTCTGGAAGTAAATGGCTGTTTGGAACATTTTTGCCTCATGCCCTATCCCAGTCATGAACTGGCTATTAAAAACAGCAGAAGAGAGGTCAATCTTGTTAGTGTGCACTGTCTGCAAGCTTATATTTAAGAAAATATACCTTAAAGAATGATAAAGGGTCTTAGGTTACATCACCTGTCACTTCCTAAAGAGCAATGACCAGTGATTATTGAGTCAGAACGTTGCTTGCAATACTCCATTAGGTTTTCAAAACAGATGCTACCTGCAAAGCATGCGCATGGGCGGTTTCAGCTAACATTTCAGCTGCAAAGACAAATCTTTCCACTTATCAATATGCAAAATGTTTTATGCTAGTGAGGTTTGGAACAGCTGGGTAACATATGGAACAATAAATACTCAGCTACAGTATGCATAAGAAGGCTATAATCGCATTCAAGGGATATGACGGCATCAGAAACTGTGAATGTGATGCTTAACAGGTTTTCAGTCTCCTCATAACCCTAGGGAATCATCCCATTTCTGGCTATATTATTTCTTACAGTACATTAAATAATATCAGAAAGGAGTCCACAAAACGATGGGAAATAAAACCGAATTAATATGGTGTTATGGAATGGTCAGTCTTTTCCAAGCTATTTGATGTCGTAAATGTAAAACTACAGCCCTATTAACAAAAAATGCAATTACAGGACCATTTGTTGAAAGTATTTTTGTTCAAACAAAATTGTTTTTAGCCTTTCAGAAAAACATAAAGATTGGGAAGTGTCATAAGGAAGATTGTGAAGGTAATGGTGACCAAATCAATTAATGGCATTGCGTGTTATAATTAATAGCTTGAAGCCCTCATATGAGGTCTTAATGTCTGTAAACAGAAGAAGAAACATACATTTCTTCTCTTGTAGCTAGCCAGGTTATTCACTTGGCATGTTTTGCAGCTCTCTGAAAGGTGTAAATGCCAGATGCCAACATAGATTACAAAAAGCCCCAAATTTTCCAAAGAATTAAAAAAGTGTAAAGTTCAAATCTAACTGTAGACTGATTGCTGTCTTTATCAGTGAATATCACAGAATCCTGCCCGGCAGAAAAAAAACACTTGGCACATCTAGTCTGCCCGAAAAAAGCCCACCCTCCCACCCTCATACCTCTCACCTCTCACCTCTCTACCTCCCCTTCTGTTTAACCCCATATAGTTGTTCCATGCTCTTTTGAATTTGCCCACTGTAAGAGTATATATTTGATCATCCAGTGAAATACTATTTTGAACCTATAGTATCTGCACATCATCGGTGGTAACCCCTTAACTTGTGATGGATATGTAGCAGCAACAGTGAGCAAGATACAGCTGTCTCCTCTAGTTGCACAATATATAAAAAGAAACATCTACACATAATCAAGCAATGGAACTACTGCAACAATACACCAGCAGCTGTGAAATATGATAGAAACATAACAGTTTCCATACAATTAAATAGGCAAAGATTCATTATAAACCTAGCTATAGTACCCCCAGGACCAAATAACTAAGCTGCTGACGGATACCATTTCTATGATTTCCTAGGCTAAAGAGTTGAAGGCAAGGCAGAAGAGCAGAAAAGAGTGTTTTGTTCCTACATGCTGTTTAACCACTGAATGTTACAAAATCCATCAGTGATCACTGGCATATTTATGAACATTGCCCAATATGAGCAGAGTCCTGACACAATAGGCTATAACTGCTTTTAACATATTTATATAGCCGTACTCCATGGAGAAGCAGTTTGAACTGTGGAAGAGATTTTGCATTTTAATCCCCTTCTTTTCCACCGTGCTATGGGTCTTACATAGTATCATCATTCAAGGACAAAGGGATACATTGGAAATGGGTGCATCCTCAGAAAACTGAGACAGTAGTTTGCAAAGAGCAGAATTCACCCTTTGACCTGAAAGGGTAAAACTGTTCTGGTCCCTGAAGAAGTTCACTAAGTAATAGATGACAGGTTGACAAATAGACAGACCAATCCAAAGAAAAGGCCCCAAGGCAAAACACATTTCCATGATAGAAATTCTAAATTGTTATTTAGTGGACCTTGTGTTGACCAATGGGGGCAGTGTCACTGATGTCATGGTAAGGGACAATCTAGAGTCCAGCGACCATCGCATGGTTCGATTCAAAATAAGAACTGGGACAGAGAACAGTCACACAATGACAAGGGTCATGGACTTCAGACATGCAGACTTTACTAAAATGAGGGAAATCCTCAAGGATGCCCTGGCAGGTACTGAGAAACTTGGGCAAGTTGAGGAGCAGTGGTCTGCAAACAGAGGGGGGGGGGGGATTGAAAGAGCCACAGAACAATGCATAAGACTGGTCAGCAAAGGTAAAAAAAGAAAGAGGCAACTTTGGTTCTCCAGAGAAGCAGTGAGACCAGTGAGGAAAAAAAAAACTAGCCTTCAGGAGGTAGAAAAATACACAGAGGAAAGAGGATAGAACAAAGTTACAAGGAGAAGCAGAGAGTTAAGAAGGTGAAGGCAGATACAGAGGAATGGACAGCGAAGTCAATAAAGAGAGGGGATAAAACATTCTTTGGATACATCAGTGAGAAAAATAAGTCCAAATCAGGGATATTAAGACTGGTAGGGGAAGAATAGAGGGGGGTCCAGTAGTGGGGTATCAGTAGAAGGCAGACCTACTGAACACTTACTTCTGTTCAGTTTTCATGGAGGAAAGGTAAGGTAAGGGTCCAGTGTTGCATAAAAAGGGCATAAAGGGTAGGGAAGTGGACACTAGCCCATTCACAGAAGAAAGGATCTTTAAAGAACTGTCCAGGCTAAGGGTAGACAAGGCAATGGGTCCAGACACAGTGCACCCTAGGGTTCTAAGGGAGCTCAGGGAGGTGCTGGCTGCACCATTGGCATCAATGTTCAATCTGTCATTGAACATCGGAGACATGGTACCTCTCCACAAGAGTGGTAGTAGGGAAGCGGTAGGTACTTACTGGCTGATCAGCCTGACCTTCGGTGGCAGAAAAGGTAATGAAGTATTTCTTGAAAGAGAGAATTGATGAATATCTTTAGCCAGTGGTCTCCATGACCACAGGCAGCATGGATTCACAGAAGGGAGGTCCTGCCTGATGAACCTAATCAAGGTTTTTGATTGGGTGATGAGGGAGGTGGAACAGGGAGGGGCAGTGCGTGTGGTTGAGCTGTACTTCAGCAAGGTTTTCAACCCTGTCCCACACAGGAGGCTGGTAAACAAACTAAGCAATATTGGGGTATGCCTAGAAGCCAGAGGGTTTTAGTAAATGGGGTTCACTGAGAGGAGGGCAAGGTGACAAGTGGCCAGTGGGGTACCACAGGGGTCGGTATTTGGTCCAGTCCTCTTTAATATCTACATTGGTGATATTGCAGAATGACTGGAAGGGAAGGTTGTCTATTTGCAGATGATACAAAAATCTGCAATATGGAAGACACACTAGGGAGGGTCTAAGCAATGAAGGAGGACCTAGGTAAGTTACAGCAGTGGCCAGAAACTTGGCAGTTGAAATTAAACCTGAAGAAGTGCCTAATCATGCACATAGGACATGGTAACCCAATGGCAAGGTATGAACTGGGGGGGGGTCACTAACAAGTCAAGACAGGGACCTGGGGATTATCATATCAAATGGCCTAATGATGGCAAAACATTGTGATAAGGCAGTAGGACAGGCAAATCGTATGCTGGGCTGTATAGGGAGGGGTATAAATAGTAGGTGAAGTGAGGTGATAATGCCCTTATATAAATCCCTGATGAGACCCCACCTTGAGTATGGTGCGCAGTTCTGGAGGCCTCATCTCCATAAGGATATAGACAGGATAGAAAGGGTACAAAGGAGGATGACCAAAAATGTGCAGGGCCTGCATCAGAAGCCCTATGAAGAGAGGCTAAGGGATTTAGATGTGTGCCCCCTGGAGACCAGGAGAGACAGGGGAGGCATGATTGAGACAAATGTTTAAAACAACTGCCTCCACCAGCCTGGTGGTGCTGAGGGTTACTAATAAACTAACATACTAAAATGCCAGCAGAATAGGCTTAACGGTCTTTTGTGTCTGCTCGTTTGGTCAGCCCCCACCCTGGGTGCTGACCTTGCTGACCCCCTCGCCTTCTCTGGCTTCTCCCTTCCCAGTTCCGGATATTCTTGCTGCATTGGATTTTGCTTCCAGAACCCTTCCCTGTACCTGTCCCACCCCTCTTGAACCCTCCACTGTCTCTGCCTCCACCAGCCCCCTAGGCAGCGCATTCCATGGCTCCACCACCCTCTCAGTGAAGTAGCACCTCCTCCTTTCTCCCCTGAATCTTCCCCCCTCCAGCTTCCACCCATGCCCTCTAGTAGCCCTCTCCTCCTTCCTTCGAAGCACCCTCACTGTTCCTCCCCTATTTACCCTCTTCATGTACCTGAAGACCTCTATCATGTCCCCCTGGTCCCTTCTCTCTTCCAATGTGTACATATTTAGCTCTTCGAGCCTCTCCTCATAGGTCCTGTCCCCCAAGCCCCAAATCATTTTGGTGCCTCCTCTGGACCCTCTCCAGGAGTTTAATGTCCCTCTTTAAGTGTGGCCTCCAAAACTGCATGCAATACTCAAGGTGCGGCCTCACCAAGCAGTTATACAGAGGGAGTATCACTTCCCTCATTCTGGAGGTGATCCCCCTAGCGATGCATCCCAGCATCCTGTTGGCCTTGGCTGCTGCCCTCCTACAAGTCTCAGAGTTGTTCATCTTGACATCCACCACCACCCCCACGTCCCTCTCAGCCATTGAGACTTGTAACATCCCACCCCCAGAGTGTACACTTGGCCCGGGTTTCTGGCCCCCAGGTGGAGTACCTTGCATTTCCCTGCATTGAACCTCAGCTTCCACTTTCTAGACCATCTTTCCAGAGCCTCCAGGTCCCCCTGTAGGGCCACCCTCCCCTCCTCCCCATCCACCACTGCCCCCAGTTTTGAGTCATCTGCAAAGAGACTCATCTCACTCCTGATTCCTGTCCTTATGTCAGAGACGTAGGCGTTGAACAGAAGGAGCCCAAGGACTGATCCCTGTGGGACCCCACTAATGACCCTCCTTGGGGATGAGACTATCCCGCCAACTATGACCCTCTGGGTCCAGTCCTGGAGCCAATTGCCTATCCATCTGATCCATCTTGAGGCACTGGATATCACACCTCGCACTACGCTGGTGACCTGGGTTCGGAAACGGACTCAGGTTACCTGGGGTCAGCCGGGGGAGGTATGATTGAGCATCCCAACAGATGCTCTCCACCTCCAGGGGGAACAGGTTAAAGGGAAGCGATACCCACAAGCATTGCCACCTGTGGAAGCATGGGTGGTAAGGCACAACGGCTCCTTACAGGGAGTTGAGGGGTTGGGAGGGGCACTGTGGATGCTTGACGGTGGCATGCGTAAGTACACCATCCATCTGGATGTAAGTCCTGTGTGTCAGTGCCCTCAAGGTGTAGGGACGAACCAGGAGAAAACCAAAGGCAGAAAATCTCCTGGTATCATGCAGAATGATGCTAGGCCCAAGGTAAGTTGGGGCCCAGCTGAAAAGATCTGAGGAAAGGATTCCTTTGGGCCGAGACCAGGAGGAAGTAAAAAAAAAGAACTGCCTACCCCTGCCTTAATGGGCTACTTCAGTACAAAACTCACAAGTGGGAGCTTGGGTCATCTGCTAGCTCTGCCCTGGATGTCTCCAGGTCTAGATCCTGTACAGGTGATAGGTCCTTCACTGTCTCTGCCCCGGTCCTCTAAAACAGCCTACTGTTTGACATGCCAAACTGCACTACCTTAAATGCCTTCAAAGCCACCCTGAAATCCCACATGTTAGTGGTTAGTAAAAGCAATTGCAATTGATACCACATATGCATCTTTTAGTAGTTCCACATGATCTCCCTCTCTACTTCAGCAATAGGGTCAATTAATCAAGGGCACTTAACCCTGCTAAAAATACTTTATCTAGTTAGAACCTGCATCCATTATGCCTTACCTGTGATGGTAATCTAGATATGGGGTTACATATACATGATTGGCATGCCGCATCTGAGTACAATATTATCTCACCTCAACCCACCCTCTAACTATTTACCAAGTTGCTGACATAATCAAGTATATTTTGCAATTATCTCAAGTATGTAAACTGTTATTAACTTATTGTATCTCTGTATGTAAACTGTTACAGCTCTAACTTCTGAAATGTAAATTGCAATTGTTAACTTTTCTGTGATTGTTTATCCATCTCTTTATGTAAACTGTGTTTCTTATTGAATGTAATTAACTCTGGGTTGCCCCTAAAAAAGGGACTCTATGTCTCAGTGGACTTACCTGGTTAAAAATATCAATAAATAAATAAACTTAAATACCAAAAGGGAATAAACAAGGTACAGGAAGGGAACATATTTCAAAGGAAAAGATGTCTAAATACTAGAGGGCACAGTACAAAGTTGGAATGGGGAGTAGGATCAGAGGGAACAAGAGAAAGTAATTCTTTACATAAAGAGTGGTGGACGCCTGGAACAGCCCCCCAGTGGAAGTGGTGTGGGCTAACACTGTTACTGGATTTTAGAATGCATGGGATACAAACATGAGTATCACCAAAACCGGTAGGGAAGGTAACCCAGTGCCTGAACTGGGTCTTGAGACACCACAGGTAGGGGTAGGGGGCAGGAGGGTAGGGGCCAATGACCTTGTAGGGTCTATGGTTTTATATTAGGAAGGGAAACATGGGCAGACTGGATGGGTGAGGCGGTCCTTTTCTGCAGTCAACCTCTATGTTTCTACATATGTTAATCAGCTCTAATTGATATGTACTATACAAACTAGAAATCCAACAGTGACAAATCAAAATACTTCTATAGTACAATATTATGTCTGCTTTGTGATAGTAGGGAAAAGCAGTTGTACAACTCATGAAGAAATATGCATAGTCTGCTTCTGAAATTTCTCATCACCACTTCAATCATTTATTTAATGAGTACTAGGATAACAATACCTTTGAACCAGAGGTTTGTTTACAAAGAGTTTGTGATGATGGAAAAAGCGGGGTGGGGTGGGACAGCACAAAATGGGTACATATTATTAAGGTAATATAAGGATAAACACTTGAATATCTATACAATGGCATAACAATCATTTGGGATAACAAAGTAAACAAGCATGATGCAAGAATTGCTGTTTTAGTTAGGCAGTCCGAGCAGGACCTAGTCAATAAAGTGCTGGGTGGGGGGTTAGTAAATGCAGGCAGGTGATGTAGAGGTGGGGAGGAAGAGGGATATGGGGAGAGGAGAGAGAGGGTATGTGGAGGGGGAGAAACGAGGGGAGCAAGGGCCAGTAAAGGGAAGAGAGGGAAACTTTGGGACGGAAGGTGGGAGAAAGTGTAGATGCAGAGAAGAGAAGTAAGGTGTGGAGGAAATGGGAATGCAGAGCCCTGGATGAGCAGTAGGGTCTGTGAGATACCAGGAGTAGGGGGTAGAAGGAGATGGGGGGAGAGAGAAATGGAGAAGGAAGGAAGGAAGCGAGAAAAGTAGAGGGGGGAGATGCGATAGAGAAGAAGAAAAGTATGTCAGAAGTAGGGAAGTTAAGAGCTAGACAAAGCAATCACAGTGGTTCAGAGAGAGAGGAGAAGTTGTTGAAGGAGCTTGAGTTTGGAAGCACTAAGTTTAGATTCGTAAGAGACATCCAAAGGGAGACAATTAACAAGGGTGGATACTCTATATGCAAAGGTGTGCAGGTCTTGGGAGGTCCTGTAGAAAGGGACAAGGAAGGATGGCTTAGAGGAACTTCGTGTATGCCTGGCTATGTGTACTGGTGAGATTAGGGTTTTGACAAAAGGGGGCAAGAGGTCAAGACTGATCTTTTCTGCAAGTAGGCCTCTATGGTAGGAGACCCTTGCCTTGAGAGGGAGCCAGTTAGGCCGCTCGTAGAGATCACAGGTGTGTGTCTTCTTGTCAGATCCAGAGACTAGCCCACAAGCTTTGTTCAGTGCAAGTGCAATTCACATTAGGGAGGTGTCTGAGGCAGCACCATAGATAACTAGAGCATAGTCAACAAGGATGAGGATAGTGCTGGTTAATGTGAGCCCCATGGCCTCCGTGGTCATATAGTGGTGGCGGCGATATAGGATCCCAATCCTGGAGATGATGATCTTGACAATTTGGTTAATGTGGAGATTGAGTGAGAGAGCAGTATCTAGTGTTATACCAAGGTATTTAAATGCTTGAACTTGCTCAAGGTGTTGGTTTAGAATGTTGCAGATGGTTAGGCTGACAGCTTTGTGAGTATTGTGAGGGTTAGAAAAGAGCATGACCTTGGTCTTTTTGTAATTCATGAGCAGTTTATGTTGCTCAAACCAGGTCTTTACTAAGCTGAAGTTGGACTGTAGGTCAGCCATCAGGGTGAGTGGGTCTGGGCTGCAGGAGAAGAGGACTGTGTCATCCGCATAGAGGACCACGTTACTTTTATAGGCTGATGTAAGGTTATTGATAAATATGCTAAAGAGTAAGGGTCCAAGAATGGAGCCTTGTGGGACACTAGACCTGACAGGGAGACTGTTTGAAAGAGTTTTGCCTATCTTGACTTACTGGTTGTGACCACAAAGGAAACTGCTGAACCAGCTAGTAATAACAATGGAGAGCCTAAGGGAGGGGAGCGTGCTGAGGAGTAGGAAGTAGTTAACTGTATCAAAAACCTTAGTTAGGTCAATGTAGATTGACCCAACTAGGTGGCCATCATCTAAGGCCTTATGTATATAGTTGGTGTAGACAAGTACTGTAGGGCAGTTGTAGTACTGTGCGACTTTCTAAAGCCATGCTGTTGTGGGCACTGTATGTTATATTTGGTGAGGTATTCCACAAGCTGATAAGTGACAATGGACTCAAGGGCCTTAGAGAGGGGGGGGTGGAAGGATCGATATAGGCCGGTAGTTATTGCTTGACATCCTGACACCACTTTTATGGACCAGTGTAACCATAGCAACTTTTCAACAGCAGGAGAACTGTTGAAGGGAGAGAGACAGATTCTAAAGCCTGGTGAGAGGAGTAATTACAGCGTCCAGGGATAGGTGCAGAAGCTTATGATCCAGGGAGTCACCGCTGAGCCTGGATTTGCCAGGACCATTTTTATGTACTTTTTGGATTCTGATAGTCTGACTCACCTGAAGTGGGGGGGGGTGGATGAAGAGAGAGGGAGTGGCAGAGACTGTAATTTTTTTGTAGGGCAAGGAGCATCAAAAAGTCAGGTGGGAGAATCCTACCAATCTCAGTAAAAGCTTCATTAAAAGCATTCGATATGAGTCTGGGGTCCTGAGTGTTAATACCATTGACCTGGAGGAGGGTGGGAAGAGGCCTTATTATTTTTTTATTTTTTCATTTTTTATTTGTTTAACCAGGAGTAGCACAGTAAACTGAAAGCTTTTTTACAGATGTGACCTGGGAGCACAGAGAAGTTAAGTGACTTGCTCAGGGTCACACAGTATACAGGTGGAAGCTGTGGGGTGCAAACCCAGGTCTGGTCTGCTGGATGTCACCAGATTTGCAGCTCAGAGCCTTAAACCACTGCACTATACTACCTCAATTATAGGCTTGCCTGTGAGGTATTTAAGCATTTCCCAGAGGTTACGGCTTTTACAGTAGGAGCTTGTGAATTTTGCTTTGAAGAAGTCTTTTTGTGCGCTTCAGATTTCATAGGTGCATCGATTTCTGGAGGCCCTTTAGAGCTGCATGTCACTATGCTTCCCAGTAGACTTTGCCCTATGCCAGAGAATATCTCTCTGCTTCATAGAGTTTATTACTGAGGTAGAGAGCCAGGGGTTGGATTGGTCATTGATCTTTTTTTTTTTTTTTTGTGGAGAGGCAAAGAGATCACAGGCTTTATTTCGCTGGGAGATAAAGTAGCAAAGGGTGTCATCCACGTTATTGAAATGACTTATTGGGGACCAGTCACACTGTGCCAGATAGGTTTGAAAGCAGGAGAGGTTTCTTTTTTGATTACCCGATGATCAATGGTTTTGGTTGGTGACTGTGTGCCTTATTTGACCAATAACAGAGTACAGGTGAGTGGTCACTCAGCGTATGAGGAAGAGCAACCATACTTGTAATTCTGTCAGGGTGTGTGGTAAGGATGAGGTCCAGGAGGGTGCTAGAGCCAGTCCTAGGGTTAAATCTAGTGGGTGTGGTGACCTTCTGGGAGATGTCGATGGATGTGATGGCATCTTTAAATGGGGCTGCCTCAGGGGCAAGCCAGTTTATATTAAAATTGCCCTGTATCTCAGTCTCTGTCTGATGAGGGATTCAAGGTATTCAGTGAACATTTTGAGACCAGAGGTCTGGTCACGTGGAGGGATATAAACCGAGGGTATGATGAGAGTTTTCCCAAGCTACCCCAGTAGTATTTTAATAGCAAGCAACATGAGAGTTAGCGGATAGGGTAGTGTGAGTGAAGGCCATACTCTTAAGGTGGTCTTTAATGTAAATCAAGCATTACTACTACTATTACTGCCATAACCACCACTACTCAGGATTTCTCTGGATATAACATAGGGTACAAACAGGCCATCTGGACACATCAGAACTACCCTCCACTGCTCAGTGAAATAGTTCAGTGGAGATCCAATAATAACGAGATCATCATTTTTTTGTAAGCACGTGTGAAAAAAAAAAACATTCGCAGGCGGAAGTCAAGCAAAAGTCTGACTTTTGTTTCCATGAAAGTTCAGAAATCCATTTCCGAACTTTCATGGAAATTTCACCTCTGATCGCCGCCCAACCCAATTGCCAAAAAGAAGCCCTGGTGGTCAGTGGTCCTCCCCCCACCACTCACCCAATGTTTCTAATTAAAGCCTTGGTGGCTAGCGGTTCTGCTAATCACCCACCTGACAAAAGCTCTGCTGGCTAGTGGTCCCTCTCCCCACCAGTTCACCCACCCAACCTGTAATAAAAATACCCCTGGTGGTTTGCAGTCCCTCCCCCCACCCCATCACCAACCTGACAAAATCCCTGGTGGCTAGTGGTCCCTCCCCTCCACCTGGTCACCCGCCTGACATGTCCAGTAGCCAGTAACCCCCGAATCCCTATCTCTGTAGTCCATACTGTATAGTATTTAAAAAACAAATTCCCTGGTGGTCTAGTGTTCTTTACCCCCCCCTTCCTATCCCTGAACCCCTGTCCCTGAATAAATATTTTATTCTATGGTGGTCTAGTGCCCTCCACCCCCTCACCCCAGCAGGTGTACCACCACCCCGCTCCCACCCGCAACCTGAACTCCAGCAGATTAGACAGCCCTCCTCTCTCTATCATGGCTAGTTTTTGTAGCTGAGCTGTCAATGAATGTACCTACTCATTCATTGACAGCTCAGTAGGGGGGGCCAGCCATAACGGATAGAGGAGGGCTGTGCCAGTCATCTGTGAGTTCAGGTTATGCAGCAGGTGGTGGGACACCTGCTGGGGTGGGGGTACTTGACCACCAAGGAATAAAATATTTATTTAGGGACTGGGGATTGGGGATGGGGAGGGGGTTAAAACACTAGACCACCAGGAAAAAAAAATACTATACAGTATGGACTATGGAGACAGGGATTGGGGGGATACTGGCTACTGGTCATGTCGGGTAGGTGACTGGGTGGAGGGGAGGGACCACTAGCCACCAGGGATTTTGTTGGGTGGGTGATGGGGTGGGGTTGAGGGACCTCTAGCCACCACGGATATGCCATATGCCATGCCCCGAAAAAATGGATCTCTCTCCCTCTAACTATTCATCTGGCATCATTCCATACCTCTTTCAAAATATTGCTATGTGACCATCTTGCTCCTGCTTTAAACCCCCTTAGCCCAGCAAATCTATATTATGTCTTCTACACCGACAGCCTTTCTGTGCTCTTTTATCAACAAAATATTTCTGCACTGACCTCCTGTCTCCTATCTTGCTATAATTTAACTTTAATTACATTTAGCCATCATCCCTTACCTCAATTTTTCATATCCTATCCTATCCTATCCTATCCTATCCTATCCTATCCCACCTCCTAATACTACCTCCCTCCCCCCAAATACTCCTGTTTACATTGTATTCCACCTTCCTTGACTATTAAGTTAGCACTCTGCTTTGTTTTAAGCTCACTAGACTGCTACCTAAATGTTGCCTAAGGATTTTTCGCTGTTGCTCTCCGATAGTTCTATGTTATATAGTTCTGCAGAATCAATTGTATTTCTACTGCCTGCACTGTATTACTATTTTCTAAGCACCTATTGCTTATATTTGATTGTACTGTCCTTGTTCAAAATGTTTTGTTTCTGTAAACTTCTGGGTTTTGCCTGAAAATAGTCATTGCTATGGCTAGTGCACCCTACCCAGTCAACGAAAACTAAATAAATAAATCAAATAAAATAAATGTTTATTACATGTGGAGTGGGTGGGGGAGGGACCACTAGCCACCAGGGCTTATTCTGAGGGGAACAGGGTGAACCTTCACCAAAAATATTCACAGACATTTTCCGATCCACAACAGGTGAAAGTTCGGAAACTTCTGCGAAAGCTGCCAGGTTTTCACGTAAGTTCAGTGAAAGTGAGAATACCCACTTTCTCCTACAGATAGTTTTTTTCTTAAAGATGTTAAAATTCTCACTCTCAATAACATGCTATGGTGACCCATTCCTTTGTCCGTCTATTACCTAGGTATAAAAGCATTTCCTCTTTAGTGATTGGTAGTTTCCCAACTTGAGTTGTGCAGTGTCCCCTCATGTAAGTTTTCCTTGTTTTTTATTTTAAATCCCAAGCAATCCTTTAAATCATCATCCCTTGTGATGTTATACATTGTAATAAATCCCATCATCTAGAACTCAGATCTAGGTCCATAAGTCTATTTGAGCTCAATGTGTATCAGTAGTACAAATGTTCCACCTCTCTAATAAGCTTTGTAGTCCTTTATTGAATTCCTTTGAGCTTAGAAAGATCTTCCCCTATACAGGGTGCCCAGAACTACTACCACGTATTTGAGCCACCATGTATCACAATCAGATGTAGTATTTCCCTTGATTTAGTCATTACGTATTACTAAATGTGAGCAAATGGTAGCACAAACTTAGTCTTGTTGAAAACAATGGTTTCATCTGCTAAGTAATGATCAATGGATTGAGTCTATGCTGGTTTTCACTGTTCAAGGAGGTGGATTTCTCTGAAAGTTTCCATGACTTTTGAGCACCTGAACATGGAGTCATTAGCTGCTGTATATCCTCTTGTAATCTTGCAAGATGTTTGGGTTGGTGTTTTCAAAAGTGCTAAAAATGACACAGTTGCATCAAACATGTAAATTTGCATCATGCAGATGTGACACATAATTGCAGCACATGTTCATAGTTGCATGAGAACTGGCTCTTACATGTGTGTCATTGCTGTGGCATACTGTAATTACAGTGCAAATGTGAACTGCATCATACATACATGCATCACTTGTGCACCACTAATCTGAATGCAAGTGTGGGTGTAGTAGAATGTGGTGCAATCATCTTCTGATAGTAGCACATCTTTCTGATGCAGATACAGCTGCAATTTGATAGAAAAATTATGCAAGTTGTAGCTACATCTGTTGTAACTCTTTGAAAATACAAGGCTAGATCTCTATCATTTTAGTTAACCAGTACCTTTTTAAAGCCATTTTTGCTATGAGTCTTCAATGTTTCTTTATGAATGCAGCTGCTAGGAAAAAAGTCATCAAAGAGTCCTTTGGCATTCAACTTGGGCATTCTCTGTAGTGTGTACTCACTCACAATTTGTAGCACATTAAGTCACAATACTTGGTGTAAAACACTAGCCTAAGGCAATGGTGCAAAGTGATTAGTCTCCCTTTTATGGTTACAGTGGGCGGAGCCTGCAGATGTTTTGCATGTACAAAAGGGCTGATGTCATGTTTTCTGTCTGTGGAACTGACTGAAGGTAAAAATAGTCTCCTCTGCCTTACTCTTCTCCAAGAAATGTTTTCCACCCTCAAATAAATATGCTTTCATTTTAGTCAACGGTTGCAGAGCACTATTTTCTTTCTTAAATGGGAGGTACAAGAACTGGAACCTTAGTGGTGGTAGGCAGCATTAGTTTTTTGGGGGGAGAGTAAGATCCACCCCCACCTCCACTCGAGAAGCTCCTAAAGATCCACCCACACCTTTTTTTTTGGTTTGTGTGTGAGGGGCATGAGGTGGCTCTATCATGTTGGAACAACTGACTGTCAGAGCTGCCTGGAGAAGTAATTAAGGAGTGCCTAAAACTACATCTAGGCATACCCCCCTCCCCCCACACACAGACATAGACATCATAATTTTTTTTAACTCTAAGCATGTCAATATTTGACTCTAACAGTATGGGCAAGTTGGGCATAAAAATAAAACAGAAAAAAAGGATCAAGCAGGTGCCTTCTCCTTTGTCAGATGCATGCAGACAGAAGGTCACAAATCCTATATAACAAGTTCATTATATGGATGTTTTCCATGTAAAACAGAAATGTTGTTATTGTCATGTTTGTAGCATTGTTTGTAACCAGTAAACTATTATTTACATAGGTACTGCAAATGACAGGTTTTAATTCAGAAATCCAGTCTTGATAAATTTGTTTTTTTAGCAGTTCTGTAAGATTTTTGTCTGTCTGATGTAAGAGTGCATAGCACAGAAATTAAAAGGTTTGCCTAATTGATTGTTGTTTGCATGAGAAGTGAGCGTGACAGTGGCATGCAAGAGTGAAGTCTAACAATTGTTTCTTGGCCATTCTGGGACCTGAAGTTTAACAGTAATGTGTGTAGAGAATAGTCTTGTGTTTTGTGCATTTGAATAGGTTTAGTGCTTTGAAGCTAAAAGATATATATATATATACACACACATACACATAGTGTCATGGGCTCCTGAAAAGGAAGGAGGTAATACTGAAATAAATTCTATTCTGGTGGTTTATTTATTTATAAGATTTTAAGTGTAGTTCTGCCTAGGTCACAGACACATAAGCTATAAAAAGTACATTTAAGGATGGATGTATTAGTCAAAGCTTGTAGTAGCAAAATAAAGCAAGAAAAATAATATATTGTGTTTGTTTTCTTTCACATGTTTAACCAGGAGTGGCACACTAAGCTGAAAGCTTGTTTACAGGGGCAACCTGGGAGCACATGGAAGTTAAGTGACTTGCTCAGTGTCACCCAGTATGCAAGTGGGAGCTGTGGGATTCAAACCTAGATCTCCAGATTTGAAGCTCAGAGCCTTAAACCACTGTGCTATACTGCCTCCCTAGTTATGGCAGTCATCTGTTTTATGGTTCATGATGTTGGTGTAGTAAGCAGCAGTACATTGCTTAGCAGGTGTAAAATGTCAGTAAGTAGGTCATGCAATAGATGTGCTGAGCAGGTACTGAAGCAAGAAATGTATTTAGGATAGCAAAATAGTCCTGTTAGAAAACTGATAAATGTGTGACATCATTTGTATCTCAATTTCAAGGAGGTCCTTATGGGGTGTCAATGTACAATATAAAGTAGTTATAGTTTTCAAGTTGTTTGAGTAATTGCTTTGTACTACCACTGTTGCTAAATTTAAATTATACTATGAAGGAAATTTAAGTTTATGTAACTGTCTGTAAATGCATTAAGAACATTTACTTGTCCTTATAATGTAATGCATTAAATGCTGTTGCTAGGTTAAGAAGTCACATACAGGCAATGGAGATGAAAACAATGGGATGCATAGGAATTTGAAAAAAAAGTATACATTAGCAGGAGCAGTGTCATGACTTTTTTATAGTTTCACTCCAGATTTTCAACATTACCATTTTTTTACACCTCCTCATAAACAGTACAGCTGTCATTTTTTACATCCTGTTCAAATTGTGTTTTTTCACCTGTGGTGCCAAATGGCACAGACACTGTGCAAAATCACCTTTCAGCTAATGAACTGATAGTGTCACTGTTCATGTAGTGGGGTCACAAAAAGACCATGCTGAAAACTTGGAGTGAAAATACCAAGAAACGCCCAAGGTATTAGGGTTTCTGACCATATCACCCTGTCTTGTAGGGACTGACAGGCATCAGAGGTGTGACTTGGGATTGTCAGCAGTAATGCTCACACCATTCCACCCTCATCCCCACCCTGCAGCCAGTGACAGGTATTGAGGTTTGCCTTTGACTCTTCAGCCCCAAAGTTCAGTCCATTCTCTTATACTGTACCCATTTCAGCATATTTCCTTATGGAATAGGGTGAGTGTAAAGTTTGAACATCCCAAGGCACACCTCGACACTTGTCTGTGTCTGCAGGATAGGATGAGGTGAAATTGTGTGAGCATTATGGGCAATGACCCAAAGGCACACCCCAATGCCTATCCATCTCTGTGGGGTTGGGGGTGGGGTTGGCGTCACTTCAATACTTCACTGCCATTCCTATTCTGCCTATCTGTCTGTGTGTGTCTCTCTCTACCTATATGTCTATGTAATTATCTATCTTTCTATCAACTGCATGTATCACTCTTTTTACCTATTTCTAAAACAAACCTGCATATCACATTTACCTGCACTCTGAGCACATACTTATGAAACTGTACAGATTTGTACTCCACTTCTGCATAGAACTCATACTTTCCTAATATTCCCATTATCAGCAGCATAACTATCTTACCCTTATAAAAAAGTGACCCCCCCTCTGAAAGTTACTATCACATTTTCTCTGCTAATAGTCCATCATTACACCTGACTTCCTGACATCAACACTTTGCTTAAATATAACTTACATCACCTCATGGACAAAAACCCCGTTTTTCTAAAAAAAAAAAAAAATGTTGTGTAAATAATCCCAAGGCTGAACATATGCCAGCCATTACTTTTTCATGTAATGCCACCTTCTACACCATCATGAGGATTTGCATATGTTTCCCATGATGCTTTGCATTATTGGGGTATGTGCAATTGTGCTTTCTTTAAAATGTGGCTGTCCGGCCAATATCATCTGGGACAACACATACCTCAGTGGTATTTGCTCTGGGGTTCTTTTGTAAACCTATATTGCTTTCTATTCCTTCCATTAAAATGTATATCTCCATATATTTTCCTAATAATGTGTATGCCTTCCTTAGAACAGAAACTAAAGCAAATCTTGCTACTTACAAATCATTGTGTTGTTTCTCCATACTTCCTTAACAATTCCACACAACTTCACTAACTTCATTATGCAGCCATGATGGATCTGACTAGAGTTTGTTTCTGATAGACATGAAGCTGACTCTTAAAGAGACCTTGTCATCTCAAGGATAGCTTTAAGAAAACATGGCAATTTGTGGGGAGAATACAAGCAACTGACAAAGAGATAAACTATTAAGTGGTTTCCTTTCCAGGCCTTTCCTTCAAAATGTATATTATACGCCAGTGCAGAAGCATAACATGGGCTTGAGAGCAGATAATATTCATCTAAAAAGAAAGACTTTTAATGTGACCCTACTATAGTATACACAATGTGGTGGGACAACAAGCACATTATGACATTTTGGACTGAAGAACAGTAGAAATCTTTTGTGAGAGGATACCAAAGATCAGAATAATATAAACTGAAAAAACATACTTTATTTTGACTTATGGAGGAATTTCAGGACTCTCCAATTAAGGTAATCATGCACTAGCTGTGGTGTCAGTAACAGCTAAAACTGTCTTTTGAAGCTTTGGATAGGGGATAGGCCATTTTCAGTTGGTGAATGGAAATGAAATTCTGGAGTATTTAAAAACTTGAAAACTTTGCACATGGGTTTAGGGGCAACAGGGTGGGCTTTGAAATGATGGAAATGACTTTTTGAAATAGTGACATCCTGAGAGACTGCTCTTTCTTTGCTGACAGTTATGAAGTGTCTTGACTGCCAGAATTTTGCCTTACCTCTTTGTGTTCTTTTCACTTATCTGAACTCTTGCTCTTTCCACTTTCTCTGTTTTTTCTTTGTCACCTCTGTTCCTTTCATTTCTGTACCATTTTCGAATATTTGTGAAATACTGTATTGAGGCCAGATAGCGTTTTTCCTGCTAATGGGGACTATTTCTCATAGCGCTCACTCTGGCATGAGTTTTACCTACGTTTTAAACTCTTTTCGGGGAGTTACTAAGAAATTGGGGTCTATTGAATGTTGAGAGTCATTCTCATATATTTATATATTTTTATATACAGTGGGAGACAGGCCAAATGGGCAGAATGCCTCCTCCTGTCTTATCACACAATATTATATTTTATAATGATTCATGTCTTATAATTAATGAATCCTGATCACCATTTCTATCCATGTTTATTATATGCATACTGTTATTAGTATTGTATATGTTGTGTGATTTAGAACAAAATAAATCTTTAATGATAAAAAACATGACTTTTGAACACAATTCAGCTTATCTGCCATTTATTTTCAGTACCTACAGTTGCAGTGATTGACACGGTCATACAGTATATTTCCTGAACTTTCAGTGATATCGCTAAAGAAATTCCTTCCCTGTCTGCAGTACCACCACAGACCTAACAAAGTGAACCTCCATACAAATATCACAAACTATCTGGAAATATCTGATCAAGTCTTTTTGCTGCAACTGTTCCTGTAGATGCCTCATTTTGTATGCTTCAGTACATTACTATTAAAACAGAGTCACTGTACATTAGCCTTCTTCTGATCTCATCAGATTCAGAAGCAAATGGTTTGATACATTTTGTTGGACCAACATTGATGATACTCAAAGAAAAAAGTGCCTAAGCTTGTGGACCAACCAAGTCCTTCTTCGGAAGCTTATGGCAGTTGTTTAGAAAATCGTGTACTATTAACACCCATATCATACATAAAAAAAAAAAAAGAAAGAATTCTCATTGGTTTAACATACTCAATTACACCATAACTGAAGTTTAAATAAGAAGAACTAGATTTCACTAGTTTGCTATTAGCAGAGAAGCCTTCCAAGGTCAAATGTCCACAGAATAAAATAAGAATCCTTTAAGCAGAAAGTTCCACTAACTTAAAAACTGAATATTTAAAGCAGCAGTGCAATGAAAAATATTTTTCCAAAAAAGCTTGTTTTAGCTACAGTTAAGAAAAATATCAGCTTACCTGTTAGATGTACTTGTCTAGGTACCTCTTACACTATGAAACATGAGTTTGTTTTTATATTTTTATGATAACCCTTACCAGATCTACAATGCTGTTTCTATGCAAAATGTGGCGACCATCTTTTTTCTTGAGAAAAAATTAAATTAAAATGTTTATAAAATAATCAAATTTTGGTGGAATTAAAAAACTGTACCACCAAATAAAACTGGAAGATGCCCAGAATCTTTTATAGTGAAAAAAGGTAGGGTCAAATTTTTTGCTTAATTTCGTTCCACTGCTTCTTTAAGTGTGTTATGTGAATTCAGTTTGCTAAACTGTGATATTATTGTATGTTAAAAAAACAACAATATAATAGAAATTTTCTATATATGGCATTAAGTAGGTTTAAAGTAACATTTACCTAGTGTGAAAAACAGTTTCACACATTATGCTAACTAATTAACTAGTTATCTCACCCTGGGCAGGGGGGGATTTCCATTAGGTTTTTATTCAGATTCCTTAGTCTGTTACTGTACATATAGCAGTTTGATTTTATACTGACACATTTTTGAAATCTGAACATATCAGGATGCATGATCTTATTTACTTCTGTGTCTCTCACAGATTAAATTCCATTGGGTAAATACTGTAGTGATTGGTGTTAATGATGGTGTGTTAGGACTCTTGGCTCTCCTACATAGTGAATATATACTTCCTTCTAACTGGTTATCTTTCCCCGGGGGTGGGGTAATTTCACTGTGTTTTTATTTTGATACCTTATAATGTTTCTGTACATGTAGTAGTTTGATTATATAGTGACACATTTTTGAACTCTGAATATATCAGGATGCATGGTCTTACTTACTTGGGGGTCCTTGACAGGTTTGTTTTTTTAATTTGGCACTTATACTGACAACTGATATTATCTTGTATAAAATATTTTTATAGCACTGAAGGTCTCAATGTTTATGGAATATAATAACCGGTTGAGTGTATAGTTGGGAAAATGTCCAGATAGGTTTTATACTGTATAACTGTGTGAAACAGTTTCTCACATTAGGTAAACTTTATTTTAAACCCACTTAATGCCATAGATAGAAAATTTCTGTTATATAGTTGTTGTTTTTTTAACATAGAATAATATCAAATTTTAACAGACTGTATTCACACTTAAACATTTAGTTTTTAAGTTAGTCTAACTTTCTGCTTGAAGGATTTGTATCTTATTCTGTGGACATTTGACCTTGAAAGGCTTCTCAGCTAACAGCATACTGGTGAAATCTAAGTCTTCCTATTTAAGCTTCAGTTATGGTTTAAATGAGTATTTTAAATGAACGTGAATTCTTTCTGGTATTTTATGTATTATCTGGGTGTTAATAGTATATGATTTTCTAAAGAACCGCTATAAACTTCCAAGGAAGGACTTGGTTGGTCTGAAAGTTTAGACACTTTGTTCTTTTTGTAACATCAATGTTGGTCCAATAAAAGGCATCAAACTGTTTGCTTCTCGGTCTGTTTTTACAAGGACCAATATGGCAGCTAAACTAAATCTGTATGTTTGATCTGTCTCGTCATTCACCTTCGTAAGGGCCTGTAAACATGAGGGCTGGTATAGGTCATCAAGATAAGAATGCAGCACAGGGAGGAAACTATCAATTACAGACCCATCTGCCTAACTTTAGCTGTGGGGAAACAAATGAAAACCCTACTGAAAGAGATGCTGGTTGAGCATCTAGAATCCAATGTGCTGTAGGAACACAGGCAGCACAAATTCATGGGGGGAAGGACATGTAAAACAAATTTTGATAGATTTCATTGACCGGGTGACCAGGGAAATAGATCAGGGAGGGCAGTGGACATAGCAGTTCCATGTCATAATAGCTATCGCAAAATAGCAATCGCTATTATGGCTAGTGTATATCGCTGAAAAGCAAATCGATGATATACACTCCAAGGTGATGCAACCTCCGGACAAGTAAACAAGTGTTTCTGAGGAGGGCCGTGCCCCTCTTCACCCCTCTGAAACAGGATTCTTAACTCCCAGGGGGGGTGCATGTCTAGGAAGGGGCAATATCCCTGCAGTGGGATAAAATTAGGCAGCGGTAAAAGTTTCCCACACCCGGTCCTGAACCCTGTACCTGCTGCACCTGAGCTAGCCACCCACACCACCACACCACATGGCTAGCTAGGTGGCACCAAGTACAGCAGTCCCCCAAAACTCCTTCCCTGTCCCTCCCCTTTCCCTCACTATTACCTGCCTTACTGTCACCCTGCAGTACACCCTCAGTCATGTAGTATCGCTATTCTTGCAGGGTAGCCCAGGAGGAAAATGTTAAGTAAGAGTCACCATTTTGATGGTCACTCATATTCAGTCACCATCCTCACTGGATACCGGACATAGCCTGTCAGGATTTCTGCAAGGCTTGTAACACTGTGCAACACAGAATGCTGATTAGGAAGTTTAACAGCCTATGAGTCTAGTCCAAATTGGTAGATTGGGTTTGAAACTAGTTAATTGATAAGAGACACAGAGTGATGAGTACCATCACACACTCTAAAGATGGCAGAGTAACCAGCAGGGTACCACAGGGTTGTGCATTGGGACCACACCGCTTCAATATCTTCATTGGAGACATTGCAGAATAACTGGATGGGAAGGTATGCTTTTTTGCTAATGATACAAAATTCTGCAAGAGGGTGAAGACTCAGAAGGGGCTGAAGACAATGTGCAAGGGATTTGAGGAAAACCGAGGAGTGGTCAAGCGCATGTCAGCTACATTTCAATGACAAAAAGTGCAAAATCACTCTAGAGCATAGAAACCCTTCTGCTGAGTATAGGATTGGTGGGAGACACTGGCAGTCACTAGACAGGAAAGGGACCTTAGGGCTATTATACCAGAGGACCTCAAGGTAACAGTACAGTGTGACAAGGCTGTAGTCAGGGCTATTGGGATGCTGGGGTGCATAGGGAAGAGTATCAGCAGCAGGAAGGGAGAGGAGGTACTGCTGTTGTATCAATCTCTGCTGTTGTATCATTCTCTAGTATGCCCCCCGTCTTGAATACTGTGTCCAGTTCTGGAATCCACACCTCAGAAATGACATAGACAGGATAGTGGTGGTCCAGAGGTGGGCAACCAAAATGGTGCAAGGGTTGCAGGAGAAACCCAATGAGGAGAGACTGAGGGATCTCAACATGTACATCCTGCAGCAGAGGAGAGTGAGAGGGGACATGATGGAAACCTACAAGTACCTCACAGGGGTGAACAGGATGTAGGAGGAAAGCCTCTTTCAAATGACTAGGAGGCATATGATGAAGCTGGTGGGGGGATGTTCATAAGGGATGACAGAGGCAAGGAAGGGGGAGGGTCGTGGAGGCAGAATAGGCAGGGAACACTTAGGCAGCCTGGATGGGAAAGCAGTCCTTTCCTGCTGACAGATTGTATGTTTCTATAAGGCTCAACAGTACTCATCCAGGGTCAGATGGCATCCTTCCTAAATTTTTAAAACAGAGTGCATATGCCATAGCTGCTTCCCCAGCTCATATTTTCACCTGCTGTCTCTCATCAGGGATAGTTCCCTCACTTTGGGATCATACTATTATTATCTTTCTCCATAAGGGTGGTTCCACAGCCTGTCCTGGTAATTACACAGCAGCTTCTCTCCTCCCTATGCTCTCCAAAATCCTTGAGAGACTGGTTGCTATTCAACTTTCTAGTTTCTATACTGAACTTTTTTTCTTTCCTGCTACCAGTCTGGTTTCTGTTCTGCCCACTTCGTTACTTCCTCTCTATTAAGACTAGTCAACTATATCCACTCCAACATGGATACTAGTTTACCTATTGGTGTTATCTCTTTGGCGTACAAACATAGATAATGATGGCAGAAAAAGACTAGTGGTACACCCAGTCTGGCTGAGTTCCCATAAGCCCTGGCACATACTGTTCCTCCAGGGTACTATCCCCCCATCCCCCACTCCTTCTCCTTGGTTTTGTTGCCCCAAGCAACCACCATACCCTTCAGTCTATCCCAGCCCTGATTGAATCCCCTGTTTTTGCATCCACCACCACCTTGGCTATCAGACTGTTCCAAGGTTCAGCCACCCTTTCTGCAAAGTAGCACTACCTCATATCTCTCCTGAACCTCTCCCTGTGATTTTCCACTCATGTCCGTAAGACTGCGAGTTAGTGTTCAGGCTAACTAGTTCCTCACAGTTCACATTGTTTATTTCTTTAAGGAAAGTGAAGATCTCTATCATATCTGCCTTCTAGTCTCCAGTGAGTAAATATTTAACAGCTTGTGAAGCTCTTCAAAGGATCTGTCCTGCTGGTCCTTAATCATCTTTGTTATTCCATGCTGCACTGTCTCCAGCATAGCCTCATCCTTTCTGATGTAAGGACTCCAGAACTGGGTGCAGTATTCCAGGTGAGGTCTCACCAGAGATCTACAATGGGGAAGTTTTATCTCTTTTCTTCTGCTATGAATACCCCTTCCAATATATTCCAGCATCCTCTTAGCTTGGCTACAGACCTTTTGGCACTGACTCAATTGCTTAAGTGAGTTGCTAATGATAACTCCCAGATCCCATTTTTCAGTCATGGTGCTAAGTCTCTCCCCACCCATCCAACATTCTGTCTTGGGGTTCTTGTTCTCTAAGTGCATTACCTTGCGCGTTTTGACATTGAGTTTCAATTGCCAAACCCTTGACCACCCCCTAGCTTTTGTAAGTCCATATGCATTCCCCTTATTCCTCTTCAGTACTAACCCTCCCACACAGCTTAGTGTCATCTGCAAAGAGACACAACCTTCTCCAGTTTCCCTCTCCAATTTCACTGATGAACATGTTGAAGAGGACTGGACCCAGGACTAATCCCTGTGGAACCTCACTTGTAACCTCCCGATCTTCTGATTTAACCCCATTGACCACAATTCTGTGCTGCCTCCCCTTTAGCCAGTTACCCACCCAGCTTTCTGTCAGTTTAGCTACATCTAGGTCCTCCATCATCTTGAGCAGTTGTTTGTGAGGTACTGAGTCAAATGTATTGCAAAAGCTGAAGTACAGCAAATGCACAGCATGGCCCCTATCTAATTCCTTTGTCACCCTGTCAAAGAAAACTATTAGGTTAGTCTGACAAGACCTTCCTGCCACAAAACTGTGCTATTTACCATCCTGGAGCCCATTGCTCTCCAGGTATTCTACAAGGTCCTCTTTGATCAGTGACTTCATCTGCTTCTCTATGATAAAAGTCAGACTGACAAGTCTATAGTTCTCTGGTTGCTCCTTGCCCCCCCTCTTGTGAAGTGGAACCACATTGCTGCCATCTAATCCTTTGGAACTTCTCCCCATCCTTAGTGAGCTGTTGAATAGACCTACTAGTGGTTCAGCCAGTTCTGCTGCTAATTTCATGAGTATCCTCAGATGCAACCCACCTGGTCCCAGGGCCTTATCTATCTTAAGGACTGCCAGTCCTTCCAAGACCCTTTTACTAGTAAATTTTTGGATGACTCATTTATGGGCCACCCTTAGTGTCTGCTTTGATGCCAGTATCCAGCAAGGACTGGTAGTCTTCCCCAATGGGAACAGAATAAAAGTAGTCATGAAGGATGGCAGCCTTATGCCCATCTTCCTTCATCATCCTACCCTCCTCAACTAGTCTTACAGCTTAGTGTTGCTCAATGTCTTCATCAATGACATTGGGGATGGCAGTAAGGGCAGAATGTGCCTATTCACAGATGCCACAAAGCTCTGCGGGAGAGTGGACACAGCTGAAGGGATACGGGGCCTACAGGAAGACATGGAAACACTGGGGAGGTAATCTAGGATCTGGCAGCTTGGCTTCAATGCTAAGAAATGCAAAGTTATGCATATTGGAGCCAAGAATCCCAGAACAGAGAACTATCTGGGTGAAGTCTGAGCATCTGCAGCAGAGGAGGAGAAGAAGGACCTGGGATTGATGACCTGAAGCACTCCACACAGTGCAAGAAAGCAGCAGCAAAGGCAAACAAGATGCTAGGATGCATATCTTGGGAGATCAGTAGTAGGAGAGAGGAGGTTATACTGCCCTTGTACAGGTCACTGGTAAGGCCGCATCTAGAGTATGGAGTTCAGTACTGGTGCCTACACCTCGAAAAGGACATTAACCTGCTGGAGACAGTCCAGAGGAGGGCTACAAAGATGATAGTGGGTCAGCAGGGTAAGGCATATGAGGAGAGGTTGAGGGCACTGAACATATACTCCCTGGAAGACAGAAGTGAGAGAGTGGACATGATTGGGACAGTCATTTACTTGAAAGGGATACATAGAAACATAGAATTTGATGGCAGATAAGGACCACTTGGCCCACCCAGTCTTCCCATTTCCCTACCTACTGGATAAGCTGCAGATCCTAGTTAACCAGCAGCCTACTTCTTCCTACCCCCACCTCCTAGAATTGCCTTATGACTGTCCCATGCATGCTTGAATTCCACCACTGATTTTGACTCCACAACCTCCTCTGGAAGGCCGTTCCATGCATCCACAACCCTCTCTGTGAAAAAATACTTCCTTAAATTACCTCTGAGCCCCCCCCCATCTTCAAATTGTGCCCTCTTGTTCTTGCACACCTCTTTTTTTGAAAGATGCTACCCTCTTGGACTTTGTTGATTCCCTTGAGGTACTTGAACATTTCTATCATGTCCCCCCTCTCCCTCCTTTCCTAAAGGCTATACATATTAAGCTCCTTTCGTCTCTCTTCATATGTCTTCCGGTGCAGACCCTGCACCATTTTAGTTGCTCTCCTCTGGATAGCTTCCATTCTGTCTATGTCTTTGCGGAGATTGGGTCTCCAGAACTGCACACAGTACTCCAGATGGGGTCTCACCAGCTGTCTGTACAGAGGGATAATAACTTCTTGTTTTCTACTGGTGATGCCTCTCCCTATGCATCCCAGTATCGACCCAGCCCTCCTTGCTGCCCTTTCACATTGCTTGCCCACCTTTAGGTCATTTGATATGACTACCCCAGGTCGCTTCCATTTTGTTGTTGTTAGTATCTCACCCCCATTGTGTACTCTTCCCTGGGTTTTTGTTTCCCAGGTGCATTACCTGCACTTCTTAGCATTGAATCTAAGCTGCCATACATTTGACCATTCCTCTAACCTTGCCAAGTCCCTTCTCATCCTTTCCACCCACCCTGTGCATCAACTCTGTTGCAGATCTTTGTGTCATCTGCAAAGAGACATATTTTTCCTTCCAGTTCCTCTGCACGCATTATAAAGACATTGAAGAGGCGGTCCTACTGAACCCTGTGGTACCCCACTAGTAACCCTCCTTTCTTCTGAGTGGACTCCATTTACTATTACCTCTGTGTCCTATTCTCCAGCCAATTCTTTACCCAGGCTGTCATCTTGGGACCCACTCCCAGGCTGGCTAACTTGTATATTAATCTTTGTGTGGGACTGTGTCAAATGCCTTGCTAAAGTCTAGGTAGGCCATGTCCACAGCCCCTCCCTGATCTACTACTTTGGTCACCCAGTCAAAGAAATCTATCAGATTCGTCTGGCATGACCTTCCCACAGTGGATCCATGCTGCCTAGGGTCCTGTGCCCTCTGGCCTCTAGATACTTGACATTTCTTTCCTTCAGAGTGATTCCATCATTTCCCTATCACTGAGGTTAAACTAACAGGTCTGTAGTTTCCTGCTTCTGCCTTGCTCCACTTTTGTGAAGGGAATCACATCTGCCCTCCTCCAGTCCTCGGGTACCACCCCATCCTCCATGATTTGTTAAAAAGGGTAGTCAGTGGTGTCACTAGTTCTACCCTTAGTTCTTTTAGAATTCTGGGATGAATCCCATCAGGCCCCATTGCTTTGTCCACCTTCAGTTTTAAGAGTTCTTTCAGAACCCTTTCTTCTGTAAATGGGCTGGTATCAACTTCTGTATCTAGAGTGTTTCTACTTACATAGATACATAGATACATAGACAGTGTCGGCAGATAAGGGCCTATGGCCCACCCAGTCTGCCCATTTGAGCTTGTAAGTTCAGTTTGTTTTCCTAGAAGTTTGTTGCACCTTACCCCTGACCTCCAGAATTCCTTTATGTCTATCCCATGCATTCTTAAATCCCGTGATTGTTTCAGCCCCCACCACTTCCTCTGGCAGGGTGTTCCACTTGTCCACCACCCGCTCTGTGAAGAAATTCTTTCTCATGTCCTCTGAATCGCCCTCCTCCAACTTCATCCCATGCCCTCTAGTCCTGGAACATCTTTTCACTAAAAATAGTGTTTTCCTGCACCCTGTTCCTCCCTGTAAGATACTTGTATGTCTCTATCATATCCCCTCTCTCCCTCCTCTCCTCCAGGGAGTACATGTACAGTTCCTTCAACCTGTCTTCATAGGACTTGTGATGCAATGCATGCACCATCTTTGTTGCCCTCCTCTGAACCTTCTCTACCCTGTCTATGTCCTTACGTAGGTATGGTCTCCAGAACTGTACACTGTACTCCAGGTGGGGCCTCACTAGTGTCTTGTATAGCAGAATTATGACCTCCCTTTTCCTGCTGGTAATGCCCTACACTACATCCCAGCATCCTATTTGCTTTACTCGCTGCCTTGTCACACTGTTTCCCTACATTGAGGTCACTGAGATGATAACCCCAAGATCCCTTTCCTGCTTGGTGCATGCTATATCCTCACCCCCAACTGATATATTGTGCCAGGGTTTTGTGCCCCATATGCATTATCTTGCACTTCTTTGCATTGAATTTCAACTGCCAAACCCCTGACCATTCTTCAAGTTTCTGCAGGTCGCTTCTCATTCTGTCTACACCCTCTGGTGTGTCTACTCTGTTACAGAGCTTTGTGTCATCAGCAAACAGTGAAATTCTGCCTTCTAGGTCCTGCGCCATGTCACTGATGAAGATGTTGAATAGGACCAGTCCCAGCACTGATCCCTGTGGTACCCCACTGGTCACTCTTCCTCTGTGGAGTGACAGCCATTTACCACCACCCTCTGTGTCCTGCCACCCTGCCAGTTACTACCACCACACTACTGTCCTGCCCACACCCTATTCCTCAGTTTGTGTAATAGTCTTCTATGTGGTACAGTGTCAAAGGCCTTGCTGAAGTCCAGATAGGCCATGTCCACTGCCTCCCCTGATCCACCTCCCTAGTCACCCAGTCAAAAATTCAATGAGGTTGGTCTGACATGACCTCCCCTGGTGAAACCATGCTGCCTTGGGTCCTGTAGTCCATTGACAACCAGATGTTCCACCAATCTCTCCTTCAGTAGTGCTTCCATGATCTTCCCCACTACCGAGGGTGAGGCTGGCTGGTCTGTAGTTCCTGCTTCCTCTTTGTTCCCACTTTTGTATAAGGGGACTACATCTGCTGTCCTCCAGTCTTTGGGTACCTCCCCTGTTTCCAGTGATCGGCTAAACAGGATAGCCAGAGGTTCAGCCACCACCTCTCTTAGTTCTTTAAGGACCCTGGGTGCACCCATCTGGCCCCATTGCTTTATCAACTCTATTACTTCCAGTTCCTTCAGGACCCTTTCTCGTAAAGGGACTTGTGTCCATTTCTGCAACATTCTCACCCCTTGTACTCCTTCAGACCCATTACCTCCTCTTCCTCAGTAAAGACTGAGCAGAAATACCTGTTCAGTATGTCAGCTTTACTGTTGTCATCCTCCACGAGCCCCCATCCTCCCCTTCATTCTCACTATCTCTCCCTTTGTCTTTCTTTTTCCTTATGTACCTGTAAAGGTTTGTCCCTCTACCCACTGATTTTGCAATGTGTTCTTCTGTCTGAGCTTTGGCTTCCCTTACTGACCTCCTGCCTCCTTTGCTTCTCCTGGTACTTCTCCCTATCCCCTTCTGCCTGTGTCTTTTTGTATTGCCTGAATGCAATCTTTTTGGCTTTAACTTTCTTTGCTACCTCTTTGGAAAACCATAATGGTCTCCTCTTCCTTTTCCTCTTGCTAACCTGCTTAATACATAATTCTGTTGTTCTTGTAATCCCCATTTTAAATACTGCCCACTGTTCCTCAACCCCTGATTCCTGTCCCATTCCCCAATTCAATTCCAATACTGTTTGTTTTATGTACCTCCCCCTCCCCCTCTTCATTTGTAAATACTGAGCAAAAATATTTGTTTAGTATCTCTGCCTTTTCACAGTCTCCCTCTGCCCATCCTCCCTCCCCTTTATTAAGCCTCACTATCCCTCCCTTGGTCTTCCTTCGCTCCCTGATGTACCTATAAAAGGTTTTATCCCCCTTCTTAACTAAGTTGGCTATCTTTTCCTCGGTTTGGGCCTTTGCTGTTCTGACTGCCTTCCCAGCCTCCTTTTGCTTTAACTGATACAGTTCTCTGTCCTGCTCCTTCTGTGATTCCTTGTACTTCCTGAATGCTTTCTTTTTCTCTTGAACCTTCACTGCCACTTCCTTTGAGAACCATAGTGGTTTCTTACATAGTTTTGTTTTGTTTATTTGCTTGATACAAAGGCTCGTTACCTCTGTGATGGCAGTTTTTATTATTCCACATTGTTCTTTCACCCCTCCTTCCTGCCCTTTTGCTAGTGCATTCCTTAGGCACTCACCCATTTTGGGCAAAGTCAGCCCTCCTGAAGTCCAGTATTTTTGTCTTTGTATGGCTTGACTCTATTGCTGTGTTTATTGTGAACCATACTGTTCGATGGTTGCTAGTTCCCAGATGGCTACCACTTGTACATCTGTGATCCTCTCTCCATCTCCATTTGAGAGAATCAAGTCTAATATTTCTCCCTCTCGAGTGGGCTCCAGTACTAGTTGTCTAAGGCATGCCCCCTGTAGGGCATCTAGAATAACTCCACTCTTCGAAGTGGCAGCAGCAACTGCACTCCAGTTAACATCTGGCATATTCAGATCACCCATCAGCAATATATCCCCTTTTTCTGCCATTCTAAGTATACTTTCTATCATTTCCTTGTCCATTTCCTCCCCCTGAGACGGGGGTCTGTATACAACCCCTGTGTGGATTGTGGTGCCATTGCCTGTCTCCAAATTTACCCACAGTGCTTCTTCTCCTCCCTGTTTACCCTTTTGTTCTGTTGCTTTTATTCCTTCCCTTATGTAAAGAGCTACTCCTCCTCCTCCTCCTCTGTTACCCTCCCTGTCCCTCCTGTAGATAGTGTATCCTGGTATGTTTATGTCCCAGTCATGGTTTTGTGTATACCATGTTTCTGTGACTGCCACAATATCCAGATGTTCCTCCTCCATCAAGGCCACTAATTCAGGAAGCTTGTTACCCAGACTACGGGCATTGGTACTCATTGCTCTCCATTTTTTGATGGCTTTACCTTCTGTTGCAGCATCCCTCACTGACCATTCTACCTCAGTCTTTTACTCATTTAGTACCCTGTTTTGTAGGGAGAGGCTGGGATTTTCCTGCTGCTTGTCAGTGCCTTCCCCTTTGACTAGTTTAAAAGCTTGCCAATGAAGCATTTAAACCGATTGCTCAAAAGACTTGTTCCCTTCCTGGACAGATGCAGACCATCCTGCCAGTATAGGCTGGTGTCCCTCCAGGTGTAACCCCAGTCCCCAATGAAGCCAAACCCCTGTGCTCCACACCATTTTTTCAACTATTCATTAAACTGCATGGTGCTAGTTACCCTCGCCTCCCCCATGCCTTTGACAGGCAGCACCTCTGAGAAGGATACTGTGTGTGCTACTTGTCTTAGGCCCCTCCCCAACACTGCAATGTCCTCCTGCACTGCTCTAATCTCATGATGAGCCAAGTCATGTGTCCCTAGGTGGACAATTATGTCCAGCTCAGACTCTCTTGCAGCTGTTCTCGTGATCCTGAGGATGCGCTTCCTGTCCCTCCAAGCCATGGCACCAGGCAGGCACCTTACTTCAGTTTTCCCAGCTCCTCCAGTTCTATACCCCACTAATTGAGTCCCCACCAGGAGCTGCTTCCTTTCCCTGTGGTGTCCTCTGCCTCCTTCTTGTGGGCCTCCCTTGGACAGTTGTCATCAGTCTTCTGCAGGTGCATCCATAGGGAGCTATGCTCCCCCAGAATGGGTGTATGGATTGTGGAGTGGAACAATTGACTGGGTGTGCCTCTGTTCCACCATCCTCACCCCTCCCTGAGCCCACTGTGGTCCAACTGCTGTGCTTTCTTCAACCTCTGTGGTAGTGGTGGTGGCGCTAGTGCTCCCTGGATAGGGGAGGTTCCCTTCCTACTGTCCAGTGTGGCCTGGGGGAAGGTTTCCTTACTACTGTCCAGTGCGGCCTGAAGACGGGCAACTTCCTCCCTCAGGGCAGATAGTTGTCTGCAAATAGGGCAGCATCTCAGCCTCCAGAAAGACTCCCAGAAGACTGCTGCCCCACAGCCATTACATTGCACTACTCCCCACATGTTTATCTACTTTTTTTTGTTTGTATTTGTGTGTGTGTGTGTGTGTGTGTGTGTGTGTGTGTGTGTGTGTGTGATTGGTTATATAGAACTATATATATTATACAATGTATATGCTTATATTGTCAGTGCAGTGTGCTAGAGAGGATATGACAGTGATGTGCACCTTGCACTCTTAAGGAAATGATGTCAGAACCTCAGGTATAAAGGAACTATTTCCAGGGGTTAATAAGGTTGATAAAGAGAGAGTCTGTTTAAGCTGAGTAGCAACCATATCATTAGGGGGCACAGTCTTAAGCTGGAGGGTGGGAGGATTAAGAGGGAGGTCAGGAAGCACTTCTTCACAGAGAGGGTGGTGGACACTTGGAATGCACTACCAGAAGAGGTCATCTCACTGAAGATAGTGGGCAGCTTTAAGATAGGCTGGGATAGGAATAGAAGAAAAGTAAGGATCATGGGTAGGGAGGATGGGAGGAGTGGGGAGGTAGGGCAGGGACATTAGCTCAAGCTGTGGACCCTGCAATACGGGCAGACTTGATAGATCAAATTGCCTTCTTCTGCTGGCTTCTTCATGTGTTTGTATGTATGTTCGTATGTTCATAGTAAAGGAATAGAACACTATTGAATATTTTTTATATCTACTGTAGCAAACTGCTGGACTCTAGCATCTCCTGAATTTTTTTTTGTTTACCTCCTAAAACATCACAGGTCACTCCCAAGCAGTCATTATGCGAGCTACCCTCTCTGCTCCCTTGCAGGGGAGCTTGGGTGTCTCCCAAAGTTCGGTACTTGTTCCCCCGCTATTGAATTTCTTTGTGAATTGAGGGGGGGGGGGTTGTTTAACTAGGAAAGGCACACTAAGCCGGAGCTTGTTTCCAGGTGTGATCTGGGAGCACAAGGAAGTTAAGTGACTTGCTCAGGATCACACAGTATGCAAGTGGGGGCTGCCTGGATTCAAACCCAGGTAGCCAGGTTTGCAGCTCACTGCCCTTAACCATTATGCTATACTGTCACCTATTACCTCCCTACCTCTCTGTCCAGTCTTGTAAAATTCACATATACAGTATACTGATGACACTATTCTGTTTACAGCTGTCCCCAACTCAGTTGTTATCTCCTGTGTTGCAGAGATCCCTTTCGGTTCTATGGTAAGGATTGGAAAGAATGAATGAATGAATGAATGAATGATTGATGTCTTTGCATACAGTAAAACCTTACAGACTGAGGCCTTAGTCAATCAGATCTTACTTTAGGCAACAGTGTCATTCATTCTGATACTTAGCAACATAACAGAGAGGACATCTTTGCAACATGGGACAGTTTTCTTTTTTATATGTTCCAAAAAAGTGATCACTTTGGAGGGTGTTCAGGAAGGTGAAGAGGCTGGTTAGGGCCTAAGGGGTGTTGGGTGGGGGCATTCAGTTGAAGATGGTCAAGTTGGGAGGTTGAGGCATGGAAGTTGATTGTGGCATGCAGAAGGGGGGAGGGGATATCTGTAGATTACTTTTGCTGTTCGGCACTGAACTTCTCCAAGAGGAGAAGGGGGGGGGATATTTCACTGCGATGCGGGGGAGGGGCATGTGGGAGGAAATATAATTATAAGGGTGTGAGTGATGGGAGGGTGTGGGTACAAGTGAAGGGAGTAGGTTTGTGGGATTTGTCAAAAACAAATAAAAAAATAGAAACTTTACTCTGCTAGTTAATGACGAAGCTGGGAACTTCATGAAGCTCTGTGAAGTAAGAAGTTGCCAACTTCCCAACAACTTCACCAGCAATGTAAAGCTTTGCAAAATCTCACCAGAAGACACAGTCTATGCTAGGCTGGATAAATGGGCATTATGATAGCATCAGAGTAAGGGAACACTCCAGTCTCATCCTTGATCTTCTAGCCCTAGATATCTATACAACAACCCCTGCAGGCATATACCCTTGTGGGGGCTTTACCACCTATTACTTTATCCTCTTTGACAAGCTCAACTGGCTATGTCTGTCAGGCAGAAGTAACTGTTACTGGTTATCTTTGCTCTATAAATGAATACAAGAGAGAACAATTGATCATTTCTTAACTCACTTTAGAGTGCATGCCTTCTATAAATGTCTGCAGTCTCCACTTATCTGCAATGTCCAACTTTTCTACTCCCAGAATGAAGAGAATTATTATCTAAAGGTCATTTCATATGGAACAAGCTCCCACTCAAGTGAGGAATTCACCCGACCTACAAGCATTCAAAGCCAGTCTCTCCTACTACCTGAAAGCTACTTGTAACTATTTTGATCCAGTGTCACCCTTATCCCATCATGGTACATAATACATTTCAGGCCCAATTTCTATACTGCAGTATGGTTATTCCACCTGTATCATCCTGTAATAATTTAGGTTTTTGTTTATATCTTATTGGCTTTACATTGCATGTCTGCCTGAACAGTATGTGTATACTGTTTGTAATTGGTTTTCTGATGTGCTAAGTAATACTGCTGCCTGCTGTCTCATCCCTGGCACTCCCATATAAAAACAAGATGTTGCATCTCATGGGATTTCCCAAGTGGAGAAATTTGAAATAAAAAAAGAGCCCACCCATACCATCTCGAAAGGTTACTCCCAAGCATTCACAAACAGATTAATGAACAGGAATCAAACTTCATATCAAGTAACTGTGGCAGTGGTGACTTCAGAGTCAATGGAGAAAAATACCTAAAATCAAGGAACAGTTTAATCTAGAAATGCAACTCTGATCTTGTCATATCAAACCATAAGCCATTAAGCTTATATAATTTGACTAAGCTGCTGACGTGAATAACTCAAGGTAATATGAAAGCAGCATGTTTGCAGTGACTTTATGCCTTGGAGCTACTCAAACATTCTTAGTGAAACAGTAACTGACATTACTCACCTATTAGTGCTCAGTCCATCAAAAATGCAAAGGTTATGTTTAAATAAAACAGAAAACGTTTCAGGAGATAATTCTCCAAACCAGGTAGTGGAAGGGATTAGAAAAGGCTAATGCAGCAGAACATGACTGTTTAAATTATAGTAAATGCCACTCAGAATTGAAACCACTGAGGCATTATCAACTTTTCTCACCTTTTGGTCTTGACTGTATGCCAGAATCCAGTCTTCCTTCTCTGGATGAAAAAGCAGACTCTGAATATAAAAGTTCAGCCGGTATTTCTGATAGGTTGCCCCTTCATCTGAGCTGATTAGCACACTGCTTTCAATCTCTGGATCACTTAAAAGCATAATCTATGGGAGACATAAAGAAAAGAAAGCCTAGGTCACTATCTTGGAAAAAATGTCTGTTTCACTACATAAGCAATGTTCTAGAAATTCTAGAGCTTTCCTGATTACAATTTAAAGAATGACATGAACTGTATATGCTTTTATGTAACAATGATGTTTGTAAATGTGAAATGTGAATGAGAATTTGAACATGATATGTACAGGACTATATACCCCTTCCTCCTCCTCCACCTACTCCCCTTCCCTTCTGTTCACCCCTACCATGATTTTCCCCCCACCACACTCCTTCCCCTACACCATGTGCTGACAAACCCTTATCTGGCAGCTTCACTAATTCGAGCAAGTTTTGGATTCTAGTCCTTTTGCTATACCCTGCACTTACCCTGGCATAACTTTGAAATGAAAACAGCTCTCTCTATTTCGCACTGAACTCAAATCTTATCATGTTGTGTCCTGGCCTACCAGGTTCACTAAGTTCCTTTACAACCAATGTACTCATGTGGACCCTTTTGTAACTTGTAATGTAGCTTACTACTGAATCTGTGTAACCTTATGTAACCTATGTGTTGTCTGATTGTCTTATGTATCTGTATGACCTGGAACCCCTGTAAACGACTCCCTGACTCAAAGGTATTAGTCACAATCTGAAATAAATAAATAAATGTTGAAAATAAGGTTTTCCTTAACATAATATCCTGTATAAAAATAAACATTTGATCATGATTACATTTATTTATTTATTTAACTTTGGTGACCGGGTAGGCACACTGGCAATGACTTTTTCAGGCACGACCTGGGTACAGTAGCACAGGTGAGAGCAGAAGTACGTATTAGGCACATAGTTTAGACCAGTGGAGGTGTCTGAAGTGGCTGAGGTGCTCTTAGAGCTGAAGCACACTTCCAGTGAACTGGTGCAGGCCCCGACAGGTTTCTTAATGGAATGTGCCGATGCTGTTGGCCCGGTGTTCGCCGAGATTGACAAGTGCTTGATGGCGGAGGGGGTTTTCCCAGTTGCCTTGAAAGAAGCACCTGTGAGGCCCCTCCTTAAGAAATCTTCCCTCGATCCTGACATTCTGATGAATTACTGTCCAATCTCCAACCTGCCTTTTTTGAGCAAGGTTGTCGAGAAACTAGTAGCACATCAACTTCAGGATCGCCTTGTGTCCTCAGATATCTATTAGCCATTTCAATTAGGTTTTCAGGCCAGGCGCAGCATGGAAATGGCTCTAGTGAGGGTGCATAATGATCTGCTCAAGGCTAGAGATAGAGGTGACAGGTTAGTTCTAGTACTCCTCGATCTCTTCTCAGTCTTCGACACTGTGGACCATGTCATGCTTCTTGATCAGCTCTGTGAGTTTTGTAGACTCGCCAGTACTGTCATCAGATGGTTTGCATCCTATCTCTCAGACAAGGTGCAGTGGGTCATGATGGGGAATTTTCCCTCCTCCCCAATGCCCCTTTCTTGTGGAGTGCTGTAGGACTCAATCTTGTCGCCAATGTTCTTCGCAGTGTACATGCTGCCCCTGAGTGAGATCATTCAACAATACAGTGTGGAGTTTCACTGCTATGCAGATGATACCCAACTGTATTTGTCTTTTGCCTCAGGGATATCTGAAGCTGTCAATGTGCTCAGTAACTGTTTGGCTAAAATCAATCATTGGATGGCTTCCAGCTGTCTGAGAGTCAACCCAGCTAAGATGGAGGTGCTGATGATTGATCCTGGTTGTGGGCGTGATGAGCTGCCACCCAGGGCTGACAGGGCTTGTCCTGGGGTCTGCTCAGTTGGTGGCTTCCCTGAGGGTGCAAAATATGGGCATGATCCTGGACAGCAGATTGACCTTTGAAGATCAGGTGTCATCTGTAGTCAGCAGTGGTTTTTACCACTTGTGGAACATTGCCTGGATTAAGCCCCTCATTCCACCCGAGGACCAGCTGATGCTACTACACACCTTTGTTATCTTTAGGCTCAACTACTGTAACTCTCTGTACTTCAGGGTCATGGGAGGGACCCTCTGCAGACTACAGCTGGTGCAGAACATGACGGCCCAGTTACTGACTGGCCTTTTAAGGTCCAGCCATGTGACCTGGTCCTGCATACCTTGCACTGGCTGCCAGTCAGGTAGAGGATCTTTTTATAGGTGGGTTTACTCACCTTCAAGACCCTATATGGAGTGGGCTCTGGTTACCTGTCAGAGCTCCTCACACTGGTGAGCTCTGTTTGCTCCCTCTACTCCTCTTTGAGGGGCCTCCTGGACGTTCCCAGAGTTTGGCTCAAGACCTCAGGAGACCATGCCTTTAGCATCTCTGGGTCGACCCTGTGGAACTCGGTCCAACCCACAGTCTGGGAGGCTCCCTTGATTGAGATATTTAAGTGGAGGCTGAAGACCTACCTCTTTAGCCTGACTTTCGATGATATCTGATTTCATCATTTGTGTTCAGTCCGTTCATTGTGGCAACCTGAAGCTCTTTTTATGATGCTGACTTATCTTATATTATGGCTGAAAAATGTTATGTTGCTGTAGTTTTAAATGTCTGCTTGTCTTTATGCCTGTTAGGTGCCCAGAGCCTCCGGGATTGAGTACCCTATAAATAAAATTGCCTTGCCTATTAACATAGATGTAACAATATTTACTGTATTCTTTTACATTGCATTATATTTACAAATGAGAACAGTAGTATACCCTAAGAAAAATCGTGTACGATTGTTTACAGTGATACAGTGAGGTAATGTGAATACAGATGGGACGATGCATTAGCTAACGGCCTACTTAGGGTGTGGGGGTGTGTGGACAGAGGTTCAGAGAAAGAAGAGGAGTGCCATGAATGCAAGTTTTCAACAGTATGGAAAAAGTTTCCTTTCTCTAGGATCAAGATTTTTGTATCTGTAATTGTCTTGTTTGTAGCAAAAGAGACATATTGCTAACTTGCAGGAACAGCATCCTGTTTATTAGCTGTGAGAAAGAGAAACCTGCCTAGGATGTTAGAATTTCAAGATGCAGTGTGTTTGGGGGCTATTTTCAATTAACTATTATGGAAAATGTTCACTGCTGTGTATGTAATAATAGTTTGAGGGTGGGGGTAGTCCCCTAGTGTCATCTTCAGCATACTGCTCCAGTTCCCATGGTACCTGGCTGTAACTTTTTAATTGAGTCTTTCAGGACATTTGACAAAATGGTTGATGACAGCTCCTCAACTTATCTAAGCGTTCTTTAATAAGGGATAGAGAACTTCCACCTTGGCAACGGGTTGTCTCCTTAGTAACATCATCATTGCGACAGCTGCTGACAAGTTGAAAGGAATCCCATCACCGAGTGAATTTCATTGTTCACTTTATCAATCACTGACACATAAATATCTTTCTTCTTTTTGAAGATTCTCATAGTACAGTCAGTCAAATGTCAAGAAAATAAAAATGGTGTGATAATCCTCAAAGGAAAAGAAACATCAGCAAAAGATGTGCGCATCCATAATTCAAGACATTAGTATCAGACAGACAGAACAAGACTGCCATTATCTTAACTCTGTATAGGGTACAGACCAGGAAATGGGTGACATTCCAAACTGATATCTTAGCTTCATAGAGTGCTTCCACATATGTTTGCACAAGCATAAATGACACAGTTGGGAAAGTCAGAAAATCAAAAGCCCAGATGTGGGTTAGACTGGTCATGGACTTTGAAAGTTGAATCAGTACAGCTGAGTTTACACAGCTAACTGCAAAGCGACAAATGAAAGAATTAGCATGAAGATACTGCAGGCTATAATATCCTAATAATCCCCAAATGGATCTTGAAGGGTTCAGATTTGTATAGACTATTCCTTCATTTGTAAATTTCATAAAGTGACATTGTCAACTCTTGATGATGAAGGAATTTTGTCTTTTTGCTTGAAATGGTGAGCTGAGTTCCTGACTAACTTGGGTTTTTATTTTAGAAAAATTTGCTTTGATAAAAAACAATAACAGTTCTGTCACATGGTTTTGTAATCTCCTCACATGCATAGAATGTTGACTCTGCTACACTGAGCACCATCAGATTGTTAATATATTGTATACACATCCACCAGTTAAATGTTTTTAGAAGGCTATTTACATAGCTGGCCCACTGGCCAGAGGGCGGTGACATTGTAAAGTGCCTTACCTCACATCACGCTAGTGACTTGAGTTTGGGAAGGAGCTTGGGTTACTGTGAATCAGTGGGAGGGGAGGACTGGGAGAAAACTGAGCAGCCACCAGGCAGCTCTCCTCCCCCATGGATAGGGGTGGTGAGTTATTGCCATCTAGGCTGCCTCCAACCAGAGGTCAGGTGTCAGAACAGATGGTAGGAGGCTGATATGATGTCAGGAGGGTGGAAGAACAATGATTTTAGAAGTGCTTATGAGCCTTCACACACATACACCCTCTACCTTACCCCAGCACTGGGACCAGGGGAGAAAACCGAGAAAAAAACATGTCTCACTGCTGCCATGAATGACGGCTCCAACACTCTTTGGTCCCGCCATGTGGATTCCCACTGGCTGGACGGTGGGTGGAGTAGCAGAAGGGACTGGGGGTGATCAGGCATATGTCCCAAAGAAAAGTGCAAGGGGGTAGTGATGGAGAAAACAGCTGTATTAAAAAAAAAAAAAGCTATTTATATTTTGTTAAAATATACTCTTCAAATTGAGCACAGGACTAAATTTTATGCCACACGGGAGATCAAGTCCCCATTTTCCCTTGCTCTGGTTCCACTCAAATCAGTTGACTCTTAACACCAAAAAATGGTCTCTATGACCATTGGCAGAAGGCAAATGCTCTCTAGGATTGGTAGTCCCCCTTCCTTCTGCACCATGAATTGGTCCACCACAGAAAATGTACTATCTTTCAAGTACCTTGGGGTCTGGCTTGACAACCACCTCGATTTCTCTGATGCTACATGCAAAGAATTACACCCAGAGTGCTGTACCACCTCCATGGCTATATCCCTCTCCCAGCCCACAGAGCCCATGTTCAGAAAATTATCGACTATGGTGACACAGTCTACAGCGCTGCCCTTAAGTCTACCCTCTCCAGTATTGATTCCCCAGTTCACTCCTTCTGTTGCTTCACTCTGGACTGCCTTCTTGATACGTCCCTCTCCAGACTGAATTCTCCCGTTGACTCCTTCTGTTGTTTCACTCTGGACTGCCCTCCCTGTACTCATCACTGAACTCTTTCTATGTGTCCCTCTCCAGACTAGAATCTCCCATTCACACCTCCTGTTGTTTCACTCTGGACTGCCCTCCCGATACGTCCCTCTCCAGACTAGATTCCCCTGCTCACTCCTTCTGTTGTTTCACTCTAGACTGCGCCCCCCACCCCGTACTCATCACTGCACTCTCGATACATCCCTCTCCAGAATGGATTCCCCCGCTCACTCCTTCTGTTGTTTCACTCTAGACTATCCTCCCTGTACTCATCACTGCCCTCTCGGTACGTCCCTCACCAGACTGGAGTCCCCCTTTCACTCCTTCTGTCACTTCACTCTGGACTGCCCTCCCTGTACTCATCACTGCCCTCTCGATAGGTCCCTCTCCAGACTAGATTCTCCCATTCACACCTCCTGTTGTTTCACTCTGGACTGCACTCTCTGTAGTCATCACTGCCCTCTCAATATGTCCCTCTCCAGACTGGATTCCTCCATTCACTCGTTCTGTTGTTTCCCTCTGAACTGCCCTCCCTGTACTCACCACTGCACTCTCTATATGTCCCTCTCCATTCCTTCCCTTGAAGCCAGATGCCCGGCACACTGTTCCTCTTTTATTTGCAAGTACTTGTTTGTCTCCCTCCTGTCCTACCTCTCCTCTGTCCTCTCTCAGCCCCCCCAAATGCCTATGCCTTTCGCAGTTCCCACTCCCACTCCCTTGCACTCCCCCAGACCCCCTCAGCCAGCCAGACTTCTTTCTCCTACTGACTCCCTAAACTCTGTAACTCCCATCCCCTCCCTATCTGCTTCACCTCCTCCTCCTCTCTCTCTCTTTATCCTCCCTACTGTGTGGCTTCTCCTCCCATTCCTGTAACTGCAACTGAACTCACCTACTTCTGTCCTACTGCCTTATACACCCCCCTTCCCCTGTCTCTCAATCCCAACTCCCTACTGCCTCCTCCCTCCTCCTTATCACAAACCCCACTCCCTCCTCCTCCAAACTCCCTCACTCTAGGTCATTCACTTTCCCTCCCACTGGATCCACCATCCTCCCTATCATACCACACTCCTCTTTTTGCTCTTGTATGCTTGCTTTCTTCCTTCTTTTCCCCTCAACTACCCCTTCTTCAGTATAGACCATGAAACCAGCTTTGTTCTGGTGAGCTCCCTCTCATGACTGCCACTCATGGGGTTCTCACCCCAGAGGGATGATGGCTTGCCTCTCCTCAAATTTGGCCCTCCTCCTCCTCCTATCTCCTTCTCCTTCCACCTGTTGGGACTGGCACAAATGTGGGGTTCTCACACAAGAGGCTCTGTTTCTATTTACTTACACTGTTTCCTTCACATATCCAAATATTGTACAGAGCTGTTTTTCTTAAATATTTAACTGCTGTTGGGACTGGCCCAGAGGGTGTTTCCCACAATATAAGCTCTGTTATTTATTTACTTCCACTGTTTAGTTCACATATCCCAATACTGCACATAGTTACTGTATAAAGTTTATATTTTGCTGTTAATCTATACTGTTGTAAAATCAAGTTGTACTTCCCCCTTCCCTCCCCCCGGACACATCTGAAAGTGAGCTATTTTTAGCTCAGTATGCCCTTCCTGGTGAAACTTTTCAAATAACGAAATAAATAAATAATTTTAGCTAAAGTACAGTTCATATCAAACTGTCACAATAATGAGCTGGTTTTGTTTATATACAGTAGCTGACAATGCATTGGCATCTCACATGGCATTGTTTTCCAACACTTCAAATGGATCAAATGCAATTTTTAAAAATTATTCTTGGACTCACCTGGAATGCCTCTGCAGTTCTGTCATAGTGTATTGTGAAACTGCATTGAATTTCTTAGGCAACAGTTTCTGAAAAGCTTTTTGCTGGTTCCAGTAACACTTATGCAACTCACTGAGAAATGTAAAACCAACTCATTGATGTGATTGTTGAACGGAAATCACACTTTAGATCAACCCAACATTTGTCATTCATTTTTATGTTGATTGAGCACATGCGCAAGAAACTTATTGTGGCAGCTTGCTCCAGAAGCACATTGTGGAGGCGTGGCACTGTTGTGGCCAATTCTCCTACTGCCTTTTAAGGCTTGGCCCCTATTCCCCAATGCCGTGGCATGCTGCTGCTGACACTAGTTCAGCCAGCATGCCACAACCTTGAAAAGTTTCAGCCACTGCAATCAAGGGCTGCCTTGTCATTGCAGCATCATCCTCTGCAATGAGGGAGTGACCCATAATTGCAGGGCAGTCCCTTGCATTCTCCCCATCCAGTTTGCCGATGGGGAGCCCAGTTCCCTTCAGTTTCTGTTACTGTGTGCTGAGGGGGTGCCCAGTCCCCCTCTGCATCATGTCCCCTCCTTCTTTCTTTGAAGATGGGTGTGCCCAATCCTCGTCGGCATGTTCCCCCCCTCATTTCTTGTGTACCGAGGGTGGTGCCCAATCCCCCTTGGCTCATGAGCGCCCCCAAGTATGTGCCAGTGGGGGTGCCCAATCCCCATCATCTCCTGTGCCCCCCACCCCAAAACATGCAGGTGGCACACTGGGAGCCCACCCCAGCGTGCCAGAAATACCTGTAAAAAGAAAAACCATCCCATGATGTATATTTTTATTGTTTTACACTGTGAAAAGTAGAAAACGGTCCCTCATTGTCTGTGCCCCCTCTCGCAGCCCGTACCCACCCACTGCATACCCCACCTCCCCACACCACCCTTGCCCCATACTTACCTCCAGAGCCCCGCGCAATGATCTTCAGTAGACCGGGAACATGTCTGCACTCTTCAAAGCTGACCACGAACTGAGGAAATGTTGGTAAGCTGTAAAATGGCATAAATAGGGTTTTTTCAACTTAGGTGCATATCTCAAGCATTTTTTGGAATTTTGGCACCAAATTTTCAACATGGGTTTTTTGGAACCCCTCCTCATGAACTGCAACTGTCATGGGGTTATTTGACCCTGAAAGGTGATTTCGTGGTCACTGCGTGGAATCACCTTTCATGACCATTTAAGGAAATGACACTGTCAGTGTTCATGAGGTGGGAAAAAAATCCCAAAAATGACTGTTTTACGAGCGTGCATTGCACAGTTGCTACCAACGCCTCATAACTGCGTACTTACAATATTTTCACACCAGATTTTCAACACTGGCATTTTTCTACACCTCCTTATGAAGAGTACAGATGTTATTTTTCATATCCTGGCCGAAATGTGTTTTCGCACTTCCGGCACAGAATAGATTAAGAAAATGACAGTGACACTGTTCATGAGCAGAGGTCCCAAAATGCCTATGTTAAAAATGTAGTAATGAGAGTCCATCAAATGACTGTGTTACAAATGTGCATTGTGCAGTTCCCATGCACCCTTGTAACTTTCCAGATGTGTAATACTGTCACACCAGATTTTCAAGGCTGGTATTTTTTTACACCTTCTTATGAACAGTACAGCTGTCATTTTTCACATTCTGACCGAAATGTGTTTTCGCACTTCCGGCGCAGAATAGCATGGTCGCTGTGGAAAATCAGTGTTTGGGACAGATTAAGATCGAGGGAGTGAGATGGGGAGTGACTGAGCTGAACTGTGCTCTGTCGGGACTGCTGGGGACTTCTTTGTGGGCAGAAAAAGGCACCAATGCAGGCAGGAGCCCAGTACAAAAGGGCAGCCTGCAGCGCTGGGAGAAATGGAATGAGTGAGTGAAAGAGGGGGAGTGAGCAAGCTCAACAGAGCTCTGTTGGGACTGCTGCGGATTTCTTTGTGGGCAGAAAAAGGTGCCAACACAGGCAAGAACTCAGTATAAAGGGGCAGCCTGCAGCGCTGGGAGAAACAAAATGAGTGAGTGAGAGAGGAGGAGTGATCGAGCTCAACGGAGCTGTGTTGGGACTGCTGCAGATTTCTTTGTGTGCAGAAAAAGGTACCAATGCAAGCAGGAGCCCAGTACAAAAGGGCAGTCTACAGCTCCGGCAGAAATAGAACAAGCGAGTCAGAGAGGGGGAGTGAGTGAGTGAGCTTAATGGAGCTCTGCCAGGACTTTAGAGTTGCACACCCTGCTGCCCAGAATCCTCTGTTGTCCTATATTACAGCAGGGTCTCTGGAGTGGAGACAAAGGAATGGTAGGATACTTTCAGGATTGCTGTAATAATACAGATTTAGTTGTTCTGTTTATTTCTCTAACTGAGCTAGGTACTGAGCTATAGTGTTATGATTGCTGTAATAATACATATTTATTTGTTCTGTTTATTTATCTAACTGAGCTGAGTAGTAAATTTGGTAAAAAAAAATCCCCAAAAATGATTTATTTACGAGCATGCATTGCAGAGTTGCTACGCATGCTCGTAGCTTCACAAATTTGCAATATTTTCACTACAGATTTTCAACACTGGCATTTTTCCACACCTCCTAATGAACACTAAAGCTGTAATTTTTCACATCCTGTCCAAAATGCGTTTTTGCACTTCAGGTGCAGAATAGCACGGTCACTGTGGGAAATCAGTGTCCAGGACACATTAAGAAAACCACAGTGACACTGGTCATGAGCAGAGGTTCTAAAATGCCTATGGGGAAAATTTTGTGATGTAAGTCCATAAAATGACTGTGTTATGAGTGTGCATTGTGCAGTTTCCATGCACCCTTGTAACTTTGCAAATTAGTAATATTTTCACGCCAGATTTTCAGCACTGGCATTTTTTCACATCTCCTTATGAACAGTGCAGCTGTCATTTTTTCAGATCCTGGCCGAAATGTGTTTTCGCACTTCAGGCGCAGAATAGCGCAGTCACTTTGGGAAATCAGTGCTTGGGACAGATTAGGAGTGAGTGTGTGAGAGAGGGGGACTGTCCAAGCTCAACTGAGCTCTGTCGGGACTGCTGCAGATTTCTCTGTGGGCAGAAAAAGGCACCAATGCAGGCAGGAGCCCAGTACAAAAGGGCACCCTGCAGCTCTAGGAGAAGCAGAACGAGAAAGTGAGGGAGGGAGAGTGAGCGAGCTCAACAGAGCTCTGTCGGGACTGCTGCAGATTTCTTTGTGGGCAGAAAAAGGCGTCAATGCAGGCAGGGGCCCAGTACAAAAGGGCAGCCTGAGCGGTGGGAGAAACAGAATGAGCGAGTGAGAGGGGGAAGTGAGCGAGGTAAATGGAGCTCTATCAGAACTGCTGCAGATTTCTTTGTGTGCAGAAAAAGGTGCCAACGCAGGCAGGAGCCCAGTACAAAAGGGCAGTCTGCAGCGTTGGGAGAAACAGAACGAGCGAGTGAGAGAGGGGAAGTGAGCGAGCTCAATGGAGCTCTGCTGGGACTTTAGAGTTGCCCACCCTCCTGCCCAGAGCCCTCTATTGTCCTACATTACAGCAGGGTCTCTGAAGTGGAGACAAAGCAATGGTTGGATACTTTTAGGATTGATGTAATAATACAAATTAAGTTGTTCTGTTTATTTCTCTAACTGAGCTAAGTACTGAGCACCTCCTTATAAGCAGTATAGCTGTCATTTTTCACATCCTGGTCACAACGTGTTTTCATGCTTCAGGTGCAGAATAACGCAGTTGCTTTGAGAAATCAGTGTTTGGGACAGATTAGGATTGAGTGAGTGTGAGAGGGGGAGTGAGCGAGCTCAACGGAGCTCTGTTGGGACTGCTGCAGATTTCTTTGTGGGCAGAAAAGGGCATCAGTGCAAGCAGGGGCCCAATACAAAAGGGCAGCCTGCAGCGCCAGGAGAAACAGAATGAGTGAGTGAGAGAGGGGGAGTGAACGAGCTCAACAGACCTCTATTGGAACTGCTGCTTATTTCTTTGTGGGCAGAAAAAAGCACCAGTGGAGGCAGGAGCCCAGTATAAAAGGGCAGCCTGCAGCGCCAGGAGAAACAGAATGAGCGCGTGAGAGAGGGAGAGTGAGCAACCTCAACAAAGCTCTGTTGGGACAGCTACAAACTTCTTTGTGGGCAGAAAAAGGCACCAATGCAGGCTGGAGCCCAGTAGAAAAGGGCAGCCTGTAGCACCGGGAGAAACAGAACAAGCGAGTGAGAAAAGGGGAGTGAGTGAGCTCAACGGAGCTGTGTCGGGACTGCTGGGGATTTCTTTGTGGGCAGAAAAAGGTGCCAATGCAAGCAGGAGCCCAGTACAAAAAGGCAGCCTGCAGCATCAGGAGAAATAGAATGAGCGAGTGAGAGAGGGGGAGTGAGCGAGCTCAATGGAGCTCTGCCAGGACTTTACAGTTTCCCACCCTCCGCCCAGGTCCCTCTGTGATCCTATATTAGAGCAGGGTCTCTGGAGTCGAGAAAAGCAACGATTGGATACTTTAGGATTGCTGTAATAATACAGATTTATTTGTTCTGTTTATTTCTCTAACTGAACTGAGTAATACTTGGAGTGCAATAGGATTTCTAACTGGGCTAAGTGAAACTATATGACAGCCGAGAACAAAAAGTATGGTTTGCTGAGGGGTGAAAAACAGACAAAGAGGCTTTAGGATTGCTACACTAATACAGTATGTAACGGATGAGATTTGAAACTGAATTACCCTGATCGGCAAGGGGTCAGTAGGGGACTAGTGGGGGGGGCAGGAATTTGACTGAATAGAGGCCTAACAGTTGTAGTAGGGTACAAAACCTGGGAGTAAGAGCCCATAAAACAATGGGGGCCAAAATGGGGCAGGTGCCACATGTTAATAGGGTGGGTATCTTTGGAAGGGTGGAGGGGTGTACAGGGTGTGGGTGTACCATGATCCTGGACTGGGCCTGGAGGTTCAGGGGGGTGTATAGTCTGTAGATGACTGGCTAGTTTGACGAAGGAACTGTGGAGGTTAGCAAAGAGTGTAAGTGGCAGGTCAGATGAGTATGGTAGGCATCCTGAGAGGGGGAATAAGGGACGGCAAAGGGAGATGGAGGAAGAATAACTAGGGACTGAAACTGACCCCAGTATCAGAGACACTAGCAGAAAAGAGAGGAGAAGGGAGGGGGTGCCCGAGGTGAGTGTGGGGGGCCTCCTGATGGGGAGGAAGAGATGGTGAGGAGTACCAGGGGAGAACCAGGGGAGAGAGCAGATGGCTGCGGATAGGGAGGGACCAGGGGTGGCACGGAGGGGAACACATAGGAGGGGGGGAAGCAATAGGTGGAAGAAATGTAAGACTGCTATTGAATACAAATAAATTTGAACCTCTGCTATGGGACAGAGAGGGGTAACTGGAACATACTGAAGGGGGAAGGGCAAGCAGGGCATGAGAGGGATGGCAACAGGTAGGGGAAGACATAGTGAGGCCAAAAGGGTAGAAGGGAGCTATTAAGGAAGGAGGAGGTGGTGACTGAAGGAGAGAAGGCTACAGGAAGGGGGAAGGATGGAAGGGGTATCACTATCGGGGGTAGAAGGGAATGTGGGCTCTAAATCGACAACAGTGGGGATAGGAGAGGGGGTTGGAAATCAGCAGGGGAGGAAGGAAGGTCGACATAGGCAGCCCAGTAGGACATATTCAGGCTGGGAAGAGGTTCAAGGGGGATGGGAGAAATGAGGCAGAGAAAAGGGGTGGGGCAGAAGTAGAGGGTACAGATACAGAAGTCACAGAGGGTGCAGTTGGCAGGGGTAATGGACAGGGAAGAATGAATACTGGGGTGGTAGAAGGGGCATTAGAAGGGAAAGGGGAAGGGGCAGGGGATACTCATCCTGGGAGATTCTATACTGGAATAGGTGAAATGAGACTGAAAGGGAAAAAAGCACAGCCATATCTGGATTGAAGCTGTCCCCAGGTTTACTGCAGGAGGGGCAGGGCAGGCACTGCTCAAGCATGCACGAAGAGGGAGGAAGAAACCTCATTTACTGTTGCATGTGAGTACAAACGACTTGGCGGGGGACACTATGGAAGTAGTGAGGGGGAGGTTTGAGTATTTGGGTAGGCAGTGTGAGGGGGTGGGGAAGTCGGTGGCATTCTTGGAGGTACTGCCGGTACCATGTACAAGCATGGAGAGGAAGGGTAGGCTTGAGGAGTTCGAGTGGCTGAGGGATTGGTGCCACATAAAACATTATGGGTTAGTGACTAACTAGGTAGGGTTTGGGGGAACAGTGACTTGTACACGGGGGAGAGGGTACACTGGAGCAGGAAGAGGAGGAGGAGTGTATTAAAGACAGTATTGCTGCCGGGCCACTGGCACTGAGGGTTGAGCCACTGGACGCCACACCTCACACCACGCTGGCGACCCAGATTCAGACACAAGCCTGGCCTGCCAGGGATTGGCAAGGGAGGGATAGGATTGAGCATCCAGAGGACTGTTCTCCTATCCTGGGGTTGGATTCAGGGACCCACCCCTCTGTAGCGGCTCCTGGTGATGACCGCTGGCGCTACTACAGTGGTGTAGTAAAGGGTGGCTGACTGTGGTGGACGTTGGCACTCTGTGCCTAAGTGTCATTGCACGGCTGCACTCCGCAAAAGGGAGAAAAGTGAAAAATGTGCTACGGTCAGGCAGCATGAGCTTCCGACCCCCCTGCCCACCCCAGATGGCACCTCCTCAACTGTATCCTGCTCCGGTGGGTTGACCTGGGAAGCTCCTCACCACCCCACCACAGGGGTAATCCGTGGAGGTGAGTGGGTCGGCCTGATGTCGAGGGTAGGGTGGTCAGTTGGGATGACCAAGCCAACCATAGCCCAGTGAGAAACATGTAAAAAAAAAAAAAGGCAGGATTAGAAGGCTGTAACTCTACTAAGATGGATTTAAACAAATGGCGGGGGTGGGGGTGGTGGCCAAAAGACTGAAGTTGGTAGAAAGGTCCGGACAGGGGAGCCTGATGAGCTCACCGCCATAGATATAGGTAAAGGCAGAGGCGCAGTGACCCTGGAAGGGGGCGGGCAGAGTGGTCTGAGTGTAATACAGAAGGCACCACCACCCAGTAAGAATAAGGAGGAGAGAGGGTGCAGACTACTGGGAACACGGACACAGGCCAAGGAGGAGAAGAGTGAGGAGAAGGAGGAGTATGGGTGGAAGGTGGTCTGACTACACAGATAGAGAACTGGTTACAAGGGAGGGTGCAGAGTGCGGTGGTGGTGGGGTAGCTCTTGGCACCCACAGCAGTGACAAGTGGGGTGCCACAGGGCTCAGTGCTTGGCCCAATTCTATTTGGGTTCTTTACCTCTGATATAGCACACGGAGTGGGGAGCAGGGTTAGTCTGTTCACACATTATACCAAATCAAAAGCAAATAGTTATAGTAGCAGAGCCTCCCACACACACACATATACACTCCCCGAAAAGCTGCTTAAAAGACTGCAATTCATTCAAATCAGTTCCATTTCCTTTCTTACTTGGGGTTCAATGCCAACAAGTGTAAAATCATGAACCTAGGGCATAGGAACCCAGATGCTGGGTATAGGATGGGGGGAGGTACTTATACTCACTAGACATGAAAAGGTCCTTGAGGTTATTATATCAGAGGACTCACTATCTCACTATGGCAGTACAGTGTGACAAGGCTATGGGCAGGGCAAGTAGGATTCTGGGGTACATAAGGAGTGGCATCTCCAGTAGGAGTAGGATGGATGTTGTGCTAGCATTGTATCACTCCCTGGTATACCCCCAGCTGGAGTACTGTCTTCAGAAAGGACATAAGGTGGATGTTTCCCAGAGGAGGGCAACTAAAATGGTTCAGAATTTTCACAGGAATCCCTGCAAGGCAGGCCGAAGAATCTCAACATGTACACTCTGGAAGAGAGGAGGGTGAGAGGAAACATGATCAAGACCTACAAAGTACCTCACAGGGGTAAAGAGGGTACAGTTGGGGAGTTTCCTTCAAATGAGGATGAGCACCCAAAACAAGGGACATACAATGAAGCTGGGTGGGGCATTCAGGATACATGTGAAGAAATATTTCTTTATTGAAAGGGTGGTAAATGCCTTCAACCGAATGCCAAGAGAAGTGGTGGAAGTGAAAATGGTAAGGGGCATGAAGCATGCATGGGATAAACATAGGGGTATATTAGAAAAAGGGGAAGGAGGGGGTCAATGGACGTCAATAGGGCTATGGAAGTGGAGGAGGTTCAAGTTCATTGCAGGAAAATCCATCAAGCAAGCTCATTCACAAGGAGGTCCTGATGGACACAGGCAGAATAAGACATGCAGTAACATATACAGGCAGGAGTTACAAGTAGGTAGAGAACACTTGGGCAGACTGGGTGGGCTGAGCGGTCCTTTTCTGCTGACAAATCCTACGTTTCTATGGCATCATGTGTTAATTCAGATGCAGTGTTTATTCAGAGTTGGGCCTACCATACATCCAGATGCAATGTACAGTAAATTACCAAATTAGATGCAGCCCACTTACAGTACAATAAACAGCACCCCAGTGCTTCGAGAAGCCTTTACTCTTCATAAGGCTGCTTAAAGAGCTGGGGTTCTATTTGCAGTGTCCACACCAGTATGCTGATCTTAAAATCGACACCGCATCTGAATGAGTACTTGATTCTTCCGCACTCCATTTCTTTCCCACTTTGAAAACTGCCTGTCCTGAGTCGCTTTTGGGCTGGCAGTGCCTCACCTGTGTTGGAAGATGACCAATAAACAGCACTGAAAGACATCAGACTTCACAGACTGTGAAGGCAGCTGCTCACGGACAGAAATAAGGCAATTCTACTGCGAGGTAGGAGAAAGTAAGCTGTTGATTATCTAGAATCTGCAGCTTATCCATCAGGTAGGGAAATGGGCAGACTAGATGGGCCAAGCGGTCCTTATGTGCCTTCAAATTCTATGTTTCTCACCCACCATCTTGGCAAGAAGAAGGCTGCAGCTGTGACCAGTGATGACTGTTCGGTTGTGGGGATAGGAGAACCAAAAGGGACAGACCTAAGGAGATAAAATCGCAATTAAAATTGTGAGACCTTCACCAGCTTTCCAAAATGCTTACCAGTAAAAGAACACTCTATGAAGTTTTTCAAATGGCAAAACAAGCTGGTGATCCCTCTGTCTGCCATCTGACACCAGGCATCAACCAGCATAAAATTGCCTAAAGAAGGCAGTGTGGTCATGTGGTTACTGAAATACTGGAGATTACAGATTTATAAGAACAAAAGAATATCACACAGAAGCTGGCACATGTGCCTATAGCAGCTGTCTCCTGCTTCTCAGTGTATTCAAACCCTTGAGGTACTTGAATGTTTCTATCATATCCCCTCTTTCTCTCCTCTCTTCCACTGAGTACATATTGAGATCCCTTAATTTCTCTTCTTAAGTCTTGTGTTGCAAGCTCTGTACCATCTCATTCGCCCTTCTCTGGACATCTCCAGCCTGTTAATATCCTCACGAAGGTCTACCTTCCAGAACTGCACACAGTATTCCATGTGAAGCCTGACCATGGTTTTATATAATGGCATCACTACCTCCCTCCTTATGCTGGTGATACCCCTGCCTATGCTACCCAGCATGTCACTGGCCCTCCCAGCTGCCTTACCACTTTGACATTTTTAGGTCATCTGAAATAAGAACCCCCCCCAGGTCCCTTTCCTTCTTTGTGACTGTCAGCAACGCCTCTCCCCCCCCATCCTGTACCTTTCCCCAGGGTTTCTGTGTCACAGGTGTGTAATTTTTCACTTTTTTGAATTCAACTTCAGTTGCCAGTCCTCAGACCGTTTCTCAACCTTCCCCAGGTCCCTCCTCATTTTCACTACCCCCTCTGGGGTATCCACTGTGTTACAGATCTTGGTATAATCTGCAAACAGGCAGACCTTTCCCTTTAGCCCTTCTGCAATGTCACTAATGAAGACATTGAACAGGACTAGCTCCACAACCAATCCTTGTGGCATCCGACTGGTTACCCCCTCTCCCCAGACGATGCCCCATTTACCACCACTGTCTGCCTCCTGTCCCTTACCCAGTTTCTAACCCGCTTTACCACCCTTTCCCCCATGCCGATGCTACTCATCTAGCTTATCAGCCTCCTATGTGGGACGGTGTCAAAGGCATTGCTTACATCAAGGTAAGCATTGTCCACTGCCCCACCCTGATTTACTTCCTTTGTTACACAGTCAAAGAGATCAACCAGATTTGTCTGACATGACCTTCCCACTGTTAATCTATGTTGCCTATGGTCCTGGCCTCCAATACCTTCTAGATGCCCCACTATCCTTTATTTAACCAATGTCTCCATGATCTTCCCCACTACTGAAGTGAGGCTGACTGGTCTATAGTTCCCAACCTCCTCCCTACTGCTGGATTTCTATAGAGGGACCACATGTGCCCTCCTCTAATTCTCTGGTACCACCCCTGTGTTGAATGACTCACTGGACATGGCTGCCAGAGGCACTGCTATCTCCCTTCACAGTTCTTTTAATATCCTTCGGTGTATGCCATCTGGTTCCCCTCTCTTTGTGCACCATTAATTTACTCACTTTCTGCAGGATTCTTCTGCCTGTGAATGGACTATTGTCCACCTCTTCATGCCTTTGCAACTGCTGTGGCCCTTGCCCCTCCCCCTCTTCTGTGAATACTGAACAGAAAGACATAGTGGATGTCTTGGGGTGGGCACATGACAGTTCTTAGACATGGTACTTTCACTTCCAAATACCTATACAGCACATATAAGCAATCAACATTCGGCTTTGACAAATGCTTGTTTTAGAGTAGCAACACTGAGTGGAACAGACTATTGTTAATATTAGTGTCATGAAGACAGGGTTTTATTTAACAATACAGTCTGGGTTGAGCAACTGTGGACCTGTGATCCCATCTTTACTAAAGATATACATCAGCCATCTCTTGCTAATCTTGGAAGCATAGAAAAGATGATTTCTGTTTTATTGGCCCTTCCGAAATTGACCAAGACCACTATAGTGGTTCTATTTTTGTTCACCTATCACATGGAGAAGGTAGATACCAAGAGGTTATATGTTTCCTGCAGCGAGTTCAAAGAATCAGTCTTGAAACGAAACTTATCAAGGCTCAACTTAGGTGGACAGGTCATGTGCTCTGAATGGATGACACAAGGCTGCTGAAACTTATCCTTTATGAAGAACTGAAGCTAGGTAAACACTCAATGGGCAGATGGAGGAGGCACTACGCAGACACACTGAAACACTCAGTGACCAAATTTAACCTCGGCATCAATGACTGGGAGATAATGGCTCACGAGAGGTCACTATGGAGATTTACTGTTCCAGCAGAGTCACAACATTTGAAAGCTGACATTTGATGGCAACTGAAGAGAACAGGAAATCAAGGAAAGCTGCTTCTCAACATCAGGTAGCAGCTGCATTGGGCCTCACGTGCCCTGTATGTGGATGTATGTGGCAGCATGCATCGTACTCATCAGCCACATGCAAACACACAACTTAACCAACTAAGTCAACCTCCTCCTGGGCAGTCGTCATCAACCCCAATGTAACAGCCAACAACAACATATGTTTCATGACATGAATGAGGGGAGTTAGTTTTAAAATGAGGAGAGGAAGAGTTAATCTGGACTGAAGGGAATAGAGAAGTCTAGCCAGGGCCACTAGTTTATGGAGACTGAAAAGGTTACATTCTGAGTATTTTACCAGAGATATCCGCATTTCCTGTTATCATACATAACTAGGGCTTTCCAAAATAGGAACGTTGTACAAGTAAATATAAGCATAAATTGCAAACCACTTTTCTTGCATATAGGGAAGTTTGCCGCAGGAGGCAGTAGAGGCCAACACAGGAAGAAGTATTGTAGTAGTAGTCCTTGAGACTTGATGGGTATTTAAAAGAAAATGGTATCAATGCATATGATACCTGGTGCAGCAGGAAGATGTGTTAGATGGGCCTGTGTTCTTATTCAGCTGTCTTTAACTTCTATAACCTATGTATTGAAAGCATTCAAGCTTGTTGACTATTGGTTATTGCTGCATAAACTGAGAGAGCTTAGACTAGTCAACCCAGAATCGTAAACTGTTTTGAGGGCTTATCTCAGTGACCATACTCAGACACCGTTAATAACATTTTTTCTTCTGACCGAAAGGGGATTTCACTTGAAGAACCATGGGATTCTGCTGAGCTCTCAGGTATTTTCTACCCTTCTGGCAAACTGCCAGTGCAGTCTGACATATTGCTCTTAGTAAGAAAATGATGTGGTATTTCTGTATCTCATCATCTCAGCCAAAAATTCCCAGGCAAATTACAAGCTGCTTTATCAAGTTGGAACGTTGATTCTACCAAAACAGCCTACTCCTAAATTATATCCAAATCATGATTTTCAGCAGACCATACATGCTGAAGGAGCAGTTGGAGGCTTTTAGTTTTTTTTGTTTTTTTTAGTTTTAATTCACCGGGAAAGGAGGACTAGACAATTCTGTTTATTTTCAGCCTCATCCTAGGGTGAGGGAAGATACAAGTATAAACTTACATACTGAATTAGGTTAAGCTGTTGGTGGTATTTTTTATTTATTTTTTTTGTAGTGAATGAGGGAGAGTTGGCCAGGACCCTGGGGAAATTCCAGGACACTTTTCAAGAAGTGCCATATAATCTTTAACCTCCACATGCACAACCACCAAAACAGGATGATGGGACCTTGGTTTAGCATCTCAACAAAATAGTTATACTGAGGATCATAAATTATTTGAAACTGGAGTAGGTCAATTTAATTTAATTTAAACAAAAATGAGGGAGGCTGCATCCATGGTAGGCCAATGTACCACACAAATGAACTGTCTGCAAGGGACGAAGCAGGCACAAATGCCACCCATCTAACAGAAAAAGCACTCTGAGCAGATAAGTAGTGCAAACATTTTCTTCATATGCTTGGTAGCTAGGCAGAACTGCAAGGTAGCACCCCAGCCAGCGATCCAATGTATTGTGCTTCTGTGAAGCTATCACAAGGCCCCTGAGCAAGCTTTACAGAAGTCAAACATGTTAGGCAGCTGAGTGATGCATTACCTAGCACTCCAGCTTTGTACCCAAATCAAGAAATCAAGTTAGAGTTTCTTACTGTTCATCTGCTGAGAGTACATTTTCTACTGATTGAGTAGCACCTGTGCCTCCTTCCTCCCTTGTAGACAATTTGTTTAATTAAATACCTAGGAGAATGGGTAGCTCCAGTGGTAATCTATGGAGGCAAATTGTGTGCAATCCCCCAGCTAAAAAAAAGGCAGAACATTCACTACAGGTCAAAAAATCTCTTTTAGAATAAGGAACAGAAAGCAAGTGGTTCTTTACAATACCTACCCACCGCAGACTGTGGTGATATTAGCTTTCTTACCATGCCAACAACAGTTTTCCATGCACTTAATATACTTTATAACATGTTTTAAAATACAACCAATTCTATAATCCCAGCATGCGCCTTTGCATCTTCTATGATAATGCACACTGGCTTCACCCAGCTATGTGCAGAAAATACCATTGGCTCACCTTTCTTTAGAAATCTGTCTATAGCAACACCCCAGGCTATCTGCAGAACTACATCACAACAGCCTGAGGCTACCATGCCCTTAACCCTTCAGAGTCCCTGAATGTCAAGGTACCCAACATAGAAAGCAATAGATGGAAAAAACATATTTCGCCATCCTAGAATTATGGGATTGAACTAACCTAGCTGATTAAGTGAAGCACATATTCAAAACGTATTGTTTAAAAAACCAAAACAAACATAAAAGCTTCTGAAGAAGGAGCTGGTTGGTTTGAAAGCTAGAGCACTTTGTTCTTTTGTTGTAACATCTACAGTATGTTGGTCCAATAAAAGGTATCAAATCATTTGCTTTTGGATCTTGTTTAAAAAGGTTACTCTTACTTTCCTCATTGTATTTTGCTGCTGCTAAACCTTTCAACAAAGCATGTGCACTTTTTATTATACAGTATGTAAATCCTCTGACCACTGGTGCATTTTGTGTGCTACATTATATAACAAATGTATAAGTGTGTGTGTGTGTGTTAGTTACCAGAGTTGCTTGTGTTAGTTACAGAGTTGCTTGAGTAATTCACTGACATTCCCAGATACAACCAGATTTCACAGTCTTTGGCCAGGCTGGGTCATACAGACAATGGAAGCGCTACACTAGGGTAACTCATATTTTTATATCCACTGCAGACACACACTGTTATTGTGCCTATCCAAAAGAAGAGCCCTGTGTAATTGATCAGTTTGGCTGGATAGACCATGGTTATTCACTAAGACAACAACGCCCTGGATGGAGAGCTATAATAATGAAGTGACTCCAGCCAAGTGAGAAAAAAAGATTATGCAGGCTCTAACTACTACAGTGGCTATTCGTAGAGAATCCAACATTCTGGTAAATGTTGGGTACTGTCCAAACAATTCAGGGTGCTCACGTTTTCCTCTTTTGTGTTTCTGTAAAGATGTAGTCATTCTAACATCAGATACTTAAAAGTCATTCACATAGGCATTCTAATTTCCAAGAATGATATAACCAAAAGGTGGAAAAAATATCCTTCTCCTTCTCATACGTGCATATGAACATACGAATCAGCCAGCAGAAACAGGCCTCATGGTCTATCAAGTCTGCTCATGTGTGCAGCTAGCAACCATATACATCGCTGCCCTCCTTTTCCATCTTCGGAAATAACCAGACACACCCCCTTGCCCTGTCCCATGCCCTTTTGACACTACCCACTGTCTTACAGGATATCACCCCCTCTGGCAGAGAATTCCATTTTGACACCACCCTCTCTGTGAAATAATGCCTCCTCATCTCCCTCCTAAAACTGACCCCCTCCAATCTTAGCCCGTGCCCTCTCATGGCCCTCCTCTTCCTCGGTCAAAATAACCCATCTATGCCCAATTTGTTGATCTCCTTCAAGTATTTGAAAGTCTCAATTGTATCACCCTATCCCTCCTCTCCTCCAGGTTGTACAAGCCCAAATCATTCAGTCTGTCCTTGTAGGTATTGTCTTCTAACCCCTGGATCATCTTTGTTGCCCTCTGCTTCACACCCTGCAGGAGCCTGATATCCTTTTTAAGATATGGATGCCAGTACTGCACACAGTACTCCAAGTGTGGCCTAACCAAGGACCTGTATAAGGGCAGGATCACATCCCTGTGTCTGGACAAGAGACCTCTTGTGATGCACCCCAGCATCCTGTTAGCCTTAGCTGCTGCCCTCCTGCACTGAGCAGAGTTGTTCATGCTCCCCATTACTATCACCCCTAGGTCCTTCTCCTCCTTGGTGATACCTAGCCGAACTCCACCCAACCAATACTCCCTCCATGGGTTCTTTGCTGTAATGCATATCTTTGCACTTTCTGGCATTGAAGCCCTACTGCCACATCTCCGACCACTCCTCCAGTTTGGATAGGTCCCCTTGAATCCTCTGCCACCCCTCTGTATCATCCACTATCCCCCATCTTGGTATAATCCACTAACAGACTGATCCTGCTCCCCACTCCATGCAAGATATCCGATATGAATAGCCCAAACAACACCAGTCCTAACACTGATCCTTGCAGCACTCAGCTCATGACAACCCTAGGAGATTAGTTCCCCTACCACTGCCACCCATTGCATACTACCCTTTAGCCAGTTCACAATCCAATTTACCATCTTTGGTCCTACCTCCACATATTCCAGCTTCCCCCCAGTCCCCCATGTGGCACTGAATCAAAGGCCTTGCTGAAGTTCAAGTACAGGACATCCACTGCATGGCCCTCATCCAGCTCACTCATCACCCAGTCATACTGTAGTACTCTATTAAGTTTGTCTGACAGGATCTCCCTGAGATGAACCCATGCTTTTGCCCATCCTGTAGCCCATTATCTTCCAGAAAGGTCACTAGCCTCTCCTTTAGGATCACTTCCATAAGTTTACTCACGATGGAAATGAGGCTATCCAGTCTGTAATTGCCTGGCTTATCCTTTGGGTCGCTCTTGTGGATAGGCACCACATGAGCCAACCTCCAATCCTATGGCATGCAGCCAGTGTCCAGGGAGGAATTGAACAGATCCACTAGGGGCCCAGACAACACATCTGCCATCTCCCTCAACACCCTGGGGTGAATACCGTCAGGACCTGGAACCTTATCCACCCTTAGTGTCTTCAGCCCCTTCAGTACCCTGCTGTCCGTAATCACCCTGTCAGTCACCCTTGCCCCCGTCCCCCCACATAGGTAGATGACCACCCTTCTCCCTCAAGAACACAGAGCAGAAGTAGTCATTCAGTGCCTCAGCCTGCTCAGCCTCCTTCTCTGCCCACCCCTCCCGCCTTGATCCTCACTATCTGGTCCCTGCAGCTCCTCTTTTCCCTTACATATCTAAAAAAGTCCTTCTACCCTCCCTTGATGCCCTGAGCAAGCCTTAGCTCCCTGGAAGCCTTGGCCACTCTGACCAGCTTAGTAACCACCCTGGCCCTCGTCGTATACAACTCCCTGTCCTCCCCTCTCCCTGTCCTCTTGTACCTTCGGAAAGCTACTCTCTTTGCCCTAACCCCCTGCAACACTTCCGTATTCAGCCAACATGACTTTTTAGCCTTGCTCCTCTTGCACAGGATCCTGGTGCATGCTTCCATAACCTCCCTCAGGCCAAGTCTACTGTTTTCCCACTTCTTTTGTGTGTCCCTCTCTGGCCTAATTCCCTCTAGGCACCACTTCAGGATTTCCTGCATCCTCCCAAAATCTGCTTGTCTGAAGTCCACCACCCTTGTCCCTGAACCTACAGCCTTTCTGCTCAGACTGAGTGTGAACCACTCTGAATGGTGGTCACTCCCAGCTAGTGGGTCTTCCACCTGTAGCTCCCTCACTGCCTCCCCATTCATTAGTACCAGGTCCAATGTATTTCCTAGCTGAGTTGGCTCTCTGACCAACTGCAGCAGAAGACTATCCTGGAATGCATCCAGAAAAAGCTGCTTCCTGGTGCTAGAGGTTACTGTGGTTCCCCAGTCTACACCAGGCAGATTGAAGTCCCCCATGATCACCATATTCCCTTTTTTACATACACAACAGATCTGTTCAGCTAGCTTCCTATCCAGTTCCTTGGTCTGAGTAGGTGGCCTATACACCACTCCCAGTCTCAGTGTCCTACCTTTAGCATCCAGGAGCTGCATCTTTAGCATCCAGGAGCTGCATCCACAGTGCTTCCATCCTCCCATCCTCCCCCTCGTCCCTTGTACATCTGATCCCATCCTTACATAGCTTACCACCCCACCCCCTCCCTCCCCTCTGTCCTTCTTATATAATCTATACCCCAGGATTGCCAGATCCCAGTCCTGGTGTTGGTGGCCCAAGTTTCCTTGATGGCTGCTGCGCCCACCATCCCGTCAGCTAAGAGAGCCTGTAATTTGGCTAATTTGTTCCCCAGGCTCCTTGCATTCAGGGAGACCACCCTCCACCCAGCTCCAGTCCTTTCTCCACTCATCCTCCCCTTATCCTGACTCCTCCCCTGAGTCCTGCCCTTGTAACAATCACTGTTGTCATGGGGGGTCAGCACGTTCAGCTCCCCTAACTGGCAACCTTGCATACTTGCTGCACACTTGCCTCCTCTTCCTTCCTAGTTTAAATCCCCAATTGTAGTAATGTACTCTTCCAGCTTAGGCTTCAAGATTTTTTGCCCTGCCCTGCTCAAGGATAAGCTGTCCTTTGTGTAGAAGTCACTGTTGTCCCATGTGGTCCCCCAACTGCCCACCAGCCCATACCCTTGAGCACTACACCAACCACTGAGCCAAGACTTGAACTCCACAATCCTTTCTTTCCTCACCCTGCTTACCCTGGGTACCGGTAGCACTTCAGAGAAGGCCACTGAACTCCCTACTTCCATACACAACTTACCCAGCTCCTCAAATCTCTTCTTAACCAGCTCCACCAAACTATCCCACAGGTGTTCATGCCTACATGCACCACCACATGAGGTGTCTCTATTCCCCTCTTTACACACCTGAGCAGTGACTCCCTCACCCTACTTGCTGTCAAACCCGGCACAGATTCCAACCATATCTAACTATGCCTTTCTCCTCTCCCACCCCATCTGATCCCCTTCAGGATTGACTCTCCTATCACTACAACTACACCCCCGTTCTCACTACCACTTGCCTGTATCTTTCTGTTGTCCCCACTCCCTCCTTGTGCATCCACCCTTCCTTGTCCCCCAGCATCTGGAACCTCCCCCCTGTACTTCCACTCTCCAGTCTCCATCTTGATGCACTTTCGTCTACTCTTGCCACCCCTTCCTCACTGCCAGGCTCTCCCTGCATGCCCTCCCCACTTCACTCATGACTGCCCCATCCTCCACTGGGAAGCACCTCCCTTCTGCTGCTACAACCCTGTCCCCCTTGCCCCTCCACCTACCTCTACCTGCTACACCCTTCCCCTCCACTTTCTTGATGCCCTTCCCACCCGGACAGTCACCCCCTGTGTTCTCTCTGCCATCTTTTTCCCCTGCTTCTTCTCAGAGAGCCCCTCCATCTTCAACTGCCTCTGGTACTAAAACTGTGTACCTGTTATTTGAACCCAACCCCCAGCACCAGGCAGTGCCTCTGTTACCATCCGTATTTACCCCATATTGCTACAAGGTTTCCTTGCACTCCCCCTTATCCACCTTGACCCCCAGGGACAATTTCACTACGTGCCCGAGAGGGCTTCTGACATATCCCCCTACTTCCCCTCTTGCCCCAATCCTCACTAACTCCCCCACCAGCCTCCAGAACTCTGCCTCCAGATCCCTCAACCTCAGCAAATGGGACATTCCCGCAGCTTCCATAGTGTGCCCATACAGACACCTGCCCCACAGCCACTGCAGCCCACTATCATATCCACCCTAGAACCCAATCTGCCCTCCTTCCCCCTGTGCCAGCCTCTGGTTTCCTGGATCCAGCTCTACCCCCTCCTCACATACCACCAGCCTCTGTCCTGCTCCCTGAAAGTCCCCCTTCCACTACCAGCCCCAGACACTTCCATTGTCCCTAGCTTCACCCTCCTCTAGAATGGTAACTGAGGCCTTGTTGTAGGTGTACACCTTACATTGGTCCCCCCAGAACCTCTGGAACCCAAATCTAATGCTTCAGCCTGACAGATTATTTGCCCTTTATAGACAAATAGTCCCTTCCATGACAGTTTTGATCATCCCCAACAGAATATTACTCCTTGAACATTTACCCCACCCAGCTGCTGCATTCAACCACTAAAACGTTTGCTCTAGGCCATCCAGCACATTACAACCCCCGTTGCCCCAGAAGGTTTTGATGCACATACTACTACCCCTAAAAAAAAGTTCCCCTCATAGATCCCCACAGTTGCCCTAATAAGTTGCAGTTCCTTGAGTTGCTTCAGATCCCAAATCTCAAAGCCAAATGTTCCAGTTCATGTCTCTTTAACAAACGCCCTGCAGACTTCAAGTCCCATCCAGGCTTCCCCCTGATACTGCCCCCTCCAGGTACTCCATCCCCACTCCTCTTCTGATAGGTGCACTAATTACTGGGAGTGATTCTAGCAGCCCATTTAATAATGGTGGCAGAGTGAGGTGGGGTGGGAGGGCAGGCCAAATTCAAAAATAGAAGCATTAGCTTTGTCCCTGCTGCCGTGTTCCCTGCTCCTTGCGCCACCGTCATTTTTGAAGAGGTGAAACATATAGTAAATGAAGCCTGATTTTCAAAATGTGTCTAGGGTAGAGCTTGACATGATCAGGAGAATGTACTATGTTCAAACTCTGTAGCCCTTAAATAATATTTTTTTCCAGATTCAGTGCATACCTGTGATAGGTAGGGATGCACTTTCAGGACTGAATCTGAGAACCTTCAGAAGTGTAATAGTAAAGCAAGTAGTCTTTCAAAGAGAACATTGAGAATTTAGATTCCACAACAGGTAGAATTTTCAGAAACATTTATATTATTAAAATATGTTTCTTACTTTGTGGTATGCACCTCTAAATTCTAAGAATATATTTTATGGACCAAAACAAGAATTTAGTGGAACCGGTAATCTCTGTGTTGATGTGATTGTCAGAATCTATCATAAATGTAATAAGTTTAACTGTGTAAAAGTGCAAGTTTGAATCAGTGAACCTTCAGTAACATTGTGCAGAAGAAGCTGAGCTTTGGAACAGAAAGTTTCACATTAATTTCCAATACTGGGTAGAATTTTCATGAAGATCTATAGTATTAAAATACATGGGCCACATATGCAAAGGTGAGTGCTAGTGAAAACATGGTTAGTGCCAGCACCTACCTGGGTTTGTGCTACTGCTCTTGGTGGGGCCATTTTCAGAGCCCCCCCCCCCCCACGGAGTGCTGCCCAAACACAGCAGTGTCAAGGTGGTACTACATATACTGCTGCAACTATGGAAATGAGGGGGTCCTTCTTGCATACCAGCACAGTGGTACATTCAAAGGTTTGTGGTAGCAGTAAATGGCCACAGTGTGGTGTTGTTTATCACTGCTGACAACCACGTCTTACCTGGGCACTAAGTCCATGCCCCCTCCCCACAAACACAGGGTGGCTGTACTGCAGCTTCCCATCCCTGTGGAAAGTGGTTCCTCCCAGAATAAACATCATGCTGAATGACATATATCCCTGGTGGTACAATGGTCCTCCCAAATAACCAAGTCACCCATCTATCAGTTAAACATTCCTCCCTGGTGGTATAGTGGTTTCCCCACCCCCCGAATACACATCCTTCATTAAATCATCCCTCCCTGGTGGTATTTATTTATTTGAAATGTTTCACCAGGAAAAGCACACTGTGCTACAATAGTTCATTTCCAGATGCATCCTGGAGGACAGGGGAATGAGGGATACATTTGAATAAGAGATCAAAGTTAAATATGTATAGAGTTAAGCATGTACATACAATTAAGACATTTAAAACTATGCCAAACATATCTGAGGTATAGGTATGCAGCACTTGCAATTCAGGTAAGAACTATGTGCATATATGCATTATACATATCATACATACACGCGCACACACACTCACACACACACATATAGAGAGAGAGATACATACACACACTTCCATACTTACATACTCATAGACATAAATCATATACATACACGCAAAACATATTAATGCAGATACAATTTCCTGGGTTAGCTCTTGAGTAGCAAGAGCTTTGCCAGCCTCGGGAGATGAAGAAGGGGGAGATGGTGGGAGTAAGGCAAACCTTCACCCTGTCACGCCTCTGGGAAGCACACCCCACAAGGGATTTACCAGGTGAACAGATGAGGTACGCCGGGGGTAGTTGGGGATGAATAACTGGTGCTGGCACATACCTTGGGGTGAAATACAAGGGAGGTAGACCATAACACACTGGAGTGGAACCTTGCGATGGTAAGAACTGCACAATCCAGGAGGAGAGAGGGGTGTGTGGGGGGCAAGCCATAACCCTCAGGAGTGGAACGCAAGGGTATGAACACTGCTCAATGCAAACCCAGCCAGTGCTATATGCTTTTGGCATGCCAAGGAAGGTGCAGAAGGGGGGTGAAGTTGGAAAAATAGGACAGTAGTGGTGGAAAAGGAAAGTAGTGAAGGAGATGTGGGCCAGGAGCAGTTGCAGGATGAAGAAATGTAGTGACGTAGAAGATAGGACAATGAGCCGGTAGACTGGGCAGAGTGGATATCTAAGGGAAGGGAGTTCCAAATGTTTGGCATGTGATAAAAGAAGGCAGCTTTCCCTGAAGTTGAAGTTCAGGCTGGGAGAGTGAGGGTCCTATAGGGGGAGTTGTAGAGGGAGAAATGGGAGTGAGAGGGGTTGAGAGGAAGGTGTTCAGGTAGAGTGGAAGTGAGCCAAACCAGAACTTTCCAACTAATGAGGCACTGTGGGCAAGATGTCTGGCCCCAAGAGGGGGGAAGGAGAGAGCAAAGTAGTGGCCACGGTGATGTGTATGTGGTGGACAGGCAAGAGCAAAGTGACAGAAGGAATTGAAGAGAGTGTCCAATCTGGTAAGGGTAGACTTAGGGGCAACATTATAGACTATGGGCTTGATTCTCAAAGCCCTGGAATGGACGCAAGGTGCTTGCACGAAACATAAATAGTGCAAGTGGCACCTTACTTCAAACACTGCCCCCTGAGTTATTCACGAAGGCAGCCTGTGTCAAATGGGGCTTGCACCACCTCTGCACCCAAAAATGGGCTGTGAGCAGGCACTAGAGGGTATGTGGCAGACGCAAGCTGCCACATCCCCAACAATGGTATTCTCAGAACTCTCCCAGAGGGAGAAATTCTAAGTACCCTTAGACCAGCCATAGAAGGTAGGTCATGCTGGAGTGTACCTAAGCAGAAGCCAGACTGGAAGGGGGTGAAGAAGTAGGAGGAGTCAAGGAAAGGAGAAAGCTGGGCCAGAAAAAAGTGCTCTTGGAGTTTTGCAAGGATAGGGAGCAGAGATATTGGGCAGTAGTTACCTGGGTTAGAGGAGTCACAGTCCTTGGGAAGAGGGATGATGGTGGCCGGCTTACAGGCATCAGAGATGGCAAGTGAAAAGGAAAGATTCAGAACAGTGGAGAGTGGAAGAGCAATAGCATGGGCAGAAAAGTGTAGAAGCTTAGGGTCAAACCCTTATGTGGGTTAAGGGCTAGAAGAGCTGGTAGGGTGTCAACAGCGGAGACTGGAGAGAAGGAGAAGCAGAGGGAAGAGGAAGTAGGTGTTGAAGGGGCTGGTAGTGGAGAAGATAAGTGGGGAAGGGATGCAAGAAGGGTGTAAGTACAAGTGGTGAAGAAGATGTTGAATTTGGTAGCTATTGTGGGGGGGTCAGAGATGGTGATATCACCTACCTTTAGGACTGGAGGAGGGGATTGGGTGTGGGGGACAAATAGGGCATGGACCACTTTCCAGAATAAGAAGGGGCAGTTAAGTTTCTCTTGGAAGGTGGCAGAGAAATATTCCATTTTGGCAAGCTGGATAGCCCTGGTGCAGACATTATGGGGAATTCAACATTTGATCAAATCTGCGAGAACACTTGATGCTTTGTATGACACCCATGCCACATCACCAGCACACTGGCAGGCCAGCAGTTTGACTGCTACCCTGTGGAGGTGGGAGCCTCAGAGTATAGCCTTTCTAATAAGAGTGTGCCAGTCCCAAGCATTTAGGAACTGTATTTTGAAGTAGCACTGGGCTGCGTCAACAGAGGAGGTATTTGCAATGGGAGGCCAGTTGGTTCCAACAAGTTCCTCATGAAGGGAAGACAAGTCTAAGGACCTAAAGGTGCGGAGGTGGAAGATGTTTGGTGGGACTTTGGGGTGGTGGATTTTATGCATAAAATAAACCATGTGGTGGTCACCGAGTGCATCCAGTAGGATTCCAGAAGTAACTGCCAGGTGGGGGTGTGACGCAAGAACCCAGTCTAGAAAGGTGTGCTTACTTGACCTGTGGTTTAAACAGGTTTGTTCAGAGATCAGTTGTGTCAGATTTAGGGAAGAGATGTGGTTGCAGATTTTGGATTGTGTACTGGACAGCCAATTTATGTGGAAATCACTGAGGATGATGAGTTCACCAGTGCAGGAGTGGTTAGTGAGAGTTGAGAGGAGGTCAGGTAGTGTGCAGGGAAGGGACAGTTTTAGTAGCATAAGTTCATATGCAGAGGAGGAGGAGGTGGTAAAACAGATAGTATACTGGATGGATGATCCAGGCCAACCCCCACCCCTTGTTGGTCGGTTCTGCCAAATGAGGGAGTAACCAGGGATGGAGATCAATCAATCAATCAATCAATCAAGTCTTTATTTAACCAGGTGTTCATCGTTGAGCAGAAGCTCTTTTGCAAGATGGACCTGGGTGAAGCATGAACAATTGTATATACAGGTCAACACAGGTATTTACAAGGCAATACAGATAATACTCTTTACAGAGAGGAAGAAAAAGAAGTTCATATGTACATAGAATTATACAGATATTGTACATATTACACGCATTTACATACATAGAAGTGTCTATAGGAAGATAAAGCAGGTTATCTAAGGTTGCAGGAGGAAGAACGGAAGAAAAAATAAAAATAAAATATACACCAGGTAGAGGTGAAGGTAGGGGAAGAGAGGAGGAAGTAGGGGGGAGAAAGGCTAGGAGGCACGGTGCACAGAAAGGAGTTGGTAAAGCTGGAAGGAGAAGGTGGATGGAGAAAAGGAGTATGTGTGAGCCCGGGATTGAATGCTATAGCACGGGCATGGTAGGATGTCACAACCCAGGGTAGTGAGCTCCTATCCAGGTGGGAAAGGAAGAATAAGGGGATGGATGGGCCTAGTGTTGATAAGACAGGGGGATAAGAGAGAGAACAATTGGGCTGGTGAGGAGCAAGCTGGGGGAGTTAGTACTTAAAATTGGGTCTAGGCGTGGCTATATACCAGTGCAGACACCGGTACTGGGTCTGAGTGGGTGAAGCAGTTACATACTTCTCTGATTGTATGGAAATAAAGCATCTTGAAAGCATTTATACCAATTAGAGTGCTTAATTTGAGGGTTTTTTGTAGATCGTTCCATAAGGTAGGTAGCACGAGGCTTATGGCTGCCCTGCCGAAGCGGGAATTTGCTTTGGGTACTTTAAGTGTAATAGCTGAGTAACTTCTTAATGCGTATTTCCCAATTATACTCAGGGGAAGACAGCAGGAGATATAGTAAGGCAGCTTATTAGAGATGGCTCTATAGGTCCAGAGAGCGGCGTTTCTGTGGCGCCTGAACTTTAGTGATGTCCATCCCATTGCCGCAATATAGGGTGCAGTGATGTGTGTCAAGGAGAGTCCTGCTATAAACCTCAGTGCTCATGGTAGAGTGTGTCCAGTTTAGCCATGTAAGAGTTGGGCATTGGCTGTAGAGGAAGTCAGCGAATCAACCAATGATAGGAAAATGGATTGGACCAGTTGTTTCTTGGCATCTCTGGTGAGAAATGGCTGATTCTAAAAACAGTCCAAGCCTTGTCAAGTCGTTTTAGCAAGTCCTCGATATGTTCAATGAAGGAGAGTCTTTGGTCTATCCAAACTCCCAGATACTTTAATTTTGTAACAAATTCTAGTTTTTCACCTAGAACTGTGGTAATTTGGGGAACTGTCCCACTGGACACAGGGTTAGCTGCACGGATAAAAGGAGAGAGGACCATCACTTTAGTTTTTTTGGCATTAAGGAGTAGCTTTTTTTGGAGGAGTTGGCTTTGCAAAAGGTTGAATTCTGACTGTAGGTCATTGCAGCTTCAGGTGTTGGGTGACTCATGTAGAGAACTGTATCATCTGCAAAACAGATGGATGTTGGCTTCTTTTATACAGTAGTCAATGTTATTAATGTAGATTGCAAAAGTAAGGGCCCTAATATAGAACCTTGAGGTACCCTCTTTGCAGAGTTTTTAAGGGGGACAGGCCTCCTTTGGCTTTAACTTGTTGAAGGCGCCCTGTAAGATAGTCAGTGAACCAACGCAGAGAGGAGGGGTCCACACCTATGGTTTGAAGGGTGGAGAGGAGCAGACTATGGTCGACGGTGTCGAAAGCCTTGCTTAGATCAAGGAAAACAGCACAAATAAAGTTTTTGCTCTCAAGATTACGCTGCCAGTCGTTAGTAACTTTGGCGAGGGCTGAGATAGTGCTATGTTTAGCTCTGAATCCGGACTGCATAGGATTTAGCAGTTCCCTAGACTCAAGGTGAGTCCTCAGCTGTGCATTTACAATTTTCTCTCTAGGAGCTTGGACAGGACCGGAAGGAGGGAAATTGGCCTGTAGTTATTGAGATCACCATGGTCACCTGATTTGAACAGTGGTATGACATGTGCTGTCTTCCATATAGGTGGTAAGGTGTCCTGAGACAGGGATAAGTTAAAAAGGTGGGTGACGGGTATTGCTAGTACGTGGTAGGCAATTTTTAGGAAGTAAGGGTCAAGGGAGTCGGCCCCAGCACTTTTTCTAGTATCCAACTGAAGCAAGAGGTCCTCTACCTCTTTCAGTGTGGCAGGTTGAAGTGAGAAAGGCGGCGAAGCTATCGGAGTTTCAGGCAGTTGGCTGGCAGTCTGGGAGCGAAGTATGTTTGCAGGGGGAGTTATCAAATGCCATGCCTGCAGTAGCAAAGTGGTTATTGAATGCGTCAAGTATATCCATCTTTTCGGTTATAGTCAAGTTGCCAGAGGTAATCTTGGTCGGGAGTGAATTTCCTGGGGAGTGGCCTAGCAGATCACTGATTGTGTTCCAGAGTTTGATTGGGCTCTTTGTGGCAGAGTCGAGTTCGGATTTGAAGAAGGTGGCCTTCGATTCTCTGATTGTTTTGGTACATAAATTTCATAGTCTCCTGAACTGGTTCCAGTCCTCTGCAGTGCTCAGTCTGCGTGCTTTTTTCCAGAGCTTATCTCTTTCTAGAAGCAAGGACTTGATCTGAGGGGTGAAACATTTACAGGTTTTGGTCCTAGTTCGAACTTTAATAAGGGAAGCATACTTATTAAGGGCCCTTGATAGAATGTTGTGGAAGATATTGTAAGCTGACGTAATAGTTTTGGCCAGGTAGAAATCTTGCCACTCAGAGGAGTACTTAAGCTCATTTAGGTAGGCATGTTCATTGAAGTTGCGCCTGGATCTCTTCATAGAGAACTTGCTGATGGGTGCTGGGTTGTTGGTGGATCTTTACTCCCAGTAATAACAATGGTCGCTAAGGCCTGAGAAGAAGACATCAGCGTGGGAGAGAAGAGATGAGGTTTGCTCACCATTAGCACATCCAAAAGTGTACTTTTACTGGGGTTCTTCACGTTTGGGCGTGTTGGTTCAGTAATAGTTAAGGCCAGCCTCCATGTTCATCACAGAAGGATGCAAGGGGGCAGCTGTGTAGAGAGCCAAAAGTTGAGGTCTCCTAAAATAATAGTTTCTGGCAGCCCCTGTCCCAACTTGTCACTTAGATATGGCACAAGCTGTAGGCCAGCAGACGGTGGTCTGTAGCATCCTATTACGCAGAGTGCAGTAGTCTGTGTAATTTCCACTTTGAGAATTAGGCATTTGAATTCACTGGCAACAGATGCCGAGGATAAGCAGGAGGCAGAAAATTTGTCTTTAACGTAGATAGCTACCCCTCCTCCTCTGGCATGCCTATCAGCTCTGATGGCAGTGTCAGGGAATTTAAGTGAGAGCCATGATTCAGTGATGATCAGCACACTAGCTTTCAAGCTAATCATGGTAGGCTGGAGTAGGTAAATCTCTGGGAGCAGGCTTCTGATGTTGAGGTGGACTATTTTTAGTCCTTTTGGGAGGTCAATCGGGGGGGAATAGGATGGCCCTTGGTTGGGATCAATGTCAGCCACTGACAGGAGCAATAAAATGATAAGCAGTTTAGAGGGGAAGGATATGCATTTCAGAGGAGGGAAGGACTTATGGGGATGTGAATGGGGGTGGAGCTATGTGTGAACAGAATGAAATAAAGTGATGCAAAGGTGAATACTGGGTGAGTGGAGGATGGAGGGTCCTGGGTGACAGGGTGAGTGAAGGAGTGTGTGGAGGCATGAAGATGGAAGACTGAGGGCAGAGGATTGTGGGCAGGAGGTTGACATGGCTGGGCAGGAAGGGAAGTGGGAGGTATGGATGTCAGAGTAAACAGGAGGGGGAGGGTGGTGAGGATGAGGAGGAGCATAATGTGAGGAGAAGATTAGGAGAGGGAAGAGGCAAGGTAGTAGAGATGGTGAAGGAGGGGGGAATGACAGCAGAGAGAGAGAGAGAGAGAAGAAATGTAAGTACTGTAGTAAAACAGGTACACACAGGGATAATTCCTTAGCTTGCATCTACTAGATCATGGGTATATGCCCTCAGTTTAGTTAAGCAACTCCCTTAACTAAGCACTTACAAAACCAGCCCTTTTAAGTGAGTATGCATTTAAACAGTCAGCAACATGGGTAAAAGTCATAAACTTAGCTAAACGACTCCCCTACCTAAGCAGCAACTAAACTATCCTAACAGGGAATATACTAAAATTAGTTAAGAAGCTCCCTTACCTAAGCAGTAACTAAATCAGCCTTTACAGTGCGTCAGCGGGCGTAGGTTTAGGATAACATAATTTCAGGCAGACCTCCAGTCATGTGCATAAAAAACACACAAGTGCATTTGTCATTTTATTTTTATCAAGTAAAATATACAGAAAGCAAAATTGTAAGTCAGACAACTGCTTCACTTTCAAAGTTTCTCAGGTTTTTCTTCAACCTAGCAAGAATCAAACAGTGCGAAAGCATACACTACCAGGAGGTCTTCCACCTTCCACAGTCAGTATCCGACTGACCACCCTATCTGTACTCTCTCTGAGGTAGGGCTTTTTATAAGCTCACTAGAAGTTGGTAAAATAATTTCCCATAGCTTTTGACTAAGAGCAGACATAACATAAAACTAGCCACTAGGGGCCACAATTGCCCCATAGAGAACAGTTATTTGGCAGCCACATGGAGCACATTACAAAGCTTGTTTACAACATTGTTAAAGGTCAAAGTCAAGACATTCTGTGCTCTCCTAAACTCTCCTGCAGGGTCCTATTACCTTGTGCTGCCTGCTGCAAAATATATCTTAGAAGTGGGGCTGCTAACATCTAGAAAAAGCAGACACAAACGTTGGTTATTCTTTTATTAAAACTGCCCTCTCATTTTGTAACTGTACTCTTAGTTTTGTTTTAGGTTAATATGCACAGAAATCTTTATAAGCACTTCAGCACCCAATTTATAAACAGTCAACCAGCATATTGGACATTATACAAAACATATAAACTGCTTGGGGAAGGATTTCACTCTATCCCAGGGGTGTCCACTGTGATAGAGGTCAGCCTGTCACACAGTGAATATACGTTTAAACAGTCAACAACATGGGTTAAAGTCCTAAACTTAGCTAAACAACTCCCCTACCTAAGCAGCGACCAAACTAGCTTTAACTGGGAATATACATTAAACAGTCAACAACATGTGATGCAGGGGATCATACTGTATGTTCAGCTAAAAGACTGTCAACAGAAATAAAAAAGTAAAACAGATACCCTTGTATGTGTCCCCCTGGAATCGAGCTAGTCTCTCTCCGGTGTTAGTCTCTCCCTGGTTTCGACATGAGTGAGTCTCCTGAATTAAAAAAAATTATTTTAGCATCCTTGGTGAAGGGGAGGGCAACGGAAGAAGGCAGTTGAGCCCTCCGACCCTCGATGTAAGAGTAGGCTCCGGTGGTGGCAGAATGACAATGCTGGTTATACTGTCCTAACTAGAAAACAACAACATGAGCATATATTAAACTAAACTACAGCGAAGTGCATGCACAGTAGACCTAACTGGCTGAGTAACACATGGTAACTGAGAGCATATATACACCATTTAATGACATAATAAAATGAACTTAGTCTAAACATAGCAGCTGTAGTGACAAATGTCTTATTGTGGGTGCCGCCTCTTGGCAACTGCCATCTCATGCTGATGCCTACAGTGTGACACCCGTAAACTGCGGCCCTTTAGCGTAAGGACCACATCAGAGGACCACTAGTAAAAACAAGCCAAATAGGTAAATAAAACTCTGTCCCCTCAGACAGGCTCCCCCGACTGGAGGACAGGCAGACAGTTGGGACAGGTGTTCCCAGACACCAGATGCCCACATTACAGCCCTCAAAGTGCCTGACTGGCACTACAAGAAGAAATGCTCCTCCTGAAGCTGCAAACATGCACTAACATAGTGATTGCTCCACCCCCCCAAACAATCATACTTCATTAAATCATCCCTCCCTGGCGGTATAGTGATCCCCCACACCTCAACCATTCACCACTCCCCACCGCTCATCCACCAAGGATCCTTGCCCTGCACCTCCCCTCACCCTGATCACCAAGCTCCATAACATCAGTGGCTGGTTCAGCCCTTGTCTCACCTCCGTGGCTGGCCACTGTCTGAGTGTCACGGAGCATGATCATGTACATACCATAAATGATTTTTGATCCGATTCTGTACCTCAGCATCCCGTCTGGGCAAAATTAAATCTCTGGCTAAAGATGTAAATATCTGTGCTATCTAAGCATCATATGATGGATAATTGCCCTGGAGTAGGATAAATAATTCAAGGCATATAAAAATTAGGAATTGTAAGACAAGGTGGATATAAAGATAACTGCCAGCTTACTATAGTATCCACCCATGTGTGCACATATCAGTTAAACATTATCCAAGCAACTCTTGCGTGTATCTGCTATCCCCATAACCCACTTGAAAACAAAGTGCCTTGTCTCACTGAGGCTGTTCTAATGTACACAGTTTTAAATAAAGAAATGGTTGCTATCCATTTCCATTGAGAAATGGTGAGTCAAAATGGCTATTGCTACCAACAAGTATTATTCCTATGAATCCTATCATAACGAGATATGCTTTAAAATGTATAACCCATTCGGATATGGCTTCATTTTAGAAGGCAGTATAGTGCAGTGGTTTAAGGCTGTGAGCTGCAAACCTGAAGCCTGGGTTTGAATCCCACAGCCCCCACTTGCATACTGTGAGACCCACAGCAAGTCACATAACTTCCTTGTGCTCCCAGGTCGCACCAGTAAACAAGCTTCAGTGTAGTGTGTCGCTCTTGGTTAAAAAAAATATGTATATTTTTTCAAATGGTTTTGTATGACACTGATACTATCTCATACATCAAAAGTAAAAAAAAAAGTATTACAATTTCCTTAATTCCAGCAGGTCCTGAAGTGACGTACTCAGGCCACTTTCTGCTCCTCAGGGGACCCATGTTGTAAGACAGGTTGCTCTGCATAGCTTTACACTGCACGTGTGCTCCCAACTCTGGTTCTTGTCCCCTGAAGATGTTGCAAAAATTGTTAACCCCAGCACATCTATGAACAGCATGAGGAGTTACAAAAGTAATGCTCGGATGGGGCATGGCAGAACAGGAGGAAGTCCCTTAAGTCCATGCTCTGGTCCATGTAAAATGAATGCAACATAGGTATGAGGATGCTACATTGAGGACCCAGGACATAGAGAAGAAATATATGCTCTCTGCCACCATATCCCTTATTTGCTTATAAACCATGTTTTTGTCTTTATCAACATATTTTAAAATGCCTAAATCTGCAATGAAAACCATTTAACTCATTTTTTTTTAATTCAGAAAAATTCCTGCCAGCCCTCTTAATGGCACAGGGACATGGTACCTCTCTTGCTCTATAGCAAGAAGAATAAAATACATTATTTATTTATTTATTTAGTTTTTGTTGACTGGATACGTGCACTAGACAAATTCTGCCTATTTTCAGGCACGACCTGGGGGAGGGGGATACAGATGAATACCAACTGACATTGAACCAGATTAAGCTGTTGGTTGTATTTTCCCTCTAACTTTTGGAAGATCATTCTACCTGGTGACTTAGTACTGCCTAGCCCCTAGCAAGCCTCCTTATTTGGTAAAACTGAAAAATGGTAGGGCAAACAAAAAGGTCACCGATATCACAACTTATTAATACAATAATAATAATCTTTATTTATGAAGCGCCTTTCAAATGTCATGGCACTGAACAATAAAAACATATAAAAAATATAAAATATATCATATTCAATCAGAGAAATACAAAGCTAAAAATCAGTTTGGGTGTGCTTTTAACCATAGGAGTGTTTTTAGGGCCTTCTAAAAGTCCTCCATAATCATGCACTCCCATATCTGAAGGGGTAGAGAATTCCACTGGTTTGGGGCTGTATACATAAATGCACAGTCCCCCGATGCCTTCAAAGATACCCTGGGAATCTCTAGCAACCCCTCATCAGCTGAGCGTAGCGGTCATTCGGGGCAGTAGGGGGGCAGCCGTTCTTGCAGATACGCTGGGCCCTGTCTGTGTAGGGCTTTATAGGTCAGAAGCCAAACCCTGAAGGTGATCCACCACTGGATAGGCAGCCAGGGCAGTTCGCACAGCACCGGTGTGATGTGACTCGCATTTGGGGTCCCCATCAACAACCATGCCGCAGCATTCTGCACTAGCTACAAGTGGCAGATATCAACCCCCGGAAGCCCTAGATAAAGGGAGTTGCAGTAGTCAAGGCATGAAGTCACTGTAGGGGGCCAGAACGGTTCCCTAGACAATTACAGGACAGGACAGACGAATCTGGAAGGAGAGGCAGGAAGCTTACTCAGTGACCAAGATGCAAGAACTTTATTTACCAGGGTCTATAAACAAGATAACTGTTTTCTAACATGCCACAGGGTAACAAAATAAACAATGACACAACATGATTAGGACCAACAATTGGTAGAACCAAGTATGGGGGGGTTAGTCCCTTGTAGTCCAAGTCCGGCATGCACCTGACTGAGATGACGAAATGACTGATGAACCAAGCTTGGGCTTTCTTATGGGTCAGCTGATCAGTGGGTGGGCATTGACCCCCCAAAGTGCTTGTTACAAACAGGTCATAATGGGGCGTCCCCCCCCCCCGGGTGAACAACACACAAAGGAGGGACACTGCTAGCTGGATGATGAAGAACTTGGTGATCCCCTGCGACACCGGGCAAGAAGCGGAAGACTTCTGGTCAACAGATGGTTCTCTGGGTGATCCACTGCAATGACCACTGGCAGGTCCCCAGCCCCAGATGACTTCTCAACACAATGACTGCTGATGGAACGATCTTCGGGCTACCTCTGCAGGGCGACATGGGCATGCGCACACCAACGGATGGCCAGCAAAACAATAGTACGGCATGCACAATGTTAACTGTGGTCCCTAAAGCTTGAGCCAGGGTGGCCTCTAAGCTGACTCACTACTGCATATCTCACTAGCAGCTCTCTACCACTTACCATTGCAGGGCTGATGCTGGAACACTTGTAGCAGGACTTTGGCACAGGCTGGCATCACTGGAGGTGAATTTGCTGTGGATGGTGGATGGGCCAGAGACTTCCCTGGGTTGACGTCAGGCTCTGCCTGAGCTGGTCCAGGCAACAAAGGTGAAGCTTGACATCAGGTATACCAGGGTGCAATTCAATAATAGTTCAGTAGCAGGCAAACAGTTCAGACTGTTAAATAGACAATTCAGTTTTGCAGGAACTACAGTCTCTAGGGAGTGCTAGGCAGGCAACAGTACAGTTCGGTTTGAGTGGTGTTCAAGCAACCCCTTTTGGGGGCAACCCCAGGCCACTAGACTGCTCCCTCTCCCCAAAAGGTGCTGCACCCAAGATTGGTTTTCTGTTTCGGCTAATCCTGCAGAACCAACTCCTGTTCCTTATGGTTATGACTGCCCCTGTGACCAAGGCCTATGGGGCTCCCGGTCCTGAACCCAGCTCCCTCATTAATGCCAACTGTGCCCCTGCACTTGCGTAGCACCTTGTCCATCTCTGCCCACTAGCTGGCTTCCACAGAGGCCCAGGTCCTTGTGTCCAGCCCTTCCTTTCCGGGAATGGCTATGGGCGTCTGCCTCTGGGTCTGCCTCTGGTGCAGAATGCAGCCACGACACCACAAAAGGGTAGCAGCCCACCTCTCTGTCTCTCTGGGGCTCCTTCCACATGGTGCCCCTCTGTACGGGGCACTCAGCCCACTGTCTATTGGTCCCCCCTTCTTAGTGACTAGGGTGCTGGCTCTTTAAATGTCCCTTCTTTTCCCTTTCCCTGTTGGGCACCTGTCCCACTACCCTGATCCGGTCCTCCCTCTCACTGGGTACTCAGCCCACTGAGTCCCTTGTCTGCTCCCCTTCCTTGGTCAGAGGCCATTGGACCACCCCGTCTTATCCTTGTCCTCCTGTGGCATTTAAAATCTGTGATGCCCCCTCCTTACTCTTCCTTGTTGTTGGCCACTCAGCCCATGGATTTCCATTCCTTTCATTCCCCCCCCCAGAGCTTCTCACTCCTGACTGAAGCCTACTCTGGCCCTCAAACTCCCCTACCAGTACCTGTGGCACAAGTAATGTGCAAAATTGGGCACATGGCCCACTCACCACCATGGCCTGGGTCTGCTGCTCTGCTGGGGGGGGGGTCTGTGAAATGTCTGGGGAGCCACACTCCCACCCAAATTTTCTTGTCTGCTTTCACTGCTGGGCAGCAGAACTGAAGGGTCCAAGGCACATTTTCCCACATGGACCTATTTTTAGGCACACCACTTGATCCAGCCGGCAATGCATTCCCCCCATGCCACTCAGGACTCTGGAAAAATGGAGAGTTCGCATCGGGGAGCCACGCTCCCACCTGACTGACCCTGCCACTGCTATTGCTGCTGTTGCCACACACCGGATGGCCTGTCAGAGGGTAGCAATGCCAGAAGAGCCACAGATCAGCCACAGGTACTTTTTCTCTTTTTGTCCATGCTCCTCGTGTCCTCCACTCTCCATCCTCCATCCTGGTGCTCTCTCCACTCACTCCTCAGCTCCTCCCAGCCCTTTTGTAATACAGGGGAGGTCCTAGCCTCCGGCCAGGGAATTGAGCACTGCGAGCCCATCAGGGAGGGTCTCATGCCCCTGGCCCCCCCTTCTGAGTGCTGAACAGTGTGAATTTGCACAAAGGGACAGGGTAAGGTATGTGGGATGGGGGAAGCTAGCCAGTGAGTGCGAAAAAAGAAAGGAAAAAAAAATTCTGCATCAGGGAAAGAGTCCCCGTTTCCTCATAGTGACCCCTCTCAACTCTGGGGTACTACATCACAAAGATATGGATCAGTGTAGGGGGGTTGCCGGATGGAACAAAAAGAGGACTTGACAACTGCCAACACCTGAGAACACAGTGCCAGCCCATCATCAAGAATCACCCCCAGGTCCTGCACCCATTCAGAGGAAAGAAGCTGGGTACCTCCCAGACAAAGTCCAGAAGGTTGGCCAGCCCCAATGCCTCTGTCCAGTGGACTGGATCCACAACCATCACCTCAGTCTTTTCTGAGTTCAACTTCAACCAGCTGGAGTTCATCCAATCCTAGATTTCAGCGAGGCAGTTGTTAAACACCAAACACGCACTATCCTGGTCAGGTGTGAAAGACAGGTAGAGCTAGGCATCATCAGCATAACAGCGAAACCTCAGCCCATACCATCTTACAATGTCTCCGAGGGGCAGCATGTACACTGCAAATAACATGAGGAACAACACCAAGCCCTGAGGGACCCCACATGGCAGAGAGAATGGGTCAGAGGAAAAAATCGCTGACACCATCCTCTGAGTTGTTGTGTAGACACATGCATAAAAAACATAATACATGTTACAAAATTATTAAATATAATGTACCATCATATAAATACAAAAACCCAGTGTAAGAAATGTGAAAATGAAACAGCTATAACCCGGGGGTGGAAAAACTTCACCAACACCCTAAACTCTCCACATTTCCCCTGCACAGATAATAGGGTAAACATCCTCTTTTTGCAACTGTGGCTATAAATGCTTTCATGTGCCAGAGGTACATATATCCTACTTGGTGTTTAATGCTTGTTTCTTTTGTGAAAGGACCATGAATGTGCTTATTTTGGAATAACATGTCTTATTTTGTAGACATGTAATAAAAGAGAGAATAGGCAACATGAAGAAACATAAAAGGGAAAGCAGATTGATGTAGGATCTTTATGCATTTTTGTGCGACAGACAAGGAAGACTGCTGCTTAGAAGGCTAACGCTGTGGTGTGGGATGGCTAAGCATTAGATTGTTTGTCTTGTTCAACACATTTTAAAAGACTGCTGTCTGGGCATGACAGTGATGAAGAGCAAGTGATTTCTTTCGAGACAATTTTGAAAGCAATCCAGGACTCAGATAAGTTTACTTGGGTTGTGATCTCTAGCATGTGACTCTTCTCACTGTAATATCTATGAAATTGGATCAGGTAGAGAGAAGAAGAGCAGAAGCAGCAAGAGAGAATAAAGTATTTCCTTGCAGAAAATGCTAAAACAAACATAGAGACACTATCGGGGATACTATTGCATTAGAATAGTAGTGTATGCCAATGATAAAGCAGAAATCAATGGAAGATAAAATATTTGTCTGAAAAATTAAATAAGTAACATTCTCTTGGGTCTGGAGCTATAACTATTAAAGACGCCACCAACAGTTACAGTATATCAGACTCAACATGAAAATAATGCCCTCTTCAGAACACCAGAAGAATTTATTGACCTTAAAAAAACTGCATGAACTACTGCAGAAAAAATTAAGCAAAACCAGAAATTCATGTGTTAAAAGACTGAGTTTAATAGCTTCATTTTGTTTTATTTGTTTTATCTGGAACAAGCTTTACTGAGCAATGCTTATATACAAGGAGGTCCTGGTTAGGAGAGGTAACAGTATAAAAATCAACAGTGTCACATAGTAAAACATTACAAAGTTTAGCCATGGAATTTACAAAAACATTACAAAGCTTAGCCATGGAATTTATAACCAGCAGATAGATACACAAGACTGTGCTAGAAGGATGTACAGCAAAAACACTGACCGCCCAGGAAAATGGGTCATCTGGCCCATGGTCTTATCAGTATAAACAAATAAAACAAACAACAAACAAAAACAAGTAATAAGAATAAAAGTACAGTAATTGAAACTGCAAAATAACGATAAGCCAAGGAATACAGCAATCGAGCTACAATAAGGACAGGCAGAAATAGGAAAGGGCAGAGCAGATCCTTGCTTTCAACTCTCTCTCTATATAACAAATAAGACAGGGTCTTATTCAACCCTGTCACAGCAAACTGCGTGGAACTATTTAGCAGGAATGGTGGGTCAAAAGCCAGAGGGACATGAAAGCAAGCTGGTGCGGGAGGGGTTTCAGTAGAGATGCTAGAAAAATTTAGTTTACAAGGAGAGTGGTTGAACTGTGGGATAGCCTATCAGCAGAGGTGGTGGGTGCAAAACCCATTTGTGGGTTCAAGCATGCTAAATGGTACCAAATATGTGTAGTACAAGCTAATACAAGTATTTGGAAACAGTATGCTGAGGGGCATTAAAGAGCTGAAATAAATATGCTTTTACAGAGTCTCCATTGGAATTCAGTACTTCCTCGCCAGCAGTCTCGCTTCAATGACATCATTCCATGTGATGTTCTGGCCATTTTTGGAGTGATTTTCAGTGCAAGCTTCCACAGGGAAGAGGGGCTTGTTTACAAAATTTAAAAGCTATGAAAACATGTTAAACCTCATCTGTAAAGGTAAGCAGCTGATCTGTTTAATGGGGAGGGGGAGGGTCCTTTACAAACCTATGGAACCAGATTTTGTGATCTTAGGCACCAAAAAAGTAAGGGTTTAGGCATCCTTCATGGAAGCTAAAGCAGTCTCTAAAGTGTGATGGTAAATTATATCCCCATAATCCAATACTGGAAGAATTACTTGTGCAACCAAGCATTTTTATCAGCAACAGTCAGGGAATGCCTGGCTTGCTTTAGCTATCCAGACAGGACCACATTTTGGAAGTATACTTTACAGTGTGATTTTTAAAAGTGATGGAAGGATCAAAATAGGGCCTCAAATATTTAAATTTGGTTACCTTTTGTATTTGAGAATTAAAGAGCCACTGAAGCCTCAAGAAGAACTTTCAAAAACATAATATTTGGACACAGAGCAGCTGATATTTCTCATCAGCTTTGTATTTCTTATTCCCATTACTAAGTTATTACAAGTGTAATTTGCCTCAAATACAGGATACTTGTTTCTTGAGGGTTCATCAGCTCCTAATGTTTCTTCCCAACCTGATGTCCTAATACTCTGCTTGTGATTTCACAGTTATTTCCATGGCAACAGACTGTGATGTCACAATAGAGTGTTATGATTTCAAGTAGGGAATAAGCTATAGAGGCAGATCTTGTTTTTGTGGGAATTTCTTCAGTAAAAAATAATGGAGAGGAGAAATCTATACAAGGTATATAAAACACAAGCTGATTTATGTCTAACTATTACATTTTCCAAAGTTCTCCCAAAGGCGTCAGCTGCTTTTTAAAGTGATAGTGAATGGCAGTCTAAGATAGCTAAAGAGTGCTATGAACAGAATAACATGATCAGGGATTTCTTTTGGATTGAAAATCAACAAATTATCTGAAAACAGATTTATCAAATTGTTAAAATCATGTTGTAATGTTTTGGATAAAGAAGCAACAGATCTGTGAGCTGAAAAAAAGAACAGTGTCATCTGCATAAAAACACGTTGAGCCACTGTGAATAATAAAAAGTAAGAGATTAAAAAATAAACTAAACAAAATAGGGCCCATAATAGATCCTTGCAGAACCCCAGAAATGAAAGGAAGGGGGAAAAAGCCACCCATCCCCCAAAAACAGATCAAGATCTTTCATGCAAATAAGAAAACCAATTAATGGCATTGAAAGAAAAACTATGATAGGAAAGATGAGAAAGGAGCAAACTATGATTAATCAAATCAAACACAGAACCCTCAAAACAATCAGAATCTAGGGCACTTGAAACAAGGTCATGGAAGTCAACAAAAGTAGTTTAGATAGAAAATTTAGGCTGAAAGCTTGATTGGTAAATTGAGAGAATTTGATACTGTTCCAAATCATTTATCTGTGCAAGTGTAGTTTTCTCCAGGAATTTTGAAATAATGGGCATGAGAGAGCTAGGGTGATGGTTATCTGCCATTGATTTGGAACCACCTTTGTGAATGGGATTACCACAGAATGTTTCCAAGTAGGGAGGAAGAATGGGTGGACAGAGATAAGTTGAATAAATAGGTCAAGGGTGAAGCTAGTGTGTTGATACTCAGCTTTAAAAGAAAATTGACTACTGTAGATTGTCAGGACCCTTTACAGATCCTGCTTTTGAAAGTGCTCATTAAGTTGACAAAATTCTGAACATTCGGTCTTCTGAAAATAAAAACTAGGTTTGTTAAAAGGACATTTTTCCAAAGGCTTGGTTGAAGAAACTATAGATTTCAGACCTGCCTTGACAACAGAGTCAATGGTGCTTCATACATTTTTTTTAACAGTTTGCAAATGCCATATTTTCTATGCCAGGTGATTCCATTGTGAGATAAACCTGGAGAAGGAGACTCTGAAGTCATCCGCCAGGCGAAGTGTACTAAACACCAATATTTTTTATGATTTTTCCTTGAGGCAGCCAATTTTGCTTTAAAATCTGATCCCTTGGATTGGCAAATAAGGGAGAAACAGTAATTAAATTTACATGATAAACTCCAAGATTCAGATGTGTTCATTTTTTTCACTTTCGCATATAATTTATCACGATACTTTGAGACACAATTAATGGAGTGATCCAAGGAAGATGGCTCTATCTTACCCTTTTTTGAACAAAAGGAGCATGTATATCTCAAATTCTTGAAAATTGTTAAACAAGGAAATCTGAGGCATCATTAACATCAGTACAAGATAAAATACATCCCCAAGAGACCAGACTTTAATCACTAAAAGAAGCCTCCAAATTAAAATTTTGGAATTTGACAGTTTTATGAAAACGTTTAGGAGGCAAAAAGAGTTACTGTGCAAAATATCACTGAGTGATCCCTAAAGATGTTATCCAGCCACTAGACTATAAAACAGGAACATCAGAAGAAACAAAAATTAAACGGAGTATGGAAGTCGCCATGCAAACTGGATCAATCTGACTAAAATCGTTCATAAGCTGATGCAAGCTTAGTGGGGATGACACTTGTTTTAATTGCAAGCCTCTGCTGCTTTGCTAAAGAGCACCAAAGTGGACAAAAGAATACAGTTACTAACACCCCCCCCCCCAAGAATTTATCAATGCTGTGAGACTTGAACATTTACTTGCTTGAAATTTTGGCTGACAATACAAGTAACCCACAAGAAATTTCTTTCCAGGCAAATGTAAAGAATACACAGAATTAATTTGGCCCCCAAAAGTGTCAAACTTAATTAAGGAGTAGGGAATAGATGAATGACAAATAAAACAGCCTATCCACTCCACTGTGCCGGCTCCTGTCTGATCTAAACGTGAAATAAATTGACAAAGTTACTTCATTAAAAGGGATTGAGAGATCAAGCAAGGATGCGGTTAAAGCAATAACCGAGAGCTGAACAGCAGAAGACCAGGCTAACAAGTGATCTTTTTTTTGGTAAAATAATTTGCTCTTTTGTGTGGTTAAAAACTATTTCCATTTACAAAGGGTCCTGGATTTAATTCAGAGTCTCTAGCAGTCGACAAAAACAAAAAATTAAACTAAAAAAATTAGAAAATATGATTTTAAGGTGCTTTGTGGACCAATGCATCCATCTGAGTTGTTTAGTAGTTGCTGTAAAAGAAGTCAAATGCAGTCCTGAAAAACTGGCACTTTTGAGAAAATGACTGGAGAAATATTACACCATGTTGACATAAAGATTGAAAACAGAGTTACATTGTCAACAGAATTCACTGTAACAGTGGATGAATAACTTGTAAAATATATTCAAAGAGGGAAAATGCTATCACAGAAACCCATTCATGACATAAAGGTCACTGGATGACTCTGACATACTGAAACAGCTTCCTCCACAGGATCATCCACAATTATAATGGTATTAGACCACCACTGTCCTCCTAAAAGCAAACCAAAACAAACTATCTTCAGACATTTTAGAAACTTAAAACTGCAAAATAAAATGTTGTAAATTAAAATAATCTGAAAAATCCATACTCAGTACAAAATCACAAAGGACTGGTAACTGGAGAGCATCAACTTCCACCAGCTGACTCCAGTAGACTCCAACTAATGACTTTCAAACAATCACTCAATCAATCAAAATCTTTATTTATCCAGGCGGGCACCATTGAGCAAGGCTCATTTGCAAGGTGGACCTGGTCATAAATACATCAAATTACAGTACAGAAGCAGGTATACAAAAAGCAATAATACACAAGGAAGAAAACATATATACAGTGTATACAGTACAGTACAAGGTCGAAATAAATGAAAAAAAACATTATTTTACAATTGAAGAAGTCAGCAGATGTTCAATCAACCATAGGCATACAGGGGTTATAAGCAGAGATCTTTTGAGTGAGGCAGCCGGCAACTACACATATAGGGGAAAGAGGCCATGTATGGGGTGGCAGGTTAGAGAGGTAAAGAAGAGGAGGGATATATTACTAACAACTGGGGGAAAATTGGGTTAAAACCACAGAAAGTGATGATGGCTGTCATGTACTTGCTTATTATGATAATGACAGAGGAGGGGTAGATAATTGGAACACCACTATGCATGGGGTGGGACTTTAGCCAAGCTGGAGCGGACAGAGAAGGGTGGGTGCAGCAGGACGAGTTAATAGGGAAAGAGTGAGAGCCAGGGGTAGAAACATGGTGAGCATCAGGATGGAAAGGGGAAGTTGCAGAATTAGTGGGCTAGCTGTGAGGAAAACATTTGCAAGGTGCTTTCATGTAGCAATCATAGAGAGCCTTGAAGATATTCAAGCTAACAGGGCAGCTCAGCTTCAAGTTCCTTTGTAAACCATTCCACAATGTGGGTAAAGACAAGGTCAGAGCTGCTTTGCCGAAATGAGTGTTGACCCTTGGAACTTGGATGGCAATTAGGGAATAGCTCCTTAAAGCATAGGTGCCTAACACACTCCAGGGAATACAATCTGAGACATATGAGGGGAGCTTGTTGGTCACCGCTCTGAAGGCCCATAGGGCGGCGTTTCTATTCCTCCTATAGTGAAGGGAAGTCCAGCCTAACGATGAGTACAGGGAGCAGTGGTGTGTGGAAAGTGGAAGGCCAGTAATGAACCTGATAGCTCTGTGGTAGAGGGTGTCCAACTTAGCCAGTGCAGAGGCAGTGCACTGTCTGTAGAGCAGGTCCGCTTAATCTATTAAAGATAGGAAGGTAGCTTGAACCAGTTGAATCTTGGCCTCTTTTGTGAGCAGGTGGTTAATTCTGTAGAATAATCCTAATCTTTACCTTAGTTTCTTCTGTAGTTCTTTGAGATGGTCAGTGAAGGAAAGTTTATGATTGAGCCAAACTCCTAGATATTTGAATTTAGCTACATACTCTAGTGTTTCTCCAAGAACAGTAGTGATTTGTGGGGTAGAACCCCCTTCAGCAGGAATTACCACATGCAAGGAGAGTGAGAAGAGCATGGCTTTTGTCTTTTTTGCATTGAGCAAAAGCTTTTTGTTTATGAACTGGTATTGTAGAAGGTTAAATTTAGCTTGGAGGTCTTCACAGGCTGCTTCCGGTGTGGGACGACTCAAGTACAGTACAGTGTCATCCACAAATAAGTGGATGTTGGCTTTTTTGATGGGGTCATTGATGTTGTTAATGTAGACTGCAAAGAGGAGGGGACCAAGGATAGAGCCCTGCGGCATGCCCCTTAGCATAGGTTTTAATGGAGAAAGATCACCTTCAGCTTTAACCTGCTGTTTCCGTTTCTCCGAGGTAGTCTACAAACCAGCACATAGATTTATGGTCCATGCATAAGGTGCTTAGGGAGGAAAGAAGCAGGCTGTGATCGACTGTGTCGAATGCCTTACTAAGATCCAAGAAAATGGCACAGGCATGCTTCTTGTTGTCAAGGTCTAGGAGCCAATCATTGGTCACCTTAGCTAGGGCTGTTATGGTGCTGTGCTTTGCTCTGAATCCAGACTGAACCGGGTTTAATAGGCTTCTGGATTTTAAGTATACCTCTAGCTGGCCACACACTATTTTTTGTAATAATTTAGACAGGATGGGGAGGAAGGAGATTGATCTGTAATTATTTAGATCGCAGGGGTCACCTGCTTTTAATAGAAAAAGATGACATAGGCTATTTTCCATTGAGGGGGAGGCTAACCTGGGAGAGTGACATGTTGAATAGCTGGGTGACTGGCACTGCAAGCACATGGTAGGCACATTTCAGATAGTATGGCTCTATGAAGTCAGACCCTGTTCCCTTCCTGGTGTCCAGTTGCAGCAGTAGGTCTTCTACCTCTGTTAGAGAGACAGGCATGATGGACAAAGCCTCCTCGGTAGGGGGGGACTCGTGGAATGGTGGGCCCTGAGCTGTGTGGAGGGCATTGGCAGGGGAAGTATCAAATGCTAGCCCTGCCATTGGAAAATGGTTATTGAGTGCTTCCAATATCTCCGATCGGTTAGAGATAACGCTGCCACTGGACTTAATTTTTGCTATAATGGAATTACCAGGTGTGTGTCCAGACATGTCTTTTAATGTTTTCCAGAGCTTTGAAGGATTTCTTGAGGCAGAGGCTAGCTCCGAACTACAGTAGGCAGCCTTGGCTGCTCTGACCAACTTGGTGCACTTGTTACGTGCTCTCTTAAAAAGACACCAATCCGAGTTGTTCTTGCTTCTTCTGGCTTTTTTCCATAAAGTATCCCTTTCTAACAGGGAAGCTTTGAGCTCAGGCGAGAACCAACAGCAGGTGCTGCTCTTGACCTGCACCTTAACCGAGGGTGCTTGCTTATTTAAAGCCTCACTTAAAATATCGTAAAAAATAGTATATGCCCTGTTAACCGTTTTGGCTAGGAAGAATTCCTGCCATTGCGGTGAATATTTGAAGTCGTGGACGTTTGCAAACAAACTGAAGTTGCGTTTGCACCTCTTGATAGAGAACTTTGCCACAAACTGTGGGTTGCACACGGATATAATGGTGGTGATTATTCAATGATCGCTAATGTCTGAGAAAAATGTTCCGACATGAGAGAACAGATGTGGCTTGCTAACCAAAATTACATCTAAGAGGGAGCTGTTGTTAAGGGTCTTTTTATTTGGGTGAGTAGGCTCACCAATGAGTTGCACCAGCCCTATAGAGTGTCACAAAAGGATTTCAAGGGAGCTGATGCACTTGATAGCCAATCGTAGTTCAGGAAGCCAAGAATAATGGTTTCCAAGGAACTGAGCCCCAGTACGGAACTGAGGTGAGACAGGAGATGAGGCCCAGCAGAAGGGGGCCTGTAGCAGCCTATTACACAGAGTGCACTGGAAGGACAAAGTTCGATCTTTAGGGTCAAGCACTCTAATTCTTTGGGGGAGGATGATGCGTCTATGCATGTGGCTAAGTATTTGTCCCTTACATAAATTGCCACCCCACCTCCTCTTGATTGCCTATCTGCTCAGAAGAGTAAATAATTTGGGATATTGATTTCATTGTCTGGGGTGGCTGGCCTAAACCAGGTCTCAGTGATCACTAGGACGTCAGGTAGGATGTGGCCCACCCAAGCCTGGATAAGGGTGAACTTTTTCAGCAAACTACAGGCATTGAGATGCATAAAATACATTCCTTTGATACCTGCCAGGTCTGATGGAGAAGCAAGGGTGTCTAATGGTCCTGGGTTGAGTTCGACATTGCCTGAGCACAATAGTAAAAGAAGCAGGATTATTTTTAAGGCAGCGAACTGTAATTTTTAAACACTATTTTTGGGGCAATAGGGGAGGCAGTGTTGATGGGTAGGCCTGTAGCCACTCCTGGTGTTATACTGGCCTAGTGTTGCAGCCACTAGTGTCCTGGCAGGAATTTGCCATGAGTAGGAAGTCTCGAGTCTGGATGGGGGAGTAATCTGCAGAGGCAGCTCGGGAGATGTCCCACTCCCCTGCAGAGACAGCTGAGAAGCCCAATAGTCCAGAATGGCTACCTGAAAGGAGCTGTTGGACACAGGACAGGGAGAAGCACAAGGGTCATTCCACTTTAGGCAGGGATGAGGGTTCTGAAGAATTGAACTGAGCACTAGTAAAGCTAGTGACACACCGAGAAACCAGCTGTAACTTCCCATGGTAGATCTAAATGCCACAATAGCTGGCAGTAAAAGTCACTAGAAGCCTAGACAAATCAGTGATCAGGTGCCATAAGTTCAAAATCCTTTTGTTGGCTGAGAGGCAGTTTTGGTGCTGAACGTACCTGTGGAGCAACTCTTTGCAGGTGAGCCAGTGAGGAGGTTCAAGGTTGGAATCTGGTGTGGCAAGATTGGTCTGTAGCTTTCGTTTCTGTTTCTGGCCCTGCTCCACCAGTACAGAATGGGAATAGGGGAAGGTGTTCAAGTCTTGCAGCCTTAGTGGATGAGCATGGTTCAGCCTGAGAAACAGGCAGAAAACCCTCGGGGATGGTCCTCAGAAAGAGAGGTATCCCCGGTCCACTAGAGCAGAAGAGGAAGTAGAACATATAGCGTGTTTCCTCTTTAACAGAAAAGATAGCTGTTGTAGCCCTCTAGTGGCAGTGTAGTATAATTTGCAAATGAGAAAGAAGACACTTAAAAAAAAAAATAAAAATAAATGGAATTCTTGCTTTACAAAACAGGATAGACCCAGGGTCAGCAGCACTGATAAACATCTTTAATGAAGCAAGATAAAAGGGAGACCATCAGGAAAAAGTCAGCGAGGCCGAGATCCTCCAGTCTGAGTGTTGGCACTGAAAATTCAGAATGTCCAAAGGCACCAAATACCAACGTACCTGAGGGGGTATACGGCTTTTGGCTGTTTCTGTAGATTTCTGGGCCCTGCAACGAACTGGAGTTCAGAGGATCCCGGGTGGCAGTTTCAACAGGGGAAGAAAGCCTCAGGGTCTGTTAATTTGCAGTAGCAGAATTGTGGGTTGCTTCCCAGGACAGGCTTGTAGCTTTTCCTCTGGTGGCGAGGTGCGAGCCCCAGGTGGGCATGACACACCTGAGGGGGTATATGGCTTTTGGCTGTTTCTGTAGATTTCTGGGTCCTGCAATGAACTGGAGTTCGGAGGATCCCGGGTGGCAGCTTCAACAGGGGAAGAAAGCCTCAGGGTCTGCTAATTTGCAGTAGCAGAATTGTGGGTTGCTTCCCAGGACAGGCTTGTAACTTTTCCTCTCGCGGCGAGGTGCGAGCCCCACTTAGCAGCTGTCACTGAGATGTCACTGTGTCTGAACTGGGATGCTTTTGATCCTGGACTGATTCCACCCGACCACACTGCCACCAAGTTCAGGCGAATCAGTACAGTATATGGGGGTGGTGGTGCTGGCTACAGTGGTCAGCATGCAGAGCTGCATGAAACCAGGAAACAGCTGTTGAATTGAGCACATTTTGAAATGGTGGCACATTAACAGATAATGGTGTAATGCAAGGCAGTCTAAAATTGGCATATGATGTTACAAGCAGTCTTGGTCCCTCCTGGTTCACTTGCTTTGTTTCACTTTGCTTTGTTGACCAAGATGTTGAAAAACAGCAGCACTAGTCTTAGTAAAAGGGAAATTGGTAAATATAATAGGGGGAAACATATTGTGCAGGAAGGGAGGAATCACTCTATCTAGGGTAGGCATAGAAAGGGGTAAAGGCAAGTTAAAAGTGGCAAACTAAAAGCATTTTAATGTGGGAATAGGCATACAAAGGGGTAAAGACAAGTTAAGAAGGGCAAACTAAAAACATCTATAATGTGGGAATAGAAGTAACACCCAATCTAGGGTAAGGATAAAAAGAGAATAAAAGAAGCAGAAAGGGAAAATTTAAAACACCCTATCTACGTTCAAGTAGCAAAGGGGTTAATCAAAGCAAAAAAAAAGGGAAAATTAGAAATACCCCATATCTAGGGTATGGGTACAATTGCTTCCAGTTAACATAGTGAATGTAGGTATGAGAATGTTGGGAGTGGTGCTGTGCAGTGGCTATGGAATGGCATTTTTCAAAGAGACATTCTGGAGACTGATGTGCTGTCCCATCTGCATGCACCTCTCTGGCTGCAGGAGGAGGTCACTAGATTCCAGGCTGAGTGGCTTGGATTCAGGGGGCCTCTTTCTTTACCTGCAGCCACAGAGTCTACCACCATTGTACCAGAGTATGCTAAAGAGGAGGGCCAGCTGCACAATGGTGGGCTCCACAAGGGTGGGAGTGGCAGGTCAGAGGCTCATTCCTTGGCTGGTGCCACTGTGGAACTCCTTCACCACTCTGGCTGGACTGCATTGCCAGGAGGAGACACCCATGGGAGTGCTCAGGGGAGGATGTGGGTGTCCTCTGTAAAGGAGGCTCCCAAGTAGGAGGCACAGGACCCCAGCAGAGGAGGAAGCAACTTTTAGTGGGGGACTCAATCATCGGGGGGGTATTTTTGGGAATAGGCAGGGAGGGAAAGAGGGAGGTGAGGTGCCTACCTGGTACCTCGGATTGGAAGTATGGAGAGCAGATCCTAAGGACTGGTATGGTGCAGGGGTAGGAGAGGGAGCTGGATGCGATTGTAGATCTAGGGACAAATGACCTGGCTAGTGACAAGGCTGGAATTGTGCAGGGGGGATTTTAGGGAGATGGTGAGGAGTCTTAGGCAGGTAGCATGCTCAGTAGCTTTTGCTTAGGTACTGCCTGCCTACAGCTGAGGGGAGGATAGGGATGTCCGCACCAGGTACATCAACCCATGGTTGAGACTCCACTGACCTGGTGCCTAACCCTTTTCAGAGTCTTGATGCACTTAATACATTTCTCCTCTCCTCCTACACCCTGCACTCTTGCTACTACCAGTCTTCCCACCCTTACCCTTTTCATATCTGCCTTTCCTCCTTCTCATTCTACCTTTCCTCCCTTTTAATGCAAAGTCCCCCACTTACATTGCTGTTCTATCCTTCACCCCTACCCCCACTCCCTCTTGCCTAAATTTGATCTCTCCCACTAGTCTCCCTCTAGTCTTCTCCTCCTCCTTCTTCTCCTCCTTTTCCTCTTCCTCATCTAAGCCCTCCACCTCCTGAACTGAGCCTACCCTCTAGGCTGCCCCTTCCCCTTGATGGAGCCTACCCACCAGGCTGTCTTGCACTTGTTTTTCAAAACAGAATGATGTGTTTTACTATATACGGTCCCAACACTTCCCTGGACCCCCTTTTCCACTTCTTCTGCCATTTTGCTCTAGACTGCCCCCCTTGCATCCATCACTGCCTACTCTACCAATCCCTCTGCCTCCCTTCCTTCCATGACAGAAGTATGTCCCACTGCGCCCACTTTACAGCTGAGTTCTGGACACAATCCCTGCCTCGTACCTCTCCACAGCCCTGCACTTGACTCCCCCCACCTGCACGCTCGAAGGAACTCTGACACCCATTCCTTCACCATCCCACATATGGCCACTACCACAGGCCAAGCAGCATTCTCTTATCATTTGCCTAGGCTATGGAACTTGATCCCCACAGATATACAGCATGCCGCTTCAGCACTGACCTCAACCACCTCCTCCAAATTCACTTCGCTCCCACTTGCTTATGCAACTAGCCCTGCCCCACCTCTCAAAACTTGGACCCGAGCATTCCTCTAGCATACTGGGCCTAGTTCCTAGTTAATCTATTGTTTGTGATATGCTGGGAGTGTCTACCTTGTATAGCTTGTGAACTTTTTAATATCCAATTGATAATGTTTCTGCTTCTCATTGTAACTACTCAATTCCCCTTATTTGGGCATTTGTAATGTTCTTACTGTCTGGTTGTTATATGTACTACATCTGCCTTATCTCCTTGTACCCCACTCCCCCAGGAAGCATCTGTAATCGAGCAGTCTGTCTGCTCAGTATGCCCTTCCTGGTTAAACTTTTAAGTAAATAAATAAATAAATAAACTATACCAGTTGAACAATAAAGTGAATATCTGTTAACTTTACTCATTGTGTCAAGGGTTCTCTGAACTTTGGCATCTGTTATAAGTCAACTAATTCATTGACTGAACATTGCCATGGTTGAATTATCCCTTACTTGCTATATGTCAAGTCATTAGTGACTGTACATGGTGTTGCCTGAATTATTCCTGTACTTTTGTAAAATGTACTCCCTTCTATTTTTTTTGTAAACTGAAGTTCTTATAATGTATGCATTTATAAATGTATGTATGTATTACATTGTTTAATACTGACATGGAACCTTTGGAAATGAGAACCTTGCTCAAAGATTATTTCCGAACCATGAAATAAATATAGTGAAATAATAGTGTAGAGAGGAGTGGTTCGGCTGCATTGATGACTGGGGCTCAACCTGGAGGGATAAGAGCCTATACAGAAGTGATGGCCAACATCTATCTGGGAAGGGAATTGCAGTGCTCAGTGGATGATTAAAGGTTTCTTTGATGAACATTTAAACTAGCCAAAAGGTGGTGGTGAAAGAAATTATGTCAGCATAACCTGCATCCCCCCCCTCCCCGAGACTGAAGCAGAGAGAAAGGGGAGTTAAATCCCCCAGGGTAAAAAATAAAGAAAAAAGAAGTATGGCTGAAATGAAAAGGGATGGGAACATGAGCTGTGAAAAGAGAGGGGAGAGGAGGCACGACAAAAAGGAAACAAAGGAGGTAGCAGGCAGAGTGGTAACAAAATGTGGAAGGCCATGAGTGCAAACACAAGAAGTCTAGGAAATAAACTTCTGGACCTAGAGGCCTCATGGCAAAGGCAGACTTGGATTTTGTGGTGATTACTGAGTCATGGTGCACAGGAAACCATGACTGGGACATGGCCATACCAGGCTATGCACAGTTCAGAAAAGATAGGGTAGGAAGGAAGGAAGCGGGGGGATGGTGATGTATGTAAGGGAGGGTATCAAAGCGATGGAGACACAGGGAATCCGGGGGTGGAAAGTAGGATTTGGACCAGAGGAACTGTGGGTCACCCTGGAGATAGGAAACAGAGCCACTATTTGCACTGGTGTGATCCACAGGCCTTCAACACAGGGGGAGAATTTAGATAAGGCACTGGTGGAAACCACTGACGTGATGGCAAAAAGGGAGAGGTGCTGGTGATGAGGGGCTTCAATGTGCCGGATATAGAGTGGAGCCTCCCAGCCGCAGCTTCAACTAGACATAGGGATATCCTGGACTACCTGTAGTGGGCATTTCTTAGGCAATTACTTAGGGGGCCCACTTGTGATGGGTCAGTACTGGACCTGGTGCTCACTAACAGGAACAGTATAGCAAACATCAAGGTGGGAGGCCACGCTGGTACCAATGATCATGGTACAGTGGGGTTCCACGTAAGGACAGCAGTAGAAGTGAACCACACAAGGATGAGGATTCGGGATTTCAGGAGGACAGAGTTTAACAGAACGGGTGAATGCCTCAGAGACAACCGAGGTAGGGAGGGATGACCAGGTTGAAGTGAAAGAATAGTTGGCTAGCTAAGGAAAGGCATAGTAAAGACAACAAACCCCTGTAAAAGAGAAGTGAGCAAAAACAAGAGGAAATTCAAAGGAAGTGTCTGAAAAGGTAAACTTGAAAGGGCAGCTTTTAGGAGGTATAAAGAAGCACAGCGGAAAGAGAACAGGGAGGTACATCAGGAGAAGCAGTGGGAGGCAGGAAAAGTGGTGAGGAGCACAAAGGCACAAACTGAGGAAAGAATTGCCCACGGGATAACAAAAAGGTGCAAGACATTTTTTACGTGCATAAGTGAAAAGAGAAAGAATAGTGGAAGGATTATGAAGTTAAGACTGTGTGGACTGTGAACAGGATGATCAGGAAAAAGCAAATACTTGGAACATATACCTTTGTTCAGTATTCACAGAGGAGAAGGAAGGGGATGTGACACAAAAGAAATGGGCACAGAAGAAGGGGAGGTAGACACAAGTCCTTTTACAGAGGAGAGAGTCCTGAAGGGACTCACAAATCAGAAAGTGGACAAAGCTATGGGGCCAGACAGGATACACCCAAGGGTTCTAAAGGAACTCAAGGAGGCATTGGCTGTACCTCTAACAGTCCTTTACAATAACTCACTGGAAATGGAAGTGGTTGCACAGGACTGGAGGCTGTAGTCCCGCTTCACAAAAGTGGTAGCAGGGAGGAGGCTGACAACTATAGGCCAGTCAGTCTGACAGCAGTGGTGGGAAGCTAAGGGAGCCACTTCTTAAGGAATGTATTGTGTAGTATCTTGAATCCAGCAGGTTACAAGACCCAAGGCAACATGGATTTATGAGGATGGGGAGGTCATGTCAGACAAATCTGATTGATTTCTTTGACTTGGTGACCAGGGAAATTGATCATGGTGGGGCAATGGGTGGGGTCTACTTAGATTTCAGTAAGCTTTCAACACTGTTCCACACAGGAGGATCCTAAGGTAACTGGGAAGGTTAAGGGTAGGTCTAAAGGTGGAATACTGGGTAACAAATTGGTTAGAGATAGGTGACAGAGAGTGGTGGTAAACGGAGTTCAGTCCGGGGACAGAAGGATTGCCAGTGGGGTGCCACAGAGCTCAGTACTGGAATCAGTCCTCTAATTTCTTTATAGGTGACATTGCAGATCAGCTGGAAGGGAAGGTCTGCCTCTTAGTGGAGGACACCTAAATCTGCTATAAAGTGAACACTCTAGAGGGGTGGAAAGAACGTGTAGAGATCTGAGAAAACTTGAGCAGTGGTCAAGGGTAGGACAGCTGGGTTTCAATGCAAAAATGTGCAAAACCATGCACTTAAGGCACAGAAGCCCAGTGGCAGAATACAATATGGGAGAAGAGGTACTGACAGTCACCAAACAGGAAAGGGACCCTGGAGTAATCATCTCTGATGATCTCAAGGTGACAAGGCAGTGAGACAAGATAGTGAGTAGGGCCATTGTGATGTTGTGGAGCATAGGGATGGGTACCACCGGCAGAAGGAGGGAGGCAGTGTTGCTACTGTATAGATCGTTGGTGAGATCCCACTTGGGGTATTGTGTCCAGTTCTAGAGATCACATCTCAGGAATGTGTGAAAGCAGTCCAGAAGAGGGCAACTAACTGATGCAGGGTCTGCATCAGAAGCCTTATGAAGAGAGACTGAATGACTTCAATATGTACACCCCAGAAGAGAAAAGAGTTGGGGGGAATACGATAGAGACCTATAAGCAAGCAAGCACATTTTATTTCTAAAACGCTATTCCAAGAGACCATAGCATTGTACATAGACATAAACAAGCATTTGTTAATGCTGAATGTTTGCTTGCTGGTATTGGCATTGGTACTGCATGAGTTAGAGAGATGCATAATAGGAATGGCAGTGAAGTATTGAACTAACGCCAACCATCACCCCCACCCTACAGAGACTGACAGGCATTGGGGTGTGACTTTGGGTCATCGGCCGTATCGCTCTCACCATTCCACCTCATCCCACCCTGCAGCCACTGACAGGTGTCACGGTGTGCCTTGGGGTCATCAGCTCTTACACTCTCTCCATTCCCTAAGGAAAAAGTTGAGATGGGTGCAGTAAAGGATAATGGGGTGAACATTATGGCCGAGGACCCCAAGGCACAACTCGATGCCTGTCAGTGGTTGCAGGGTGGGGGTGGGGCTGGAATGGCATGAGTACTATGGCTGATGACCCCAAGCCACACACCTGATGCCTGTCAGTTTTTACAGGGTGGGGTATTATTGTTGGAAACCCTAATGCCCTGGGTATTTGTTGGTATTTTCACTCCAAATTTTCAGCATGGGCCTTTTGGGACCCCACCTCTTGAACAGTGGCACTGTCATTTCGTTACTCAATCATGAAAGGTGATTTCACACAGCGAATGTGCCATTCAGTAAAACAGTTGTGAAAAGTTATTTTCAGCAGGATGTGAAAAATAACATATGTGCTGTTCATGAGGAAGTGTGACAAAATGACAAAGTTGAAAATCTGGAGTAAAACTATGAAAAACTGGCGAAGTTATGAGCATGCGCAGAAACTGCATAACACACGCTTGTAACAGAGTCATTTTTTGGAATTTGTTCACTAAATTTTCAACATGGCCTTTTTGGGACCTCCCCTCATGAACAGTGGCACTGTGATTTCATTAATCTGTATGAAAAGTTGATTTCACAGAGCAACTGCTCCATTCTGTGCCACCGGTGCGGAAACACGTTTCAGGCAGGATACAAAAAATGACAGCTGTAATGTTCATAAGGAGGTGTGAAATGTGAGAAAGTATTATTTCACAGAGAGGGTAGTGTATGCATGGAACAGCCTTCCTGAAGAGGTTGTGGGGTCTAAAACTGTGGGAGAATTCAAGAATGCATGGGACAGACATAAGGCAATTCTTGTGTGGGGGTAGGAAGAAATAGGCTGTTGGTTAACTAGGATCTGAGGCCTATCCTGTAGGTAGGGAAATGGGCAGACTAGATGGGCCAAGCGGTCCTTATTTGCAGTCAAAGTCTATGTTTCTATGAAAAAATGGCAATGCTGGAAATTAGTTAAAATATTAAAAACTGGTGAAGATACAAGCGTGCATACAAACTGCACAATGCATGCTCGTAATGCAGTCGTTTTTTAGAGTTTTTTCACCAAACTTGCAACATAGGCATCTTGGGACCCCACCTCATGAACAGTGGAACTGTCATTTCGTTACTCAGTTGTGAAAGGTGATTCCACACAACAACCGTGAAATCACGGGACCAAGAAATGAAATGACAGTGTCAGTGGTCACGAGGTGGAGTCCCAAGAACCCAAGGTTGAACATTTGGGGTCAAAACTCAAAAAAAAGGCTAACATATCATCCTAAGTTGAAACCCACCATTGATTGCCATTATAGGGCTTACTGTGATTTTCTTCAGTTTGCGGTCGGCTTTTGAAGAGTGCAGACATGTTCCCAGTCAACAGAAGATTGCAGCACCAAACCTCCAGAGGTAAGTATGGGTGAGCAGGGGTGCGGGGAGGTGGGGTCTGCAGAGGGATGGTGCGGGTTGGGGGAGGGGGGCCGTCAGGAATGATGAGGGACCATTTTTTTTTCAGGTTTAAAAAAAATACATGGCGGGACTGTTTCTTTTTTTTTTTATACAGGTGAATACAAAATGGATTTCGGCACACTGGGGTGGGTTCCCAGTGTGCCAGGCTAGGGGAGGGAGGGATCAATGCTGACCCAGGGATTAGGCACCCCGAGGCTGGCTGACAAAAAGGGGGTAGTGGAGGGCATGTCTGACACCAGTAGTGGGCATCCTGGTGTCAAAGAAAACATAAGAAGTACTTTGTCATTCTGGGGTGGGCTCCCAGTGTGCTACAACAGTGGGAGAGGCATGCCGATGTGGAGATTGGGCACCCTGTTATCAACAAAACATATGTTCGGGCTTGGGGGGGCATGCTGACACGGGATTTGGCACCCGATGTCAGCTTTGGGGGAGTGTGTGGTGGGTGGCAGGATCCGCCAATTATGCATGGCTGGGCTTATTTATTTAATCAGGAAAGGCCCACTGAGCAAGCAAGTTGTTCATAAGTCCAGCCATGCACAGTACCTTGCACTGTAATGCACATGGCTGGAATTTGCCTGGTTGCAAGGGGGAGATCTGCCACTGCAATGACAAAACTGTCCATGATTGGAGTAGCAGATTTCTTTCAAGTCTGGCACTTGCTCTGAAACTGCCGTCATCAGCAGCTTTCCTGTTGATTGGTGGCAAAGGGATGTGCCCCTGAAAGTGGTAGCTGGATTGGCAAAACGCTGCTACACCTCTGCAATACTTTACTTTCCTCAAAAGGTTTCTTGTGCACTGCACATACAAGCAAACATATTAAAAACATAATTACCATAAAACATATATTTATTTATTTTATTGAAATGTTTCACCAGGAAGGCACACTAAGCAACAAGTTGCTCGTCTCCCGGTGTGACCTGGGGGGAGGGGGTACAATGAGGATGGAGCAGTAATACACACATTCAAGCTACATAAGTCAACATTTACATACATATGTATAAGACAGGTGAATATACAGTGAACCATACAATAAGGTGCATTGGCGGAGCAGGTATTTTGCATAAGACAGAAGATATACACAGTGTACCATACAATAAGTTAATGTGAGAGAACAAACATAAGAGCAAGGGGAGGTAGGAGGAGGGGTCAGGACAGACATGAAAAAGTAAGCAAAGAAGGAGTTTAGCTATTATGAAAAAAAGAGGGAAAGACAGAGCAGGGAGAGGCTGCAAGTTGGAGATCATACAGAGAAGAGTTAAAAGGTACAATAGTTCAAGAGGGATGGGTGGATCTAAGAGCATGTAGGTAGAACAAAAAGTTAATTTCGGGACAAAGAAGTAAGTACTGAAGCACAGGTCCAAGGGGGAAAGAGTGAGTTGAGGATGTAGGGAGGAGACTAGTCCCTGAGGGACCCCTTCAGGATGCTGAGAACCCTGCAAAGGGACTGAGAGGGCTAGAGTGAAAAAGGGGGAGAAGGTGACAGAGGGACTTTAGAGAGGGTAGGGGGAGAGAGGGCACAAAATGAGGGATTAACATCTAGGAGATGCATAGGACCAACCCAAAGGAACCCTTCAGGATATTGAGAACCATGCAATGGGCAATGAAGGCTGGCTGTATAGCCTAGAGGCTAGAGGAACGAGGTGTGAACGAGCTTGGTACATCCAGCAGACCAGACCTAAGTTTGATTCTCACAACCTTCATTTGCATACTGTGTGACTCTGAGCAAGTCACTTAACCACCCAGTGCTCCCAGGTTGCCCCTGAAAACAGGCACATGCACCTAGTGGGCCTTACCCAGTTACCAAAGACTAAAATAAAAAAAATTTAAAAAAAAAAGGCCAGTAGAGATGAGTGAAGGTGGGAGAGAAAGGGAAGCCTATCTCAGAAAGGACCCCTTCAAGATGCAGAGAACCCTGCAAGGGGACTGAGAAGGCTAGAGAGAATGGGGAGAGATGGGTATAGGAATATGGAGAGGACAGAGGAAGTGGGAGTCTCAAACGAGGAGGGCTGGGGCCATGCCCATGAGACAACTTCAGGATGCTGGGAGTCAGATTATGAGTGCAGGGAGGGCCAGCTGGGGAGGAAGAAAGGGGGGAGAGAGAAGGAGGGTTGAGAGGTAAGAAGGAGGGGCACGGATATAGTTAAAATCAGTTAATAAAAAAACATCAGGACTTAAACATCAGGAAAAGCAAAGTTAAAAAGATAAGTGTTCAAGGCATATTTAAAGGCCTCAACGGATGGGCACTCTCTAATCCGATGAGGCAGAGAATTCCACAGGGTTGGAGCTGCAAAAGCAAAGGATCTAGCTCCAGACATAGTCAGGCAGGCCCTGGAAATCTCTAGCAATCCCTCATCGGCAGAACAGAGTGGGTGAAGGGGGGTAGGAACCGAGGAGATCTTGCAAATACCACGGTACCTGTCCGTGTAGGGCATTATAGGTCAGCAAACTGACCTTGATGGCGATCCTCCACTGCACTGGCAGCCAGTGCAGTCCACAGAGCACAGGTGTAACATGGCAAGATCTTTACAAGCCAGTCAACTACCTGGGAGCTGCATTCTGCACCAACTGCAGGCGGCAAAGGTATAAGTACCTCACATGAGTAAATAAGGTACAGCAGGGGAGTATTTTTCAGAGGAAAAGATGTGGGAGAATAAGGGTGCAAGAAATAAAGCTGAATGGGGGTAAATTCAAGAGAGATTTGAGCAAGTACTTCTTCACTGAAAGAATGGTGGATGCCTGGAACAGTCTTCTAGCAGAGGTGGTGATGGCGAAAACAGTGGTGGGCTTCAAGCATGCATGGGATACGCACAAGGGAATCTTAGTGTGAAGCATGGGTGGGAGCCAGAGATCAAGTAGTGTCTATGGTGACACTATAAGCAGGGAAAAAAATGGGCAGACAGGGTGGGCCAAGCGGTCCTTATCTTCCATCAAATTCTGTGCTTCTATATTTCTATGAAATGAGATAAAACAGTCACAGCCCCAATGTTATAGCTTTCTGAGAGGCTGCTCGAGTTGTTAGTCTGCCACGCTTCAGCAGACTTCAATTAACCACTTTGCTGCCCCACTTAGCTGCTTCATTGGGTAAGTACAGAAAATCCTAAATAACGGTGTACGTGGCATTCAGTTGGATTCATTATGTGGAGGACCATGGTAAGTGTTGCTTTTTGTCTACTTTGGAGGCCAGTTCTTGCGATGACAGAAACAGAATAAGCTTTTGCAGCACACACCACCGCATACACTGCCTGGGGCTGACAGGCTTCGACAATGCGAAACATGATGGAATATTGTTTTTGTACTTCATGTCTTCATGCAAGACTCTCAGAAGCCAATGTCTTTTACAACAGAGAATGGCTGAAGATCAAGACCCATCATCGCTCACTGATGAGTTTTGCGCTTCTGCTGGCACTGGCAGAGAAGTGCAATGAAGCATGCCCTATGACATGAGTGATATAACAATACACTAATTGCTGTAGATGATGTTAATAGAATATAACATTTTTATAATACCTTAAATGAAAATTTTATTTATATGACAATAAAACATGGTTTCTAAGCACTCGTGATAAGTCATGAGGATGATAATAAATTGCACTATGTCTGCTGCCTCAAAGCAGAAAAGCAATGGTCCCTGCCCATGGCGCATGGGGGCTCTGGTGGCATTGGCAGCTGCTGTCATGTTTTTCATGATAAACACATGATGAGGTACACAGACTGTCTGAAGATGTTGCATTCTTTTTATTTAAAGAAGAGTGGAGCATTTTAATGGAATCTGAAAAGGTGACGGATACCAGTCCTACTGTACAGTATGTATAATAATAATAATAATAGGCTACTGTCTGCTGTCTCTGGCGCTACTACTCTTGGATCCTTTAAACTCAGACTGCACCAACACCTTATTGACAGGAGTTTCTGCAGGTGCTACTGCTGGGACACCTCATGCACCAATTGCAAACCCTGGCACTTAGCAATCCCCCCAACCTCTTGTACCTCTATCCTGTCTCAGTCAAGCCCCTGCCTCTCCCCACACTGCCCCTCTTTCCCCCTTCCTTCTCCTACTCCTCCTACTGACACAGGCATGCTTTGTACAATGCCACAGCTTACCTGCTCCTGTCTGGATTTTATGTACCCATTATGTTTAATATTCTCATTATCTGATTGCAGAACTCTTGTTGTATTATCTGTAAATTGTCCTCAGTCTTTTTTTTTGCCTTGTTGTTTAACGCATTTGACGTGGAACCGCTCAACGAGCATTCACTCACAGGTGTATCCAAGACTTCAATAAAATACAAAAAATAAAAATAAATATTAATAATCTTTATTTATAGAGCACAATTCATAAAACCAAAGCACTGTACAATAATTATTTAAAAGATGAAACCACAATAAATGAATGCCCATCCCATACCATCCAATAAATTACGACAGGGTAATGACAAATCAATTAATGTAGAAACCCAGCATAAATAAATATGTCTTTAACGTAGATTTAAACCTCTCCATGGGCTGGCACTCATGTACCCAGTGAGGCAGAGAATTCCACAGGTTGAGGCCCACAAATGCAAATGCACAGGTCCCAGATGACTGCAGCCGAACCCTGGGAATCTCCAGCAATCCCTCATCGGCAGAGCGGAGTGGTCGGGAGGGGCAGTAATGGTGAAGAAGCTCTTGCAGATAACCCAGTCCCTGACTGTGTAGGGCTTTATAGGTCAGCAAGCCGACCTTGAAGGTGATCTGCCATGAACTGGCAGCCAGTGCAGTTTGCGCAGCACAGGTGTAATATGGCTAGCTTGAGGAAGCCCGGTCAGTAACCTGGCTGCCGCGTTCTGCACCAACTGCAGACAGCAGATGTCAACTCCTGGTAGCCCTAGGTACAGGACATTACAGTAAACTAGATGGGAAGTCACAAGGGTGTGGACCAGAGTCAGAAGATCGTTGGGCGGAACCAGGTGCTTAATCCAGGTGATATTCCTCAGATGGTTAAAAGAGGTCCTGATGGCGGAGGACACCTGAGACTTTAGGGTTAATCCCTCATCAAGAATATTGCCCAGACTTTGCACCTGTTCAGAGGTCCTCAGCTTGCAGCCCATAAGTGAATGACCTGAGGCTTGCCCAGACGAAGGCCCCCATACCTGATGACCCAGGTCCACAACCAAGACCTCGGTCTTGTCTGGGTTCAGCTTCAACCAGTTGGCAGTCATCCAGTCCTGGATCTCAGACAAGCAGTTGTTGAATACTGAGACTGCTACATCCTGTTCGGGTGTAAAGGACATGTACAGCTGAGTATCGTATGCATAGCAGTGGAAACTCAGATTGTACCACCTTACAATGTCCCCCAGCGGCAACATGTACACCGCAAACAACATGAGTGACAGCACAGAGCCCTGTAGAACACCACATGGCAGGGAGAATGTGTCTGAGGAATAAATCCCCGATACTACAGTTTGAGACCTGCCAGTGACGAAAGAGTGGAACCATTTGAGGACTACCTGACAGACCACAGATCAATTGCAGGCACTGTAGCAACACTCCAAGGTCTACTGTGTCAAATGCCGCAGAGAGATCAAGGAGGACTAAGATGGTATGACTCCTCCAGTTTCTCACTATAAGGAGGTCATTGAGCACCCAGACAAGGGCAGTCTCAGTACTGTGCCTTTTCCTAAATCACGACTGGAAGGGATCATAGATGTCATAGATGGCAAGATGAGCATCCAGCTGCTGCATGACCATCTTCTCAATAACCTTACACATGAAGGGAAGGTTAGAGACAGGCCTATAGTTGGCGAGTCAGTCCGGGTCAAGAGAAGATGTCTTAAGAAGGGGTGTCACCACCACCTCTTTCAGGGAGTCAGGAAATGCCCCAGTCTCTAATGAACACCGTACAATCTCATCCAGAACTGTGCCGATGATCTCAGTGCACTCCACCATTCGCATACTTTGGACAATCTTCATGACATCCAAGATTGCCAACTAGTCAAAACCAATCGGCATGAGGTACTGTGACCTCCCAACGATCACTGCCACACCCATTGGAGCAGGCTGTGCAGATCTATGACCTGATGTCAGAAATCTTATCTGCAAAGAATCAAACAAACTTGTCACACTTTTCTTGTGACAAAGCTGTCCGTGACTGCAGACAAGCTGGATTGCACAGTCATCTCTATGCAGTGTGTAGGCAGGAAAGAAGGTGGTGTCAATCACCTGCAGCAGTTAGTTGCAGACAATGACAGGAAACATGACTACGCACAACTCTATGTGTAGTTTCCTGACTTCACATAGTGTGGCATGCCGCTTTGCATAGCTTTTCACCCGGTGAATTGCCAACTTTGCCAAGCAAAGATTATGTATAGTGGCACTTCATATGTTTTTGCAGTTAGTGATTCTTCTCCCCTTCACCTGAAGCCAGCCTCTAGACACTATCACCCCAGCCCTGCTCCCCTGACTTTCTTCCAGGATTTACATTCACACCAGTGCTGCACGGCCTGGGTGCTCGTTGGGGTGCAGGGCTATCAAATGGTCCAGGTCAGCTTGGGAACCATTTTCTTCTTGAATGTGCAATGTTGCCCAGACATCTGCTCACATGCTTTCATGCATGGAGCATCAACAGCCACCACTCCCACCACACTACGCTGACAGTCTCCTACTGCCTTGCCCACCGTCACTGCTAGGGGCCAGACAAGCACCAGGCACTGAAACTCTCCATCCCCAGAAGAGGAGAGCAGTTGTCTGGACTCTCCATCCCCTCCCTCCCTGGCCAACTCCTGGCAACTTGAGTCTGCTTCAGAACTCAGGTCACTGGGGTGGCAAGGTGTGGCATCCAGCATCCTTAGTGCCAGTAGCCAGCTGCGCACAGTGGTGCTTCTTGTCAGCCTTTTTAGGTTTATTGGGAGTCTTCTGTAAAATTCTGTTGTTATTAAACCCTCATTTTATTGTGTTTTAAGTATTTATTGAATGCCATTTACATGTCTTAATTGTTTGTATTCTATTGTACAGTGCCCAGAGCCTCTGGGATTGGGCACCAGAAAAATCAAATTTCCCTTGCCTTGCCTTTCTTCACCAGCGGATGTGTCAGCAAAGGGCCACTATGCATAGTTTTGCTGGGAGAAGTAACACTTAACTCTGTGTGTGTGTGTGTGTGTGTGTGTGTGTGTGTGTGTGTGTGTGTGTGTGTGTGTGTTAGAAAAATGTTTAAAAGGAATGAACCACCCACACCTATTGTGACATAGTGTGCCTACCCCTCCTTCCATAGCCCAGATCCTCTAGTTGTATATACCCCATCCCTTCACCCTCTACAACCCTCCCTCCCTCATTCCCCACAGTCACAGTGAAGTTTTATTGCTATATATAATTATTGCAGTCAGCAGACACCCTTCATCCCATCTGCAGCACATCAGTTTGCAATATATACCACCCATCCCCTTCCCATTCCAATCCCCTGAGTCACAAACCAAGCCCCCCGCACTACCCAGCCTCTACTCCATAACCTCCCTCCTCCCCCACAAGTCTCCAGGGTAATAATAGATAAATAAAAACCTGCAAAAAAAAACCTCTTCCATGCTGGAGTGAGCATGCTCACCCTTCAATGTTCTGATTCAAAATGAAGGAACAATTATATCCTCACCTATAGTAGCACCAGATTGGCCACTTGCTGAATGTTGGCCCAGTCACCCAATGCAAATTCTGCATCTGTTTATCTTTAATTCACAGTGATGTCTTGGCAGACAGCAGCAGCAAAATATACAACCCAAATAGTGCTCATAAGCAGATGCCTCATAAAAATCACATTCAAATAAAAGCCACAGCTTGTAATCATATATTTTAAAGAACTGTAGAGAGGATTTATTCTTTGTACTGACAAGTTTCTTACCAATAGCTGTTTAGTTGTGTCATCTCTATAGGGTTTATGTCTCTTACTATATGATAATTATTGAATTTGATGTTAAATTTATTATCTTAGCTGCCTTTGAGGTTTATTTTACTATGAAGTAGACAAAAAACAATATACCTCATAAAATCAAGGGTGCGTTAAAAGTACATTTTTGTTTTCAATACAAGCTGCCCTTGAATAGAAGCTGCAGGCCAAAATACAGTAAACAATTTTAATACGAGCTGCAGCTTCTATTTAAGCAATAAGCCATGAGGGGGTGTGGGTTATCAGGGGATTTACCACGGCTGGGGTGGTTTGCCCATGAGGCACAGCCGAGTGGGTAAATCCGCCCCAGCTGTGGTAAATCCCCTGATTAACTCAGATCCCCAAAAGGGGCTTTTTGTGATTATACCAAGTACTGCTTTTTTTATTGTTTTAAAAAAAGCAGTACTTGGTATAATGCTTAAATAAGCCACTTGGTAGTAAAGCAGTGTGTTTGGTTTGTTTTGTTTTCCTGATGTACAGAGCTGCTGTTTCACAGTCTCCGCTTAGCGGGGAAACAAGATGGCGGTCGGAGTTCCGTGATTTCGCCGTCGGATTGCTTTTTTTTGAACAAGCGGCTGGCTGGCAACTTTTTGCTGTGATTATCAGTAGATAATCAATGCAGGTAAGGTGCCAGCCTGCCTATCTGATTGGTTGGTGTCCCAAGTACATGGTATAATCTAAGATATAGTATAAAGCATACATACAATGAAATAGTATATGTAACACAAAGTTCACTGAAAAAGGGAGTTCAGCACCCCATCACTATCAATATGTCTATCCTTGTATTGCTATCAAAATGGAATCTACCCCACATGCCCATCATCCTGCTGTAGATCTGCCGATTAATTGCAGTGATTTGCATTAGAATGTGAGGTGTTTGTCCCTAGACTGGGCTCCTTATGTACTATGAACTAAAAATAACCTCTTGCTCACACATGTGTGAGAAACTATTTAGCAACATGCACTCCTACTTCAAGCAGAGCCAGTCTATTTTTTTTATTTTTATTTAGTTTTTGTTGACCAGGTAAGTGCACTAGACAAATCCTGCCTATTTTCAGGCACGACCCGGGGGAGGGGGATACAGATGAATGCCAACTGATCTTGAACCAGATTAAGCTGTTGGTGGTATTTTTAGTGAATGAGGGAAATTTTGGCAGGACACTGGGGGAAACTCCCCTACTCTTTTTTCGATAAGTGCCATGGGATCTTTAACATCCACCTGAGCTACCACCAATTCAGGCAGATGGGACCTCGGTTTAACATCTCATCCGAAAGACGGCACCTCAGAAGTGCAGCACCCCTCTCATGCTGCACTACAGTGTCAGTACTGGGATATTAACCCAAGTGACAGATGTGGGAACTGAACCCACAGCCCTCTGATCTCCCAGCCTCAGAGGCGAGTGTGCTACCTGCTGAGCCACTGACACTGACTTCCATGGTGATTTGCATATACATCCCATGTGCTTTGCATGCTGGGGGTATGTGTAATTTGTTTTTTCTTTGACACCCAGCTTTGCTGCCAATGCTCTTCTTGGGTAACCCTTGCTTCAGTGCATTGGTGTTGAGGTTCTTTGTCTTTTCAGATTATTATCTTATTTTGGGCTCACCATGAGCTTAACCCATAAGACTGCCATAAGGGCCAGTTCTTTTTCCACTGGGTTGATATACTGATGAGGTACAATGATGAGTCCTGAGAAGGATGAAACATATATCTGTGTATTCTGTTCTCAGTATTTTTAGATTGTATGAGTGGCCACTTGGCACCACTCTCTACTGTTTAAAGAGCAGTTTCCTACTGCTGCCCCCCAAAAACATATAAGAAAGCTTACATGGCCCCACGTGGACTGCAATACAAATTTTCATGTATTTCTACCAGTATTAAAAACTCAAAAGGATTGTATTTTCCTCCGTGGAGGACTTAAGGTCCTTGATAGTCTAGCAGTGGTCTTGATTTGTTATAATCGGAACTCTAGAGTGCAATAAAAACCATTTAAAAATGTCCTATTCTAGTCTATGGAGTGTGACCCCATGCTCTGCATTTATTGACATCACAGACCACACTAGAGCAGGGCTGTGCCTCACAATAAGGAAGCGGCAGCATTTTGGCTTTTGGCTCCATGGAAGAAAATATGATCCCCTGGATTTCTTAACACTGGCAGAAATAAATGAAAATTTGTATTGCAGTCCACTAGGGGCCACGTGAGCTTTCCTATATGTTTAGTGGGGATGGGAGGGCAGCTGTAGGAAAGTAAGAAGCTGCTCTTTAAAGCAGAACCAGTCTACACTTTCATAATGATTTGCATTATTGGGGTATGTGTGATTTTGTTTCTCCTTTACTTGATCACACATTGTAAACTGTAAAATATGTGGTATTACAACTTCCTAGATACAGAAAAAAAGGGGCAATAATTTCAAAACTTGATATCACACTTGTATTTACTACAGTTGTATTCACTGTATATTTAATGTTCCCATTGAGTACCATGCATCAACTAAAAGAAAACACTTGTATCTTTCCAGGGATACGAAATAATCAGTTATTATTTTAATTATGTCCATGGTTGGCTTTATGATCTGCATTACCAGTTTTAGAACGTTTTAAATTTTCATATCTTTTTAATGCAGATTGCTGGGTTTGTGACTTCAGTCTACTTGGATAATTCAGATGACAACGTAGTCCTATACATCTAGGTTTACTAGGTTTTAATGGAAAAACAGAGGGCTGAGACCCATCGAGATTTTCCCTCACATATGAGTGGGCTAATTTGTAAGATTTAGGTTGGCAATAAACCAAGTATGAAATCTATTTTTAAATCAATTAAAATGTTCACAATCAACTAAATTCTGAGGTAAGGTGTTCCATAATCTTGAAGTACATAATGTGAAGAAATTATGCCTATGGTTAGTGTTTGCCTTTTTAATTTTGATTTGTTTATTATGGAGCCTGGGGACGATATGGTCAGTTAAGAAGAAAAAAACACATTGATCCATTAATTCGGGTGATTTAAGAATCTTATACATAAATAAGATATCTCCCCTGCATCTCCTGTGTTGTAAGGAATGTAGGCCAGTGGCACCCAATCCCTCCTGATAGGTCTTATGAGCTAGTCCGGGAATCATCTTGGTAGCACATCTTTGAATTTGTTCAGTTTGAGCTATGTCACCTTTAAGATGCGGATTCCAAAAGGGAGACCTGTAGTCAATGTACGGTCTAACATAGGATCTATATAAGGATATGAGGCACTGCTCAGTCCTGGACACAAAGGTATGCTTGATTTGTCTAAGATGGGAGTTTGCAACACTGGCTACTCTTGAGCAATGGTCATTGGAGGATAGCTTGTCGTTAACCAGAATACCAAGGTCTCTTTCCTTCCTGATGCTTTTAGTGGGGTGTTGTTTATATAGTAAGTGTTGTTAGGATTTTTCAGACCAAAGTGAAGGACTACACATTTTTGGACATTGAAGTCTATATTGTTGGCCTGTGCCCATTGTTCGATACTTTTGAGGTCAGAAATAAAATTCTGTAAGTTTTCAGGGGAATCCACTGTCCCTCCCAGTTTGGAGTCAGTAGCGAATTTGGATAGCCAAGTTTAAGAGTCAATCTGCATGTTGCTAATGTACAGGTTGAATAGTTTGGGCCCCAGGACTGAGCCCTGGGGGAACCCACTGGTTACCAGGCCTTGATCTAATAATGAGTTGTTAATGCTCACCCTCTGTGTCCTATTCATGAACCATTGTTTTATCCAGTTTGTCAGACTAGGTGAGAACCCGAAGGATTCTAGCTTGGTTATGAGTTTACTCTGAGGGACTTCATTGAAAGCCTTACTGTAATCCAGTAATACAATGTCCATTGGGATTTTGTTATCTATACCCTGATGTATAGTGTCATAAAAGGAGATTAGGTTTGCAGTACAAGAGTACCCTGTTCTAAAGTCAGGTTGAGTCTTGTTATTCAGTTGGAGTTGTCCTGTTTCTTTTTCCAAGTAAGTAAGATTTAATGATTTTTTCCATTGTTTTGCATAAGATGGAAGTTAGGCTGATGGGGTGGTAATTTTGCATATTGGACTTTTTACCCTTTTTATATTGGCTCGTGCTTGGGCAGCCAACATACCAACATAGTAGCAGATTTGGAGATGTGGTAACTGTGGGCGAATGCAGGACACACATCAGTAGGTCATCCCTCATTCCCCAATAAGGCAGCTGCAGACGCTGACACCCTCAACATGTAAACTGGTCACCAGAGCTAAGGAAAGGTCCACTGCAATGAAAGCCAAGCTTCTCACTCAGCGGTGTACCTTTTCTGGTGACCAGTTTACAAAACATGGCGGCATGCTGCCACAGAGTGCCCCGACCCACTTCATTTGCCGATGGGGGAGCCCACTCCCCATCGGCATAATGCAACCCCCCCTCCCATTTGAAATGTGTGCCAAGGGGGTACCCAATCTACCTCAGCACCATGTCCCTCCTTCCCAGTTTAATTTGCTGATGGGGGAGCCCATTCTCCTTTGGCATAATGTCTCCTCCTCCCCTATTTGTTGTGTGCCATCGGGGGTGCCCAATTCCCCATCGGCTACAGAACCCCCCAAAAAACAAACACTCAGGTGGCATGCAGACAGCCCACCCCAGCATGCCAATTGCCCCTGTAAAAGAAAAACCGTCCCAAGATTTTTTTTTGTTTTTTTTAAACCTGCAAAGCAGAAAACAGTCCCTTGTCAACTCTGGTGGCCCTCCTGCAGCCCGTACCCACCCTCTGCACACCCTGCCTTCCCACACCCCCCTCTCCCCATACTTACCTCCGGAGCACGGTGCGATGATCTTCAGTGGACCAGGAACACATCTGCACTCTTCAAAGCTGACCGCCAACTGAAGAAATGTCAGTAAGCTGTATAATGGCATAAATAGGGTTTTTTCAACTTTGGTGCATATCTCAGGCATTTTTAGGAATTTTGGTACCACATTTTCAACATGGGGTTATTGGGATCTCTCCTCATAAATTCAGTCACTGTCATGGCATTATTCAGTCCCAAAAGGTGATTTCTCAGTCACTGCACGGAATCACCTTTTGGGACCGATTAATGAAATGATAGTGTCACTGTTAATGAGGTGGGTTCTCAAAAAGCCTTTGTTGCAAATTTGGTGAAAAAGTCCAAAAAAATGGCTGTTTTATGAGTGTGCATTGTGCAGTTTCCATGCACGCTCATAACTTCGTGAATTTGTAATATTTGCACTCAAGGATTTTCAACATTGCCATTTTTCCACACCTCCTTATGAACAGTACAGCTGTAATTTTACATATCCTGGGCAAAATGTGTTTTCGCATGTCCAGCGCAGAATAGCACGGTCGCTGTGCGAAATCAGTTTTCAGGATAGTTTGAGACAATGATGGTGACACTGTTCATGAGCAGAGGTCCTAAAATGCCTATGTTGAAAATATGGTGATGAAAGTCCGTAAAATGACTGTGTTACAAGCGTGCACTGCGCAGTTTTCATGCACCGTTGTAACTTCACAAATTTGCAATATTTTCATGCCAGATTTTCAACACTGGCATTTTTTCCACATCTCCTTATGAACAGTACAGCTGTCATTTTTCATATCCTGCCTAAAATGTGTTTTCACACCTGTGATGCAGAATGGCATGGTCGCTGTGGGAAATCAACTTTTGGCACAGATTAATACAATCACAGTGCCACTGTTCATGAGGGGAGGTCCCAAAATGCCTATGTTGAAAATGTGTCTCTTCAGGGTGGGGGTGAGGTTGGCATCAGTTTAATACTTCACTGCCATTCCTATTATGCATCTCTAACTCCTGCACTACCAATGACAATGCCAGCGAGATGACATTCAGCATTGACAAATGCTTGTTTAATATAGGGGTTACATTTGCTGTTAACCAGTCCAAAGGAATCTGAGATTTGTTAAGAGATTTATTAAAGATTATTTTCAGAGGAATGGTTATTGCTTCAGCTATTTCTATCAGAAACCTGGAGCTTATATTATCTGGACCCGGGCTTGTTTTTTTTTTTTTTTAAGGTTTGCAAGGCAGAAAGTATATCAGTGTCAGAGATGGTATAGGAATGAGGGGAGTTAAGTATCGGGGATTTAGGGGGAATGAATGAATCTTTTTTTCAAAATCGAGAACAGAAGTAGGAGATAAATATATTAGCAGTATGTGTATTGGAGTGAATAGTAATGCCATTATGAGTCAATGGTCCAACTTTTCTGGTATTTCCCTTTTTGTTGTTCAAGTAAGAATAAAAGGATTTATAAGAATCCTTAGTGGTGGGCTAGTCTAAATTCGAGTTTTGCTTTAACTTGCTTAATCATATGTGTTAAAGTATGCAAGACTATTTGATAATTAAGATGTGCTGAAGTCTTATTGCTTGTAGTGGCATTCCTAAGTTTTTTTAAATAATTTTTGTTTCAGTTTATTTAGGGATTTTATTTTATTATTGCACCACCTTGGAATTCTACCCTTGTTGTTATATTTAGTTTTGGTTAGCACCCAGGAAGTTTCAAGCTGATGAATAAGATTTCTGAGCATGATCCAAGCTTCCTTGGTTGATAAGTGGCACATTAGCTTGCCTCGTGGTATTGAATGTTGAATATTATTCATTTTTGTGACGTCTGCTTTATCATAATTTTTGAAGGTGGGCTGTTTTTTTAAACTAGTATGCCCCCTTGCTAAATCAAACAGGATAGTAGAATGATCGCTACTGCCCAGGGGGGGGTCCCTTATTAGAGTGTCAGAGATTTTGTCTCTTATGTTAGTTACAAGAAGGGCAAGGGTGTTTATACCTTTGGTGGGCAGGGTAATAAGTTGCATAAGGCCGTTTTCTGCAAGGCATGTCAGAAATAATTTGTCATGCTGGCTAGTGCCAAATATGGATGTCCAGTTTATACTGGGCAAATTAAAGTTGCCTAATATAATGACATCACCCTTATCGATAGATTGGAGATGTCTTGTAATAATTTGGTTGTGTAATCTAAATCAGAATTTGGGGGCCTATAGCAGTTGTCAATTGTTATTAGGGGCTGTTCTTTGAATTGAGTGGTTACCCAAATGCTTTCGGTTTCAGTTTGGAATTGGGTTTCATGTGAAGGAATGTAATCTCTTACATAGATGCAGAACATAGGTGCAGACCCCACCACCCTGTTTGCCCAGTCTGTCTTTATGCTAAAGTTTGTAACCCTGCATTTCCTTTAACCAGGAGGAGGAGGAGGAGTCCCACCATGTTTCACATAAATGCTCTGATAAAAGGCAGTGGTAGACCTCCCCAAGGACCAATAGAACAGAACAGCTGCACACTGAATGATGGCCTGGAGACTGCTTCAGCCTTCAACAGGTGATTCTCTAACTTTGAAGAATACGAAACAAATCTCCCCTCAAGGACCATGGGACATCAATGTGAGAAAAGGCAAGGTCCAGACAGACCACTCTTTCACCTAAGGTTGGTAAGGACAAAAGAAGTTCTACCCTTCTAAAGGCCATCAAAGCAAAGGCTCAGCTGGCCTGGATGGCCTGGACCCCAGGTTGCTCAGGGCAGCAGCACCAGCAATAACCCTACCGATCACATGCCTCAATAATAGGTTCCTACTGGAAGGGGCTGTGCCTAACATATGGAAGCAGGTACACATAGTACTCATACACAAGGGTGGTCCAAGAGAGCCCATAGGCAACTACAGGCCAATCTCTATCCAATGTACCCGAGCCAAAATCCAGGAAAGATTAGTCTACTGCCAGCTTAGGGACTACCGGGAGACTAACAAATTACTAGTATATACTCAGCATGGATTTAGATGAAAACATGGGATGGACACAGCCCTCATCAGGCTCACTACTGACGTCCTTATCACCATGGACAAGGGCACCCTCACTGGGGCTGTCTTCATAGACCTGACCAAGGCTTTTGATTTAGTAGACCATGATCTACTGATGAACAAACTGGGTAATCTTGGTCTAGACCAGCACTCCCTAACCTAGTTCAGTAGTTGTCTGACCAATCGCTCCCAGTAGGTTAAGTGGAAAGGTGCAATATCTGAATCTCTCACCATCAGGGAAGGGGTACACCAGGGATCCATACTGGGCCCCATCCTATTCACACTATTTGTCAACGATCTGAATAAACACTGTGGAGGATGCTCATTAGTCCAGTATGCAGATGATGCTGTTATTTACCGATCCTCAAATACCACTGCAGAACTGGGGGCGCACCTCCAATCTGATTTTGAAACACTGGAATCCTGGCTCTCTGAAAACAGACTAGTCCTAAATGCCACAAAAACAAAGGCTATGGTATTCAGCCCAAGAGCTCTCGGACAGGGCAGAAACTTCCTGCTCCCTTTAGTCTCCTCATCGGGCTCCGCAGTAGAGGTAGTGAAGTCCTTAAAATACCTAGGCCTCACTTTAGACCAAGGCCTTTCACTGAAGCTTCATGTCGATCAGGTTACTAAAACACTGCATCAAAAACTGGGTCTACTATACCACCTGAACGCCCAGCTGATCTCTGAATCCAGGGTCACCATTGCAAACAGCATCCTGCTCCCAAACTTGACCTTTGCTGCCTTGGTAATGCAGGGTATGGCAAAACAGGAACACAATAGGATACAAGTGTTATACAACAAGATTGATCGATTTGCCACCTTGTCTCACAACAGAATTCACCACTGCAAAGCACTAGCCTCCCTTAACTAGCCATCACTCACTAACCGTCTGCATTATCCATTACTGTGCAACACATATAAACTCATCAGCAGCCCACCTGACACCTTGGCTGGGCTGCTGGTCCCTAAGAGAGCAAGCAGGCTGCTCCATACCACAGGGAGAAATCTCCTGGAGGAACCTAGGGTACGCACCTCAGCAGGCACCAAGTCCTTTGCCCATGCAGCTCAGGTGCTATGAAATAAGCTCCAACCAGACCTTCAGAATGCAACCTCCCTGGGAATCTTCCAAAAGGGTCTCCGGGCTCATCACCTAACAAAAAGTGCATGTACATGCGCGAGAGATATGAACCATAATATCTAGCTCCCAGTCTATTTCTCGCTCGGTCCAGTCATGAACAAAAACTTCATCTTGGAAGAATCAACTGTGCTGTCTCTTTTTCTGTTTGTGCACTAATTCTACTCCATGTACAAGTCCTGTTGATTCCCAATGTATGAATGTGTAAATCCTGATGTGTAAGCATACTGACCAGATTGTAACCAAAAATGGTCAACACACCAACCTGCTCTGTATGTGAACTGTTTGTACTCAGTAACTAAATCCGGGTCACCCCTGAAAAAGGGACTATCAGGGCTCAGTGGGCCTACCCCGTTATCAAAATTGAATAAATAAATAAATAAATCAGGTTTCTGTTACTGCTATTATCCCAAAATTATGTATCATGCTTCTGGCTTCAAGTTCTGCCATTTTGGATAAGTTTAATGATCGAGCGTTTAGTGAGAGGACTTTGCGTGGGGGGTGATAGTTATGTGGCGTGTTAAGAGAAACATAGACTTTGATGGCAGGTAAGGACCGCTTTGCCCACCTAGTCTGCCCATTTCCCTACCTAGAGGATAAGCTGCAGATCCTATTTAACCAACAGCCTATTTCTTCCTACCCCCCACAAAAATTGCCTTATGTCTGTCCCATGCATTCTTGAATTCTGCCACAGTTTTAGACCCCAGAACCTCCTCAGGAAGGCTGTTCCATGTGTCCACCACCCTCTCTGTGAAAAAATACTTCCTCACATTGCCCCTGAGCTGTCCCCCTGCTATCTTCAAATAGTGTCCCCTTGTTCTTGCGCATCTCTTTTTCTGAAAGATGCTACCCTCTTGGACTTTGTTGATTCCACTGAGGTAATTAAACATTTCTATCATGTCCCCCCTCTCCCTCCTTTCCTCAAGGGAATACATATTAAGCTCCTTTAGCCTCTCCTCGTATGGCTTCTCTTGCAGACCCTGCACCATTTTAGTTGCCCTCCTCTGATCTGCCTCCATCCTGTCTATGTTCTTGCAGAGATGGGGTCTCCAGAACTGGACACAGCACTCCAGATGGGGTCCCACCAACTGTCTGTACAGGGGGATAACAACGTCCTGTTTTCTGCTGGTGATGCCTCTCCCTATACATCCCAGTATCCCCCCAGCCCTCCCTACTGCCTTCTCACATTGCTTACCAACCTTAAGGTCATCTCATATGATTACCCCCAGGTACCTTTCCATTTTTGTTGTTGTTACTACCTCCCCCCATTGTGCAATCTTCCCCTGGGTTTTTGTTTCCCATGTGCATTACTTTGCACTTCTTTGCATTGAATCCAAGCTGCCATACTTCTGAACATTCCTCCAACCTTGCCAAGTCCCTTCTCATCCTTTCCACGCCTCTTTGTGTATCAACCCTGTTGCAGATCTTTGTGTCATCTGCAAAGAGGCATAATTTTCCTTCCAGTCCCTCTGCAATGTCACTTATAAAGACATTAAAAAGGACTGGACCCAGTACTGAACCCTGTGGTACCCCACTAGTAACCCCTCTTTCTTCAGAGTGGACTCCATTTACAATTACCTTCTGTGTCCTGTTGTTCAGCCAATGTTTTACCCAGGCTACCACCCTAGGACCCACTCCAAGACTAGTTAATTTGACTACTAATCTTTTGTGTGGGACTGTGCCAAATGCCTTGCTAAAGTCTAGGTAGGCCATGTCCACAGCCCCTCCCTTGTCTACTACTTTGGCCACCCAGTCAAAGAAATCAATTAGATTCATCTGACATGACCTTCCCGCTGCGAACCCATGCTGCCTTGGGTCCTGTGCCCCACTGGCCTCTAGGTACTCGACAATTCTTTCCTTCAGAAGTGATTCCATCACTTTCCCTACCACAGAGGTCAAACTGACACATCTGTAGTTTCCTGCCTCTGTCTTGCTCCCACTTTTGTGAAGGGGGATCACATCAGCCTTCTTCCAGTCCTCAGGTACCACACCATCCTCCCATGATTTGTTATAAAGGGTAGTCAGTGGCGTCACTAGTTCTCTGCTTAATTCTTTTAGAATTATGGGGTGAATTCCATCTGGCCCCATTGCTTTGTCCACCTTCAGTTTTAAGAGTTCTTTCAGAACCTTTTCTTCTGTGAAAGGACTGGGATTGACCCCACTCTCCAGAGTGCTTCTGTTAATTGGATTAGGCACCTCCCCCACTTCCTCTTTTGTGAATACTGAACAGAAGTATTCATTCAGTATCCCTGCTTTTTCACTGTCACTCTCTGCCCACCCACCATCCATTCAATTCAGCCTCACTATCCCTCCCTTTGTCTTTCTATGCTCCCTGATATACCTATAAAAGGTTTTATCCCTCTTCTTAACTGAGTTGACAATCTTTTCCTCAGTTTGTGCCTTTGCTATTCTGAATACCCTCCCTGCTTCCTTCTGCCTTAACTGGTACAGTTCTATGTCCTGCTCCTTCTGTGTTTCCTTATACTTCCTAAATGCTATCTTTTTCTCCCTAACCTTCACCGCCACTTCTTTTGAGAACCATAGTGGCTTTTTCTTTCATTTTGATTTGTTTATTTGCTTCACACAAAGGCTTGTTGCCTCTGTGATGGCAGTTTTGAGATTTCCCCATTATTGCTCCACCCCTCCTTCTAGCCTGTTTGCTAGTGCTTTTCTAAGGCACTCTCCCATCTTGTCAAAGTCAGCCCTCCTGAAGTCCAGAACCCTCACTTTTGTATGGCTTGACTCTGTAGCTGAGTTTATCATGAACCACACTGTTTGGTAGTCATTTGTTCCCAAATGGCTACCCACTTCTAGATCTGAGATCCTCTCACTGTCCCCATTTGAGAGTATGAGGTCTAAGACTGGTCCCTCATGAGTAGGTTCCAAAACTAGCTGTTTGAGGCATGCCACCTGAAGGGCATCAAGAATCGCCCTGCTTTTGGATGTGGCTGCAGCAAAGGTGCTCCAGTTAACATCTGGCATATTAAGGTCCCCCATCAACGGTACCTCCCCTTTCTCTGCCATCCTAAGTATGCCTTATATCATATCCTTGTCCATTCCCTCCTCCTGATATGGGTGTCTGTATACAACCCCTGTGCGGATTGTGGTGCCTTTTCCAGTCTCTAAGGTGACCCACAGTGCCTCCTTTCCTCCCTGTTTACTCTTTTGTTCAGTTGCTTTTATCCCTTCCCTTACCTAGAGAGCTAATCCCCCCTCTTCTGCCCTCCCTGTCTCTCCTGTAGGTTGTGTACCCTGGTATGTTAACATCCCAGTCATGGTTCTCTGTGTACCATGTTTCTGTGAATGCTACGATATCCAGGCATCCCTCTTCCATCAAGGCCACCAGTTCAGGGAGCTTGTTGCCCAGACTACGGGCATTGGTACTCATTACCCTCCATTTCTTGATGGTTTTACCCCTTTTTGCCCCATCCCTGTCCTTATTGCATTTGTCACTTTCTCCATTTACCCCTGCGGTTCTCCCTATTGACATCTTTATGTTGGTGTCTACCTCACTTAGTACCCTGATTTTTTTGGGGGGGTTAGGACTTCCCTGCTCCCTTCCAGTGCCTCCCCCCTTGGCTAGTTTAAATGCCTGCCAATGAAGTATTTACACCTATCACCTAGGATCCTGGTTCCTCTCCTGGACAGATGCAGACCATCACACCAGTATAGGCCTGCATCCTTGAATCCCATGGTGTGGAGCACCTAGCCTCATCCCGTGCCATAGACAGGCAGCACCTCCGAGAATGATACTGTATTGATAACTGCAGGCCTCCCATCTTACAAATGGCGCTGCTTGCGCTGCTCTGTGATCCCTTTCTTAGCCAGGTCATTTGTCCTTGGGTGGACAATGACATCCAGCTCCCTCCCTGTGTAGCTGCACTCAGATCCTGAGGATTCGCCTCCTGCCCTCCAAGCCATGGCACCAGGCAGGCACCTTACCTCCCTCTCCCCTTCCTCCCCCAGTTCTACCTTCCTAACAATGGAGTCCCCCACCAGGAGTTGTTTCCTTCCCCTGTGGGGTCCCATGCCACCATCCTGTGGGTCTCCTTTGTGGAGGTTCCCAGCATCCTCCTTGGTCTCTACTGTGGGTGCCTCCATAGAGGAACCACACTTTTCCAGAATGGCATAGAAATTGTGGAGCAGTACAACTGGAGGGATGCACCTCTGTTTCACTACCCTCACCCTCCCTGAGCCCACTGTGGTCCAACCGCTCCTTTTTCTTGGCAACCTCTGAGGCAACAGCAGTGACTCTGGTGGTCCCTGGGTGGGAGAGGAGGTCCCATAAATCCTGGCCAACTCAGCCTGGAGATGAGCAACCTCCTCCCTCAGCCCAGAGAGGTGCCTGCAGATGGGGCAACACTGCATCCTCCAGAACGTCTTCCGGAAGACTGCTGCTCCACAGCCACTGCACTGCACCACTCCCATCATGTATTTTTTCTGGCCCCCTAACTGTTGTTTGGAATATTTACTCTTTCCTCTGTTTGTTTATTTATTTATTTTTTTCTTCCCCCACTTACTTACTGCCTCTGTGCCCTTTTAGCTCCTGATCTTCCTGTTCTAAGACAAGAAGTTCCTATATTTCTCAGTAGTCTCCTTACTTGCTCAGAGACTTGGGAAGTTTCCCATTCTCCCCCTTCTTTTCTAGTTTAAAATAATGTTTATTATAGTTGAAAACAATTTCCCTAGAAGAGTACTGCCCCTCCAGTTAAGATGCAGCCCTTCCCAACAGAACAAGGAGGATTTGTCCAATAAATTCTCCCAGTGAGTAATGCATGGGATTCCCTGAACTTATCATTTTGTGAGTTATTCATAAACATATAAAACAAAGCTATAGCTCAACATTTACCTATGATGCCCTGGGCATACATACAGTAAGCAAAATTTCAGTGTTTTACTTTACAGAAATAGGCAGCTCCCTATATTTACAGTACTGTACTGAAGGGCCACGTTAGGGTGACTGAGACATTTTTACCAATTTTTGAATGGCTACCTAAATTACCTTTGCAATGATGTATACAATGTATCTTTTCCTTATGAAAATCTGATCTAGGCTCCAAAAACAGCAATAAAAGGTTAAACACCTTTCAACATTTTCATTTTTTTTTTTTTGCTACAAATTACAGGGTTTGTGGCATCAAACTATTTAGTACATTCAGCGAACTATATAAACCTAGATATCGCTGAATATGTCAATTAGAGAGCTATTCAAGAATACATGCAACTATCATATCTCGCAATTTACCCATACAGCCAGGATTTTTATGTGGGGATCAAAAGTTCAGTTTTGCTTTATAGTACCAGGATCTCTGCATTCATGCCTCTGTACTCAAGGTCAAATATTGCAATGTGGTTTAAGGCTCAGAGCTGCAAATCTGGTGACATCCAGCAGACCAGACCTGGGTTTGAATCCCACAGCTTCCACTTTTATTTTATTTTTTATTTTAGTCTTTGGTAACTGGGTAAAGCCCTCTAGGCACAAGTGCCTGTTTTCAGGGGCGACCTGAGAGCACTGCCTGACCCATTGTCTGTAACAAACACATTATGTATGTTTTGTTTCTTCTGTACTACTGTATCATTGTAAACTCCCTACCACCAGGGCGCATCTGGAATCAAGCGGTACTCCGCTCAGCATGCCTTCCTGGTAAATCTCTTAAATAAATAAATAAGTGACTTGCTGAGAGTCACACAGTATTCAAGTGGAGGTTGTGAGAATCAAACTCAGATCTGGTCTGCTGGATGTACCAAGCTCGTTCATAGCTCATTCTTCTAACCTCTAGCCTATACTGCCAACCCACTTGCATACTGTGTGACCCTGAGCAAGTCACTTAACTTCCCTGTGCTCCCAGGTCACTCCTGTAAAAAAGCTGTCAGATTAGTGTGCTACTCCTGGTTAAACAACTAAAACAAAAAAAAAATAAATAAATTAAGGCAAGTCAGTGTTTCTCGTAGATTAAGAATGACCACCTAAATTATCTTTACATTACATATTATAGATCAAGTCAGCACTCCTCATCAGTCAGAATGCTCCTTTCCCCTGTATCTTAAACACTCTTATTTTGTAATGTGGATTCAGACACAGGTGCCCTGAAAACCAATACATTCAAGGGAGGTTTCAAAAAAATATAATATATTATCAAACAATCTCAGTCAATGATATGTGAATATAATTGGGAAGAAAACTGTTTCATTTGTAAGAGTGGTCTCACATTCTTAGGGTGTCGGAACTGCTCTGTTATGTAACTTAAGAATGTGCACAAGACCAATCTTATAACCATAAGAGTGGTTTCCCTGACCATATTAACTTATATAAGAATAGCAATAACAATATAATATTTCCTGAAACATATTTCATGTAGGCTGCAGAAATACAATTGCAACGGTATGATATTTTTTCAATTTCTGTAGGATTTTTCCCTAGAAATTACAAATTATGTGGCTTTAACCTACCAGGTACAGTACACTCAGTAAACTTTAAAATTTCAAGTATTGCTGAACCTGTCAATTACAGAGCTATTCTTGAATGTATCCAGGAAAGCAATATCTGAATATTGACCCATAACACCCAAGGCATATATGTGGGGAGCAAAATTTCAGGTTTTTGCTTTATGGAGCCAGGATCTCTGTATTCATGTCACTTTACTCTAGGACAAAGATAAAATTACCCAATGTTTCTTATTGGTTATGAATGGCCACCTAAATTATCTTTATAATGGAATATAATACTACATTTTTTCTTGACGCACATTTGGTGTAGACTACCTAAATAACATTGCATGTAAGAACACTTTTTTCAACTCTTGTTCTAGAAATCACAGGGTATGTGAGTCCAGCCTATTTGGTATATTCAGAGAATTACTGTATTTAAATCTATACTTTCCTGAACTTGACATTTAGAGAGCTATTCACAAAGGCATGCGAACAAGTTATAGCTCAACATTTACCCATCATACTTTGGGCATATGTATGAAAGCAAAATGTTAAGGGTTTAGTTTTAAGGGCATGGCTCCCTGTACTGAAGGCACTGTACTAAGGGACCAAGTTCTAGCGACCAAGTGTTTTTGCCAGTTGTGAATGGCTACTGAAAATAACATTACACCGATATATAAAAATCCATCTTTCCTTGGCACTGATTTGATACAGGTCACATAACCTGCATTGCATGGTTGAGCAAATTTGTAATTCAATCATTATTTAAAAAGTGATTTTTCCTGAGTGTTCCTCCCTTACATTTTGGGATTCCTATATGTTTCCTGAGTAGATGAATAACACGTGTTTGTATTGCCACAGGTTTTCAGGCATTTATAGGTTAGTAACCAAATCCTTGACACCTTGGACCTGATTCACAAAGCTCCCCTTGAATGGTGAAAGGGGCTTATAACACAAGGAATGGTGCAAGATTCGGCTTGTGCCAAAAGATGCACCCCGAGCAATTCACAAATGCAGCCTGTGGCAAATACAGGCTGCATGCACCAGAGGGGGCTTGCACCATCCTTGTGGCACAAAATGGGTGCTAGGGGGCTTGGGGCAGATGCAGGCTACCATATCCCCTAATTTGGGATCCTCGAAACTCTGTCAGAGGGCAAATTCCTAAGTACTGTTAGACCAGCCAGGGCTCGTCTAAGGGTACTTTTGTCCTCTGGGAGGGTTTAGCAACTTGCATCAATGTGCCATGGTCCCCCTCCCAGCCCGATCCCCTTATATTAAAATAATCAGGTTCCTGGTGGTCTAACAGACTCCCCAGCTCGATCTGCTCAAATAATAAAAATATATTTTCCTGAGTGAATGGCCACGCCCCAATTGCCTGAGTAATTAAATATATGTCCTGGTGGTCTTACAGACCCCCCAGCCACAATCTGCATGAATAATAAAATATCTTTCCCTGGTGGTCTAGCAGCCCCCCCAGCCCCCGATCTGCCAGAATAATAAAGTATTTTTCCCTGATGGTCTAGTGGACCCCCACTCCTCCATCCTAGCAAGCAGTGCCCTACTATCCCCTTCCCCCCGCCCCATCCCCAAGCCAGCAACTGGCACAACCCTCCCCTCTCCACCATTGCCAGCTGCCAACTGAAGTATCTAGGAGCGCATACTGTATACAGGATGCGATCATTGATTGACAGAGCTGCCAATCATTGAGCATGTACTGTATATAGTATGCACTCCTTGACAGTTCAGTCGGTGGCTTGCTGTGGTGGAGAGTTGAGGGCTGTACCAGTCACCAGATCGTGGATGGGATGGGGGAGTTGGATGGTGGGGCACTGCCTACCAGGGTGGAGGGGCCGGGGTCTGCTAGACCACCAGGGAAGTATATTGTTTTATTCAGGCAGATTGGGGCTGTGGGGTCAGTTAGACCACCAAGGAAATATATTTTATTATTCAGGCAGATAGGGTCTGGTGGAGGATCCGCTAGACCACTAGGGAAATATATTTTATTGTTTGGGCAGATCAGGTAAGGGAGGGATCTACTAGACCACCAGGGATGTGATTCTTTTAATGATGAGGGGATTGGGGCAGGGGGGTCCACCAGACTACTAGGGATGTTTATACTATATATGAAAAGGGGATCAGGTCGCTGGACGGAGTTCTGCTAGACCACAAGGGAAGGGATTACTATTTATAACAAGGGGATTGGGGCAGGGGGTGCTAGCCACCAAGGACATCCTTGAGGGGTGCGCAGCCACCCCACAGCTTGTGGTAATCCATCCAGATGTGCCATCTGTTTGGCACATCACTACAGTTGCCACAAGCTGTGGGCCTTTGCTGATGGGACCCCACCCGATAGTGAATCAAATGCAGGTCCCTAGCACGCTGGCAATTGGCACAAGCTGCAGTTGGTGCAGCTTGTGCTGATCTTTTGGATCCTTGACTTTTAACTTAAATTTGCTTTTGCTCCTCATGCATGTGCCTTTCCTCTGTTCCAATGTGTTGTAAAAGTGTGCAGATTTAACCTCTGACAATGCCCAGATGGGCTGCTACCTTTGTATAGCTCCAGTGCCTGTGTTATGCTTCGTATTATTTGACCTGTTGAATGTTAACTTTTGTTCACCCTGCATTGCTGAAATGGTACTTATGTTACTCATTCTGTTTTGTTATGTCACTGAATCAATATTATCCAGCCTTTGTTAATTAGTTTGTAATACTGTTTTTGACATGGTGTAAACAAACTGTTATTCTGACAAGAAACCTTTGTAATGAGCATTTCTGCTCAAAGGTGTATTTCTGAACTTTGAAATAAATAAAAAAATAAATAAATATACTTTACAACTTATGCTTCCAGACCTGACTCAACCCTCTTTCCTAGGATGGTAGCAGCCAAACCCCCTAGCATCCACGACACTTACCTCAGTGTGTTTTTAACCCCATGGGCTTTCCCTCCTTGGTGGGGTACAACTGAGTTGGATCCAACCCACCACCTTCTCCACCTAATGGAGGCTGGAGTTCTCGGGGTGCAGTTAAGCAGACAATAGCCAAAGTCAGGACCCAAGGCCACACAGGATCATCATGTGTGAGTCAGGCTTGTTTGTTGATTTCTGTCCTATCCCCACTGACACTAGCATGCTAGGGTCTCCATGCACCACTACTATGTCAATTAGCTGGCTCTGATTTTTAAAGAATATGACTTGTGGTGCACATACCTCTTTTAACCTACTCATACAGTACCTAAACACGTATAACCTAGCAAAGGTATACATTTGGATTCTACACTGAATGTGGAGGTCAGAGATGGGTAACATAGTATCCCTCCTAAAGATCTTTTATCCATAATGCCCTGATAAACTGGGCGAACATCACCAATTGCAATAACAGCAGTCCTTTTGCATGGGTTTGGACCCTATGCATTTCACAGGGACTGTAAATTACTTTAATAAGATGTAGTACAGTTTTAGATTTCATTAAGTCTTCTGGGAACAGTAATACCACACTGTTATTTGTTTTATTTATTTATTTAAAATTTTGATAACCAGAAAAGGCATGCTGAGCTGAGGCTCATCTCCAGATGCTACCTGGAAGCAGGGGTACAAATACAGACAAAGGATAATACATACAAACTCTGAGTAGTAGTTGTTACAGTCATACAAGATATTGCAATTGGATATACATTTAAGTTAATACAATGAGTTAATACAGGCATACAAAATAAGGCATTGGGTACACATTTGAGTAATTCAATGAGTTAGATACAACAGACTACTTGTGGTAGTTAGAACAGTAAGGCTGCAACTCAAATTCCAGTTTCAGTGTTGTGTAAAAGAGTCTGCTGGTGAGGGGGACGTAGTGGTGTAGGAGCAGGGGGGAGGAGAAAGGAGACATAAATGCTGCTTGAGAGAGGGGTATGAGAGAGAGTTACAGAGTAGGGGTGGGATGGTTCCAAATGGAGGAGAGTCTGTAGCAGAAAGTGGATTTGCTGGATGACTTGTGGTGGCAGGGGAGGGAGAAAGAGCGATTGTCCCTGGTGCATAGAGGGTAGGAGGAGGGGCCATGGGGAACAGAAAATTGAAGAGATGTGGGAAAGCAGCCTGAACCAAAATGTAGATACAGTATGAGGGTAAGTGAGTGGATTGTGCATCTGTGGGACAGAGGCGTGATGCCGAGGGAGGAGTAGAGGTTGCAGTGATGAATGCGAGGGGGGGAGTTTGAGGCAAAGAGACAGAATGAATTCAGCAGGTTCTCTATCCTGTATAGTAAGGTAGCAAGGGCTGTACTGTAAACAACATCAGTGTAGTTGAATATTGGAATTATCATCTTTGTCACAAGTTCACATCAGATTGGGAGTGGGAGGGAGTCATTGTTACAGTATAGTATACCAAGCTTGGGATGGAGCTTGGTGGTGATAGCAACAATGTGGACAGAGAAATCCAGGTGGGTGTCCAACCAAACCCCTAGATATTTCTATGCAGGGGCATAGTCAAGTTGGTTACTGTCCAGGGTGGTGAAAGCTGGGGGGAGGGTGATCTAGACAATTTTTGGGCAAAGCCAAAGATCATAGTGACAGTCTTTGAGGTGTTGACTTTCAATTGGTTAGCTAGGAACCAAGACTGCAACTTATTTAGGTCCAGTTGGAGAGGGGTGTGGACTTTTGAGAAGGTGGGCCTGGAGGCAAAAAGGATGGTGTCATCCACATACGTATGCATGAGGGAGCCGAAACACACAGGGGGTGGTAGTTTATGAACACCAAAAACAGGGTGGGGCCCAGGATGGAGCCTTGTGGCACACCTGCTAGTATGGGATGGGGGGAGGAAGAGTTACCCACTCTAACAGATTGCAGCCTATTACTGAGATACGACTTGAACCAACTAACAGTGAGGGAGACCAGTATGACTGCTGAGCTTGTTGAGGAGGAGGGGATGGGAGACAGAGTCAAAGGCCTTTGCTAGGTCCATGAAGATAGCCGCTGTCACATGGCCCTGGTCCATAGCTGAATGTACATGGTCAGTGACTCATAAGCGGGATGAAACAGTTGAGTGATGTTTCTGAAACTGGACTGGAATTGGGAGGGGACATCGGAGGAGGTTAGGAAATCAGACAGTCTGGAATGGACTAGGGATTCTTGCAATTTGGCAAGGGCAGGGAGGAGGGATATAGGTCAGTAGTTACCTGGTAAGGAGAGATCACCAGCTTTGCTGTATGTAGGAAAATCACACTAGCAAGTTTCCAAGTCTGAGGTATGGTACTGGAGGAGCAGGAGAGGTTCAGGACATGTGCTAGAAGGACAGCAATTGCAGGGGCTGATAGGTGAAGGAGTCTGGAGTGAATCCCATCAGGGCTAGATTTGTTGGTATTTAGAGAATAGATCGCCTGGAGGACTTCCTGTGGGGAAAAGGACAGGAAAAAGAAAACATCCTGAGAGGGGTCAGAGGAAGGGTCCAGAGTGGGTGGAGGGGTGGTCAGGAAGGGCGCAGGTGGTAAAAAACGTATTTAGGATCTCACAAATGCTGAGAGGGTTAGAGATGTATAGGCCATTTTGCTTAAGGACCAGTAAAGCCAATTGTGCAGGCGGGTCAATAAGAGAGTGGACAACTCTCCAGAAAGAGGTAGGAGACGTGGGGTTGGTTTATAGACACTTTTTATAGTAGTTGGACTTATCCTGATAGATTGCCTTGGTACAGGTGTTACGGATGGATTTGTAGTGCTGCGGAGCTTGTGGGGTTACTGTGTATTTACAGAGGGATCAGGCTTTGTCCCAGGCCTTGCACTGGTCGATGACTGAAGCTGATATCCAGGGATGATGACATCATTTGACTCTGGTTTTAACCAAGGGGGTATGATAGTTCCAGGTACAGTAGTAATGAGTACAGTTTGAAATCAGACTCGGGCAGAGTCGACAACATATGCGGTGTAGACTGGGGTCCAGTGAGCATGCCTCAGGTCATGCAGTGGAGCAGCAGTGTCAGTCAAGCACAGAGGGAAGCTCTCTATGTATTTGGTGGCAGGGTAAGAGAGGTGAGTCTTCCTGATGCAGTAAGTGATGCAATGGTCACTTCTGGCATCTGACAGTACACCTACAGCAGTGATTCTATGGGTGTGTGAGGTGAGAACCAAGTCTATAAAAGAGTGGTTTGAGGAGTGGGGGAAGTAGCAGGTGAGCTCAGTGATCAACTGGGTTAGGTTTAGTGCTTCTATTTTAGTGAGAGAGGACATAGCAGAGGGTGAGAGCCAGCCCAGGTTGAAGTCACCAATTAGAATGAGCTCGCTAGCTGATGTCATGGGTAATAAAGTGGATAAGCATGAAAGTAGTGTGTCTGGGGCAGGCTGGGGGAGGTGAAAATCACACCAAAATAGATGGGGAGAGTAGAAGGAAAGGATAGATGGGTGAGGATTAGTTCATGGGAGGCGGGGCATGATTCACATGTGGAGATGGAGCAAGATAACGACTGCCAGACAAAGAAACATAGGAACATAGAAACAGACTTTGATGGCAGATAAGGACTGCTTGGCCCACCTAGTCTGCCCATTCCCTACGTATTGGATAAGCTGCAGATTCAGTTAACCAATAGCCTACTTCCTCCTACCCGTCACTATAATTGCCTTATATCTGTCCCATGCAGTCTTGAATTCCCCCACTGTTTTTGACCCCATGACCTCCTCAGGAAGATGGTTCCATGCGTCTACCACCCTCTCCATCAAAAAGTACTTTCTGACGTTGCCCACCTCTATCTTTAAACTGTGCCCCTTTATTCTTGTACATCTTTTTCTCTCAAAGATGCTCCCATCTTGGACTATGTTGATTCCCTTGAGGTACTTAAAAGTTTCTATCATATCCCCATTCTCCCTCCTTTTCTCAAGGGTATACATATTAAGCTCTTTCAGTCTCTTCTCATATGGCTTCTGTTGCAGACCCTACACCATTTTAGTTTCCCTCTTCTGGACCTCTTCCATCCCGTCTATGTCCTTGCGGAGATGGGGTCTCCATAATTGCACACAGTACTCCAAATGGGGTCTCACCAACTGACTGTACAGAGAGATAACAACTTCCTGTTTTCTACTGGTGATGCCTCTCCCTGTGCATCCCAGTATCCCCCCAGCCCTTCTTACTGCCTTCTCACATTGTCTGCCTGCCTTAAGGTCATCTGATATGACTACCCCAGGTCCCTTTCCATTGTTGTTGTTGTTGTTAGTGCCCTCCCCCCAATGTGTACTCTTCCCCTGGGTTTTTGTTTCCCAGGTGCATTACTTTGCAATTTTTTGCATTGAATCTAAGGTGCCATACTTTTGACCATTCCTCCAACCTTGCCAAGTCCCTTCTTATCTTTTCCACACACACCCCTTGTGTATCAACCCTGATGCAGATTTTTGTATCGTCTACAGAGAGGCATACTTTTCCTTTCAGCCCCTCTGCAATGTCTCCTATAAAGACATTAAAGAGGACTGGTCCCAGTACTGAACCCTGTGGTACCCCAGTAGTAACCACCCTTTCTTCAGAGTGTATTCCATTTACTATTACCATCTGTGTCCTGTTTTTCAGTCAATCTGTTACCCAGGCTATCACCCTGGGACCCACTCCCAGGGTGGCTAACTTGGTTTTTAATCTTTTGTGTGGAACTGTGTCAAATACTTTGCTAAAGTCTAGGTAGGCTATATCTACAGCTCCTCCCTAGGCTACTACTTTGGTCACCCAGTCAAAGAAATCTATTAGATTTGTCTGACATGACCTTCCCACTGTGAATCCCATGCTGCCTCGGGTCCTGTGCCCAGCTGGCCTTTAGGTACTCAACAATTCTTTCTTTCAGAAGTGATTTCATCATTTTCCCTACCATTGAGGTTAAACTAACTGGTCTATAGTTCCCTGCCTCTGCCTTGCTCCCACTTTTGTAAAGAGGAATCACATCTGCCCTTCTCCAATCCTCCACTCCTCCTTGCTTTCCATGACCTTGGTGAAAGATCGAGTAATCAGCGATTGTTAGGGAGAAGTTGGGGTCTTTACCGAGAGCCATGTTTCAATCACACATAGTTGTCTGGAGAATGTTGGGCTAGCCAGCATTTACCAAGGTCCCATTTGGGAAGCAGGCTTCTTGCATTCATATGGAAAATGCATAGACCCTTAGAGGAGTTTACTGGTTGTGGAGTCACTGTGGGACCAGGGTTTGATTCTATATCCCCAGAGAGAAGAAGGGTGAGAAGTAGGACAGAGAAGGTGGCAGGGTGTTTACACTCCTGGGGGGTAACTGTGGAGCAGGGAGATAAGTGAGAGCACCTGAGGAATATTTTAAATCCAGACATTTGGGGGGACTAGGGCACTGGCATTGAATAGGGGATTTGGGGCATAGAGCAGTGGGCAGGTGGTTCTGTGAGGTAGGAGAAGAGGGTCTCAAGCTGGGGGGGAAGGAGACATGCACACACAAGGGCTGGGGAAAGGAGGGGTACAAACTTGAGGAATTAAGAAAAAAGGAGGAGGAAACCCAGTGTTTTGTTTGAAGGCTAGTGGAGTAACTTTCCAGGAGGCTCCTAAGAAGTGGGGTAGGAGTGAGGTAGCTAACTACAAGGCCAGCTTTGGCTAGAAGAAACCAAGTGGTGGAAAGTGAGGGTGGCAGAGGGTGAGACCAAAGCTCTTACAAAATGGGGGGGGTGAACTGTCTGGTTCACACACGATACAAAGTCAACAACATCCTGGGTGGGTGGGAGGAGGGGGTGGGTGGGAAGTACTATGTGGCTGCAATGCCGCTTGTTGCTATTGCTGTGCTGTTCCTGATTGTGGCCGGCACTGGTGACTGGGAGGGTAAGGGGGAAACACTCACGACCCTGCAGGAGTGCTCAGGGGGTAAGAGTAGGGCTGATTCTGCTGGAAAAGAAAGGAAAAGGCACAAATAGAGCAGACTATAGAGGCCTGTAACAAAGGGGAGATATGAGCTGACTTGGGAGGGCTGAGCTGCCTAGGTATGCAATAAGTAAGCTGAGCAGCACCCCACAGTACAAATCCGTCAGCAGGCAAAACCAAGGAAAAAAGCAATTTAAAACCCGCCATCTGAATCTAAAACAAAAAGGTAGAGAGGTAGTCTGCTGCTAACCTGTGATGCTAACAGAGCTCATTGCTGAGAAAACATTGTTTAAACTACCCAGCAAATGCAATATTGCTAACTGTGGTGCTAAGAAAACATTGTTTAAACTACACTGAATGTAATATTGCTAACTGTGGTGCTAACAGAGCATGCTGCAGAGAACATGCTATTGAAACTAGACAGTGATGAAATGAGCAAAAACTGCGGTACAAACAGTGTTCTCTATATAGAAATACTATTTAAAAGGAATATCCATTAAGGAGGCTGCACCAAACCAGCAGAAAGTAGTCATGCAAGAACAAACTAGAGTGCTGAAAATTCAGTCAGTTGGAGTCGGCAAACATGCTGAGTCCAGGTGTTTTAAAAATGGTGCTGGACGCCAAACACCAACTTTTGCTGCTATTGCTGTGCTGTACCTGATCGTGGCCAGGGCTGGTAATGGGGAAGGTAAGGAGGAAACCCTCACGACCCGTAGGAGTCCTCTGGAGGTAAAAGTGAGATGACTCTGCTGATTGTAGCTGGTGCTGGTAAAGAGGAGGGTAAGGGGAAATCCCTCATGACCCTGCAGGAGTCCTCTGGAGGTAAGACTGAAACATAGAAACATAGAAACATAGAATTTGATGGCAGATAAGGACCGCTTGGCCCACCCAGTCTGCCCATTTCCCTACCTAATGGATAAGCTGCACATCCTAGTTAACCAGCAGCCTACTTCTTCCTGCCCCCAACCCCTAGAATTGCCTTATGACTGTCCCATGCATACTTGAATTCCACCACTGTTTTTGACTCCACAACCTCCTCCAGAAGGCTGTTCCATGCATCCACAACCCTCTCTGTGAAAAAATACTTCCTTAAATTACCTCTGAGCCGCCTCCCATCTTCAAATTGTGCCCCCTTGTTCTTGCACACCTCTTTTTTGAAAGATGCTACCCTCTTGGACTTTGTTGATTCCCTTGAGGTACTTGAAAGTTTCTATCATGTCCCCCCTCTCCCTCCTTTCCTTGAGGCTATACTATTAAGCTCCTTAAGTCTCTTCATATGTCTTCCAGTGCAGACCCTGCACCATTTAGTGCCCTCCTCTGGACAGCTTCCATCCTGTCTATGTCTTTGCAAGACTGGGTCTCCAGAACTGCACAGTACTCAGATGGGGTCTGACCAGCTGTCTGTACAGAGGGATAATAACTTCCTGTTTTCTACTGGTGATGCCTCTCCTATGCATCCCAGTATCCCCCAACCCTCCTTGCTGCCCTCTCACATTGCTTGCCCACCTTTAGGTCATCTGATATGACTACCCCAGGTCCCTTTCCATTTTGTTGTTGTTAGTATCTCACCCCCATTGTGTACTCTTCCCTGGTTTTTGTTTCCCAGGTGCATTACCTTGCACTTCTTAGCATTGAATCTAAGCTGCCATACATTTGACCATTCCTCTAACCTTGCCAAGTCCCTTCTCATCCTTTCCACCCACCTTGTGCATCAACTCTGTTGCAGATCTTTGTGTCATCTACAAAGAAATACTTTTCCTTCCAGTCCCTCTGCAATGTAGCTTATAAGACATTGAAGAGGACTAGTCCTAATACTGAACCCTGCGGTACCCCACTAGTAACCCCCCTTTCTTCAGAGTGGACTCCAATTACTATTACTCTCTGTGTCTATTCTCCAGCCAATTCTTTACATGAGCTGTCATCTTGGGACCCACTCCCCAGGCTGGCTAACTTGTATATTAATCTTTTTATGGGACTGTGTCAAATGCCTTGCTAAAGTCTAGGTAGGCCATGTCCACAGCCCCTCCCTGATCTACTACTTTGGTCACACAGTCAAAGAAATCTATCAGATTCATCTGGCATGACCTTCCCTGTGAATCCATGCTGCCTTGGGTCCTGTGCCCTCTGGCCTCTAGATACTGACAATTCTTTCCTTCAGAAGTGATTCCATCATTTTCCCTACCACTGAGGTTAAACTAACAGGTCTGTAGTTTCCTGCTTCTGCCTTGCTCCCACTTTTGTGAAAGGGAATCACATCTACCCCCCCCCAGTACTCGGGTACCACCCCATCCTCCCATGATTTGTTAAAGAGGGTAGTCAGTGGTGTCACTAGTTCTACCCTTAGTTCTTTTAGAATTCTGGGATGAATCCCATCAGGCCCCATTGCGTTGTCCACCTTCAGTTTTAAGAGTTCTTTCAGAACCCTTTCTTCTGTAAATGGGCTGGTATCACTTCTGTATCCAGAGTGTTTCTACTGTTTGTTTTAGGTACCTCCCCTCTTCCTTTAAATACTGAGCAAAAATATTTGTTTAGTATCTCTGCCTTTACAAGTCACCCTCTGCCCACCCTCCCTCCCTTTATTAAGCCTCACTATTCCTCCTTGGTCTTCCTTTGCTCCCTGATGTACCTATAAAAGGTTTATCCCCTTCTTAACTGAGTTGGCTATCTTTTCCTCGGTTTGGGCCTTTGCTGTTCTGACTGCCTTCCCAGCTTCCTTTTGCTTTAACTGATACAGTTCTCTGTCCTCTCCTTCTGTGATTCCTTGTACTTCCTGAATGCTTTCATTTTCTCTTGAACCTTCACTGCCACTTCCTTTGAGAACCATAGTGGTTTTTTACATCGTTTCATTTTGTTTATTTGCTTCACACAAAGGCTTGTTACCTCTGTGATGGCAGTTTTTATTATTCCCCATTGTTCTTCCACCCCTCCTTCCTGCCCATTTGCTAGTGCATTTCTTAGGCACTCACCCATTTTGGCAAAGTCAGCCCTCCTAAAGTGCAATACTTTTGCCTTTGTATGATTTGACTCTATTGCTGTGTTTATTGTGAACCATACTATTCGATGGTCGCTAGTTCCCAGATGGCTACCCACTTCTACATCTGTGATCCTCTCTTCATCTCCATTTGAGAGAACCAGGTCTAAGATTGCTCCCTCTTGAGTGGGCTCCAATACTAGTTGTCTAAGGCATGCCCCCTGTAGGGCATCTAGAATAACACCACTCTTTGAAGTGGCTGCTGCAACTGCACTCCAGTTAACATCTGGCATATTCAGCTCACCCATCAGCAATATCTCCCCTTTTTCAGCCATTCTAAGTATACTTTCTATCATTTCTTGTCCATTTCCTCCCCTGAGAGAGAGTCTGTGCTCTAACCCTGTGCGGATTGTGGTGCCATTGCCGGTCTCCAATTTACCCACAGTGCTTCTTCTCCTCCTATTTTCCTTTTGTTCTGTTGCTTAGATTCCTTCCCTTATGTAAGAGCTACTCCTCCTCCTCCTCTTTTACCCCCCTGTCCCTCCTGTAGATAGTGTGTCCTGGTATGTTTAGTCCAGTCATGGTTTTATTGTACCATGTTTCTGTGACTGCCATGATATCCAGATGTTCCTCCTCCATCAAGGCCACTAATTCAGGAAGCTTGTTACTCAGACTACGGGCATTGGTACTCATTGCTCTCCATTTTTTGATGGCTTTACCTTCTGTTGCAGCATCCCCCAATGACCTTTCTACCTCAGTCTTTTTTTCATTTAGTACCCTGTTTTGTAGGGAGGCTGGGATTTTCCTGCTGCTTATCAGTGCCTCCCCCTTGACTAGTTTAAAAGCTTGCCAATGAAGCATTTAAACCGATTGCTCAAAAGACTTGTTCCCTTCCTGGACAGATGCAGACCATCCTGCCAGTATAGGCTGGTGTCCTCAGGTGGAACCCCAGTCCCCAATGAAGCCAAGCCCTGTTCTCCACACCATTTTTCAACCATTCATTAAACTGCATGGTGCAAAGTACCCTCACCTCACTCATGCCATTGACAGGCAGCACCTCTGAGAAGGATACTGTGTGTGCTACTTGTTTAAGCCCATCCCCAATTCTACAAAGTCCTTCTGCACTGCTCTAATCTCATGTTGAGCCTAGTCATTTGTCCCTAGGTGGACAATGACATCCAGCTCAGACTCCCGTGCAGCTGTTCTCGTGATCCTGAGGATGTGCATCCTGTCCCTCCAAGCCATGGCACCAGGCAGGCATCTTACTTCAGTTTTCCCTGCTCCCCCCAGTTCTATCCCCCTAATAATTGAGTCCCCCACCAGGAGCTGCTTCATTTCCTTGTGGTGTCCTCTGCCTCCTTCCTGTGGGCCTCCCTTGTGACAGTTGTCCTCAGCCTCCTTAGTCTCCTCTGTGGGTGCATCCATAGGGGAGCTATGCTCCCCCCTCAGAATGGTGTATGGATTGTGGAATGGAACAACTGACTGGGTGTGCCTCTGTTCCACCATCCTCACCCTCTCTGAGCCCACTGTGGTCCAACTGCTGTGCTTTCTTCACAACCTCTGAGGTAGTGGTGGTGGCTCTGGTGCTCCCTGGATGGGGGAGGTTCCCTTCCTACCGTGCAGTGTGGCCTGGGGGAAGGTCCCCTTACTACTGTCCAGTGTGGCCTGAAGACGGGTAACTTCCTCCCTCAGGGCAGAGAGTTGTCTGCAAATAGGGCAACATCTCAGCCTCCAGAAGGACTCCCGGAAGACTGCTGCCCCACATACATTACATTGCACTACTCCTCACATGTTTATCTACTTTTTTTTTGTGAGTGTTTGTGTGTGTGATTGGTTTGTTATATAGAAATATACTGTGTATATATTATACAATGTGTATGCTTATATTGTCAGTGCAGTGTGCTAGAGAGGATATGACAGTGATATGCACCTTGCACTCTTGAGGAAATGATGTCAGAACCCCAGGTATAAAGGAACTATTTCCAGGGGTGAGTGGGGTGAGGGGTGGAAAGGGATTGGGCCTAAACTGTGCCCTCACAAAACAATCAGCTAAGAGCTCTGACCCACCGCTGCGATGAGTGCCTTCCTGTCAGCAAGATACCCTACACAACAATTTGACAGAGAAAATACCCTGTTAATCAAACAGAGAAAAATCCAGACATCCAAGTCAGACACAGGTAAAACCTCCCCAGCCTCAAAACAGCCTGGTGGTTTGTGCTCTGAAAGCAGTCAGCCCCAAAATAAGTCAGCTGTGCTTTAAACTCTTCCTGCACTGAAAATCTTAAGAATTGTAACAAAGACTGTCTTTTCCTGATAATTCTAAGTTCCTTATTTCACCTTTCAGTTAGAAGTAGCTTCCACCTGCAGAATATCTGCTACAAACCAAAGACAATTGTAAGGTTCACCTCCCTCTGTTGTGAGCACAACTCACTTTCTTGCAAATCCTATGTTCAGTATTGCAGCTTCCAGCCAGAGGTAGTTTGACTTGAAAAATATTAGCTGGGACTGATTCTGCTGATTGCAGCTGGTGTTGGTAATGGGGACAGTAAGGGAGAAACCCTCATGACCTTGCAGGAGTTCTCCATAGGCAAGAGTGGGGCTGATTCATATGTGTGGACTGGCAGTGCCAGGATCTGACCAAGCCACATCCATCCTCCAACTTCCTCCAGCTAATGGAGGTATGAATTCCTGAGCAGATAATGTTTGGCATCGGAGTCCAAATAAACCTCGGATACCCTGGGTGAGTCAGTCTTGCTTTTTGTTTTCTAGCTTCCCCTTTGAATGCCACAATCTACATACTACAGTTGTAGACTACATAGCTTGTCCTGGGAACAGCAATACTACTCCGTGTAGATTGCCACTGGTTTTCATGTTTTAATAAATTCCTAATCACAAGCATATTAAGGAAAATCACCAAAAAGAACTTTTCAGGACATAAACTGTCAGATTAAACTTAGCCCTTCTTTAGGTGAAGAAGGGCTTTGTATAGCCTGAAAGATTGTGTTTTGCAAATTCTTGTCAGTCTAATGAAAGGCATTAAATCAATTACTTTGTTCATCTGTTTATACAAGAACCATTATGGCTGCAAACAATTATCTGCAAACAATACCACTTGAGGTACACATACCCTTATTTATTTGCCTAAGCTGTTCCTGAACACTGGGATACTTGATACAAGCATACATTTTTGGAATCCACACTATCTTCTCCATCCTTTATAGCTCAGGGGGCCACATGTTCGAGGGACAGATCCGGCTACTTTTACCAATATCCTAAATCTGGGAAACAGAGCTCAATCTCCTAATCTCAGATGATACATGAGCCAACTCCCTTTGCAGAGCCATGAGGCCTGCAGGGATGGGAGATGGCAACGAATGCAGAATAAAACCCTGCTTAGGTGGTACTGGACCCCAGCTGCCCTTAAAAGATTAGGCCTACTAGCTGAGAATACCTGCTGGAGGTATCAGGAGCAAGGGGCTCAGTTTATGTACATCTTGTGGACTCACTCTAGCATACAAGAATAGTGGTAGAGGACAAAACGAATATGTGCAAGCATAGAAGGCACAAAAGTACATCTTCATGCCTCCCTGTTCCTGTAGGTCTACCTTAAGAGAATGTCCCCAGACATTCCCCCATCACACAATGGTTTGCTGTGATTAGTGTAGTAGCTAAAAGGCTCTTATTATGCAAATGGAGGAGAACAACAGACATACCAACCATAACCGAATGGTTACATGCAGAGGGGAGCTTGTAGCATTAGAAATAATCTCTCATACAAATAAAGAGACCCCGCAGACCAATAGAGCTGTCTGGTGACCCTTCCTTCACTCAGCACACAGTCACAGTTGTAAACAAGCATTTGTCAATGCCGAATGTTGTCTTGCTGGCATTGGCATTGGTTGTGCAGAAGTTAGAGAGATGCATAATAGGAATGTCAGTGAAGTACTGAACTGACGCCAACCCCACCCCTACTCTGCAGAGACTGACAGGCATTGATGTGTGCCTTTGGTTTGTCAGCCATAATGCTCACGCCATTTCACCTCACCCTACCCTGCAGACACCGACAAGTGTCATGGTGTGCCTTGGGATCTTCAGACCTTACACTCACCCATTCTATAAGAAAATACACTGAGATGGGTACAGTATAGGAGAATGGGGTGAACTTTGGGGCTGAAGAGTCCAAGGCACACCCTGATGCCTGTCAGTGGCTGCAGGCTGGGGTGGGGATGGAATGGTATGAGCATTACATCCGAAAATCCCAAGTCACACCCCTGACGCCTGTCAGTCTCTACAGGGTTGGGTGCTACAGTTGGAAACCCTAATGCCCCAGGCATTTGTTGGTATTTTCCCTCCAAATTTTCAGCGTGGGCTTTTTGTGACCCAACCTCATGAACAGTGGCACTATCAGTTCGTTAGCTGAAAGGTGATTTTGCACAGTGACTCTGCCTTTTGGCAGCACAGGTGCAAAAACATATTTCAGGCATGATATGAAAAATGACAGCTGTACTGTTCATGAGGAGGTGTAAAAAAATGGTAATGTTGAAACTCTGGAGTGAAAATATGAAAAATTGGTGAAGCCACGCACGTGCGTAGAAACTGCGCAACATACACCCATAACACAATTATTTGGGGGAATTTTTTAACCAAATTTTCAACATAGGCATTTTGGGACCTCCGCTCATGAACAGTGGCACTGCAATTTTGTTAATCTGTCCTGAACATTGATTTCCCACAGCAACCACGTCATTCTGAACCAGATGTGCAAAAACATATTTCAGGCAGGATGTGAAAAATGACATCTGTACCATTCATAAGGAGGTGTGAAGAAATGGCAATGTTGAAAATCTGGAGTGAAAATATTAAAAATTCTTGAAGTTATGAGCATGTGTGGAAACTACGCAACACACGCTTGTAACACAGTCATTTTTGGAATTTTTTCACCAAATTTTCAACATAGGCATTTTGGGATCTCTGCCCATGAACAGTGTCACTGTAGTTTTCTTAATCTGTCCCAAGCATTGATTCCTCACAGCAACCCTGCCATCGTGCGACTGATGTGCGAAAACACACTTCAGGCAGGATGTGAAAAATAACAGCTGTACTGTTCATAGGGAGGTGTGAAAAATGGCAATATTGAAAATCTGGAGTGCAAATATTAAAAATTCTTTGAAGTTACAAGCGTGCATAGAAACTGCACAATGCATGCTCGTAACAGTCATTCTTTGGAATTTTTTCACCAAATTTTCAACATAGGTTTTTTTGGGAGCCCACTTAATGAACAGTGGCACTATAGTTTTGTTAATCAGTCCCAAAAGGTGATTCCGTGCAGTGACTGCAAAATTACCTTTTGAGATGAAAAAAACAAAATCACAGTGACTGATTTCATGAGGTGGGGTCCCAAGAATGCCATGTGGAAGATTTGGAGCTAAAAGTAAAAAATAATGGCCGAGATATCCATTTAAGTTGAAACCTCCCCCATTGATGCCATTATACAACTTATCGGCATTTCTTCAGTTCACAGTTGGCTTTGAAGAGTGCAGACATATTCCCGCACCACCGAAGATTGTGGCGCCGACCTTCGGAGGTAAGTAAGGGGTGTGGGGAGGTGGGGTGCGAGAGGGGGGGTGCGGGTTATGGAGGGGTGCAGTCAACAGCGAGGGACCGTTTTCTTTGTTTCAGGTACTTAAAAAAAAAAAGGAACACTATGGATAGTTTTCTTTTTTTACAGGGTTAAGAAAACAAATGTCCAGTATGCCCCATGACTTTGGTGGGGGCGATGTTGACCACACTTGTGTGTACTCCCACTGTGACATACAATGGGGGTGGGGCAGGGGCAGGAACAAGAACAAGGTGTAAAACAGCTTATATATTTAGCATGTATAGTCAGTATGCAAAAGTGCTGAGCACAGAGAAGAGCCAACTTGTGTCGATGATAGTGTGAGTAACTTGTGGGGGACTATGGGGGTTTGAAGCAGGAGCATTTGTTAGAAGAGAGGAGATAATCACATAGCTCTTTCTTAGAGGTATAGTGTGAGGGAGCTTGGTGAACAGTTAAGAGGAGGGAGTTCCAGTTTTGGGGGACTTGACAGGCAAAAGCTCTGGCACCCTTGGAAGTTTTGTGCCTAGGGATGCGAACAAGGGACCTGTCTGCCGAGCGAAAGCTGTAGCAAGATGTCTGATGGAGAAAAGAATCTGCAAGTGGCTTGGGGATCTGGGATCTTATAATACAAGGGTGTGGAGTTCAGAAATGGGCAACACACCATCCTCCCTAAAGGTGTGTTACCTATAATGTCCTGAGGAAGTGGACCAATATAGCTGATCACAGTAAAAACAGTCATTTGCACAGATGTGGACACTGTACATTTAGCTGGTACCCTATCATAGTACCATTTACTACTGTACAGTTTTAGATTCCTTAGACGGTCCCAGGTAGAGCTGGGCAATACTGGTAAATTTCACTTCCTGAAGTTCTTAATGATGTTTCTCGACTTTGCACAGCACAGAATGACCTGTCACATCATTTTACACCTGGTAAGGTAAGTACTTTAACACGTGAAAGAGGCATTTCACGGAGAAAAGCCTACTGCACAGAGTTATTTCTTTCAAACCCTATTAAAAAGTGCAAAACCACCCCCACGTAGTCATATTTCCCACCCTCCTTCTCCACCTTCCAACATTCAAAAAGTAACCACCATCCCCCACCCTCTCACCACCTACACTGCCCTCCTCTCCTAGTCCCAACGACGTTCCAATCGCTAAACTTAAACTACTCATAACAGTATTCATTGTTCAGTGCACATAAAAAAATATATATTAACTACCCACACCCTCCACCACTCACCCCTCAAAAGGATTAAGTAGGTGTGGACAGTGTCAGCTTCAAAAGACTGAAGAATGGATCCCGTGGCAGTAACCAGCACAGTCCTCCCCCCACCTTGACGGACTGCCATCTACTGAGTAACACTTGATTCTTGCCCCTATGGAAATCAAATGATCAGCTAATAGTCACTTAAAGAATCTTCTGCCATAACCTGCAGTATGTATCAGTATCCTATGACATAAAAGCACATTCATTATCAGATCCCATCATTACAAGTTCTGACACATGCTCAGGCGGCAGGCCTTAAAAGCTTATGTGAGTTAGGAAGGAAGTACATTTTAATTTCTTAAGCATGCAATCCTGGAGGCTCTGGACACTTTACAAAAGAGGTACAAAAACGTACAATCACAAAAATGTACAAACAATGGTCAAAACAAAGTAAATACAATTCTGTAGAGTAAGTCAATCAATAATATAAACGATAAACTGCGCTGTTGTTAACTTCCGAATGCACCACTCTTGGGACTGAACTTTTTCCTTTGAGGGTCTTCTGTATGTAAATATTTATTACACACACAAATTGTTTTCTTTTCATCATACTTTTTTTTTCATTACTACTATCTATAAGTACATACAAGAAAGGAACAACATTTTATTTGGTTTTTAGTTTTTGTAGGAGTATGCTGCTTTTAAAGGGAAAGTAAGAAAGTACAAGGCACACAAAGGTTTTTTGGGGGATGAGGTCATAAACACTGCAACAAAACTTTGTTTAACTTTGTTTTTGTTTTAGTTTTTTTTTTTTTTTAATTAATGGGCAGTCTGTATAGGGATCGTACAATAACATTTAACAGATGGAAACACAGACCCCTAGATCAGCATTGCAGCACACAGTGTCTTAACATTGCACTGAAGGTCATGCTGGAGAACACTAACAACTTTTAACAACGCAAAATTATTAGTTTGTCTTCTCTCTGACTTGTAAAAGGCAAAATCACCAGCTTCTGGAGTGCTAAAAAGCACTCTGTTGGTGTTTTGTAAACAGAGAATTCAGCACATACTGCCCCTGCAGAAACTATAATGCAGGAGTGGGAAGGTCAACAAATAATGTTTCAAAAAATATACCTCACAAAACTAGCAGTCTGCCTGCTCTCTAAATGGTACAAGTGACAGTCCACGGTATGAGGTTTTACAAAAAGAGATTCCAGCACGCTATGGGCAGCATACTGGAAGCAAGTGGACACCCAGACACAGTGTCATATCCAGGATTTTAAAAGGGTCCTGCAAAAAATAGTGAATGGGGACAGACTAAAAAAGCTTTGGCTGTCAGGAAGCAGGCATTAAACATATGTATCTGTTCCCTTATACTGAATATGATAAGTCTTGGTACTAAGCCATCATGTAATGCATTTTTGTTGTGCTGGAAATACATTCTGTTGGACTGGTTCCGTGCCATTTAAATGTCAAAGAAAGGTCCTGCTGCCACAGGATCTTTAGTAATGCTGCATCTGCCATTATGCCAGTTGCAAAGCCTGCCTTCCCTCTGCAAATTAGTGTGTGAGTGTGGGAGTAGGTATATTCAAATAGACACAGTGTAAGGTTTGCGAACTCTGCATTAAAATATACCTTGTAGCACAAAAAGGAAGAAGCACGGCAAAGTAACTAGGTGACCACACTCACAAAAAGACCTACCAGCAGACCCCCCCCCACTATGTACAGCAATTCTGAGAGTGCATGAACAGTTCCACTCAAAAACCAAATAGGCCCCCCTCAAAGTGCAATCATGCCTACAATTAAGGAAAATGCCCCATGTTAACATAAGTGGTTGATTGGCCTCCTACAGTACAGGAAGGATTTAAAAAGCACTATCTCCTTATAAACTTACATCCATGCATAATGGGCTTGTGCCTCGCCAAAAATCCATCACGGAAGTTCCAGGCAGGGGTTATGCATCTCACTGACTGCCCCCTTACATGTGTTTAACATCTAATTAAGATCACACCAAGCCCCACACCATGACTGAAAGCTTTATGATGCCTAGGTTAACAGACCAAAGAGTACTGGGATGCGATGCGCCAGTAGTGCAGGGCAGCTGGACAATGTTGTGTGGCACTGTTCAGGCCTTCACTAGCCACGTAGCATGCTGATATGTATAGAATGTTGACACAGAAACATAGAAACATTGAATCTGATGGCAGATAAGAATCACCTGGCCCATCCGGTCTGTCCATTTCTGACTTCTTAGCTATACTATTACCGCAGAACGTGCCCAATCTACAGCTCTTTCTCCCTCCCCTCCTTCATTTCCACTATGAATCCCTTGTGCTTATCTCATGTGTTCTTGAAATCCATTGCTGTTTTCATCCCCACCACCTCAGCTTAAGCATAATCTGCCTGCATTTGCAACAAGAGGGGCCAAAAGAGGCTTATTTTTTGGAGACAACATAGGTGGGATAAGTTGTGGTGAAACTTGGTTGAACTAGAGTATTTCTTATTGAGTGAAGGGTAAATTTGAGACAAGACAAAGTAGCCCACATTTAGGTGCTATATTAAAAGACCTCTTTCTAGCCCTGTAATTTGGGGTAGGGGTGCTAATTGTCTGGCTTGGGGCCTCAGCTACTCATCAGAAAATGGGCTAAGTGTATTCTCGTTGCTGATTGACAGCAAGAGCCAATTTGCTGGTCCGGTATGAGACAACAGAGACTGGGAAATAACTAGGGTGTTTCTACCCCCCCCCAGTTCAACTCCAATTCAGAGTTAGAATCCTAGAGACTGGGGTTTGGTAGGGCAGCCTCACTGGAAACATGGAGGCATCCTTCACCACATTGCTGGACACTGGCCAATGTGGCTGTCGCTGTCGGGATGTCTCCGTAACTGCTGTCACTGCAGTAAGATAAAACCCCTTCTGGAGACTACATTGCACTCCCATCTGCACACACCTCTCTGGGTTGAGGGAGGAGGTTGCTAGACTCCAGGCTGAGTTGGCTAGGATTCGGGGGACCTCCAACATTACCCAGAGGCCACTAAGTCTGCCACCATTACCTCAGAGGATGCCAGTGAGGAAGAAAGGCTGGACTATAGTGAGCTCTGGAAGGGTGTGGGTGGTGGGACAGAGGCACATTCCTCAATTGGTAACATTACAAAATCCCTACACCACTCTAGTGGGGTGAGACTGCTAGGAGGAAACAACAGTGGTAGTGACCAAGTGGAATGTCGGGGCTCTTTGTAGTGGAGACCCTAAGGAGGGTGTAGAGGACCCCAGAGGAGGAGGAGGAGGAGGAGGAGGAAGCACCTTCTGGTGGGAGACTCAATTGTGAGGGGGATAGGTTTGGTAATAGGAAAGGGGAGAGATAAAGGTTAGGTGCCTACCTGGTGCTATGGCCCGGAGGGATGGAAAGCAAGTCCTGAGGATTGCTAGGCATAGAAGGACACGAGGGAGAACTTGATCTCATTGTTCATCTGGGGACTAATGACCTGATTATGGGCAGGGCTAAGATAGTGCAGGGAGAGTTTAGGGAGCTCGGAAGGGATATTAGAAAGATAGCTCACTCAGTGGCTTTTGCTGATTTACAACAGGGGACAGGGGACAGGAGAGGGAACTCCACACCAGGAGCTTCAACGCATGTCTGAAAGAATGGTGCAGAGAGGAAGGGTTCAGCTACACTGGGGACTGAGGACCCACCTGGGAGGATAAGGGCCTATACTGCGGTTATGGCCTGCATACATCCAGGAGGGGAACCACAGTCCTCAGTGTACAGTTTAAATGATACTTTGATGAACATTTAAACTAGCTGAGAGGTGGTGGCAGATAAAATAATTAGGGAGTCAGAAACTGCTTCCCCCCATAAGGCTGAAGTAGAGAGTAAGGAGAAACAGAGGGGAGAGGAATCCCCCAAGATGCAGTTTAATAAAGGGAGCTGGGTGGTAGAGATAAAGAGGGAAAGGAATGGGAGCATGAAAAAGAGGGGGACAGAAGGAAAAAAGGGGGGCAACAAGTAGAGTGGAAACAAAAAGTGGAAGGCCATGTATGCGAATGCTAGTAGTCTATGAAATAAGATTCCAGACCTGGGGGCCAGTGACCATCACATGGTATGGTTCAATTTGGCTACTCCATCTAAATCATCCCATTCCAAGGCAAAAATATGGGACTTCAGAGGAGCTGACTTTGATAAGATGGCCAACAGAGTTAAGCTAGCCCTGGCAAAAAGAAACACAGGTGAGGGGGTACAGGCAAGTGGGCAAGCATTAAGGATGCAATACTTGAAGAACATCCCATTGTGTTAGACAGAAAGGAAGTGCAAAAGAAGAAGGAAACCACTTTGGTTCTCAAATACAGTAGCGGAAAAGGTCAGAGCCAAAAGGCTGGCCTTCAGGAAATGTAAGGAAACACAGCGGATGAAGATAGGAGGCATACCAAACTGCCCTAAGGGAAGCAGGTAAGGCAGTAAGGCAGGCAAAGTCCCAAACTGAGGAAACACTAGCACAAACAGTAAAAGAAGGTGACAAGACTTTCTATAGATACATTAGTGAAAGGAGAAAGTCCAGAGGGGTATTGCTAAGCTTAATGGAGAAAAGGGAGCATGTGAGGAGGAGGACCCTGTAAAGGCATCTATCCTAAATAGACACTTTGCTCAGTATTTACTGAAGAGAAGGTAGGCAGGCCCACAGCTCAGCATCATGCACACAGGGGGAGGGAGGTGAGCACTCACTCCCTTCACAAAAGAAAGGGTCCTCAAGAGCTTGCTAAGCCCAGGGTGGATAAGGCAATGGGACCTGATGGCATACATCCCAGGGTACTTAAGGAGCTAAAGGAGGAACTAACAGAGCCATTAGCAGAATTGTTTAGTGAGTCTCTGAGCACAGGAGAGGTCCCAGAAGACTGGAGAAGGGTTCATATGATCCCGCCTCACAAGAGTGGTAGCAGGAGGAGGCGGGAACTACAGACCGGTCAGTCTTACCTCAGTAGTGGGCAAGATTATGGAGGCACCTTAAGGAAAGGATAGTGCAACACCTGGAACTATAGGGCACAGGATCCAAGACAGCATGGGTTTACAAAGGAAGGTCCTGTCAAACTAATCTCATAGATTTCTTTGACTGGCAACCAGAGTGGTGGGACCAAGGGGGAGCAGTTGATGTCACCTACCTTGACTTCAGCAAAGCTTTGACACTGTTCCACATAGAAGATTGATAAATAAGCTGGGTGGGCTTGGGTGGGTCAGAAGTTGATCAACTGGGTGGCAAACTGGTTGACGGGCAGAAAACAGAGAGTGGTGGTAAATGGTATACAGTCAGAAGAGATGCAAGTCACAAGTGGGTATCTCAGGGATCAGTCCTGGGGCCAGTCCTCTTCAACATCTTTCATTAGTGACCTTGCAGATGGACTAGAGGGTAAGGCTTGTCTGTTTGCAGATGACACCAAGATCTGCAACAGAGTAGATGATCCAGATGGGGTGGGCAGAATGAGAAGAGATCTGGATAAACTAGCAGAATGGTCAGAAGAGTGGCAACTGGGATTTAATGCAAAGAAGTGCAAAATCATGCACATAGGGAAGAGAAACCCTGAAACCACCTATAGGCTGGGAGGAGTTGCTAGCAGTCACAAAGGAAGAAAGAGACTTGGCATCATCATCACTGATGACCTAAAATCATCCAAGCAGACCCTCAAAGCAGTAGGTAAGGCTAGGGGGTGTAAGGGTGTATTAGTAGGGTATCACAAGTCGTAAGAGGGAGGTACCACTCTCTGTACAAGACACTGGTTAGGCCTCATCTGGAGTACTGCTGGCAGTATTGGAGGCCACACCTTCACAAGGACATTAACCAAATTGAGGCAGTCCAGAGAAGGGCAACCAAAATGGTGCAGGGACTGCATCAGAAGACATATGAGGACAGATTAACTGAGCTCAATATGTATACCCTTGAGCAAAGGGAGAGAGAGGTGATATGATCGAGGCATTCAAACACCTTAAGGGCATAAACAAGGTGAAAGAGTTTAACATGTTTAAATATAAGAAAAATAGCAGGACAAGAGGCACAGTATGAGATTGAGAGGCCATTAAGGGGAATGTGAGGAAATTCTTTTCACAGAAAGGGTGGTGGATGCATGGAATGGCTTACCACAAGAAGTGGTGGCTATGAATACAGTGCAGGGCTTCAAACAGGCATGGGATAGGCATAAGGAAGCAATACAAATGACTATGAATAGATAGGCCACTGACAGAGCAAAGGCCGATGGCACATTTATAAGGTAGAAAAAGAAATGGGCAGACTGGATGGGCCTTGCGGTCCTTATCTGCCGTCAACTTCTATGTTTCTATGTTTCTACCTAGGGGGCCATCATGGCAGAGGCAGATCTGGATATTGTGGCCAGTACTGAGTCATGGTGCACTGAAAACCATGATTGGGACATGGCCATACGGGCTATACTCTGTTTAGTGAGGATCAGCTGGGAAGGATAGGAGGAGGTGTGGTGCTTTATGTGATGGACAGCATAAAAGCCACAGAGATACAGGGAATACAGTGGGAGGCAGGGGTACTGTGGGTCACCCTGGAGATGGGGAATGGACCTACTGATAGCAATGGAGTGGCATTTTACACCATCTGATTTTGAGGATCTTGGGGGCGGAGCAGTAAGATGGCTGTAGTACTGCTCCATTCTTCGCTGCTCCAGGCTTGATCTGCATTTGTTCAGTGTCCAATTTTGTTTTTCTACACATTTTTGAGAGGCATCTCGAGATCTACCTGCTTGGTAATGAAATGCAGAAGTTCTGTTTTTGTTTCTGAGGCCAAGCTGTACAATGGCACTGTAGTTAATGTAGCTGTCGGCTTGAGTGTTGTCATTAACACTGATCTGGAGTTTAATGCCACCAGTTAAAGGTGGAATTGTGCAGGTGTACTTTCGGTGCCTTGTGTTTGTCACTGAACATTGCAGAACATATGTTTCATTTTTTAGTAAAACACCAGTGAAACATAAAATAATACTTTTGAATGAGCGAGCTCAGTCAACTTGAAAGGAACAGGGATGGATGTTTCCTTGCCCGGACCCAAGATGATCCCACAGAGAGCATGGTGAAAGCAGGGCCTTACTCGATGTATTGAGGGGGTCTTTTTCACCTTATAAAGGTAAGCCATTGTTGCCTAGGATGGGCGAGTCTTTGCTAAATTCTATGTTACTCAAGCTTACTGTGCTCAGTGGAGTGATTATGGAGGGATTAACCCATGACAAGGTATAGGTATAGGTTTACTGAGAATTAATCCATGCCAAGGGGGTTGAGTCACGAGGCGAAGCCGACTGACTTCAACCACCCAGGTGTGGATTAATGCTCAGTAAACCCATACCCTGGAGTGAGTTAATCCTCTAATAACATGAGCAATGTTATGTTAGAGCTTTATCTAAAGAAATAGTAAAATAAAGCCCTGTGAACATGCAACTGTGGGTATATCAGAGATTAATCAACGGTCAGGTGACCTATTTGGACGAATTAGAAGACAGTATTTTTGGAACCCATGTTATAATTTTGTTTAATCTACAGGTAAGCATTTTGAAGGCGATGGAAGCTTGGGAGGTCAGTAGGTGATTATAAATAATACAGACTTGGAGGGTGGAGAATTGAGTACAATGGAGGTTGGAACTTCGGGTCATTAGGAGATTATGATCTCCTTTGGAGAAAGTTGTGCTTAGGACTTTTAGAAGAATTGTGGCCTAAGGGTTCCAACCTGTATTTACCTGTATTTTAATGGACTCCTTGTCAGGAAAAACAGAGTATTGTGAATATTAACTACTGATTACACGGCCCACAAACTGATCATGGCTATGAGACTGGCAACGTGCACTGAGCAGCTCGAGGTTTCTTTTCCCATTGAGAGGTAATGTCAGTCAATTACAGCCTTGTAAAGGTGGTTTTTAATGACTGTATGACTAAAAGGGCTTGGAATGAAACATCTGCAGAAAGGTAAAAATACTACATCAATTGATTTGTGGCCTTTGCGGCTAAGTGATTAAGTTACTCTGTCAGCCTGCTCACAAGTGGAACGCTAAGCGTTGCTTGGCAGGAAATAAGGATCATCAAACTCTGAATATATATATATATATATATATATATATATACACACACACACACACACACACACATATATATATTTGCTTGCCTAGCATTGAATAAGTGGAACTCTTTTTGAGCACAGTTTAATACGTTGAACTGTTCCTGCAACGAACTAGATTTGAACTTTTTTTTATAAATTTAAACAAGGAAGTGCATTACTCTTAATTTATATGCTTGTGTTTTTGTTTTTTTTGGTTTTGTGTGTTAAAAAGAGTTGCTTTAACTCTGTGTTTTAAATTGCTGATTTATTATTAGCATTCTGCTGTAGTTACAGTTTATAATAATTAAGGAGTCCGTATTTTATAGCATCCTTTTATTTTTATTATTCATCAGTCCATGGATAGCTTGATTTATAGGAACATTTTGCCAGTGTATCCAGAGCTAATTAGATTGATTCAATTACAGTGTCTGTTATGGTGAGATATTTAAAGTGAGGATTCCCTCTTAAATGATAATCTTCTAAGTAGCGCACTCCCTATTTCCACTTTTTATTTTTTACTCAATCTATTAGTTCAGCAGGAAGTTCTGTTTACTGGACCACTGTTAAGATAATTGTAATATAATACCCTGTTTAATACCCCTATAAGTGTTGGAAAAATTAATTCTTACATTATTTATTATTTTCATAAGCTGGACATATGTATCTACTATCTTGGTTTAATGAGGGGGGAGGAATTACGGGTAAAGTTTTGATCCTTGTTTGATTAAGTTCATTGTGCATAGTTTTAGATGTTTTTCTTTTTGGCTGTTCCTGCTTATTGCAGTTTGTGTATGTTTGTATTGTATGTTTGTCTTATATAATCTTTTTTAATAAAGAAGAGAAAGTAAAAAAAAAATAAAGTGAGGATTCCCATATAAAGTTAAAATATTGATTTTTGTGGGACTCTAAAGGGGCTAATCAAAAGGGTCATTCAGATGGAAAGGAGTTGTGTACCCTAGCAGATGGCCAATGAGTCACTCTAGTAAGAACACAGGGAACTAGTGTGGTACACATACTCAGTGGACAATAGAATTTATTACATGGGTTTAAATTTCCAGATTAATTGATAGTGGCAAAGTTCATGGGACCCTATGTATATTGCCGTAGGTGGTGTACAAAAGAAAATACCTGCCAGACAGGCTGCCAAATTAGATATGGAACAGCATGTACTTCAGGATACCTTGGCAAGCTTCCTCTGTTACGCAGGTTCCATTTGTTTGCATACTTTTGGCATAGTCAGTGTTCGGTGGCCAAAGTCATGTCAGTTTTTGATAAGGACAGAGTACTCATGTTCTAAATCAAAGTCTAACCCTTTTGTACTAATTTTGCCACTTTGTTCCACCTCGAAGTGAGGTTCTAAGTGGCCTTTTGCTTGGGGTGTTGTACACCAAATCTGGAGAGAAGGCCTATGGATATTCTGCAGATGGATCCCCAATTACTGATATCTTTGACTGTTTGGATGTTGCAGTTGTTCCCCTCCACCGTATAAGAGATATGATATTGATGTGATATTTTTGGAAGCACCAAGTTATGTCAGCAGTGACAATGCTGACCTCCCCCACAGCGACAGCACAATACCGACGCAGGTATTGTGCCGCCTGTTCTGTGGGTGTTTTCTGTGGGGGCTGTGCCCCCCACACCCCCCATGTGGGGGGCTGTGCCCCCCGCACCCCCTGGACTTTAAGATTCCAACTCCAGGTTGGAGTTGGTCCGGGGAGGGGGCAGAACACTGGGGGAAGGCAAAACAGGGAAAAAGGGCCATTACCGCAAATGTCGCCGTAATGGTCTTTTTTCCCATTTCACTGTTGGGGTGTCACTGTAAAGGGGTGCACCAGATATTTTTAGGAGGTTTATAAGTGGTTTATGATATGTTGCTAACTGTATTAAATTATAGTAGTCAAAAGGAATGGTAAAGGTTTCCGGGACACAATTTCATGACAATACAACCTGGAAAGAATGGCTATATTATGATATATTTGTATTTCCAGGGTGTGGGACTTGACTTGCTAGTACACCAGCATGGGTTCCTGAAGTAGTCTTGCAGTGGAGATGGTTGTGGCCAAAACAGTGGTGGGGTTCAATAATACATGGGATAAGAATAAAAGGATCATAGTGGAAAGGAGGGTGGAGGGAAAAAAAGCTATAGATTGGGAGCAGTCTGATGTAATAGTGTAGGTAGGGAAAAGTGGGGAGCCTGTATGGGCCAAGTGGTCCTTTTCTGCTTTAAATTCTATATTTTTATGTTTCTATGCTGGAAGGCTGCTCCAGGAATCCATCACTCTTTCTGTGAAGAAATACTTCCTCACATCTCTTCTGAATCTACTCCATTCCAGCTTCATAGCACTTCCTCTTGTCTTCAGTACCTTTTTTTCTGAAAAATACTCACCTCCTGTACCTTATTTCCCTTCAGTGAGGTTTTTAAAGGTGTCTATCATATCCCCACTCCATCCTCTGTTCCAGGGTGTACATATTGAGGTTCTTTAGTCTCTCTTCATAGGGCTTTTGATACAGACCCTACACCATTTTACTTGCCCTCCTTGGACCATGCCCCCTCCATCTATGTCCTTCTGGAGATGTGGTTTGCAAAACTGGACACAGTACTCTAGGTGGGGTCTTACCAGTGATCTATACAGAGGCAACACCACCTCCTTCTTTCTGCTAGTGATACCCCCCATGCACTCCAGCATCCCACTAGCCATCCCTACTGCCTTGTCGCATTTCCTGACCACCTTTAGTTCATCTGATATGATTATCACCAGCTCTGTTCCCTGAATCATGGTCATCAATACCACTCCACCCATTTTGTACTCCACCCTGGGTTTCTGTGCCCTACGTGTATTATTATGCACTTTTTTGCAATGAAACCCAGCTGCCATACCCTTGAGCACTCATCTAGTTTTCTTAGGTTTCTGCTCATCCTTTCCACACACACCTGGAATGCCCACCCAATTACAGATTTTGGTGTCATCCACCAAAAGGCAAACCTTCCCTTCCAGTTCCTCTGCAATGTCATTTATAAAGACATTGAAGAGAACTGGTCCAAGCACTGATCACTGAGGCACCCTGCTGGTCACTCTCCCTTCCTTGGAGGTGAACTCCACTAACCACCACCCTCTGTCACTTATCCTCTAAATAATTTCTTATCCAGTTTATCACCTTTGGACACACTCATGTTGTACACTTAAAACTACCCAAGCAATATGCGTGCTTCAAATATGATTTAAATGTTAAATTGGAACCAACTGCATGCATATGGCATGCGTGCAGCAAACAAGTCTTGAAAGCATGATTTTTATGTTAAATTGGAAAAGACTGCATGCATGTAGCATGCATGCAAATAGCGAGTAGTCACTGATAACTGCACACATAAAAGTTAAGTGAATTGTTCAGGATCACACCACACACAAGTGGGGGTTGATGAGAGTCAAACCCAGGTCTGCATGCCTCCAAGTCTCCTGGCTTGCAGTTCAGTGCCTTTAACCACTAAGCCATACTGCCCCACACATATGGGTCACTTGTACTTCAATACATGTCTGAATACATCTGCATGCATGTGGCATGCTTGTAGCCATTGTTATTCTTTTTAGTTTTCTACTCTCCCTCATCTCAGTTTCACAGTTGAACTGTAGCACGCATACCAATGGAAATACATGTGGTTTTTCACACCCCAATACACACACTTACCCACAAAATCTCTTAATTACTTCTATCTGGTCTGTACAGCTACTATTTTCTCTCCATAGTTTTAAATGCTTCCATGCAAACAGACTTTAAAGTGCAAACACAAAATTAGCAATAACTCGACACACACCCACATGGCCAGTTCCCCCCCCCCATGCACAGACTTTGTAGTGGGTATGGCCATGCTGCTACAGACAACCCCAAGTATAGATATAAGTAAAAAGTCTCTTACTTGAGTACTAAGGAGCCAGAGGCAGGAGTCTTTAAGAGATGATGTCCATGTGTCAGAGTGCTGGTGTGTACTCCCTTGAAATGAATGGAGTTATTTTCTATTACTATTTTATACATCATGACGGTGAGTTGGAGAATAATGAAGGCCACTGCTCTACTAGCAAGGCCCTTGTTAGTCGAGTGGTGCCCTTCATTAATCCCCAACTCTCCATTAATAATGTACAAAATAGTAATAAAAATACCCCATTTCATTTCAATGGTGCACACTCCTGCAGTCTCCTTTGCCCTTTGTCATAATGTGCCTGAGCATGGGGATGTGGAGGTCAGCTTCACTGGGGGGGGGCATAAACTTGACTATAGTGGGGCTTAATAGTCTGTGCATATCATACTGCTCAACAGTCCAAAAATGCAAGAGACCACTCTAGCATGTCTGTAACATCTCTGAAAGGTACAACTTACTTGTTTTTACTGAAAAGTGATATGCAAATCAGAAAAAATTCAAATGTATAAGATTCATCTGTATATACCTCAGAGCAGTGGATCCGATTTGGGGTTAAACACACCCAATTACTAACCAGTTTTTTTCTTGCCTCAAGTTCTACCCCCCCAAAAGAACTCTGTCCTGATTTTTCACCCCGACTCCATTCCATTCAATACCCATCCACTATGGGTCATGAAGCTACCCAAACATGAAGAAACATGAAATACACATCAGTATTTCAGTTCTTCATCCTTATCCAAGCCACCTCTGAAAACCCTATTTATTTTTACTTTCCAGGCCATATGGCCAGAACCTGCAGCCTGGCACAGTGTGCCACCAGCCCAGTTTTCAATCCACTCCCCCTCTCTTTTTCCACAGAAGCTGGATGCTAGAACTGACCATCACAGGCCCCAACCATGGTCCGTGACCATGTCACCTCACCAATCAAACCCACCCAACCTGGGTTGCTTGGTTGCTGCTGTGGCTGCTGCTGCATTGCACTGATTAAGGCCTATGAAGGCCACCCACACCACTGTCATTTCTGCTACTAAGCTAAGCTTGCTGCCATGGGAATCTGTGCTGTTTTTTTGCACGTGAACCTAATAAAGTAAGTAGGTAGCCTAGTCTTGAGTTAGCTTCTAGCTCACCCTCTGCTCCTTCAGCCACCGGGGGAGATGGAGACTCACTAAGAGTAGACCAACAAAAATTTGCTGCTACAACACTGCTATTGAGAGTTCAGTGCTTTCTGACTCCTCCTAACTGTAGTGTGCAGACTGTCTACTCTGTGGCTGGAAAGGCAGTGTGACACTTGTGAGACTCATATGCTCTTTCTTGGCTGGAGCTCATCTACATCACATGTGATTATGCAGCCGCTAATTGGTGGAGAGTGTGGACAACACAGTACAGAGACAATCGAGTCTGTAGAGTACCTGCAGCGTGAACACACACAGGCCAGGTGGGCACTTATTGTGCAAAAGATTAAATCCAAATTTAATGCCATTATTGCCACACCATAAGAACAACCTAGGCACAAATATGGGGGGGGGGGGGCAACTGCTCCACTCTGCCTTACTGAAATGTCATCCCTGCTTTATTGTAGAAATTCATTCTCAGGTGCTAATGCAATGGTTTCCATTGTGTTCTGAGGTACTATATCTCCATTGTTTCATTATGTGTTCTGATCATCATGTGGGTTAGTGCCCCTAATTGTCTTTCATTTTGAGTGGCCATGTCCCTCATTTCAGTGACAAATTGTCAGATATGGTGCATGCTTCCAAGACTCTAGTCAGCATACAGAGTGCTGAGCATGGCTATAGTGTACATGCTCAATACAAAATTACAAAGGGAAAGGAAGTGGGATGAAACAGTCATGGACAAACACGTTTGTAGAATTAAATTTGCATAAGGGATGTGCATGGTCCAAAACAAAGAGGATAGGCTTCACAACACAGAGGCCCCTCTTCGTACATCTGGAATGGGGGATGTTGACTGGCTACATCCTAGGCATTTAATGCAGTAAGCAATGATACTTTACAAATTAATGGAGATTTAATGACAAAAATCAAAAGCCATTAAACAACTTGTAAAAGGATCAGAATTAATGAGTTTACCTATTTTTTATGGGATTCAAATAAAAATGCCTTTAATAACTCTAATTGCTAGAAGTAGTATAAGAAATAGGAACTGATGTGTTTTTAGATGACATTTGCACCAGCTTAGCTGCTGCACAAATGGCAAGCATGCAGCATGTTAACCTGATGTGATGTTTAAATGATGTTCACACCAGCTTAACTGCTGCACTCATGTCAAGCATGCAACACACGTGAATCTGATGTAATTTTTAGAAGATGTTCACACCAGCTTACCCACTGTGCACATGTCAAGCTTGCAGCATGCCAACCTGATTTGCTTTTTAGACTTGGTTCACTTAGGTTCACTTTGTGTATGAGAACCGCATGCAAACATTGCACAATTAAGCATGTGGCATGCATTCTGCATGTACACAGCACTCCTATATTTCTGTAAGGGTGTATCCATCCTCTTTCTGTCCTTTGGAACCACTCCAGTATCCAGTGAGTGGTTAAGTAGAGCTGGCAGAGGTGCAACCAGCATTTCCTTCAACTCCCTCAATACTCTTGGATGCAGCCCATCTGGCCACATTGCTCTGTCCACATTCTGATTAGCAAGTCCCTTCAGGACTCTCACCTCCAAAAATGGACCAGTGTCCACCTCCCTCCCTCCCTCTAAATCTTTTGTTACTTTTTTGTAGCCCTTTTCATTCTTTTTCCTCTGTGAACACTGAACAAAAGTATTTGTTCATGATGTCTGCCTTTTCCTGGTCCCCCTTCTCACCCCCCCCCCCACCTTCCATTTTAACCTTACAATCTCACCCTTGGTCTTCCTCTTTTTACTTACATACCTAAAAAAGCATCTTGTCTCCTTTCATTACCTTCTGGACTATTCTTGCTTCAATTTGTGCTTTTGCAATCCTTACTGCTTCCCTTTGTTTCCCCTGAAACACTTGCCTATCCTCCTCCCTCTGCATCTCCTTATACATTCTGAATGCTACCCTTTTAGCCTTTACCTTTTTAGACACCTCTTTAGAGAACCATTGCGGTCTCTTTTGTCTCTTGTTTTTGCACACCTATTTGTTGCAGAGGTTTGTTGCCTTTACTATGCTCCCTTTTATTTTTGCCCACTATTCCTCCACCCCACCCTGGCCATTCTCCCCCCAAGCCCAGTACGTATGTATGTGGCTATTAATAATATTGTACAAGAAGCCACAGTGCCAAGATAGTTCCTTGGGAGGTCCAGTGACCTGCTCAAGGTTAATCAGTGAGCATTTGGCTATAATGGGAGTGCACCTTAATCTTCATTTCTACTAGCTCACAACAGCTCTGTAGAGTGCCAAGGTGAGCTACGGGTGTGTGCATGCAGCACTGATGTATATCTTTTATAGGGAAAATTGTGCCTGCAAGGGCCCTGCAGTCAATTGTGAGCTAAGTTGGGCTTCCTGCTCTCCTTATTTAAGCAGGAACAAACAGGAGGCTTGTAAGTACTTCTTGCTTCCAAAATCACATTACTCCTTCTACACATTACTCCATGTAAAGGCCCTACCTTTGCAGGCAAGTGTCAGTGAAATTTTGCTAGCAAAAGACCCCTTCGCAATATTTCCTTTCCATCACAAACTGCTGACTGAGCACTCACAACCCCATTTTGTGAGGCACAAGTACACTTTGTGCCTTGAGGGTTGTTCCAATATGCTGGCCTATATACAGTATGTCTGCTGTGCTTAGCAATAGGTTGGTGAGGGTTCAGCAGACCAGTGTTTAAAAATAAAAATGCCCCAAATCCCCAAACAAGCATTCAGTCTGTTCTCTTGGCTGACAGCTGACACAATGGACATTGCCAGGTTTTTATGTGAAGGAATGCACACTGATGCAGTTTCCCTGTCTACTAATGTTAGGAGCAAAAATTTGCTCTTGCCTACCTAAAGTATTATGGAAAGGATTTTCAAACCATGGTTCAGGCCTTGTGACATGCCTTGCACCAAAGCACTTATGGTCTGGCAGCACGCCAAACTCATTCACCGCAACTCCACCTGATTTTACATCTCGGGTGCAGTTGTGACAGTTTCCGTTATTTACCTGCAGCTTGCGCCAAATATCTTGTGCAAGCTCCATAAAAAAGGCCCACAGGACTGCCACAAGCGAGACCACAAAAAGTTGGTCTAACATGTGACAATCAGTGCATAGGATAGTGTGACAGGGTAGAATAGTACCCTGTCCCAGTTGTTATGGAAAGAGTTTGAATGCAGGATGCTTGTTAAGAAGGGGGGTTGTTGCAAGGACTTATACAAAGACAGAGCTGCAATGGCTTGCAGAGGGACACACTGAGATTGAAGGAAAACTCTGATGAATCTGCTGTTTATTCTTCCTTTGTAAATAGTTATTCTGAACAAGTTTATTTTTTTATGTTACTGCTACTGTAAATAAATATTTTTTGGGAAATTTTAAAAACTGCTCCTGGTTTTTCCTATGCTTCCTCACCTGTGCCTCGACAGCAGATGGAAAATCCCAATCACCGGCCAGGAGAATGCTGTAAGCCCTGTGTGGCATATGTTTGGTGCACCTGGGGTTTGCGGCATTCTCGCTGTTTAGAAAATCCTGCCCTTAACAAATGTTCTCGTTTAGTTTCAGTGTCTTGTAGCAGCATCTCTTTCCACTGTCATCTCCTTGATCTTTATAAGAGACATTGCAGAGGGACTGGAAGGAAAAGTTTGTCCCTTTGCAGTTGACACAAAGATCTGCAACAGAGTTGATGCACAAGGTGGGGTGGAAAGGATAAGAAGGGACTTGGAAAGGTTAGAGGAATGGTCAAATGTATGGCAGCTTAGATTTAATGCTAAGAAGTGCAAAGTAATGCACCTGGGAAACAAAAACCCAGGGGAAGAGTACACAATGGCCGGTGAGATACTAACAACAACAAAAATGGAAAGGGACCTGGGGGTGGTCATATCAGATGACTTAAAGGTGGGCAAGCAAAGTGAGAGGGCAGTAAGGAGGGCTGGGGGGATACTGAGATGCATAGGGAGAGGCATCAGCAGTAGAAAACAGGAAGTTGTTATCCCTCTGTACAGATAGCTAGTGAGATCCCATCTAGAGTACTGTGTGCAGTTCTGGAGACCCCATCTCCGCAAGGACATAGACAGGATGGAAGCTGTTCAGAGGAGGGCAACTGAAATGGTGTAGGGTCTGCACCGGAAGACATATGAAGAGAGACTAAAGGAGCTTAATATGTATAGCCTCGAGGAAAGGAGGGAGAGGGGGGACATGATAGAAACTTTCAAGTACCTCAAGGGAATCAGCAAAGTCCAAGAGAGTAGCATCTTTCAAAAAAAGAGGTGTGCAAGAACAAGGGGGCACAATGCGAAGATGGGGGGCTCAGAGGTAATGTAAGGAAGTATTTTTCACAGATAGGGGTTGTGGATGCATGGAATAGCCTTCCGGAGGAGGTTGTGGAGTCAAAAACAGTGGTTGAATTCAAGCATGTATGGGACAGTCAAAAGGCAATTCTAGGGGGTTGGGGTAGAAAGAAGTAGGCTGCTGGTTAACTAGGATGTGCAGCTTATCCATTAGGTAGGGAAATGGGCAGACTGGGTGGGCCAAGCGGTCCTTATCTGTCATCAAATTCTATGTTTCTATGTTTCTAACATGTGAAGCAGCTAAGCTAGCTGCCACACCTTGTTGCGATCCCATGTGGTGGCAATGTTATCCACCATGCTGTGTTGCCCTGAAGTGCCAAATTCTGTTGATAGCATGCTGTATGTCCATGCAACACAGAGGTAGTGATGATCAAGGATAAGCAGTATACATGGAAACAGCAGCAAAAGGGCTACTCTCCAGAATATGTATGTAGTGAGTCAGAGAGTGTCAGAGGGCACATATCAAAATAACAGACGGATAAATCATCTTTTCAAGTTATCTCCTTTGCCAATGTAATGTAATACAGCTAGGCAAGGTCCCAATACTGTATGCCCAGATAAAGACATGCATGCTTTACAGAACATCAGCCAACCTGAATCCTGACATGATGTTTTCTGTTTGTTTTTCGTTTTCCAACGTGGAATCTTCTGACCCACTGAGCAGATTTTTGGAAATTAATATGATGATGATTAATAAATAATACAGGGACCCACTAATGAAGGGGTATTCAGTTTTCAGTGTGTGAAGGTATATTTTCTTGGAATATCAGCACATGTTTTTTTCTGGAGAATTTAGCTCCAGGTCCAGCTTCGCCAGGTTTGCCTTTATTATGCAACTATTATTGCCATCTATTAAAGAAATGGGAAAGACACCAAGAAGTTCACTATGAGGTGATTCAGACTTTGTACTTTCACTTGATTCACAATGCCAAGGGGAATGGCCTATTTGATTTAAAAGCTTGAGTACAGACTAAAACAGCCCAACAATTTTATGGATATCAAAATTAGCCAGTTGTTACATTTAAGTGAAAAAGAATTATGCTGTTTACCATTTAGAATGTTTTTATCTACTTGTAAAGGTGTGATGCATAGAATAGTGTTCTACCTGGAAGCTGACATATCTAGGACTGTTCATCTTCATACCTCATCACCATGATAATGTCACTTACTGTGACATCATTAGTGACCAATCAGGCAGAAGCGGAATGACTCTTGGCCAGCTGGGATGTTATAATGCTACACATGATGCATGACATTTTTGTATTATTACTGTGCATTATGTACTTTTGTTTGATAATTCATGTTTGCTGTAGGATTTTTGTATGTGTATATGCATTGTTTGTATTATACAGTAGTTTAATGCTACGTTTATAAGTGTACAGGGCATTTGTTGAAAATAGGGTTTCTTCCACATTGATTGTTCCTGTATAAAAATAAAACTTTTATCTATCTATCTATCTATCTATCTATCTATCTATCTATCTATCTATCTATCTGTAATCAGTGAGGTCACAATGCTGATTAGGTGTGAAGAAGAAAAGTAGATATATCAGCCACCAGCCAGTACGTTCCACACATCACATCTAGCGCTGTCAGGTGGAAAATCTTCTAATGTCAAAAGATAAATAACACAGTACATTAAGATATAAAAAGTAGCAGTAGGGTACATTTAAGAAGTACAGTATTGGTATTTTGAGATGGCATGCTATTTCAGGACTGGATTTCAATCTATCTCAATAAAACTCTACCTACTGCTTGCAACCATAGGTTTCCAGCCACCGTTGGGTTCAAGATGAAACTGCATCTGTACAGTTTTCTTATTACGACAGTTTAACATAAGAAGAAAAGATGGCGCGGGCCGTGCAGCCCACCATGAAATTCCCGCTTAATATCAGTAGTAGGATCCGTGAAAATCAGCTTCTCTCATGTGACAGTCTAACTGACTGTCAAAGTCTCCAGTGCCGAACCTGGTTGACTGTTCCAGGTACCTACACAGTCTGGGTAACAAAACAGTCTAAAACAAGTTGTCTTACCATTTAGATTACAAATGAATAGCAGCTGGTGGTGACTACATGTGCTTTTTAGGGAACATTACTGTTTTAAGGCCCTCTTACATGATTTGCTCAGCACCACTGCGAGTGGTGCAGAGAAACTAGAATGTTACCTTGGTTGTCATGTAAAGCCAAGCCACACCCCATTCAAGTGTAGCATTTGCTATCCTGGCATACCCTGCTTTCCCGGGTTCACCATTGTAGTTTTCTGTTTTCCGCCACATCCTGCCGCTGTATAATCACAGTGCCACGCTCACATCGATGCAGCCCCACAAGCAAGTCTTGGGTTCTTGGCCAGCCAGAAAGCTAGCAAAAATGTCAGAAGAGCCAGAAGACTGCTGCAGGGCTGCTGTGTGTATAACCAAAACACAGTGACACAAATGAAGCACAGCGGGTGACCGGAAACCGCAGTGCTGTGAGTAAGGGCTCCATGTAAAAGACCCTTTAATGATTACACAACAACCACTGTGCTTGAGTTACCTTGGAAACTGTTACATATATGCACTTTAGCTCTGCTGAGACTCATCAGCATGAAGTAGGTATGCTCATGTCAATGAAAAGGCCCTAGTTATACTCCAAAAGATAAGATTTAGGGGTTTGGTGATCAGGACAAGGCATCAACTGAAACAAAACTGGAACTTGCATGTGATGACATGAGTCTCAGAGAGCAAAACACATTCATGAATGAGGATCTTCACCTCCCTGGCTCATGTTTAAGTCCACAGTGCAACAAAACAGCAGAAGATAGGCAATACCCTGTCACAGAATGTGACGTAATCTCTGTAGTATGGCTGATAGATTTTTGGAAAGAGGTTATGCGGTTGGTGGGTTGCAACATAGCATGGATCAGGTAAGGCATATGCCTAGAGTGGATTTGCTTCAGTATCATACTAAAGCCCAAAATCAGAATATAGATGACTTACCCATGAGCTTTGTAACTACATTTGGTCAAAATGCATCTCCTGTTAGGTCCATTATTAGTAAACATTGGGGAATTTTAAATACTGATCCTGCACTGACAGATGTAATAAAGTCTAGCCCCAGATTTGTTTATAGAAGGGGGAAAAATATTGCGGATCATTTAGTTCATTCGTACCAATCAGTTACTGTTGATAAGAAGGGTTGGCTGCCGGCACAGCCAGTTGGATTTTTTCATTGTGGTCGTTGTAAGTTTTGTAATGTCATGCATCAGACCAAATCGTTTTCCACAAATAATGTGACTAGACAGTTTTTCATTAGACAGTTTATTAATTGTTCTTCAGTGGGGGTCGTATACTTGGTAACATGCACCTGTGGGGCATTTTATGTGGGGAAAACTACACGAATGTTGAGACTCAGGGTTTGTGAGCACCTGAGTGATATTCGGTGTCATAATATCAAGAATGCCCTGGTGCAACATTTACAACATTGTTCAGATGCACGTACACATGTTTTTTCTTTCTGTGGTATGGAAAAAGTTACTGTTGGGCCATGGGGAGGGGATGTTAAAACCAAAATTTTACAGAGAGAAGCATTTTGGATCCATGCTTTGAATGCATTGTGCCAGCCGGGGCTAAATGATTCATTTGATTTGGGTCCTTTTTTGAAATAGATGAGGATTTTCTAAATTTGCTATGGTATGTTTTATATATGTTTTTTTTTCCACCTCTCCTTCTTTCCTTTATTTCATCCACTTTCCCTTTTTTCTCCCCCCTGCCTCCTCTCTCTTCTTTTTTTGTCTCTCTATCCTTTCTACTTTTTTCTTCCCCCCCCTTTTTCCTGTTTTCTTTTTATATTCTTTATTATTTAAGTTTATGTTTGTTGCAAATATAAATGATGCTTGGGTTAAATTAATGTATTTTCAACTCCCGAAGATGAAGTGTTGCTATACATCCATTTTTAGGTATTTTTATATTTCTTATATATATACTTTTAGTAATGGTGTACTGTCACTTTAATTGATTTAGATTTATAGTGAGTAATGGGTAATAGGTATGTGTGTCCCTGAGGAGGCGCTGCTTTTGGCGCGAAACCGGTAGGACCTTTTGTCTGTTTAAACTGTTTTGTCCTGCATGGCGTTTCTGTATTGTGATGTTATCAGTTAAAACGCACAATACAACATATTTTTGGAAGTGTTGGTGCTGTGTCTTTTTGTTCACAGAATGTGACATCTCATTACTTACAATTCCTACTGTTGTATGAAACATATTGCCATGTTTTACTCACTGCAACCCTGAGGCACTTTTGTATATGCTACAGTAGGGCACCTTAGACTTGAACAAGGCAAAAATTGGATATTTTTGTCAGCTGGTTGACAGAATAAGTTGCTTTGTTCCTTTTGTCACAGACGTGTCAGTTTCTGAAAAGTATGTGAAAAGCATTTTAAGGCACATAAGCCAGTGTAAGCTGGATCTCATTCCAGATGACAGTTATATTGACTCAGAAAAATCTTCAGTGTTGACTCTCACTTTTTCTTGTTTGATCTTGCATTTTAAAAACTTTAGTTTTGCAAAAGAGCTATCACAATTTCAATTATAATGATCTGCAGCTGCTGTCTCACCACCATTTTACTGGGTATTTAAAGATACCAGCATTAAACTATTCATGTTTCCCCATTGTAGTAACTAATATTATAGTACATGTGGACCCTCTTCTCTAATCAGAAGGCAGAGCTACAAACAATTTACCCTACAGCAAACGTACATCAGTCATTTTATTCGCAATAAAATGGCAGCAGTGACATCATTATCTTACCCGGCATTCTAACTAGGGAGGGGTGCAGAAAAATTGCAAAAAAATGTTTTTAAAAACATGAAGCCTAATATCAGTAATATGACAGTGTACTCACAATCCTCGTCAATAATCCAGTTGTCTCATGGAAATAAAGAACTCACCTTTTGGCATTTGGTGTTCTACTTTGTCCACTCCACCATCAGATTATTGCCTTGAATAATGTATCTACTATCATATTGTTGCTTTCAGGGCATGCAGTGATAATAAGAAGAAATGCATAACTGGATAGAAAAAATGGGGCATTGTTAAAGCAATTACTGACGTGACAAAAAGGGTTGTAAGCAACCATGTGGTTTAGTTTTCTGGCTAATTGGAATCCTTTGTGTATTGGCAAAGGGGATAAAACTGATGCTTGGAGTCGTTACCAGTGACAGGTTTAGTTGTTCTCCCCCAAGTTAGACGTGCCATCTCCACAAAAAATTGCACTATATTGGGAGGCATATATATGGCAGTATATTGTCTTTTGCTTTTATTATACCATATGTCTGGCATGTTATTAGCTTCGGGGGAAGCTCAAATACAGCAACTCTTGTGCAGTGTCCAAATTCAGAATATCCATATACAACATCCCCATATCATATACTATATGTAGAATAGTGTATGGTTACTTATACACAACAACCCCATACCATGTACTATATGTAGAATAGTGTATAGTTACCCATATACAACAACCCCATGCTATATACTATATGTAGAATAGTGTATGGTAACCCCCACACAACAGGGTTATGTTTCCATTGAGGGGTGAGATGATAACATAGATCTCAAGAATAAAGTTTGAGAGGGCTCAGATGTCATCTTACCCCCAAGATAGAAATTCCACCATGTTGTGTATGAGCAACCATACACTATTTTTATAGTGTATAGTTTATAGGAATAATGATGACATTGTCGAAAAATCCTTTGGTATCCCTTACCTGCCCATTTGCAACCTCCTTCCCTCACTTTCACCTACCAGCTCTGTGGCTTTCAACCCAAAGCTTTTACTTAAGCAATAATGCACAACAGGGTGTGGGTTCTGCTGGGATAACTTCACGCCTGGGTGGTTGTGCCGAGTGCATCCAATGTCCCAGAAGTGAGATTATCCCAGCACAACCCACACCCTGGAGTGCATTATTGCTATTATGTAATGGCTCATTGGTATACAAAATAAAAAATAAAAAATGTTTTTAGTAGATTTTCAGGGTGGCAATAAGTTCGGCCATAAACAAAAGCTCATCCAAACAATGACAGTGAGGTTGTACTGGGATAACCTCACTGTGTCAGGGACATACTGACCAATCAGAGTCCAGGACATTTTCTTGCCATTGTATAATTTCACTTTGTCACCTATCTTGCTAATTCCTCTGGTAATCTCTGCTGCTAAATCACATCAATGATTATGCTCTGAGACCAGGACCTCCCTTACTACCAGCTGCTCTTAACCTCCATTGCTTGTTTTCATTGATTTTTTTTAAATACCGGTGCTGTCATTGCCACACAATAAGATCTACAATCTTGCTTGGATGTCAATGACAGGCTTCAAATCATAGTCTTGCCTTAAGCAAAAGGCACATTACTGAGTTACAGACAAATCATGAATCTGTATATTCCCAGGTATGCTGAACCTGTAACTATGGATATAATAATCATAAAATGGGGAATCCAAGTCACACTACCCTGCTAAAGGGTAAAAGGCTGATTTGTGAAATGAACTAGGTCACGCCTCCACAGAATGTTAACCTACTGTATCATCACAGTATTTGTCTGCGGGAACACTACTGGAAATGTATCCACAGTATGTTACTAAGTGACATGTCTTCTTTGTACAATGTATGGTAAGCAACGGTACATATAGACTATTGTCAGTGTACTGTTGAAGGGATTGTGACAGAAATTAAGTTAGAAACAGGTCACCGACTGTATGTCTTTGATCAAAGCAGTTCTTTCCAGACAGCATAAATCACAATTGTTTCCCCTTGGTGCTGCTTCCATTCATCAGTATAATGGTTCTCATTTCAGAGTCCATAATTCCACCAGTTGCAGCTAATGGAGTCACAGTTCTAGCAACACTATCAGTTAAAAGGGCCTCCCTGTGTGTCTCAAATGGTATAAGAAACTCTGAGCATATGGTTTGTGCCAGAGAAATACAAAGTGCAGCTGAGAGGTTCTGATTGCCCAAACCTCACAAAAGGAGTCTCCTATACCTTAAGAGATTACCTGCCAAGGCCATTATCAAGTTATTGTAGCCAGAGTGAGTTATAATAAGTTTCAAATATTTTTTTTTTATTCCAAAACTTAAATGAAGCCGCCCTCATCTTGGCTGGAATGCAGAGAGCTAAAATCCTAATATTCCTGCATGAGATACCATTGTAGACAGGATAAGAGGTATGGTGGCTCTGTGGGCTGATTGGCTGAAATTATGCACATGATTTATCATGTATGTCCTGTGGCATGAGAAAAGGTTGAGAGACTCTCCCCTACGGACTAATGCAATAAAGATTCATGTCCTGTAGCTCAACATGTTACACAGAATGGTATTTAAATGTGTGCATTAAAGGCAGGTCTCATGCTATTCATCTTGCATGTAGCCCCTTTTCTTGACACAAAATAGACAACTTCTTAAAGACTTAACACATAAAAAACCACATTCAACAAAAGGACCTCACAATGAATCTAACAAACTGAAGACACTGCAAACCAGGAAGTGAAGGAGAAAGCAGTGCACAAGCAGCTTGCATGGTTCTGTTTTACCGTGCAGTAAGTAGGTAACTAAAAATGCTTCAGATGCAAAAACAGCCTGAATCACCTACATGGCAGGGTACTCTCCTGTTTAGTCAGAGGGTTGAAGCAATAGGATACCACCATTTCTGACTGTCTGCTTTGTCCTAACTACAACTCTAATAATTATTCATGATGCCAGCATATTCTCTGATTGGCTGAGTACCAGGTAATCCCTCAGACATGCCCAGCACAATTCAGTGCAGCAAAGTGTGTGTGTGTGTGTGTGTGTGTGTGTGTGTGTGTGTGTAAAATGCCTTTTTCTTAATGCTGATATTTGTTTCTATGAATGCAGTTAGTTATACTCACAATAATTACATATAAACATATGAAAATATGAATGTGCCAGCAGAAACAGACCAACCTGTCTATCTAAGTCTCCTCGAGTGTGCAGCTAGCACTCTGAGTTTGCAGCTGCCCCACCCCCTCCCATTTGTCATCCCACTACCACCCCCACCTCCCACCCTTACAGCCAGGCATTTATTTGGTTTGTTTACTGGGTGAGAACTCATGGGCAAAAAATTCCCATTTTTGAAGGGGGGCCTGTGTATAAAACAGCCTAAATCAGAAAAAGGCACATTTGAAACAATGACCCCTGACAAGTAGGACTCATACATACACTTGCATTGATTATGGCTACCACCTCCAGGAGTCAGGGCTGCATTCCATGGTTTTACGGTGTAAAACATGTAAGCGCTTCGACCATACATCTCATAGGTAAATCTAAGGGCAGTTGATCCATTGCTTGAGTCCTACAATTAGATGCTGTTTTTTTTTTTATAGTTTTGTTTTTTCCTACAGTTTCATGGCAATTTCCTAAAACTAAACTTTGTACAATGAAAATCCCCAAATAACAACATCTCTATTCCTAAAATAACCAATTAAATTCACAAAATAAATTGCAGTGATATGTATATGAGCTGGCATTCGATATGTATCTACAAATATTACTGAACAATACCCTAACTCAATTACTATAACCGTTGATTTATTTTCATTTATTTTTATTTATTTAGGAAATTGAAATTACAACCCTTTGAGTCATAGACTCGTTTCCAAAGGCTCCTCGTCAGAATAAAACATAGACATTCATACAGTACATACATAGAATAAATGTGGGTGAGCAATCATACAGTGTATTATTACAATGAGCACGAGTTAATGCCTATACATTTGGTAGCTAAAACAGGGCAGAGCTATCGACATATTTACTTAATGAGCGGTTAAGACCTATACAATTGGTAGCTAAAGCAATTCATGATATGAGTTGGTAGTAAGCCACCTCAGGGAGGCCTTGTCTTATATATAATACAATGCATTCATAATCCAGTGCAACTATATGGTAACTGAGGGAGGTGAGGAGCTGGTAGGCTAGAAATAGTGAGGGCCATTTATTCATTAGCTGCAGCCCAAATAGGGAGGCTATAGTCAATAAAAGCAGCTTTGAAGCTTTGAAAAGTCATTTTCCTTGTATCCAGTGAAGGACCATTTTGAATTCGATAAAGTAAACTCAGTCAAATGTATGCTGATTTTAGTAATGCATGTATATATGAATTAAGAAAAATAAGCTGCTGTCCAAGGCCAAACTGAAGTATTTAAAACACCCTCTGAAGGAAAATGTCATCTTCACTGACGGACTCTTCTGCTAAGCTAGATATTGTAGGCTTTTATATCAGACTTTGCTTATATTATTTGGGAACCCTGAGTTACCGATACCTGTACCATGCCTATTTTCTTGAGTAAAAAAAAAAGGAAAAGAAGTGTTTAAAACTGGCAGAGACATGTTTGGGATGCAGGGGGAGGTGGGGGCAAGGCAATCAGTTGGCAGCTGGCATCTTCAAGATGGCAGCAAACAAAAGTGACAGTTTGAAAATGTGATATGGCTGGAAGCATAAGCAGTACATTGAACAGATATCATGCCTTTCTACAAATATGTAGAAGATGGTGTTTTAATGTTGCTTAATATTCTGTTGTTGTTCCATCATTACTGTCCATTTCATAAACATAGTCAGTGTGTTAGAATTCCACATTGGTGGCAGGACCATTATAGAACTGTGTGATGCAATTTATATCCTTGTGCAATCTTTTTCATTCTTTTCACAATGCAGCCATGTTCTACTATCGAACCTTGTGGCTGAAAGAGGTTAAATGTTACCATACAGTTCTAGAATGAGAAGTGTCATTGTGATTCAGTTGTTAGCACATTCTGCCTGTGGTCCAGAAGGTTGTGGGTTCTAGTCCCACATCAGAATTGGGCTCATGCCATAAACACTGGCTCCCAATTGCAGTACTAAGAGGATGCTGTACTGTCGGGGTGTCCTGACATTCAGATGAGATGCTAAACGGAGGTCTTGTCTATCTTTTCTGGTGGTTGTTCAAGTGGATGGTACAGATCCTGGAAAGAGTAGGGAACTTACCCTGGTGTCTTGGCCAAGGTCCCTCATTCACTAAAATACTACTAGTAGCTTAATGTGGTTCCATTTCAGTTGATTTGTATCCATATCCCTCACCCCCACCTCAACTTTGAAGCTGAAAATAGACAGAATTGCCTAGTCTTCTTTTCCCAGTATACAAAAAATAAATACATGTAAATATCCCTACCTGCATGAATCAGAAACACTCGCTGGGTTTATTAAAATTCCTTTAAACATGGAACAAGGTCAGAATGGAAATCAGTATTCATAACAGTAGTGCAATGAAACGGAGCAAAAATGTGACCCTACATTTTTTTCACTATAAAAAGACTCCAGGCATCTTTCAGTTTTATTTGGAGATATAGGGCCAGATATTCAAAGGTTAGCGCAGGGTGCAAATCCGTTGAGCTGGACTAGCACTGAATTTGTACCCAACTGCTATATTTAAAAGGACATTTAGCGCCAGTACTAGGTGTTAGCGCGGGTGCTAAATTATAATGTATGCAAGGCAGGAACTCGGGGGAGGGGGCCTGAATGCCGGCGCACCAGCATATTCAAAGGTATAGTACCATGCTACAGGCATTAGCGCAGCCTGTAGCATGGTGCTGAATACCGCTGAGAAAAGGCCAGCGATAATGTGCCAGTGGTAATGTGGCACTACCAAAAGCACCATTCCTGATCCCTGGTGTCCACCATAGTTATGTCCCTGGTAATCTAGTGAGAGGCCCCCCCACCCCAGGCACTTATCCTGACCTTTTGAAAATAAATAAATGTCCACTTCCCTGGTAGTCTAGCGGTCCTCCCCAACACCCTCAAGGATGTATCCTGACCTGTTGAAAATAAATAAATGTCCACTTCCCTGGTAGTCTAGTGCCCCCACAAGCACATATCCCGACCCATTGAAAATAAATAAATAAATGTCCATTGTCCAGGTAGTCTAGCGGTCCTCCCCAACACCCTCAAGCACGTATCCCGACCTGTTGACAATAAATAAATCCCCATTTCCCTGGTAGTCTAGCGGTCCCCCCACCCTCAAGCACGTATCCCAAAGTGTTGAACAATAAATAAATGTCTATCCATTTCTCTGGTAGTCTAGTGGTCCCCCCACCAGGCAGTGACACCCCGCTCATCCCATTCATGTTAGTGAACAGAGCTGGTGACTGGCTCAGCCCTCCTCTCACCACCATGGCCGGCTGCCGACTGAGGTAGGAAGGAGCGCCCTTCCTGCCTCAGTCGTGGCAAGCCGTGGTTATTGTCACTGGGCCAGGATATGTGCTTGGGTGGGGACTGCTAGACTACTAGGGCAATGAACATTTATTTATTTATTGTCAACGGTCAGGATACATGCTTGGGGTGGGGTGGGGGACCACTAGACTACCAGGGAAGTGGACATTTATTTATTTTCAACAGGTTGGGATATGTGTGGGGAGGGACATCACAGACTACCAGGAAATGGGGATTTATTTATTTTCAACAGGTCGGATATGTGCAGGGGAGGACCACTAGACTACCAGGAAATGGGGATTTATTTATGGTCAATGGGTTGGGATACTTTGGGGTGGGGGGACTGCTAGATTACCAGGAAATGGGGATTTATTTATTTTCAGCAGGTCGGGATATGTGCTTGGGGGTGGGGGACCACTAGACTACAAGGGACATTTATTTTATTTTACATTAGATGGAGGTTGGGAGTTGTGCAGGGGGGTGGGGGGACCACTAGACCACCAGGGAAATTTATTTTATTTTACATTAGAGGGAGGTCGTGCGTTGTGCAGGGGGGTGTGGGGACCACTAGACTACCAGGGTTTAAAGTGAATTGCGGGCTACCGGGGATCAGGGAGCATACTAGGGGGGCACTAGCCTACCAGGCTGTAGCAGGCACACAATGGAACAGGGACCATGAGGTCAGAAAAGGACTACCTGGCCCAGCCAGTCTGCCCTGTTCTGGATATGCTGCATATCCTAGTTCCTAGTGACCCTACATCCTATGGCCACCTGCCCCCTCCAGGTTTGCCTTACGCCTGTCCCATGCATTGCCCCCACCACTGTGTTTCACCCACTACTGCAGTTAGGTACCTATGTTGTTGGGGGAGGCATCCTCCAGGGCATGTATGGCCACGGGCAGTGTGTCTGTGTATAGCTATCAATCTGTATATGTATATGTGTGTGTATATATGTGTGTGTGTGTATATATCTATATAATATGTATACATACACATACACACACACACACACACACACAGGTTTCGGCTTGCACCACTGCATGGGTGTGTTGCATGCACTGACTGTGCCTGGCAACACACAGTTCCTGCTGCATCCAGCCTGTACTTCTATTCTGACCAAGAGGGGTTGCTGTTGGCATGCCTTGGCTTGCAGCGTCCAGCTTGTACTTCCATTCCGAACAAAAGGGGAGCTTTGTGCTCCATGTAGTAGCACTGGGCAAACTGCATGGTAATGTATGCTAAGCAGCTCCTAATGAGATGCAAATATACCTGTTTGCCCATGGATTACCTAAGTAGGCTCATTTGCATGGGCGCTTTGAATATAGCTCCCGTCTGCCCCAGGCTAACCAGTTTGCACCAGGCTAATGTGTTAGCACTGTGCAATCGGGTTAGCCCTGGGCAAACCTTACTTCAGTATAGCACAGTTCTGCAGTGTGTGGCTCACATTGTTGTTTGCAGTCATACCTCTCAACTGTCCCTGATTTTACCTCACAGTTTTACTCTGTCCTTCTTAAAAATTGTATTTCCATGACCAAACAGTGGGGGTTGTAAGCATAAAATAATGTCAAACACTAATGTTACAGACGTGTTCTTCCTTAGAAATTGCATTTTACACTACACCACTTCTTCTACCAGCTTCCTGAGTGGATATCATCCATTTTTAAGTTGTGTCCCTGATTTTAAACCTTTATCCCTAGTTTTTGTAGGCCTTGTCCCTGATTTATGAGGCAGGGGGTTAAGAGGTGTGTTTGCAGTAGATGTGAGACATCTCTGCAATCACACACAATGTTCTCCACCTGCAGCACTGGCTTGCTACAGAGTCTAATGAGCTGCAGTTGCAGTTTGCACTTCCCTGTTGCTATATTCAGTGCTGTCTTACTCCCGGGCTATTATTGCCCTGCATTTCCAGACCAGTTTACCTGGCTTCTTTAGACTGCTATATTCAGCAGGATTAGCACTGGGCTATTTCCTTTTCAATATAGCTTGCTTTGTGCTCCGGGCTAAGTTTGCCCGCAGGGCAGTGCTAATTCGGCCCAGGGCAAAGTTTTGAATATCTGGCCCATAAATTCCTAATTCCTCCAAAATTTAAGTATTTTATAAATATTTTAGAAACATAGAAACATAGAATGTGACAGTAGATAAGGATCGCTTGGCCCACCTAGTCTGCCCATTTTCCTACCTTACAGATAAGCTGCAGATCCTAGTTAACCAACAGCTTACTTCCTCCTACCCCCCACTAGGACTGCCTTATGTCTGTCCCATGCATTCTTGAATTCCCCCACTGTTCTTGACTCCACGACCTCCTCAGGGAGGCTGTTCCATGCATCCACAACTCTCTTTGTGAAAAAATACTTCCTCACATTACCTCTGAGCCGTCCCCCCTCTATCTTCAAATTATGCCCCCTTGTTCTTGCACATCTCTTTTTCTGAAAGATGCTACTCTCTTGGACTTTGTTGATTCCCTTGAGGTACTTGAAAGTTTCTATCATGTCCCTTCTCTCACTTCTTTCCTCAAGGGTATACATATTAAGCTCCTTTAGTCTTTCTTCGTATGTCTTCTGGTGCAGACCCTGCACCATTTTGGTCGCCCTCCTCTGGACAGCCTCCACTCTGTCTATGTCTTTGTGGAGATGGGGTCTCCAGAACTGCACACAGTACTCCAGATGGGGTTTCACCAACTGTCTCTACAGAGGGATAACAACTTCCTGTTTTCTACAATTGATGCCTCTTCCTATGCATCCCAGTATCCCCCCCGCCTTTCTTACTGCATTCTTACATTGCTTGCCCACCTTTAGGTCATCTGATATAATTACCCCCAGGTCCCTTTCCATTTTTACTGTTATCAGTATCACACCCCCCATTGTGTACTCTTCCCCTGGATTTTTGTTTCCCAGGTGCATTACCTTGCACTTCTTTGCATTGAATCTGAGCTGCCGTACATCTGACCATTCCTCCAACCTTGCCAAGTCCCTTCTCATCCTTTCCACTCCATCTTGTGTATCAGCCCTGTTGCAGATCTTTGTGTCATCTGCAAAGAGGCATACTTTTCCTTCCAGTTCCTCTGCAATGTCACTTATAAAGACATTAAAAAGGACTGGCCCTAGTACTGAACCCTGCAGTACCCTGCTAGTAACCCTCCTTTCTTCACTGTGGACTCCATTTACTACTACCCTTTGCATCCTGTTGTCTAGCCAATTTTTTATCCAGGCTACCACCTTGGGACCCACTCCAAGACTGGCTATCTTGTGTATTAATCTTTTGTGTGGGACTGTATCAAATGCCTTGCTAAAATCTAGGTATGCCATGTCCACAGCCCCTCCCTGGTCTACTACTTTGGTCACCCAGTCAAAGAAATCTATTAGATTCATCTGACACGACCTTCCCATCATGAATCCATGCTGCCTTGGGTCCTGTGCCCCACTGGCTTCTAGGTACTCAGCAGTTCTTTCCTTCAGAAGTGATTCCATCATTTTCCCTACCACTGAGGTCAAACTAACAGGTCTGTAGTTTTCTGCCTCTGTCCTGCTTCCACTTTTATGAAGAGGAATCACATCCGCCCACCTCCAATCCTCAGGTACCACCGCATCCTCCCATGATTTGTTAAAGAGAGTAGTCAGAGGTGTCACTAGTTCTACCCTTAGTTCCTTTAGAATTCTTGGGTGAATCCCATCAGGCCCCATTGCTTTGTCCACCTTCAATTTTATTAGTTCTTTCAGAACCCTTTCTTCTGTAAATGGACTGGTATAGACCCCCGTCATCAGATTTTTTCTCTTGTTTGGTTTAGGTACCTCCCCCTCCTCTTCCTTTGTGAATACTGAGCAGAAATATTCGTTCAGTTTCCCTGCTTTTTCAGTTTCACCCTCTACCCACATTCCCTCCCCTTTATTAAGCCTCAGTATCCCTCCTTTGGTCTTTCTTCGCTCCCTAATGTACCTATAAAAGGTCTTATACCCCTTCTTAACAGAGTTGGCTATCCTTTCCTCAGTTTGGGCCTTTGCTATTCTGACTGCCTTCCCAGTCTCTTTCCGCTTTAACTGATAAAGTTCTCTGTCCTGCTCCTTCTGCGTTTCCTTATATTTCCTGAATGCTATCCTTTTCTCCTTAACCTTCCCTACCATCTCTTTTGAGAGCCATAGCGATTTTTTCCTTCATTGTGTTTTGTTGATTTGTTTTACACAAAGGCTTGTTGCCTCTATGATGGCTGTTTTGATTACTCCCCATTGTTCCTCCGCCCCTCTTTCTTGCCTGTTTGCTAGTGCTTTTCTTTTTACTTTTGTTTTTTTCTCAAGAAAAAAAGATGGCTGCCACATTTTGCATAGAAATAGCATTGGAGAACTGGCAAGGGTTAGGAGTGAAAACATAAAAAAAAGACTCATTTTGCACAGCATAGGAGAGGCCTAGACATGTACATTTCACAGGTATGCTAAAATGTTCTTAATTGTAGCTGAAACCAGCTTTTTCTGGAAAAACATTTTTTGCTGCACTGCTGCTTTAACAAAGCAGCTCGTACAGGAAAGAGTACTCCCTGGTTCTGTTAGGTTCTCCTTTACTGGCATTTCCTCCCTACAGCTACATATCTGCAGGCACCAATAATGATGATGCTGGAACTTCTGAACATGTTTGTCCTTGCAAGTTACCAATCCTGTCCAAGTTTTGGTTATCATCTGTTTTAAAGTACTGGTATTCTTTCTGAATAGTTTTGTAATAGCATTTACATTTAGGAGTGAATAAATGTGTAACCTAACAGTCAACACATTATGTCTTTGTTTAGGGCCAGAGGGTTGCATCTGCCCAGACTCCCGACCCCAGGATCTACTCAGTCCTCTGGGCTGTAATACATTACTACAACATGTGTTTATCAGATGTGTTGGGGAATTCCTGTCCTGTGATTGGTGGACCTGACAACAGACTATGGTATATCCCATGATATACCACACCATCTTGCATATTATTGCTTATATCAAAAATAGTGTGGACAGCAAGCATGCATGTTGGGCCCAAGCACCCACAAAGCTAGCAAGATATTTTACGTTGGCCGGGCTTGCACACCCAACATTTAGTGGCAATGATAGGGATTTTGGGGGGGTGTCACTGCAGAGCCCATTGCAGTTCACAAAAGCAAGGGCTCGGCAGTCTACGTCAATGGCTATGGGCTGTGGTCCTGACATTACTCTCTGCTTGGTGGGCTGAAACCTTGTGTATTTCAAAGGACCGAAGCTGTTCCAATCAGAGAGGGCTTCGGTCCTTTGATTTGCATGAAGCCATCAGCAAACAGCTGAGTGGCTTTCAAAGGAGCCTGTCATCTTTAGTCTTGTTAAAAACAATAAACAAAAACCCATCTGTCATTGTCTGTTTGTGCCCCCGTAACTGCCTCCCACCCAACCCTCCCTCTCAATACCCACCACCCTAGTAGTGCTCAATTCCCTCAATGTTGCCACCTCGTAGTTTTTTTTAATTTTATTTATCTATTGCCTGTAACAAAGGAACTCTTCCCTCAATATCTGTAGCTTGTCCCCTGTAACTGCTCCCCCCACCTGACCCTCCTTCTGAGCACCAACCCCCCAATAAACACAACACTGAAATTGGGGGTGCTCAATCCCCCAGTGTCGTCCTTCCTAATTTTTTTTCCTTTAACTGCTCCTCCCCACCCGACCTTCCCTCTCATCACCCACCACCCCGCCCCACCCTCACCCCCATAAAAATGACATGGAGGCTGATGGTGCCCAATCCCCCAGTGTCATCACCTGAAATATAAAAAAACATCCCTCATCGTTTTATTTTTAACTTCAGGAATAATTTTATTGAGAAAAGTTAAAAAGCATAGTACAGCCACATTTACACTCTGTATTTGGTTTATTACTAACATAAGTGTTGACTATATTTCTGCAGATAGAACACTATACAAACAAGCATTTGTCAATGCAGAATGTTGTCTCGCTGGCATTGGCATAGGTAGTGCAGGAGTTAGAGATGCATAATAGGAATGGCAGTGTAGTATTGAACTGACACCAACCCCACCCCCACCTTGCAGAGACTGACAGGTGTTGGGGTGTGCCTTTGGGTCGTCAGCTATAACGCTCATGCCATTTTACCTCACCCTACCCTGTAGACACTGACAAGTGTCGTGGTGTGTTTTGGGGTCTTTGGGCCTTATACTTACCCCATTCCATAAGGAAATATGCTGAGATGGGTGCAGCCTAAGAGAATGGGATGAACTTTGGGGCTGAACACTCCAAGGCACGCCTCGATGCCTGTGACTAGCTGCAGGGTGGGGGTTGGGGTGGAATGGCATGAGCATTACAGCTGATGATCCCCAGTCACACCCCTGATGCCTGTCAGTCTCTACAGGATGGGGTGTTACAGTTGGAAACCCTAACGCCGTAGGCGTTTGTTGGTATTTTCACTCCAAATTATCAACATGGGCTTTTTGTGACTCCACCTCATGAAGAGCGGCACTATCAGTTTGTTAGCTGAAAGGTGATTTTGCACAGTGACTGCGCCATTTGGTGCCACAGGTATGAAAACACATTTTGGGCAGGATGTGAAAAATGACAACTGTATTGTTCATGAGGAGGTGTAAAAAAATGGCAAAGTTGAAAATCTGGAGTGAAAATATGAAAAATCGGTGAAGTCTTGAGCATGCATAGAAACTGAGCAATGCACGTCCATAACCCAAATAGTTTTGGGAATTTTTAACCATATTTTCAACATAGGTATTTTGGGACCTCCCTCATGAACAGTGGCACTGTGATTTTGTTAATCTGTCCCAAAAGATGATTTCACACAGCGACCACGTCATTGTGTGCCACAGGTGTGAAAACACATTTTGGGCAGTATGTGAAAAATGACAGCTGTACTGTTCATAAAGAGGTGTGAAAAAATAGTAATGTTGAAAATCTGAAGTGAAAATATTACAAATTCGCAAAGTTACAAACATGCGTGGAAACTGCACAATGCAAGCTCGTAAAACAGTCATTTTTTGGATTTTTTTCACCAAATTTCACCAAATTTGCAACACAGGCTTTTTGAGAGCCCGCCTCATGTACAGAGGCACTGCCATTTTGTTAATCAATCCCAAAAGGTGATTCCATGCAGTGACTGGAAAATCACCTTTTGGGATCGAATAATGCCATGACAGTGACTGAATTCATGAGGAGGGGTCCCAATAAACCCATGCTGAAATTTTGGTGTCAAAATTCCCAAAAATGCCCGCGATATGCACCAAAGTTGAAAAAACCCTATTTATGGCATTATACAGCTTACCAGCATTTCTTCAGTTTGCAGTCGGCTTTGAAGAGTGCAGACATGTTCCCGGTCCACCGATGATTGTCACGCTGGACTCCTGAGGTAAGTATGGAGTGAGGGGGGTGTGGGGAGGCAGGGTGCACAGAGGGTGGGCCTGGGTTTGGGAAGACCGTGAGGAACCATTTTCTTGTTTACAGGGTAAAAAAAAAAAGAAAGCAGTCGGTTTCTTCTTTTCATGAGTGTTGTTTGGTACACTGGGGTGGGCTCCCAGTGTACCACCTCTGATGACCAATGGGGAGGGACTAGGCGCCGACAGGATTGGGCCCCGTCGGCACAGAAATGGGGGGGCACACATGATGCTGAGGGGGATTGAGCACCCCCTCGGCAAACAGCAGAAATCAGGGGGATGGGGACATTATGCCAATGGGGAGTGGGCTCCCCTGTTGGCAACTGGAACTGGGAAGGGGGGACTGAAGCCGATGGGGATTGGGCACCCCCTCAGCACACAATTGAAATGGAAGGAGGGGCATTATGCCGATGGGGAGTGGGCTCCCCTGTCAGCAAATGAAGTGGGTTGGGGCATGCTGACAGGGAGATTGGGCACCCCTGAAGTCAGCATTGTGCATGGCGGCAGTCAGTGCCGCCATCTTGATTGAACAACTTCACCAGTAAAGGCACATCGGGAGGCATGTTATTGTGCCACTGTATGATGAGCTTGCCTCTCATTGCAGCAGCACTTTTGTTAGATGTTGTGACCACTTTGCGTGTTGCTGGTGTCAGCGCCTACATGCTGAGTTTTTGGGGAATGAGGGACGCACCTACTGATGCGTGACCTGCATTCGCCCACAGTGACCACACCTCTAAATCTGCTACTACCGCAAGATGTTGGCTGGTGCGTAAGCATGAGCCAACATAAAAAGGGGTGTTCCCCAGGGCTCTATACATAAGGTATGCATAGCCAAACCTTAGTATGTGTAAGACAGTAATTCCAGAAATTACCTATAATCTCTAACTGATAAAGTCTTTGAGTCCATAACAACTGTCCATTGCAAAAAGTATTGTGCTGTGCAGATACCCCTGATCTCCTTGTAAAACACAAGTAATCAATAATTTCTCATTGTTCAAACAACATAGCATAAAATGACCCATGTCATCCTATCTCAGCAAAGTACAAACCATACAGTAACTAAATGGATACCTCTCAATGTCCTATTAATGCAAAGAGAGCAGCCCTTGTGGGGTATTTATTTTATTTATTTATTGCTAGGATTTTTCTAATACCTATGGTAATACTAGGTATTAGAAAAATGTTGTGTTGTAAATAATCTGTACCCCTCATGTAGCTGTGCCGTTATACAAATATTTACTCTTGACTTTACAGTCAGTAATGGCTACAGAGTAACGTTTGCTAAACATCAAATACTTAAAAACCTGAACTTGGATGTGAATGTCCCTCCCCCCACTGTCCCATATACTTTATATGCAGTGATGTGATATTAACCAGGATCTGTCTGCACTTGTGACTGATGCCAAGGGTGCCATACCTCAAGAAACCTACCCTGTTCTAGTCTGACTCAACTTATGATGTTTTCCATCTGTTCAAGATCTGCCACCCTAGCCCTCCAACAGTTCAATGTGAGTGGGGCCGGGGAGAGTCATCCTGTAGTAATGCATTTAAGAGGAGTCACTTGCAGAATTTGACCCAAGTGTCTAACATTACTGGAACAAGCTACAAAGTTGGGAATCCCAGCACTAAATCAGTAAAAGTAAAGGGAATATTAAGGCCTGATAAACCTTGGTGGGCTGAACATATTCCCTGCCAAAACTCCATCAATTTAGAACAAGACAAAATATATGGTGATGGGTTCCCTGTTACCACAGTTCCACCAGCAATAGTCTGTATGGGAGGGATTAGAATGTTTAAGTGATGTTAGGTAAATCTGTCCCGAAAGATGATTTTGTGGTCATTGTGTGAAATCAACTTTTGGGCAGGAGTACAACATTTTCTCCACCATTGTTTATGAGGTGCTGTCATAAGAAGGCTATGTTGAAAATTTGGTGTAATAATATTAAAAAACAACAAAGTCATGAGCCTATGCTTAAGTTTGCAAATGCAGGCTCGTAACTTTGGTAATTTTTGATATTTCGTCCCCCAAATTTTCAAAATAGCCATTTCTTCACAGCACCCCATGAATGTGACAGCTGCTGATTTTTTTCAAATCCTGGCCAAAATGTGATTTTGCATCCTGTAAGGTGACTTCGCAGTCGCTGCATGAAATCACCTTTTGGGCAGGAGTTTAACATTTTCTCCACTATCGTTCATGAGGTGGGGTCACAAGAACGCTATGTTGAACATTTGGGGCAAAAATGTTTAAAAACAATACAGTTAGGAGCCTATGTTGAAATTTTATGAACGTAGGCTTGTAATCACAAGAAGGCTATGTTGAACATTTGGGGCAAAAATATTTGAAAACAATACAGTTAGGAGCCTATGTTGAAATGTTATGAACGTAGGCTCGTAACTTTGATAATTTTCAATTTTTTGACCCCAAACTTTCAACATAACCATTTCTTCACACCGCCTCATGAATGTGGCTCTACAATCAGTGTCAGTGGCTCAGTAGGTGGCACATTTGCCTCTGAGGCCAGGAGATCAGAGGGCTGTGGGTTCAGTTCCCACATCTGGCACTTGGGTTAATATCCCAGTACTGGCACTGTAGTGCAGCATGAGAGGGGTGCTGCACTTCTGAGGTGCAGTCTTTCAGATGAGATGTTAAACCGAGGTCCCATCTGCCTGGATTGGTGGTAGTTCAAGTGGATGTTAAAGATCCCATGGCACTTATCGAAAAGAGTAGGGGAATTTCCCTTATGTCCTGGCCAAATTTCTCTCATTCACTAAAAATACCACCAACAGCTTAATCTGGTTCAAGGTCAGTTGGCATTCATCTGTATCCCCCTTCCCCGGATCATGCCTGAAAATAGGCAGGATTTGTCTAGTGCACTTACCCGGTCAACAAAAACTGAAAAAAAAAAAAAAAATGTCAGTTCAACAACATCCCTGTCAACTGACGTTACAGCAACAGATTTATGTTGACTGCAACTGTGGTCAGCATAAATCCATCTGAAAACACTTTCTTGAGGGGCTTTAACTCCCCCCAAGCCCCCTATGCAGGGGGCTCTATCCCTTGCACCCCCCATAAATAATATAATCAACTCCGAGTCAAAGTTGATTTGGGGAGGTAGTGCAAGACCCCAAAAAGGTAGTGCTGGAGTCCCGCGGTGACATTACAGTGATCTGTCACTGTGCCGCTCTAACATTGTTCATGGTAGAAGTTTTCAACCGGCGTCAGCATATGCATGAATATGACAGCGGTCATTTTTCAAATCCTGGCCAAAGTGTGTTTTCACATCCTGAAAGGTGATTTCACAGTTGTCACACGAAATCATCTTTCGGACAGGAGTTTGAACATTTTCCCCACTATTGTTCATGAGGTGGGTTCATAACAAGGCTATGTTGAAAATCTGGCATAAAAATATTAAACAAACAACAAAGTTATGAGCCTCCATTAAAGTTTATGAATGCAGCCTTGTAACTTTGTTTTTTTCTAATATTTTGACCCCAAATTTTCAACATAGCCATTGCTTCACAGAACTTCACAGAACTTCATGAATGTGGCAGCTGTCATTATACAGTACAGTAATTGGTGCTTTCAGCAAGTGGAACACTACTGTAATTGATATTTTAATGGACAGTCACTGAGTAGCTTTAGGCTCACAGATCAGTCAGTGGTAGCCCTGGCAGTTTGCGGTTGCTGGCAGAATGCTTAACTTAAACAATGAGGAGTGAAAGAGAAGGGGGGAACAGAAGAACATTACATACAGTGAGAAGTGGTATGGTTACAAGGTGTGCTTCTTTTGAAATGCTGCACATTTTACATCCAGTTTCCAAATGTACTCAGATTCAGCTCCAGACATACTGATATTCCATGTGATGTACATGTTTTTAAACATACAAACCATTGAACAATTATGTTACCTTTACAGAAAAAAAGGGTTTTAACACCTAATATACTGTATAGGGTAGAGAAGGGCCCCAAATATATTTGAATCTTCTGGCTCTTTAATGCTACACATTGGGGCCAGTGTTGCTGCACACTTTCAACCTTTGTGTGCCACCTTGCTGACAAGTGAAGAGTGGGTATTACCTATTTCTGTCACCTGTACTTTTATTCTCCTGTCCTTAAACCATCAGCTCAATGCTGGGCCATCTCTCAGTCCAGGCTCCTGCTCTGTCACATTTCTCCCATTCCTTGATCAAGACAAACTGGAGGACTCTCATATTTTTTTTTGGGGGTGGGGACACCAGCTCAAAGATAACGGAGTTGAAGCAGACTGTTACCAGGGTGCACACCAAGGAGCCACTTGGGGCACCCTTGACCATGCTGGCTGTGCAGTGGGACTCTGATTGAAGCAAGGACCTCAAGAGTCAGAGCAGTACATCCACCTCCCAGTGCTCGGCAGTCACACCAGCCAAATCTCTGCACCAGGAATGAATTATCATCTCCGCTGGATCACTCACCAAGATGGAGGTCAATGTAATCTCTCGCAAACACCTACAGTCAGAGGTCCTATCTTACAGTCAGAATCGAGTTCATGACCAGCACTTCTGCCATTTTGGGGACTATGTACAAATAACTGCATACCAGCTAAGTAAAGTGTGCCAACTTGGCATTCTTCCCTTGGTGTTTTTTTACAGCAACCTGAGACAGCATGTCACATACTGTAGTTAGCTGATATTCTCAGAGGCACCAGAGCCACTCTGACTTCAATCAATCTAGTCCCCAAACAATGGCAGGCACGTCACACTTACTTGTGTGTGAGGCCTGTGGCCTCGTGCCCAACCACCCGAGGCGTGACATTATCCCAGCACAACACATGCCCTGTTGTGAATTACTGCCTAAATAAAATCTTGCACTTGGACAACATTCCAGCTGTGTTTGCACCTGTGTTTCTTTTACTTTCTTATTAAAGATCTAGGGCTGGAGTTTTAAAGCTGCATCAGGGACTTGTGGCACAATTGTGCCTCAACCCAGATGCATATGAAAAAAAGACTAACAGGTGATCTAATCTATGCATGCATCTGCCAAGATGAGTTGCAAACAGGGAGCATTAATAATATTGCATGCATCAATATTTGTTGCATATGCCATTATTTTGCAGTAAAATGATGGTAAGTGCTGTAAATGTGGTAAAACCTTTAAAAATGGTATTCAAACATGGTGTTCTTTTAGTGTGCTGCAGGTGCAGCCGTATGCTGTAGGGACAACCCAAAATCGTGAATTGCGCTTGCACCATTTAACCTGAAACACAAGTCTTTAGGCATGATCAATGACTTTTTTTATATAAAGGCTGGTGTAAGATTTTGTGAATATAGCAGTTAAATCCTAAAGCAGGTTACAAATACTTACTTAATCTGTTTATGCATGAATACTCCAGGGAACTAATAAACACTGCCTATGGGGACAGCCCATCAATGACAGCTGCAATACTTAAAGTCATGTTCATACCATCTGTCTCAAGTTTCCGTGAAATGGCTGCAGCCTTGATTTTACTCAATCAGTCAATCAAACTTTATTTATAAAAGGCGCCTTTTCAAAACCAAGGCGCCTGTACATAACATAATAAAATCAATAAATAATTAAAACAATATTAAAATTAATCCAAGGCATCTACAATTAAAAGTCATTGTATGCAAGGCTAAAAAGATGTGTTTTTAATGCCCCCCTTGAAGCTTTGGACAGTCGGGCAATCCCGCACCTGACGAGGTAGAGAATTCCACAAGGGGTGGGGCCATAAAACTAAAAAATCTGGCCCCAGAGGTCTTTAAACAAACTCTGGGAATCTCTAGCAATCCCTTGTCAGTGGATCAGAGATAGCGGGAGGGACAGTAGGGACAAAGGAGATCTTTCAGGTAGCCAGGTCCCTGATCGTGTAGGGCTTCATAGGTCAGCAAACCAAGCTTGAAGGTGATTCGCCAGCATATTGGCAGCCAGTACAGTCCGTGGAGCACAGGTATTATATGACTGGACCTAGAGGATCCAGTCAGTAGCCTGGCTGGCGCATTCTGCACCAGCTGCAAGTGGCGAATATCAACCCCCAGTAGCCCAAGCTAAAGGGCGTTGCAGTAGTCAAGGCGGGAGGTAACGAAGGCGTGGACCAAAGTAGGAAGATCGTCAGGAGGAACCAGGTGCTTTACCCGGGTGATGTTCCTCAGATGGTAAAAAGAGGCTTTGACAACTGCCGACACCTGAGATTTAAGTGTCAAACAGTCATCAAACACAACGCCCAGGTTCCGCACCCGGTCTGAGGTAGTTAGCTGAACACCCCCAAGCCATAAACCTGAGGGTGATCCTGCCAACAAACCCGCCCTCCAGTAACCTAGGTCCACAACCAACACCTCAGTTTTCTCTGGATTCAACTGCAGCCAACTCACATTCATCCAGTTCTGGATTTCGGCCAGACAGTTGTTAAGGACCGAAAAGGCAGCATCTTGGCCGGGCACAAAGGACATGTACAGTTGATTATCATCTTCATAGCAGTGAAAACTCAAACCGTACTGCCTAATAATCGCTCCTAATGGCAGCATGTACACCACAAACAACATGGGCACCAAAATGGAGCCCTGCAGCAGCCCACAGGATAGGGGGAATGATGCCGAGGAAAAAATTCCAGACACCACCCTCTGAGTCCTACCCTCGAGGAAAGATCGAAACCAACCGAGGACTGTACCAGACAGCCCACAGATAAACTGCAAGTGCTCCAATAGCACACCATGGTCTATGGTGTCAAATGTTGCAGAGAGATCAAGAAGGACCAAGATGGAATGAGTCCTTCGATCTCTCGCTATTAGGAGGTCATTTAGTACCAAGACAAGAACTGTCTCGGCACTATGTCTCTTTCTAAATCCAGACTGGAGAAAATCATAGACATTGTGGCTGGTTAAATGATCATCCAACTGCGATGCGACCACCTTCTTAATAACCTTACCCACAAAGGGCAGGTTAGAGACAGGCCTGTAGTTAGCCAGACAATCCGGGTCTAAGGAGGACTTCTTAAGAAGGAGCTGAACCACAGCCTTCTTTGGAGGATTTGGAAAAATCCTCCTCTCCAAAGACCTCCAGACTATTTCAGCAAGGACCGGACCAATTTTATCCACACAGCCCACTAGGAGACATGTGGGGCCCGGGTCCAAACCACAGTTAGTTGAACGCAATGATTCGATGACCATCACAATGTCACTGATTGTGGGAAGGCTGAAGTTAGACCACACAAATTGGGTGTCTGACATCTCCTGCCGACCATCACAGCTTCCATTAGGGAGGGTCAAGCGGATATCAGACCTGATTGTAGCAACCTTATCTGAAAAGAACTGAGCAAACTTCTCACACCATTCTTGAGAAAAGGATCTTCTGGGTAGAAGACAGATTGGATTGCACAATCTGTCCACAGTCCAGAAAAGCTGAGCTGGTCTATTCAGTGCAGCAGCAATCTCTCTGGACAGGAATTCTGCCTTCTTACGAGAGATTGCTGATTGATAGACCACGTAATGGTCCATCAACCTAAGTTTGTCACAATCCAGGCCCGATTTCCGCCAGCACCTCTCTAACCTTCGTCCGACTCTCCTCAACTCCCTCAGAGTCTCATCAAACCAAAGAGACCTGGGGCAAAGAGTGAGGGGATGAACACGAACACGAACAGGAGCAATGGAATCCAGGGCCCCTACTACTGCCTTATTATAGGCAAGTACCAAGTCCCCTGAGTCCATGCAATCACTCGGTAAACCCGATAGGTCCAGTACCACCATCAGGCCATCTGGGGAAACACCCCTCAAAGGGCGGTACCGGACATCTCCATAGAGGCTGGCCTACAAGGGGTGGCCTCAAAACTGAACCCAATGGAGTGATGGTCAGACCACCCAACTGGTTCCACCACCAAATCAGATATCTCCATCCCCAGTAGGAACACCAAATCCAATGAATGACCATCAATATGGGTCGAGGAGGAAATAACCTGTGTGAAGCCCAGTGAAATCATTAACTGGCAGAAGTCTTGCCCAAACTGCGAGAGTTCATCGTCAACCCAGGCACTGAAATCCCCCAGAACCAACCATCTGGGGGATCCCAATGTCAGGTTGACAATGAAGTCTGCGACTTCCCACAGGAAAACATTCCCGTCACCTGATGGGTGGTAAATGAGAAGTATCCTGCACTCCACACCCTCGCCCATGATACATTCAAAGGAGTTGGTAGTTCCCACTGGTACCTCCACTAGGTCCAGTTCCGATCAAAAACAGATAGCAACACTCCCACCCCTACGATCCATCCTAGGGCAGTGTATCACCGGGTACCCGGCTGGAATTTCTGATGCCAGAACTGGGCCAGCATTCTCATCCAGCCAGGTCTCAGTGATGCACGCCAGGTCAGATGTTCTAAAAAAATCCGCTATAATAGCTGTCTTGTTTTTAATAGACCTGGCGTTGCATAACACCACCACCCGAGTAGGATGAGCATCCGAGGATGACCATGCTACCTGCTGACTACAAGCAGAACCCTTGGGTATGGGAACCAGACAGGAAGGACCCCTGTCCTGAACCTATTTTGCCCCAGGGTGTCTCCTTGTCCCCACTATCCCTATCTGCCTACTTCTTTCCATTCTCTCTCCAGGCCCAACCCTCATCCTCCTCCTTTTTCTAACAATCCCCAGAGCCCTACACTGTCTGTACACCTCTGGCAATAGGGGAGAACAGAAAAAAGGACAGAGGTCCCTGAGCCTGGAGGAGGAATAATACCCGACCGTCCTTATGCCTTCCCAACACATATTTACCACACTAAGCAAATACCAATCAAATAAATCTCAATATTTTGAATTAGGGACTCTCACCCCCAAACCCAAACACATAATACAACAAAATACAATAACTAAATAGTTCCCCCTCCCCACCCAGTCCTTTCACCACTAGGGAAGAGAGGTAAAAAGCAGTATACAATACAATAAATAATTAATTCCCTCCCCACCCAGTCCTCTCACCACTGGGGAGAGAGGGCAGCACTCTCACTGCCAAACAATTAAAACAGTTATAATAATACAATAACAAATAAATATAAACATAACAAAATTATTACAAACCATAAAAATGAAAAAGAAAACCATAAACTCCCCCCTCACTACTCTCACAACCGAGGAAAGGGATGATTATAATCTTCCACACTGCCAGGAAAAACAGTTGTAGAATCCAACAAGCAAGAAATAAATAAAGTACATGAACACAGGGTCCTCTCACCACCCAATCATCCAAACGATGGAAAATTAATAATACACAAAAAAGTCAGGAGGGAATCAGCAGTCTCTTCAATCCAGGTCCAGAATAAGGTAAAGTCACTGAAAATCTTTCTTTTTCAGTTTTTCACAGATTTTCGGAACAGGCACATGGGCACTCATTGGATGAGTCACTTCACTGTTGATCTTCGCAGCAGCACCACTTGTTGCTCCTAAGTAGTAGCACACCCAGTCCAAGGTCTATATAGAAGCAGCACAGAAATCATAAGAGTCACAAATCTTCGCCAGTCCAAACCACAAAGCAGTCCAAAGAAAGCCAAAAAAACCACAAATCCAGACCGTGACTTCGGATAAATCCAATGTTCATCAGAAGCTCCCCTAATTTGGAAGGCTGCAGCTGTTCAACTTCTATCAGGGCAGAAATCCATGAGTCCAAAAATAACCTTCATACAGTGACCAGATAGAATTAATATCTAATAAAAGGGTCCATATGTGAAAAACCAGGGGTGTACTATTTTTAACCAGACCACAGAAGGATGCCCCCCCACACTACCTCAATCAGGCTCTGCTCGCACCACCCGCAACCTGCAGCTACAGACACCCCAAGGCTAGGCCACCAGGACAAACCTCAGGGTATCTTAGGAAAAACCCCAAATAATGCCTCCGGCTTCCCAGAGCCAAATTGAGGCAATTCCTGCTCGTTCCCGAGTGGCGCGGTCAGGAATAGCCCTAGACATAGAGAGTTAGGGAGCTCCTTCACCCAGCACAGCCTACTGGACTCACTACCCCCAGGCTCGAACAACAATCCAAGATTCAACCTCCTGGTAAAAAATGCCAGTCCAGTCTCAAGAATGCAGTGGCAGTTAAAGCGGCAATTCCCCCACACATGTAGCTCTGCATATAATCGCAAGCAGCATCAGGACATTTTTATTCAACAGTCGCCTTCTCCAGATGAAGCAAATATACAGGAGGAAAAACACCAAACCAGGTAAATGAGCCAAGCTTCTCCACATAAATATGTGAGTCAGGTACGTGGTGAAAAAGTCTGGGCAGTGCAGCCAGTAACAGACCGCTGAAAACAAAAACTATAGCTTTAACTGCATCCAGAAGCACAAAATAAAATGAAATGACATTTAAACGATTGAAATGAATAAAACTGCTAGAACTACTGAAACAAAGTGTTAAAAAGCTCAAAATAAAACTTATCAAGAAGAACTATCGTGACAGCTGGCCCAGCTGACTGATGGGCAATTTAAATATTTATATCCCTGCTGACACCTACAGGTAAGCACAATACCTTATTTGAAAATGTTGTTTCATGGGCTTTTCAAATGTGAGGAACCAAGCCACTAACCTTTCCTTTTAATATAACTGAAAGCAGTGAAACAGTCACTGTCTGACAATAAAGGTGATAGTAAGCCAGTCAAACTGTAGCAACAGACACAGCTTAGAAGCAGTTTTTTTTATTTCCATTCCATCAGTCTGGTTCCTGTGGAGATATACCCCTTTTCTGCCCTTGCTGGTGCCCCACAGAACTCCCTCCACCCAGCATGCCCATGCCAGTCTACAAGTGAAGGCCTGCGACTTACCCCTCATGGCAGGATTCTCCTAGGGGTTAGGGGAGTGTCTAAGATCAGTCTTAGATCCCTGACAAGCTGCATGGTGTATCATTCCTGTGGTTGTGGTGCAGGCCACCCCCCGCCCACATCATGCTGCTCTGTCCCCAGAGGGTTGTTGCACACATGGATGGATCTCCTGGTGAAATGGACAGACACTAATGTCAGTGACATTGGGCTTGCTCTGGCGCCAGTGTGCAGATGTCTGTAGACTCCACCAATCCTGCAGATGTGCTGGTCCTGGGTGCACCTACCACTAGCCTCTGCTAGAGGTCAGAATATTGCCAGGTGCCAGAACCCTTCCTCCCCAGAGGAAGAAAGCAGTCCCATAAATACTTATCCTCCTCCCTCCTGCCCGGTCCTCCAATACCACAGAGTTCACTCCCAAACTTGAGTCATCAGCATTTCAAGCTGTAGCACTACTACTGTGCTGGCCATTTAGAGGCAATGTAACATCAAAGTTTGCATGTATCAAACTAAGGCAGTGTGAAGGCCAATTTAGTTGCATGCATAAGTGCGGTTGGTATGCTGGCACTGGGATTACACACTGAGGCCACCGGGGGGTCATGGAGGTCATGGAGGTGACACACTTGGCTCCCATGGAAGGAGAATGTGTTCTACCTGGAGTTATAAAATGGGTAAGAGAAACCAAGCCCCACAATTGATCAGATGTGATCACATGACCATGCATTTTTCCTGTACAGCCACACAGGTCAGAAATACTTAACTTTCTGAACCTCATTACTCAGTTTTTCCTAGATAAAATCAGAGAGCTCATTTTATAATTGCAATAAGACACTCCATGGTGCAGCACTGCAGGATAACATTTCCCAGGTGCATAAGTCATTCGGCATTGCCTCATGGCTCATTATCAGACCCTTTCAATTATCCCACTGTCATATCTTAATGCTGAATTTGCACACAGACACATCTGGCCAACCAAAAAGCTGCATTCTTAGCAACTGTGAAGGAAGCAACTTACCCATTTCTGCCAGCTAGAGGAAGGGTTCTACCATAGCTACCTCCATTGTTGGGGTAGGCGACATGCGGAGGAAACAGGAAAAAAACAACACTGCAAAAAATCAAGGTATTGTTGACAGTGCAGGGCAAAATGTTTTATGTTTATAAGATTGACAATTTCGCATTTACACATATTTTATGTAATAGTGCCAAAATGTGGTCTAATTTCACCAGCACTTTTTATGCAAATAGCACCATTTTTTCCCAAATTGTGCATTTTTAAAACATGCATTTTAAAATGTGCAATTTCAGCAAATAGAAACATTTTACCAAACAGAGCATTTTTTAAAATGTGATTAAGAAATGTACAGTTTCCACCAAAATTCACCTATTTAAATGCACTGTTGTAGTTTAAGAAATTGCACAAAATTACCTGGAATTGGTGCAATTTGATAAAAGTGCACAAAACGGATTCTCTAATTTTGCCCACCTCCAGTTTTGGCATAGGGTATAGAATGCAAGGTAGGGAAGAAGGAACTTCAGGTTTTAAATCTCAACAAGCCAGCCCCACACTCTATGCCCTTGAGTACTGTAACTCACTTGGCTTCATATACTTCACTCCTTCCCTGCAGTAAAATTTGGTAGATGCTGGACCCCACTGAAAACAAGGTGTGCATCTTCTTATTTATAACTACCACCTTGGTTCTTAACATTATAGTGCTGGCCATTCCATGAACCAGCTGCTAAGTAAGGAAAAGTGCAGCTGAGAGTTTTAACCTGGCGCAGTCTCAGTGATCGGTTGTAAATGAACATCCCTAAGCACCTGCTCTGATTTAGATGGCATTAGCATTTTCTGAAAGAAATAAAGCTGTTAAATGATTCACAGTCCTTTTGACAAGTTCTTGCCAATTCCTTTTTCATTATGCCCCTACACTGTACAGCGGGCTGCTGAAATCTCTCAAGCATGATCCAGTGATGAGACTGCAGATGACGACCCAACAAAATGTGAACAGTCTCATTATACACCTTGTCTTAATGGTTTTAACTAAGTGGCATTTGCAAGCATGTACATGGTGTCACCATAATCAATAACAGGTGGAATCATCTGTTTCACAGTATGAGTGCTACCTCCATGAACACACATTTTTTACATCTACACAACAGGAAGTCTTGATTTTTTTTTAAATCCTGGAGTTTATGTCAGCTGAGTAAAGCATCTCGCCGAGACAAATAGAATAAATTTAAATTCACAAACTTCTCCTTAATCTTGTTGCAGGGCCACAGGACCAAGTGGGTTGAGGTCAAGCTCCAGGCAGATAGGATGTACTCCAGGACTATAGTCCTAGACATTAGAAGGATGGATTTTCAGAGGATGATAAAAATGTTAGGGGAAAGATTTTGAGGTGCGTAGGCTGTGATGCTGTAGGAGTAAGCAGCAAATGGGACTTCATAAGGGAGGGATTACTGGATGTGACAGTGCCCCTTCATAAAGATGTTGAGGAAACCCTTACAGAAATATAGGTGTGCTCTGTACATGCAGAATGCATGCCACATGCTTAATTGTGCAATGTTTGCATGTGGTTCGCATACACAAAGTGAACCTAAGCGAACCAGGTCTAAAAAGCAAATCAGGTTGGCATACTGCAAGCTTGACATGTGTGCAGCAGGTAAGCTGGTGTGAACATCTTCTAAAAATTACATCAGGTTCACTTGTGTTGCATGCTTGACACGAGTGCAGCAACTAAGCTGGTGCAAATCTCATCTTGAAAAACACATCAGTTTCTATTTCTTATACTACTACTAGCAATTAGAGTCATTAAAGAAATTTTTATTTGAATCCTATAAAAAATTAGGTAAACTCATTAATTCTGATCCTTTTCCAGCTTGTTTAATGACTTTTGATTTTTGTCATTAAATCGCCATTAGTGTGTAAAGTATAGTTTGCTTACTGCATTAAATGCCTAGGATATAGCCAGTCGACATCTCCCATTCCAGATGTCAAAGAGGGGCCTCTGTGTTGTGAAGCCTATCCTTTATGTTTTGGACCATGCAAATCCCTTATGCATATTTAATGCTACAAATGTGTTTCTCCATGACTGTTTCATCTCACTTGCTTTCCCTTTGTTATTCTATATTGAGCATATACACTATAGCCATGCTCAGCACTCTTTGTGTTGACCAGGGTCTTGAAAGCATGCACCATATCTCACATTTTGTCACTGAAATGAGGGACATGGACACTCAAAATGAGGGACAATGAGGGACACTAACCCACATGATGATCAGGACACATCATAAAACATGGAGATACAGTACCTCAGAACACAGTGGAAACTAATGCATTAGCACCTGAGAATTTCTACCATTAAGCAGGGGTGCCATTTAGGTAAGGCAGAGTGGGTCAGTGCCCCTCCCCCCCCCATATTTGTGCCTAGGTTTTCCTTATGGGGTGGCAATAATGGCATTAAATTTGGATTTAATCTGTATTGTGTTGTCCACTATCTCCACCTATTACTGGCTGCACAATCACATGTGATGTGGATGAGCGCCAGCCAAGATAAAGCAGATGAGTACTGCAAGTGTGACACTGACTTTCCTGCCATGGAGTAGACAGACTGCACACTACAGCTTGGAGGAATTGGTGAGCACTGAACTCTCAATAGCACTGTTGTGGCAGCAGATGTTTGTTGTTCTGATTTTAGTGAGTCTCTGTCTCCCCTGGTGGCAGAAGGGGCAGAGGGTGAACTAGAAGCTAACTCAAGACTTGGCTGCCTACTTACTCTACTAGGTTCACCTTGGAAAAAAACTGCACAGACCCCCATGGCAGCAAGCTAGGTTTAGTAGCAGTGGTGACAGTGTTGTGGGTGGCCTTCATAGTCCTTGATCAGTGCAGTGCGGCAGCAGTCACAGCAACAACCAAGCAAGAAGCAAGCAGTAAGCAATCCAGGTTAGGTGGGTTCGGTGGGTTCGGTGACATGGTCACAGACCATGGTGGGGAGTGTTGTGGCAGCACATTTTTGTTGGTCTACTCTTAGTGAGTCTCTGTCTCCCCAGGTGGCCGAAGGGGCAGAGGGTGAGCTAGAAGCTAACTCAAGACTATGCTACCTACTTACTCTATTAGGTTCACTTGCAAAAAACAGCACAGACCCCCCATGGCAGCAAGCTTAGCTTAGTAGCAGAAGTGACAGTGGTGTGGGTGGCCTTCATAGGCCTTGATCAGTGCAGTGCAGCAGCAGCCACAGCAGCAACCAAGCAACCCAGGTTGGGTGGGTTTGATTGGTAATGTGACTTGGTCATGGACCATGGTTGGGGCCTGTGATGGTCAGTTCTAGCATCTAGCTTCTGAGGAAGGAGAGAGGGGGAGCGGATTGAAAACTGGGCTGGTGGCACACTGTGCCAGGCTGCAGGTTCTGGCCATATGGCCTGGAAAGTAAAAGTAAATACGTTTTTTACAGGTGGATTGAATGAGGATGAAGGACTGAAATATTGATGTGTTTTTCACATTTCTTCTCCTTTGGGTGGCTTCATGACCCATAGCAGATGGGTATTGAATGGAGTGGAGCTGGGGAGAAAAATGAGGGAATATCAATAAAGGTTGAGGTTGGCTAAAAGAACAATGAGACTGTTAAAAACAAATGCAGAGGACCCAGTGACACAGAGGGCTGAGGCACTATGTGCTTTAACTCCTACCACTCTGGTGATCTGAGTTCAGGAATTAGCTCGGGTTGCTGGGTGTTGGTTCGGGGAAGAGAGGACTGAGCATCTGCTGGAAAGTTCTCCTCTCCTGGGGTGGGGAGGCATGCTGTCTCAGTCCTTGGCTGCCACCTGGTGGAGGCTAAGTGGCACCAGAATTATGATCAACATAGCAAGCAAGAGGCCACAATTGTATAGCATGTGTATGCCTCCATGCATTTATCCTTACATGCCACTGCAGCTGAGGAATGCAGGGAGAAAATGGAAAAGGGTCACTGCAGTCTTAATGAAGTACTGCTCTCCTACTACTGTCTCTGCATCACCACCTGGACCACCAATCCTGGTACTGGATGAAAGACACCGGGTGGTGATCGGACAGCCCTCCCCTTCCTGTTCCCTCCACTGGGACCAATCTGTGGGGGTTGCACAGGCAAGATGAGTCTGGGAGAGGAAGATGCCAGGCAAGGGAGGTGGGGACAAAGCTGAGTAGACCACCTGGGTCAAACCATGAGACAAAAACCTTAATGGCCAAAAAAGCAGATGCACAGCTGAGGTTAGCATAGGGATAAAAAAGGGGACAAAGCATTAGTTTGATGCATACAGTAGCAGGAAAACTATAGAAAAGGTGCTCAGGCTGAGGAAGGGGGAGAGGTGGGTGTAGAAAGATAAAAAAGGAAAGGCAAACTTACTGAATTCATAATTATGTTTAGTGTTCACACTGGAAGACAAGAGCCTGCTGTCAGAATAGAAACATAGAAATCTGTCAGCAGAAAAGGACCCATCGGCCCATCTAGTCTGCCTCCTTCCCTCGGGAATATAGCATTAAAGCCAGTAGGGGATCATTAGTGAGTGCCAACAAGGAGCCCGTCACAGGAAAGAGGGTGTTAAAGAACATACAAGCAAAGAAAGTGGATAAATAAATGGGCCCAGACGGGCTACACAAGAGAATGTTGAGGGAGATGGGACAGATCCTAGTAGGAATGAGGGTAGGTCTCTTCAACTGCTTCTTAGATATAGGGGAGATGCTGAGAGATTGGAGAACAGCAGATGTGGTCCTACTGCACAGGGGTGGGAGGTGAGACAAGCTAGAAAATTATCGACCAATCAGCCTGATGTCTATAGTGGGAAAATTATCGAAATCAATAATAAAGGAGCAACTGGTAGGGTCCCTGGAGGCAAATAGACTGCAGAACACCAGGCAGCATGGGTTTACCAGTGGGAGGTAGTGCCAAATGAACCTGAACAAATTCTTTAACTGGGTGATAAGTGCTGTGGCTAAGGATCAGGCCGTGGAGGTTCTGTATCTAGACTTCAGCAACATAGACTTCAGCAACACCTTTGACTCTGTCTCACAAGGTTATTTGGCTAAGAAATCAGGTGACTTTGGGACGGGAGATAAAATAATTGGATGGGTGAGAAATTGGCTGCATGAAAGAACCTAGAGGGTAGTCCAAAATGGGGAGAATTCAGTGGTCAGGGAGGTCACAAGCAGAGTGACCAAAGATTAGTTTATCAGTTTTGGAACCAGTCCACTTTAATAAATGCATATATGTGATAAACTACCCTTTGGGCTCTATTAGATTGCAGGGTAGTTTGAGCTTTGATTTGCTTCTTGTGCCACAACCCGATAATATCAGGAAATATAATACCTCTGTCCTGGTTAGGGACTTGGAAGATCAAGCACAGTAAAATATGGTAGAACGCTCTTCAAATGGTGGACTTTAAACAGAGAATTCTCACCTTGCCAGCAGAAATATTACATTTACTTTTCCAATAAGGATGCAAAGCCACTGGATCTTTAAAAAATACATTCTTTACTACTAAATACTACAGATATTTACAAACAGGATCTATACAGAAACCAAAAAGATTTACACTGCTGGGGTCCAACTCTTCAGTTTATGTGCTCAGGGCTCCTAGGGAAGATCTCCCCAGAGTGACAGTTCCTCAAGTATTCCCACCCATGTGAGCATGTGGTGTGTGTGTTTGTGTGTGCGCACATCTCCAGACCAAACTGTCTTTCCCTACCTAGCACTTGCTCACACCTGTCTTGCATGCTCAGGATTCCTTTGTGGGAAAATTCACTCTCTCCCATCTGGCCTTGTCTTTCCTTAAGATTTCTCAAGATCTGCTGCTGGGACATGTGACATGGAATCCATTTTGTATACTCTGTGTAAAGAACTTACATGAGAAAGAAAGAACCTATATAAGAATAAGTAGAAACAAAAAAAATAATTATAGTAACAAAAAAAGAGATTAAATTAACCTGGTCACATTCCCATCACAATATATGACATAGAGAAGCTGTTCCTGAGAAAGATATGTCTCTTTACAGATAAGGAAGGGCCATGAGGGTGGATCTGGAAAACTGAAATTGTGGTCAAGAGTGTGGCAGATGAACTTTATTGCCACAAGGTGCAAGGTAAAGCACATGGGGAGAAAACCTCAATGAAAGAATGCAGTATGGTTGGAGTGGTGGTGGTTAGAACAAGAAAAGGGACCTGGGTGTGTTACATCTAGAGTAATATGTGTGTGGAAGTGCATTACGAGTTTCTTCACATAACTGAGATGTGTGATGCCAGTTAAACTCTGACAGCAAAAAGGCATCATACTCCAAGGGTGTGAAAAAAATTATGAATACATCTGTACATGATTTATTTATTAATTGTTTTAATAATTTACTGGTTTGCAGTGTTTATCAACTATGCTGAATATAAGTTTTCGAGTTGTAATACAGATTACAGGTTCCACTGGTTTTAGTTAAGACAGAGGGACTGATTCTCAAAGCTCCTGGGGCAGCACAAGGGGCTTGCATCCCAGTGATTGGCACAAAGTGTCCCTTGCACCAAATGATGTCCTGGGAGTGATACACAAAGGCAGCCTGTGCCTACTGCATGTAGCTTGCACCTTATGGTGCTTGTGCCACCCTTGCACAGCACACTGGGCTGCAGCATGGTGCCAGGGGTGTGTGGTAGACACAGGCTGCCAACTCCCCAGAATGGGGATTCCTATAACTCTCCCCACAGTGAAATTTCTAAGTTACTAAGAGTGCTTAGAAAACTCTCCTCTGGGAGAGTTGACCAGTTCATCCCTGATCCCTAATATCTCCAAAATTAGTGTATTAAAACAACCTGGTGATCTAATGGCCCTCCTCTCCTCCTCCCCAATCCCCGATGTCCTCAATCTTTTGGTATTTTTATAACCTGGTGGTCTAGTGGCCCCCCTCCTGATCCCCATTGTCCCCGAGCTTATGGTAGTAGAATAAGCTGGTCATTTAGTGGTCCTCCCTCCCTGATACAATAACAGTTGCTAATGCTTCTTTCATTAGTGGGTTAGTGGCCCACCTCCCCAATCCGCGATGTCCCCGTTATAATACCATTTAATAATGCTGTTTCTTTTTTTTAATTGATGTTTATTCAGTTTTTACTGTGAACATTACACGATGGAAGAACATTCAAGTCACAGTTGATCATTACAACTGAAATATGTAATAATACAATGGTAGGATATGCACACTGTGACTGGTGTTACAACATATGGAGGAGTCCCTTCAACTTCATTTAAAAACATTACCGAAAAGATTAATAAAAAATAGGACCATATACAACATGCGTATGGACTTAAGAGTGATAATATTACCAAAACTTTACCAGGTGCATCAGCACCAAACAACACCTCAATAGGTGTGTTATGAGCCCATGTAAGAATCAAAAATATGTTACTTAAATTAAGAAACGTGTCTCCACAGACAGCATCAACAACCATGCTCATTCAAGTCTAACTAAGCAGAAGCAAAACCTGAAAGCAGTACTGCAAAATGAAGGATAATCCTGAACAATTATGAGTGTCCTAGAGTCTGTTAGCTGAATACGAACATTCAATCCTCCTCCTCCAAGACTGGTGCAGGTGGCTGGTGGATAAAGTCTTGTTTAATAAGATGCAACCTCTTCTCAGCCTCAGATGGGTCTGAAACATAAAAGTTTTGCCTGCATAGTTAATTTACAGTCTGGCAGGCTGCTGTAGGGAATGATTAATGCCTAAGGCTCGGAGCCCTGCTCAGATGGCATCAAACCTCTTGCAATGCTACCTCATGGCAAAACTTAAATCTGGAAACAAATGTATGCTGTCTCCATTGACAAGTGTAAGTGGACCCTGCAACTTAGCTTTTAATAGGATGTCTTCCTTAATGTGAGGACCACTGGTTACAATCATTATAGTGCAAGGTAGGTCACCGGAAACTTTGTTGTGAGGGGTCACCCGATTGGTTTTGTTGATGTGGCCTGTTAATTCCAAATGCAAATTCTTGTTTAATAATTCTAACACAAACAATTTCAGGTCCTCCCCTTCCAACATCTGAGGGACCCCTAGCAATCTAATATTAGAGGCTCTTATCCATTTTTCCACATTTCCAGCCTGAGGCGTGACAGTTTATTTTCCACCACGATGCTCACGACTGTGGTGGCCAAGGTATTTGCAGAATCCACAGCCTGTTTTGCAGCGGAAGCTACCACATCCAGCCTAGACTCCATATTTGTTAAACGGGTACTCAGTCAATCCATCTTGGCATCAAGGTCTCGTACTGCCTGATGCAAGGCTCTGTTTGTAGGTTCCAAAGAATCTTTGCCATTCACTGTTGGGCCACTTCCATGAGGCATCACTGATGTCTGCTGGACCTTTCCCTTCCCTGATTCTTGTTGGGTGTTATTTTGCATCTTCCCCGTACTGTGATATGGTATAGCAAAGATAGCAATAGTGCAAAAGTACTACTGAATGAAGCCATACCAATGGAAAACTAAAATTCCCCCAGCAATGCTCAATTTTTAGTTAGATCCAGCACAGTACTGAGGAGCTCCTGAGGAATACGTCTGATCATGCTGGCTGCTGGCCATGCCCCTCTAATAATGCCCTTTCATAGGTGGTTTGGTGGGCCCCCTCCTTGAACCCCGATGTTCGCACTGTAATCATAGTTACTGATGCCCCTTTCATTGGTGGTTTAGTGCCCCCCAATCCCTGATGTCCCAGTTATAATAACATTTAATAATGCCCCTTCATAAATGGTTTATTGCCCCCCCTCCCCAATCCCTGATGTCCCCGTTATAATAACATGTAATAATGCCCCATTCATTGGTGGTCTAGTGGCCCCCCACCCCAGCAGGTAATGCCTAAAACCCTGCTCCCCACCTCCCATCTGGAGACAGAGCCAGTGACAGGCACAGTCCTCCTCACACCTCCACAGTCAGCTGCTGACTGAACTGTCACTGAGCACATACTGTAAAGTGCATGCACTCACTAATTATGAGTGGGTATATTTTACAGTACATTCTCAGTGACAGTTCAGTCAGTGGCCAGCCAGGGAGGTGTGAGGAGAGTTGTGCTGGTCACTGGTTCTGTGTCAGGATTGAGGGGACCAGGGTGGCGGGCAATACCTGCTGGGGTGGAGGGCCACTATAACACCAGTGAATGGAGCATTATTACATGTTTTTATAATGTGGACATTGGAGATTGGGGAGGAGGGCCACTAGACCACCGGGGACAGGTATTCCTGCTGTTGAATGGGGGATCAGGGACAGGAACTGCTTGTCTTTGCTAAAAGGAACCTGCAGCTAACCCTTCCATGCGCCATGTGTTTGTCGCATGGGAGAGGTTGCCTCAAGTGTGGGGACTTAGGTGCCAGGACTCCTTCTATACCAAAATCTGGTGCAGGGTTCCTGACGCAACAGACTTCTGCACAAGCTTCTGTTTACTGCAGCTTGCTCCTACCTAAGCCCATTTTGAGAATCTAGCCCAGAAAGTTTAATAAATATCTAACAACATTATTTATTTATTTGAAAACTTGTAACAGGGAAAGGCACACTGAGCTCAGTCTCATTTCCAGGTGTGACCCAAGAGAAGGGTTACAGGAAGAAACAGTGAAATAGTACAGTACATTACATGATGCAGGTAAAGTGCAGACATTTAGCAGCAAGAATACTTAACTGGTACAATGTGGAACAGGATAAAGTTCAAAATATATTGTGTAAGCACAAGTGCAAGTTGAAAATTGAGAATGACATCAAAGTAATACAAAGTCAGTCAAAACGGTGCATAATTGGTTAGGAGGAGGAGCTGTAGTCTTCAGGCTCACTTCCTGACTACACCTCAGAATCACTTTTAAAACAATTTATTTTACTTTTGGGGACTGTTGACCTGCAATACACCTTTCAGGGCACAGTCTAAATATTTTTTAAAAGGGTTACTAATTTCTAAGTAGAGTAGGTGTAGTGCGACCTGAGAATCTACTTCCAGGTCTCTCTGGGGCTATTTTAAGCTGCCCTGCTGCGAGCGCTCACTCCTTGCTCATTTTCTAAATGAAACATTTATGTGTTGAATGCTGATGCCTATTTAACAGTGTTGTTGAGAACATTTTACTGCATTCTGTTTTGGAGCCCTAACCAACTCTTGGTTAGGAGGAGGAGGAGCTGTAGTCTTCAGGCTCACTTCCTGACTACACCTCAGAATCACTTTTAAAACTATTTATTTTACTTTTGGGGACTGTTGACCTGCAATACAACTTTAAGGGCACAGTCTAAATATTTTTTAAAAGGGTTACTAATTTCTAAGTAGAGTAGGTGTAGCATGACCCGAGAATCTACTTCCAGGTCTCTCTGGGGCTATTTTAAGCTGCCCTGCTGCGAGTGGGGAGAGCACAAGTGGGGTGAGCGCTTGGCATCGCACGCTAAGACGCACGCAAAGACACGCGCGTCTGCGCGTGTCATGCGTGTTGGGCGTTTGGGAGGTTTACAAAGTTAAATCCTGAATCCTGAATCCAAGAAATATATTAGGTAAGCAACAAGCTATATAAAGCACTACTATAATAAAATAATAATAAACATGGCCAATAATATTGTGACTATGGATGAGAGAGTTGGAACTAAATGCCTATTATGCAATATGTTTGACATGGAAATAGGGACAGAAAACATTGAAGCCTTCATTTGTAATAAATGTATAAGGATTAAAGAATTGGAGGAGGAAATTAAAATGTTTGATGAGAGATTAAGAATACTAGAATGTAGCCAAAGGGAAACAGCTAAAAGACTACACATAACAAAAGAGCAAAGTACATTGGAAGTACCTAGTGCAGAAGCCACTTATGTCATTACCCAGGCTGATATAGTGACCAGAAAGAGACCGAGACAAGAAGAAAATGTTTCTGACTCAGAAAATGATTGGTTTTCTATTCAATATAAAAAAAAAAACTTCTAAAAGGGGAAGAAAAGCTGAAACTTTTCAGTTACCAATTCAGAACAAATTTGATCCCTTGACAGATTCTGATATTGGAGTGATTGTTGATGATGGAACTGATGTACCTCTATCTGTAAATGAGATAGTAAATTCTGCAACACAAGCTAATAGTGCAGATAATCTTTTACATGAGAATTTTATTAATTTCACAGAGAACCACTTTAATAATGATGGAATTAAAAAAGAAAATATTGACATAAGACCTTTGATTCAGGATGTCATTGAAGCACCACAAATTTTTGTGTTAGCGTATTCCATGGTATCTAACTTAGACAAAATAATTTGTAACCCAAATAAAACCAATCGTACATTATTATGTTTCCATGGGGCTCAGATTAGTGATATTAGCAGAATGAGTAAACAAATCTTACAAGGTTGTAGCGAAAAAGATCTAGTAATAATTCACATTGGGGTGAACAACATTTGGCATCAGAGTACTCAACATATTAAATAAGCCTATGTTGGATTGGCAAACATTCTGGCCGATATTGATATCCACACAGTGTTCTCGGAGATTCTCCCAGTACCTAGGGCTAACCGTATTTTAATTATAAAATCAAACACATAAATTACTGGCTCAGGGCTTGGTGTCTCAAACAAAATATCAAGTGCCTAACCCAGTGGGAACAGTTTCAGTGGAATAATACATATTATGCAAAGGATGGTTTACATTTAAGTAGGTTGGGCAAGGAGACATTGGGTCATGTGTTTAATTCTGCAATAGAGGTTTTTTAGGCAAAGCTCAGGGTAGGAATAGATAGGGTTACGAAAACATGTGAACATATACTTCGGAAACCTGTCAAAGCTATGTATGAAAAAGAACAAACAGCCAAATTAAATCTACTTCTACTAAATGCTAGGAGTCTGAACATTAAAATTGAAGAACTCCAAGTAATTTTACATAATGAAGATAATGACATTTGTGGTGTCACAGAAACCTGGTTTAATGGAGACCAATTGGGACTTAATATTAATGGTTATACCTTATTTAATAAAAATCGTACTTATTCCAAGGGAGGTGGAGTTGCCTTTTATGTTAAAGAAAACATTATATGTACAGAAGTTGGTATAGATAATGACTCCCCCTTAGGTTTTGAAATATTATGGATTAAAATAAACAATAAACAACACCCAGTCACTTTAGGGATATGCTATAGACCACCATCTATGGACACTGTTAATAATGAAAACATGTGTAATTATTTGGAGAATCCTAATTTAAATGCAAGCATTATTCTAATTGGTGATTTCAATTTCCTGGAATAAATTGGTCTACCGGGGTGGGTTTAAACAAACAGGAAAATAGATTTATTAGTGCAATGTCCCATCTAGGACTAGACCAACTTGTTAAAAATACAACTAGAAACAACAATACTCTGGATTTGATATTTTCTAATATTAAAGTTGATACTGAGTTTCTTGGCACTATGGCTCATTTAGGTAATAGTGACCATCAAATAATTAAATGGTCAATTAATCTTTATATTAATAAATCTTGTGGTAAAACTGAATTCAGAAACTTTAATAAAGCAAATTATATCGCTATTAAAGAACATTTTCTGATGTGGAATTGGGAACAAGAACTAAATGGGTTATCTGTGGATAATATTTGGCAAAGAATTAAAGAAGAAATTGAATACTGTATTTCTGAATGGGTACCAATCAGAGTTAAATATATAGGACATAAAAGATCACCACCCTGGTTTACTAACAAAATAAAAAGGTTAGTCCTAACAAAGAAAACGGCATTTAACAAATGTAAAAATAATAAATCAGAATCCAACTGGACTAAATTTGTCACCAAAGGTAAAAAAGCAAACGATGCAATTAGAAAGGCCAAGCAAAAATTAGAGTTAAATTTAATTAGTATGCAAGGTGATAATAAGAAAAGGTTTTTGAATTATATTGGTTCCTTAAAATCCTCTCCCATTTTAGTTGGACCATTACGAATAAATGATGTTATTATTGATAATGAACAAATTATGGCAAATAAATTTAATCTTTACTTTGCTAGTATATTTAAAAAATAGGAAGATTTCATGGTTTTGAATCCTTCCAAATTGGATTCTATAATTCAATTCACTGTAGCAGAAACTTACAACATTATTGATTCCTTAAAATCTTCCACATCAGTAGGTCCAGATAATATTCCATCTATATTCTTAAAAAATGTTTCTTACGAACTGGCGGGTGTACTGACTTTCTTTTTAATGAATCATTAAAGAGGGGTATAGTGGTTAATGAATGGAGAGATGCTGTGGTCATCCCAATACATAAGACTGGCTCAGAGAAGGATTTAAAAAATTACAGACCTATAAGTTTAACATCTTCTATATGTAAAATCATGGAAAGGCTTATTCTAAGTAAAATTAGTGCACACATATTAGAAAATGGTCAGACTGATATTTTCCAACATGGCTTTCAACCAGGTAGATCATGTCAGACTAATTTGATTGATTTTTTTGAACCAGTGAGTGAAGCTTTGGACCTTGGTATGCCAGTGGATGTTATATACTTGGATTTTGAAAAAGCCTTTGATTCCGTTTCATATGGCATATTACTTGATTGTTTAATAAAATTAGATCTTAACAAATATTTGAGTAGATGGTTAATGCAATGGTTATCCAATAGAAGACAGCGAGTATCATTGAGGGGTTATTCTTCCCCATGGACATTAGTTAGCAGTGGAGTACCTCAGGGATCAGTTCTAGGCCCCATGTTATTTAATATCCTTTTAGCCAGTATGAATAGCAGTAATGGTATTTGGATTACCAAATATGCAGATGATGCTAAACTGGGTGGGACTGTTAATAACTCGGAATCCATATCCATATTACAGGACAATTTAAATCTAATTTCTGAATGGGTTATCAGTCACAAATTAAACTTTAATATAAATAAATGTAAGGTTATGCATTTTGGTTGGAATAATAGATGTGCTAACTATTATATAGGCAATAACACACTTAGTGTCATCACATCTGAGAGAGATCTAGGAGTTATTATTAATAATAATTTAAAATTCACTGATCACTTAAATTCTATAGTCAAAAAATGTTCCAGGTTTAGTAACTGCTTATTTAAGAATATAAAAAGTAGAGAACCATCAATAATGATCCCACTATATACCAGCATTATGAGATCAAACTTCGATTATTGTTCATCATTTTGTGCCCCAACTCAGAGGGGAGATAGATTATCCAGAGAGAAAGTTCAAAAAAGATTTGTTAAAAATATAACTGGAATGGGCCCCTGACATATGAGGAAAGACTATAGAAATTGAACTTGTATAGTATGGAATATAGATCTATGGAGGATCTTGTTTGCTTTTATAAAGCAACTAAAGATGAATACTTATTTAATACATTACATTTGACATGGAATCCTACTTCTGTCCATACTCTTTCACATAATTTAAAATTACTTTCATCTACTAACAGAACTATGAAGAGAAATCAATTCTATACTCAGAGAATAGTTCCAATATTGAACTCACTCCCATATGAGGTTGTAAACTGAAAATTTGGCTCAATTTAAAACTAAACTTGATATACATATGAATGATTTAAAATCTGTATCCAACCTAGCTTAGGTGGCATGATCCTAATGGGCTTGTCCCTTGATTGTGTAACTCACCTATGAACCTATGAACCTATAAGGTAACAGTTGTGTGGTTGGGAATCAAAAACCTAAAACTACCAAAATCAGTGATGGAATTTTCTATGGATAACAGGTGCAGGTGTGTGGATGGAGGAGTTCCAGCTGAAACCTGAGGGACCCTAAGAAGGCAAAATGAGAAATGGAATAAAGGAGCTAGCTCCACAGTAATTGCAAATGATAAGAGAAGGCAAATTGCCTAGCAGAGCAACAGGGGTGAGGAGTGGAGAAGCTTCGCTGGTCCCTTGAACGGAGAGAGCATGAAGTAGGGGGTACTGCAGAGAGGAGTGAGGTGAGACAGGATGGCAGGGAGACAAACCAGTAGATGAAGATGAATAAAATGCTGCTTAACTGGTAATATGAAGGTAGGGGATGAATGAACAGGGAGGAGTAGTGGGAGCAGTGGTGCATACATGGAGGGGAGTTATTTGAAAAGCAACAAAAGGCATTGCAAAGGGTGTCCAGTCTGGTGGGGGAAGTGGAGGAGGCAAGGTGACAAAAGGCATGGTGAATGGATTTAAATGGGCTTGGGACAGGCATAGTGGAACCTTAGAGGTGGGAAGGAGTGGTGAAAAGCCAACTGACCAAATAGGGTCAGAGTCCGCAAGCAACTATTGGACAAGGTGACAAAAGGAATGGTGGATGGATTTAAACAGGCCTGGGACAGGCATAGTGGAACCTTAGAGGTGGGAAGGAGTGGTAAAAAGTCAACTGACCAAATAGGGTCAGAGGCCACAAGCAAGTACTGGGCTTACTGGCGGACTGGATGGGCTTGGCGGTCCTAATCTGCCAAAAATTTCTATGTTTCTATATACCATGGAGTACCATAGAGCACATCAGCATAGTCAGAGACCAGGAGCACCATTCTGGTTACCCAGTCATGGTGGACTGGTAGAGATAGACAGTCTTTGTTATGGTACAAAGTACCAAGCTTAGGGAAGAGATTTGTATGGATAGCATTGATGTGGGCAGAGAGGTCAAGCTTACTGGTAAGTCACACGCCGAGGTACTTGAAGGATGGGACTAATTCAATAGTGGAGCCATCCAGCCTGGTGAAGACCAGTGGTCTCTAGAACCTGGCCAATTTTTGTTTGCTTTTTGGTTGGTACCAAAGGTCATAGACATCATTTTTTTAGTATTGACCTTGAGATGGTTGGCGTGAAACCAGCGCAGGACATTGTTTAAGTTCTGCTGGAGTAGGTTTTCCACTGGAGACATAGCAGGATAATACATAAAGCTCAGGATACTTGGGAGGAGCTGTCACACGCTGTTTCATTGTGGAGAAGTGAAAGAAGCAGGAGTTGATTTATGCTGTTTTTAATTTAATAAAGGTATGCTAGCATTGCCTGGGTAAATTTTTTGGATCCATACCTGACTAAAGATCAGCCTTTCTAGTCTTTCTTGTGCAGCAGTTTTGTTTCTAGTTCCTTCTGTCCTGCTCTCCTCTCTCTCTTTACAGCAGCTGAGTTTGGTCGCTAGCAAAGCCGCAGCAGAGTGAGGAAGGAGGCTTATGCTCCACGGGGTATGGCAGGATTGCTAGTCCAGCCTCTGCATATCACAATGATAGTGAGCTGTCTGCATCTGCAAGAGGAGAAATACTTTATTACCCCTGCCTGAGTCTGCTTGAGTCTGCCTGAGTTTGACCATGGTGTCCTAGAGTCATTCGGAGCTACTGCGAGTCTACCCCTCATTTTTTTTTCCAGAGGGAAGTATAATTTTTAAATCCCTGATAAAATGGTTCTGCTCTGTTTTATTTGTTTGTGTGAATTCACCATTTTATCTTTTTTTAGCAAAACATCATTTAAACATAACTTTTTTGGGGGGTTTGTATATTTGTGTTTTGTCCTGTTTAGTGTTAGTTTCACAATTAGGATTACATTTTTAGGTATCTTTCTAAGATTACTTAAGATTTGGTGAAAAAGAAAAGGTTTTATTTTTACTTTATTTTATAGTTTTTTTGGTTTTTTGCGGGGTTTCCCTTGAAAAATTGTCACATGACTGCAAGATCTGGTGAAAATGTGCATGCACTGGTGTTCTTCAGATCTTCAGCTGGCAGTGGCGTTCTGAACATCGACAGGAATACAGCTAAATCAGAATCACGTAACTTGTTCTTGATGCATTAGTATTCATGGTGGCAAGTCACCTTTTTTATATTATCTCTGATGTTTTCATTATTTGTATCTTGATCAAAGATAAAAAAAAAGGGGTTTTATAAATAATAGGAGGCCTCACATAAGTACGTACGAGGTACTGGTCATAGCATGTTAATGCTTTATTGCACTGTGGAGAGACCTTGCTAAAGTGGTCCAAAGTGGACTTTAGTGAAACCCGTCCCTTGAGTCTCAAATCCTGAGTGAAACTTACAACTTACTAGTTGCAGTATTATTTGGTTTAATACCAGTACTAATCCTTCGTATATAAATATGAGGAGTAAGTAGAACTGCATTTGCTCTAATTTGGTATTACAAGAAGTATGTTATATGGTCTTTTTTCCTCTGCCATTACTGGTTTGTTAGTAGGTTCTAGGGAGAGCAACTTATGCATTTCTATGTTTTTTTTCCCTGGTTTTTGTAAGCTCTCCTACTTCATAGTTGACACGCTTGACACAGCTGATTCATTTAAGTTCCTGGGGCAGGTTAAATTGATAGTTTTTGTTTTTATTTTTATTGCATTTTATAGTTACTGAAGGGTGAGTGTCAGGTGTTAATCATTTGTTAATTTGTTTTTTTTTTCCTGTACTCTATCCTAAACAGTCCTTCTCTTTTTCTTTTTCTTTTTTAGCAACTAACCCAACCCCTTATCATTCTTTGGATTCAGAAGTCCTAAATCATCAAAGAAAGAAAAGCTATAAACATTGTTATGACATAGATTGGATTTATTCAGGGATAACTCAACCCCTAGAACTATACAAGAATTATTTTAAGGTTTCATTGAGAGGTTCTGTGTTTTTACTGAACTATTTCAGAACTACCTCTGAAACAATATGCTTCAGCCAATCTTTGAACTTGTGTATTGACTGTTCTGTATGACTATTACTGAGTCTGATACACAGTGTTAGTTCACTGGATGCTGGAATTAAGTTTGAAATTGTGGCTATACGAACTGTAGATTTACTGGCAGACTTGATCTGGTGGATTGTGGACAGTGTAAAATTTTTGTGAACATCTTTTTACCATACGGGTCCCTTATATTTTTTTATATATAATAAATTCCTCCTTAACGATGAATATAAAAAATGGTAAAATCATCACATCTGCCTCTAAAGAAAGGGCAAAGGACCCTAAAAACCCTAAAGAAAAGGCAAAAGACAGCTGACCAAGAAAATGCTGTGCCTTTAGGAGGAATTTGGAAATAACTACATCAACCCCGGTGGAAAAAATTCAAAAAATAAAGGAAACAGTTAATGATAAGGAGGTTGACCTCGGGTGTGAATCTGAAAATTTAGTGGAGAGCTTGGTAGATGTGCTAGATATGATGGATATGAAGGGAAAAACCTTGGAAAAGAACATATAAATTCTCAAAGAAAATAATAACAAAGAAAATAGTAAGTAAACATCCACAAAGGGACCCTTTGAGAATATATTAAAGGGAAACAGCTTAAAAACAAAGAATCTATAGAAAGTTTAAAAGTCAGTACAACACATTTAAAATCCTTAATACACCCAGCCCAATTACTTCAAAAAAAATGCAACCCCCCTCTTCCCCCCAGCATCAGAAATTTCATACATTTGAAAAAAGAAACTTCTAAGATAGGCAATCTCTTCCACCCAGCACCAGAAATTTCATATATTTAAAAAAGAAACATCTATGATGGGCAATCGGCACAACCTGCCAACCCTCGTGGCTGGTCACTGTCTTAGGCTGTCTCTTTTTTTTTTTTAAAGTCAATATTTTGCCCTATTCTCACACCCTGGCAGGAAATGGAAGAGGATTCAAGCATGCATGGTACAGACATGGGGTATAATAGTTAATAGGCCGGGGGAGGGGGTCGCCAGAGACCAGTTAGGGTCTGTGGAAACAGATTAGGTAGGGAACATCTGGGCAGACTGAGTGTGCCAGGTTATCCTTTTCTGCTGACAAATTCTATGTTTCCATGAGGCATTTTACTCATATTTCTGCTGCAGTTACTGAGAGGATTACTTTCATGCTGCTTCATAATAACAGTGGTAGTAGTATGGATACTTCCAAATCCAGCATTGACAATATTGGAATATACTCCCTCCTCAATTGCGATCAGAGAAAACTGTTAAAAAATTTCTTAAGGGGCTAAAGATGTATTATGTGTATTCATGTGAATGTGTTTGATATTAATTTTGTTGTACTTGTTTAATTGTCTGTAATTTTGTGATTGTGTATTTATATATAGTTTGTATTAGATTGTTTGTAATTGGTGTGATTATGTGAAACTTGGAAAACTTGCACAGGACTGTCTTGAAAACTGGATTGTATTATCCAAATGACATGTATTGTTCCTGTATAAAAATAGAATTTTTACTACTACAAGAGGCAGCCCTCATTCCCTCATTTGAACACAACTCTCACACTCAGTCAACACAACATACAGTCCTATCATACTAATAACCACCACTGAGAGTGGCAAGAGCAAACAGCCCTCCAATCTAATCTTTCCCTGCCTTTATTAAAAGATTTCCCATGCAGTCTCCATTTATATACAAACAAGGTAACCAGAACTAGATCACCCTTTGTATCTGTAAGGAAGGCAGTATAGTGTAGTGGTTAAGAGCAGTGAGTTGCAGACCTGGAAAAAAGGCTTTGAATCCCACAGTCACCACTTGTATACTGTGTGACCATGGGCAAGTAACTTAACTGCCTGTGCTACTAGGACGCATCTGGAAACAAGCCTCAGCTTAGTGTGTCTTTCTTGGTGAAAAATGACAAAATAAATAAATCTATGAAATCCAAAAATCGATTCTTCTCACCGGTCCCAACTCTTGCAGTGCACCTCCCCAATAAACCCTACTGTCCATAATCATAGTTTGATTAGGTCTTTGGAGTGTGCTGAGATTGGTGACCTGAACTGGGCCCTCAGAGTATGCTGCAGTAAGTGGCAGAGTTTGTTGGCACCAATTAGGTCTTTACAGTGTGCCACGGTCAGCGGCTGACATTTGGAATGTGCCACAGTTAGCAGCTGAGATTGATGGCACTGATCAAGCCCTGAGAGTGTGCCACAGCCAGCAGTTGAGGTCAGTATCTCCAACCTACCCTTCAGAGTGTGCCATGGTTGGCAACCGAGGCCAATGGCTAACACTGGCCCTTCCAATGGGAGAGCTGCTGCCTGGGGATGATCTGAGATGCTGATGCTGTCTCAGACCAACAAGACTAGTAAACATTTTGAGCTGTGCCAGTGCTATTGCATACGTTCAGACCTGTGGCACAAAGCCCATTACTGACTGACATAGACTGGAGACCAAGGTTGCATTGCCAGCTGAACTGGTCAACTTGGATACTGGCTGTATGGTGTCTCATCTGTAAGCCCATTCAGACTACAATCTCCACTCTGGGCCTAGGAAAGAAGCCGCAGCAGGAGGACTCTTCAGGACAAGAAAAGGAACAATTCTTAAAAGAACTGAAATGAAAGAATTATTTCCTTGGACAGGCAAGAGATGCAAGAGGCCCTGCCAGACCGATCACATTATATAGTGAATGCACACTCTGACAGACTGTATGACTATCATGGCAGCAGTGTCTCTATATGTATTAATATGGATATGGCAATTATTTAATTATCTGATCTTTCCAAGGGCCTCTGGGTACCCCACTTCCTCAGCACTGCAAGCCAAGCTGTTTGCCAGACTCATCATCAGTTGCCATTCATGAGTGCTCAGGTTGCCCAGATCATCTTGCCATTCCTGGCTCTAGAGTACCCTTTTCCAGTAAGAAAACCCCTCCATATCCAGATGGGGGGGGCGCAGAGAAGGTGCAGACAGACTGGGGAGCTGTCAGCTGGAGTGGCTGTAGTAGCATACAGTGGAGCTATGTGGCATGGGGGTGGGCAATGATCCAGCATGCCAGGTGAGGAAGTATGTTCTGTCACACTGGCCAATCCCCCAATTAAGTGAACTCCACCATTTCAAATTAATATAATAGTCTAGCAGGAAAGGTGGCCAATATTTATTTATTTATGTCTTTGGTTACTGGGTAGGTGCATTGATCTGAGGGACCGTTTTCAGGCATGACCTGGGCCATGAAAGATGGCAGTGGTAAACAATAATTACAATCACAAGGAACAAGATTTATACAATTAAACAGAGGTCAAATATTTTATTACATACATGAAAAATTAAATACAGGTATATTGGCTTCTGGGTCTAGGTAAATAAGTTTAGGGTTAGGTAGCCATGCAGGACATAGGAGGGAATGACAATCCTACCCCACCCCCCATTCATCACACCCTTGAAGTCACAGCAAGAAGAAAAAAGAGAGAGAGAGAGAGGACAACTTAATAACAGCTAGAGTGTAGTAGATAAAAGACTTCCAGTGAGCTGGTTTGTACGGTGTTTGAGTTGCAGGGTTGGGGGGAGGGCTACCCAGGTAAGCAGCAGCAAATTTGAAGGCTGAATGGGTGTTGGATGAGTGGAGGGGAGCAGGGATCCCATTCCACAGTGTAGGGGCAGCAACCAATAAAGCTTTCCCTCCCATGCTGATAGAGACCCTCGGCACCTGGAGGTGAGGGACAGTGGATGAGTGGAGACACCTAGGCAGGGTTCTAACTTTGAGTAGGGGAGTAAGAGGGACACAACACTGCTTATGATGGTACTATCCACGATACAGCCAAGAGCAAAATCAAAGAGGCCTTGAAGGGGTAGCCATCCAAGGGTTCTGTAGAGTTTGGAGTGATGGATAGAGAATGGTGCTATAAGATCAAAGTGGCACACACTGTTGTAGAAACATAGAAATATAGAAACATAGAATTTGATGGCATATAAGGACTGCTTGGCCCACCTAGTCTGCCCATTTCCCTACCTGATAGATAGGCAGCAGATTCTAGTTAACCAACAGCTTACTTCCTCCTACCCCCCAATAGAATTGATTTATGTCTGTCCCATGCCTTCTTGAATTCTCCCACTTTTCTTCACTCCACATCCTCCTCAAGAAGGTTGTTCCATGCATTCACAACCCTCTCCATGAAAAAATACTTTCTAACATTACCTCTGAACTGCACCCCCCATCTTCAAATTGTGCCCCCTTGTTCTTGCACATTTCTTTTTCTGAAAGATGTTACCCTCTTGGACTTTTTCATTCCCTTGAGGTACTAGAAAGTTTCTATCATGTCCCCCCTCTCCCTCTTTTCCTCGAGGGTATACATATTATGCTGCTTTAGTTTCTCTTCATATCTCTTCTGGTGCAGACCCTGCACCATTTTGTTTACTCTCCTCTGAACAGTCTCCACTAAGTCTATGTCTTTGTGGAGATGGGGTCTCCAGAACTGCACACAGTACTCCAGATGGGGTCTCACCAACTGTCTGTACAGAGGGATAACAACTTCTTGTTTTCTACTATTGATGCATCTCCCTATGCATCCCAGTCTTTCCCCAGCCCTCCTTACTACCTTCTCACATTGCTTGCTCACCTTTAGGTCATCTGATATAATTACTCCCAGGTCACTTTCGATTTTTGTTGTTGTTAGTATCTCACCCCTCATTGTGTGCTCTTCCCCTGGGTTTTTGTTTCCCAGGTGCATTACCTTGCACTGAATCTGAGCTGCCATATATTTGACCATTCCTCCAACCTTGCCATGTCCCTTTTCATCCTTTCCACCCCACCTTGAGCATCAACCCTGTTGCAGATCTTTGTGTCGTCAGCAAAGAGACATACTTTTCCTTCCAGGTGCTCTCCAATGTCACTTATGAAGACATTAAAGAGAACTGGTCCCAGTACTGAACCCTGCTGTACCCCGCTAGTTACCCTCCTTTCTTCACTGTGAACTCCGTTTAATATTACCCTTTGCGTCCTGTTGTCCAGACAATTTTTTATGCAGGCTATCACCTTGGGACCCACTCCAAGGCTGGCTAACTTGTATATTAATCTTTTGTGTGGGACTGTGTCAAATGTCTTGCTAAAATCTAGGTAGGCCATATCCACAGCCCCTCCCTGGTCTACTACTTTGGTCACCCAGTCAAAGAAATCCATTACATTTGTCTGACATGACCTTCCCACTGTGAATCCATGCTGCCTTGGGTCCTGCGCCCCACTGGCCTCTAGGTACTCAACAGTTCTTTCCTTCAGAAGCGATTCCATCATTTTCCTTACCACTGAGGTCAAACTAACTGGCCTGTAGTTTCCTGTCTCTGCCCTGCTCCCACTTTTGTGAAGTAGAATCACATCCACCCTCCTCCAGTCCTCAGGTACCACCCCATCCTCCCATGATTTGTTTGAAGAGAGTAGTCAGTGGTGTCACTAGTTCTACCCTTAGTTCTTTTAGCATTCTGGGGTGAATCCCATCAGGCCACATTGCTTTGTCCACCCTCAGTTTCAAGAGTTCTTTCAAAACCCTTTCTTCTGTGAATGGACTGGTATTGAGACCCCTATCCAGAGTGTTTCTCTTGTTTGGTTTAGGTAACTCCCCCTCCTCTTCTGTTGTGAATACTGAGCAGAAATATTTGTTCAGTATCCCTTCTTTTTCACTATCACCCTCTGCCCACATTCCCTCCCCTTTATTAAGTCTCCATATCCCTCCCTTGGTCTTTCTTCACTCCCTAATGTACCTATAAAAGGTTTTATCCCCCTTCATAACAGAATTGGTTATCTTTTCCTCGGTTTGGGCCTTTGCTATTCTGGCTGCTATCCCTGCCTCCTTCTGCTTTAACTGATAAAGTTCTCTGTCCTGCTCCTTCTGTGTTTCCTTATATTTCCTGAATGCTATCCTTTTCTCCTTAACCTTCCCTGCCACCTCTTTTGCGAACCATAGTGTTTTTTTCCTTCATTTTGTTTTATTGATTCGCTTCACACAAAGGCTTGTTGCCTCTGCCTCTATGATGGCTGTTTTGATTATTCCCCATTGTTCCTCCACCCCTCCTTCTTGCACATTTGCTAGTGCTTTTCTGAGGCACTCTCTCATTTTCCCAAAGTCAACCCTCCTAAAGTCCAATACTCTTGCTTTTGTATGGCTTGACTGTATGACTGTGTTTATTGTGACCCACACTGTTTGGTGGTCGCTTGTTCCCAGATGGCTACCCACTTCTAAATCTGAGATCCTTTCTCCAACCCCATTTGAGAGTACCAGGTCTAAGATTGCTCCCTCTTGAGTGGGTTCCAACACTAGCTGTCTGAATCATGCCCCCTTGTAGGGCATCAAGAATGACCCTACTCCTGGATGTGCCTGCAGCAAAGGAGCTCCAGTTAACATCTGGCATATTCAGGTCCCCCATTAACAATATCTCCCCTTTTTCTGCCATTTTAGGTATGCCTTCTATCATTTCATTGTCCACTCCCTCCCCCTGAGATGGGGGTCTATACGCAACTCCCATGCTGATTGTGGTGCCATTTCCTGTCTCCAGGGTGACCCATAGTGACTCATCTACTTCATGTTTACTCTTTAGTTCTGTTGCTTTAATCCCTTCCCTTACATAGAGAGGTACTCCTCCTCCTCCTCATTTACCCTCCCTGTCCCTCCAGAATATTGTGTATCCTGGTATGTTGACATCCCAGTCATGGTTCTCTGTATACCATGTTTTAGTGACTGCCACAATATTCAGGCATCCCTCTTTCATCAAGGCCACTAGTTCAGGGAGCTTGTTACACAGACTATGGGCATTGGTACTCACAACCCTCCATTTTTTGATGGCCTTACCCCTTTTAGCCCTATCCCTGTCCTTACTGCCTTTGCCTTTTTTTGCATTTACCCCTGTTCTGCTCCAGAATGACTTCTCAACCTTGGTGTTTACCATGCTAATTTCTGTGTTTTGTGGGGGGAGGCTGGGATTTCCCTTCTCCTTTTCAGTGCCTCCCCCCCTTGGCTAGCTTAAATGCTTGCCAATGAAGCATTTAAACCTATCACCTAGGATCCTGGTTCCCCTCTGGCCAAATGCAGACCATCGTGCCAGTATAGGCCTGCATCCCTCCAAGTGGCACTCCTCTTGCACTGCTCTGATCCCATTCCCAGCCAGGTCATTTGTCCATAGGTGGACAGTGACATCCAGCTCCCTCCCTCGTGCAGCTGTTCCCACGATCCTGAGGATTCGCTTCCTGTCCCTCTGAGCCGTGGCACCAGGAAGGCACCTAACCTCCTTCTCCCCTTCCTCCCTCACTTCTACCCTTCTAATATTGAGTCCGCCACCAGGAGTTGTTTCCTTCCCATGTGGGGTCTCATGCCACCCTCCTGTGGCTCTCTTTTGTGGAGGTTCCCAGCATCCTCCCTGGTCTCCACTGCAGGTGCCTTCATAGAGGAACCATTCTTCGCCAGAAAAGCATATGAATTGTGGAGAGGTACAGCTGGAGGGATGCACCTTTGTTCCACCACCCTCTCCCTCCCTGAGCCCACCTTGGTCCAACTGCTCCTCTTTCTTGGCAACCTCTGAGGTAGCAGAGGTGGCCCTCGTGGTCCCTGGGTGGGGGAAGAGGTTTCACAAATCCTAACCAGGTCAGCCTGGAGACGGGCAACCTCTTCCCTCAGACCAGAGAGGTGTCTGCAAATAGGGCAGCATTGCAGTCTCCAGAATGTCTCCCAGAACACTGCCGCCCCACAGCCATTGCACTGCACCACTCCCATCATGACTTATTTTGTGTACCCTCTCCTGTTGCCTTTTATGCTTACTCCCTCCTCCCTCTACGTATTTTTCCACCTACTTTCCTACTGCCTATGTACCCTTACAACTCTCGCCCTTCCTGTTTTGGGACAGGAACGTCCCGTAGTCTTCAGTAGTGTCCTTCCTCCTTGCTTGGACTCAGACCTCCAGCAGCTGGGAGGGGAAAAAGAGCTATTTTTCTTTTCCCTTCGAGGTTGATGAAACTAATGTGTCACAGTGATCCTTCCCTTCCTACTGCCAAATAGGAAGTTCCTGTTGTCAGTCAAATCCAGTAGCTATAAAAGTAGAACTGGCTTAGGGTGGGATGGTGGATGGGTGGGAAGGAGGGCAATTAGTAAGAAATTCTGTAGCTTTTTTAGTCAGCTGCTTGCTCTGTAAGCAAGATTCCCTCTGCCAGAAACTAGCAGTAGGAAAGTGTAATTGTAGACAGCTGCTTTTCTACTACTCAAGTCACAACCCCAATTAACTTCTCTGTTCTGCTCCTGATTAAGCAAACTAAGTTGACACAACTCCCTTCCCCAAACAGAGAAAGACACAATGATTTTCTTCTTTTTTTTTTACTTAAATGAGACCCTTGCTTCTAATAAAGTATATGTTTGCTTAATCTCAACAGGCACTGAATCCTGCTGAGATTGAAGTGATTTAACAGTAAGAAATTCTGTAGCTTTTTTAGTCAGCTGCTTGCTAGGAAAGCAAGATTCCCTCTGCCAGAAACTAGCAGCTGGATGTGAGCCTGTTTCTGAGGGTGGAGGATGCACAAGAGTAGATGGGGGAGCAGTAATCAAAGATAGGAAGTAGGTTACCCTGGATGATTGCTATTTGAGTCTCAGGGATTAGTAGGTGGGGTAGATGGTAGGCAACCCCTAGTTTTTAATTGACCCTGCAGACCACAGTGTTGATGTGGTCCAAGAAGGTTAGTGCCAGGTCAAGTGTTACCACCAGGTATTTGAATGAGGCAACGTCTTGTAGAACCAGACCATCAGGGGATAGTGTTTGGAGGCAGGATCCGAAACTATGAATTTTGGTGAGGCGGGGTTTGGACACAAACAGCATGTTTTGTTTTCCCATTAACCAGTAACAGGTTGGTTGTGAACCAGCTAAAAGCACTGCCATAGTTCTGGGTGAGGACTGAAGAGACCGGGGTGAGGGACTTATCGCTATAGTAAATAACAAGGTCGTCTGCATACAGAAGTGAATTACAATTTAGGCCTTCAGATGGGAGAGAATTAATGAAAATGGAGAAAACTAGTGGGCCCAGGATGGAACCCTGGGCGACACCAGTTGAGACTGGGAGAGTTGGAGAGATGGCAGAACCAATGCACACCGACTGCGAGCAGCCCAAGAGGTAGCTCCTAAACCAATCAGTGGCCTAAGCGGAGCAACCAAGGAGGTGCAGCTTGGAGAGCAGGAGTGCATGGTTTACCATGTTGAAGGCCTTAGTAAGGTCCATGAAGACAGTCCCGATAGTGTGCCCGTGATTCACACTAGTTAGGACATGGTCAGTAAAGAGTGTAAGAGCTGAGGTGGTGCAGTGATTTTTGCGAAAGCCATGGTGTTGGCTACACATAAGATTGCATTTATTAATGTGTTCCAGCAGTTGGCAGTGAACAATTTTTTTTAGAAGTTTGCTTAGGTGTGGAAGGATGGAAACAGGTCAGTAATTATCAGCAAGTGGGGGTTCCCGACTTTGAAGATAGAAATAACGTTCGTAGTTCTCCAGGTATCAGGCATGGAGGAGGTAGACAGGGCCAAATTGAAAATGGAAGTGAGAGGCCTGGAGATGGCGGGGGAGATGAATTTGAGCAGGACCGGTGAGAGGCCATCCAAACCTGGGCTGCCCCAATTAGGGAGATTCCTTAGAAGTTTGATGGTGTCCTGAATGGATATGTTCTTGATGTGAAAGAGGGGGATGCCTGGGGGGGTGGAAGATTGCTGTGGGTTAGCGCAGGCTCTCAGGTTGGAAGGTGGGCTGCTAGTGAGTTTGCCAAGATATACCAACGGATACATGAATTTTATGTTAAAAGACTGAGCTACCTCAGACAGTTTGGTCATAGGGCCAGAAGGGTAGTCGAGCTGGATAACAGATCTGTTTGTATGAGGGGTTAGTAAGGGAGATAAGGGATGCCCAGAATTTCCTGGGATTACCAAGGCTGTCCTTCTGAAGGTCAGTGTAATACAGTACAAGTCACATTAAACTATTCCACTAATGAGTTGGTTTAGCATTGTTTTTTTACAGTTGGCACTGCACTGGCAACTCGTATTGCATTATTTTTCAGTGCTTAACCAGCTCAAGAGCAATGTTTGTAAAATGTTTTTGGAACTCAATTGGACTGCATCTGCAGTCCAGTCACAATGCAATGTAAAACTGAGTTTAAATTCTTAAGAAACAGTTTGTGCAGGGCTTTGTGCTGGATCCAGCAACACTTATGCAACTCAGTCAGAAATGCTAAAGCAACTCATTGGAGGAACAGTTTAATATGACTTGTACTGTAGTTCCATTTTAGGGATTTTGCCATCTGTTGACACTGATTTCTCAAACACCTATATTCATTTCACAATGAAGGGGAGTGGGACAATTTATGATCAGCCCACTTACAATCTTGAGCTTTCATGAGTATTAAGAGTTCCCTAGCGATCCAGCACGTGCATCCTCCCTGCACCCTTCTCATTTTAAGTGGGAAGTTGTTGTTCTGAACCTTCAGAATGACATCCGTGAAATAAGTCACTGCCGAGGTCATAGCAGGTTGTGTGTAAAGGCATGACCAGTTTATAGGCCTAACTTCTTACAAGATGGCAGAGGGATCAGGAAAGTGGAAATTTGCAGAAGGAGAGGTGCTTGGGGGGTGGGTATCTAGGCTTAGTGGACCAGATGATGTAGGTGAGAGAGCAGTCACTTATGGAGTTGGCGAACATCCCAGTCTGAATTACAGTCTTCTTGATTGGTGACTATCCAGTCCAGCAGAGTATGTGAAGAGATGCGCGGGTTTTGCCTGGTAGGAATAGAGATGGTCTGAACCAGGTGATATAGTCTCAGTATATTGGCATAGTCAGGTTCCTGGGTGCTTAACCAGTTTGGGTTAATGTCACCAAAGAGGATGGTGTCTCTGAGGGGGGGGGAGAGAGAGCTGAGACCAGACAGTAGGTTCTGAAGGCCATCAATGCCCCCTTCTGGAGGGTAATAGCAACACCCCAAGAACAGATTTTTGGAGGAGCCCAAGACCAACTCAGCAATGAGAAACTCACTAGGGGAGGATAGATAAGAGCTGAGGGAGATGGTGGCAGATATAGATTTCCTTAGGTAAATTGCTACACCACCGCCCTTTTTCTTTCCCGTCATGGCATGGCAGAGCATGGTGTAGCCAGCCAGTTTGCACATGGCATTGGAGATGTGCAGCTTTAGCCAGGTTTCTGAGATCCCTAAAACATGAGGTTTGTGGAGGGCCACTCAGGCTTGAAACTCTGAGTACTCTGAAGGGAGGCTGCATATATTTAAGTGAGTGATTTTTAGTCCATGGGGGTTGGACCATATACTATGGGAGGAGGTAATAGGGATGTTTACTGCCCCAGGGTTGATCTCAATGTCACCCGCAAGTAATAGGAAGGAAAATAGAAGAAGGTAAGGGTGAGCTGGCCAGGGGGAAGAGAACAAGCAGGAGCACAGGAAGGAGTCAAGACGTCATTTATCAGAGTTAGATAGGAACAAGAGGATATAAGGGCCGTTTGTTGTACATTCCAATCTAAGTGGCACATAAGGGAGGTCTGGCAGCAGTCAAGAGATGGAGTACAAGTGCTGATTTGCTAGATCATGTGCTAGTATCGTGGCACATGAGTCAACCAACCAGATGGTGCTGAATAGTAAGGATGTCAGCATAGGTAGGAATAAAAAATTCATTGTTAGAATAATTAGAATTGATGCAGTAGGGAGCTGGGGATTACTGAGACCACAATGTGGGGCAGCTTGAGACCAACCAAGGCACAGGAAATTATAGTAGATATTTAGCACTTGAAGGAGTCCCTGCAATTTAGCTAGACTAAGGAAGGGGTGGTGTGGGTGGCAAGGAGGCTAGCCCAAATTTGTTGAGCTAGCAAAAAGAAGTAGATCAGCAGAAGCAATGTTGCAGCTACTGGGATGACTAGGCTGTATCAGTATAAGCCACCAATAAGGAGAGGAAGTGAATCTGTTTCCCTCTACTGGTGGAAGAGCATAGTCTGCAGATGGAGAAATGAACACTTTGGAGAAATTAACACGAGCCGGACTACTTGACCCTCAGTTCTTATAAGTTGCAGGCCAACCAAGGGTGGGCCCTCCACATCAGTATTTCATGGGGACAGTGTACTGTAAGACACTGTGGGTACTAGGCCTCAAGTGACATTCACACAAACAACCCCAAAATTGATATTAGGCAGTTCATTTCTTGTACTGCACCTTTCACAGTTTATATTGCTCAGTGTTCATGTCAGAAACAATATGTAGGCAGGATAATCCACCCTCTTAAAGTACACATTCAGTAGCATGTCAGAGCCATTATAAATGGTTGTGGTAGGAGATCCCAATGAACCTAGCCAGAACTTATATTTGTAAGCCCATCTGCAATACTGGTTACAGCTGTAACTCCCTCAACCTGAAGCTGATTGTGCTAGTCCTAGAAGAAATCCTTGAACCCCTGACAAAGATCTTCAACCTATCTGTAAGGCTGGCTCAATTCCAATCACTTTGGAAACAGGTGACTATCACACCTGTACACAAAAGCAGAGATAGGTCACTGCACACCAACTACAGGCCTATCTCCATCCTCCCCCCCCCCTTATATAAGGCACTGGAATGAATAGTATCGGACCAGCTAGTCGAGTACCTGGACAAATATGAAATCCAATGCCCAGAACAGCATGGCTTCAGAAAAGGGCATAGCACCACCACTGCACTGTTGGAATTTATGGGATTCATCCACGCCACTCTCGACCAAGGAAACTGTGTGGGTACAGTATACATTGACCTAGCGAAGGCCTTTGATACCGTCAGCCACGCACTCCTACTCAGGCAACTGTCAACTATCGGGCTCTCCAATGATGCACTGCTCTGGTTTTCAAGCTACCTCAGGGGAAGTGTCCAATGTGTTAGGATTGCTGGTGTCACCTCAGATAAAAAGCCAGTTCTCTGGGGAGTTCCACAGGTGTCCATCCTGGGATCACTACTCTTTAATCCCTTCCTGAACTGCCTCCCTAGTGTATGTCACCAGAAAATACTGCTCTACATGGATGATGCAGTCCTGTATACTAGTCACCATGACACTAAGATCCTAGAGGGTCAGCTGCCATGTGACTTCAAGCGTGTAGAAGAATGGTTCAGCTCACACAAACTGGTCTTGAACTATAGCAAAACAAAGGTTATGTCATTCTGCAATGCACAGAGCATGCACAAATCTCTGCCCCTCACCATCAAGAACTGCTCAGGGATTACACTGGAACATGTTCCTGAGTTTAAATATCTTGGCATCACTCTGGACAGCTCCATCTCCTACACTCGACACATTGACAATGTCGCAAAGGCCGCCAATATACAGATCGGACTGCTCCACAGGCACAAACACTGAATGACTGCTGATGCTCTTAGACTGGCTATCTACAGCTCTGTCATCTCCATCATAAACTACAGACTAGCCATCTATGGCTCTGCTTCCTCTGCTGCCCGCCACAGGTTATTGGTGGTGCTCAACAAAGCCTGCAGGCTTCTAACAGGCACTGCCCATCTAACACACACCTGTGACCTGTACACCTAGGCTGAGTGGCTTCCACTCCTCAGTAGGATCCAATATCAGACCTGCCTGCTAACCAAAAAGGTTCTCCTCAGGCTCATGCTGCCAGGTGTTGAAAAGCTCCTTATTGCCCTCTGCAGTACCCTACATACCTGAAGTGCTCAACATCAAACAGTCCAGGTCCCCAGATACCGGACCGGAATGGGTCAGAGGTCATTCACCCACAGGACTCCTCAGTAATATCATACTCTCAACAAAGAAACAATTACTCCTGCTATGCTTGGACCCTTTAAAAGGCAACTCTGACAACACCTCACCTCAAATAGTCAATGTGACTGCTTCTCCTAATTGGATCGCCTCTCCATTCACACTAGTAGAAGTTGGCCCATAACCTCCCATTTGCAACTACTCTATTGACACCTGCTTTCCCTATATTCACCCTTCCCTCCTCCCCTACCTCCCCTTCCTCACCTACCCCCACACATCTTTAGGTACTTTATGGACATAGGTCCCTTCTACTCCTAACTACTTTGCACTTCTACTACCCACCCTCCCTCAGACAATGGCCCTTTAGCCTGCCTACTCCTTCCTGACCCACACCTACCCTACGCATGCTAACTGTCATCTCATGTATAATGTTTACCCTGAAATTTGTCTTAATCTAGCTTATGATGTCTCTCTCCATGAATGACTGTAAAATGTAAGCCTCCACCTTCTCTGTGTTTCAAGGCTGTGTATCATTGTTGATCTTTGTGTGTGTGTTTACCCTCCATCTTTTGATGTGGAACCTTTGTAAATGAGCAGTTCTTGCTCAAAGGTATTTGTCATCCTAGAGTTTAATAAATAAATAAATAAAGAATGCCCTGGGTGCACACCATTTTCTGACACATAACTGAGATCCAAGTTCTGTGTCATTCGTGCCCATTGAACAAGTTCCACAAATGAAGAGGGGGAGTCAGAATCACTCACCTACTGCAGAAAGAAACTAGATGGATAGTATCACTGAATACAATATATCTGATTGGCCAAAACGATGAAGCTGACTATGTCTCCATCCTAAAAAACTCTCCCAAAACACCTAAATATATATATTAAAGGAGTTACTCCTTATATGCTTTAATAATGCTTGGTATTATAGATTCCTTTCTACTGATACAGAATCTTCCATGATGTCAATGTCATGTCTGTTTGATGCATGTCAGGATCCAGTTACCAAAAAATGTTTTGGACTGTGTTTGGAATTGCAAATGTCCTTTGATTATACTGCATCTATTTAAATATGGGGCTTAATTTAATCTGTGTTCATGTATCTGCACTAGAAAACATATTTTTGTAATTCAAAACTCAATATCCTCTACCTCCTTTCTACCCCGTTGTCTCCCCTCTGCCAGCAAGTTATCCCCCACTAATTAATAGTTTTAAGATACCTTTTGATATGTATATTCTTTTTATATGTGCACTTATTTCACATTAATTAAGCAATAAGGCATGACCAAGGGTTATGTTAATGGTCTGTTAATCACCTTCTAGGGGTGTACTGGCGCGAGGGCGCCAGCCAAGCATGCCCTAGAGGGTGATTAACTGACCATTAACTAATCCCTGGGAGTGCTTTATTGCAAGTATAATAAAAAAAAATTTAAACAGTGTTAAACCTTGTTCAGCATATGACTAAGCTCTACATGTATGTTAATAAAAGATTAACATAAGGCTGTTAGAATGTTTGCAGTCAATCAGAAAGCTCCACTACTCAGACCCTTTTTATAATGGAGAATAATATTAGTGCTCAACCTTGTATTATTGTTGCACATACATGTTGTGTAGTTTGTATTTTAAATTGTGATTAATTTGTTACTGTGCCTTTAACATGATCTGGTATAAAAGAGGTGTATAAGCAGGTAAGAAAATGCCCCGTAATGAAGACCAGGTTTGGTCCTAGCGCTGGGGTACTGCAAGTCTATCTGCAGTCCTGAAAAAACTTGCTTGTCACTTTTTGCAATCCAGCCTGGTGAGTGTTTTTTTTCAGAGTGCAGTTTTCCTGCTTTTCCTGTTGATGTCTCAGGGCTAGCCACCCCAAAACTGCACCACGACAAGTTCCAGAGATTTAGTACACCTTCTTCCTGGGCTGCCTCCTTGCATGGGCACAGAGGAGCCAGAAGATGAAGAACTGGAACATGTCTTGTCAGAGGAAGCAGTCGGTGCTGGTGGTGATACCACGAGGGGCACAGGTGGTTGAATCTGCTGATGTGGAGCGGGGGAAACTGAATGCTAAAAAACCCAGGAAAAAAAACTCGGGCACTCATGACCACATTGATAGCCAACTCCGTAGTTAAGTAAAAACGGATTGATTTACATATGTCGATAAAATATAGCACCCACCTGATACGTTTCGGATCCCACACATTGACTGCCAACTCCATAGTTAAGTAAAAACGTATTTATTTACATATGACGATAAATAATAGCACCCACCTGACACGTTTTGGATCCCACACATTGACTGCCGACTCCGTAGTTAAGTAAAAAAGGATTTATTTACATTTGTCGATAAAATATAGCACCCCCCTGACACGTTTCGGATCCCACCTGAACCCTTTCTCAAAGGGAACTGGAAGCTGCTGCTGCACTGGGGGTTACAGCTGCAGTGCTATGTGGGGGGGGGCAGCAGGTTCACACCTCCCACTGCCCCTACCTCATGTATTTGGACCTGCCACTGTCTGGAGCAGGTGTATGGCTCTACCACAAGTCCAGACATGACCATGCCTAAACTCCACCACACATATAAACAAAAGAGTGAGACAGAAAGGGAAAGAAAAGAAAAGTCAAATAGAAAGAAAGGAGAAAAAAGGAAACATAGAGCTCTATAACTTTTTTTTTACCAGGAGAGACACACTAAGTTGAAAGCTTGTTTACAGGTGCAACCTGGGAGCACAAGGAAGTTAAGTGACTTGCTTAGGGTCACACAGTATGCAAGCAGGGGCTCTGGGATTCAAACCCAGGTCTCCAGGTTTGCAGTTCAGAGCCTCAAACCACTATACTATACTGCCTCCAACTAACTAAAGTTAGTTTAAAGGTTATAACTAAGAAAATATAGGCAAACCATAGAAGAAACAAAAACTAAGTTACTTCTCGGAACACAAAGAATTAAATAAGAATGATAAAATAACAATCTGTTAAACATAGAAATAAAGAATGTGATAGCTGATAAGGGCCACAGGGAGCACCTAGTCTGCCCAGATTTTTTAACCTTTATTTTTTGCTGCAGACCTTTACTTGTTCTAGGTGACATCTCTACCCCTTATTTCCTTTCCACTGTAATTCCCTTGTGCCTATCCCAAGAATTTTTGAACTCCACCACTGTTTTTGCCTCCACTACGTCTGCTGGAAGGCTGTACTAGGCATCCACCACCCTTTCTGTGAAGAAATACTTCCTCACATCCCTACTGCATTTACACCCCTCCAGCTTCATAGCATGCCCCATTGCTCTAGAGCAACTTGTTCTGTGCAAAATACCTCCCCCCATACCTTATTAACACCTGCAAGGTATTAACAAATGTAAATTGTTGATTTCTCTAGCAAGTTACTGCTGAGAATGCTTGTCAGGCTCCAATCTCCTCCACTAAAACTGCAAAACCAAAAGTGAAGCAGATTGAGTGTATGTGACCTGCTGAAGCTCTACCATGTAACTTTGAGGCACTGTTCTTAATATTGTCCTCATTCTGAGAAACTATATCTAAATACACCCTAAAGACATAGTTACAGGCACAGTTGCCAGGCGAAGTTAATAAAGGTGAATTTCCTAGGAAACAGCAAACATTTGCAAATAGACCCTTGAAGGGAAAGTTGGCAACTTCAAAACAGAGTGGGCAGCACAAAAGATGTCCAACAGTAGTCATTTTCTAGAAAAAATTATTATTTATTCAAAATACAAAACAGAAACATTTAGCTAATGCATATAACACCAAATCTTAGTGTATATAGAAACATATTTTTATCACATATACGGGGATTTTACAAACTGCATTACAAAAAATATATTTATGCTGTATAAAAACATTGTAAAATATATACTTACTCTAAACAGGAGACCACACAAATGAGAAAAGTGAATTCCCAACTTCACCTGAAATTCACCTGCAAATTATAACTTTGCAGCATCTGTATGGGACCCTTTGGGGTGTGTTGCTACTGCTATGACTAGAATTTGTATCTGGAATCTGCTGATAAACAGCGTGTGACAGTCACCATGGATTTTTTAGCCATAGCAGGTGACAGATAAGAGATCACTGCAGTTTATGCGTCTTCTGGTTGATTCAAAATGGTGACTTAAATTACAAACAAGATTTGAGGCTTGAATACTGGTTAATGGTGCCCTGACACCCTCTTTCGCACTGCCTAGAGGTACTAAACAGGGCTGTCCCCTTCCCAACTACTGTATGTTTTAAGTCTGGAACCACAGGCTGTGGCTGTACAGGATCATAAGGATATAGTGGGGTTTCAGGCATGGGATGACCCTGAACACAAGCTGTCTGTATTTGCAGACAACACTTTAGTCTACTTGCAAAATCCTTCCACAGGGCTCCCTGCCCTGCACCAGCTGCTAAAGGAATATGGGTGGATCTCTGGACACAAGGTAAGTTGGAGCAAAAGCAAACTTCTCCATGTGGGTAAACTGGGGAGGAAGGAACAGCCACACTTTATTGTGTCAGTTTCAATGAAACTATGGGGTAGGTAATCGTTAATTACATGCAATAGGGGTAATTACACTGTAGATGCACATGTGTTGCATGTAGCTTCATTGCAACTGCAATGCAGTTACATTGCAGTTGACACTGTAACTACATTGTAGCTAAGGAAACATAAAGTGCTACTGGATGAACTGATCAATAATTCATTGGGAGTGATTGTCACTAGCAACATTAAGTATTTAGGTGTCCAGCTGACATGCTCTACAGCTGAACTGTACAAGACTATGTGCTCCTGTTGTCTTCCCTGTAGTATGATTGTATCAGATGGCAGCCTCTCCCATTGACAACAGTTGGAAGGATAAATGTTGTAAAAATACGTATTATTCCTAAATATCTGTACTTGTTTCAAACCTTGCCAATAAGAGTCCCTACTGTTTTCTTTAAGGCCATTGACACCCTTATTCACAATTTTCTGTGGCACAGTAAACCAGCCAGAAACAAGCACACCATTCTGCAGCTCTCATCCAAGGTGGGTGGATGTGCACTCCCAAATTTCAAATATTACTTCTGGGTCACCCAGTTGGCCTTCATTCCTCTGGGCAGTAATAATGACAGGCCTGCATGGATGCAGCTAGAGGAGGATGAAATGAGTTCTCACTTATGTCTGGGGTTATTATTGTAAGCCCTTTCTGGCAAAACTACTTCAGGTATCCCGTGATATGGGCAAGTCAAATTGAATGACTCAATTTGACTGCCCATGAAAAGAGAGAACATGAAAGAATAACGAGACATGGATATAGCGAGGATGAGGGAACAAGAATAGTGAGAAAAGGATATAGAAACTGTGAGCAGGAGTAGTGAAAGACTATATAGGCAGTGGTTTGACCAGGCAGTTTTGAGCTGGTTGTTTGGTCTGGTGGTTGTAGTGGATGGTTTCAGTGCAGCAGGTCCTGGGTTTGGAGCTTGACAGTGGTGTGAATATGTTGTGTGTTTTTTAGGCTCCTACACTTAGAATATATTTTTTTAATGTTCCCAGTAAGCACCCTCATCTACAGGTTTCCCCCCAGTAGTCCCCCGTACCTTTCTCCATACCCCAGTGGCAGGCCCCTCCCCCGGAGATGATTATAATTAGATCGGGAGGCACGGGGGAGCACTGCCTTCCCCGCAAAAAAAATGGTGACTTATTAGTATAGATCTGCTGAAGTGGATCGTCATTGTTTTTGGATCCACTGTAGTGTGGATTGCTTATTTTGTAGTCAGTGATTTGCAGTTGCCAATGTTCCTATTGCTATTCTCTCCTCACTGTTATTACATGGTACCCTACTTTAGGCCTGTCCAGTCCCTTCACAATGGGATGGCATTAAGCCTGAGGTTTAATGGGCAGAGCAACAAGGTCACTCCTCCATCAACCTCAAATACGTCACTCATCCTGGACTCTTCAAGGATTCATTTTTGTTGCCCACCATCCACCCCTCCTCCTCCAGCAGCTTGTCTCCCTTACCCATGGGCTGCTTCCTAACCTACCTTTAGCCGATGCATTCATTTACAGCACCTGTGGGGGGACCCTCCTCTAGGGTTCCTTGCGTCGTACCCCTACAGGGTGGTATATCCCACGGATAGAGAGGCGAAGAGCCACAAATGTAATCAAGTTACTCAAGCATTATCACATATCTTATCCAGTTGCTTAAGCACATTGAACTAACACTTTGAGGATATTGGCCATGGTTCATGCAGCTATAGGACCCCCCCACACACGATCTCACCACATGCAAACATCACCTCTGTTTTTAAGCTGAAGCAAGAGTATAATGTCTTATTGCATCAGGCCCTCCTGCATTGGGGGAGACTGGGCTTACACTTAATGGGCCAACCATACTATAGAGGAATGATGCATTCTTTCTCACAGTTCAGAGCATAATACAGCATTCAAACAGGTGATTTGCCTACTTGAGAATTAGGCATTGGTTGGGGGTGATGGTGGGGGGAAACATATCCCCTGAAGAACACATCCTATACAAACCCTCTCTACAGGTTAGACCCTTGGCTGCCATTTAGTCCCTACTGTTGAGAGGTACCCAAAACTTATAGGAGATATTATCAAGTGATGGTCAAAGTACTTCGATATGGAGGTCATCCTATGCACCTGGAGGACTACTGCAAGGCATCTCAACTTGTATGCAAGAATCAACTGATTTAGGCAGTTACAGCTGAATGTTATGTACTGTACTTATTTGACCCCAGCTAGAATGCATCAATTTATCCAAATAAATTCCTCATGTGTCCGAACTGTGAGACAGAGGAGGGGGATTCCCTCCATATGAACCTGACCTGTCAGAAAATTGGAGCCTTATGGGTAGAGATCCACTAAGTTAAGGAGAGAGTTCTGATGTGCCCCATTCACAAATCACCAGTGGAGCTACCACACCATATCAGGAAGCAACTAAAGTTATGGAACTTAAACCTAATCAATGCACAGTAAACAATCTCACAAACATGTCCGGGTAGGCACCCCCCCAGTGGCTCAATGAAGTAAAAAGTTCTGTGTAGATGCCTAAAAATAGAACACACTCAGCACAGAGCAAACGGTACCTTATACATCTTTGAGTCCATTTGGGACTCCCTATCCCAAGCAATAGAGAATTGAATATTTCCAACATAATAAGCTTTGAGAGACCCGCACTACCTAGAAAGCAATAATGTGGTCAACCTTTATATTGTTTATTAAAGTTACCATGTGACCGGTCCTGTTTCTGACACCTTTGGTTGCCTAATAAAGGAAATGTGATGAATTCTCCAAAATTCCAGTTGCAACTTGTTTTTTTTTTCTGCACATGGTATAAAAGTAAATGCTAAAGTTTTAATCTTGTATTACCTGTATTAAGGTATCACTTTTTGTTATAGTAATAAAAATATTTTACAAATAGTTTTACAGTTTGATCTTGTTTCTCGTGAGGCTTTTGACACTTGAAGACATGCAAGATATTTTATCTTTTCCTTCAAGCTTTAAGCTTATTTCCATCAAGAGCCTTTTTAGAGCCAGCCTGAGCCCGGTGGCACTGAGGGTTGAAGGGCTGGATGGCACTCCTTGAGCCATGCCGATGACCCGGTGTTGGAGGGTCGGTCGAGGGGAGGAAGAGGATGGAGCATCTCAGGGACTGCTTTTCTCCTCTGGGGAGGGTGGGTGGGATTATCGCAGCTGTGCTGGTTCCTGAGTGGTGACTGGGGTCATTGCCAGCTGTCGGTTCGCTGAGAGGACAGTACGGATGGTGTCAGATGTGAAATGCGCGGAAGTGCACATGGCAGCTTCATTTATGTTCTGCAAGTCTGTGCTGTGAGATTGAGAAAAGCACAAGAAATCCTCCTGAGCACTCAATGGCATCTGGTCCTTCAGCGCCACACCACTCTGACTCAAGTTCAGCTCCTCCTGACTCTGGACCCTCGGCTTTCCACGGTGGTGAGGTAGGTACCTGCAGTGAAGTAGCCAAAGAGAGGAATGGAGGAGGAGGCTGAGTTCAAGCACTGGGAGTCGTGCCGGGGACCATGGACCCAGACTGAAAGAGGGGGAACCATCCCCCTAGCCGAGGAGGGAATAAAAGAGCCCTTTTAGAGGAAATTATAGAACAGTAGGAAGAAATGGAAGAAAATGATTGTCTGAACTACATTATAGGATTGCACAATAATATTTATATCAATACATGGCTTGGTGCCAATCAAAATAGCAGTTTTCTTTAAACTCAGCAAAAGTCTTATTCAAACAGTGTTGTGCCTAAGTAAACTACTTTATGAGTGCAGTAACCCCCTCTATGGTTTTCAGTAGTAGAACAGAGCTCCACAACCCACTGGGGACCATACAATAAGATTTTTTGTAACCACACACCCTGTGGGCTATTCCTTAAGTGCACCACACTGTGGCCACCTGCATTTGCAACTTTGGGGTATGGCTTTCTAATCAAACTGGGAAACCAAGCTGCTACTAAAAACTCAAACTCATTTCAGTTGTCACTAGAGCAAGGAATGCAGTCCTGGTTTCCAGAGGTAGCAGGAGATAACCTTATCATCTACTGAACTACTCAGCCTTGTCAGCTATAATCTTCCATGTCACTGCATGTCAATATTGTTGCATTGATGGGAGAATGTAGGATGATGTTTGGCTCATTAATTCACAGCAAACATTACCAGCGTTGCCATTTGCTCTTAAGAAAGCAAACTTCTATCTGACTCTCAAAATGAAGATTAAAACGTAATGGAAAATATGTCTGGAAAAATCTATTCAGCCACTGGTATAACCTCCAAAAGAAATGCACTTCAGTATCGTCTCATGTGAGTGCCACCAGCTTTTACTGCAGAGTATGAACCAGAAAGCACACTCATGTTTGTTCTTTATAGTTTAAATATTTTTTGCTAGTGTCTGTATTTGTAACCTAAACTCCTGAAATTCCACCAAACTGGAACACTCATCAACATTGAGAAAAGCATTATCGATTGTTAATATGATCTTGCTATATAGTATTTGTCTTTTGTAGACTGGTACGTACGGTGAGTGCATGCTGAACATTGCTGCCTGGAACGATGAAACCACACTGTACTTCTTCCTACTGCCTGCAATGTAAATCCCTGCTGGTACTGTTGCTTGTATTGTCCCTGTGTGCTAATTCTCTTTAATGTAATCCTTCACTTGTTTTTGCCTGATGTTCATGTATGTACCTTGTAATCTCCCGGGTCACACCTGAAAATAGGCACTTGGCCGTCTAGTGTGCTTACCCGGTTAACAGAAGCAAATAAATAAATAAATAGAGGCACAAAGCCAGTAAACTAAGATTTATTAACCAGCAAATCAAGTTCACATACAGACATTGCATCCTAAGGGAATGTTAAATTACTGTAAAAGTGTAGGAAGCCTTTTACTTAGAGATGGTCAGAATCAGTTCTCAAAACAGAACAATCTCCAGTAGAATCTGATTGCTTCTAATACATAGATCAGAAAATAACCTCCCCTAAAAACAACTGTAGTGATTTGGAAACATAGAATTTTTTGGCACAAAATGACTGCCTAGCCCACCCAGTTTGCCCAGATGGTCCTTGCCTAGTCTGTCCCCACAAGACTCTAGCTGGTCTCTGGTGACTCTCCCTCCTCCCTACCCATTTCGTAATACTCCCATATGTCTAGCCCATGAATGTTTGAAGCCCCCTATTGTTTTTGGCCCCTCTACATCTGCTGACAGTCTATTCCAGGCATCCACCACTCCTTCAGTGAAGTAGTACTTCCTCACATCCCTCCTACACTCCAACCCTACAGCTTCATCACATGCCCTCTGGCTCTGGTTCTCTTCCTCATTGGAAAGAGACTTCCCTTCTGTATCCTGTTAATCCCAGTGAGATACTTGTAGGTCCCTATCATGTCTCCACTTGCTATCCTGTCTTCCAGGGTGCATATGCAGGGCAGTGCAACAAAAAGCACCACGTAGGGTCAGTGGGATGCTGGGATGCATATGGAGAGGTATTTCCAGCAGCAGCAGGGAGGAAATGTAGCCAGTGTATCACTCACTGGTGAGACCCCACCTGGAGAATTGTGTCCAGTTCTGTAGGCCACACCTTAGAAAGGACATTGATAGTGTGGAGGCAGTCCAGAGGAGGGTTACTAAAATGGTGCTGGAGTTGTGTGAGAAGCCCTATGAGAAGAGACTAGTGTTGTGCAGAATGCAGAATTCTGCCAGCTGAATTAGTGCTGAATGACCATTCTGCCGGAAGAATTTCCACTGGAATTTTGTTTGTTCACCTGCAGAATTCTGCTTACTGTGATTTGCGGAATAATATTCCATAGAACAGTATTTTTTTCCGCTGAAAATTATTCCACAACAATTTCCACAGAAAACATTGAGATCTGAGGGAAACACTGATTTTTCCATGGACAATCATTCTGCAACTATTTTATGCTGCAGAATTCTGCCATTCCATTTCCAGCAGAATTCGGCAGAATTTCAGTGGAATTTTGAATATTCCACAGAATTTTGTTCTGCCGGAATTTGAAAATTCTGCACAGCACTAGAAGAGACTGAGGGATCTCAACATGTACACCCTGGAAGAGAAGAGAGTAAGAGGTGGCATGATAGAGACATACAAGTACCTCACAAGGGTGAACAGGGTGTAGGAGGGAAGTCTCTTTCAAATAAGAAAGAGCACCAGGACCAGGAAACGTGATGAAGCTGGTGGTGGTGGTGGTGGGGACAGGAGTTTAAGAGGGATGTGAGGAAATATTTCTTGACTAAAAGGCTGGTAGATCTCTGAAACAGACTGCCAGTGGAAGTAGTGGATGCAAACGAGTGGTGGGCTTCAAGCATGTGCAGGACATTCATAGGGGTGCATTAAAATGTGGCAGGGAGGAGAGAAGGTCGCTGGAGACCAGTTAGGATCTGCAGAAGCAAATGAGGCAGGGGACATCTGGACACACTAGGTGGGTCAAGCAGTTTATTCCTATGACTAATTCAACGAAACATCTCTATGGTAACCTTTGCTGATAAGTGGGCTCCAGAATTTGCATCTAAAACTTTGAGCTACTGCCCAGGTTATAAGAAGTCCAGTATTTTGGTAGCCAGTGACTACTGAAAAAGCATTAGAAGCAACTAAAACAAATGGTTGTTTCACACTTTGAGCCATATATTAATATTTATTATATAACCACATACAGTCTTCCCTCGCTGTAGTGAACCCCCCTGTAACAAAAACTCGACTATAGCAAATGCCAGCTGTTGCTCCCAGCTGTTTTCATGTTTCTACTCAACCTCCTGCAACGCCAGTCAGCTGCTGTTCTCCACATCACCACTGATTGGTAAAATACTTGTACACACACACATACACACACACACACAATCTACTCTATCTTCCTCTCTTGCCTCGGAGTTTGGTATATTTTTTAAACAGTAAGGCTTAGTAAGCCTTGGTAAAGGAGCAGAAGAGTGCTTACTGTGTTTGTGAGCGGGTTACAAGACGGGACTCTCCATGTGATCTCAGTAAAGCACCTACACTCTCTCTCTCTCACCTTGGAGTTTGGTGCTGTATGTTTTTCAAACCGCAAGCCTTTACAAAGGAGCAGAAAATTGCTTACTTTGTTTGTGAGCGGGTTACAGGACGGGATTCATGGCAGAAAATAAAATGTTTTTTTTCTGCACTGTAATGTGACACAAATAGATAATTCTGTTTATTCAGTTTTGGGCAAGGGTGGTGTGAGTGAGCAAACTGGAAGGAATACACATCAGCCTACACATGATCTCTTTCTCGCTCTCCCTCTCTCACTGCTCCATTGTCTATGTCAGTATAAGGTGTTCAGAGTGTGATATGTTTTTTTTTTAAACAAGAATGCTTATTTGCTGTATATACTGGCTTAGTGTACTGTATAACTTGCCTGATTTGAACAGAAGTCATGATCAAGGGAGGAAATCAGGGAGAAATTCAGACTTAATGCTTGTATGCAACCTGTTTTCTTTTTTAGCGTCCCTCGATGTAACAAACGAGGAGCTATAATGAATGCATGCCATGGCCCCCAGTTCGTTGTAGCGAGGGAAGACTGTATATTTTAAGTAACTGTACATTTACCATTTAAAATATAGTGATGACCTAAAGATGCACCTTTTCCAAGCACTGTTTACTGCTATGTGGGAGTCAAGGATTAACATTCAACCTTTAAAACAGCCTTCCAATGCATGAGAAATCCAGAAGCCAGACAGCTATCACTATATTTTATATGTTGAATGCAAGGTGATCAAAACATTTATGGATGATTAACATTAACAGATGGTACAATAAAGTAAAACAAATTTACCATCATTTTTCATTCGTTCTTTTCCACTAAACTACTGGGGCCAGGTTCACAAAAAAAAATCGCAAATTGCAACACAGAAGTTTGCACTGCACTTTGTGATTGCCCAAGTGCCAAAAATTGCTTTTCGCAGTTGGATAGTGCTCCATGCTATCTGATTGTGAAGAGGAGTGGACCCAGACAGTGGTAATCCCAGAACTGCCAGCGCTACCCCAGTAGCACTGCCCTGACATGCAGACTGGAGTATGGGCCCACAAGGAATAGCGCAGGGGCCCTATTTCCTATTCAGTGAAGCAGCCATGTAAATGAGCACTAGATGTCATTTACATGCCTATTATGCTACCATTTACATAGTTTGTGGATGTGGTAGTGTGCCCCCAGCCCCTTCCCGATGCAGCTGCAGTCACTGGTGGTCTAGTGGTCCCTCCCCTGTCCCAATCGCCAATCATTGTCCCTAAGAAAGAAAAGTACCCTATTATCTGGTGGGAGTGGTTCCCTCCCCCCTTCCCGATCACCATTCTGCAATATTAAAATAAATTCCCCAGATAGTCCAGAGGTCCCTCCCCCATTCTCCGATCTCTATCCCTATAAGAACAAATAAGTTCCTTGAAGGTAAGAGGAGGACTGTGCTGGTTGCTGGCTAGGGATTGGGTTGGGGGGAGCAGAGTGAGGGGGGGTCAATGTCTGACAGGGTGTGGGGTCCACTAGGCCATCATGGTGACAGTTTTCTGTATTTCACAGGCCGGGGATCGGGGCCTGGGAGGGACCACTAGACTACCGGGGAACTTTGGGAAATAAATACCGGGAGGGCAATCAGCTATCAGGAAGGGGGGGGAGGGACAACTAGACTATCGGGGTATTTATTTTTTTTATATGGGAATGGTGATTTGGGAGGGGGAAGGGACCACTAGACTACCAGGGCATAATTTTTATTACAATGGGATGGCGATTGGTAAGTGGGGTTGCAGTACCTCCACCAGCCATTTGGGTTGTGCAGAGTTAAGAGGAGGTTTTCCTCAGCAGTATTTTCTCCATGCAAGGGAACCCCGCAAAGTGCCATTGCATGGTGAAAATGTTTAGTGAATGGGATTGTGCTGATATGCAGGTCCCCTTCCCCTCATTTGCATTGCAGCCCCCTCAAAACTTTGCCTATGCACAAACCCAATTTGTCAGTGCAAACTGGACTTTTGTGAATACCACTTTGCCACAAAATCCAGTTTGCACAGTGCAAACTGGGTTTGCGCTGGGGCAAGGTTTTGAGAATTGAGCCCCTGGTGTCATCCTAAACCCCAGGAATAAAACTTGAGGGGTTTGTAAATGTCACTAGAACATCAAAATTAAATTATGAGCCTTGTAATTTTCAGACTTGACTATTTTGTTTTTCAATCATTTATTGTCATCCTTATGCTGCCCAGCTTGCCCCCATCTGCTGACATCCCCCAGATCTATTACCTTCCTTCTCTGGGACTAACCTCTACTTGCCTTGGGCTAGTGTCTGGTGGGTAAGTGCCATAGTCATATGTGGAGCCCACAAGACTGTGAATGTCATCCTGCCAGCTGGGTGGGTTCTGCCTGATTTTCTTCCTCAGGGTAGCTGGTATGCAGTGACACATATGCATGCACATGGTGGTGCATGTCTGTATAATCTGTTTGAGCCAGCCACCCGTTCCCTTGCTGTGCTACCACTTGTACTCCCAATTGGCTTCTGCTAGGTGGCAGGCAAGCACAGCATAGTGGTTAACAGCACTGAGCTGCAAACCTGGACAAATGGGTTTGAATCTCACAGCTACCACTTTCATGCTGTGTGACCGTGAGCAAGTCACTTAACTTCCCTGTGCTCCCAGAACACACCTGGATACAAGTCTCAGCTTAGTGTTTCTTCCCTGGTGAAAAATAATAAACAGAAACAAAAAGTAGAAACATAAAAATTGTCGGCAGATAAGGACCGCTAGCCCCATCCAGTCTGCCCATAGGCCCTATACATTGTATGTGGCCACTGACCTTATGTGATCAATGGATTTTCATCACTCCCTCCCCTCTCAAGGTTCCCTTGTGCCTGTCCCAGGCATGTTTATACCCCTCCACTGTGTTTGTCCCCACTATCTCCTGTAGCAGACTATTCCAAGCGTCAGCTACCCTTTCTGTGTTGAAAAACATCTTCAAATTACCTCTTAATCTACCCCCCGTACAATTTCATATGACGCCCCCTTGTTCTGGTACTTTTTCTACATTGGAAAAGGTCCCATACCTGCACCTTGTTTATACCCTTGAGGTACAGTACTTGAAAGCTTCAATCATGTCCCTGGCTCTCTCTTCATCAGTGAGTACATATTGAGGTCCCTTAGTCTCTCCTCATATGTTTTGCGGTACAAGCCCTGCACCATCTTTGTCGCCCTTCTTTGGATAGTCTCCACCTTGTTTATGTCCTTGTGCAGGTGTGGCCTCCAGAACTGAACACAATACTCCAGGTGAGGCCTTACCAATGTTTTATACAAGCAAGTAGCAGAATGCAGGGTTCCCCCCCGAAGGCGGAGCGCTGTCCCTGGGATGCTGAGTCCTCCTGCCCCTGGCCATCCCCAAGCAACCTGAGTCCATTTCTGAATCTCAGTCACCAACATAGTGAGCAGAGGCCCTCATGCTGTGCTACCGGCCAGCTTCGGTTGTAATACATCAGTGTCAGTGGCTCAGTAGGTAGCACACTAGCCTCTGAAGCCAGGAGATCAGAGGGCTGTGGGTTCAGTTCCCATGTCTGGCTCTTGGGTTAATACCCCAATACTGATGCTATAGTGCAGCATGAGGGGGGTACTGCACTTCTGAGATGCCATCTTTCGGGTGAGACGTAAACCGAGGTCCCATCTTCCTGGATTGGTGGTAGTTCAGGTGGATAAAGATCCCATGGCACTTATTGAAAAGAGTTGGGGAATTTTTTATTGAAAACTGAAAACAAAATATACAAATCATATGACGTCATACAAAAGCATAAGAAAAGAATTTAAAAACAGAAATAAGTATTACGGCATACATGGAGTACAAACAAAAGCAATCCATATGCGTACATAACCCCCGTGCCATTCCTACTAAAAGAGTAGTTGAATTTCCTCGGTGTCCTGGCCAAATTTCTCCCATTCACTAAAAATACCATCAACAGCTTAATCTGGTTCAATTTCAGTTGCTTACCATCTGTATCCCCCCCCACCGGTCGCCCCTGAAAAGGGACTTCTAGGCCCAGTGGGCTTACCGGGTAAACAAAATTCAATAACCAAAAATAAAAAAAATATTATTAATGTTTTATTAATAAGCAGTAATGACTGAGAAGCCAATAATTTCCAAAGGATTAAGGACCAGTTTGGGGGATGGGAGGCCCAAGGCAGAACTGGGGGCCACCTCCATCCAGTCGGTCAATAATCCATGAAAATGACCAGCTTTGAAGTTGTTTTTGCAATTAGAAGTCTAATCACAATAACAAATTTATTTTTTCCCCATTTATTTTTACCTCAGTTAAGCTTTTAAGCAGAGTGGCACTCGCCGTGTGTGCTGCACAGCATCACTTGACATCTGGCTTGGTCATTTCTTAGATGTTAATGACCAATCCAGCAGCCAATCAGGAGCCTTGTAAGGCTCATGCATAATTAATTAGACTTATACTAAAAGGTTAGCCACTGTTTATAGCAGTTTGCACAAGCCCGTAATCACAGCACATAAGATGGGTGCAATGCCCTCTGGCTGACAAAAACTGGCATACCTTCCATTAGATAGACAACATAGCACCAGATTTTGCCAGCCAGTTTGAAAACACTTTGATTAGGTGTGAAAGTCTCCTGTGTGGTTTAAAACTGCCACAGATTTATGAATTTCTTTCCATCAGTAGAATGTGATACCCGACGGCTTCAGTTGGACTATTATTAATGTTTTATAATTAAGCAAACTTTCCTTTAAAACCTTTCTTTATATTGGTAAATAATTCTTATCAATTCAGTTAACCATTTTTGGTATCATTTCAGAATAATGTAATCTAAATGATATTTCAAAAACTATTGTAAACAAGCTATTATCACATGGAGACAGCAGATGTAGTCCCTTTATGCAAAAGCGGGAACAAAGAGGAAGCAGGGAACTACAGACCAGTCAGCCTGACCTCAGTAGTGGGGAAGATCATGGAAGCACTACTGAAGGAGAGATTGGTGGAACATCTGGTGCCAGCAGACTACAGGACCCAAGGCAGCATGATTTCACTGGGGGGGGGGGTTAGCCAGACCAACTTCATTGAATTTTTCGACTGGGTGACAAGGGAGGTGGATCAGGGGAGGGTAGTGGACGTGGCCTATCTGGACTTCAGCAAGGCCTTTGACACTGTGCCACATAGAAGGCTATTAAACAAACTGGGGAATATGGGAGTTGTCTGGACAGTAGTGCAGTGGGTGGGTAATTGGCTGGGTGGCAGGACAAAGAGGGTGGTGGTAAATGGCTGTGACTTCACAGAAGGAAGAGTGACCAGTGGGGTACCACAAGGATCAGTGCTGGGACTGGTCCTATTCAAAGTCTTCATCAGTGACATTGCATAGGACATAGAAGGCAGAATTTCCCTGTTCGCTGATTACTCAAAGCTCTGTAACAGAGTAGACATGCCAGAGGGTGTAGACAGAATGAGGAGAGACCTGTGGATGCTAGAAAAGTGGTCAAGGGTTTGGCAGTTGAAATTCAATGCAAAGAAGTGCAAGATAATGCCTTCATTTAGGAGCTAGAAACTTGGTAAGGCATAATATTGTAAAACAGGGGAGCTACGCTTTCTACAAAGAGTTTCGTTTTTTTTTCTCCTTATTGGCACTAAGCAGAGAATTGCAGGATTCCATTAAAAGTGTAGTAATTTTATAACCAGAGGGAGTGAGATACAACTGAATTTGCTTGATAGTTGGAGTTGAGACTTAGGATTTAGAGGGATATTTTTGCAACATTTTAAAAGTGTCCTGCTGGCTGAGTAGTTAAGTTTATATCCCTGGTTTCACTGAAAGATTTTGTGTATTGGAATCAGACAGCAGCCTGCCTACAGTGAAAGGCCTGCTTACATCACAGGTGTCACTAGTCAATCAGTTGGCTTAATTCTTAAGATTTTCAGTGCAGGAAGAGTGTAAAGCACAGCTGACTTATTTTGGGGCTGACCACTTTCAGAGCACAAACCACCAGGCTGTTTTGGGGCTGGGGAGGGTTACCTGTGTCTGAGTTGGTTGTCTGGATTTTTTCTCTGTTTGATTAGCAGATTATTTTCTCTGTCAAATTGTTGTGTAGGGCATCTTGCTGACAGGAAGGCACTCATCGCAGTGCTGGGTCAGAGCTTTTAGCTGATTGTTTTGCGAGGGCAGGTTTAGGCCCAACCCCTTCCCACCCTCACCCCACCCACCCTGTAAATAGTTCTTTATACCTGGGTTCTGACATCATTTCCTCAAGAGTGCAAGGTATATCACTGTCATATCCTCTCTAGCACACTGCACTGACAATATAAGCATACACATTATATAATATATATATTTCTATATAACAAACCAATCACACACACACACACATACAGAAAAAATAGATAAACATGTGGGGAGTAGTACAATGTAATGGCTGTGGGGCAGCAGTCTTCCAGGAGTCTTTCTGGAGGCTGAGATGCTGCCCTATTTGCAGACAACTCTCTGCCCTGAGGGAGGAAGTTGCCCATCTTCAGGCCATGCTGGACAGTAGTAAGGGAACCTTCCCCCAGGCCACACTGGATGGTAGGAAGGGAACCTCCCCCATCCAGGGAGCACCAAAGCCACTACCACTACCTCAGAGGTTGTGAAGAAAACACAGCAGTTGGACCACAGTGGGCTCAGGAAGGGTGAGGATGGTGGAACAGAGGCACACCCAGTCAGTTGTTCCACTCCACAATCCATACACCATTCTGGGGGAGCATAGCTCCCCTATGGATGCACCCACAGAGGAGACTAAGGAGGCTGAGGACAGCTGTCACAAGGGAGACCAACAGGAAGGAGACAGAGGACACCACAAGGAAAGCAGCTCCTGGTGGGGACTCAATTAGTGGGGATAGAACTGGGGGAGCAGGGAAAACTGAAGTAAGGTGCCTGCCTGGTGCCATGGCTTGGAGGAACAGAAAGCATCTTCAGGATCACGGAACAGCTGCACGAGTTCGAGCTGGACGCCATTGTCCACCTAGGGACAAATGACTTGGCTCATCATGAGATTAGAGCAGTGCAGAAGGACTTTGTAGAATTGGGAGGGGCCTAAGACAAGTAGCACACACAGTATCCTTCTCAGAGGTGCTGCCTGTCAATGGCATGAGTGAGGCGAGGGTACTCACCATTCAGTTTAACGAATGGTTGAAAAATGGTGTGGAGCACAGGGGTTTGGCTTCATTGGGACTGGGGTTCCACCTGGAGGACACCAGCCTATACTGGCAGGATGGTCTGCATCTGTCCAGGAAGGGAACAAGTCTTTTGAGCAATCGGTTTAAATGCTTCATTGGCAAGCTTTTAAACTAGTCAAGGGGAGGCACTGATAAGCAGCAGGAAAATCCCGGCCTCCCCCTACAAAACAGGGTGCTAAATGAGAAAAAGACCAAGGTAGAAAGATCAGTGGGGGATGCTGCAACAGAAGGTAAAGCCATCAAAAAATGGAGAGCAATGAGTACCAATGCCCATAGTCTGAGCAACAAGCTTCCTGAATTAGTGGCCTTGATGGAGGAGGAACATCTGGATATCATGGCAGTCACAGAAACATGGTACATACAAAACCATGACTGGGATGTAAACATACCAGGATACACTATCTACAGGAGGGACAGGGAGGGTAAAAGAGGAGGAGGAGAAGCTCTTTACATAAGGGAAGGAATCAAAGCAACAGAACAAAAGGGTAAACAGGGAGGAGACGAAGCACTGTGGGTAAATTTGGAGACCGGCAATGGCACCACAATACACACAGGGGTTGTATACAGACCCCCTTCTCAGGGGGAGGAAATGGACAAGGAAATGATAGAAAGTATACTTAGAATGGCAGAAAAAGGGGAGATATTGCTGATGGGTGATCTGAATATGCCAGATGTTAACTAGAGTGCAGTTGCAGCAGCCACTTCAAAGAGTGGGGTTATTCTAGATGCCCCTACAGGGGCATGCCTTAGACAACTAGTATTGGAGCCCACTCGAGAGGGAGCAATCTTAGACCTGGTTCTCTCAAATGGAGATGAAGACAGGATCACAGATGTGAAGTGGGTAGCCATCTGGGAACTAGCAACCATCGAACAGTATGGTTCAAATAAACACAGCAATAGAGTCAAGCCATGCAAAGACAAAGGTACTGGATTTTAGGAGGGCTGACTTTGTCAAAATGGATGAGTGCCTAAGGAATGCACTAGCAAATGGGCAGGAAGGAGGGTGGAAGAACAATGGGGAATAATAAAAACTGCCATCACAGAGGTATCAAGCCTTTGTGTAAAGCAAATAAACAAAACGAAACAAGGTAAAAAACCACTATGGTTCTCAAAGGAAGTGGCAGTGAAGATTCAAGAGAAAAAGAAAGCATTCAGGAAGTACAAGGAATCACAGAAGGAACAGGACAGAGAACTATATCAGTTAAAGCAAAAGGAAGCTGGGAAGGCAGTCAGATCAGCAAAGGCCCAAACTGAGGAAAAGATAGCCAACTCAGTTAAGAAGGGGGATAAAACCTTTTATAGGTACATCAGGAGCGAAGGAAGACCAAGGGAGGGATAGTGAGGCTTAATAAAGGGAGGAGGGTGGGCAGATGGTGACTGTGAAAAGGCAGAGATACTAAACAAATATTTTGCTCAGTATTTACAAAGGAAGAGGGAGGTACCTAAAACAAACAGTAGAAACACTCTGGATACAGAAGTTGATACCAGCCATTTACAGAAGAAAGGGTTCTGAAAGAACTCTTGAAACTGAAGGTGGACAAAGCAATGGGGCCTGATGGGATTCATCCCAGAATTCTAAAGAACTAAGGGTAGAACTGTGACACCACTGACTACCCTCTTTAACAAATCATGGGAGGATGGGTGGTACCTGAGGACTGGAGAGGGCAGATGTGATTCCCTTCACAAAAGTGGGAGCAAGGCAGAAGCGAAACTACAGACCTGTTAGTTTAACCTCAGTGGTAGGGAAAATGATGGAACTTTTCAAGGAAAAAAGAATTGTACATATCTAGAGGCCAGAGGGCACAGGACCCAAGGCAGCGTGGATTCACAGCGGAAGGTCATGCCAGACAAATCTGATAGATTTCTTTGACTGGGTGACCAAAGTAGTTGATCAGGAGGGCTGTAGACATGGCCTACCTAGACTTTAGCAAGGCGTTTGACACAGTCCCACACAAAAGATTAATATACAAGTTAGCCTGCCTGGGTGGGTCCCAAGATGACTGCCTGAGTAAGAATTGGCTGGAGAATAGGACACAGAGAGTAATAGTAAATGGAGTCCACTCTGAAAAAAGGGGGGTTAGTAGTGGGGTACCGCAGGGTTCAGTATTAGGAACAGTCCTCTTCAATGTCTTTATAAGTGACATTGCAGAGGGACTGGAAGGAAAAGTATGTCTCTTTGCAGATGACACAAAGATCTGCAACAGAGTTGATGCACAGGGTGGGGTGGAAAGGATGAGAAGGGACTTGGCAAGGTTAGAAGAATGGTCAAATGTATGGCAGCTTAGATTCAATGCTAAGAAGTGCAAGGTAATGCACCTGGGAAACAAAAACCCAGGGGAAGAGTACACAATGGGGGGTGAGATACTAACAACAACAAAAATGGAAAGGGACCTGGGGGTAGTCATATCAGATGACCTAAAGGTGGGCAAGCAATGTGAGAGGGCAGCAAGGAGGGCTGGGGGGATACTGGGATGCATAGGAGAGGCATCACCAGTAGAAAACAGGAAGTTATTATCCCTCTGTACAGACAGCTAGTGAGACCCCATCTGGAGTACTGCATGCAGTTCTGGAGACCCAATCTCTGCAAAGACATAGACAGGATGGAAGCTGTCCAGAGGAGGGCAACTAAAATGGTGCAGGGTCTGCACCGGAAGACATATGAAGAGAGACTTAAGGAGCTTAATATGTATAGCCTTGAGGAAAGGAGGGAGAGGGGGACATGATAGAAACTTTCAAGTACCTCAAGGGAATCAACAAAGTCCAAGAGGGTAGCATCTTTCAAAAAAAGAGGTGTGCAAGAACAAGGGGCACAATTTGAAGATAGAAGGGGCGGCTCAGAGTAATTTAAGGAAGTATTATTTCACAGAGAGGGTGGTGGATGTATGAACGGCCTTCCAGAGGAGGTTGTGGAGTCACAAACAGTGGTGGAATTCAAGCATGCATGAGACAGTCATAAGGCAATTCTAGGGGGTTGGGGTAGGAAGAAGTAAGCTGCTGGTTAACTAGGATCTGCAGCTTATCCATCAGGTAGGGAAATGGGCAGACTGGGTGGGCCAAGTGGTCCTTATCTGCCGTCAAATTCTATGTTTCTATATGGGGCACAAAAACCCTGGAACAACATATCAGTTGTGGGATGATGATATAGCATGCACCAAGCAGGAAATGGACCTTGGGGTTATCATCTCTGATGACCTTAAGGTAGGAAAACAGTGCGACATGACAGCAGGTAAAGCAAATAGGATGCTGGGATGCATAGGCAGGGGCATCACCAGCAGGAAAAGGGAGGTCATAATTCCACTATACAAGACACTAGTGAGGCTCCACCTGGAGTACAGTGTACAGTCCTGGAGACCTTACCTACGTAAGGACATAGGGTAGAGAAGGTTCTGAGGAGGGCAACAAAGATGGTACAGGGATTGCATCACAAGTCCTATGAGGACAGACTGAAGGACTTGAATACATACTCCCTGGAGGAGAGGAAGGAGAGAGGGGATATGACAGAGACATACAAGTACCTTACATGTAGGAGTACGGTACAGGAATACACTTCTTTCCAGTGAAAAAGATGTTCCAGGACAAGAGGGCATGGGATGAAGTTGGAAGGAGGGTGATTCAGAGGAAACACGAGGAAGAATTTCTTCACAGAAAGGGTGGTGGACAAGTGGAACAGCCTGCCAGAAGAAGTTGCGAGAGCGGAAACAAACAAGGGATTTAAGAATGCATGGGATAGACATAAGGTAATTCTGGAGGTCAGGAGTAAGGGGCAGCAGACTTCTAGAAAAATGTAAAGGGAATTTACAAGCTCAAATGGGCAGACTGGGTGGGCCATAGGCCCTTATCTGCCAACAGTGTCTATGTATCTATGTATATTAAAATGTTAATTAAAGTTTATTAGTGGTAGGAAATTTTAAAATATATGTAAAGTGGTATCATGTTAAAATCTGTGTAATTCATAGTTATTGATCTTAAGGAATACTGCATATATTAAGGCTTACTATGTGGTCAGCTATTGTAATTCACACTTTTTGTCATAATTAACAGTTGTAATGTAAGAACAGAAATATACCTATGTATTTTTTTAGAATGTCTGTGTCACTTAGACTGCCTGAACATTTTATTTACTCAAGAACATTCTGAGGTAAGCAAAATGCCCGCTTGTATCACATTTATCTGACAAAATATATTGAGCCCTGAAATATACATTTATAGATGAGACAGCCACCAGTCTACTACATGAATAATAATTCACAAACAGGAAAAAATTATCATATGTTAATAGCTGTTAGTGGAATTATGTGTGCAAGCACCACTAGGTACATAGTAGTACCCTGGGACCATTGCCTAATCATAACTCCTTACAGGAAAGGAATTGGCACTATTATTAAACATTGATTTATATGTTTTTTCAATAATATGTGATATTACATAAAAGCAGATATACTGTATATGCATATATTGTAGTGGTGCAGTAACACCACTATATTTAGGGTTGAGTAGGCACTTTATTGTTGAACCCTAAATTTTGCACTTTACTAACTTTGCAACCATTCAACGGATTTACACAAAATTTTGCATGCATAGTCTCATGGGGTAGAACTCTTGAGTGCCAACTTTTATTCCAATCAGGTATGTGGATTCTGAAATCCAGATCGTGAAAAAGTGAATTTTTCAGGATTTTTTGCTTTTTTTTTTCTCCACCCCTAGCACCCAGACGGTTTGGAATTTTGGGCTGCAATTTTCAGGGTAGAAAAGGATTGGCCCACAAATGTGCATTTTGTGGGTTTGGATTTCAAAGTTATTACATTTTTTTTAATTTCAGTTCTGAGCATGCTCAGCAGGCACTATCAGGACAGCTGCAGGGAACAAAAAGAGAATTAGCCCCTTTTTCGTGAAAAAAAAAGAATCTTTTTTCTTTGCTGCCATCTTGTTTTCTGTTTTCTCTAAAATAAATGTCAACACTCACAAAAATGCCATTTTATAGAGAGATCAAGACATCTGTCTTGCTCATCGGGACTCTGTTCGGGGTATTCTACATTTAACTGTTGGAAAAATTATTCCCAAATGTGTTTTTTTTTACATTTTAAACCTTTTCTCGTGACTTGCTTCAGATGTTTCTATGTGGCCTTTTTGATTCATACAAAAAAGGATAATTTCATATGAAAAAAGACCTCCTATCACCATCCCCCTAATTATTTTACGTTTTTCCCTTGTATCTAGTGATGCCCCCACCTGTCCCCGTAATTATTTTTACATTTCCCTGCTGTCTAGTGACTACCCCCACCTTCTGATCCCGATCCAGATAATTATTTTATAATTCCCTGGTGTCTTGTGGTGCCCCTCACCCTCTGAACACCATCCATGTAATTATTTTATATTTCCCTGGTGTCTCGTGGTGCCCCCTACCCTCCAATCACTGTTCCCATAATCAATAAATATTTCCCTAGAATCTTGTGGCACCCCCCCTCCAATCACCATCCCTGTAATTAATAAAAATGTCCCTGGTGTCTAGGGGTGCTCCCACCTTCTGGTCATCACCCCCGTAATGAATAAATGTTTCCCAGGTGTCTTGTCCCAACCGACCCTCCAATCACCATCCCTGTAATACTGTAAATAAATATTTCCCTGGTGTCTAGTGGTGCCCCCCACCCTCTGATCACTGTCCTCATAATGAATAAATATTTCCCTGGTGTCTAGTGGCACCCACCACCCTCCGATTACTGGCCTCATTAACATTTATCCTTCCCTGGTGTCTAGTGTCACCGCCCACCTTCTGATCCCTGTCTCATAATAAATATTTTCCTGGTGTCTAGTGGCACCCCCCCCCACCCTCCAATCACCATCCCCAATGACATTTTTCTTTTCCTGGTGTCTAGTGGCACCCCAACCCTCCAATAGCTGTCCTCTCTGAAATAAAGAAAATGATCCCTCAATGTCTTTTTTTTAAACCAGTAAAAAAGAAAACTGAGCATCTCCTCACCCTGACCTCCCACTCAGCATCCACCACCCTGAACCCCCCCCACACCCCACACACACCCTCACTCACATGAACAAATCCCAGGGTGAAGATCTACTCTCTGATTGAAGGTACGTCTTGATACTGGAACTGCCAACTACAATATAAGAAACTAAGGTGAGAGCGGTTCAATGATTTCAATGAGGTTTTCAACTCTGATACATAACGTTGCCATTTTTTCATGTTTTTATGCCAAATTTTCTACATGGCCTTTTTGAGACCCCACCTCATGAACAATGGCACTGGAATTATGCAAATCCAGCCCAAAAGGTGATTTTGTGGTTGCTTGGTGAAATCACCTTTCAGGCATTTTTACCACCTTTGTTTATGAGGTGGAGTCATAACAAGGGTATTTTAAAAATTTGGGATCAAAATATGTAAAAATGGTAAAGTTGTGTGCATCTGTTGAAAATGTGCTATGCTTACTCATAAGTTTGGTAATTTTAAATATTTTGACCCCAAATTTTCTACATAGCCATTTTTTATACCACCTCATGAACGTGACAGCTGTCAATTTTCAAATCCAACCCAAAATGTATTTTCGCACCCATGGCATGGAATGATGTTGCAGTGGCATGTAATCACGTTTTGACAGGGATGTGAACATTTTCAGTACTGGGTACATGAGGTGGGGCAATAAGAAGTCTATGCTGTAAGTTTGGTTGCCGTTGTCCTACAAATGGAAGCACAGGGCCCAAAGGGCCCTGTACTTCCACAGCTACATACCTATGCACATCTATGGAGAGAAGGGAGTGCAGGGCCCAAGATACAATTACACTATCTCAAAAATTATGGATGGATGGGAACGTTGGGCCAAAATGCCTTATGGTACAACAGGCAAATAATTATACAATTATACTATCTCAAAAATTAAGGAGATTCTTTGCAAAAAAACTGTGTTAATGCAACATTTTGGGTTCAGGCTAAAGCGAGAACAGTAGGGAAATGTAGCTTTTGGGTTTCCAATCCTAACACCCCACCCCACCTCAAAACAAATCAGTGGTGCAGTCCCCCTTGGGGATGTCAACCTTAAAACTTACCCCATTCTATACACGCCAGAAACATACACACCTAGGTGAGCTTTAGGGTTGACAACCCAAGACTGCACCCCTGATTTGTTTTAGGGGTGGGGTGGGAATTTAGTGCTGGAAACCCTAAAGCCACACTTCCCTACTTGTGTCATGTTAGCTTGAACCCTAAATGTTGCATTAATGCAGATTTTTGCAAAGAATATATATTATAGTGATGTGTCAGTGCCACTATAGTTTGGGCTATGTAGGCAGTTTAATGTTAAACTCTAATTTTTGCACATTAATAACTTCACAACTGTCCTATAGATTTGTAATTAAATTTTGCATGTGAAGTCTCGTGTGGTGGCTCTCTGGATGTGCCAAGTTTTGTTCCAGACAGATATGGAGATTCTGAGTTCTGGACAGTGCAAAAGTGAATTTTCAGGAGTGTTTTCTGATTGTTTTTGCTGGGTTTTTGTCTGACACCTGTAGTGCCCAGACAGTTTGGAATTTTGGCATGAACTTTTCAGGGTAGAAAGGGGCTGGCCCATAGATGTGCAGTTTGCCTGTTTGGTGAAAAACAATCAATCCATTTCAAAATTATTTAATTTTGAAATTTTGAAAAACTGGTTCTGAGCATGCTCAGTGAGCACTTCACAATAGCTGTACGAAACTAAAAGAATCTTTTTAGTATTGACGTCATCCTTTTTCGTAAGGGGAAAATCCTTTTTCATTTACTGCCATCTTGTTTTCTGTTTTTCCCTACAAATTCAAGTTTCAAAAGCCACAAAACTTACATTCTGGATAGCGACCAACATATGTACCTTGCGTATTGGGACCCTGTCAGCTAGATTCTGCACTTAACTGTTGGAGAAATGTCCTTGAAATGTTCTTTTTTAAAGATTATAAATCTTTCTTTGAGGCTAGTGATATAAAAAAAGAATCTTTTTTCATATTAACGTTATTCATTTTCGTGAGATGAAAATCCTCTTTTGTTTGCCACCATCTTGTTTTCCATTTTCATGTAAAAAACCAAAATTGAAAACCCACAAAAATGACATCCTGCAGAGACACCAATACATGTATCTTGCTCACCGGGACTCCATTACTTGGATTCTCTGCTTAACTGCTGGAGACATGCCCCTGAAATGTATTTCTTTTTTATGTTAAATCCTTTTTCATGACACACTTCTGATTTTTCTGTATGGGCTTAATTTGCCATTCATATGGAAACTTTCCTATCCCTGGTGTCTAGTGGCACCGCCCCACCCCAGATTGCTTTTCCACTATGCTTCCATGTTTCCCTGTTGTCTAGTGGCACCATTCTCTGTTTGCCAGCCCCATATTCACTTATGTTTCCCAGGTGTCTAGTGGCACCCCCACCCATCAAATGCTGTTCCTCTATGTTTGAATGTTTCCCTGGTGTCTAGTGGCATGCTCCCCAGTTGCCGTCCCCATATTTCATTAGCTTTCCCTAGTGTCTAGTGGCACTTCCAGAAGCACCACTGGACACCGATATTGTGCCATCCAAAAATGAAGTATTTTTTGCAGGGGCTATGCCCCTGGCACCCCCCCATGTGGGGGGCTATGCCCACTGCACCCCCCCCCATTCTTATACAATCAACTCCAGGTTAGAGTTGTTCCAAGAGGGGGCAGAACACCAGGAGAAAAGCATCACCTAAAAACAGACCATTACAGCAACTGTCACAGTAATGGTCTGTTTTCAGCTCTTGCTGTCAGGGTGTTATGCTGGAAGGGGTAACCAAGCACCCTCTACCCTCTAAATGCCATTTCCCCATGTTTGAATGTTTCCCTGGTGTCTAGTGACACCCCTTCCAACTGCTGTCCCCATATTCCTTTAGCTTTCTCTAGTACCTAGTGGCACCCCCACCTCTCTGATCACCACTCCTGTATTTTTCATTGTATCCCAGAAGCACACACACACCCATCCCTGTCCTGCCTGTAATAAAGAAAATGGTCTCTCAATGTCTTTTTTTTTAAACCTGTAAAAAAGAAAATGTTTCCTTGCCGATCTGACCCCCCTATCCCAACCTCCCACTCAGCACCCACCACCCTGCACTCACCCACACCACCTACACACCCTCACTCACTTGAGCAGGTCCCAGAGTGAAGATCCACTCTCCGATCAAAGAAACGTCTTGCTGCTGGAACTGCTGATTGCAATATGAGAAACTAAGTTAAGTGTGGTTCAATGTATTTCAATGGGGTTTTTAATTTTGTTGCATAACGCTGTATTTTTTGCATATTTTGAAACCAAATGTTTTATGTGGCCTTTTTGAAATGCCACCTCATAAACAATGTTGGTGGAATTATGCAAATTCATCCCAAAAGGCAATTTTGTGGTTGCTTAATGAAATTACCTCTAAGGCAGGACTTGAAAATTTTCACTGCCCTTGTTCATGAGGTGGGGGTCATAAGAAGGTTATGTTGAAAATTTTGGGGGAACATTATGTAAATATGGCAAAGTTATGTGCATATGTTGACATTTTGCTATGCTCACTCATAGCTTTGGAAATGTTAAATATTCTAACCCCAGATTTTAAACATAACTATCTTTTTACAACACCTTATGATAGTGACAGCTGTCATGTTTCAAACTCTGCCCAAAATGTGTTTTCACACCTGTGGTGCACAATGGCACTATGGTGGAGTGGAATCACATTTTGGTGGGGAATTCAGAATTTTCATTATCAGGTTCATGAGGTGGGGTAATAAGAAGGCTATGCTGACAATTTCATTCCTGTCTTACTACAAATACAAGTGCAGGGCCCTCTTAGCACTGCGCTCCCACAGAAAAATGAAGACACAATTATATTATCTCAAAAGTAAGGAAATTCTTTGTAAATAACCTTGTTAATGCACTAGTTGAGGTTAAAGCAACAAAAGTAGGGAAATTTGGGGTTAGGGTTTCCAACCCTAATACCCCCCCACCAGTCAGCAGCAGGAAAAACCATTACAGTTTCACCTCTTCTGTGTGTCTCCTAATCAAGCATGGGGAGTGCCTTGAGGTTGTCAGCCCTAATGCTCACCCCATTCTGATATACTCTATACATCTCAGCTTCTATCATAATAGAATGGGGTGAGCATTAGGGCTGACAACCTCAAGGCATTCTCCATGCCTAATTAGCAAAGATGCAGGAGAGGTGAAACTGTAATGGTTTTTCCTGCAGCTGCCTGTCCAGATTCTTTTTTCATATGAAGGCAATCATTTTTGTATGGATGATCCTTGTTTTGTGTGGCCATATGAAAAAAGAAAATTGTTTTAAGAAGAAATATTTAAAATGTATTAAAACACATTTCAGTGTAATTTTTCCAAAAAATAACTGCAGTATCCACCTAACTGGGTCGCAATTAGCAAGATACATATGTTGGACTGTTTGTATGGTTCAATTTGAATGGGTTTTGAAATAAAAAAATGGAAAAAGGATGGTGGTAATACAAAAAAATAATTTGTACTCACAAAAAAAGATTACCCCCTAAACAAAAAAGAATCTTATTTCATCTGGGCCAAATTATTTTTTTGTGCCAAACAGCTATCCAAAAGACCATACTGAGCATGCTCGGACCCAGAATTTCAGATCCTTATAACTTTGGAATGGATTCATACTTATTCACCAAACCAGCAAAAAGCACCACTCTGGCTGAAGCCCTTTCTACCATGAACATTTCAGAGCAAAATTCATAACTGTCTGGGCACTAGGAGATGACAAATGAAAAGCAATAAACCCTGATTTTGTTCACTTTTTTGCTATCTGGATCTCAGAATCTTCACATCTAACCAGAGGGAAACTTGGCACGTCAAGAGATCTTGCCCCCAAGACCACACATGGAAACGTTTGTACAAATTCGTTAAACAGTTGCAAAGCTATTATGGTGCAAAATAAGGGGTTTAACATTAAACAGCCTACTCAATCCTAACTCAAATTTCTGCATATTGTGACACCAAATTTTCAGCATGGCCTTTTTTGAGACCCCACATTATGAACAATGTCTGTGGAATTATGCAAATCTGGCCAGAAAAGTGATTTTGGGGTTGCTTGGTGAAATCACCTTTCAGAGTGTCTTGAGGTTTTCAGCCCTAATGCTCACCCCATTCGATCATGAGAGAAGCTGAGATGTGTAGAGTACATGAGAATGGAGTGAGCATCAGGGCTGACAACCTCAAGGAACTTCCAAGAGTGATTTTGCCAAGTGACCACAAAATCGCCTTTCAGGCTGGATTTGGGTAATTCCACCGACATTGTTCATAAGGTGAGATATCAAAAAGGCCACATTGAAAATTTGGTGTAAAAATTCTACAAACTTGCAAAGTTATGCAGCAAAGTTGAAAACCCCATTGAAATACATTGAACTGCACATATCTTAGTTTCTCATATTGCAGTCGGCGGTTCCAGCAGCAAGACATTTTTCGATCGGAGGGTGGATATTCATCATGGGACCTCTTCAGGTGAGTGAGGGTGTGTGGGTGGTGTGGGGAGGTGCATGGTGGTGGGTGCTGAGTGGGAGGTTGGGGCAGGGGGGGCAGGTCAGCGAGGGACTGTTTTCTTTTACAGGTTTAACAAAAAAAACATTGAGGGACCATTTTCTTTATTACAGCAGGACAGCGATCCGGGGGGGGGTGGTGCCACTAGATACCAGGAACACAATGAAAAATACAGAGGGTGGTGATTGGAGGGGTGGGGGTGCCACTAGACACCAGGACAAGAATGAACAAGCATTTGTCAATGCCGAATGTTTGCTTGCTGGTAATAGCATTAGAAATGCAGGAGTTAGACAGATACAGAATAGGAATGGCAGTGAAGTACTGAACTTCACATGAACCCCACCTCCATCCTGTAGAGATGGACAGGATTTGGGATAAGGTTTTGGGTCGTCACCCATGACGGTCAAGTCATGTCACCTCACCCTATTCTGCAGACACCGACATGTGTTGAGCTGTGCCTTAGGGTGTTTGGCTTTACAGTCACCCCATTCCATAAGGACATACGTTGAAATGGGTGCAGCATAGGAGAATGGGGTGAAATCTTGGGATGAAGAGTCCAAGGTACACCTCGATGCCTGTCAGTGGCTGGGGGTTGGGGGTGGGATGGCATGAGCAGTACAGATGGCAATCCAAAGGCACACCCCGATGCCTGTCTGTCTGTATAGGGTAGGACATTATGGTTAGAAACCGTAATGCCTCAGGCATTTGTTGGTATTCACAGTACACATTTTGAACATGGCCTTTTTGTGACCCCACCTCATGAAAGCATTTGGGATCTCTTGTCATGAACAGTGGCAGTGTGATTTTGTCAATGTGTCCTGAAAACTGACTTCCAACAGTGACAGTGCCATTCTGCACCACATGTACGAAAACACAGATTAGGCAGGATGTGAAGAATGACAGCTGTACCATCCATAGGGAGGTGTGAAGAGATGGCAATGTTGAAAATGTGTAGTGGGAATATTAAAAATGCTTGCACTTATGAGCATACGTGGAAACCGCACAACGCATGTATGTAACACAGTCATTTTATGGAGTTTCATCACCAGATTTTCAACATAGGCATTTAATGACCTGTGGTCATGAACAGTGTCACTGTGATTTTGTTACTGTGTCCTGAACACTGATTTCCCACAGCAACCATGGTATTCTACGCCGGAGCTGCAAAGTTGAAAATCTGGAGAGAAAATATTACAAATGTGCAAAGTTATAAGCGTGCGTGGAAACTGCACAACGCACACTCATAACAAAGTCATTTTATGGACTTTCAACACAGGCATTTTAGGACCTCTGCTAATGAACAGTGTCACTGTGATTTTTGTAATGTGTCCGAAACAGTGATTTCCCACAGTGACCGCGCTATTCTGTGCCAGAACTGCAAAAACACATTTTGGCCAGGATGTAAAAAATGACAGCTGTACTGTTCATAAGGAGGTGTGTAAAAATGGTAATGTTGAAAATATGGTGTGAAAATATTGCAAATGTGCGAAGTTACGAGCATGCGTGGAAACTGCGCAATGCATGCTTGTAACACAGTTAGTTTATGGACTTTTGTCACCAAATTTTCAACATAGCCATTTTAGGACCTCTGCTAATGAACAGTGTCAGTGTGATTTTCCTAATGTGTCCCGAACACAGATTTCCCACAACGAACATGCTTGTCTGCGCCAGAAGTGCAAAAATTCATTTGGGCCAGGATGTGAAAAATTACAGCTGTACTCTTCGTAAGGAGGTTCAGGCAAATGGCAGTGTTGGCAATCTGGAGGTGAAAATATTGCAAATGTGTGAAGAATGCAGTGTGGTAGAAACTGCATAGCACTTGCTCGTAACGCAATAATTTTATGAACTTTTCTCACCAAATTTTCAACATAGACATTTTAGTACCTCTGCTAATGAACAGTGTCACTGTGATTTTCTTAATCTGTCCCAAACATTGATTTTGCACACCAACTGCGCCATTGTGCGCTACATGCGCAGAAACACATTTTGGGCAAGATGTGCAAAATTAAACTGTATTGCTTATAAGTAGGTGTGGTAAAATGGCATTGTTGAAATTCTGGACTGCAAATATTAAAATTTCATGCACTTAAGAGCGTGCGTAGGAACTGCGCAACACAAGCTCGTAAAACAGTTATTTTTAGGAATTTTTTCACCAAATTTTCAACATAGCCATTCTAAGACCTCTGCTCATGAACAGTTTCACTGTGATTTTCTTAATCTGTCCCAAACATTGATTTCGCACACCAACTGTGCCATTGTGCGCTACATACGCAGAAACACATTTTGGGTGAGATGTGAAAAATGACAGCTGCACTGCTTATAAGTAGGTGTGATAAAATGCCAATGTTGAAAATCTGCAGTGTAAATGTTACAAATTTGTGAACCTACGAGTGTGTGTAGGAACTGCTCAATGCACACTCGTAAAACAGTCATTTTTAGGAATTTTTTTCACCAAATTTGCAAAATAGGCTTTTTGAGAGCCCGCCTTATGAACACTAGCACTGTCATTTTGTTAATCAGTCCTGAAAGGTGATTTCACGCAGTGACCGCGAAATCACCCTTCTGGCCTGATTAACGCCATGACAGTAACAGAATTCATGAGGAGGGGTCCCAAAAAACCCATGTTGAAAATTTGGTGCCAAAATTCCAAAAAATTCCTGAGATATGCAGCAAAGTTGAAAAAACCCTATTTATTACATTATACAGCTTACCAGCATTTCCTCAGTTTGCAGACGGCTTTGAAGAGTGCGGACGTGTTCCCGGTCCACCGAAGATCATTGCGCCAGACTCTGGACGTAAGTATAAGGTTGGGGGGGTGTGGGGAGGCAGGGTGTGCAGTGTGTGGGTGCGGGTTTGCGGGAGGGGGGTCTGGCAGACTGCGAGGAACCATTTTTTCTTTACAAGGAAGGAAAAAAAAAGGAAAGACAATGCGGGACGGTTTTCAATTTTACAGGGGCATTTGGCACACTGGGGTGGTCTCCCAGTGTGCCAAGGGACTCTTTTTAGGGAGGGCCAGCTGCAGCTGATGGGGATTGGGCACCTCCATCGGCACACAAGAAAATGGGGGGGAACCATCATGCCGATGAGGATTGGGCACCCGTCAGCAGGCAACAAAACGGGGGTCACATCATGCCGACGGGGTGGCTCCCCTGTTGGCGAATAATGACAGTGGGTGGGGGTTACATCTTGCCAGCGGGGTGGGCTCCCCATCAGCTGAGTAAACACTTTGCGGCTACTGAAACTGGTGGGGATTGGGGCCCCCGTTGGCCAACAAAGACTGTTTGGGGGGGCACATGCTGCTGAGGGGGATTGGGCACCCCCTCGGCATGGGAGGCTGCCTAATATTGTTTGTGAATGTGGTGGCAAGCTGCTGGCCATGTTCACAAACAGTATTAGGCTAGCTAACATTCCGCCCTGCAATGACGGGTCACTCCCTCATTGCAGCACAATGACTGATGCTGCAATGATGAGGCGGCCCCTGATTGCTGCAGTGAAAACATTACAACTTGGTGCACTTTTGGAGACCAGTGTAATCGGCACACTGTGCCTCCATTGGTCCACCAGTGCCAAGCCCCCAAATGCAGTGCATCCCTTGGCTGTTACACTGCCGCGCCTCCACAACCCGCTTCTCTCCTAAGCTGTCACATCATGTTTCTTGTGTATGCGTAAGCAAACATAAAAATCCAGTGGTGTCAATCAGAGGGGTGGTGGGTGCCACTAGACACTAGGGCAAGCTAGAGAAATATGGGGATGACAATTGGAGGGGGGTGTCATTGGACACCAGGGACACATTCAAACATAGGGGAGTGGCATTCATATGGTGGGGGGTGCCTCTAGACACCAGGGAAATGTAAGGAATTTGGGGACAGAAATCAGAAGGGAAGTGCCACTAGAACCCAGGGAAACATGGCAAAATAAAGGAACAGCAATCAGAGGGTGGAAGGTGCCACTAGACATCAAGGAAAGACTAACTATCAATGGGGATGGCGATTGGAGGCTGGGGGGGGCGCCACTTGACACCAGGAATAGGAAAGTATCCATATGAACGGCAAAAAAGCCCATACAGAAAAAGCAGAAGCAAGTCACAAAAAAGGAAAAAGGATTTAAAATTAAAAAAAAACAACTTGGGAAGCATGTTTCCAACAGTTAAGTTCAGAATTTACATAAAGGATTTCGGTTGAGCAAGATACATGTGTTGGTGTCTCTGCAGGATGTAATTTTTGTGGGTTTTTCAATGTTTGGTTTTTACACAAAAACAGAAAACAAGATGGCAGCAAATGAAAAAGGATTTCCCCTCACGAAAAAGGATCTCTAGTTTTTAACATGGAAAGGAGGGGGCAATTTAGTCATTAAGTAGGTGATACTTTGACCCTATGTTTAGTGGTTGGAATATGCTTCTTTTGAAGGGAGACAATGGTAGAGGAAAGATATTCAGCTGCAAAATTGATGTCATTTGTGTAGAAAAGCGGAGACCAGTGAACACATTCGAGGTCTTCCAGAAAGGCATTGGGGTTTAAGGCAAAGAAGTCAATAATATTAATAATATTAGGAGGGCAGATAGGGGGAGTAGCATCCCACACATAGTATACTGCGGAGTGGTCACTGATTGAATCCACAAGAACTCCAGTAAAAGTAATCCTATATTTCCTATTTGTTAACATGCAATCAGGAAGGGTAGAGTGGGAACCTCTACTGGCGTGTCTGGTAAGGGCATTAATGAGTTGAGAGAGATAGGCCTTGCTAGTTATGGATTCAAGGCTATTTGCACTTGGCCTGAGCCAGGCTAGATTGAAATCACCCATGAAAAGGATTTTGGTTTTTTGGGCAACCAAAGGGAGGTAGTCAACTACTTCTGTTAGCCCAGGCGTACCTTTTTTAAGGGGAATATAGGAACACAAAATGTGCAGTTGTTTTACGCCACCAAGAAGCAAGAGTGAGTGGAGCAGTTCACAGAATTAGAGAGTGGGGGTGAGCAGAAGAGTGAGATTAATTACTTTGTTGATTTTTAATATATTTATGCCAAATTTTCAACATAACCTTCTTATGTCCCCACCTCTTGAAGAAGGGCACCGAAAAATGTAAACTCCTGCCCAAAAGTTGATTTCATGCAGTGAACGTGAAATCACCTTTCGGGATGTAAAAACATATTTTGGCCAGGATTTCAAAAATTACAGCTGTCACATTAATGAGGTGCTATAAGTAAATTACTATGCTGTAAAGTTTGGGGGGAAATATTGCAAATTACCAATGTTATGAACCTGTGTTTGCAAAATTCAACATAGGCTCATGACTTTATTTTTTTTTTAAATATTTTAATATTTTTTACACCAAATGTTCAACATAGACTTTTTATGACCCTGCCTCATGAACAACCATGGAGACAATTTTCAAGTCCTGCCCAAAAAGTGATTTTGCACAGAGACCGTGAAGTCACCTTTTGGGACAGATTTGCCTAACGTCACTGTAATTGTTTATGAGGTGGGGTCCCAAAGAAGACATGTTGAAAATTTGGGCAAAAATATACAAAAATGGCCAAGTTATGGCACTAAGTTCAAAACCCCATTAAAAATACGTTGAACCGCATACCTGTTTTCTTAGTTCGCAGTCCGGCTTTGAAAAGTGAAGACATGATTGTGGTCCACTGAAGATTACGGTGCTGGACCCCCGGTGGGTAAGTAAGGCCTTGGGGTGGGGTGGGGTGGTGAGTGCTGAGTGTGAGGGTTAGGTGAGGAGACAGTAACAGCCACAGCAGACATTGATGGACAGCTTTCGTTGTACAGGGTTCATTAAAGACAGAAAAAAAAAAAACTACAAGGAAAGATTTTCTTTATTTCAGATCATGACACTGTGGTATTGGGCACCCCAAGTGTCAGTGTTATGTTTGTCGGGGGGTTGGGGTGGTGGGTGCGGAGAGGGAGAATCAGGTGGGTGGAACAGTGTCATGGGTGATGACAACAGAGAGGGACAGTAGCACTGGTGGATTAGGCACCCCAAGTGTCAGTGCTATGTCTGTGGAAGGGGGCTGAAAGGAAGAGTTGGCTGCGGCAGTCCAGAGATATGGGTGGGGGGTGGAGAAGCTGAGAAAATATTTATTTAAAGGCCACCAGTGAGTGGTAGGAAACTGCATTTATATATAATAATGATCCACTCATATGAACATACAAACATACAAAACTTGCCAGCAGAAACAGGCCTCACAGTCTATCAAGTCTGCTCGAATACGCAGCAAGCACACATATACTGCAGCTGCCCCACCCCACCCCACTGCCACCCTCAGAAACTGCTTAGCATTGTTTACCCAGCCACCTGAATACTGAATATTAATGAACCTGCCAATGAGTAGAGCTGGGTTCATTAATATTCAGGAATGGGGCATTATTATGTATAAATTCCATTTCATACCACTTATTGGTGCTCTTACAAACAGATTTTCATGGCTTCTGCACTGCAGCCCTCATGTCTCTGGACCCCAACTAACTGATCTTGGGGTCTGGGACCATCAGGAGAGCTCCTGATATGCCACTATCGTGGTGAGAAAATGGATGCATGCTACTGCGCATGCACAAAAGCGGCATAAAATTGTGCTGTGGGAAGAGTGCATTGACAGTGTGGAGTGCTTCACCAATGTGGAGGCAATTCTACACTGCTGTTCTGTCAGAAAAATCTACTTTTTCAATCTCAGGAGGTCTGCATGGCTCCGCCCACTGCAGCCCTAAAAACTGGCTGAGATTTCCAACATCACACAGGGACCTGGTGGCACCAATCCAGCCTAAAGATTACTAGATTCTGACAATGATTGGCAGATACCAAGAATATGACCAGAACAGATTTATAAAATGGCCCACATGTCCAGCAATCTGGGCACTCTCAGCCAATCAGAGTGACCGATTCGGCATTGCTTGTTTTGTAATACATACTCGTAAACTTCAAAAAAACTCTAACCAATCAGATAAAGGCACCAGCAAGCTCTGTTGGAGTCTATAGTTTTAGAATGTTAGGATGTCGTTCTTTCCTCTACAGTCTGATCTAGTTTTTGTGAATGTTTAAATTTTTTTTAAAGTGTCTCTTCAGCCAGCTAGGTAGCATATTGGTAGGCCTTCTGCTTGTAAGCCAGTGACCTGGGTCCAGAAATAGTCTTGGGTTGCAGAGGCTGGCCACAAAATAAGTAATGTGCATCCCACTGCACAGCTCTCTTCATCTAGGAAAGGGTGATTCTGTCCTCTGCAGCAGAGGTTGGATGGTAGCACAAACAAAGGCTAACACTGGGGGGGGGGGAGCTGCGACTAGACTCAGACACATGCTTGCATACCACCACACACATGCATCTTGCATCACTGGTCACTGGCAAGCCCGAGGGAGAAAATTATGGGAATATCCCAACAGTCAGCAGGATGATAATGATGATGACTGATCCTCTGCAGGCCTTGTACTGCTGATAAGACACCCATCTCCTGAACCAGACAGTTACCCTATCGGGAATGTTACACTCCCCAGAACCCCATCATGTGGGGCAAGCCATGGAGGAACCAAGAAGGTCATGCTAAGTACCTGAAGATGGCAGGTGACAAGGCTGGATGGGCCAGGTCAATGGAGGTACCCATCGTCAGGATGCATAATACAAGGATAGGAAAAATTGATCAGCCCAACAGTGAACTGACATGCTGTGGGCCACTAAGCTGAGGACTCAAGTGCCAGTTTGATCATGGAAATGCCACATAAAGCAAGCAGGAGGTCAAAACAAGTCCTGCAGGATACTCTCCACATTAGGATGGTAGTGACACTACTACTGCAGCATGCTTTTACCCCAGAAGGGCCTAGATGCTTGTAAGCATAACAGCGGTGCAGGCAAACTGAATGGGTACAAGTCATATATACCAGGACATCTTGTGTGTGTGTGTGTGGGGGGGGGTGAGTAAACAAATGGAGGAAAATAGATCTGATTGAGCAGACAATATTGGTACCACCCCACATCCATCAAGGATCGATCATATCATTAGTTCCCACACCAACTCTTGCCCCAACCCACCCACGTACCCATATCATTAGCTCCCCCACCACAGCATGCCACCACCCTGAGATCTCCACTTCTCACCATGATGCTGTAGGATGGGTGACACCAGCTAAGAAGTCAGGCCGGGATCTACTCTGGGAATATTTGATCATGATGGGGTGGGGGGGTTACCTCAGCCATTGGAGAGAGGCTTGCAAAAATGGCTGCAGTGTTGATCTCAGTAGTAAGATGCTCCTCTGGATGCGAGAAGGCAAAAGACTAAAGAAAGAAGGCTCTAATTGGGGAAGATAGTGGCAGAAGAAAGAGAAAGCATATTTTAAAAATAAAGGTAGGCATCAAGCTGAGAAATAAATAGCACACAGGCATGAAAATAACCTCTTCTACAGTGAGAAAGTTCAATTTTATTCTATTTAGTGATTTTGAAAATGTCAGCCACTTCTTTTCCACCTCAACCCAGAGAAAAAAAACCTACAAATATCAATATATTTTTACTGGTTTAGTACCAAATACTACATCATCAAGCTCCGCGGGTTGCTTCCCAGAGAGCTCAGGTTTTTCTTTTAATGAGAAAAAGCTATGTTTGCCAATATTACAGCCTTCTTGTCCAACATTTTGTGCAACAGGACTTGCATTAGAGAAACAGCTGCACATTTGTCAAAGAGTAAACTGCCACTTTGTATTATGGAGCTTCAGCGATGGATCCACCCTCGTGGTGATATAGATTAATAGTTTTTCATTAAGACCCAATAAACAAACTCAAGTCAGAATGAGCTGTTCTGCCAAAACCCAGTGTTGCCATTTATAATTGCCATAAGGACAGAAGAAAAAAGAACCTCCTGAGAGCTGTCAAATATAATTTATAGGTTTTTAAGATCTAATCATTTTCCATAATATTAGATTAAATGACAACCTTTATTAGAGAGGAAATTACATTTCACCTTGCTTTCTTTGATTTCTGAGCCAGAGTTTAAAAAAAAAAAGCTTTCAAGGAGTGCAGCGAGGGAAGTCCTTGACGATGTACTTGAGACAACTTCGTAAGGACCACAGCACAGTTCCACCTGGATGGACCGCTGCAGCACCGACACAGGAGTTGTACCACTAATGAAAGAAACACGCAGTCTGAGAGTGATGTAGACAAAGCAGCAGGCATTTTAAGTCCTGTATATCTCTTCTGATGGATGCCCATTCATGAGTTTTATAATTTTATTTATTTAGTTTTTGTTATTTAGTTTTTGTTAATGGGGTAAATGCACTAGACAGTACATTGCCTATTTTCAGGCACGAGCCAAGAGGTTCCAGAGCAGTAGATCAACAAGGCAGCAGAAAACAATACAGTTTACAAGAAGGATGGGGGTACAAAACATAAAATTGTTGTGCATAGTCATAATAAACTGCATGGTGCAGTACCAGAACCTGCTGGCTAATGCAATTGTTTGAAATGATAACATTTTCCTGTTTTAAATGGAGTTCAGCTTTCTCACAAAGGACTTCAGAATTGTTCAGGGGATGGCAGTATTTGGCAAACTAGGTCTTTAAGAGAATAAGAAATGGTCCCTCACTGGGAAAAGCACAAACAGTCTGCAATACACTGCTTCTACCACACTTTGCTTATGCAAACCTAATTTGGGGGCAATGCAGAAAGCAGGGACTCCTACAGAGGCTACAAGTTTAATACAAGTGAGTCAGCAGGTTTATACTTGGAGGCAAAGTAACATGCAGGAGCTGTAAGGTACTGTATATGCAATGGATGGGATGGAAATAAACCATTCACTGTATTTCCAAGTGAGTGGGACGGGACCATAACTCGCAAGTGGTGAAGCTATGAGTGAGTCATGAAAGTCCCACCCCACTCACGAATGAAAATAAATGGTATATGTCAACCCCACCCACTACATTTTCATGTCATTGAAATACATGTGGAATAGAACTGGAAGGTTGGAAAGTTTGTTTTTTGTAAATTATTATATGCCTTTCTTAAGTTTTTTTGTTTTATTGTTTAATTGTCTCACACAAGGGGTGTCCCCCACACAGTATTTTTTTTAAAAAGGCTTTTTGTTGTTCTAACCTCAACTCACCCCCTTCCCTGTCTGTCTGATTTCCTTTTTTTTTTTTTAATTAAGGTTTTTCTACCAGTGGTTCAGGGGTGACTGTTCAGTCCTGTCTTGCCTCCCCTGACAGTTGACTCTTTTCTCTGGGGCTCACCTAGCATCTTGATGTTCCCACACGGCTTTCCCCTTGTGGAGGGCCAGAGGAGGGAAGGCCATCCTCCCCCAGTGAAACATTCTGGGGTGGACCAGGATCTTGGGCAATAGTATGGATTGGGGGACAGGTGGGCAGGAGTTCATTAAGCCCCTGCCAACATTTTCTCCCATCCCTGCCACAGTACGTGTATGCATGTAGGTGGAGGCACTCATACATCACCTTACTGCGGTCCCTCCCTTCATGCTGCCTGAAGCTGCACTGCCACCAAGCCACCACCTGGTGGCAATCTAAGGCACAGCTGCTTTTGTTTAGATAAAATGAGATAGAAATTAAAAAAATTAAACAGACCGAGTTTAATGCACAAAGCAGAAAAGGAGTTTGGTGGAAATAGAGTGGCAGTTTAATTTTTATCTCATGGCCGCTCTGAGTACGTGTAGCAATAAGAATTTGTTTGAAGTAGTGAAAGTGGAGTATTGACAAAAACAGAGGTGTACCAAGTTGGGGGGGAATGTTTTTTTTGTTTGTTTTGTTAAATTAATTGAGTGGGGTATTATGGAGAAGGTTAGTTATCCCCTATCTCCTCCCTCCTCTCCCCTTCCACCCATCCTACCACACTGTCCCTTCCCTTCTCCTTCTCCTTCTCTCCTATCACTTCTGCTGCCTCCCTCAAGGCTCTCTTGGCTCTTAACCCTCTGAAGGTCAGGAGCCCTGATGGGCTGAATCTTATACTCTTCCATCTCTCTACCCCTGCCATTGCTTTACCAATCTCCTCTCTTCTCAACCTCTCTTTCTCCCTTGTTTCTGTCCCTGTTGCCTGCAAACAGGCCACTGTCATACCCCTTACCAAAGGAGGTGACTCCTCCTGTCCTGGTACTTAACGCAGTCTCTCTGCTCCACATTTTAGCTAAACTACAAGAGCACCTCATACTGTCCCAGCTCTCCCCCTTTCTAAACTCTTCCTCTTTCTCTTTCTTCACCCCTTTCTAGTCTGGCTTCCATAAATTCCACTCCACTACCTCCTCCTCTGGCTTACTGACTCCATTCTCTCAGGCATGGATCAGGGTTTTATATTCTCCAATATCTTTGTCAGCTTGGCCAAAGCTTTCGACGCTGTAGCCCGCCCCCCTTCTCCTTGACAAGCTTAAGGTAGCAGGGCTGTCCTACTTCTCAGCTAATTGGTTCCACTCCTACCTTGACAGTAGGTCTCAATCTGTTAGAATTGGAGATTCCGTATCCCCTCCACTTCCTGTCAGCACTGGTATTCCACAAGGGTCCGTCCTTGGCCCAATACTCTTTTCAGTCTTCCTAACGACCTCCCCACTGCCTGCTGCACTGCATCCATTAACATGAACACTGATGATACTGTACTATTCGCCTCTGACTCTTCCACTCCGATCTGATGGCAAGGCTTCATTTGTACTTCAGCCACATTAAGCACTGGTTCCGGTAAAATCAGTTATCCCTCAATGCCAAGAAAATGGCTTCCATGACCTTTGACACTAGGCAGAAGTTCACTAGGCTTACCAACCTCCCCTCCTTCCACACCTTAGATGGGGCTGCAGTCGTTAGTGTTCCCTCATTTAAGTACCTCGGGTCTGGCTCGACCAGCACCTCGACTTTTCAGAGCATGTGAATGCAAGCATTAGTTCATGGCCTCTAGATCCAAGCACCTCTTGCTTCTTCCTCTTCTCCTTCTTATCCTATCTGGGGATGTCCACCCCCAACCCAGGCCCCCCTCCATGATCTCCCAAAAGGTCTGCAAATTTTCCACCTCAATGGTAGAAGCATCCTCCCGAAGTTGGACTTGCTCAGAATGTGGGTTTTACAATACTCCACCAGCCTCCTTTGCATTACTGAGACCTGGCTCCTGCCCAGCACCTCTGACTCCCATGTTGCCCTTCCAAGCTACTGTGTGATCCAACAAGACCTCAGTAAGCATGGTGGCAGTGTGGTCATTTATGCTTACCTCAACCTTCCCTACAGTACTTTGTCTTCAGAAGCTCAACCCTATTCCCATGTGCACCTCTCTATTTCTCCAAACGTCCAGTCCTCTCTCCCTCTTCTAGTCACTGTGCTCTATTGCCTCCCCCAAAATATCCCCACCCCTGTTGACATAATTACCTCACTGGTCTCTCAGTCATCCTCTAATGAACAAATTATACTAGGTGATTTCAACCTAAACTGGGCCTCATCCTCTCAAAAACCCTACACTGATCTTATCAAATCTCTAAATCTCACACAAGTAATCAATGAATCCACCCATCCAAACCCATCTACCTAAAAAACACTCACTCCTTGACTGGGTTCTCTCCTCACACCCTCATAGAATCCTCACTGCTGGCACTCTTCCAGATGTTTTCAGCGATTACCTCATTACTTACTGCATTCATAAAGTCCATACTCCCTATTCCCGCCCCCCCCCCGTATACTGTTGGATCCGCTCTTTCAGATTACTTGACACCAATGTGCTGTTACATGATCTAAAGTCCACCAACTGGTTGGTGGTGTACACTGCCCCTGATATGGACTCAGCCCTTACCCTTTTCACTCATTCTCCACATAACATCTGGAATCACCATGCCCCACTCAAAACTTGCAGGGTAAAACAGAATCACCTTCCTTGGGTCTCTGCAGACCTGATCCAGATATGTAAATCCCACAACAAAGCCTGGGCATGTCTTAAAGCTACTAAAGCCTTTCCTGATCTGTGTAAATACAAGGTGTTAAGAAACACTTGTACAAAGGGTATCAGATCTGCCAAAGCCGCTTATTTTTGCACCCTCCTGCACTCAAATCAGACTTCCCCCACCACCTCCTGGTCTACCCTCCACTCTGTCATCGTTCCCCCCTGCCAAATCCACCACCCACACATTATCCGTCAATGGCTCTGCTGTCTCTGACTCAGCCACCATAGCAGCTGCTCTAAACACCTACTTCACTACCTGCACTCTGCCCATGACCAAACCATCCTCCCCACCCACTCCCTACTCCCTCTCCCCATCTCAACTATTCTTTCCCCATCTCTGTCCAAGAAGTCCTAAAAGCCCTTGCCTCTTTAAGCCCTAATAAGTCCAGCTCAGATGGTCTTGACCCATACCTCCTTCATATCTCTGCCCCTGAGATATCTGACCCTCTCACCTACATTTTGAATTGCTTCTTCTCCCACTGCACTGTCCTTCAGGCATGGAAGTCAGCTCAAGTCTTACCCTTGCACAAAGGTGGGGACACCCTCATGCCGGGAAACTACCATCCCATTTCTCTGCTCCCTACCTTGGCTAAAATTTAAGAGTCCCATGTCCTGGCATAACTCACTGAGTTTCTCAACTCCTTGGATTTCCTCTCCTCTTTTCAATCTGTTTTTTGGGCAAATCTTTCCACCACTGCTTCTCTTCTTCATGTCACAAACTCCATCCCCTCTGGCATGGACCAAGGCTGAATTACTCCTGCTATTTTCACTGACCTTGCTAAGGCTTTCGATTCTGTCTCTCACCCTCTCCTTCTGATCAAATTCTCCTCTGCTGGCTTCTCTCCTGAAACTGTAAAATGGTTCAAGTCCTATCTCTCTGGATATACCCAACAAGTCCTTGTTGGTGGAACCCTCTCACTTCCTTTCCCTTTCCATGCTGGAGTCCCCTGAGGTTCCATTTTAGGCCCCCTACTATTCTCTATATTTCTAAATGATCTTCCATCTGCTTGCTCAGTACAAACATACAAATGTATGCTGATGAGACTGTCTTTTTCACCTCTGGTTCCTCTTCCCTGGCCATCCATTCCCAGCTCCAAATGGACTTCCACTCAGTCCTTCACTGGTTCCGCAAAAACCTCCTCAAGGTAAATGTGAACAAAACGGTGTCAATGACATTTGGGACCCCTCAAAAACTGACCACTCTCCCATTCCCCCTCATGTACACCACCCTTGATGGTTCTATACTTGACGTAGTCCCCCACTACAAGTACCTGGGGGGTGGCTCGATTCTTGGCTGGACTACTCAAAGCACATTGAACATATTCATGCAAAACCTAAGCTGGGCACGCTGTACAGAAAGAAATGGACCTTCTCCCTAAGCACTTGGCATCAGCTCCTAACCAAAATTATTATCCCCTCTTTTGACTATGCCGACATAGTATATGGCACTGTCCCAGCCTCCTCCCTAGCCAGGCACAACTCCCTCTACAATACTTTCTGCCATTTTGCTCTCAATGTCCCTCCTCGTACACATCACTGTTCCCTCTGCTTAGCCCTTTCCCTTATTTCTCTTCAACATCATTGGTTACTCCACTCTTCTCTAGTCATCTCTAAATTCTGGATCAGTTCCATGCCATCCTACCTCTCCTCACTTCTATCTCCCTCCTCTGAGGCCTCCATCCATCTCCAGTCTAAGGACTCCCTCACCTTCTCTCTCCCTCAGCCTTCCTCCTGCTCTGGCTCAGCTACCTTCTCTTATAGACTGCCCTCGCTCTGGAATATGCTACCCTTTAACACGCTACATCCCTCTCATCTGTCTTCCCTGTCTCCTGTCACGGTCAAATTTGACCTTCCCCTCTGCCCTCCCCATACTCTCCTCTTGCCTAGCAAGATCTTAGGCCCCAAGCACTGTATTCTTACCTTCTCACTTACCATTTGTTTTTCCCTCCTCCTTCCTCTCACTTGCTTCCCCTCCCCCCACCCCCGAAATAATCTTTGTTGGTCAATGCCATTTTATTTCATTTATTTGCTTAGTTGCACTGCTTGTGTCTTGTTATGCTCTGTAATGTTACTTTGCCTAATTACTACCTGTACTGCATACTGTATTGAGGAGGCAGTATAGCACAGTGATTTAGGGCTCTGAGCTGCAAATCTGGAGACCTGGGTTTGAATCCCACAGCCCTCATTTGCATACGGTGTGACCCTGAGCAAGTCACTTAACCTCCTTGTGCTCCCAGGTTGCACCTGGAAACAAGCTTCGGCTTAGTGTTCCTTTTTTGGTTAAACAATTTTCCCTTTCCCCATTGCTCTATCCACAGTCTATATCTGCTTATATTATGTACTCTCTACACCGCTTTAAGCTATTGTACTGTATTTTTTGATCTACTCAATTTATGTGCTCTGTATACCTGCTTAAGCCTATGTAATGTAAACTCCCAAATCCCTTTTCCCCCGGGTTGCACCCAAAAACATGCATAGGCTCAGTGTGCCTCTCCCAGTTAACAATTTCAAATAAATAAAATAAATAAAAATACACAATAAACTTCACCCTAAACTCAGAGCATTATACAGGAATAGAGGTTGAATTCCTCCTCCTGCTCTAAGAGATATTGTCCTGAAAATGATTCTCCCTATCTTTGACTATGGTGACACTGTCTACAGTGTTGCTCCTAAGACCACCCTAGCCAGACTGGATTCCCTCTTTTGCTCATTCTGTCACTTTGCTTTGGACTGTCCACTCCACACCCACCATGCTCACTATATTCCTTCCTCTCCCTCCCCTCCCTCGAATCCAGATGCTTCACTCCTTGTACCTCCATTATCTCTAAATACCGGCAAGGCTCTCTTCTCCTTTACCTTCCCTATCTCCACCCCCCCACACCTTCCTGTTACACCCTTTGCAACTCTGGCTATCGTTCCCTTGTGCTATCTTCAAGGAAATCCTTAGCTGGCCATGCTGCTTTCTCCTACAATTTCCCCAAATTATGTAATTCTCTCCTCCAACTATCTGCTCTGTCTCTTCCCACCACTCTCTCTCCTCTCCTCTCCATGATTTCACTTCTCATTCCTGCAACTACAGCTGATACCTGTCCCTGTTCCACTACTCACTACCTTCTACCCCCTCACTTCTCTCCCATTCCTCCAGATCTATGCTCAACTCCCCCCTTTTTCTCTCCCTCCTATAGTAACAAGCCCTAGCTCCTACTGTTGACCCGTTACCACTGCACTTTGTGTTTGTATTTCTTTGAATCCCACTGGATAGCATTCTCTGCCTCTCTCCTTGCATAAATTGCATATTGCACTTTGAGTTTTATTTCCTTGATACCCACTGGATTACATTCTCTGCCTTATCCTTGAATAAATTGTCTATTGATTGCGGCTTAGTATATGATGCTTAGTTTTTTTCCTGCTATGTATTTATTATTCTGATTGTTATTCATTGCCCCCCTCTACCCCCTCCCCCCAGGACGCATCTGGAAATGAACTGTTGTCAACTCAATATGCCTTTTCCTAGTGACATTTTTGAAATAAATAAATACATACATACATAAAGAAATAATTGTTTAGTGATCCACAGGAGGCTGGGAACTGGTCTCCAAAATGCAGAAGGACCTTGGGAGCTCTGTGATAGAGCATGATTCAGACTGTGAATCTTTATCATAAAACTGAATGGAGAGTACTTAAGGAGGTACTGCAAGGGCAGTAATGTGGGGGGGGGTGGCTACATGTCAATTAGTTCTCATCAATTGCCCATCTGAAAAGTCTCTGTGGACAATTAGGTACAGTGACAATCATGGCCCTGCCAAGTTCATTTCCCAGCAATTTGCTCCTGCCATACAATAGATATTATAATAAAACCTCCAACTGGGCATTATTTGCTCACCAGAGGCTCCAATACTCCTGAGGACTGTAAAAGTGGCATCTCTGCTGGCATTGTTGTTCAAGTTCAGTTAGATGTCTCGTAGGAGAAAATTGTCGGGGAAGTAATTTGGCAGGGATGCAGATGCCGCTGCAGTTGTCTGCAGCGACTTGTCTAAGAGAAAATTGATTGGACCAAATTGATGTGTCCCCTACTGGGGTTGGGTCTTAATCAGATGCCATTTAAATCTTGGCGAGCCCTTGACTCAAGTTCAACTCATTTTACACTTGTGATAATAAAGAGTTGTAGTTTGTACTGGTGGTAATTTTTGTTGCCATCACTACAGTGGCGCTGACCGCAACACCCTTTTTGCAGGGCCACTTCGCCCTAGTAACTGTGAGGGAAAGCACTGTGTACGTTGAAGTGCAGGACTTTTAAAACTGAACATTATGTGAAAGGCTGATTGACCTGGTCAGTGTTGTGGAAACTGTATGCTTTTCCAACTAGAGTGTGCTCTTTAAGCAATAAGGCATGACAGGGTGTGTGTTATCGTGTAATAACGTCACTCCTGGGGTGGGTTGAAGCACGAGGTGAAGGCGAGTGCTTCCACCACCCCAGGAGTGACATTATTACACGATAACACACATCCCTGGAGTGCCTTATTGCTATTATACAATGGCTCATTGTTATACAAAACAAAACAAAAAAATAAATAAAAAAATGATTTTAAGGAATCCAAATGGTCATGATCCATAGCAAGATGGTCAGGATCCATGGGATCCAAAAGCAATACAGTGATGTTATTGTGTAATAACATCACTGTCTCAGGCACACATTGACCAATCAGAGTCCAGGAAATTTTCTTGCCATTGTATAATTAAAGTTTAATGTTTGTAGGGAGTTGCTAGGTCAGTAAATAGTGTTTAGTATCTAGTGCAGAGATTATGATGCTGTGATCAGTTTAAACATAACACAGAAACATAGACAATGATGGCAGAAAAAGTGAAAAGGTCCAGCCAATCTGCCTGAGCTCCCTATTTATCCCTGGGACCCACTGTCCCTCCATGGTCCTAGCACCCCCCCTTCAAGTTCTCCTCCCTGATTCTATAAGGTTATAGAAGAACCAGAGTAACTATACCATTTTGGGGAGTACTGTATTCTGCTTACACTCTAAGAAATGAAATGTTACTTTTTTTACACTGTGAATGTGTAAATCACTGTTTAACACAGAGTGTGTAACATTAACTCACAGTTGTGTCGCATTTATGAAAACGGTGATTTACACAATTACAGTGTAAAAAAATGACACTTCGTAAGTGTTATTTTTTACACTGTAAGTGTGTAAATAACAGTTTAACACAGTGTGTGTAATATTAACTCATAAATGTGTTAACAAAATAACACTTAATTTAGTTGATCAACTGTACCCAGAAATTATATTGTGCTATATTACAGTAATGGATTAAAATGTTTTTGCAAGCAATATTGTGATTTTTATTTTATTGTTCAGCTTTAACAATGTTTCTATACATGTTAAAATGTATACTTTTTTAGAGTTGAACCAGTGTAAATTCCTTTATGTCAATTTGCATATACTTCCCATGATGCTTTGCTTAATTTGGTGTTTGCAATTGTGTTTTTCTTTCAAATTTGGCTGCATGGTCAATGCCTTTCCAAGGTAACCTTTGTCCCAGACAATTTGCCCTGGGGTTCTTTTCTTTTGTAGCTATTTTATTCTCTACTATGGGCTCCCCATAACATTAAAAAGTAAGACCCTCATAGTACACCCGGGGCTCCCAAGCACTAGGTCCTAATGCAAATACAGCATTTTGATGAGCTCTAACAAGTGTATGTTACCTGTGTAGGTTTGTTGTGCATTTGGCTTTGTTGGTTATATGATGAGGCCTATAAACACTCAAGTTAAAATTCATTCACAATGATTTGTGAGTTTTTTTGATTAGCAATGATATTTTCCATTCAATGCAAGATTAAAATACATTAGAATTCAACACACTTATGTGTTGAAATAACACATTCAATATGGACATTACAACACATAAATGTGTTAAAAATTCAACACATTTATGTGTTGAAATAACACATTCAATATGGACATTACAACACATAAATGTGTTAAAAATTCAACACACTTATGTGTTGAAATAACACATTCAATATGGACATTACAACACATAAATGTGTTAAAAATTCAACACACTTATGTGTTGAAATAACACATTCAATATGGACATTGTAACACATAAATGTGTTAAAAATTCAGCACACTAGTGTTAGTAAAAGCTACACATTTGTGTGTTGAACAATTTACACACCACTGAGTTGAATTTATTTAACACATTGCATGTGTTAAATTTAACACACACTGGGCCAGATATTCAAAACTTTGCGCCGGGCAAAACCCGTTTACTGGGTTTAAGCGCGGATTAAGCGATGGGTCTGCCATATTCAAAAGGCTAAATAAGCGGGCAAATTGCATTAGCGCCGAGGCAAGATTATAATGTATGCAAGGGCAAATGACATGAATACAGGCGCAATGCTATATTCAGTGACTAGCGCCAAGGCTTATGATTTTAAGGCTGACTTACGCTGACACTTAGCGTGGTGCAAATTACCGCCCAGGAAAAGCTTGTCTTAACCCTGGCAATCAGCTTGAGTGACACTTTGGCTTTGTGCGGTGTTTGCGCTGGTTTAGCGTGGGTTTTGCGTGGACCCTAACAAATAAATATGACATATAGATAAGTTAAACATAGAGGAAGCATGCTGCTAACTGATGGCATCACAATGATGCCATCATCTGCCACCAGTCCCAGCCATGCCAGGCAGTAGTGGTGACCCTGCCACCAGTGGACAGCATGGCAGTGTGGCCAACAGCACACACCTGCGGACCACACATCTGTGGACACAAACAGATGCCAGCACACACATGCAGCACTGTGAGCATGGAGGATGTTGAGGGAGCGTGTATGGTGGCGAGGCTGTGCCACAGACCAGGTGTGGCCACAAGGCTGGGACACATCATGCAGTGCACATGGACCAGTATTGGGAATAACCCCAACACTAGTGTGCCTTCGGATAATATATGCCCCCGGACATATCGTGACAGTTGTACAACTGCCACAGAACACAAAGCCAGAAATGTACATGTCACTGTGAGCATCCCATGCCACAGGTACGGCATCTGTGCGTCATACAACAGTGTAACAGTAATGTCCACTGTCAGTAAACACCTGCAGGTTGGGCCTGTCACTGTGTACAGTGCAGTCATCATCACTGCCCTACACACCATAGGCAGTGCTGTCCCTCACTACTGGCCCTTGCTACTGTAGTGTCTGCTGTGCACTGTAGCATGCCCTACAGTGTGACAGTTACATGCAGCACCACCACCACCTGTGCCTATGCTGTCTTGTCTCCTGGGGTACAATATGCTATGCTATGCTGTACTGTTTACATGTAGCCTGCAGCTATCATCGTGCACTGCCAGACTGACCTACAGGTGGAGCTGCGGTTGGACCTGGTCAGCCCCTGTACTTCCAGACTGACCTACAGGTGGCTCTGTGGGACCCTGCAGTAATGCTGGGCAAACTGCATGCAAATCAGGGCATAATGAGTTACTAATCTGGTTGTTTGCCCAGTGACTGCCTAAGTAGGCTCATTTGCATGGCACTTTTGAATATGGCACAATTTAGCTCCGGGCAAAACGTGTTTGCCCTGGGCTAACTGCTTAGCTCCGCGCTAATGCCGTGCTAATGTGTTAGCGCGACGCTAACGGTACGGGGAATAATATACAGTTTTGATCACTGTTCTTTCACATCTGCTGCTTCCTGCAGCTGTACTGAGTCCATGCATTTGCTGGCACACACGTTGGCCATGTAGTTTGTCCCTACCTGCCCTTACATTGCTGTGCACTGTGTTGTTGTTGTGGGTTGCACTTCCTGGTTGCTTTATTCAGTGCTGTCTTATTCCTGCGCTATTTTTGCCCTGCACTCCCAGACCAGTTTGCCCGGCTTCCTTAGCCTGCAATATTCAGCAGGATTAGCACCGGGCTATTTCCATTTCAATATAGCTTGCTTTGTGCTTTGGGCTAAGTTTGTCCGCCGGGCAGTGCTAATTTAGCCCCTGGGCAAAGTTTTGAATATCTGGCCCACTGTGTTTTCCCTAACCGCACTAACTGCTGTGTTAAAAATTAACTAATTTGTAGTCAAATTTAACACTTCCTTTCTAAGAGTGTAATAGTGGGGGAATACAACCATGCTGTTACAATTTTATTTATCTAGCTTATGCAGATCATAACAGTGTTTAAGTAGCTGTGTAACACTTTGAGTTTATATTAGTTTGCTTTGGTATTAGCTAGCTCATGTGATCTTACCCGGTGATGTATACACTTGTTCCTGTTTGCCCTCATATGAAGAAAACACTAGACTGTACATTCAGATAGAAGTAGTCTTTATTTGTATCTGGTGCCCTTCCCCGAAGGTACGTATTCTATGATAACAATGATGTCTTAAAGGGGACAGTCAGCATAAAGATCACCACACTCAAGTGTGGGGCTGGTCCCAATGTGAATTTTGTGGCAAAAATATTTTGGTTTACTTACTGTTTAGTATAGTAGATTATATCAGACTAATTTTGCTTAGGTGCAGGCTTATGTCTTCTTTTACTACAAATCCTAGTATCCCCTGCAGCTGACGTCTGAACAGTAAGCAGCAGTGGGAGATTCAATAGCATGCAGTACATATCTGAGCATTTATTAATCTCGGATCAGATGTTTTCTGGGACTGCTCTTCTCCAGTGGGACCAGCAAACAAAACATCAGTGCTCATATAAACTCTAACATGCACTGCAAGCTACTAAGTTGTCTCACTACTGCTTACTGCTCTGATGTCAGCTGCAAGGTATTCTGGGATTTGTAGTAACAGAGTAACAGAAGATGTCAGCCTACGACTAAGCCACATTAGTCTGATACACTCTACTGTACTGCAATAAACAGTAAGTAAACCAAAATGTTTTTGCCCTACACTTCAGTGTGGGGGTTTTGGTAGTGGCTGTTCCACTTTAATTAATTTATATAATGTACAGGACGAGGTAATTGTTTGTAAGAATTCTCTTATAAAATTAATATGAACAAAATAAAAAAAAAGAAAATTTCTATTTGAGTTCTCTTAAGGATGTGCATGAGGTAGAGCCTCATTCTATCAAAGTGCATTTTCAGTATCCTGCAAAAAACTACAGTTGGCATCTGCCGAACACAAATGCCATAATATTGTAACAAAAATAAATAAATAAATTGCAGGAGAATCTATTATTTCTGCTAAAGATGTTTGCTTTCTGACCATTGGACTTAATCTGTTTACTGCTTTTTATGTTGGTTCACTTGCAGACCCAACTTATTGAGGTAGTGCAGCTTTGGAGGCACGGTAACTGTTGGGTGAATGCACGGCACACACCAATAGGTGCGTTCCTCATTCCCCAATAAGTCTGCATGCTGGCACCACACCATGCATACATAATGTGGTGAGCACATCTAAAAAAAGGTCTGCTGCAATCCGAGCAAAGCTCATCAGATGCAGCAGACCTTCCCTTGATGTGCTCACCGACATTATGAACATGGCAGCACATTGGCCACCAAACTCCTGACTGTGGGGGTGCCCAATCCCCCTGTCGGTTTACTCCTGCCCCTATGTATGTGCCGACGGGGAGCCCACTCCCGTTGGCATAAAGCACCCCCCCATTTGTTATATGCCGAGGGGCATGCCCAGTCCCCTCAGCTCTTACCCCACCCCACTTTCCTTGTGTGCTGACCTGGGAGCCCACTCCCCATTGGCATAAAGAATCCCCCATTGTTAAATGCCGAGGGGGTGCCCAATTCCCCTCGGCTCTGCCCTCCTGCTTTCTTTGTGTGCTGATGGGGGTGCCCAATCCCCATCGGCTAAAATTCCCCTTCCCTTTGTGTTGTGAGCCGACGAGGGTGCCCAACACCCCGTCGGCTACAGAACCCCCCTCCCAAACAGTTAGGTGGCATGCTGGGAGTTCACCCCAGCATGCCAAATCCCCTGAAAAAAAAAAACTGTTCCGCGATGTTTAATTTTTTTTTACCTGTAAAACGAAAACTGTCCCTCATAGTCTCCCTGCCCTCATCCACACCCACCCTCTGTGCACCCTGCCTCCCCACACCCCCCTTCACCCCATACTTACCTCCGGAGTTCGGTGCGATGATCTTCGGTGGACCGGGAACACATCTGCACTCTTCAAAGCCGACCGCGAACTGAAGAAATGCCGGTTAGCTGTATAATTGAATAAATAGGGTTTTTTTTCAACTTTGATACATCTCAGGTATTTTTTTGGAATTTTGGCATCAAATTTTCAACATGGGGTTTTTGGGACCTCTTCTCATGAATTCTGTCACTGTCATGGCATTATTCAGTCCCGAAAGGTTATTTTGCGGTCACTGTGCAGAATCACCTTTTGGGACTGTGTAATGAAATGACAGTGCCACTCTTCATGAGGGGGGGCTCTCAAAAAGTCTATGTTGCAAATTTGGTGGGAAAAATCAAAAAAAATTACTGTTTTATGAGCATGCATTGCGCAGTTGCTACGCACGCTCGTAAGTTAGCGAATTCACAATATTTTCACACTAGATTCTCAACACTGCATTTTACCACACCTTCTTGTGAACTGTACAGCTGTCATTTTTCACATCCTGGCCGAAATGTGTTTTTGTACTTCTGGCGCAGAATAGCACTGTCGCAGTGGGAAATCAGTGTTTGGGGCACATTACAAAAATGACAGTGGCACAATTCATGAGCAGAGGTCCTAAAATGCCTGTGTTGAAAATTTGGTGACAATACTCCATAAAAGGACTGTGTTATGAGCGTGCGTTGCGCAGTTTGCATGCACGCTCATAAGTTCGCGAACTTATAATATTTTCACTCCAGATTTTCAACAGTGCCATTGTTCTGCACCTTCTAATGAACAGTACAGCTGTCATTTTTCATATCCTGACCAAAATCTGTTTTTGCAGTTCCGGTGCAGAATAGCGCGGTCGCTGTGGAAAGTCCATGTTCGAGACACATTATTAAAATTATAGTGACACTGTTCAATAGCAGATGTCCTAAAATGCCTATGTTGAAAATTTGGGGACAAAAGTCAATAAAATTAGTATTTTATGAGAGTGTGTTGTGCAGTTTGCATGCACACTCGTGACTTTGTGAATTTGTAATAGTTTCACTCCAGCTGTTCATCACTGGCATTTTTCTACACCTCCTTATGAATAGTACAGCTGGCTGAAATGTGTTTTCACGTGTCTGGCGCAGAATTGCACAGTCACTGTGCAAAATCAGTATTCGGGACAGTTTGAGGAAATGACGGTGACACTATTCATGAGCAGAGGTCTTAAAATGCCTAGGTTGAACATTTGGTGCTGAAGGTCCATAAAATGACTGTGCTGCAAGCGTGCATTGCGCAGTTTCCATGCACCTTTGTAACTTCATAAATCTGCAATATTTTCTTGCCACATTTTCACCACTGGCATTTGTGCACACCTCCTTGTCAACAGTCCAGCTGCCATTTTTCACAGCCTGCCCAAAACAAGTTTCTGCACCTGTGGTGCACAATGGCATGCTTGCTGTGGAAAAATCACCTTTTGGGACACAGTAACAAAATCACAGCACTATGCGTCACTAGCTCCGCCACTGCCACTGCCAATGCCAGTGCGACAACATTTGGAATTAACAAATGCTTGTTCTACTCTGAAGTTATAATCTGCATCTTGCAACATTATAGTTATTTCTGTGGCAACAGGCTGTGATGACATCAGCAGAGGATTATGATATCATTGCAAAAATAAGCATTATGAACAGATGAAAACAAAAGGAGAAGGATCCTGTTTTAATTAAAAAAAAAAAAAAACTTTAGCAAGAAAAACTGGAGCATCCTGAAATTCAGACCTTTGGAAATTGTGTGTGACTAAGTTCTGTTGATATCAAGTGGGATTTTTTTTTTACTGTAATCTGGAAAAGCTTTTTAAATGAAGCACAAGCATCTCATACTGTCTATAAACGCGACTGAAGTGCTCTAAAGCTTTCCCTAAAGTTGATTTAGTAGCTGTGCTGCAGCATTCAGCAAAGGGAAGTACTCTAGAGATAGGGCGAAATGGCGTTTCCTTAAAAGTTTGAGTCAGGATACAGCACACGTTGAATTGCAAACAATTCATTTGAAGGTGTGTCGGGGAGGAGGGAATAAAGTACAAAGAAGAAAACATGGGCACAATAAACAGAAAAAGACAATGGCATTAAGGAAATCTGCATTATCCAGGGAGCTTTCTGGGTTTTTTGTCACATTGACCAAGACCACAATAGTTTAGGGTCAATAGTAGTGGCACATACTGTACTGTACCTGTGCCTAACAAGCTAGACAGTTGTATTGGAAGGTACTGATAAATAATATCATTATTTGGAACAAAAACTGTAAAAGAATATGATAAAAGGCATTCTGCATTTCATAACAAATTGCTGTTGCTGTCTCCCTTAGGTCTGAGTCACACTTGTTAGTTCCAAATTACGCCAAGAGACCAGTTATGGTATAATTCTAGGCAGCTTTGTTGAGATATGACTGTAGTCAGCTGTGATTATACTGAGCTTCCACCGTGCCTTGTCTTTCACTCCAATGAACCTTATTGTTCTCAAACACAATCATTGCAGGGAAGCGGCCTAAGTCTTTTTCCAAAACGTGTTCAGTTATCTCAATTTAGAATTAATCAAGTGGCACCAGAGTCTGAAACGTCCCCCAGTTATAAACGGCCACCAAAGCTACTTAATACAGGCAGCCTCTGGAACGCCTCTGTTTGGTATTACCAGCATTACCTTTACAACATACGGCAGTAATTCAGAAGAATTAAGGTCTTCAAATCTTGCACACATTGCTGGAGTCTGCCACTCTCCGCAGTGCTTCAGCCTCTAACAGCTCAGTTCTCAGAGGCAAAAACACCTGTCACATCTGCCTTTAGTACATGTCTTCTGTACTATATGTCAGCTTTCATTTTCAGTATAACCTCAAACCATGAATACTGACTTTGCCCATATGAAGGCTAGCTAGTACATGTAAAATGGAACTACTGTGAGTGAACTACTTTTGAAGGTATTTTTGCTCAGACTGCACATTTAGGTCAGAATATTTTATTTTGCACATTTTTAACTGGGACAGTCCTGAGAGCTGTAAGCCAATATGTTAAAGTGCTGCAGTGAGAATAGCAAATATTACAACATGGCAGTTATTAATTACCAAGAGTGGCCATGTACTTTTCATGGTCCCCAGTGAGCTTGGTCGTTTGGGTACCCCTGCCTACCTTTTCTGTCTCTGCCCATTGGCATCTGATTAGTTGGGTGTTAACTTTGTAAGTAACCTCATGAGAGCATAATGTCATATTGAAAGCTCCTACCTGCCCAGTGATACACTGTATGCTGATTCAACAGGGCAAAGTGACCAAAAAGAAAAGAAAAGACAGGAAAGAAATAAGTAAATACTTCAATATATTCAAGCGTCAACACCCTGGTTGCCAAGCAGTGGTGTATTGTGCTTTGTGCAAGGTAGGGAATAAGCCTTTGTCTCTGCTTGTTGAGAACCCAATGGCTGAGTATCTTTCTAATGGCAATGCTACTTGGTTTATAGACTAAGGTGCCACCACCCCTCTCCCAATGTGACCCCTGTGACTGGCCAAGGAGGGTCACTGGATGCATTCATCTAGCCTCCTCCCCAGAGTCACTGTGGAGCCTGAGTGGGCTGCGGTGGCAATGGAGGAAGGGGAGAGGGTGTGCAGGAAGAAAAGGCTCAAAACACTGCCCTCTATAGGATGATGGCCTCTAGGTACTCTTGAACTCTGAGCCTTGAACACCCTGCCACACTGGGTGTGTGCTCTGGTTAGGAGAGTCAAGGCCCTGCTACATGTGAATAAGCCACGGGGACTAAAATAGGATAAGCAGTTACTTGTGCTATGAGGTTGCTGAGACAGGAGATGAGAAAGGAAGTGGCTACAGTAGCAAAAATATGCTTGATTAAAGAAAATCAGATTTCACAAGCTGATGGTATATATTTATTTATTTATGGAATTGTTTTGACCAGGCCCACTGAGATTAAAAGTCACTTTTTCAGGGCACCCAGAATTAGGTATGTGGAAACAGAACATAAGAAACCAGCACAGGAATTCAGATGAGCAGTACAAGCCAGAACAGTAACAACAAAACCACAGGGTTATGGAGTTAGCAACATTGTTTCATATGCATAGAGTGCAAGCACACAGATGGGTCTAAGATTACAGAGTAGCAATTTCAAAAACAGGCAGGAACACCTCAGTGATTACAAATACATAGACAGCACTCAAGGAGAAATGTCTTAAGCCCTTTTTTGAAGCCACCTTGCGAGGAGCAATCTCGAAGGGGTGCAGTTAGGGCATTCCACAGAGAAGGGGCAGTGGAAGCAAAGGCTCATTTGCCTACACAGGACCTTGCTCTTGGTGTCTTCAGTAGCAGACAACTGGAAGACTGGAGCATTCTCCTCAAGGGTTTAATTGCCAGCACATCACTGAGGCTGCACGATGACACCTCTGACTAGTTTGAACACCAGCCAGAGGAGAGAATAATGGAACTGTCCTTCAAAGGAAGGCCAATTTAATAAGTAGAAGACATCACAATGGTGCTTCCTAGGTTGAGCACCTTTATCAAAACTATCAATTTTATTATAGAGGACCTTTAGCCTATTAGTCTTAATGCACATTAGGGTCTGAAGACGTTGGGCACTATACAGTGGAGCTAGGAGCAGTGTACTGTTGGCAATAACAAGTCTAGAGTTATTGGACCAATAATTACTCAGTGGGTAAAGTAGCCCAAGTTTTTGGTGTATGGACTTTGACACATGATAATTATGGTGCTTAAAGGAGACTTCCTCATTCATGTACTATAGATATATATATATATATATATATATATATACTGTATATATATATATATATATCCATATCCAGTTAAACATTGTAGGGAAGCTAATGGAATCTATTCTCAAGGAGACATTGGTGATCTTTATAGGGGAGAATGGGCTCCAAGACAATAAGCAACATGGATTTGTCGCTGGTAGATCCTGCAAGACCAACCTGATCGACTTTTATGATTGGGTGACAAGGACACTTGATAAGGGCTATGCAGTGGATATCTTATATTTGGACTTTAGCAAGGCCTTTGACTCAGTGCCTCATGGGAGGTTGATCAGTAAACTGAAGGCCCTGGGGGCCAGTGAGGAATTGATAGGATGGGTTAGGAGCTGGCTGCAGGATAGGCAACAGTGGATAAGAGTTAGGGGGGAGCTCTCATCTCCCTGAGCTGTCACCAATGGGGTCCCATAAGGCTCTGACTTGGGCCAGTGTTATTCAACGTCTTCATTGGAGATATAGCAGATGGGATCAAGAGTAAAATTAGCCTGTTTGCTGATGACACGAGATTGGTGGGGTTGCAGACAGTGAGGAGGGAAGGCAGACTCTGAAAGATGATCTGGCAAAGCTTGAGTGCTGGTGGATTGGTGGGGTTGCAGACAGTGAGGAGGGAAGGCAGACTCTGAAAGATGATCTGGCAAAGCTTGAGTGCTGGTCTGACAGTTGGCAGATGATATTTAACACTACGAAGTACAAGGTCATGCACTTGGGAGTCAGAAACCCTTGGTATGGCTACTGGCTGGGGGGAGTGCAGTTATTCACCACAGTGGAGGAGAAAGATCTAAGTGTACTAATTACAGGAGAAATGAATCATTTGATGCAGTGCAGGAAGGCAGCAAATAAAGCTAATAAAATGCTGGGGTGCATTGCTAGAGGGATCAGTGCTCAGAGGAAAGAAGTCATCCTGCCATTGTACAGGTCACTGGTAGAGAGGCTGCGAAATTCAATTTTGCAGTGAAATTACCACAAAATTGTCAATTTTGCTATGTGAAACAGTTCATGAAATTCCGCCATTCCATGAAATTTTTTGGCGGGTGCGAAATTGCAAAATTTTGCCCGTGAAACATGAACTTTAGCAGCGAAATGCACAATTTCGCCAAACTTCACCCACATTCTGCAAAATTTTGCCCGAATTCTGCCATTTCATGGGTGAAATTTGTGGGTGAAATTTTCATGTTTCATGGGTAAAGTTTCGCATTTTGCAGCAAAATTTTGCATTTCTCCCATGGAATTTTGCATTTCGCACCCGCAACATATTTTGTGAAATGCAAAATGAAATGTTCTAATTTCGCACATCTCTAGTCACTGGCGAGAGCACACTTAGAGTAGACATCAGTCTACTGGAGGGGGTACAGCGTAGGGTGACAAAAATGATCCTAGGCCTGGGGGACATGCCATATGAAGAAAGATTAAGGGAACTCACCATGTATTCCCTGGAAGATAGGAGGGAGAGAGGTGATATGATTGTCACCTTTAAATATTTAAAAGGCATAAATAGAGCAAGTTCTGAGGACAAGTTCAGACTAAGGCTGAGGGGAATACAAGTAGGCATAGTCTGAAATTGGAGGAGGTAGATTCAAGAGGGAAATGAGGAGGCACTATTTCACAAAAAAGGGTGGTGGCAAAGTGGTAATTTTGCTGCCAACTGTTGGCATTTTTAAGAGCGGGTGGGACAGGGTCAGAGGTAAGGTCATAACTAAAGGGATCAAGAGAGGGGGGAGGAGGCAGTCTGGGGGGATAACATAGGTGTTTGGGAGGGCAGCTGCAGTAGATTAGACTGGGAGCTGCACACTCAAGCAGACTCGATAGACTGCTAGGGCCTGTATCTGCTGGAATTTTCGTATGTTTGTATATTCGTTTATACACTCCAAGATATTTAATAGGCAACCAACTCAATCTGAGCACCACTGCTTGTGACAATAGATAACAAATGCTGTCTAGAGGGACCAAGGTGCCTGGGACCAAACATGATGGCTATAGTTTTATTGGTATTCAGAATGAGGTCATTACCAGTAAACCACTTTTCTAATTCCCTGAAGTTGACTACTAAGTTGAGTGACATTAGAGCATCTGTACAACACGGCATCATTTGCATACAATAGTAAATTTGTCCTGCCAGAGTTACGAGGTATATCATTAATAAAGAGGGAGAACAGCAGAGGACCCAAGATAGACCCTTGTGGAACACCATCTGTTATGAGCTTCTCTGTGAATGGGGCACCCTTCCACTTAATCAGTTGAAAAATATTTGTTAAATAATGAGAGAACCCTTTACAAGATAGATTATCAAGACCAAACAGTTTAACTTTCCTAAGAGGAGGGAGATGTTTACCAAATCAAAGGCTTTGACGAGAGCAATAAAAACAGCACCTGTCGATTGCCTTTATCCAAGGCTCACAGTATATCAGTGGACAGCCTGACCACTGTAGTGTCTATGCCATTATGTTTCCTGAAACCATGCTGCCTGCCTGTCAGAAGTTTGTACTATTCTAGATACTCCTGCAACTGGCTGTAAATTAAGCATTTAAGTGTTTTGGCCCAGAGCTAAGCAGGGAAAAGGGGAGATCATTTTCAGTAGGTTACTTGGATCCATGTTTGTGCACAAGAACAACTAAATCCACCTTAAAGCTTTCAGGAACTCTTCCTTCAAGTAGGGATTTGTTATTTTTGCAGTGGTCACAGGGATCAGTGGTACCCAAGGCCAAGGCCCCTGGAATGCTTTAGTTCAGCAGAAATGAATATGGAACTTGCACCCTGTAGCCAATCTTATGTGCTGCCATGTACTTCAACATTTTTGGTGGGTTTTTTTTTGTAATCCTTTGTTTGTCCACCTTTTTAGCTGCCACTCTTCCCCCATTGAGCCAAATCCCCAGCCCCATCACCTGGCTTTTCTGGGGCTTACATCGCTCCTGCACACCCTTGGCCAGAAGGTCTCCCCAGAGATGCCCGGTAGCCAATGCAGAGCCTGTTTTGGGGGGTGCATCTTCCTGTATCTTGGTTGGTTCCTTGTTTTTCACTTCTATAGACTACTGTGCATTCTATGGACATGAGGTGTATGCTCTGCCTCCATGGATATGCCCCCAGCATCATTTCTTGCAGTCCCTCCCACTACATTACTCCACTCAACTGCTGCCCAAATTCCTTCAGGTGGCAGAAGAGCAGTGGGGCATTGTAAGCCCCCTCCCTGAGGGAGGAGAGCTCTCCTGGAGATGTTCAATCCTCCCTCCATGGCTGGCCACTGACTTACTCATGTCTGTTTCCAAACCTGGTTCACCAGCATGGCAGAAGGCGAGGTGCCCAGAGCCTAAGCCCTCCATGCCACTGGGCTGGCTCTTTGGTGATTTTTTTTAAAGGCACAGTACTGGTTTGCCATAATCTTCCCCTTTGGCTTTGTCCTGGAGCCATTCCGCTATACTTAATGAATAAAGATCTGCTGACACACCAGAAGCAGCTTTCAAAAACATATTTGTTAGACAATTCAGCTGATCCTTTAATTTTAGGGCTGTGGGCAGAGCCTGCAGCCCTTCTGTCCTCAATCAGATTGTAGCTCTAAAACGGCTTTTCGTGGAAACCCCTTTTTAGACATTTGGAAGTATTCTTCCATAGCTGCAAAGTAGTGCACTCCACCTCTGATTTTTGTTAGTTGCTGCTCTATGTTAAAGGCATCTGAAGGGGGGGATGTTACTGTATTGTGCCTCAGAATTTCTTAGGCTATTAACAAAAAAAAAGTTTTAAACTACTGTTTCTATCATCTGTCCAGCTCAATCTAATGCAAGTATTCTATTTCTTTCAGCAACATAGGAGTTAACTCATTATATGATGCTTATAAAACACTGAACCTCTACAATGTCAGATTACAGACAGTGGACCTGTAGGCTGTGAGCTATTGCATTCCTATGGGGATACATACAAACTGCAGGGTGAGGGGGAAGGGCTGTAGCCCCATCACTTTTTTTGGCCTGAAGGATCTTGACTTTTAAATAAACAAACAACAAAAGAAGTAAGCATAAACTAGTGCGACAGAGTTAATTAAATCAAGCTGCCCAGGCACACATAGAACAAAAGAGGTGCTTTGTGCGTGTTTGCTGTTTCTGGAGTCGGAAGTGTCAAGTGGAAGTTCTTTTAAGTGTGTGTGTGTGTGTATACAATCCTGCTTTGAAATGGGCCATGTGACACAGACTGCTCATCTTTTATCTAGGATTTATGGGCTGAGGCTCAGCTACACTGTTTGAGTAAGCATTCCCTCCCATGCAGCAGAAGGTAAGTGTAAAAGTGTAATGTTTCCATCCTCCAGACAGACAGTTTCAAAACTGAACTAAAAGGAAAAAAAATAACGGATTTACAAAGAGGGATAGAGTAGTTAGATGGACTCAGGAGTAAGGAGGTTGGTTATTGTATGGATCTGAAATCTGTGTACTGAAGTTTAATGTTTGTTTACAGTTTATAAATGTAATTTAATAAATATATATTTTTCCTTTGGTAACCAGGTAAGGCCAACTAGGCACAGGTGCTTGTTTCTAGGGACAATTCAGGAACACTGGGGAGATCAAGTGACTTAATCAGAGCCACACAGTATGGAAATGGAGGGTGTGGGAATCAAACCCATGTCTGAATGCCAGATGTACAAAGCTCATTTATAACTCATTACTCTAACATCTAGGCTATACTACCAGCCCCATGAATCGTGAACAATTTAGACTGGGCTGTTACTATCTCAAAGGAGAACTGCCTTGAATCAGCAAACATGCATTTTTGTAGAAGATGTTATTTTTTGAAATGCCAGTTCTCGTTTTCGTACTGCTTAATCTGAACTGGCCTTTTGGCAAATTCAGTGAGTGTTTCTGATCCACACACTGCTGGCATTGACCATTTTTGAACAGTATGAGCTTGTCAAGAACTTACATTGTTGGTACAATGCATCTGTGTTCTAATTTAGAATTCTTAGGTTCATGGGGACATAAACAACATCATACAATTCTTAGATGGCACTTTGCAGCAGTGTGTAACCTATAAATATCCAATGGGTTAACTAAAAGGCCAGCAAAAGTGGGACAGAAACAGAAAGGGATCCCCTATATGAAAAAAACCCTTCTACAGGAAACATTACTCACAGATTCTTGACAGTTCTCCTTTAACTAAGCTTGTAGGTAATGTCAGGTATTTTATCTAAATGGTACGGAACTCTGTTTACAGGGATTTGGAGCCATCTACAGGGAAATTCTGCCCATAGACTTGCATTAGTTATATGGGAAAACAGAGGAGTTTGGCTTCTATTGGAAATAATGTAATCTACAGGAAAACATAGGAAAATTGCCCTGCAGTTACAGAAAAAAAGCAAACTAATCTGTGATCAGTATCACACACAAAGACACACACACGCACACACACACACACACACACACACACACACCAGTAGCATTTACTCTGACTAAATAAATTCAAGAGGACTGATTTAGCAGCATGGCAGTTTTTGATGATTGTGACTAAACAGCACTATATGACACCAACAAAAAAATAACTCTGGTCATTTGGTAGCTCTTCACAGCCCTATCGGCTCTGGATAGAACTTGCTAAGTTTGCCGTGCAAGCACGCACAGTGAACTTCTTGCTATAAGATTGACTTTTGAAGGGTGTGATACTGTCTGTCCAATGCATAGTGGTCGGCAAGGCACGACACACTGCCACACCAAGCATCAGCCAGGCTGATCATGACTCAGTTTTGCCTTGATGGGTGGAAACTTTGACTAGTTGAAAAGAAAAAGCTGAACCTATCATACTGTATGGTGGCTTTTTCTTTTGATCTGCAGGACACTGCCACGCAAACAGCTGTTCGGTGTCCTGATCTGCCTGCCTGATGTCACGCCCTTTACGATCTCACTTGTGCCCACATCAACCTCAGTCATACCCACTCCTGCCACCTTTTTTCTTTTACTAAGTGCCTTTTATGTCACCTGACACCCCAACCAGAAGGCAGTATTTCTACTCATTTGCTTCCACTGTGGCCTGTTACAGAGAACTGGATTCTGAAGTAAACACTGGTTAAAGCAGCAGTGCAAGAAACAGTAAAAAATCCCTAAGACCTTACATTTATTCCGTTTGGTGATTTAGCCTGAAATTTCGGAACCAACAGTTTGCTAACTGCAGTATTTATATCTTTATCCCAGTTCATTTTATTTTGAAATAATTTTATTTTAAAAGTCATGTCTTTCATTAGTCTTCGGGATCAGTGTTGCAGCACTTGCGGTGAGACATTGATTCAGACAAACATGCATGTACTGTCTCAAGACTGAGTAGCTCATTCATCTTACTGTCAGTTGCAGATGACATGAACAAGTGCAGATCGTAATAGTTTTACCTCAGAACCTCCTTTCCTATGCTTTGATAGTTACCTGTCAATACAAGTCTGTAAATCTACCCCAATTTATTTATGTATTGATTTTTGAATGAAAATCATTATATGAAAACTGTGCCACATCAATGAGGTTATCTGGCAGTTGTGACCCAAGCTTTTGTATTGTTTTTATCCTCTGACTCGTATGTCACTGTACAGAAAACATCATATCAGAAAATGAACAGCTAACAGTAATATCAATTTGTTTCTGACTGTAAAAGGTATCTCACTGTTAATAATAAAAATGTCAATTATGGGTGACTGACAAAGCAGAAGGAGTCATTCTTGGAATGTAGTGATGTCAGTTGTATGTTACCATGACACATTGTATAGTGGTTGTCTGGTAGTTCATTTCAACTCAGCCTTTCACCAATTCACAGGAACTTGCATTTACACACACAGGCTCACACAGCCTATCTTCTTGCTCACTTATAGTTTTCAGTGATGAATGTGTTGAACAAGTAAGCAGCTATAATGATTTGAACAACACACTGTCCAGTCTAAACCCTGATTCCCATCTGTACATTTGCAGATATGTTAATATTATTCTATCACATTGATCTTTGTCACATTGCTGTCAGAACACAGTAATTTCAACGCTTTCCATCAGTTAGCAATATTTTTTTTTTTTTTACATCTGCAGTCACTAAAATAGTTTGCCATTATGGATGGTAGTTTGATGGTGTAGCTAATGGAAGTATGGACAATTAAAGTTGAGGTTGTAGAGTGGGATAAGCTACTTAAGAAAAAGTTATACTAATACAAAATATATAATCACAACCAATATCAGACCTTGCAGTAGCAAGGAAGTGTGTGTGTGTGTGTGTGTGTGTGTGTGTGTGTGTGTGTGTGTGTAGCATGTGTGTGTGTGTGTGTATGTATGTAGTGTGCGTGCATGTGTGTGTGTGTGTGTATGTGTGTAGCGTATGTGCGTGTGTGTGTGTGTGTGTGTGTGTATTTTGGCTGGTGGCTGGTGATGAATGTTGGTGTGGGGGAAGGGGGCTGGATTAAGTTGAATAACCACATCAGCGCAATATAATGTATGTGAAAGGTGCCCCAACCTAATATTTAGAAACATTATTTTTTCACTTCTTCTGTTGCCTAATAGAAACATAGAACCATAGTTGGAGACAGCAGATAATGACTGTGTGGCCAACCTAGTCTGCCCCCTTTCTGTACCTGCTGCAATACCGAAGACCCTAGTTGATCTCTGGCTTATCATTCTTTTCTCTGTTGCAAGAGTACTGTTACAGTATGTTTATCCCATGCATTCATGAATTCCCCTACTGTTTTTGCACCAACTATCTCGGCTGTTCCAAGCATCCACTACACTTTCTGTGAGAAAGTACTTTCTCTGTTTACCACTATGCCTACCACTCTCCAGCCTAATATCACGCCCCCTTATTCTTGTACACCTTCTTTTCTGAAAAATGGCTACCCTCCATCTCCTTGATTATACCACAGCTCACTGAGCTTAAAAGTGTTTAAAGCTTTCTGCCCTGGAGTGTATGGTCTGGCAGAGTAGCTTCTGCTTCTACATTTTGGTATTTGTCCTGTCGTCATTTTTTTTCAGCAAAGTTCGCGACGCTGTGGTACATCCATGTCCTAGAGATTTAACTGTTTTTCAGTATTTTGTTTTTTGAATCCCATATAGTTAATGGCTGTATATCTAGTTTCTAACCTTTAAAATTAGTGCATTTGGGGCTGCACTTCCAGTGAGTACAGAGCAGGAAGCATTTTGGGGTTAGACTGGCACAGCAGGTTGTCTGTGCGGGGGTGTGTGTGGGTGTGTGCCATGGGAGCTGTATAGTGAGGACATGCCAGTTGCTTCGGCACTCACCGGCAGCAGTGGCTTGCCGGTTTCTCCCAAATGCACAGAGGTGAGTTACGTTTTTGAATAACTCACATGAGAGAGAAAAATTGCATCATGACTACCCACAAAAGTAGATCATTTTCTCAGTTTAGGGGCTATAGCTCCCATGGAATTAAGCTGACCACATGCGGAGGTGGCACTTTCACCGATGAGAGCTACTGTCCTCAGGACTGTCTTCCTTCCTCATCTGTTGAGTCAAGGAACAGGGGTGAGTTTAAAACTATGAACACTAGGGAATAATAAGGAAAAGGGGCTTGTATTTTCCAAAAGTGTAGATGAGCAGAGCATGGGTACCACTATGGGGTGGGGTGGGCAGGGTCAGTAGCTTAAGCTGAGGACCCTGCAGTATGAGCAGGCTAGTCTAGTTGAAAATAAAAAAATGAACCAATCATACCGCAGCTTTTTCTTTTGATCTACAGGACACTGCCTAGTAAACAGCTGTTCGGTGTCCTGATCAGCCTGGCTGACATCAATCCCTTTTGGTATGCTTGTGCTCCCCCCCCCTTGCCACCCCAATGGTCCTTTCACCCATTGTCACCACTCCAGAATAGGAGTGGGACAATCTTACATTTCTCCCCCACCCCAAAAGTGTGGGGCTTACCTTCTGTCCCCAAATCCTCCTACTGTTCACCCCCGCCAGCCCTGGTCCTGTGTCACCATCTGAAACCTCCCACCAGCCCCAACAGTGTTATCTGGAAAGTGGAAAGCTGGAGGAGCACAGACATGCAACCGCCATGCAACTAAACTCTGAAACTGTGAGATGGCGGAAGTACATTTTTTTAAGCCATTCATGCAGTAAAATGAAGGTTCCCACTATGCTACCAGACCCCTGAAATGCCTAATCAGAGTCCACAGACACGAAGGAGGGACCTGATGAGCCACAAAAGTTGTTTTTTCAAAGTACTAAAAAGCACATGTAAATAAGCCAACAGCTGAGGTTGCTGGGAACTGTAGTCCTGCCCACCGGTACAATAGCAGTAACAATGGTGAACTTTCGGCATTGACAAATGCTTGTTATGCTTGTCCCTTCTGCCTGTTCCTCATTATTAAAAAGACTAGCCCTCTGGAGTTGATCTGCCTTAGCTGCTTAGTTCCCTCCCCCTGGAGTCATTACCCTTGCTTGTATCTCCTGAGTTGTATTATTCCCACAGTAACATGCTGTGATGTCAGTGACATTAAGTGAGGATTAAACAGTGGGACTAGTTATACTGCAAGATATAAAGATCTTCTTTTCATGCAAATATCCACAGTAATAAAGAAAGGAAGGAAAAGAACTAAAGAAAATCTATGAAATATACTGTTAGCAGAGCTGTGTCTGAATAGCAAGCTCTTTAGAGATATTTCCAGAGGCGCCAGCTGCTCTTTATTATAAAACAGGTATGAAAAATCCAGAATCTTGATTGGCTGAGGAGCTTAGAACCCAGTGTTCATATCCCAGCACAACAGTACTGGAAGTAGATCTGCAGCCTCACTGACCTGTTTATATAAAGCCTGCACAGCTGTATCAATACAGCTCAATTCACTTACTTGTAAAATGCACACCTGCCATCTACTGACCAAACAGCAAAATTACAGCAGCTCAATAACACAACTTTTTTCTTTTTGTGTTGCTTGCACGCATGTGCAAGAAACACATTGCTTTCAGCAGTTAGGGAGAATACCTAAATGTGTCAGGAAATTCGGGCCATGTCACCACGCAGTCAGCTGTTTTCGTGCATTACAAGCTACCAAAACAGCTGATTGGGTGGTGTCCCCATGATGACGGCTTCTGCGTCGGCCTCACACAGTCCCCAGGAAGCCGACAGAAAGCTGTCACCTGCTGTTCAGTATGCCTTCCTGGTGAAACATTTCAATAAATAAACAGAACACTGACCGGAGGTGCCAAATCCCCCTGTCGGCATGCACCCTACCCGGTTCGGCGAAGTGGTAGCCCAATCCCTGTCAGCTTGATGCCCCCCATTTGTTGTGTACCAAGGGGGTGCCCAATCTCCCTTGGCTAATGCACACTCCTCCCCCAGCACAAGCACAGTGTATGGCTGACGGGGTGCCCAATCTCTGTCAGCTCCAGCACCCCCCCAAAAAAGAAGCACCCAGGTGTGCCAGCACACTGGGAGCCCACCCCAGCATGCAAAAAAGCAACCCACATCATCTATTTATTTTTAAAAACTATGAAAACAGAAAATGGTCCCTCACAGTCTTTCATGCCCCCCTCCCCCAACCCGCATCCGTCCATGGTACACCCACCTCCCCACAACCCCCTCACCCCATACTTACCTCCGGAGCCCAGCACGATAATCTTCGGTGGACTGGGAACACATCTGCACTCTTCAAAGCCGACCGTGAACCGAAGAAATGCCGGTAAGCTGTATAATGGCATAAATGTTTTATTTTTCAACTTTGGTGCATATCTCAGCCATTTTTGGGAATTTGTTCACCAAATTCTCAACATGGGGTTCTTGGGACCCCACCTCATGAACTCAATCACTGTCATTTTGTTATTTGGTCCTGAAAGGTGATTTTGTGGTCACTGCGTGGAACCACCTTTCGGGACAGATTAACAAAATGAGTGTCACAGTTCATGAGGTAGGCCCCCAAAAACCGTATGTTGAAAATTTGGTGAAAAAATTCCCAAAAATGACTGTTTCACAAGCATGCGTTGCACAGTTCCTATGCACGCTCATAATTTTGAGTATTTTTAATATTTTCACTCCAGATTTTCAACATTGCCATTTTACCACACCTCCTTATGAACAGTACAACTGTCATTTTTCACATCTCGCCCAAAATGTGTTTTTGCACATGTATCGCACAGTGGCATGGTTGGTGTGTGAAATCACTGTTTAGAACAGATTAAGAATATCACAGTGACACTGTTCATGAGGTAGGCCCCCAAAAACCCTATGTTGAAAATGTGGTGAAAACATTCCTCAAAATGACTGTTTTACTAGCATGCATTGTGCAGTTCCTCTACACGCTCGTAACTTTGAGCATTTTTAATATTTTCACTCCAGATTTTCAGCATTACCATTTTACCACACCTCCTTATGAACAGTACAACTGTCATTTTTCACATCTCACCCAAAATGTGTTTTTGCACATGTAGCGCACAGTGGTGTGGTCGGTGTGTGAAATCAATATTTGGGACAGATTAAGAAAATCACAGTGACACTGTTCATGAGCAGAGGTCTTAAACTGGCTATGTTGAAAATTTGGTGACAAAAGTCCATAAAATGACTGTGTTATGAGCGTGCATTGTGCAATTTCTGCGCACCCTCATAAGTTCACAAATTCGTAATCTTTTCACTCCAGATTTTCAACATTGGCATTTTTCCACACCTCCATATGAACAGTGCAGCTGTCATTTTTCACACACTGGCCAAAATGTGTTTTCGGATTTCCAGTGCAGAATAGCACTGTTGCAGTGGGAAATCAGTGTTCGGGATAGATTAAGAAAACCACTGTGACACTTTCTGAGTGGAGGTCCCAAAATGCCTATGTTGAAAATCTGCTGTAAAAAATTCAAAAACTAATTACATTACAGGTGTCTATTGCACAGTTTCTATGCACACTCATGACTTCACCAGTTTTTTTATATTTTCACTCCAGATTTTTAAAATTGCCATTTTTTACACCTCCTCATGAACAGTACAGCTGTCATTTTTCACATCCTGTTTGAAATGTGTTTTCGCACCTGTGGCGCCAAATTGTGCAATCACTGTGCAAAATCACCTTTCGGCTAATGAACTGATAGTGTCACTGTTCATGTGGTGGCATCACAAAAAGTCCATGTTGAAAACTTCGAGCAAAAATACCAAGAAACAACCAGGGTGTAAGGGTTTTCGACCATAATGCTCTACCCTGTAGGGATTGACAGGCATCAGGGGTGTGACTTGGGATTGTCGACAGTAATGCTCATGCCATTCCACCACCACCACCCTGCAGCCAGTGGCAAGCATCAAGGTGTGCCTTGGACCCTTTGGCCCCAGAGTTCACCCCATTCTCCTATACTGTACACATTTCAGTGTATTTCCTTATGGACTGAGGTGAGTGTAAAGCCCAAACACTTTAAAGCATACCTCGACACTTGTAAGTGTCTGCAGGGTAGGGTGAGGTGAAATGTCATGACCATTATGGGCGATGACCCAAAGACACACCCCAATGCCTGACCATCTCTGCAGGGTAGGGGTGGAGTTGGCATCAGTTCAATACTTCACTGCCATTCCTATATTGCATCTGTCTAACTCCTGCACTTCCACTGCTAATGACAGCAAGCAACTCTTGGCATTAACAAATGCTTGTTATCTTTCTGTTTATTTTTGCATACTTAAATATTTTTTTAATTATTTCTTCATTAATCCTAATAGACCCATTTCTCAAGCCCAATAACGCAGTTCAGGGTGTGCTTTATGCTAGGATAATGGTGCTTCTCAAGTGGTAGAAGCACTCAGCCTTTGGCCTTGTATGTCATCCCACTCAAGGCGTGCCATTATCTCAACTCAAAGCATAACATCATGCCTTAAGTCTTAAGTATCCAATGCCATTAATTGCATTACATAGTACAGTAGTTTAGCAAATGGATAGACATGAATCTGCTGCAGAACCAATCAATTCTCCCACGGAAGTAAACCTGCCCCCCCACCCGTCCAATTTAGAAGGCCCGCTACAGGATGTTTAGATCTGAAATGCTGCAGAGAATAGGAGAACCTGCTCAAGGCTGGCTCTGTGGATTGCAGAAAATGTAAACAGGAAGCTACATATCATATCATGGGGTTTAGTTGTCCATGTCTCCAGTGATTACTGTGATTACATTTTACTGTGGTCACCATTTCTTTACAATGCATTTTATCCTGTAATTGTCCAACTAGTAATGCATTATGTATTGTCTATAATTGTCCAACTCTTCTATTGTACTATGCAATATGTGAACGGTTTTGTATTTTTGAAATGTCTCTATGGTGCACCTTAATTGTATATCATCACCCTTCTCCCAAGGACGCATCTGGAATCGAGCAGTAGTCTGCTCAGTATGCCTTCCTGGTAAAACTTTTAAATAAATAAATAAATATGGTTATGCAAATAAAATATGATTTCATGCAAAACCACTTGCAGCAACATTTGCAAGGCTACTTGTAATGCAAACACTCTATTTCCCTCACATCAGCTTGATAATAGTTGGAGGTGTTGATGTTTGTTGGAATCACTTACTGAAACCTATATTAGATGTAGGGCTGTGTGGCTTGGTGGCCGGAGCGTAGTCTTGGGAACCAGGAAACCAAGGTTCAAATCCCTCCACAGCCACTTACTCACTGTGTGACCCTGACAAGTAACTTAAAGAGGTTTTTTCAGATTCCAGTAGAAAATTCACACGACTTTTGCAGAGCTCCCAAAATTTCCACAAAATTTAAATTTCAGAACTTTACATTATTTTTATTACTGAGGCTTAGACTTATTCTGTTTTCACTGTATATTCTATTATTATTATTAAATTATAATGTGCTAGAGTGCTTAGAGAATTGGTCACAGTATTGGTGGTACCCTTATCCAGTATATTTAATAGTCAAACAGTTAGATTAGGACCTGCAGAGATGGAAGTCTGTACCACTATCTCTGTGGGGCAGAATTAATATTCTAAAAATGGTTGCTTTGCCCAAATTAATGTACCCTTTATCATTGTTAAATATCCCCCTCTCAAAGCTCTGGTTTCTGAGAATTGCATCTACCTGGTCAAGATTTTTGTGGCTTGGGAAACATCCTAGATGGGCCTTGGACAAGCTGTGTAGACCTTGGCAGGTAGGGGGGCTTCAACTCCTGCATCTTCTTTTATACTGTTTTGCTTTTTGAGGGTGAAATACTTCAGGTAGTTAGAAGACATGAAGTCTGACAAGACGGTTCAAGATTGGTTGGTAATAGAACGGTTTAGGATGAGAGCCTGCAATATTTCGCTATCTTCACTTCTCTATGTCCCATTTAAAAAGCTTCCCCTTTCTTTAAGGGACTCCCTGATTGGACGGCCAATGCAAGCACATCAGCAGATGTGTCGCTATTTTCTAATACAGTATAAGACTGACCTGGAACAGCCACTCTCCAACAACCCAAATTTACTGATTGGCAATAAAGTTATTACACAAGGATTTTGGCAAACCCAGAAAGTGTGTTCCTTATCTGATCTCTGTAACAGGGCAAGTTTGTAACTGTAGCAGAAGTTGAAGAATTCACTCACCTCCCAAGCTCCTCTCTGTTCAAATACAATCTGATCAAACAGGGACCCCCCCCCCCGGGTCGAATGGGGCCGGGTGTCTTTTTATACAGCTACCAGATACAGTGCTACAGAGTAGACCAATTTCAAGGCTTTATAAAGCGTTAGGAGCTGTAATTTGGAACAAATGCTCTGCAGTAGCATTTTATTGGCAACAAGCAGCAAAGGTAGCCTATGATTCCAATACTTGTAGGAAGGTCTGGGTGGACTTATGCCATTTTATAAATAAGGATAGGCTGAGATTAGTATAGTTTAACATTCTTCACATTCTCTATTATATGCCGCTTAAACTTTTTAGGATGGGCAAAGTGGCAGAGATTCGATGTTTTAGGTGCTCTCAAAGAGAGGGCTCATTAAGACATATGATTTGGACTTGTCCTAAGGAACAAATATTTTGGCAAGACATCAGGCAAAAGTTCTAGCAATTCTTTGACCGTAAGGCCTCTTTCTCACTGCAAGCATGTATTATAGGTAACTATCAATCAATACAGTCTCCTAGAGGTAAGGCCTGCATGGCAGTGATTACCTCAGTGACTTAACTGATTCTTATGAGATATTGGTTAAGTGAGAATCTTCCGACTCTTCAGCAATGCATGCAGGAATTGATGATTGCCATTAATGTGGAAAGAGCTTAAGCCTTACAAAATCATAGATTGGTCCAGTTTGGAGAGCTCTGGGATCCTTGCTCCATCATGTAGCCAGGAGGTGAGTTAGTTCATGCTGGACACCTACACTCTCTCTTTCCGCTCCATCTTGAGATAACAACCCATGATAGAATGTCATACCTTTATAAATATCTGCAGTAGAGTTTGTGATTACTGTCATGCTGGATGTCTAGAGAGACAATCCCTGACAGGGGTGGGGGGCAGGGGGAGGGGTGAAGGGTTGTGGGTATGGCTGAGGTACCACTGTACTGTACTGTACAAGGAAAGGGTTGCTTTGACTCTTGGTTTCATCAGGTGGTGGGGAAGAGGGCTGGGGGGTTTTAGAGTAATAAGTTATGTTTTTTTCTTTGGATTGTACTTTGGTGAAAGTTTGTCCTGTATGTAGTGAAAATTTTTAATAAAATATATTAAATAAAAAAAAAAAAAATAACTGATTACAATCAGGAGTGGTGGTAGCAATTGGAGGTCTGCCAAAGTAGTGCCACTTTATACAAGGGGGACACGGAGAAACAGAGCAACTATACACCTATCAGCCTTACCTCCATAGCAGGTAAGCTGATGGGGACCATATGGTAAGGCAGTAGGGAAGGAATCCCCCTTCCACTAAGACAGTAGGCTGGTGAGATGAGGTGATGTAAGTTTAGTAAGGGCAGACTAGATGGACCTTTGTTGTCCTTCTGCCACCAAATTATATGTATCTGTGTATTCCTGCCCTAAAGTCATGTTCCTCTGCGTATGATATCACAGACTGTTGCCATGGAAATTACTGCAACTGCACAAGCAGAGGATTATGACTTCAGGGCAGGAAATGAAGCAGGAAGAGAAAATGTCAAGGGGCTAGGAGTCTGTTCTCATGCAAACGTAGTTAGTTATAAAAACTGGAATGTCTTACAAATATCATTTGTTTGGAAGGTTTTGAAATTTGTGATCTGCTGAAGTCAACTTTAATTTTTGTGCACAAACTGGAAAATGACTTCACACAGCACATCAGACAACCTGGCTGTCAAAAGAGTTAAAAGCAGGACACTAACAAAAATGAGATATTGCACGTCAGCTGAGTTATCCAGGGTTAGAAAATTGTAAAAAAAAATAGTTTGTTTCCCAGCATTAGTTTTAACACAGCAGGCTATGTAACCCACATTTTTTTCAGATGAAAATAATTTTCACTGTTCAAGCTGTTTCTAATGAATAAAATGCATTTTCTCAATTTTTTTTTTAAACTTACTCTAAAGGTAAAACTCTATATGGATCCTTGCCAGACCTTCTATATTCACTTTCTTATAGAAAGGGTAGATGTTGGTAAGATGCCTGTTCTGTACTTTTCCCTGCGGAGGCCCTGAAGTGCAGAACCCAACCATTAAAGTAAAATGTAATCGAATGAAGCAACAACCCAAAAAATGAAATACAAATAAAAATGCAACAAAACCAAATGTAAAGCGTGAATTCACAAAAATAACATAACAAAAAAAAACGTCAAGTGCAATCAAAATAAAATGACAAAACATCAAATGCAAACTATAATAGTAACATGAATGTAAAAATGACAAATTAAAATAAAGTGTTAGCACAACTAAAAAATTAATACAAATGTTTAGCACAACAAAAAAGTAAATGCAAACAAAAAAAACACAGTACAGCCAAAATGTGAAGGCAAACAAAAACACAAAACAAAACAAACAAAAAAATCAGCTCAACTAAGAAGGGAATACAAACAAAAAATACAGTAAAACGAGAACATTAATGCAAAGTAAAATATGCAGCACAGCAAAAATTAGAATGGAGACAAAAAAAAGCACAACACAGCAAAAAAGGTAATGCAAACAAACAAAAGCCCTAGTCAATGTCAATGATGTTTGATTGCACTGTTTTAGTAATGCAGTAGGGACAGCTAGTTAGTGAGGAAAATACATACAGGGTTAACAAGTGATAATGCAGTGTGTTAATCAGGAAGAGGTACCATGGTCATGGGCAAGTGATTGGGTTCTGGTGAATGCAACAAAAAAGCACAGCACAACAAAAAGGTGAATGCAAACAAACAAAAAAAAGAACAAAGCAAAAGGAACACGGCTCAGGACTGCCACAGAGGAGCCGAAATACAAGTTTCTCAATGATCACGAATGGATAAACTCTTGGCTGCACCTCAAAAGACTGCATGCCAAGCTATGAACTAGAGCACTATAAAAACAAAAGTTTATTACAAATAACAAGTGCGACGCAAAATGTACATAGATGCTGTAAGTGGGGGGGGTGCTACTTGTCATTTGCAGTAAACTTTTGCTTTTATAGTACGCTAGTTCATGGCATGGCATGCACAAACAAAAAAGAGCACAACAGAACAAAAAACTGAATACAAACAACATGAGCATTGTTCAGTGCCAGTGATGTTTGTTGCATGTTTTTATAATGTAAATGTGGCATGAACAAGTGCATGGAGGGGATGGATGAAATGGTTTAGGTTTTACTGATAGATGGAATTGTTTGGTCGGTACTGTCCTTGATGCTTTAGGAGCAGCTAGTTATTTAGTTATTGTGGTGGCGGAAGGTGGGAGAGAGTAGCACAGTGCAACCATACCTCTCAACTGCTAAGACTTTCGCATAGTGCTAGGATTTTTATACTCAAATGTACCCTTGCTCAGCAAAGAGATTTACTGATGTTCTTGATGTTAGAGCTATTCCTAGGCACACAAACTATTAAATCATTGAACTAACTCAATATAAGCATTCTTTGTCACTAAATACATGGGGCCCACTATTTATAGACATATTATTCTTTAAAATAAGAAACTGCTACACATTCTGGGCATTTGCTATGAATTCTGAAGCCCAGTACTATGAATTTTAATGCTGATAGGTTGAGAGGTATGAGTGCAGCTCCTATACAAATGCCCCATTTCCCCGGAGGGCTGGGAGTTGTACCTTCTCTCCTGGGGGGGGGGGTAGGCGGCTGGAAGGTTGCTAATCACTGCTCCTATATGAATGCCCTTCTCACCCTGCCAGGGGGAGATTGCGCAAAGTGTGGCTGCCCTAAGCATGCCCCCTTTCAAGAGTGGGGCTGTGTTGATCACCACTGAGTGCAGCTCCTATTGCTGCTCCTGCAGTGGGAACAAGATGTCCCAGCCAGGTGGGGGGTAGTTAGTTGTGTCCTTGCCTCTCCTGTTGGGGGACTGGGATGGCCTGCCTTGGTGGCAGGTAACTGTCACTCCTATGGGAGGACTGCCATTAGCTCATGACAGGGGTCATTTGTATAGTAGTCATACTCAGCAGTGATCCTATGATCTCTCCCCTTCCCAGCAGCCAGAATAACTAAATAGAAACATAGAAACTAATGGCAGATAAGGGCCGCTTGGCCCATCCAGTCTGCCCATTTTCATTGTGATTGTTTTTGCTGCAGACCCTCCTTGGTCAACAGCACTGTCTCTTCCAGCCCTTCCTTTCCTTATGTTTCCCTTGTGCCTTGCCTATTCCCGGCTTTTTGAATCCCACCACTGTTTTTACCCCCACTGCCTCTGCTGGAAGGCTGTTCCAGGCATCCACTACCCTTTCTGTGAAGTCTTTCCTCACATCTCTCCTGACCCTAACCCCCACCAGCTTCATATCATGACCCCTTATTCTAGAGTACCCGTTTCTCTGAAAAATACCTCCCGCCTATACCATATTCACCCATGTGAGGTATTTAAAGGTCTCGATCACAGCCTCTGTCTACCTCCTCTCCTCCAGGGTTTACATATTGAGCTCCTTCTGCCTCTACTCATAGGGCTTTTGATACAGACCCTGCACCATTGCAGTAGCCCTCCTCTGGACTGCCTCTGCTCTGTCTATGTCTCTTCTGAGTTGTTATCTCCACAACTGGACACAGTACTTGAGGTGGGGTCTTACCAATGACCTATATTGGAGCAACACCACTTCCCTCTTACTGCTGGTGATAGCCTTATCTATACACCCCAGCATCCCACTAGCTCTGCCAATTGCCTCATCACATTGTCTGGCCACCTTTGGGTCATCCAGTACAATTACCTCCATGCCCCTTTCCTGCTTGGTTGTTGCAAGTGTCTCTCCCCAGACCCACTGGTACAGCTGCTCTGCAGCATAAAGGGCCATTCATTACCCCCCCCCCCAATTTCATCTATCTCTTCTATGCCCTTGTTCACCCCACATTTGCATTATAAACAGGTAGGATAAACATCATTGGCAGGGCCACTAGTTTTCAGTTTTCACCAGAAAACCTGGCAAAATTCCTGAATTTGGACTGGCTACAAACCAATAAAAATAAAGCACTTCATGGAATTTGGCATTCTCTACCAGATCAGTAAACCTGCAGAACATGTGTTTTTCTCATATATTTTTTTTTTGTGTGAACTTTATTTATCCTGCTACTTCTCTATCTCCGGACTCTCTCCAGTATGGTTGCTCGGTGCCCCTTTCTCCAGCCCGCCTGAAATCCTCTATTGCCACTCTGGCTGGCTAACTCCACCATCACTTTGACCACCCAGTCCCCTGGCTCTGAGTTCCCCAGGGTGGAACCACCAACTCCAACTGGCACTCTATCTATAATCTGTTAGAGAGGCCAGGCTTAGCGGAGACCCAGAGACAGGCACAGAGGACCTGGCGATGGCCGTGGTGCGGCACCGCTGAATCCATCTTCACCTATCAGGGAGAGGACCATTTTCCTAATGTTTATCCCCCTAGCATGGGCATGCAATGGCATCAGCGTGCAGATGGGATGCTACTACCCCCTCCCGCAGATGCCTGATGGCACCAGACTTCTCATTGGCTGTCCCTGCCTATGATATTGCAAATCTCAGCAACCACCAGGAGTCACCACCAGGCGGGGAATCCCCAGAACCCACCCCAGGAGAGGACAGCAGTCCTTCAGATGCTCAATCTTCTCCTCCCTTGCCGACCCCAGCTGCCTGAGCTTGCTCCCGAACCTGGGTCATTGATGTGGAGTGAGGTGTGGCATCCGGTGCCTAAACCCTCAGCGTCAATGAGCTGGCTGTGTTTTTATTATAATTTCTTCCTGTACTATTTCCAACATGCCTTAATGAATGCTCTGCATATTAAGCCTTCTTTTTTTGTATAAGAGCAATGGCATTGAACTTGTCAACACAATGAGACCAATCAAAACCACAAAAATTATAAGAAAGATAACCTGTACATAATTCCTCAAGAGCCAAAACTGCAAGTTATAGCAGATAAGGAAATACATCTATAGGATTACCCAAGACAAAAAAATTAAGAGAGGTTAACCAAACCAAAGAATGACAAAAACATTCCCATAGACCAGGTAATGCAAAATACATATGGTATGGTCCTGTGTGAAAATGTAAGCACACAAATATATTAGGGAATAAATGAATAAAAGAATACCTGAATGAGTATATCCACGGTAAAAAACAAAATAAAGAAGTAAGTAAGTAAATAAGTAAATGAGCTCTGCAGGAACCTAGCCAAGACCAGTAGTTTCTGTCTTAGACAGTCACCCCAAACCTTAGCAACCATGGTGTTCATACTTTGAGAATTGTAGAAAGTGCTGCCCTCCTGCAGAACAAGACCTGCAGATATGAAACCTCCTCATGTACAGCTTGAGTCCAATGAGTCTGTGAAGGAATATCTGGGGACTTCCACCTTTGAAGGATTAAACATTTTGCTACAAAGGCAGCAGTATACAACAGGAGTTCATAGGCTAGTACCTCCCTGGCCAACATCATAGAGTCTCCCAGAATCCAAAAATGCGGGGATTGGGGAAGGAGAGTAGATAAAACTTGCTTTAGTCCAGAAGTAGGGGACATTTCCATAGGATGTGAAAAATTGTTCCTGAGCCTTCCATACATCTCCAGCATGTAGCCGAGGTAGATAGGCCCATGCAAACTAGTTTTTCCAGGGTCCTGTTCCTATACCATCTACCATTTTTTTTTCTGAATTAGCTGGAGCTCTGACCCTGGGGAGACATGATGGGCCTCAGCCCAATAATGGGACCAGAATTCAGCATCCAAGGAATCCTGTATTTATGTCACCCATCTTGACCTATGAGCATCCCAGTTCAGTAAATAAATGTCCTGGAGAGTTTTATAGATAGCACTTGAATGTTCTCTAGGTAATGCAAACCATGTTTTAAGTGCTTATTGAGCTCCATGTGAACTATAGAATAGTCTCTAGTAAACCAACTTGACAGAGCATGTTGAATCTATAAAAACTTCCAAAAATCATGAGCAGGCAACTGAAATTCCCTGCTAAGTTGTTGGAAGAATTAAAAAATACCCAACATTGAACCTATAAGATCTCCCACAGATCTTATCCCCTTGGAACTCCAAGAGAACTACCTTATCTGGGAACCCACAATCTGGATCCTAGAATTCTCCCACAGTGGTTCATAAGGCCCCCGGTTATATGCATCCCAACTGAACTTCCTCCAGGTGTGACTCCACAGTCGCTTTGTGAATAAAATAGGTGAATTGGGGTATTAGGTGTTAGAAGGAGCATCCCGTGAAGTAACCACCATTGATATTGGGTCTAATAGGGCCTGTTCAATCTCCACCCAATGGTGGCAGTCTCAGAACTTGGATTCAACCAGCATAAAGCCTGCTTAATGCCATGGCTTACACGGTACACCCATGGCCACGGCATATTCCAGCCTCCCCCTGTCATGGGAGCGAAAGCATATTAAGCCTTTTTTCTTCTGATTATTTATACATATACAAGAAGAATGATAGTAGCCACTATTACAATTCCCAGAATTTCAAGTCTTGAAAATGGAATTTCATTACTTTAATTACAGCAAATCAGTATCCTTGATCACCGGAATTGACTAATGCTTATTTTTGTTGTGTGCACCTTTGTATTTGCATTCAGCAGAATCAAATCCCTTTCTACTCCACACACTGCATTACCACTTATTAACATGTACGTCTTTACCTCACCAAGTAACCCTACATACAGCATAGTATTGAACTGCCAAATGCTTGATAAAAGTGCTGTGCTTGTTTGTGTTCATTTGTATTGTGCTGCACATTTTTATTTTCATCCACCTTTTTGCTGTGCTGTGGTTTGTTTTTGTATTCCCTTTTAATTGTGCTGTTCTTTTTTGTTTGCATTCTCTTTTTACTTGTGCTGTGCTTACTTTTTAGTTGTGGTATATGTTTGTTTTCATTCATTGTTTAGTTCCGCTAATATTTTATTTTAATTCCTTAAGTTTAGTTGCACTTCACTGTTTTGGTTGGCATTTGATTTTTTATTTCTCATTTTTACTTTGTTACTGTACACATTACATTTGTTTGTGATTTCCTTCATTGTTGAGGCATCATACTTCATATTTGGTTTTTGTTTTGTTGCTTTTCTTTTTTGTTTGTTTACATTGCATTGTTTAGTTGTTGCTTTACTCATTTGAATTCATTCTACTTCTTTTGGTGTTTTGCACTTCAGGGCCACTGTAGCACCTTCTGCCAACAAGTCCTCCAAACTAGAGATCAGGAATTAAGCAGGACTGAGTCGGTTAACTATAAAAATCAAATTATTTCACTACACAAAAAGAAAATTGACAAGAACATTTAAAAAAGTTTAACAGTGGGTAAAAAAGAAGAACATTCCTGAACAGTGGTTATCATAGCTTAAATGCCTATGCAAAGCTATTGGACTGAACTGTAGCTGACAGCAATACAAGACACCATAGTTTGGGCACTCACCACCACATATTACTCTGAACACCAAAAGTTTAAGTAAAAAAAAGGAATTTATTCCATAAATAACGTGCCTGACGCATTTTTGGTCTATAACTCAACCCTTTCTCAAAGACTGACAGCAATACTAAGATATACTGTACATGGATACATCTGTTTAATATTGATATTTATACTGCCACCATATTATTAAAGCTTGTGATGTCATGCAGCAACAATCTGTGTTTCACAACATCTACTTAGATACAGCTTGTTCCTGCATGATGTCATCACTATGTTCCATAAAATGGTGTCAGTGTGCTAGCAATATTGAACAGATTTAGCCATCAATATCTTCTGACTGCTGCCAACTAGAAGTAAGCCTGTTACTGCACTGAAAACAGCATTTTTGGGGGGTTTCAAATGATGACAGCCAGCGTGCATAAATGTTTCCTGTTAATCACCTTTACAGTGTCATAACATAAAGCATTAGTTTTTAAATAAAACACTAACATGGACTACTGCTTTAACGTACATCAGTTTACTGGGAGTTGCAAACCTTGATCTGAAAAGGTGGGTGACAGCAGGTTTAATTATATATGTCAAGAACAAGCCGTACGGGGGTACACACATCCACGAGTACAGCAGTTGGTGTAGAGGGTGGGCTTCTACATTCTTTTAACTTGCTCTCATTGGCAGTCTGACCTTCCCATTTTTCCCTTTTATGGCAGTCTGAACTTTTTTTTATGTTTCTAACAAGCAGCTTTGCATCTTTCACCAGCAATACCAGCATGGGAGGCTTGTACTGGAGAGACAGTTCTCCTCCATGTTAGTATTTCAGGCTTTCTAGATTTCAGACCTGTCATGAAGGAACCACCGTACTGATGAAAAGGTACAGCTGCAGCCAAAGACATGGTCAGATATTTCCAGTTATCTCACAATATTAATAAAAATTTATAAACCAATTCTCTCTGGTGGTACTACTATTGAACTATCGGCAGGCAGGGAATTTCTCAAGAGATATCACAGAAATTTCAGAAAATATCTGATAATGTCTTTGGCTGTAGTTGTAGTTCAGATTACATGTAAATTCAATTTTTAGACTCTACTGTGAAACTGACAACAAGGGTACTAATTAGTGCCAATTGCACTGATAATTTTTATTTATGTGGACACCTGTCCATTAGAAACTGAACTGAGACCCACCACAACTAAACACAGGACAATGAACAGCCATCATATGATAATGACTTTAAGCTACAACTAACCTAACATAGAAGTTGATGGCAGATAAGGACCGCAAGGTCCATCCAGTCTGCCCATTCCTTTTTCTACCTTATGAATGTGCCATCGGCCTTAGCTCTGTCAATGACCTATCTATTCATACTCATCTGTATTGCTCCCTTATACCTATCCCATGCCTGCTTGAAGGCCTGTACTGTATTCATATCCACCATTTCCTGAGGCAGGATGTTCCATGCATCCACCACACGTTCTGTGAAAAATAACTTCCTCACATTACCCCTTAATCGTCCTCCCTCTAATCTCATGCTGTGTCCTCTTGTCCTGCTATTTTTCTTGTATTGAAACATGTTAGACTTTTTTCACCTTGTTAATGCCCTTAAGATGTTTGAATGTTTCAATCATATCACTTCTCTCCCTCCTTTGTTCTAGGGTATACATATTGAGCTTCGTTAATCTGTCGTCATATGTTTTCTGAGGTAGTCCCTGCACCATTTTGGTTGCCCTTCTCTGGACTGCCTCAATTTGGTTAATGTCCTTGTGAAGGTGTGGCCTCCAGTACTGCATGCAGTACTCCAGAAGGGGCCTAACCAGTGTCTTGTAAAGAGGGATTATTACCTCCCTCTTCCAACTTATGATACCCCTTCTAATACACTCCAACATCCCCCAAGCCTTATCTATTGCTTTAGTGGTCTGCTTGGATGATTTCAGGTCATCGGTGATGATGATACCCAAGTCTCTTTCTTCTGTTGTGACTGCCAGCAGCTCCTTTCCCAGCCTATAGGTGGCTTCAAGATTTCTCTTCCCTATGTGCATGATCTTGCCCTTCTTTGCATTAAACTCCAGTTGCCACTCTTTCAACCATTTTGCTAGTTTATCCAGATCTCTTCTCATTCTGCCCACCCCATCTGGATCATCTACTCTGTTGCAGATCTTGGTGTCATCTGCAAACAGACAATACTTACCCTCCAGTCCATCTGCATTGTCACTGATGAAGATATTGAAGAGGACTGGCCCCAGGACTGATCCCTGGAGTACCCCACTTGTGACTTGCATCTCTTCTGACTTAATACCATTTACCACCCTTCTCTGGTTTCTGCCCACCAACCAGTTTGCTTCCCAGTTGACCAACTTCTGACCCACTCTGAGCCTACCCAGCTTATTAATCAATCTTCTATGTGGAACAGTATCGAAAGCTTTGCTGAAGTCAAGGTAGGCGACATCAACTTCTCCCCCTTGGTCCATCACTCTCGTTATCCAGTGAAAGAAATCTATGAGATTAGTTTGACAGGACATTCCTTTTGTAAACCCATGCTGTCTTGGATCCTGTGCTCCTATGGATTCCAGGTGTTGCACTATCCTTTCCTTAAGGAGTGCCTCCATAATCTTGCCCCTTACTGAGGTAAGACTGACTGGTCTGTAGTTTTCTGCCTCCTCCCTGCTACCACTCTTGAGGAGCGGGATCACAAGAGCACTTCTCCAGTCATCTGGGACCTCTCCTGTGCTCAGAGACTCACTAAACAGTTCTGATAATGGCTGTGCTACTTCCACCCTTAGCTCCTTTAGTTCCCTGGGATGTATGCCACCAGGTCTCATTGCCTTGTCCACACTGAGCTTATTGAGCTCTTGTAGGATCCTTTCTTTTGTGAAGGGACTAGTACACACCTCCCCCCCCCGTGTCCATGGTGTTGAGCTGTGGGCCCTTCCCCACCTTCTGTTCAGTAAATACTGAGCAGAAGAATCTATTTTGGACAGATGCTTTTACATGGTCCTCCTCCTCACATGCCCCCTTATCCCCTTTGATCTTAACAATACCCCTCTGGACTTTCTCCTTTCACTAATGTATCTATAGAAAGGCTTGTCACCTTCTTTCACTGTTTGTGATAGCGTTTCCTTGGTTTGGGCCTTTAGCTGCCTTACAGCCTTCCCTGCTTCCATTAGGAAAGTTTGGTGTGCCTCGCTATCTTCATCCTGCTGTGTTCCCTTATATGAAAATCCTGCTGAAAGTTATTTTCTGAAATCAAAACTATACCAGGACTACAATATCCTATACCTGACCTTTGCTTACCTCATCAAGAAATATCATTCGATTATTTTGATAAGATATAACCCTGCCAATCTATACTGTCTAACAGTTGTCATCCTGTTCTCAGTCCTGTGTACCACATTGACACCTTTAATAATAGCCTCAAACATTTTACCTAGAACCAAGAACAAGCTAACTGACTGTAATAGTGATGATCCCCTCTAGAACCCTTTGTTTAGTGAAAGGATCACATGTGCTGTCTTTCAGTCCCTGGAATCTGGCCTGCTACCAGTAATTTTCCACCCAGAGTCCAATACAGCTTCTACATCTTGGGAGAACAGTCCTTTATGTAGGTAAGGTTATTGCTTTGATTTTAAATCAGGAGCTATACTCTCCATTATTTTATTTCAGACTTGCTGGCACTTAATAAAATAATGCTTTTTTCCCCCACCTTGACTTTCTTTTATATTCTGGGGTATGTCATGTCAGGGCTTAGAGTCCTGGTTCTAGCTACCTTTTAAAAACATTTTTCCCAGCAGCTCTGTTGTAATTGCCCCTTGATTGCATTTGTTTTCTCTCCTCTCTTTCAAACTCTCAGGCTACAGTTGAGAGTTTGCTCCTCAGATTTCTCATTGAAGACTGATGTACAATGTGTTAATCTCTTCTGCAATCTGTTTCTTTTTGGTTAATGAACAGACTGTCCATCCCTGATGTTTTCGGGCATACTCTTTTCATTGTGCCCTGCATCTGTTCAATACAGGTCTCTGTGCTAATTAAAAACAAAAACAAGGTGCTGCGTCAGCATGTGGTCTGAAAGCAAAACAAAATGGTTATATTAAATGCATGCTGAAAATAGAAAATAGAGTTAAAAATAGAATGCTGAATTTTTTCACTCTATTTTTCACTCTATGATTTTTAACTCCATTTTTTATTTTCAGCTTGAATTTAATATAACCATTTTCTTGTGCTAATTAAATGTTTTCTTCATGCTTTTTTTCCTCCAGAAAACATGTTCTGTATCTTTAAGATAAAAAAGATCTCTGTGGCAGAAAGGAAAGGGTTTCATTATATTTCCCTTTAGAATGCGCTAAAGCCTCAGTTCAGAAAGCAGTGGTGTAAAAAAAAAAATCCTCCCTTATAAATAAGTTCTATCAAAGCTCTGAATAATATGTGTCACTCTGCAGTGCACTTTATATCAGAGTGTCAACATAAGAAAGGAGAGTTCTAAAGAAATCTCCTGCTGCCAAATGGCTTTAGGACAGTTCCCAGCTCACCAATTGCCTGTGATGCGGTATCAGATAGCTAACAAATCAGAAATGACAAATGTGTGCACTTACATGGGATGTCAGCTCATCTGGGATTTCATTAGAGACCAAGAAACACATTCAAATAGCACCAGAGGTTCATAGTCCTCTTTTTCTAGTGGTTGCATTCACAAACTGCTCTCAGAAATTCATCTAGGGTTTTCAAGAAGCATAATCTATGCAAGGTTATAAAAAATGAGGATATAATATCCTATCAGTAAAACAGTGTCATATAAAAATGTAAAGGTCTGTCGATTTATGCTTCAGAAATCAGAGATGGAAAAGGTTAGCTATATGAGAAAGGAAAAATATTAGACTCTTGAACTGCTGTCAAAGCATCTCACCCATAAGCAATGGAGAGCAATCTGTGCAAATATGTTTTAAAACCAAGTCTCTGTGGTCAGCATTTTATGAGAGTAACTTGTGGTCCTTTTGTGATGCACTGTGTTCCACACTTGGCATAGGTATACAATAAACCCACGACAAGCCATGGGTTATGGTGGATTAATGCACACCTCATGTGCATTGTAAAGCATGAGGCTAAAGGCCTGGTGTCCTCCAGCACCTGGGAAGTGCATTAATTCACCATAACACCATGTCCCAAAGCGGTTCTTGTGTTTATAAGATAGAATAGATGTTAAAAAAAAATGAAGAAAGTGATTTTGAAGTGGAAAGCATAAGAATTTTTTTGCAATGTGAACATGAAAGCATTGGAAAAGCTTGTCAAGTGCTACATGAAAACATGTGCTGTGAACATGCAAACACTGTAAAAGTTTACAAACTGTTACATGGCTGAGAAATGTGTAGTGATGTTTTTGTTATGTAACTTCTAAATGGAGTTTGGCTGCCTAATTGTGGACTAAATAAGAGATTTAATTAACAGTCAAGTGATGCCATTTGACCAATTAGGCTCTTTGTTTTTTACTACTCATTTAATAAATGGTTTCAAGTTAATTGTGACCCTCCTATTGGCTTTACTACTGAAAGATACAAACATGTCAATTGAAGGACAAATAGGGCCACTCATGTGGCACATGAGGTTCATTCATACACCTGCCAGCACAGCAGGTATATCTGGCAATTTTGTATTTGGTCATGAACCTGTCCAGGCCGGTGTTAAAGGAGAACTATGGCGATATTAAGTTCCCCAACCCTGAAAAGCTTACCTCCCAATTAAGCTTTTGTGACTGAAAACCCTCTTTTTTTCCAGCAGGCACTTACTTTATTTTTATTTCCTAAAATCCATGAACCGGAAATATGGCGGACTGTGTGCGGCTCCGTTTACTGTAACAGTGCGGCGCTGCACCGCTGTCTTACATTGAAGCAAGTGGTGCAGCGCCGCACTGTTACAGTAAACAGAGCCGCACACAGTCTGCCATATTTCCAGTTTGTGGATTTTAGGAAATAAAAATAAAGTAAGTGCCTGCTGGGAAAAAAGAGGGTCTTCAGTCGCAAAAGCTTAATCGGGAGGTAAGCTTTTCGGGGGTGGGGAGCTTAGTATAGCTACAGTTCTCCTTTAAATGTCAGCACTGAACCAGCCTATACCAGAGAATCTTGTGATCTACTCTACAGCATGACTAAACTTTAACAAAAGTAGTGTTTTCTCAGTTGCTGTCATGAATTTGCACTGCCTAATCTGTTTAAGTGTGCCTCCTGGTGCGTTAATCATGATTAAGTTCAAACAAATGATCATTGATCAACTTTGATTGCATCGTTTATGGTTTATAAATATGAACATATGAACAAGCCAGCAGAAGAAGGCTATTTGGTCTATCAAGTTTGCTCATATTGCAGGGTCCACAGTTTTAGCCACTGTCCCAGCCCTCCCTTCCCACTTCTCCTATCATTCCTACCCATTATCCTTTCCTTCCCCCTACCCCAGCCTCTCTTAAAGCTGCCCACTGTCCTCAATAAGATTACCTCTTCTGGCAGTGCATTCCAAGAGTCCACCACCCTCTCTGTGAAGAAGTGGTTCCTGACCACACTGGGCGGTATTATTTCTCATCTCCACTTGAAACAGCAAACAATTGCACTGGGTATGTTAAATAGTAATATTAAAATGTGACACCCATGAACTGCATTAATTAAAGCTCCTTCTAGTTTTATCTGTTTTTATTTATTTTTTCACTGTTTGGGGTGTTTTCACACAGTTTATCAGTTCTGTAGTTTGTATTATGTGTTCTGCTAGATGTATTATATGGGATGACCTCACCTTTAATTTCACCATATTTAAATGCTGTATGTTTGGTGCAGCCCTGCCCCCATGAAGAAGAACCAGGAGGTTTGGACCACTGTGGTGTTTTACCATAGTTTCTTTTTGTTTCCCAGTAAACCTGCTGTCTCACTTGCATTTCATTTGTTCCCACTTTTTATGTTTGCTTGCACATGCGTAAGAAACATGATGTGACAGCTTAGGAGAGAAGCGGATTGTGGAGGCGTGGCAGTGTTACAGCCAAGGGAGGCACTGTATTTGGGGGCTTGGCACTGGTGGACCAATGGAGGCACAGTGTGCCGATGACACTGGTCTCCAAAAAGTGCACCAAGTTGTAACGTTTTCACCGCAGCAATCAGGGGCCACCTCATCATTGCAGCATCAGTCATTGTGATGCAATGAGGGAGCGACCCATCATTGCAGGGTGGAATGTTAGCTAGCCTAATACTGTTTGTGAACATGGTGGGCGGCTTGCCACCATGTTCACAAACAATATTAGGCAGCCTCCCAAGCTGAGAGGGTGCCCAATCCCCCTCGGCAACATGTGCCCACCCAAACTGTCTTTGTTGGCCGACGGGGGCCCCAATCCCCACCAGCTTCAGTAGCTGCAAAGGGTTTATTCAGCCAATGGGGGAGCCCACTCCCTGTCGGCAAGATGTAACCCCCCCAACCTGCTTTCATTATCTGCTGACTGGGGAGCCCACTCCCCATCGGCATGATGTAACCCCCCCCTCAGTTTTGTTGCCAGCTGACAGGGTGCCCAATCCCAGTCGGCATGATGTTTCTCCCCCATTGTTTTGTGTGCCATTGAGTGCCCAATCCCCAGTGGCTGCAGCTGGTCCCCAAAAAGGTCCCTTGGCATGCTGGGGCCACCCCAGCATGCCAAATGCTGTAGGTGAAAACCATCCCGGTTGTCTTTTTATTTTTTTCTTCCCTGTAAAGGAAAAATGGTCCCTCGCGGTCTGCCACATCCCCCTCCCACAACCAGCACCGACCCACTGCTCACCCTGCCTCCCCACACCCCCCTCACCCCATACTTACCTCCAGAGTCCAGCGTGACGATCTTCATGGACTGGGAACACATCTGCACTCTTCAAAGCCAACTGCGAACTGAGGAAATGCCAGTAAGCTGTATAATGTAATAAATAGGGTTTTTTCAACTTTGCTGCATATCTCATGCATTTTTTGAAATTTTGGCACCAAATCTTGAACTTGGGGTTTTTGGGACCCCTTCTCATGAATTCTGTCACTGTCATGGCGTTAATCGGGCCCGAAGGGTGATTTCGTGGTCACTGCACGAAATCACCTTTTGGGACTGATTAACAAAATGACAGTGCCAGTGTTCATAAGGTGAGCTCTCAAAAAGCCTATGTTGCAAATTTGGTGAAAAAATTCCTAAAAATGACTGTTTTACGAGCGTCCATTGTGCAGTTCCTACACACGCTTGCAAGTTCACGAATTTGTAACATTTACACTCCAGATTTTCAACATTGCCATTTTATCACACCTACTTATGACCAGTACAGCTGTCATTTTTCACATCTCACCCAAAATGTGTTTCCGCGCATGTAGCGCACAATGGCGCAGTCAGTGTGTGAAATCAATGTTTGGGACAGATTAAGAAAATCACAGTGACACTGTTCATAAGCAGAGGTCATACAATGGCTATGTTGAAAATTTGGTAAAAAAATTCCTAAAAATGACTGCTTTATGAGCGTGTGTTGCACAGTACCTATGCACGCTCGTAAGTTCAGAAATTTGTAACATTTGCACTCCAGATTTTCAACATTGCCATTTTATCAGACCTACTTATGAGCAGTACAGCTGCCATTTTTCACATCTCGTCTAAAATGTGTTTCCGCGTTTGTAGCGCACAATGGCTCAGTCAGTGTGCAAAATCAATGTTTGGGACAGATTAAAAAAATCACAGTGACACTGTTCATGAGCAGAGGTCTTAAAATGGCTATGTCGAAAATTTATGGAACAAATTCCTTAAAATGACTGTTTTACAAGTGTGGGTTGCGCAGTTCCTACGCACGCTCGTAAGTGTGTGAATTTTTAATATTTGCAGTCCAGAAGTTCAACAATGCCAGTTTACCACACCTACTTATGAGCAGTACAGCTTTAATTTTGCACATCTCGCCCAAAATGTGTTTCTGCGCATATAGCGCACAATGGCGCAGTTGGTGTGTGAAATCAATGTTTGGGACAGATTAAGAAAATCACAGTGATGCTGTTCATTAGCACAGGTCCTAAAATGTCTATGTTGACAAGTTGGTGAGAAAAGTTAATAAAATGACTGTGTTATGAGCGTGCATTGTGCAGTTTCTACACACACTCGTACCTTCACACATTTGCAATATTTTCACTCCAGATTGCCAACACTGCCATTTTCCCGCACCTCCTTATGAACAGTACAGCTGTCATTTTTCACATCCTGGCCGAAATGTGTTTTTGCACTTCTGGCACAGAATAGCGCGGTCGCTGTGGGAAATCACTGTTCAGGACACATTACAAAAATCACAGTGACACTGTTCATTAGCAGAGGTCCTAAAATGCCTATGTTGAACATTTGGTGGTGATGAAAGTCCATAAAATGACTGTGTTATCAGTGTGCATTGTGCAGTTTCCATGCACACTTATAACTTTGCATATTTGTAATATTTTCACTCCAGATTTTCAACATTGCCATTTTCCCACACCTCCTTATGAACAGTACAGCTGTATTTTTCACAACCTGGTTGAAATGTGTTTTTGCAGTTCAAGCATAGAATACCATGGTTGGTGTGGGAAATCAGTGTTCAGGACACAGTAACAAAATCATAATGACACTGTTCATGACCACAGCTCATTAAATGCCTATGTTGAAAATCAGGTGATGAAACTCCATAAAATTACTATGTTACGTGCATGCGTTGCTTGGTTTCTACGAATGCTCGGAAGTGCAATCATTTTTAATATTCCCACTACACATTTTCAACATTGCCATCTCTTCATACCTCCCTATGGATGGTACATCTGTCATTCTTCACATCCTGCCCGATCTGTGTTTTCGTACATGTGGTGCAGAATGGCACTGTCACTGTTGGAAGTCAGTTTTCAGGACACATTGACAAAATCACACTGCCACTGTTCATGACAAGAGGTCCAAATGCTTTCATGAGGTGGGGTCACAAAAAGGCCGTGTTCAAAATTTGTACTGTGAATATCAACAAATGCCTGAGGCATTACGGTTTCTAACCATAATGTCCCACCCTGTACAGACAGACAGGCAATGGGGTGTGCCTTTGGATTTCCATCTGTACTGCTCATGCCATCCCACCCCCACCCCCCAGCCACTGACAGACATCTAGGTGTACCTTGGACTCTTTCTCCCAAGACTTCTCCCATTCTTCTATGCTTTCAATGTATGTCCTTATGGAATGGGGTGACCATAAAGTCAAACACCCTAAGGCACAGCTCAACATGTGTCTGTGTCTGCAGAATAGGGTGAGGTGACATGGCTTGACCGTCATGGGTGATGACCCAAACCCTTACCCCAAATCCTGTCCATCTCTACAGGATGGAGGTGGGGTTCATGTGAAGTTCAGTACTTCACTGCCATTCCTATTCTGTATCAGTCCAACTCCTGCATTTCTAATGCTAATACCAGCAAGCAAACATTCAGCATTGACAAATGCTTGTTTATTTTAGCGCAGTTCATTTGGTGTTTCAGGATATATGTTAAACAGCAGATCTCTGTAGGCAATTAACTTCTCAGTTTGTTTTGAAAGCTAGAAAGTGGAATATCCATTTTATGACGTCCTCAGGAAAACCCAGTTGATTGACTGGTGTCACAAAGCATATGACACCTCAGTGAGATCTGGCAGAGAGTCATAAAAAGTCCTTTGATGTCCTTGAGACAGGAAGACACTCTAGATCAAAAGGACATGGGGAAACAAGTTTTTGCTGGTGTCACCTTCTGAAGGATGAGGCATCCTGTTTTGTATAATTTTTATATTCTGACAGGGAGGAGCTAGGTGACCTCATGCAAAGAGGTTGGCAAAGCCCGTTTTAAACTGTAGTCTGTATTCCATTTAGTAACACACATGTTTGGACTCTGAAACTACAACATCTTTCAGCACTATAAGAATATACGAATACATCAGCTAGGCAGGGCTAAGTGTATGGTTGGAAGGAAATTGCACTTTTAAACCTGTTTTTTTAAGTGATTGTAATGTTGCGTGATATATGTGTTTTACATTTTACATTTTTATCTATATTTAAGTAAACATCTCATTTTAAGAGACTACTTGGTGTGCCTTTGAAATTCTTTCTTTGACAAGTGAAGCATATATGGATAAAGCTGACACTGTGCAAATCTTACTGGTTTTACCAAACTGGGAAAAGGTAAGAGTTTATTCTGAGGTCTTTAATAGAGTTTTTAAGAGTTCATTTTGTACACCTGGTTAGGTGCCCATAGGCAAAAGGTATCTGGCATCCACCAAAGAGCAGAATTATCTGAGCCTGTACATTGGGTACACTAGTAAGAGGTTCACAGTTTGAATCCCTCCAGGAACTTGAGACCAAAGGTTGATTCAAACCCACAAAACAGACAGGAGGGTTACCCTGTTCTGTTAACTGTTTGCAATACTGCACTCGGAGGTTGGCACTGTGGGAGCAGAGGGCCTGACCTGCTAAGTGAGGTTGTGACAGACCACACCTTTAACTTCACCATATTTAAATGCTGTATGTTTGGTGCAGCTCTGCCCCCATGAGGAAGAACCAGGAGGTCTGAACCACTGTGGTGTTTTACCATGGTTTCTTTTTGGTTCCCAGTAAACCTGCTGTCTCACTTGCATATCATTTGTTCCCACTTTTTTAATTTAGCGCAGTTCATTTGGTGTTTCAGTGTGTCTGGATTTTGACTGCAGCTTTGTCTAATATCTCTGTTATGTCAGGACCCACCCTCTTTCCCTTTGTTACCAGTGCCCTTTGTGGGAAACCCATGTCTTGGTGCTTTGTGCTGAGACTCTTTGTCCTTTAGATTGTTTTCCTATTTTTGGCTCCCTGTGACCCAAATACATACAGTAAGACTAGTATAAGGGCTGGTTCATTTTTAACTGGGTTGAGTTATAGATGAGGCACACTGATGAGTCCTCAGATGGACAAAATGTGTACAGTACTTATGTACTTTGTTTTTTTATTTATTTATTAATTTATTTATTTAAGATTAGGATGTACACCTTTGAGCTTGGGGGCTCTTTTACAAAGGTTCCAAGCCAGTTTAACACAGGACAATACATACAGTACAGGCAAGTTCACACAGACAACAAGACGGTAATAAACAGAGATCCCGATCATTTGTCAGTTACAAAGTGCAAAGTGTTTTCAGCCTTTGTAGTGTGTGTGTGTGTGTGTGTGTGTGTGGTGTGTGTGCAGCCAGTATTCATGAATGCTGGCCTGTGCACAGCCGCCCCCCAGGTGCTAAGCAGCATAAGCGATCTACGTGCAAGTCACATGTAGATCGCAAATAGACCCCAAAGTGCTAATTGGGAGCAGTCCCATACTTTGGTATAGGGCTTTTAGTGCTAACTGTTCCCTTTAAATTGGGAGCTAATAGTTATTAAGGGCTTAGTGCTAGGTTTCATTTGAGATCATTTCTAGTTTAGGTACAAGACGATTTCGGCAGCTTCAAATATCCATGATTGAAATTGTGATTTTGTTTTCTAGTTTGTTCCTGACCATAAACGAGACATTTCTCTTCAATCCATCTGTAATTAACAGTTTGTATATCAGTGCTAATCCAGCCATTAAATAATATATGAAATAAAGAAGTGCATGTCTGATGATGCAGATTATATAATGCAGTATATGTTATTGTATATCACTGGTAATCGGCTTTTGTAATATGTTTTTGTTATTCATATTACTGCTTTTGTTGTGTGTCCTTTATCAATCGGTGTCCACAGTTTCTGGTATGTATATACTCACCACTGGGTGGCACATATCCTTGACGCATTCAGTAATGCACAAAACACTGAAGGCTCAATTTTCAAAGAGCCTGTAGATCGCCACCATTTACAATGATCTAGGGTTGTGACAAACTCTGGGTGCATCAGGGACCCTGCACCCAATTCTGTAAAAACAGGGGTCCCTGCACCAAAAACCCAGGAGTTGCCACACCTGCAGGCTAGTGCAAACAATTGGCACACCTGCGGGAAGTGCTGCAAGGATCTGCCTGACCCCACCAGAGCAACACTAGAGGGGCCAGGCTGGGGGGGGTGAAACAAGCTTGGCAGGAGGGGTCCAAGGGTAGAAGGTACATGGGGGTGCCATAGGAGGAGTTGAAATCGAGATTTAATATTTGCCATATTGGTCCTTGTAAGAACAGATCCAGAAGCAAATAATTTGATACTTTTTATTGGACAATAAAAGGTATCAAATCATTTGCTTCTGGATAGTGAGAATTGGAGAGGCAGTTGGCAGCTGGTGGGGGAGACAATTATATCGCTATGAAGCCAGTGAGATGGTACTGCAGGGGGGGAGGGTCTGGGGACAAACAGTGCCATGGCTCCAGGTGTGCACAGCCCTAACTGCAGCCCCAGTCTTGGAGCTGCTTCCAGAGCTGTGCCCAACTGGGGCCATGGCACTGTGTGCCCTGGACCCCCTCTGTGGTACCATCTCACTGGCTTTATAGCTATACAATTAGCACCCTGCCAGCTGCCACATCACTTCTTGGCATGCCATCTGCCTCCCCAACTCCCACTGGGGTACCCCATGCCCCTTCTGCCCTCAGACCCCACTTTCGGAGCCCCACCAGTCACCACATTGTGTGGCATCGATGCAAGGGGCTTAGACCACCTCATAGCTAGTCTAAGTCAAGGCCCTTGCTGTGCCCACAGTGGGGAATATAGAATATGAGAAAAGGGATGGTGCAGTCCTGCCACGGTGAAGCCTCCTTGCGACATGGCACACCCTACTACATGTTGCAAGGGTGCTGCAGTGCCTCTTTGGTGCAGTGGCTCCCCATTCCAATGCAGATTGCATTTCTGAGTTGGAAATGCTGCATCTTTTGACACACAGTGCCACTTGCATCACTTATGTTTGATGCAGGCACCTTGCATCATTCTTCGGGCTTTGAGACCAAGGCCGTGAATGTCAGCCACTGGGTATGCTGCTGTTTAATAAAAAAAAAATTATCAGTGAACATGCTGATCTATTCATTATACCAGTGTGGCGTTATGCTTGGTTTTGGGTCTTTCATATTTTGCATTGAAAGCAGTCACCTGATTATTTTATTTTTTTCCAATTTCTCTCAGAAAGGGAGCAAAGGAAACTCAAACATTATAGATATTATTTAGATGTTACAGGAGATTCCAGAGGTCGGAGCACAGAACTAAGAGCCAGAAGGTTCCACAGAATCCATTAACTCACTGTACAGCTTTGGACAAGCCACATACAGTAGAATACGATACCATACATTTCATATTGCATCTTTTATACAAATGCATAGCTGAGATACAGTACAATTAGGTATCACATATCCATAATAACATCAGAGGAGTATGCATTGAATAGAAGAATATGTAGTAAGTAAATACAAATAACTGTTAATGCAGCAAAACTGCTATACATGGTAATTGCAGTAAAAGAATCCAGCAAACTCATAAACAGTTGGTAGACACAAACAGTAGGAAAACTGAGCTTGACTGCAAGGAGCCAGTAAGCATTGTACTTCGCGTAACTGAAGGGAGAGGGAACTTAAGCAGGGTTTTAAATAATTGATTAGTATTTTTTTTCTTGGGACAATACTAACTCTACAGAAAATATTTACAAAGGTTTTCTAGAAGTGTTATGTTTGTTAAACACAGTGGGCCAGATATTCAAAAGGGTTGCGCCATGTACAACAGGGTTGCGCATGCTCAAGTCCTAAATTGGGCCATTTTGCGATATTCAGCAGGAGGCAGTTGCGCCACTGAAAACAGGCTGAGCAACAGCGCAATGCAAATGAATGCATGCTCAACTGGAGGGAGGAACCATGCATAAACTGCACAGCCGATATTCAGCCGAGGCTGTGCAGAGTTGTCTAGCGCAACCCCAACCTGAGCCTGCAGGACTTTGAGCCAAAAAAAGCTTCGTCGAGGGCCACCCACAGGTGAGCTGCTGTGTGCAGGGCGCAACACAGCAGCTGCCACCTGTGGCTGGCCTAACTCAATCCCTGTGCCCCCCAGCAGCCCGATCGCGGGCATAGTGCTCCCCCACCAGCCCAATCGTCGGGCATCAATGTAGCTCCCCCTCCGTTCACAGCCTGGTGGTCAGTGGACCGAAATGCCCGATCGCGGGTGGTATGTTTAATAACCCTCCTCCCGTTCCACATCCCTGGTGGTCAGTGGACGAAATGCCCGATCGCGGGCAGAAAGTAAACGGACCCCCGAACTGCTCCTTGTGCCCGATCGAGGCAGAAAGTAGCAGATCCCCTGAACAGCTCCCTTGTGCCCGATCGCGGGCAGTAAGTAAATAAAACCCCCTCCCCAAAACATCTCCCTGGTGGCTAGTGTCCCCCCCCCCACCCACCCACGAAGCCCCACCACCCGCTCCCCCTGGCAGCCGACGAGCAACAGCATCCACCGCCTGCCACCCGCGCCCACCGACTGACTGCCCAGTAGGGCTGCCGCCCGCTGGTGCAGGCAGAGCCAATGGGCGTGCAGCCGCCGATACACTTGACAGTCGATATGAATCATTCACAAATCTGGACTGTCATATCACCTAAACTGCTACCCCCGTGGCTCTGCTACCAATGAAGTGCAGCCCCGGCAATCGGTCGGTGACGGCGGCGGCGGAAAATCTGCTGCCGCCCGTACAAAGGCAGTGAGCAGAGTGAAGTGCTCACCAAAACATTTCAAGGCCACTGCCCGCGTTGGCTGACTATCACTGGACCCACCAGGGAATGTTGGGTGAGGTTCAATTACCACTGCCGCGATCGAGACAGCAGAAATTGAGGGTTCCGTTACTTACTGGCCATGATAGGCACAAAAGCTGTCGAGAGGTTCCGTTTACCTGCCCACGATCGGGCACAAGGGAGCGTTCGGGGGTTCCATTTACTTTCTGCCAGCGATCGGGCATTTGGTCCACTGGACCACCAGGGATGTGAACGGGAGGGGGGGGAGTTATTAAACATACCGCCCGCGATCAGGAATTTCAGTCCACTGGACCACCAGGGATATGTACGGGAGGAAGTGGGGGAGCCACATTGCTGCCCGCGATCGGGCTGCAGGGTGCGTCGGTCCCCGACGGCTGCAGCCTGGCAGGGCGCCAGGCACAAGTCCTCGGGGATCGGCGCACCTACATGCTAATGGCATGCAAATGGGGCCATAATGAGATGCAAATGCCCCCCCCGCGCCTTGCATGAATTATGGCCCCATTTACATGTCACTGCTAATGCTCGTGATTTGCGCATGGCGCAATGGTATAGCCACCGCTGAGTTGAATGCTCCACTCTGACAACTTGCGGTGGCGCAAGTTCCACTGCGCCATGCACAGTGGCTGTGGCTGGGGGGTGATATTCAAAGGAGTTGCTCAATAGCACAACTCCTTTGAATATCGCCCAGGCCACACCCCTGCGCAACTATTTTGCGCAGCGCAAGGGCTTGCGCCTCAGAATGGTGCAGTTTGAATATCCAACCCTGTGAGGCAAGTGCTATGCATTTTCACAATGTTTTAGAACTTTTTTGAGCAAAACACTAATCAATTTTTAGAGTTAAATAAAACCCTGCTTAAGACTCATGGCAAGGAAGAAAAAGTGGGTTTTCTGAGGATTTTGAAAAGAATGAGGAAATTAATAAGGTGGAAAGAGGGAGGCTGGAAGAACTTCTGGGTGATGTAATCAGCAAGATGGCAACATAGCTTTTCAGCTGTCTCTCCCCATATCTTAAAAACCCTTTTTATGCCCTGCCGATTTCACCACAGTGTAAGCAATACCTATAAGAAGGGGTCATGATAGCAGCATGAAATCTAATTGACCAAAACAAATCAAGTAGACCAAGGATACAGCTGGATAGTGCCTGGAGTTCTTAAACTCTGAACTCCCCCAGGCCTACAGCATGGTGTAGGCTTGTATGGGTTCCCCAGTGAAATTGAGAAAGGCCTCATCTAAAAATGTTAAGCTAGATACTATATACGAAGAAATCCAGGCTTTCCAAGTGGATTTCAAAGATGTTGTCTGAAATGTGAAAAAAGATATTGCAACACTGGAACACTGCACAGACACAGCTGAAAGGCAAGTTACATCTATAGACATTAGAGGTGAGGCATTGGAAACCCAAATTAAAGAACTCCATGAAAACTAGGCACTGATAATGGCAAGGCAGGAAGATTCTGAAAAATTGGGTATAGAGAAAAGATATAAAACTACATGGATTTCCCAAAACCTCTGAATGCACCAACCTGACTGAAAATCCAAAATTTACAAAAATATGGGATACATAGGGAAAAAATAAGGAATAGAGGTACTTATTTTCAAAACATGCAGACAAGCATAGGTACCGCTTTATATTTTGAGTGCCACCACTGGGCTGAAAGTATTCTCTCCACCACCCTGGAGCACAACGCAGACTTCTGACTAGCTATCAAGCACATACGCCACACTCTAGGCCCTAAACATGTGTCCCCTGATGCTCAACTACATTTAGTGATCATCTCTTTCCTAAACTACAGTATACAGTCAAAGAAACCATTCTACAGAAGGCTTGGCAGAAATAAAAAAGCTGTTTATTATGGCCAAACAAAAATTTTCTTTGATACAGATTATGCTGCAACAACAATGAACGCCCATCAAGACTACCGTCCCCTCTTTCTGATCTTCCATTCAGAATCCCTTTCCCCTCCAGGTTAGTGGTACAATTCCCTGAGGGCCAGTAACTTCATCACTCAGCAATGGCAGCTAAAGAAGATCTTTTGTCCCATGGCATTCTGTCTCCATGGACTGATCCCAACTCGGCACTGAAGTCAACCACACTTCGATCAAGATAGCACATTGTTCAAGCAATGAAACAGCAGTGAAAGAAAATGGAGTCTACAAAGGCAGAAATCCTATCCCACTTGCAGAACTTTCACCTGGCACAGACTCCACCTTGAATGACTGAGCTTCTACCATATCCTTTACTAAGCTTTGTTCTTGGGTTGGTTTCAGGTTGGTAGGAGGAACAAGTGGGGTCCTAGTTCAGACTAGACTATATCGTATGGGGTGGAGGGGGGGATCATTTATCAACCATCTTGGCCAGTACTATAAGTAGATTCTTTCCTTAGGGAACTAATTAAAAGGATACGCTGGTTTTCAGCCATTACATCTGTGTTGCTTAGTGCCCCCAGTTAGGGCCGTCTGCACCAGGGCAGGACCTGCCCTCTGGACACTTACCATGCTTAAAGCAGCACAATACAAAGCGTATTACACATTTCTAAGTTGGCACTCACTACCTCCTGTAAACAAAGGCACCAGTCTTCAAGACTTAGTAGTCCATGTTATTCAATATAACAAAGTCACATAGTGGTATGCAGATAATGGTTGTGCTTGCCTGACAAGTTTCAGATGCAAAATCCTTTATCAAAGGCTAAAGCACAGTAAAAACACATGACATATTAACAGTGACAAATTCATTATGTCACAGAGACATTACTATTTAAAAAATTCAAAAGGATTAATTTAGTCAATGAATTCCAAATATCACAGCTAATCAATTCACAGATTGAGTAAAACAAATACTAACAAAACAAATTAAGATCTAGATAAACATGAATAGCTGCTTCGAGAATAAAAGGGGGGAGAGAAAGGGGTATAAGTCTCATAAAGCAAGAAAAAAATGGTGAGGCATTATAAATAGTACATAAATCAAAATACATATTTAGACTCATCACATTTATTCACTAAAATGCGGCAGAGATACCTCAAGGTATACTATTCATATTATTTCTTTAAAAAATGTTTCAACTCAAAGCCTGCATTGCAGATTCTGCTATGTGTTTGACAATATAAAGCTTCTTGAATTTTGAGGTGTATGCAGGTTGAGGTATGTCTTCATCAGATGGTCAGTTGGACGAGGGATGGATGGTGGCCCTGCACCCCTCTCCCCCCATGTTATTTCTGCACCTTGGGAACCAGCTCTGGCTACAACTGATATTAGATAATCCCCCAACCAGGGCAGGAATTAAATTACTCATAGACCATGGGTTGGGGACATCCACCCCCCCATGTCCTCCTGTTTTCCTGCCCATCACCACACCGGCTGCTAATATGGTTGGCAGCAGGCATGGTGAAGTGGAGGCTATACTGCCCGCATTCTTCTGCCTTATGTTTCTTATTAGGCATCTACTGTGGGGCGCTGCCTATTACACTTTTAAAGAATGAAATGCATAGGTTTAGTGCTAATGTTGCAATGATCATTTCCCTTTGCCTTTTGTCCTCAGGTTTCCTGTGGCACTATAGAAGACTCTGATTTGAGGACTAAATCTTTGTGGATGTTACACATGGACCTTTCTTTTAGCCTGTAAATGGGCCTCAACTTTGGTATCTTTAGTTAGATTATTATTAAGACATTGAGCTGGACTGTTGAGGGGATGTTTGATATTGAAATTCAATCCAACTTTGCATTGCTTGATATGATTAAGACACTGTTCTGAATGAAGGGGAAGGCATTTGATATTAAAATTCAAGTCCAGCTTTGTATTGCTTGATACCCCATAAAAAATGTCTGTTGTTATGTTGATGCATACAGAGAAGACCCTGGGCTGGCCCTCATCTTTCCCTGGATATTTAACATAGTGTGGAATCTGGAGCCAGCTGGTATCCCTTTTTTGACATGTAAGAGATATATTGGCTCACCACACTGATCAAGCTATGTCTGAACAGAGGTGATCCTGGTGTACTATAGGTGGCTACCCTACTGGTACTACAGTATTGAGTTTACTTGGGGCTCCATCTTGTGGTACATCGGGTCCCCTCCTACACAGAAAGCTCAGATAGACTTCCCCTATGTCCCTCCTGCTCCTGACAATAGGTAGGAAATTTCCACCTGCTAATTTGCTTGACCTTTCTCATTGGAGTTCTAAGCTGACCCTTGTCATGTGGCAGCATGGCCTGATTATTAGCAATGCTGCTGTCTTCAGTCCTTTAGTTACATACTGGAGCAGGGAAAGAGAGCTCTCTGTGATAACACCATAGCCTCTTGTGATGATCCACAATAAGGCCCCTTTTCCTTCTACTAGTTGGACTAATAGTCCCCTGATCATTCCTCATCTTGGGGACCATTCAATCCCTTTGGAGGCCCAGGGCCCTCGACCTCAACCCCTAGCTTCTCCTCCCCCATGAGTGACACCAGGCCGTTGGTACCTTTACAGTCACAGCAAATAGGGTGGGTATCTCACCTTATCTGAATGATTTGTTTCAGCTCACCCTGTATTTAAAGCCATGATTTTTGCTGTGCCGTGCTTGTATTTATTCATTTTCATCCATTTTACATAATGCTTTTCGTACGATTTAGATCTTTTTTCTGGGTTAGTATATATTTCTACATGTGTTTTTTTGTTCCATACCCTGTCCAGATTTAAATCTGGTGATGCTAGCAGTAACTGAAGGACAGTCCCCTTATCCCACTTGGAGATTCACTATCCTGTTCGCTATCCCCAAACTGGATAAAGACCCTCCTGCTCATCCTCCTATCATCCTATATCTATATTAAATTCTGATTAGAAGTTATGTATGGACATCTGGGCTTAGAGACTTGACTGCATTCTTGCAACAATAATTCTCCTGACCAAACCAGATTTGTCTGTCAGCATCAAATGATGGACAATATCCAGATAACTCTTCCTTAATGGAGCATGTCTCATAGAGAGCCATCCTTGCTGCCTTTCAAAGTATTGATGCTGAAAAGACATTTGATGGGGTGTATTGAGGTTTCCTGTGGGGCCCCCTATCCACCTTTGGATTCCCAGTTGCCTTTCTCAGTTCCATGTCAAAAAAGTACCTACAAAATTGTGCCAACCAAATAAAGCTAAGACAAAACAAAGAAATGCAAAACGATGACAAGCATTACAGTGCTCACCCTAAAAGCGAACAACTGTAGTGACGTCCTTGCAGGATGTTCCACCCCACCACACCACCTTACTTAAAATAACGATCTCCAGAGGGGATGCAACTTGGGGATGAGGAGAAACTCAGGAGGGTGGGTGGAGCCTTTTAAAAAAAAAATCACACCAGCAGTCTCGAACCCGGGTCTGCTTAGTACACAGGCGGTGACTCTAACCTGTAGGCTATGGGGTCAGCATGGATCTGGCCATCCAAATAATTGCCTACAGGCTATCACAACTCTCTACCTACATCACTGACTCCTCGCTGAAGTAAACATGCACTGTTAAAACACTCTTGCTCATTTGACACATGCTGTTTTTGAGTCGCTGAAATTCAGTTGCTCAAATGGACTTGCTATTTTAATGGGATACCCCTTTCTTGATTGGCTTACATATATCTATAAAGACCCCCAGGTATAAGTCCGAGTCAATGGCTCTTATGTCCCTCCTTTACAATTGCAATGCAGCACCAGACAGGGGTGCTCGTTATCCACTCTGCTTGTCCTATATATTCAGCCCCTGTTTATTGATTTCAGTTTCAGATTAATACCATTGAGCCATGATGGCTCTTTTACAAAGGTTTCATGTCGATAGATGCAAGATAATAAAGTACAATATATACAACATGAATAAAACATGTAGACAATAAAGTACAATACTTTTAGCATGAATAAACCCTGTCGGCAGGTACATTGACAAATATGGTTACACGGATACAGAAGTGCGAGTAAAGGACAATCTAATACTAACATACTCTAAAATCCTGTACAGAGATTGGCATATGAGAATCGATTGATTGCTAAGTGCAACATATAGAGTAGGTAGCAGCCAGAGAGGGCTTTGTAAGAAAAATGGAGGAACGGGGAGTAAAGGGAAGGGGACTAGTGCATAGAGCAAGGTATTAAGGAGTCAGCAGCCAGAGGGCTTTGTCAAGGAAGGGGGGCAGGAAAGTGGAGAGATGGGGAATTAGGAAGAGAGAAAAGAGGGAGGGGAGAGGTCTCAGGAGGTAATAATGGAAGTCTGCATTTAGGAATAGCAATCACATTGGTTATTTTGGGCCAGGAGGATTTGCAGGTCTCTTTTAAAAGGGCCAGTCTTCATATGCTCCAGAAGGGGAGTGGGGAGGTCATTTAACCATGTGGGCCCATGGTAGGAGAGTGACTGTTGTGCAAAGAAACTTCATTTGAATGGGACATGGAGCGCTCCCTTAGCCGATCCCCTGGTGACTTTTGAGGAGAGGCTGCACTGGAACAAGGCAGCAGTAGATTCAGGAGTGAGTCCAAGGAGGGATGTTTTTTACCAATCAGGCATGCCTGATACCTGGCCCTGAGGTGCAGTGGGAGCCAACCAGTAGTGGAGTAGAGACTACAAGCATGAGTAAGGTGTTTAGCCTCAAGGGCCAGGCGGCAAGCCTTGTTGATTAGTAGTTGTACCCATTTTAGCACTGTTTCAGTGGCAGCACTGTAAATGACTAGGCTGTAGTCTATGATAGACAGTATAGAGCTATGAGTGACTAGATTTAGAGCCTTGGGGATCATGGCTTGCCTGTGTCAATAAAGGACACCGAGTTTAACATTTGCAGATTTGATAACGTGGTCTATATGGGGTGCAAAGGAGAGGGTGTCGTCTAAGTGAATTCTGAGGTATTTGAAGGTTGCGACTTCTTCAATGATGTCACCTTTTAGGATTAGGATGGTCAGAGGTTAAGCTTTCCTTTTTCATGTGTGGCATAGTGAAATGCATAATTTTCATTTTTTTATAATTTAGTAGGAGTCGGTTTTGAGAGAACCAGGACTCGAGCATTGCAAAACTATACTGTAGGTTTTATGTAATTTCTGCTGTGTGATTACCAGGCACTGAGATTACTGCATCATCTGCATAAAGCAGCATCTTAGCAGAGAAAGCATTAGGAAGGGAATTTATAAAAAGACTGAAGAGAAGTGGTCTCAGCATCGATCCTTGGGAGACCCCCAGAGTTACTTTACTGGGGTCGGAGGGCCCTGTTGATGGCTTTGCAACAGCATACTGAGGTTAAAGGCATTTCACTGTGTGGTTCCAAGTGCAAACTAATGCAATACATGTATGATATCTTCCTTTCCTTAATAAACCCTGATGTGTCAATCCCTGCAGCTTGGGCAGTCATAGATTTCTATGGCTCTTTGGCCCAATTTTCCCCGAACACAAGAAAAACTCAAGTTCTTCTTTCAAATGATTATCCCTCAAAATCCTTACGTCTGGAATTTCCACTGAAATGGAGGGGATTAAATTCAAATATTTAGGCATTCAGATCCTGAAAGATTCATATAACCTGCAAATACTAAATTTCAAACCCCTCACTGTAACACTGACAGATAATCTTTCTAGATGGGGCCATTTACTGTTATTTTTTTTTTCCAAAGTAGAGATGGTTTTTATGAGTATTTTACCCCAATTACTATACTTACTGCAAACTCTCCCCTTTCTCCCCTTACCTTGCTACATTACATTCTGGGATAAATTGATTTCCCAATTTATTTGAAGAGGTCACTGCCCCAGAATATGATTTACATTGCCATAGCTGTCACACCACCAAGGTGGAATTAACTTTCCAAATCTTTCTAATTATGCTAGGGGCTGCTACCGCCACACAGTTTATTCATGGTTTCATTCATGGGTTAACCCCCTTGGAAGCAGATTGAGTTTGTGCTTAATGATTTATATGATATAGGTCATCTGATATTCTCTACTTCCACTGTCAAGCCCCGTTTGGCTGATTTTACCAAATTCACAGCAACCACACTCTCCATCTGGTATAAATTACAACAGCTTCCTCATGTATCCCTAGTTTTATATTTTTGCAGGATGTTAGCATTTGAGAGAAGTTTCTGCCTACTCAACTACTGTAGATATGACCTTTTCCCAGTGGTGAGGGCTCAACCTTACCTACATATTTCAATTCTTAGACATTTGGGAGGTTATTTCTTTTGAATTCTTATAAATAAAATATGACCTTACAGGGAGGAAACACTTTAGATACCTAGAGGTCCTTACATACCTCCTCCAAAAAATGACTGACCAGACAGCATTGTCAGACTCAATACCATTACTCCTAACCTTACTAACAGGGGCGATTCAGGGAAAGGGACTGGAGTCACATAATCAGTCACTTTTACAGGGTACTACAGTACTTACTTGGTGTCTTAACCAAGTCTATGCTTGCAAAATGGAATATGGAATCAGACACAGACATTTCTTATAAAATGTGGCTTCCGCATGCACTTCCAGCATTTAAAGTCACCTCACTCACACCCATTTCTTTGGTCCTGCCACTGTTATCATCTTACTAGTAGAACATAGCCAGCCAGTTTTCAGATCTATCCCTCACAAGTGAACTGGTGTCCCAGCAATGGTTCTGCTTTCTATTCCTCCCCCTGGGCATTCCCCACATATGCGCTCACTTGCTTATTTATACATCCTTGTGGCTAAGAAAGCAATCACCAGGCACTGGATGCAAACAGCATCCCCTCCTGTGGACAACTGGTAAACAATAGTCCTGGAGATTTACTACATGGAGCACCTTACAGCCTCCATCCACAGCTACCTGAATTCTTTCCATATCATGTGGCCATGTTGGACACAATATTGTATGGCAGTGGATAGCTCCTTTTTGCCATAGCTCCTCTCTAGAACATACAAAACACTTTGGGTGGTTCTGGATTCTGGGACAATTTAGTTCTATTATTGAATTCAAGGTCAGAATGATCTAATGTTAATACTTGCAATCTATCACAATGGTATCATTTCCCATTGATTAAGAATTTGTAATATGTTCTGCATGTAGGAGTCTTTAATGTTTGTGCAGGGTAACAGTGACTGTTGAAACACATTACCTATTGATAAATTGTACTGTCTATTTGTCTCAATAGAATTTTAAATATAAAAAAAGAGTGAGGGAGGAAGAATATTCAAATTGATAGGGGCACATACAATAAAGAAGGATGTCCTCCTGACAATTGAGAGGACATGAGGCATCAATAAAAGTTTAGTGTTTGAGCAGTTTTGGTGGGGCTAAATAGAAGGTCAGAGATGGGAAGGGAGCTAGTCCGGGAAGGAGAATGAACATTGGATGATCCTGGAAAATACTGACCTGTCAGTTAAACATCCATAGTGGTGATGATGATGATGCAAGAAATCCTAATTTGAGAGGCTGTTGGGCTTCCTGAAAGTGAACACACTTCAGGATGTCAGACAGCATGGTTCACAGAGGGGAGGTCGTATTAAAAAAATCCAAATGAGTTCTGAATTGGGTGATGAAGTTGGTGGATAAGGAGCATGCAGTGGACAAACTGTATCCAGATTTCAGTAAAGCCTTTGTCACTGTCCCACTGGGATGGCTTGATGAGAAGCTAGATGACCTAGGAGTGGAAGGCAAAATCAATAGGTGGGTGAGAAACTGGCTAAGTGGCAAAAACCAGGGGCAAATCCTACAGGGAATACACAGAGGTCAGGGAGGTCATCAGTGGGGTGCCATAGGGATTAGTCTTGGGACTGGTCTTTTTCAACATTTTTATTTGTTTGTTTATTTATTTGCTTAATGAGATAGCACTCTAGAACAAAAGTTCTGTCTACAGGTGCTACTCACAATAAAATGTAACAGATCACAAGAACAATAAGACAAGATACAAGACTTAGGAACAACATATCCACATCAAACAAAAAAATATTAATTAATAACAATCACATTTGATTAAACCTGTAAAATATTTGAGATATTGGAGTAGGGATCCATGGAAAGATCTGCCTCTTTATAGACAATATAAATATTTGCAGATGAGTGGACAGTAAGGAGTGGATAGAATACATAAAAGTTGATTTAGAAAGGCTGGACAAGTGGCCAAGGGTTTCTTACTTGAAATTCAATGCCAAGAATTAAAAGGTAATACACATGGAGTAGGAGCAAGAAGTCCAAGAGCTAAATACCCAGTGGGGGTGGGGGTGGGGGTTACAGTGGACCATATGACAGAGGAAAGGGACCTGGGGTAATAATATTGGACAGTTTGAAGAAAATAGCATATTGTAGCAGGGCAGTGGGGAGGGCAGATAGGATGCTTGGGATGTACTGGAAGGGGGATTAGCAGCTGGAAGAGCAAAGCAATTCTGCTATAGTACACGTGCCTGGTTTGTCCTCAACTAAATTATTGTGTGCAGTTCTGGAACTCATACTTGGAAAGAGATAGGGACAGGTTGGAAGCAGTGTAGAGGAGGGCAACCAGAAAGATCCAGGGCCAGCAGGAAAAGTCATACATGAAGAGGTTATTGAATCAAAAAAAATGTACCTGCTGTAAGCAAGGACACAGGGGGGACATGTTGGAGATGTACAAACACCTCCATAGGGTTAATAGAGTAAACTGTGGAGTTGTTTATGCTAAGTGGGAACACTAGCACTAGGGAGAACTCAATGCAACAGGTGGGGGGAAGAGTTTAGAGGGAAGTCAGAAAACATCTCTTCACAAAAAGTGTGGTGGAGGGGTGAAATATGTAGCCGAGCGAGGTAGTCTGTGAAACAGGTGGAGGGATTTAAAGGGACACTGTCAACACCCTTAAGCATCAAAATGTCCCTAGTTTAAAAAGCAGATTTTATGATTGGTCACATTCTATAGAGGTTGTTTATACAAATGGTACTTTGATTATGATTTTATTTTTTTTCCTTTAAAAAGTGAAAAACAGCCTGCCCACCATACTGGTGTCATCACATAAAAAACATGTTTGTTTACATTCCTTGATCAACTCCCACTGCATCTTTGCTGGACTTAGGAACACCTCCAGCACCATATAGCCACTCACTATTGAATCATGAGTGACTGCACTGTCTGGGGATTTTTGTAATGTTTTGGAAGTATGTAATAAGAGTAGATCAAGGATTTGAAACAAAACAAGGTTGGGTATATTACATCATTTGCTTACATTTTGAATCTACTAAGAAAAGAAGCAAATAAAACAAGCAGCAATGTTAATAAATTTCAGAGAACCTAAGCAATTATAAAATGTAGGTTTTTACCTAGAAATAACATGATATAAAAAGGGCTGACAGTGTCCCTTTAAGCATGGGTGGAACAGCTATATAGAGCTGGTGAAGACAGTGGAAGCAGTGGAGGGAGGATAGGGTAGCGTTTGGCCACTAGATCCCCCACAAAGTCCAATTTTGATAGATTAGGCTTGGTAGACATTATGGGCCATGGGAGCATAATTGGTAACAATATCTGTTTCTAGGTTTCTGAAATGAAGAGGGTAGTTCTGTAGTGGACAGAGAATAGGATACATTTTTTTTTCACAAAGATGACAGAGGATTCCTGGCCTAATAAAAATTTGTCAGGCTAGAGCTGCTTCTCCATGCTATGTCCACACACTTGAAAGTTCTGAGGCTGCCACTGAACCAGGGTAACGTGGAGTTATGGTAGATGGTGAGACTATTTTTTTTTTCACTGAGTTGGGGGGTGGACAAATGGAACAGCCAGTGCAGCAAAGAAAATAATCTCTGCTAGCACCTTCCCTGATGTGTTTAGTGACTATTGCCTCACTGTCTGCGTCATGAAAATCCACTCACCACACAACTCCCCATAAATATATTTTGTACCGCTCTTAAAGATCAATAAATATCACTAGCCTACTTAAAAAAAAAAGGGCAGACTAGATGGACCCTGTGGTCCCTGTCTGCCAGCACATTCTATGTATCTATGTAACTTCACGACCTTGCCTCAGCAAACTGGTCCCAAATTCTCTCCTCCTTCTCCTCCTCCAACATCAACTCTGCCCTTACCAATTTCACCAATACCTTCCTGAAAATATGGAATACCCATGCCCCCACAAAAACTGTGAGAGTTAAATGTCTTCACTATCCTTAGATCACCCCTGATCTATTATCACTGTGCAAATCCTGTGACCATGACTGAGCTAAATTCAAAGCCTCCCAGTCCCCTTCAAATTTTCAACTCTATAGGGCTCTTCGAAATAACTGCACAAAGGCTGTCCGCCTAGCCAAAGCGAACTACTTCAAATCACACCTACAACCATCTTCTCATTCCTCCTCCTCCTTCTGGAACAATCTACACTCACTCCTATGCCCTCCCTCTGAACTCCATTCTCCTACCCTTCAGGAGGCAGGAGTCCAGCACACAGAACCATCAACAGTCGCCAATCTTCTAAACAAATATTTCACTAACTGCACACTCCCCGATAACCCCTCAAATACCTCATCCACAAGTACCCCTATCCTCCAGCCCAATGGCTTCCACTTCTCTCCAGTTTCTGATCTGGAAGTCTGTCAATCAATCATGTCCCTAAATGCAGCCAAGTCCAGTCCAGATGGACTTCACCCAAAACTACTCATTATCTCTGCCACTCCATTGTAACCACTCTTATTCATCTCCTAAACCTTTCTTTCTCCTCATCCTCAGTCCCAACCATCTAGAAATTTGCCAGAGTGATTCCCCTGCACAAGGGTGGTGACTCATCCTCCCCATGTAACTACCGGCCCATTTCCCTACTTCCCTGCCTGGCCAAAATCCAAGAATCCATTACCCTTTCTAGACTCAATGATTTCCTAACAGCCACAAACACCCTCTCCCCTGTCCAATTAGGATTCAGACAATCTCACTCCACTACTTCCTCCCTACTTTGCTTCACCAACCCCATACTCTCAACTACTGATTGAGGTCACTTTACCTCAACTATTTTCATTGACCTCTCAAAAGCCTTCAACTAGGTCTCTCACCACCTCCTCATAAACAAACTCCAGGCAGCTGGCCTGTATCCCCCAGCAGTAAACTGGTTTCACTCCTACCTAACCGGCAGACAGCAGGCTGTACAAATTGAAAATGCTGTCTTCTCCCCCCTCCCTAGCCTATCAGATGCCCCCAGGGCTCTGTCCTCGGACCTGTCCTCTTTTCTCTCCTTATAAATGATCTCCCATTTGTCTTGTTCCTATTCCCACATACGTATGTATGCCAATGACACTTTCATCTACATGTCTGACCCCACTGTTTCAGAAGCCCAGGTTCCCCTTCAACAAGACTTTCACACAGTCATAAGGTAGTTCTAAGTCCAGCAGCTTAAAATGAACACTAAACAAAACAGTTGCCATGACCTTCAGGTCAAGGCAGGAACTAGCCAGACTATAACCTCCTCCAGTATTCACCACAATCTCAGGCACACCCCTCGAAGTTGTCCCTACTTACAAATACCTAGCTGTCTGGCTTGACCCCTCCTTAGATTTCTCAACCCATTTCTTTGCTATGGACTATAAACTTTGCTCCAAACAAGGCCTACTATACAGACACAAGGACAGCCTCTCCCTACCTGTCCACAATGAACTTATAACCAACTGGATTCTCCCAGTTTTCGACTATGCTGACATCATTCACAGTTCAGCTCCTACTTCTGCCCTCACAAAGCTTAATGTTCTTTTCAACGCCTTCTGTCGTTTTGCCACCAATTCCCTTTCACTCACTCACCATTGGGACCTCCACTCCCTCCTATCACTCCCTTCACTTCAGCAGAGATGACTGGCTCACAGCCTCACCATTATGTCTAAATTCTGGTTCAACACCTTCCCATCTTACCTGTCCTCACTCCTGTCCCCTGCCACCACTCCCTCTTATCCTCTCCGCTCCTGTTACTCCTGTACATTTTGCATCCCTCACACACATACCTCAACAGGCTAATGAGCTTTCTTCTTTAGCCTCCCTTCCTTATGGAATAAACTCCCCTCTACAACTTGCCTCACCCCCACTTTCCCAGCTCTAAAGCATCTGCTTAGGCCTCCTCCAGTAACCTCCTGCTGCTGTCCCTGAGCCCTATGGACCATTTTTTCCTTAACCATTATTATTTCACGTTATTATTCAATTCATACTCTTTCACACCTTACCATATCACACCTCACACTGCTACTTGTTATCTATTAATTTATGTCAATTCACATTTATCATGTTCTCTTTTGTACTCTGTATTTTGATTTTAAGTCCAAGATAAACTGTTCCACACTACCGTGTATATATTTTTGCACTGCTGATATAAGTGCTTTGTATCTTGTATGAAACTGTATATTTCTTTTGCAACTCCATTTTCCCTCTCCCCGGGGTCACACTTGGAAATGAGCCTTGGCTCAGTGTGCCTTTCCCAGCTACCAATATTTAAATAAATAAATTAATAAATAAATGTGGGCCAAGTGGGGACCATAAATGGTACCAAAACACAGTGGGACAGCTTCAAGGGGATAATCGCGGGAGGGGGGGCAATGTGGTGGGAATGCAGTGGTTGGGAAGGGAGTAGCAGTGCTGGGACCCAAAGTAATGTAGGGTCACAGGGAACACTCAATAGAATTACAGACTTTTTTTGCCCTTACTGTGTATGTTTCTTGTGATTTAGCAGTAGTAGATATAATATTGTATATGTTCCAAATTAAATCTTGGAACAAATAATTATTCATTTAGAATATACAAAAATATGTCTAAATTGCAGTCAAGACCTAATTTGTTACAATTTCAGCAGAAACAGATTTTACACATAGTGCACTGGCACTGAGAAAACCACATACACAGTGCCAAATACCGAATGTCCTTTACCATCTACTGTCCCAGAGAGCTGGTTCTTCAAGATTTGCTACTATTTCTCCATTACATAGTTTCCTCCAATCAACAGTACTGTCACCATAGCTTTGAAACCATGGCCCTGTCCATAAAAGGTCAATGAGAGGCCATCTCTCCTATTTAATATTTACTATTTCCTCTCATATTAGTTTCTATGAGTGCCGCTGTAGATTGAGATAGTCTGACAAAAGTGCCACAGCTTTAATTTTTCATTTTGTAATACATGTGATAACTTATCTCCTTCTGGCAGTGCAATAGCTTGGCTCATCTCTCCATGTGACTAGTGACACTAACAGAGCACTGTGGACCATGCACTTCTTGGTACAAATGGGTGAAGCTGTATGACGAGCTTTGAAACATAAAAAAACATGCAAATAGTACAGCACACTTCAAAACAGTGAAATAATTAGTGTGTGTTGTACACAAAAATAACTTCAGTGGGAGTACGATCTCCATCACTGCAGCTGGAGTTATTTTTATGCACAATAAAGCACTATTTAATTCACAATTTTAGAGTATGCTGCACCATTTGTGTTGTTTTTCTAGAGACACTAACACCTGTATAAATGCATCAACTAGGAGCAATGAGGTTGTTCCAATTTCAGATTTTATTACCTTTGTCGGGAACATAAGAGACAATGGAGGAGTTATGATTTGCAGGTTATTACATCAACAGTGCCCCCCCCCCCCGGGTAAGTAAGACCTGATTAGTCTGAACTGTGTAATTGTATGGGCTGAAAAAAAAAAAGCTTGACTATCTATCACTGTTACCTGGTATAGTGTATAAACCTCCTCAATTCCCACTTTATCAGATCTCCAGAGGATGTTTGTTGTCCAAAGCCTTCACATACAACTCTATAGGATCATACATTATTCTTACGGGCAGTTGGGTCAGAACACGCACCTGCTTGAATCAGATTATCCCATGTGTGAACTCAATCTATTAATGGAAAGTGTTGGTGGCTCATATCAGTTAACAGAAGAACCCACTTCTGTTGTAAGTGATAGCCCGACACTGATTGATCACTTTTATTGTTCTGATCCATCCCACATTGAATTTATTCATGTAATGTCCCTTTTAGCCAACACTGATCACTCCATGCTCTATTTATCTTTGTCCTCAATGTTCCCTTGAGGCTCTTTCCTCATGCAGCAGATTTGGAAATAGAAAGCAGTTTAAAAAATTGGCAACAGGCAAATGCTGTATTGACTCAAGTAATCACCAGGTTTGAAGATCTCTGACTCTGTTAGCCATACCTCTCAACCTCCTGCCTCATAAATCAGGGACAAGGCTTAAAAAAATCAGGGACAAAGGACCAAAATCAGGGACACATCTTCAAAATGTGTGATATCTACTCAGGAACCTGGTAGAATAAGGGGCTTAGTGCAAAATGCATTTTCCAAGGAAAAACAAATCTGTAACTTTAATGTTTGACATTATTTTATGCTTACAACCACTGCTGTTTGGTCACGGAAACACAATTTTTAGGAGGGACAGAGTAAAATGTTGAGGTAAAATCAGGGACATCCTTGAAAATCAGGGACAGTTGAGAGGTATGCTGTTAGCACTACCTAGAATCTACTACCTGTCAACTCTGTGTCATTATTCAACACGTGTCCTATTAAAAAAGTTCAAATGTATTGTAGTTTGGTCAGTACCATAATGTATCTCTGCTGAGCTTCACCATTTTGTGTAAATCAAAAACAAGATGCTTTGAAAGGCCAAACATAGCCCATCCCATGGTGCTCAGTGATGGGGGACCACTCTGGTATGTTGAAAAATAAGGTTCATGACCTACACTAAGGATTAGAAGCATAGAAATATAGAATTGTTAGCAGAAAAGGACTGCTTGGCCCACCCAGTCTGCCTTGATGGTCCCTGTCTATTCTATCTCTGCAAATCATAACTGGCCTCTTGACAACCTTCCCACCTCCTTGCGTATTTACTAATATCCCCGTATGTCTAACCCATGCATGCTTGAAGCCCCCTACTGTTTTCATCTCCAACAGTTCTGCTGGTAGTCTGTTCCAGGCCCCCACCACCCTTTCAGTTAAGTAGTACTTCCTCACATCCCTCTTAATGCCGTCTTCCCTCTGCTTCATTGAATGTCCTCTAGTCCTTGTGTTCTTTCTCATTTGAAATAGATGCCCTTCCTGCACTCTGTTTTCCCCTGTGAGGTACTTGTATGTCTCTATCATGTCTCCTCTCACTGTCCTCTCTGCCAGGGTGTACCTGTTGAGATCCCACAGTCTCTCCTCATAGGGCTTTTGGTGCAATGGTGGTCCTTCTCTTTTCTAATAATGTACATATCTAATATTTTAAGCAGGATTGGTGTTGCTCTCACTACAATGTGTAATATCTGTTATATTTATAAACCTATCCATATGTACTAATCTGTAGCGCCCCCCCATATGCATTGTATATCTAGGCACTGAGGTCCTCCTCTCACAGTCACCTTGTGCATCCCCTGACTGCAACTGAAATGGGTCCAAGAGCCTTCTTCATCACTGCCCCCAGTTCTAGAATGGCTTGCTGTCCACATTTCACTCAGTAGGCACATCCCATCTCTTCAAATCACATTTAAAAAATGCCCTCTTAACCACCACGGTTTGTAAGTGCCCCTTCTGACAAGGGATGGGGCACTCTTCCCATATCTGACTCCATCTGCTACACTTGTCTTTGTGCAAGTCATCCAGTTTAATAGTCTCATTGTTTGTTTTTATTTAAGCCAAATTGCTGTATATTAGCCAAATGTCATCCTACCCATTCTGTTTGCTTTCTCACTCTACCTGACTGGGTTACCCAACTGCATGCCTTCATTGTTTAGCTGCTTTGGTTTCTATCTGTATGAATTGCTATTTACTATGCTTGACTGGACTGTATGTACCACCTCGGCATGGAACTAGGTCAACACCGTGTATACAATATAGTGAGGTCCAAGACTGTGCAGGCAAAACTGCATGGAAAAAGACAGCGCTGAGAAAAAACAGCTACAGCAGAGACAGCACAAGCAAAGCCTCGGAGAAGTGGCATCAGACACCAAACTCAGGAAACATGAAAGTTGAGGGGTCGGCATGTTCAGTAAAGGGGAAACACAAGTGGGAGACACACTAAGCTGAGGCTTGTTTCCAGGTGCATTCTGGGAGCACAGGGAAGTTAAGTGACTTGCTCATGATCAGACAGTATGCAAATGGTGGCTGTTGGATTCAAAGCCAGTTCTCCAGGTTTGCAGCTCAGTGCTCTTAACCACAATGTTATACTGCCTCCCATTGCAATTTGTAAGGTTCTGCTAATACAACTAATAAAAGCAATTTACAAAACATGCCCAGTACTGTCAAAATTCAATTTTAAAACCTTGAATTTGGTGATTTCTAACTTGTGTTCAGTGCATTTTGGTCACACATGAGCAAGTAGGTTCCCATGATTCTGTCCAACTAGATTGAAGGAATTTCCACAATTCCATTAGTTTTGCCAGCAAACATGGCAGGGCTAGCTAATCTCATATATGTATGAACCCTTGCATGGCCGCAGACTGATATATCGGTCCAAAATTCCTATACGTTCTAATTCTGTCGGCAGCCTATGGGTTAAAAGGGAGCTCTCCTGTATACAGCCCAACACTTACAGTAAGTGTGCATCTGCCCCTGATTAGGAGATATTTTGTGTAAAACATGTTCCAGCATACTTGGCATAGTTAAAAGTCTAAAAAGTATCTATTATAATGCAACCTGTACTGAGCCTTGGAAGTACCAAAGGACCTGTGGCTTGCAAAACTAACAGAAATATCCATTCAACATGTATCATGATTGAGTCATCCATGATCACAGGACTGTGGGAGGCACTCAGAGTGTCATCGGAAGTAAATGTCCACGATAGGGCCTGGCAGTGTCAACCAGATACTTTTAGGATTTTTTAAGTGTGCCAAGTAAGAACATTTTTATTTTTGCACAAACGATTGCTTAATTTAGGGCAGTTGAATAAGAGAGTTCTCCGTTAAAACAGCAGTGTAATGACATTGTGCAAAAAATACACCTCCACCTTTTTTTCACCATAAAAGATTCCAGACAACTTCCAATTTCATTTGATGGCACAACTTTCTAGTTCTATCAAAATATGAATATTTCATAAATGCTTAATGTAGCTTTATCTCAAGGGAAAACAAAAGATGACCACCACATTTGACATATGTTAACCTGGTAAGGGTTAGGATCAAGAAAATAAAAAAAAAATGTACAGTGCGCAGCATAGGAGATAACTAGATAAATAAATCTGACAGGTGTACTATTATTTTTATTAACTGTAACTGAAACTAGTTGTTTGGGAAAACATTTTTCATTGCACTGCTGCTTTAACTAAAAGCTTTCAACACCAGGACAACCTCAATTAGAAGTGCACCTGTTGTACTGTATTTTGCACAAGGGTCCCAGGACTGGGACACAAACAGCCGCAGCAGTGGTACATACGGTGCACATGTTACAAAGTTACACAATCCATTAAAATAGACAAAGCAAGAGATACATTACTCAGGACATGAAAATAATAAATCAGTAGTGATGTACAGTATAACATGTAAACTCTTGACTTACAGAATGTGCAGGGCAGGTTGAAGCACTTATAAATCCAGTTTGAAATGAGGTCAGTACTTTTGTCTAATAGGTATGCATTTCTCCCTAATTCTGTCAATGGTAAATCTCTTATAATCATGCATTCAAGCTCTCCTTAATGCATTTGATGGGTGAGTAATTATGTCCCCTGTATTTGTGAATTGATCAAAAGCTTGCTATACACTGTAGTTGTTCATTTCCCTCTAATGAACAAGTTAGAAAATTCAGGCTTTTCTGCCTCACTTTTTAATTGGTTTTGAATTACTGGTATCTAAGGTATTATTTTTAAAGAATAAGTATGTTTAGTTTAACATCACTGAGTTTCCTGGACTTCTCCAATGCTCTGACATGGCTCCCTACTAATTTTTTTATACAGTATTATAATTTTTTTGCAAAGAAACTACATTTGTACAAACCCACAAAAGTAGGGGAAATGTGATGCTAGATTAAAATGTCCACTGAAACTTCATGATTTTGTGTTGTAGTGTTCCTCAGGATTTAAGACTGCTCGATGCAGCATTGGAGTTACAGTACCCTAACTTTGGCAGCCTCTCTCAAGGCAGGGGTATGAGAGTAAATTTATGAGCCATGAATGGCAGTGCCAAAGTAAGGGGAAATGTGATGCTAGATTAAAATTTCCACTGAAATTTCATGATTTTGTGTTGTAGTGTTCCTCAGGATTTAAGACTGCTTGATGCAGCATTGGAGTTACAGTATCCTAACTTTGGCAGCCTCTCTCAAGGCAGGGGTATGAGAGTAAATTTATGGGCCATGAATGGCAGTGCCAAAGTAAGGGGTAAAGCTAATATTGCTTTGAGCAACCAAACACCGAGGGAAACTGCAGCACACAGTCGCAAAGTTTCTGGGGACTGTACTCTAGCAGTGCATTTTCCTACCATTCTGGCTTTGTGCATCTACCTTAAATTAAGCCTTAACATAGCTTTCTTGCAATGAATTCTAATCCTTTTTAGAAAGGATATTAATAACACATCCCTATTAATTTGCAGTTCTTGCATTAATACTTTTTTGGCCAAGTAGGCCACCATGCCTTCACACTGCACTGCAACAGTTGTTCAGACCCATGGCTCCCCTCACACTGGCCCATGCAAAGCAGTCTTAGACATTCAGTGGCACACCTCTCTCATACCCAGTTCCTATGCCAAACAGTCCTTGGCATCCAGTGGCTCCACCCTCCCACACCTGCCACAAAAGAAGTGATCCCTGGCATCTAGTGGTACAGCCCTCCCTCACCCAACCCCAAATCAAGCAGTCCCTCATGTCCTATGGCAGTCCCCTCCCTCATCATTCCCCAATCTAAGCAGTCTCCCTCACTCTGCCCTAAGCCAAGTAGTAGATAGCATCCACTGGCATCTCCTTTCTCACCCGACCCCATTACAAGGCACCATCTCCCCATCTCCCAAGCCAATTAGTCTTGGTCATCCAGTGACACCCCTCCTTCACTCTAGCAGACCCTGGTTTTGAGTGTCCCTAATCCATCCCCCCTGAAAGGCAACTGGAAGAAACTCTCCACTCTCCCCCTTGGCTAGACCCTGTCATTATCACAAACCCAAGTAATGAAACAGAGGAATAATTGTGTATTATATTATCATGGATCACAATAAATAAACAGAAGCATTGCTGTCTATTTCATCATTTTGGTTTGCAATAATGAAATTCAGATGGTGGTTAGGCAAAGAGGTGAATGGAGGATTGGAGCTGGCCACTGTCTGAGTGCGAATTAGTTTGTGGGTGTCTTTAGCATCACAGTAGATGAACTCCTGGTTGTAACCTCAGGAAGCTGAGGGGAGGAGGTAAGGGTCAGGCAGTGGGGGAGCAGTTTTTTCCCCAGACATTTCCTGACACCAGAGATGTTCTCATGGTGTTGGAATGGAGGGAAATAAATCAGGACCCCAGCAAAGCACTGGGAATATGCTACTGGTGGTTGTACTTGATTTGTAAGAGGGTGCCAGAGTAGAAATGCACCATTAGGAGTTGTGAGGGAATTTTTATATATCCTAAAGCTATATTTGCTATTATATGCCTTGAAGCTATGCTTGCTTTGAAAGTCATGCTGTAACAAAGTCATAATGAATGTAGTAGAAATTTCTGAGTTCATGTTTTCCTTTTTACAGGGTTATAGAATGATACTGAGGTTACTTGAGGTACATTTGTAAAAACAGAAAGCTAGATAAAACTGAGCAGAACTGGTTGTACCAGCCTGTATAACAGGCTCGGACTAAATATAAAGATAACAGCAGTAGAGACATTGCTATGGTGTGAGTGAAACTCATTGTCTCTCTCAGGTCAGCTTGACCCAGGCATATGTATCAAGCAGTATTGGGAAAGAAATGGAATAAGTAGTGGAAAAGTACCTCATACATATCAACTTGTTTTTTTTTCTGTTACATTGCTGAAAACTTGTTATACTGTCTTATGATTGGCTTATACTGAAATGTTGGTATTTTTCAAGATAAGAAGTGCAAAATCTAGCTTATAAAAAGCTGCTGTAAATTGTAATCGGAGACCTTCTCCGTTGTAGAAGTCCCACATGCATGTGTAGGTTTGATCAAATAAGAGCGTTAAGACAAAACCCAGTGGTGTAGTTTTGCCCGTGACGACGGGAGTGGTTGCTCATGTAATACTTACAGTGAGAGAATTTGTGATCACAGTTTTGGCGTAGTCGGCAGGATGAGTTCTTCGGTCCGTGTCACCTCATGATCGGGTTGTTTCCCTTGGACAAAAAGAAGGACATTTTTGTGGAACCCCATCAGGACGTGATGCCTAGGGGCCGGCGACACTCATCATCACTGTAAGTACAAGAATACCTTGGAGCGAGTGTGCACTATAAAGGACAGGCCTAGATAATATGGGAAACAAGGGAAAAAAAAAATAGCTGGGTCCAGAGTTAGTATTATCTGGACCGGCAAAATGTATGTTTGACAAGTTTGACCAAACAAATTACAAGGGCAACTGCACTGCCCTTTGTACTTGTAATTTGTGCTTGCTGCAAGTATATACTGTTAGATCCAATGATGGCTTTCACAGTTCAGGCTGCTTTTAGGAGAAAAGCAGTGGCTGATTAAGTAAAGTTAGATAAGCAACATCTAGAGAAAGAAAATAAACTACTGTGGATATACGCACAGTAGGTGACTACAGAGGATGATTTGAAAATCCTCCCCCATGTTGCTTATCTGTGTAGTTTCAAGTTTTCTGTATCAATTTCAAGTTCCTTTGCCTCCTATAGAGGCTGAAACATTTGATCCCAAACCCAAGTACTGGGACCTCTACCAGATGGATCTCAACCTAGTACTGTTAGAGATTTTTTTGTTTTGTTTTTAAACTGCAAACCAGAGCTCTGGAAAAAGACTTGGTTTGGCAGGTTACTAAAATGGCCAAAAGAAAACCTTTGAAAGGGTTAATAGCTGCAGCATTTGGAAATTATCATGAAGGTCCTGCAGTCAGTTTTCTTACTCAGACTAGTGTATCGGAAAAGAAGAAGAAAAATAACTTGGCACCGGGTAAGTCTGAATTTTTTATTTAAAGTTGTTTTATGTCTGTCAGTTTTATTTCTGTAATACATATACTAAACAAGGTAATGCTCCATCTTTCTCGTGCATATTTTCTAGCTTATATCTGTGTTCTGTAATTATGTTCTGTTGTCAAGGTTGCGAGATAGGATTGACTGCCTTCAGTGCACAACATGTTACAGTAAAAAAAGAAAGAAGCTTCTTTGCCTCATAGCTGACTGTTTTAATTGCCTTTATTTTTAATGGAACATTTGTGCTGCCTAGATAGGGTCAGTGAAGAACTTTTGTTTGTAGTTGTTGGTTGGAGCAGGTAGTGTTGATGGTGAAAGTTATGACGTCATATAGATTGCAATGTGCAGAAAGATTTGTAGTTGCAAGCAATGTGCCAAGCCACTGCTAGGTGAAAATGTAATGTGTTAACAGCCATAAATGGCTTTATCATACTTCTAGTTATAACCAGAAACTTTTGCAAAATGGCAGGGTGCCATATTTTGGCTATCATAAAAGGTGTAACCATGTTATACAAGATGTGTTCACTTACAGATGATATATTTGTGCTGCGTTTTAACAGAGTTAAAATGTGTTTAAAAGTGTTTTGTTCTGGAAAGATTTGGCATGGCGATATGTATAAATGTGTTGATTTAAAAATTGTCAGTGTTACAAGACAGGGGGAGGCAGCACATATATCTAAAACACATACAGTTTTCTAATGAAACTATGGGCATTACCTCAGCAAATTGGTGTGAAACAATGTCAGTCTTATTTTGTGTTAAGTATTTCTTTTTGTGTATGTATGTGTGTGTACTGTCTTGGCCAGCAGTTTTATTGTATGCTTTATTATTATTTAAAGATATTTAATATCAGTAGTGTTCAAGGACACTAAAAAATAACTGGTTTGAATGACCCTTGCATGCACACTGTGATCTTTGCATGTTATTTGACCTTCTTGTGTTTCAACATTTTATGTTACTACCAGTTCAAACTTGATGTATTCCATACCTAAAGCACAACTTTTCACACAAATGTATGTTTTCATGAAAGCACACCAAGAGTGAACTATGTAATTTGACTTTTATTGCAAAACTAGTATTCTAAGTGAAGAGGAACAAACTTTTCTTCTCGTCTCACTGCTTCTGACTTGCAGCCAACACAGGCAATACTCCAGCTGGAAGGAGAATTATTCATCATCTCCCCATATTTTATTATATATATATATAGTACGCTTTTGAAAAAAGGACTATTACAGCTGTTTTTGAGAGTTTACCATCTACAGTTAAAAACAATGGCTTTTGTTTTTATGTGTGACCATGGTGTAATCATTTTTTGTCTTTTGAAATGTATTCTAAGAGATACATCGTACGGTATTACCATCAATCTGGATTTTTATAAACTCAGCTGACATTTTGTCATGCTTAGGATAAGGAACCCAGGGACGCTTGGCTTCTTTTATCCTATGGAAATAATCTTGTTTTATTTTTAAACTTGTGTATGTTTGTTTTTGTTGTTTGTCTGTGTTTCTTCTCTTTCTTCTAGAGAAAAAGAAGTTCCCCATCTTTATAGTAAGGTATGAAACTTACTAAACTAATTGTAATATTATCTTGTTATAATTTAAAGTGTAGTAGGTGGGGATCATGTCACCATCCACAGCTAACCTTTTTATTGCTACAGTATTCGAGCTGTCTCTTTCACTTGAGCTGTCTCTTCCACCAGTAGAAGCTTGGGGAGGGGAAGCTACCTTCCTCCATCCTTCCAGTGTAGTACCCACAAAGGTTGCAAGGTACATCACTGTTCCCCCAAAGGGGTAAATAAAGAAAATGTATATTTGCCAATAATTGTTTCTTATTTACAGGTTTTAAAAAAGACCCAAGGTATTTTAGCAGCATAACCCAGCCCAAGCCCTTCTGTTTTTTCTAGTGCAAACAGTTAAATCTCACACCTATTATTGGAACAAGGGTTTCTGCCCTCAGCAAGTAATCAGTTACGCTGGAGGGTAAAGTTGTGTATGTATGTCCACACATATTCATTCTTTTGATTGTCTTTTCAGCTTTCTTATCCTGTTAAAACAAATGCAAAACAACTTTTGTCATTGCCTTACAGCAATGAATGCATTTTTTTTTCAACCAGTAAATTCACAGTACTCTAACATTTCTGGACTCTAAGCTAAGTTTACAGTCTATATGTGTTGTTTAAAATGTATTTTATGCATTATGCTCAATACTGAAATTGTTCTATTACAAACATGCTTATGTTTCATGTTTATGTTATAATGTTTTGATATACATCTTGCTACACTGTATCATGTGTGTATTCAGAAAAGTGCTCCACATGTATAACGTTTTTAATGCTCATAACCAAACCTAAATACTGGGGCCAGCATTGCTGACCCACCCCTACAATATGTTCCAAAGCAAAATCAAAAGTAAAATTAATGCTCCGTTTGTCTTATTACTCACAGGTACCCCTGAAGAATGAGTGTACTCTATACAGTTTTGTCATTTTAAATTTTAACAATTATAATATGCAAAATTTAGATTGTACTCCAAACCTATGCTTCAAGCCTTACCCCACTCAGTACTTTGGAGTATTTCACTATACAGGGTAAAGAAGGTAGACCTTTTCACTTGTCACAGGTGCAATAGGCACTGTTATTAAATTGGCATAGGCCAACAACATATGTATTTGTCCCACTAATTGCATTGTGTAAAAGGCATATTGTTATGAACAATATGTTTGAAGCGTGTAATTGTAACATTACAAGATTTTATAACTCAGGTCTCAGTCAGGCCTGTTTGCAACAGACAGGGAAATAATGTTCATCACTGTCATAACTGCTTCTGTGATTTAAAAGCAGGAGGTAACCATAACACTGTCATGATTTACAGATGGTCAAATGGTATAATTGAACCTCAGCCTGCACCCCCAGGTGTGCGGTTAATGTCCCATTTTTATTTTTTCTCCTTCTAATTGCCAGAATTTAGGCTCTGTCACACCACTCTTTACAAAACAAAAAGTAAATGGTTTAAAAGATTGTTATTTATGTGTTTTTAACTCAGTGTCTAACACACTTTGCAAGTTTGCAGGTTTCCACGGTGTGGCACACATAAGATCTCCACGTTCAACAGCAGTAATACTTTCATCTAAATTGCCAAGACCTTCATCTTTTTCTTAAAAAGAAAACAACTGCCACAGTTTTGATGTTATCACCATCTTTGTGCCTGACTGGTTCCTTATAAGGACTATTGCATGAATCCAGTTATTATTACCTCTGCAAGTGTAATGTTTTCAGCAAAATTACACCTATTTGTAGAACTTTAAATCAACTGAAGAAGGTCCAGTCAGTTCAGACTCTGCAATCAAGCTTATTGTTTCTGCTTACTATGAAGTTAAGTCTGGGGAAGGGGCACTCCCCAACTCCAGCGAGAAGATTCTGCTTCAATTGACCTTCAAGCAATACATCCATTTTCTACTGCCGCTTGTTCCAAACATGGCTGGTACTTTCTACAAACCCTATTGCTCTGTTATGGACTGTGTTCTTAATGGTTTATTGTTAATTGTTACCTTTTATGGACTGTTAATCTTTATGCCGGGGTGTAATCAACTACCACAAAACAAATGCCATGCCAGTGTGTGTGTGTGTGGCTACTCCATTAAAAGGACTCAATGCACCCCTGGCCAGTGTGTCTACTAATCAGCCATCCAGCAGCCAGCAAAATGAACACTGACTTTTCTACTATGCTGGTGTTTTATTTTTAAATTACTGTCTGCATTGCCCCATATGCCTTGTGGGGTTACCACCATTCTGCAAATGACATTTCATCTGTACTGTAACTACATCAACCTGTGGATACTTATATGAACTTATGAACTGTTAATTTCATGGACTGTTATGTTTTATAAGGACTTATCTGTCAAGAGACATTATCAACAGATTCTTCAATCAAGCTCCAAGGGTGTGCCACACCTCAACACAAGGTAGCATCTACCTTATTCACTCTCAAAGTGAATTCCATGAACTCTTTTTCATCAACAAAATTGTTATGTTATATTGTGTTATATGTGGTGTCACATGTTAGCATTTTTTCACATATTTCAATTGTGGTGTTGACATCCCTCAATTCTGTATTATGTTTTACAAACTCACGATTTGTGTTCCGTCTATAACCACCCCTGTACTAACTCCAGAACAGGATGCTTTTTATAAATGCCTTGACTATCTGTATGCTGGCAACCAGTTTTAAATCATATACCTATTCACCTAGTCTAACAGTCTAAAAGTAGAAATGTTTAGTTTTTTTTAACCTTCAGTTATTAACTAATATCTTTACATTTATGTTCAATTTTTGTGAATGTTCGAGTCCCTCAGGGGCCTCCTATCTTCAGGGTGGAAATTATTAACAGTGGTCAGTGGCCAAGGTTTTAGTAATCAGTGACCAAGCTTTTATCAACAAATATGTAGTTGGCTAACCATAAAACTGAGGAAATAAAAAGGTGTAAAATGGCTAGTGTAAATTGCTAAAGGGCTAGTAAAAGGTAAAAATGGTTAGTAAATGACTAAATGATGCCAACATGTAAATTAGTATATCTAGTAGCAAAAGGCTGCAAGTGGCTAAATACCATGTCACTTAATATGTGTGCGTGTAAGACTTTAAAAGGGTTAATTGTAAATTCTCTTCAATGAAAAAAAAAATAGCTGGAAGCATAAAATGAGGCTGTGGCGAGATAAGCACACAGCTGTGTTTAGCCTTGACTGTTAAAGTTTCTCATCATATAATTCTCTTTCGTGTTAAAAAAAATATGTTTTAACAAAAACTGATAAAAATAATGAGATACCTCGTTTAGTTGCTGGTACAAGGTTACTTTGACGTTTGTAGCAAGCTAGTCACTTCTCTCATATGCTTTCTGGCTCCCCAAAACAAAAGTTATTTGAGATAAATATACTATTCTGTCACCATTTGTTTTCCCCTCTAAGAGTGAGAATAACTCCCTGTCTTGGCAAAATGTCAGGTACATCTAAGTAACCAACCAATTTTATTACAGGATGTCTCAAAAATTGTAACTACAAATATGTATAAAAACTTTAATTATGAAAATGTATTAATGTACAGGTGTCCAGGCTATGCTGTCATAATTTCTGGGAAATTCCAGCCTTGCATTTTTCTAAGCTTACTACATATAAATATGGGACCCATGGTCATGGCTTATAAGCGTAGTTGGTGACTGGGGTGCTACTCTTCTCCATTGGGTGACAGTACTTGTAAGTGGTCATATTGGCACTCTGGCTACTGACTGTCCTAATCAAACTTCTCCTACAATGCCTGTGCAACACAATGGTGTCATGGGACGCCACCCACCTGCCCCCTTGCTACAACCCAAACAAAAGGACCCCATTAAACTGGAGGGGGTGTTTCCGTTACAAAAGAGCCAAATTGTGACCAAAATATAAAGTGAGAAAAAGTAAAAAGGGATCGGTTAGTTGATACATAGTATCAAAAGGGGGGAGAGTGTGAGGGAATTTTTATATATCCTAAAGCTATTTTTGCTATTATATGCCTTGAAGCTATGCTTGCTTTGAAAGTCATGCTGTAACAAAGTCATAATGAATGTAGTAGAAATTTCTGAGTTCATGTTTTCTTTTTTACAGGGTTATAGAATGATACTGAGGTTACTTGAGGTACATTTGTAAAAACAGAAAGCTAGATAAAACTGAGCAGAACTGGTTGTACCAGCCTGTATAACAGGCTCGGACAAAATATAAAGATAACAGCACATAGAGACATTGCTATGGTGTGAGTGAAACTCATTGTCGCTCTCAGGTCAGCTTGACCCAGGCATATGTATCAAGCAGTATTGGGAAAGAAATGGAATAAGTAGTGGAAAAGTACCTCATACATATCAACTTGTTTTTTTCTGTTACATTGCTGAAAACTTGTTATACTGTCTTATGATTGGCTTATACTGAAATGTTGGTATTTTTCAAGATAAGAAGTGCAAAATCTAGCTTATAAAAAGCTGCTGTAAATTGTAATCGGAGACCTTCTCCGTTGTAGAAGTCCCACATGCATGCGTAAGGTTTGATCAAATAAAGCGACGTTAAGACAAAACCCAGTGGTGTGGTTTTTGACCCGTGACGATGGGAGTGGTTGCTCAGGTAATACTTACAGTGAGAGAATTTGCGATCACAGAGTGCGTTTCCTTCTCCCCCTTTGGCATCGCTTGTTTTTGGGATGGAATAATGGGCAGGTGGTGGGAATAGAAGTTGATATTTAGATCTTTCTTGAGATCCTGGTATCAGAATTGCTTGAGAAAGGGGAATCAGTGCAATAGCATGTCACTGGGGATAGACTCACAGTGTCTGCACTTCATTTGGGAGTGGATTGACTGTTGCAATACCAGGGATGGGTTCCCAATGTCACAAAATAAAAAAGCATATTGATTAATGGTATCAGGAATGGGCTGCAGATGCTGCCTTAAAAAGGATGTTATTTAAAAAACAACTGGTAAACATATGGAGGCAGTGTGGTCTAGTGTTTAGAGCACTGGCTTGAGACCAGGAGATCACAGATTCAACCTCCACCAGGAAAAAATACTCGCTGTGTGACCCTTAGCAATTTCACATAACTTCTCAATGGTCCAATCCACCAAGCTTCAGGAATGGATAGAAACAGGACCCCGCTACAAATAAGAAGATGCATCTTAGTTTGGCTTTCCTGAGTAAATAGGTTGTGAAATAAAAATAAACAAGCATTTGTCAATGCCGAATGTTGTCTCGCTGGTATTGGCATTAGTAGTGCAGGAGTTAGAGATGCATAATAGGAATGGCAGTGAAGTATTGAACCTACACCAACCCCACCCCCGCATTGGGGTGTGCCTTTGGGTCATCGGCCATAATGCTCATGCCATTTCACCTCACCCTGCTCTGTAGACACCGACAAGTGTTGTGGCATGCTTTGGGGTCTCTGGGCCTTATACTTATCCTATTCCATAAGGAAATACGCTGAGGTGGGTGCAGTATAGGAGAATGGGTTAAACTTTGGGGCTGAGCATTCCAAGGCACACCTCAATGCCTGTCACTAGATGCAAGATGGAGGTGGGGTGGAATGGCACGAGCATTACAGCTGATGATCCCAAGTCACACCCCTGATGCCTGTCAGTCTCTACAGGGTGGGGTGTTACAGTTGGAAACCCTAACGCCACAGGCGTTTGTTGGTATTTTCACTCCAAATTATCAACGTGGGCTTTTTGTGACCCCCCCCATGAAGAACAGCACTGTCAGTTTGTTAGCTGAAAGGAGGTTTTGCACAGCAACTGTGCCATTTGGCACCACAGGCATGAAAACACATTTTGGGCAGGATGTGAAAAATGAGAACTATATTGTTCATGGGGAGGTGTAAAAAAGTGGCAACGTTGAAAATCTGGAGTGAAAATATGAAAAATTGGTGAAGTTATGAGCATGCATAGAAACTGCGCAACACACGTCCATAACCCAATAATTTTGGGGATTTTTTTTTAACCACATTTTCAGCATAGGTATTTTGGGACCTCCTTTCATGAACAGTGGCACTGTGATTTTGTTAATCTGTCCCAAAAGTTGATTTACCACAGTAAACATGTCATTGTGTGCCACAGGTGTGAAAACACATTTCAGGCAGGATGTGATAAATTACAGCTGTACTGTTCATAAGAAGGTGTGAAAAAATGCCAGTGTTGAAAATCTGGCATGAAAATATTGCTAATTTGCAAAGTTACAAGGAAGCGTGGAAACTGCACAATGCATGCCTGTAATACAATCATTTTATGGACTTTTATCACCAAATTTTCAACATAGGCATTTTAGGACCTCTGCTCATGAGCAGTGTCACTGTCATTTTCTTAATCTGTACCTAAAACTGATTTCCCACAGTGACCCTGCTATTCTGCACCAGAAGAGAGAAAACACATTTTGGCCAGGATATGTAAAATGACAGCTGTTCATAAGGAGGTGTGGAAAAATGCAAATGTTGAAATTCTGGAGTGAAAATATTCCAAATTCACGAAGTTACGAGCGTGTGTGGAAACTGCACAACACATGCTTGTAAAACAGTCATTTGTTTGGATTTTTTTGACCAAATTTGCAACATAGGCTTTTTGAGAGCCCATCTCATGAACAGTGGCACTGTTGTTTCATTAATCGGTTCCAAAAAGTGATTCCGCACAGTGACCACAAAATCACCTTTCAGGAGAAAATAACACCATGTCAGTGACTGAATTCATGAGGAGGGGTCCCAATAATCCCATGTTAAAACTATGGTGTCATAATTCCCAAAAATGCCCAAGATATGCACAAAAGTTGAAAAACCCCTTATTTATGCCATTATACAGCTTACCGGCATTTCTTCAGTTTGTAGTCAGCTTTGAAGAGTGCAGACGTGTTCCCAGTCCACCGAAGATCATTCACACCAGGCTCTGGAGGTAAGTATGGGGTGAGGGGGGTCTGGGGAGGCAGGGTACACAGAAAGTGGGTGCAGGTGGGGGGGCAGGAGAGAGACTGCGAGAGATCATTTTCTTGTTTCACGGGGGAAAAAAGACAATGAGGGTTGATTTTTTCTTTTTGCAGGTGTTGCTTGGTACACTGGGGTGGTCTCCCAGTGTACCACCTGCATTACAGGGAGGGGGACCACAGCTGGCAGGGATTGGACCCTCCATCGGCACAGAAAGGGGGTGTGCATGATGCAGAGGGGGACTGGGCAACCTCTTGGCACACAGCACAAATCGGGGGGGTTGGGACATGATGCTGATGGGGAGTGGGCTCACCCGTCAATGAATTGAACTGGGTAGGGGGGACTGAAGCCGATGGGGATTGGGCACCCCGTCAGCAAAGAAAGACTGTTGGGGGGGCACATGATCCAGAGAGGGACTGGGCACTCCCTCGGCACACAGTTGGAATGGGAGGGGGGCATTATGCCTACTAGTACTGCAAGATATTGACTGGCACACACTCGTGAGCCAACATAAAAATGGCAAAGTGTCGTACAGAAGGAAATAGTATCATTATAGAGCTAACAAGATCATAAAGCCAGAGGCCTGAAAAGTAAGTAGCCTTTAAGAGCTTAAGCCCCGAGATGTTAATATTTCATGAGTACAGTGCTCCATCATTTATCCACCCCCCTTTCTCTGCCACTCTCACTTACCACCAGTATGAGCTAATGTCCTGTTTTCAAGAAATGCTATTTCGGCCTTTAACGGCCACCCTCTATTAGCCACCACCCTCTTTTATCTGCCAAAATTTAGGAGGTACAGAGGTTGCTGAATAAAAGGAGTACTGCATATGACACTCTGGCATTAAATAGTTTATATATTACATAAGGAAGGCATTTGATTAAAGATAGATTGCTTTTGCAATCATTTCCTGGTCTGCTTTTGCATTTTTGTTCCAGAGTGTTTTTCCTAGTGTAGTGGCATTTTTGGTTTGTTTTCAGTTTAGCCCAACTTGATTTTCTGTAGTGTAGGGTCCGCCTACAAAAAGAGTCATGGCTGCTGCACTCCATACTCTAGTTTGTGTTCAGGATGGTGCTGTAGCAGCATGGTACATGCTGGAAGGAGCAGCTTATAGTGCATGGTTGTGCATGTTCTACATCATCTGGAGAGTTGTTTGGGCATTAAGGATGACACATGGGAGCAGACAGAAGCAGTGTGGGAGTCAGTAGCAGCAGCATGAAGCTGACAGCAGCATGGAGGCAGTCACAGTATTAACAGGAAGGGCTTGTCTGTGAAGGAGTGAGAGTCAGATCACTGAGGCATGTGGCTGTTTTGTATGTGAGTGCTGTGCTAGTATTCATTCTGCTAGGGCAGATTTTGTTGTAGAGTTTTTTCCAATTTGTTGCTTTCTGGGGGCTATAGTTGTAAAGAGTTCTGAGGTTTTTAGGGTGGTTGTTACATGTGTTAATAAGGTTGTTGTTACATGTGTTAAAAAGTCTGTAATAAGGTGCTTCATAGGGGGTTCAGATGTTAATTTGTTAGTAAGGTGTTACAAGGTTAGTAATGACATGGGGTCAATTAGATTATCGATTGCATCAGATATGGGGAAATATTATAGGAATGCCAATGGTGATGAGGGCCACTCAGGTAATTAATATATATATATCTATATTTATACAACAGGTGTGAAAATAAATTTGCCGAGATAAACTTGTTATCTTGGGCAACATGAGCAACATAAATGAAGTTGGTTACTTAGCATGCTTGGAAATTTATTTCACTCATTGTGGCCACACTGAGCCTGCTCAGAAATTTATTCTCACATGTGAAGATAAATTTCTGAGCATGTTCAGTAACCAATTTCATTTATTTTCCCCCAAGACACCAGGGGCGTCATTTCAGAAAAACCATAGGGGTTGCAAGGGAAACTGTAGGCTGGGGGGCTCCTAGGCCCCCGTAAAAAAATTTTTTAAATTCAGTGCATTTTGGAGGTCATTTGAAACAAATTTTGCTACCTTGTTACCTCAGCCCCATGCCCAGTAATTTGCACCCTTGTCCCTCCCCAGAGTCACAGCCGTCCAGAATATTACCCACACCACCCTCTCCATAGCATTTCACCAAAACCATAAGGGTTCCAAGACTAGTCAATGGCGATGCCCATTCTTACATAAAGTACTTAAGTCCCTGGATATTTCTTTTTTTCAACATTAATGCTCAGCTCACTGGACACCCCCATTAAGTTGGGTTTACCTTTATTACTCTTAGAAATATTTACTAGTGACATGTCTTACCTTGCTTGGGTCTTGCAAACTAGCCTGGAAGCTGAGTAGAGAGAGATACTGCCTGCAAACTGGACTGGCAGCTGACTAAAGACACTGCCTGCAAACTGGATTTGCAGCTGACTGAAGACACTGCCTGCAAACAGGACTGGTAGCTGACTGAAGATACTGCCTGCAAACTGGACTGAAAGCTGACTGGAGACACTGCCTGCAAACTGGACTGGAAGCTGCAAGCTGACTGGTGACACTGCTGGCAAACTGGACAAGTAGGTGACTGGAAACACTGCTGGAAAACTGGACTGATAGCTAGCAAGCTGACTGGAAACACTGCTGGAAAACTGGACAAGTAGCTGACTGGAGACACTACTGGAAAACTTGACTGGTAACTAGCCACCGGGCTGTAGACTGCTGGCAAACTGGACAGGTAGCTGATTGGAGACACTACTGGCAAGCAGACTGGAGACACTGCTGGCAAACTGGACTGGTAGCTGACCTGACTGGACACAGTGCTAGCAAGCTTGACTGGTAGCTGACTGGAGACACTGCAGGCAAGCTGGACTGGTAGCTGGCTGGAAACATTGCTGGCAAGCTGGACTGGTAGCTGACTGGAGAAACTGCTGGCAATCTGGACTGGAGGCTGGCTCGAGACACTGCTGGCAAGCTGGACTGGTAGCTGACTGGAGACACTGCAGGCAAGCTGGACTGTAACTGACTGGAGACACTGCTGGCAAACTAGACTGGTAGCTGACTGAAGAGACTGGTGGCAAATTGGACTGGTAGCTAGCAACCTGGCTGTAGTCACTGCTAGAAAACTGAACTGATAGCTGACTGCAAACACTGCTGGAAAGTTGGACTGGTTGCTGACTGCAGACACTGCTGGAAAGCCACACTGGTAGCTGCCCGTTGACACGCTGACAAGCTGGACTGGTGGCTGACTGGAGACACTGCTGGCAAACTCAGACTTGGTACTGCAACCTGACTGGAGACACTGCTGGCAAGCTGGACTGGCAGCTGACTGGAGACTGCTGGCAAATTGGACTGGTAGCTGACCTGACTGGAGACACTGCTGGAAAGCTGGACTAGTATCTGACTGGAGACATTGCTGGCAAACTGGACTGGTAGCTCAGTGGAGACACTGCTGAGAAGCTAGACTGGTAGCTGACTGTAGATCCTGCTGGAAAACTGAACTGGTAGCTGATTGTAGATGCTACTGGCACACTGGACTGATAGCTGACTGGAGAAACTGTTGGCAAACTGGATTGGTGGTTGACCTGACTAGAGACACTGCTGGCAAGCTGGACTGGTATCTGAGTGGAGACATTGCTGGCAAGCTGGACTGGTAGCTGACTGGAGAGACTGGTGGCATATTGGACTGGTAGCTAGCAAACCTGGCTGTAGACATTGCAGGCAAACTGGACTGGTAGCTGACTGCAGACACTACTAGCAAACTAGATTGGTAGCTGACCTGACTGGAGACACTGCTGACAAGCTGGACTGGTATCTGACTGGTGAGTGTTCGCAGTGCATTTCAGGTGCCACCTGTGGCTGTGAAGAATTTCCTTTCTTGGCGTAAACACTTGATTAAATACAACATGCTCAAAGCAAACCCATCACCTTACTAAACTGCCAATCAAATGTGGAATAAATGGCTAAAATGTGGGATGCATAGATTTGAATTTCCTATATGCCCCTGACCACTGAATCATTGGCAGGCTATTTTAAATACAGACCAATATATCTCTACAGTTGCAGACTTCTGGGTATGTTATATTCACGATACACCACTGAGGAAACTCATTAAAGGAACATGTTCTGCTCCATGGAAGTACATAGAACAGGCAAGGTTTGTGGCTGAAAAGTGAAAGGTTCTGAGCATAACCATGTTACAGACCTCAAGCCTTTCCTCATAACTGTTCTCTTCAATACATTCATAGGGGACATAAGGGTGAAGCATGAAGGAATAGAACCCAGAGGGTTGTACTAGATAAGGAAGTCTCGGGGGAGATGGGGGTCAAGAGTCAGTACTTTGCCTTGTTCTCTTCAATACATTCATAAGGGACACAAGGGTGAAGCATGAATGAATAGTCTGTCTATTTGCAGATGACACCAAGATCTGCAATAGTGTGGACATAATGAAGGGAATGGAGGCCATGAGGAGGGACCTGGAAAGACTAGAAGGGTGGTCCAGAATTTCACAGCTTAGATTCAATGCCAAAAAGTGCAAAGTCATGCCCATCAGACACAAAAAACCTGAGCCGAGTACAAAACGGGAGAAGAGGTCATGGCATATACCTCGTAGGAAAGGGACCTCAGGGTTATCAATCAGGATGATCTGAAAGTAGCATCCCAATTTTCAACGGTGGTGGGGAAAGCAAAAGGACGATGGACTGCATAGGGAGGGGGATAGCAAGCAGAAGGAGGTAGGTTACACTCAGTAGCATTATTTCAGTAGAATCATAGGGGTTGCAAAGTTCCATTTCAGCAAAATCATAGGGGTTGTAAAACTCCCCCAACCACCACATCTATATAAATAAATGCTAGGGAAACCTTGTTTAAGGGTTCTTAGGGGTTGCAGTGAGCATCATAGGGGTTGCAAAAAAATCATAGGGGTCTCAACCGCAACCCCTGGCTACCCCTAAATGATGCCCCTGCAAGACACCACTGGCAATGAGTTTTATGGCCCATTAGGCCTTTCCTGGTAAAACTCAATAAAAAAGTAAAATGCAAGATGCAATGTATTTTTTGATTGAATATACAGTAGTCTAAGTAGTTTACATTGCTTTCTTTTCTTTTGTAGGTTTCTATCATTTCTATTATAAATCCACCTAAACAACATTTGCATAAATCAAATATGACATGGGCTGTCTTAAGATACAATTTCTATCTTCATTTGAGGGCATTGATCTATTGCTGTCTCACTTGTGGCTTCGCCAGTTGTGAGATGTCAACAGGCCAATCCCCTCTGATGAAGATAAAAATGATATCTTAAGTCAACCTATGTCATATCCCATATACAGTATATAATATATAGAGGATACATAATGGGCTGGAGTGTGATATGGAAAATATTTGCACTAGCGAACAGTGACCTCAGGATACCTCACAAGTGGTGGAGTGTAGCAGAGATACAAGTGATAGTTCTCGAGATCACAGTTGAAGAGCGCAGACATTTTCCATGTCACACTCCTGCTCATCATGTGTCCGATTTATATAATAGGGCTTCTGTGGTTAGTGTGTTTTTTCTGTGATATTTTTGATTTGTAGTTGTTTTTATAATGGTGTTCTGTGGGTACTTTTTTGGGGGGTATTTTTTCTCTGCATGTGTTTTCTGTTTGTGAATGAAGTTACTTTTGCTTTGTGAATGACTGTGTGCTGTAGTTTTTGATTAGTTGATTTTATGACTGGTGTGTCTTCATGTGCTGTGATTGGTTGCTATTGTTGTATGTGTGGTTCTCTGTGTCTCCTGATTTGTTGTTTCTTGTTTGTGGGTGGGATTTTATACTGGCTTGATAGTTGCGGCGCGATATGGGAACCAGGATTCTTTGAAAGGTTCATTTTGAGTGCTTTTTTGGCTGTTTATGTTATTAGGGGCTGTGCACTGCTTCATGCAGTAACTTTTATTCAGTTTGTGACATTGTTCCATTTTATTTCACTGGAGTTTCAGAGTTGTTACTTTCAGTTTCCTCAGTTCGCCGGTTTACTTCAGTGAAGTTTGCAGTGCTTTTAGGTATGATTGTTTGTCTTTTACGGTGCTTTTCAAGTGCTTTCTCTTGTTGTGTCATACATTTTGTGGTTTTCTGCTGTGGTGATCTATTCTGACTCAATGTCCCACTCCAGCATACAAGTCTCTTTCTTGGTTGGGAATCATAGTGATGCCCAGTAAAGTTAAACATATATGAAATTAGGAGCAATTACATTGCATGTTGCTTTTGCATTTTTGCCGTCTGAGTTTCAGGATGGGAACCACGACGGGAATTTGCACAGTTTTACTGCTTTCTCAGGTGATTTTTATGTTATATGTAAATGTGATGAAAGTAGTACAGCTCTGCAGGTAGATTGGAGTGCTACTTTGATGACGTATGCACTGTGATAATATCAGGTGGTGAAGTATGCACTATATGTATAAATGCCAGATATTATCACAGTGCCTACATCTGCAGAATTTAGTCCACTGGGGTGAGAATACATGTTTTTATCAGACCAGATATCAGCTCACCCCTATTGTGTATGTATGTATATGTGTGTATATATATATATATATATATATATATATATATACACACTGTATATATATTGCAAAAACCTTGTTAAGGCTCCAGTTAGGCTCAAATTGACAAAAGTTGGGAAATGAGGTGTTAGGGTTTCCCTAACACTCCACCCTCCCAAACCAGGCAGGACAGCAGATGTGGGGTGTGCATTAGGCTTTTCAAGCCTAATGCTCACACAATTCTATCTGTAAATAAGGTTGGGTGTGTAGACTTTATGAGAATGAGGTGAGTGTTAGGCTTGAGAAGCCCAAGGCACACCCTACACCTGCTCTTCTGCCTGGTTTGGGAGGGTGGGGTGTTAGGGAAACACTAATGTCTCATTTCTCAACTTTTGTCACTTTGACCCTAACTGGAGCATTAACAAAGTTTTTTTGTAACTTATTTCCTTACTTCTTGAGATAGTATAATAGTATCCCTATTTTACTGTCTGTGCTCCCATCCCTCAATAGATGCATATATGTATGTAGCTGTGAATGCACAGGACCCTCTGGGCCCTGTACTTTCATTTGTAGCATAAAAGTGACTAAATTGTCAGCATAGACATGTTATTACTCCACCTCATGTACCTGGTACAGAACATTTTTGAACCCCTTCCAAAATGTAATTGTGTGCAACCACAAGGCCAGGGTGGAATCATTTACTAGAGGTTGAGGCGGCAGCAAGAACAGTGACCAGTTTTAAGAAGGGTTGGGACAGGGTAAAGAAGAAGAGTAGGACAACAGGGAATACAGGGGGATTACAGTGAGGGAAGAGAGGGGAAGGGAGTACAACTCCAGGAGGAGTGGGGAAGGAGCAGCTACTTGGTATAACTAGCTGCACACTCAAGCAGACTCAATAGACCATTATGGCCTGTATTTGCTGGCAATTTCATATGTTTGTATTCTGTGCCAGAGATGCAAAAATACATTTTGGGCAGGATTTGAAAAATGACAGCTGTGACATACATGAGGTGTGGCAATAACAAGGCTATGTTGAAAATCTGGGGTCAAAATATTTAAACTGTCCAAAGGTACAAGCGGGGGTAGTGAAATTGCAATGACTGGTAATAACTGAAATTTTTTCATATTTTGACCCCAAATTTTGAACATAGTCTTCTTATGACCCCACCTCATAAACCCAATAGATGAAAATGTTCAAATCCATGCCAAAATGCCATTCCACACCACAGATGAAAAAACACATTTCAGACAGGATGTAAAAAAAGACAGCTGCACTGTTCATGAGGTCGTGTGAAAAAGTGCTATGTTGAAAATTTTGACTCAAAATATTAAAAATTACCAAAATTATGTGCATGCGTAGAGAAATTTCAATGAACGCTCATAACTCAGCCATGTTTGGGAATTCTTTCACCAGATTTTCAACATGGCCTTTTTGGGACCCCACCTTATGAACACTGGTGGTGAAATGTCATTATCTGGTCCCAACAGGTAAATTCTCACAGTGACTGTGAAATCACCTTCTGGGCCCAGTTAACAAAATAACAGTACCACTGTTCATGTGGTGGGGTCATAAAAAGGCCATGTTGAAAATTTGGTGAAAAAAACCCTAAAAAATGTCATAGTTATGAACATAAGTCTAAAACATCACTGAATTACATTATATGGTACTTACCTTGATTTCTCAGTTCACGGTTCTGTTTTGAAAAGTGCAGATGTGTCTAGGTCCACAAAAGATGACAGCCTACGACCTCTGGTGGTAAGTTTAGGGTAAGGGGGATGGGATGGTGGGTGTTCAGTGGGAGGATTGGGATGGCAGAGGGGGACAGCAAGGATGATGAGGGACCATTTTCTTTTTTTCAGCTGATAAAATAAAAAGACATTGTGGGACTGTTTTCATTTTACAGGATAAAATTAAAGAAATAGTTTGGGACACTGTTGGTGGGATCCCTAGTGTCACACACTACTGTGGGGGTCTAAATGCCAACACAGGGATTGGGCACCCCGATGTCAGCTATTTAATAAAACAATGGGCTGTTGGGGGCATCCAACACCAGGGTGGGCATTCTGGTGTCAGATTATATAAATATCAATAAAAAAACTGGCAACCAGGGGTTGGTGATCAGAGGTGCCACTAGACAACAGGGAATATATAACTAATTTAGAGGACAGTGATGGGGAAGTATGGAGTGCTACTAGACACTAGGGAAATGGCAGCTCACAACTCACTCTGTAGCTGGCAGCAGGAGTTTAGCTGCAGCTGCAGTACTAAGGAAACTCTGCTGTTCTCATACAGAGAATGCGTCAGAAGGCTCTTCTCACTAAGCTGGGCACCAGGGATTTTGGGTGCCCAGAAAAACTCTTTCTGTCACCAACTGTGAAAAATAAACACCTAAATCAAGTTAAATGGGGCACGTTTAGCTAGATTCTGGTGTTAGATTTGTAAAATGACAACACTTGTATACATTTTACATGCATTTTAGTAAGCGGAAAAAAACAAGATGGCAGCTTACAAAACAAGGATTTGTCAATGCTGAATGTTTGCTTGCTCGCATTGGCATTGGTAGTGTAGGAGTTACAGAGCTGCATAATAGGAATGGCAGTGATGTATTGAACTGAAGCCAACCCCACCACCACCACCCTGCAAAGAGTGACAGGCATTGGGGTATGCCTTTGAGTCATCATGCTTAATGGCTGCCCCATTTCACCACACCCTACTCTGCAGACACTGAGAAGTGTCATGGTGCACCTTGGGGTCTTTGGCCCTTATGCTCGCCCCATTCCATCAGAAAATATGGTGGGATGGGTGCAGTATAGGAGAATGGGGTGAACTTTGGGGCTGAAGAGTCCAAGGCACACCTCCATGCCTCTCACTGGCTGCAAGGTGTGGATGGGGGTGGAATGGTATGAATGTTACAGGTGACAATCCCAAGTCACACCCCTGATGCCTGTCAGTTTCTACAGGGTGGGGCATTATGGTTGCAAACCCTATCGCCTCAGGTGTCTGTTGGTATTTTCACTCCAGATTTTCAACATGTTTTTTTTGTGACCCCCACATTATGAACAGTGGCAATATCAGTTCGTTAGCTGAAAGTTGATTTTGCAGAGTGATGACGGCATTTGGCACCACAGGTGCAAAAACACATTTCGAACAGGATGTGAAAAATGACATCTGTACTGTTCATGGGGAGGAGTAACAAATGGCAATGTTGAAAATCTGCAGTGAAAATAGTAAAAAAACTGGTGAAGTCACGAGCGTGAGTAGAAAGTGCACAATGCACACCCGTAAAGTAATTAGTTTGGGGAATTTTTACAGCAGATTGTCAACACAGGCATTCTGTGACCTCTGCTCATGAACAGTGTCACTATGATTTTCCTAGTCTGTCCCGAACAATGATTTTCCACAGCGACCACGCATTTCTGCGCTGAAAGGGTGAAAACACATTTCCACCACGTTATGAAAAATGACAGCTGTACTGTTCATAAGGAAGTGTGTAAAAATTGCAATTTTGAAAATCTGGAGTGCATATATTAAAAATTTGAAAACATACGAGCGTGCGTAGGAACTGCTCAATGCACACTCGTAAAACAGTCATTCTTAGGAATTTTTTCACCAAATTTTCAACATAGCCATTTTACAACCTCTGCTCATGAACAGTGGCACTGTGATTTTCTTAATCTGCCCAAACATTGATTTTGCACACCGACTGCGCCATTGTGCGCTACATGCGCGGAAAACAAATTTTGGGTGAGATGTGAAAAATGACAGCTGTACTGCTCATAAGGAGGTGTGGTAAAATGGCAATGTTGAAAATCTGGAGGGCAAATATTAAAAATTCACGAACCTATGAGCATGCGTCAGAACTGCACAACACACGCTCATGAAACAGTCATTTTTAGGAATTATTTCACCAAATTTGCAACATAGACTTTGTGAGAGCCTTATGAACACTGGCACAGTCATTTCATTAATTAGTCCCAAAAGGTGGTTTCACACAGTGACTGCAAAATCACCATTCTGGCCCTATTAATGCCATGACAGTTCCAGAATTCACGAGGAGGGGTCCCAATAACCCCATGTTGAAAATTTGGTGCCAAAATTCCAAAAAATGCCTGAGATATGCATCAAAGTTGAAAAAACCCTATTTATTGCATTATACAGCTTACCAGCATTTCCTCAGTTCGTGGTCAGCTTTGAAGAGTGCAGACGTGTTCCCGGTCCACCGAAGATCGTCATGCCAGACTCCAGAGGTAAGTATAGGGTGAGGGGGGTGTGGAGAGGAAGGGTGTGCAGAGGGTGAGTGTGGGTTGCGGGTGGGGGCCATGGAGACCGTCGAGGGGCAGTTGTTTTGTTAACAGGTTTTTTTTTCTGGAAGACGACGTGGGACATTTGCCACGCTGGGGTGGGCTCCCAGTGTGGCAGCTGGAAGGCTGTTTGGGGGCATGGAGCTGATGGGGATTGGGCACTCCATCAGCCATAAGAATTTTTGCCACACTGGGGTGGGCTCCCAGCTTGGCAACTGGAAGGCTGTTGCATACATGTGATGATATAAATCTGTGCAGGAGGGAGTTTTTGTGAAGTAGGACAGGAGATAGGCTTTTAAGGCGGAAGAAAGTGTAAACGGACTGACAAGCTGAAAAAGGAAGGCAGGCCACAGCTCTGGCAGAGCAGCAAATAAATACATACCAAGCTTCTACGTGATGACCGAACTGATTAATGTTTTTAATAGACTTTGAACGTATCTTATGGACATATGCACGTACGTTTTGTATCGCTGTATGCAGTGACTCAAAGCTTCCGTGATGGCTCTGAGCATTTACCACACTTTCTTCCCTGATAATCTGTAATTGAAACAGTCTGAGTTAAAGTGGCTGGCTGGTACCTTGCCCTGCATTTTCAGGCAGCAATCAGGCTTGTGCAAGTGAGTCAACATTGGGGCTGAAGCTGTAAGGGTACTAGGAAGTACACAAATCCAGAGAAAGGAACAATTGACCCGTGTTCTGTGGCGATGTGATGCTTTCCCATAGAAACAGGTTTCTCTGCTGTCCTGATAAAGCATGGCATGAATTTCTTTAACTAAGGAAGACCCCTTCAGAAAGTATGTTTGCGCTTCATATTTACTGAGATCTGGACTTTCTGCAGTTCGAGGGGAGTGGTGTGAATTTGAGCTCGGTTGTGAATATCTTAAACTCATAGAAATGAGTCGGACGTGGCCGGGCTTGTTTTAGTATTGCATTATGATAGTTATTATTGTCACTGGGTGCTTAGGCATCATATCTCTGAACATTAAAATGCATAATACTTGGCTCCTAAAATTCAGAGCAAATGGATGGGTGTATAGCACATTCTTATTTTAAAGAACGCGGTACAAGCACGGCGGCTGCTGGCACATCATTAACGGAATGGACCGCAAATGCTGATTTTTTTTTTGTGATTGACTGTCTAAATCAGGAGATTTGCTTTCCTGTGCTGGGGAGCGGGAGTTTAGTTAAAAAAACGTGACTCTCCCGGCCAAAATGGAAGACATCACATGTATGATGTTGGGGGTGGGGAGAGAGCACTTCAGTTATTTGATCGTGCTCACTGAAGCGGCTCTCTCCCTTTCAACAGTACGGCACTGCATTTTCAACTGCTGTCATAGACAGCTGCAGCATTCCTTGGCGAACTGTGGCCGGACCTGCAAACACAGTGAGGGAATTGGAAGACAGGGTGCCACCCCTCCAGAAACTTGGATGATGGCATTATGCTTCTTGCACATGTGTGCAAGCAAACAAAAAGATGCCGGATACAGATTGGTCAATACCAGCAGGAACATCTGCCAGAACTAGACACATAATGGATTCCCTGCAGAGGGAGGGACTCAAACAACTGGTACAACAACCCACAAGAGACAAGACTATCCTAGATCTAGTACTGACTAACAGGGAAGGGATCACAGATCTCCAGGTAGAAGGTCACCTGGGAGCCAGTGACCATCACATGGTAACGTTCAGTTTGGCCACTACTTCTAAATCATCCCATTCCAAGGCAAAAATATGGGACTTCAGAGGAGCTGACTTTGATAAGACGGCCAACACAGTTAAGCTAGCCCTGGCAAAAAGAAACACAGGTCAGGGGGTACAAGGAAAGTGGGCAAGCATTAAGGATGCAATACTTGAAGCAACATCCCATTGTGTTAGACAGAAAAGGAAGTGCAAAAGAAGAAGGAAACCACTCTGGTTCTCAAATACAGTAGCAGAAAAGGTCAGAGCCAAAAGGCTGGTCTTCAGGAAATATAAGGGAACATAGTGTGATGAAGATAGGGAGGCATAACAAACTGCCCTATGGGAAGCAGGGAAGGCAGTAAGGCAGGCAAAGTCCCAAACTGAGGAAACACTAGCACAAACAGTAAAATAAGGTGACAAGACTTTCTATAGATACATTAGTGAAAGGAGAAAGTCCAGAGGGGGCATTGCTAAGCTCAAAGGAGAAAAGGGGGCGTGTGAGGAGGAGGACCCTGTAAAAGCATCTATCCTAAATAGATACTTTTGCTCAGTATTTACTGAAGAGAAGGTAGGGTAGAGCCCACAGCTCAGCACCAAGGACATGGGGGGAAGGAGGTGAGCACTATTCTCTTCACAAAAGAAAGGGTCCTACAAGATCTCGCTAAGCTCAGGGTAGACAAGGCAATGGAACCTGATGGCATACATCCCAGGGTACTTAAGAGGCTAAGGGTGGAACTAGCACAGCCATTAGCAGAACTGTTTAGTGAGTCTCTGAGTACAGGAGAGGTCCCAGAAGACTGGAGAAGGGCTCATGTGATCCCGCTCCATAAGAGTGGTAGCAGAGAGGAGGCAGGGAACTACAGACCAGTCATTCTTACCTCAGTAGTGGGCAAGATTGTGGAGGCACTCCTAAAGGAAAGGATAGTGCAACACCTGGAATCCATGGGGCACAGGATTCAAGACAGCATGGGTTTACAAAAGGAAGGTCTTGCCAAACTAATCTCATAGATTTCTTTGACTGGGTAACCAGAGTGGTGGACCAAGGGGGAGCAGTTGATGTCGCCTACCTTGACTTCAGCAAAGCTTTCAACACTGTTCCACATAGAAGATTGATAAATAAGCTGGGTAGGCTCTGGGTGGGTCAGAAGTTGGTCAACTGAGTGGCAAACTGTGTTGACGGCAGAAACAGAGAGTGGTGGTAAATGGTATACAGTCAGAAGAGATGCAAGTCACAAGTGGGTACACTTAGGGATCAGTTCTGGGGTCAGTCCTCTCTTCAATATCTTCATTAGTAACATTGCAGATGGACTAGAGGGTAAGGCTTGTCTGTTTGCAGATGACACCAAGATCTGCAACAGAGTAGATGATCCAGATGGGTGGGCAGAATGAGAAGAGATCTGGATAAACAGGCAAATGGTCAGAAGAGTGGCAACTGGGATTTAATGCAAAGAAGTGCAAGATCATGCACATAGGAAGAAAATCCTGAAGCCACCTATAGGCTGGGAGGGGAGTTGCTGGCAGTCACAAGGGAAGAAAGAGACTTGGGCATCATCATCACCAATGACCTGAAATCATCCAAGCAGAACTCTAAAGCAGTAGGTTAGGCTAGGGGGATGTTAGGGTGTATTAGTAGGGCATCAAGTCATAAGAGGGAGGTATAATCCTCTTTACAAGACACTGGTTAGGCCCCATCTGGAGTACTGTGTGCAGTACTGGAGGCCACACCTTCACAAGAACATTAACTAAATTGAGGCAGTCCAGAGAAGGGCAACCAAAATGGTGCAGGAACTGCATCAGAAGACATATGAGGACAGATTAACGGAGCTCAATATGTATACCCTTGAGCAAAGGAGGGAGAGAGGTGATATGATTGAGACATTTAATCACCTTAAGGGCATTAACAAGGTGAAATACTCTAACATGTTTAAATGTAAGAAAAATAGCAGGACAAGAGGACATAGCATGAGATTAGAGGGAGGCCGATTAAGGGGGAATGTGAGGAAATTTTTTTTCACAGAAAGGGTGGTGGATGCATGGAACGGCCTACCTCAGGAAGTGGTGGCTATGAATACAATGCAAGGCTTCAAACAGGCATGGGATAGGCATAAGAGAGCAATACAGATGAGTATGAATAGATAGGCCACTGGCACAGCAAAGGCCGATGGCACATTTATAAGGTAGAAAAAGAAATGGGCAGACTGGATGGGTCTTGTGGTCTTTATTTGCTGTCAACTTCTATGTTTCTATGATGTTTCTCTAATGAAAAAGGATTTTATTCTCATGAAAAGGAATGAGTCTCATAAGACAGTATCCCTTTTCATGAGATCAAATCCTTTGTCAAACTTTATCTCTCTATCCTGAAAAGGGAAATGAAAAATTGAATAACTTTGCAACAGATTAATATTTTTTCACAAAATAAATGCATGCCTGTTCTGTTACCCAAGCTGCTTCTACTATAAAATAAAAATCACACCAAAATTCCACACCATCTGGAGGAAAGGTGATGAGGAAAACTGATGCAAAAAATAGTTACTTTATGACTTCTTGGACTGTCCAGATCTCAGAATCTGCACTTTCAACTAGAACAAAACTTACCATGTCAAGAGATCTACCCCAAGGGACAGAGTGTGAGCAACTCCATTGTTCAGCTGCAAAGTTATTAAAGTGCAAAATTTGAGGTTTAACATAAAACATGCTACTCAACCCTAACTATAAGGGCACAGCTGCACCCCTGTTATATAAGGGATATGCCTTGGCCTAACTGAGACTATCACTGATATTCTCCCAGAGTGCAGATTGACCTGCGACATCATGAGTGACACCATGTGTGGAAAACTGGCTGAGGGACAGAACCCAGAGGGTGGTTGTGGGGAGAGAGAGTTATCTGGCACCAGAGAGGTAACCAGTGGGGTCCCGCAGGGCTCGGTACTGGGGCTGGTGTTGTTCAATGTCTTCATCAGTAACATTGGGGATGGCATTAAGGGCAAAATGTGCCTATTTGCACATGACACCAAGCTCTGCGGGAGAGTGGACACAGCTGAAGGGATACAGGACCTACAGGAAGATCTGGAAAAGCTGATAGGTGGTCCAGGATCTGGCAGCTTGGCTTCAATGTCAAGAAATGCAAAGTTATGCATATTGGAGCCAAGAATCCCAGGACAGAGTACTGTCTGGGTGGAGTCCGAGTACCTGCATCAGAAGAGGAGAAGGACCTGGGAGTGATGATCACTAGTGACCTGAAGCACTCCGTGCAGTACAAGAAAGTAGTAGAAAAGGCAAACAAGATGCTGGGATGTATATCTAAAGGGATCAGTAGTAGGACAGAGGAGGTTATACTTCCCTTGTACAGGTCACTGGAGTATGGAGTTTAGTACTGGTGCTCATACCTCAAAAAGGACAATAACCTGCTAGAGAAGGTCCAAAGGAGGGCTACAAATATGATAGTGGGTCAGCAGTGTAAGCCATAAGAGGAAAGGTTGAGGGCACTGAACATGTACTCCCTGGAAGACAGGAAAGAGAGAGAGGCGACATGACTGGGACTTTCAAGTACTTGAAAGGGATAAAAAAGGTTGATAAGCAGAATCTCTTTAATCTGAGTGGCACCCATAGCATGAGAGGGCACAGTCTTAAGCTGGAGGATGGGAGGTTTAGGAGGAAGGTCACAAAGCACTTCTTCGCACTTGGAATGCACTGCCGGAAGAGGTCATCTCATTGAAGACAGTGGGTAGCTTTAAGAGAAGCTGGGATAGGTATAGGGAGAAGGTAAGGATCATGGGGTGGGAGGATAGGAGGAGTAGGGAGGGAGGGCAGGGACATTATAGATACATAGATACATAGCCAGTGTCGGCAGATAAGGACCTATGGCCCACCCAGTCTGCCCATTTAAGTTTGTAAGTTCAGTTTATGTTTTCCAAGAAGTCTGTTGCCCCTTACCCCTGACCTCCATAATTCCTTTATGTCTATCCCATGCATTCTTAAATCCCGTGATTGTTTCAGCCCCACCACTTCCTCTGGCAGGGTGTTCCACTGTCCACCACCGTTCTGTGAAGAAATTCTTCCTCACGTTTCCTCTGAATCGTCCTCCTCCAACTTCATCCCATGCCCTCTAGTCCTGGAACATCTTTTCGCTTAAAAATAGTGCATTCCTGCACCTGTTCCTCCATGAAGTACTTGTATGTCTCTATCATATCCTCTCTCCTCATCTCCTCCAGGTAGTACATGTTCAGTGCCTTCAACCTGTCCTCATAGGACTTGTGATGCAATCCATGCACCATCTTTGTTGCCCTCCTCTGAACCTTCTCTACCCTTTCTATGTCCTTACGTGGTAAGGTCTCCAGAACTGCACAGTGTACTCCAGGTGCGGCCTCACTAGTGTCTTGTATAGTGGAATTATGAACTCCCTTTTCCTGCTGGTGATGCCCCTGCCTATGCATCCCATCATCCTATTTGCTTTACCTGCTGCCTTGTCACACTGTTTCCCTGCCTTGAGGTCATCAGAGATAACTCCAAGATCCCTTTCCTGCTTGGTGCATGCTATATCCTCACCCCCCAACTGATATATTGTGCCAGGGTTTTTGTGCCCCATATGCATTATCTTGCACTTCCTTGCATTGAATTTCAACTGCCAAACCCCTGACCATTCTTCAAGTTTCTACAGGTCCCTTCTCATTCTGTCTACACCCTCTGGTGTGTCTACTCTGTTACAGAGCTTTGTGTCATCAGCGAACAGTGAAATTCTGCCTTCTAGGTCCTGCGCAATGTCACTGATGAAGATATTGAATAGTACCGGTCCCAGCACTGATCCCTGTGGTACCCCACTGGTCACTCTTCCCTCTGTGGAGTGACAGCCATTTACCACCACCCTCTGTGTCCTGCTGCCCAGCCAGTTACCTACCCACCACACTACTGTCCTGCCCACACCCATATTCCCCAGTTTGTGCAATAGTCTTCTATGTGGCACAGTGTCAAGGCCTTGCTGAAGTCCAGATAGGCCATGTCCACTGCCCTCCCCTGATCCACCTCCCTAGTCACCCAGTCAAAATTTCAATGAGGTTGGTCTGACCATGACCTTCCCTAGTGAAACCATGCTGCCTTGGGTCCTGTAGTCCATTGGCAACCAGATGTTCCACCAATCTCTCCTTCAGTAGTGCTTCCATGATCTTCCCCACTACGAGGTGAGGCTGACTGGTCTGTAGTTCCCCGCTTCCTCTTTGTTCCCACTTTTGTATAAGGGGACTATATCTGCTATCCTCCAGTCTTTGGGTACCTCCCCTGTTTCTAGTGATCAGCTAAACAGGATAGCAAGAGGTTCAGCCACCACCTCTCTTAGTTCTTTAAGGACCCTGGGGTGCACCCCATCTGGCCCCATTGCTTTATCAACTCTTATTACTTCCAGTTCCTTCAGGACCCTTTCTCATGTAAAGGGACTTGTGTCCATTTCTGCACCATTCTCACCCCTTGTACTCCATTCAGACCCATTACCCTCCTCTTCCTCAGTAAAGACTGAGCAGAAATACCTGTTCAATATGTCAGCTTTACTGTTGTCATCCTCCACACAGCTCCCATCCTCCCCTTCAGTCTCACTATCCTCCCTTTGCCTTTCTTTTTCACTTATGTACCTGTAAAGGTTTGTCCCTCTACCCACTGATTTTGCAATGTGTTCTTCTGTCTGAGCTTTGGCTTCCCTTACTGACCTCCCTGCCTCCTTTGCTTCTCCTGGTACTTCTCCCTATCCCCTTCTGCCTATGTCTTTTGTATTGCCTGAATGCAAAATCTTTTGGCTTTCACTTTCTTTGCAACCTCTTTGGAAAACCATAATGGTCTCCTCTTCATTTTCCTCTTGCTAACCTGCTTAATACATAATTATGTTGCTCTTGTAATCCCCATTTTAAATACTTCCCACTGTTCCTCAACCCCTGATTCCTGCCCCATTCCCCTTAATGCCTCTTTCAAGTATCTCCCCATTTTCTCAAAGTTTGCCCCCCTAAAATCCAGGATACATGTTTTTGTGTGGTTTGGTTCTGCTCTTTCTGTGATTTCAAACCACAGTGACTGGTGGTCACTGTTCCCCAAGTGCTCCCCCACTCTTACCCCATCACACTGTCCCTGTTTGTGAGCACAAGGTCCAGTATTGCCTTCTGCCGAGTTGGTTCCATGACCATTGGTTCCATTAGCTCAAGCTGTGGACCCTGCAATATGAGCAGACTTGATAGACCAAATGGCCTTCTTCTGCATGATTCTTCATATGTTCGTATGAGTGGCATAGCCATGAGTGATGCTAAAGATCAAACTTCATTAGACTATCAATGATATTCTCAGTTTGGGGCCATGGCATATTCTGTTTACGTAATGCATTTTATCTATGTGTTTTTGTCCCCTCCGAGGGTAAAGTGACTGGTTGGTTTGACCTCTAACACCCAGTGAAGCCAACAGAGTGATGTCATCAAGTGCTGAAATCTTGAGGTCCGGTGAGCAGGGGATTTGAGTGGAGTGGAGTGGAGTGGAGTGGGTGGCTGTTCTCCCTCTGGCCAATTAGGAGAGCTCAAGGGCAGCCAGTGGAGTTGGAAAGTGCCAGTCAGGATGCATCCAACACTCTGTGTGTTTTGTTGATTCAGGTTCTTGTGGTTGGCCATAGTAAGTGAGCCGGGAGGTGGTGCTGGAGTAATCTGCCATTTGTGGAGACAAAGAGAGCCGGTGAAGCTTAAACTGAGAGGCTGGGGAAAGAAAGTGGAGTAGTGGCATGTTGCCTGAAGATGTGGAGGTAGGAAAGAGCTGCAATACATGCCGGGTATGTGGAGGCAGCTAAGAGAGTGTGGATTGTATTTTGAATGGAGCTTTCAGTAGGAGAGGAGGAAAATTAATGCTTCAGAAAGTTTGGGGGCAGACTTGTGAAATAGGGTTGGGAGGAACAAAGTGACAGTGTCTGATGTGTGACAGAGCAGACAAATGAAACTGGTTTGTTGTGGGAAAGACAGGCAGGAAACTGAATGTTGTGCAACTGCATGTGATTGGCTGGAGTTGGCAGCTTGTGCTGCTGGCTCCAGCCAATCACAACCTACTATGTGGCTGTGGTTAAGTGCAATATCTGCCTGTGGTGCACCTACTGTATGGATAAATGACCTACAGTGAGGATAAACATGGTATTCTCACTGTAGGTCTGAGCAACCTGAAGATACTGTGGGTATTTGCCATTCTGTATCCTCACAGGCATTGCACATATTATATATATATTCGTTGCAAAAAACTCTGTTAATGCATCAGTTAAGGTTGATAGTACAGTGACAAAAGTATGGAAATATGATGTTTGGGTTACCACCCCTACCATCCCACCCCCACCTCCCTCCACCCTCCACACACCAACAGACATCGGGATGTGCCATGGGGTCATCAGGCCTAACTCTTGCCCCATTCTCCTATACCATAGGATGTCAGCTTGTTTACACATGGAATGGGGTTAGAGTTGAGCCCAATGACCCCATGGCACACCCAGATATTTGTTGGTGTGTTGAGGGGGGTGGGGAGTGGTAGGGGTTGTAACCCTAATATCACATTTCCATACTGTTGTTACTGTGCTAACAACCATAACTGATGCATTAGCGAAATTTTTTGCAATGAATTTCCCCTCTTTTTGAGAAAGTGTAATGTAACTGGTAATTGGTCTATGTTTGTGGTAGCACAGGCCCTCTGGGCACTGTGCTCCCTTCACATTCCCCATTTTTGGTGTAATAGTATGCATATGTGGGAGCATGGGCCCTCTGGGCCCAGCAATCCCACTTACACATAAGTAGGGAGACGTACAGCAGCCCCATAGTACTGAAAGGGAACCTTCGTAACACTTGTTTGGCAATATCTCAGTAACTGTAGCAACTATGAAAAAAATTCCACTGTAGCTGTAATCATGACTTTGAAACCTCCATGTGTGCCTAGTCCACCAGAAGGTGGACTAAGCAACCGAGAGTGAAAAATCTATATCTCGAATCATTTTCGAGATCTGTGGTCCGAAAGGTGCCACAGGCGCCGTAATGTCATCCTATGGGAAATTTCTCTTCTTTGAGGTGCTGTAACTATTGAACCATTGCAGATTTTTTCAGCAAACTAGCAGAAGGCACATCTGTGGAGCAAGGGCTTGCCACCCTGCAAATTCCAGTCCCAAACCCCTGTTTATTTGCTATGTAGTGGCAAAGAAACTGAAGTTTTTGGGGTGGTACTTTCACAAATTTGCAATACTTTCACAAATGTACTTTCGCAAAAGTACCATACTTTCACAAATTTGTGAAAGTTTTGCGAAAGAACATTTGCAAAAATACCGCAGTGTTTGTGAAAACAGCTTAGTTTCATTTTAGCACGCAATGAATAATTTTCAAAAATGGCCATTTTAGTGCTGAACACAACATTTCCAATAGGAAATAATGGGAAATTTAAAACTTTAGTAACTTTTGAATGGATTAATATTTTTTTCACCAAACCTTCAAAATACTGTGATCCAAGCGCAGTCTGCTCTGAAAATGTCAGAACCAAACCTAAAACCATTTCTGAGATAAAGGTGGACAAAGAAATGTTAAAAAACTGGTAAATTTAGGATTTTGTTTGACACTCTGTATCTCAGAAATTGTAAAACTGATTCCCATGAAGTTTGGCAGATCAAGAGACCTACCCCTAGAGATTATGCATGCCAAATGTCGTGCAAATTCATTGAATGGTTTCAGAGTTAAGGTTCAGAATTTTGGGTTTAACATAGAAGGTTGCATTCAATCCTAACTTGCAAAAATACCAGTGTTTGCAAAAACAGTTTAGTTTCAATTTCACAAGCAATGACTGATTTTTGAAAATGGCCAATTTCATGCTGAACACAACTTTTCCCATAGGAAATAATGGGAAATTTAAAACTTTAATAACTTTTGAACGGATTAATATTGTTTCACCAAACATTCAAAAGACACATCTGTGACCCAAAGACTTTCTACCCTGAACATTTCAGACCCAAACCCAAAATTGTTTTTGAGATACAGGTGGACAAAGAAATGTTAAAAAAGTGGCAAATAAATGATTTTTTGACACTCTGCATCTCAGAAACTGTAAAACTGATTCACATGAAATTTGGCAGGTCAAGAGACCTACACATAGAGATTATATGTGCCACATTTTGTGCAGATCCATTTAACAGTTTCAGAGTTATTAAGGTTCAACATACTGACTTTAAAATAGAAATGTGCACTCAACCCTAACTATAGTGACACTACCGTGGCACTATTTTATAAATATATATATATATATATATATATATATAATATATATATATAACAAATGTATCTTATTCCGCTGCATATAATATCCTTCTGCTGCCCAAACAGCATGTACTGCATATTCTCTATTTAACTGATTACCCCTGATTTCTCTCTGGAATTTGATATGTGTCTTTTGGCTTATTTTTACTTGACTTGATTTTCTTCCAGATTTCTTTGTATAGTTTATGCCATATTGTACCTAGAGTTTTGATATTTGTCTGTGACTGAATCATGCATGAATTCACTGCATTGTAATTGGTTTGCCAAGGCCCAAGCATAAGGCAAAAACACATTAAAGAGCACCTTTCATGGTGCTCAGAATGAAAAAAAAGTATATGTTCCTTACCTACTCCAGTGTCAGTGGAAGCCAAAAGAAGCATTTTAAAATTTCTAGATTTAATGATGGAAGGGATCGTAATTTGGCTCCGTAGAGCCAAGAGCTGCAGATCCCTTCCACTTTATTGTGTTCAGCACTGCCCCGTGGTAACATCTACTCTGACGTTTTACATGAAGAGCATGGGGACGCGCTCCACAAATTACTAAAGAAGCTGATATTTTATTTCTGCTTTTTAATACTTCAGGGTACTGATTCAGATAAAACAAGGCCACTGTTCAACTAAAAAGGCTCTTGTTAGTTGAGCAGTGGCCTTCATGTATCCAAATCAGAACTCTGAAATATTACAAAAAACATGTCAATGTCAGCCCTTATGGTAGTCTATGGAGCACGCCCCCTTTCTTTCCATACAAAAACGTCACAAACCATGCTAGCGCTATTACCACTGTTCAAGTTTCAGAGAGTGCTGCACTGGAGAAAGGATCCAGATTAAGAACAGTCTAGCACATTTGCACAATGACCCTCCTCAAAATGTTGCGATTCAGGATGTCAGAAACATCAGCTCCATGAGTAGCGCTCTACCCCCACCACACACACAAAAAAAATAAAATATTGTATGCTTATTTCAAGAGGTGCATCAGTTACTTGTATTGGACGAGAATGCAGCCAAAGCCCAGGCATTTCCTTATGTCCTAAAGTCAAAATTTGTAAATGGGGCTAGTTTCTGTACCACCCAGTTACTTTAAGGACTTGGCTACAGAAAATTAGGACAAAAAAGACATACAGTGTTTGTTGTCTTCAAATTCTGTTTATTTACAGTGAAGGTCTCCAGGACAAAGCCCAGCTCTGCATAATTCTGCAGTAGAGTTACTGCAGGAAACAATGCAATTTCAGTCGGAGTTAATCCCTTTTGTCATACAGGAATTGTGATACTGCGCTTCATCCTAGTGGGCTTGACTGTATATGTACCCCCACCCTCAGGTGGGGCTTCCTAGTAATGTCTCCTTTAGTCTGGTCTTGCCAATCCTGGGTTACCTGTGCCTTTGAAGTGCTTGTGCCAACCTCTGTATGCAGCTACTCTGAATAGAAGTGGAGGAGTCCTTAGAGATCATGTGAAGTATTACAGGTACTTCAGCTCTGAACCTGTGTCTATGCCCAAGCAATGTGCTCCAATTTTTGGGATCCCAGTGCACCTGTGAGAAGTTTTGGACACGCATTTTGATAGCAAAGGAATGTGAACTTGTATTTAAATGTATGAATGTTTTAAGTGTTCATGGTTGTTTTAAGAAATGTTCAGACCACAGTCAATGTGTTTTTGCCTGCCTCAGGGGGACTTTGCACTACATCATTAGCGACATGCAAGCAAGGACTCTGTCTGAGCCCATTCATCAACCGGATGACAGTACAGCAGGAGAGCTATCAGAATGTGTAACTTTTATTTGGTAAACTATTTGGTTTGTCTGCAGAAAGACTTTATTCCCAGAAATAGGCTGAGCTGCTCAACTCTGTTGTCGCTGCGGCAGCTAAATGTGGGACAATTCTGGTGTTCTATTAATTTGCTGTAGATATGCTATTATTGAATTTATTACATTGCTGTTCACATTCTACTTCTGTACAAATTTTATATACATTTGTATCCTATCCTATGTTCCCCACCCCCCAGGATGCATCTGGAAACGAGAAGTTGCCTGCTCAGTATGCTTTCCTGGTAAAACTTTTAAATAAATAAATCAATAAAATAAATAGTGATCAACTGATTACATGGATGCCATTTTGGAAACCCCTGACCCTGCTTTGACCAATCGAGAATGAAGGAGCTTCATCAATTGTAGCTAGGGCTCTAGGGTAGGGTAGGGGGTGTGAACAATGTCCTTGGTGCCTTTTCTTTTGACCAATCAACTATCTAGCTAGCTTCATGCATACTAATTCCTGTGATGGACAGCTGTATTGTGCAGTGAGATCATGAGCTTGGCTGGAGAGATGTTAGGAGAATACAGTTTATGGGGGAGTGAGTTGAGTTTTGGTGAGGCATTACATTGGAGCAGTTTGGGCTAGACTCCCTGAGGGAAGAAGCAAGTGCTGAAAAGAGAAGGCCTGTGGGACCTGTGACTTCTGCATCTGCCAGTGAGAAGAGGATTCGTACCCCATTGTCTGGGAGAGCCATCTACCAGTGGTTAAGACTATCAGCAAAGTAAATCTGTGGTGTTGTGAGTGAGACTCTTCAGCAAGAGAGTGGGGGTCTGAGACTGAATCTGCCAGAGACCAAAATATCTACCCAAGGTCCAAATCAGCATCAGTGGGTACCCGCTAAGCTTCTGAGGCTGGGGAGCCAGAAAGTGTGAGAACTGTTGCCCAAAGAGTGGAACATGGCCAGAGAGACTGTTGTTTTTGCCAGAACAGCTGGGACACCATGAAAGAGACTTTGTCCCTTGGTTTGGAGATGCTCAGGCCTGCCTGCAGAAAATTTATTCTTGTCCAAGCACAGAGAAGCCACAGAGACTGCATGATTCCTGCATTACAAATAGGAGTCGCTTCCAGAGGGACAGTCTGGGTAACTGGCCCAGTAGTGCTACTGCTAGGCACTGCTGATCATCTCCATCTGGAGGTGAGTGGCCCCTGGTCCTTGGAACTGGCCCCATTTAGCATTAAGAAGATGGCAAGCTACAAGAATCTGCAATCAAGGCAGAAGGTGACAAGCCACAAGCAACCAGTCCCCATTCCAAACTGCCATCCACAGTTACGCTAACAGCTCTAGAGCCAACTACTTCAACTCTTAGTACTGCCATCCAAGGCCCCAGCCTCATCAGAGACAACTGGCACCTGTTGACTTTGTTCCAACCCTGTGCTGTGAACTTCAGAACTGTGAGTAAGCACAGGGCCTGCCCTGAGCTGGGGAATTCAATCCAGTTGTTTACTGTTTTCCTGGTTAAAGCTAAAAGCACCAATGCCGAGCAACCTGCGACAATGCTCAGGTCTGCACCTCAATCTGGGTACCATGGTAGACTCTGCAGGGACACTGGTACCAGTGAGGAGCAGGGCTATTTGAATGTTATTGCTGTTGGGGGTGGGCACAGTTACTAATGTGCTTTATTGCTGTTCAAATTTGCAAATTATAAGCAACTGTTAAAATTTTGCATCTCCCAAACCCCCTTCTCACATTAATATATACTTTACTGTTGTTGTTGAATGCTATGTGCATATTATTAGTGACAGTCAACAATTACATGCTTAGCAAAGTCCTTAACTGGTTAATAGAATTTTGTTTGTGCATGGGATGACTGGAAGGGGAGGTGGGTAGATACGGCATCCCAGGGAATTGTACTGCTAAACTATCTGGCCCACTAGAAATTACTCTGGGTGAAGTCACCGTGCTATTCATTTTACCTTTGGGAAAGAACCCCCCTTTTCCACCTGAACAAGAGCCCAGGCTCCTTAACCTTGGTGAGCCCACAAGGCAGGGGTATTAGCGAGTTGATACACGGCACACGGGCAACGTATAGTATTTTCTAAGAATTCTGGTAACTGTTCTTATCCTATAATGTAAACATATGTATTTTATTTTTATTTTGAGTACTGAAAACAAAAAACTCAAATAGAAAGCACAAAATAAAAACTACAACTGAAACTAGAGTTGGCTCGGCGGCACCAAGCAGCATGCAGCCACCACACATGCTGGCGATCGACATTCATGCCCCTTGCCTAAAATGTCAGGAGGGGGATGCAGGGGAAAAGAACGACTGAAGAGATGGACCAGGGGTGATAATACCAGACAATCTGAGATGCAGTGCATGCACTTAGCAAGGCAGTATAGCATAGTGATTAAGAGCACTGAGCTGCAAACCTGGAGAACTGGGTTTGAATCCCACAGCCAGCACTTCCATACTGTGTGACTATGACTATGTGACTATGAGTGAGTCACTTAATTTCCCTGTGCTGCCAGGATGCAGCTGGAAACAAGCCTCAGCTAAGCATGTCTTTCCTGGCCAAAATAAATAAAGTAACATTTGAAAACCTCAGTGCTGTAGGGATGGGAAACAGAATGCTGGTAAACGCTCCCCCCCCCCCCCCATTTGATTTGCCTATTGATTTAATGTGTTTCACCTCGTAATAACTTGTCCTTGCACTAATGTTTTCTTCTCTTTTTTGATATTTTGTTCAGCCTATGTGTATAGTATTCCACAATGTACTTTACTTGTGTCATTCATTGTAACCTTATTGCTTATACCTAATTTGACGAGGAACCTTTGTAAAAGAGCCTTGGCTCAAAGGTATTAATTCCTAGTACTCAATAAACAATAAACAATAAAACATAATAAGTGTGATCAGTTGTAGGAAGACAGATGTATTTCTGCCCCAGTACAGGTATATAGTGTGTTCTCACCTGGAGTACTGTGTGTTGTTCTGGAGCCCACACATGAGGAAGTACAGGGAAGTGATGTAGGCATAGCAGGGAAGGGCTTACATTGAGAGCTTGGAGGACCTTAACATGTACACATTGGAGGCATGAAGGGAGAGGGGAGACTTGATTGAAATATACAGCTACCTCCCAAGGACAACATAGATAAGAGAGCTGGTAACACAAAGTGGGAGCACAAGTACCAGGGAGAAGTCAGTGAAGCTGGGGAGGGGAGTGATTTATGAGGGACATTGGGAAGAATTTCTTCATGGAAAAATTGGCTGGTATGTAAAACAGACTACGAAGGGATGTTGTCTGTGCAAAGTCAGTAAGGGATTCAAACAAGGGTTGAAAAGACACATGGGATTGGTAGAGACATCAGCGAAATGGGAAGGGGAATGAGGAATGAAGGGTCGCCAGTACCCTAAAAGCTACAATAGGAAGTCCGGGGTAGACTGGATGAGCCATGGGGCCTGTTTCCTCTGAAAACGTTAATGTTTCTATGAGCAGACTGACAAAAAGTTCTTTGCATCCATTTAGATGCTCACCTCAGGGGAGCAAGGAACACAAATACCACCACTGACTCCCACTGGTGGTCTGGAGGCCTGGGTAGGCAGACTACCCAGGCCTTCAGACCACCAGGAGGCCAGTGGTGGTATCTGGAGGCAGGACACACAGAGGGTGGATGTCAGCAGGGTGCCTGTATGTCGTGACAGGGTGTGATGTGTAGATGCATCTACATGCTGGCAATACAAGTGGGGTGAGGTGATAACACTGAAATATTGGTAGGACTACAGTGGGCAAATAAAGCCAACCTCGTCTCCACTCCCAAATGAGTTGTCCTGACTGTTCCTGTCTCCCAAATCAGGAGATGTCTCTGGCAAAATCATCAGTAATATACCCGTTGTCTTTTCATTTTTTTTATTCCTTAACTGAGATACTTGGTTTAGACTTGTTTTAAAGTTCCTGCTCGCTTGCCACACCCACCATGAAAAATGAAATATCTTTGTGTGGTGCAGTGCTGTTAGTGCATAACATTTGCATATATCACTCTAACACATCTACAGTGCAAACTTAGTAAGAACAGTTAAAAAGTAGCCTCAATGGAAAATTGTTTTTTAAATCACTAGTATTATTTATTGTTTTGAGGTTATTCATCACAAAACCAGCAAAAACAAGTGTTTGTCAATGCATGAAGCTGATCCTGGAGTCCTAGATGGGCTCCTTCTACCGTACTTGAGTTTGATCACCGCGGCCTTCTGTTAGCTAACTGTGTGCTGATGGGACATACTGGTGTGGTGGGATGAGCAGACAATATGAAGGGGAGCCTAAGAGGGAAGGCTAGGGGTTATGAAGGGACTTCAAGCAAAAAAAGGAGCCATGGCTGGTGAGGGGAAGGAGACTGGAGACTTTTTCTTTTAAAAGCTGGAGTTAACTGAGAAAAGGGAGGAAGAGGAGGTTATGCGATAGATGCCAGGATTTGGGAGGAGGGCCACATGCCAGGGATTTGGGGCATGGGAGAGGAAGAGGGGGCAGAAGATACCAGGGAATTTGTGTAAGCAAAGACAAGAGTGAGGGAAAGGATATTTTAAAGCAAAGTTTGAGTTGTGTGTTGGGGGACTGGCCAAGGAAAATATTTTTTCCACAGAGTGCCGGGGGGAGAGAGGATCAGCAGTGGTAAACATATTTCTTTTTTCAGCAGAGTGCCAGGGTGGAGAGAGGATCAGCAGTGGTAAACATATTTATTTTTTCAGCAGAGTGCCAGGGTGGAGAGAGGATCAGCAGTGGTAAACATATTTATTTTTTCAGCAGAGTGCCAGGGTGGAGAGAGGATCAGCCGTGGTAAACATATTTATTTTTTCCACAGAGTGCCGGGGGGAGAGAGGATCAGCAGTGGTAAACATATTTATTTTTTCCACAGAGTGCCGGGGGGAGAGAGGATCAGCAGTGGTAAACATATTTATTTTTTCAGCAGAGTGCCGGGGGGAGAGAGGATCAGCAGTGGTAAACATATTTCTTTTTTCAGCAGAGTGCCAGGGTGGAGAGAGGATCAGCAGTGGTAAACATATTTATTTTTTCAGCAGAGTGCTGGGGGGAGAGAGGATCAGCAGTGGTAAACATATTTCTTTTTTCAGCAGAGTGCCAGGGTGGAGAGAGGATCAGCAGTGGTAAACATATTTATTTTTTCCACAGAGTGCCGGGGGGAGAGAGGATCAGCAGTGGTAAACATATTTATTTTTTCAGCAGAGTGCCAGGGTGGAGAGAGGATCAGCAGTGGTAAACATATTTATTTTTTCCACAGAGTGCCGGGGGGAGAGAGGATCAGCAGTGGTAAACATATTTCTTTTTTCAGCAGAGTGCCAGGGGGGAGAGAGGATCAGCAGTGGTAAACATATTTCTTTTTTCAGCAGAGTGCCAGGGTGGAGAGAGGATCAGCAGTGGTAAACATATTTCTTTTTTCAGCAGAGTGCCAGGGTGGAGAGAGGATCAGCAGTGGTAAACATATTTATTTTTCCACAGAGTGCGGGGGAGAGGATCAGCAGTGGTAAACATATTTATTTTTTCAGCAGAGTGCGGGAGAGAGGATCAGCAGTGGTAAACATATTTCTTTTTCAGCAGAGTGCCAGGGTGGAGAGAGGATCAGCAGTGGTAAACATATTTATTTTTTCAGCAGAGTGCTGGGGGGAGAGAGGATCAGCAGTGGTAAACATATTTCTTTTTTCCACAGAGTGCCGGGGGGAGAGAGGATCAGCAGTGGTAAACATATTTCTTTTTTCAGCAGAGTGCCAGGGTGGAGAGAGGATCAGCAGTGGTAAACATATTTATTTTTTCCACAGAGTGCCGGGGGGAAGAGAGGATCAGCAGTGGTAAACATATTTCTTTTTTCAGCAGAGTGCCAGGGGGGAGAGAGGATCAGCAGTGGTAAACATATTTCTTTTTTCAGCAGAGTGCCAGGGTGGAGAGAGGATCAGCAATGGTAAACATATTTATTTTTTCAGCAGAGTGCCGGGGGGGGAGAGGATCAGCAGTGGTAAACATATTTCTTTTTCAGCAGAGTGCCAGGGGAGAGGATCAGCAGTGGTAAACATATTTATTTTTTCCACAGAGTGCCGGGGGGAGAGAGGATCAGCAGTGGTAAACATATTTCTTTTTTCAGCAGAGTGCCAGGGGGGAGAGAGGATCAGCAGTGGTAAACATATTTCTTTTTTCAGCAGAGTGCCAGGGGGGAGAGAGGATCAGCAGTGGTAAACATATTTCTTTTTTCAGCAGAGTGCCGGGGGGAGAGAGGATCAGCAGTGGTAAACATATTTCTTTTTTCAGCAGAGTGCCGGGGTGGGTGGAGAGGGGACTGGCAAGGGGAAACCGATTTTTCAGAGAGTGCCGATTAAGGGTCAGAGGGTCAGTGTGGGGTAACAGATTTATTTCAGCAGAGTGCCAGGGGTGGTGAAAGGAGAGAGGATCAGCGATGATAAACATATTTTATTTCAGCAGAAAGCTGGAGGTAGAGGGACGAGAGAGGATTAGTGAGGGGAAACATATTTTTTTTTCAGGTGAGTGCTTGGGGTGAGGGTAGGAGAGCGGATCAATGAGGGGAAACCGATTTTTTTTCAGCAGACATTTGGGGGGGTGGGAGAGGATCAGTGAGTGGACATAGTCCCAGGGATGGAGGCAGGAGAGAAGATCGGTGAGGGCATACAGATTTTTTTCCTACAGCGTGCTGGGGGTAGGGAGATTTTTATTTCAGTAGAGTGCTAGCTATACTTGCCCAAGATAAAGCAGATGTGATCCAAATCACCTTTTCAAATGCATTTATCCAGAATAGCACAGGTAAGATGCAACATATCCTTTTCAGTGGGGTTGTGTTGTAGTGGGATCCTGCTTTTACACATTTGTACTACATACTTACTTAGGATGGCCCAAGCTGAGATGCAATGCCTCATTCACAGTAGGGTCCTCATTTTATACATTTTTCCACTGCATTTACCAAGGATAGCACAGCGGAGATGCAATGTTTTATTTTCATTTTTCATTGGGGTCCTGCTTTCACCCATTATTTAAATATGTTTACCCAGGATAGACCAGACTAGAGGGAATATCTCAATTTCAGTAGGCTCCAACAATTTAATTCCAAGTTTCCCACATTGTCTTCTATTATCTCACATTATGATCAAGACGCATGGAATTTTTAAAATTCCATCCAAAAGATGATTTGCAGAGCAACTGTAAAATAATGTTTCAGAGGGAATTAGCCATGTTCATGAGGTGGGATAACACAAAGGCTATGCTGAAAATTTAGAGCCAAAATTTTCCAAAAATAACATTAAGAGTAAACATTAACATTTTTCATAACATGGTTTCTAGGATCGTGGATATGTTGTTCAGCCACACTTTTTGGCATGTCCCCTTCCACTTTAAATCTTGCCGGAAGTCTTCAAGCTGGCTGCTCCCAACCACCCGGGTGGCATAACCCTCAGCTCCACCTCATGATGCCAGATCTTCCTTTCCGCTGGAAGATTCAGGTTGCCTCCCTCGTGCTCAAGCATTTTGTAGGCCGTAACTTCAAAACTTTTGGTCATTCCAAAAATCTGTCTAGCTCACTTTAGCAATCCCAACTTTATTTCTTCGATTATGGAAGACAAGTCTTCCCTTGGATTTCATTGGTGTCCTTGTGACCAGAAGATGTCATGCACCGATCCTCACACAGTATGCATTTATTGGCTCGGTGTCGACCATGGCACCTTGAAATGCGATCTGTGTCTCGCTTTCCATCCTAAAGTCCTCAATGACCATCTCGCATGCCTGAAGTTGGGGAGGCTGGAGAAACGGAACCCTCCAGTGAAATCCAAGGAGGCTCAGTGGGTGGTTTCATCGGCTGTGGGATCCACCGAGCAATAGGAACGCATACAAGCATTCGAAGAGGAAGTGGCTCAGGCTGCAGAGACTACTTGGAGCTTCTTTGTTCTGCTCAACCTGAGCTCCACCTTCTCGGGTTCCTTCCAAGAGTTGTGACAGTGTCTCCCAACCAAGGGAGAGAGTCCTGTGAGCATGTAGTCCTCTCAATCCCGTAAGCGGGAAAAGGATCTGGGATCATCTTCGTCCTGATGGAGACGCTCTTGGGAGCAGGAGAGATCTTGGGCTCAGGAACACGCAGTTTTGACTTCAGTCGAGATTGCATTTTTGGCTGCTGACTTCTCAGCTTTGCTGTCTGGCCAGTTGACTGAACTGTCGATCGACGATGTGGAAATCGTCATCGATCTGATCAATACTTTATCGCTGACACCGGTCGATGATTCTCTCAATCGAACTCCAGTTCCGACTTTCCATGATGAGGAGACCCAGCCTGCTGGGACTCCCATCAAGGAAGTGGTCCCCAACCCCGGGAAATCACCAGTCCTGCCGGTGTCTCCTGAGTGACCAAATCAGCCTGTCCGATCTCGATCGAGGTCTCGGACCCCCTTGACCAAAAGGCCAAGGAAGAGCCATAAATGCTCTAAACAGAGGTGACACCATCAGTCATCCTACCCTGGCCTTTACTTGGCTTTTCCCTCCTAGGCTGAAACCAACTCCTTCGGCACTGTTCAAGTCCGTTCCCCCACCCGCGGAGCTGGCGAAACCACCGATTCAACCTAAAACAGTCTCTCCACTGATCGTGGTGGAACCACTGCCCAAGCAGCCTGTGGGAAAGGCTCCTTCCAAAGAAGATAGGCTGGACAGCAGGATTCCCCAGTGTCTATCAGTCACTGTCACCCTGGACCACCCTCAGTGGGTCAAAGGTGACCTGGATGGTCGACCTTTATATCCAGATTCCTTGGATTCAGATGTGACCAGCCTGTATTCTCATCCCAGGGATGACGAATTGGCCAGTGGGTTAGAAATGGAGGAAGGTCCTTCGTCTTTTCAGGGCATTCTGCGCCTCATCTCTGAGTCCACAGGGATGCCCCTGGAACCAATCCAGAAGAAGGCGGAGTACCCTCTCAAGGACATCCTCAAGAGAGGGGATACCCCAACGGAGGCTTTCTCTGTGGCCGAGGCCATTGTTGGCCCAGCCTTTAAACTCTGGCAGTGCCCTGCCGCTTGTCCAGCTCCATCTGCCTGCATGGCCTGCAAGTATGCAGTACCCTTGGGGTCTTTTGCGGGGTTCACAGAGCACCCTTCAGCCAAGAGCCTGGTGACTGCCTCTGTGTTCAGGTGTACTGGCAGTTCTGCTGATATTGACTGACTTCCTGAGAAAAAGTCCAAGCTTTTGGGCCATTCAGCCAGGAAGGTCTATGTGGTTTCTTCCTTGGGCCTTCATCAGGCAAACTCATCCATCATCATGGCACACTCCTCCCACACCCTCTTGGGGTCTTTGGATGAAGTCCTCCACATCTCCCTGTGGACATGCAGACCACGGTCAAGCAGGTCCGGGATCAGGGCTGAGCTGTTGCCAAACAGCAGTTTCAGACAGCCCTGGTCATTGGGGATTCTGGTGCCCATTCGATGGCAGCCGCAGTTGCCTCTCATCGCAGGGATTGACTGAGGCTCTCCTCCTTCCTGGTGGATACTCAGCACAAACTAGGTGATGTGCCTTTTCTAGGGACCGACCTTTTCAACCCAGGAGTGACTGGTCACCTACAGTGCATCGAGCAGTCCAATGCCAACCTGGATGCTACTTCTGCCAAGGGTTCTTTGGGCAAGAACCAGCAGAAGAAAAAGAAGCCTTTTTGGCACTCTTCCCCTGTGGCACAGCAGTCCTCCATTCAAGGGGGACAGCAGGATCAGCAACAGCAGCAGGCTCAAGCTTGGCACTCCCGGCCCAAGTCTGGGCCCTCCTAGGCCCGTAAGGGAGGCCGAGGTTCGGGTCCTGGATCCTGCTCCTCCAAGCTTGCTCAGTGATGGGGAAGGGACTGCCTCCCCTTCTCCCATCATGCCAGGTGTGGGTCCTCCCATGGGGGGCTGGCTCTGCCACTTCCTTTCCACCTGGCCCGCTGTCACTTCAGACAGGTGAGTTCTCGAAGTAGTCGGTCAGAGACTGCCTCTGGAATTCAAGCAGTACCTTCCAAGCTGAGCCCGCACCCCTCGGGAGGAAAGAGTATCCACCCAGACTCAGTCGGCTCTCTGAGACAACAGAGCTCAGCTCCTCCTCAAGGAGACTGTAGCTCCAGTGGCGGATCCTCCAGCAGACCCAGGCTTTGCCTCCAGGTACTTCCTGGTGCCCAAGCAGATGGGGGGCTGGCACCTCATTCTAGATCTGCATGACCTGAATCAATATCTTAGGCCATGCACCTTTAGGATGCTCACGCTGTCCCAGATCATACCATCCTTGGAATGAAACATGTGGTTCTGTTCACTGGATCTGCAGGATGCATTCTTTCACAACCCAATCTGTCCATCCCATCAGTGGTTCCTCCACTTCAGGGTTGATGGGACACTGTATGAGTTCCGAGCCATGCTGTTCGGCCTGTCATTGGCTCCATGGGTCTTCACCAAATGTATTACAGTGGTGGTAGTCCATCTCAGGTGTCGAGGGTCAGTATTTATCCTTACCTCAACAACTGGCTCCTAGCAGGTTCCACCCAACAGGAGGTGGAGAGGTCCAAGGGTCTGGCCCTCCAGATCTGCTCCTAGCTCGGCCTCCTGATCAATGAGGCCAAGTCAGAACTTGTGCCTTCTCAGGTGATGGGCTTCATCAGGGCAGAGCTCGAATCTTGTCAAGCCAGAGCTCGGCTCCCAGTGGACAGGGTGGAGGTTCTCGCCTCCTTTGCCCAATAATTTTTGGTTGGGCAATTGTGCCCTGGCCAGGACTTTCTGCACCTTCTGGATTACAAGGCAACATACACCTCAGTGATCTGTTGGTCCTGGTTGCACATGCACCCCCTCCAATGGGAGCTGGCTGCCCAGTGGACTCAGCACCATGGTCATTTCAACCAGCTGATCACTGTAACCCAGAAGATGTGGGACATTCTCCACTGGTGGCCCACCCCAGACCGGTTGCAGGAAGGGATCCCATTTGTCTGCCCTGAGCCAATGGTTGTCCTTATGACTGATGCCTCTCCCATAGGCTGGGGATCCCACATGGGGCACAAAAGGGCCCATGGGCTCTGGACCCCCAAGAAGTCCTGATGCCACATCAACCTTTTGGAGGTCAGAGCAGTCAGACTGGCACTGTCAGCTTTTGCTCCTCAGCTCCAGGGTCAATTGGTTCAAGTCCATATGGACAATACTATGACCATGTACTTCCTCAACAAACAGGGTGGCATGCACTACTGTCTGCTGAGCCATTTGGAGGCAGATCTCCTAGACATCCATGTGGCAGGAGCCTCAAACCATCTGGCAGATGCTCTCAGCTGCTTAGGCGAAACATCCCATGAGTGGTCTGTCCATCCAGAGGTAGCTTACAGCCTGTTCTCCCACTGGGGCAAATGTTGCTGGACCTGTTTGCCTCCAGGGACAACACCAAGCTGAGGCTGTTTCATGCCCACCCCCCCTCAGCATGGCTCACTGCAGGAGGATGCCTTCTTGAGGCCATGGACCCCAGGCATCCTCTATGCCTGCCCTCCATTTTCCTTGATCCACAAAGTGCTTTTCAAGGTGAGTAGGGACAAGGTGAAGGTGATCCTGGTAGCCCCAGACTGGCCATGCCAGTTCTGGTATCCAGATCTCCTCAGCCTCAGCTGCAGGCCCCCAGAGCGGCTTTCAGCATGCCCAGACCTGATATCTCTCAATCAGGGGAAGGTATTCAGTCTGGACCTTCAATCCCTGCATGTCACAGCCTGGTACCTGAGCGGCTAGAGTTCCAGGCTTTGGATATCTCCAAGGATGTCTTCACCATGGTGGAGGCATCCAGAAAGGAATCAACCAGGAAATGTTACGCCTTCAAATGGAAACAGTTTTCCATTTGGTATCAGGGCAAGGGCCTGGACCATTTGTCCTGTCCAGTAGCTAACATTCTTGACTACCTTTGGTCTCTCTCCAAAGGGGGTCTTCTGTCATCGACCCTTAGGGTGCACCTGGCAGCCATCTCTGCTTACCGGGTGCAGGCCGGTCAGCCAGCATTGGCACAGGAGACAGTGGTCAGGTGCTTTTTCAAAGGCCTGGATCACATATCTCCTCCAGTGCATGAACCTCCACCTCCATGGGATCTTCTGCTGGTACTAGCAAAGCTCATGAGCAAGCCATTTGAACCTATGCACAAGTGTGCCCTGTCACACTTGTCATCGAAGATGGCCTTCCTGGTGGTTATCATGTCTGCCAGAAGGACAGAGGAGCTCCAGGTGCTTTTGGTGGACTCCCCTTATCTGGTTTTCCACAGAGACAAGGTTGTCCTATGGCCCCACACGAAATTCCTTCCTAAGGTGGTGTCAGAGTTTCACCTTAACTAGGTGTTAACTCTGCGGTTTGCTACTCTAATTACATGTCAGAGGCTAAGTACATGCTCCATACTTTGTACCTGAGGTGTGCTCTCTCCTATTATAAGGAGAGAGGGGCCAAAATTTGGAGAGAGGTTCACCAGCTGTTTGTCACCTACGCTGAAGCCGCTTCTGGCAGACCTGCAGCAAAGTGGATGATTGCAAGATGGATTACATCATGCATAACTCTGTGTTATGAGTTGGTGGGCAAGAAGCCTCCAAGAGGGATACAAGCACATTCTACCAACCATACCACTGCATCAGCGGCTGCTTCCAGGGAGATCCCTATCCAGGAAATCTGCTGGGCTGCTACCTGGAAGTTAGCAAACACCTTCATCACCCACTACCACATTGACCTTGAGTCATGCCGGGATACTGGTTTTGGGGCCTCAGTTCTCCAGTCTGTGTTCCCTAAGTAGGGGGTGTGCACCTTGCCTCCCTCTTCCTAGAGAATTGCTAGGAGTCTGCCAAAGAGTGTGGATGAACAATATAGCCACAATCCTAGAAAAACAGGTCACTCACCTCTAACAGTAGTTCTAAGAGTGGTATATGTTGTTCATCCACACGGACCCACCTGACCTCCCTGGCTACGATACACAAACCTGGCTTCCAGCGGGCTAAGATTTGGTGTCATGGGGTGCAGCCGAGGGTTATACCACCCGGGTGGGTGGGAGAAGCTAGCTTGAAGATTTTCGGCAGGATTTAAAGTAGAACGGGACATGCCAAAGAGTGTGAATGAACAAAATATACCACTCCTAGAAATACTGTTACAGGTGAGTAACCTGTTTTTTTTTTTAATTTTGACCCCACATTTTCTGCATAGTCTGTTTATGACCCTCACCTTATGATCTGGACCAATGGAATTTGTTAAATCTCATTTGAAAAGTGGTTTTGTGGTGGGACTGCAGAAACATTTTTCAGAGGGGATTTGAAAAATTACACCTGTCATGTTCATGAGGTGGGGAAACTCAAAGGCTATGTTGAAAATCTGGAAGCAAATGTGCAAAAATCACAAATGCATGAGTAAACATTGAAAAAAGTCAATCTTTTTTATTAAATTCATTGTTTTTCCACATTTGATCCCAAATGCTCTTCATAGTATTTTTATGACCCCACCTTATGATCAAGACAAGCAGAGTTCTTTAATCCCAATCCCATCTGAAAGGCAATTTCATGGACTGACTATGAAAACATGCTTCAGAGGAAATTTAAAAAAATATGACTCTGATGTTCATGAGATAGGGTCCTAAAAAGGCTATATTGAAAATCGGGAGCAAAAATATTTACAAAATGGCAAAGTGATGAATAAAGATTCAAATTGCCATTAACCAAACTTACCTTATTTCAGTGAGTTTTCAGTCAATGTTGGAAGCAGCAGGACATGTCCTTTAACAGAGAGGGACCCAAAAGGTTAAGTGAGGGATGTGTGGTTGTGGTTGCTGAGAGGGCTCAGGTATGGGGGGGTTGAAGGTCAGGGCTTCAGGACATGCCCAGGGACTGTTTCTTTTTTTACAGGTTTGCTAAAAATTAAAAAAAGAAGATGAGGGCCAAGACAATGAGAGGGACATTTTTTATTGTAGGTATCAGCACTAATGAGTGGACATCCCAGTGTTGGTCTGCCTTTTGGTGGCATGATGCTGGGCACACCAGCGTCAGATGCTGTTAGGGGGCAGGATGTGAGATTCTGAGTGTGGGGGTGGGTGAGCATGCAGAAGGAGGGAGTGGGAGTGTTTATTCTTTTCTACACTAGGATGTGGAATAGAGGGTGGGGGGGACAGCACACAAAGGGAGAGGGAGAATGTATTTTGTGTTAAACCAGAATAAGGAACAGAGGGAAGGACAGCATGCAGAGGGAGGGAGCAGGAGGATTTATTTGCTATGCTTTATGGGGGCACTGGCGTACGCTTGGGAGATGGGCAGGAGTAACAGAAGCAGCATGGGTGGATGTGTGTGCTGCCGTTTAACTCACATGAAAGGATGCAGCCATACTGTGATAGGTGTGGCTGAATTCTTTCATATGTGAGAAGTTTCTGCCCTTCAGCCAGCTCAGCAGCATCAGTAGTAGCCCTGTCAGGATTACATGTTGCCTCACACATTTCCTGCAGGCTCAGCTGCAATTATTGCATGCAGCATAGACCTCCCTCAGCCCCAGAGGCATGGTTCCTGTATGTTTGCTATGTGCACATGGACAAGCAAATATCAAAATAATGTGAAAATATCTCAGATAATTAAAAATTCAATGATGATGAATCTAAGGATATTAGAAATACAGTATAGCTAATAAAATCTATGTGATGCACATTTTGGGGGTCAAAACTATCAAACACTGCTACTTTAAGTTGGGAAGAAAATACATATATTAAAGCAATAAGACTGTGATTGGATTTTATTTATGTTGTTGTTTTTTTGTCTGGGAAAGGAGAGCTAGGCGATTCTGCTTAGTTTCAGCCTCATTGCAGAGGGGGAGCAGATGGAAACCAATTGAGGCACACTAGATAAAGCTGTCAGTGGTATGTTTTAGCGAATGGGGCAATTTGGCCAGAACACTGGGGAAATTCACCATCTCTTTTCAGGAAGTGCCATGTGATCTTTAATGTCCACCTGAACAACCACTAGAACAGAAAGAACTCCATTTAATGTCTCATCTGCAAGATTATTGCACACCCTGAAATTGTAAATATCAATAGATGATTTGTCCAGGTTTCCCCAATTATATTAGATAAACACAGTATATAGATAGTTCAGTAGACTATCTTACACTAGATAAGGAATCATCAAATCACTACAACAAATTGTTAAGGAAAGCATGTCCCAGTTGATACTGGAGCAGACTCAGTATGCAAAAGATAGACTCAGATGCTATAGCTCATTTAATTGTTGTTCCCAATTTGCCCTTTCCTAAATGTGACACACCGACTGTATATTACCATACTGTATGCTGCACAGTATGCTGTTGCACTGATATTTATTCTGCTTATTGCCGTACTGTTGTTGATATTTATTTGATTATACATATTGTTCACATGTTTTGCTATTGTTTTAACTACTGCTACCCTGTTACACCAATTTCTCCTCCCCCCTTACACCCTCCGCAAAGGTAGCATCTGTAAATGAGGCTAGTAGGATTATCTGTATTGCTTTCCTTGTACAAAAAAATCAACAGATAAATAAGATTTCAACAGCTAGGGTACAGGCAAACATTTAAAGTGACCATCGTATATTGAATTATGTTATGAAAGTACTTAATAGTAAAGTGCATTGACAAATTATACAGCATTGATCTCATAAAAAATGCAAGTTAGAGACTTGTCTAGCAGACCTCCAATCAGGTGGTTGGTTGTGTTTGTACTTGGTTTCTTCTGTCAATGATAAATGGTTATTATAGGACAACTGAGTGTAATTTTATTCTTGTCTGGTGCTTTCACAAACAAGAGTAAAGATAGTGCTAAGAAAGTAGAAAAAGCATGATGCTATTAAAGGGGCCAGGAAAGTTAAAAACTAGATTTAACAGCATTGTGGTACATGCTAGTTTATAGACCAAGCTGGTAGATGTCATTACATTACTCTTTCTGTTTGTCATTTATCAACAAATACAAATTTCAGTTTACACTAAGTCCAAAGATTGCTATTTCCGTTACCTTGTGAGCCATGCTTCATTTTTGTAGCAGAAACTAAGTGTGCATGTCTCAAATGGATTAGGTTTCACTATGTCAGTCCACAGGTAGCCTCTCTACCCACACACTCATTGGTTAAATTGGAGATGTTTAGGGTGAGGGAACTTTCACCTCTAGATCTGTAGATGTGTAATTGTTATCATCTCCAGGTGATGGAACTCTCTTACAGTATTCAAGGAAGAAAGATGATAGAGGTACAGAAACTCTTGTACAGTTTTATAAGTTGTAGGAAAGTGAGTTCCTGCCCGGTTTAACCCAGTTACATACTGTGCTGTTCTGATACCTTCATTTATGTTTTGTAGCTGAAGAGCTATTTGTGGACTAATCAGTTCACAATAGCTCTTTTCCTTGGACCTCAACTGAGACACTCTGGCCAGTGTACCTTATAGACTGACTTATTAAGTATTTCCTTCACGTCACTGCAGGCACTGTTTACTCACATGGGTTAGTTTTTAAATCTACAGGGGGCAGGTGGCATGGTTGCCTTCATAGACAAGCAAAGGCAAACCTTGTTTCCTATGTTTTCTAAAACTGTGATGTTATGGTATGGCTGTTAGTGGAATATAATCAATCAACAGCGTGCAGATTCACTATTGATTATAATAAATCTTAAGGTACCTTACCAGGATGCATTGTACTCATGCTGTTGAACCTTAAATCATATGCTTTAATCTCTAGCAGTACTGACTCTGTATGCTAGCTTGTGTAACTGTACGATTAGCTTACCAGATTATCACATTGCATCAGACAAGCATTCAGTTTTGGCTCTCTGTTGTCTGTCACACTAGTACTTGTATTTTATTTTCCCTGTTTTTCAGAGTTCCCTAACATTCAGCAGTAGCCTGACTAGGCAGACCTGGTGGCTTGAAGTTTGATAACCAGCAGTGAATCCTCACTCTGTCATTTGTATTCACTCCCACCCATTCCACAATCGTACAGGTCAGAGGACGTGGAAAGGTAATGCCTGTCTCTCTGTTGAGCTACAGTACTCTAATTCAGGCTGGACACTGGCATTAGAGACAAGAAAACATTGCATGACAGACGTTGTTTCTACAGCCCTTGAAATCTATCTGACTCTGTTGGAATCCTTGGCGGTATCGACACTGCAGAGCCAATGGACTCATTCACATACAGGCGAAAAAATGCAGAAGTGAAACTATCCATTTTGAACTTTTACAGTGTTAGCCTGTATGAACACATGATGCCTACTGTGAAGCATAAAATAGCTTTTGAAAGTCTTTTCAAATCGGAAACTATCCAGATTATTTTAGCTGAGGCTCAAGGGAGAGGGACCCATTGCTGGCAGATTAGTCCATAATTAGTTTGTCTGCTACTGCTGGCAAATTAATGTGTGTACAGGGGTTACATTGGACATGAACTCACTAGTAACAAAGTTTTCCCTCATCTTATAAAACTGCATGCAAGTTCCTGCTCCAATGTCTTCTTTCTTCATTGACTATTACAGAAGAGTTCTAACACCTAAAGGAAAGGGAAAGGGGAACTTGTTTAACCTGAAAAAGCACACTAAGACCCAGAGCTTATTTTCAGGTGCGACCTGGGAGCACAAGAAGGTTAAGGGACTTGCTCAGGGTTGCATAGTATGCAAGTGGGGGCTGATGGGATTCAAACCCAGGTCTGCAGGTTTGCAGCTCAGTGTCCTTAACCATCACACTACTGTATACTGCCTCCTAGAGACAACAGTATTTTCCCTACCTACAAATATAGAGGGAACAGTTCCCCCACCTAACCATTTCTCATTTTACCACTGTGTGGGGGGCATCTGCAGACTTACATTCTGAAACATCATCAGTCTGAGACAAGCTATACTTCCTATCCTACACAGAAAGGGAGTATAAATCAAATTACCTCAGCAACATCCATCTGTGCACTTACAGAATTAACTGCAATTCATATGAGTAAATCATGGGAGGGAGGATGGGGAGGACACATCTGAAATCCCCCTCTAGATTCTGGGGAAGGGGGTTCATAATACAATACCCTCCACAACACACACACACGCACACACACACACACACACACACACACACACACAAAAGCACAAGTATGACCAGTTTGCCACATGGATACTGTATGACTTCAGTTTAATCTCTGCACTCCATTCCAGGACTTCACCCTAAATGCTACACATTGTATTCCAGGCCTTCCCTCTTTTTTCTCACTACTACATTCAGCAACTAATAGCCTAACATTTCCTGCAAAATAGCTGATGAAGACTTCTGTTTGCATTCTGTTATAGTCTTCAGTTAATCCTGTTACTGTGAAACTGCCCTGGCTTGTTACTGTACCAGAACTCCCTCCTCCCATTTGCAAGTCATCACCATATTGTCTCACTGTTACTGTAACAACAGTGAAAAGTGCTGTTCAGTCATGTGTTTGAGATGTGCAGCTCTGTTCATTAATTAGGCCCCCCTTTACTTGGTTGTTTCACGTAGTATCATTGTTTAACTTTTGGATCACATCTTCTGGGATGGCATGGTGACTCCTAACAAATATGAGGTGTTAAAAACCTACACAACACCACTGAATATGTGTACTGAAAGAAATAAACCTGGGAGCTTTGCCTGGCTTAGCTCAATATGGCAGCTTAATTCCTCAGCTCTCCCAGGACATCCAGCTATCTGTCTTCATCTACAGCCATCCAGGACAATAATGTAAGCCAACAGCAAGATCCAGCAAGACAACGTTTATAACTACAACTTTGGTGAGTTATTTTCACAATTGCTTCAAAATTTCAACTGTTTTCTACCCACTAATCTTGTCTGTTTGCCTTGACCTACCAGCATGGCTGAGCAAGAGACGCACCTCTCCTCACTTTCAAGAGTGGAAGCTATGTTTCAGAAATCAATTTCTGAAATGAAAGATTTAAAAACAACTTCTCAGCAAAATACACCTACTCTATTAACCTTGGACACCTGCTTACTAAGCATTGAAAATAAAGCTAGTCAAAATGAATCCTCAGTCCAAGATCTTAGAGCTAGTGTAACAGAACAGGACAGAGCTATCAAAACACTCCAAACTAAAATAGAGGACACTGAAAATAGAAGCCGCAGAAAGAACTTAAGATTTTTTGTCTTCCCTGAGGGTTCCGAACTTGGAAACACAACTGCCTTACTTCTGCATGTTTTGCCCGCTATGCTGTGTCTTCCACCCAATCTCACTTTAATCATAGAGCATTATCATCACTCACTAGGCCCTAGGCCAAGTCCAGAACAAAAACTGAGGCCAACAATAGCACGTTTTCTTAACTATGCCCACACGGAGATTATACTGCAGAAGGCAAGAGAAACTGGAATCCTGATGTGGCAAGAATTTAGGATTTATATCTATAGGGATTATTCTAAAGAGTTGTCTGCTAAAAGATGTGCCTTCAACCCAATCAAACAAGAGTTATATCAAAAAGGGATAAGGTTTGCTCTCCAGTATCCTGCACTGATGAGGCTCTACTTGGGCAATACATTTAGAGATTTCAACACTCCTGAAACTCTGTCTGCTTTTATCGAAACTTTTCCAGCTCAAAAAAGTATACCTTGCACTCCCGAAGTGTTACTCTCAGGACTCTCGGCTGATTTATCCACTAGCGAGGTTGGTGCTGCTCGGGAAACTAGGCATTCACCCCCACTCGTGCAAATGCAGAAGCCTCTTGCCTGGATAGCTCACCCCACAGAAAAGCACTGCAGCTCCCAAAAGATACTCCTATCTGTCTTCACCGATCCCTTTAAGCAATATGTTTGACCCTCTACAGGACCCAGCTCTGTCTTCGCAAGAGGATATATCCCAGATGGATGCAGAGACTTGCAGAACACCCTGAAAACTGGACTGATCTCCGTTGACTCCTCCTGTGCAGAAATCACCTCTAGTTCCCCTCTCAAGCCATGCATACAACCGAAAAAAAAGAAAAGGCAAGAGCAAAAGCAAGTCCCATCCTCTGATCTCTGAAACCCGCAAGGTGAGTATGACATGATCTGTGTTCCTAATGTCTGCTCTATCCTAGCTCATTGCCTGTGCGACCTCGCTATTCAGGCTACACCTATTAGCTTTAAAGGACCCACATGAATACTGGTGCGGCTTCTTAAGGCAGACCTGCTTTCACTTGCAGCAGGTACTTAACTGCCATAACAGTACATCACGGTTTACATATTTTTTCAGCTGACCGCTTTTCCTCTTAATTTCACCCTTTAAACTTAGTGCTCTCTAGACTATACAGCACCAGTAATGCAAACAGGATATTATTGGGTTAAAGGTAGCATTAAATCCTCTCTGATAATAACTGCTAATACTCATTTGGCCAATCTCTTGTTATGAATATTTTTTTTTCACTGTTGCAACAGGCACTCTTATGGCTCCTAAATGTACTATATGTTTCTTTTTCTTTTTTCATACAGTACATACTTTAAAGACACAGATACAATTCATGACATGATAGCTGTTTTTACATATACATTCCAGATATGACCTTTTCTCCCATAAAACTTCCTTATGCTGCTTAACCCTACCCACTACCTTATTCCCCCCTACAATCCCCTCTGTCTAGTTTTCCCCTTCTTCACCGTTTGTGCTCCTTTATTAAGGTAGCCGTACTATCTATTGCAGGCCATTTTCAAGACTCATGGTGCCAACACATATTACATAAACTCAGATATTATTCCCTAATGGAGCTCTTTATTGCAAAACTAAGGAGTATGCTTGAAGCCGGATACAACTGCTTTGAACAAAATTGTACTTATCCCATTTGGGGTGACTCACTGAGTCTATTCCCTAGGCTCAGTCAGGCCCTCTCAGGATTCATTATTGGAGGCTATTTTCAGGCATATGGATAGTTTGTTTAAATTCCTTGGGGTACTAAACTTTCTCCTATATGACATCATTTTTCTCAAAGCCTTTGTGCTACCTTTCACAGACAAACAACTATCCTACATACTTAATGAACTCACCCACGCTGGGGCTATCCCCTCAATTGTTTGCATATGTGGGCCACAACGTTATTAAGAGTTCTCTGCTACACACACTCTTCTTTTTACTTATCTTTAATGTATATGCCCTTGACTTAATTACCATCCTGTCTTGCTTGCTTAGCTACAACCACAAATGCTGATATATATATTTCAACAAGCCTAATCCTTTTAAAGGAGAAGTCCACCCAGAATATGCAAAAACATATGTTATGTAGAGTGTTTTGCTATGTATGTTAAATCCTAGTGTGTCCTTCTCTCTGTCTGCTATTAGGAGTTTTTCCTAAATTAGCCTGCTAGCTGTATGGTAGTTTTACGAACCCTGGGGATCTCCATCACAAATAGGTTTATTGGCTTTCTTTCTCCTACGATGCATCCTGGCTCATGTGACAGTGATGTAGCTATGCCCTTAGGTTTATCAGGGTCTGTCACAGCTCAGCCACAAAGATAATACTTCTTTCAGAGAAGTCACACTGCTAGATTTTGGATGAGTGCAATCATTATTATTTTGACATTAGTACCTTTGTCCTGCTATGTTACAAATCCTATATAGATGTTCAATTTTGCTACTTAGTACTGGTGCAAAAACTGAAAGTGACAGAGGAATAGAGTAAACAGTGACATGATTCACACACACACACACACATACACACACACACACACACACACACACACACACACAGCAGAACATAGCAGGACAAGGTACTAATGTCAAAAAATAATAATGATTACACTCACCCAAAATCTAGTAGTGTGTCTTCTCTAGAAGAAGTATTTTCTCTGTGGCTAAGCTGTGACAGACCCTGTAACAAGACACTGGCTTCCTGCAGGGGCAATTAGACATCACACCAAAGGGCACTCTGGGAAGACTAGAGGCCATAAAAGAAACCAGAATGGCAACCTCCAAGGGCAATAAAACAGTTAGGGAAAGTTAGAAAAAACATCTCTCACAGCCAGATGAAAAGAAAATGCTGGGAACTGGTTAGAACACAGACAAAAAGACGACTACATATCTTTTTCTGATTTTAACATGGAGTTTTCCTTCAAGAGAGCAGTCCAGTTCTGTTGGTTTTCTTTTTCACTCATCAGTTCTGTTATATATTGTCCTGGTTGTTGCTATAACCAATATTTTTATGTAATTACACTGAATTTCTTCTTTTCTAGATGAAGCTGAAATACTGGTTTCCCCTTGGGAATCGTGTTTGTGTTTAATCTTGACTAAGAGTGAATTAATCCTTTCACTATATCTATAATTCATATGTTGTTATTATCTGACTGACAACTTCATATACATAAGTGGCATCTCTACTTGGATTTAGTGTTCTGTAATTACTGCATGCCCAATTGCTTCATGAGAGTCTGCGTACTTCTGTACTGACTCTTATCTCATACCGCAATATAGAGTGCTTTACTGTTATATATATAGAATGTTAATAGTTAAGTGTTGGTTAATGTGTTTACTATCTTTGGTCTTTTATCACTTGTTAAAGAGATGCATCAACTATAGGTATCGTAAAACCATATCCCTGCCACTTGAAATACTTTTTTGGTCCTGCACACAATCCCCTATTCATTTCTTCATTTTCAATAAGTTATCTAATCCTGTTGGCCTCTCAGTGTCCCCTGCCATGATCTTCTTTGAGTCCCTTTCACCAGACAATCTGTATCTTAATTTTACATAAAATATGGCTGAAGTTTTACTATACTCAAGGAATGTTAAGAGACTCAACTCTCCTTGTAAACGCAAACAAATTATCTCCCACCTTAAAAAACACAAGGCAAGGATTGCATTTTTACAGGAAACTAAGTTTCTGGTGGAGGATACTGATAGGCTTAAGCAGGATTGGGTCAGTCATATATTTGCTTCTCTTATACTTCTAAAAAAGAGGTGTAGCAATTCTGATCGATAAGAATCTTAAATGGTCCCATATAAAACAATTACTGATACTGAAGGCAGATGGGTAATTGTTAAATTTAATACACCTTCTGGCCCTTTAATACTGGTTAACATGTATTCCCCTAATTCTGACCCACCAAATGTCTTTACTAATTTGGCTTAACAAATTCTGTCTAACAGTACGGATAATGCTCCTATACTGATGGGTGGGGATCTAAACCTTGCATTAGATGCACATTTAGATAGAAGCAACATTTCGGTGGATGCCCACCCTAGAAGTATCAGTGCCCTATCCCTACTCTTGAAAGATTTTGGTCTTACAGAGCTTTGGAGACTTTTTCATCCCAGAGATAGGGAATATACCTTCTACTCACCACTTCATAAGTCTTACAGTAGAACTGACTACTGGTTTGCATCCCATTCTATCATAGATAAAGTAAATGAAGCCTCTATTCTCCCAGTGGTCATATCAGACCATTCTCCAGTTTGCATCCCTTTACTCTGGAGTCCACCATTAGCTAAATCTCTCATATGGCATCTGGCTCTCCCTCTTAATTAAAGACCCAGAATTTATCTCATGGGTTGAAATTCAAATCCAGGAATTTACCTCTTTTAACAAACCTTCAGATACTTCTATGAGCACATTATGGGAAGCTCTGAAAGTTACCATCTGAGTTAAAATTAAAAGTTTTGCAGCCCATCGTAGGAAGATGAGAGAACAGCAGCTAGCTGCTATGGAGAAGCAACTAAAAGAAAAAGAATCCCTTTATTTCAAATCTCCAAAGCCCGATCCTATGTCTCCCCTCCACTTAGAAATATTGAACCTCAGAATAAAAATGAATGAGCTTCTAACTCATAAAACAGAACTAGCATTGTTCAAACTTAACCATAAATACTGGGAGCAAGGTGATAAATGTGGCAAACTACTAGCTTACCAACTTAAAAATCAACAGGCAGAAAGGCACATAGTGGGCACTAAAGATCAATTAGGTCAGCTCTTTACTGACTGTCTCTCTATTAATCCGGATATGATGTCTTTTTACAAACAATTATATACTAAGCCTAATTATGTCCCTATCCCTCACATTCAACACTTTCTAAATAGAATACATATCCCCCATCTCTCTGATAAAGACAAAAAAGACTTGGACTCCTTTCACTTTGCAAGAAGTCCGAAATGCCCTTTCTTCCCTAAATCCTGGCAAAGCTCCTGGTGGAGATGGCTTCCTGGTGGACTTTTATAAGGCACTTTCTAATACTTTATGTCCCTTAATCTTTAAAGTTTTCCAGGAAGCTAATCAAACCAGTGGACTCCCTCCTTCAATGTCAGAAGCCATTATAACTGTAATATAAAAAAAAGACAAAGACCCTTTTCTTCCCTCTAACTACAGACCAAAATCTTTCTAAAACACAGATGGGAAAATCTCTGCAAAACTCTTAAAATCCCAGCTGGAACCATTTATTTCTAAATTAGCTCATAAATCCTAAGCTGGCTTTATCAAGGGAAGAACTGGCTCCAATCATTTACACTCATTATTTAATTTAATACATAAGGCTAAATCTTTAAAAACACCTGCTGCTGCTGCTATAGCTATTGGTTTTGAAAAGGCCTTTGATTCTTTAAGTTGCAATTCTTTATACCAGACTTTAAATTTTTTTGGTTTTACCAGTACATTTTGTTCTTGGATTAAATTATTATATGCATCTACCTCCGCTAGAGTTCTAACTAACTCTACACTTTCTTCTTCTTTCCTGCTGGCTAGAGGTACCAGGCAAGGATGCCTGTTATCACTCTCCCTTTTTATTCTAGCGATGGAACCACTTTCTGCCCCTCTCCATTTATCTAGCAATATTAAAGGAATTCCCGTCGGCAACCTCCATTTCACTTCACTATCATATGCAGACGATCTCTTAATCCTTTAAGAAAACCTCGAAGAAGCAGGGCAACCACTGGTAAACCTATTTAACAAATTCACTACAATCTTGGGCCTGGCCTTAAACCTTAACAAAACCGAAATATTACCCTTAAATTCTCTTTGTAAACCACACATGAATAACTCCTTGGGCTTTCGATGAGTGCCCTAAGGCCTAACATATCTCAGAATAAAAACTGTCCTGAATTTAGTGAAAGCATGGGAAGCTAATTTTACTCCTCTACTATCCAATATTGGAACCATTTTAGATAATCGGCTTAATGAATATGGTAAATGTTGTCAGGACTATCTTAACTACCTTCACAATGCAAATAACTAATGGACATTTAAAGAAACAACTTTTAAAACTTATAACAATCTTTATTTTATGACCTCTCCTTAGTATTGATGCTGTCTCTTTATTTTGAAACATTTTTTCTCCTTCTAGGCACCGTTTTTGTCTTTTATATAACAGTTATTCTTTGATGTAGAAATTTAAGTTGTACTTCCCTAAACCTCATTCAGCAAGTAAACAATATATATTTTCTATTTACAACAGACACAGATTTATATTTAATAACTCTCTCTTATTAGAGCACAATTTTGATTTATTGAAGTTATGACTTTTTAACTGAAAGAGACATAATTGACAGTTATTCTTCAACCAGATTTTGCAAAAAAGAATATAACCTTATTGTTTATAAGATTCTGTAATTTAATATACTTGCTGTGTCTTATATATTTTTATCAGTATGTCTGTATTAGGAAGACTGTTTCTATTGTTAAAATCTTTGAATAACAAGATAAAGTAAAAAAAAAAAAGAACTAAACCTGCCATTACCCATGCAACATTTCTAGTGCTGAGACGTTCCTTACAAGTAGGTAATCTCCCATCCATCCTATTGGCTGATGCACAATTATACATTTTGGACTGCCAGAGGCCAAGCCTTCAGCCATGATGGCACTGACCAGTTTACTTTGTGCATCTGTAGAGGCTGGTCGCTATTTCTGATCACTCCCAAACTCTCAAGTAATTATTCAAACTGAATTTACACTTTCACTTTCCTTATAAAAATTTAAAGTCAGAGACTTTCCCAAGACCTTCTTGATGGCCAGTCAGTCAGGTAATTTCCTCACCTCCATCATGCTAATGGATGACTACCACTACACATCACCTCATAGTGCTAGCCACGACCCTCCACAAGACAGGGTTGCACTTCATTTCAGACCTAGGTGATTGGCTTAGATGGGCCAGGTCTCCAACTCTGGTACTGAGGGACACTGATGTGGTACTTCACCTCCATCCACAACATAGTTGGAGGACACAATATAATGCAGCAGCTAAGGCCTGGGGCTATGAACTTGGAGAACTTGGGTTTGATCCCCACAACACCCCTGACTAGCATTAAAAGTTGTTATAAACCAGATCAAAAGCCAGCTAGTCCCCACGCAAGGCCTCCTACACTTCACCACACAGATGATCATGAACCCAGGGCCTAATGACCATAATGAAAGAGAAAGCCCACAACCTGACCCAGTTTATTGGATCATTACGAATGCATCCCTACAGGCCAATGCATGCATACTTGCTGCTGCTGCTCAGTCTCATGGCATCAATGGTGCTATCGGTTCAGCTACACACATGCCCACTCCATGAATCTGTTCTGGACACATAAGTTCATTCAAGACAGCTGGTACCCGAAAACCTGTCTACCCATCAACGTGCAAGGATGAAAGCAATACACTGTGCCTGGTTATCCTTCACTACTCAGGTCACTGATCAGGAAGAATCCCAAGTTACCATGGTGTACAAGAACAAACAAAGGAGACTCAGAGCAGGGAAATGATCAGAGAGGTGCAAAATGCTGAAATCGGCAGAACACAACCTACTGCGTTCAGATCTAGAGAGAGAGAGAGAGAGCAGCCACCAGCTTCCTTAAAGCAAGGAGATGATTTAATAGAGTACACTGAATTGAATTATTAATTTTGGGGACTGTGTAAGTAAGTAGGAGTCAGTGTTTTTGGTTCTCTGTTTTTGGAGTTGACTTTTCATAGCCAGGGAAGAAATCTGGCTGGGAGAATATTTGCAGTCATTTGCGACTAGAACTGTTACTTAAACTCTGCGAAATAGGTGTCTGAAAGGAAGGAAGGCACTCCCCAGGGTGGTGGGTCACAGTTGTAGTTGATTGTTTCTGGAGGGCATGGATTTATGAGTAGTAAGCTAAATAGACACAAGGGTAGAGAAGTCTATAAGGAGCAGGACTGGGGTAAATCCAGAAAAAGGCAAAGGCAGTAAGGACAGAGATGGGCCTAAAAGGGGTAAGGCCATCAAAAAACGGAGGGCAATGAGTACCAATGCCCGCAGTCTGGGTAACAAGCTCCCTGAACTAGTGGCCTTGATGGAAGAGGGATGCCTGGATATTGTGTCAGTCACAGACAGATGGTACACAGAGAACTATGACTGGGGATGTCAACATACCAGGGTACACAATCTACATGAAGGACATGGAGGGTAAAGGAGGAGGAGGAGCTCTCTACATAAGGGAAGGAATCAAAGCAACAGAACTAAAGGGAAACCAGGGAGAGAAGGAGGCACTGGGAATCATTCTGGAGACAAGAAATGGCAGCACAATCCACTGAGAGGTTGTTTAGAGACCTCCATCTCATGGAGAGGTGATGGACAAGGAAATGATAGAAGGAATCCTTAGAATGGCAGAAAAAGGAGAGATATTGTTGATGGGAGACCTGAATATACCAGTTGTTAACTGGAGCACCTTTACTGCAGCCACATTGAAGAGCAGGATCATTCTTGATGCCCTACAGGGGGCATGCCTCAGACAGCTAATGTTAGAACCCACTCGGGAGAGAGCAACAATAGACCTGGTACTCTCAAATGGGGATGGAGAGAGAATCTCAGATTTAGATGTGGGTAGCTATCTGGGAACAAGCGACCACCGAACAATGTGATTCACAATAAACACAGCTGTAGAGTCAAGCCATACAAAAGCAAGAGTGTTGGACTTCAGGAGGGCTGACTTTGGCAAAATGGGAGAGTGCCTCAGAAAAGTACTAGCAAACAGGCAAGAAGATGGGGTGGAGAAACAATAGGGAAAAGGTTGGGAAAAGGACAGCATTCAGGATGTGTGAGGAAACACAGAAGGAGCAGGACAGAGAACTATATCAGTTAAAGCAGAAGCAGGCAGGGAAGGCAGTCAGAATAGCAAAGGCCCAAACTGAGGAAAAGATAGTCAACTCTGTTAAGAAGGGGGATAAAACCTTTTATAGGTACATTAGTGAGGAAAGAAAGAGCAAGGGAGGGATACTGAGGCTTAATAAAGGAGAGGGAATGTGGGCAGATGGTGACAGTGAAAAAGCAGGGATACTGAATGAATACTTCTGCTCAGTATTCACAAAAGAAGAGGAGTGGTAGGTACCTAAACCAAACAAAAGAACCACTATGGAGAGGGGGGGTCAACACAAGTCCATTCACTGAAGAAAGGGTTCTGAAAGAACTCTTAAAACTGAAGGTGGACAAAGCAATGGGGCCTGAAGGGATTCACCCAAGAATTCTAAAGGAACTAAGGGTAGAACTAGTGACACCACTGACTACCCTCTTTAAAACAAATCATAGGAGGATGGGGTGGTACCTAAGGACTGGAGGAAGACAGATGTGATTCCACTTCACAAAAGTGGGAACAGGGCAGAGGCAGGAAACTACAGACCAGTTAGTTTGACCTCAGTGGTAGGGAAAATGATGGAATCCCTTCTGAAACAAAGAATTGTTGAGTACCTAGAGGCCAGTGGGACACAGAACCCAAGGTAGCATGGATTCACAACAGGAAGGTTATGTTAGACAAATCTAATAGATTTCTTTAACTGGGTGACCAAAGTAGTAGACCAGGGAGGGGCTGTGGATATGGCTTACCTAGACTTTGGCAAGGCATTTGACACAGTCCCACACAAAAGATTAATATACAAGTTAGCCAGCCTTGCAGTGGGTCCCAAGGTGGTAGTCTGGGTAAAACATTGGCTGGACAACAGGACACAGAGGGTAATAGTAAATGGAGTTCACTCTGAAGAAGGGGGGGGTTACTAGCGGAGTACCGCAAGGTTCAGTAATGGAACCGGTCCTGTTTAATGTCTTTATAAGTGACATTGCAGAGGGACTGGAAGGAAAAGTATGCCTCTTTGCAGATGATATAAACATCTGCAACAGGGTTGATACCTGGGGGGGTGGAAAGAATGAGAAGGGACTTGGCAAGGTCAGAGGAATGGTAAAATGTATGGCAGCTTAGATTCAATGCAAAGAAGTGCAAAGTAATGCACCTGGGAAACAAAAACCCGGGGAAGAGTACACAATGGGCGGTGACATGCTAACAACAACAAAAATGGAAAGGGATCTGGGGGTAGTTATATCAGATGACCTAAAGGTGGGCAAGCAATGTGAGAAGGCAGTAAGGAGGGCTTGGGGGATACTGGGATGCATAGGGAGATGCATCACCAGTAGAAAACAAGAAGTTGTTATCCCTCTGTACAGACAGTTGGTGAGACCCCATCTGGAGTACTGCATGCAGTTCTGGAAACCCCATCTCCTCAAGGACATAGACAGGATGGAGGCTGTCCAAATGATACAGGGTCTGCTCCAGAAGACATATGAAGAGAGACTAAAGGAGTTTAATATGTATACCCTCAAGGAAAGGAGGGAGAGGGGGCACATGACAGAAACTTTCAAGTACCTCAAAGGAATCAACAAAGTCCAAGAGGGCAGCATCTTTCAGAAAAAGAGATATGCAAGAACAAGGGGGCACAATTTGTAGATAGAGGGGGAATGGCTCAGAGGTAATATGAGGAAGTATTTTTTCATGGAGAGGGTTGTGGATGCATGGAATGGCCTTCCTGAGGAGGTCATGGAGTCAAAAACAGTGGGGTAATTCAAGAATGCGTGGCACAGACATAAGGCAATTCTAGTAGTGGATAGGAGAAAGTAGGCTGTTGGTTAACTAGGATCTGCAGCTTATGCATTAGGTAGGGAAATGGGCAGACTAGGTGGGCCAAGTGGTCCTTATCTGCCATCAAATTCTATGTTTCTATGTTTCTTGGCTACTTGCCTGGCTGGCATGCTGAACTCTCCAGCAAACTGGCTCAGCCGAAGAGCACCCACACCTACAGTTACAGTACTTCTCAGCGTAGGTCCATGAAAGTCCCAGTGTGGATGTTGGCACCTGACTGATTAAACAGTTCATGATATTCTCTGCTCTAAGTAATCATACTTGATGTCCAGTTGGCATCTTCATAACCGCCTGGATCTCCCTCATTCAAGGATCACTGTTTCACCACAATGCTCAGCCAGACAGCTGAATACAGGGTGTCTCTCCAGGGGGTTAACCGTTTGTTGCCCTTCAGAATGCAATCGACAAGAATACTTATTGTAGGCATTGGCAGATGTTCTGTAAATGGAGTACCACAATAGGTCTGTCCCCTTTGGCAGTGGGCCTTCACCAAATTCTAGACTTTCTCAATGAAAAGACCTTGCAGGTTCCTCTTTGAGACTTCAGGTTTTGGTATTTTCGAAATGTGGGACTCAGTTCACACCCAGGTGTAGTCTGGCTGCTACGGGCGGTACAGTTTACTTCTCTCACACTGACTCAGCTGCCCTCCATGTCAACTTGATCTGGGCTCGAAAGGCCTCTATAAGCCTCCTTTTCTATACCTGGTTTTCTATACTAGATAACGCTCAGCATGGTCTTGCTGACAACTATGGGCTCAGCCAGACAGGTGGGCATGTTGCAGGCACTATCAAGCTGAGCACAGTTCCTTTCCTTTCATAATGACAAATGGCTCAGAACAATTCTGTCATTCTCTCCTAAGGTGGTATCCCATTCCACATGGGTGAGGAAATTCCTTACCAGCCATGCACACAAAGTGAGGTGACAATGATACGGCTCTTCATCTGATCAACATGGTATCCCTCATGAAGGCTCATCTGACCACGTCGAAAGTTTCCATCAGTTGTATAGGCTGTTCATTTTCATTGAGGAAAACAAAATTGGGTCAAGCTTCCTCTAAAGAAGCAATAGCTAGGAGGACATGGGCAACAGTAATGGTCACCTACCAAGGGGGGGCCTGGAACTCCGGCGGGCATTCTGGTGCATTCTACCATGGTGATGGCAGCGTCATGGGTGGAGATGGGGCAGCCTCAGTACAGGATATCTGAGCTGTGGCTACCTGGTGCCCTGTAAATATTTCTGCCTGCCATTTCAGATTGGACGTTATCATCAGTAGGCAGAGCTACATTCAGAAGGGTGGTGCTTCAGGTTGCTATGGATTCAGGGTAACATAATGTTTGTTTTCCCATCCAGGATTTTGCCTGGTACTGCTACAAAAGTCCCACTTTGAAGAAATGTCTGAGCACTAGAAACGTTGCAGGAGGTAATGGTATTTACTCACTTGATAAAGGTGACTATCCCTGCAACCTATCTAGTGCTCAGAGTCCCTCCTGATTGTGGATGAACAGGGTGCCTGTGCAGCCAGAACCATGTAGGGATACTCCCTAGTTTATCTAGGCAGTGTTACAGCATGAAAATTGCATTACTTTATCTACTACTTATGTTCTGGAATGTTTTGAGATATATATATATATATATATATATATATATATATAAATATATATATATATATATATATATATATATATGTGTGTATATATTAGAGGCAAAAACTCCATTTAATGCATCGGTTAGGGTTGTTCCATAGTGACAAAAGTGAGGAAATTCATGTTAGGGTTGAAAACCCCCTTGGACCCCATCCCACCCCCGACGGCATTGGGGTGCACATTAAGTCATGGGCCCTAACTCTCACCCCATCACATGTGTAAAGCAGCAGAAGTATAGGAGAATGGGGTGAGAGTTAGACCTAACACCCCAATGCGCACCCCAATGCCGTTGGGGTGCTAGGGGTCCAAGGGTTTTCAAACTTAACACTGAATTTCCACTTTGTCACTGTGGAACAACCCTAACTGATGCATTAAATGGAGTTTTTGGCTCTAATTTCCCCTTCTTTGAGAATGATAACGAGAAATAGTGAGTGTAGTGGTAGGGGAGCGCCAGCCTTGGGCCCCTGGCCCCCGATGCATGTCTTGTGACATAGTAACAGGAACAGCAATGCAAACAGAACTGCTAACAGTGGCGCACATGGTAACGCAAGTGTAAATGAGAACAGAAAGGGTAACGCACACGGTGGCATAGACGGGAACGGTCCGCAATGTGATGTCTTGTCACATAGTGACATGGTGCCCGCAAACGGAAATGTCAATGGGCATGGTGATGCAAAGCAAAACAGAAAGAGAAACAGTACTGTAGACACAAATGGCAAAAAATAACAGAAACGCAAGCGCAAATGAAAATGCAAAGGATAACGCCCATGGTGGTGTAGATGTGAACAGTAAGTGAAACGGGTACGGAACTGCAAGCAGAAAGGGCAACTGTAACAGTAATGTAAGCGCACAGGCTGGTTTTCCCCAAAAGCTGCATTGAGAAAGACAGTGAGTACAAAGAATGTATGCATAATAAAGGGTCTCGGAGCAGAAAATGAGGAGTTGGAATACTAAATAGCTTATATCTCAGGAACCGTACGACGTAGGAAAAAAAATGTAAAAGTCATGTGATTTATGACTTTCCTGGCTAGTTTTGTACTTAGCCCTCATTAGGGGGCTAAGTATTTTTTTGACGAAAAGTCAGTATCTCGCACCGTTTCCGAGATACAGACCCTGAAAGGTGCGGCAAACGCCATAATGTTATCCTAAGGGGAAAAAAGAGAAGTTTGGAGTGCCATAACTTTGGATCCTTGTAACATTTTTTCACCAAACCACTAAAAGACACATCTATGGGATGTTGGCTCTCTTCCCTTCAAATTTCAGCCCAAAAGACTGAGCTGTTATATTGCAGCAGGGCGCCAAAGGATTGCTTCAATGCGTCGGATGCCGTACTGTTATCCTATGGGAAAAAGCATCAAATTTGGAGTGCAGTAACTTTTCCCCCATGTAATATTTTTTCAACACAACACTGAAAGGCACATCTGTGAGATGTTGGCTGCGTTTCCTCCAAATTTCAAGCCAAAGCACCAAACCATTCTTTTGCAACAGGGTGCCAAAGAATTGCTGTCATTTTCCCATAGCCTAGAAAAGTACTGTAGCAATTTGCAAAAGCTTTCCCAAAAATTTGCGACACTTTCATGAGTGCGACACTACTTTGCAAAAGTACTTTTTCCAGAAATTTGAAAAACATATTTCTGGGGTGTTTTACCCCAAAATAAAGACATGACTAGCATCTTCAGGGCCCGACGAGGTAAATACAAAAAGAATTAGGTTGCTAGAGGGTCCCAATTTTAAATGCCAAGCATTTTTCTGATCAGTAACTGAAAACAAAATGGCAGATTTGTGACAGTAAGAAGGCCATTTGTGACAGTAAAAAGTGCATTTGCGACACTGTCAAACTTTTTGTTAACTTTTCCCATTGACTTATAATGGGAAATTGTTTTTTGAATAACTTTTGAACTGTTTAATATTTTTTCACAAACTCCTCAAAAGGCACATCGGGGACCCTGGCCGCACGTTCTCTGAAGATTTTGGACCGGTCGCACAAACCGTGCAACCTGTAGGTGCGACCGTAGAATTCCAGAAAAAGCGTAAATGCATGTGCAGATCACACTTAATAACTCCGCACCCATGTATCCGATGGGTACGAAACTTGGCAGATCCCAAGGCGTATGGGTCTTGATCATGTATTCAAAATTTCAGGCAAATCTATCAAACAGTTGCAAAGTTATTAAGGTGCAAAATTTTGGGTTTAATATGTAAATGGCTCCTCAACCCTAACTATGGTAGCACTACTGTGCTACCATTATATCTATATATACATATGTGATATGCAACCCCCCCTACTGGAAATATTGTCAATATTTTTTTGTTCGAGTGCCAGTTGACCCAATAACATCACGAGTGATGTTATGGGGTCAACTGGCACGAGAACAAAAAATATTGACAATATTTCCAGTAGGGGGTTTGCATATTCTATTTATGCCATATCTCCAAAAGAGTGAAAAAAAAGTAAATTCTTGCCATTTTTTGCCGATTATAAAAAATCTAAAAGAAAACTATAACTGAAACACTACTCATTTTGTAGGTATGTTTGTCCTGATCAACTTTTTTCACAAAGTACCATGCTACTATTTTTCATTTTAAAGTTATATGCATTTGTTTGTTGCAAAAAGTGAAAAAAATGTAATTTTCTGTAGTTTCTTTGCTAATCATAAAAAAAATTAAAAGGTACATATCAATGAAACACCACTCATTTTGTAGATATGTTTGTGGTGAACAATTTTCATGCTCATAGACCATGTTATCATTTTTCATTTTAAAGTTATTTGCATTTGTTTGTTGAAAAAGTTAAACAAAATAGCATTTTCTGCTGTTTTTTTTGTTTATTATATAAAAAAATAAAAGTTAGTCATAAATAAACACCACTCATATTGTAGATATTTTTGTGCTGAACAACTTTCGTGCTCGAAGTACCATGCTATCATTTTGCATTTTAAAGTTATTCACATTTGTTCATTGAAAAAAGTGAAAAAATGCACTTTGTGTTGTTTTTCAGCTAATTATATTTAAAAATCAAAGTTACCCATAAATGAAACACCACTCATTTTGTAGATACTTTTGTGCTGAGCAACTTTCGTGCTCTCAGTACCATGGTATCATTTTTCGTTTTAAAGTTATTCGCATTTGAACACAGTTACTACTGCTACTGCAGGTGAATATGCAAATGAGTTCCTAATAAGCCAATCTCTACCTACTGTGTGGATCAATTTACCTACAGTGAGGATAAATGCGATATCCTCACTGTAGGTCTGACCACCCTAAGGATATCGAAAATATTTGCCTTTTTTTATCCTCACAGGTATGGCATAAATATATGTATATATATATATATATATATATATATATATATATATTAGATAACCCACTGTAAGGTGTACAGTTGCACTCTGATATACCTACGCCTTGGTGTGCGTTCAATCACTCAAGGCATGCGTATATCAGACCATAACTGCACATCCTACAGTGGGTTATCTGTCTTATAAAATGGTTAAAATGGCATTGGGGGGTAAAAGTGCAGGTGTGTGGTTTTGCTCTGATATATTGTATGCACAGTCATGTGATGTGTTTCGGCCAACCAGCAGAGAATATTTTCCCTACCCATTTTATAAACATATACATACATATATATATATATATATATATATATATATATATATATATATCTACACTAATTGATATTATATATGTTATTCTTGATGGAAGATTTTAGTATGGCTTATATCTACTGTACCATACTGCATGGTTTTTCAGTTACTGTATCTGCCAGTAAATGACCTCACCATGCAGTTGATGTTTCTTGCTGGTCATTTGTCTTCTTGTTTTTTTGCTTTTTCTTGTGTTTTATCCTTTTCTATGCCAGGGAAGTTTCTACCTGGACAATGTTATCAGGGCTGGAGGCTTGGCCTCTGGCAGTCCAAAATTTATGATCATGCATTAGCCAACAGAATGAATGGATGATTACCCACTTGTAAGGAGTGTCTGAGCACTAGAAAGGTTGCAGGGATAATCACCTTTACAAGGTGAGTAAATACCATTTTCTGGTACTGTAATTTCAGTCTGTGGATGCACTGGCTTTCAGCAATAGTTATATAGATTCTGGTATGCAATCAATATCAAAGACCTGCATCAGCCCTGCTCATGAAAATGGGGCAACAAATTTCACTTTCTCTCTCCCTCCTCCCTTTCATCAAAGTAATGGGAAACTATCATTTTTAAGTGTTATTTGAAGTGTGCTAAATCCCTTTGTTTCAAGTTTTTGTAAATGGATAGCTTTTATTGGACCAACATATGTCTTGAACAAAGATGGTATAATATACAAGCTTTTGGGACCCCATACATCCCTTCTTTAGGTGAATAGCAAACCAAGCTACATTTATAGGTGTACCATTGTAACAGCAATGCTGTTACACAGAAATCTCCCACAGTGACACAACCCATTTGACAACCACAGTGTCGAACAGGTTGCCACAATGAAGTTTCAAAATGCCAACTGCCAGTGTTTGCCACTCCCCCCCCCCGGAGTTGAGAATCTATAATTCCAGGGAGTGCAGAGGGAAGAGCCCCCTGCATGGGGGGTGGGAGGCAAAGCTCTTAGGAAACAGTAAATCCCATTTTGCGCTATTGCTGTCATCGACACTTTGCCTCGGTGATGTGATCGCCATCAGCAAAGTGTTGTCGTTCTAAAGTCCTTCGACAAGTTTGTTGTTGAAGCGGCTTGGTACATCCCATTTATATGATAAACTGTGATGCCTTGTTTTAAAATAAATTTATGACAATATAGTGAAAAGACTTAGAAGGAAGGCTGAGAAGGACTTAATATGAAAGGGTGCGTTGACAATGAATAGGATCATGTCTATACGAGTGAGGGGAGGATCATCAGGACATGCTAAGACATTCAAAGAAGAGGCTAAATGGATGCTCCGAAGTATTAATTTGAAAGTATCTTGACAGGAACACAGATAAGTACTGATCTGAAACAAACAAAGTTTTGGAGGGGGAGAAAAGAAAACATATTTGTATAAAGTAACTTGCAGTATTAGAGTTTTCCATGGTGTGTCATAAATCCAATGTCCTGACTGAGCCTGTTACAGTTCAATTAAATTGTCTTGACATATTTTGATTCCCATGTCCTTCTCTCCTGTGTGTTTTTGAAGTTGCCTCTTAATATTAGGTCAAGTTAAATTGTTTGATATATTTTAATTCCCATGTCCTTCTCTCCTGTGTTTTTGAAGTTGCCTGTTAGTATTAGGACAGACAGGTCCGAGGCAGAATGATCTGGTTGGGAAAAATGTTGTCCAACTGGTGTGCTGATAATCTGGTTTACTACTGTTTGTCAGTGGTGGTTCGTCTTGGTTTGCATTGGTTTCTTTATTTCCCCCTATATAGTATCCATTTGTGCATGGTTTGCACTGCATTAGGTAACCCACATGGATTTACTATGCAATCCAGACTGTCAGTCTCCCAAAATCTATAAGCCCGAGTTGAGGAGACCAACTGTCAGAAGACCGACAGAATTATAACTCTATGTGGGAGGCAAGCTCCCTCCCCGGATCCCCTGTAACTAAAATAACCAACTCCAAGGGGGAATGGACCTCTGAGTAGGTTTAAAATATTACAGGGGCAACAACAGTGTGAAAAAAAGTCCCCTCCCAGGAACAGAAACTGGGTTTAGAGTGCCATAATGGCTGAGCTGTGAGTGGTCTAACTGTCCACACCACGAGAGCAGCTCAGCCAGCTTCCACATTTCCTGCTTACTTGTGGTGCCCAACTAGGGGTATGGTAGCAGTTCATCACCTCTGCTACCTTACCCCTGTTGGCACCAGCTTCCTTCCATCAGGCGGGTGTGTGTTGAGCTGTCAAACTCAGGATCCCTGAATGTTGGGATCCTGAGTGTCGGGATTTAGTAGGAATATCAACCACATTGCTTGACTGACATGTGTAGGATCCAATTATTTTTGTTGTGCTGTTTTGGCCTGTTTTGATGGTGGTCTGTGTGCATATGTGAGTGGAGGTCTTACATCTTGCATTGCTGCATGGTGCAATTCCTCTCCTTTCATGGACAGTTTGATCTGCTGAGAGTTTGCTAAAAATAATTATGTTAGAAAGGTTAGGGGGCTGCTGTAGGCAATGACAGGTGGTTCACTGAAAATATCATTAAGTCTTTCATCTTCACTCTGCATGGGTTGAACTTCTTTAATCATTTGCAGAAGGGATGTTAGCATGGGTCTGTATGTAACAATCAGGGTGTGAGATCAGTTTGATGTTTTTGCCTGTATTCCAGTAGCTATTCTAGTTTTATTTGTATGGCATGTTTCATTTCTCTGTCAACTTGTCTTGGGAGTTGCCCTGCTTGATGAAGGAATTACAAAGTGAGGTGAGCTGTTTCTTGTTCTCTCATCCGAGTAAATCCTATGGTACTAAATTGCCTGACTGTAGATCACAGATATTTTTGTGTGCCTTGGATGGAAGCTGGAGTTATGCAGGTATCAGTGTCTGTCAGTGGGTTTTCTGTAAACAGCAATTTGTATACGGCCATCATTAACAATTCTGACTGTGGTATACACGAAATGTATGCTGGTACTGGATTATTCAATGGTGACTTTTATAGAGTGATAAAAGTTGTTGAAATCCTGATGGAATTTTTTAAGGGAGAATTCCCCTTCTGTCCAAATGATGAATATGTCATGTATATACTGAAGGTAGCCTAATGGTTTATAGGGGTGGTGTTTAAAAAGAAAAGCTTCTTCTAGACTGGCCATGAAAAGAATGGCATATTGTAGTACCATTTATGTGCTCACATGGTTGTCCCATGATCTGTAAAAAGTGCCTGTCATTAAATGTGAAGTTGTTGAATGTCAGAATGAATTTTTATTACTGTGCTGATGGTGGTTTCTAGAGTGTCTCTTGTGGATGTGTTGTCCTGTAAAGATCTCGGACACACTGATATGCCATCTTCATGGGAGATATTCGTGTACATGGCATTGATATCCATTGTGGCTAAGAGAGTGGTGGGTGGTGGCTGTCCAATTTGCTTCAGCTTCTTGAGAAAATCTGTGGTGTCCTGAATGCAAATGCTGGTATCTGTCACTGGTGATTTTAAAATGGATTCTATGAGTCCTGAAATGTTCTTGGCGAGTGTGCCAATTCCAGAGATGATGGGTCAAACTGGATTTCCAGATTAGTGTTTCTTAGGCATCATATAGAGTGTTCCTGGACTTGGTTTGTTCGGAATTAGTTTATTTAGCTGTTCCTGGATGTTGTTCAGTAGGGAATGAATCATTTGAGTTCTTCTATATATTGCATAGTGGGGTCTTCTGTGACTTCTCTATAATAAATTGTGCCTGCCAGCTGTCTGTTTGCCTCTTTAACATAGTCATCTGTATTCATCACAACTACAGCTCCTAGTTTTGTCAGCTTGTTTTATTACCATGTTACAGTTGTTTTCAGTGCTTGAATTGCTCTCTTTTCCAGTGGTGTGATATACAAGAGTTTCTGCTGTTTGCTTAGGATCTGAGAACGTATTATTGTACAGATGCAGTCAATGTAAGCTTATAATTTATGGCTGTGTCCACTCCATGGGATCTATGCTGCTGATTTTTTTTGTGTTGTCATACTGCATTTTTTGTGTATTGCTGTCATCAAAAAAGCATTCCTTTATGCAAAGTCATCTAAAGTATTCCTCCATCTTCCACAGGATCTAACTTAGTACTGTTTTATGGCTGCGTGGGTGGAGTTCCGTAGACATTTGGCTAGCACTGTAGGAGAACAGTGGGTCGGCTCCAGAACATGACCCTGCGTTCTCCTACAGTGATGCAGCAATGTCAGCACAGCACTGCTGCCATAGGCACTGTCCTCCATGACAGAGCTCCCCCCTCTGCAGCACGGTTGCCCCCCTCACCAGGGTGCACTTCTTCACTAGGTCACATCCGGTATAACTGTGCATGCATGAGTATCGCACATGCACAGTTTCACCCCTGCTGCCATCTTGTGAGTGTCAAACCACCACTACTCCACCACTGCTCCAAAACTGGGTGCTCTGTTGTCGCCACCGCCGGATGCTCTGTTGCTGCCGCTGCCACTCCGTGATCTGCCGTTGCTCTGTGCTGCTGTAGGTAAGAGCTCACCATAGCCGTATTCGCTCTGATGAGAGTTTGTTTAGTAGGCTGATCACTGATAGTTGTTGCAGTGCATTGTCCTATTCCACATTATTGGTACTGTGGTTTACTTCACCTGGATAAGTCAAGGCGCTATTGTAGCCTCTGTCTTGTAATTCATGAAGTTTTCTTCTCTTTTGTGATATGGCATCTTTGATAGTGTTTTGATAATGTGTTTGGAGATCAGTTGAATCCTGGTAGTACACTGTTGTTTTCTTTAAATGTGCAGGAGAGATCAGAAATGTTATTTTTTAAGAGAAGATTTTCTGGAGTCAATCTGATGAATAAGGTGATTGCTGAGTTTTTCACATGTCCTATAAAACAATTATTCTGCATACCTCGGATTTTATGCAGTTTGCAGTGGGTTGTAGATTGAAGTCTTTTAGGTATAATAATGTTCCATTTTTTACATGCAGTTAGGACGTTGATGTCGTTGTCGACTTGCGTTTAGCTTCCTATTTCTTTATGTTGCAGAATTCCCATTTCAGGTGGTGAATTGCCATATCTTCCATTACTTGGTAAAAAGAGATTTTAGCTGTATTGGTCTTTGGAAAACATGAGTTGCTGGATAGTTTGATACCTTTTTTTGGAGTAACATATGCCTTGAACAAAGATAGTATAGTACAGAAGCTTCAGGCCCACAGGTCCCTTCTTCAGGTAAGTAGAGCAGTAAGCAAAAGAAGCTGATGTTATATACATTGTAATGCATTGTTTAAAACTAATTTATGACAGGATATTAAAATAAAATGAAGGGTGAGAAAGGCCTAACAGGAAGGGTGGGTGGGCAATGAATAGGAACAGGTCTATGGCTGTGAGGGGATGATTAGCAGAAAGTGCTAAGATATTCATGAGAGAGGCTGAATGGTGCCGAAGTGTTAATTTAAAAGGTTTCCTGTCAGGAGCACATATAAGTGCTGACCTGAGATACACAAAGTGTGGGAAGGGGCACAGAATGAAATAAACATATTTCTATAAGGCAACACATAGTGTAAGAGTTTTCCATAGTGTGGGCCATAAATCCATTGTAAAGGGTAAGGGAATGAGCTAGGTATCCCAGCTAAATTGACCCCATTTAAAAAAAAATGAAAATAGCACCAACAACTTAATCTAATAAAATTTCAGTTTATTTGTATTGGTATGCCCACTCCCCCACTTGCTGGCAGAAGGTTAAAAATGGGTAATATTATATCGCCCTCCTTTTCTGATCCACAGAAACTAAATACACAAATGGGATTCAGTGCCCATTCCAGATGACTCTGAGCACTTAACAAGAGACATAATCATTTTCTAACTAAGCAGAATAAATAGGCCATCAAGTTATTTACTATTACTGCAGGCTTCCTTCAGATTTACATTTTCTACCACCAGTTTGCAGAATCAAATACAACATTTTTATAATGTTGCACAGAGTAAATAAGCTTCAAAATCCAGCTGATCTAACATTGAAGCTAAGGTCAGCAGGGAAAGTGCAGGACTTCAGATATTCACATACACAACAGTACATAAAACTATTCACTAAAACTAAAATAGGCAAGCATTCTTTTCATTTTATGGTCAGCAACTTTTAAATCTTTATCAGTTATTTCAAGTTTGAATCTTCAACTGCAATTCAAATACGTTTTGTTTAAACTATGTTTTCTGCAGCTGTATGTGCATATTATTAAATGTTATATGTATAACTGTATTTTTGTACTTTGTACTATACTTTATTTCTGTGTCCCTGCAGTAAATGTACTGTAGTGTTCTGTTTCATGCCCAGGCATGGCTACAAATGAGACTTTGTCCAAGTCTACTTCCTGGAAAAACAAATAAAATAAATAAAATACTATATCACAAAAGACAAGTTAAAATGGTGTGCTTTTAAAAATGACTTGAAGCTCTGAAATGCAGTAGCATATACATACATGTACCTCAATAAAATTAAATACAAACACAGGTAAAGCACTAAGAAGTAATTGTTAAATTACTGGCACTTATACTGAAAAACAAAGAAAGATGCACTGCAAATAAACAGTGAATATGGATCCAGAAATAGTGAAATATTTAGGCTTATATTTGCCAAAGTAAACTCTACCTGCTGGTAGTACAAATGAAAATATTAACAGATTCTCCCATAATTCACATTTAAAATATGATGTCAGTTATTCCAAGCACATTATTATTGTATTTAAAATACAAAGTGTCATACTGCCCTATCTGTGTCCGAAACAAAATTCAAAATATTCACAATACTGCTGTTCATGGCCAGCATTCACTAAAAAAACTTTCTGTTCGCAGATGGATAGCGAATGGTGCAATCTGACTGTGAATATGATTGGATAGAGGCAGTGGTAACACCAATACTGCTACCCCTGACCCGACTGGCGCAGCCCTGACTCACAGCTGAGCAAATACCCCCATAAGCATAGTTCCATTATGCTAAGTCAGTATTCACTAAGGCAGCCATGCAATGAGCCCATTGGGCATGCAAGGCACTATTGGTCATTAGCATGCCCATTATGGGCCCATTTGCATGGTCCGCATGTGGCATAGTGTGGAACCCCCACCAGCCCATGCAGTCACATTCCTTGGAAGTCTAGTGGTGCCCTCCCCACCCCAATTGCCAAACCAAAATGTTCACATAATTTTCCATAGTGTAGTGTAGTGGTCCCTCCCCCCTCCACAATCACCGATCCCATAATAAAAACATTTTTTCTATAGTGTAGGAGTCCCTCCCACCTCCCCTCCCCAGTCACTGATCCCATAATAAAAACATTTTTTCCATTGTGCAGGCCATTTTCATCTGGGCTGGCAGGCTAGTCCCCTCTAGTAATTCTTAGCCAATATTTCATGGAAGGGCACTGCAGATGACATTGTTATGCCAGCAAGAGAAGCTGAATCATCCTGCCTCAGCCATAGTGTTGCTGTATTTACTCCCTACCCCTTTGACATCAGCAGACTAAAAGCTCATGGGGGTAAAATGCACAGGACAGTGTGACGTCTCCGAGCCCAGCTGGAAAACGCCTTCCCACTCTGCCTCAACTGCACTTCCTCTTGTCATCACTCAAGTGGCAGCACTGTGGTGGAGGTGCAATCCCCTGTCCACAGAAGCAGAGCAGTTCTCCAGAACACTCAATATCCCCCCGCAACAGCCATCGGATAGACCAGGCTCATTCCTGCATCTGGGTTGCCAGCATTGCAGACAGCAACACTGCAGCTGTTCTGACAGGCTAGCAGTGTTTTTATTTCATCAATTACTAGTGCATGAATTTGTAACCAAGAAAGGCACACAGAATGGAAGCTTGGCTCTTGGTGTGACCCTGAAGGGGGGAAGGGGGAACAATAAATTGAATAAAATGAGAATAAACTCAAAAGCCTTTCACTTTATTCCTGGTATAGGATGTAAATAATGATATACCGCCAATATCTAATTGGAATAATGGACAGTAAAATGAGCACCATGGAAGTAAAGGGGGTGAAGACAGCAACATGGACATTATAGCATGGGGATATTACAGTGATTTCCACATCTCCGATTCATCACTCCCCCCCTCAAGTTGCTGCCCCCTGGAGATGGAATAGTAAATTGCCCCCTTTCTGAATTGCAGCACTGTCATTACTGTGTGCAGTATTTGCGCCGTGCGGATTCCTGTGTCAGAGATTTGTCTATGCTAATATTAACCCTGCTGCATTTTATTCTGCAGACCTGTTGTGGACCTTAAATAACTACATGGTATAATATTTTTTATAGGGCAGCCCAAAACAATTTCCATTTTCATTTGAGGGAGGCTTAGGATCTTTGCCATTGCTTAGGGGAGGCTCACTATGACAAAGTCTGAGAACAAATGATCTACTGAGACTATTTCTTATACTTTGTAGTACAGACTTTTTTGTAATCTACAATGAATTCTTTCTATGCTAATTTCAAAGAAAAATATTTTTATTCTTTTAATTAGGTACCCATTTTATAAGTGCAATAAGACACTTTAGGGTGTGGGTTTAGTTGTGCAAATGATACTTCCAGGTGGTTTAAGGCACTTGGCACAAGTGGCTTGTGCCTCACAAGGCACCTAGGTGTGTGGTTCATGTAAAACAAAACAAAAAAAAAACACCATGTCAAGTCTCATTGCTTACTTGTAATTAATTAATTTTAGACGAGGTTAACTCAGAGTAATCATCTTTCCCCATAATTAATTAGGTATACGCTTCAAAGGGGAAGATATGACCCTCCTCCATTTTGGAGGATATGATATAATGGGGCAAAGGCTGCACTGAAATACTTGTATTGCTGATGTCTAGCTCCACATGCCACCTCTGGTAGCTTACATATGGCCATGCAGAATTGTGAGTTTTGTTGGTAGTAGCTGTGCTTCGGAAGGGCTCAGTGACAACAATCTGATGGCCCTGCTTTGATACACGACTCCATAATTAAGTCACTTGTATTTTATACTTTCACCCAATTAAACAAAATTAAACTGCAAGTGTGCCTGTTGAAATGTTAGAAAATATGATGAGCTGTGGCAGTCTTCATTGATTGAACATGCGGTCAAAGACCAAGTAATTTATCAGCAAGAAACACAGATTATTGCCTTGTGTAACATTGACCCAGCTCTGTTATTGCTATTATGCTATGAGGTAATTGATGTAAATCTACAGAAAATAAGTGCTACTATCCATGCCATATGTCTGAGTAGAGAAGGGACAAATCTGAGTAGGGTGGTGTTCTGCTCATATTATTGGTTCTGATAGAATAAGGTGGCTCTTTTCACAGATGGTGCAAGGAGTGTGATGTAGGACTTTATGGAATAGTACTTGGTAAGAGGCAACAGGTTCCAACTAGGAATGAGCAAGATATTTGCTTTACTACACACAGTCTCCTTGGTGAAGTGTCTATAACCATGAGGAGAGGAACACAAAACAAGACAATTCACTAAAGAAAATAGAATGTGACAAAAAGGGTAGGACTAGAGATGAGAAGAAGAAAAAAGTCCTTTGGTGTTGTTAGCACTTCAAACCCATTCAAGGTGCCACTACAGTGGCAAGGAATGCCAAGCTAACTGGAACTCCTTCATGTGCCTTACAGTAGCCAGGATGCTAGAAAGAGTGTTCAGCCTCAGGAAGGATGAGGTCAAAATCCCCAACCCAGGTTCCAGGAGGCACTGGTACAGATCAATGTGATGGCCTTGGGCAGTCACTCAGGACTGCTTCTGATAAGTCAATGTGGTAGAGCAAGCTAAGGGGGTATCTGAAAATTTTTTTTGTACTTTTTATTTCTGCAGTGGCTGTCAGTCAGGCCTCTATCCAGCTCCTCATGGCTACCACCCAACCCCATCACCCCCCTACCTGCTACCGCTCCATCATGTGTATGTTTTATCCACCCCAGTGAGGACAGAGAAAAGAGGTTCCCTCTTCAATTTTTTTTATTCTTCTGGAGCAATGCAGTCAAAGGAATGTGGCCTTAATGTGCTGCAAAGCCTTCATCCTGCCACTGCAATGGGACCTCCATGTCATCTCCTAACCCACAGGACATCTTAGCTGAGGATGTAATAGCTGATGCATGCAATGCATATTGTCTTGCCAATGACAAGGGACAGCCTCTCTCCTGTTTAGTGTCCCCAACTGCACTACCTCCTACCATCACCCAGAAGGCAGTCTCACAGCAGGACACACAACACTCCTTCCTTTGAGGAGGAGGCCATCTGCTTGGACACTCAGTCATCCTCCCCCTCTACAGCCCCAAATGGCCCACACTCATTCCTAAACTCAGGTCCCTGGTGTCATGAGCAGTAATCGTACTATTGTGCTAGTGGGCTGGCAGCAACTGCACTTCCAGCTACACAGAAACTACGGGGACTCCCAGCATCATGCAAGTCAGTAACTGCTCAGAGTCAATGGAAGACAGTTAGTGAGATGATGATGTGATGCCAGTAGTACCATTAAATATTACACTGCTACTCCTATCACAAAGTGGAGAAACTTAAATCATTACCCATGGACCAAGATACACAATTGTAGGAGACAGACTAGTCATGGAACCTAGGGGTAAAGGCTGGTTTCATGTAATAAAGTGTATATGTAATGAGTACCAGGTAAGGTGGGCAGCCTAACCATCAGAACTACAGTAAGGCCAGGGCTGGTTAGGGGAAAGGGGAAATTGTTAAACCAGGAAAGGCACACCAAGACGAAGCTTGTTTCCAGGTGTGACCTGGAAGCACAAGGAAGTTAATTGACTTGCTTAGGGTCACACAGTATGCACGTAGGGGCTGTGGAATTCAAATCAAATCCAGGTCTCAAGGTTTGCAGCTCAGAGCCCTACACCACTGCACTATACAGTTAAGGCCACCACAATGTGTTAACAATGCATCTTTGATTGGGTCACCCCCATAACTACACAGTGCACCTTAAAAATAGAGGTAATTTGTCAAAATCTGGAAGAAAATCATTCAGCCACATTGGAGTAATCACAGTAACAAAAGTTTAACCAAAATGACTTCCAGTTAGTTACCTTAGTTCTGATGAAAAGCAAAACATAATCATCACACCATTACATAATGAGCAGTCATTTAGTAAACTATAAAGAAATCCATGTAACCATTTGGAAGATCTTGCTGTAAGGTGGGTTTTAGTCCAATAATTAAATGTACCCATATCTCACTAGTTCCCCAGCTGCCTGGGTTAAACCAAGGGCCCGTCTAACATTTTTGGGAGTCACATTCCTGGAACATACCTTATTTCAAGGAAACAGGAATGCAAATAAAAGGCTAAGATGGAACATCTGCTGTATCTAAGAATCTCGGCTCTCCTGGTAATGAATTTCAATTTAAAATCAAGGTATCAGGGGACCTATACAATATTGTTAGCAGAGGTTTATTCCTGGTGGTTGAACTCCTAATTAGCAAGACTGTTCAGTAAGCCCTTCCTGGTTAAAATAACTTTTAATAAATAACTCTTTACCTTTTACTTGTTTTGGTTGGCTATATTGGTCCATGTCTAATCCTTTTTATGCTCATGCATTGGAATTATTTATTTCACTGACCTCTTTCCCAGATTACGCCACCTCCTCCTCCTTACTGGTTCATGTATCAGCCTCATTTGCATAACTTGGTGGATTATTTATTGCCATTTCATATCATATACTATGTAATCTATTTTGTGTTGTGAGTCTATTTAATTTACAGAACCAATTATTTCCTTTTTATTTATGGCATCTAGCCAACATAGTTTTGGCTTCCTCTCCTCACCTCTCATAATAACTCATTTCTACATCCCAATTGTACCTTTGAGAATATCAAACTCAAAAGAAGGTAACTCAAATTCTATGTATCAGAAAGCAGTTGGAGTGTCTCTCAGTACACCCAGGGTGATTCTTATAAAAGAAAATTTGTATAGATTGCAATTCATAATATTTTTGCTATACGCCACATTTCACTATCATGTAAGTACTTTTGCCTCGTATGCAGTTTTTTAAAGCATTAAAGGAATTTTCAGCAAAGTTGGTAGCAAAGCAGTTTATCCCTAAAATGATCTTATTTGGATGGCAAGTCAAGTCTATGGCAAGCAATACTGCACGGTTGGAAACAGCGCGGATAGCATCGCACAAGTCAACACTGCATCAGGGAATACTGCCCAAAAATAAAAAAAACAAGTCAGTTAAAAGATGTAATTGGAATGGTCATCCACAGCGGTGTGGTGTTGTTATAATAAATCTACACTTCACCACTGATTCACGCCCGTATTCACGGCATGCTGTATTGACTTGTGCGGTGTTGTCCACGCTGTTCGGACCACACAGTTTATGTTGTGACAAATTGACATGAAGCCTCTTATTTACATTATCTTTCATTTTTTTATTTGCATATTCCAGGACATGTGTTTATCAAAGGTGACTCCCGCTGGCAGGGGAAGGAGAGGACTGAGCATCCATAGGACAGCTCTCCTCTTCTGGGGTGGGTTGTGGGTTGATGCTGCCCTGCAGTGGCCTCTGGTGAAGACCAGGAGCTCTGCAGACACACATGTGAGGGAACAGTAGAAAAGCAGAAAATCCACTTTGCAACTGACTAGATGATGGCTGCCGGTCCATCGCTGCCGGTGATGCCCTGAAGGAGAGCCTTCACCTCAGCAGCACTTTGGGGCCAAGTATGTGTGCTAGGTGCCCCCCCCATGCCTCCCCCCCCCTCAGAGGAGGGGGACCCACCTGGCAAAGGGTTACAACTGGGTTACCCCAGGGATGGCTGTGATTTGAGGTTGGATGGCTCAGGAAGGGACAGGTGGAGCGGATGGGACCTAGGCAACCTGAAGGGGTTGTGGGTCGCGAGGCACGAGGGGAGAAAAGAGATAATACAAAAAAAATAAGGTGACTCCCAAGTCATTTTATTCTGTTACCTCTTCAAAACGTTCTCCTTTAATATTTCATTGCTGCCTGACTTAGCCCCTATATTCAAGTGCAATGATCACTGATTTGGAAAATTCAGTTTCAACACCAAATACTCTAGATGGTTCACTACTGCAACAGGACCTCTTTAGAGCCCCAGTGGTGTCTGTGACAGCAAAATTGCATTCTCCATGTATATCTGTAATTTTACATCTACTTTATTAATTTTTTATTGGATACATTTAATTAAGCTATTTATATATAGATCAGATAAACACAGGACCAGTAAACAGCCTTGTTTTATCCCCTGGGAAATATAAATTGGCTCTGCAAGGGCCCCATCCCTGTTTTATCGAATGCATGCTTGCTTACTAGTGTGCAATAGTTTTAAGACAGCAGGCAGTTTTGAGCTTTTCTCATGTTATTGTTCTATTTATTGACTAGAAGGCAACTTCATTATCTATACAGCAAGTGTAAATCTTTTTCTTCTACACCACATATGCTTCAAGAATGTAATTCACTGTAAACACTAAAGCCAAATGGCAATGACATTTACAAAAGCCACATTAAAATTCTGAAATGAGATAATGATCTGCCCATTTTTTTCTCTTATCCAGTAATAATCTGGAACAGATTTTTAACTGTGCTCTATTGTTCATGTTCAAATTCAAGTTTATTGTCCAGAAAAACTCCATTGAGCAAGCTCATTTTCAAGGTGGTTCCATGAATTGGAAATATCCATCGCCCAAAAGACAACCACATGCAGCACTTAATTTTAGTTAAAAAAATAACAATTACCTAATCTACATTATAAATCAATCTGAACAGCTTTGTCTAACAGAATAGCTCAGTTTTTTAAAGAACTTTTGAACCTGCCAGATTGGTCATAATCAAATCAAATCAATTCATAATTTATTTATATTGCGCTTTTCAAATGCCAAAGCTCAAATACATAAAAAACATACATCAATAATAAATAGGATATAAAATATAGACACAGTTAAAAAGGCAACAAAGTTGGAACTAATCAAAAGTCGATGCAAACAAAAAGCTCTTCAAAGAAGCTTCAAAGGATTCTGTGGACGGGCACTCCCTGATCCGATGAGGTAGAGAATTCCACAGGGTTGGAGCCACCAAAGAAAAGGCTCTGGCCCCAGAAGATTGAAGGCGAACCCTGGGAATCTCTAGCAATCCCTCATCAGTGGAACGGAGTGGGCGGAGAGGGCAGTAGGGCCAAAGGAGATCTTGCAAGTAGCCCAGTCCCTGTCCATGCAGGTTCTTATAGGTCAGCAATGCGACCTTGAAGGTAATCCTCCAACACACCAGCAGCCAGTGCAGTTCACACAGAACAGGTGTGATGTGATAAGTTCTTGGTGGCCCAGTCAACAACCTGGCTGCAGCATTCTGCACCAGCTGCAGGCGGCAGAGGTCTACCCCCTACAACCCTAGATATAGAGCATTGCAGTAATCTACTGCAGTAATCAGTAATGGTCTGACTGGGTTGGGGTGAAGTGACAGTAATGGCGGTGGTGTGAGGTTGCAGATATTCACCCACCCCTGGTTCTTTCCAATAAATTTGCTTTTCAAAACTATATAAATGTTTTTAAAGCACTTTGGGTCTCCACCTGCCAAGTTACATGTGTTTCTCCACCTTCCCCATTAATTTATAGTTTCCCATACCATCGACACTCTATTTTATTTCTCTGCCTTTCCACATATTTAAGAGATGAAATGTTTTCCATGCAATACAAAAATTCAAAAACTCTGAATAATTTGCAAGCAGAATGTTAACCCCCCCCACCAGACATACACACACACACACACACACACACACACACACATATGCACATACTCACAAACGCATGTCAACAAAACTCACATGAAGCCTGGCCCTCAATTTTTATTTGTGACACCATAAGCAGCAGTGATTTCCTTAGTAAGTAGTCATGGAGAGTATGGGGATTTTTCATAGTAAGTAAAGGAATGCAAGAAATTAAAACTATAAATAGAACATTTATACACTGGAGAAGAGGCGGGATGGGGGGACATGGTGGAAACCTTCAAATACATGAAGAGTGTAAATAAGGCCAAGGGCAAAAGCATCTTCAGACTGAGTGAAAACAAAACCAACAGAAGTCATGCATTTAAACTAGAGGGGGGCAGATTTAAGGGGGATGTGAGGGGGTGTTACTCTTCAGAGAGGGTTGTACAACCATAGAACATGCTGCCCGAGTCGGTGGTGGAGGTGCATACAGTGGAGAAATTCAAAAGAGCATGGGATAGTTATATGGGACTAGGAAGCGGAGGTGGGGGGAGGGATGGGAGATAAAGGGGTGATGGGGGCTATCAGGCAGACTCGATGGGCCGTAAGTACTTTTCTGCATGCACAATTCTATGAATGTATTTTTAATTTGTACATATATGGAATAAGAGGATTTGAGGGGAAATACCATTTCATTATTTTTCTTTCATTAAATGGAGTTTTAATGTTTAGGGCTTAACGGAAGGTTTTAATGAACAGAAAAAATGGCTGCCATTTAAAAGTTTTTTAAGAGGGTGTAAAATATTCTGAGATGAAGGTTTAAGGATTTTAAAGTGGGTAATGAGGCTGGCTGACCCTTCTGCCAAATCCTCACTACAGAATTTAAAGGAGACGTTATACTTCTTAAATGTTCCTGTCCATTATATAATTAGCATTATTCCCACCCCCTTTTTATAATCAGTATATTGTTGAGATTTAAAAATGAGTTACAAACACAATATTAAAAGTAAAGATTTGTTACAATTTGTACCAATGAAAACAATTTGCACTTCCAGTTAAAAGGAGTGCTATGTCTCTATCTAAAATGTTATAAGTTAGTAGCAGTCTTATGAAAGAGCTTTTAATATTTATTTCATAACAAATATGCATTTACAAGTTAAGATCTTCTAATATATATTTTCCAAATGCTCACCCTCTGACTTTATGTTTAGTAATACTGTAATTTTTAAATGTTAGTTGCAGTGGCCACCCCTATACAAGCACCAAACGGTTACAGCGTAGATTGATTAGTTACTTATAATGGATGTCAATTAGTCCTGCTATCTTTTGATTTTTAGCACTGGGTTTGGAACCAGAAGATGAAGGGAGAGAGCCTTTTTGCTCTGTTTGATTCTGGCAGTGTTACTCTGTTGTGGGCATTTGTTAGTAACTCTAACAGCTATGTCATCTAGAGAAGTCACTTGAGAGTACATCAAAGGTACTAGGTACAGTAACAGCAGCTTAACAAAATTGTACATAGCCCCTGGAGAGAAAAAAAAGAACCAGAAAATATTCAAGCGGAGATTATAAAAGCTGTAACATACACCGTAGGCTGCTGCTCCCCCTCCCCCCACTGTGGCCTACTGCTGTAATATTAGCTGCAGGGAATTCTGGGATTTGTAGTAACAGAAGATGTCAGCCTAGAACTAAGCAAAACTAATCTGACACAATGTACTATACTACAGTAAACAGTAACTAAACCACAATGTTTTTCCATATAAAGTGCACATTGGGACTGGCCTATACTTAACTGTGGGGACCTTGGTGTTGTCTCTTACCCTTTAGAAGCTCAGCTGAACATTGCCCTAAAGAAACAATGCAAAGCAGTCCTTTCTCACTCACTCACTCTCCACCCATTATGCCATACCTTTCTCAAATTGTATGTTACGTATTGCTCCAAGGGAGTCCTCAGAAGGCCAGCTGCATCAATTAAGATGACAAGAGCTATTAAACATATACAGTCAGCAGACTGTGCAGTCCTGCAACGAAGTCACCATTAAGTTATAGTCATGAAAGAATGCTTAGGCCCTGCCACACTTACCACCATAACTGCTGCAGTGGGATTTTCACATTGAAAGCAGTGTGACATGAGCCAAGAAATATGCAGCTGCTTAAGAAAAAGGGACTGAACTGCAAAGTTCACTCTAAATTGCAATGCTGTCTGCTCAAAGTGACCCCTTGGTTACCCAGTGAGTTTGGTTAAATGATGCCTGTATAACTAGCAATCAACTGTATGTATAATTTCTATTTAACAGCAGAACAGGGGCAGTCTGTGCTTCAGAGATGTTTGACAGGTAATTCCCACTATACTGCTGCATGGTAGCTAAGAAGCAATTATCCTTCTCACTAGTAAATCAATTAAGAATGGATGTAGCACTTTCTCCTCCTCGGAATAACAGACTTAACAGTTAGTCTTCTGAACACTAATAAGCATATAGCGCTAGCAACAGTGTGAAACTAATAAGGTATTACAAAAAAAAGATGTTACAGCTTTTTTTTTTTTTGCTAGAGACTGTGCAACAAACTGGAACCAGATTTTGCCCATCTGTTACATTTATTTAGTGAAGAAAAATACTCTGCAAGAGTATTATCTGGTCCTATGTGGTATCATTTGTTTTCTACTGCATACCGGCTGCTGTAGAAAGAAAGCAAAGCAGTGGAATGGCACAAGCAATTGATATCACAGCTCAAAATGAAAGAGAGGGCCAGGTCCTATATAAAAAACATTGCCCTTAGAATTAGCATAACTGAAGGATACGGTCCCCCCCCCCCTCATATTTGGATATTACTTCATCACACCCTTTATTAAAGCAATTTGGCCCAATGGCTAAAGCAGAGTGATGTGAACCTACATTCCTAAAATTGAATCCCACCGCTGCCACGCAGTCACTGTGAGATTCTCCTGAGGAAGCATCTTTACCTCCCTGTGCTTATTAATCTCTCTTTAATAACTGGGGAGCATGTACTCCCATAGGGAACCCAGTTATAATTCACCACTATAACCAGCTGATTATAATGGCAAACACGTATCAGGTGTCCCTCGCTCCAAATATGCACACATTGCCTCCCTTGTGCATTCACTTCAATTAACTAACACTAAACAGACTCGGACTAGGTGTTTTCATAAGCTTCTTCATAAGTATAGTCACTGTTCAGTTACTTCATGTCCAGTTTCAGGGCAATTGCATAAACATGAAAAAACAAAGTACAAAGGAAACTGTGCCCTAACTTGACCATGCCACCAAAACCACTGTTTTCTATTATTGCTTGGTAGTGCTTTTTCTAGACAAAAAAACACTAGCTGGCAACGATATGTAGAATAATACATGGGGTAGTGAGTAAAACTCGAATTTTACACCCACTCACAGTGCTGGATGGTTGTATAAACCCCAGTAGTGATGTAGCATCCAACAACTCAAGGTGTGTGTAAAATCCTTGTTTAAGACACTACCCCATATATTATTCTCTATATAAATGTATTATTCTATATATAATTATGGGATAGTGTAAATAACACACTGGCATATGATTGACGTTTGAAACAAATGACACAAGTAGTCAAGCACATTCCAAAATACTCTTTTACTGGAAAAGGAAGAATTCGTAGTATGACAAATAAAATACCTCTAGCTGTACTCTTTCATGACAGAACTCAGTTCACATTTCTTAGTGCATTTGACCTTTTTCATTTAGTTGTTTGTTATTTGTTAACTGGGAGAGTATGACTCAGGACTTTACCACTGGGTCTGATCTACAAAAGGCTGAGGAGGACTTGCATGCTGCATGGGGGTATGTATAGAGTCAGACTGGCCCACAAGGATACCTGGAAATTTCCAGGTGAGCCCCCCTCTGTTGGGCACCTTCCCACTTCCCGAACTCTAAAAATCTTTTTTTTCTAATTCAATTGGGTATTTGGGGTACTGTAGGTAAATGTAAGATGCAGACACAGAGCTAGAGTATCAGATTTAAGTGGAATACTGATATGACTATGTCACCCTGGGTCCCCAATATTGATTTTCCAAGTGGATCCCTGTATCCAATTTTCAGTTGGGCCCCCTGTACCCCAGCACAATTCAGGGTATGTAGGCTGAGTTGTGTTGCATAGAAGTTTCACTCCGTACATGTGGAAACCTCCATGCATCCACAGTCCTGGATGTGTGGCCCCTCTGCACCCAATCCTAAGTCTTATATGTGTCCATGCAGCTAGTTGGGTTGTGTGTAGCCATGGACATGAGTCTGCATGATCATGAACATTGGTAATAAAGGGGGGGGGGGCACACCTGTCTCCCAGAGGTGCTGCTGTATGGTAATAGACTCATGAAACAAAACAGAAACAGCACACACATCAAACTCAGAAAAAATGAAAAAAAGTTAATTGTGCTGTACAGGAAGGCTGGTCAAACTGCTTTTATGTATCAGCATGGGATGTGATTTCCTCGAGGGAGGGGTGACACCCCCCCTCCCCAGGGAAGCCACATCCTGAGGCAATATGTAGGACAGTCTAACCAGCATTTCTGTACTACACCAATACAATTGTTATTTTTTCTGAGTTTGGTGTATGCACTGTTCCTGTTTCTATTAATGATTCTGAACAAGTTTTGCATGCTTTGGGGAACATTTAAGGCAGGCGGCAATATGCCCCCTTAGGAGGTTGACATTACACCAGCTTAACCAGTGTGCAAGTCTCCCAAGGTCCTACTATGGCCATTCCAGTCTTGTTAAGCCCAATCAATTGTTGGTTCCAGGATTCAAAGCTGCCATAGAGGGCTGAGGGCAGTTATTTATTTTTAAAAACTTCTTATGTTTCATTGAACCTGTCACTTTGGGTAAACCTCTCCCAGTCCCTTGATCAGTACACAGTAGGGGACCATCTCTCACTGGATGGCTGCTTTAGATACTTACACTGCCTCAGGCATACCCCCAGTTTCTCCATGTTAATGTCTACATGTGGGGCAGGACCATGGATGAGTGGCTTGTTTCTGTGGATCGTGCCTTTGGCATATCTATTTTGGGAGTGTGGAGCTGCATGGCCCAGATCCATGTCTTGATTAATATCAAAGCAATCTTTGAGGATTGGACTCGCTATCAGCAGGCAGTTTCTCCTGGCACTTACTTAAGGTCAGCTAGCTAGCCTGGATTCTGTTCCCTGAGCAACAATGAGTTAACCTATCAGGTACCACATAATGGAGTCCTCAGCTGAGATAATCAAATTACACAGCGTCAAACACAGTTTAACCCCTGTTATTCCCCATAATAAGACAACTCTTTGATCACTTGCTCTAAACACACAATTGTGCCTCAGTGTGCCAGGTGACACAGTGGCTGTCTGCAGCCCCCAGAATCTTACATTATGGCTGACTGAGAGTTGAACACATTGTGGAGGTGAGGTGCTTGACTTCTGGGGAGGAAGAGCATGGCCCAGGAGCCATTCATGCTCCCACTGTCATTTGACCTTGGAGCAGCTTTACTCGTCAGTGGCAGATGTGGGGTAGCTATGAGGAGCCATTTGGTTTTAATATGTTTTTACTTTGCTACTGTAACAGCTGATCCCCTCCTTACAGGATAATGGGTCTACCACCTACACTGAAGTCATGTGCATTTACAATTAGAATTTTAAAACCCCAAATCACACACATGCTCCATTTTGGAAATCTGAACATTTTAGTAGTTCACATTATACACCAAACAATACTTGCATATTTGAGGACTGTGATGGGAAATGAACAGTAGCTAACTATGTAAACAATTATTTGCTGTGAAAGTACCGGGCACGTCGGCCACTTGGCCAGGTCCACACTCCTTGCAGTGCTCTGTCTTTTAAAATCTCTTTCCAAACTTTCACACTGTTTTAAAGTTCCAACTGAGCCCATGCCAGGACAATGCATCTTAGCTTGATGCCGGCCACACACCATACACTTGTATGGGGGTTGGATTGCCTCTTGTGTCTGGGAGAGTAATTCCTTGCATCTTCATGGGATTATTTATTTAGTTAATTTTATTTAACCAGGTAAGTACACTAGGCAACCAATGCCTATTTTCAGCTACGATCCAGGAGATTACACATAAAATGTTATACAAGGCGATACATACAGTTGGATACATTGCAATTCAATAAACTGTGTAGTGAAGAAACATGATTAACAAGCATTACATCATGGAAAGTGACAATTAAGGAACCGTATCAGGGAAGTTACTATAAGTTAGTCAACATAAAGCTATACAAAGGCCTTATAGGTACCACGATAATAGGGAAATACTGATTACACAACAGGTTACAGTACAGAGATTGTTCAGGTTTCATGGCAAGAGCAGGGTGCTAAGCTACGAAAATGCTTATGGTACCCAAGATGAGACACAGGTGTTGAAAAACTGTGTTTTACCAGTCCACATGCCAAGCAGGAGGGATGTCTTGTTTGTTCTCTTTTTCTTCTTTCTATATAAATCTGTTATGCAACAGTGCTTCTGAATACCTTTCCTATTCATTTCTTCAACTGACATAAGTTGGCCACCTATGACAGTCCTTACTTTGTCTTTCTGAATCTTTTTCCATCTGTGATATTTCTTTTTCACCTTCCATCCCTCACTTTGACCTCCCATAACCTTGTTTTAAGTGAAGAGAGCACAGAGACGGCTAACTTGCCAGATTTATTTGCTGGCTGATTAAATAAAGTACTGTATAGCATTTTGAAAGTGCAAGTAAATAAAGTGCTCATGTGCAGCAATAAAGTGTCAGGTGTTTATGTGCAATTATACAATGGCAAGGAAATTTCCTGTATTCTGATTGGTCAGTGGGTGCCTAAGACAGTGATGTTATTACACAGTAACATCACTATGTGGATTTACTTGACAATTTTGACCATTAGATTGACCACTTTTTTCTCTTCAGAAACACAAAAAATCTACTAAAAACATTTTTAATGTTTTGTTTATTTTGTATAACATCAAGCCATTGTATAATTGCAATAAGGCACTCCAAGGTGTGTGTTATTGTGTAATAACATCACTCCTGGGGTGGTGGAAGCACTCGGCTTTGCCTCATGCTTCAACCCACCCCAGGTGGGACGTTATTACTTGATAACGCATACCTTGTTGTGCCTTGTTGCTTAAATATAAAATTCATACAAACAATGGGAAATATGATGGTAAAATGTATGGCGGGTTACCGTTTGATGTATAGACTAACCCAGATAGTTTTTCTTTTGTAAAAGAGTTAAGGGGCAAGTCAGGTGACCCTACCAAAGAGTATATAAGCTCTCCACTGAGCACATTAGTATAGTCCAGCCTAGGGAGAGGACCTCTGATTACCTGTGCCAGACATTGGTCTGATAGAAATCACAGTGAGAGGTGGACCTAGAAGGCTCTAGGGGTCCACTCTGTGGGCAGTACTAGGGATGTTGAGAGTACCGTTATGCAGTAAATGTGTCCTTTTATTATTTTAGTTTATTATTTTTGTTCTGAGAAAGAAAATGATAAATGCTTCCAGAGTTTTTTATGTACTTCAGTGAATGGTCTGCCTGTTTCTTGCATCCTGTCTACCCACACCCTACGACAATAGATACTGAAGGGCAGAGAAGATGCTCAGATTGTGTGGAGTTCCATATACTTGGAGCAGCATAGGCAAAATGTGAGTCACCAATCTTAGCTGTAATTTTTGGGACAGTCAGTAGGGCACTATCTCCAGTCCTCAAAACGTAAACATTGTTCGGAGGTTTGAGAAACAAGGCAAGTGATAGGGGTGAATGATTATGCATAATACTAAAAATCACACCCCAAAACTGTGTACCCATAGGGAGGATAGGGAAGCCAAGCTAGACTATTATAGAAAGAGCAATGATGAGCAGAGGACCATAAACTAAAGGGGAAAGGCAGAGATGCAGCATATTTAAACTTCACCAGTGAAGTTGGTGTGATGTTGGGGAACTTCGCTCTTTGCAAAACTTCATGAAGTTCCCTGACTTCTTTACCAACACTGCACACAAAGTTCCTAATTTATAAAAAAAAAAAAATCATAAATCCCACCACTCCATTTACATAAACCCACCCCCTCCCTCAACCCTGGACCATTCAAATGAATTCCCCCCACCTCTTCTCCAATTAGCATAAAGAAAATCCTCCCCAACTCCCCTTCTGTCTCACTTCCAGGAAAGTATGTCTCTAATATCATGCTGGTGGACCACACAGTGTGTGTGTGTATGTATATTATATGTATTTCCTTTTCTCCACCCACAAGCCAAAGACCCCCATACCTGCTCCAAATCTGAGTAAGACTTTCCCTGCCCCACCCTACTCCACTCTGGCTCCTCCTCCTTCTCCCCCCAAACCCCAAGCACCTCCCAGAAAGTAATCTTTCATCTGTAAAAATAAAACTGTTCTGCATTGCAGACAGTCTCTCTTTTCACTGGTAAATATCAGAATGACTGAATGAATTACTGTATATATTTAGCTACAGTACAGTAAAAATGAATTGATTGCAGCCTTATGTGGTACTATTTTTTTGCAGGTAAAATCAATATTTGGTGGTGACTGGGGGGGGGGGCTAGGAAAGTCTTCCTTGGAATCGAGTCAGGTCAGATGGGGGAGATGGGCTTATGAATTTTGGCTGTCAGGTGGGGAAGGGAATATACTCTGTGAGGTCCACCAGCCTAATATTTGTGAATAACTTTACCAGGAGTAGGACTGAGGGTTGGGTGGTGGTGGGGATTTGATGCAGACAGGGGGGAGGGTGGGGGGAATTCGTATTAATGATACAGAGCGGGGGAGGGGAGTGGGAAGAAGTAAAGAGAGTGGGTGGGAGGTGGAAATGTGTTACAAAATAGTTAAAAAAAGACACTACATAGCTCTTTGAATGGCAATAAACTACTCGTTTTTATGGCCATGGGTGGAGCCTACAGCCATCTTGCTGTGTGTTGCTTGAAAATGGAGGACCTTGGAACACATTTTTAGACATTTCAGTGTATCCTCCACAACTATAAATCACTATGCCAAATGAAATAAAATACTCCCTTCTTTTTGTTTAGAATGTAGGAGACAGCACTAAAGCTGCTTATCAGATTGTCATTAGGAAACTGAAACACCTTGTGAAACATTGGTTGCCTATTAAACTGGAGATTTGTTTACCCCCTTTGAAATGCAGCAACTTTAACATTTAAATATTTAGCATTTAAACATTTTCTTGCTACTAGCTTTAGCTGAGCAACTATTGTCTTTCAAGAAAAGATTCATACCTCATAAATGTCACTGTTTCCCAGGAACAGATGTAAAAAGACGTACATTTTTTTTAACCTCTTAAGACACTATCTGATAAGCACTGTCTCAGACATATACCTGGTCTTCTGTGAACTATCTGGGTTAATTATATAGCAGTCAGCAGGCATTTGCTTTTTGGGGAAAAATGTATTGAGCTACAGCAAAACACACACACATACACACACACACACACCACAACATTCAAAGTAAGTACTGCAATCTAATATATTATAAAACAATAAAGAAACTGTTTATGTCAGTGAACACAGTGAAGTTCAGTCTAAAGTAGATTTCCTTTAAAGAGCTAGTGTACTGCTTAAAACTAATATCAGATTTTAAAAGCAGGCACTCATTACCTTTTATATCTTTTTATTTCCCCTTTGTTTAATTAAAAGATCGTTTACCTGATGTTAGTAGGTGTGATGTGTGGAACAGCTCTTAGCCTGGCAGATGACATATCTTACTCTACTGCCCCACACTATATCATCAGCATTGTGACTTCAATGACTGTGACATCACTGCTACTTAGGAACAGCAAGTGAGAGACTGCCAGGTCATTTAACTGTGATGTCACAGTAAGTGAGATCACAATGCTGATGATGTAGTGTGGGGCAGTACAGAAATATATGTCAGCTGCCAAGCTATGGGCTGTTCCATGCATCCAGTGCAATAGTATCACATTGAATACTTTCTGATGAGCAAAAGGAAAAATTAAAATACTTCAGAAATAAATTACAACTGACTACTGCTTAAAATTTGTATTATGTTCCTGTCCGCCTGTTTTGGCTCCATTAGCTCTTTAAATATTTCTTATTCTATATTTTGTATCCCGGATAGTGCTGAGGAGATGTTACATCTCATTGCCACTGTGATCTTCATTTTACACATTGTTGCGCTGTATTTACTCAGGATGTCCCAGATAAGATGCAATATCTTGTTTTCAGTGGGGTCATGATTTTATTACTTTTATAATGTATTTATTCAGAGCAGCCTAGTGCGGATGTAAAATATTGTTTTCAGTGTGTTCTGATGTTATGCAGTGCAGCATAATATTGGGTAGATATAGAGCCCCACTGAAAATAAGATGCCATGTCTTCTGTGAACTATCCAGGCTAAACATATAGCAATCAGCAGGCATATTCTAGGCAAGCACATTGTAAAAATGTATAAAAGGAAGACCACATTGAAACTGCCTCTCAGCAGATCTGCATTGTGCAAATTCATTAGAAATAATGGGTAAAAGCATCCCAAAAGCTCTCCACATCCATATCGGCTCTGACCAGAGCTTGTAGTATTTTGCTAGCACATAGTATAGAGCTACGTGAACCAGCACTTTGTGTAATGTGAAATCAGGACACTTGTGTGAAGTGGAAGGCACAACAAAGTTCTATGACTTTAACATAGAGACACAGAAGTTGATAGCAGATAAGCACTGCTTGGTCCACCCAGTCTGATCACGACTCTGTACATCTGTAGTGAAGGGTTCTGGCCCTCAGGGATTAAAGAGGTGACACTCTTAGAAGAGAGACACTATGGGCACCATATAAATGTATGAGAAATCATCAAACCATCTTGTATAAATTATAAAAAAAAATATGTTTAAAAAATGCAGTACAGACATGCCACAGTATCAGAGCCTATGCAGGCATTGATACAGATGCATACACCTTTTGATTGGACTGCAGATACTCAGTGTACATTTGATCAAGTTAAGCAACTAATTGCGGAGGCCCCAGTTCTATATCTTTTTGATCCTTCTTTCTCTACTATTGTATTTGTAATTACAGATGCAGAGGCATCTCTGTAATATTAAGAGTGTCCCCTTTGTTGGCCTTTGGGTGAGAAGACTGCAGACTGAAGGTAAGTGGTTCTGGCAGCCAAAGGAGGTAGAAACATAGATAGTAAGGACGGAAGAAGAAGATTTAAGCTAATCAAGCTTGCCTACTCCATATATGTTCTAATCAGTGACCTGTACCAAGGCAGAATCAACTTGCTCCTTCAACTGGTAAAATCTCACCTGAAAAAAACATTGTCCTTTTTGCCTTTCTATATGCTTTGCTACACTGAGCAGAGGATGTTATACTGGTACAAAATATTACCCTTAAGTCCCTTTCCTCCCTAGGGTGTTGTCCCTTAACCCCATTGCTCAAGAGACACAAGGAAGTGGCACTCTTGCAGATTGCATTGATGCCTTGGTGTGTGTATTATTATTGTATCAATCATTTGATTAATACAAGATTAATAACAGTGAATACAAATATTCTAATTAAAAAAAATATGTATGTTACAAATTAAAAAAAAAAATGAAAATGGAAATGTCACCTGATTGAAAATGGATGAATCCATTTCTTCAGAACTCCTTTTGGTTTCATGTGGTACTGACACACAAGTAAATGTCACCTTTGATTGGTTGAATTAGCATAGATAATTTATACAGTACTGTATTACACAATGGCAAAATCATTTCTAGCATTCTGATTGGTCAGTGGGTAACTGGAACAGTGATATTATTTGAGCATAACATCACTGTAATAGGTCCAGGCACACACACACATCACTAATTAACTTGTTTAACATATTGTATCAGTCCCCCAGATCAGTCCAAACAAGGCACAGGCTCCCTCCTATTATGTCACACACCATTCACTGATACCCACCAGCACAGTACTGTACATATTAATGTACTGCTATTACTGATAAACCAAAAACACTCCTTTTTTTTTCAAAACTTAGTAGTGGCTGCAGCTTCTTACTGATGCACTTCCACCTCCAACTGCAAGGCAGTGCTTCATGTAAATTAGTGCCCCCCCGCAGGGTCATGGTCCCTGGTCCCTTTACAAGCAACACAAAATGAAAACAAAATATTAAATCCACCTCCGAGAACAGCGCCAACATCACATACCTGTCCGGCATGTGGTAATCCACTACTTTCTGCTCCTCCATTGGCAGCAATATTCGAGACTGAAATCATAAAAGGACAGCATATTTTCTGGTCCCAGAGTAGGCAGCTGGACTGCAGGATTTGTGTTAAAAACCATACTACCAAGAAGGAAACGACAGAGCAGGGGCAGATGACTGGCTCGGAAACACATGCCAAAGAGGAAACCATCTTTACCACAAGGGGGGGGTTGGGGGCAGACACCATAAAAAATAGACAGGAACAGAGTTGTAGATAGGCAGGATGATAGCAGCAGGTAGTGGCAGCCCCACCTAGTGGCAAAAACAGAAACTGTGCACTTTTTTAATATATACACCTATACATAGGAAAATGAAGTAAAAAGATAAAAAAATAACTTTTTTTGTAATTTATTTACATAAATGAGCCAGGATGTGTGCTATTGTGTAATAATGTCACTATATGGGTGTTGAACGCACATGGCCTGTGGCCTCATGCTTCAACCACCCAAGGCATGATGTTATTACACGGTAACACATACTCTGTCATGCCTTATTGCTTAAATTTCCATTCATGCTTCTAATGTAGCCTTATGAGCTGTCCTTATTCAGTCTACTGACAGCAGTTTGGAACAAACTATTGCATTAGCTTCATACACACTGACCATTGTGAGAAAATATACTTGACAGTAGGAAAGAAAATTCTGCAATGTGTATTGGAAAAATGTGAACCTGTGTGTAGGTAACAGTAACCTTTTGCCACCACCACAAACAAACTCATTTATTACTGCTGGAAGTAGACATACTGGTACATGAATCACCAGACAGTCTTATTACTTAGTAGAGTTTAATTCCGATGTACAAGCTTCAAGAAAATGAAGTGGTATCCCTGCTCTCCACTTTTTCTGTGACCCCACTTCCTTCTTCAGCTACTTCCAGTTGGGTTTTAGGAAATCATACTTTGCCATCTCCTCCTTCCTTAGATTCACTGATCATGTCCTGAAGGGGATGGATAATGGATTTCTGACTTTGGGCAATGATTTTTGATCTGGCCAAGGTGTTTGACACAGTCACTCATCCCTTCCTACTTAACAGACATGCAGGTACTGGACTGTCTGCCTGCTCAGTTGGTTCTGCTCCTGCATGTTGGACTGCTTTCAATCATTCCTTGTAGGGAATCTATCTTTTCCCTCCCAGTTGTCTCTTGCATCCCACAGGGTCCTATCTTATCTCAGGGATTGTTCCTCTGTGCACATACTGTACACATGTACATGGATGATACAGTGTTCTTCTTCAGTTGTGCACTGGCCCCTAAGCTGGAAGTGGATCTTCAGTGAAACACCAGCTGTTTCTAACACTGATTCTGTACAAACCAACTCACCCTGAATGCAATGAAATGCTATCTAGGACCTTTGACAGTAAGCAGTAGCTGGCCAGGATCCCAAACCCCTGGTCTTCATAATTGACTCTGAATTGTTTCTGGTTGGAGGAAGTGCCCTTTTTCAAATACCTTGGCATCTGGCTAGATTAGTATATTTTAAAGGCAAAGCAAATTGTGCACAGGATAATGGCAGGGGATGCAGGATGTGGTAGCAAACCGAAGTAGTACAGATAAAGGAAAAAGCAACACTCTAGGATGCAAATGTATGGATTTATTCCATTAATGCAGGGGAGTCAAACACAGAAATCAAAGGTAACATGCCCCCCCATTGATCAGTATTCTGTAGACAAAAATTTAATCACCTGGCCCATGTGGTACTGATTAATCAGATATCTAGATGAGAAAAATGAATAACTGCCCACCATCCTGCCTTAGAAGTACAAGACATGAAACCAGGAATGCAAAAAAAAAGCATATATTTATTTTACTGTTATCTCTCCAAGTTAAAAGGTGATGTAGTACAAGATAAAAGGCCCCCAGTATTAACCCTGATGTTATTTAGCATCAGCAGGAGCTTTATCAATTGATAACAGCTATGAGACAGTATTTGAAATCTTCCAGACATATTGACAACACACTTTCATAACTCCTCTTCATATTTATACTAGCCAAACCTAAACTTGGCCCTTTCCAGGGTAAACTACGCCAACACCTCACCACACTTAGCAGCTGCGATTGCCCTCCCTAAACAGGAAAACACTGTTATTGCAAGACCTAACTCCGGCTAACCATCCCTCCACTTAGCAGAAGTGTCTGCCTTCCACAAGAAAAATCTCTCCCCCTCCCCATCACCCTGCCTCCTCCCCTACCTTGTTTCCCCATACCCCCTCCCCCACTACCCCTTTTGTTACCCTCCTCCACCTCTTGTCCCCCTTGCCTTCCTACCCACCTCTCCCCTTACTCACCCAATGGGGGGGATTGTTTAACCAAGAAAGGCACACTAAGCTGAAGCTTGTTTCCAGGTGCAACCTGGGAGCACAAGGAAGTTAAGTAACTTGCTCAGGGTCACACAGAATGCAAGTGGGGGCTGTGGGATTCAAACCCAGGTCTCTAGGTTTGCAGCTTAGTACCCTAAACCACAGCACTATACTACCTCCTACAACCAGACAAGGTCAACATTTGGTTGATTCCTTATTGTCTCTTAGAATGTTATAATGTGAACACCTACAAGCATACTTCTCAAGTGACCCTCATTATGAGGGACATCCCTCATTTTGGCCCTTAAAATTGCTCTGTCCCTCATCCGTCCCTCAAGGAAAAGGTGCTGCACACACACAAAGAATGTGCTGTAAATTCAGACTTTAAAGCAGAAACTCTTAATATTCTAAAATACTAAATCCAAAATAAACTTTATACAAGTAAACACTATGGTTTTGATAGTGTTCTGAGCTTGTATCTCCATGCTTGAGGATGTGTCCCTCATTGTCCCTCATTTTGAGTGTCCAAAAATGTCCATGTCCCTCATTTCAGTGACAAAAGGTTGAGAGGTATGCCTACAAGTTCAATGCCAGCGGGCTCCTGAAAGCCTGTTAAATGTTTAATGCCACCCTGTCCTATTAATATTTTTGTAAATAGTATGTCTATTGTTTCTCAGATGTGGAACCTTTGTAACAGAGCTTTTAGCTCAAAGGTCTTGTAATCCAAGAATTCAAATAAATAAATAAAACATATCTAGTGTGTTTTATTGGACTAAGTCTTTTATCCATTTCCTGGTCATTGTGAGATTTCAGTCAAAATGTTCATTTTGAGTACAAGACATGATTTACACTGCACCCCCAAGTCTACCCTTGCCCAGCTAGACTCCCACTGCCACTCGTTCTGTTGATGTGCTCCTAACTGTACTCTCCACACCACTTCTCAATTTACTCTGCATTCTCTCTCCTTCCCTGAATGAACTGTAAACATCTTTTTCACTCATCTACTCTCATCTCCTAATTCTGGCTCTCCACCCTTCCCTACTAATTCTCTTCTCCTTTCTTCTCTCTCCCTACTTCTTCCTATCCTCCCCCCTTAGAAACTATGACTACTGCGGATTTTCAATTACTTTCTTCAAAACTACAGCTTAGCAGGCCTCTTTTTCTATTTCTTTTTTTCACCAAAACTTATTTTGTGGATGCATCTAATATTATAGGGAAGACAGTGGCTCAGAAAGGACATGTAGCACATTCTGTATATTAACAGAGACAAAACAAAAGCAGGCAATTCAGTGATTGAATAAACAGGGTAAGATAAGTTTGAACTGTGGCAAACAATTTTCCATTGAACGCAAGTTTGCAATCAACTGAATCAGCATCATGATTCAATGCACACGGGATTATTTAGGAGAGTATAATTACAGGTAAGCATTTTTATTAATCCAATCTCCATTTAGCCACATCATCATATCAACTTGGTTAGTATGATAACAACTGGCTACACATGTATACAGAGCTCCATAATAACTAGGTAGCCAGTTATTATTACTTTAACTGAAATTATGTATTTTTTATCTAGAGTTGCACTGAAGTCTTTTTACTGTCTGTGCAGTGATGTCAAATGATTCAATAGCAAATACATCACTAAACCACTAACAAAAGATCATGGTATTCAGGGGTGTAGAGAAGGGATGGGGCTGTTCTGGTGTCTTCTTGCGGAGGGGAGGCAGGAAGGGGGGAATGACAATGCTATTTCCCCTATCCCACCACCCCCCGCCAGCGACTGGAGCAGCACCCTATAATCGTCTACAACCCTGAACCACAGAGTAAATCACCGGGAGTTGTCAATGAATGAGCGCATGCTTGTAAAAGCACATGCCCATTCATTGAGCTCAGTCGGGCAGGCTGCTGGCAGTGAAGGTGAGTCGAGGGCTGTGCTGGGGCACGCTCTGGTTAGGGTTGGGGGAGCATGGTAGGGTACTACCTGACAGGGTGGGGGGGTGAGGGGGGCCACTAGACACCGGAGAATGGAATTTTTCTTTTTTTGTGAATCAGACTCGGGGTTGGGGCTGGGAGAAGTGGGGTTGGAGTACTACCTGACAGGGCAGGAGGCCACTAGACATCAGGGAAGGGAATAAACAATTATTTTTCATGGATTGAACTTGGGGGTTGAAAGGAGCAGGCTGGGGGAGTGTGGGATCCACTAGACACCAAGGAATGGGGCTTTAATGAAAATAAATACTGTATATGTTTTTACAGGTGGGCTGTGGCTGTCTGGTGGCCAGCAATTGTGGAGGTGTTTGGGGGTGGGAGGGTGATTTTTGTGTCTGGCAGCGGGGGCTGTAGGCACCTTGTGGCCAGAATTTGTGTGGGAAGTGTGGAATTTCACCGGCAAAATTTCACACTTCACACTCGAGCTGGCCTCAGGTGAATTTCATGTATTGTGCTTCATGTAATGAGCGCAATATGTGAAATATTTCACAGAGTGAAGTTTGTCTTCTTTGCCCACCTCTATGTATGACATCCAGGCTAGACAACTGCAATGTGCTTCATCTTTGGGTTAGTGAAGGTACCTTTCAACACCTACAGCTGGCATAGAACACAGCAACCAGGTTGTTGACTAGACTCTCATGGTCTAGTCATGTGACCCCAGTCCTTTTTGACATGCATGCACTGCCTGTAAAGTAGCGTTTAACTTTCAAGGTTGGTTTGTTAATCTATAAAGCCGTACTTAGTTGGGCCTGGGCTACCTGTTACATCTTCTGCATCCTCTCTAGTCCTCACACCCCTTTTGTTCCTCTGAGGAAGGCCTTTTCTTGGTCCCAAGGGCCCAGTTTAAATTGTCTGGGGACTGTGCATTTGAGGTTGCCATCCCTTTGCTTTGGAATTCTCTGCTAGGGGTATTGAGGGAGACCCCCTTGGTGGAGGCGTTTAAAAGGGGGTTAAAGGTATACCTATTTAGACAGGCTTTTGGGCACTAAAACTTGTCCCTGTTTATCTTACAGTACTCTCATGCAGCTGCTGCTTTTTTCAATTCAACTGATTGAAATTATTTTTTTTTATGTTGTTCTTTTGTATTTTCATTGCATTGGTTTGATTATCTGCCTGTCAGTACCTGCAAGCACCCTGAGCCACCAGGAAAGGATACTTTATAGACATACTACTGTGATGTACACAGCCAGCTCTGAGTGCTGTATAATTTTTTTAATAGTAAATGTATGACTGACTGTCTCTGCGATAAAAAATCTGATGCTCTTAGAATGACCTCACTCATCCCCCCCCCCAAGATTTTAGCTAAAAGATGAAATCCATTAGAAAAATGCTGACAGCAGGTGAGTTCACACACACTCAGTTTTTAGAGACCATGTGTTACATGTAAGGCCGTAATTAAGGATCCTGTCTGTCTGAGTTAATTACAACCATAGTTGCTAGAACATATCCATTTTATGACGTTGGAAGGAAAACCCAGGTTATTACATAGAAGTGTGAAGATCATAAAGATGCTTTCATGTCCTGGAGGGAGGAAGCTTAGTATGAGATCAAAAGAAGAGTCATTTCTAGGACTTGAATTATGCTGAAGTTGCAGAATGTAATACTTTTGTATAAGATATATATTTTTTTATACATAATCTGACAGAGGAGGAGCTAGCTGACCTCACACAAAAATTATTGTCCCATACAGTTGTTTAAGGAATCCTCTGTTTTACTAACACACTTTTACCTAGACTCTGACTGAGGAAAGATCTTTGGAGCACTTGTAAACAGAAATTTAGAAAGATTTCAAATCTAAGTATTGTAGGTAGGAATTTGCACTGTTAAAACCTTGTTCTTTTAAAAGATTTGCATGTCTTGTGATATAAGAGTTCTGTATTTTGAGTTTTACATATTTTTAACTATTTTAGTAAAATTCTTTTTAGAACTTACTTGCTCTATCTTTGACTTCTTTTTAGTTGTAAGAAACGTACATGGTTATTGCAGATACTAAACATAAGCTTGAATGGTGTTACCATACTGGAAAGAGAAGCATTTTAAATCTGAGGTCTTTATTAAAGTTTTTAAGGGTTCAGCTCTGTATATCTGGTTAGGTACCCATAGGCAAAGATATCTGGCCCCCCAAAAACAGAAATATCTGAGCCTGTGCATTTGGTACGCTAGCAAGAGGTTCACAGTTTGAATCCCTCCAGAACTTGAGACCAAAGGTTGATCCAAACTCACAAAAACAGACAAGAGGGTTACTTTGTCTGTTACACTGTTCACAAGACTGCGTTCAGAGGTTGGCACTTTGGGAGTAGAGGGCCTGACCTGCTGAGTGGGTTTGTGACAACTACTACCACTACCATGCACAGTTGGTGACTGTTGAGAACATTACTTGTGATGATTCTAACTTTGCATCAACTTTGCAAAGTTTTAAGAATGAATGATGACTACAGAATAGCTGAATATTCTGGCACGAATAACAAACGCTCAGCTGAATATACAGGAATAGGTACTGGCACTGCCCAAGTTTAAACATGAAAGAGAAGTCTTTGTTTTAGTAGCTATATTCTGTTTCGAGAGAAAATATTTCATCTTGTATCTCTTCCTAGTCATGACATACGCTGACTGCAGAGCTCTCTCCACCTGTGAAGCACTGAAAGGCTCTTTCTGTTACTATTGCTTGTGTCAGCCTTTCCTCAATGCCAAGAAGACTGTCTCAATGACCTTCGGCACAAGGCAGAGACTCTCTGGGCTTCCCTCCCTACGCACTTTCCACACCCTTCATGGGACTTTACTTCAGGACACATCCTCCTTCAGCTACTTAGGTGTTTGGTTGGGCCAACACCTAAACTTCTCTGGACATATTGACACCATAAAGGAAAGCTGCACCCCAAGCTTAGTGCCATGTTCAGGAACCATAGTTGCATCCCTTCTACGGCTAGGCGTGAACTAGTTCAGAAGATGATACTGCCCATTTTCGACTACTGTGAGGTAGTCTATGGTGCTGCCCCTAAGTCCTCCCTGACCAAACTGGGCACACTCTTCAATTCCTTCTGCTGCTTTGCCCTGGATGCCCCCCCTCACACCCACCACTGCAATCTTTATTGTGCCCTCTCCTTTCCCTCTCTTACAAATAGGCGACTCTCCCACTGTGTTAAATTCACCTCCAAGCACTGGTTGGGTGAGCTCCCTTTCTACCGCACCTCCTCCTTTATAACACCCCCCCAACCTTCCCATTCCCTTAGATCAACTGACTCTCATACCCTGGTAGTCCCCCACAGATCTACCCAAATCAGCCAATCTGGTTGCTCTCACTGCCTCCCAGAAATTTGGAATCCCCCCCTCAAATCCGGCATTCATCCTACACCTACTCCATTAGCTCTGCCCTCAATAATTACCTTGCTCCTAGCTGCTCCTGCCATGTTCCTCCCTAACTCCTTCCTCTAAGCCCTGGACAGTTCCTATCCCTCTACCGTCACCTTCATTTTACCCTGTGCACACCCACCCCCCAAATTTCTAGCTCTCCTCCCCTTCCCCCAAATTGATCCCCCCTTACTGGCCTCCCTTGATCTCTCACAGATGTAACGACCCCAAATGCTCTCCATGACTCCCTCTCCTACCCCCCACGGGGCTTGCATCTCTCATCTTCTCCCTTCCCCCACCATCCTGAAGAGATTTCTCTGGGACACTTCCTTATCCTCTTCTCTCTGGTCCCACCAGTCTCCTTGCAGGGTTCCTCGAATCCAGAAGGGATCTCAAAGGACATGGCTCTTCCCCCCTCTCCCTCCACTTCACCCCTGCCTCTCTATTCCCCCCTTTCTTTCATGTAATCACTTGCTTACTTATTAACCTGGTGCTTATTATTGTCTACTCTTTCTACCTATCATGTGCAACACTGTTGTAACACTGTTTGTAACAACTGCCTCACAACTGTATGTTAATGTTGATGTTATAACTTGAATGTTCAATGTCTCATTCCTATTGTACCCCTTTCTCCCAGGTCACACCAGGAGACAAGCGACTTGTCGCTCAGTGTGCCTTTCTGGTGAAACATTTCAATAACTAAATAAATAATAAATGAGCTAAGTTGCATCTGTGAAGCACTGGGAGGTTCAGGTTGTTGCTACTAATGCTGATAGGTGTAGTGATTTAATTGTGTAATGTGGCTTTCTTCAATTTCCCTTCCTAATAGGTTGCTTTATACTCAGTTTTGTTCTGTACCTTTGGAATCACTTAATTTGTACTATGACTGCTTATAGTACTTTGCATCTTTTTGTACCTGTTTTCTTTATACCTTGTATGTGCCATCTTTAAAGAGCCCTGCCCTAACACTGTTATGACAACTTTGAGAAAATGTAATGTTTAGCACAAGTCAACTTATATTTTAATGTTGTTTCTGTGTTTCTCATTCTTCTTTATTACTAAGGACATTTGAATGTAAACAGGATTGCTGCTCTATCTGTTCTGACTGCTTGCCTATATCTGACATCACAGTTCTGTTTATGACATCACAATCTGTTGCTGTGGGGATAATTACGATGCCATAAATGGGGGATTATTTATTTTATTTATTTATTTAAAAGTTGGTAACCGAGAAAAGCACCATGATCAGAGAAGCTCATTTCCAGGTGCAATCCAGATTATTGATGTCAAATGTAGGATAGCAGAAAGAGCAGGTAAAGTCTAAGGGACAGCAAGCCTCTTTTGTACAGCTGTCCTCAGTAATAAAGAAAAAAGGTAAATAATTATAGAAAATACATGAAATATAAACTGAACTGTCTAAATCTCACATTTTTCTCCATGTTTTTCTAATGGTGTCAGGGGTTCTTTAAGGCCTTTGTCATATCTGAAAAAGGTTCCTGTGATCAGTGCACCCAACAGGTTAAGAAATAAATTTTAAAAATATGTGCCAGATTGTAGTATAGCATGTGATCTTATAATTGTATGGCTTTTAGGCACTGACAGCCAATCAGATTGCATGATTTTTGGAAATAATTTTATAAGAAAAGATACTGGCCTATAGGAGGCTATGTCAGTGTTTTTTTTCCTCATGGGTTTCAATAACACAATAACAGTAGATACTGTCGAAGTTTGGGGCATATCCCTAGGGATTTAAAATTTGCCATGTTTTCCTTGAGTAAGGGGGCACATTCAGAATGAAGAGCTTTATGAAATTCACCTACAAATCCTTCAGGACTTGGTGCATTCCCATTTTCAATATTTCATTGCAGTAAGTAATGTATCACCGGAGATTACAACTTCCACAGCTTCTGCTTGTTCAATCATTAGTTAGGGCATACCAATGTTATTTAAAAAAAAAGAAGTGGTCCTGTAATCATGGACACCATGAGTATCTGCCTTATACAATATAAATCAAAGTAAAATAGTTTAAAAATCTTAAGAATTTCAGTTAGGTCAATAGCGAGAACTCTTTTGTAAGCAAACATTTGTATTTTTGAAATACACCTATCCACCAATTGTTTGTGTAACCTCCATGCCAACAGTCTGCTGGCTTTATTGCCATTCTCGTGAAATGTTTGATTAGTAAATCAAAGTTTCCTTTGCAACTGTTTACCAAGAAATGCAGATATGAAATTCAGATGCTTCTCACCTCAGCTGTGTAAGTTCATTCAACACAAGTGGGTAGATTCCCTGATTACCTGCATTTATGGTTTTCTTCATTTTTTTTCTTCTATTTGGACATACCAGAGTATAAATTGATTCTTTATCATTGAAGTGTAGGCATTTACCTCATCTCTGAGAACAGCTTTACGTGTGTTGCATTTAAGCAATAAGGCATGACAGGGTGTGGGTTATTGGGGGATTTACCCACGCCTTGTGTGGTGTGACACGAGGCGCAGCCGAGTGACTTAACCACACAAGAAGTGGGTAAATCCCCCAATAATCCACATCCTGGAGTGCCTTATTGTGATTATACTGTATACCTATTTGTAAAACAAATTTTAACTGTGTTTAAGTATGTTTTTTATAAATGCCATTTCTCAGCTGTGGCTTATTACAGGATATACCATGGTCATCTTATGTGTTTTGACCAATGAGGTTACAGGATTTTCATACCCCATTGTATGATCATATTTAGATTGCTTGCCTGTATTGCAATGTGACCCTGTAAATTGTTTAGCTTTAGATGTAATTTTTATATAAAAAAATGGCCATTAAGAAGAGATATGTTAAAACTCCAAGTCTGTGATCTATGTGGAATAATCTTGTCTTAGTGGCAGTCCTTCCCTTTTTTTACCCCCACCTTTTCTAAGTAAACCACCTGGCTGTCCCATCCTTGCTAGAAGCTGCTGACTGACTTGGCCTGTAACACTTCTTCCAGTAGTTTAGTCTACTTATCAACCTCCTTTTCCATGAAAAAGTGCTTACTTTAGTGAATTCCCTGTCATCCCTGTGTTGCACTTAAGGAGAATGGTTCCTTGGTACCTACCCTATGTATCCCATAGATGCACGTGTATGCCTCAGTCATGTCACCCCTTTTCCGCCTTTTCTCCAGGGTGTACATGTTCAAGTTCTGCAGCCTCTCATCATATGTCAGATCCCCAAGGCCATGCACCATCTTAGTTGCCCCGCGCTCTGCTGCCTTCACCTTGTGGCAGTCTTTCTGCAGGTGTAGGCTCCAGTACCTTGTGCAGTATTCCACATGTGGCTGCACCAGTGACCTGTGCAGAAGGAGGTTCACTTCTCGTCTTCTGCTGCTTATTCTCCTCCCCATGCATCCCAGTATTCTGTTTTCTTTACTCACTAACCTGCTGCAGCAGGCAGACATTTTAGAGTCTCCTATATCATCAGCCCTAAATACAGTATTTTTCTTCCAGAGTGATATCCAACACATACCCACCCATTTCATATTGCACCCTTGGGTTCCTTTTCCCAACATACATTTCTTTACCTGTTTAGCATTACATTTCACTGTTAAATCTTCGATCAGTTCTCTAACCTGCCCAGATCCTTTCTTAGTTCCCTACTCCCTTCCTGTGTGTCGACTCTTGCACACATCGTTGTGTTGTCTGCAAAGGAGCTTATGTTATCCTTGATACCTTCACCTATATCACAGTTAAAAATATTGAAGAGAACAGTTCTAGTACCAGCCCCCTGAGGTACCCCTCTGGTCAATTTCCTCACTTCTGAAAACTTCCCATTGATGACCACACTCTGTTTTGTGTTCCAGCCAGCTCTCTACCCAGTTTACCATCTTTTCCTCTATCCCAAGGTCCTTAATCTCTTTCTCCAGCCTCCTGAGGTGGACAGAGTAAAAGGCCTTGCTGAAGTCAAGGTATACTATATCAATTGCCTGCCATTTGTCTGCTTCTACAGACCAAACTGAATCTGGCCACAAAAGGACTTGGTCCAGCTTGAATTCTCCAGTGGTATAGACAACAGGGGCAGGAATGCTTTCAAAACACCTAGAAACCTGGACATTGCGACTCTTGATATGAACCTCCCCCAACCAGGGGTTTGACAATGACAACCCAGGCCTCTCAACCTTGTTGAGCCTGCTAGACAGGAATAATAATCATCAGCATCCACAAGGTCCCAGTAGCATTTGCTTGGTTGGCAACCAAGATGAATTTATGATGCAATGTGGAAAAAACAGAATACAAATGTAGCGGCTCTTACATCTCTGACGCATAACCACTGACAGCTCTGCGTTACAAGACAATGTGTCTCTTTCTTTGAGTGGAGGGTGTGTGTGTGTGCTATTAATCTTTCTTTCCATCACGCCATCTGTCAATCATAGACACTGAAGAGCAGCAGCATGATGCTATGCTGAGATTTTTATTTTAGTATTTGCAATTAAAGATGCTGTATTTTTGTACTGTTATTGAAGAATTATTGATTCAATGTATTTTTATTGCTTTATAATTTGTTTTTGTCTCTGACTGTGGACATCTAAGGAAATGGACACCTGTTGTCCATAGACATTTATGTGAAATGAATAATTAGATGAATTAAAGATCTAAGACTACATAGGCAGCACAACTTGATAGTGAAAACTCATGCAGTGCCACTACAAATTGGCTCTTTTCCAGAACCTGCTTGGGATAAAGTAGCAATTGACATTGTGGTGGTCTGAGTTTTCTTTGCTTGGCTACCGTTACATTATTACACCCAAGGATATTATAGCAATTGACATGAAATTGATTTCTCCTCTCAAGTGGATTGGGCTATTAATGTTTGTTTTCTAACTTCTGTTTTCAACAAGGAAGGAAACATGACTGAGCTAGTCTCTGATCATGAGTTTTATTTCATGAAAACTACAAACTGTCTGTAGCATTTCAAAAGCAGCATTGGACACTTGTGCTTCTATGCAGTGTTTTCTCATGTAATAAAGTGAGACCACTGGGTGACCCATGTTATAATATTTTTAGAGTCTGCAGGATTATTTACTCTACAGGCAGTAATTCAGAGTAATGGTGCAACACAATCAAATCATGAGGAGTTCCAGGATTAGGAGGAAAATTGGAAAATGGGAATGTCCCCATTTTTGTCAACAATAATGCCTGATCTAGAGACTCCGGGGTACAGGCACAGGCAGGTTTCACAAGTGTGTGGCTCAGGAGAAGGTGGTTTGGTGCCGAAGTACTTTGTCAATGAGACATCTAAAATTAAGATACGTGCAGGTAGCCAAGGCAACGTGTTATGTATTGTTATAGGTTATGTAAGACCTTTTCAATTTGGATTTGTAAGTGTTGAAATAAGGCACAATGGCTCAATTCTCAAGTGGAAGAATGCAGCAAGCCCTGGGTATGCTGAATGAATGGTACATTGGGCTTACGGCATTCCTGTGGGTGGCAATCAGGATTCTCAGTCCCCAAGTCCCCTGTGTGCCACATGCTGTGAGTTAGACCAGCTTTTTGCTGATCTAACTCAACTGACCTTTTTATGGGGTTTGTGCCACATATTTGATACAAGCCAACGTAAAAAGGGTAAAATGTCACAAAGGTTTGCGATCTATGGGAACTGGGCACTGTGCAACAAAGTGTTTGGGGCAGAGCAGGGTCTGACACAGGGCTTGTGAAAGCCCTGCATCAACCTTTGAGAATCGAGCCCTATAGCTTAATTTAGGCAGTAGGAAGCCTTGCACTATCCCCGTTTCAAGCTGTAGTGGTTGGATTTTGTTTAACTCTGCATGTAAGACCAGCCTAGAATTTATATACTTACTGATTCTATTTATTTGTAGTTAGAAATCAGGGGTAAGAGCAAGTGTAACACCCAGATATTTTAAAAAAGGTCAATTCTCTTAAGCGTGGAGCCATTAAGCTCAGACTTCAGGCCAAAATATTTCTGTGTTACCACAATTAAAACTTAATTTGGGGGGGCACGAGTGTACAGTTTTATAGACTTTTCTTTGTACATAATACAAAATACTTGGATGGGAGTTGGTGGGGCATGTGTCCCCCCCCCCCCAGTCTCTATCGTCATAACAGCCCTGCCATTAAGACAGGCTATTTGTAGTCTATTACATCCACCACATAGTTTACATGTGGCTCCAAACAACATGGCCTGAGTTTTGCTTACATTTAAAACTTTTATTTTATAAAAGCCAGTTATGAAGTGAGGTGAAATCCCAATTATTATCCCTATTGAAGTTCATCAGTACAACTTGAACTGTAAAAAAGGATAAGATTGTCTGCATACATACAGCTGGGGAGCACAAAAAGAAATGCTAAGGCAGAGACTGTTAATGTACTGCAAGGAAAGCAAGGTACCTAATACGGATCCCTGATGACTGCCCACTGGTGTATAGGCAACATCTGAGGTTAATTTTCCAAATTTTACAAGTCACTTTCTGTGACTAAGCTTCTAAACCAGGTTATTGCAATAGAGGAGACTCCCATTTTACTAAGCTTAATACAGAGCTGTGGGCATTTTACAAGGTCAACCACCTTAGTCAAATTTAGAAATATGGCCCCAGTCAGTCTGCCTTTTCTTATGGCCAAGTAATTATTATTGGTAGGCTTGATCATGGTAGTAGAGGTAGTGTGCCTTGACCTTAATCCATGTTTAGCTGAAAATAGGAGATTGCACTTGTGCAGGCAATCGGTGAGTTGGGCAGATATGAAGTTCTCCAACAATTTCTTTAGCACAGGCAATATGGGGATATGTGGTAATTATTAATCTTTTGGATTATTCTTTATGTAGACAGGCTCTAAATGAGCTAGTTTCCATAAGTAAGGGCCTATACCTGTAATGTGCGATTGATTGAAGTGCCTTGCTACACAGGCACTTCAGCTGTATGCAGCAAGTTTTAGGAGGCTAGGCACTGTACTGTCAGATCCTGACTTTTATTTGTAGATATATTATATGCCTTGCCAATTTACAGACCTCAGCTGCATTAACCACCCTCAGAGAGAATGGGAAAGGTCTTGGATAGCTAGAACCACCTTATAGAACGAGTCTAGTTGAAGAGGAGGTTCCAAGTCCTCATGTGTGAAGGGGAACATAGGGATATAGTATAGGCAGATGGATCAGAGAAGTGAATATTAAAGGCATTGCTGTCAGGGTCATTACAATTTGGTCCATCCAATTCCACATCATGAATAGAACCATACTGATTCAAACCCATAAATTACTTAATGTATTTCCAGAAGTTCTTTAGGTCAGCTGCGGAGGAGGATAATAGTCTCATAAGGTGCTTTTACACACAGGTTTCCTAAACAAAATATTCATTACCTTTGTGGTGCCTTTGCAGTCCATTCCATTGACTGATCACTTTACACGTATCAAGCATGCCGAAATACCTGCTCCTCAATTTTTTAAATTATTTATTCCAGCTTTCCCAAGGAGTCAGCTGAAACAGAGATTTCCTCTGGAGAGGGGAAACACTGTTACACAATGGCCATTTTACACAGCAGGACAAAACAGAAGAGATCGAAACAAACCATGCTGAGAAGGGAACATGGCTCGGGTGAGTGTTCACTGAAGAAGCACAACAGATGCACTTTACATGGTTCTATGTCATAATAGTGTCCGCAGAATGGCGATCACTATTATGGCGAGTATATATCGCCGAAAAGCAAATCGGCAATATACAATTACTGGTGAACTAACACATGGCAATCTAAAGTGTTTCTTCAGGGAGCTGTGCCCCTCTGCACCCCCTTACTAAGGATTCCCAACTCCAGGGGGGTGCATGTCAGGGAGAGAGCACAAATTTGGCAAAATAAAAAAATCAAGTCCAGAGCCACAGGCAGTGGGAAAATTTTCACCCTCTCATCTCTAGCCCCAAACTTGGTACCTGCTATGCTGCAACCAGCCTCCCTCACCACCACATGACTGGCTCAGCAGCAGCAGGCACAGTCCTTCCCAATAACCCTCTTCCCTTTCTCTCCCCCCTTACCCTCACCAATCCCCTGTTCTGGCTGCCTTCCCCCTACCATCGCGGTAGACCCAGTCGCTACCCTTGCAGGTAGCCCTTCCCAATAGTGCCGAATATGGAGTTGCCATTTTGATGGGCACCCATATTCAGTCGCTATGATCACTGGATACCACTTTACACTCAAGGGAGGTTACGGTACACTGCTTCTGTAACAGGAATTCTGATACAGAAACTGTAGTGTAAAAGCACCTATATAGTAAGTACTTGCATGTCTCTTTGTTTCTATAGTCTCTCTAATCTGATGTCAAGGCAGAGGCCTTAAAATGTACCAAGCATTTGCCATTGATTTTGAATAGGTATTGTAATTCACTGTTTAACCATTTAGTTATAGTCCCTTTGACTCTCCTTTTGTTGCTAGCTACATGCCTGTTTTCAAATCCCATGGACTTTGCAGTGAAATAAGACAGATCTCTGTATCAATTACATTCCAAAAATTTGACCAGGTTAATTTTGGTTATACAACAATAAAAAAAAAAAATCTATGAGCTCTAGTAGATTAACCTGTACCTGGAACAACAATAATATCACAATACAACATCACTATATGACATTTAACCACATTTTATCAAGAGAATTTGATACTCAGCAGCCAAAGTAGAAAAAGCTTAGTTTCATATAAAAACCTTATTTACTAATATTGTGGGGACTAATATATTTGTCATGACAAAAACATTTCATAGGCAAAGAACAAGTGTCAGAACATTTATTTTATACTGTGGGAACATCTGTTTTATAGCATTAGTTTTACAGTTTTATTTTTTTGAGGAAACACACCACATATGAACGCACTGCATCATGGGTATGCAAATACAGTGATACTAGACAATTGATTATTTGCATACCCATGATGCAGTACTTTCACATGGGGAGTGTTTCCTCAAAAAAAAAAAAAAAAATTTATAAACTAATACTATAAAAGCAATGTTCCCATAATATAAAGGAAATGTGACATATGTTCTCTGCCTAACTATGAAATGTTTTAGCCATGTACCTATGCTAATTCCCCCCCCCACAATATTAATAAATAAGAGCCATTATATAATAGCAATAATGGCTAGAAAGTAGTGTCTATTGAGATAATATCAATGTTCAGGTGGTGGATTCACTTGACTTGCAGTTTTATGCCCAGTTACCTGAGGTGTGATGTTATTCTACCATGACATACTGTTGAGCAAGATTATTGATGTAATCCCTGTACTGCATAGTTCCTGCAGATGCGTTAGAGAAGTGAGCTCTCAATACACAAGAGAAAGGAGTGTAGCTATGCAAATTAGTATGTCCTTTCTACTAGTTTGTACTTTCTGCTGCAAATCATGACTGGGATATGGCCATACCAGGCTACTCTTAGTTCAGAGGAGATAAAAAAGGGTAGAGGGGTTATACTTTATGTGAGGGAGGGTATTTGGGACACGGGAATGGATGGAAGTGCTCTGGGTCATCCTGGAGACAGGAGCAGGGCCACAATTCTCACTGGGTTGGTATACAGGCCTCCAACATGTGGCATGGAGGAAATGGATCAGGCATTAGTGGAAAACATCAGCAAGATTGCAAATGAGGGAGTTATGCTGCTGATTGAGAACTTCAATCTCCCTGATGTAGATTGGAGCTTTCCAGCTGCAGCTTTGAATAGAAACAGAGCAATCCTAGACTCCTTGCAGTGGGGGGAGGGGTTCTCAGGCAGTTAGTTGGTGAACTTACTAGGGAAGGGGCATGGGCAGTTTCCTGTTAACCAGTGATCACCATACAGTGGGGTTCAGCATTAAGATGGGTACAAAAGCAAACCACATGAGGATGAGAGTCCTGGACTTTTGGAAGGCAGATCTTAAAGAAATGGGAAACTGCCTTAGAAGCAGCCTAGCAGAGCTGAATTACCAGGGTGAGGTAGAGGAACAGTGGAGAAAAATAAAGGAAGACATACAGTACTGAAGGCAACCAGCCTCTGTGCAGGCCCCGTAAGAGGAATTCTGGGTCCCAGGAAAAGTTCAGACACAGGAGCCCCTATGCAGCTGTGTGCAGTAGCATGCCAGGTGGCCCAGGTCCCTCTTTGGTGCTGGGCCCTGGGAATTTTCCCTGGCTCCACCACCCTCTCGAGAGCCCTGCCTCTGTGTGAAGGAAGTGAGTAAACGCTGGAGGGGGAAAAAGGCCACCATGTTACTCTAGGAAGGTGGCCACAAAGGTAAAGAAAAAAGGGGCAGCATAGAGGAGGTACAAAGAAACACAGAGAGAGGAAGATAGGGAGAGTACCAGGTAAAACAGCGGGAAGCAGGGAAGGCAGTAAGACAAGTGAAAAGTCAAACACAAGAAAGGATAGCCAAATGGATGGCAGAAGGGGACAAGACTTTTTTCAGGTGTATAAGCAAGGAGAGGAAGGCAAGGGGAGAGATAGCGAGGATAGGTAGAATGGTAGATGGTGACTGTGCAGAGCAGGATCAGAGAAAAGCTGACATCCTGAACAGGTACATTTGCACAATCTTCACAAAAAAGAAAGAGGGGGACGGACCAACAAGGAGAAGCAGAAACGCAGGAGGTGGTGTGAACGCAAGTCCATTTACAAAGAAAAGAGTTCTAAAAGGACTTACAAACCTGACAGTGGGTAAGGCTTTGGGATTGGATGGGATACATCCAAGGGTGCAAAGGGAGCTCAGGGAGGAGCTTGCTGTACCACTGACAGCATCATTCAGTGCATCACTGGAAACTTGAGTGGTTCCAGGGGACTGGAGGAGAACTGGCATAGTCCTGCTCCATGAGAGTGGCAGCAGGGAGGAGGCTAGCAATCATAGACCAGTCTGTCTCACATCAGTTGTGGGGAAAGCACTGGAAACCCTGTGAAAGGAAAGGCTAGTGGAATATCTTGAATCCAGTTGGCTGCAAGACCAAAGGCAGCATGGATTCATGAGGGGAAGGTCATGCCAGATGAATCTGAATGAATTCTTCAACAGGGTGACGAGGGAAATAGATTAGGGAAGGACAGTGGATGTGGCCTACCTGGACTTCAGCAAGGTCCTTGACATTGTGCCACTTAGGAGACTGATAAAGAAACTGGACAGTCCAGGGGTGAGAGCTAATGTGGTAAACTGGGCTAAAAACTGGTTAATGGATAGCTGACAGAGGGTTGTGGTAACTGACAGTCACTCTAATGAGATGAGAGTGACCAGTGGGTTGCTGGAGAGCTCAGTATTGGGACAGGTCCTGTTCAGTGTCTTCATAAGTAACATAGCAGAGAAACTGGAAGGGAAGGAAGGTATGCCTTTCTGCAGATGACTCCAAGATGTGTAATAGTGTGGCTATTCAGGAGGGGGTGGAGGGAATGAGTAGGTACCTTAGAAACTTTGACGAGTGGTCAAGGGTATGACAACTGTGGTTCAATGTCAAAAGGTGCACAATCATGCAGCTGGGGCATAGAAGCCCAGGAACTGAGTATAAAATGAGGGAGGAGGTGGGAGCTACTGTCAGTCAAGAAGCAGGAAAGGGACCTTGGTGTTGTAGTACCTGATGACAGTGTGACAAGACAGTGGGCAGGGTGAGTGAGAAGTTGGGTGCAGGAGAAGGGAGGTGATAGTATCACTGTATAGGTCTTTGGTGAGACCACACCCAGAATGCAGTGTCCAGTTCTGGAGGCCACATCCCAGGAAGAACTAGACAGGGTAGAGGGAGTCCACAGGAGGGCAGCTAAAATGGTGCAGGGGTTGCACCAGAAACCATATGAGGAGAGAGAGTGTGAGATCTCAATATATACACCCTGGAGGAGAGGAGACGATGGAAAGGGGGGCCCACGATAGAGACCTACAAGTATCTTACAAGGGTGAATAGGGTGCAAGATGGGAGCCTCATTCAAATGAGGAAGTACACCAGAACAAGAAGACATGCAACAAAGCTAGAAATCAAATCAAATCAACTTTATTTGTAAAATAGCGCTATTCCCTGAGGGATCACAGCGCTAGTACAGAGAATAGTAAAACCCAGTTAAAATTACATAAAAACATCTATCAGGCTTATATAAAATCAGAAAATGCCAAGTTAAACAAATGAGCTTTTAAAGCAGATTTAAAACTCTCCACCGTAGGCACTGTGTTATCCGAAGTAGTAGAGACTTCCACAAGGAAGGGGCCTCAAATTCAAATGCTCGGGCCCCAGATGACTTTAAATGGAACCTGGGAATCTCTAGCAATCTCTCGTTGGTGGAGCAAAGTGGCCGGTAGGGGCAATAGGGATGAAGAAGATCTTGCAGATAACTCAGACCCTGTCCATATAGGGCCTTATAGGTCAGCAAACTGACCTTGAAGGTGAAGGGGAGAAGTTTAGGCAGGACATGAGGAAATACTACTTCACTGAAACAGTGATGGACACCTGGAATAGCCTACCATCCATGGTGGGGATGGGGGGGTGAAAACAGTGGTGGTTTTCAAACATTTATGGAATAGGCATAGCGGAATACTGGTAAATAAGAAGGGAAGGTGGAGGTTCACCAGAGACCAGTCAGGGTCTGTGAAGACAGAATAGTTAAGGAACATCTGGGCAGACTGGATGCAACAAGCAGTTATTTTCTGATGACAAATTCTGTGTTTTTTTTTTATTTACTATTCATTAAAGAGAACATGGTGCCTTTATTAGACGATTTAGTGGGCTCAGTTATTTGCATTAAACTGAGTTTACTTTGAAGTTATTAGTAGCTCTTTATTTTACCACCCAGCTAGTCTAGGTTTACTGGAGGCTTAACACCATAGATTCTGATTCTGTCAGATCTCTGAAGGCAAGCGGGGTCAGGCTGTGTCAGTAGTTGGATGGGAAACTGTCATTGAAGACCAGGGACTGTATACTAAGTGGTGTTGGTAGTTCTGCAGGGGGCAGTTCCCCCTTGGTGAAAAGAAACAATGCCAGTATCTAATCCTGCTGTTTGGGGTACACTGTGCAATCTGAGTTGCTTCTTCCAGATGAGACATTAAACCAAGGTCATTTGCCTGTTTTGATGCTTGTTTAAGTGGAATATAAAGATCACACAAATAGAAACAGCAGCTCCGAGTCCAGACAGAGCACTTGCAAAAGTAAATTAGAGCAAATGCAGAAAAATATGCTTCAACAAATGCTATCTAAGGAACACCAAATGTTGGGTAGGGCTTATAAAACATCTTTATTTTTAAGTTTATTAAAACTACAGGAACCAGGAGGACCTGCACACACTCAACACTTTGCGCTGACCTGAGCATTTACAAGTGTACTTGTGCCCTAGCCCTCCTAGCTGTGCTGGTAGGACTGTGGGCAACCATTTGGGTTACTGCCCATACATTTACAATTCCAAGACCCATGCCTGCCCAGAATCCCTGGTCATGCACAGCAGGGGATCCACTGTGTGACCCAGGATCTATGCCTGTACCCTGCAATCCACACCCACACAGCTGCGCACCGAAGAGGGGGGCCGGGCAATGACTGGTGCTCTGAGGGTGCTCACAGTAGTGATTATCTAACACCCTGTGGTTGCCCAAGGCCTCATAGCTACATGGGCTGGGTATGTGCAAAAAGCGTGTACCTGGCTCGCCGTTGCGCATAGTGTGCTTTGCCACTTTAAGATTGCTCTATTTAAGTGCTGTCAATACATGGCACTAGTACTCTAGAAAAAGAGTACATCAGCACAAAATGTTTATTTATTTATTTATTTGCTTTTGATGACTGGGTAAGTACACTGGGCAATAACCCTGCCCATTTTCAGGCACGACCCGGGAGAGTACAAATACAAATAAAACAGACAGTCATAGGAAGCATACAATCATTACTAGACAGCTTAAGCGGGTGCAGCTCCTGCTGCCTGTAACCTTTTTAACCCGCATGATGCAAAGAAGTTTTGTAAGCTCTAATCAAAATTTTGTATTGTTTTGGTGGGACAGTAAAGATCCCATAGCACTTCTCGAGAAGAGATGGGGATTCTTTTTTTTTTGCCATATAGGTGTTTTTACCTCCAGTGTCTGGGGGGGAAGGAACAACAACTCAGATCCCTACTCTCCCAAGCCGGCTCACCACCTCCCTAAGCACACACCTGGTCATTAAGTTCCCCATGAGTTACCTTCTTGCGATAGGGCTGGGGAAATGGGGCCATCCTCCCCCACAGTACAGTAAGTCAGAGGCGGACTGGGTGATGTACTGAGTAATGGTGCTGGCACAGAATCAGCTGGGCCAGGCTTCATGAAGCCCCCCCCAACACATCATTTTCCATTTTTTCTGGTTCCCCTGCCCATACTGCAGAGCGTCAGACTTGTTGGTGGAAGCGCACCCATCTGAAATTCCCCACAGATCCCTCCTGCAATTTTTGTCTCACAAATCTACTCTACCCCTAGGTCTCCAACTGGGAGCAGCTGAGGCTGGGCTGACATGCCATCCCTCCCCAGGAGAGGAAAAGAAAGCAGTCTCTCAGATGCTTGATCTTCTCCCTTGCCTGCTGACCCCCGATGACCTGAGTCCATTCCCGAACCCGGGTGACCAGCATGGGGAAAGGTAAAGCATGCAAGGCATCTCAGCTGTCTTCACCAATAGGCCAGGCTGGGGAATTTTCTTTATATTAAAAGAAATAAAATGAATACAGACAAGGTTAAAAAAAAATGTTAAAGGCAGAAAAAAGAAATTCACACCCTACTCCACCCTGTGCAACCCAAATCTCAGAAGCATGTTTGATCAAGTCAAACATGTGACATTAACCCACCACCAAATAACTTTTTATCTGTCATATGCATTTTGTCATAGATCTGATGCAATACCTTGTATTAGAACTGATGGAGACACATCAACTTGTAAAGCAAATTTACATCTGGATTGCCAAATCCAGTTTCTAATACTTGCAAAAATAAAATGTAAAGTTGGTCCATGATATTTTCTCCTACTTGATAGAAAAGGAACATAGACAATGATTGCAGAAAAAGACCAACAGTCCATCCAGCATGCACATGTTCCTTATTTAGCCCAGGGCCTATTTTCCTCCAGGGTCCAAGCCCTACCCCCCAATCCTGACTGATGCCTAAGCAAGCACTATGCAATTCATTCTGTCCCATCTGTGCTTAAAACCACTAACTTTTTTTGCACCCACCACCTCAATTTACAGCCTCTACCACCTTTCTGTAAAATAGTATTTCCTCACATCCCTCCTATACCTTTCTCCTGTTAGCTTCCCATCATGACCATGTGACCACGAGCTGGCATTCGAGTTAGTTTCCCGCACTTCACCTTATTAAATCCTTTTTGAAATTTGGAGGTCTCTGTCATATCTCCTCACTTCCTTCTGGCCTCCAGTGAGTACATGTTCAGTGCCTTGAGCTGCTCTTCATAGGACATGCCCTACTGTCCCTGAATAGAGATGGGTGAAATCTGTAAATTTCACTCTGCAAAATTTTTCGAGAAGTTTGCGCATTTCGATAAATATTTTGTGGGTGCGAAATGGAAAATTCTGCCCGCGAAATGCAGATTTTCACCCACGAAATGTGGAATTTCACCCAAAAATGGTGGAATTTCACTACTCATGGGCAAAATTCCACAATTCACAGGTGAAATTCCACATTTTATGTGCTAAATTCCATATTTTGCACCCATTAAATATTCCACAAAATGCAAATAACGTGCGAAATATTTCACGGGGCGCAATTCCCGATTTCACTGGAACTTCACCAGTGAAATTAAATTTCACTGCATCTCGATCCCTGAATCATTTTTGCTACCCTGCACAGTACTGTCTCAAGCCTATCCCTATCCTTATCCTTCCTGAAGTGAGGACCTCAGAACTGGGACCAGTACTCCAAGTGTGGCCTCACCAAGAATCTATACAGGGGAAGTACTATTTCCAGTTTTCTGCTATCGATACTCCTCCTGATACAACCAGGCATACTATTTGCTTTGCTATAATCCTTATTGCACTAACTCAATTGCTGTAGGCAGTCACTGATGATATTTCCATACTGCAGTTCCTCAGCTGTGGTACTGAGTCTCACCCCTCCCATACAGTACTCCATCCTGGGGCTCTTGTTCCCTAGGTGCATCACCTTGCACTTTTTGGCATTGAATTTCAGCTGACAAACCCTTGATCACCCTTCACCTTTTGCAAGTCTCTCTTCATTTCCTTTATTGGCTCAGTTGGTAGCACTTCCGCTTCTGGGCCAGAAGGTTGTGGGTTCTTGTCCCACAACCGGATTGGACTTGCGCCCAAAATGCTGGCATCTGAGTGCAGTATTAGGAGGGTGCTGTACTGCTGGGGTGTGCTGTCCTTCAGATGAGACATTAAACTGAGGTCCCTTCTACCCATCCTGGTGGGTGTCCAGGTGAAAGTAAAAGAACCGAGGGCACTCTTTGCAGAAATAGTAGGCAACGTTCCTGGTGTTCTGGCTTCTTTTCCTTCTTTTCCACCCTGCTTTTCTTTAAATTTGTAGAAGGGATTTTTTGTGGCCCTCACCACTTCCCTAATCCTTGCCAAGACCCATAGTAGTCTCGTAAGCTTGTTCTTTTTGCTTACCGTTCTCATGCATTCCTCAGATGCCCCGAAGATGGTTCTTTTAATTGCCCCCATTTCTCTTCCACCCCATCTATTGTGTCCACAGGCCTCTGTAACCACTGAATATGTGTATTGTCTTATTGTCCACCCTGACGTGGAACCTTTGTAAAAGAGCTCACGCTCAAAGGTCTTTCCAAAATACTAATTAAACAATTAAACACCCCTACTAACTTATCCCTGACCAACTCCCTCAGCCTATTGAAGACTGCCTTTCTAAAATCAAGGACTTCAGCTCTCAATTGTAGTTTACAAAAATCCAATGGTCAGATCGAACCAAACAGAATTATGGTCAGTGTTCCCTAATGGCTCCCCACTCCCACAGCTCCAACCACCTCTGAGTTGGTGAGCACAACATTGAGAATTGTGGTCTGCCTGATGGGCTCCTTAACTAACTGTACCAGCAGACAGTCCTGGAGTATATCCAGCAAGACCTGGCTTTTGGTGCTCCTGGCCTCTGGAACATCCCAATCGATGTCCGGCAGGTTCAGATCACCCTCCACCACTACTTTCTCCTTAGCTATCCCTAACTGTGAAATAAGAATTGTGTCATATACCATCTTCCTAGTACAGTCCTATTGAATAACGTCTAACACAAGATTTTCATAAGTAATCTTGGCAAAGTGTGATTCTTGCAAACAGAGAACAATGTGCTGTTAAAACTGCTGAATATAAGGACATTCCAAATAAAGGTGTTACACTGTCTCCACCTCTTCAGGGCATAGAGACCTAGGGCATGTCCTTGTGGATATTGTTTCGTGTTTCTGATTAGTCTTTACACTTACTCGCCCATGACACACAGCCAAAGATGTTTTGTAAGCTCTAATCAGCATGCTGGATTATTTTGATGGGACATTAAAGATCCCATGGCACTTTAAGAAGAGATGGGGATTTTTTTTTTAAAGAAATAAAAAATAAAAAATATAGACAAGGTTACAGTAAGTTAATATATAAAAAAAATCTTTAAAGGAAGGAAAAGGAAATTCACATCCTACTTCACCCTGTGTGAGCCACAGGTCAGAAGCATGCTTGATCAAATGAACCATGTGACATTTACCCACTTATCATATGCATTTCCTGATAACAAACATTATTAATATTATTATTATATAGGGACATTAGCTCAAGCTGCGGACCCTGCAATACAAACAGACTTGATAGACCAAATGGCCTTCCTCTGCTGGCTTCTTCGTATGTGAATGCTCTGTAGATCTGATACAATACTTTGTAACAGAACTCACAGAGATGCATCAACCCGTTGTAAAGCAAATTCACATCTGATTGCAAGATCCAGTATCCAATGCTTGCAAAAATAAAATGTATAAGCTGGTCCATGATATTTTCTCAAACTTGGTGGAAAAAGGTCTAACACAATATTTTCACAAGTAATTTTGGCAAAGTGTGGTTCTTGCAGAAAGAGAACAATAGGCTGTTAAACCTCCTGAATACAAGGACATTCAAAATAAAGGTGTTATATTGCCTCCATTACATTACTGCACAGAGACCTAGGGCATGTCCTTTTGAGTGTTGTGTTATGTTTTTGATTAAACCTCATATTTATACATCCAGGACATCCAGCCATGGAATGTCCAACTATCTGGGCAGAATCCTTGTTTCTTACAATTGCCAAAGCACATTTTCTGCTTCAGTTATTGGACAGTGTGGGAAATAAAGGGTTACTGAAAACTGTGAACTAAGAATTGTGTCAAATATCCTCTTCCTAGGATAGTACAGCACTGAACCTGTGCCTTGCCTACCTTCCACTGTTTGATCTTATCAAAAACACAATCAACATAGCTAGACCTATGAACCGGTTGACTGTTTCTTTGGGATAGAACTTGAAGATTTACACATTCTGACAATAAAATGAAGACTTGAAATAAAACCCAAGGAACCCATTGGTTTTCAGAAGCAAGAATCTTCAAATTACTGAAAATAAATATAAATATAAAGAAAGCAACTTGATTTAGCATTCCTAGACCAATTGCCTTGATAGTGAGGTGCATTACATTCTGGGAAATAGGGTTCTATCTGCTCCCTCACAAAACCTGAAAGAAGCAACTTAGAATTTTCATCTCCAATACTTTAGGCATTGGAAAAACGTAACTGGTGTACAAAAAAATAGGGAGCAGAAAAGTTTTGATCCAGAAAATTATTTTCTTTTTAGTCATGGCCCAGGTCTTCTGCCTATTTACTTTTTGCATCCCAGTTGTCACACAGTGCTCCCTATTTGTCAATGCCATGTCCCCTGGACCAAATATAAGAGTCCCAGAATTTTAACAGGACTGGGTTTAATAGAATGCCCCCTATGTCAAATGCTGGTGGAGTAACTACTATTGCCATCTTCCAACCCTGAATTTTTATCTAAACTTATTCTTGATCCGTGACTCTTGAAAAAAATGTATAATTTCTACTGCATGAATATCTGAGGCCTGGTCTTTAACAGTCATACAGACATCATCAGCATAAGTCAATGTTTTCACAGGTGGAATCTGATTATTTGGAGAAATTCTGTAAATAAAAACATTTTTTGGAACATGTGTAAATGGGGATTTAGACATATAATGTAAAGGGTGTGTGTGGAGGCAACCTTGTCAAACCCCATGAAGAACAGCCTGTGGAATCCTTGCCCAGTGATCAACTAAAGACGTTACCATAGTCATACTGTAACATTGCTGAATCCATTCAATAAAAGTGCTGGGTAATCCTGAGGAGTGTAATGCATTAAATGTAAAAGAGTGTGATATACGATCAAAGGCTTTCTCTTGATTGATAGAGAGAAGAAAATCATTGCCTTTGACCATTTCCCTTGTTCCAGTACTACAGAATTAAACTATGCTGAACTGACTGCCCAGGAATCGAACTTGGTTGGCTTGGGTTTAATAGTTGCCCTACCTCACCTTTCACTAAGAATATTTGTCAGAATCCTAAAATCAGACTTAAGTAACATGATTGGTCTTGAATATCTGATGTCTGCTTTCTCTCCCTTTTCAAACAATGACTCATATGTTAGCCACATATTAAAATTGTCTAGTGACTTTTACATCCCTTGTTTTCCTCAGATACTGTATACATAATAAGTTGGTAGTTATTTTTTACAAACATATGAACATACGAAATGCCAAGCAGAAACAGGCTTCACATTCTATCGAGTCTGATTGATTGTGCAGCTAGCCCCTCAACTTGCAGCTGCCCCACCCTCTCCTCCCCTCCTCAAAACCACCTCATCACTCTGTCCCACCCTCTCTTAAATCCTCCCACCGTTCTACACAATACCACCTCCTCGAGTAGAGTGTTCCACTTATCTACCACCATTTCCGTGAAAAAGTGTCTCCTGATTTCCCTCCTGAATCTCCCCCCTGCCAGTCTCAGCCAATGCCCTCTCATGTCCCTCCCCCTTCTGATCTGAAGAATCCATTCTGTAGAAATCCTGTTAATACCCTTTAGGTACTTAAACATTTTGATCATATCCCCCCCCCATCCCTCCTCTCATCCAGGGAATACATTTGCAGCTCTCCCAGCCTCTCCTCATAGGATTTTCCCTCAAGTCCCTGTATCATCTTTGTTGCCCTATGCTGCACCCCCTCCAGCAATCAGATGTCCCTCTTCAGGAATGGACACTAGTACTGCACATAGTGTTCCAGGTGCAGCCTGACCAGTGACCTGTACAAGGGTAGGATCACTTCTTTGTGCCTGGAGGAGATTCCCCTCGCTATGCACCACAGCATCTTGTTTGTCTTTGCAGCCGCCTTCCTGCACTGAGCTGAGTGGTTCATACTCCTCGTTATTAGTACCCCTAGATCCCTTTCCTCCACTGTGCTTTCCAACTGTACCCCTCCCAACTAATATTTCCTCCCCTGGTTCCTTGCTCCGAAGTGCAGTACCTTGCACTTCTTGGCATTGAATGTTTTTGATCCTTTTCAGGTATTTGGATATTTCAGATTTCTTTGTATTTGTCTTGTGCTATAATTCCAGTCATTTGAAGGATGGGCTCTTTTAAACAGCATGCAAATTCACTAACTTTATATCAGTAAATTGACTTTTTTTTATATTGAATGGTGCTTCATCCATTCTTTAACTCACATTGTCATTGACATCATGGACTGTTAAGTTACACGCAGATTCTCTTTTGTCCCCAGTGTTGGTGTACTGGTATTTTTTGCCATGATAATTAATCATGTATAGGAAAACAATATTAAATGATGACTTTCAATGAAAAATCTGTTAAAATGATGAGCTAATATGAAGTATCACTCACGCCCAGTCTAACAGTTTAAATTTACAAAACAGACACAGCTAGTGTTTCATTTCACACAACTTCATATTATATAGATAAGGAACATGAGAATGTCATCAAATTTACCCTTTGCCACTTGATGTTCTAGAACATTGCATTTTGTTTATTTTTATCTTAACAAATTTTTTTTTAGTGTATTAATTAAATACTTTGATACCCGACTTAAGCACAGAGATGCCTATGCACTAATGGGGAGTATGGTACATACCAAAGGCACCCACCATACCTGCATAGCTTCGTAGCCTGGACAGGCACAGGGTGATCAGTATGCAAGGCTGCAAGCACCAACAGGCAACCTGTCTGCGGTCCCACCCCAGATGCACAATTTCGTGGGGGTGACTGGTTGCAGGGGGGTGGATCCAGACAGGCACCCAATCAGATGTCTGAATCCTAGAGTGGATCCCTTGTACCCTTGAAGTGGGGTGCATGGGAAGGCATGGATCCTACATTTTACAAAGTACAGGAACTCACCCAAATGGCATCCCCTAGCCCTTCCCATCAGCCTAGTATGCTGGGGCAACACCGAGGGTCATCTCCCATTCCCGCTGTGGTCATCAGATGTTAACTTTGGGGGCACACACTGGTTTACAGCAGGATCCCATCTGCCACAACCTGCACCCCCAATACCTGGCACTATTGGCCTTAGTGAATGGCATGTAGTTCAGGCATGCCCCCAACACTGCCGTGGCACATAGCTGCCCCTGCAGCCAGGGGATCCACTGCACAACTGACTGGTGCACTGTTCATGAATGCTGCGCTACATGGCATTCCCACTTAGGGTTGCCTACTCACCTCAGGTATGCAATGCATAGACAATCCTATTTTTATTTTGTGCAAAGGGGCCCATTGCTAGAAAAACATGAAACAACAAAACTCAAGGAACAAATTAATTTGTCACTATAAAAACAACAAGTGCACCAAGCAGGTAATCATTTTTTGATTTTTGCCATTTAGCTGTGAATTACTTGTTCTGTGTTTTCTGTGTGTCTGGTATAAGAATGCATATGTGATTGAGCAGTGCTCCTCTTACTGATCAGCGTGGGATGTGTTGTACTTGTTAGATGAGTGGGTTGAGGGGGTTGTGGATGACGTGTAATTATTTTTTTTTACTAATAAGAATAATCTCAATGATGATGAACTGAGAATTTAATTACTGGATATAACAGAAAGAAGCTGTCAATTTATTAAAAAAAGTCAGGTTTAAATATTTTTAAGTGTTCTGCCTGCTGACAACTTTGATATTAGGCAGATCAATACAGACAAGCAAAGAAACAGACATGTATTAATGAGAATATGAGTGTATTATTAAAAGCTAACAGGCGTGAATATGGTAAGCTTAATAGTAAAAGAAAAACTGTTGTAAAATAAACCATCAGATGCAAACATGCTTATGAGTTACGAGACATCATTTGGGAAGGAAACATTACAAAAGGCAATGATTACAATTTTTCAACTATACCTCTACCACCATATAAATACGCATTGCAGTACTAACTTTCAATTCATATATGTGTCTGAGATGAGGCAGAAAGTATTTACCAGTGATAGAGCTTGGAAAGGGCTTGCAGCCCTAAAGATAAATAAGGCATTTGAGCCAGATGAGATGCATTATGGGTGCAAGTAAGTAAGGAAGGAAGTAAAAATGTATTTATAAAGCTCCCAATCGCTGAGGCTCCATGCACTACACAAGGTACATACAATGACAATAAAATCAGTAATAATATAAATAAGCTAATAAAACAAAGAGTAAAACAGTATAATGCAATGGTCAGAGAACTAGACTGGGAGGGACTACTAAATTCCAAATGCCTCCCTAAATAGCTTTGTCTTCAGGCCCCACTTAGAAGCCTCCAATGAGGGGGTATCCCTCAAAGATTTTGGAAGCATATTCCACAGGACTAGTCCTGCTAATGCAAATGATCGATGTTCAGATGTTTTCAGTCAGGCCCTGGGAATCGCTAGGAGGTGAGAAGAGAGTACTGAGGGTGGTGGGGAGTCGGGGGGGGGGTCACGCAGGTAGTCAGGACTCAATCCGTATAGGTGAGCAAACCCACCTTGAAGGTAGTTTGCCATCTCAATGGCAGCCAGTGCAGGTCACGCAGGACTGAGGTCACATTGCAGGACCTAGGAAGGCCCGTCAGCAATCTGGCTGCTGTGGTCTACACTAGATGCCAGTAATGCAACACCTCTCCATTAACCCCGACATAGAGGGTGTTGCAGTAGTTAAGAGTCAACATTACAAAAGTGTGTACTAGTGAGGGCAGGTTGTCAGGCAGGATTAAGGCTTTTATCTGGGCAAATAGTCCTCAAGTGGTAAATACCACTATGGACAACAGATGACATCTGAGTTTAAATGTCAGTCTGTCATTGAAGATAATGCCCAGATTTTTCACCTTTGCAGATGCCACAAATGGGGTGGGACCCCAGCATCAAGCCGGATCCACCCTCTGCAGCACCTGCATCTCGTCCATGACCAAGCTCTATCACCAACAACATTATCTTGCCGGGTTGAGCCTCAGCCAGCTAGCAGTCATCCAGTAATGGATCTTGGTGAGACATTCATTTAGTACTTCCACTGCACCATGTGTTCCAAGAGCAAATGACATATACAGCTGGGTGTCATCAGTATAGCAAGAAATCCTATGCTGTATCATCTAATGATCTCTCTCTCTGGGGCAGCATATACACCCAAGGCTGCTCAAGGAACTGGCAACAGAACTAACTGAACCCCAAGTAGGACTTATCAATAGCTCAACTCAGAGATATGTAGTTCCAAGTACTGGAGGGTAGTGGATATACTCCCACTCCTGATGGGGGGGGGACAAGGAGGAACTTGGTAACTACAGACCTGTCAGTCTTACCACTATTGTGGGTAAACTTATGGAGACACTAGTCAAAGAGGACCTTGTGGACTCTCTGCAGAGCAATGGGCTCCAGGACAGTAAACAACATGGGTTCATGACAGGAAGATCTTGTCAGACTAACCTGATAGTATTCTTTGACTGGGTAATAAGGGTAGCGGATAATAGACATGCTATGGATTTACTCTACTTCAATTTCAGCAAGGCTTTTGACTTAGTGACCCACAGAAGGTTGCTGAAGATACTAAAGCATCTGTGTGCATTGAAAGACACAGTTAGATGGGTGAGAAACTGGTTGAAAGGCAGATAGCAAAGGGTTGTGGTTAACGAAGAGAGAAAGGTCACCAGTTAGGTGTCACAAGTATCGGTCCTTGGTCCAGTTCCTTTTAGTATGTTCATCAGCAACATGCGGGAAGGAATCCAGGGCAACATGTGTCTCTTTGCAGATGGCACTAAGCTCTGTGGCAGGGTAGGCAACAGGGAAGGGATTAAGGAGATGCAAACAGACTTTCAAAGGCTAGAGAGGTGGCCAAATGCTTGACAGTTGAAATCCCGTACAATCATCAGTGTCTGGTACACACTCTCCAAGTTGCTCCATATGCGAAATGTGATTACATTTGATAAATGAGCAGGGGTAAAGCTTGCTAACCCTCTGATGTGAATTGAAATTCAATGCCAAAAAGTGCAAAGTGATGCACACAGTGAACGAGACCCTAAGACAGAATACTGGAAGGGGGGCCATAAAGCTGAGCAAGAAATCTGAAGAAAGAGACCTAGGGGTCATCATCAGTGACTCCCTAAAACAATCAAGTCAGTGTAAGAAGGCCTACAGTAAAGCAAACAGGATGCTGGGGTGTATAGAAGGGGTACTGACAGCAGAAGGAAGGAGGTTTACTACCTCTCTGTAGATCATGGGTGAGGCCCCCAGAGTACTGTACCCAGTTCTGGGGTCCTCACTTAAAGAAAGGTAAGGACAGGCTAGAGACAACACACCATAGGGTGACCAAAATGATTCAGGGCCAGCAGGGCGAATTTTGAGGATAGGCACATGGCAATGAATGTGTAGACTCTCTGGTGGCCAGATGAGAGAGGGCAGATATGATAGAGACCTTCATGTTCCTGAAAGAAATGAATAAGATAAACTGCACTACAGTACTTAGCATAAGTAGTGGAACAAGTGCAAGGAGCACAAGTGGAAACCGATGGGTAGGGAGGTTCAAGAGGGAAGTGAGGCAGTTTTATTCTCCACAAAGGGTGGTGGAGTCATGGAGCAATCTGTCAGCTGATGCAGTGGGTGCAAAAACACAGTAGTTTCAAACACAGCTGGGACAGAGTGAGGGGCTTAGTGGTTGCTCAGGGTGGTAGCAGTAGGGCGGGGAGCATGGTGGTGGATAGCGTGGGTTAGAACCCTATTTGGACAATACTGCAGGTCCTGGAATTGTTAGGGTTTTATGGGCAAACTAGACAGACCAATGGTCTTTTTCAGCCATCATTGTCTATGTTTCTGTGTTAGACATTATTTGATCATTTTAAACAAAACTGTCAATACTGGGACACAGATGCATCTCATTCCCGCTACCGACATCACTGTTTGCAAGATGCATGCAACTGTTCCTCACAAGTGGTAACGTCATCAATGGTGCCCCCTTCTGTATCAGTAGATGGGAGCCAGTGGAGAATTTTGTGGATTACCAAACCTGACTAAAAATGTCAAAACATGACTTTCATTACAAAAATAAAGACACAAGTAAAGAGTTTCAAACTTGTTTGTTGACAGATAAAACATACTGATAGACACTCTTAATGGTGACTACTGGTTCTTGTCTCCTTTAATGTGCACAGTTTTCAGCCTTTCATATTGTACCATTTGGTTATAGATATATTTGTGAAGTTGTGAAGGCGACTGTCCAACCAGGATTTGTTTAAATATCCCCCCGATTAAAAAGGGAGAGAGAAGCTTAAGTAAAATGGCACATACTAGTATACGAGGTAACTGAGTGGTGGTGGGGGGGTGAACACCAAGTCAAGCATTTCAGAATTTCAGATAATCAACAATATATGCAGGAAGTATAACTTTTTTATGAAATAGCCAAGTAAAGTCTATTGTGTTTTTTTTGTCACCAATATATTAGAATAGAAAAGTCTACTGAGGGGGTATTTTGTGGCTCCCTTGGTCATTAACAGGAACACAGTTGGAGAAGACCCTGAGTAAAGAGCCCTACACAGGTGGCAATTCACAAAACAGTAAAACACTGGGAACTCAGAAGAATGGAGGCTTAATGGCAGGCGGTGCTATGAATGAGACTAAATAATTAAGGGTAAGGTGAGATGGACTACCAAAGTACTGTGGTATGAAAAAATTCTAAAAAAAATCTATGTATGTCTTTAATGTGACGAGATACCTTTGGAAACGAGCCTCTGGCTCAAAGGCTGTAAACTGATTTCACAAATAAATAAATAAATAAAATAATTAATACAGTCTTTTCAATGGTTGACTGAGGGACTACATGAATGTCCATCCCCATCACTGGCTACATATTGTTACATGAGATAAAGAATACGTTATTAAAATTCTAACTTTCTTGTGGTGTTTTTGACAACTCGCAAGAAAATTAATTCCATCACCAAAATGGCAAAAAAAGAGCCTCAAAAATATAACTTTTAAATGATTTGAATTAGACTGAACAGCTTGGCCTCCTGTTGGTCTGTTGGTAAGGAGGCAGTATAGCGCTGTGGTCTAAGGCTCTGAGCTACCAATCTGGTGACATCCAGCAGACCAGACCTGGGTTTGAATCCCACAGCTTCCACTTGTATACTGTGTGACCTTAAACAAGTACTCCCAGATCACTCCTATAAAAAAGCTTCCAGCTTAGTGTGCTATACCTAGTTAAACAACTAAATAAAAAAAAAAGCCTGCAGCAATACAAGTTTTCAAAATCCAGGCTCTGAAGTCAGGAGCTTGACTAGTATTTTAATGAACGTTCACACTTTTGGTGAAGCTCAGCCATCCAATCACACAAATGAATGTTGACTTTGTTCTCGGTCTGTTATCTAATCCCTCTGTGGAAGTGCCCCATGCCCTCTAAGGCAACATGGGCAGCGTCTGCTCACTTTGAATTTTCCTGCATTATCAATCATGCAGCCTCTCTCGCCCTCCGTAGATAACCTTGTCAGATGTGCAGATGAATACTGCTCATGCAAATCATTGAAATTATACTGGTTCACCTGTGGTATTCAAAACATTTCACTGAAGTACCTGTAGATATGAAAGCAATAAGATGTGACAGGAGGTAGGTACAATAGTACTGCCATGAATGTACACCCAGGGGTATGTGCCAGGGCTGATAAGACCCTATCCCATCTGTTATGCAGAGAGTTAAAATCAAGGATCTAGTCTAATACAGGGTAGTAAGACATAAGTCCACAAGATGAGTGCCTTAATGGGTGTGTTTTCATGACACTATTATCAGAACCCTGGAGTAGCTTGTTGTACCTCTAAAATGGGTAATTAAGGTTGCAAAACATAATACACATGAAACTGTGACGCCATTTAATTTTTTTTGATGATTTTATTGAATTGTCGCAGTGAGAAAGAGAATAGCCTTAGAACTTTTGAAGGGTATAAATTTATGTATGTATTATATTTATTTGTTTATTTCAATACTTGTACCAAGAAAATAGTACAGAGTTGGTATCAGCTTATCCCCAGCTGCGTCATGGAGGGAGGAGGGGAGAACAGTTCAAAGTACTTTGTTCAAGATGTAGTAATATGGAAAATATGTATAGTAAGTGATTACAGGTAATGCTACTGAGCAGGAATGCCACAATACATAAATTGCAGAAAGAAGGGCAATAAGAGCAATCACCAGTGAACAATTCAGTAATATGAGGGGTAGGAGTAGTGATGAAAACTGACGGAGAGGGGCTGTACTAGTGTCAGCGTATGTTGGGGGGGGGGGGGGCAGCATACAAAAGTCCAACCCAGAAGGTCGGCCCAGTGGTGCTGAGGGTTGAGGTGCTGGACACCACACCTCTCTCCATGCGCCGGTGACACGTGTTAAGAAAAGATCATGGGACACCAAGGGTTGGCCAGGGAGAGAGAGAGAGAACTGAGCATCACAGGGACTGCTCCCCCCTCTCCAGGAGAGGGGAGGACTGCCAACTCTGCCAAATGACTGCCACTAGGTGAAGGCCTGGTAGTAGTACCAGACAGGAGAAGCAGGAAGTGGGAGGTGCTGCAGGACTCTGCAGCATGCACGTGCCTCCACACCTGCACTCCGATATGCGCACCCCAGCAAAGGGGCTCAGGCAGAAAATTGGAGGAAAACAGTGGTGGGACAGGCATACATGAAGCCTTGCTTGACAATCCCTCACCCACCTCACCACCAGGACGTTAAAGACTGGAACTGGAAAACTGGACTTCGGGGTGGGGGATGGCCCTCCATCTCCTGCCCTGCAACAGGGGAATGCAGTGGGGGAACACGGGCCTTCCGATAAGTACCGGGGAGACTGAGGATGGCTGGGTCAGTGGAGCAAGATGGAAGGGAGCCCAGCCTGTCCTGGCTGCACAGGAGGATAAAAACCTACGTGAAAAACAAAGTCCAACCCAGTATCAGGAACAACTGCAAGAGTGCATAGAGAAACGAAATACAAAAATGTTGTGCTTTTTATGGAGCTGAGATTTCAGGTAGCAAATTGTGAAAGCAATGCTCTTTTGGTAGTTATGCAACCAGTGGCGCAAGTGGTAGACAAGAAGTACAGGAACTCAGGCATTGGCAAATATGAAATATGGAATGACGATCCTCAATCTAAAGGCTAACTGTGTCAAGACACATCTATCTGTTTAGTCACTAGTAGATTCAGTTACAGATTTTGAAGTATTTCTAGGAAAATGGCATTTTTGTACAAGTCGAATGTTGTTATGGAAACCCTAATTTCAGGTCACAGGCCCAGAAACTGTCATTATGTTGTTGGTTTAAGAATTTTAGTTCCAGTGTCAGTGGGAAGAAGTACAGGAACTTCATTCCTGCTGCAGAAAAGGTACAGGAACTGAGTTCCTGTCCATTCCTGTTCACTTTCATCACTGTAGGAAACTAACATTTTAGTTGGTAGAGTCATAGGTTAAGTCAGTAGGAGAGGTAGTATTGAAACATTTGTTTAGATGCTGGTTTGCAGCATGAATAAGAATGGCTTCTAAGCACTCAAAATGCATCATTTTCACAACCTGTTTTATGACGTTATTGTATATTGCTAGTGAAAGCACTATTGCGTGTAGTCTGTTTCTACCTGGCTAATAGTAAAATATTTTGCATGCAATCTTTTTTATATTATTAGCCAGAAAAGAAGATATTCAAAATACAAAATATTATTCCAAGCAAGTAATCATTTCAGCAGAGTACTCATTAAGAAAGAGCTCATCTTAAAATAGAAACATAGAAGTTGACGGCAGATAAGGACCACAAGGCCCATTCAGTCTGCCCATTTTTTCTACCTTTGTGCCATAGGCCTTTACTCAGTCAATGGCTTATCTATTCATACTCATCTGTATTGTTCCTTATGTCTACCCCATGCCTGCTTGAAGACGTGCACTGTGCTTCTATCTAATAGTTCCTGAGGTAGGCCTTCCATGCATCCACCAGCCTTTCTGTGAAGAAGAACTTCCTGACATTACCCCTTAATCGGCCTCCCTCTAATCTCATGCTGTGTCCTCTTGTCCTGCTATTTTTCTTATATTGAAACATGTTGGACTCTCACTTTGTTAATGCCCTTAAGATGTTTGAATGTTTCGATCATATCTCCTCTCTCCCTCCTTTGCTCTAGAGTATACATCCTAAGCTCCATTAATCTGTCCTCATATGTTTTCTGATGCAGTCCCTGCACCATTTTGGTTGCCCTTCTCTGGACTGCCTCCATTGTGTTAATGTCCTTGTGCAGGTGCAGCCTCCAGTACTGCATGCAGTACTCCAGATGGGGCCTAACCAGTGTCTTGTAAAGAGGGATTATTACCTCCCTCTTACGACTTTTGATACTCATACAAATACACCCCAACATCCCTCTAGCCTTACCTACTGCTTTAGTGGTCTGCTTGGATGATTTCAGGTCATCTGTGATGATGAAGATGCACAAGTTTCTTTCTTCTCTTGTGATTGCCAGCAACTCCCCTCCCAACCGATAGGTAGCTTCAGGGTTTCTCTTCACTATGCGCATGATCTTGCACTTCTTTGTGTTAAACCCCAGTTGCCACTCTTCTGACCATTTTGCCAGTTTTTCCAGATCTCTTCTCATTCTGACCATCCCATTTGGATCATCTACTCTGTTGCAGATCTTGGTGTCATCTGCAAACAAGCAAACCTTACCCTCCAGTCCACCTGCAATGTCATTGATGAAGATATTGAAGAGGACTGGCCCCAGGACTGATCCCTGAGGTACCCCACTTGTGACTTGCATCTCTTCTGGCTGTATACCGTTTACCACCACTCTCTGTTTTCTGCCCACCAACCAGTTTGTCACCCAGTTGACCAACTTCTGACCCACCCCAAGCCTACCCAGCTTATTAATCAATCTTCTATGTGGAAAAGTATCGAACGCTTTACTGAAGTCAAGGTAGGAGACATCAACTGCACCCCCTTGGTCCACCACTCTGGTTACCCAGTCAAAGAAATCTATGAGATTAGCCTGAGAGGACCTTCCTGTTGTAAACCCATGCTGTCTTGGATCTTGTGCTCCTATGGATTCCAGGTGTTGCACTATCCTTTCTGTAAGGAGTGCCTCCATAATCTTGCCCACTACTGAGGTAAGACTGACTGGTCTGTTATTTCCTGCCTCCTCCCTGCTGCCACTCTTGTAAAGCAGGATCACATGAGCCCTTCTCCAGTCTTCTGGGACCTCTGCTTTGCTCAGAGACTCACTAAGCAGTTCTGCTAATGGCTCTGCTAGTTCCACCCTTAGCTCCTTTAGTACCCTGGGACGTACTGTATGCCATCAGGTCCCATTGCCTTGTCCACCCTGAGCTTAGTGAGCTCTTGTAGGACCCTTTCTTTTGTGAAGGGACTTCTGCACATCTCCCTCGCCCTGTGTTCATGGTGCTGAGCTGTGGGCCCTGCCCTACCTTCTCCTCAGTAAATACTGAGCAGAAGTATCTATTTAGGATAGATGCTTTTTCTTGGTCCTCCTCTACACACTCCTCTTTATCCCCTCTGATCTTAGCAATACCCCCTCTGGACTTTATCCTTTCACTAATGTATCTATAGAAAGTCTTGTCCCCTTTGCCTGCCTTACTGCCTTCCCTGCTTCTCTTAGGGAAGTCTGGTATGCCTCCATATTGTCCCGCTGCATTCCCTTATATTTCCTGAAGGTCAATCTTTTGACTCTGACCTTTTCTGCTACTGCTTTTGAGAACCAAAGTGCTTTCCTCCTTCTTTTGCTCTTGCTTTTCTCCCTAACACAATGGGATGTTGCTTCAAGTATTGCATCCTTAATGCTTGCCCACTTTGCCTGTACCCCCTCACCTATATTTCATCTTGCCAGGGCTAGCTTAACTTTGCTGGCCATCTTGTCAAAGCCATCTCCCCTGAAGTTCCATATTTATGCCTTGGAATCTTCTATCCAAGTCATTATAGGACCTACAGTAGATAGTGAATAGGCCCCAGTTTCTCTTCACTAATCAGAACAGCAAGGGTCGCTCCCCTGGGGTAGGTGCTCTCATGTCCCACAAGTTCAATAATACACAAAAGGACTCAGCATACTGTGTCAAAAAAATTGCTGGTAGACAACTCTGGCCGTTTAGCCAAGCTGTGCAACTTTATTGTAAGAAAACAAAACACTGAGAACCAGTATAACCCAGGGAGGCTACCCACTAATGCCAGTGTTTCACACTCATTACGAGTGCATTGTCAAGGTGTAGTGCACCTCCTAGAGTTCAGCTGGAGTAGAAAAATCCCGTAGGTTCATAATTAAACCACAATTATTCCCTTAAGTTTCTGCATAGTTGATGGTAAATTTGATGCAATTTAGGCTACGTTTGCCAGTAGGAGTATGTTGTGTATAAAAGTTTTCACTTCCTAAGCAATTTGGCAGATTTTTGTATATAATACATTATTAAGGAAATAATCGTGTTTAAATATGAGCCTATGGGATTTTTCTGCTCCTGACATTTGCCTAACTTGCATCAAGTGTGTCTAAGAGTTAAACTGTTTGGTAGGCATTTTCACATTTTATTTTAATGATGTAACTGAGTTGAACAGATACAAAATCTGAACTCTACAAGGTGCACTATACCTTGGCAAAGCACTCGTAATAAGTGTAAAATGTTGCCATTAGTGAGTAGCCTCCCTGGGCTACACTGTTTCTCTGTGTTTTGTTTTCTCACAATAAAAGTTGCATAGCTTGGCTAAACAACCGGAGTTGTCTACCAGCAGTTTTTTTAACAAAGTGTGCCGAGTTCTTTTGTCTACTATTCTCCTTTCACTGTAGATTATACATAAAATTAAATACATTTAGATTGTTTACCCCACAAGCATCATAATAATCAAAAGATAAAGGAAATATGCAGTACAGAGGATATGCAATGGCCTGATCTAGAATATGCAATATATCTTCAAGTGAGAGGTGGCGGGACCATATCTCAAGTATGGTAGAGCTTGAAATGAGTTGGGAAAGCTTCAGCCCCTTCAGAAATGATGACATGCTTTTCATTGTGAGTCAGGCCACTGCATATTGCATTTACACAGCATCAGTTGTTTTTGTAAAGCATAAATGATAGTGTATGGGAGAGCGGAATTAATTATGGAATTTGGTGAATTCCCAGGCTTCTTGTACCACCGTAGTGATGTCAAACAGCTGTTGTACCATTCTGAGTACATCACTATGGTGGTACAACAACTTGGAATGCCCTCACACTCATCCATCCCTGTCAGCCACGCAGATTGGTCATTTTTTGTTTCAGTACTATGCAGAAAAACAACCGATCGGTGAACATAGAATGGCACCAGTTAATAAAACTATCACACAGACATAGGGGAGGCTCCCAATACCTTTCTCAGTGCTGACAGGTGACCGATCTCTGCAGGCTGGAGGATCATTGTTTCCACTAGTACTTGGTCATGGTTATGTTAGGGTATTTCTGGCAGCCATTTCAAACTGGCCATTATGTATAGTGGCATCCACTGCTGCTACCATCAATTTAGATACTCTTACTCAACTTAAAAAAAAAGATTTATTTTTTTGTCACCTCAGTTCACTGTTGCCCATACACTATACAAGACAATGGATGGGCAACAGTAAACAACAATGCCGACTTCACTTTTCAAGGTTGTTATGACAACCATAGACCTCTAGAGCTTCACTCTCAAGCTCTACCTGGTTTTTCTGACAACCTCTCTAAATGAACATAGAAACATAAACATAGAAGCATAGACTTTGATGGCAGATAAGGACTGCTTGGCCCACCTAGTCTGCCCATTTCCCTACCTAGAGGATAAGCTACAGATCCTATTTAACCAACAGCCTATTTCTTCCTACCCCCCACAAAAATTACCTTATGTCTGTCCCATGCATTCCTGAATTCTCCCACAGTTTTAGACCCCACAACCTCCTCAGGAAGGCTGTTCCATGCATCCACCACCCTCTCTGCGAAAAAAAAATTCCTCACATTGCCCCTGAGCCATCCCATACTTCCTCACATTGCCCATGAGCCGTCCCAATACTTCCTCACATTGCCCCTGAGCCGTGTCACAGCATTGTTGTTCACTGTTCCCCATCCATTTTCCTCCGTGCTTCTCTTTGGTTGGAACTGCTGGCATCAGTGCTTCACAGGGATATTGTGATGTCACTGACATTGGGAGAGCTGCTCTTTGGTTCAGTATTTCATTGTAATGTACTCAGCCTTCAAGATAGTGATTGTGACATACCCAGCTTACATTGTTATAACATGGTATCTTGTAAGCTGGTTGCCAGTTTAATTTTACACCTATTGTATAAAACAAATACCCCTCTCCAATGTGTATTGGCTTCTAACAAAAATGACTAAAAAAAAACCAAAACCAGAAATATCACAGCCGGTTCTGTAGTGCAAGGCAGCATGAAGCCAACTGGAATGCTGGTGACCTGTAGTCTGCCCTCCATGCCCAGGACATTAAAAGTGGACCAGCAGACGAGGAGGATCAATCAGCTGCTAGGATGCTCACCTTCTCTGAGAAGAGAAGGATGCTGATCCTGATACCTGACTGCCCCCTGGTGGCACAATGATTGTGGTCGGCAGTGTGAGGTGAGACACAAGAGGAGGATGTTCTGCAAGGATGCTTGCACACATCAGGAATTATGTGGTTGGAAGACTACCCAAAAAATTGTGGGAGGGTACTAAACTAGGTGGAAAACAGTGGCAGGACTCTGGCACAGGCAGATATAAGCCTTCTCCCCCCCATGTCCCAATAGAATCATCCTCAATCTCCCTCCATTCCAAATGAGCCTCTCTCTCATTAGAGAACAGACTTAGGGAGAAGGAACCAGTTGTGCCTAGGGTAGAGGCAGCTTGGAGTGTTTACTGGGCTTAGTAGGGAATAGGTGCTTCAGAAGGAAGACTCGCCTGGGCTGACCATGATAAGGAGAAAACATAGAAATAAAAAAAATAAAATAACCAGTTCTATAGTGTGGCAACTTGGGTTCACTGCTCCAGTCTGGACTGCTGCAATGGGCCTGCAGGAGTATGAGGAAGTATCTCAAGGAACACTCCCGATCTCTAGGGATGGGAGGATAGTTTACCAGTTAGCACTTTGTCAGCCCACTAGAGTGTACATGCATTCAGAGTCCTGCTGTTGACATGGGGGTAATGGAAATATATCAGCCACAGAATGATGCCTCAGACAGTAAAAGAAGGGGACAAGACTTTCTATAGATACATTAGTGAAGGGAGAAAGTCCAGAGGGGGTATTGCTAAGATCAAAGGGGATAAGGGTGTGTGTGAGGAGGAGGACCATGTAAAAGCATCTATCCTAAATAGATACTTCTACTCAGTATTTACAGAAGAGAAGGTAGGGTAGGGCCCACAGCTCAGCACCATGGACACAGGGGGGAGGGAGGTGTGCACTAGTTCCTTCACAAAAGAAAGGGTCCTACAAGAGCTCAATAAGCTCAGAGTGGACAAGGCAATGGGGCCTGATGGCATACATCCCAGGGTACTAAAGGAGCTAAGGGTGGAACTAGCAGAGCCATTATCAGAACTCTTTAATGAGTCTCTGAGCACAGGAGAGGTCCCAGAAGACTGGAGAAGGGCTCATGTGATCCCGCTCCACAAGAGTGGTAACAAGGAGGAGGCAGGGAACTACAGACCAGTCAGACTTACCTCAGTAGTGGCCAGGATTAGGGAGGCACTCCTTACAGAAAGGATAGTGCAACTCCTGAAATCCATAGGAGCACAGGATCCAAGACAGCATGGGTTTACAAAAGGAAGGTCCTGTCAAACTAATCATTTAGATTTCTTTGACTGGGTAACCACAGTGGTGGACCAAGGGGGAGCAGTTGATGTTGCTTACCTTGACTTCAGCAAAGCTTTCGATACTGTTCCACTTAGAAGACTGATTAATAAGCTGGATAGGCTTGGGGTGGGTCAGAAGTTGGTCAACTGGGTGGCAAACTGGTTGACAGGCAGAAAACAGAGAGTAGTGGTAAACGGTATACAGTTAGAAGAGATGCAAGTCACAAGTGGGGTACCTCAGGGATCAGTCCTGGGGCCAGTCATCTTCAATATCTTCATCAGTGACATTGCAGATGGACTGGAGTGTAAGGTTTGTTGTTGCAGATGACACCAAGATCTGCAGCAGAGTAGATGATCCAAATGGGGTGGGCAGAATGAGAAGAGATCTGGATAAATTAGCAAAATGGTCAGAAGAGTGGCAACTGGGGTTTAACGCAAAGTGCAAGATCATGCACATAGGGAAGAGAAACCCTGAAGCCACCTATAGGCTGGGAGGGGAGTTGCTGGCAGTCACAAGGGTAGAAAGAGACTTGGGTGTCATCATCTCCGATGACCTGAAATCATCCAAGCAGACCACTAAAGCAGTAGGTAAGGCTAGAGGGATGTTGGGGTGTATTAGTAGGGTATCGCAAGTCGTAAGAGGGAGGAATAATCCTCTTACAAGACACTGGTTAAGCCCCATTTGGAGTACTGTGTGCAGTACTGGAGGCTGCACCTTCACAAGGACATTAACCAACGTGAGGCAGTCCAGAGGACGGCAACCAAAATGGTGCAGGGACTACATCAGAAAACATATGAAGACAGATTAATGGCGCTCAATATGTATACCCTAGAGCAAAGGAGGGAGAGAGGTGATATGATCAAAACATTTAAATACCTTAAGGGCATTATCAAGGTGAAAGAGTCTAACATGTTTCAATATAAGAAAAATAGCAGGATAAGAGGTCACAGCATGAGATTAGAGGGAGGGCGATTAAGGCATAATGTGTGGAAGTTCTTTTTCACAGAAAGGGTGGTGGATGCATGGAACGGCCTACCTCAGGAAGTGGTGGATATGTATACAGTGCAGGGCTTCAAACAGGCATGGGATAGGCATAAGGGAGCAATACAGATGAGTATGACTAGATAGGCCATTGACAGAGCAAAAGCCGATGGCACATTCATAAGATAGAACCAAAAATGGGCAGATTGGATGGGCCTTGTGGTCCTTATCTGACTTCAACTTCTATGTTTCTATGTTTCTGTGTTTCTCTTGGGCCTTGTACATCTCCCAGACTAGAATGGATACCTTTTTGGAGAGGGGATGCCCCTGAAGGCTGCAGAAGGTGGGGGGAACAGACCATAGGGGATGAGGTCGTAGGTCAGTGGTGGTCAAAACTGGGTAGGAGTTCACCAGTAAGAACGTAGGGGGATAGGCAGGAGGATAGAAGCCTACTATGTGTGGAAAAAAGAACAGCAGAGTCCTCATGACTTGTAATTTTAAGGAAAACACTTCTGGTTTTCCAAAAAAGAAAATCCATCACAATGTTAAATATTTACAAAAGTATAAAACTTACTGTTCCATTACAAGTCAATCCCCTAACCTGACAAAAATAAATGCAGCAGTCATGATGTACAAATCATTACATGTCACACAAAAAATTTAATTACACAGCTTAAGAAGGGCAAATGGGTACCATACCTTGCCAGTAGCCATGCAGGTGCCCCCCCCCCCCCAGTCAAAATCAGAAAATCTCAGTAAGGTCTAGGACACCTTTTTTTATTTAAGATAAACTCCTCAGCAACAACATGTATCATAAACCATCAGTCTTACAAAGAATGTACACAGCAGGGTGTTCGTTTATCTACATGTATGTACCGCTTTTTATACTGCTGTTGTATTCCTTGCCTCATTGAAACTCTTTGGAAAAGTGCTGTACATACTGTGCATAAACAGGGCTATGCCAGTGTGCATATTTGCAAATGAATATATAAAGCTGTGCACTTGTACTATACACAGAGGCAGAGGGTCATTTGAATGGTACTCCCATCATTATATGTAATACTGTTATGTTCTTTTAACTCAGGAATGTTGCAGAAGCTGACCCCATGTAATTGTAACAACCAACAATGAGAAATGGAGTCAGCGGCAGCTTTAGCTGAACGTGACTCCTCACCCTGTTCCCTGCTTTGTTGCCAATTCTAAAAGAACATGAGTAAACAGACAGAGACTTCTAAATATAGTGGGTTTTGCAGGCATTTTGAGGCTCACGCCTGCTTAAACAGGAACCGTCAAACAATGGCACTTTCACTAGGGAAATTCTAACAGCACTGCCTCAGTCCTCTGGACAGGCACTAGGGAGTTAAGGCAACAAATAAGTCCAATGCAAATAATTGAATACAGTGTATTCATTGCAATGGCATTAATCCTTTGAATCTCAAAAGGTACCAGAGATAAGACGTATGCATAGTCTAATCCCCCAAACCCTCACAAATACCCTCCCAAGGGTGTTGCATTATTGGAAAAAGAGGGGGGTGAATTTTAAAAAAGCACTGAAAGCACCAGTATTTGTTATTCAGCCACAAATTGTGTTTAATAGTAATGCATTTGCAGCAAATATGTCAAAATACCTACTTTTCTTTCCTTTTAATTTCATTCCTAAACTGATATCAGGTTTTGAACTGTATAAAAATTGTTCTCTTGCCACTCTTACCATAAACAATATTTTTTTAGTTAGTTAGTTATAGTAGGTAGTCAAAAAGTTAGTTAGTTTTTGTTCACCTGGTTAGTGCACTAGACGTGGAATGCCTATTTTCAGGCCCGGGCCCGGGGAGTACAAGTCAAAAAAACAATATGTAACAAAAAATATGTGTAACTAAAGGATCCAGCCCTGATGGGATTGACCCTAAACTACTCCACCTCTCTATCCCTGCTATCGCCGTACCCCTTACTTATTTACTTAATCTCTCCTTCTGCCTCTGCGCTGTTCCTCAAGCATGTAAATTTACCAAGGTACTCCTACTATAGAAGAGCGGTGACCCTACATCCCTTGGCAACCCCCTCCATACTACAGCTAAGTTACAAGAAAAAACAAATTACTCCCAACTCCGACTTCCTCTACTTCAGTAATTTCTTCTCCTTTCCAGTCTGATTTTCGAAAGAACCACTCCACTATATCTGCTCTACTGTGTGTTACTGTATCTATCCTTAAGGATTGGGAACACATTACTGTTGCCATCCTCCTCAACCTTGCTAAGGCCATTTGATTAACAGAGCTCAATATGTATACCCTTGAGCAAAGGAGGGAGAGAGGTGATATGATTGAAACATTCAGACACCTTAAGTGCATTAACAAGGTAAAAGAGTCTAACATGTTTAAATATAAGAAAAATAACAGGACAAGAGGACACAGCATGAGATTAGAGAGAGGCTGATTAAGGGGGAATGTGAGGAAATTCTTTTTCACAGAAAGAGTGGTGGATGCATGGAACGGCCTACCTCAGGAAGTGGTGGCTATGAATGTAGTGCAGGGCTTCAAACAGGCATGGGATAGGTATAAGGAAGCAATACAGATGAGCATGAATAGATAGGCCACTGACAGAGCATAGGCCGAAGGCACATTTATAAGGTAGAAAAAGAAATGGGCAGACTGGATGGGCCTTGCGGTCCTTATCTGCCATCAGCCTCTATGTTTCTATGATAGCTCACCCCTTCCTTCTGGAGAAGCTGAGATCTGTAGGTCTTTCTGTACTAGCTGTTAACTGGATTAGATCCTACCTCTCCAGTCGGCTTCAGTTAATGCAGGTCAGCAATGCATTGCCTGCTCCCATCCCCAACCAGTCTGGAGTCCCACAGGGCTCCATGCTAGGTCCCAGCTTATTCTCCATACTTTTAAATGACCTCCCAACCATCTGTGTTGACTTATATATTCACATGTATGCTGATGACGCTGTACTCTTTGCATCAGACACCTCAATCTCAACCTTGGAATCAACGCTACAGAGTGACCTTGACAATGTTCAATGCCGGTTCCACACTAACCAACTCAAGGTTAACACAAACAAAACTGTGTCTATATGACCTTTGGCACCAGTCAAAAACTTGTCAGGCTCTGGGCTCCTACCCCCAATTTCACCAACCCAGATGGCTCTCCCCTTGAGGTTGCCCACTGTTTTAAATACCCGGTGTGTGGTTGGGTAGTAGGCTCGACTTCTCTATGCATACTGATGCCATTTGCAGCAAGCTCAAGCCAAAACTTGGTGCCCTCTACCACAGTAAAGATTATCTCTCTTCCCTAGTCCACCATGAAATGATCACTAAGATGATGCTCCTGGTTTCTGATTACACAGATGTGGTTTATGGCACTGCCCTGTCCTGCTTACAGACCCTTGCCAGACCGAACACCTTCTGTAAAGCCATCTGCCAATTTGCTGGTAATGCTCCTCCATGTGCTCAAAGAAGGGCCACTAAGATGGTGCAGGGCTTCCGACACAAGCCATATAAAGCTAGACTCGGGGACTTGAACTTGTACTTTCTGGAACAGAGAAGGGACGGGGGACATGTTAGAAACATTCAAATTCATCAAAGATATAAACACAGTTCAGGCAGACAACCTCTCGAGGGCAACAAAGAGGTGCATGCTAGAGGGTACAACCTATGCCTGAGAGGAGGAAGGCTCAGAAATAATTTCAGGAAGTACTTTTTTATGGAGATGGTGCTAGACCCATGGAGGTGCTGCCTGTCTATGGCATGGGTGAGGTGAGGGTATTCCGCACCATGCAGTTCAATGAATGGTTGAAAAACTGGTGCAGAGCTCAGTGTTTTTGCTTCATTGGGGACTGGGGTTCCACCTGGAGGGATACCCGCCTGTACTGGCACAATGGTCTGCATCTATCCGGGAGAGGAACTAGGCTCCTAGGTGATAGGTTTAAATGCTTCACTGGCAAGCTTTTAAACTAGCCAAGGGGGGAAGTACTGATAAGAAGCAGTGAATTCCCAGCCTCCCCACACAAAACAGAGTAGTTAGCGAGGTAAACACCAAGGTAGAAAGGTCAATAGGGAGCAGGACAGGAGTAAATGGAGAAGGTAAAGGCAGTGAAGGCAGGGATGGGGCTAAAGAGGTAAAGCCATCAAAAAATGGTGAGTAATGAGAACCAAGTCTCGTAGTCTGGGTAACAAGCTTGCTGAACTAGTGGCCTTGATGAAAGAGGGACATCTGGATATTGTGGCAGTCACAGAAACATGGTACACACAGAATTATGACTGGGATGTAAACATACCAGGGTACACGCTCTACAGGAGGGACAGGGAGGGTAAAAGAGGAGGAGGAGCAGCTCTCTACATAAGGGAAGGGATCAAAGCAACAGAATAAAGGTTAAACAGGGAGGAGAGGAAGCACTGTGGGTCAACTTGGAGACAGGCAAATGCCCCACAATCTGCACAGGGGTTGTATACAGACCCCTATTTCAGGGGGAGGAAATGGACAAGGAAATGATAGAAGGCATCCTTAGATTGGCAGAAAAAGGGGAGATATTGTTGATGGGGGACTTAAATATGTCAGATGTTAAGTGTAGCACATTTGCTGTAGATACATACAAGAGTGGGGTCATTACTCGATGCCATGAAGGAGGCATGCCTCAGACAGCTAGCATTGGAACCCACTCAGGAGGGAACAACCTTGGACTTGGTACTCTCAAATGGAGATGGAGAGAGGATCACAGTTTTAGATGTGGGTAGCCATCTGGGAACTAGCGACCACCGAACAGTATGGTTCATGATAAACACAGCAGTAGAGTCAAGCCATACAAAGGAAAAGGTACTGGACTTTAGGAGGGCTGACTTTGCCAAAATGGGTGAGTGCCTAAGGAACGCACTACCAAATGGGCAGGAAGGAGGTGTGGAAGAACAATGGGAAAAAATCAGAACTTGCATGACAGAGGCAACAAGCCTTTGTGTGAAGCAAATAAAACAAAATGAAGTAAAAAAAAACCCACTATGGTTCTCAAAGGAGGTGGCAGGGAAGGTTACGGAGAGAAAGATAACATTCAGTAAGTACAAGAAATCACAGAAAGAACAGGACAGAGAACTGTATCAGTAAAAGCAAAAGGAAGCAGGTAAGGCAGTCAGAATAGTGAAGGCCCAAACTGAGGAACACATAGTCAACTCAGTTAAGAAGGGGATACAACCTTTTATAGGTACATCAGAGAGTGAAGGAACATCAAGGGAGTAACAGTGATGCTTAATAAAGGGGAGGAGAGGTGAGAGGAGGTGGGCAGAGGGTGATTGCGAAAAGGCAGAGATACTAAATGAATACTTTTGCTCAGTATTCACAAAAGAAGAAGAGGGTGAGGTACCTAAATAAAACAATAGAAGCACTCTGGACAAAGGGGTCGATACCAGTCCATTCACAGAAGAAAGGGTCCTGAAAGAACTCTTAAAACTCAAGGTGGACATAGCAACAGGGCCTGATGGGATTCACCCCAGAATTCTAAAAGAACTAAGGAGAGATCTAGTGACACCACTGACTACTCTCTTTAACAAATCATGGGAGGATAGTGTGGTACCTGAGAACTGGAGGAGGGCAGATGTGATTCCTCTTCACAAAAGTGAGAGCAAGGCAGAGGCAAGAAACTACAGACCTGTTAGCTTGACCTCAGTGGTAGGGAAAATGATGGAATCACTTCTGAAAGAAAGAATTGTTGAGTACTTAGAGGCCAGTGGGGCACAGGACCCAAGGCAGCATGGATTCACAGCAGGAAAGTCATGTCAGACAAATCTCATAGATTTCAGGGTTCAGTACTGGGACTGGTCATAGAAACATAGAGTCTGATGGCAGATAAAGACTGCTTGGCCCACCTAGTCTGCCCATTTCCCTACCTAATGGATAAGCTGCAGATCCTAGTTAACAAACACCCAACTTCCTCTTACCCCTGGTTGAATTGCCTTATGTCTGTCCCATGCATTCTTGAACTCCCCCACTGATTTTAACTCCACGACCTCCTGAGGAAGGCCATTCCATGCATCCACAACCCTCTCCATGAAAAAATACTTCCTCACATTACCTTTGAGTTGTCCCCCTTCTATCTTCAAACTGTGCCCCCTTGTTCTTGCACATCCCTTTTTCTGAAAGCTTCTACCCTCTTGGAATTTGTTGATTCCCTTGAGGTACTTGAACGTCTCTATCATGTCCCCCCCTCCCTCCTTAACATAGAAACATAGACTTTGATGGCAGATAAGGACCGCTAGGCCCATCTAGTCTGCCCATTTCCCTACCTACAGGATAGGCCGCAGATCCTAGTTAACCAACGGCCTTTATCTTCCTGCCCCCCACAAGAATTGCCTTATGTCTGTCCCATGCATTCTTGAATTCTCCCACAGTTTTAGACCCCACAACTTCCTCAGGAAGGCTGTTCCATGCATCCACTACCCTCTCTGTGAAATAATACTTCCTCACATTGCCCCTGAACCGCCCTCCTTCTATCTTTAAATTGTGTCCCCTTGTTCTTGCAAGCCTCTTTTTCTGAAAGATGCTACCCTCTTGGACTTTGTTGATTCCCTTGAGGTACTTGAAAGTTTCTATCATGTCCCACCTCTCCCTTCTTTCCTCAAGGGTATACATATTAAGCTCCTTTAGTCTCTCCTCATACAGCTTCTCTTGCAGACCCTGCACCACTTTAGTTGCCCTCCTCTGGACTGCCTCTATCCTGTCTATGTCCTTGGAGATGGGGTCTCCAGAACTGGACACAGTATTCCAGATGGGGTCTCACCAGCTGTCTGTACAGAGAGATAACAACTTCTTGTTTTCTGCTGCTGATGCCTTTCCTATACATCCCAGTATACGCCCTCCCTACTGCCTTCTCCATTGCTTGCTAACCTTAAGGTCATCTGATATGATTACCCCCAGGTCCCTTTCCTGTTTTGTTGTTGTTACTACCTCCCCACCCATTGTGTATTCTTTCCCTGGGTTCTTGATCCCCAGGTGCATTATTTTGCACTTTTTTGCATTGAATCCTAGCTGCCATACGTCTGACCATTCCTCCATCCTTGCCAAGTCCCTTTTCATCCTTTCCACGCCTCCTTGTGTTTCAACCCTGTTGCAGATCTTTATGTCATCTGCAAAAAAAGCATACTTTTCCTTCCAGTCCCTCTGCAATGTCACTGATGAAGACATTAAAAGGACTTGACCCAATACTGAACCCTACGTTGCCCACTAGTAACCACACCTCTTCAGAGTGGACTCCATTTACAATTACCTTCTGTGTCCTGTTGTCCAGCCAATGTTTACCAGGCTACCACCCTGGGACCCCTCCCAGGCTGGTTAATTTGACTATCAATCTTTTGTGTGGACTGTGTCAAATGCCTTGCTAAAGTCTAGGTAGCCATGTCCACAGCCCCACCCTGGTCTACTACTTTGGTCACCCAGTCAAAGAAATCTATTAGATTCATCTGACATGACCTTCCGCTGTGAACCCATGCTGCCTTGGATCCTGTGCTCCACTGACCTCTAGGTACTCAACTATTCTTTCCTTCAAAGTGACTCCATCACTTTCCCTACCACAGAGGTCAGACTGACAGGTCTGTAGTTTCCCGCTCTGTCTTGGTCCCACTTTTGTGAAGGGAATCACATCCGCCTTCCTCCAGTCCTCGGTACCACACCATCCTCCCAGGATTTATTAAAAGAGTAGCCAGTGGTTTCACTAGTTCCTTCCTTAATTCTTTTAGAATTCTGGGGTGAATTCCATCAGGACCCATTGTTTTGTCCACCTTCAGTTTTAGGAGTTCTTGCAGAACCCTTTCTTCTGTGAAAGGACTGGGATCGACCCCTCTATCAAGAGTGCTTCTGTTAATTGGATTAGGCACTTCCCCCTCCTCTTTTGTGAATACTGAGCAGAAATATTCGTTTAGTATTCCTGCTTTTTCACTGTCCCCCTCTGCCCACCCACCGTTCATTCTATTCAGCCTCACTATCCCTCCCTTTGTCTTTCTATGCTCGCTGATGTACCTATAAAGGTTTATCCCCTTCTTAACTGAGTTGGCTATCTTTTCCTCAGTTTGGGCCTTTACTATTCAGCTTCCCTCCCTGCTTCTTTCTGCCTTAACTGGTACAGCTCTCTGTCCTGCTCCTTCTGTGTTTCCTTATACTTCCAGAATGCTATCTTTTCTTCCTGACTTTCACAGCCACCTCTCTTGAGAACCATAGTGGCTTTTCTTTCGTTTGATTTGTTTATTTGCTTTGCACAAAGGCTTAGTTCGTCTGTGATGGCAGTTTGAAAATTCCCATTGTTGCTCAACACCTCCTTCTAGCTTGTTTGCTAGTGCTTTTCTGAGGCACTCTCCCATCTTGCCAAAGTCAGCCCTCCTAAAGTCCAGTACCCTCACTTTTGTATGGCTTGACTCTGTAGCTGAGTTTAATGAGACCACACTGTTTGATGGTCACCTGTCCCCAGATGGCAACCTACTTCTAGATCTGAGATCCTCTCTGCCCGTTTGAGAGTCTGAGGTCTAGATTGCTCCCTCACAGGTGGGTTCCGAAACTAGCTGTCTGCCTGCCTGCCACCTGTAGGGCGTCAAGAATGGCCCTGCTCTTGGATGTGGCTGCAGCAAATGTGCTCCAGTTAACATCTGGCATATTCAGGTCTCCCATCAACAGTATCTCCCTTTCTCTGCCATTCTAAGAATGCCTTCCATCATATCCTTGTCCATTCCTTCCCCTGACATGGGGTCTGTACACAACCCTGTGCGGATTGTGGTGCCTTTCCAGTCTCCAAGGTGACCCACAGTGCCTCCTCTCCTCCCTGTTTACTCTTTTGTTCAGTTGCTTTTATCCTTCCTTTACATGAGAGCTACTCCTCCCCTCTTCTCCCCTGCCTGTCTCTCCTGTAGGTTATATACCCTGGTATGTTAACATCCCAGTCATAGTTCTCTGTACCATGTTTCTGTGACTTTCACGATATCCAGGCATCCCTCTTCCATTAAGGCCAACAGCTCAGGAGCTTGTTGCCCAGACTACGGGCATAGGTACTCATTACCCTCCATTTCCTGATGGCCTTACCCCCTTTTGCCCCATCCCTGTCCTTCTTGCCTTTGTCATTTTCTCCATTTACCCCTGCCCTTCTCCCTATCGACACCTCCATGTTGGTGTTTGCCACACTTACTACCGTGATTGTTTGGGGGGGTGCTAGGATTTTCCTGCTCCTTTCCAGTGCCTGCCCCTTGGCTAGTTTAAAAGCTTGCCAATGAAGCATTTAAACCTATCACCTAGGATCCTGGTTTCCTCCCGGACAGATGCAGCCCATCATGCCAGTATAGGCTTGCATCACTCCAGGTGGACCCCAGTCCCCAATGAAGCCAAATCCTTGAGCTCCACACCAGTTTTTCAACCACTGATTGAATCCCATGAGTACGGAACACCCTAGCCTCCTCCTATGCCATAGATGGGTAGCACCTCCGAGAAGGTTACCGTGCATGCTACTTGACTAAGGCCCCTTCCCAATTCCACAAACTCTTCCTGCACTTCTCTAATCCCTTTCTTAGCCAGGTCATTTGTCCCTAGGTGGACAATGACATCCAGCTCCCTCCCCTGTGCAGCTGCTCCGGCAATCCTGAGGATTCGCTCCCTGTCCCTCCAAGCCATGGTGCCAGGCAGGCACCTTACCTCCCTCTCCCCTTCCTTGCCCAGCTCTATCTTCCTAACAATAGAGTCCCCCACCAGGAGTTGTTTCCTTCCCCTGCAGGGTCCCCTGCCACCCTCCTGTGGGTCTCCTTTGTGGAGGTTCCCAGCATCCTCCTTGGTCTCCACTGTAGGTGCCTCCATGAGAGGAACCACACTTTGCCAGAATGGCATAGGAATTGTGGAGAGGTATGCAACTGAGAGGGATGTGCCTCTGTTCCACCACCTCACCCTCCTGAGCCCACTGTGGTCCAACCGCCCTCTTTCTTGGCAACCTCTGAGGCAAGGCAGTGGCACTGGTGGTCCCTGGATGGAAGAGGAGGTCCCACAAATCCTGGCCAACTCAGCCTGGAGATGAGCAACCTCCTCCCTCTGCCCAGAGAGGTGCCTGCAGATGGGACAACACCGCATCCTCCAGAATATCTCCTGGAAGACTGCTGCTCCACAGCCACTGCACTGCCCCACTCAATCATGTCTTATTTCTGACCCCTTAACTGTTTGCAATCCTTACTCTTTCGTCTGTTTTTCTCTCTCTCTTACTTTCTGCCTGTGTGTCCTTTAAGCTCCTGATTGTACTGTTCTGAGACAAGAATATCCTATATTTCTCAGTAGACCACTTACTTGTTCAGAGGCAGACCTCCAGCAGCTAGAGGGGCCGGAGGCTACTCTTGCCCTTCTAGGATGGTGGGGTCCTTGGTGGTTCTGTGATCACTCACTTCCTGCCCCTAAACAGGAAGTTCCTGTTGTCAGTCAAATCCTGTGCCTATAAAAATAGAACTAGCTTTGGGTGGGGGGGGGGTGGAGGAGAGGGAAGGAGGGCAATATAGTCCCAGCAGAGAAGTTCAGTCACACAGTAGTCCTTTCTCTTGGTGTCTTCTGCCAAGCTATTAGCAGAATCTTTCTAAGGCAGTCTTTAAATGTAGCTTCCTTCTAGCTAAGCCACTCCCCCTACTTACCAGATCTTTCTACAAGTAATTTAAACCTCACAGCAGTTAAGTCCTTTCAGTCACCTGAGATTTACACCTAGATGACTTTTCAGTTACCCATTCAGTTCAGTTAACCCAAACACACACTTTTTTTTTTGTTTTGTATGTTAGTTTTTTACCCTAAATTAAAGGTCCAAATACAAAAGTTCTTCTACTTTAGTCCCAGCAGAGAAGTTCAGTCACACAGCAGTCCTTTCTCTTGGTGTCTTCTGCCAAGCTATCCTTTCCTCGAGGGTATACATATTAAGCTTCTTTAGTCTCACTTCATATGTTTTCTGGTGCAGATCCTGCACCATTTTAGTTGCCCTCCTCTGGACAGCCTCCATCCAGTCTATGTCCTTGCAGAGATGGGGTTTCCAGAACTGCACACAGTACTCCGGATGGGGTCTCACCAACTGTCTGCATAGCGGGATAAAAGCTTCCTGTTTTCTACTGGCGATGCCTCTCCTTATGCATCCCTGTATCCCCCCAGCCCTCCTTACTGCCTTCTCACATTGCGTGCCCACCTTTAGATCATCTGATATGACTACCCCCAGGTCCCTTTCCATTTTTGTTGCTGTTAGTAGCTCACCCCCCCCCCATTGTGTGCTCTTCCCTTGGTTTTTGTTTCCCAGGTGCATTATTTTGCACTTCTTTGCATTAAATCTAAGCTGCCTTTCATTTGACCATTCCTCCAACCTTGAAAAATCCTTTCTTGTCCTTTCCACCCCACCTTGTGTATCAGCCCTGTTGCAGATCTTTGTGTCATCTGCAAGGAAACAAACTTTTCCTTCTAGTCCCTCCACAATGTCACTTATAAAGACATTAAAGAGGACCGGGTCCAGTACTGAACCCTGTGGTACCCCGCTAGTAACTCCCCTTTCTTCAGAGTGGACTCTGTTACTATTACCCTCTGCATCCTGTTGTCCAGCCAATTTTTTACCCAGGCTACCACCTTGGGACCCACTCCAGGACTAGCTAACTTTTATATTATTCTTTTGTATGGGACTGTGTCAAATGCCTTGCTAAAATCTAGGTAGGCCATGTCCACAGCCCCTCCCTGGTTTACCACGTTGATCACCCAGTCAAAAAAATCTGTTAGATTCATCTGACATGATTTTCTCTCTGTGAATAAATGCTGCCTTGGGTCCTGTGCCCCGCTGGGCTCTAGGTGCCCAACAATTCTTTCCTTCAGACATGATTCCATCATTTTCCCTACCACTGAGGTCAAACTTAACAGGTTTGTAGTTTTCTGCCTCTGCCCTGCTCCAATTTTTGTGAAGTGGAATCACATCCACCCTCCTCCAGTCCTCAGGTACCACCCCATCCTCCCATGATTTGTTAAAGAGGTAGTCAGTGGTGTCACTAGTTCTACCCTTAGTACTTTTGGAATTCTGAGGTGGATCCCATCAGGCTCCATTGCTTTGTCCAACTTCAGTTTTTAGAGTTCTTTCAGAACCCTTTCTTCTGTGAATCGACTGGTATTGACCCTCCTATCCAGAGTGTTTCTATTATTCTTTTCTAGGTACCACCCCCTCCTCTTCTTTTGTGAATACTGAGCAGAAGTATTCATTCAGTATCCCTGCTTTTTCACTGTCACCCTCTGTCCATATTCTCTCCCCTTTATTAAGCCTCACTATCCATCCCTTGGTCTTTCTTTGCTCCCTAATGTACCTATAAAAGGTTTTATCCCCCTTCTTAACAGAGTTGCTTTTCTGACTGCCTTCCCTGCCTCCTTCTGCTTTAACTGATATAGTTCTCTGTCCTGCTCCTTCTGTGTTTTCTTATATTTTCTGAATGCTATCCTTTTCTTCTTAACCTTCCCTGCCACCTCTTTTGAGAACCCTATTTTTCTTTTTTTATTTTGTTTTGTTGATTTGCTTTACTCAAAGGCTTGTTGCCTCTGTGATTGCTGTTTAGATTTTTCTCCAATGTTCCTCCTTCTTGCCTGTTTGCTAGTGCTTTTCAGAGGCAATCTCCCATTTTGCCACAGTCAGCCCTCTTAAAGCCAAAATCTCTTGCTTTTATATGCGTGACTCTACAATTGTGTTTATTGTGAACCACACTGCTTGGTGGTCGCTTGTTCCCAGATGGCTACCCACTTCTAAATTTGAGATCCTCTCTCCATCCCCATTTGACAGTACCAGATCTAAGATTGTCCCCTCCTAATTGGGTTCTAACACTAGCTGGCTGAGGCATGCCCCCTGTAGGGCACTGAGAATGACCCTGATCTAGGATATGGCTGCAGTAAAGGTGCTCCAATTAACATCTGGCATATTCAGTCCCCCCATCAACAATAGCTCTCCTTTTTCTGCCATTCTAAGGATTCCTTCTATCATTTCCCTGTCCACTGCCTCCTCCTGAGATGGGGGTCTGTAAATAAATCCTGTGTGGATTGTGGTGCCATTTCCTGTCTCCAGGGTGATCCACAGTGCATTCTCCTCTCCCTGTTTAACCTTTAGTTCTGTTGCTTTGATCCCTTCCCTTATAGAGAGAGCTACTACTCCTCCTCTTTTACCCTCCCTGTCCCTCCTGTAGATTGTGTACCCTGGTATGTTGACATCCCAGTCATGATTCTCAGTTTACCATGTTTCTGTGACTGCCACGACATCCAGGTGTCCCTCTTCCATCAAGGCCACTAGTTCAGGGAGCTTGTTAACCAGACTATGGGCATTGGTACTCATTGCCCTCCATTTTTTGATGGCCTTACCCTAATTAGGCACATCCCTGTCCTTACTGCCTTTGCCTTTTTGTGAATTTACCCTTGTCCTGCTCCCTATTGACTTATCTACCTTTGTGCCTACTTCACTAACTACCCTGTTTTGTGGGGGAAGCTGGGATTTGTCTGCTTCCCTTCAGAGCCTCCCCTTTGGCTAGTTTAAATGTTTTCCAATGAAGCATTTAAAACTATCACCTATGATCCTGGTTCCCATCCCAGACAGATGCAGACCATAATGCCAGTATAGGCCTGTATCCCTCCAGGTGGAGTCCCAGTCCCCAATGAATCCAAATCCCTGAATTCCACACCGGATTTTCAACCAGTCATTGAATCTCATGGTGCAGAGTATCCTAGCCACACCCATTCCATAGACAGGTAGCACTTCAAAGAAAGTTACAGTGCGTGCTACTTGTTCAAGACCCCTCCCCAACTCCACAAACTCCTTCTGCACTGTTCTGATCCCATTCCCAGCCAGGGTATTTGTCCCTAGGTGGACAATGACATCAAGCTCCCTCCCCATGCAGCTGTTCCCATGATCCTGAGGATTCTCTTCCTCTCCCTCCAAGCCATGGCACCAGGCAGGCACCTCACCTCCCTCTCACCTCCCTCCCCCAGTTCTACCCTCTAACGATTGAGTCCCCCACCAGGAGTTGTTTCCTTCCCCTGTGGGGTCCCATGCCACCCTCCGGTGGGTCTCCTTTGTGGAGGTTCCCAGCATCCTCCTTGATCTTCACTGTGGGTGCCTCCATAGAGGAACCATGCTCCACCATAATGGTGAATGAATTGTGGAGAGGTACAACTGGAGGAATGCACCTCTGTTCAACCAGCTTCACCCTCCCTGAGCCCACTGTGGTCCAACTGCTCCTTTTTTTGGCAACCTCTGTGGCAGAGGTGATGGCCTGTGTTGTCCCTGGGTGGGGGAGAAGGTTTCCTGAATTCCCGCCAGGTCAGCATGGAGACTGGCAACCTCCTCCATCAGATCAGAGAGGTGCCTGCAAATAGGGCAGCAACGCAGCCTCCAGAATGTCTTCCAGAAGAGTGCCACTCCACAGCCAGTGTATTGCACCACTCCCCACGTGTCTGTCTCCCTTCCTGTTTAAGATGGTTTATTTATTTATTTTTGTTTTTTAGTGTGCACAACTATGTGAGTGTGTTTACCCCTATTCAGTGGGCTGTGCCTTTAAGGATATGAACAGTGGAATGTCCTTTGCACTTTTGGGGAAGTGATGTCAGAACTCCTGATATAAAGGTAATGATGTGCTTGTGGCGGGTGGCGGTGGGGTGTGGGGGGTAGGGTGGGTGGGACTAAGCCCATGCCCTCCGTAAGACAATCAACTACAACTCTGACCCACCACACTGGTGAGTGTTTTCCTTCCTTTCAGACACCTATTTCACAGAGTTTAAGTAACAGGTCTAGTCACAAATGACTGCAAATATTCTCCCAGCTAGATTTCCTCCCTGGCAAATAAAGCTTACACTAAGAAAAGTCAACCCCCAAAACAGAGAATGATCCTCTTTAATGTCTTTTTTAGGAGACACTGCAAAGGGGATGGAAGGAAAAGTATGCCTCTTGGCAGACGGCACAAAGATCTGCAACATGGTTGATACACAACAGGGGGTGGAAAGGATGAGAAGGGACTTGGCAAGATTGCAGAATGGTCAAACATATGGCAGCTTAGATTCAATGCAAAAAAATGCAAAGTAATGCACCTGGGAAACAAAAACCCAGAGGAAGGGTACACAATGGAGGAGGGTACTAACAACAACACAAATGGAAAGGGGCCTGGGGTAGTCATATCTGATGACGTTAAGGTAGGTAAGCAATGTGAGAAGGCAGTAAGGAGGACTGGGGGTACTAGGATGTATAGGGAGAGGCATCACCAGTAGAAAACAAGAAGTTGTTATCCCTCTGTACAGACAGTTGGTGAGACCTCTTCTTATCTTCTTATGTTTGTACTCATCACTGCACTCTTTACATTTCTCTTCTAGCCCTCCCATTCCCCCCCTGTCACCCCACATGCTATGCTTCCCTAGTTTCTAAGTGTTGGTTTGACTCTCTGCCCTCCTATCACTCCTCTCCCCCATTCCCTCTGCCTTTCATTCTCTTCATTCTTGTGACTCTCCTATTTTCTCCACTACACACTCCAACTCTGCTGCTGGGAAATCTGCTTTCTCCTCATTTCTTCCCTCCAACTGGAACAATCTCTCTCCTATCCTCAGCCTCATCCCTTCCTTTTTCTTCCTCAGTTATTAGCTCAACCACTTGCTTCCCCCTCCATCTCCTGCCCTGGCCATAATTAATGTTGCTTTAATACTGTCCCATAATAAGCCTTAGTGTTCCTGCATCAGTGTATTAGTTTTGATATACTGCCAAGAACACTGATTATTGTATTAATTGTTTAATTACCACATTTGTTCTGCATCTTGCATTTGTCTACCTTGTACTGTATACTTTGTATATTCTGTCTATGTCCAAGTGCTCAGGAATATGGATGAAGGGAAGCTGACTGGTGCAGTGTTTGTTGATTGATCCAAGGCCTTCGACTTAGTAAATCATAACATCCTAATAACTAAACTTGGTGCCCTTGCCTTCTTCTGTGCCTCCAGAGCCTGGTTCACAAACTATGTAATACTATGTTGACTCTGTATGTCTGTATTCTTCAAACATGTAAAAAATCTGTTACTCTGTCTTGACTGTACTCTGTAAGCTGTGTTAACCATGTATGTCCTCTCTGTAATGAGGTATCTTTGTAAATGAGCCGCTGGCTCAAAAGTTGTAAATCCGATTATACAATAAATAAATAAATAAACAAACTACCTCTCTGGTAGAACCCAAATGGTCTGCCTTGGTGTTGCCCCCACTCACCTTTGCCTGTCTCCATGGGTGTCCCCCGGGGCTCCATACTTGGCGCCTCCTCTTTTCTCTCTTCAGTAACTCCCTCCCATTGAGGACCTCTCATGTTACTCCTTCCTCTACACTGATGACTTGATACTCTTCCAAAGTGATCCTTCCCCCTCTTCACTGTCTTTTACCCTCACTGCTGATTTCTGTATGGCCCACCGTTGGTTCTCCTCTAACAAGCTACTGGTCAACACATCCAAAACGAAGGCTATGCTATTCAGCTCCAAACCCAAACTCTCCACCATTGGCCACTCTGGTTGCCTTCTCACTGTCCACTCCCCTGATGGATCCCTCCTCATCATGCTCACTCATTCAAATATCTGGGGATAATCCTAGACCCGTCCCTTACCTACTCCAACAATATTGCTTCCCTGATACATCACATTAAACAGAAGCTGGGTCTCTGCTTCCACCTAATTGACCATCTCACACCAGAAGCTCACCTTGTTGTAGGCCATGGCAACCTCCTCCCCCTCCTTGAGTATAGGTTTCCAGTGTACTCGCTTACCTCCAATGCCAACCAATAACAGCTGGACACAATTTACAACTGGATTTGCTGCTTTATCCTCCATGCCCCTCTCTTCACACACCACTGCTCTCTCTGCAAGTCCCTAAACTGGCTCCCCCCTTGAGCCTGATGCTGTTACCTGCTGACATGGACCATCAAAGATGCCATCCATAGCTCCTCTTTTTCCTCTCTATCTCCTCTGCTCCATCCCAGGACTTATTGCCGCAATTTCCATCAGTCATCCCACCTCCAACTCGTCCATCCAAAGATATCCTCCAGGATGGGTCAAGGAGCCTTCTCCATTGCTGGACTCTCTCTATGGCATGATCTTCCCCCCTCACTGCGTTACTTTGACCCACCACTAGATTTAAATACTAAGAACTGACTTCCTTTCCTCGACACGTTACTGTCCTCAAGCCACTAGCACTGCTGTGCCTTCTATGCAGCCCTCCTTTGCTGCCGCCCCCATCACTTGCCTTTTCTCCTACCTTGAAAATGGCTCAGTTGCCACCATCTTATTCCTGATGAAAGCTGCATTCAACCTGTAAACTCAATTTTGTATTCTCTGTATTTTGTTTTGATGCTACTGACTCTGCCAATGTATTTCTCAGCTACAGAGAAGAAGCTGTTGCTACCCAAACACCAAGATATATATATATATATATATTTATATATATGCACGTATATATTTATATATACTATATATATATATATACACTCTGCACTATGTTCACCTTGATTGATGTATCTGCACTGTTATCAGTATGTGATTACCACACCACTGTATGTTAGCCTGACTTGCACTTGATCTATTTACTGTTTACGTCTGTGCACTGTTGTTTGTCCGTACTGTATCTCCCATTGTTTTGTTCCAGTTTCTGGCCCAGGCCATGCTTGAAAAAGTTTGTTGGATCAAGGCACCAACCTGGTTAACAAATAAATGAATGAATGAATAAATAAATAAATTTATAAAATAAGTTGTATATTTTGTCTTGATTGCAACAAAACACTACCACTCTTCTCCTGACTCCTGTGCCTGGTAAAAGTTAAAGATTCAGCAGCAAAAACACTGGCACCAGCTTCCAGTATCACAAAATAATTTATTAAAGTGCAAAATGTGTATCTAAAACTTACAAAGCCGCTTACAGTGCCATAGTTATAAGCAGAATATCAATCAATCAATTAGTCTTTAATTTACTAGGAGAAAAACACCATTGAGTGAACTCTTTTACAAGGTGGTCCTGGGAATACATAGATACACAGGAGAATAGCATAGCAGCATACAGAGGAGACAATCAAAAATACAATATAAGCAAAATACACAATATACAATGTATATCTAGATAACAAAGATATAAGGGTTATAAAAACACAGTGACACATTGATTAGGATAAAGCACATTAACTACTACATGTGGCCAACCATACAGTTAGTTAGGTGCCTAGTGCTCTCACTACTCAACAGTAATTGGTTCACAGTACATATAAGAGCAACATGAGTCAAGAGAGGGGTAGGGGTGAGGGGCACAGTGAGAGACTAAGGGAGGGAAGGGCATAGAGAGGAAGGCAAGGGTAGAACCAATGGAATTTCGTGTGACAGATGCTTGTTGTTACGACTTTGGAACCACAGCTAGGTCAGCTAGGGAATTATGAGAAGCAGGAGCAGATGTCCTTAACAGAGTGGCTCAGCAAGGACTTGAAAGTGGATGACCCAATTACTTTCATGAGTTTTAAGGTGCTTTAGATATTATTCCAAAGGGTAGGAAGAACATGGCCTTTGGAAGATTCACTGTGATGGGTTCTGATTTTCTGGACCTTGAGCAATAGGTAGGAACATTTTCATAGAGTATAAGGACTTTCAGCAAGGGTAAGAAGATCAGTCACATATTTAGAAAGCCTACTGATAAGGGCTCTGAAAGTCCAGAAGACAGCATTCTTTATTCTCCAGGTGTTCAAGGATTACCACCCGACTAATGCATAGAGGGAGCAATGGTGTGTGTTAAATGGAGCATTAGTTATAAAGCAGATAGCCCTATGGTATAGCGTATCCAGCTTAGCTAAATGAGCCAGAGAACAATGGCCATAAATGAAGTTTGCATAGTCTAACAGAGGAAGGAAGTAGTTTGTACTAGTCGTATTTCGGAGTTGTGAGTAAGCAGATGTTTGATGCAATAGAAGAGTCCCAGCCATTGTTTAAGTTTCCTGGAAAGTTTTTCTAAGTGAACAACAAAAGAGAGTTTGTGGTGAAGCCAGAAGCCCAAATATTTGAATTTTCCCACTAGTTCTAGTGGCTCCCCCAAAAGAGTCATGAGCTGTGGCTTTGAGTGAGTAGTGAGAATGTTGTCAGAGTGGGTAGGAGGGGAGAGAAACATAGATTTAGTGTTTTTTTTGCATTGAGGAGCAACTTCTGATGAAGGAGGTTAAACTGAAGGACACCGGAGTTATGCTGCAGGTCTGTGCATGCTTGTTCCATGGAATGTCTGGTGACCTAGAGCATGGTATCGTCCACAAAAAGGTGCACACTAGTTTTGTTGAGCCCTGCATTAATATTATTGATATAAATGGTAAATAAAAGGGGACACAATATCGAGCCTTGTGGTACTCCTCTTAGTAAGGTTTTGGGAGGGGAGATGAGGTCCTGGGCTTTTACACATTGTTGTCTGCCAACCAGGTAGCTATAAAACCAGTTAACGGACATGTTTCCAAGTCCAATGCTGGATAATATGACAAGGAGTAAGTCATGGTCCACTCTATCGAAGGTCTTACTCAGGTCCAAAAATAAGGCACAGACATACTGTACTTCTTGGCACCCAAAGCAATCTGCCAATCATGTGTGACTTTTGCCAATACAGAATTAGTACTATGATTTGGCCTGAACCCAGATTGCAGAGGACTGAGAATATTGTTTGATTTGAGGAAGTCTCTTAACTGAGAATTGATGACTTTCTCAAGAATTTTATTTTTTTTTTCAAATCAAAGTTTATTGTTTTTAGAATGAAGAGAGCAGGTCCAGTAAAAACAATCTGTATTGTACATAGAACCAGAAACAAAACAAAACTGTATACACTGGAACTGCTCCCCCCCAACCTTAAGCCCCCTCCTCCTCCCCATACTAAAACCCTCCCTCCCAATTCAGCACAGTCTACACCTATCAACTTAATCATCAGACTCTATACCAAACATCAATACACTATTTGTTAGATGGAGAACAGCGTGTGAAGAGGCTCCCATATCTTTTTGTATCTGTCCATTCTATTATTGAGACTTGCCACCATTTTTTCCGTCCTGAGATTAGCAAGTATTTCCTTTAGCCATTCAGAATAAGAGATATCAACACTATCTTTCCAATGATGGAGAATAACCTTTTTGACAGATAGGGCTATCAGGGCTATATGATACCACCTGATAGTTACTGAAATTGTGGCGTAATCACCTAAAAGGCATACCTCAGGGGTAAAAACATCCATCAGCCCTAGCAAGGGATCCTTCTTCTGATGGATGTCTTTCCAGAGAGTAGAGGCTTGAGGACAGGTCCAAAATATATGAAACATAGAGCCCTCTGCCTGCTGGCAATGAGAACAGGTGGGCGAACCAATAAGCCCATATATATATCATTTTTGAGGGGTATAATATATATTGTGTAATATGTGGAACTGAGTAAGCCATAGTCTATTCTAAGTAATATATTTATGACAGTTGTGCCATAAATGTGTCTATTCTATTTCCAGATTAGGAAAAAACAGACCCCAATACTTCTCAGGTGCAAAACAGTTCGGGTACGTGCAATTATATAAGATCTTGTAAATATTAGATACAGAATAGGCCAAGTTGGACATAAGGGCCAGTTCTTCCAGGAAAGTTTTATTTCCCTTTTGGGGAGGGATCACACCAAATACTTTCACTATTAGATGCATTAACTGAAAAATTTTTAACGTAAATTTAGTGGAAATATTGAGATTTTTTAATATGTTAATGTTTGAGGACCATGAATTATCCGCCGTGACAAAATGGGAGAGCCGGGTGTCTTCCAATTGGGGAAGCCACTTAAATGTGATTAGTTTATTATCTATTTTTAAATTTGGGTTACCCCTGATGGGTTGAGTTAAATCAAGAGTGTGATTATATTTCATAAAGACACATATCTGATTGTGTACTCTAACAGAAGTTGCAATAGGGGTTGATTTTAAACCTGGGGGAAGAGCACAGGGTTTAATATGGAGCAGGGCAGCCGGTGTTAAACCATTTACCTGAATAAAATACAATTCAATTTTAAGCCAGATAGGAACAAAAACAGAAGCATTAATTTCTTTTGTATGTCCTAATCATCTAATATATTTAACAATATGACTATTCAATAATAAAATATCAAATGAGGAGCGAAGACCTCCTTTGTCCTTGGTGCCACTAACTGTGAAAAGCAATCCTAGGCTGCCTATTGGCCCAAATACATTTTGTAATCAGGCCATTAATTTTACAGAACCAAGTCAAAGGTAACCAGTTATTGAGTAGATACAGGGGGTTAAAAATTCTGGGAAAAATATTCATTTTGATTAAATTCACCCAGCCCCATAATGAAATAGATAATTTGCACCATCTGTCTAGATCTGTACCAATGGTATTTACTACGGCATCTAAATTTAGTTTTTGGAGAGAAGCCGAATTTCTGGTAATTTGGATACCCAGGTATCTTAAGGAATTTGGTGTCGAAGACAGACCCAGTTCTGTGATATTGGATTTAACAACCTTATAATTAAGAGGGAAATCAAGAGTTTTTTTGATATTTAATTTGTAATTTGATAGCTGGGAATATTCTTCTAGTATAGATAACATAGGGGGAATTGACGTATTTGGATATGATAGTTGTAACAAGAGATCATCGGCATAAGCCGATACTTTAATATTATATCCCCAAATAGTAATACCCTGAATCATCGGGGAAGACATTAGTCAGCAAATAAGGGGTTCCAGGTATAAATTAAAAAGCAAAGGGGATAGAGGACAATCTTGTCTGGTTCCTGAATGTAACATAAAGAGCTTGGATATGACTCCATTAGCCACCACCCGAGCTGAGGTGGTACTATAAAGGGCCTTAATCTAATTTTGAAAGTGAAAAGGAAACCTATAAGTATTAAGTGCATGAAATAAAAAATTCCAGTCAACCCTATTGAATGCCTTCTCAGCATCCACAGAAACCAAAACAGCTGGAAAAGTGGAATTTCTGGATGCCGAAAGGACATGCGACAGAGTTCGAAGATGGTCAATCAAGGAACGATCCTTCCTGAACCCAACCTGTTCGGGTCCAATGAGGTCAGACAAAACTAATGTGATATGGTCAGCTAACAATTTTGACAATACCTTGATATCTTGATTCATCAGGGATATTGGATGATAACTAGTGGTTAATTCTGGGTTCTTATCGGGCTTCAGTATAAAATTATTAAAGCCTCTCATTAAGTAGGGTCAGTAGGTGCACCCGACAAGATATATTGGAATAGGGGACTAATAAAGGTAATAGTTGCTTTGAAACACTTTATAGAAATGGCGAAAAAACGTCTGGGCCAGGTGATGATTTGTCAAAAGGTAAATTTTTGATAACACGAGGATTTCTTTGGAGGAAATCAAGGATATAAGCAGATTCTGTTGGGAATCAGAGAGTGAAGGAAAGCCATATGCCTCTAAATAAGTATCTAAATTCTGCTCTGGCAGTAGATTTATCTTGGAATTATATAACTGTGCATAGTACTTTTCAAATTCAGATACTATCTCCATGGGGGATGTTTTTAGGGTACCATCTGATTGAGAGTGGATTGAAGAAATATATCTGCTAGCTTCTTGTTGCTTAATCCGAAGCGCCAATAGTCACCCTGCCTTATTTCCCTGATCCGAATAACTTTCCTTAGTTTTCAGAATAGCAAATTCTTCTTTATCTCTCAATATCACAAGATAAGCATCATTTAATTTAGCCAAATCTTGCTGAAGGGCACCTGAAAAACCATGAGAGAGACTTAGCTCAATTGAACGAATTTGCGAAAGGAGAGTATTTAGCTCTCTTTCCTTTACTTTTTTCCTTTGAGTAGCTATACTAATTAGAATTCCCCTAATAAAAGCTTTAAATGCACCCCATATAAAATCTGGTCTGGAAATAGAATGGAGATTAGTTTCAATAAATTGCTCAATATGCTTATTGAGAGTTTTGACTATGTGGGGGTCCTTCAGCACTTGATTATTAATTTTACACTGGGTAGTTCTCTTGGACAAAAATGAAAGGGTAAGATGACAGGTTGCTAGTGAATGATCGGAGGGCGGTCCTGACTGTATGGAAGCTTCTACAACCCCCAGCAGGAGAGCATGAGAAAAAAATATATAGTCAATGCGCGAGGCTGTTTTGTGGACTAGTGATAAAAAAGTGTATCCTTTCTCTGAGGGTGTAAAACTCTCCGAACATCACACAAAACATAGTGTTCTATTAACTCCTGTAAGGACCTTTGAGCTGGTGAGCGTCCTCTGTTCAAACCAGAAGAACGATCCATTAACAGATCCATAACAGTGTTTATATCACCCTCTAAAATGATTGGCAGGGACAAAAATGGATATAGGAGCTCTACCAGCTGCGAAAAGAAACCAGGAGAATCTGTATTGGGCCCGTAAAGACTACCCTACAAAATATCCGTCGTATACAAAGTACAATGAATAAAAACAAACCTGCCCTGTGGGTCCTTGAGCACCCTGTTTAAGAACAAATTAACTTTTCTATTAATTAATACAACACCCCAGCCCTATTGAGGCAACCCTGCAGAAAATACATGACCAACCTGTTGTCTTCTCATACAATTTGTCTCTAATTCTAATAAATGTGATTCTTGTATTAAATAACATCTAAGGACAACAATGCTAGGTGCTTAAGAACCTTATACCACTTTACTCGCTGTTGGAGTCCTTTAACGTTCCACATTGCAATCTTAATATTATTGGACATTATTGCACGATAATGTAAATTCGGCAGAGCTAAAGCTTGTTCCCATTTTGAACATCAAAAGTTTCCTTACTAGGACTGTGCTGAGTCCTCCCCAAACCCTTATAAACCCCTCCTCCCTCACCCCCAACAAACAATGCACATCACTAAACTACTAACTCAACCCCTCCCTCCAATCTACTACGGGCTTCGATCTGCAGACTACTTATACCATAGCTCCCTCTATCCAGCCACCTGTAGGTAACACTAACATAACATTTACCGACAGAGAGTATGGGATATAATCTCTTAATATGAAGATAACTAACATTTAACAGTACTACAACCCATTAGCAACGTGAATGGAACTATTTTACTAACACCCTTAAAGTTTCCTCTCCCATGAAAACATTTCTCTTAGAAATTATTATTCCCATCTATACTGTAAAGAACATGACAAATATAACATCAATTTGCTTAATATGCACGTATCCCCTCAAAAAATTAACTTGTAAATAGCATTGTGTAGCTGCATCATATTAACAAAACTATGATACCACACAAACCTATAACCTGATCTACTGGTTCCTTCTAGTGGTCGTTCTGGAGGCTTACACATGACCTATATTAAGAAACTGAAAACGAGCTTAAACCTTCCCCCTTGAAAACTCTCTGATAGATTTTCCCCATTATTTACATCTCCCCAAAGCTCAACCATAACAAGCTCTGTAACAGTCCAGGAAGCAGATAAGAGGTCCCAATTAGATAATTTTCAATTATATCTCCCTTTCCTAGTGAAAACACATTGCTAGGATCAATTGCTAGCTACACTTTAAGGAACTACAAACAGCCATAAGCGTGTCTTGTAAGGCAGCTCATGCCCCTCAGAAACAAATCTGGTAATGCCTTCTTCAGCCCAGCATGTGCCGCCACGGGTCATCGAGTTGAGCCAGGCACCTGAAACCAAGACCTGTAGCTGAGCTGTATAAATAATTTTAAATCGAATTCCTGCAGCTATCAGCTTTGACACCAATGGGTGGAAGGCTGTACATTGCAGTCTAACAGTGGCAGGGAGGTTCTGGGCGATCCTCACTTTGACTCCTTCCCAGCTAAGATCTTGCACCTCCTTAACTTTCTTCAAGAAGTTCTGGCATTCAAGGAAATTGAGGAATCGAAAAATCAAGGGTCTTGGTGGTGATCCAGCTGGGGGGACTGGTCTTAGAGCCCTCTCAATGGAGTATTTAGCCCCAAATGGCGATGGCCCAGAATTCTTTCAACAAATTTTTGTATGAGCAAAATAACATCTTGACCTTCCTCGGCTTCAGGCAGACTGATCAGGACCACGTTATTTCTTCTACTACAACCCTCAAAGTCTTCCAATTTGACTCCATCCTGGTGATCTTCTGTCTTGCCGCTACTATCTCTGGGTCAACTTTATCCAGTCTCTTTTCCAAAGAGAACACTTTAACTTCGGAGTTCGACGTTAGTCAGGAGACATCTTCCAATGCTAGAGATATAGCTTTAATCTCTGAGGTCAGAGATCTCAACTCTTCTTTGAAAAGCCGGAATTCAGCTAAGAATCTTGCCAGGGTTAACGGGCCCTGATCCGTCGACATGGAGGGTGTTTCCATTGGTTCAGTCGCACTAGTAGACCTAGGCTTCTTTGGGCCTTTCTTGGGAGTTGAGGGGGGCATTCATTTTGGTAAAGCCTTTCTTATCACGACCTCCATTAAAGACTTTATGAGCACCAGCAGTGAAATGATCACTTTAGATGTCCTCTAATCTCCATTCCAGCTGTTTTCATTACAGTAAGCCGGGATTTAACCGTGAAAACCGATCGGGTGGCCTGAACAAACAAGAGGAGCCTGCACTCGGTTATCTACATCATGTGACCTCCTTTCTCAAGAAGTTTTGATAGGATTGGCAACAGGGAGATAGGCCTGACATTATTAAGGTCTCCGTGTCCCCAGATTTAAAAAGGGATGATATGAGCTAAATTCCATTGCTGAGGGATGGTGCCTTGGGAGAGGGACAGGTTGATAAAGTGAGTGATGAGTGCAGCCAAAATGCAATGACCGGTTTTAGGAAATATGGCTCAAGTAAGTCAGCTCCAGTGCTTTTTGGTATCCAGGGTTAGTAGGATGTCTTCAACCTGTTTGTCTGAGGCTGGGCTAAAAGAAAATTTATTATCGCACACATTCGCAGGGGCAGAAAAGTATGGGCTGAACTGTTTGATTGTGCAAGCAACTTGCTAGTGGGTGAGGCATCAAAGGCAAACCCTGCAATAGCTAAGTGATTATTTAATTGTGTCAGAATGTCACATTCGTCAGTGTAGGTGCAATTGTCTTTAGTAATTTTGAGGGTAGAGATGAGGCTTGGCTATGGCCTTTGATGTCTTTCAAGATCTGCCAAAACTTGGCGGCATTATTTTTGAAGGAATCCAGGTCTGCTTGGAAGTAACTGAGCTTTAGTATGTTTGGTGCAGTAGTTCCTGGACTCCCTGAAGGATGTCCAGTGTTGTTTGGTTTTGGATCCTTCTTCCAAAGGAAGACAAGGCCCGACAATGGCTTTCCTGCCTGCATACCCCTTCCTCCTCACCTGCAGTGCTTATTTCCAAGATTGTCCTTGGCTGGTTATGTCATGCTACCTAACATTTGGCACATTTTGAATTACTTGAATTTCCTAAGCCTCAGTCTCTACTTCTTGTTATTGTGTAACTATGTATTATTATGTTGACCTTTGTATATGTATACCTCCCATTCCTTCGATGTGGAACCTTTGTAAATGAGCAGTTCCTGCTCAAAGGTATTTGTAATCCTAGATTTTAATAAAATAAAATAAAAATAAAATAAAGGGAATTCCTAGTATGTAAGGCTGATTTAAGGAGTGGGGAGAACCAAGGATAAAATGTCTTGGTAGCTCTACACTTGATTCGGGGGTCGTGCATGTCGATGACTGATGGGACAAGGTTTTGGAACAGTGTACAGGCCTTGGAAACTGAGTGAGTGAGGTAAAAGTCTTGCTATTTAATCAGGGCTAAGTCAGATAAGAAGACAGTGGGGTTGAAATTGCAAAAGCTCCTTTTGAAAGTAAATTAGGGGGAGGTGGTATTTTTGGAGACAGTCCTTACACAAGCTACGATCTTGTGGTCAGAGAAATCATTGAAAAAGATGCCTGAGTAAGCAAATTTGTGTGGCCTGTTCATTAAGATTAGGTCTAAAAGGGTAGCATTGGCAGGGATTTTTGCATTGGGCCTGGTGGATTCTTGGATCAGCTGTAAGAGGCCGTATTTGTCACATACATCTCTGATGGGTTTGGAGCACAATGACAGCCAGTCGAGGTTTAGGTCGCCAGGATGACTGTCTCTGAGTTAGATGCCTCTAATAATTTACCCAGGTGTTGTAATATATCAAGGCCCCCTGAGGAAGGCCTGTAACAGCCAATGATTTGAATATTCTCATCATCAGAGGGAATCAAAAATAAAATATAGTAATATAATAATCTCAGCCCAGTTACTGTAAGTGAGATGTAACCAGGCTAGCATACCATGCACATACAAACAATAAAGAAATTATATGAATTTTTTTCTATGAAGTATTCGCAGCCAAATATGGGGACGTGAGAAATATACAAAGAGTATTTAATTTCTGGGTTTCAGGCATCTGCTAAGCCATGAAGTGTATGAAAATTAAAACAGTACAGTCAGGATCAGTTGATGTAGGCAAAAAAAGTGACAAGTAATAGTAGTAAAGACTGGAGTAAGGACAAAAGTGATAAGTAATACACTCGACTCGTGAGGACAAAAGTGTAGTATTGTTCTAGTGGCAGTAGACAGCAGTACCCTACATTCCAGATCAGATAGTGGTACCAGGTACCACCAAGCAAGTCTGTGACATGAAATGCAGTTGCTGGCTGTATTTGGACTCTGAACCCACTGATGTTACTATTTTCTTTTTTTATTCTGTGCTGCTCATATGATCATTCAAGTAATAGTGGCCTGGCCTAGTCTGTCTTGACCTGACTTGTTGCAATTAATTGCTACCTCATGTAGCAGACCCTATTCATAAAAGATTTTCACCACAGGCATGACTTCTTGAAAGTGCTTTGTGGATGGGGCCTGTTCAGAGCACTCAGTATATGTTTTATCCAGGTATCATATTTGAAATTAAAGTGAGGAATGTTGACTTTGAGAAATGTGAGGTGCTCAGCATTTTCTGGTGTCAAACAGGATCATGTGTCAGTAATGACATTACCAGCTGAACTAAACAATCGTTCTGAACAGTTGCTAGTCAGAGGGCAAGTTATGTACTTCATTGCAATGTTTACTAAAGCAGGCCACATATTTTGTTTGGATTTCCAGTACTGCAAATAATCAGCATTTCAGCTGATATTGGGCTCTGCCAGGTACATTTCAACAATGGTCTGTGCTGAGGCTGGGTTACAAGAGGCAGATGAAGAAGATATTACAATTATATCTTCTAAATGAGTCCAGAGACATGAAGCTGAACCACGTGACTGTGGAACAGTGCTATGTTTGGCTGGTGGTGAAAAAAAAGATTTGGCTGCAGTGGCTGAGGCGGAAGAGGAAGAAAATGCCACAACAGTAGAGGATGGGCCACCTGATGCTGTGCTGTGTCTAAAGAAGATTCTGAATGTGGTGCTGCTGTTGTACTCTGTTCCATGACAGCACGCACCTCATCAATTATTTCTTGTTTGTTTCTCTCGAAGCAAGTGTCATCATCAACACTGAATAGCTGCTTCAATTTGTATCGTGGGTCCAAGATTGTTGCTTTAATGTAGTACTTAGAATGAAGCATTTTACATGGTTTGTCATGTTCTTCAACTTTCATGTTGTATTCTGGGGGGCAACCTGCATGTGTCAGCAGCACCACTGGCAGCCTGTGTGATCTGGAACTGTCTTGCTTCTCTAACTTTTCCCTAATCAGATTCAATCTGAATTTTAAAATTTTTATTAGGGGTATCACCTGGCTGAGAGTTGTTGTGTTTGCACTAACCTCCCTGGTGATTTCCTCAAATGGCTGGAGCAGGAAAATTAGAAACTCCAGCATGGCCCACTGTGGTGGAGTAATATAGATGTGTGCATCACCAATTTTAGTTTCTAAAGTGTACTGTCTGACAGCTTTCTTTTGTTCCAGCAGCCTTTGGAACATATGAAAGGTCGAATTCCATTGAGCGGAAATATCTTGGATCAGTCTGTGCAAAGGTAAACTATGCTCCTGCTGTATTTTTCCAAACAAGTGACAGACTTTGCTTGAATGACTGAAATGAGTGCATATTCTTTTAGCAGTGCTAACAAGATCCTTAATCTCCCTGTCGTCATCGAGAAAACTGTGAACTATTAAATTTAAGCAGTGTGCAAATCAGCAGATATGAACAAAGCCCCCCTCCCTTCTCCAAGGCCTTCCTTATGTTGGACCCATTCTCTGCAACTATAAAGCCAACTGACAGTCCCTGTGAAGTGAGCTAATGATGTTTGGAGCTGTTCATTGATGTTGTATGAGGTACGTTCAGATGGAAAATAAAACATTCTTAGAACATCAAACTGAGATGCTTCACTGTCCCCATTCCCATGGGAATTATCGAAACATGCCCAATGTACTGTGATAGACATGAAGGGTTCAGGCTGACAGCTTGTCCAGATATCTGTTGTGAGATGCATCACCCTCCCAACAGCATTGCACAAGACTTGTCTTAATATTTTACATACGACATCATAAAGATCTGGAATCCCTGTTATCGAGAAGTGCTTCCGTGATAGTATACCATATCGAGGTTCGATGTACTCAAGCAGCCGCCTGACTCCTATATGTTCAACCATGTTATATGGTAACAAATCAACAGCTATCATTTCTGAAATTATTTTGGTTATTGTAACAGCAACAGGGTGAGTCGAGGCATATTTGGCTTTACGCTCATATGTTTCTGAGATGGTAATCTGTCTTCTTATAGGAGGAGGGCTTTTGAACACACAGTCACTTTCAATAACAGTCACAGGAGTCCTTCAAATGGGAGGAAGTGGTGGTGAAGGTGTTTCAGTACTGCTGAGGGGGCTGCCACTGCTTTCATCTATGGGAGTTACCCCTGAGTGTAGTGAGCTATCACTGTCACTTCTCTTCGAGACTCACAACTGAACTTCTCAGTAATGTTTTGACATCTGTCTCGGTGCCTTTTCAGTGCTGAAGTTCCCAATGCTCCTTTCCTTTTACCCCTGCTGATTAGCTGTTTATAAATAGCGCACATTGCTACCAGCTCCTTGGCAGCACTAATGTTGAAATATGACCAAACAGAAGATGATATTGTTTTAGTTTTTTTCCCAGGATGGCACAGCACTTCAGTCACCTTTTCAGGCTCCCCCCCTATTTTTCTTGGTCCTGTTCCTCTTGTGGTTTATTCCCACTGCCCCCCTCCACAACCAAAACATTTCTGCCTGTTTCTTCCTCATCTGCAATTTCCATCCCCTCAGTAAACCTTGGCCCTCTGATCATTCTCCTCATCTTTATTACTACCTTCATCCGGTTCAACCTCAGAAGAATTGGCTGAGGGACTTACAGTAGCATGGTATGCTATTGTTTCATATAGTTAGGTGCCTCTGAGAGTGGTACTCACCACACCTTTAGTTTTTTAAAGTACATAACTTTTTTTTTTTTCACTTGGGACTGATGATGATCCGAGACAGTCAAGATTGCGACCATGCTGGGTGAAGCCATCAGATGATAGTGCAGGAGCAGCAATTTGTAGTTCAGCCTTTTAGTTTTGTTAATGTTTGTTGTGATTTTTTTTTAACTCTATTTATCTCCAGTCCTGGAGAACTCCTTCCAGCATCCCCGGATACCCAACCTCTACCTTCCCCCGTGACTAGTCCTTCTCCCTCGTGCCAACGAGCACCACCTCCAGGTCTGAACCTTCCGAAGGTAGGCCCGCTCTATCTGACCAGGGCACTCTATCTATAGGGCAAAGTTCCCAGCACACAAGTGGCCCTGTGGAGAGGAAGATAGCCCGGTATTGGAAGTATGGGCTGTTGGGCAGTCGAAGTGCCTTCATCTATCCCCAGGAATGGGGGTTTTCTCTCTTTTTCCTGACCCCCATGCAGTGTGGCTTATCAAGGTAATGTAATGCCGCAACTCTGCCCCCAGTGTTCGCAGCATCACTACATCAGGCGCCCCCAACAGCCACCAGAAGCCGCTCTGAGAGCGATCACTCCCACAAACCCTCCCCGGGAAGAGAGAGCAGTCCTACGGATGCTCAATCTCTTCCCTCCCCTGCCGACCTCTAGCATCCTGGGCTCGTTCCCGAACCCGGGTCACCAGCACAGCGCGAGGTGTGGTGCCCAGCACCTCAACCCTCTGCGCCACCGGGCCGGCGTTTGTTGCATTTTAATTTTATTATTTTGTTCATTTTTTGTGTTTTAGTTTTTAGTTAGTCTCTCCTAGCGGTAGTAAGTGAGGGATTTGAAGTGAGTTAGCAAGGTGTAGCTTGCGTGTAGTTGGTGTTTTAGAAGTCTTTTAATCCAGGGCAAAACGGAATACGACCGTATCGATGCTACCAGCTTCAATGTTTTAGTGTGGACAAGCGACTAGCAATCCACCAGAATATTATTTTATAAATGAGGTCTGGCAGATATTAATTCCCCTACCTGATCGGGAGAAGGAGCTGAAGCTCTGCTGGGTGGATGGTGAGGAGATTGGCGTGCAAAGAAGGAACCACTGGAGTGGCATCGACGGAATCCAGAAGCCCTGGGAGGAGATGTTTGGTGGATGGACAAAAAAGTCTAGGATTGGTGCTGAGTGAACCAGGAAGATCGGAGCAGATTGTTGAGTGGAGTATCTGTGTTTTCATACTGGTGGTGTGCCCACGGCCAGAAGCTGTTGATTCGGAGGGGTGAGGGGGTGATCCTGCAGGTCCTGTCTGTGGGGGGTCCTTGGCTCCAATTACTTTCCTTGGGGGACTTGGGAGGACTGATCGGAGGATCGGTTGTCTCCTGGGCTAGGCCCATGGTTCCTGAGGTTCACCTGGCTGGTTCGGGTGTTTTCCTGGTCACCTGAAGTCAGGAGGGTGACAGGACTGGGGCTTTCCCCTGTATGGGCTGGGCTGGGTTGGATTTTCATCCCCCAAGTAAAAACAGCTGTCAGTGGATTAATTATTTATAGAGACTCCTAAAGAATCCGAGAGGGTCCAATTTTATAGTATGTCTTGCTTGGACTGTATTGGAAAAGACTTGGGAAGGAGTGAGGACTCTGTGAAACAGCAAGTACTGTAACAACTTCATTTTACGTTATTTAACAACAGTATTTGGAGAAGTATCAAGAGGACCTCGCTTTTAAAAGGCTGATAGCCCCCCCTGGATGCTGTCCCTGAAGTAGGAATTGGTGGGGCTTTTGAGGAGAGACTAAGTAGACTGTTGAGGGTTTTTATGGGAAAATTGTTTTACTGTTGTATTGCTAATTTATAGGGATTTGGGGGGTATTATTAGTTTTGAGGATTTGTAATATTGGGATTGTGCTGCTGGACCTATTGCTGGTATAGTTATTAGCAGCATGTGTCGGGGCTCTCTGTCGGTGGGCAGGCACTACTCCCCCACCAGGCTGAGGGACATATGCCCTTTTCACAGTCCCCCATTACACCCTTTGGTGTATATGTGTTGTCGTGCTTTGGAGATTGTGTGGAAGCATCAGAAAAATTGGTCCCTTGGGTCTGGTGGGTGGGAGCAGGGTGGGTGGATTGGGGTAGTGGGTGCAAGGAGGCACCCCAGGGTGAAATGGGGCCTGGAGAGGGGACCTCCATGTCTAGTTCCCATACCCGAGGGCTCCATGAATAGTGGACAAGTGACCTCCTCTTCCATCGCCACTCATCCAGCTCGGGTGGTGTTATGCAATCCCAGGTCAATAAAAAACAAGACAGCAATTATTGCTGATCTTGTTGAGACATCTGACCTGGCTTGCATCACCGAGACCTGGCTGGATGAGAATGCCGGCCCAGTATTGGACTCTGCAGTTCCAGCCGGGTACTCAGTGATACACCACCCAAGATTGGATCGTAGGGGCGGGGGTGTAGCCATCTGTTTTAAGATGGAACTGAACCTTGCAGAGGTTTCAGTGGGGATCACCAGATCCTTTGAGTGCATCATGGGAGCAGACGTGGGTGGCAGGATTCTTCTCATCTACCGTCCACCAGGAGATGGGAAAGTTTTCCTGCAGGAAGTTACAGACTTCATGGTCGACATGGTATTGGAATCTCCCAGATGGTTGGTCCTGGGGGATTTCAATGCCTGGGTCGACGATGAACTCTCACTTTTTGGTCAGAACTTCCTCCAACTGATGATCTCATTGGGCTTCACACAGTTAGTTACCTCTGCGACCCATTTGCGAGGTCACTCTTTGGACCTGGTGTTCCTCCTGGGTATGGAGGCAGCCGACATGGTGGTGGAACCGGTCGGATGGTCAGACCATTACCCTGTAAGGTTAAGTTTCAGGACTTCCCCTGTGAGATCTGCCCCTTTGGAGATGGTCCGGTACCGCCCTCTGAGGGGAGTTATCCCAGAGGGTCTGATGGCGGTACTGGACCTATCGAGTAGGCCATTGGAAAGCTTGGATCCAGGAGACCTAGTCACACACTAGAATAGTGTGGTGCTGGGGGCCCTGGATTCCATTGCTCCTGTCCATGTTCACCCGCTCCCTCTCTGCCCTCAGTCCCCTTGGTTTGATGGGACTTTGAGGGAGTTGAGGAGAGCAGGGCAAAGGTTGGAACGTTGTTGGCGGAAATCCGGCAGGGAAGAGGACAGGCTTAGATTGATGGCCCATTATTTGGACTATCAATCAGCAATCTCCCATAAGAAGGCAGAGTTCCTGTCCAAGAAGATTTCTGCAGCAAAGAATCGACTGGCTCAGCTCTTTTGGACTGTGGACAGGCAGTGCAATCCAGCCTGTCTTCGGGACCGGAGAGCTTTTTCACAATTAAAGTGTGAGGAGTTCACTCAATTCTTTGCAGATATGTTGTCCTCCATTAGGTCAGAGATCCACTTGACTCATTCAAATGAGCAGAGTGGTGGTCGATGGGAGGTCATGGACACCCAGTCTGTCTGGGCAGATTTCGACCAGCCAGCTATCATGGATATCGTGAAGACTGTTCGGAGCTTGTGACCAATTTACTGTAGTTTGGATCCTGGTCCAACACACCTCCTTGTGGAGTGTTTGGATGTCATCAGACCGATCCTTGTGGAGATAGTCTGGTGCTCACTGGACCAGGCAGTGTTTCCAGACATACTGAAGGAGGCCCTGGTGACACCTCTTTTAAAGGAATCTTCCTGTGACCCAGACTGTCTTGCAAACTACAGACCAGTCTCCAACCTTCCCTTTCTGGTGAAGGTTACTGAGAAGGTAGTCACGTTGTAGCTTGAGAACTTTCTTACCACCCATGAAGTCCATGATCCTCTCCAGTCTGGTTTCAGAAAGAGGCATAGTACCGAGACAGCACTAGTTCAAGTACTTAATGATCTCCTGATAGCGAGAGATTGGAGGAGTCGTTCGATCTTGGTCCTCCTTGATCTCTCTGCAGCATTCAACACCGTGGACCATGGGGTGTTGCTAGAATGCCTGCGGCTCCTCTGTGAATTGTTGGGTACAGTCCTCAGGTGGTTTAAATCTTTCCTCACAGGCAGGACCCAGAGGGTGGTATCAGGGAATTTTTCCTCCACCTCTTTCTCCCTGCCTTGTAGGGTTCCACAGGGCTCAGTTTTGTCCCCCATGTTGTTCACGGTGTATACGCTGCCGTCAGGAGACATTATAAGGTGGTATGGGCTGAGTTTTCACTCTTATGCAGATGATACTCAGCTCTACATGTCCTTTGTGCCCGAACAGGATAGTGCGATATTGGTCTTTAACAACTGCCTCACTGAGATTCAAAACTGGATGAGTGATTGAAACTAAATCCAGATAAGACTGAGGCATTGGTGGTGGATCCAGGTCAGCGGGTAGAGAGGTTGACTCCTGGCCAACCACCTGGCCTTGAGCTAGGTGGTAACCAGTTGAGACCCTCTGAACAGGTGCAGAATCTGGGCATTGTACTTGACAGCAAACTGACATTGTAGGCACAGGTGTCATCAGTTGTCAAGTCCTCATTTTATCATCTGAGGAACATCACCCAGATAAAACACCTAGTTCCCGCCCGAGGACCTGCCTGCATTGATTTACGCTTTCATGTCCTCTCATCTGGACTACTGCAATGCCCTGTACCTAGGGTTACTGGGGGTGGACCTCCGTCGCCTGCAGCTGGTGAAGAACATGGCGGCCAGGTTATTGACAGGGTTGTCAAGAACTAACCATGTCACACCTGTACTATGCAAGCTGCACTGGCTGCCGGTGTGATGGAGGATCATCTTCAAGGTCGCGTTGCTGACCTATAAGACCCTACATGAACAGGGACCGGGTTACCTGCAAGACCTCCTTCGGCCCTACTGCCACCTCCGCTCTCTCCGTTTAGCCGATGAGGGATTGCTAGAGGTTCCACAAGGGTCCATTTGCAGACATCGGGATGAGGACATTTTCCTTTGTAGCCCCAACCCTTTGGAACACTCTACCTCGTCGGATTAGAGAGTGCCTGTCCATCAAGGCCTTCAAAGCACTCCTGAAGACTTATTTATTTGAAAAGGCCTTTGGGGAACATGGTTAGCTCCGGAACTGCTGCGATTTATTTTATGCTTATTTTAATCTGTGCGTAAATTTTATGGATATTGTTTAACTTTGATGTTTTTATATTGTATTAGCACTTTGGTTATAGAAAAGTGCTTTATAAATTAATCTGACTTGACTTGACTTTTGGATTCAAGCATTCACTTGGAAGACGAAACCTTACACGTGAAAAAATCACTTTTTGGGGTTTGATTTTGTTTCCCCTTTCCAGGCTGATTGCTGTCTTTTGCAGTACCACTGCCTACCTGAGAAATAGAATGCACCTCATCAACACTTTGATCCATTTTATCTTAGTATTCGTACCTGTAACAAAAGATCCCTCTAACTAACGTGATGTCCTTTTGATGACTCCCACCCACAGGCCAGGGACAAATTTACTGTCATGACTCGTGACTGTACACAGAACAGCAGTCCACCACGACATACTTCCAAGATTACCAGACTGACTCCTACAATACAGTTAGTTACTGTTAAGTGACCAAATTCAGCAACTGTTAAGTGTGCTTCAGAATTTGAATTGGAGATGCAGACACATTTGGTGCATAGCCACACGCAGCAGAGTCCCACACTGGGGGCTGGTTAATGCTTATACGTAATATAACACAACGTACTAATAATAATAAGGAGGAATAATGGGGAATGAGTGATGACGATGATGACACTTGTGTGTACAGTACTTGTACTTTACTTGTGTTGTACTGTAAACAGCCTGCTATAAGTCACAAAGTCAGAATGTCCTCTGGGATACCCACAGCCATCGGCACAGGCTCATCAACTTGTATGCTGTTTGTCTGTCCAGTGGTTTTTTAATACATGAAATCATGAATGAACATTAACAAGTGATCGTGATTCATGACTGGATGGCATAAGTCAAAGATTTACTTTGCCACCCTGCTGCCCTTGCCCTGTACACACAGCCACACTGAAGCCAGGAAAAGACATTTTATTTGGGATTTCTGGGACTGTCACATTTATCGTGGGCCACCCTGTAGTCTTTCTCTCTCTCTCTCTTCCCCCCCAAGACATCACCAGTCAAAGATTTATTTTGCCACCTTGCTACCCTTGTCCTGTACACACAGCCACACTTAAACCTGGAAAAGAAATGTTATTTGGGATTTCTGGGACTGTTGCGTCTATCGTGGGCTCCCCCTGCAACCTCTCTCTAACTCTCCCTTCCCTCTGGATGTCACAAGTCATAGATATATTTTGCCACCCTGCTGCCCTTGCCCTGTACACACAGACAAACTGAAGCCAGGGGAAAAAAGTTTATTTGGGATTTCTGGGACTGTTACATTTATCGTGGACCCCACTGCAATTTCTCTCTCTCCCCTCTGGACGTCACAAGTCAAAGATGTATTTTGCCACCATGCTGCCCTTGCCCTGTACACACAGCCACACTGAAGCCAAGAAAAAAATATTTATTTGAGATTTCTGGGACTATTAGATTTATTGTGGGCCACCCTGCAGTCTCTCTATCTCTCTCTCTCTCTCTCCCCTCTGGACGTCATGAGTCAAAGATTTATTTTGCCGCCCTGCTTCCCTTGCTCTATATACACAGCCACACTGAATCCAGGAAAAAAAAATATTTGGGATTTCTGGGACTATTAGATTTATCATGGGCCACTCTGCAGTCTCTCTCTCTCTCTCTCTCTCTCTCTCCTCTGGACGTCATGAGTCAAAGATTTATTTTGCAACCCTGCTGCCCTCACCCTGTATAGACAGCCACACTGAAGCCATGGAAAAAAATTATTTTGGATTTCTGGGACTGTTACATTTATCACGGGCCAACCTACAATCTCTCTCTCTCTCCTCTGGATGTCACCAGTCAAAGATTTATTTTGCAACCTTGCTTTCCTTGCCCTGTACACACAAACACACTGAAGTCAGGAAAATAAATTTTATTTGGGATTTCTGGGACTGTTACATTTATTGTCATCCCCCCTGCAGTCTCTCTCTCTCTCTCTCTCTCTCCCACCTCTGGACAAGATCGTGAAAGAATGTTAACAAGTGATTGTAATTTGCGATTGGATGGCACAAGTCAAAGATTTGTTTTGCCACCCTGCTGGCCTTGCTCTGAACACACAGCCACACTGAAGCCAGGAAAAAAATGGGATTTTCTGTAACTGTAAAATCTCTCTTGGGCCCCCAGTAGTCTCTCCCTCTCTCCTCTGGATCTGGAATGGCACAAGTCAAAGATTTTGCCAGCCTGCCCTTGCCCATGCATACAATCACACAGTACTACCACACTGCCTTAGTTTGCAATTTGCAACCCCAAACAGCCACCCAGGCCACCACTGTCTCCTTAGTCCTGAGTCCCAATGCCCGACCTGCCTCACCCACCCCGATGATTGTTTTTCTTCCCTCCTTTCTCTCACTCTCCCTAATTTCTTCTCTTCCCTCCCCCCAGCTCATATAAACTTTGACCTTGCCTGACTCTGCCCTCTGGCAGGGTTCTCAGCATCCTGGAGAGGCTTAGAGTCAGGCAAACCTCTCCTCTATTCCTTTCTCTTCTCTCCCTCTGACCCATCCCTTCTACTCTCCCTTTCCAACTCTATCTTTCCTAGTTCCGCCCTCTGGCAGGGTTCTTCACATCCTGGAGAGGTTAAGAACTAAGCTCTAAACTCTTCCTTCCCTTTTCTCCAGCATTCTTACACACCACCCCATCTTCCTTTCCTACCTATACATATTTTTCATTGATTTTTCCCTTGCCCTTTCACCCTCTCTCCCCTATATTTAAAATCAGTGCCTCCACCAACCATTGGTAGGGCACTCTGCTTACCACAGGGACCAGCTCTTGGCAGTCTTGCCTGTCCCAACTAATCTCACACCCCATGCCCTCCTCTCTACACTTCTGCACTTAAAAAGAAATCAGTTCACCAGAGCTAAGGTATGTGCACTTTTTGTTCTCCTTTGTTGCTCCAGCTAGCACTTGCCCTGAGTAAGGTGCCCCTACTGTTGATTCTACTCACTTGCTCTATCAATTAGCTCCCCCATTTATATCCCTCTCCTCCCCCCAGCTGCCCTATCCTGTCTACCCCAGTCCCTCTTTGTTTTTCCTCCATATCCTCTGTCTCTTGATTGCGAACAATTACTGTAAGGTGTTGATCCATTGCTGCATCAAAATTATTTTCTAGGATTCACAGGTACGCAATTGTATTGTATGTGTTTTATACTTGCTTGTTAATTTTAACTGAGTGTCACATTACAAATATAATTGATTGTCTATTCTCTCAGTCATGTTAAATGATTTTTCTCAGTAATGTTAAATATAATCTGTTTGTAAAGTCTACCTCCAATTGTATGCTCCCCGGTCGCACCAGGAGATGAGCAAGTTATTGTGCAGTGTGCCTTCCTGGTGAAACATTTCAATAAGTAAACAAAGCATATTTCTGGATTTATTTGCATTTTTTGGGGGGTTTGGTACTTTTGTTTGGGGCTGCTTGGCTCTGCTGAGTGCAGCTCCTGCTCTTTCTGCTCTGGTCCTTCTCGCTGTTTGGGGGCGTGTTGCATACTCAGCACAGTTATATACTGTGAGTGCATCACGTGTCCTTCTGTTGCCTGATTGGATGCCACTGGCTGCGTGTACATGCTGATGTCATCCTCATGGTAACAGACAACAAGCTCGAGGAAATGGCATCTCCACGGACCTGAAACCAGACTTCTATGGTGAAGTCCGTATTTATCTGGGTCTGTGGATTGCAGGTTTGATCCAGGGGTTTGGATCTCCTGCAGAACAGTCCACCCAGCCCTGGTTTATATATATTGTTTATCATATTTACAGTAGTTAAGCTATTAAATGTACTGCATGTTTAGAAAGTAACATGCTTTTTTGGTGATTTTGACTTCCTGAAGTCGTTCTGAGAGCCACTGCACGCTGAGCACCTGAGGAGTACTTGCTGTAGCCACCTATTTATTAACCATACCTGTCTAAATCGCAGCTTTTTCCAGACCGCCTTGTGCAGCTCATTCTGTGGTTCCCCTAGGTGCTGTCTTTTTCTTCTCTTCCAGGCCAGAGTGCCAGAGTGTGGTAGCCTGCCCTGAAGTGACTAAAGCAGAAAGCACCACGGGGTGTGAGAGGCAGATGCAGAGCCACAACATTTGGGACATTAAGCATTAAGCTTTTAAGTAGCTTCCATTGTATAAAAGCGGTAAAGAAAATTCAACTAGAAGAACTGCTTTACATGTTCCAACTCTGCAGAATGAGGATTAAAGGATAATTTTATCAGTTCCATTAGTTTAAATAATTTATGCTTATGTTCGACATCTGTTTTAAAACTTATCTTTGGGTTTAGATGATTTTTACCCCTAGACAGGACACACAAGTAATCTTTATAGATTGTGATTTGTTTTTAATAATGCAATTATTTTTTTATGGTGAATTAAGATAGGAAACAGTAGCCACTTGATATTTGTTTTTTGCATACTTTTTTGCTTGTACTATGTGATTTGATCTATATCACGCATGCACTGGCGTTCCCTCACAGATTCTGTTTCGATCATTTTGGACCTGTGAGCGTTGGTTGTGCTGTCCATTCGTTTAGTCTTCAGTTTTATTTTTTATGCCTTTGAGTTCTGACAGCACCTTAAAATTGCTCTCGGGCATTCTAATTCCATATTTATAGATTTTAGTGTGATTTTGATAGCAGTTTGATATCAGCTGCCTAAAATTTGGAGAAATAGACTGAGAGACAGAAACGCCAAATGCCAAGTCAAGCCACGCTAGGTGTGGGTGCTGTGTTGCCATTCTGGCTGTATTTTTCAGGAGTTAGAGATGAAGTAAGTCTTTTCACCTAAGTTACTTTCAGTGTTTAGGTGGGAAAAGAGCGAATATCAGCCAGGACTGTATTGTAGTGGGCAGTACTATAATGTTCTTATGTCTTTTTAAGATAATGTACATATTTTAAGCTTCAAAAGTGTTAATAGTTCATAGCAATCCCTTTTATTCAACACTATAATTTTCTGTTTCTTTTCTTAAGTTTCTTTAGAATACCTGCAACATCTGTGGCATCATTTGTGTTGCACAGTCTCTTTCTGCAGTTGTTTTGTGATGGGTGTCCACTGAAGAAAATCTATTGCTAATTACTAAAGATTTAACAATCAGTGGGACAAATTGAGATGGGCCACAAGAAACCAAAAATCTGAACTGAAGGGATGGAGAATATATCTTGGATGCAGTTGTGGGCATAGTTTAAAACTTAGCCTGCATGTATTGGTCTGTGTTTTGAACATTTGTATATTTGAACATTTGAACATTCACCTATATTGAAACTGGATTAGGAAATATTAGGATTTTGGGGTTACCAGGATTACTGAAGTTTTTTCAAATAAGTCTTTTTTTTTTTACTGAGGCATTTGTACTGACTTATGGTACATATTAATGTGTGGAAAACTGTATGAGATTGTTTTTAAGATTGTTTTCAGTGGTACTAGTCTTTCTATGTTTTATAGATTGTTCCTCTGTATGAGTAAGGAAATAGAGTATTTACCCAGAAAGGGATAATTTATTTGAACTATCTGCTTTAATTTGCATTTAGGCCACTGTCATCCTGTCTTTGCTGATTTACAATTTTGTTTGTATAGCTTTGGACCAAAATATAAAGGAATAGTGGTTAATATAATTATGAACTAGCAATATGGTTAAGACGAGGAATCAAAAATCAGCTAGCAGGAACCAGTCACCCCTGTTGGAACTTACATCTAAAATTAAAAAGGTCAAAAAAGGAAAGAAACAAGACCAATTAACTGAAATTTGGTCTAATTCAAAAAGTATCATAAACTCTTTGACCCCTTGTGGGAGGGTTATATGGTAAAACAGGGACATTGGGTGCACATGCCCAGTTTGATTTATCAGCTGTAAATGTGAGTGAGAGTCCTCCTATTTCCCTGGGTGAAAATACAACAGCATTGGCTTTGAGTGACCAAAAAATTAAGCATATTGAGCAGTACACAGAGCAGAATATAGATTCACCCAACTCATGTTTAGAAAAAGACGAAAATAGGAATGGGAGTGACTGGGGCCTTTTGGCTGGTGATACAATGGGCAGACTGGATGGGCCTTGTGGTCCTTATCTGCCATCAACTTCTATGTTTCTATGTTTCTATGATTCAGAAAAAGGTATCAGACCGTGGTGTAATAGTTCCCACTCTGACAGTACCCAAACTGATCCCTTTTTTCAAATTCCTGAATTTAGGAACTCCAAAGGAAAGGAACGTAAAGGGGTGTGCGAAGAATTGCAACATACAATAAATGGTTTAAAAAGTTTGGAGGAAAAAATTAAGGATATAAGTCAGTGTAGGTGTGGCATTTTGATAGATGTATGCTGTTAATTGGACTTTATGGTCCAGTTGTTTAGGGCAACTTAGAGAAAGCACAACTGGAGTTTTCTTTAATAGACTACTTAAATAAGAAACTGGATGTAGAGATGTTACAGAAGGACATTGTCAAGATACAAAAATTGACCATTTTTGGAGCAACAATTATTGATTTATATTTTGTTTCTCCTAGGATGGCAAATTATATATGGATTAATAGGTAAAATTCTAGTACTGAGGAAATCCCTCTCTTTTATCCTAACAGACAGTATTTTAACAGGATAATTGACTCTGGAAGTAAAAGTAAAGAAGAAATCAAAGTACTGTCATTATCTGGCATGAGTCCAGTGTTGAATGAAACAGAGAATAAGCTGTCCCAGGCCCTAAATGATCTATTGACAAATTTTCTTGAAATACCAGTGGATAGAACTGAAAATTATATGCTAAACATACTCACTTAGACAGTCAAATTGATATTAGTGTTAGTAATAAATTATTGGCCGATCAAATCTTAGCCAAATCTAAAAGATTGGATGTTTTGGGGCTACATATTATTGATGCAGATATTTTAAATATGGGCCAATATGGGTATGACCATTCTCGTCTTTCTTCTGAAGATATCAATCTACCTTTGTCCAACAGATTTTTATCACTAGCAGGATATAATGACATTTGACTATCTACTGTCACTAGTAATTGTAAACCTGATAAAAATAATATATGTTTTATTTCTTAGAATATAGCAGGTTGGCAATCTGCATGGGCAGATAGAGATATACAATTGTTTCTTACAAATTATGAGGTGATATGTTTAGAAGAAACTTGGCACAATAAGGAAGCAACTATTAGTTTAAATGGGTATGAATATTTTAAAGTAGCAGGAATGAAAAACAAGAGAATGGGGAGATTCTCTGGTGGCATTATAACACTGATTAAGATTGGTATCCTTCTGAAATCTTTGTTGTGGAAGACCACAAAGAACTTGATAATGGTATATATGCAGAATGAAGTTATAGAAATTCTTCTTGTAAACTTATATGTTCCTCCAGAGAGCTCCTGTTATTTTTCTGAGATGATTTGACATGAGCTCACTGTCACCTTAAAAGAAGCACAACAGGAATTCCCAATGGCAGATATGTTATTGGTGAGTGATGCCAATGCATGGATCAGCTATTTGGTGGTCTTATAGACCACCCCTAATTTCTCTATAATTATCCAAGGAATGAGTTTAAAGCACAATAAACTAAGGATAAAATAATTAATAAGAATGGGAGGAAAATGATAGAAATATTGAAAGAAATTAATATGTTTCTACTTAATTGGAGAATACAAGAAGATTTAGATGGGGACTATACTTTTTTTTTCTGCAAGAGGTGCCTCAGTGGTTGATTTAATTTGTTGGTCTGGACAAGCAAGCTTATGGACTAGCCTACAAATAAAATAAGAGCAAAGTGATCACTTCCTGATACTTCTGACTGTCTCAGGCAAGCTATACTTTTAAATTACAAAATAGTTTGTAATTTTGTGATCGTGTAGTTATGTATATTTTGTATTAGATTGTTTGTAGTTGGTGTGATTATGTGAAACTTGGAGAATTTGTACAGGACTGTCTTGAAAACTGGATTGTATTATCCAAATGACATGTATTATTCCTGTATAAAAATACATTTTTTACTACTATATGAACTCACAAGAATAAAATGTGGCACACATAAGTCAGATAAGAGCATCTAGGAGAATCTTTTGGAAAATAAATTCAGAAATTAACATAGCCCCCATTATATTAAAGGTAATCAACCCTTACTCCCAGGCATTATTGCAAGTCACTCCTTGGGAGAATTTGTTTGAAATCCTTGAATAATTAATATGAAGAAATTAAAATGCTTTGAAAACCCCTGAAGGAAACAATTTAATTAGGGAGAATACCTGGTTTGATCGTGAATGTAGAAAAAGTAAAGCAAATATCAGAAAATGAGTAGAGTATATAGTAAGATGCCTCATGAAACAAATTTAAAGGAATTAAATAAGGAAAAAAGATCACATAAAAGATTAATCTTGGAAAAGAAAAAACCTTCTATTGTAAAAAATTGGAGAAGATGTTAAGGACAGTGAAGACGAAGGATACTAAAACTTTTGGACACTGGTAGCAAACAGACATGGAGCCTTTAGAAAGAATATGGATTCCTAATAACAGAAGAAAATGGTTGATACATTTTAAGAAGATTTATACTATGAATGAAGAAAATTCATTGAGTGAACCTGTGTTGAGATCTAATATTTTAATGGGACCAATTACTATGGATGAAACTTATCTGGCCATCTGTACTTTAAAAAGGCAAAAAGCCCCAGGGCCAGATGGTGTCCCTGTGGAAGTTTATCTCACAGAAACTCCATCTTGGTGCCATTTGTTAACGGTCTTTTCTAATAAATGCATTACTGAAATGAGTTACCCAGACTCTTGGAAGGGTGCCATTATAGTACCATTACATAAAAAAGGACCACAGGGTGACCCTATGATGTATAGACCCATCAGTTTGCTTGACACAAACTTAAAAATCTTTTCTAGGATTATTGTTCAAAGATTAATGGTAGAGGTTGATAAAACTGGTGGTATTTCACCATGTCAAGCCGGATTTAGAGCACAATATTCAACTATTGACAATATATACGTATTGCACCATTTTGTGGAAAAATACATCCGAATTCATAAACAGAAATTATATGTTTCATTTATTGACTACAGCATGGCGTTCGACAGTGTGTCAAGGGCAAATTTATGGCAAACTCTCTATAAAAGAGGGATAGACCCTAATTTAGTTCATACTGTATTATTAAGTATTTATATTCTAATACATGGGTTAGAGTTAGAATGGGACCAAATGGACAGCTTACAAAAGCATTTAAAGTTAATAGAGGGGTACAACATGGCTGTGTATTAGCCCCATTGCTTTTTTCCCTATATATGGAGCCAATACTTACCAGTTGTGATGGAGTGGCTAGGGACTCCCCAAAGGTTAAGAATTATATTGTTCCAATATTGGCTTATGCCGATGATATTATAATCTTATCCCTAACAAAAACAGGTTTGCAAAATAAATTGGACTTCTTACACAGAGAATCTGTAGCACTGCAGCTTTCTATTAACTTAAAAAAAAGCTAAAATAATGATAATTGGTAATCCCAGTGGTAGTGGGAATTGGTCTTTTGGCTCTAATAAGTTAGAAGTGGTCACAGTACCCTTACTTGGGAGTAAGGATTCAACAAAATGGTAAATGGAAAAAACATATAGAGACAATGTTAGAGGAATCTAAAAGAACAGTAGCAGGGTTAAATAAATTTAACAACACGTGTGATGGTATGTTGGTATGACCATTAGTCTATGCTATTGAAGCAAAAGTTGAATCACAGCTATTGTATGGTTACGAGATTTGGGAAATAAAAGACCCAAATAAGTTAATGAGTCCTCTATACAAAGCTTTAAGAAATATCTTATGAGTTGGTCACTGATGTCCTGCACCACATATTAGAGCTGAATTAGGTTTGGTTAACATTAAAGCCCCACTTGATGCCAGGAAAATCAATTTCTGGATTCAGATTACGAATAAAAATGAAAATTCTTTGCTCAGAAGATGTTTATCTGAAAAATAATTTTGGCATGATGTGGGCTATAAATCAGGTCTTTGGTTTAACTCGATTATGGCACTGTTAAAAATTTATCATCTAGTATATTTAAAGAGGGCAGTAGATAAGGGTATTAAAATTAGTATCAAGTACAAAAGATACGTATAGGAAAAGATAAAAAACCACTGGAACAAGTTAGACCTGGACTTGATTAGCAAATCCCATTATTCCAGATTGTTTGCTGCTAATACTTATTCTCACAAGTTTAAACATTACTTAGATATATTAATGAATAGGATTATGTACAAATTTTACCGTTATAAATTTGAACAATTCCCAGTAATATCATAGACCTCAGATAAAAAAAAGGTATTAATTCAGAAACCTGTGATTGTGGGAGTGGTGGGTTGGAAGATCTAAAGATATTCTAGGGGAATGCAGATGGAAAAATGAGGACATATTGGTTGGGCCCATTTCAAAATAATGTATACTCAGTAGATAAAAATGAATTAACGAGTATTCTGCTCCACACTGGTGATGTTTGGACAATAGAAAGACTAGCAAATTATTTTCAGGCTGTTTATAAAATAAAATGCAAAATAAGATTGTATAAAATACATATTTTAGATATGTACTGTATTTGGAGATCATGGTATGTCCATGTTCACTGATTTTAGACAGTGATAATTTATGTTTATGGTGTGTAAATGATTGTGAAGGCTTTTTAACCATACAATAATAATGTTGATGATACAATACAATTATTTTTCTGTTTTTTTGAATGTAGATCTGTGCTTTTAAGACCTAAGAATAAAGGAGTTCTGTCAATGGTCCACAGTCACCTTTGACAAAACACGTGTCAGCGTGAAACACGTTAGGTCACATGAACCCTACCTTGAGTGGAAGAGGGTAAGAAGGATTACTGGCAGCATCCTGAATGTATTGTTGAATGGCTGGAACTTTTTAATGTTGTGAATACACACAAAATAAAATCAAGCACGTGTTTTGAAACTATACCAGGTATGCTCTCTTCCTTTTCCTACAATTTAAGTGGCAGCATATACTTGCAATTGAGCATAGAAATGTTTGAAGTCACAGGCATTTAGCAGGTGCCAGTCTCCATTTTGTTTTCACATTTACTGTTTAATTAGGCACTGCTTCTCCCAGATGCATTCTCTGCCCCTCTTCACAAATACTCAGAGGTGTATGTTTTACCAACTGAGCAACTCAGACCCCCCATACCTCTCAACTGTCCCTGATTTTCAGGGACATCCCTGATTTTGCCTCAGAATGTTACTCTGTCCCTTGTAAAATTTTTGTTTCCATGGCTAAACCATGGGCATTCTAAGCACAAAATAATGTCAAGCACTAAAGCTACAGACTTGTTCTTCTTTAGAAAATATACAGTATTTTGCACTAAGCCCCTTATTCTACCAGGTTCCTGGATGGATATCACTAATTTTAAGATGTGTCCCTGATTTTGGTCCTTTGTCCTAGATTTTGTTAAGCCTTGTCCCTGATTTATGAGCCCCCCACCCCCAAGCATCTGTAGTTTTACAAAGAAACAGCATCCTAAACCTGTTGGTACGTCTCAATTTGTTATTTTCAAAAGTCCCTATACAAATGACCCTTAGCCCATGTAGAGACACTATGCGGTCATTTGCACCCTATTATAGCCTCATTAACATATGGGTGTTAGCTTGTGCTCCATGGATGGTGGAAGTTGTCCACTCCCTAATGGCATCTGTGGTACCGTATGCAAAACAAACAAAACACAGCACTACTAACCCCTCCAGCCCCGCACGCTGCAGGACTAATAATATATTGAACACACACCCAAGATGTTGTATGCTACATAAACCCTAAGAGCGAAACTCACGGGGTGTATACTAGGAGTGGGCAGACTTAAAAGGGTCCTGACCCTTATTACCAGGATCAGGATCCAGGCCAAAGTCCTGATAAGTCCTGATTAGTTCTGATTCTAATCAGAACCTTTTGTAAAATGTGAGGACAATTGAAAATCTGCCATACAAGTGCATAAAATGACACTAAGATCTATGACCTACACGTAGAATTGTAAAGAGCATTCCAGGAGATGAAAACTGAGAGCTTATTTGCACAGAAGTGCTGGTCAAGTCTGAATACATGGCAGCATGCACGTGACCTGGCTTCCTACATCCTGCCTGACTGTAGCAGTGTAACTGATCTCTCTGACCTGAGATGGGGATCCAATTTAGCATACAATAAGCACATCAGTTGGCTGTTGCATTAGCTGAGTATCTGTTCCACAGAGAGTCATGCAGTTATTTTCTATGGCACAGTGTCCCTTCCACCCACTCAAAACAAATGACATATTTGAGGACCCGTACCAGACAATAACTACATGTCTTTTCATTTTTGAGTGCATAAAACAACAACAAATTAAGAGCAATGCCACCACTAATGAGAAGAGAGATGAGTATGCAGCAGAACCTAGAGCACCATGAAGACAATCATTCACAAATCCAGGACTGAAGAATCTCAGGAATAATGACAAACCAATCAGCTTCACACATTAGTGCAAGCTAGTTTTAAAAAGCACATCAACTGGAGGAAGTAGCTGTACAGCTTTGCCTGGTGAGAGTCTTTGGTCTGTTAAGTGGACAGAGGAGAGACGACACCAGCCAACACCAGCACTGTGGTCAAGTCTGGAATCTACATTCTGTCAACAGCTCACCTTTATAAGGTAATGCGTAATATGAATTAAGATAATATTTTCATCTAGAAAGAGAGTATTCAGGAATGCAGAAGTTAAGGAAAATCAGGATATGGAGTGATTTTACTGATAGGTGCCATTCAGGCTTTCCAAACAGTAGCTCTGTCCAACAGGACATTCTGCAAAAACTGTGCATCAGGTTCAGGCAATCCAAATATTAACTCAGTCCACTCAGACCTAGGGTTTACTGAATTAGTTATTTCTTTTTTCCAAAAAATCTCAGTCTTCCAACTCTTCCATATAGTCAGCATTGTAGTAAGTAGCAAATGTATTACCTGGCTCCAGGTCCTAAGTGTAACTTATCAGGGGAAGGTTTATTTTTAAGAAAGTTTATTTTTCCACAGCTTCTGACAGTAGCCTAGATCATGTATCTGTTGCCACATTATCTGCAGGGATGAAGAGTCGCTCTAAAAATACACTAGTTGGGGGACAGACAATGTACTTCAAAGCTACCTGCACAAGTGCAGGCCATGAGACCACACAGACTCCTTGTTTTGCCAATACTTTATTGGATCTTCCATCTATTCAACACCTTTTTTTCTGACAAATAGCAGTGAACCAAAGCCTGGACAGAGGCAGTGATATATGGAAAAGGAAGGGTTTTCAATGAAAGCAGCCAAAGTGAGCCCAAAGTTGACCAGTAGGAGTGGATCTAATAGTGCTGTAGCCCAATGGAGAATAGAGGGCTCTAAAGGTGCAGAAGGAATGGATGAGGGGACAACACAGGCTGTCACTGTTTTTTTTTTTCAAAATAGAATCTACTTTTTGAATGATTTTTCTCTCTACAGTTTTGGAACACATCTGGGTCCTGCTGTGAGAACTGTTTCATCTTGTACCATGGGTCTAGTATTATTGCTATAATAATATGTTCTGTCACCAGCATTTCACAGAGTTTCTCCTCATCTCTGAGTTTTTTTTAATCTAGGTGTTCATACTCCCTGGTGGGCCGGTGGCATCTGTCAGACGACTGTACCGGGCATCTGCAGTCCCTTTGAGGCCACCCCCACTTCCCCAGCAGGACCATGGAGCCAGCCTGGGGGCATCATCCAGCCCTTGCCGCCTTGATTTTCTTCAGTTCTCTCCTCTTATCCCTGGAACACTAGACAAGGTTGGGCATGTGCGTGGAGGTGTACATGCATGCATTGGCCTGGCCAACTCCTCTCCGCCCACCCCTGGCCTAGCGCCCAACTCCCTTACATGCCTGCACTGCCATCATGCCTCCATGTGGTGTTGATCTTAGGCTGGGAGAGTCAACCTCCCCAGTCCGAGAGAGGAGAGCTACCTGGCAGCCACTGTATCCTCTCCCAGCCCTCCCCCCAGCTCACCCCCTGTGGCCCATGCTCATTCCTGAACATGGGTCACCGGCAGGGTGAGAGGTAAGGCATCCAGTGCATCAGCCATCATTGCCACAGGGCCAGCCCTATCTCTAACTTTTTTAATCATTCAATGGACTATGTATTTTTTTATTATGGGTGGCAAGTCCTTTTCAGTGGCACAAGATTTCGTACATGAAACTTGCTTTCTGAATGAGTAAGTCAACCCTGATTGCATTTGGCTGAAATCTAAGAATTTGTTCAATGGGATGATTTGACCGAGTGGGCACTGTTCAAACTCACTTCCTAGTACTTTCTTCAAAGAGTTGCAGGATCATTCTAAAATAGTCCACTGTTGAGGATTATTGTTCAGCGAGCCTAGAGGTGTGAACGAGCTTGATACATCCAGCAGACCAGACCTGAGTTTGATTCTCACAACCTCCACTTGCATACTGTGTGACTCTAAGCAAGTCACTTAACCACCCAGTGTTCCAGGTCACCCCTGAAAAATAGGCACTTGTGCCTAGTGGGCCTTACTTAGTTACCAAAGACTAAAATAAAAAATAAAAATAAGCATTCCCTATGCTGTTCTCCAATGGGTACTGTCTTACAGCCTTTCTTTGCTCCAACAGTCACTGGAACATGTAGAAGGCAGAGGTTCACCTTGTTGCAATATCATGGATGAACTTATTTGGAGGCAGTCTGAGTTCTTTCTGTATGGCCCGTAGTCACTGGCATGCTTTGCAGGAGTGGCTGAAATGTGTGCATATTCTTTTGCCACATGTGAGAGCTTTCATCTCTCTCCTCTTCCAGGAAGGCATGCACAATTTCATTTAGGTAGTACGCAGAACACCGAATGTGCACAAAGTCCCCATCAGACAATACTTTCCGTATGTTTGAACCAGTCAGCCACAATAAAATCTACAGAACGTCCCTGTGATGTAAGCCAGTACTGTATCTCTCTGTTAAGCTCATACAGGATATTGAGAGCTGTGTGATCCTATGGGACATACTGGATGCAAAGGAAAGCCAGATTAGGGGGGATCAGTCTGTGTCACTACAGGGAGTAAATGACACCCGATATGCAGTCAGTGACATAAATGGTTCTGGTGACAGCTTATCTGTATGTCAGTGGTGAGATGTGCAACACCAGTAACTGCTTCTTTTAAAGCATTTTTTAGTTTCAGACTGACTAACTCATACATCTGAGTTAAAGCACCACTTGAGAAATACTTCCTGGATAGACTGCTGTATCATAGTGAAAGGTGATTCAATAGCCTTTTGAAGTCAACCTGCTCCATGACACTGAAAGGCTATAAGTTCAGGGCAATCATCTCAGAAAGTAGTTTTGTTATAGCAGTTGCTATAGGATGAATACATTGTAGCGCTGGGTGAACGTAGTTTTTTTTTCCACAGTAGTAGAACTTCCGCAAAATTTCGTAACTCTCATGGAAGTTTCCAAATTTCTGCCTGCAGCAGAATGGAAAACTTCCTAAGGTCTTTGGGTGAAATTTCACCCATTTCCACTCACCCAAAGGTGGAAAAAGGGAAAAAGTTCTGACTGTGGTGTCCAGAGCTGCCCCCCCTCCACCATGCCTTGCTCAAATTTAAAATTTAAAATCCCTGGTGGCTAGCAGTCCTTCCCACCACTCAATCACCTGCCCCATTTAAAAAAAAAAGCCCAGCTGCCCAAGTAATCCCTGGTGGCTAGCAGTCCCTTCCACCACCCGATCACCCATCCCATTTTTTTACAAAAGCCCAGCTGACCAAGTAATCCCTGGTGGCTAGCGGTCCCTCCTGCTACTTGATCACCCACCCCATTAAAAAAGAAGCCCAGCTGCACAAGTAATCCCTGGTGGCTAGCAGCCCCTCCTGCTACTTGATCACCCATCCCATTAAAAAAAAGCTCAGTTGCCCAAGTAATTCCTGGTGGCTAGCAGTCCCTCCCCCCACCTGATTACCCACCCAGCCAGTCCAGGGCAACATGCCCTTAGCCCTTTCAGTAACCCCATTCTGATCCCCCACAGACCGCCGTATGCAGTAGGTTGAAATGCTACATTTAGGGAAAAAAACTCTACTGAATTATGTGTCTTTCAAAAAAAATATAGTATCATTTTGCTATGATTTATTACCAAAGAATACTGCTTTTTTTACTTCATGATTGTAATCATGCCACTTTGAACAACATGTTCACTTCTGTGTGATGCCTATTTCTCTCTAGATCTCACATTACAATCAATGAACAATGCCCAGAGCTCTACACTGGATCCTTGTAGGCAGCTTTCATAGGTGTAGTACTATATATAAAAAGACAAAAGCATTAAAGCGTGCAATAGTAATAGAGGTACTAACTACATACACGTGGGTGTGTGACAGTTTTATTGGCGAATAAGACAAATACCACAGAAAAGGTGTTGGATAAGTGAGCAGTGCAGCACATGGGAAATTAAGATGTTCTAATCAACTTAAATCACAGACTATGGGTAGCATGGATCTCTTGAATAAGGTCATGTTTAATACAGAAAGTCAAACAGTTTTGGACCACGAAGGAAACAAAAGCAGGATCCTGCAAGGTGGACACGTTTATTAACCTAGACTAGCAGTGACACCTGAGAAGCCAAGACAGAAATGTACTTTACAAACTACCAAATTAATATAAATATTTGCTGATGTCCCTCATTCTGATTCTGTCTCAGTCTACCTGTTACAACAAATATCAACTGATGGAAAATGTTCATTCCCCAGTGGCAATGCGGTGAAGACATGAGCTTTATCCTTTATAATGATCTCTCAAAGAGATCCCACTTTACCAAATTTAGGGCATGTTACACCTTGTGAAACTGTATGATGTACTTTATTGGCAAAGGCAGCTCTACTTTCTGAAGCTGAATAGCTGACAATGTCAAACGTTGTGCAGAGTTAAAAGCTCAGTGGGTTGCCGGCCATGGAGGAGAGAGGAGGGCTATGCCAGTGGCCTGCTCTTGGGAATGTGATGAGGGGTGGGACTCTGACTCCAGGGGTGGGGTGTACACTAGACCACCAGGGATATTGATTTTAATTCAGGGATTGGGGAAATGGAGGAGGGTCACTAGACCACCAGGGAGATTTTTTTTAATAGTAACTTACTGTATATGGCGGTCGGTGGAGGATCAGGATGGAGTTACTGAAAGGGCATGTTGCCCTGGACTGGCTGGGTGAAGGAGAGGACTGCTAGTCACCAAGGATTGGGAAATAAATAGATGTTTTCATATCAGACACTCGGGCAGTCATGCAGGAGCGGAAGTGCAAAGTTCAGAAATGGATTTCAACTTTCACGGAAGCGAAGATCTGACATTCGCCTCAATTCCTTTGGCGAAAGTTTTTTTCAAACACCCCTAATACTTTGATATTTAGCTTTATGCTCAAGTGTTTCAAAAATTGTGAGCTGCCTTCCAGCAGAAGTCTTCTTCAGACAGGCACGATTAGAAGTGCTGGATGATGATAAGGGTAAATGGGGACTGTTTGCATTACTTGCCCTTGAAGATCAAGAATGAGGGGACATTAAAACTGCATCAGCAGGGCTGCTACTACTACCACTTGCTACATCAGGAAGAGGTGGAGTCTGGCCTATGTCTAGCTGCATGCTGTTTTCATCTTTCTCTCTATACCTGCCTCCTCTAAACCCCCTCGGTGGCACCGTGAGACGAGCATCTTTTGCTCAGTGTGCCTTCCTGGTGAAACATTTTCAATAAATAAATAAATATCCAGATAATCACACCTCAAGCATAATGGGTGACATCTCTCAAATGTCTTTTTAGTTCTGAGGTACCTAGAGCACCATTTCTGCTCCCTCTGCTGATCTTCTTTTTGCATGTAGAGCATCCTGCTCCCAACTATTATCTCCAGCCAGAGAAAAATAAGACCACACATAAGAGGGCACCTTTTTATTTTATTGCCAAGCATATACTACTTTCTACTACCACTATATTATACTGCCATCTGTCACTGTCACCCTATTGTTCTTTCTCAACACTGGGCTGATCGAGGTCTGTTTCACCCTTATCTTCATCCAGCTTTTCTAGGCCAATAACAGAATCCAGCTTTCACTGCACTGTCCCGTCATCTTGTTACTCCAGCACCACACTGTTGTTCACTTCCTCATCCTCCAAATCCATTGCCACAGAATCATCAGATTAATCCTGCACATGTTCAACTGCCAACTCTTCCTCCTCACGCAGTCTATACACATCTTCTAAGTTCTCTCCCTCCTTGCCTACATCTACATCCTCCATTTCATCACTTTCATCGGTATCAGATTTGTCCTTATCAGTTTCTCATTCAAATTTGTATGGTACACATAGGTAGCATATCTTTCTTCCACCTCTTGTGGTGCTAGATTTTATCTTCCCTGATGGTTCGGACAGCAGGGAAATTACCACTACTGCCACTGGATGATGCACCACTGTCAGGAATCACTGTTTTACCAGTCTGCAATATGGTATGGGCTATGTGTTTTCCCATCTCTTTCCTCATTCGTGTCTCCTCCTCTCCCTGTCTACTACTCAGTAAATATTTGTATGTATCAGAGACAAACAAATAAGGCATGTAATTTGCAAAACTGAGATTTTATTTAACAGGAGCTGAGCATGCAGCAACGGTAGGAAAATAAATAAGCCACAAAAAATATATATATATTTTTTTTTTTAACTTGTATCTTTTTATTTAAAATATTCATGGTGCATAATCCGTTTGTCACAGATATGTACGTTATCAGTTTTTAATACATCTGACAGGTAGGGCTTTAATTAATCTCTCTCTGAACACATAAGTCCAAGTTTATTCATTCCATACAATACTGATTTTCGTCTCTTTCCCTTTTTTAGGCCATTCCTGAACCATGTTATATGATGTCTGAGGGATCCAGGTTATTTTCTGTTCCATCTCTGGTCTAATATCTGCTTTCTCCAACACCTCCATCAGTTTCCTTCTCAGTCCTTCATTCGTCAACCTGCAATCCTACCAAAGTCTTATCCCCTACTGTACCACGTTCTCAGTTTTTATGCTACAACAATGTAATTTATCCATTACTAATATTTATCTAATATAATAAAATCAACTTTACAAACTTCAGTAAGACATGTTTGTGAGTTAATATACATTTTCACTATATATTTTAAGATCTACATTCCACATGCCCCTCTCGTTCCAAGCCCCTCATCCTCATGTTTTGATACGTACTCTGTTCTTATCCCTTTCTTCTCTTCCTCTCAGCCCCCCCGCCCCATTTTAAATATTGATCCAGCACTGGAGTTTGAGTTTTTTCCTGGATGTATTTGTAATAAGGTAGCCATCGGGCATTAAATCTTTCTGTTCTTAATTGTACTTTTGCAACTATACCCTCTAGCTGCTTAATTCTTTCCATATTATGTTCCCAGGTATCTATTGAAGGTGAGACCGGTGTAAGCCACTTCTGTGTGATAGCTTTAGTGGCAGCTGCTACACAGATATAATATAAATATCTACTCTTCTTCCTTATAAGTTCTGTTGGGGAGACCTAGGACTAGGTTTTCAAATTGGGAGCAGATATAATCCAAATGTTTTATAATAATTTTTCTCAGCCGGATCCAGTATTCAACTATTACTGGACATCCCAAAAGATATGGTAATGAGAGCCAACTTCTTTACAACCTCTTCAGCATTTATCAGAATTTTGTCCCCGAAGTGTTTTGTGATTGTTGGAACCCTAAAATTGGTGCCCACCTTCCATCTGAATTCTCTCCATGTTTGTAAACCAGTAGTTTTCTGCATACCCCCAGATACAGCCCCATCTTTCTAGTGGAATCATGTACCCCATTTCTTTCTCCCATTTTGCTTGTATGTTCTCCATATATATCTGACCTTTTCCTGGCCACTATATTACACATTTGTGAAACTACCTTTGCTGTTTTTAACATTTATTCTATTTTGTATCATGATTACCTCATCTGTTAGGGGTGACTAACTCTGCTACTCATGTCTACTATTAACATATGTCTACATTGAAATAATTTAAATAACTCCCAAGATTGCAGCTGGAATTCTTGCTACAACTTTGTAAAGGATTTAACTCCCTCCCCTTCTACCAGGTGGGCTAGTGTAGATATTCCTCTTCTAGTCCACGTCTTTAAGGAAATAAATTCTTTCTTTCCCACTATGTTCGGTACATAATGAAGCGGAATTTTCTGCCATATTGGTGTGGGTATCTCCCATTTTTGGCGGATCTGAAGCCAAATAGTAAAGGTATGTCTCATCCAACCATTCCTGATCTCGGAAAGACCCGTTTTTGTTATGGCCCATGGGAGGAGCTGTGCTGGAAAGCCTATGTGGGCTCTCCTCCCCATTTCAACCAAATCTGGAGATTCTCCCTGTATCATAAATTTTAAAAGTGGCATCACCTGTGCTGTGTAATAGTACGTCTGTAGGTGTGGCATACTCCCCGCCTTCTTTTTTAGGTGCTATCAGCACCTGCATTCTGATCCTAGGTTTCTTCCCTGCCCAAATAAAGTTATCCAATTCCTTCTCCAAATCCTGCCAATCCTTGCATGGTATGTCTACTGGAAGGGTGTTAAAAAGGAACAGCCAGCGGGGGAGGATGTTCATCCTGATAGTATCTATTTTCTGGGTAAGACTAAGAGATATTAACTTCCATCTGTCTAAGTCCCTTGAAATCTGTGTTTGCAAGGCCCCATGATTAGTCTTATATAGATCCCTTATATCATATGGAATCCTTATTCCTAAATATCTTATTGTTTTTTTTGTATGTTTAAATGGTAAGCTATCTTTTAATTCCTTGGTCCATTCCCCTGAAATTAATTTTATCTCAGTCTTCTCCTGATTAATTTTGTATCCTGAGATCTTTCTAAATTTTTGTGGAAGGGCCAATGGGGGAGTATAACTTGTATTGGATTAGACACATAGATTAGTGCGTTGTCTGCATAAAGTGAGATTTTATTTAAGATCCCCTCCACCATTATCCCTGTAATCTTGGGGTGACTTCTTACGGCCTGGGCCAGAGGCTCAATACTAATAGCAAATAGGTGTGGGGATAAGGGGCAGCCTTGCCTCATCCCCCTTTGTATCTTAATCTGTGAAGACGACACCCCATTTACCTTAACCTGTGCAGTTGGTTTATTATATAGTAATTTTATCCAACTCAGGAACTCATCCCCCAGACCCATCTCCCCCAAGACTTCAACCAAGAACTGCCAATTCAAATGGTCAAATGCCTTTTTGGCATCTATGAAAATGACCACTCCTGGTTCTCTTGATTCTCTTGCACCTGAGATGACATTTAGTAATCTCCGGACATTAACTACAAGATGCCTACCCGGAATAAACCCCGTTTGATCTGTATGGATCAATTTAGTAATTACTTTTTGCAGTCTATTAGCCAGTATCTTAGTCAGTATTTTGCAGTCCTGATTCAGGAGGGAGACGGGCCTATAGGAGGCACACCTATCTCTTGGTTTCCCCTCTTTCGGTATTACTGTTATAATGGCCAAATACCAAGTTGGAGGAAGGGCTTGTTCTTCAAGGCAATTATTAAAAACTTCCATCAGGATGGGTGCTAATGTCTCACAACATTTTGTATATATTTCACAGCTGAACCCATCTGATCCTGGTGCTTTCCCCTGCTTCAATTCTTTTACTACCTGGACTACTTCCTCCTGGGTGATTTTGGCCCCCAAACCCATTCTGTCCTCCTGACTCAACTCGTAAGTCGAGATCTTTAAGAAATTGATGGGTTCTCTCTGACCCACTCGAGCTGCTGTCTCTGTATACAATGCCTGATAAAAGTTCCTAAAAGTTTGTGCAATATCCTCTGGCTTACTCCGGCTCTCACCTGTTTTCCCATCTACTATTATCTTTTTTACCGTGTGCTGTGCCTCCTGCTGTTTTAGTCTGAGTGGCAACGTATGGGTGGCTTTGTGCCCCACCTCTGAATACTTATACCCTAGCCATCTTATCCATCTTTCTGCTTGTTTTTCCTCATATTCATTTAATTTCTTTCTGGCCATTTCCAGCTGCTGCAGGCTTCCCCTATCCTTTGGATTTTGTTTGTGTTCTCTTTCTTTCAGATGAACTTCTCGTAAGAGTCTTTCCTGAGTAAGGTAAAAAAACTTCTTGTTTCTAGAAGCTGCACTGATCAGCTCTCCTCTGACTACTACCTTTGCTGTATCCCATCAGACTATAGGCTGGCACTCTTTATTTCCTTCTGCATAGAATATCTCTCTAAACCTATCTTCTATTACATTAATTAAAGACATATCTGACAGTAAGGAGACATTCAGTCGCCATATGGGATGTCTAACTTCTTGCTCCACAACCAAAACCATCTAGACTGGTGCATGGTCTGAATTTGTAATTGGATGTATTTGGGAGCCAGAGGTCATATACATACATGACTTCTGCAAAAGAAACAGATCAGTCCTGGAATATGATCTCTGGACTACCGAATAGTAGGTATAGACATGAATCTTGGGGTAATATGATCGCCAAACATCGGCCATGTCTAAAATGCTCATCAAATATTGTAACACGTTCATTGCCCCTTTATTAGTCAGGATACAACCAGAGGATCTGTCTCTAAATGGATATAGCACACAATTAAAGTCCCCCCCGATAAGAATTCGCCCTTGTGGCAACATTACCAACTTGTCCAGAATTCCTTTGAAAAAAATACCCCCTTTAACATTTGGGGCATAGAGATTAATAACATGGAAAGGGACATCGATAACTGTACCAGTAATTCTGATATACCTTCTTCCCCATCTTTGTCTATCTGATTGACCACCAGAGGGCACCCTCTTTTCACTAAGATCGCTACTCCAGCTTTCCTCCCATCCCTGCTCAGCGAAGTAAACACCTCTCCCACCCACGGTCTTCTCAGTTTCAACCCTCTACTTCCCTCAGATGTGTTTCTTGAAGGAGGGCCACATCCCACCCCACTTGTTTTAATTCTGCTAAAATGTTTGTACGTTTCACCGAGGCATGTATTCCCTTAACGTTGTATGTTATTACCCTTAAATTAACCATTATCTTGATGTATCCCTTTCCACCTTCTCAATCCCCTTATTATATCTCTCACCAAACTCCGTCCTGCTTGTCCATATAAACCTAATAAACAATCAACCAACAATTTACTAACATATGTAAAACTTTTTTTCATAACACCTATAACTTGGTGGCAGCTGCCTCTGTGAGCTTGCCTCTCGTCTTGAATATATTTCCACCATTATGCTTCCTAGGTGGTTCTGCTCATTCTTGCTACCTTCTTTCCTTTCTCAGTAGCCTGAATGGGTGGGCTCATTAGGCCACTACCCTGTTTATCCCTCAATGAGGGGTTTGCACCAGATGTTGAAGTAAATGAAAGCAGGGAATGAAGCCTGCCAGACCAGAGAACCGGCACGAGTGAGACTGACAGAAAGTGAGAAGTAAATGAAGCAGTCCCCTAGTCCTTTCACTCCCAGCCTGACCTCTGAGCAGAGTGAAAAGGTAACAGCTCAGTAGCCCCCTTCCCAGCTAATTTGGCACCACATCTTACCTTTACCCCATATAGCTAATAAATCCCCGTATAGATTATTTATAGTCTCTCCAGAGTTTGTCCCTGAAACACTTATTCCCCTGGATATTTCTTATAAGCCATGTCTGTTTATTTTATAGTCCCTCAATAAGCCAGTCTTCAGTCCCAACATCAGCTCTAAGCTCCACAGGATCCTCTTCTGTCTGCAGACGCCACTCTCACTTATCTGGTAACTTCCCCGTTCCTTGTCCATCCATGGTATTGAGCATCCTAGTGAGATCCGTTATCAAATATATAGGCCAAGACCAGGCTGGACCTTTTTTCTTCTTCCCCTGACAAACTAGGCCCCAGGCCCCGGCTATGAGTTTCTGCTTGAGGAGGTCAGTATCCAGATTAGGTAGTGAGATTTGATGCTCTTTCAAATACGGGACCACTTCTACCAGGGTAGGAAATATTTTAACTGAAGAGCCTTTAAACACTTTTAATTTCACTGGGTAGTTAATCTGGGCTTTAATTTGGTGTTTTTCCTTTAATTTTCTTATAACTGCCCTGACCTGATTGTGTTGGTATTGCAGCTCTGTAGAAAAATCTTGGTCGAGAAACACCTGCTTGCCTGCAAACATGAGGTTTTTTATACGACAGGCTTCTTTAAGGATGTAGTCCTTTTCTTGATAATTTAACATCCTGACCACCCAAGAGCGCAGTCTGGCATCCGATTCAGTCGGCCTTGGCCCCAGTGCTCTATGAGCCCGCTCGATTGTTAAGAGGAAGTCTGAGGGTATAGTCATCTTTGATTTCAGCATGTGTTGTATAAAGTCTGCTGTAGAAGAATAGCCTTCCTCCTCTCCTTCTTTGATCCCATACATGCGAAAATTATTTTGCCGTGCTCTGTTTTCTGAATCTTCAAGTCAGGCATGAGTAAGTCTCTCTCAATGCAGGAGGTGAATAAGCAGTCTGTCCGATGCGTCCTGTCTCTCCGTTATTTGTGCCACTCGCTTTTCAACACCCTCGACCTTCCGATTGATATTCTTGACTTCCATTTTAAGTCTGCAATCAAGTCTCAATTTTCTACACCGACTTTAAAATCTGGTTGATAGCAACTTCCATCGGTATTGCAGCTTGAGAATCATCCTCTTCTAAATCAATCGATGAAACCAAGGGAGACCGCGCTCTAATTGAGGCCACCAGGCCTTCCATCCTTTATGGAGTGTAAATTGCTTCAATTTACTGCCTTTGGGTCCTGTTTCGACCTTTTCGATTTATTTTGCTTTGCTGACATTAAGACTATTGACAACAGTGTAAATCAGGACTTTACTACCCAAATGAGGTACAAATTCTAGTTTGTTGTAGCTGAGGGGTCCGGAGCTCGATCACTTAAGCTGCTACCATCTAGGTGACATCACCGGAAGTCTCAAAATATATTTTCATTTATTTTTATTTTGTTTTTGTTTACTGGGTAGGTGCGCTAGCCAACAATATGACTATTTTCAGGCACCATCTGGGAGAGTACAAAACATGGGGAACAAATACGTAACATTTCAAACAGAATACATAGCAGGCCTAGTACATAGCAAAGGTGGAGGGCTTTTATACAATGAAGTAAAAACAATGAGGAAAAGCAGACCATAGCAGAAGGTACAGGGCAGCATTGTACATTCCTTGGTTATGGAATAGTTGACAGTGGTTCAACATAACGGAGCTGTAAACATAACAGTTACGAGCTGTAACAAGAAAGCAACAAATGACTATATGTTAATTAAATAAGGCATAAAACAGCCCACATGATACAGTAATAGAAGATACCGATGGCATCTATATCATTGAGGGAATTTAGAATATAAGAATCATTGGAAGATAAGCAGGAAGAAGACAGTATGCAGGGGTGGATACAGACGGGAGACAAGGGCAAGACAATACGATAGGGAAAAAGTAGTTAAAGGAGAAGAGATGAAGTGAAATAGGAAACATGAGGGAGAGGATTTAAGTCTTTAAATAAGTCCATAACGTAGAGTCAGGACAAATGCATGGTCAGACACAACAGCAGATGATCGCCTAGTCAACTGAGAAAGGAACTGGCAAGTTGTAACGAACAATGTGAAGAAGTTTATTTTATTTGTTATTAATGCCTGCAAGGCAAGAAAGAAGCATAGCTGACGGAGCCGAGTAGTGTCTTGTAGCAAGTGAAGTCTATTATTACTGCCTATTCTATAGACTGAATGAGATCCCCATCCTTTTCCAGGATAGGTAGTGTTACACTGGCACAGTCAGAAGAAGGAGGAGGCCGGTCAAGTGGGCTTTTATTTAGCAGGGAGCTCAGCATAAAGCAATGGTGGGAGAAGTAGGGGCCACAAAATATATTCAGCAGCACATAACCACACAGTCAACTGAGAAGGAATTGGCTTGTGTGATGAAACTATATGAAAAAGTTTTTTTAATCATTTTTCATTAATGTCTGCAAGGCAAGAGAAAAGCACATCAGCTGCAGTACCATAGACTCATAGCAAGTGCAGCCTATTATTACTTCCTCCCCTGTATACTGAATGAGATCCCCTTAATTTCCCAGGAAGGTAGTATTACACTACCACATTCAGGAGGAAGAGGGGGCCAGGGCAAGTGAGATTTTGTTTAACAGGGAGCTGAGCATGCAACAATGGCGGAAACTCAGTAAGTCACAAATATATTCACAACAGCAGATAATCAAGCAGTCAAAGAAAGAAACTGACATGTGTGACATGTGTATATATTAGTAATAGCAGCCTATAAGAATACATATATTTATTTATGCCTGACTTCCTCTCCCCTTCTTGCCATCTACTCTCAAAGAGGCCCTTTTTCTCACAGGGCTCAGTCCACTATGTGTTTGTGTAGTGTATATGTGTGTATAGATATATATATATATATATATATATATATATATGAAATGGGTAGGAAAAAGAAGCTCATCTAGTGGCCAAAGATCATCAGGTGATCATGCGTATATCAGAGCGACGACACACCTGTACTTTTACACCCTGCCAAAACAATGTTGACATTTTATAAGATAGATAAACAACTCTGAGGGTGTGAGGTCACACTCTGATATATGCACTCCTTGGGCGTTGACGCACACCAAGTTTCATGATATCAGAGCGTGATGGCATACCCACCCCAGAGTGGTTTATCTATATATATATATATATATATATATATATATATATATATATATATATATGACTAGCGACAATCTATAATGACCGGATATTCAGTCTTGATAAAACACAATAATAATCTGCTGAATTCTGTAATAACTTGATAGTGGGTTATTACAGCACTTTCTTCCTCGCGCACTTACTTCACTGAAGTGTGAAAGAAAGTGCACTGTATTTGTACAAGTACAGTTGCCAATGAGGGTCACATTTGCTGACAAAAATACAAGTTACAGTTTTTCTCTCTAAAACCTTGCACCAGTTATTATAAAAAATAATGACAGTGAAAAGCTTGTTTTATGAGGATTTTTCAGGATTATGAAGTGTGTAATAATCTCATAAATCCCTCAAGCTTTGCCCTTGGGGTTTATGGATTATCACACGTCAGGTGTGTGAAAAATCCTCATAACACACACCTGCACAGGCATTATTCTCTCTTTATGTATATTTCTTTTAACGGCCAGTGCACCACACAGCCACAGCAGGCAGAATAGCAATCTGATTCTGGGGCTGCTCACACAATGCTCCCAGAGTGACTGTGCTGCTTTGTTCTGTGTGTCTTTCTATGCCAGCCTGGCCTGTTGCTAGTTCTCTCTCTCTCTCTCTCTCACCCTCAAACAAGGACTGTTGGTTACACACAGTACTAGAGTCAGAACTTTAGCAACACAGACACTACTGTTTTGTTTTATTCTCTCCTGTGCAAAGTTGGCCAAGTAAATACACTCACAGCTTTATCTTTTTTCCTCATCCCTCTCCCTCACACCTTCACTGCTTGTGCTAGGTTGATTAATGCCTCTGTCTCTCCAACCAACTGCTGCTATGGTTCAGATGTGTAAGACTTTTATAACCTTAGGTGCATACTGTGTGATCTGAGCAGGTCACTTAACTTCCTTGTGCTCTCAGGTCACATCTGGAAACAAGCTTCGGCTTAGTGTGCTACTCCTGGTTAAACAATGTTCTCTTTCCCTTTATGTGACTTCTGGGAAAAAACAGAGCTCTGGCCCAGTCAAATGCCTCCGCTCCCCTTTGTGCCTTTCCTTTCAGTTGTTCACTGTGGGGTCAGGGGTAACAAGTCCACCAGAGCTACAGTCACCTTGATATGACACAGGAGGAGCCTAGGGCAGGGCTCATGTAGCAGTGGGACAGAAAGAACTGCACTGCTGGAAAGGGAGGAGGAAGGGAGTCCCAGATGAGAGAGAGACGGGAAGGAGAGAGGCAGGAAGGAAATGATGACTTGGATTGATGGTGGCTATGTGACGCACACAGATCAGGGTGAAAGTTTGTTGCCATGCCAATGCCACTAAATCAATGTGGCTGCCAACCCATTGCTTCCTGTGCCTGCCTTTATGTCTTTGGGATGGACAAGGAGTCAGGGTAGTGCAAACTGCAAAAGTGTAAAAACAAACAAACACATTTTTAAAATTTAGACGAGTTGCCTACTTTGTCACTATGCCATTTTTACTCAGCTGAGTTGCCTACTTTGCCATTTCATTTGGCAAAATTAGTATTATACAGTGTACCCAGACACAGTGCCCAAAGTTGTAGTCTGTATTCATCAGGGTTCACTGGATAGTACTGGATCCGGGGAGGGGTTTGATTTTGGACAGATCGGTCAGCCCAGCCCTAGTTTATACAAGCATCCAACATGGAGGGTGTGTGAAAAATTTGAGTTTTACACTCTACTCCATGTCTCAACTTTCTATAATCGCTAAGTAACGTTTTGTGCCTTGAAAACACTACCCAGCAATTAAAGAAACAGTGGTTCTAGTAGCATGGCTTGTGGGCTGTAGTATGGTTTCCTTTTTTATTTTTGTTTTTGCAATAGCCCCATAAGTAGACATAAAGTAACTGAATAGCAACCACATTTAGGAAGAAAGTTATGAAAAGATTTACTCAAGTCCACTTAGCGTTAGTCAGATAAAGTGAGTGCACGAGGAAGGCAACGTGCACACATCTTGGAGCCAGGGAAACCTGGCACGTGTTCATTTACACGAGCTGGTTATTATGATGGAATTATAACCAGGTTTGCCTATGGGAGAAAAATGCTCATCAGTTATTTTTATATGTAATGAACTGGATGGTCAAAATTCTCAGATTTGATTGGAAGAGACCACATTCAGCCATGATGATATCTCAAAACATAATCCCATTGTGAAAATAGGTTATGACATCAGTCCACAAAATAAAAGTGGATATATTTCATAATTGCAATAATGTACTCCAAGGTGTGCGATATCATGGATATCATCTCTTCTCAGGTGATTGAAAACACCTAGTTTATGGCCTCATGCATCACAATGCACCGGAGGTGGGATGATATCCCATGATATCACAGACCTTGTCATGTATTATTGCTTAATTTAAAATGGGTAAGATAACTACTGTACTGTGATTGGTGGAATCCAGTCACATGGCGGTGCTGTTATCCCAGCACAACAGCACCGGTCAGAAAGTTTACATACTTTATTTATATTAACTGCTTCATATGTAGTATTTGAACAGGAACATGTATTCATATCTCTTCTCCAACAGCCGTGCTTTTTAATGGAGAACATAAGCATTAATGCAAATGAAAATTCCACAAGAAAACATCTACAGGTATAAAGACAGTAAGATCAATTGTAGCATTTTTAAATTCCTTTTAATGTATTTTATTTGCTCACCATGAGAACAGCCACTCCATATATATTGCAAGTAATGTTTAGGAACAGTCCTTTCTCATGATCATATGCTATTATACTATCTGTCTTTTTGAAGCTTACACAGAAAATCCCTCTGTCATTTCCAGACTAGCTGGCAGAATTTGGGGGTGAGTGCTGCTTCCATTCAAGCAAGAATGACATCATTTTCCTCAAGTTCCTGGTACTGAGCTACAAGGACCTTAAGGAAAATTATGTCATTGTTGCTTCAATGGAATGAGCACTCATCCAAGGTTCCGCCAGCTGGTTAAAAAATGTTGGAGAGATTTTCTGTGAAACCAACAAATAGGAGAGCATTAACTCATTCTATCTGATGTCACCATTTTGGGTCAGGTTAAGCAATGGATGGTTCTGATGCCATATGGTGCAAATGGGTATAAAAAATATAGTATCTGTGCATGACAAATGGCAATTTCTTCATTTCACATGTAATAAACAAGGCCTGGTTGTCCTTATGTTAGGGAAAGGAGTAAAGTTTATAATATGTTTATAACCTTGTACCAACTGTATTCTTTTATTTCATTGTATTTTGATCAATTACTGTTACCTTATTTTGTATGTAGTTTACTTTCATGGTTACTGTTTTCATGACCTAGATCCAGGTCCACCTTGCAAATGAGTTTCCTCAAAGGTGTTTCGCCTGGTTAAATAAAGATTGATTGATTGATAACATAGCTGCAGTTGATCTTTAAAGTACAACTAGCGAATGGTGTTAAGACACTGAATGGTTTTGGAAAATTTAGCCTGGGAAAAGAATGCATCAGTATTCTTAAAGCAAGCAATTAAAGCAATAACAGTAAATAAAGGATGTGCCAGAAAGCTATCAGTATTAAATTACTAAAAAGAAATAGAGGCACTTTTATATAATTATTTAGATTCTCAAAAAATAAAAAGATTACAGGGATAAACCACCATGCTATAAAATAGCATAAGGGGTTATAACACCAAGCTGTGAACCTGGAAACACTAGAGACCTGAGTTTGAAACCCACAACCTCTTCTTGCACATTGTGTGAGTGTGAGGAAGTCAGTTAATCTCTCTCTGCCCATTGAACAGTGGACACATATAGAAATGAGCTTTAGCTCAGTATGCCATTCCTGGCAAAACATTCTAAATTAAATAAAAATAGATTTATATTTCAGTTTTCAGTTGTCAGAAAAAATATTCATTTATTATTCAAGAGAAGGGTATCAGCCAATGCCTGAGTTACATCTTGAGGTTTGGTGATATGTGGTTTCAGCAGAACCTCCTTTTGGCTTTTCAAGGTAATAAAGTCTCAGAGCTGGCCAGGGTCAAAAAATAAGTACTTTCTGCCCTCTAATGAGACAAGACATTTTGCAGGGAATGGAGCTGGAAATGAGGCACCCAGCTGAACGCAATCTTCACTACATATCAGAAAAGACTTTCTTGACTGATAATTGAAATATCCAGGAAGATGTGAAACCTGTGATTCTTATAAAAGAGAGCCCCCTTTTGCCTTGTAATTTGAATAACTATTTCCATATCTGTGTCAAATGCAGCATTTTTTTTTATTCGTTGGTAACCGGGTAACGTCTGCTTGGTACAATTCCTGTTTTCCAGGGTGAACCTGGAGCAGTGGAGAGGAGAAATGACTTGCTCAGAGTTACACAGTATGCAAGGGGAAGTTGTTGGAATCAAACCTGTTCTGCTGGATATAACAAGCCCATTTATATCTTGTTACTCTAACCTCTATACTATACTGCCAGCCATGAGGATTTACACAGTTAGTCATCCATGGGCTGGTGCATTATTATAGTAGTGGATCCTCCTTAATTGGCATCTTTGCCTTTCTTTTTAAGGCTCCTTGGTCTTATGCGTGTAACAGAAGTTGTCAGTTTTCTTCAAATCAACCCCCAGTCTCAGTAGAACAAAGTGTATTTTTTCTCCCCTTAAATGCTGAAGGCCCTTATAAAAAAAGGGCAAGTTATCCTCTTGTGAGTTGAAAAAGTGATGGTTTAAGGTTGAGTTCACACTGGGGGGGGTGTAGGAATGGCAGAGTGGATACAGTGGCAGCTGGGGAGATGTCAGAGAAAGAAAAGGGAAGACTGGTGGAAGAGGGAATGAGGAAAGGAGGGAGAGGATAGAGGTCATCAGGGGTAGGTAGGCAGTGTAAGTCGGGCCAGGGGGAGGGAGAATAGGAGAGCACACAAGAGGTAAAATACTAATTGAAGGCAGAGGCAGCCTAAGGAGGCTTAGAGACAGGCAAGCCCTTGGGTTAAGGGAAAAGAGTGCTAGAGGGGTGGTGGGACCACTATGGGGAGGGGATAACCTAGAATTTAGTTAGGATTGGCTGTCCTGATAGCCTTAGTGCTGGCATTGTAGAGCTGTTTATGCACAGTAACACCACCAAGGGATCAGAGCCTTATGCTAGTACTAGACAGAGTCTCAAGCATTTTAACCAAGAAATTAGGACTGTGCAGCACTAACAAAGGTGCCAACCTTGAACAGAAGACCTCGGGTGGGGGCGGGGCAGTAGTCCCAGGATGATGTGAATTTGGTGAGACAGCAAGAGAAGGCTGTCCTTATTTTGCTGGGCAAGGGGATGGGACACCAGTTGGTGGTTTGAAGGTAACCTAGTAGGGTGGTCAGGTTTAGCCAACTGAAGAACCTGCACCAAAATATATAGAACACTCAGAGTGACCATAGCAAAGAAGAAGCATTGTTTCAGGAAGACTAGTATATGGAATCATGTAAGAGATTGTGGGAGCATCTGTGATGCTCTCTCGACTGATCACAGCACTTCCTTCAGTTGCATCTGAGGTACTTTTATTGCCATAAGAGTAACTCATGTACTCACACTGTAATGAGCTTCTGATAACCGATGCTCGCGCCACACCAATGGACCCCAAAAAAGGCATTTTTTTTTAACATAGTGCCATGATCTACAGTATAATAGCATTATAGGGGTGTGAAGAGGAACTCTTATGGATATGAGTGTTGCCTGTTGCATCCTTAGGGCACCAGAAGTGCCCACCTTCAGTTCGTAGCTCCTTGCCCTACGAATGCGCGAGGTGACATTCATAGCCATAAGAGACCCTCCTGGCACCCCTATAAACTTACAAAAGGATGTACGCCAAGAAGAAGTATCCAAATTGTTTGGTTTTAGTTCATCCACTCATACTATATACACACTCTAAAGCTTCAGTCCCAGCATGTAGCATCAAGTGGATTACAGGCACCTGCCTGTTTAAAAGTTATATCTGTTCTATTGAAGACTTTTCAGCCTGACTTGCTCAAGATTTTGCATGGTACCCATGATGACTTGAACTGGGATTGAGCATGAACAGCTTGCACCAGATGAACTTGGGGATGATGGCTTTCGGGCATTGGAGGTTTTGGACAAAGTAAACCATCCCATTGTCACTGACAGTATCTGGAGGATACAAGATTACATAATATGGATAAGATAAAAGCACCCAGCTTATTAAGGAGTGGCTGAAAGGATTAGGATTGAAGAAGGGTAGACTCAGAGATGAGTTGTGCGAGTTTAAAGCCCTGAATTTGTTGGGCAAGTTTCTTTGTGGAATGGGAGAACAAATTTGTATTTATATTATTAGAAGGCCTTAGGTCCCTAAGGGTAGATAAGGCACCTGATCCAGACGGAGTGCATCCTAGCATACTCAGGGAGTTGGCAGGGGTCCTGGCAGGACCACTAGCAGATTTGTTTAACGCATCACTAAATAGTGGTGCATGCCCAGGGAATGGAGGATGGCACATGTGGTGCCAATCTGTAAAAGCGGGCCCATTGATGAACCTGGGAACTATTGACCAATAAGCCTAACAGCCATTGTGGGAAAGTTAATGGAAATTATACTTCAAGAAAGGCTGGTGTGTTTCCTGGAGGAGAATGGCTTACAGGATGACATGCAGCATAGGTGTGTGTGTATGGGAGATCATGTCAAACCAACCTTGTTGACTTTTTTGACTTAGTGATGAGGTCACTTGATAAGGGCCATGCAGTGGATGCCCTCTACCTGGACTTCAGTAAGGCGATTGACTCTGTGCCCTACGGAAGGTTGAATAGCAAGTTAAACAGCCTGGGAGCAGGGAAGAAGCTGGTCAGGTGGATAAAGAGCTGGTTGCAGGGCAGGCAGCAGAAGGTGGCGGTTGGGAGAGAGCTCTCGACACCCAGGGCAGTAACCAGCAGAGTCCCGCAGGGGTCAGTGGTAGGATTGGTACTATTTAACATATTTACAGCAGACATATCAAATGGAATAAGGAGCAAGATCAACCTCTTTGCAATGACATTAAGATCTGTGCAGAGGTGGATAGGGTGAAGGGGGTAAGGTACTACAAGTGGATTTGGTGACACATGAGTGCTGGTCAGCCACATGGCAGCTGGGGTTTAACGCCAAAAAATGCAAGGTCTTGCACTTGGGAGCTAAAAACCCAAAGAACAGATACTGGTTGGAGGGAGTGCAGTTGGCCACTTCAGAGGAGGAGAAAGATCTGGGAGTGCGTGTGACAGGGGACATGAAGCACTCAGAACAGTGCAGGAAAGTGGTTGGAAAGATGAACGGAATGCTAGGATGAATCACCAGCGGAATCACCTCTAGGAGCGAGGAAGTCATTTTGCCCCTGCATAGGTCCCTGGTGAGGCCACACTTGGAGTACAGTGTGCAGTTTTAGTTCCCTATCTGAAAAGGGACATCAAACTACTGGAGGGGGTCCAGTTTAGGGGAACAAGACATATGAGGAGACACTGAAGGAGCTCAACATGTACACCCTAGAAGACAGAAGTTAGAGAGAGGACGTGATTGAGACATTCAAGTACCTAAAGGGCTTAAACAGAGTAAATTATGATGGCTTGTTTAAGTTAAAAAGGAGGGATGGACACCAGGGGACACAACCTGAAATGGGAGGGAGGAAGGTTCCAGCGAGAGATGAGGAGGCACTATTTCATGTAAAGGTTGGTAATTGGCTCGAATGCGCAGCCAGAGGAAATAATAGCACTGCAAACAGTAGGCAGCTTTAAGTGCGGGTTGGATAGCACCAAAGGGAGTGTCAAAACTGCAATGAAGGTGGGGGAAAAGAGGTTAGAAGTGGGGAGCACTAAGTTAGAAGGGGAGCAAGGGGAGGGGGCAGCTGCTGTTTAACTAGACACCATACTGCACACTCGAGCAGACTAGATAGACTGAATGGCTATATCTGCTGACAATTGTGTATGTTTGTATAATATTTAAAAAAAAAGATATGAAGAAATTTGTTGTTGACTAATATATATATCTGCAGATCGATGTTTGACCCAGTCCACTCTCTAGAAAAACAAATAAAGTAAAATTAAGTAAATAATAAACACTGAATTCTTGAAGTACTTAAAAGGCATCTGCTATGAGTATTGAAAGCTGGGTGGTGTGCTTGACCCCCTTAGCTAAGCCCCCAGATTATATAAAGCTGTTAATTTTAATTGATGACTCAGAGATAGATGACAGGAAACAAATCTGCTGTCTATAAATTAAATATAGTTAATGACCTGCTCCACAATGTAATGCATACTCCATTTTCCATTTGCAATAATGCTCATAAACACATTACACCCAGTGTACTATACTCACTAAAACCTGCAACCGGAACTACTTGCCAGAGACATGTCTATCTCTACCATTAACTGGGGACTCAGGGCTCAATTTTCAAAGCCCTGAGAATGCCACAAGCCTCTGGTGTAGATTGTTTGGCATAGGGAGCTTCCAGCATTCTCCCATCTGGTGATCAGATTTTCAATCCCAAGCACCAAATACCACAAGTTAAATTAGCTTTTCCTGGTCTAACTTGTGCCATTTGGGGACCCTTTGACGTGGTTTACACTAAATCTTTGGCACAAGCTGTCAGAAATGAGGAAACTGTCACAACTGTGCCCGAGGTACTTAAAATCGGTGCAGCTGCACCAAAAAATAGGCGTGATGCAGGGCTTAATGCAAGCCCAGTGTCACCCTTTGAAATCTGAGCTCATAGTTCTTAGCCATTCGCAGAGCCAACAACCTAAGTTGCTCATAGGAGCAACAGACCTCAGATGTCAGCCTTAGTATTTGACCTAGCCTGCTGCTCTCCTGAATCTTGATCTAAGCTGCTCACTGGATCTACTGACCTAAGCTTCTCACTGGATCTACTGACCTAAGCTGCTCACTGGATGTACTGACCTAAGATACTCACTGGATCTTATGACCTAAGTTGCTCACTGGATCTACTGACCTAAGCTACTCATTGGATCTACTGACCTAAGCTACTCACTGGATCTACTGACCTAGGCTACTCACTGGATCCACTGACCTAAGCTCCTCACTAATGCTGACAACCTAAATTGCTTGCCGGAGATATCAACCTAAGCCACTCATTAATGCCTTGATGTTCACTTCTTGTCAGATCCACTGACCAAAGCTGCTTACCAGAACCACAAATCTAAGCTACTGGCCAAAACCACAGAGCAAAGCTACTTGCCAAAACCACTGTCCAAAGCTGCTGCCAGAGCCCCCAAACTAAGCTGCATGGTAGAAGCCATCATTCACAAAGCTGGTTGCTTTAACCATGAAGGTAAAAAAGCTGTTTGCTGGTGAAACTGACACTGCAATGGCTCACCTGAGTCACTGACCTAAATACCTGCTAATTGGAGCCATTGTCCTAAACAGCATATCTTTATTTTATCATCCCTAATTTTAAACCAATTATAAAATGGGTTTGGAAAATCCTGCCCTCTGCTGGTTGAGGCAAGTTGGCACCCTTACTTCATCTTAGCCCAGCCAATGGTTACAAATTGTACTGGTGCCAGCCTTACCCCATTATCTAACAAATCAGTGTGCCAACATCAAAATTTTCATCTTTACTATGACAGCCAGGTAGAACATGTTTCCTCATGATGAATACAAAAGTCACATTTCATGCCTGTAGTGTAATGTAACACCACCAATACACACTTCTCTAATTTTCATCATAATTGTCTCTTTCTGATGTTTTTTTCATGAACGTTCTCTGTTTTTTTTCTATATAGATTTTTATCAGCTTTTTCCTCCAATTTCTCCCCATTCCCGTGCTTCGTCCTTGTGCACAGGTGTGGAGGCATGCCACGCCACAGCCTGGGGCACCTTCCCACTACACTGCCAACCCTTCCTGCCTACACTACCCACCAGACCACTCCCTGGTGGGAGCAGAACTACAGGGGGCGACGACCACCCCGGGAAGGTATCCAGTGATATGGGCAAGGTCAAATTGAGCAACTTAATATGAGTGATTCAATTTGACCTCCCATAAGAAAAGTGAGTGTGGAAGAATAACTAGTAGGGGAATAGCGAGGGTGTACAACAAAAATAGCGAGTGTAGGTACAGGCTGCAGGATTGACAGGGGAGGGCAGTAACAGGATACAGCAGTCAGTCTGGTGCTGCAAGTTTGAGCTGGCCGTCTAAGCGTGGTGGTAGGTGTATGCCACTACATGAGAAGGCTCTGGGTTCAGGAGTTTCGGCGTATGCGAACAATTTTGCTGCTTTTTAGTTTGCACTTTTCCTGTGTCAAGCCCTTCCCGAGTTGATTATCTTAATGATGGGGGTGTAGGGGCACAGTCTACCATACAAAAAAAAAGGGGACTATTTTGTTAATAATTCCTAATTTGAAAATATTTTTAGTATTTGTTTTATTTTCTTAACATTTTAACACAAGCTCAATTTTTAAGTGCAATATGACAGGATATCAGCCACGAGCGCTGAAACACAGGCACAATATCAGTGGCTGAGGCACTAACAGTGGCAACTGAAAGGAGAACACACAGGGATGCCAAATGACAGCACAAGAGTGAGCCACAGCAGGCCTGCAGGACGAATCCCATGCAGAAACAGACCATACATTGACCGGACAGGCGAGAAGTCGAAGAGTGAGCACCAGCTTGGGCTATACGGCTGGCCACACACCATGAGCCAGAGGTCCTGGAGGGCGTGCACATCAGATCACACCAAGGAGGTGCACTGGGACAGTAAGCACTACTGTGCAGGGTCCCCGAGAACAGCCCAGTCACAGACTTGACCCAGTCAGTGAGCCGGACACCAACACGGACCAGACAGGCAGGCAATGCTGCACAGCCAGTCCAAGTGCTACGCGCACACCTGAACCCCACCCCCAGACCTGTGCAAGACCACCAACACAGAAGCATGTTATCAAACCCACAGGTACTCACCCAGGCAGGACAGGGGCCACAGTAATCCATCTGGAGGCATTCACGGGACAAGGGGTGGGGGCCGGGCAACAGACCACTGCATAAAGGGAGGAAGACAGGAAGGGGCAGCCACATGGCAGCACTGGGCAGGGCTGCAGACTGCCCATAAAGGGTGAGATGACCACAATAGCCGCAGAACTGCCACCCTATACACAGGATGTCAGTGCACTACATGCAAAGCCAGCAAGGCAAACCACTAGCAGTGCATAACGGCTATGTATACTGCAGAGACAAGGTGGGTCCTGAGAAGGTGTACTGGCAGTGTGCAGAGGCTCTCATGCAACTGCCTTGCCCGCCAACACACAGTGGATGACAGCGCAGTGGCCACCATACAGAAGCACAACCATGCCCCGGATGCAGTAGATGTTGGCGTGCGGCGTGTTCTTGGGACACTGTGGGACAGGGCTCGGAGGACCATGGATAGCATGACACAGGTCTCGCTGGCAGGCACCTCTGGGATACTAGTGGCAATTGCAGGAAGACTACTAGGGGTGCAACCACTGTGCCGGACCATACAGTGCATGCAGCATGTGGCACGGGGGTGGCCCATGACACCAACAACAGTCATTGACCTCGTGATACCAGAGGACTTCACCATGACAGGTGATGGGGTGCAGTTCTTGCTGTTTGACAGTGCCCAGGAGTGGGACAGTCTGGTCATATACACCACCAACCAGGGTTTGCAGCAGCTGGTGGACTGCCCTGACTGGTTCATGGATGGCATATTCTGAGCCTGCCTGTTCTTTTTCAACCAGCTGTACACTATACATGCTGTCCAATCTGGTGTAATCCTGCCAGCTATGTTTGTCCTCACCTGCACCAGGATGGCACAGACATATGCATGGCTGCTGGGCCAATTGTGTATCCACCGTCCTGCACTTACACCCACCTCTGTCTTGCTGGACTTCGAGCATGCCAGCTGGTGCACTGTGTCCACCGTGTTTCCGGACACCCAGATCGAAAGCTGCTTCTTCCACTTCTCACTGGCCATCTGGTGCAAGATCCAGCAGTGCCCAGATGTCCTGCAGAAGTACATCACCGACCCGGACTTTGCCCTGGATCTCCGGATGCTGATGGCACTGGTATTCGTCCCCCCATCTGACATGCCTGCAGTGTTCCAGGAGATGCAGGAATGGCAATATGTGGCACAGAATGAGGAGGTGCTGCAGCCGATCCTTGATTACTTTGAGGACACCTGGATCGGTCACCCCACTAGCTGGTCCGGATGCAGACATGCCACCCTCCTGATCAAGCAGTGGAACTGCCATGGGGCGACCATCCAGGGCCTGGCCAGAACCAATAATGCTGTGGAGGACTGGCACAGGGCATTCAACACCAGGATTGGGTCATGCCACCCCAGCATTTGATGTCTGCTTGACTGCCTCCATGAAGAGGAGAGGCTGATCATAGTCCGGTCCAAGCAGTTGGTCTCTGTGGCCGAGGCCTTTCAGATCCAGTGCCACTATTGGGACCTGAATGCCCACATTGCCACTGTGGTGGTGGAGTACACAACATGGAGCCACTATGATTACCTCCATGGCCTGGCACACAACTTCATCTTTCATGTGTGACCAGGCACGTGTTGGCATGCTGCACTGCTGCCCAACGTTGTTGCTGACTATTGTGCTCTGCTCAGCTGCCTGCAGTCAGTCCGACTGTCACAGGCCACCTGACACCACATGGCGTGGGCACAACAGGCTGATAATGAGCTCAGCAGTGGAGCGGTGCCACCCTTGGCACGGGCGCCTGCTCATTATACTCATGTCCATGAGTCACTCTTTGACCCTTGTTCCAGTGCCACATGGGTCAGCCCTTGCTGCGACCCTGCAGGCACATAGCAGTGCTGCCATGGCAGTCCTGTGCTCCTCCCTGCCACAGCTAGCTTGCTGCTGTCCTGGGCATCGCCACCCTGTGGTCCCCCCATGTCGTCCTGTGCCCCTGCCCTCTCCTTCATGGCCCCCCCCCGTGGCCATTCACCATCTTGTCGACCTGCATGTCACGCCCTCCACCATGGGTCTTGTTGGGCATGCTCAGTGCCAGTTGCTCTCTTGTGCGCACCCATGGCTGTGTACCCTGTGGCACGGGTGCACCGTACAGCGTGTCCCTTCGGCCTCTACCACCTGCTCACAGTCTCCCCACAGGTCGCCCTTCTTGCGCATTCACCCTTCTTGCTCATTTGCCCTTCCCATGGTCTGCCTTCTGCCATTACTCTGTGGGGAATCGCTCTCGGGGAGTCACTCACATCACATAATTCCATATGACAGAGGCCTCTGGGTGTGTATTTCACACAGCCCAGCCAACCCCTGTTATGTCTTACTGCTTGCAAAAAGATACTTTAAGGCTACCTTTTTGACTCATGAAATAGCTTTCAATCCCATTTACAACTTAAATCCTGACTCCTTGTGATATCCTCGTCGTTCTTTCAGAATTGGAGCAGTCGCTAGACCATCACAATGGATTCCAGTTCATATCCTCAAATTGTGTCATTCGTCCTCCACTTGTGTTAAGCCATCATTCAAAAATCTCTATTTGAAACTACAAACACAAGCAGCTGCATTCCTAGTTATAAGCCAGAAGGGAAGGGGACAGAAGACTTTGGCTCGCCACAGCTTTTCTCCACCAGGGGGTCCTTTCCTCCATGCCAAAGTTCAGAACTTTATCTTATTCTGCAGTGAGGGAGGAAACAGCCTAGGATACATGACTGAAAGTGCTCTTGAAATTTTGGAGGGGCAGCCTTTGCTGCCCCATTAATTTCCTGTAATCAGGGGGAATATGTCCATCTGACATCTCCCCAGGTGAGATGCAATGTCTCAGTCATAAGACCCAGAGAGATTTCAGCCAAAGTTACAAGCACAAGCACCCCAACAGTTACGTTTAACCACTGCACTAGTAAAATTACTGCAGAAGGCACTGTCTTCATCAGGGGGGGAGGAACTACTGAGTAACTCACTCAACCCCCCCCCCCACACAAATCATATCTCCTACCTCAATTTCTTCATTTTAAGCCAAGGATGGAAAAGAGAAAGGAAATGTGGGTATACCAGGATTTGAACTCAGACCTCTGGTATGCTATTCTAGCACTCTAACCATTAAGCTACAGGCCCACTGGTCAAAGTGTCTGAAAACTTCCTATTTCACAGTCACACATTCCTTTCTCTAGTATTGCTCAATTCTGCAACCAGAAACCAATTTAGAAATACCATTACTACAGTGCAGTTTATCCTTCCAAGGTATATAGTTTTTAAACCAAGGATGGAAATGAGAAAGGAAAATGTGGGCACACATGTGTTCTTCAGACCCTTTAACCAGTGGGCCTGTAGTTTAATGGTTAGCGTGCTGGAATGGTATACCAGAGATCTGGAGTTCAAATCCCAGTGTGCCCACATTTTCCTTTCTCATTTCCATCCTTGGTTTAAAAAACTATATACCTTGCAGGGGTTAAACTGCACTGTGAGTAGTGGTATTTCTTTCAATTTAAGCTGCACCCCCTTCCTCCTTCCTCCACTTGTGGAGATCTCTCTCAGTTGGTGACCCTTCATATCCCCTCGAATTGTCCTTTGGACAATCAGGAATGTCCCTTGGGCATCTCTCCATGAGAGTGGAAAGGTTTTATTTCTGAGACCAAGACAGATTTTGGACAATGTAGCAACATTTGTGCAAGCAACCCAAACCCTCATGCTTCTCTGCTGAACTAGTGCACCAGTTTTTGAAACAGCTTCTACAGAAAACAGTGGCTTGGCTGATAAAAGCAGTTCCCCATCAACACGGTAAATGGCCCTCGCTTACAAAGATATCAACAAAATGGAAATGTTCTTATGTAGCACAGATGTGATTCTGTAAATGCATTTATTATCAAGAAATGGTGTTTTACAATTTAGAGGTAATCACTGCAAGTAGCATGCAGAGTGCAGTTCCTTTCAAAAATGCAGCCTCCCTGTTGTGTCTTATTGCTTATGTAATGAATGATTTCACTCCTGAGGGGATCAAAACAGTATGGTAAGTGAAAAAAAAATAACATTAATTTTGCCAAGCAAAAATGGAAACAAAACAAAGGAAAAGTGGTGAGTATGACCTGCAACAAGGGTTCAGGGTAAGAAAAATGCCATAAGTTGTCCGTTTTTATAACAACCCTCCCCTCAACCATGTGCAAGCTCTCTGTACTAGACCCAAGTGGATGCATTTTTTTTTTTACCAAGCTGTTTTGATGCCCTCAGGAATACAACCTACCCATTTTCTCTGCAGGATATCAATAATGCATCCTGGAAGACTAACATCAAAACATTAGCTAACCCACACATAGCTGTGCTTGATTCAATGTGAGGACTCCACCTGGGATTGATCACAGATGACCTGAAAATACACTGTTGAGAGACTGGGAGCCATTCATTTCAACATGCTTGTTCCTATTCATGTCACATACACAGTGGCTTGTCTAAACATTTCATTTATATTCTTAACATGGTAATCCAGACAACATGTAATGTCTCGCTACTAATTAAGACATGACAGGGCGTGTTGTTGTAGGGCTGTTGTAGGATAATGGTATCCCACAACAATCCACACCCTAGGGTGTTTTACAGTGATTATAAAATGGATCCAGATTTAGCCCATTTGTGAAAGATACAGAAGTGTAACCCCTCTCTCACTTCTGTGAGGCTTAGTTGTGTGTTTCTTTAAGTACTTGTAACTTTTGGCTGAATGCCATACCATGTAGTGGATTACAGTCATGTAACTACAAAAGGACTCTGTCTGCACTTTATTGTTCAGCTTGTTCTTGTTACTAGTTATTGTTAACATGTATTGTTTTGATTTTTGAAACCCATTTGCTGTAACTTATTGTTGTAGCTCTCCGACACATCTGTAAATGACCTACTGCAGCTCAATATGTCTGTCCTGGTAAATGTTTTGAAATAAATAAAAAGAATACACTGCAATGGTTTTTAAATAGAGGATAAAGTGTGGGTCGGGGTGTGTAACGAGAAGTTTACACACACAAGAGGGGTTTATGCATAACATCTAACCCTAAGGATGTGTGCAAACTTTAAGTTTACACACCCCAACCCATATTTTATTTTATATAATTGCTGGGTTTCAATGGGCATGGGGTTCGGTTACTGCTTTTTCCCCACAGTTGGTAGCTCAGTTGTTGTTTCTTTATTTTAAATAGGGACATCCGTGCATTTTAAATTACTTACTGCCAATTCTGAGCGGTGGTTTGTCCGGAAGAATGACAAAGCGGCAACCAGCCAGTGGTTAGGAGTGGAAAGCTGCGGCATGTGCATGCATAGAGCAAGGGAAACTGTGCACCCGTTTGCAGTAATAAACACTCCTTTATTATGACAAATTATGTCATGGTTTCCCTATGGGAAAAAAGGGAAGCCAGTAATTATATTTACCTTATACATGGGATAGGTTGATTTCCTGGTGAGCCACAGTCCGGGCATCTGAAATACAGGAGCACTTTGGTAATTGGCTTTCTTTTGGCCCTTTTTGTGCTGGGTTCCCCTATAAAAAGGAGCATGACTGCAACTGGTCGTCCTCAAGTTTGTTGGTAAGGTCATGGATTGTCACAGTCTGGAGCAGCTTCGGTAATGTGTGGAGTTTGGTTGGGAGCATGGTATCTGACAGCCACCTATCAGATGTCCAGTTCATACAATCTGCTTTAGCACTTTAGAAAGATTGGGAAACCATGGCTGCCACGCGTTCAGCAGAGCATGAGGCACAATGCTTAGTGCAAGCACATAGTGACATACTCCACTAGCAGAATACATGAGATGATGTACCTTATTAGCCACCTAAAATATTCATCTAGCTAGCTTGGGGTCTGTGCCTTTGATAGATTTGTATATTAGAGAAGAACACTAATGTGTATTTTGTAAATTAAGTTAGACTTAAGTTGTGCCAGCCCAGTGGCATAGAAGGCTGAGGCACTGGCACCTTACCTCAACTCACGCCGGTGACCCGGGTTCGAGAATGAGCCCGGGTCAACGGAGGTTGGCACGGGGGGGGGGTGAGAGACATGTTGAATGGAGCTGCCGGCAGGCAGCCTCCTCTCCGGGTTGGGGGATGTGGCATCCTTGGCAATGTCTGCCCCTGGTGGAGGCCAGGAGACAATGTAGGCTACAGGGTGCTCAGCTTAGGCCAATGGGGTGGGTGGAAGGGGGTCTACTGAGACAAAGGCACATGCGCACCTCCACACGCATGCGCCCATTCTACTGGGGTCCCAGGAGAAAATGGAGGCCGAAAATGCAGGCAGCAGGATGAGAACTGACTCCCAGCAGGTGCCGCACTCCAGGCTAGGCAAAAGGTAAACCCCTTTAATTCCAGGTGACAGGGCTGGGAGAGTCGGTTGGATGGTGGCGTCCGGGGATGAAAAGTGACATGATGATAAAAAAAAAGTTAGATTTAAGCCATGTGTCTCCTCATTATACAGTTATTTATGAGAAATATATATCCATGAAACTTAGAGATATGTGAAAAGTAGTCAAGGTTACTTGGTGTAGATACAGAATCTAGGGAGTGTGGAAATATTGTCTTGAAATCACATACAACCTCTGCTTCAGCATATCAGAGGATGATCCAACATAACATCTTAAACTATTTATATTATACCCTGTGCATTTGCACATAATGGGATGTAAGGATCTCAATAAATGTAATAAATGTGGATGGGAGAAGTGGATGTTGTTCACATGTTTTTGAGGTGCAATGATATAGCCAACTTATGGAGAAAAATAGTAGATTTTCTCTCACCCTTCCAAAAAAAGCTAGGAGAGAGGGACAGGGTAGAACCCTGAAAATGCATGCAGGGAAATAACAGTGCTGACTAGAATGTATTTAAACTGAAGATTAACATGACCATCAGTGGATACAACCCATGATTAGCAGGGGACAACTTCATGAAAGACATAAGGAAGTTTTTATTTACACAGAGAGTGGTGGATCGGCAGAACAGACTACCTAGTCATGTGGTTAATGTAAGTACAATCCTAGGGTTCAAAATCCAGTAGGATAATTTAAAGAGGGCACTGTAATTAGAAATAAAAAGGCTCTGGGGGCTCTGCAAGGATCGAGCAATCCTACTTTGGAACAACAGAGACAAACAGCTATGCCACTTCCAGGCTAGCAGGGCTGCACACAGCAGCAAAGTGTCAAATCAAAGAAATATAAAAACATAGAAACATAGGCAGTGATGGCAGAAAAAGGCCCAATGGTCCATCTTTCTGCCCAAGTTCCCCAAGTCCCTGGAACCTTCCTAATGTTCCCCCAGGGTACTAACCCTCCTAGATCTTTCCCTGTTTTCTTCCCTGATCCTGTTGGCTGAGGTAATCACTATTCCTTTCATTCTATCCCAGGCCTGTCTGAACCCTCTCACTGTGTGTTCTTCTACCACGTTAGCTGGCAGACTGTTCCAGGGTACCACCATCCTCTCAGTAAGGAAGAACTTCCTCATGTCATTCCTTAACCTCTTACTTGCCAACATCCACTCGTGACCTCGTGACCATGAGTTGGTACTCAGGCTAAAAAATACCTGCAGTTCATTTTAATAATTTCTTTGAGGAATTTGAAGGTCTCAGTCATATCTCCCATCTTCCTTCTGGTTTTCAGTGAGTACACATTTAGTACCCTGAGTCACTCCTCGTAGGATTTACCCTGCAGTCCCTGAATCAGTTTGGTCACTCTGTGTTACACTGTCTCTAACCTACAGTATCCTTGTCTTTTCTAAGATTAGGACTCCAGAAGTGGATACGGTACACTAGGTGAGGCTTCAAAAGGTATCTCTGAAGGGGTAGTACTACATCTTTTCTCCGACTATCAATTCCCCTCATGATACATACCAGCATCCTGTTGACCTTTTTATAGGCCTTGTTGCACTGACTTGCTTCTTTAAGGGAGTTGCTGATGGTAACTCCCAGATCCCATTCCTCATCTGTAGTGCTATGTCTCCCCCCCTCCCAGTACTTTGTTGTGTGGTTCCTTCTTCCTAGCTGCATTACCTTGCACTATTTTGCATTTCATTTTAACTGACAGATCTTTTACCACCCCTCTGACTTTTGCAGGTCCTTCTGCATATTCCTTATTCCTTCTTCACTATCCACCCTTCCTCATACAAACATATGAACGTATGAAAGAACCAGCAGAAGAAGGCCATTTGGTCTCTTGAGTCTGCTCATTATTGTAGCGTACCTAGCTTAATCCACTGACCTTGCCTGCCTCCCCAATCTTCCCATTCTCCTCCCCCACAGTCCCATGGGTTCCCATCATGCCTATCCTAGGCCCTTTTAAAGTCACCCACTGTCTTCTCTGAGACCACTTCTTCCAACAGTGCATTCCATGTGGCTACCACCCTCTCTGTATAAAAATGCTTTCTAACATCCCTCCTAACCCCCCCACCAGCCTTCAACTGTGCCCTCTCATGGTTCGATTGTCTCTTAGCTTGAAGAGACCTTCCCTATCCACTCTATTTATCACTTTCAAGTATCTGAAGGTCTCTATCCTATCTCCTCTCTCTCTTCTTCTCCAAGGAGTACATTCTCAGGGCTCCCTGCCTTTCCTCATGGGACTTTCCCTACTGACCCATGATCATCTTGGTTGCCCTCTTTTGGACTTTCTTTAGCAAGCTAATGTCCTTCTTAATGTATGGACATCAGTATCTTCCCCCATATTCTAGATGTGGTCTCACCAGTGACCTGTACAGGGGCAGTATGACCTCGCTCCACCAATGCTGATTCCCCTGGCTGTACACCCCAACATCCTGTTTGCATTCACTGCTGCTTTTTTGCATTGTGAGGAGTGTTTCAGGTCAGTAGTAATCACCACCCCTAGATTCTTTTCTTTCTCTGTTGCTGCTAATCTGCCCCCCCCCCCAGGTAGTACTTGGTCCTAGGATTCCTGGCTCCATTGTGCATCACTTTGCATTTCTTGGCATTGACGCCAAGTCACCAGATCCACGACCATCTCTCAAGTTTTCTGAGGTCTTCCTGCAGGTCTCTTTATCCTTTCCACTATGTCCACACTCCCACAGAGTTTGGTGCCATCCACAACCAAGCACATCTTGCCCTTAATACCCTCCCCAATGTAATTTATGAAGACATTGAACAACACTGGCCCCAGAAATGATCCTTGCAGGATCCTGCTGGTCATCTCCCAGGTGCTAGATAACTCTCCCCCCACCACCACCACTCTCTGGATTCTGTCCCTCAGCCAGTTTCTACCCACCTGGTCATTTTTATACCCAACCCCTAGATCTGCCAGTTTCCTAATCAGCCTCTTATGGGGCAATGAATCAAAGGTCTTCCTGAAGTCCAGGTAAATGATGTCCAGCAATTGGCCCCTGTCCACCACCCTGGTAAGCCAGCCAAACAAGTCAATCAGGTTTGTCTGACATGATCTTCCTCCCACAAATCCATGCTGCCTCTCTTCCTGGAGACCATTCTCTCCCTTGTACCTTACCAGGCTCTCCTTTAGTATGATCTCCATGGGTTTGTACACAATTGAGGTCAGAATGACCTGCATATAGTTCCCCAGGTCATCCCTGCATCCGCTGTTGTGGAGAGGCACCACATGCACCATTCTTCAGTCATGCAGCCCCACGTCTGACTCCAGGGAACTATTCAATAGGCCCACCATTGGCCCTGCAATCTCCTCCTCCAGCTCCTTAAGCACCTTTGGGTGTATGCTGTCCCGTCCTGTGGACTTGTCTACCTTTAGTGCCAGCAGCCCCTTCCTCACTCTATCCATTTCTATCACTACATCTGTGCTCCATCCCCCTTCCCTGCCTTCTCCTCCCATGTGGCACCAGCCCATATTTCTCCCTAGTAAAGACAGAACAGAAGTAATCATTCAGTACCTCTGCTTTGCTCGATTCATCCTCCACCCATACATCCCCCTTCTTAAGCCTAACTATCTCATCTTTCTTGCCCCTCTTCTCGCTTATGTAGTGAAAGAAGGCATTCACCGCCCCTTAATCCCTTAATCTGTTTGTAGTTCCTTCTGTACCTTAGCTTGCTGCACCACCTTGCATGCCAGTTTAGCAAACTTCAAGTAGTGTTCCTTATCCATGCACTCACCGTCCTCTTGTCCCTCACCACCTGGCAACCTCAGAGTTGAACCAGATGGGTGATTTGGCCCAGCTTCTTCCCTAAGCCTAACACACTCCACTGTGGCAGCCAGTATTGCATCCTTGATGATGGTCCATTTTTGGTCAACCTCCATGTCCACTCTGACATCCTCTAGGTGCAACCTTAGCACCTCACCCATCGCCCAAACTTTTAAGTACCTCAAGGGAATCAACAAAGTCCAGGAGGGTAGCATCTTTCAGAAAAAGAGATGTGTAAGAGCAAGGGGGCACAATTTAAAGTTAGAGGGGGGACTGCTCAGGGGTAATGTGAGGAAATTATTTTCACGGAGAGGGTGGTGGGACGATGGAACCGCCTTCCTGGAGAGGTTGTGGGGTCTAAAACAGTGGAGGAATTCAAACATGCATGGGACAGACATAAGGCAATTATAGTGGGGGGTTGCAGGAAATAGGCTGTTGGTTAACTAGAATCTGCAGCTTATCCAGTAGGTAGGGAAATGAGCAGACTGGGTGGGCCAAGTGGTCCTTATCTGCCATCAAAGTCTATGTTTCTATCTTCTTAAAATCCACCCTCATGAAATCCAGGATTTTGGTTTTGGTGGAGATACTTTCTCTGCCCATATCCAACCTGAACCACACTGTGCTGTGGTTGCTACTCCTTAGGAGTTCCTTTACTGTTATCTAGTGTACATGCTCCCCATTTGTGAGCACTAGATCAAGTATTGCCCCATCCCTGGTGGGCTCAGTAATACCCTGAGTCAAAAACCTACCCTGCATCACATCCAGGATCACCTGACTCCTGGCACAGGATGTGGCTGGTACACCCCAGTCCACCTTGGTCAGATTAAAGTCACCCACCACTGCCACCTCCCCCTTTCCTGCAGCTTCCAGAAGTTGTAAACACAGCTCCCTGTTTCGTTCCTCCTCTTGTTTGGGTGGTCTGTAGCTCACCCCCAACCTGAACTTCCTCTTCTTATTGGTCTTGAGCTGAATCCACATAGTTTTGTGTCATCTACAATGAGACACAACTTGCCCTGGAGTCCTTCAACAATGTCACTGATGAACATGTTGAAGAGGACCAGACCCAGGGCAGATCCCTGTGGAACACCACTTGTTACCTTCCTCTCTTCTGATTTAAGCCCATTGACCACCCGCTTTGTTGTCCTCCTTCTAGCCAGTTACCCACCCAGCTCACTAGAGTTTTAGATGCACCCAGGTCTTCCATTTTCTTAAGCAATCTCTTGTGTGGTACTGAATCAAATGCCTTACTGAAGTCAAAGTACAAGTAGTCCACCACATGGCCCTTGTTTGTCTCCTATGTCACTCAGTCAAAGAAAACTATTAGGTTGGTCTGACAAGACCTTCTTGCAACAAAACCGTGTTGTTTATTGCCCTGGAATCCATTGACCTCCAGGTATTCTACAAGGTCCTCTTTAATCAGAAATTCCATAATTTTCTCCATTATGGAAGTCAGACTAACAGGTCTAAAATTCTTCTGTTTCTCCCTAGCCCCACCTTATGTAGCAGTACAACATCTGCTAACTTCAATCCCCTAGGACTCCCCCCCCCACCACGTCCTGAGTGAGCTGTTGAACAGCCCAGTCAGTGGTTCAACCACTTCTGCTGCTAACTTGGTTGTGTAAGACAAAAGGAGGCCAAGGGCCCATCAAGATTATCTCCACTATGAATGGGTGCATTATGTGTTCTTTGAATATCCTAAGTTGCAACCACCGGGACCCAGGGCCTTATCTATTTTGAGGGCTGCCAGCCCTTCAGGATTCTTTCACTAGTAAAGAATGGCTGACTCCTTTCTGGGATTGCCTGTGTGGCCACTTTGATGCTGCTGTCAGTCAGGGGCACACCCTCCTTCTTAGTGAAGACTGAGCAAAAGTAGTCATTCAGAATGACGGCCTTTTGCCCCACCAGCCATGTGACCCCCCCTTTACATTTTTCACTATTATATCTAAAAAACTGTTTTTCTCTGTTCTTCACCCCTCCGTGATGTGCAGCTTTGTGTCTGCTTTCACCTCCCTTACAGTCCTCTTTGCCTCCCAGGTTTTCTGAAGATATTCCTCCCATTCTGCTTCTACTTGCTTTCTCTTATATTTATAAAAGGCCTCTTTTAGGCCCTAACTGCTTCCCTGACTCTAGATGAGAACCATGGTTGTTTCCTTGACCTATTTTTCTTTGTCACTGATTTTACGCTTGTCATTGATACCTCAAGGATAGCGCAAAGAATAACAAAAGCTGCAGCACTCACCCTCCATGGTTGTGGACTGGCAAAAATGAAGCTCAGATTCTCAAAATACTGAAGAAAGCTTTATTTATAATACTTTGGATAAAACTATTCCAAAGCTGCACAAAATGTAACAGATGCCAGAAGTGAGCAGTGCCGATCCCAACGTTTCACGCCTCTGCTTGGCGCTTAAGAGGAGGGCCAGTGCTGTGGGTTTTGTTGTTCTTTGATTAGGAAAAAGGGCAGACTGAATTGACTTTTGGTGATGTTCAAAGCCTTTGTTTAGATGCAGTTTTCTATTATCTGCGGTTTGGCCATATGGGCAGTTTGTAGCTACTGAATATCCAATTGTCAAAACTAGGGTATAGCAGAATCCAGTTTTCAAAACTCTTTATGGCCAGTTGGCCAAGTTCGGATACAGGTGTGTCTGGACACAATTACCAGACCAAGTTTAACCTTGCCTACCAGTTCCATTTACCTTTAGCAGTTTGCATCTAAACTTGCATGTAAACTACCATAACATAGGCTGAAATGCTGCAGATACGTCCAGCCTTTGAAAATAGCTCCAATGAGACAAAGCCTGATCTATACTTACAAGGGGAGTGCCTGACATTGACATAACTAAGAGTTATCTCCCTGTTATGAACTTTTGAAAACCTGTGTTGTCATTCTGTCCTATAGCATCTATGTAGCAATGCAAATCTAACAGCAAATGCTAAAACAGGCTCAAAATTGATACAAAAAATCGAATCTTACAAGACAGGAGGAAAAAGGAGGCACTAAAATGAAAGAAAAAAATATAAGTACAATATGCCCTTTTAATGTTTGCATTGAGATTTCTCATTTTCCTCTTGTGGTGCAGTTCTAAAAACCTAACCGTATTTAAAGAAGAACTGTGCAGAACCTGTAACTAATTTTCCCTATATTTTCTGATTTTTAAATACTCATTCCAATACTGTTACTGTTCCATCTTTACAGGTTTTTTGTTTTTTTGTTATTTTAGTGGGTGTTTCTGATTCACACAAAGATAGTACTATTTAGAACCGTATGATGCAGTTTATGTCCTGCTCAGCTCATCTATTGTTGGCACAATGCACCCACGTTCTATTATAGAACTCTGTGGCTTGAGGACATAAATGACATCATACAGTTCTAAATGGTATATAACACCAGAGTGTGCATCAGAAACACTAACGGAGGTTACCATACTAATAGACCTGTATGGATGGAACAATAATAGGACTGGAACCAGTATTTAAAAAAAAAAAAAACAGCTTCAACTGGGGAAAATGACAGGTTCAGCACCATTTTCTTTTGAACCTCAATATGGCCACTACCTTTAAATCTGTAATTTCAGGACACACCTGGAAATGAGCTGTTGACAGCTCAGTGCACATTCTCAGGTCAAAAATTACAAATAAATCCATAAATGATATTCATTTTTCATAGCAGGGGACATACTGTTGACCAGGCCATAAAAAAAAAAAAAATTAGTAAGCTGAAGGTTACAAACTAAGGGTACATTGTTTCTTTCAAATATCATGCCAACAGTTATTGTCTAGAGCATACGATATAAACACATTGGTTTCACAAGTCTTACCTTCTTCTTGTTTGTAGGGCAGACATACAGGTAGCTTAACACGGTCTTCAGCCCAACTTTGTCATTTAGCTTTTCATAAGTTGTTCCATAGTCTGTTGATCTGTAATAAAAACGGACATCCTGGCTTAAGCAGGTAGCCAGAGACACAATGTGGCAGGTGTATATACATGCAGAATCTGAATACATTCCAAACACAGTTAGCTCACAAAGGGTTAATTTGTTGTAGACACCAGTGTAATCGTAGAGGGAAAGGATGACTTTTAGCATTGATCTTGTGCCAGTAGGCCATGCATCCTTGTCTCACGTGAGAGGAGGGTAGACAACTGGGGGGTAGGGAACCTTAAAATAATCAAAGCTCAAAATGGGCTTTTCTAAAGGAAGAACATTGAAAAAGGAACTGTAAGGTCATCTTCAAAAGGCTATTTCTTCCTCCATTTTACCAAGAATGTAAAATCAGTTTTTGGGAGAGTCTTCCTGTAGCTCCATGGAAAGAAGCTGTGGCAGTAGTATGCAAAGTACAGCTTGGGGGCATGGACACTTGAGTTTCTTACAGTTCATATGTGACCCCTCAACACCTTAAGCAGCAGTATTTGTTAGTCGGCTAAAAATTTCATCATATGACTTTTAAGCATTACTATATTTCTGGCATAATCAGATTCATCAGCAGTATCTTTTATGTTTGCTTGCACGCAGCACAAGAAACATATTGCGATAGCTTGGTGCTGAAGCAGGTTCTGGAGGTGTGGCACTGTTGAGGCCAATTCCTGCAAAGCATTTTGGTGTGTGTGTGTGATGTTCACCAATAATGGGGGACACAGCCAGTGACACAAGTTTGGAACGTTGCCACCAACTTGTGAAAAAATAGCCATTGCAATCAGGGGCCACCTCGTCATTGCAGTGTCAGCCGTTCGCTGCAATGAGGGAGTGACCCGTCATTGCAGGGCCGAATGTTCTCACACTGATATTGTTTGCGAACATGGCAGTGGTTTTCTGCCTGTTCACAAACAATATTAACTCTCACTTTCGCCGAGGGGGTGCCCAATCCTGGCAGCATGTGCCCCCAACACGTTTTTACACAACAGGGGCCCCATCCCTCGTCGGCTGCAGTGGCCCAGATGTATGTTGCCAATGGAGAGCCCACTCCTGTCGGCAGTATGTAATGCCCCCTGCTTTTTCTTGTCTGCCGACGGGTGCCCAATCCCTATCGGCATAATCAACCCCCTTGTTGTGTGCCGACAGGTGCCCAATCCCCATCAGCTGCAGCTGCCCCCTAAAAGACTGAGGTAGCACACTGAGAGCCCACCCCAGCATGCCACACTGTCCTGTAAATAAAAAACTGTCCCGCAATGTCTTTTTTTTTTCTTTTACCTGTAACGAAGGAAACAGTCCCCCGGCGGTCTCCCTGGCCCCTCCCCCTACAACCCGCACCCACCCACTGTGCACCCTGCCTCCCCACATCCCTCTCACCCCATACTTACCTCCGGAGTCTGACGCGATGATCTTCGGTGCACTGGGAACACGTCTGCACTCTTCAAAGCTGACCACGAACTGAGGAAATGCAGGTAAGCTGTATAATGGAATAAATTGTTTTTTTTTTCAACTTTGATGCATATCTCAGGCATTTTTTGGAATTTTGCCACCAAATTTTCAACATGGGATTTTTGGGACCCCTCCTCATGAATTCTATCACTGTCATGGCATTAATCGGCCCAGAAAGGTGATTTTGCGGTCACTGAGTGGAATCACCTTTCAGGACCGATTAACAAAACGACAGTGCCAGTGTTCATGAGATGGGCTCTCAAAAAGCCTATGTTACCTGGGGTAGTAGGCATCAAAAATGACTTTATTTTATCAGCGTGCATTGCGCATGAGTTACTCACATACACTCGTAACTGAATTTGCAATATTTTCACCCCAGATTTTCAACATTGGCATTTTTTCAGACCTTCTTGTGAACAGTACAGCTGTCATTTTTCACACCCTGGACAAAATGTGTTTTCGCACTTGTGGGGCGGAATAGCGCAGTTGGTGTGGGAAATCAGTGTTTCACACAGATTAAGAAACTGACAGTGGCACGGTTCATGAGCAGAGGTCCTAAAATGCCTATGTTGAAAATTTGGTGACGATACTCCATAAAATGACTGTGTTACGAGCATGTGCTGCGCTGTTCCTACGCACGTTCATAAGTTCACGAATTTTCAATATTTTCACTCCAGATTTTCAGCGTTGCCATTTTACCACACCTCCTTTTTTTTTTGAAATTTAAGTTTATTGAGTTTTAGAATAGAGAAAAACAAGGTACAAAAACACACATTAAGGGATTGTCTAAGAAAAAGGGAGGGTTACATAAGACCAGATTTACATACACCACAAGTAAATATAGACAATCTCCGTAGTATAAGCCGGAACAATAAAAAAAAAAATATATATAACACCCCCCACCCTCCCCCGTCCCCCCAATCCCCCTCCCCCTTGCCCGGAGAGTTTCATAGGTGAAAGGAGGCCAGGTCAATAAAGGGAGTATCTGTAAGGAAACTGGTAGCACTGGATATACTAATGCGACATTAAGAGACTTAGGATATGATAAAGCCAGAGACAGGCCTACCCTAAATAGAGTGCACTCAACTTACCCCATTTCCGATTAAAAGACACCGGATTATGTCTGAAACTAGCAATAAGTTTCTCGGTATTGAGACTGAGGGACATCTCCTTAAGCCACTCTTGGTAGGTAATAGTATCCTGGTCTAACCAATGCCTAAGAACCAATTTTTTAACTACTATTGAGATAAGAGCCATGTGGTATCTGCGTTCCTTCACCAAAATACCAGAGTAGTCACCCAAAATACAGATTCCAGGAATAAATAGCTCTTTAAGACCTAAAAGTGGGTCTAGACTGTTTCTGAGAGCGCCTCATAAAGGTGCCACTTTAGCACATTCCCAAAAAATATGCAGCAAGTTCCCTTCAGCGGCACCACATCTCGAGCAAATACTAGACTCAAGCTTACCAAATTTGGCCAACTTAACTGGAGTATAATAGAGATTGTTTAAGATATAGTATTGGGTCAGTCTGTGGTTTATCTTGGGATAAGTAATGATACACGTCCTTCCAGACTGAGTCCCAAGCAGGGAGGGAGATCGAACTAGAGAGTGACCAGATTTTGGAACCCTCCAGGGGATCGGGAAAAGATCAGCCAGCAGTTTGTTATATATAGTAGAAATACCTCTATGCGAGCCAGCTGCCTCCTGAATTTTCTCAAGGAAAGGCCTTATTTTGGAGGGAGAGCAGGTCGGCCCAAAGGTTTGGAGGATAAGGTGTCTCAGTTGAAAAACTTTAAAAATATGTCTGAGAAATGTTTAGGGACTTTAAGATTCCATCCGAATTGAGGAGAATGCTCATACAGAGACTCCACAGGCAAATTATGCAGCTGCGGAAGCCAGTCAGTGACTAACCAGCTACCTCCAATTTTGAGATTAGGATTTAGGACAAGAGGTTGGGCTGAATCTTTGGACAGGAGCAAATTGAAAAAATTCCAGCACTGAGAAATAACTCTAATGGACAGGCCTATAGGAGTCACGGATGGCCGGGGGTAGCATGGAGAACGGGAGCCAGAATACACGAGAAGGGTTCAGATTTGCTTGATCCAATAAGTTTAACTCAAGCTGTAGCCATACGGGTAGAGACGTGGAAGATTGAGTGGTGGACAACTTCCCCAATCTTGCCAAGTGACTAGCCCAATAATATAGCAAGAGATTGGGTAGACGAAGGCCACCCTTTTCTCTGGGCGCAGTAAGTTTGAAGAAGGCTCTTCGAGGTTGTTTCCCCTTCCAGACAAAGTTAGATAGCGTCGAGTTAACCTGAATGAAGAACTGCTTGGGTAATCAGATATTAAGATGAGTCAGGGGATCTAATAGCCGGGGCAAGACATTCATTTTAATAATACTAATTCGCCCCCAGGTGGTGAGAGGCAACCGTTGCCAACGGTCGAGATCATCCCGGATTCTCTTGACAGCATTATCTAAATTAAGCTCCTGGGCCAATTCCACCCCCCTGGTTACATGTACACCCAGGTATTTAAAAGAAACCGGAGACCACCTCATACCGAACCGCTCAAAATCCGATTTAAAGGTGAGAGAGTTAACCGGGAAGATAACCGATTTGGAGACATTCAACCTGTAGTTGGAGACCTAACCAAAATGGTCAATAGTTTGTAGTACATGTGTTAAAGATATTTCAGGGTTGGTAAGATATAACAATATGTCATCAGCAAAGACCGATAAGGTCTAGGGAAGTTGCGCAAAGGTACAACCCCTGATTCGCGATGAACCTTTAATACTCACAAGCAACGGTTCCAAATACAGGTTGAAAAGGTAAGGGGAAAGAGGGCACCCTTGACGAGTGCCAGCGCATAAAAGAAAAATGGAGGAAAAGACCCCGTTGCAATAGACTTTAGCCGAGGGGGATTTGTAAATTGCCATAATCATATGGATAAAGGGGTCAGGGAAGCCCATTCTCTTCAAAGTGGCCCATAAAAAGTCCCAGTTCACTCGATCGAAAGCTTTTTCTGCATCAAGAGCGACTAGGACCATGGGATCTGGCAAGGTACGGGCTGCCTGAAGGACATGGGCTAGGGTTCTCAGATGATCAGCCCTGAATGATCTGCCCTGAACGAAGCCAACCTGTTCCGGGCTCAGCAAGTGCTGCCAGACCATTTTGATTCTGGACGATAGAATTTTAGATAGGATTTTGATATCATAATTTAGGAGCGATATTGGGCGATAGCTGGCAGGCTCAGTTAAGGGCTTATCAGGTTTAGGGATTAGAATTATTGTTGCTTCTAAAAGAGAGGATCAGTCACGTCCAGGAAAACAAGTATTCATATAGCGTGAGCAATAGAGGGATAGCTCTTTACAAAAACCTTGTAGAAAGTTGAGGGGTAACCATCCAGGCCAGGGCTTTCCCAATGGCAGGTCTTTGATTGCCCTTCTACTTCACCCAGAGTGATAGGAGCAGACAACAAATCGCAGTGATGAGACTGAAGGGACGGAGCTAAATATTGTCTAAGAAACGCTCTACCGACTGGACATGCGATGGTGTGGAGCTGCTACTGTAAATACCCTTGTAAAAGGATTCAAAAATATGGGCAATCTCCCTCGGTAGCGTCTTGGAGGTGCCGTCCTGAGCTTTGAGAGCCGGGATTAAACGGGAACTCTCTATTTCTTTCAATCTCATAGCTAACATCCGGCCCGACTTTTCACCCTGATCAATATATCTAGTCCTGGACTTAAAAAGAGCATATTCAGCTTTGTCACGAGTTAAGTCGTTGTATTCATTCCTGAGTTTGATAAGCGCCGTTAAGTTAGTTGGGGAGTTGGAGGAGAGAAGTTTATCTTCGACTATTCTCAACCGACTAGACAGCGACCTGATTTTAGACTCCTTACCTTTTCCTAGTGGCGCGATCTTGATGAGCTCCCTCTGAGAAAGCATTTAAAGGAGCACTACAATAAATCCGCCAAGCACAGATCCCTGATTCAGGTCGAGTACATAAGGATCATATCCCTGATTTGGGAGACAGTATGCTCTTCCTTCAGAATTTGGCGTATTGAGTTTCCACAACGTGTCTCTTTGTCCCTGAATACCCGGGGAAATCTTGACCCAAACCAGGGAGTGATCTGAGATGACTATCGGCTCGATACCTACTTGGGGGGTACAACTCATTAAAGAAGAACTAAATAGGATGTAGTCGATTCTTGACCAAGTTTGATGAACTTGGGAATAGAAGGAGTAAAGCCGATTGTCTGGGTTAAGAAGACGCCAGGGGTCGCAAAGACCCAGCAGGCTAATAAAGTCAGAAAGGGCATGTTGTGCAGGGGACGCCGGTTTAATTGGTCTATAGGTTTTGTCAAGTTCGCTGGATCGGGCTACATTCCAGTCACCCCCTAAGATGAGAAGGGAAAGTAGAAATCTGCTCAGAATATCTGCCAGGGACATAAGGAAGGACGGGTCACCACCCACAGGAGCGTATATCGCCCCTAAAACCACATTGCTATTATCGAGCTGACCCTTAACCAAAACGTATCTGCCCTCGCGATCAATGACACTATCTACAACTACGAATCTGACGTGATGCTTAATTAGTATTGCAACCCCCTTACTAGCTTGCGAGCCGGGGGCAGTGAAAACCTGGGTAAACCCCAGCCTTCGCAATTGCTTGTCCTCAGAGGCAGCCAAATGGGTTTCCTGCATGAAAACTATATCTACATTAAGTAGGGAGCAGTTTAGAAAGACCTTGCATCTCTTGAGAGGGTCGTTGATGCCTCTGACATTCCAGCTTGCAATTTTAACTAAACTCAATGCCATGGTATTTAACCTAGGAGTAAGCCAGACACAGGGGCTTCCCCAACATTACAGATAGCAGCAGTGAACTTACCACAAGATTGGCCCAACAATAGTAATACAACCCACAGGTAGTGAAACTCTCCGAGGCACCCTCGCCCCCATAACCATTAAAAAAGCAACCGGCAAAATATAACCTTGTCACCCACGAAAATAAATGAGTCAGAACGCTGGACTCTCCGAAACCAGGGAGACAAAACCAAAGAGACACTGGTCTAGAAATTGCAACATACCCCCACCCTCCCCAAATGATAAGCCCTACAACTACCACAACAATCCCCCAAAAACTATGTACAAGCTGTCCCATCAGCATCAGAAAATCAAGTACACCACAAAAGAGTAACCTTTGAAGGGAACGGTCCCCAGGACTAGCAGACTCACGGCTAACTGTAGTAAAACCCTGAGTAGTGTCCCCATTGACGAACAGCAGCGTGGAACAGAATGGCAGGACGAAGCCGGGTACCGCAGCCCCACCCCCCAAAATTGGATGTGAGACTGCATCTCAAGGCTCTTCCTCCCCACCCCCCCCAGCCAGGAGCGAGATAAGGAAAAAAAAAGGGGAAACAAATACGTCTACCCCAGTAATCCATACACTGACCCCCAAAACGAAGCATGGAAAAGAGCCAAAACATGCAGCACCAAAACATTGATCGGAGCCAGCATGGCTTAAAGGAAAAAAACTCACCATGGTGAAGAGGAGAAAAACCTGTGAATCACTGCGCCCTTCGCTCCGTTTCGAGTGTGGCAACAATGGGAGCAAAGTTAAATGCAGGGAACTTGGGATCCAAACCTACAAGTCGGCCACCGCTTACCCGGAAAGGGAAGGGAGGAAAACAGGTAAGACCCATCTGGTACGTCGGTTAAACGAATCGAATGGAACCGCAAGTTAAACAGAGGATCCCACCCCCTCGTCACTCAGGTGGAGGCCCCAGCTAGGGAAAGCCTAGGCCTCAACCCCGCCAGAGACCACCCCTACACCTCACGAAAGGCCGCCAGCCCCCACCCCGGAGAAACCAGAAAGCAGGCATAGCAGCAAATCAGGCCAACAGCCAAGGTAGGCAAAAGAAATCTTAAAACTGATATTTAACATGGCAGTCAGCCTGATTTGAAAAGGTCAGGCAACCTCTGAGTGAGTTCATTTTGGCTTGATCTGGAGTCTCAAGGAAATCCAAACATTATCAAGATAGACTTGGAGCCTAGCCGATAGTTCATGTGGAACTTGTAGACTGGCTGCATCAACTTTGTCACCAACGGATGGTATTCTCTTCTTCTCAATCGGTTTCAAGAGGTAGATCCTGGGTGATTCTCAGGGTGCGATTCTCCCACAAAACTGCATGCTGACTCTTGGTTTTAGACAGGATGTGTTGTCTTTCAAGGTAACTGAGCAACTTGATTAATATGGGTCTAGGAGAGGATCCTGGCGGAGGTTTAGGCTTCAGGGATCTGTGGGCACGCTCGATGTGGTAGGAGGAATAGATGGGAGAAGGGCCCACAATCTTGGTTAAAAGTTTTTGCACGAAAGACAGGATGTCGGGCCCTTCCTCTCCCTCCGGTAACCCCAACACCAAAATGTTGTTCCTCCTACTATGACCTTCGAGGTCCTCCTTTTTCAACTTCAGCTTAGCAATTTGTTGTTTGAGCGTGATTATTTCAGGTTCACATTTGTCCTTCCAAGACTCCAAAGAACTGGTTCGAGCCTCCGAGTCGCCCACTCGAGTCGTGAGGGAAGCAAGGTCACTGCGCATAGATTTAAGCTCGGATGAGATCTCCTGCAAGATTTCTCGGAATGGAACCAGCTCCTGAAGGAACCGATCTTCGGTGAGCAGGCAGGAGGAGACGCAAGGGGATCCAGATTTAGCACCTGAACCCGCAGATTGGGTTTTCGACTTTTTAGCCGCCTTCTCGGGGGGTATTCGAAAGCGTGTTACCTGGCCCCGGCGCTTTTCATTTCGCCTCCATAATCACCACCGCATTCTTGGCAGAGAACTTGTTGAGAGAATACACAAACACCAAAATGAAGTGACGGTGGGTTATATGGAACTACAATTACAGGTAGCTCGCCTGAAATAATTAACTGGAGTCGGTAAATAGCGAGATCCGCTGGCTGAGAAGGGAGAGCTGAGGAACTAAGCTGCCATTAAGAGCACCTCCCCACGTGACCTACCACACCTCCTTATGAGTGGCATAGCTGTCATTTTTCACATTTCGCCCAAAATGTGTTTCCACGCATGTTGCGCACAATGGCGCAGTCGGTATGCGAAATCAGAGTTTGGGACAGATTAAGAAAATCACAGTGACACTGGTCTTGAGCAGAAGTGTTAAAATGGTTATATTAAAAATTTGGTGGAAAAATTCCCCAAAATGACTGTTTTACGATCATGCGTTGCGCTCATTCCTACGCACACTCATACGTTCATGAATTTTCACTATTTTCACTCCAGATTTTCAACATTGCCATTTTACCACACCTCCTTATGAGCAGTACAGCGGTCATTTTTCACATCTCGCCCAAAACGTGTTTTCCTGCCTGTAGCGCACAAAGCGCAGTCAGTGTGTGAAATCAATGTTCAGGACAGATTAAGAAAATCACAATGACACTGTTCATGAGCAGAGGTGTTACAATGGCTGTGTTAAAAATTTGATGAAAAAAGTCCATAAAATGATTGTTACGAGCGACCATTGCGCAGTTTCCACGCATCCTCGTAAGTTCATGGATTTCTAATATTTTCAGTCCAGATTTTCATCCCTGGCATTTTTCCACACTTCCTTATAAACAGTACAGCTGTCATTTTTATGCCATGGCCAAAATGTGTTTTTTGCACTTCCAGCGCAGAAATGCGTGGTTGCTGTGGGAAATCACTGTTCGGGACAGATTAAGAAAATCACAGTGACACTGTTCATAAGCAGAGGTTCCAAAATGCCTGTATTGACAATCTACTGTAAAACATCCCCAAACTAATTCCATTATGGGTGTGCGTTGCCCAGTTTCTACACACGCTCGTGACTTCACCAGTTTTTTTAATATTTTCACTGCAGATTTTCAACATTGCCATTTTTTCCACCTCCCCATGAACAGTACAGCTGTCATTTTTCACATCCTGTTCAAAATGTGTTTTCGCACCTGTGGTGCCAAATAGCGTAGTTGCTGTGCAAAATCAGCTTTCGGCTAACAAACTGATATTGCCACTGTTCATAAGGTGAGGGTCACAAAAAAAACATGTTGTAAATTTTGAGTGAAAATGCCAACGAATGCCTGAGACATTAGGGTTTCTGACCATAATGCCCCACCCTGTAAAGATTGACAGGCATCAGGGGTGTGACTTGGGATTCTGGCCTGTAATGCTCATACCATTCCACACCCTGCAGCCAGTGAGAGGCATCGAGGTGTGCCTTGGACTTTTTGGCCCCAAAGTTCACCCCATTCTCCTATACAGCACGCATCTCACTGTCTTTCCTGATGGAATGGGGTGAGCATAAGGGCCAAAGACCCCAAGGCACACCGTGACACTTGTTGGTGTCTGCAGGATAGGGTGTGGTGAAATGGCATGGACGTTATGCCTGATGACCCAAAGGCACACCCCAATGCCCGTCAGTCTCTGCAGGGTGGTGGCGGGGTTGGCTTCAGTTCAATACTTAACTGCACTATTATGCAGCTCTCTAATTCCTACACTACCAATGCCAATGCCAGCAAGCAAATATTCGGCATTGACAAATGCTTGTTATTTATCTCAGATGTTTTTTAAAATAGCCTTTGTTAGTAATTTTAGAATTGGCGACTCAGATCACTAAATATGGCCACCAATAGCAATTTTTAAAAATCCTTTTCCTCAAGTTAACTTTTTGACTTTGCATGTTGGAGTCACATTGTGGCTACATTAAAGAGACACTGTCAATCCCCTAAGGCCTCAAAGTGTTCCAAGTTTAAAAAACACATTTTATTGATTGTTCACATTCTATAGAGACTGTTGATGTAGCTGGTCATTTCAATCTGATTCCTTTTTTCTTTTAAAAAGTGAAAAACTGCCTACCCACCATACTGGTATTACCACACAAAAACATGTTTGTTTACATTACTTGACTGACTCCCATTGCATCTTTCCTGGACTTAAGAACACCTCCAACAAAGTCTAGCCACTCATTATTCATTAAGAGTACAGAATACTATAGTATCATGAGTGGCTGCACTGTTTGAGAGTGTTTCTAATGTTCAGGAAGTATACAATAAGAGCAGTTCAAGGATTTGAAGCAACACAAGGCTGGGTATAACTATACGTTACCATGCATTTTGGCTCTACTAAGGAAGGTGGCAGATGAAACAACCAACAATGAGTTGTAGAGAAGGTAAGCAATCATAAAATGTGAGATTTTACTCAGAAATAATAGGATGTAAAAAAGGTTGACAGTATCCTTTTAAGATGGTGCTAACGCACATTTCCCTGGTAAACAGCACATCACCAAAACAAAATATGTGATCAGTGTAACGGCTTTGCTAATATGGTTTCTTCCCTTAAACATGGTCTACTATTTCAAATGTCTTCACTTGTTTACTGATAACTTCTCTTTGTACTTGTCCTACTAACTCAGCTGCTGACATGATTTGCCAGACTGTTATTGAACTTATCTATTAAACACTGAATGTGTGTAACTTTGCTTTTGAGTCATGAATATATATAACCCATTGTAAATTCATTGATGTCTGAGTGTATAAAGTCTGTTCTGTTGTGCCTTTATGTAATTAGACACAGGTCGCCTCTGAAAAAGGTACGCCTAGCCTCAGAGGACCTACCTAGTTAACAACATTCTATAAACCAATAAATAACTAGTTTGTTCATAGTACAGTAGGTGTGGCCTGAGAGCAGAGACTTTTAAAAACTTTGAAGCCTCTATATTTAAGTTTAGAAGGGTGATAAAATGAACAGAAACGTAGATATGTTGATTTTTTTTTCAAGAAATGCATTGTTACTAACAGCAACAACAAAAAAAAACTATCTGATCACATTTTTCCACTAACAAAAACAAGAACATAAAGTTTTCTTGAACTTTTAAAACAATTGGAAATTTAGCCACAGTGTAGTCTCTTTATCTCTCTGTTGCACGGTTTCTCTCATTTGCATTGAAATAATTTGTTTCCTGTTCAGGTTCTTTGTTGATTTTGCCTTTCCCTGTATGATATTCATTCTTTAATCATTCCAAAACTCCATGATATCAGCTGCGTGGAAGCCCACTGTGAGCGTCCATGCAACTGATGTCATGGGGTGCTGGAACTGATCAGAAGATTAATAAATATCAGGCAGCAAAAAGGCAGCATCAACTAAGAACTGTAAAAAAAGGCAGAATATTATTATTTCATGAGAACAAAAGAGAAAGTTCAAGAAGAAGATAAGGATACACACATGATCAAATGTCCATTCAAATTAAAAAAGGTGAACATCTTCACTGCCTCCAACCTTGTTCATATTTCTTTCTATTTTCCACCTATTACTCACAATCTGTGTACCAACTGTGATCCACCAGTTATAATATAAACACAGAATAAAAATAACTGAAATCATCATAAACTCAACAGAGTGCACTGACAAAGGTGAGGTAGTAGCAGGCAGCCCTTGGGGCAACGTCAGCCTGCCACAGTGAATAAACTCAGAAGACTGGCTTTAACTAGACGTGTGTGATCAATTGAACTATTCAAAATTAGCGAAATTGGAGGCATTTTGTTGAAGTGTAATAACCCATTAGGCTGCTGCTTTCAGATAGCCGGAGATTGAAACCTGACGATTCCACAGTTTAGGTTGAGATGCTGAAATTACAGCAACACAGCAGCTACCTTGGTTGTAGGTTCTGACATGTTGGGAGGGGGAAATTTGTAAGGCAGCTGTCACCAGTGAGTTAGAGTACGGAAAAAAAAACCTCAGCACCACTGAGCTATTCTAACCCTGCCGGTTTTAGAGCAGAAAAGACACAGTTGTGAGGGAGCTTTAAGCAATGTTACTATGCACTGGTAATGAGCACTCTTGGGAAAGTGGATTCTATAGGGAACACTCTCTTCTGCTGTAGAAAACAGAACACACTCATCAGATACAATACTCCTCTACTGAGTACAAGTTTCATTCAACAAGGGCCAAACTGCAAAACACATGAGCTGAGCAACACAGCAAATCCATCATTTTTTTGACAGTTTAGCTTCCTAAAACAAACTTTCCTTTACAAATTAAATTGTTATAATTTTCTTTCTTCTCCCATTTATCCTCACTAGCTGCCACCTCCTCCTTCCACCTACCAAAGCATGTACGTCTGCTGTAGGAGTCCTCCAATGGCACAACCTGTCACCAGACTCTGCTTGACATGCTCTCCAGAATCCTAACAGTAACCCTCAGCATGTCCCCTGTGAGCGTAACCCCCAGTTCCCCACGCCAGGAAAATGATACTTCACTCAACAGTCAAGGTCATGTCTGAAAATAGGCCTACGTATGACTAGTGTATCTTACATGGTATAATAAAAACAACAACTAATAAATAGGGTCTGGGAGGAGGGGTTGGCAGGGCATCAGAGGAGTCAGTGGGCCATAACATGATGTAGGGGTGGGGTGGCTTCATCTGCCAAGGGCAGCGGGAGTATTTTTTTTTCCACTTAACCCTTCCTGTACCCCTCCCCAGGGCATGGTCCTGAGGAGAGGCCCAGCAGAACACCTTTCAGGCCATCAGAAAGGTGGCTGAGGCTAGCCCTACCAATGGAACTCCTCCACCAGTCTCATTCAGGATCAGCTGCACCAAATGTTTTAGCACTGCTGTGCATGGGCCCTCTTCTTGAATTCTGTCTAATGGTTAGTACTGCGTACTGGACAACATGACCGCAGGCTTCCTCAGCACTGGGGATGCTTGAAAAACATTACTGATAATGGTATATTGCTGTGTTTAACTCCATCAACATAAACAAATATGCAAAGATTCCTAAGGAATTCTTACCATGAATGGTGCAAGCTGAACAAGTGGAGATGAGAATGAAGTGCGTTGTGTCTAGGAAGGAACCGAAGTGTTGAACCCTCACAAATTGACAGTGAGGATTACGTTTGGCACTGGACTTACTACTGCAGATAATCCCATAGAAGAAAATAACATCAAAGAACTTTGCCTGAAGTGAGAACATCTGTTTACTGAACAAAATTTGACATAAGTGTCAGCATGGCTCAGTTGGTAGCACATTCGCCTCTGGACCAGAAGGTCATGGGTTCTTGTCCCATATTGGGATTGGGCTCATACCTAAAACACTGGCACCCGAGTGCAGTATTAGGGGGGTGCTGTCTTACAGATGAGATGTTAAACCGAGGTCCCTTCTACCTATCCTGGTGCTGTCCTGGTGGGTGTCCAGGTGGAAGTAAAGGAATCCAAGGCATTCTTCACAAAGAGTAGGGGACATTCCCGGTGTATTGGCCAATATTCCCCTTCCCATAAAACCAGTTCATGCTATCGTCTAGGCTGTGTGTGGGTGTTGATATGTGATATGGCTGCCACTACACATTCAGTCACTTCACTACCAGCCTGGCATTGCCTGTAAAGTGCTTTAGGATACATTGTGTATGAAAAGAGCCATATAAATGCTGATTCTTCTTCTTCTTCTACGATGTAATTTCTCTTGAGACATACCTCGAGAAAAAAACAAGCACTGAGAGGACTATAGGTTATGACTCTCCCTTCTGATGGCCTAGAATAATTCATGAACAGCCCAAACTGGGCAGAAACAGTTGCGGAGTGCTCAAGAAAATTTCTGCAATCTTGTTTGCAGAAGATTTGGCAAGACATGAAGAGGTAAGCACAGAAAGCTCTTTACTCAAAAGTGAGCTCTCCAAATTTTCCAGTGCAGCAGCATTTAAGGAATTAGACACTGAGTTAAGCATCAAGCTAGAAAAATATGAAGCGGACCTAATAAATGCAAGCAGGAAAGCTGAAGAAGAATGAGGCGGAATACCAGGAGGGCATCTATACCATTAGGCTGGAAGTACTGGAATTTCTGACAGAGAACAGAGTAAGCACCCAGCTTAAACCTAGAGGTATATCCTGTTTGGCAGTAGGAAGGAAGGATCATACAGAAACATTGGTTTTGTCAACCCTAAAGGAAAAAAGTAGCTCACTCCCCCAGCTGCTAGTGGTCTGACACTGAGCAAGGAAGAAGGAGGCTACTGAAGAATATAGGAAGTTGCTGTCCCAGAACAGGAAGGGTGAGAGTTGTAAAGAGAGAAGAGAGTAAGCATACAGAGAAACCAGAGTGGGAACACAAAATAAGACATGATAGGAGTGGTGCAGTGCAATGGCTGTGGGGTGGCAGTGTTCCGGAAGACATTCTGGAGGCTACGATGCTGCCCTATTTGCAGGCACCTCTCTGGTCTGAGGGAGGAGGTTGCCCGTCTCCAGGCTGACCTGGCTAGGATTTAGAAACTTCCTCCCCCACCCAGGGACCACCAGGGCCAATGCCACTACCTCAGAGGTTGCCAAGAAAGAGGAGAGGCTGGACCAGGGTGGGCTCAGGGAGGAAGAGGGTGGTGGAACAGAGTTGTATCCCTCCAGCTGTACCTCTCCACAATTCATTCGCTCTTCTGGTGGATAGTAGTTCTTCTATACAGGCACCAGCAGTGGAGACCAAGGAGGATGCTGGGAATCTTCATAAAGGAGACCCACAGGAGGGTGGCATGGGACCCCACAGGGGAAGGAAACAACTCCTGGTGGGGGACTCAATCATTAGGGGGAAATGGGGGAGGAAGGGGAGAGGGAGGTAAGATGTCTACCTGGCATCATGGCTTGTAGGGACAGGAAGTGAATCCTCAGGATCGTGGGAGCAGCTGCACGAGTGAGGGAGCTGTATGTCATTGTCCACCTAGGGACAAATGACCTAGCTAGAAATAGGATCAGAGCAGTGCAAGAGGAGTTTGAGAGTTGGGGAGGGGCCTTAGACAAGTAGTATACGGTAATCCTTCGGAGGTGCTGTCTATGGCAAGGGTGATGCTAGGTACTTCTCACCAGGGAATTCAATGAATGGTTGAAAAACTGGTGTGGAGCTCAGGGTTTTGGCTTCACTGGGGACTGGGGAGCCACCTGGAGGGATGCAGACCTATACTGGTGCGATGGTCTGCATCTGTCCGGGGAGGGAACCAGGATCCTAGGTGAGAGGTTTAAATGCTTCATTGGCAAGGATTTAAACTAGCCAAGGGGGAGGCACTGAAAAGAAGCAGGGAAATCCCAGCCTCACCCCACAAAACACAGTAATTAGGGAGGTAAACACCAAGGTAGAGAAGTCATTAAGGAGCAGGACAGAGGTAAATGTAAAAAAAGGCAAAGCCAGTAAGGACAGAAATGGGGCTAAAAGGGGTAAGGCCATCAAAAAGTGGAGGGTGATGAGTACCAATGCCTGTAGTCTGTGTAACAAGCTCCCTGAGCTAGTGGCCTTGATGGAAGAGGGGTGCCTGGATATTGTGGCAGTCACAGAAACATGGTACACAGAGAACCATGACTGGGATGTCAACATACCAGGATACGCAATCTACAGGAGGGACAGGGAGGGTAAAAGAGGAGGAGGAGCAGCTCTCTTTGTAAAAGAAGGGATCAAAGCAACAGAACTAAAGAGTAAACAGGGAGCAGATGAGGCACTCTGGGTCACCCTGGAGGCAGGAAATGGCACCACAATCTGCATGGGGGTTGTATACAGACCCCCATCTCAGGGGGAGGGAAAGGACAAGGAAATGCTAGAAGGCTTCCTTAGAATGGCAGAAAAAGGGGAGATATTGTTGATGGGGGACCTGAATATGCCAGATGTTAACTGGAGCACCTTTGCTGCAGGCACATCCAAGAGCAGGGTCATTCTTGATGCCCTACATGGGGCATGCCTCAGACAGCTAGTATTGGAACCCACTCGGGAGGGAGCAATCTTAGACCTGGTACTCTCAAATGGGGACAGAGAAAGAATCTCTGATTTAGAAGTGGGTAGCCATCTGGAAACAAGCAACCACCAAACAGTGTGGTTCACGATAAACACAGCCATATAATCAAGCCATGCAAAAGCAAGAGTATTGGACTTTAGGAGGGCTGACTTTGGGAAAATGAGAGAGTGCCTTAGAAAACACTAGCAAACAGGCAAAAGGAGGGGTGGAGGAACAATGGGGAGTAATCAAAACAGCCATTACAGCTGCAACAAGCCTTTGTGTAAAGCAAATCAACAAAACACAACGAAGGAAAAATGCTGTGGTTCTCAAAAGAGGTGGGCAGGAAGGTTAAGGAGAAAAGGATAGCATTCAGGAAATATAAGGAAATACAGAAGGAACAGGACAAAGAACTTTATCAGTTAAAGCAGAAAGAGACTGGGAAGGCAGTCAGAATAGCAAAGGCCCAAACCGAGGAAAGGATAGCCAACTCTGTTAAGAAGGGGCATAAAACCTTTTATAGGTACATTAGGGAGTGAAAAAAGACCAAAGCAGGGATACTGAGGCTTAACAAAGGGGAGGGAATGTGGGTAGAGGGTGACAGTGAAAAACAGGGATACTGAACAAATATTTCTGCTCTGTATTCACAAAGGAAGAGGAGGGGGAGGTACCTAAACCAAACAAGAGAAACACTCTGAAGATGGGGGTCGATACCTGTCCATTTACAGAAGAAAGGATTCTGAAAGAACTAAGAAAATTGAAGGTGGAAAAAGCAATGGGGCCTGATGGGATTCACCCAAGAATTCTAAAAGAACTAAGGGTAGAACTAGTGACGCAGCTGACTGCTCCCTTTAACAAACCATGGGAGGATGGGGTGGTACCTGAGGACTGGAGGAGGGTGGATGTGATTCCTCTTCACAAAAGTGGGAGCAGGACAGAGGCAGGAAACTACAGACTAGTTAGTTTGACCTCAGTGGTAGGGAAAATAATGGAATCACTTCTGAAGGAAAGAACTGTCGAGTACCTAGAGGCCAGTGGGGCACAGGACCCAAGGCAGAGTGGATTCACGATGGGAAGGTCGTGTCAGACGAATCTAATAAATTTCTTTGACTGGGTGACCAAAGTAGTAGACCAGGGAGGGGCTGTGGACATGGCCTACCTAGATTTTAGCAAGGCATTTGATACAGTCCCACATAAAAGATTAATACCTAAGTTAGCCAGCCTTGGAGTGAGTCCCAAGGTGGTAACCTGGATAAAAAGTTGGCTAGACAACAGGATGCAAAAGGTAGTAGTAAATGGAGTCCACAGTGAAGAAGGGAGGGTTACTAGCGAAGTACTGCTGGGTTCAGTACTGGGACCAGTCCTTTTTATGTTTTTTTAAGTGACATTGCAGAGGAACTGGAAGGAAAAGTATGTCTCTTTGCAGACGACACAAAGATCTGCAACAGGGTTGATACACAAGATGGAGTAGAAAGGATGAGAAGGGACTTGGCAAGGTTGGAGGAATGGTCAAATGTACGGCAGCTCAGATTCAATGCAAAGAAGTGCAAGGTAATGCACCTGGGAAACAAAAACACAGGGGAAGAGTACACAATGTGGGGTGAGATACTGACAACAGTAAAAATGGAAAGAGACCTGGGAGTAATTACATCAGATGACCTAAAGGTGGGCAAGCAATGTGAGAAGGCAGTAAGGAAGGCTGGGGGATACTGTGATGCATAGGGAGAGGCATCAATAGTAGAAAACAAGAAGTTGTTATCCCTCTGTATGACCAGTTGGTGAGACCCCATCTGGAGTACAGTGTGCAGTTCTGGAGACCCCATCTCCGCAATGACATAGACAGAGTGGAGGCTGTCCAGAGGAGGGCAACCAAAATGGTGCAGGGTCTGCACCAGGAGACATACGAAGAAAGACTAAAGGAGCTTAATATGTATACCCTTGAAGAAAGAAGGGAGAGAGGGAACATGATAGAAACTTTCAAGTACATCAAGGGAATCAACAAAGTCCAAGAGGGTAGCATCTTTCAGAAAAAGAGATGTGCAAGAACAAGGGGGTACAATTTGAAGATAGAAGGAGGATGGCTCAGAGGTAATGTGAGGAAGTATTTTTTCACAGAGAGGGTTGTGGATGCATGGAACAGCCTCCTTGAGGAGGTCGTGGAGTCAAGAACAGTGGGGGAATTCAAGAATGCATGGGACAGACATAAGGCTGTCCTAGTGGGGGGTAGGAGTAAGTAAGCTGCTGGTTAACTAGGATCTGCAGCTTATCTGTTAGGTAGGAAAATGGGCAGACTAGGTGGGCCAAGCGGTCCTTATCTGACATCAAATTCTATGTTTCTATGCTTCTACATACTTAAAGTAGCAGTGTAAGTGGGTACGTGGAAGAAAGAGATTTGTAGTCAGTGTTTTGGACACTTTCAAGACTTTTCTTTAAATTTGTAACAGGTAGCGTGGGGAACCTATCTCAGGTAATTAATCTTGGAGATGAATAGATTAAGAAAGCCTGTGAATTAGATGACGGATTGTGGGTGGTGTGGAGTCGCCAGATGCTTTGTACCTTCTAACAAGAGACAGCAGATTTAAGGCACAGTTAGTTGGGGTCATGTGCTGGAAATGCCAACACAGAGGAGAGAAAGCAACCTAGAGGCGTCTCTCTATCTGTCTGCCTATCTATCTACAGTCAATTTCTCATGTGTGCTATTCGGTTGTGTGCACATTCAGCTTATGTGCACAAAAATACCCTGTCCCGATTCATTGCCTATACTTTTCCCTGTTAAACTGTTTGGTTTAGCGCACACGATTTTCGGATGTGTGCACGATTTCAGGCTGAAATCTTGCAGTCAGAAGCTACCTTAGCAGCATTTGAAAGCTAATTGTCAAACTAATTTATCACGTAATCACTCCAACTTGCATGCCCTTCAGTAGATCGGTAAGCAGGTGTTAAACATCAGCTTAATCACCGGCTTACTCACTGCACGAAAGGAGAGTATCCAGAGGTCACGATGCAGGAGTGAAAATGCTTCCATAGCACACAACTGCACATCATGTGTCCAATTTATACAATAGGGTTTCCAGAACTGTTTATTTTTTGTTCACTTTATCTTGTGGAATAAACAAAGAAGACACAGGACAAAAAGAAACTGTTGCTAAAACAAGCTGAAAAATTAATTTGCCTTTTTGTGATGAAGCAGGCTGTGTTCATTGGTAGTTGAGATATTCATGGATGTGAAAGGCTTTGCTCTTTTTTGGCTTCTTGTCAGTTTGAAACTGGTTGTTGTTAGCTTGCTTTGGTTCTCTGCAGGGACACAATGTGATTTTCTAGGGCTAGCAGGTGAGTTGCAGGTGGAACGGATATACTGATTAGTTTCCTAGGCTACTGAGGGTTTGGTGGAGTTCTTTCCTGATTGCTGTATTAGGGAAACCTGCCTAGAGTGATGATATCTACTGCAGCAGAGTCCAGCTGAGTTTCTGATTGGTCAGGATGTAATTAAGAGATCAGGATAGTGATTGTTTTAGGCAGGGTTTCAGCCTAACATCAGCACAGTGATAATATCAGCCTGTAAGGTAAGTACAGTATGTACAAATGTAAAATATTATCACACTGTGACAAATTTCTGGTAAAAAAAATCAGTGTGATTTTCTACCAGGATTTACATCACTGTGTGTAAGATACATGGATTTATCCACTAGTCATTTCTCTCACCCCAATTGTATAAATATATATATATGTGTATGTGTATATATATATATATATATATATATTTATACAATGTATATGTTGGAATAAATAGAAGTGTAAAACATGATATCTGAGCTAGGCAGTGAAGATAACATTGATATCTCCATGTTCCTATACGTCATGGAGATATCTTCACACCCTATAGCCATTCTGAAAGTGAAATCGCTTCACTTTCAATCTTCACTACACCTACAAACAACAAGCTGCTGTGCTGCTGTGCCTATACGACCTGCACCCCCCACCACCACATACCTCACTCATCTCTTTATTCCTACCATACTTTAAAAAATTAAGTAAAAAAAAATTAAATAACTTATCTGGTTGATCCTGCCACCTTCAGCACTTTCACTTTCTGCAATAGTAGCGTGACCGGCCGCTATCCACACTGACGACTGGCACATTGCCAAACGTTTTCACGAGGAGCCCGGTTCAGTAACTGAGAAACCCTCTGCTTTATGCTTATTTGTAGGCATCTTGTTGAAAGCCCACTGCACAGAGTGCAGTGACCGAGCCGGGCGCTTTCAGACGCCGCGCCTTTTATCTTGTCAACAGCTGCTCGGGTCACTGCTGCATTCTGTGCAGTCGGAAGCTTTTTTCAACAAGATACTTACAAATAAGCATAAAGAAGAGGGTTTCTCAGTTACTGAACCCGGGGCTCCTCGTAGAAAACATTTGGCAATGTGCCAGTCATCAGTGTGGATAGCGCTCGGTCACGCTACAATTACAGGTAAAGTGAAAGTGCTCAGAGTGGCAGGATCAACCAGATAAGAATTTAAAAAAAATCATTTTTCACCACAATAATAGCAGGATCAACCAGATATTTTAGTAATTTAAATTGACAGGATCAACCAAATATTTTAAAACCCTATGTAATCTGTTATGTTGGGGAGGCATGTGGAGCTCTGTTGGGGGAAAGGGCAGGATAAACAGATAAGACTTTTAAAACTAATCATACATAACAGGATCCACCAGATATTTTTAAACAATAAATGACATCTGCTGTTTTGACAGCTTTTCTGTAAGTGGCGTTGTATTGCTAGGGCCATCACCTTTATATCACCCATTGCATTGAGAGGGGCATGTGGTGAGTTGTATTGGGGGGGTGGGGGCAAAGCATACATTGTATAAACAGAATATGACATGGCCTGACTGAAGATATCATATTTATCTTCACTCGAGGCCAGTGATGTCATATCACTGGCCTCTTGTGAAGATAAATATGATATCTTCAATAATTTCATATCCTAACTCTATATATACATATACTTTGCAAAAACTTTGTTAATGCAATAGTTAGGGTTAAAGTGACAAACGTAGGGAAATGTGGTGTTAGGGTTTCCAGCCCTAACACCCCACTGCACTCTGCAGGCAGCAAAAAGGGTACAATATATGAAAATGGGGTGAGCGTTAAAGTTGACAACCTCAATGCACACCCTACACCTGTTGCTGCCTGTAGGATGGGGGTGGGTTGTTAGGGTAGGAAACCACAATGCCAAATTTCCCTACTTTTGTCACTTTAACCCTAACTAGTGCATTAATGAAGTTTTTTACAATGAATTTCCTTGCTTTTTGAGATATTATTAATGGTATCCTTATTTGCCTATGGGAGCACCTCTGGGCCCAGTGCTCCCATCTATCGATAATTTTTAAGATAGTGTAATCATATCCCTATTTGCCTGGGGTCCTGCACTCCCATCCCTCCATAGATCTGTAAGTTGCATAACTTTGACATTTTTACATATTCTGACCACAAATGTTCAATATACCCTTCTTATGAACTCACCTCATGAACAGGGGTGGTGAACATTTTTATATCCCAACTGAAAGATGATCTCACCAACCAAAGGCAAAATCACCTTTTGGTCTGGATTTGTGTAATTTCACCAACATTGCTCATGAGCTGTGGTCTTGAAAATATGCTGAACATTTGGTATAAAAATAATCAAAAATGGCAAAGTTATACATCAAAGTTGAAAACTCCATTCAAATACATTAGTCTGAAATCGTTTTTTGTGAGTACAAAAAAAGCTCATGATAAAGGATCCCTTCTCAAGAAAAAAGAATTGGGGAAAAAACTAAGTACAACATGCTTTTTTGTGAGAAGGGATCCTTTATCGTGAGAATGAAAAAAAAAACTCATGAAAAAAGCATTAGTGATTCACGATAAAAAGGATTTAAAATGTTTAAAATAAAAACACTTTCAGTGGTCATTTTTCCACCAGATAACCACAGAATCCACCTAAAGGAGTCCTGATGAGCAAGAAATACTATGAATTGGTGTGTGGGCAGAATATGTTTTTTTGGCTTTTTAATTTTGTTTTTTATGGAAAAAAAGTTGGTGGCTCACAAAAAAGGAATTTTTTCCTAACAAAAAAGAATTGGCCCCTCATGAAAAAGAATCCCTTTTCATTTGACCAGATTCTTTTTTTCATTTCAAGGAATCTATCCTGGAGAGTGAAATTCTAATTGAAAGTAATGGAACTTTAAAACTGAATAACTTTGAAACAGATTAATATTTTTTTTTACCAAACAAGCGAAAGGCACTCCTGCGACGCAATCCCTTTCTACACTGAAAATGTCAAACCAAAATTCTAACTCTTCTGGGCACAAGTTGATGAGAAAGAAAAAATGATGATTTTTAATGTTTTTGTACTATCTGAATCTTGAACTCGTACATCAAACCAGAACCAAATTTGGCATTTCAAGAGATCTGCCTCACAAGATCATGATGCAAACATTTGTGCTAATCCGCTTAATGGTTGCAAAGATATTAAAGTGCAAAATGTGAGGTTTAACATAGAAAGCCCTGCTCAAGCCTAACCTCCATACTCAAAGAAGCAGAGCAAATAGGTAGGTGGATGAAGAATAGTTTTAGTCAGTGTTTGCATCAGTTTGAGACTT